>OX451736.1:371437047-374238934 GCA_948472305.1 Vicia faba
GTTAAAAGGGTTAAAACATAACAAAAATCTTTGAGAACTTTAGGGTAGATAGCTCTTAAGTACTTGTCAACTTGCAAAACAAAAACACTTGCCTATTTTTCAAACCACACTTTCAAAACAACTTTCAAAAACCTTGAAACATCTTTTCAAAAAGACAAACACCTTTTGTAAAACATTCGAGTAAAGAATTGTTACAAGGGTAGCCTAGACAAGGCATCTTTTTCAAAACATTTTCAAAACCACACACAAAGCACCATTTTCAAACAATTGAAAACCAAGACAAGTTGATCTAAGCAAGTACCTAAGAGCCCATGGATAACCATGGATAGAAAGGGTGCTAATACCTTCCCTTTCTATAATCTACTCCCCGAACCTAAGAAAATATCTCAAAGGTTTTTGCTGTGCTTTTTAAACCTTTCCTTAGGATAAAATAAAAAGTCGGTGGCGACTCTTGCTCAACCAAAACATTTGCGAAAACAAACGCAAAACTACAGTCAGTTCTCCCACCGTATCACAGAACTGGCGACTCTGCTGGGGAAAATTTTAAAAGTGGAGTAACCTTAGGGCTTAGATCACCCTCTTGCATGATTAATTGTTTGTCTTGATTGCTTTATATCTTGGCTCTCTTGTTTGGGTTTGCAATCCTACACCCGGATTTTGGGAAACATTCATAGATAACAATACATTATGGAAACTGTGCGGGGTATACCGACACGGTCGAAGCAATAGCTATATTAGTGCGACATATTTGTGAGTACCGGTAACCCTTGAGTTCAATCAAGGAGAGTACGGGGCCGCTGAGTGATGTCACTAAGCACTAATGACCTAGAACCTTACTTGACCATCTTGGCCTTTTATTAGGGGTAGTGAGATGACCGGCTTTGGTGCAGTCCGAAGTTGGTAGATACTCGATACTACACTCATTGAGGGTTGTTTTCTTGGAATATTTTGGTCGCTAGTTAAGTGGCTAAACCAAAACAATGAACAATGAAAACAATCCAGTGATATTGAGCTCCTTAGAACCCGATTACTATTTATAGGACAGGTTTTCAAGCCAACTACACTCAAGAGGGTACTTACCTATGAAACCCCATGCAAGCCTGAAACTAGGGTTTGGTGTGATTTGCTTGTACATATGTTTGTGCATACATCATAAACATCATAAAGCATCATATGCATTCACTAACCATTTCAAGGGTTTGGATCTTCATCTTTGTTCTTGTTTTGTAGGTCATGGAAATTCCTCGCAGAAAAACCATCCAAGTCAACCTTGTGAGAATCTCTCCTCAACTCAAGGAGCTCACCTCAAGAATTTCGGAAAGCTCATCCTTCAGTGAAAGACATGGTAGACTGCTCAGCTTAGTCAACACCAACATTGAAGAAGACATGATGAAAGTGCTATTCCAGTTCTTTGACCCTCTTCACCACTGTTTCACTTTCCCCGATTACCAATTGGTGCCCACTTTGGAGGAGTTTTCTCAACTCATAAGAATCCCTATCCTTAATCAACTACCCTTCAACGGTACGGAAAAGGAACCAAATCCGGAAGATGTTGCTCGAGCATTACATCTACAACCATCCGACATCAAGGGGCATTGGGAAACCAGAAGCGGCGTCAAAGGATTCTTAGCAAAATTCTTGTTTGAGAAGGTACAAGAATGTTGGAATTCATTGGACCTTCAAGCCTTTGAAGAAATTGTGGCACTCCTTATCTATGGGTTGGTCTTGTTCCCAAATTCTGACCAATTAATAGATGTCAACGCCGTCAAAATCTTCTTGTCCAGAAATCCAATACCAACATTGCTTGGGGACATCCTTCACTCATTTTACACACGAACAATGAGACAGAGGGGTGTTCTCATGTGCTGTACTCCTCTCCTTGCAAGGTGGTTTATTTCGCACCTTCCACAATCTGTCTTGAAGAATGACCAAGGCTCAAGGTGGTCCCAACGGTTGATGAATCTTACTCACTCTGATGTACATTGGTGTTCTCGGACCAGAGAAAATGTCATCATCGTCGATCGTTGTGGAGAGTTTCCTAATGTTCCTTTACTTGGAATCAGAGGAGGTATCACCTACAACCCTTGCCTAGCTTTGAGGCAATTTGGATATGCACGGAGGGATGGCCCTCATGACAAGTTGATTCCTGACCTAGTTTTTGACTTCGACAACGATGCGCAAGGACTTCGCCAAAGATTCATCAGAGCTTGGGGGAGGCCCAACAAGGTTGATAGCAAGACTCTGGGACACAAGAACGCCATCCCTCTTGAGCCTTATCTCAAGTGGGTACGAGCCCGAGCCCAAAGTCTAATGATGCCTTATCCTCATGTACTCCCTGTGATTAAAGAGCCCGTCAAGGAAGGAGAGGTTCCCTACACCATCCTACATCCTGACATGCCTACATCGTGGGAGGAAATGCAGAAAAGTTGGATTCATCTCAAGGAGGAACGGAACACTTTTGAAGCTAGCTTCTACGCCAGTGAGAAGAAGGTTCTAGAGCTTACCCGCCGACTCCATGAGCAAGAGGCCCTCAACACCTTCATTGCGCCAAAGAGGATGCGCAACGTCTTTTTGCCTTGAGAAGTTGTTTTTGTAATATTTGGCCCATGGGGCATTTATGTACTAACAAATTTCTTCTTATTAATATGACGTGCGTTCCTTTTTGTCTACAACAATTTTGAATGTTCCAAATCCTTGTATGCATTGCATACATAAGCATATCATTCATCATGTGCATAAGCAGGTCTCACTCCAGGTTTCCTCATCTGTCTGCTGTTTATTTCAGTAGGATGGATCTCGAGCAAACAGTCAAAGACCTACAAACTCAAAATGCACAGTTCCAGCAACTCCTGATGACCTTGGCTAAGGGTCAGGAGGATCTCAAGACCTTGCTGGGGAATAAGGACCCAGTGAAAAAGAAGAAAAAGAGACTCGGGGTGGCTACTCTAGGGAGAAGATTTGACGGAGAGGCCAGGAGAGTGCTTGAATTTCCTCCTACTTCTGATGAAGGGACCAGTAAAGGAGGTGGGGCTGCGGTACCTTCTGAGTCCGATGTGGAAGAAGAGGAGGTCGAAGAGGATGAAGACTACTCTGATCAACAATACCCTCTAGCTGATGATAAATATAAAGGTTTAGAAGACAGGTTGGCCGCCATGGAGCTACAAAGAGTACCGGGTTTGGATTTTGAAGACTTGGGTTTAGTTGCCGGGATTGTGATTCCCCCAAAGTTCAAAGTGCCAGTTTTTGTGAGGTATGATGGGCTGTCCTGTCCAAAGATGCATCTCAGGTCCTACGTAAGAAAGATCCAACCCTATACGGCAGATAAGAACCTGTGGATCCACTTCTTTCAAGACAGCCTTTCTGGAGCTCAATTGGAGTGGTTTTATCAGCTAGAGGGAACCAGCGTCCGAAACTGGGAAGACTTGGCCACCGCCTTCTACAAACAATATCAGTACAATTCTGACCTTGCTCCTACTCGTACCCAACTTCAGGGTATGTCACTGGGAACAGGCGAAGGATTCAAAGAGTATGCACAAAAATGGAGGGATTTGGCTGGCAGGGTGCAGCCTCCTTTAACCGACCGTGAACTTGTTGATATGTTTCTAGGGACCCTATCTGGGCCATTTTTCAATCATCTGATTGGTAACTCTTCCGCGGGGTTTACCGATTTGATCTTAACAGGCGAAAGAATAGAAGCTGGCATCAAGTCAGGAAAGATTCAGAAGGGTGCCGCTACAAGTGTTGAGAAGAAGCCTTTTAAGAAGGAAACAACTGTGGTATACTCCCAGAGAAGAGCAGGGAAGACTGAGCGCCGGCCAACTGTGGGGGCCGTAATGATTCAAAATCCGTCAAGTGAGCAGCCTCGCTATAACCAGTCCATACCAAATCAACAACGAGTGGAACGGCCACAACGACAGTTCACCCGTATTAATATGACACCAGCGCAAGTGCTTCCCCATCTGTTGAAGTTGAATCTCGCCACTATCAAAGAGGCACCAAAGAATGTGAATACGTCCTCCCCGCATTATCATCCTAATGCTAAATGCGCCTACCATTCTGATAGTGTCGGGTACGACACCAATGATTGTTGGGCACTCAAGCATAAAATCCAAGACCTGATAGAGGCGAAGGAGGTGGAGTTCGACGCTCCGGAGAAGCCTAATGTGATATCTGCTTCCATGCCGAAGCACGACCGAAATGTCAATGCCATTGAAGAAGATTTGTATGTTGCTGATGTCAATGATCTGATAACTCTGTTGCTAACCATCAAGTTGAATCTGTTAAAGGCCGGGATTTTCCCGGGATGTAAGGAAGACTGCTATTGTTGTTACTCTCTGCCGTTTGATTGTCCGTTACTGAAGAAAGGCATCCAAGGCCTAATGGATAGTCGACAAATTTTGTTTGAAAAAGTTTCTGCCATTCCAACTCACACTGAAGATGTCTCAATCATAACCATTCACGCCAATCTTCCCAAGGCCGTCAGAAAGCCTGTTAATATTACACCAGCTACGAAATCTGTTCCTTTGAAGATAACAATGCCAGGGCCTGTCCCCTATGTTTCGGAGAAGTCAATACCATGGGACTATGGCGGTGACGTCTACTACCATGGTATTAAACAAATCGAAATAACTGAAGAAAGTTCGGATGATGAAGAAGCCAGCATTGGAAACATTGCAGGCACGAGCAAAATCACCCGGAGCGGGAGAATATTTTTCCAGAGATTGCCCCTCCAAGAGAAATCTTTGGACCCTCATCTGCCGACAAGGTCACCCCTGCACCAATAAAACTCTCCGCTAGAACCCCATTGATTGAAGATGTTGTTGTTCCTAGTATTGTCCCTCCTACCGCTGCTGATAAAGGTAAGGGAATCCAAGATGAGCTCGTCAGGACGAGGGCTCAACCCTTGGTCATCCCGGAAACCTCCAAGAAGGAAATGGATGAGATCTTAAAGATAATAAAAAGGAGTGATTACGATGTGGTAGAACAGCTGGGGCAAACCCCCTCAAAGATCTCCATGTTGGCACTACTACTTTGCTCGGAAGCGCACGCTAAAGCTCTGATAAAATTCCTAAAGGCAGCCCATGTGCCCCAGGAAACTTCTGCAGATCAATTTCAAAATTGCGTGGCTAGCCTTACTGCGGACAATGGATTAGGTTTCTCTGATGCCGACCTAACTCCTAAAGGTAGAAACCACAATGATGCTTTGCACATTTCAGTCGAGTGCCGAGGAACTACTCTCGCACATGTCTTGGTCGACACTGGTTCGTCGCTGAATGTACTGCCTAAGAAGGCCTTGGACCGACTAGATTGTGAAGGGTTAGAGTTGAAGCCGAGTGATATTGTTGTCAGAGCTTTCGATGGTTCGAAGAGAATGGTCCATGGGGAGGTTGAAATTCCCATCAAGATAGGCACTGAGGTGTTTAAATCTACTTTCTATGTGATGGACATCCGTCCGTCATACTCTTGCTTGTTGGGTAGGCCTTGGATACACCATGGTGGGGCAGTCACCTCCTCCTTACATCAGATGTTGAAATATCCGGTCAAGGGAAAGATTGTAACCGTCCATGGCGAAGAGGAGTACATGATCAGCCACTTGAACTCCTTCCGGTACGTGGAGGTAGAAGGTGAGTTCATTGAGACACCTTTCCAGCATTTCGAAGAAGTCCTTCCTGAAATAACAGTAGCAAAGTTGGCAGCTGAAGTACCGAGGCAGATGGCCAGGATGGCATCTCTGGAGGACGCAAAGGCCGCAATAAAGGAGGGGAAGAATTCAGCATGGGGGCAGTTGCCTGATATTCCACATAAAACAGAAAAATTTGGATTAGGGTTCACTGTCGCGGGCCAGAAAGCTATGCGCCGTTCGAAGATTGAAAGAGCGCCAGTCAAAATTTCTCCCTACGGAATCAACGCTTTGGAGGATGAAGACAAAGAGAGCAACATCGAAGAGTGGATTTACCCAACTGTCAAAGGAGGATTGTGCAACTGGGAGGCAAAAGACTTTGTCCCCATCACTTTTATTCATCAGTAATTTATCTGTCAAACATTTCCTTTTGGTCTGTAATATTTATTTTCGAACAATCCGCACACTATCTTTTCACCTCACGCCTTGCCCGGGGCATGTAGGTCCATTTGTAAGGGTTTTGATTATTTTTCATATCCATATGCCATGTTTAATGATTCATTGGACGTTTTTCATTTGATAAACTGCTTGTGTTCATTTTCTTTCCTTTTGCATTTTTTGTTTAAGGATGGCTATCCCTTACACACACCCACACTCACAAATGCAGGTACCCATCCACTCCGGATTCCATGGGTGACCATTCTGCTATATCCTTCAATAACTCTGAAGATCTGGTCAATCAAGCCGAGTATGAAGATGACGAAGTCGGTGAAGTACCAGGGGAACTAGCCAGACTTCTACAGCAAGAGGAAAGGGCCATCTTACCGCACGAAGAGTCATTGGAAACTGTCAACTTAGGGACCGAGGAAGACCGGAAGGAGGTGCAAGTGGGTGCCAATCTGGAACCAAGTGTCAAGGATCGCCTGATACAGTTGTTGAATGAGTATGTTGAAATCTTCGCTTGGTCTTATGAAGACATGCCGGGTTTAGACACAGACATCGTGGTTCACCGTCTCCCTACAAGAGAGGATTGTCCACCGATCAAGCAAAAAGTCCGCCGAATGAGGCCTGACATGTCCGAAAAGATCAAAGCAGAAGTGATGAAGCAATTCGACGCTGGCTTTTTGGCTGTTACGTCCTATCCTCAATGGGTCGCTAACATCGTGCCAGTACCTAAGAAAGATGGCAAAGTCAGAATGTGCGTGGACTACCGGGATTTGAATAGGGCCAGCCCCAAAGATGATTTTCCACTTCCACACATTGACATTTTGATCGAAAACATAGCTCAGCACAAAGTGTTTTCCTTCATGGATGGATTCTCGGGCTACAATCAAATCAAAATGGCCCCCAAGGATATGGAGAAAACAACTTTTGTCACACAATGGGGCACTTTCTGTTACAAGGTGATGCCGTTCGGGCTGAAGAACGCTGGGGCAACTTATCAACGCGCCATGGTAGCTTTGTTTCATGATATGATACATCATGAGATTGAAGTTTACGTAGACGATATGATAGCTCGGTCACAAACAGAGGAGGAGCACCTTGAACATCTAGAGAAGCTGTTTGCCAGGTTGAAAGAATACAAACTCAGGCTGAATCCAAGTAAGTGCACTTTTGGAGTAAGGTCTGGTAAACTTCTAGGATTCATTGTGAGCAACAAAGGCATTGAGGTCGATCCAGCAAAGGTGAAAGCAATACAAGAGATGCCTGCTCCCCGTACTGAAAAGGAGGTTAGAGGGTTCTTGGGGCGCTTGAACTATATTGCCAGATTCATCTCTCATCTGACTTCTACCTGTGAGCCAATTTTCAAACTCTTGAAGAAAGATCAGGTAGTCGAATGGAACGACGATTGCCAAGCTGCTTTTGATAAAATCAAGGAGTATTTGCTAGAACCTCCTATTCTGATGCCACCCGTCGAAGGAAGACCATTGATCATGTATCTGACCGTCTTGGATAACTCAATGGGGTGTGTTTTGGGCCAGCATGACGAGTCTGGTCGAAAAGAGCATGCTATTTATTACCTTAGCAAAAAGTTTACCGACTGTGAGACTCGCTACTCACTGCTCGAGAAAACTTGCTGCGCTTTGGTATGGGCTGCTCGCCGACTAAGACAGTATATGTTGACTCATACTACCTTGTTGATTTCCAAAATGGATCCTATCAAGTATATCTTCGAAAAGCCTGCTTTATCTGGAAGGATAGCCAGATGGCAAATGATCCTAACCGAGTATGACATCCAGTACACCACCCAAAAAGCTATAAAAGGGAGTGTACTAGCTGATCATCTGGCTTATCAAGCTATCGAAGATTATCGACCCATGAGATTTGACTTCCCAGACGAGGACATCATGAATTTGGACAGCATTGAAAGTAACGGACCGTATGACGGACCCGAAAAGGGATCCCGATGGACCCTGTACTTTGACGGTGCTTCAAATGCACTTGGAAACGGTATCGGCGCGGTACTCATTTCCCCGGAAGGTTGTCACACACCTTTCACGGCCCGACTTTGCTTTAGCTGCACAAACAACATGGCTGAGTATGAAGCTTGCATCTTTGGTCTCAAGGCTGCTATAGACTTGGGGATCAAATCTTTGATCGTATTTGGGGATTCGGCTTTGGTTATCAGTCAAATCAAAGGAGAGTGGGATACCAAGCATCCTAATCTTATCCCATACAAAGAACATGTCTTGACATTGTTGCCTCATTTCGAGCAAATTACCTTCGAGCATTTCCCGCGAGAAGAGAATCAGCTAGCAGATGCTCTAGCTACAATGTCCTCCATGTTTAAACTCAACTGGGATAACGAGGCTCCCCAAATCACCATCGAGCGAATGGATGAACCTGCGCATTGTCACGAGATTAATACCGAAGAAGTAGTGGAACAACCTTGGTTCCATGAAATCAAAAGGTATCTCGAGACTAGAGATTATCCCGAAGGAGCTTTCGTAAATGACAAGAAGTTCTTAAGGAAATTCGCTGCCAAATTCTTCCTGAGCAACGACATCCTTTACAAACGAAGCCATGATTGTGTACTACTCCGATGTGTAGACAAAGCTGAAGCAGATTTGATCATGACCGAGATACACAGCGGCCCATTTGGCACTCACTTGAGCGGGCATACAATGGCTAAGAAGATCCTAAGGGCAGGCTATTTCTGGTCTACCATGGAAGCTGACTGCCATCAATGTTCCCGTACTTGCCACAAATGTCAAGTCTATGCTGACAAAGTTCATATCCCTCCGGTCCCTCTCAACGTTCTGACTGCTCCTTGTCCATTTGCAATGTGGGGCATTGACATGATTGGAGAGATCAAGCCCACGGCTTCCAACGGACATCGTTTCATCCTGGTTGCCATTGACTATTTCACCAAATGGGTCGAAGCAGCTTCCTTCGCCTCTGTTACTAAAAATGTGGTTGACCGCTTCATCAAGCAAAATCTCATATGCCGGTATGGTGTTCCAGACAGGATCATCACAGACAACGGTACAAATCTGAATAACACGATGATCACCGCTTTGTGCGAACAGTTCAAGATTTATCATCACAATTCATCTCCCTATCGGCCGAAGATGAACGGTGTTGTTGAAGCTGCGATCAAAAACATTAAGAAGAACATTTAGAAAATGACAGTCACTTACAAAGACTGGCATGAGATGTTACCGTTTGCTCTACATGGATACCGTACGACGGCACGTACTTCAACCGGGGCAACCCCATTTTCGTTGGTATATGGCTTGGAAGTTGTCTTGCCTATGGAAGTTCAGATTCATTCTCTAAGGATTATGAAGGACACAGGTTTGAATGAAGATGATTAGATGCAGACCCGACTTGATCAACTCAATCTGATCGACGAGAAGCGGCTCGCTGCTATATGCCATGGTCAGACGTATCAAAAACGGATGATCAAGGCCTTCAATAAGAAAGTCAGACATCAAGTGTATCAAGTCGGAGATCTCGTAATCAAGCGGATTATCTTGCCGCAAAGTGATCCAAGGGGAAAATGGACTCCTACATATGAAGGACCATTTGTGATCAAGAGCATATTTTCTGGTGGTGCGATGATTCTAACCACCATGGACGGCGACGATTTGCCGCACCCTGCGAATGCAGACGTAGTCAAAAGATACTACGCATAAAATAACCCGACAAGTCGAAAACCCGAAAGGGCGGCTTGGGCAAAAATGGGCATCCCGGTGAACTGAAAACCTGAAAGGGCGGTTCAGGCAAAAATTAGGGATAAAAACAAAAAAAAAAATCTGTACACCCGGCAAGTTGAAAACCCGAAAGGGCGGCTTGGGCAAAAAGGGGTTTCCCGGTGGATCGAAAACCCGAAAGGGCGATTCAGGCAAAAGTTAGGGAATTAAAGCGTATGACTATGTCTCGTCGAATCACTTCAAAAGACAATCTCTTCATCAACCAGTTCCAGGCTTCGGATCAATCCAATCATCGGCAGACGAAGCGTTGAATGGACAGATATTCAGAGTTGTGAAGGCTATAGCGGAATGGAATCCCATGGAATTATTTCACATAGCCATCCTTATTTTGTATAAATCTTTCAATATTTACGACAAAATCCTCTTACTAGGATGATTGTCTCCTTTGTACAAATACACTCATAGAAAGTCAATACAAATACTTTTCCCAGAAATTTGTGTCATTTCCTTTTTCTTTTCTCTTGCACTATTTGTTTTATTTTGAGAAACGTCCAATGTTTTGTTAAATAGGCATATGCATTTGAACATAATCATTTCCTTATGAATCAGGAAAGAGGATTACTGATAGGTTGAAGGTGCAGTTGGATATCTTGATGCCCTTTCAAAGGGATCCCCCAGGAGATTTGGAATCCATGTCCCCAGCAAATCTTGAAGCTTATCCCCAGTAGATTCTGGAAGCTTATCCCCTGCAGAGTACGGACGTCTCTCCTGAGCTTTATTCAAAGTTATTCCTCACAAGGGCTTATAACTGGGTTATCCTCAGCTAATTGCCACGGAAGATCGCACTTGGCAATTTCTTCCTATCCCCAGCGGAGTTCATCAGAGTTCCCCAACATAACTTATCAATACAATCCCCAGAGGAGTTTATCTCTGTTATCCCTGGCCAGAGAATCCTCCAGAACTCAATTCCCCTAAGAGCTTAAGTTTCAGTATCCCCAGCAGAGCTAAAACTTCAAACTATCAGTCCCTAGCGGAGCCAGACTAGTGAACCCTCTCCCCACAGAAATGCTTCTCACTAGACTAGAGATTCTCAGTCTTATCTCCCCCATCTTAAGTCTACCAGGTTCTAAAATCCCCAGTAGAAATCATCAGAATTTCTCTTACCCTGCAAGTCACCAAGGGAATTCCAAGTCCCTACAAGTGGTTCTGAGGCCCCTCGACGTTTGAAGGTCTGGTATTCCCCAAGCAAATCTGAAGACTCTCTGTTCTCAGTTCCTCATTGTATATTCGAAGATTCTACAGTGAAGATCTCCTCAAGACAGGAATTCCCCAGTAGTTTGGCATACAACCCCAGCTCCTTATTCTCCAGCAACCACCAGGAATTATTCTTCCCGGCAGCAGTCAAGAGGCTCTTATCTTCAGCCATCTCGGATTCATCTATCCGTTGCAAGACAACTCTCCAGCTTACATGCACATCCATTTACATTCATATCATATAACATACATTGTATCATGCATCATGACATTGCATATAACTAACTATTTGCCTTTGCAGGTAAGATCAGTCGACAGACAAAAATCATTATCTTCCGAGATTCTTTCCAGGAATAGTTCAGATGTGACCCAGACATGGCAATATTCTGATGCTTATTCCAGATTCATCCAGATGCAGTTTTACACGAGCTCATCATCAAGAAACCCTACACCGGTTCCTCCTCAAACTTCAGGATTTCTGAAAACAGTTCACGGGTTCTCCAAGTAACGGATGTTGACCTATCACTTATTCAGTTTCTTCTCAAGACTTCTGAAAACAGTTTATGGATTCTTCCCAACAACGGATGTTAATCTATCACTTGTTCAAATTCAATTTTTGAAAACAGTTTACGGACGCTTCCCAACAACGGATGCTGCTCTATTGCTTATTCAACTTCAAGATTTCTGAAAACAGTTCACGGGTTCTCCAAGTAACGGATGTTGACCTATCACTTGTTCAGTTTCTTCTCAAGACTTCTGAAAACAGTTTATGGATTCTTCCCAACAACAGATGTTAATCTATCACTTGTTCAGATGCAATTTTTGAAAACAGTTTACGGACGCTTCCCAACAACGGATGCTGCTCTATTGCTTATTCAACTTCAAGATTTCTGAAAACAGTTCACGGGTTCTCCAAGTAACGGATGTTGACCTATCACTTGTTCAGTTTCTTCTCAAGACTTCTGAAAACAGTTTATGGATTCTTCCCAACAACGGATTTTAATCTATCGCTTGTTCAGATGCAACTTCTAAAAATAGTTTATGGATTCTTCCCAACAACGGATGTCAATCTATTGCTTGTTCAGACCCCCAGTTCAGATGTGGTTCAAAACATGGACACCTTTCTGATACTCTTCCAGATGGCATCTTTAAGCCCATCCCCGACATGTTTCTGTCACTCTTCCAGATGGCATCTTTAAGCCCATCCCCGACAAGTTTCTGTCACTCTTCCAGATGGCATCTTTAAGCCCATCCCCGACAAGTTTCTATCACTCTTCCAGATGGCATCTTTAAGCCCATCCCCGACAAGTTTCTGTCACTCTTCCAGATGGCATCGTTAAGCCCACCTCCAAATGGCATCTCTAAGCCCATTCCCGCATCCATTTCTTTGACGAGTGCAAATTTAAGGGCACTCTAGTGTCCAATCTCCTTTTACCCTCGAGTCGCGAAAGGCAAACTTGCCTATCTAACTCTTCGGATTCAAGAAGATTGAACAGGGGCAACTTTTGTACCCTGTTGTACCCCAAAATTTGCCCTCCCATTTCTCAATGATTTCTCATCACAAAACCTTTGAAGCCCAAGATCCAGTTAGGGTTTCATCTGCTCAAGATTTCTCCTTGCACTGTTGACCCAAATTAGGGTTTGTGTTTGCACCAAGATGTTTTGACCTAAAGTGCCTAAGATGACTTTCATGCTTCATATTGGACTCCCAAGTTTATCCACATCAAGTTTCAAGCCTTGATTCCAAGTTTTGCCCAGTCAATTGGACATTTGACCTAGAAATCAGCTGTATTGGAGAAAAAGTCAACTGTGGCCAATTGACAGTCAAACCTCATGGAAATTGACCCACATCAACATTATGAACTCATATGAACCATTTGATCAAGTTTGGATCACAATTCCACAAGAAATTTGATCAAATCACCAAAAGGGCAAAATGGTCATTTTTAGGGTTTTGACTGCACAAAGGCAATTTTTGACTGTTTGACCTAGCCAATGGCAAACCAAGCTCACATATTGACTCAAAGACCCCAGGGAATCATCTTGACATGCTCAACAAACTCAAAAGATCCCAAGTACACAAGATTGACAGTTGAATTCCCCAGTCAATTGATCAATTTTGACTGTACACTGAAAAGTCAAACTTTGACTTTTTGGTCAAAATCAAGAGTCAAGATTCATTTTTCATCAAAACATGCCAAATCATGAAACTTGTTCACCAAGAAATCACAAAATGCAAATTAGGGTTAGAAATTAGAATTTTTCATAACTTAGAATTTTTCTAAGTTATGAAAAACCCTAATTTTTTTCCAACTTTGCCCCACTTTTTCACCAAGATCCATTTGGATTCAAATAAAAGTCAAAACATGAAAGTTGTAGCTTGTTGCATAATCTACAACTTTGATTCACAAAGTTTTCCCATTTGAGGCTTGTATCTCAATTTACAAATTTTTGAATAAGGGCACTAAACCATTCTTAACTTAGTGAAATTTTAACCTATTTTGACAAGGTTTTCTACCCAACTTCAAGGCCATTTTCCATACACTTCCACTTGGAATTTCAATTTGCATTTCAAATAAGGATTGTAGTACACATTCCAAGCTTTCCAAAATATCCAAGAACTTCTCAAACAACCTCATAACTTGAGAGAATCGAATTTCACAATTTGGCAAAAACTCACTTTTGAATTGATCATGAACATGTTCATAACTTAAGCCATTTTCAAGTCAGCATAGTTTGTGCTAAATTACAGGTCCTAAAACCCTTTGACACTCAATAATTCAATGCAAAACCTTTGTGCCAAGGCCTTGTTTCATGAGTTCAAGCATTGCCTAAAGGATTAATCCATTTATAGATAAAGCATTTCTTCCATTTTTGCAAAAGGTAACTTTATGTCCAATTGAAAATCCAAGCAGTACAAATGAGATCTAATTGGCACAAGATTATGAGCAAAACACTCTGATCAAGGAGGGATTATGCAGCTCATTATGGGGCCTCTACTGACCTAGAACACAACTTGGGCATTTGTTGCTTAAAGTGTAAGTAACTTGGCATATTGTAACACAACTCTCATATCAGCTTGCAAACACTTAAGTGAACTTGTGAAACACACTCAAGACATCCCAACCAAGCTAGTGCACGACCCTAACATCTCTCATACACTCCCAATCTCAGAATCACCTTCAAACTGCAAAAACAGGGCCAGGCCTGCAGTTTGAGTGCCATCTTCCATTTCCCTCAAGCTCTCTTGCCCAAACCAGTTCACACACATTCCCTAGCATCTATGCAAGCTAACCATGACTTGAAACACGACCTGTAATCCCTCTAACCAGTTCCACCATTTTCAGTTTCTTGTTTTGCAGGTGAAGTGCTCTAGCACGATTCAAAAGCTTTCAAGACAAAGTAAACATTGGAATAGCATCCCTGGACCTCAAGGAAGCTTTACCAATCATCACCTTGCACTGAAAGCTTCCCCATTTCCAGATAGAACTTCAACTGAACAGGTATTTTGGTGAACTTCTATCTCTCTTATTAGGCATCATTAGCTCTAAGTTTGTGAATAAACAATGTTCTACTCATGCCACTGAACATGTACATGTTTTTACTTTTCATTTCTTTTGCTTGAACTGTGAGAATTTAAGGTTTGAAAATGGCAGAAAATCTAGGTTAGGATTTGGGGGAGAAGAAATTCTCCCTCATCTTAGAGAGTTAGATCAAGTTCTGCATATGGTTGGATTCGTCTCTTGATGCTGAACATTTTTTATGTTATGAATTTTCATTAATAAGCCAGGAATCAGGAGTTAGAAGTTTGAGAAGAAGGGCGCGCGTTTTGAACTGGTTTTGTCTGAAGGTTGAAGACAATGTCTTCTTGGGCTGGGCCTGAGTTATTTTCTTATTCACACCACCTTTTTGGTTTTACACCCCCTGAGCCCATTTGCTTTATTTTTAATGTTTTTTTTGACTTTTTCTTTTTTTAATTGACTCATTTATTTTTTCTCAGCATATTAAAAATATAAAAATATTTTTTCTCATCATTTTTGAATTTATTAGGTATTTATTTGATTTTTTCTTTTAGTTTGTACATAAATAAATAAATATATACTTTTTGTTTAAAATACTAAAATAGCACAAATATATTTTATACACTTTTATCTTATTTTTACTTCCTGAAAATATTTTATAGAAAAATACTTTTTTTATTTTTTAATAATAAATATTATTAATTAATATATATAATACATATCTTGTAAATAATATAAATATACATATATATATTAATACATTTAGGGTAAAAATATCAAAAATATACATATTTTTATTTTTATTAATATTTAACACTAAAAAGACATTTTTATAAATATACTATATTTTATTTTATTTTTGCATATAAATAGTAAATATTATATGAATTAATTGATTAATATCCCTTTTTGATTAAAAATTAGGGTTTTGGCCCTAAATATGAAAATACTCCAAAAAATAATACCTTTTTATTTCTCTTTTTATTTCACATAAATAATACTTTTTTTTCATACATATAAAAATTCTTTTACATCTTGCATATTTATTTCATTTCCATTTAATTTATGCTTTTGATTATAATGTAAATATTCAAAGAAAAGGATGTAATAGTTAGGTTTAAATTCTTGTCTAAATAATCCCCATTTGAAACATTTGTACCCCCTTCCCCATATCATTGTGTTGTAATAGTGTAGGAATTTAATTTTCGCACTTTATCGCTTTCTAAATATACTATGCTAGAGTTAGGGTTTGCATGCGAATAAAACGAACAAAAAGTAGTTTGACCTAATACAAGACAAAAAAGCATGAAAAATGGACAACACATTCCACACTTGCACCCCTAGGGTATTCCACTTTGTTGCCTTCAAATAATTGGGCCATGTTGCATGTTAGATTTCTTTGGGTAAAACAAACAATCAAATGATCATAGTCCCTCAAAATGTTGCCTAGATGAATGATCAAGTCCCTTTTTAAAGAAAAAAATTGCCCAAAGACATTTAACACTATTGTAATTATGGTCTAAACGATGACCCGCGCCCGTCCCTTTCACCTCCTAAGACAAGATTGTCCACCAAATGCAATGATGGAACAAAATTGTCAAAAGGTTTAAAACATAACAAAAATCTTTGAGAAGACTTTAGGGTAGATAACTCTTAAGTACTTGCCAATTTACAAAGAAAACACTTGCCTAATTTCAAACTATACTTCACAAACACTTTCAAAACAAACTTTCAAAAACCTTGAAACATCTTTTCAAAAGACAAACACCTCTTGTAAAACATTCGAGTAAAGAATTGTTATAAGGGTAGCCTACACAAGGCATCTTTTCAAACATTTTCAAAATCACACACCAAGCACCATTTCAAACAATTGAAAACCAAGGCAAGTTGATCTAAGCAAGTACCTAAGAGCCCATGGATAACCATGGATAGAAAGGGTGCTAATACCTTCCCTTTCTATAATCTACTCCCCGAACCCAAGAAAAATCTCAAAGGTTTTTGCTGTGCTTTTTTAAACCTTTCCTTAGGATAAAATAAAAAGTCGGTGGCGACTCTTGCTCAACCGAAACATTTGCAAAAACAAACACAAAACCATAGTCAGTTCTCCCACCGTATCACAGAACTGGCGACTCTGCTGGGGACAAATTTAAAAGTGGAGTAACCTTAGGGCTTAGATCACCCTCTTGCATGAATAATTGTTTGATTTGTTTGCTTTATACTTTGGCTCTATTGTTTGGGTTTGCAATCCTACACCCGGATTTTGGGAAACATTCATAGATAGCAATACGTTGTGGAAACTGTGCGGGGTATACCGACACGGTCGAAGCAATAGCTATATTAGTGCGACATATTTGTGAGTACCGGTAACCCTTGAGTTCAATCAAGGAGAGTACGGGGCCGCTGAGTGATGTCACTAAGCACTAATGACCTAGAACCTTAATTGACCATCTTGGCCTTTTATTAGGGGTAGTGAGATGACCGGCTTTGGTGCAGTCCGAAGTTGGTAGATACTCGATACTACACTCATTAAGGGTTGTTTTCTTGGAATGTTTTGGTCGCTAGTTAAGTGGCTAAACCAAAACCATGAACAATGAAAACAATCCAGTGATATTGAGCTCCTTAGAACCCGGTTACTATTTATAGGACAGGTTTTTAAGCCAACTACACTCAAGAGGGTACTTACCTATGAAACCCCATGCAAGCCTGAAACTAGGGTTTGGTGTGATTTGCTTGTACATATGTTTTGTGCATACATCTTAAACATCATGAAGCATCATATGCATTCACTAACCATTTCAAGGGTTTGGATCTTCATCTTTGTTCTCGTTTTGTAGGTCATGGAAGTTCCTCGCAGAAATACCATTCAAGTCAACCTTGTGAGAATCTCTCCTCAACTCAAGGAGCTCACCTCAAGAATTCCGGAAAATTCATCCTTCAGTGAAAGACATGGTAGACTGCTCAGCCTAGTCAACACCAACATTGAAGAAGACATGATGAAAGTGCTATTCCAGTTCTTTGACCCTCTTCACCACTGTTTCACTTTCCCTGATTATCAGTTGGTACCCACTTTGGAGGAGTTTTCTCAACTCCTGAGAATTCCTATCCTTAATCAACTACCCTTCAACGGTACGGAAAAGGAACCAAAGCCGGAAGATGTTGCTCGAGCATTACATCTACAACCATCCGACATCAAGGGGCATTGGGAAACCAGAAGCGGCGTCAAGGGATTCTTAGCAAAATTCTTGTTTGAGAAGGCTCAAGAATGTTGGAATTCATTGGACCTACAAGCTTTTGAAGAGATTGTAGCACTCCTTATCTATGGGTTGGTCTTGTTCCCAAATCCTGACCAATTGGTAGATGTCAACACCGTCAAAATCTTCTTGTCCAGAAATCCAATACCAACATTGCTTAGGGACATCCTTCACTCATTTTACACACAAACAATGAGAAAGAGGGGTGTTCTCATGTGCTGTACTCCTATCCTTGCAAGGTGGTTTATTTCGCACCTTCCGCAATATGTCTTGAAGAATGACCAAGGTACAAGGTGGTCCCAACGGTTGATGACTCTTACTCATTCTGATGTGCATTGGTGTTCTCGGTCCAGAGAAAATGTCATCATTGTCGATCGTTGCGGAGAATTTCCTAATGTTCCTTTACTTGGAATCATGGGAGGTATCACCTACAACCCTTGCCTAGCTTTGAGGCAATTTGGATATGCACGGAGGGATGGCCCTCATGACATGTTGATTCCTAACCTAGTTTTTGACTTCGACAACGATGCGCAAGGACTTCGCCAAAGATTCATCAGAGCTTGGGGAAAACTCAACAAGGTTGATAGCAAGACTCTGGGACACAAGAACTCCATCCCTCTTGAGCCCTATCTCAAGTGGGTACGAGCCCGGGCCCAAATTCTAATGATGCCTTATCCTCATGTACTCCCAGTGATTAAAGAGCCCGTCAACGAAGGAGAGGTCCCCTACACCATCCTACATCCAGACATGCCTACATCGTGGGAGGAAATGCAGAAAAGTTGGATTCAGCTCAAGGAAGAACGGAATACTTTTGAAGCTAGCTTCTACGCCAGTGAGAAGAAGGTTCTAGAGCTTACCCGCCGACTCCACGAGCAAGAGGCCCTCAACACCTACATCGCACCAAAGAGGATGTGCAATGTCTTTCTGCCTTAAGAAGTTTATTTTGTAATATTTGGCCCATGGGGCATTTATGTACTAACAAATTTCTTCTTATTAATATGACGTGCGTTCTTCTTTGTCTGAAACAATTTTGAATGTTCTAAATCCTTGAATGCATTGCATACATAAGCATACCATTCATCATGTGCATAAGCAGGTCTCACTCCAGGTTTCCTTATCTGTCTGCTGTTTATTTCAGTAGGATGGATCTCGAGCAAACAGTCAAAGACCTACAAGCTCAGAATGCACAGTTCCAGCAACTCCTGATGACCTTGGCTAAAGGTCAGGAGGATATCAAGACTCAATTAGGGAATAAGGACCTAGTGAAAAATAAGAAAAAGAGGATTGGGGTGGCTACTTTGGGGAGAAGATTTGACGGAGAAGCTCGAAGAGTGCTTGAATTTCCTCCTACTCCTGATGAAGGGACCAGTAAAAGAGATGGAGCTGCGGTGCCTTCCGAGTCTGAGGCGGAAGAAGAAGAGGTTGAAGAGGATGAAGATTATTCTGACCAGCAATACCCTCCAGCTGATGATAAATACAAAGGGTTAAAAGACAGATTGGCCGCCATGGAATTACAAAGAGTACCGGGCTTGGACTTTGAAGACTTGGGTTTGGTTGTCGGGATTGTGATTCCCCCAAAATTCAAAGTGCCAGTGTTTGTGAGGTATGATGGGCTGTCCTGTCCCAAAATGCATCTCAGGTCCTACGTGAGAAAGATTCAACCCTATACGGCAGATAAGAATCTTTGGATTCATTTCTTTCAAGACAGCCTTTCGGGAGCTCAGTTGGAGTGGTTTTATCAGCTAGAAGGAACCAGTGTCAGAAATTGGGAGGATTTGGCCACCGCTTTTTACAAACAATACCAATATAATTCTGATCTTGCTCCTACTCGTACCCAACTTCAAGGTATGTCACTAGGAACAAGTGAGGGATTAAAAGAATATGCACAAAAATGGAGGGATTTGGCTGGCAGGGTGCAGCCTCCTTTAACCGATCGTGAGCTCGTTGATATGTTTCTTGGGACCCTATCTGGGCCATTTTTCAATCATCTAATTGGTAACTCTTCCGCGGGGTTTACCGATTTAATCTTAACAGGCAAAAGAATAGAAGTGGCATCAAGTCAGGAAAGATTCAGAAGGGTGTTGCTGCAAGTGTTGAGAAGAAGCCTTTTAAGAAGGAAACAGCTATGGTATATTCTCAGAGAAGAGCAGGGAAGACGGAGTGTCGGCCAACTGTGGGGGCCGTAATGATTCAAAATACTCCAAGTGAGCAGCCTCGCTATAACCAGTCCAGACCAAATCAACAACGAGTGGAACGGCCACAACGGCAGTTCACCCGTATTAATATGACTCCAGCGCAAGTGCTTCCCCATCTGTTGAAGTTGAATCTTGCCACCATCAAGGAGGCACCAAAGAATGTGAATACGTCCTCTCCGCATTATCATGCCAATGCTAAATGCGCCTACCATTCAGACAGTGTCGGCCACGACACCAATGATTGTTGGGCACTCAAGCATAAAATCCAAGACCTGATAGAGGCTAAGGAGGTAGAGTTTGACGCTCCAGAGAAGCCTAATGTAATATCTGCACCCATGCTGAAGCACGGCCGAAATGTCAATGCCATTGAAGAAGATTTGTATGTTGCTGATGTCAGTGATCTGACTACTCTACTGCTAACCATTAAGTTGAATTTGTTAAGGGTCGGGATCTTCCCGGGATGTAAAGAAGACTGCTATTGTTGTTACTCTCTGCCGTTTGATTGTCCGTTACTGAAGAAAGGCATCCAAGGCCTTATGGATAGTCGACAAATTTTGTTTGAAAAAGTTTCTGCTGTTCCAGTTCATACTGAAGATGTCTCAATCATAACCATTCACGCCAATCTTTCCAAGGCCGTCAAAAAGCCTGTTAAGATTACACCAGCTACGAAATCTGTTCCTTTGAAGATAACAATGCCAGGGCCTGTCCCCTATGTTTCTGAGAAGTCGATACCTTGGAACTATGGCGGTGACATCTACTACCATGGTATCAAGCAAATCGAAGTAATTAAAGAAAGTTCAGATGATGTTGAAGCCAGCATTAGCAACATTGCGGGCACTAGCAAAATCACCAGGAGCGGGAGAATATTTTCTCCAGAGATTGCCCCTCCAAGAGCAGTCTTTGGACCCTCATCAGCTAACGAGGTCATCCTTGCACCAATAAAACTCTCTGCTAGAACTCCTCTGATTGAAGACATTGTTGTTCCTAGTACTGTCTCTCCTACCACTGCTGACAAAGGTAAGGGAATCCAAGATGAGCCCGTCAGGACGAGGGCTCAACCCTTGGTAATCCCGGAAACCTCCAAGAAGGAAATGGACGAGATTTTGAGGATAATCAAAAGAAGTGATTACGATGTGGTGGAACAGTTGGGGCAAACCCCCTCCAAGATCTCCATGCTGGCACTACTACTTTGCTCAGAAGCGCACGCTAAAGCCCTGATAAAATTCCTGAAGGCAGCTCATGTGCCCCAGGAAACTTCTGCGGATCAATTTCGGAATTGCGTGGCTAGCCTGACTGCAGACAATGGATTAGGTTTTTCTGATGCCGACCTAACTCCTAAAGGTAGAAATCATAATGATGCTTTGCACATTTCAGTCGAATGTCGAGGAACTACTCTCGCACATGTCTTGGTTGATACTGGTTCGTCGCTGAATGTTTTGCCTAAGAAGGCCTTGGACCGACTAGATTGTGAAGGATTGGAATTGAAGCCAAGTGATATTGTTGTCAGAGCTTTCGATGGTTCGAAGAGAATGGTCCATGGAGAGGTTGAAATTCCCATCAAGATAGGCACCGAGGTGTTTAAATCCACTTTCTATGTGATGGACATCCGTCCATCATACTCTTGCCTGCTGGGTAGACCTTGGATACACCATGCTGGGGCAGTCACCTCCTCCTTACATCAGATGTTGAAGTATCCTGTCAAGGGAAAGATCATCACTGTCCATGGCGAAGAAGAGTACATGATTAGCCACTTAAATTCTTTCCGGTATGTGGAGGTTGAAGGAGAATTCATCGAGACACCGTTTCAACATTTCGAAGAAGTCCTTCCTGAAATAGCAGTAGCGAAGTTGACGGCTGAGACACCGAGGCAGATGGCTAGTGTTGTACCCCAAAATTTTCCCTCCCATATTCTTCAAGAAATTGCCAAGTCAAGCTTCAAAATCTCCCCAAGGGTTGCACAGTGTAAGAGCCTCCTGAATAGTCAAAATTAGGGTTTTGGTTCTGATCAAGAAAATGAAGTTTCCAAGGGTCCAATCAAGTCTCACATGCCAATAAATATGGTCAAGCATCCTCATATCAAGTTTCAAGACTTTCAGCTCAAAATTGCACAGTCAAAAACCCTAATTGCACTACAGTCAACTGTAGGGGTAAAATGGTCATTTGACAGTCAAAAGTTCAAATTTTTGGTCAACATCTCATTTTGAAGCCACAAACATCATTTGATCAATGCTTGATCATGATTCTCAAAGCTTGGCTCAAAAATCATCAAGATGCAAAAGTTTCCTTATTTGGACAGTTGAAAAAGTCAACTGTAAATTGACCAGGGCATAACTTTCACATGGATTATCAGAAAAATTCCATCCAAATCTCATTTTGAAGAGAAAGACATTTCCTACAACTAATCTTCATACTTCAATTCCAAGAAATGCTCTTACAAAAAGTTATCAATTTCAACATTATAGGTCATTTTCAAAAGTCAACAAAAAGGGACTTTAAGTCAAAAGCCATAACTTGAGATTGGTAAATCAAAATGACATGGGACCAAATACATTGGTTAGAGGACTCAAAGGCCTTTCCAAAATGTCCAAGAACATGAGCAAAGCTTAAAAATTGAGCAAGTTATGCCTTGTGGAAGTTGGATATTTTTTGGATATTTTGAAAAGTCAACATTGATTCAAATGACCTAAAATTGCTAATGGGCCTATTTTTCTTCCACAATTCATCATCCAAGGCATGTGCACGACCACTTGGCCCAAAGGGAAGTCTTTCTTCATTATTTATTTATTTATTTGGATTTTTATTATTAATAATTCATTTTAATTAAATAAAATACATGAAAAATGCTAAACCTAGTTTTTCAATCTTTTTGTGCATATTATATCCTCAAGATTTCGTGCCTAGCCAAATATGGAAAGAACCAATGGAATTGGATGTGATTTGCATCAAAAAGCATGTGAAAAAGATTTGAAAATCATGGTTAAAAAATCAAATATCACATTCATTAATTCATGGATTTTGATCAAGTTTTTCAACCCTAATTGGTTCCATACATAAGCACAAGCAAGACCTAATGCCTCAGAACCCTAAGCTGCGCAAGAACCCCATTATCAAACTCAAGCTTTTTTGCAAAAAAGCTCAAATCTGAAAACCTATTTGTAGGTCGATTCAAGCCAAGAAACTCATCCTATTGCCTTCCAAGGACATCAAGCAACCTTCCTGGATCAAAAGCATCAATTCTAACCCTTTGAATCATTGTACAGAAGTCCAACTTTTCTCACTTTTTTTCATAATCGTGTTTTGAGATTCAGGCATTTTCATTGCATAATTTTAATGGATTCTTACTAAATGATGCATTCTGAAACTAACCATCTACTTTAATTGCGTTTTTATACATTGTGTGCAAATTCACCATTGTTGCTTTTTAGGGTTCTTAGGTTTTCAAATTAGGGGTTTTCGTTTGAGGAACAATTGGCGTGTAAGACCTAGACCATTCCATTCAGGGCGTTTGGACGAAGAGAAATAAGCCATCGCGCTCAATTTATGGAGCCCCGGGGGCTATTCGCTATTTTCCCTAATGATGCTTTTTAGAACGGTGTAAAAATCGTTGCCTATGTTTGTTATATTTTCAGGAAAATAAACCAAGGAAGAAGAAGGATGCGTGGCCATCAGTGATTGGCTAGTTCAAAATTTCGCGCTAAAATATCATTAATGTTTGGCTTTATTTTATATTGATTGTTTGATATCAAATATCCAAACGCGCGTTGAGTGGAGCAGTGGTGAAGCGCTTGGTCGGTAACGTTAATGACCTGGGTTCGAGCCCCAGGTCCTCACTCTTTCCATATATTTTTTCAATTAATATTCACATGCAATTTCAGCAGTGGTGTCCACAGTGCACCCACAAAATCAAACATGCCACGCGTACCAGGGCATCAAATCAAAGGCCATGATCTGATGAGCTCAGTGCACACTAGTCAACAAAGCTACAGGCTAGCCACGAAAGTCCAACAGGCCAAGGTTGATGGGCCCAGACTGCTAAAAGAAAACCCTCCAATTTGGGGCAGACCCCCTAGGTTTGCAAGTTTTTATTATTCTTTATTTTTCTTTATTATTTCTATTTTCTTTTAATTATTGTTTTGTAATTAATTCAAATATTTTCATAAAATATAAAAAACACATAAAAAAAATCAGAAAAGACAAAAAATAATAAATATTTTTATTTTAGTATTTTTTATAAATAAATTGCATTAATTCATTTAGTTTTAATTTAGGGTTTAATTGTAATATTTTCATAATAAAAATCTAAAATTAATAGAATTAGGGTTCATGATAATTTTTATTCCTTTTCATTTTTTCTTTCATAATAATCAAAATATTAAATATTTATTTTTGTAATTAAATTGCATGTAAATTAATTAGGGTTAATTTTAGGTTAAAATTTAATCTTCCTTTTTTAATAAATTAAAAACAACTAGAATTAGGGTTAACATTCATTTTAATTAATTCTTTTTCATTAAAATCATAAAATACCAAAAAATACCAAAAACAATTTCTCTTTCTTTTTAATTAATTAATTTCATCATTTAATTTAATTTTGCAAAAAGGGTCCAACGCCCTCGTTTTAATTCTTATTTAATTCGCGTGTTTATTTCTTTTTCGTTTAATATTTCTGTATCTCTCCCAAAGCCGTGTAATTAATTTCTCGCACTTTACTTTTCTTTTAATTCTTTATTTTTTCTGTCAAATCGGGTTCAAGAAATTTTGGCGATGTGAACCCGCGCCTTTTGTAATAGCTTAGAACTTTTACTTTTCGCAATTTTTAAACTGTTAATCAAGGCATGAAAGAATGTATGGACAAAACTAAAAATAACGCGTAGATCACCAATGACATGACAAAAGACAAAAATATCTGAAAACGACACACAAATCACACACCACCCCTAGGGTACGCCTCACTATTGCCTTGCCTCGAAAGGTGATCGTCGAGTAGAGGATGTCTTAGTAAGTCCTCATGATCCAGGAACCTGGCATGAGGGTAGCTTCTAAGGTGTCTTCCTATTGCTCTGGTGATCACCATGTCCCGAACCTCGAATTGACCCGAACACCTCCAACGGTGGTGCTACCTACCTCTCAATGGTGGGATGGCACTACTTTAAAGGACATTACACAGACGAATTCCTTATGGTAGGTAGACGACTCTAGATACTTGCTATAATTTCAAAACAAATTCAAAAATACTTTTCACACCAACACATTTTCAAAAAGCTTTCGAAAGCAACTTTTCAAACACTCTTGAGGACCGATACAAGAGTCGAACTGGAATTTTCAAAGAAACTTTTTAAAACCCACAATTGAAAAGTAAACAAACCATTTTTGAAAACACAAGTGAGCAAGTATCTAAGAGCCCATGGATAACCATGGATAGAAAGGGTGCTAACACCTTCCCTTTCTATAATCTACCTCCCGAACCGAGAGCAATCCCTATAAGGAATTTTTATGTGCTTTTGTCCTTTCCATTTGGAGAAAATAAAAGACGGTGGCGACTCTTGCTTCCGCGACATTTTCGCGAACCAGCTTTAAACAGTCAGTTCCAGATCCACCGATCACAGAACTGGCGACTCTGCTGGGGACATCTTTATAAAGTGAGGTGTACCTTAGGGATAGTTCATAATTGTGTTTTCAATTGTCTTCTTTGCTTGCTTTAAATTTTGGGTTGCTTGGGAGTTCTATAGATCCTAACCCGGATCTGGGGGATACCTTCTTAGAAAGTAGCAACAAGGCTGTGAGAGAACTGTGCGGGGTATACCGACATGGTTGAAATAGTCTGCTACGTTGATGTGGCACTTTGGTGTGTACCGGTAACCCTTGAGTTCAGTCAAGGAGAGTACGGGGCCTCCGCGTGGTGTCATGAAGCATCAACTGACCTTAGGAACCTTAATTGAACCATCTTGGCCTCTTTAGGGTAGTGAGATAACTGACTTTGGTGCAGTCCGAGGTTGGTTGATACTCGATACTACACTCAATTGAGGGTTGCTTTCCTGGAATATTTCGGTCGCCAGTTCAGTGGCTAAATCGAAACGATGAACAATGAAAGCAATCCCGTGATATTGGGACCCTTAGAACCCGGTTACTTCTAATAGGACAGGTTGAGCCCACCAACTTCAAGAGGGTAATACCCAGACCCCATGCTGGCCTAAACTCTAAGGGCTTTCTCTTGTGTGACTTGTGTGCCTTCGTACTTGACTACTTGCATGCTTTATCTAACACATGAACTACTTGCAGGTTTTGTTTATAGTCCTTAATTGGGACCCATGACAGAGCTTACTAACTTTCTTGCAGGTTTTGTTTATAGTCCTTAATCAGGACTCATAACATGGTTTACTAAGTTCTTTGCAGGTTTTGGTTTGCAGTCCTTAATTAGGACTCATAACAGAGTTTACCAAATTTCTTGCAGGTTTTGTTTATAGTCCTTAATAGGGACACATAACAGAGTGTACTGAGTTTCTTGCAGGTTTTGGTTTGCAGTCCTTAATTGGGACTCGTAACAGGGTTTACCTACATTACCCCATGCATAGCATGACATCATACCATTGCATACATCTTAACCCATTTCAAGGATCTCAAGGGCTTGTGACGCAGGTCATGGTGAATCAACTATCCCAACAAGGGGCAAAGAGGATTTATTTTCCTCTAGACAAAGTTGTCAGGGGCTATGACCCACTTGATATGGTGAGCTTTGACTCCTGGAGAAGGTTCCCCTAACCAAGGTTGTTTGGAAATCAAAACCAGACATGATAACCAAAGTCAGGGGCTATGACCCACTTGATATGGTGAGCCTCTGACCCTTGGAAGAGAGACTCTCAACAAATATGAAGTTTCTTTTAATCAAGTTACCGGATCCAAACGCTAACAAATTTTCTTGTTTACCCCGCGAGGTCCTTGAAAACATTGCATGCATGTCATACTCATCATTGCATAACACGTACCCTTGTTGAAGGTCACTTACCTTTCTCACTGTTTATTTCAGCAATGGCCTTCCAACCAGATAACCAGGACCTTCTCGCTCAAGAGACTCAGTTCAGGGAAATCCTCCTGAATCTATCCAAGGGGCAGGAGGAGCTAAGGACACTTCTCATGGAGACTTTTGTCAGGAACAGTGCTGAGGATGAAAGGATGAGACACCTACAAGCTGAGGTGGATGCATTGGGAGTCCAGATGCTGGGGCAGGTGACTGCCATTCAAGGGTTAGCTCAAAGACAAGATGAGCTCTGGTTTCTCGTCAACCAACTGCTTCAGGGTAACCAACTGGGGCAAAAGTCTAAGGGTAAAAAGCCAGTCACTGTTCAACCACCTTTGAGACAAGGAGGTAAGGGGAGAGCTCCTCAAATGGCTCCAGTGTCACAAATTCAACATCACAGCCAACAAAAGAGCGAGAGAAGGCAGTTCACTCGGCTCAGCATGACCTTATCCCAGATATTGCCACAGTTGTTGGAGACCAAGCTGGTAACTCTAAAAGAAGCCCCGAAGATCCAAAATACAACGTCACCGAAGTATAACCCCAACGCCCGCTGCGCTTATCACTCTGACAGCCCGGGGCAAACTACAGATGATTGTTGGAGCTTGAAAAATAAGATCCAAGACATGATCGACGCTGGAGAGATTCAGTTTAAAGTACCCAAGACTCCCCTCGTGATCACCGCTCCCTTGCCAAAACATGGCTAGGATTGAGAAATTTTTGTTCATTCGAATGTTCAAGTTGCAATTCTCTTTTGTTCAAACATTTACTCATGTTAAACATTGTTATTCCATTAATGCATCGCATATGTCTGTTTTGAAGCAATATATTCGTAGTCACTAAATGCAAATTATTTTCATATTTTTTCTGATGATCAACTCTCAATTAATAATTCTAAGCCTCTTGAGGGAGGATGACGAAAACGATACCACGATCTTTACAGTATGCTTTTGAACAGACCCCGCTGATGAGGTACAGGCATTGTTTCAATTCCTAAACACTGGAGTTATAAGGATGATAATCCCTCGTCAACCCCTCTGAGCCAAAGAAGTAGGAGTTTTTCTTTTCGAAAGTTAAAACCCTTTATCATAACCTGGGGAAGGGTAGTTCTCTCAGTTGATCCGAGTGCATAACAAGTGGCACCAAAGAGGTCCTTACAAAACAAAGAAAGACAGTGATGGTTCTGAATAATCAATAAAGAAAGGCAGTCATTATCTTTCAAAAATGAAAAACCCAATAAGTCAAAATACCCGTGAAGGAGACTTACAAAGCCGGGGCATCCCGCTGACTGTAATTCCAAAAAAGGAAACAGTTCAGGCAAAAAAAAAAGAAAAAAAAAGAAAGGGATAACAAAAAAAATCAAAAAGAAAGAGGTTCTACAAACCCTTAACAAAAAGGAAATGACTGCCTAATCCAAATATACTGTCAATATCTGAACCATCACCGGAAAATCAGAGCAAAGACTCGAACAAGGTCTAACGCATGATCAACTGAGGTTAGGTTTGGAGAACATCACGAAGAGTGGGTGGGTACAAATAATTTGAGCCTTTATCCTTTGTTTCTTAAACCGTGAACCAGGCCACGCTACAACCCTTAAAAGTCCTAGCTGAAGCAGGGGTTGGTTCGAAAGCATACTGTTACTAAAGGTATCCTGACTCCTTAAGGCCTACGGTAAAATAACGAGTTGACATCACGTTTTATAAACAATCACTTGTTTTATGAAAAAAAGAATGCATTTTCAAAATCTTCAAGACAGACATAAGCTTTGCATTTTAACATAACTTTGTTTGCATATGACTTTTTGTTTAAACAGCATAGAAATTTGCACGACGAATGCCTAATGAACAGAAGCACTTCCAATCAAGGGGCATGACATGATCATGGTCCATTATCTGGGGCAATCCAATCAAGATTCGGAGAATCTCTCAAAGGCAAAAATAGCCTGGGGCAAATCTCCGCCTGAATCGCTTGGGGCATCTCAACAACGAATCTTGCCTGATCAAACATCTTCTGGTGGCATGACAACACAATTCTAACAGGGGCAACTCCCTACATTCTGAGAGCATGGACATATTCGAAAAAGATACTACGCGTAATCAAAGACCCGCTAGGTTGACATACCTAGGCAAAAATAAGGGCTTCTCGGCGAACCAAAAGGGTTCGGGCAAAAATAAGGGATGAAATGAAAAATCAGTACACCCGGCAAGTCGAAAACCTGAAAAAGGCGGCTTGGGCAAAAATGGGTATCCCGGTGGACTGAAAACCCGAAAGGGCGGTCCAGGCAAAAGTTAGGGATCAAAGCGTACGTCTATGTCCCGACATCTTGTCACTGGCCTATCAGAAGAAGAGGTTTGTCCATCAACCACTATCAGCGCCTCACAGGTCTTCCTCTCCCACCTCAGAAACAGGGGCAATAAAGAATGGTCTAAAAGCAATCTAATTGTTCTGTCCTCCAGGGTACCAAGATGGGTTCAGAGGAAGAACGTAACCAGACATCTTAATTCCCCAGAGAGTGAGCCAGCAAGTCCATGCACTCTCCCCAAGCAGAGTTATACTGTCAGCCTTAAGGAAGATTGGGTATCCTCCAGCAGATCTCAACATTCCCCATACAGCAGTATATGGTTATTCTTAACAAGCATCCCCGGCAGTCTTGGTCTAAAGATCGTTCCCCGGCGGTATATCAAACACTCAGCGAAGCCTTTTCCCAACACAGTTCAAAACTTCCCCAAGAGATTCCAATCTAGTTTCCCCAGGAAAGTTGGAATCCATCTCCCCAAGCAGTAAGCTTATCCCCAGTAGATTCTGGAAGCTTATCCTCGCAGAGCACGAACGCGTCTCCCGGCTTTATTCAAAGAGTTATTTCCTTACCAGGATATAACTGGGTTATCCTCAGCCAAAAGCCACGGAAAGAGCGTCCTCGGCGAAGTCTTCTCATCCCCAGCGAAGTCTATTAACACTTCCAATACAGCAAAGATATCCCCAGCAAGTTATTATCAACAACTCAGCAAAGCATCTCTCTCCCCACAGAGTATCGCTTCCCAGCAAGATCGCTAGAGTACTTTCCTCCCTGCAGAGTTATTCCATTCGCCAAGTTTATTCCCCAACGGAGTTATCTTCTCCTGCCGGTATTCTTGCTATTATCATCCCCAGCGGAAGCAAAGATCTACTTGCCAACATCAGCCCAGGAGTGACTTCCCGGCACCCGTCAAGGATTTACTTTCCTAGACGAAAGCATACATAAACATCGCATACATCATTATAGCATGCATAGACGCATCATATCTTACAAATCTCATTTATGTTGAGAACATCATTGCTTGGTCCATATCATGCATTGCATATGACTGACCTTTACCTTTCAGGAAAGATTCAGCTAAATTCTCAATCATATTTCAAGACTCTAAGACCTAGACCGGTTCAGTTAATCGACTCCAAAGATTTCTTATCCAGTCCAAGGCCTTCTCTGGTCCAATTAAATCGACCCCAAACAGATTTTTCTGATGAAGACTCAGTAGAAGTTATCAGGTTTTTCTCAAACGTCCGCTTTTGAGATTATAATTTCCTATGGTTCTCTCCCCGATGCTGCGGAGACGATAATTCCATTTCAGGTTTTTCTCAAACGTCCGCTTTTGAGATTATAATTTCCTATGGTTCTCTCCCCAATGTTGCGGAGACGATAATTCCATTTCAGGTTTTTCTCAAACGTCCGCTTTTGAGATTATAATTTCCTATGGTTCTCTCCCCGATGCTGCGGAGACGATAATTCCATTTCAGGTTTTTCTCAAACGTCCGCTTTTGAGATTATAATTTCCTATGGTTCTCTCCCCAATGTTGCGGAGACGATAATTCCATTCCAGGTTTTTCTCAAACGTCCGCTTTTGAGATTATAATTTCCTATGGTTCTCTCCCCGATCCTGCAGAGATGATAATTCCCACCAAGATTTCGCTCAATGATTGCTGTTGAAGTGAAGTCATCAAGATTTTCTCAACGTTTGCTGTTGAGGTTAAGGTCATCCAAGGTTCTCTCACCGTTCCTGCTGAGGTAGTAACCATCCCTGGTTCATTCATCATCTATTGAAGCTCCAGACCCAGCTCCTGTAACCAGTCAAGACACATCTATGCAAAGCATCCGAAAACCAGATCCTGCAACATGTCAGGTACTCATTTTTCTTTTGCAGGTACGCAAGTTCTCGCTAAGGAATCTCTTACGCGATCAACCTCCAGATGGCATCTATAATCCCATCATCCTATCCATCAATCTCCAAATGGCATCTATAAGCCCATTCCCATCATCACACTGCTACTATGTGAGCGCAAATTTCTGGGCACTCTAGTGTTCAATCATCTTCTACCCTCGGATTACGAAAGGCACGTCAGCCAATCTGCATCCTCAGGTCTAAGAAGATTGAACAGGGGCAACTGTTGTACCCCAAAATTTGCCCTCCCATATTCTTCAAGAAATTGCCAAGTCAAGCTTCAAAATCTCCCCAAGGGTTGCACAGTGTAAGAGCCTCTTGAACAGTCAAAATTAGGGTTTTGGTTCTGATCAAGAAAATGAAGTTTCCAAGGGTCCAATCAAGTCTCACATGCCAATAAATATGGTCAAGCATCCTCATATCAAGTTTCAAGACTTTCAGCTCAAAATTGCACAGTCAAAAACCCTAATTGCACTACAGTCAACTGTAGGGGTAAAATGGTCATTTGACAGTCAAAAGTTCAAATTTTTGGTCAACATCTCATTTTGAAGCCACAAACATCATTTGATCAATGCTTGATCATGATTCTCAAAGCTTGGCTCAAAAATCATCAAGATGCAAAAGTTTCCTTATTTGGACAGTTGAAAAAGTCAACTGTAAATTGACCAGGGCATAACTTTCACATGGATTATCAGAAAAATTCCATCCAAAGCTCATTTTGAAGAGAAAGACATTTACTACAACTCATCTTCATACTTAAAGTCCAAGAAATGCTCTTACAAAAAGTTATCAATTTCAACATTATAGGTCATTTTCAAAAGTCAACAAAAAGGGACTTTAAGTCAAAAGCCATAACTTGAGATTGGTAAATCAAAATGACATGGGACCAAAGAAATTGGTTAGAGGACTCAAAGACCTTTCCAACATGTCCAAGAACATGAGCAAAGCTTAAAAATTGAGCAAGTTATGCCTTGTGGAAGTTGGGAAATTTTTGGATATTTTGAAAAGTCAACATTGATTCAAATGACCTAAAATTGCTAATGGGCCTATTTTTCTTCCACAATTCATCATCCAAGGCATGTGCACGACCACTTGGCCCAAAGGGAAGTCTTTCTTCATTATTTATTTATTTATTTGGATTTTTATTATTAATAATTCATTTTAATTAAATAAAATACATGAAAAATGCTAAACCTAGTTTTTCAATCTTTTTGTGCATATTATATCCTCAAGATTTCGTGCCTAGCCAAATATGGAAAGAACCAATGGAATTGGATGTGATTTGCATCAAAAAGCATGTGAAAAAGATTTGAAAATCATGGTTAAAAAATCAAATATCACATTCATTAATTCATGGATTTTGATCAAGTTTTTCAACCCTAATTGGTTCCATACATAAGCACAAGCAAGACCTAATGCCTCAGAACCCTAAGCTGCGCAAGAACCCCATTATCAAACTCAAGCTTTTTTGCAAAAAAACTCAAATCTGAAAACCTATTTGCAGGTCGATTCAAGCCAAGAAACTCATCCTATTGCCTTCCAAGGACATCAAGCAACCTTCCTGGATCAAAAGCATCAATTCTAACCCTTTGAATCATTGTACAGAAGTCCAACTTTTCTCACTTTTTTTCATAATCGTGTTTTGAGATTCAGGCATTTTCATTGCATAATTTTAATGGATTCTTACTAAATGATGCATTCTGAAACTAACCATCTACTTTAATTGCGTTTTTATATATTGTGTGCAAATTCACCATTGTTGCTTTTTAGGGTTCTTAGGTTTTCAAATTAGGGGTTTTCGTTTGAGGAACAATTGGCGTGTAAGACCTAGACCATTCCATTCAGGGCGTTTGGACGAAGAGAAATAAGCCACCGCGCTCAATTTATGGAGCCCTAGGGGCTATTCGCTATTTTCCCTAATGATGCTTTTTAGAACGGTGTAAAAACCGTTGCCTATGTTTGTTATATTTTCAGGAAAATAAACCAAGGAAGAAGAAGGATGCGTGGCCATCAGTGATTGGCTAGTTCAAAATTTCGCGCTAAAATATCATTAATGTTTGGCTTTATTTTATATTGATTGTTTGATATCAAATATCCAAACGCGCATTGAGTGGAGCAGTGGTGAAGCGCTTGGTTGGTAACGTTAATGACCTGGGTTCGAGCCCCAGGTCCTCACTCTTTCCATATATTTTTTCAATTAATATTCACATGCAATTTCAGCAGTGGTGTCCACAGTGCACCCACAAAATCAAACATGCCACGCGTACCAGGGCATCAAATCAAAGGCCATGATCTGATGAGCTCAGTGCACACTAGTCAACAAAGCTACAGGCTAGCCACGAAAGTCCAACAGGCCAAGGTTGATGGGCCCAGACTGCTAAAAGAAAACCCTCCAATTTGGGGCAGACCCCCTAGGTTTGCAAGTTTTTATTATTCTTTATTTTTCTTTATTATTTCTATTTTCTTTTAATTATCGTTTTGTAATTAATTAAAATATTTTCATAAAATATAAAAAACACATAAAAAAAAATCAGAAAAGAGAAAAAATAATAAATATTTTTATTTTAGTATTTTTTATAAATAAATTGCATTAATTCATTTAGTTTTAATTTAGGGTTTAATTGTAATATTTTCATAATAAAAATCTAAAATTAATAGAATTAGGATTCATGATAATTTTTATTCCTTTTCATTTTTTCTTTCATAATAATTAAAATATTAAATATTTATTTTTGTAATTAAATTGCATGTAAATTAATTAGGGTTAATTTTAGGTTAAAATTTAATCTTCCTTTTTTAATAAATTAAAAACAACTAGAATTAGGGTTAGCATTCATTTTAATTAATTCTTTTTCATTAAAATCATAAAATACCAAAAAATACCAAAAACAATTTCTCTTTCTTTTTAATTAATTAATTTCATCATTTAATTTAATTTTGCAAAAAGGGTCCAACGCCCTCGTTTTAATTCTTATTTAATTCGCGTGTTTATTTCTTTTTCGTTTAATATTTCTGTATCTCTCCCAAAGCCGTGTAATTAATTTCTCACACTTTACTTTTCTTTTAATTCTTTATTTTTTCTGTCAAATCGGGTTCAAGAAATTTTGGCGATGTGAACCCGCGCCTTTTGTAATAGCTTAGAACTTTTACTTTTCGCAATTTTTAAACTGTTAATCAAGGCATGAAAGAATGTATGGACAAAACTAAAAATAACGCGTAGATCACCAATGACATGACAAAAGACAAAAATATCTGAAAACGACACACAAATCACACACCACCCCTAGGGTACGCCTCACTGTTGCCTTGCCTCGAAAGGTGATCGTCTAGTAAAGGATGTCTTAGTAAGTCCTCATGATCCGGGAACCTGGCATGAGGGTAGCTTCTAAGGTGTCTTCCTATTGCTCTGGTGATCACCATGTCCCGAACCTCGAATTGACCCGAACACCTCCAACGGTGGTGCTACCTACCTCTCAATGGTGGGATGGCACTACTTTAAAGGACATTTACACAGACGAATTCCTTAGGGTAGGTAGACGACTCTAGATACTTGCTCTAATTTCAAAACAAATTCAAAAATACTTTTCACACCAACACATTTTCAAAAAGCTTTCGAAAGCAACTTTTCAAACACTCTTGAGGACCGATACAAGAGTCGAACTGGAATTTTCAAAGAAACTTTTTAAAACCCACAATTGAAAAGTAAACAAACCATTTTTGAAAACACAAGTGAGCAAGTATCTAAGAGCCCATGGATAACCATGGATAGAAAGGGTGCTAACACCTTCCCTTTCTATAATCTACCTCCCGAACCGAGAGCAATCTCTATAAGGAATTTTTCTGTGCTTTTGTCCTTTCCATTTGGAGAAAATAAAAGACGGTGGCGACTCTTGCTTCTGCGACATTTTCGCGAACCAACTTTAAACAGTCAGTTCCAGATCCACCGATCACAGCCAGGATGGCATCTCTCGAGGATGAGAGGGCCGCAATAAAAGAAGGGAAGAATTCAGCATGGGGGCAGTTACCCGACTTTCCGCATAAGACTGACAAGTTTGGGTTAGGGTTCACAGCCGCCGGCCAGAAAGCTATGCATCGTGCGAAGATTGAAAGGGCGCCAGTCAAAATTTCTCCCTACGGAATCAACGCCCTGGAAGATGAAGACAAGGAGAGCAACATTGAAGAGTGGATTTATCCAACTGTCAAAGGAGGATTGAGCAATTAGGAGGCTAAGGACTTTGTCCCCATCACTTTTATTCATCAGTAATTTATCTGTTAAACATTTCTTATTTGGTCTGTAATATATACTTTCAAACAATCCGTACACTATCTTTTCACCTCCTGCCTTGCCCGGGGCATGTAGGTCCATTTGTAAGGGTTTTGATTATTTTTCATATCCATATGCCATGTTTAATGATTCATTGGACGTTTTTCATTTGATAAACTGCTTATGTTCATTTTCTTTCCTTTTGCATTTTTTTTAAGGATGGCTATCCCTTACACACACCCACACTCACCAATGCAGGTACCCATCCACTCCGGATTCCATGGGTGACTATTCTGCTATATCTTTCAATAACTCTGAGGATCTGGTCAATCTAGCCGAGTACGAAGATGACGAAGGTTGTGAAGTACCCGGGGAGCTAGCCAGACTTCTGCAACAAGAGGAAAGGGCCATCTTACCGCATGAAGAGCCACTGGAAACTGTTAACTTAGGGACCGAGGAAGACCGGAAGGAGGTGCAAGTGGGTGCCAATCTGGAACCAAAAGTCAAGGAGCACTTGGTACAGTTGTTGAATGAGTATGTTGAAATCTTCGCTTGGTCCTATGAAGACATGCCGGGTTTAGACACAGACATCGTGGTCCACCGTCTCCCCATAAGAGAGGATTGTCCGCCGATCAAGCAAAAAGTTCGCCGAATGAGGCCTGACATGTCTGAAAAGATCAAAGCAGAAGTAATGAAGCAATTCGATGCTGGCTTTCTGGCTGTTACGTCCTATCCTCAATGGGTCGCTAACATTGTGCCAGTACCTAAGAAAGATGGCAAAGTCAGGATGTGTGTGGACTACCGGGATTTGAATAGGGCCAGCCCTAAAGATGATTTCCCGCTACCTCACATTGACATCTTGATCGACAATACAGCTCAACATAAAGTGTTTTCCTTCATGGATGGATTCTCGGGCTACAATCAAATCAAAATGGCCCCCGAGGATATGGAGAAAACAACTTTTGTCACACAATGGGGCACTTTCTGTTACAAGGTGATGTCGTTCGGGCTGAAGAACGCAGGGGCAACTTATTAACGCGCCATGGTAGCTTTATTTCATGATATGATACATCATGAGATTGAAGTTTACGTAGACGATATGATAGCTCGGTCACAAACAGAGGAAGAGCACCTTGAACATCTAGAGAAGCTGTTTGCCAGGTTAAAAGAATACAAGCTCAGGCTGAATCCAAGTAAATGCACTTTTGGAGTTAGGTCTGGTAAACTCCTGGGATTCATTGTAAGCAACAAAGGCATTGAAGTCGATCCCGCAAAAGTAAAAGCAATACAAGAGATGCCTGCTCCCTGTACTGAGAAGGAAGTTAGAGGATTCTTGGGGCGCTTAAACTATATTGCCAGATTCATCTCACATCTGACTTCTACCTGTGAACCGATTTTCAAACTCTTGAAAAAAGATCAGGTAATGGAATGGAACGACGATTGCCAAGCTGCTTTTGATAGAATCAAGGAGTATTTGCTAGAACCTCCTATTCTGATGCCACCTGTCGAAGGAAGACCATTGATCATGTATTTGACCGTCTTGGATAACTCAATGGGGTGTGTTTTGGGCAAGCATGACGAGTCTGGTCGAAAAGAGCATGCTATTTATTACCTTAGCAAAAAGTTTACCGACTGTGAGACTCGCTACTCACTGCTCGAGAAAACTTGTTGCGCTTTGGTATGGGCTGCTCGCCGACTAAGACAGTATATGCTGACTCATACTACCTTGTTGATTTCCAAAATGGATCCTATCAAGTATATCTTCGAAAAGCCCGCTTTATCTGGAAGGATAGCTAGATGGCACATGATCTTAACTGAGTATGACATCCAGTACACCACCCAAAAAGCTATAAAAGGGAGTGTATTAGCTGACCATCTGGCTCATCAGGCTATCGAAGACTATCAACCCATGAGATTTGACTTCCCAGACGAGGACATCATGAATTTGGACAACGTTGAAGGTGACGGACCGTATGACGGACCTGAAAAGGGATCCCGATGGACCCTGTACTTTAATGGTGCTTCAAATGCGCTGGGAAACGGTATTGGCGCAGTACTCATTTCTCCGGAAGGTTGTCACACACCTTTCACGGCCCGACTTTGCTTCAGCTGCACAAACAACATGGCTGAGTATGAAGCCTGCATCTTTGGTCTCAAGGCTGCTATAGACTTGGGGATCAAATCTTTGATCGTATTTGGGGACTCGGCTTTGGTTATCAGTCAAATCAATGGAGAATGGGATACCAAACATCCTAATCTTGTCCCATACAAAGAACATGTCCTGACATTGTTGCCGCATTTCGAGCAAATTACCTTCGAGCATTTCCCGCGAGAAGAGAATCAGCTAGCGGATGCTCTAGCCACAATGTCCTCCATGTTTAAACTCAACTGGGATAACGAGGCTCCCCAAATCACCATCGAGCGAATGGATGAACCGGCGCATTGCCACGAGATTAATACCGAAGAAGTAGTGGAACAACCTTGGTTCCATGAAATCAAAAGGTATCTCGAGACCCGAGATTATCCTGAAGGAGCTTCCGTGAATGACAAGAAGTTCTTAAGGAAATTTGCTGCTAAGTTCTTCCTGAGCAACAACATCCTTTACAAACGAAGCCATGATTGTGTATTACTCCGATGCGTAGATAAAGCTGAAGCAGAGTTGATCATGACTGATATACACAGCGGCACATTTGGCACTCACTTGAGCGGGCATACAATGGCTAAGAAGATCCTAAGGGCAGGCTATTACTGGTCTATTATGGAGGCTGACTGCCATCAACATTCCCGTACTTGCCACAAGTGTCAAGTCTATGCTGACAAAGTTCATATTCCTCTGGTTCCTCTCAACGTCCTGACTGCTCCGTGGCCCTTTGCAATGTGGGGGATTGATATGATTGGAGAGATCAAGCCCACGGCTTCCAACGGACATCGCTTTATCCTGGTTGCCATTGACTACTTCACTAAATGGGTCGAAGCAGCTTCCTTTGCCTCTGTCACTAAAAATGTGGTTGCCCGCTTTATCAAGCAAAATCTCATATGTCGGTATGGTGTTCCAGACAGGATCATCACAGACAACGGTATAAATCTGAATAACACAATAATCACTGCATTGTGCGAACAGTTCAAGATTTATCATCACAATTCATCTCCCTATCGGCCGAAGATGAACGGTGCTGTTGAAGCTGCGAACAAAAACATTAAGAAAATCATTCAGAAAATGACAGTCACTTACAAAGACTGGCATGAGATGTTACCGTTTGCTCTGCATGGATACCGTACGACGGTACGTACTTCAACCGGGGCAACCCCATTTTCTTTGGTTTATGGCATGGAAGCTGTTTTGCCTATGGATGTCCAGATCCCTTCTCTAAGGATTATGAAGGATGCAGGTTTGAATGAAGATGATTGGATGCAGACCCGACTTGATCAACTCAATCTGATCGACAAAAAGCGACTTGCTGCTATATGCCATGGTCAGACGTATCAAAAGCGAATGATCAAGGCCTTCAATAAGAAAGTCAGACGTCAAGTGTACCAAGTCGGAGACCTCGTAATCAAGCAGATTATCTTGCCGCAAAGTGATCCCAGGGGCAAATGGACTCCTACATATGAAGGACCATTTGTGATCAAGAGCATATTTTCTAGTGGTGCAATGATTCTGACCACCATGGACGGCGACGATTTGCCGCACCCTGCAAACGCAGACATAGTCAAAAGATACTACGCATAAAATAACCCGACAAGTCGAAAACCCGAAAGGGCGGCTTGGGCAAAAATGGGCATCCCGGTGAGCCGAAAACCCGAAAGGGCGGTTCAGGCAAAAAAATTAGGGATAAAAATAAAAAAAAATCTGTACACCCGGCAAGTTGAAAACCCGAAAGGGCGGCTTGGGCAAAAATGGGTATCCCGATGGATCGAAAACCCGAAAGGGCGATTCAGGCAAAAGTTAGGGAATTAAAGCGTATGACTATGTCTCGTCGGATCACTTCAAAGACAATCTCTTCATCAACCGGTTCCAGGCTTCTGATCAATCCAGTCATCGTCAAACGAAGCATTGAATGGACAGATATTCAGGGTTGTGAAAGCTATAGCGGAATGGAATCCCATGGAATTATTTCACATAGCCATCTTTATTTTGTATAAACCTTTCAAATATTTACGACAGAATCCTCTTACTAGGATGATTGTCTCCTTTGTACAAATATACTCATAGAAAATCAATACAAACACTTTTCCCTGAAATTTGTGTCATTTCCTTTTCTTTTCTCTTGCACTATTTGTTTATTTTGAGAAACGTCCAATGTTTTGTTAAGTAGGCATATGCATTTGAAACATAATCATTTCCTTACGAACCAAGAAAGAGGATTACTGATGAGTCGAAGGTACAGTTGGATAACCCGATACCCTTTCAAAGGAAACCCCCGGGAGATTTGGAATCCATATCCCTAGCAAGTCTTGAAACTCATCCCCAGTAGATTCTGGAAGCTTATTCCCCGCAGAGAACGGACGTCTCTCCCGAGTTTTATTGAAAGTTATTCCTCCCAGGGACTTATAACTGGGTTATCCTCAGCTAACAACCGCGGAAGATCGCACTCGCCCAAAATTCTTCCTATCCCCAGCAGAGTTCATCAAAATTCCCCAGCAATAACTTATCTTTACAATCCCCCAGCCAGAGGATCCTCAGGAATCCAATTTCCCTCAGAATTTAAGTTTCAATATCCCTAGCGGAGCCAGACTAATGAACCTTTTCCCCACAGAGTTTTAGGAAGGAAAATCTTGAGTTCCCCAGTGAAGTCGCCAGCGATACTTCCCGCCAAACTGAAGATTCTCAGTCTTGCATCCCCGGCATAAGTCTACTAGATTGGTACTCCCCAGTAGAAGTCATCAGGATTTCCCCAGAGGTTTGGTATACAACCCAAGCTCTTTGTTCCCCAGCAACAGCCAAGGATTTGTTCTTCCCGGCAGCGGTCAAGTTGTTCTTATCTTCAGTCATCCAGGATTCATCTATCCCCAGCAAGACAGCTCATCAGCTTACATGCGCATTCATTACATTCATATCATAAACATTGATATAACATATATTGCATCATGCATTTCATGCAACATAATTCTGTGTTTAGCTAACATTTTGTCCAAACAGGATAAGAATAAAAGGCTATCATTAACAGTTTCAGATGCAGTTTTACACGGACCCCTCGTCAAGCAACCCTACGCCGTTGCTTATTCAACTTCAAGATTTCTGAAAACAGTTCACGGGTTCTCCAAGTAACGGATGTTAACCTATCGCTTGTTCAGTTTCTTCTCCAGACTTCTGAAAACAGTCTATGGATTCTTCCCAACAACGGATGTCAATCTATCACTTGTTCAGATGCAACCTTTTGAAAACAGTTTACGGATGCTTCCCAACAACGGATGCTGCTCCATTGCTTATTCAACTTCAAGATTTCTGAAAACAGTTCACGGGTTCTCCAAGTAACGGATGTTAACCTATCGCTTGTTTAGTTTCTTCTCCAGACTTCTGAAAACAGTCTATGGATTCTTCCCAACAACGGATGTCAATCTATCACTTGTTCAGATGCAACCTTTTGAAAGCAGTTTACGGACGCTTCCCAACAACGGATGCTGCTCCATTGCTTATTCAACTTCAAGATTTCTGAAAACAGTTTACGGGTTCTCCAAGTAACGGATGTTAACCTATCGCTTGTTCAGTTTCTTCCCCAAACTTCTGAAAACAGTTTACGAATTCCTCCCAACAACGGATGTCAATCTATTGCTTATTCAGACCCTCAGTTCAGAAATGGTCCAAAGCATGGACATCTTCCTGATACTCATTCCAGATGGCATCTCTAAGCCCATCCCTGACAAGTCTCTGTCACTCTTCCAGATGGCATCATTAAGCCCATCTCCAAATGGCATCTCTAAGCCCATTCCCGCATCCATTGCTTTGACGAGTGCAAATTTCCGGGCACTCTAGTGTCCAATCTCCTTTTACCCTCGAGTCACGAAAGGCAAACTTGCCGATCTAACTCTTCGGATTCAAGAAGATTGAATAGGGGCAACTGTTGTACCCCAAAATTTGTCCTCCCATTTCTCAATGATTTCTCATCACAAAACCTTTGAAGCCCAAGATCCAGTTATGGTTTCATCTGCTCAAGATTTCTCCTTGCACTGTTGACCCAAATTAGGGTTTGTGTTTGCACCAAGATTTTTTGACCTAAAGTGCCTAAGATGACTTTCATGCTTCATATTGGACTCCCAAGTTTATCCACATCAAGTTTCAAGCCTTGATTCCAAGTTTTGCCCAGTCAATTGGACAGTTGACCTAGAAATCAGCTGTATTGGAGAAAAAGTCAACTGTGGCCAATTGACAGTCAAACCTCATGGAAATTGACCCACATCAACATTATGAACTCATATGAACCATTTGATCAAGTTTGGATCAAAATTCCACAAGAAATTTGATCAAATCACCAAAAGGGCAAAATGGTCATTTTTAGGGTTTTGACTGCACAAAGGCAATTTTTGACTGTTTGACCTAGCCAATGGCAAACCAAGCTCACATATGGACTCAAAGACCCCAGGGAATCATCTTGACATGCTCAACAAACTCAAAAGATCCCAAGTACACAAGATTGACAGTTGAATTCCCCAGTCAATTGATCAATTTTGACTGTACACTGAAAAGTCAAACTTTGACTTTTTGGTCAAAATCAAGAGTCAAGATTCATTTTTCATCAAAACATGCCAAATCATGAAACTTGTTCACCAAGAAATCACAAAATGCAAATTAGGGTTAGAAATTAGAATTTTTCATAACTTAGAATTTTTCGAAGTTATGAAAAACCCTAATTTTTTTCTAACTTTGCCCCACTTTTTCACCAAGATCCATTTGGATTCAAACAAAAGTCAAAACATGAAAGTTGTAGCTTGTTGCATAATATACAACTTTGATTCACAAAGTTTTCCCATTTGAGGCTTGTATCTCAAGTTACAAATTTTTGAATAAGGGCACTAAACCATTCTTAACTTAGTGAAATTTTAACCTATTTTGACAAGGTTTTCTACCCAACTTCAAGGCCATTTTCCATACACTTCCACTTGGAATTTCAATTTTCATTTCAAATAAGGATTGTAGTACACATTCCAAGCTTTCCAAAATGTCCAAGAACTTCTCAAACAACCTCATAACTTGAGAGAATCGAATTTCACAATTTGGCAAAAACTCACTTTTGAATTGATCATGAACATGTTCATAACTTAAGCCATTTTCAAGTCAGCATAGTTTGTGCTAAATTACAGGTCCTAAAACCCTTTGACACTCAATAATTCAATGCAAAACCTTTGTGCCAAGGCCTTGTTTCATGAGTTCAAGCATTGCCTAAAGGATTAATCCATTTATAGATAAAGCATTTCTTCCATTTTTGCAAAAGGTAACTTTATGTCCAATTGAAAATTCAAGTAGTACAAATGAGATCTAATTGGCACAAGATTATGAGCAAAACACTCTGATCAAGGAGGGATTATGCAGCTCATTAGGGGGCCTCTACTGACCTAGAACACAACTTGGGCATTTGTTGCTTAAAGTGTAAGTAACTTGGCATATTGTAACACAACTCTCATATCAGCTTGCAAACACTTAAGTGAACTTGTGAAACACACTCAAGACATCCCAACCAAGATAGTGCACGACCCTAACATCTCTCATACACTCCCAATCTCAGAATCACCTTCAAACTGCAAAAACAGGGCCAGGCCTGCAGTTTGAGTGCCATCTTCCATTTCCCTCAAGCTCTCTTGCCCAAACCAGTTCACACACATTCCCTAGCATCTATGCAAGCTAACCATGACTTGAAACACGACCTGTAATCCCTCTAACCAGTTCCACCATTTTCAGTTTCTTGTTTTGCAGGTGAAGTGCTCTAGCACGATTCAAAAGCTTTCAAGACAAAGTAAACATTGGAATAGCATCCCTGGACCTCAAGGAAGCTTTACCAATCATCACCTTGCACTGAAAGCTTCCCCGTTGCCAGATAGAACTTCAACTGAACAGGTATTTTGGTGAACTTCTATCTCTCTTATTAGGCATCATTAGCTCTAAGTTTGTGAATAAACAATGTTCTACTCATGCCACTGAACATGTACATGTTTTTACTTTTCATTTCTTTTGCTTGAACTGTGAGAATTTAAGGTTTGAAAATGGCAGAAAATCTAGGTTAGGATTTGGGGGAGAAGAAATTCTCCCTCATCTTAGAGAGTTAGATCAAGTTCTGCATATGGTTGGATTCGTCTCTTGATGCTGAACATTTTTTATGTTATGAGTTTTCATTAATAAGCCAGGAATCAGGAGTTAGAAGTTTGAGAAGAAGGGCGCGCGTTTTGAACTGGTTTTGTCTGAAGGTTGAAGACAATGTCTTCTTGGGTTGGGCCTGAGTTATTTTCTTATTCACACCACCTTTTTGATTTTACACCCCCTGAGCCCATTTGCTTTATTTTTAATGTTTTTTTGACTTTTTCTTTTTTTAATTGACTCATTTATTTTTTCTCAGCATATTAAAAATATAAAAATATTTTTTCTCATCATTTTTTAATTTATTAGGTATTTATTTGATTTTTTCTTTTAGTTTGTACATAAATAAATAAATATATACTTTTTGTTTAAAATACTAAAATAGCACAAATATATTTTATACACTTTTATCTTATTTTTACTTCCTGAAAATATTTTATAGAAAAATACTTTTTTTATTTTTTAATAATAAATATTATTAATTAATATATATAATACATATCTTGTAAATAATATAAATATACATATATATATTAATACATTTAGGGTAAAAATATCAAAAATATACATATTTTTATTTTTATTAATATTTAACACTAAAAAGACATTTTTATAAATATACTATATTTTATTTTATTTTTGCATATAAATAGTAAATATTATATGAATTAATTGATTAATATCCCTTTTTGATTAAAAATTAGGGTTTTGGCCCTAAATATGAAAATACTCCAAAAAATAATACCTTTTTATTTCTCTTTTTATTTCACATAAATAATACTTTTTTTTCATACATATAAAAATTCTTTTACATCTTGCATATTTATTTCATTTCCATTTAATTTATGCTTTTGATTATAATGTAAATATTCAAAGAAAAGGATGTAATAGTTAGGTTTAAATTCTTGTCTAAATAATCCCCATTTGAAACATTTGTACCCCCTTCCCCATATCATTGTGTTGTAATAGTGTAGGAATTTAATTTTCGCACTTTATCGCTTTCTAAATATACTATGCTAGAGTTAGGGTTTGCATGCGAATAAAACGAACAAAAAGTAGTTTGACCTAATACAAGACAAAAAAGCATGAAAAATGAACAACACATTCCACACTTGCACCCCTAGGGTATTCCACTTTATTGCCTTCAAATAATTGGGCCATGTTGCATGTTAGATTTCTTTGGGTAAAACAAACAATCAAATGATCATAGTCCCTCAAAATGTTGCCTAGATGAATGATCAAGTCCCTTTTTAAAGAAAAAAATTGCCCAAAGACATTTAACACTATTGTAATTATGGTCTAAACGATGACCCGCGCCCGTCCCTTTCACCTCCTAAGACAAGATTGTCCACCAAATGCAATGGTGGAACAAAATTGTCAAAAGGTTTAAAACATAACAAAAATCTTTGAGAAAACTTTAGGGTAGATAACTCTTAAGTACTTGCCAATTTACAAAGAAAACACTTGCCTAATTTCAAACTACACTTCACAAACACTTTCAAAATCCTTGAAACATCTTTTCAAAAGACAAACACCTCTTGTAAAACATTCGAGTAAAGAATTGTTATAAGGGTAGCCTACACAAGGCATCTTTTCAAACATTTTCAAAATCACACACCAAGCACCATTTCAAACAATTGAAAACCAAGGCAAGTTGATCTAAGCAAGTACCTAAGAGCCCATGGATAACCATGGATAGAAAGGGTTCTAATACCTTCCCTTTCTATTATCTACTCCCCGAACCCAAGAAAAATCTCAAAGGTTTTTGCTGTGCTTTTTTAAACCATTCCTTAGGATAAAATAAAAAGTCGGTGGCGACTCTTGCTCAACCGAAACATTTGCGAAAACAAACGCAAAACCATAGTCAGTTCTCCCACCGTATCACATACCCCAAAATTTGCCCTCCCATTTCTCATTGATTTCTCATCACTAAGCCCTTGGAGCTCAAGATCCAGTTAGGGTTTCATCTGCTCAAGACTTCTCCTTGCATTGTTGACCCAAATTAGGGTTTGTGTTTGCACAAAGATGTTTTGACCTAAATTGCATAAGATGACTTTCATGCTTCATATTGGACTCCCAAGTTTATCCATACCAAGTTTCAAGTCTTGATTCCAAATTTTGCCCAGTCAATTGGACAGTTGACCTAGAAATCAACTGTATTGGGTAAAAAGTCAACTGTGGCCAATTGACAGTCAAATCTCATGAAAATTGACCCACATCAACATTATAAACTCACATGGACCATTTGATCAAGTTTGGATCACAATTCCATAAGAAATTTGATCAGATCATCAAAAGGGCAAAATGGTCATTTTTAGGGTTTTGACTGCACAAAGGCAATTTTTGACTGTTTGACCTAGGCAATGGCAAACCAAGCTCACATATGGACTCAAGGACCCCATGGAATTGTCTTGACATGCTCAACAAGTTCAAAAGATCCCAAATACACAAGATTGACATTTGAATTTCCGAGTCAATTGATCAATTTTGATTGTATACTGAAAAGTCAAACTTTGACTTTTTGGTCAAAATCAAGGGTCAAGATTCATTTTTCATTAAAACATGCCAAATCATGAAACTTGTTCATCAAGAAATCAAGAAATGCAAATTAGGGTTTGAAATGAAGATTTTTCATAACTTAGAATTTTTCTAAGTTATGAAAAACCCGAATTTTTTCCTAACTTTGCCCCACTTTCTCACCAAGATTCATTTGGATTCAAGCAAAAGTCAAAACATGAAAGTTGTAGCCTATTGCATAATCTACAACTTTGATTCACAAAGTTTTCCCAAAAGAAGCTTGTATCTCAAGTTACAAATTTTGGAACAAGGGTACCAAACCATTCTTAACTTAGAGAAAATTTGACCTATTTTAGGCAAGGTTTTTACCTAACTTCAAGACCACTTTTCATATACTTCCACTTGGCATTTCAATTTGCATTTCAAATATGGATTGTAGTACACATTCCAAGCTTTCCAAAATGTCCAATAACTCATCAAACAACCTCATGGTTAGGGAGAATCGAATTTTGCAATATGGGAAAAACTCACTTTTGTTAGGGCCAAATTCCATGTTCATACACTTAGGCAATTTTCAAATCAGCATGCATTCCTTGATTACATGCCTTTTACCTCAATTACACTCATAAATTTAATGCAAACTCTTTGTGCCAAGACCATATTCTATGTGTTCAAGCATTGCATAATGGTTTAATCCCAAAATAGATAAAGCACTTTAACCATTTTTGCAAAAGTGAACTTTATGTCAATATGCAAATCCAAGAAGTACAGTTCAAATCCCCTTGGCACAAGTTTAGGAACTAATTACACTGATCAATGCCAAGGTTTGCAGCACATTAGGGGGGCCTCTACCTTTCTAAAAACCAACTTGACCTTTTCTTGCTTAAGTGTGAAGAAACATAACATTTTGTACACAACTCTCATTTCCTGTAAACCAAGCTTAAGCAAACTTGTCAAACACTTTCTAATCATCAAACCCAAGCTGAAACACGAGCTATCCACCTCCATTGCCCTATCCAACACAGAACCACTCTCAAACTGTCCAAACAGAGCACCTGCTACAGTTTGAATCCCACAACTCATTTCCATCGTGCATTCTTGCCCAAACCAGTTCAAACACCTTCCCTACCATCAATGCAAACTATCCAAAGCATTAGAAGTGGACTGTAACTCCTCTAATCAGTTTGGCCATTTTCATTTTTCTGATTTGCAGGTGGAGTTCTATAACTCGATTCAGCTAGTTTCAAAGCAAAGTAAAACTTGGAATAGCATCCCTGGACATCAAGGAAGTTGTACCAATCATCACCTTGCACTGAAAGTACCTCCATCACCAGATACAACTTCAACTGAACAGGTAAGTTCATGAACTCGTATCTCTCTATCCAGGCATTGTTAGCTTTAGGTTTGTGAAGAAAATATGTCACACTCATAGCCCTGAACATGCCCATGTAGTTAGTTTTCATTTATGTTACGTGTGCCATGAGAATTTGATGTCTGAACATTGATAAAAAATTAGGTTAAGATTTGGGAATGATGAAATTCTCTCTCATTTCTGAGAGTTAGGAGGAGTTCTTTACATATTCAGAATCGTGGCTTGATGATTAACATTTCTTATGTTGTAAGTTTGTGCAAAAAGTCAAGGAATCCAGATGTTTGAATCAGTGTACAGGCGCGCGTTTTTGACATTGTTTCTGGCCAGAGGTTGAAGAAGGACTTGGTGGGCTGGGCCTGTTTTGTTATTTCTTTTCACACGATGTTTTTGCTTTTACACCCCCTAGGCCCATTATGTTTATTTTCATGATTTTTTGACTTTTCTTTTTTCATTCTGACTTATTTATTTTTCCTCATGATATTAAAAACATAAAAAACTTTTTTTACACCATTTTTATATTTTTTAGGCATTTATTTGTTTATATTGATATTTGTATGTAAATAAGTACATAATATTATTATTTAGAATAATTAGAAAAAATAATGTAAACACATTCATTTTTTATTTTTATTTTATTTTATCTTCTGAAAATATTTTATATAAAATACACTTTTTTTTATAAATATTAAATATTATTATTTTGTATATATAATACATATTTAGAAAATAATAAAATATATATATATATATATATATATATATATATATATATATATATATATATATATATATATATATATATATATATATATATATATATATATATATATATATATATATATATATATATTTAGGACAAAAATACAAAAATACATTTTTTTTTCTTTTATTAATATTTGACCTCAAAAAATACCTTTTTTATAAATATACTTCATTTTTATTTTATTTTTGTATATAATTATTAAATATTGTACATATTAAATAATTAATGCATTTACTTAATAAAATTAGGGTTTTACCCTAAACATAAAAAACTCCAAAAAATAATACTTTTATTTTTGTTTACTTGACATATAAAAATACCTTTTTTCATACACATAAAAATTTTTTTTGCATCTTGCATATTTATTTTATTTCCATTTAATTTGTGCAATTAAATATCTTGTAAATAATTCCAAATTGATGTAATAGCTAGGTTTAAATTCCTTGTCAAATACCCCCCATTTGAACATTTGTACCCCCCTTCCCATATTGTGTTGTAATAGCTTAGGAACTTTAAATTTCACACTTTATTGCTTTCTAAATATACCATGTTAGAATTAGGGTTTGTATGCAAATAAAAAGAACAAAAATAGTTTGACCTAATTTCAAGATAAACAAGCATGAAAATGGACAACACATATCACACTTGCACCCCTAGGGTATTCCACTTGTTGCCTTCAATAATGGGCCATATTGCATGTTAGGTCTCTTTGGGCAAAACAAAAAACATTCAAATGATCATAGTCCCTCAATGACGCTTTCGAAAGTCGCCTAAAAATGATCAAGTCCCTTAAAGGAAAATTGCCCAAAGATACTTGGCACCATTGCAATTATGGTCTAAACGATGACCCGCACCCGTCCCTTTCACATCCTAACACAAGATTGTCCACCAAATGCAATGGTGGAACAAAATTGTTAAAAGGGTTAAAACATAACAAAAATCTTTGAGAACTTTAGGGTAGATAGCTCTTAAGTACTTGTCAACTTGCAAAACAAAAATACTTGCCTATTTTTCAAACCACACTTTCAAAACAACTTTCAAAAACCTTGAAACATCTTTTCAAAAAGACAAACACCTTTTGTAAAACATTCGAGTAAAGAATTGTTACAAGGGTAGCCTAGACAAGGCATCTTTTTCAAAACATTTTCAAAACCACACACAAAGCACCATTTTCAAACAATTGAAAACCAAGGCAAGTTGATCTAAGCAAGTACCTAAGAGCCCATGGATAACCATGGATAGAAAGGGTGCTAATACCTTCCCTTTCTATAATCTACTCCCCGAACCCAAGAAAATATCTCAAAGGTTTTTGTTGTGCTTTTTAAACCTTTCCTTAGGATAAAATAAAAAGTCGGTGGCGACTCTTGCTCAACCGAAACATTTGCGAAAACAAACGCAAAACCACAGTCAGTTCTCCCACCGTATCACACACATGAATTTTCCATCCTTCAAAGTCACACTTTTGGTACATTCACTACATCCATCATAATACCATCCTGACTGCCCACATTCAAACTTCTCCAGAGTCGCAACAGTCACACATGTAGTTTCCTGAAACAGAAAGATGGGATGATGTCTCAAAAAATGGATTAGAACCCAGTCTGTGTAATTCCTCAATCTAAGACAGTCATGTATTAAAGAGCAACTTACAGTCTGCAGATATGCAATATCAGACAGACTCAACACTTCAGCTTTCCATACAAATTTGTCCAAATCAGAAAAAACAGAGGTATTTGTGGTTTCCATTTGCATGCTTGAGGATGAGAGCGTCGGCAGATCATCTTTAAGTCTGATGTACATAGATCAGAATGAAAACAGGCTGTTAGTAATCATAGGTTTCTAATTCATAACTTCATAATAAAATCACTTACTTCTCTTTAAGGTTTTTAACCTCCTCAATAGACAAATCATTGATGAGTAGTTTTGTGCCGTTCCAAGCATTTGATACATTTAAAGGATAATTTCCTGAAAATTGAGATATTTATAAATGACAACACTTAAAGTTGGATATAATAATTGGATATAATAAGAAATAGTCACATAGCATACCTTGAGGTTCCTTGATCCTTGCATTCATAAGTAGGAGAACAATACTACCATCAGCCTTATGAGTCGTATAATACTCATTCAGTTGCACAGCTAATTTACCCCAAAGAGTACATTGCACATGATGTTTGCTGATTGACAGGAATTACAAAACAAACAACATGAACATGTTAGACTTTTATATTTATCAGCATCAATGTTAACAAACAAAATGAAACACCTACCTCAGATCAGTTAATGAAAACACAACCTTGCTTTTGTTGTTATCATGAATTATCTGGGCTTGGGATATTTCAGTAACCCCACCAGTTATATCTGCACAAAAGTTCACCACAGACAGTTATGTATAACGGAGAAGTAATAATACAATGTGTTCTATTATAACAGTAAAAATGCAACTCACCATATAACAAATTCGTTCTGTATTTACCCTCAATAATAACATTTATTCCAATTAACTTGAGGTGGTTCAGAGGTATGTCAGCAAGTTGGACCTTTTTGACGGAAGTTGAACCACAGAAAATCAATTTGAACTTATGATCAGTGGATTTGAAGGAGAAATCATTGCTGGAAACTTTGAAATTCTGCATTATGTAGGAACAACCAAGTTCCAGCTGTGTTTTGAATTTTGATACCAAATAAGATGGCACAATGGCTTGAATCAAATCCAACTGTGAAAATACAAACATCTTGAAATCAGTATCATATACCAGTACTGTTACAACAAAATCAGAATGGCAAAGCAGGAACGCTTAGATTGTATTATACCTTTGAATCAAACAGAATAAGCTCTAAGTGCTCTCTATTCTGAGAACTGGTAACAGACCACAGATGCTTACATCTAACAGCAACCTTCCACAAATCCTTCGAATCGTCAATGCTACTGATATACTCGATTGGGCGCGCCATCGTCACGCAGCGATTCGTAACAGCGCAGAGAGCCTTGCGTGAATGAAAACGAAAGGGACGTCTGTAGCAATGGCTTGCGTGAATGAAAACGACTGGAAGGTGTTAAGCAATGGAGGTTATACATAAGTACACATTGGGTAAGGATTGAAGGAAGAGTGAAAAACTTTTGGTGTTCCATTTGAATTTGAATTTTGATTAAGAGAGGCATAATGGTTTGGCATGGGGAAGAGGAAGAGAGGCACAAGGATTGAAGAATTGGTATTCCCCATGGTTGGGTTTCTCACAATATGTGGGATTTATGTGGAAAAAAAATTGAAAATATGGTGAAAAATTGTGGGAGTGCCACATCAGATTCAAATCAATGTGGTGCAAGATATTTTGGAGTTTCCAATTTTACCCCAATACAATAGACCAACAATGGATTTTTTCAGCTGTGGTGTTGTGGTAATTTCTAGGGACTATCATTTTTATAGATAGATAATAGATTAATATCAATATCAATAACAATTTGTCAGTCCTTAGAGTTCTGGACCTGGTTTTGAATTAAACATTTAATTTAATTGCTTATATTTTAAACAAGTTATATAACAGTATTTGATCTTTAATTTATTTAAAGTACTATTATAAGTTGATCTAAATTTAGACTAAGCACGATAAATATTATCCTATATTTCTTTCTATTAATAAATTTACACAATAATATTCATATTTTTACAAAATTGAACTTATTTTCTGATTTGTTCTTTATTATCGAACATTTGGTTTCATACAATATTCTGGTTTATCTATTTGCTGATTTATATCACTTCTAATTACACTTTAGTGTGAATGTAAATTTTCTAATTACACTTCAGTGTGAATGTAAATTTTTTTGAAATTTACATTTGAAATAAGATAGAGAAAATATTCAGCCTAAAAACAACGTTGACCAATTGTCTTCAATTTCAATTTCTATATAAGTGATATTCACTTTATTATTCTTGAATTAATTAAAATGTTAACGTTTTCGATTTAACTAGATCTTTTGAATATTATGCATTTATTTTTAATAAAAAATGAGACATAGAGGCATATAAATGTTATAGAAAACAAATCATCCGAGGAGTTAGAGTCATGTAAATGTTATAGAAAACAAATCATCTAATCTATTATCTATCTATAAAAATCAATGTCCCTGGATTTTACCAAAACACCAAAACTGATAAAATGCTTTCTTGGTCTATTGTATTGGGGTAAATTAGGAAACTCAAAAATATCTTGCACCACATTCATTTGAATCTGATGTGGCACTCCCACAATTTTTCACCACATTTTCAATTTTTTTTTCCAAATAAATCCATGCCATTATGCCTCTCTTTCTCTTCCCCATGCCAAACCATAATTCGTTGCAATTCAATATGTCTCTCTTCCTCTTCCCCATGCCAAACCATTATGCCTCTCTTAATCAGTTTTCAAATTCAAATGGAACCTCAACAGTTTTTCAGTCTTTCTTCATTGCTGCAGACGTGAGGAGTCGTTTTCCATTGCTTAACACCTTGTTGTCTCTGCGCTATTACGAATTCCTGCGTGAGGATGGCGCGCCCAATCGAGTATATCAGTAGCATTGACAATTCGAAGGATTTGTGGAAGGTTGCTGTTAGATGTAAGCATATGTGGTCTGTTACCAGTTCTCAAAATAGAGAGCACTTAGAGCTTATTCTGTTTGATTCAAAGGTATAATACAATCTAAACTTTTCTGCTTTGGCATTCTGATTTTGTTGTAACTGTACTGTTATATGATACTGATTTCAAGATGTTTGTATTTTCACAGTTGGATTTGATTCAAGCCATTGTGCCATCTTATTTGGTATCAAAATTCAAAACATAGGTTGAAGTTGGTTGTTCCTACATAATGCAGGTTTGTATTTTGACAGTTGGATTTTTTTCCAGCCATTGTGCCATCTTATTTGGTATCAAAATTCAAAACACAGCTTGAAGTTGGTTGTTCCTACGTAATGCAGAATTTCAAAGTTTCCAGCAATGATTTCTCCTTCAAATCCACTGATCATAAGTTCAAATTGATTTTCTGTGGTTCAACTTCCGTCAAGAAGGTCCAACTTTCTGAGATACCTCTGAACCATCTCAAGTTAATTGGAATAAATGCTATTATTGAGGGTAAATACAGAATGAATTTGTTATATGGTGAGTTACCTTTTTACTGTTATAATAGAACGCATTGTATTGTTACTTTTCTATTATCCATAACTGTCTATGGTGAACTTTTGTGCAGATATAATTGGTGGGGTTACTGAAATATCCCAAGCCCAGATAATTCCTGATAACAACAAAAGCAAGGTTGTGTTTTCATTAACTGATCTGAGGTAGGTGTTTCATTTTGTTTGTTAACATTGATGCTAACAAATATAAAAGTTTAACATGTTCATGTTGTTTGTTTTGAAATTCCTGTGAATCAGCAAACATCATGTGCAATGTACTCTTTGGGGTAAATTAGCTGTGCAACTGAATGAGTATTATACGACTCATAAGGCTGATGGTAGTATTGTTCTCCTACTTATGAATGCAAGGATCAAGGAACCTCAAGGTTTGCTATGTGACTATTTCTTATTACATCCAATTATTATATCCAACTTTAAGTGTTGTCATTTATAAATATCTCAATTTTCAGGAAATTATCCTTTAAATGTATCAAATGCTTGGAACGGCACAAAACTGCTCATCAATGATTTGTCTATTGAGGAGGTTAAAAACCTTAAAGAGAAGTAAGTGATTTTATTCTGAAGTTATGAATTAGCAACCTATGATTTCTAACAGCCTGTTTTCATTCTGATCTATGATCATCAGACTTAAAGATGATCTGCCGACGCTCTCATCCTCAAGCATGAAAATGGAAACCACAAATACCTCTGTTTTTTCTGATTTGGACAAATTTGTATGGAAAGCTGAAGTGTTGAGTCTGTCTGATATTGCATATCTGCAGACAGTACGTTGCTCTTTAATACATGACTGTCTTAGATTGAGGAATTACACAGATTGGGTTCTAATCCATTTTTTGAGACATAATCCCATCTTTCTGTTTCAGGAAACTACATGTGTGACTGTTGCAACTCTGGAGAAGTTTGAATGTGGGCAGTCAGGATGGTATTATAATGGATGTAGTGAATGTACCAAAAGTGTGACTTTGAAGGATGGAAAATTCATGTGTTATTCCAAACACATCAGTTCTGAGCCAGTCCCAAGGTAACTTCTAAGTATTGCATATCAATGATTATCATCATATAACCAAGCGCTTCATTACTGACAATTTCTTATTTTTACCTTTCATGGTACAGGTTTAAGCTTGAAGTGCTTGCCTCCGATGGAAAGTTAAAATACAAGTTCGTATTTTGGGATGTAGATTGTGTAAAGTTGATTGGGAAGTCCGCCCTTCAGATGAAGTTGGATTTGATGGAGGTATTTTCCATTTGTCTAATATGTAAGATAGATAATTTCCACGTAACTAACATATATTGTTTTAATCATTTAGACTGGATATTTTGATCCCCTTGAATTCCCTTATGAACTTGATGTGATGCTGAAGAAGGAGTTGGCTATAAGAGCAGTGTTTCAACCAAACAAGGCCAGTCTTTCTGTAATCGGATTTAAGGCAGATGAAGTGCTACGTACCAAAATAAAGGAGATGTTTAAATGTGAAGAGGTAGAGGTACTGCTGTACTAATGTTTTACTGTTGTTAAAAACAGTATCATGTGCATTAAGGTAACCTCCACTGGTGGAAGTTAAGTGTAAAAACTGATAAAACCAGGTTTTAGCAGATTTTTAAGGTAACCTCCACTGGTGGAAGTTAAGTGTAAAACGTGTCAAAAACCAGAAAACCAATTTTTCAATACAACTTCCACTGGTGGAAGTATAGTGTAATCTAGGTGTAAGACAAATTTAAAGGTAACTTCCACTGGTGGAAGATCAGTGCAAAAACTGACAAAAAATATTTTTAGCTGATTTTTAAGGTAACCTCCACTGGTGGAAGTTAAGTGTAAAACGTGTCAAAAACCAAAAAACCAATTTTTCAATACAACTTCCACTGGTGGAAGTGTAGTGTAATCTAGGTGTAAGACAAATTTAAAGGTAACTTCCACTGGTGGAAGATCAGTGCAAAAACTGACAAAAAATATTTTTAGCAGATTTATAAGGTAACCTCCACTGGTGGAAGTTAAGTGTAAAACGTGTCAAAAACCAATATCATGTGCATTGGATTTTTTTTAATAATTGTTTAAAACTTGCAGCACACTTCTAAGATTGTCGTCTCAACGGATGACACTCGGGATGATATGCATACAGCATCGGTATGTTTTAAATAGGAATGACCTATTACTCTTGCCATCACATTTGGAACAATTGTCTAACGTTTATTTCTTGCGTTTTTTAACTTGCAGTGTACTCCGACCATCAGCACCTCGGAAAAACAGTCTCATGCTGATCCACAAACAGTTTCAGTGCGTCTTTTTTTAGCTTTCAACATTAACAAATTAGCCTATTAAACAATGTCTTTCTTCCATTTTTATGCTACTGATTTTGTAATAACTCTTTAATGGCAGGATCATATATCAATCACTGCAGATTATGACCCTTCAGTTGCCAACTCTGCACTTACACTGTCAAAAAGATCTATTCCTGAGACAGTTGAAGAACTCGACAGTGCCCAACTATCGTCCACCAAGATAATAAGGGACATCAAGCTGGAGAAATGATGCAGTCAATTATCGTCGACGATTTATTATTACTTTATGCTGTTTTGGACAACATTGCACACCTAATTTTGATTGATGTAATGAAATATTTCTGGTTTACATTTTGTTTATTCTGGTTTATGAGGATTTGATTTGTCATTCTTGCTTTTTGTTTGATCCTTTTGACATTGTATATGAAATACTGATATGATTTTAGTCATTTAAGCTGCAAAAAACTATGCATAATTTACAGTACAAAAAGCAATATGATGTTGGTAATTCCTTATTTTGTTTAATATTCTGGTTTATGAGGATTTGATTTGTCATTCTTGCTTTTTGTTTGATCCTTTTGACATTGTATATGAAAGACTGATATGATTTTGGTCATTTAAGCTGCAAAAAACTATGCATAATTTACAGTACAAAAAGCAATATGATGTTCCAAGAATGAATATGTCCCCTTCCCAATCTCCTTGGCCTACAACAAACATCATTTACAAGGAGGTTTTCCAAAATATTTGACTGTGGCGTCTTCTTAACAACATGTAACCAATAGTTTTTGAACCTGTATATGCATACACAGATTTTGAATATAACAGCATCAGTTAATGTTAATGGCATATGTGGGTTATGTTTCACTATTTTTCTGTTATCCCTACTAAAACACTTTTTACCTGCTTATGCGTTTATAGCACAAGACTTTACTACTCAAGCTGCGTTATATACTCATCATCAATACATTGCAGGATTTATTATGACAGTGGCTTTTGCTCATGGAGCTATCTTTTTTATTAGAGATTACAATCCCGAACAAAATGAGGATAATGTATTGGCAAGAATGTTAGAGCACAAAGAAGCTATCATATCCCATTTCTCTTTGTTGCTACCACCAAATCATAACTAATACTACATAATTTTGACAGTGATTATTAATGACATTATATAATTAACAATGTTAAAGTATGAAAACATTATCTTCTCACTACAATGCATTACTGACATTAGAAAATATGTTATTTTGTTTTGCATACTTTATGCATAATTCACGGTAGAATATAAGCATACTGTACATTAATATATAAAAATCCAACTTGAATAACAGATTATGCATGGCAGAAATCCATGACACTTGATTAGTATAAATTGTTAACGGATAATACCGGAAACGATATGCAATTATGTTATCAACGCAATATATCGAACTAATTTCATATCATTCCATTTAACATATCATAAGCAAAATGTACTGAGCCGTAGCTCAACAATATCATATAACAAAATTAATAACAAAGACAAATGGGCATCAAATAGATTTTCAAAACAAATAGTTATGCATTTCCGCCCATACAAAAATAATCCCTCCTTTTTGCCATGATGCTTCCCATGTAATCCAATCAACAACTCCTTTCAATGCTGCCCTCTCTCAACTTTGACCAATATACGTTCCACGGGAGGATGCTCTACACTGAATAAGAGAACGTCACCTTTCGACAACTCTTTCTCCTTTGCAAATTTTAACCAGCCCCTTGACAGAAACTTCTCCGTCATGTTCTCCCTGGATTTGAAAACACATTGGTACGTAATACCCGAGTCTGTGTCATGAAGATCAATATATGAACTTGGTTCCATGAAGATTTCCTTGATGACTGCTGCTGGAAAGTGCTGCAACATTAAAACTTTATTAGCTATTACTATTCATTCAATGTTATGCATCCTTACGAACTGTAACAACAAACAATTCAATAGCTTACAAGAACTTGATTTTTTATCTGGCTGCTGCTCTTAACAACTTTCTGCCATCTGCAAACAAGTTTCTCTTGCATGGCAGGAGGTTGAACATCATCAGCAGCATCAGTAGTGTTGTTCTCCTCGCTGCATTAACAAACACGATTATTTCAACTACTAATTTGCAAAGTCAAATATTCAAATGTATATATGTAACCTAAAAGCCCTTGCCTGTCCAACACATCGCCCGCTGATTCCATTGCTTCATCAGTGGAATTCTGTTCAGGCTCATCGTCTGATATGTCAGTAAGCCATCCCTCCTCTCTGGCTATTTCAAAGTACTTTTCCCATGATAGACAGCTTCTCACCTTTCCTGTTCTGAGTTCGTACGATTCCTCTCTTTCGACATACTCATAGTATTTGTCCATAAGTTCAGCACGTGTAATTTTTTGGCAACTCCTGCTGCTTAATCAAAAAAACAACAAACATCATGCATTCGGTTTTTTGTTTTTATCACTATCCAGACTATTGTTTTACCTTGAAGAACTTTCAGCTTCCTCTTTCCTCCTCTTAGCCTCTGCATGCAACTTTCTCCATTCTTCTGCTATGTCCCGCTTATCCTCAGATTGCTTCCAAACCTTTTGGATAGCCAGATTTTTCCATTTAAGATTACGAGTCGTGGTTGAAACACTGCTACCTACGAATCCCCTGCATATAAATTCATCCATGCCCATCATGCACACAGACATCTTTGTATAAACCCTAAATGCCCTCATTGCAAGTTTAGAAACATGTGTGTCAAAACGGAAGAACTTACCCGCGAGAACACCAACGTAGATCCTCTTTGTTCATCGTATAGGTTGGTCGGCGCTGTCTGGAGCTAAACTCTATTTTTACGGTGTACCGTCTTCTTGGAATGTTGTTTGTAATGGAAAACCGAAGAGACAGGGAGATGGAGTAAAACATACATTAGAAAATATCTTTTGTTGGCCAAGCAAGCAAGCATTGGTTTCAAAAGGCACTATACATGACATGTAGAATACAAACAGTTTCTGATCATTCCATTTTATATCCCTTGGAAAATGTATATTTTTGGAAGTACTTTTAATTTTTCCCATTTACATCAAACCATGGTTACATGTTACAAAAAAATAAATAATGAATATGGTATAGAATACAATAGGAATAACCTTTGGTTTCCAATGGCAATTTTGTGTTTCCAACATAACAGTATTTAATGTCATATTATAATATTTGGTGTTCTAATAATTGTTTAAAGTCTGGCCAACATATGGTATTCATGTGACATTAAATTTTTGTACATCTACCCATAATTGTTAAACTTTGGTAGCATATACTGTTCCCTATCTCATATCCAATGTACAAATAGAGTATCTGAGTACACTTAAAAATTATAATACAAATGTTATGAACTGCAAAACCAAACAATTCCATATAGGTTTGTTACTCTTACATTCATTATGTTATACTTTTGAAGAGTTGTAAGTTATCAACCATATTCTCTTTCAACTATGAACAACCATTTTGTAGATAGGAAATACTCTGCATCACTTGCAAGACAAAAGAGGAAGCATGTTCTTGATGAAAGAAGATATCAGAAGAATAGAGTTAATGAAAATTCAACTGAGCCCAACCATGTCCTAAATAATTCAAGTTATGTAAGCAGACATCATACAAGACAACCACTGTCTGATATCAGTTCTGTTTTTGTCAATGGCCATGGAGATGTTTCTGCACGAACAGAGTGCCTAATGCTTAATTCCCAACAAAGGAGAAGGAGTGTTGGTTTTAACCATTGCACAACCCCAACACCTGCATCTTCCCCCAGCTTCTCATGCATTTCTACTGATACAATTTCTCCCAAACAAATTTCTGCTTCAGCACGTCAAAGAAGGAGGTCAATAATGAAGCGTAAGAGTCTCCAAAACAACAGCCATCATGGTCATCTGCAGATCAAACTCTCTGATAGAATGCCCTTTTGTTCCCCTTTACCGTTTGATACTAACACACCTCTGAGTGGCGTTACCTCCTCATCAAGTATTAAATGCAAAAATAATTCATATGGACTACCGAATTCCTATGCATCTTCATCCAACAAACATCTTGATCCAAATCTAATTCGTTCTACGACTGCAAATCTATTAAAAACCTTTTCAAGTGTTACAGAAACGACGTCAACTTCCCTTAATACCAATCTGTTCAGAAGTGTTGTCTCACTGAACCCAGTTCAACAATCAGTTGCAGACTATTCATCCGATGAATCTTTAACCGATAGTTCGTGTGAATTCATAAATGAAGATCAGGATTATGATACAAGTTCAAGTCTGGACAACGACGAAGATCAATCTGCAAATGTCCCAACAATTGATTGCACAAATGCTGGTATGTATTGCTGGAATTTTTATTAATAGCAAGCCATAACTTAAATTCACTGTCATCCAGTTTGGTGTCTTTCAATATACTGATGTGTATAAGATATATGATGTTTTGTTCTATCTGATAAATACAGGATATTCAGATATTGGTGATCCTTCCATTGAATGCACTCAGTGTTGAGCACAAATGTGGTATCAGGAGAAGGTTGTCAAGAGAAAACATAGTGCAGTGCCTAAGTTCCAATTATGTTGTGGAAAGGGTAAAGTTGTGTTTCCACTTCTGAGAACACCCCCACCGTTTCTTAAACATCTTCTGTCGAATGAAAACGATGAACTGTGTAGAAATTATCAGCAGAATTGCAGAATGTACAACATAATGTTTGCATTTACGTCTCCTGGAATGAAAATTGACAATAGATTCAATAATGGAAACGGACCACCTAACATGAGAATTCAAGGGCAGGCTTGCCATAGAATTGGTAGCATGATGCCTGTGCATGGCGAAAAACCGAAATTCGCTCAGCTTTATATATACGACACTGACAATGAGATTCATCATAGGATGCAAGGAATAGGGTTATGTTTCTTAAGCCAACTGAGATGCATACTTTATATTTCCTTTGTTATTATCGTGCATGACATGTGTCTAATTTTTTAATGCAGCAACAACCAGAATATTATTGAAGAAACTGTTAGCCGAATACAGAACATGCTTGACGAATTCAACACACATGCTAAATGTTTTAGAATGGCATCAGCTAGACTAAAGGATTGTCCTGTACCTGACCTCAAGTTGAAGTTAATATCTGATAGATTAAAGGACGGACGAATTTACAACCAACCCACCGTGTCTGAGGTTGCAGCACTCATTGTTGGCGATGTTGATACAGGCTCAAAAAGGGATATTATCCTTGAAAGACAAAGCGGTAGACTAAAACGAATAAGTGAGTTTCATCCGAGCTATCTTGCATTACAATATCCACTTCTGTTTCCGTACGGGGAAGATGGATTTAGACTTGGTGTTCTACACAGAGAGACAGTTCCCCAAAAAAAAGGAAAGATGAACAAACTTACTATTAGAGAATGGCTGGCCTTTCGCATTCAGACCAGACAACGTGAAGCTCATACACTGCTCAGGTCAAGGAGATTGTTTCAGCAATTTTTGGTTGACGGATTCACAATGATGGAGTCACAGCGACTCAATTACATACGTAAGCATAAAAAAAAATTACGAGTATCCAAATACTCCAATTTGTCAGGAGTACACCAACAATCTTCAAATGAAGGAGCCCACAAAGGCAAAAGAGTGGTGTTTCCGTCAACATACGTTGGAAGTCGCAGATACATGGAACAATTATACTTTGATGGAATGGCAATTTGTAGTCAAATTGGATTTCCCGATCTATTCATTACCTTTACTTGCAATCCATGTTGGCCTGAGATTCAGAGGTTTCTTAACAACATGAATTTACAACCTCAAGATCGTCCTGATATAATCTCAAGGGTTTTTAAAATGAAGTTTGACGAATTACTGTATGATATAACAAAGAAGCATGTCTTGGGCAGAGTTGTTGCATGTGAGCCACATGAAATTAAATATCTAATACTTAATTCTTTCCTATTCTATACCAATGATTTTAAATTAATGTTTTACTGTATTTTAATTTCTTCTAGATATATACACCATTGAGTTCCAAAAGAGAGGTTTGCCCCATGCACACATTTTACTTTTCATGCATCCCCAGAACAAGTTCCCCACTCCGGATGACATCAACAACATTATTTCAGCAGAAATACCGGCAGAAACGGATGATAAACAATTAAATCATTTGGTAAAGACACATATGATTCATGGTCCATGTGGGTTGGCTAACAGATCTTCCCCTTGCATGAAAAATGGTAAATGCTCTAAATTCTTTCCCAAAAATTGGCAGCCTCAAACCATTGTCGATCAAGATGGCTATCCCGTCTATAGGAGAAGGGATACTGGCATTACTGTTCTGAAAAAAAGTATTGTTCTTGATAATAGGTATGTAGTTCCTTATAATGCATATCTTCTAAAGAAATATCAGGCGCACATTAATATGGAATGGTGTAACCAAGGTACTTCTGTCAAGTACTTATTCAAGTATATTAACAAAGGTTACGATAGAATAACTGCAGCGGTTGTTCGGACCGAATCAGACAAAAGTTCATTTGGTACAGATGTTGATGAAATCAAACAGTACCTTGATTGCAGGTACGTTTCCCCCAGTGAGGCGTGTTGGAGGATTTTTTCATATCCTATCCATGGTAGATCTCCTTCTGTCGAAAGGTTGTATTTTCATCTGGAAGGCGAAAATCCGGTTTACTACACTGACTATGATTTCATAGACAATGTTCTTGAAAAACCAACTGTAAAGGAATCAATGTTTACAGCTTGGATGGAGTCAAACAAAAAATACGAAGATGCAAAGACTTTAACATACACTGCCTTTCTTTCCAAGTTCGTTTACGATAAAAGGTACCGTTTATGGAGACCTCGAAAAAGAGGTCGTACGATTGGCCGGTTAATTTGGGTTCCTCCAAGCACTGGTGAGCTCTATTATCTTAGAATGATGTTGACGGTTGTCAAGGGACCTACTTGCTATGACGATATAAAAAAGGTTGGTGGAGTCGTCCGCGACAGTTTTAGAGATGCATGCTTTGAGATGGGATTTCTTAACGACGACAAAGAATATGTTGCAGCCATAAATGAGGCCAAAGATTGGGGTTCCGGTAATTTTTTGAGGAAACTATTTGTCACGATGCTGTTGTCTGGTACTGTTAATCGGCCGCGACATGTTTGGCAACAGACTTGGAAGTTGCTATCTGACGGTATTCTTCATCAACAGAGAATTGTCACTGGAATAAGAGGTACACTTAACAAATACCTAAATACTTCTGTTAAATTTCATACAATTACAAACCGTACGAAACTATTATAATGAGTTTTTCTTCTTATAATACCTTTTAGACTACTTTGGATGCAATAATTTCAATCCCTTTATACTTCCATATATATGTTACATTTCATACAACACCTTTCAACAACCCCTTTCAATGCTGCCCTTTCAAAGAATCATAAGTTCCAGTAAGCAAGTCCTTTCAATGCCGCCATTTCATCAGTAATAAAAATATCTAATGCAATCTGTTATTACTTCCCATCAACACAGAACAGAATAATTCTGTGATTTATCTTTTACCTTCAACCACCTTTTGTCACAGCTACTGATCAAAAACATAACATTTTTAATGAACCCGAATGTCTGATGCTCTTGCATTATACTGAACTTTTCCATGATACTGCCATTGTAAGGTTAACGATCCTTTTGCATGTCTATCTTCATCAACACTGTGATTTCTATTGTACAAAATAGTTATATTTTCTTTTGGTTTGTATTTGTGTTGGAAGACATGCAATTGTCAACGGCGGAACTGACAAACCTCACATTAATTGAGATTGAGAATATGATGCAATCAAATAGAAGAAGCTTGCGTGAATTCAAAGATATGCCGTTTCCAGATTTGTATATAACGCGACATGTCGGCAATAGACTGATTTTTGATGAACGTGATTATGATGTTGATTCAGAGCGACAAAACTTCCAGAATCTATTTTCATCTTTAACAGGTATTTCCTCATTATTCAAATATCGATGTTTTCATTAAACTACTGTTGTATTGATTCTTTTCATTTGAACGTCAAGATGAGCAACGTGCAATCTTTGAAACCATAATGGACGTCGTCAAGAAACAAAACGGAGGCGTGTTTTTTTTACATGGATACGGCGGAACCGGTAAAACGTTTATGTGGAGGACATTATCAAGTACACTTTATTCAGATAAAAAAATTGTTCTGGCTGTTGCTTCAAGTGGCATAGCTTCCTTATTATTGCCAGGTGGTAGAACAGCCCATTCGAAGTTCAAAATTCCCATTCCAACGCTTGACAACTCTACTTGCAATGTTGACAAAGACTCTGAGCATTCACAGTTATTCGAAGCTACTGATGTCATAATATGGGACGAAGCACCCATGGCTCATAAGAATTGTTTTGAGGCCTTGGATAAGACCCTTAAGGATGTCATGAGCGATAAGGGTTTTGCAAATACAATTTTTGGTGGCAAGGTAGTTATATTTGGAGGAGATTTTCGACAGATACTTCCAGTTGTTCCAAGAGCAGGCCGTTCTGATATTGTTCATGCTTCCATTTGTTCTTCTTATGTGTGGGACTATTGCCAAGTCTTAACACTAACCAAAAACATGAGACTACAGAATGGGAGGGACGTTACAACTTCTGATGAACTTGCAGAATTCTCTAAATGGATATTAAATGTTGGCGACGGTAAAATATGTGAACCTAACGATGGATTAGCTGATATAGAAATTCCTCCTGATTTGTTAATTTCCAATTTTGAGGATCCAATAAGAGATATAGTTGAAAGCACATACCCAAATTTGCTTGCCTACTTTCAAAATGTAGAATTTCTACAAGGAAAAGCAATACTTGCTTCAACCATTGAAGTTGTTGATAAAATTAATCATTACGTGTTAGACATGATACCGGGTAAACTCTTTTTTCTTTTGATGTTTCTTTTCGTGTAGATGTTTCGTTATTAAATAAATCTTGAAAAAACATTATGGATTGATTCGCGTTTTCCCATTTCTTAGGTGAGGACAAAGAGTATTTGAGTTTTGATTCGATTGATAGAACTGATTCAAGTTACACCGAAGCCTATGAATGTCTTACTCCAGAATTTCTTAGCAAGCTTAGGACTTCAGGTGTCCCAAATCACAAACTCAGATTAAAGGTTGGTACACCAATAATGCTTATGAGGAATTTGGACCAAAACGATGGTTTGTGTAACGGAACAAGACTAATTGTTACAAGGTTGGCAAATCACGTTATTGAGGCAAAGATCATGTCTGGTAAGAATGTTGGTAACATCTTTTTCATCCCTCGAATGTCTATGTCACCTTCTGAGTCACCGTGGCCATTTAAGTTGATTAGGAGACAATTCCCAATTATTGTGTCGTACGCAATGACAATTAATAAGTCTCAAGGCCAATCACTTGATACAGTTGGATTGTATTTGCCTACTCCTGTATTCAGTCATGGCCAGTTGTATGTAGCCATTTCAAGAGTTACAAGCAAAAGTGGTCTAAAGATCTTAATACATGATAGTATGAATGTATCAACATCTATCACTACAAATGTTGTATACAAAGAAGTTTTCCAATCTCTTTGTTGATCGGTAAGTACATAATAACAAATAATTTCTTTAATATAAATTGTTTTCGTAAATGCTGTCTAATTTTTGCATCATATATTGTGCAGGTGATAAAGTTGAAAACATCGTTTCCAAGCTGGTTGTGTTGTATCTGAAGACTCATGATAGTTTCTTATTTTGAAGAGTCATCACAGTTTCTTATATTGTTACACAATCATGATTTCAGTTTACATTTTTTAATGTTGTCAAATAAGTTTGATACACTAAATTTGGCCGAATTAGATGAACTTTTATTGAATTTCATAAAAATGATTTTACTGTTACATGACAACATTAGTTCCACGTTTTATGAATTCTCGACCGGCCCCGTGCGACAGCACGGGTTATCGACTAGTGAAAAGTTAAAACTTATTCTTTGTGATAGAAAGTTGAACCTTTGTGAATGTAACTAATATTTATTAAAATAGAAAGTTAGAACTTATTCTTTTGGAAACCTTTGAAATAAAAAGTGGCACAAGTTACTATCACCATAATACCTTTTTTTAATCGACCAAATATTTGTCATCAAATATTTGAAATTCTTGTGAATTTTATCAGTCAAACTATCAATTATTATTGAATTCTAAGGAAACAATGAGAGTGATATTTGTAAATTTTATCATTTCATGTGAATTTTATCAATGAAAATCACTATTTTTACGGACCACTATCACCGCAATACTTTTTATTTATTTATTTTAATCAATCTAATATTTATAAATATTTACATTTATTAGTAATTTTATATAACAATTGTTGTGAGCTGTTAAAAATCTGTTACAACTGTTAGTTTTTTTGGAAAATAATAGAATTTAACAGCATGGCACTTTAGTTAGTTTTGGTTACTAGTTATACTATTCTCTCGTGTGTATATATACATTGTTGTAATCCCAATTCAATGTTAATGCCACTTTTGATTCACCAATATTACTCTCTACCCCAATTCTCTCTCTCTCTCTCTCTCTCTCTCTCTCTCTCTCTCTCTCTCTCATTTCATCTTTATCGAGTTTCTTTTCACCATTGTTACTACCTTTAAAGCTCTAGTTTTATGTTTTATGTTGTTTTAACATTTGGTATCAAGAGCTCCGGTTATTGATCCTAATCCGTTGCAACAATGGCTACAGTTTCCAATGATCGAATTCCCACCAATCTCCCAATTCTTGATTCGAAGAACTACGACAAATGGGCGAAACAAATGAAGGTTTTGTTTGGTTATCAAGAGGTGCTTGAGATCGTCATCAATGGAGTTACACCGTTAGGGGCAGATGCTACCGATGCTCGTAGGGCTACACACAAGGAAGAAAAGAAAAAGGATTACAAAGCCCTATTCTTGATTCACTCTTGTGTTGATAACGACAATTTCGAGAAGGTTGGTGATTGTGAATCCGCGAAGCAAGCATGGGAAATCTTGGAGAAAGCGTATGCTGGTGCCGTCAAAGCGAAGGTGGTAAGGTTACAAACTTACAAACGTCTATTCGAGTTAACGCAAATGGAGGACAAAGAAACGATCAACAATTACATAACGCGCATTACCCGGTTAGTCAACCAAATCAAGTCATGTGGCGAAACGATCCTTGAGCAGAATGTTGTATCGAAAGTGTTGCGTTCATTAACATCACGTTTCGATAACATTGTTGTGGCTATTGAGGAGTCAAAGGATCTAACAACTTTGAGCAAAGATGAGTTGCAAAGTTCGTTAGAGGCGCATGAACAAAGGATGGATGAGAGAAGTGCCGACAAAGCCAAAGCGGAGATCGCTTTGCAAGCGCGTTTACATGAGAAGAACAATAGATTGAAAGGGAAGTGGACTTCTAAAAATAAGAAGAATTTTGGTGGAAAATATCCACAAAATTAAAAGGGTGAAGGAAGCTCCAAAGATGGTAATCAAAGCGCCCACAAACCGTTTGACAAAAGTTCTGTGAAGTGTTATAATTATCAAAAGCTTGAACATTTTGCGAAAGAATGTCGCTCAAAACGCAAGGAAAAGGATGCGGATGAGGCTAAGGTTTCTAGGGAAGAGGTAGATGATGAATATACCCTTCTTGTGATGATTACGAAAGAGAATTATGGCATTGTTGATGTTCCGGACATCAGCTACTGTGGTGATAGTCTACTGGACAGCAGCTGTACAATTTCAGAAAGTGGTGGAAAAATGCATTCGGATCGAAATGCATTACTTACTATGCGTGATGAAGTTCAAAGTAAAGATGAGTGGTACTTGGATTCCGGTTGTTCAACACATATGACGGGTCGAAAGGATTGGTTTGTGCAAATCAATCAAGCGGCAAAGAGTAAAGTCAAGTTTGCCGACGACACCACTTTAAGAGCCGAAGGGGTAGGAGATGTTTTGATCGGAAGAAAGAATGATGGACACTCTAGGATCAAAGATGTCTTGTACATACCGGGAATTAAGTGCAATCTTTTAAGCATTGGCCAATTACTTGAAAGAGGGTACTTAATTCGGTCGGAGAACAAGATGTTACGCGTTTTAGATTCAAACGGTGTGTTGATTCTAAAAGCGCCGATGGCTGCCAATAGAACTTTTAAGGTTGAGTTAAAGGTTATGGAACATCGTTGTTTAGCTACCGCGGCAAGTAGAGATGAGTGGTTATGGCATTACCGTCTTGGTCACCTAAACTTTAGGGATCTTAAAATGTTGCAACAAAGTGAAATCGTAACGGGGCTGCCACATATTAGTGTTCCGACAGAATTATGTGAGGAATGTGTGAAGAGTAAGCAACACAAGAATGTGTTTAGCAAGGATGCGGGTCGAAGAACCAAAGGCTTACTTGAGGTGGTGTATTCCGATGTTTGTGGACCGATGCAAGTAGAGACTTATGGCGGCAATCGATATTTTGTTACGTTCATTGACGATTTTAGTAGGAAGCTTTGGACATATCTTATCAAGAGAAAGGATGAGGTGTTTGGAGTGTTCAAGAGTTTCAAATCCATGGTGGAGCGTCAAAGCGGTCGGAAGCTCAAAATTCTCAAAACGGATGGTGGAGGTGAATATACCTCTAGTGAGTTTGGGAAGTTTTGTGATCTTGAGGGTATTGTGCGTGAGGTGGTGCCTCCATATACGCCTCAACAAAACGGAGCAGCCGAGAGGAAAAATCGTACAATAATGAACATGGTGCGTAGTATGCTTTGTGGGAAGAAGTTACCTAAAGAATTGTGGGGTGAGGCCGTGTCTACAACCACCTACTTGTTGAATAGGTGTCCTACTAAGAAGCTGGAGAAAATTACACCAGAAGAGGTTTGGAGTGGTTTCAAACCGAGTGTGAATCATTTGCACATTTTTGGATCGATTGCATATCGTCATGTACCGAATCAACTTAGAAAGAAATTGGATGATAAAGGTGAGAAATTGATATTTGTTGGATATCACTCTACGGGAGGTTACAAGCTATTTGATGAGAGGAATCGGAAAATCGTGATAACCCGAGATGTGCAGTTTGATGAAATAAAAACTGCTGAAACAGTAGGTGAACAACAGCAGCAGTTTGTTGCTAATCGATTACATCCTGCTGAACAGCAGCAGTTTGTTGATTTGTTTGATCCGGAGAATTCCGATGCCGCTGTACCTACACCTATAGTACCGGAAAATGATGTTGTGAATAATGGTAGACCAGTGAGGCAAAGAGCCTTGCCTCATAGACTCCGAGATTGCGAAAGGTTCCAAGATAACGAAGTGAATAATGATGGTGATTTTGTTCATTTCACGCTTATGGCCGAATCTGAACCGGTAAATGAGGAGGAAGCCTTAAGTGATCCTAAATGGATATGTGCAATGAAAGAGGAGCTGGAATCTATTGAGAAAAATGGTACTTGGGAGTTGGTCGATTTACCACTTGGAAAGAAACCGATAGGTGTGCGATGGGTCTATAAAGTTAAAGCAAATCCTAAAGGTGAAGTAATCAAGCACAAAGCTCGATTAGTGGCAAAAGGGTTCTTGCAACGTGAAGGCATAGACTACGAGGAGGTATTCGCACCGGTGGCTAGATTGGAGACTATTCGTTTGGTTGTTGGAATTGCGCATAGTAACAATTGGGTGATTTACCAAATGGATGTGAAATCTGCGTTTTTGAATGGTCCTCTTGATGAGGAGGTTTATGTGGGGCAGCCACCCGGTTTCGTGATCAAAAATCAAGAGAGGAAGTACTACAAGCTACACAAGGCGTTGTATGGTTTGAAACAAGCTCCGAGAGCTTGGAACAAACGTATAAACGGCTTTCTTATTGACATCGGTTTCAAACGGTGTGTATCCGAACATGGTGTCTATGTGAGATCGAATACTATTGATGGTGTTATTATACTTTGCTTGTATGTTGATGATCTCTTGATTACGGGCAGCAATAACAAGAGTATTTCAAGGTTCAAAGTGGAGCTCATGAGTGAGTTTGAGATGACAGACCTTGGTGTCATGAGTTACTTTCTTGGCGTAGAGTTTCACAAGTCAAAAGTGGGGCTGCTTATGCATCAAAGGAGGTATGCTCTAGATATCTTGAAAAAGTGTGAGATGGAGCATTGTAATGCTTCTATTACACCCTGTGAGGCTAGAGTACAGCTGTCCAAAAGTGATGATGAGGATGATGTGGATCCAACACTTTACCGGAGTTTGATTGGGTCGTTACGGTACTTGTGCAATACTCGACCGGATTTGGCTTTTAGTGTCGGTATTGCGAGTAGATTCATGGAGAGACCTAAGGTGTCTCACTTGGCGGCGGTCAAGAGAATCCTTAGATATGTGAAAGGTACTCTTGGTTGTGGTATTTTGTTTCCCACATCGGATATGGGTCACAAATGTACTTTATTTGGCTACACCGATTCTAATTGGCGCGGAGATAAAGATGATCGGAAATCTACGGCGGGTTACATCTTTATGTTCGGTAGTACACCAATCTCGTGGTGTTCGAAGAAGGAACCGGTTGTAGCACTCTCTTCTTGTGAGACCGAGTACATTGCGGCATCATTGAGTGCTTGCCAAGCTATGTGGTTAGTGAATCTTATGAAGGAATTGGGATGTGGTGATGATGATGCCACCACACTGTTTGTGGATAATGTTTCCGCGATAAATCTTGCGAAGAATCCGATTGCACACGGAAGAAGCAAGCATATTGAGATGCAGTTTCATTACTTGAGAGAATTGGTTGGTGATGGAAAGCTTAGATTGAGCTATTGCCGAAGCGAGGACCAAGTTGCGGATTTGTTGACCAAGGGTGTGACAAATGAAGTGTTCAAGAGACTGTTGAAGAGCTTGAGCATGATGAACTTGGAGCAACTAAAGTGAGGTGGTGTGTTGTGAGCTGTTAAAAATCTGTTACAGCTGTTAGTTTTTTTGGAAAATAACAGAATTTAACAGCATGACACTTTAGTTGGTTTTGGTTACTAGTTGTACTATTCTCTCGTGTGTATATATACATTGTTGTAATCCCAATTCAATGTTAATACCACTTTTGATTCACCAATATTACTCTCTACCCCAATTCTCTCTCTCTCTCTCTCTCTCTCTCTCATTTCATCTTTATCGAGTTTCTTTTCACCATTATTACTACCTTCAAAGCTCTAGTTTTATGTTTTATGTTGTTTTAACAACAATTATATATAAACGACAATCAAACTTTATGAAATGATCTAAAATAAAAATAAATCTATCCGTACAGACGCACGAGTCTTTTACTGGTAGTCAATGATAGAGATATTGAATAAGAATGTGTATTTTAATCACATGGATGAATACGACCTAAGCGTATAACATTTTTGAGTTAGTATAATACCACACAATTTTTTAATTATGATTAAGAAAAACATGGTTATCGCCTATAAGAAAAATTTGTGTAAATACTTTATAATTTCTTCGTTTATCTAATTGCAATCCTGCAAGGGCTATGTGTTAGCCATATTTTTTTATAAGACAGAGAAATTTAGTTGGGATCGAATCCTTTTTGTTTTAAAATTCTAAGATATAAAAGAGTTAGATCAAAATTATCTCAATGATCACTGTAATTTGTTTGATTATAATAAAATGCACCTTCTCAAGAAACACCTTTTTGTATTCTCTCCCTTTCTTCTATCTGTCTCTTCCATTCTGTTCCTTTCTTCTACCCGTATTTTTCCTATCTCGTCTTCCTTTCTTCGCTCTCTTCTTCTTAGGATTTTTGTTTGTTATTGATTTTGATTAGTGCATTGCTATTGTTTTCAGATTTGGATCACAAACAATCACTATTTTTACAGCTACACATTGGAAAATAGTTTAAGCACCATCGTTGTTTTCTTCAGATCTGAATCTCAAATCACTATTGCCTGAAATTCTCTGTTCAATTTCACCGATTCATGTTCTTCTTGTGAGGTATGAGGTTTCATTTTTATTTTTCTGTTTGCTTCTCTCTATGTTTTCTGGTGTTTGTGGTTATAGGGCCAATCCTTATTTTGGAGTTTTACTGCTACACCAACGATTTTATGAGCTTCATCTTTCTGTTGTTTTGTTGTTTCGTCTTTGTATAGTTTTCCTTGATGAGTATAACCATTAGAGCCAATTTAAACACATACAAACGATGATGAATTTATGGTTTGATACAGATTTTACAAACATACTCCTGTTTACTTTGGTGTAGATTTTCAAATTTCACTTATTATTATTTAGATTTTTAAAGTATTCCTTTCAAAATGGATTTAAGATTTTCAAGATTTTACTGTTTTCCTTTTATTGTTGCGGAATGTTTTAGGGTTTTCAATGATTTAGAGTATTTTAAATTTTTATATGCTATATCATTTTGGATTTTAAAGTAAATAGTATTTTGGGTTTTTAAAGAATTGATATTCTGCGTTGATATGTTGATGATTCGATTTTATCATTTTCCCCTTTCTGAATCACATCTTGTCGGTTAATTGTACCTAAGATCAGTAAGTTGGTTCAATAGATATGTAATGTCTATGTGTGTATTTGTATATGTATTCCAATTGTTTGACAATAAGTTCGACCCATGAGAACATTTGGGAGTTGGGTGAGTTTGAATACCGATGGCTTAGTTGAGTTTGGATCGCCATATCATTTTAAGAATATCTGATGTTTAGATTTTTGGCAGAATAAGAGACAACCTCACCTTCAATTCTATCATGGAAAAATGTTGTCCAACACATACACGGGCACCGATTCCAAACGGTATATAAGGCTGTGGAACCTTGCAGTCTCGAAGTACATCATTCCCAAATCTTTCTAGACCCGAAAGATTAATATCTTGCTGCAATATTGAGATTGGAATGTGAATGTTCATTCCTTTTGGGATTTGGATTCCTATTATGTTAATATCTTTTAAAGGTGTTATGACAACAAAAGATTCTGGTGAAACTGTCTCTTGAACAGATTATGAGGTAAGTTTGTTCATCTATGTTTATATCTCACTCCAAACGAAGCAAAACAGCTGGTGACACTTATGTTTGGTGTCTTTTTCAGGTCGATCTGATAACAACTTTCACAATATTGAGTTTCTTGGAGTTGTTCATAAGTAATGAACAAAAACTTTGTCTCATCAGGTTAACATTTATGGAGTAATTCATAATTATATTAATTAATGTTGCAAATGCAATACTAGGGACTAATTAATTGTTAATATTGATAAGCTCTTTCATTTATGAAATTATGTATCATCCATACTTCATATTTTTATGATATTAAGGAGATTTATTTTACTTAACCATGTTCCTTAATAAGTGTGAAGTTAAGTACTTTTGCTTATAATCAAGATTGAAGTTTCTTATAAGTGTGAACCATTTTACTTCTGCAGTTTTTTGTAACAGGAAGCTTCTTATAGAAGTAACTAATGGTTAAAGAGTATTGTAGAGAATGTGTTGTTTTGCATGTTCGCGGGAAGAATATTTTACAGAATAAACATGTTAAGGTAGTTAGTTGGTTAGTTCATAGGTAGTGTCAGTCTCATTTTCAGTTTAGCTGATTAATTTAACTTCTTACATTTATTGCTTTCTGCAGATTGGGGCATTCCATACTTTAAAAATTGAGCTACAATGACCCTTTTGTGTTGATGAAAGTAGTTGTTATGATTCCTTTTGTTACTATTGTTATTGTTTTTTATAGTTCATAGGCTAAAAGTTTATCACTTGTCCATTCAGCGACTAGAAACACATGCAGCTGGTAGTGCGAGTTCAATCTCAGATTCAATCTAGAAGAATCCAGATGCTGGAAAACCAGGCACAATATCAAGCCGAATTCAAGAACGACAAGGACGCTGCAAGTACCTTTGCGAAACTGACTTTAGGACACTGTGTAAGTGATCACACTCCTCTTTATGGCATCCATTGTATAAAGCAGACTAATTTATTATGATAAATCGGAATCTTGGCTTACCCTTATGTTATTCTTATCCTTGATGTTGTTGTTGTTTCATATTGATTAAGGAATTCAGTTCTCATCAGTTCTCAACCATGATTTGACTTTTTAAATTGTTGTTTAAATCATAATCAGCATTTGGCACCCTCCACTGTTATGATGTTCATAACTTGGTATTTATTAATGTTTGACACCATTCCTTTTGGACACGAAGGAGGATACTGAAGCTCTTCCTCTATTGTGCTTTCGTGCGCGCTTTATCAAATTTTTTGAAAAACCTATTAAGATTGATTTGTTAATGTTCTGCTTAGGTACAAAATTGTGAAAGACATTACTAACAAGAACTTCATTCCTTCTAAAGTTCCAGAAGGATGTACTCCAATACATTTAAATTTAGTGGTAATTTTCTTAACAGTATAGTTTTGATTATTTCATTGACTAAATGGAAGAGTGTGATAATTGATAATGCTATGTTATATGTTACGTAGCCAGGCAAGGCACGGGACCCGTTCTCCAACGAAGAAAAGAATTAAGCAGTTGGACGATTTGTTATCTGATCTGGAAGTTCTTATAAGGGACGCAAAAGAGAAACATTTGTCTTCAGAGAGAGTCCATCTTGGTTGAATGGATGGAAATCTCCTTGGCAAGGAAAGTTTAAAGGCAGTGAGTTAATTAGAAGAGGAGAGGAAGAATTATATGCTCTTGGAATCATGGTTAGAGATAGGTTTCCAAGTTTGTTTGATGAGGATTACCATCCAGACATGTATCATATAAAGGCAACTCAGGTGAGCTTATCTTCATTTTTTCTCTCGGTAGATTTGGTCTTTTGAAATTTCCGGTTATCTCAACGTTAGGGGTAAGAATGGCCATTGTTTTGAATGGAATGAGCAAACAAGTATGAGTTAGAGAGATATGAATGGAATACCTGACCCTCTTGAGAGAAAGAGTATTTATAGCCCCCAACGCTGGGCCACGTTGAGGCCCAATAACAGGAACTGTCAGGGCTTACGTGTGTATGGAGTCTAGCCCCCTGGTCAACTACTCCGCGAGAATAGGGTTGGACCCGTGATTTCCGGAGGACAATTTAAGATGACAGTGGTGGGCACGTGAGCCACGTCCTCCAATGGTCGGATGGGGAGTTGTCCAACAGTCCCTAACTTGGGCTGTCTTTGGGCTTCCCGTTGGAAGGACAAGTGTAGGCCCAATCCAGATCAGGAGCCCCCCAAGTTATTGTCCTTGGGTAAGAGGGCAGTGACTTTAGTTCAGCTCTCGATACCATAGACTTGATCGAGGTAGACGACCAGAGTCCCCCGAATGGAGTGAGTTGTTGTTGCCCGCGTGGGGGATAAACGCGAGTACGTCGGGGGATATCATTGTTGAGCGGGCAGCGAGACCGAAGGGGTCAACCGCTTGCTCGAGGGGATGTATTAGTAACGGGGAGCCCCTGCGAGATTCCCTTTGATATGTCCGTCTCGAGGGAGTTGTTGGTTTGTCGAGCATTACTTCGTCCCCGAGGTGGTCGAATAGAAGTGTCCTTACGTACGCTCTAATGTCGAGCATTTCCTCGTGTAGGTGTCTGCCTCGTGCGTGTCTGGGGACGGCGCGTAAGAGTCGGGCGTATGCTTGTCAGTCCAGAAGGGACTCGTGGTTGATAGTTGAGCCACATAACTAATGCTTTGGGGTGCTTCCCCTTCAAGGGAAAAGCAAAAAGGGCCAATGAAATGATGACCTTTCGTGAGGGATCCCTTGGGGCGCGGGTCGCCTATAAAAGGGGGCCCCTGAGTCTCATTTGTCAACTTCTCAAGTTTCCTCTCAACCTTTTCCTGCTCGTGGTGTGAAGCGATTCTCTCAACTTCTCAGATTTCTTTGCTCGTTGTGCGAAGCAATCCTTTCAATCTTCTTAGATTCTCTCTCCAAGTTCTTCATCCAAGTAAGTTATAACCTCTTAACACCATGTTTCTTGAGCGTTTCTGGACTAAATATCAAAATTATGCCTTGATTGGATGAACATTTATGAGTTTTATGATGATTACTCATGAATGTTCATTTGAGGTCATGGATTCTGTGTTGAGCACTCATGAATGTGCCAAACACTTATGAACGTTCATTAGCTATAATGTCGGGGGCCTCCCCGCACAATGTCTGTAACAGGGGATGGTTTCCTCAAATATAGGGGGTATCTCGGGCTTTTTGCTCGATGAGTGATCCCTCCGACAACATGTCCTCGTAATGTAATGGTCCGCTTTAGCGTGTCGAGGGCTTGGGTCGAGTTCGTCGCCCTTTCACTTGATCTGCGGTGGAAGGGTGGATTTGATAATGTCGAATTCACTAATTTCCCTTGCTTTTCAGGTATAATGGCGCATTCAGTCGGGGATGACATTCCGGCCGCCCATCACGAAGACGAGCCCCATATCGACGAGGACCCATTGGCTTGGGTCGCTCCTGAGCCCCGGGATAAACGATCGTGCTTTTCCCAAGATGCGACGGATGCGTTCAATTGCCCGGAGGAACGCGCAGAAGGGCCCCCGCCAATTGGATGCTCCAAATCCCCCATCAGGACCGAATGATATGCTCGACGTATCCGGGCAAACAGTTCCCCATATACGAATTTGCTTTCAAAGAGGCGGGGATGCGCCTGCCCTTCAACGATTTTCAGGTCGGGGTTTTCCAGTGGCTCTAGTTGGCGCCTTCCCAACTTCATCTGAACGCGCTGGCGTTTATGCGGGCGTTTGAGCTCGTTTGCCAGTACCTGAGGATAGGCGCCACGCTGCCCCTTTTTTCCGCATCTTTCACCTCCAAAGACAATCTGTCCGAGGGGGGCAGGCGTGGGTATCCTTCAAGCAGTTCGGGAAACTCTTCCGGCCTTATCTAGAGTCCGTCCGAAATTTTAAAGAGAGGTACTTCGTCGTGAAGCCCCTGACGGACGCGGCTATAGATTCTCTTTATACCCGCGTGGAAGAGGTGGAGGACGGGCGGTCAGTTACCCGACTTATGGTCAGATTCCCGCTCGAATGGTAGTGGAAGCATTATGAACAAAGGCCCGAATACTATGCAGTGAAACCTGAGGACTTGGATGCCCAAGACCAGCTTTCGTACGAGAAGCTGTCGGCTTATGTTAAGAGTTTCTCCCCCCGCGAAGTGCGTGGATGCGAACAATAACCTGTTATTCGACGAGGAGGGGAAGTATCTCCTAGTCAATAGGTTGATCAACACAAAGGCCTTGCTCGAGTGCTCCTCGAATGGGGAAGCCATGAGGCTTTTGGGTAAGAGGCGTAACCGTTAATTTTCTCCTCTTTATGCGGGGATGTGTTCGCGCTATTTTTGATTTTTTCAACTCGACTAACGATTCTTTTTGATTGCAGGTCGCATGGCATCTCTTTCCGAGTGTCTGTTGAAGCTGAGGCCCAAGAACGCATCCACTTCTGGGCCACGAAACAGGGTCACCCAGCTTCAGGAACAAGCCAAGTCTGCCAGTCGGGCCAGTGGTTCCCCTTCCTCATCAAAAAATCTTGCTTCCTCTACTGATTCGGCCCAGATTCCCGTCAACGAGCCAGTGGCTAAGAGGAAGCGTGTAGATAGGGTTGCGGGCGTGACAAAACGCCCGCAGGGGTCTTTGTATTACCTCTTTGCTATCTAAATCGCGACCTCTTCAGCGAGGAGAACTCCCTCAGCGTGCGCGGGGAGGAGAGGGAGGCAATCTTGACTGAAGACAAGAAAGTTCGCCGAAAGCACTTGGCCGAGGACGTGGCCGCTGTAATGAGGGTGCTCGAGACGGCTCTTTCGCTCAACAATGAGTCCTCGAGTGCTCAAGCCTCCCTCGACACGACCTACGTCAAAATTCACAAGCTGAAGGCAAAAAAATGAGAAGTTGAAGTGTGATATCCTCAACCACGAGTCAAAGTTCGAGGCCCAAGTTCAGCTTCTCAAGGATTTGAATGAGCTGAGACCCCAGCTAGAGGCGGCCACTAAAGAGAACGAGCGTCTAGTCGCTCGTAATTTGGAGTTAGAGGGGATTACTGCGCCTACCGAGGATGAAACCGATACGGAGAAGAACATGACGACCAAGGCGGATTTGATTGCTCGCATCTGCGTGCTCGAACAAGACGTGGTCGATACTCTTGGCTATGGCTTCAATACTGCCATCGAGCAGCTAAAGATCTTGAACCCGGGGGTCGAGATAGTGGTCGAGGGGGTGGGCCCATTTAACCAGGTCCGAGGATGTCCATTCCCCACTAGGAAAATGGCCATGGGGACGATAATGTGTTCAGCTCGTGCGGCGGGGCGAGGTGCATCTAGGCGTGCCTTTGACACTTGTCACATTTCTTGACGTGCTCTTTGGCGTCTTGTTGCATTGTTGGCCAGTAGTACCCCGCTCGCAATGCTTTTCGTGCTATGGACTTTCCGCCCATGTGTTGGGCATTAACCCCTTCGTGAATTTCTCGTAGTATCTCGGGGACCATGGACTCTTCGACGCACTTCAAGAGTGGGATGGAAAATCCCCGACGATACAATTTGTGCTCGAGTACCACATAGGAGCATGCTCGTCGTTTGGTCGCGACCGCTTCTCTTTGGTCCAGGGGAAGTTCACCCTTCGTTAGGAAATTGAATACCAGGGTCATCCAGTACGAGTTGTCCCTGATGGCATTTACTTCGGGTAAAGTCATGGATTTTTCAATGCTCCGGCGAGATAGAGATTCTTGTATGACGGATTTGTTTCCGCCTTTCTTCTTCGTGCTTGCGAGCTTCAAAATTATGTCGGCCCGTGTGTTTTGTTCGCGTGGTACGTGCGAAATTTCTGCCCGGTCGAACTTTTTCATATGTTCCCTGACCAAGTTTAAATATTCGATGAGGCTGTTGTTCTTAGCCTGGTATCCCCCTTGAACTTGAGACGCGACAAGTTGGGAGTCAGTGAAAATTTGTATTTCGCGGGCGCCTAAATCCTCGGCCAGTCTTAAACATGCGAGCAACACCTCGTATTCTGCCTGATTGTTTGAGGTTGGAAAAGAGAGGGTGAGCGAATGTTCGATCACTACGCCTTCCTCATTCTCGAGCGGCATGGTCGGTGTCTACTCGGGACTTGACGATCATGTCGTCCATGTATACCTCGAGCATATCTCCGATCTGGTTGCGGAAGACTTTGTTCATCATCCGCTGATACGTTGCTCCTGTGTTTTTTAGACTGAATGACATTACGTTGTAGTAATAGTTGTCCGAGCTGGTCATGAAAGCAGTGCAGTGTTTTTTGCTCATTGCCATTGGGATTTGGTTGTAGTCCGAATAAGCGTCCATAAAAGATAAAATTTTATAGCCGACCGAGTTGTCGACCAACATGTCAATATTAGGCAAGGGAAATGCATCTTTAGGGCATGCCCGATTAAGATTGGTATAGTCAACACACATACGCCATTTTCCATTATTTTTCTTAACAAGTACAACATTTGACAGCCAGGTTGAATACCGAGCTTCAGAAATAAAATTTGCCTCTAGGAGGTCTTTTACAGCTTTTTCAGCAACCTCCGCTTTCTCGGGAGACTGCCTACGCCTACGTTGTACTACTGCCCTAGCGACTGGATCAATGGCGAGTTGATGACAGGCGACCTCAAGGTCGAGACCGGGCATCTCCGCAGCGCTCCATGCGAACAGATCTGCATTCTCCCTTAAGCAGGCCTTGATCTGCTTTCTCGCTAAGTCGGGGAGTCTAGTGCCAATCTTCACCCCTCTGCTCGGGTCTTCATCGAGAGGGACGAGCTCAAAGTCCATATCCGGAATTGGTTGGAGGACCACCTGCTCGTCGTTGAAGGATTCGTCTTGGTCGAAGCGAGTGTCCAACGAGATCGAGTCGACTTTGGAGGGGCCCTCTGTACCTCTACTCTGATGGGCTGTGGCTCTGGCTGTGAGGCTCTGGTCGCGCAGTTGCAACTTTCTTGGCGGGTCGTGCCCCGATGTCGACTGTGCTGTGTCCCTTGGCCGTCGCGTTGAAGCATCTTCGCGCGGCTGCTAGGTCGCCTTGAATGGTGGCGACCCGTGCCCTCTTGGTGTAGAACTTCATCTTCAGGTGGACGGTGGAGGGCACCGCGGTCAGCTCTGCCAGTGTCGGCCTCCCGAGGATGCATTTGTAGAGGGATGGGCAGTCGATGACGAGGAATCGCACCTTGACCTGCCTGGTAGCAGTATCTTCGCCGAAGGTGACCATAAGCTCCACGTACCCCCACGGCTTGGAGGTCGAGCCATTAAAGCCCTGCAGGTCAGACCCTACGTATGGTGAAAGGTGAGAGTCATCGAGCTGCAGGGTTCTGAACAGCTGGCTGTACATCACGTCGATGGAACTTCCCTCGTCGACCAGGACGCGATGGACGTCGAAGTTGGCCATTCTTGCCCTTATCAGAAGAGGGGATGGCTGAATTGGGGGCCCCTCCGGGAAGCTCCTCGAGGTAAAAGGTGATAAGCTCTGATCTGCCTTTCACCCTCTTGAAGGTCACCGTCCAGCTTCCTCTTTGCTGAATTTATGGTTAAATCATTAAACCCTCCACCATTGATGACCATGGCGGAGGGGAAGTTTTCCCACCTGCTGTGCGTAGACAGAGGCTCTTGCACATGTTCGGGGACGTAAAAGTCCTCCGATCTCGTGACGAAGAACGTGGTTTGGATGAGGACCGACTCGTCAGATGGTCGAGCATCCTCCTCTACTTCCCTTGTTTCACGGGCATCTCAACGAGGGGCGTTGCCGCGCCGATATTGTCTGAGTCTCCCCCCTTTTATGAGGGTCTCGATGTCGTCCTTGAGATGGACACAATCTTCGGTCAAGTGCCCGTGGCTCCGGTGATACCGGCAGTACTTGCTTCGATCTACTATGGGTTTAGCAGGAGCGGGGCGAGGACGCTTGACGCCGCCGTCCTTGAAATCTATATTCGCGTACTCCGCTAAGATGCGCTCGCGGGAAGCTGTTAGCGGAGTGTACTCAGTGAATCTCCCCGAGGGTCCCCTTTGTTCCCGAGCGTCTCGAGGTTTGTTGTCTCTTCTCTTCTCGCCAGTTCGTCGAGGAGGGGCGGTGTCTTGTCGCGGATGACTGGTAGGTCTGTGATTCTTGGGATCAAGGGCTCTGTTGGCCGCTTCTCTCTCCTCGTAGTCCATATAGGCTTTGACCTTCTCGAGGAGGACATAGAATGTCCGGGGTGGTTCGATGCCTACAACCTTTCTTAATTCCGTGCCCGGGAGGAGTCCCCTCTCGAGTAGGTATGTCTTCATGTGGTCCGTACTAGGGACCTGGATGGCCTCCCGGTTGAACCGATCAATAAATTCCCCCAGGGTCTCATCGTGTCTCTGAACGATGGCCTCGAGGGCTGCTTCGGTCTTCGGGTGTCGTCGCGAAGCAGTGAATGAACTGATGAATTGGTTCTTTAGATTTCGCCAAGAGGTAATTGACTCCGGGGAGAGACCTTTGTACCAATCCATCGCAGCTTTCCTCAGAGTCGTGGGGAACAACCAGCATTTGATCGGTCCCTTGATGTTGTGATAGTGTACCATGGCTTCAAACCCGTCTATATGGCCGATCGGGTCGGCGATGCCGTCGTATTCCTTTAGGTGGGGAGGCTTCTCCATGCCCGGGGGAATGAGTGCCTCCATGATAGCTTGTGACAAGGGACCGTGGGGGTCGTCCCCGTCACTCTGTTCGGGCGAGCGAGACGGAAATCTGATGTAGTGGCGGTCGCGGTGGCCCTGGTCGCGCAGAGCGTTTCTCGGGTGGTATGACCGTTGGTGGTTTCCCCCGTTCCTGTCTCCAGGGGGTCTTCGTTCTTGACGCGAGGGGCCGTGATCGCGCCTTCCCACATCAACGAGTTGTTCCCTCTCCAAGGGGGGTCGTCGCTCGATTGGTCGAGGAGACGGGCTTCGAGAGATGTCCCGACTATGTCTCTGCAGGGGAGATTGGGGATGTTCCTCTGCTTGTCGAGGAGGAGATTGAGGTCTCCTGTGTATTTTTGGGGGCCTCCGATCGTCTTCGAGTGCCTTCAGTCTTTCTCCCTGGGCGAGGATTAGGTAGTTGGTTTTATTGATTGCCGCGAACAGTGTCCCGGTCGTGGCGTCTGCCCCGCCGGGGACGGAGGCCTTGTGGAACTGGACGTATTGGTAGTTCTGGGGAGGTGGCCGATCTTCTTCAAGTCGACGAGGCAAAGATGATGACGAAGCAGTTGCTCCGTCTCTGTATTCAGAAGGCCCGAGCATATTAACGTCGGGGGCTGTGTTGTGGCCGGCGGTACCAGCGTTGTCGAGGCCGACATTGTTGTCGGCAATGTTGTTGTTGACGTCGATGACACGAACGTTCATGTTGTCTGGAGCCTGGTCAGCCATGACAGTCGGGGATTGTTTAGCTTTGGTCTCAAGTGAATAGAAGGCGGGGAAGCAAGTTTTCCACAGACGACGCCACTGATCATACCGGATCGAAAATGGACCGTCACAACTGGCTCGGGCAGAAGTTGAATGAGATGGGGGTACCTGCAAGACACTCCGATGGCAAAGTAAGTTGCAGAATGAGGAAGCAAGTATGAGTTAGAGAGATATGAATGAAATACCTGACCCTTATGAGAGAGAGAGGATATTTATAGCCCTCAGCGCTGGACCAAGGTTCCCACTCTTGGACCACGTTGAAGCACAATAACAGAAACTGCCAGGGCTTACGTGTGTATGAAGTCCAGCAAGTGAGTTCCCCCTGGTCAACTGCTCTGCGAGAATATGGTTGGACCTGTGGTTTCCGGATGGCAGTTTAAGATGATTGTCGTGGGCACGTGGGCCACGTCCTCCAACGGTCGGATGGGGAGTTGCCCAACGGTCCCTAACTTGGACTGTCTTTAAACTTCCCGTTGGAAGGACAAGTATAAGCCCAATTCAAATCATTTACTTTGATAAATTTTAATGCCTATTTACAATTAAGCTTCTACATTATTATGTTATGAAATTCTGGCTGCAGATACTCAATGTCACGTTCAATGTTATGACACCGTATCTGTCTTACTATATGACAGTAAATACAAAAACAATAAAGAACACAGTCAATTGTTTACCCAGTTCAGTGTGCAACAACACCTACTCTGGGGGCTACCAAGCCAGGGAGGAAATCCACTATAAGAGATGTTAATTCAGGAATAAACCAACCAGTTTATCTCCTTCACTTAAGACCTACCCAATGCAATTTCAATCTAAGTACAACTTAAACCTGAGTTCCTACTCACTCCCCCTCAATCACAGCAGTGATACATAAAACAATTTGACTAATGAATTGATGAAGACACTCTTCAAAAGACATACACTTGATCAAGCTTTACAGCTTTTAATCAAGCAACACAACCACTCTTGCTTCACAGCTTTGAGTGATACACAACTTAACTTGACTCTGCTTCACAGCTTTAGTCAAGAAACATTCAAACACTCTTGCTTCAAAGCTTTGAGTGCTACACAACCCTTACAATTAAAAACCTATTCCAAGTCACCTATCACAATGATAATTGCTTGGAGTACAATAATTAAACTTATACAGTTTACAAATGATCTTCTGACCAAGAAGGGATACCTTGCAAAACAGCAGCTCTGTTGAATATATAGCAGCTGCAACTTCAGTTAGGGTTTCCACAAAAACCTAGGGTTAATTCCGTTTGACCTTAAGACTAGGTCACAGGACTTTATTAACCAGGTTAGGGTTGAGCTAGGTTAACCCTCAGAAAACGCAGGATTCTGTTCTGGAAAGACTGAGTTATTTTCCTGAAAAATCTCAGAACTAACCATTCTGCAAACCTGTTAGTTCAGAACAGGATGTCTTAACATCTGTTATGACATCTGAGGAACCTGTCTACTGATTTAGGAAAATGTGATCATTTTGCAAAAATGCTCAGATACAGACTTATAAACATCAGTACCTGAATGACAATATTTTTCTGCAAAGGTACCTAATGAATCAATACAAACTAAACTAGAATGTTATGACATCAGTCATGACATTCACACATACACTTGGGTTTTACCAAAAATGCAAGCCAATACCTAAACAACTACAAACTCCCCCTTTGGCAGATTTTTGACTAAAGACCCTAAGCAATCGGAGATAGATAGCAGCAGAAATAAGTGACTGCAGAAAAATAGAATGTCTAATTAAGCAAGTACTAATTAAGTAAGTGCCAGAATATTCTCCCCCTCTTTAGCCACAAATGGGCCAAAGATACATGTTCATAAAGATTATACAGTTATCCAAAAAGATAATAAGAGCAACAACAGAAAAAATTCTGAACACACTTCCAAACTCTACCAGATATCAGCACCAACCAGCAACACCACCAAACAACAACCAACCTTTAAGCACTGTCATCAGACTAAGAGGATTCGGGCTTCTTCCTTTTCTTGTGAGCAATGTCAGCATTCTTCTCTTTGTTTGATGTCTCAACATTCTTAGAGACATCTGGATTTGTTTCAGCATTTGAACTTTCTTGGTTCAGAGGAACAGAAATGCCAGGAACTGAGAGGTTCTCGTTCAGAATTCTTGAAACAATTTTTGCTATTGCTTGATTAACATAGGCTGTCCCTTCCCTATTTGCAATTTCAGGGGGAACTGAAGAAGAAGGATGAGATGGATTACCAGAGGCAGAAGCTTGGGACTTTCCTGCATGTCTTGTTCTCAACTCTTTGACCTTGGTGGGGTTAGTTCCCACTTTTCTACGAGAAGAGATCTCCAGAACTTCAGAGTCCAGACAGGAAGAGATTGTCCTAGAATCTTGATCAGAGGAAGAGGTTGAAATAGTCGTATTGGATGATGATGGTGTTTGAGACATTCTGACAGTTTTAGAGCACCAATAGCAACTGAAGAGAAAATTCTGATTGAGAGACTGGGTTTTGATGAGGAGATGAGAGGGGAAGGAAGAAAAGGAGTGTCTATTCAACTTCTTAAAAGAATTGAAGGAAATGGGAAAAAATAATTTTAACCCAATCAGAACAAGCATAACTCCTTTAATCCTTGTTTTAAGCAAAATTAATTGCTACAATTCCTCATGTTGGCAAATACCCAACTTACCCCTCAAGTTTTCAAATTGATTTGCATCCAGTGCCTTGGTAAAAATGTCAGCCAGCTGAATCTCAGAGGCAACATGTTCCAATTTGATTGTCTTCTCTTCTACAAGGTCTCTGATAAAGTGATGTCGTATGTCAATATGTTTGGTCCTACTATGCTGAATGAGATTCTTGGAAATGTTGATTGTACTCAGATTGTCACAGTACAATGTTATAACATCTTGTGTGACATTATACTCAGTGAGCATCTGTTTCATCCAGATCATTTGAGAGCAGCTACTACCAGCTGCAATGTATTCAGCTTCAGCAGTAGAAAGAGACACACAATTCTGTTTCTTGCTGAACCAGGAAACCAGATTATTTCCCAAGAAGAAACATCCTCCAGAGGTGCTTTTTCTATCATCAGCACTACCAGCCCAATCAGCATCACAGTAGCCAGTCAGAGCTGGTTCACATCCATGAGAATACATCAACCCATAGTTGTAAGTTCCACTCACATACTTCAAAATTCTCTTCACTTGGTTGATATGACTGACTTTGGGATCAGCTTGGTATCTTGCACAAACTCCAACTGCAAAGGCAATATCAGGTCTGCTGGCAGTTAAGTACAACAAGCTTCCTATCATGCTTCTGTACAGACTTTGATCCACCTTAACCCCACTTGAATCTTTGGAAAGCTTTAGATGAGTAGGAGCAGGAGTCCTTTTGTGACTTGCATTCTCCATACCAAACTTCTTTACAATGTTCTTAGCATACTTGCTTTGAGATAAGAAGATTGAGTCCTCCATCTGTGAGACTTGCAGTCCAAGAAAATAAGTTAGTTCTCCCATGAGACTCATTTCGAATTCAGCCTGCATCTGGTCAGCAAAGTGTTTAACCATATGTTCTGACATTCCTCCAAACACTATGTCATCAACATATATTTGGGCAACCATCAACTTCCCTCCTTCAGTTTTGACAAAGAGAGTTTTGTCCAAGCCTCCTTTTCTGTAGCCTTTGTCTGAGAGAAACTTTGTTAACCTGTCATACCATGCTCTAGGAGCTTGTTTCAGGCCATATAGAGCTTTTCTCAATTTGTAGACATGATCAGGGTGGGTTGGATCCACAAAGCCTTTAGGTTGTTCCACATAAGCTTCCTCATTTAAGTACCCATTTAGAAAGGCACTTTTCACATCCATTTGAAATAATTTGAACTTCAGAAGACAAGCAATTGACAATAGGAGTCTGATTGATTCCAGCCTGGCTACAGGTGCAAAGGTTTCATCAAAATCAACCCCTTCAACCTGGGTGTATCCTTGAGCAACAAGTCTTGCCTTATTTCTGGTGACAACTCCTTCAGCATCTGACTTGTTCTTGAATATCCATTTTGTCCCAATGATGTTAGTTCCTTCAGGTCTAGGAACCAGTTCCCAAATTTCATGTTGCTTGAATTGGTTCAGTTCATCTTGCATTGCACCAATCCAGTATTCATCAGTTAAAGCTTCCTTGACATTTCTTGGTTCCATTTTGGACACGAAACAAGAGTTTGAGATGATTTCTCTAGATCTTGTGATGACTCCACTGTTGGGATCTCCTATGATGAGCTCTTTTGGATGATCCTTCTGAATTCTGATGGAAGGGATCTTGCTAGCTTCCTTTGATTCAGATTCTGTTGTGGTGGAGTTGGGTAGGTCATTCTGTTGGGTTGAAGTCTCAAAGAATGTCTCAACAGTACAAGGAACATCTATTTCTTCATGATAGTCATCAATTATAACATTTATTGATTCCATCATGGTTTTGGTTCTGGAGTTGAATACTCTATAAGCTCTGCTGTTTGAGGAGTATCCTAGAAATATGCCTTCATCACTTTTAGGGTCCAGTTTTCTTCTTTGTTCACGATCAGCCAGAATATAGCATTTGCTGCCAAACACATGGAAGTACTTCACAGTTGGTTTTCTTCCTTTCCAGAGTTCATATATGGTGGATGAGGTTCCCTTCCTCAAGGTGACCCTGTTATGAACATAGCAGGCTGTATTCATAGCTTCAGCCCAAAAATACATAGGAAGTCTTTTGGCATGTAACATTGCTCTGGCAGATTCCTGTATGGTCCTGTTTTTTCTTTCCACAACTCCATTTTACTGAGGTGTTATAGGAGAAGAAAACTCATGACCAATTCCCTCTGAAGAACAGAAATCATCAAATTTGCTGTTTTCAAATTCCTTGCCATGATCACTTCTGATTCTGACAATACACCCTTCCTTTTCTCTTTGAATTCTTTTGCACAGTTCTTTAAAAACTTCAAATACATCAGATTTTTCCCTGATGAAATTAATCCAGGTGAATCTGGAAAAATCATCCACAACCACATAGGCATATCTTTTTCCACCAAGACTCTCTACTTGCATTGGTCCCATCAGATCCATATGAAGAAGTTCTAGAACCTTAGAGGTGGTCAGATGTCTTGACTTTGGATGTGACATCCTAGTCTGCTTACCAACCTGACATTCACCACAAACTCTTTCTTTATCAATTTGCAGTCTTGGAATCCCTCTGACTGCCTCCAAGGAGATAATCCTCTTCATACCTCTTAGATGAAGATGGCCAAGTTTTTGGTGCCATAGTTTCACCTCTTTTTCTTCTTTTGCAATGGAACACACAGATGAGAAATTAGTGTTCTCAGGCTCCCACAAGTAACAGTTGTCTTTGGATCTGACTCCTTTCATTACTACCTCTTGTTTGTCATTGATTACAAGACATTCAGATTTTGAGAAATTGACCTTGAATCCTAGATCACATAATTGACTGATACTAATGAGATTAGCAGTCAGCCCTTTTATCAGCAGTACTTCATTCAGACTTGGAACTCCAGGGCAGTCCAAATCACCAACTCCTTTGATTTCACCTTTAGCACCATCTCCAAAGGTCACAAAGCTGGTGGTGTGAGGCTTAACATTATTGAGGAGGTTCTTGATTCCAGTCATGTGTCTGGAACATCCACTGTCAAAGTACCAGTCTTCCTTTGCAGAGACCCTCAGGGAAGTGTGGGCTATCAGGGCAGTAGCCTTTTTCTTCCATTTAGGAGCATGTGGTACCTTTTTAGACTTAGGTTTGACACCTGAGTTCTGATTAGGGTATCCATACAATCTGAAGCAGAAGGGCTTTATGTGACCATATCTCCCACAATGATGACATCTCCATCTTTGGTACCTTTTCTTCATATGTCTCTGTTCCTGATGTTGAGAGTTGTGTTGAGACATCTGTTTTGACATTTGCTTATCAGTACCAGATTTCTTTGCTTCCATAAATCCTAGTCCAGATTTATTTCCCACATTTTGTCCAACCTGGAGGATCTCTTCCAATTTGTCTGTTCCACTTGTCAGCATCTTGACAGATTTAGTCATTTGATTCAGTTGTGAGTTCAGCAATTGAACTTCTCCTTCTAGATGACTTATAATTTCAAGGTTTGCCCTTTTTTCAGCCTCCAGCTTTATGATGAGTTTTGATTGTTTCTCATTCTGCACACAGACTTCAGTACTTCTGATGCATAATTTCTTGTAAGTATCAGCCAGTTCTTCAAAAGTCACCTCTTCATCACTGATGTCACTTTCAGAGGTACAAATACCAGTTAAAGCAGTAACTAGTTTGGCAGATTCTTCTTCAGAGTTACTTTCTGAATCACAGTCAGACCAAGTAACTGTCATTCCTTTCTTTTGTTTCTTAAGAAAGGTAGGACATTCAGCTCGAATATGCCCATATCCTTCACAACCATGGCATTGAATTCCTCTGCCTTGATTTTCCTTCTCTTCTGACCTTGGTCTTCTGCTGGAACTGTCAATGTCAGAGGGAATGTTATGAACATTAGACCTTGACTTTGGATCTATTCTTTTGATGAGTTTGTTGAACTGTTTTCCAAGCATGGCTATAGCTTCTGAAAAATTTTCTTCAACATCAGTGTTGGACACAAGTGCTATGCTCTTGTTCTTCTTGTCACCATCATCAGTGATCCCCATCTCAAAAGTCTGAAGAGATCCAATAAGTTCATCCACTTTCAACTTGCTGATGTCCTGGGCTTCCTCTATGGCAGTTACTTTCATTGCAAATCTTTTAGGCAAGGATCTGAGAATCTTCCTTACCAGTTTTTCTTCTGACATCTTTTCTCCCAGTGCTCCTGAGGTGTTGGCAATCTCCAAGATGTTCATGTGAAACTCATGAATGGTTTCATCTTCCATCATTTTTAGATTCTCAAACTTGGTAGTCAACATCTGAAGCCTTGACATTTTTACTTTGGAAGTGCCCTCATGAGTAGTTTTGAGAGTGTCCCAAACTTCCTTGGCCAGTTCATATTGATGTACTAGTCTGAAAATGTTTCTATCAATTTCATTGAACAAGGCATTTAAAGCTTTGGAATTTCCCAGAGCTAACTCATCTTCTTCTTTACTCCAATCTTCCTCAGGCTTCAGACTGATTGTCCCATCTTTCTCAGTTATGGTGGGATGGATCCATCCTTTGTCAGCAGCTCTCCAAGCCTTTTTGTCCAGAGATTTTAGGAAGGCAATCATACGAGGTTTCCAGTAGTCATAATTAGTTCCATCCAGAATGGGTGGTCTGTTTCCAAAAACTCCTTCTTTGTCCATAGTGCCAGAAAGTGATATCCATAGATCTCACCCAGTAATACAGGCAGGGTGCCTGCTCTGATGCCAATTGAAATTCTGGCTGCAGATACTCAATGTCACGTTCAATGTTATGACACCGTATCTGTCTTACTATATGACAGTAAATACAAAAACAATAAAGAACACAGTCAATTGTTTACCCAGTTCAGTGTGCAACAACACCTACTCTGGGGGCTACCAAGCCAGAGAGGAAATCCACTATAAGAGATGTTAATTCAGGAATAAACCAACCAGTTTATCTCCTTCACTTAAGACCTACCCAATGCAATTTCAATCTAAGTACAACTTAAACCTGAGTTCTTACTCACTCCCCCTCAATCACAGCAGTGATACATAAAACAATTTGACTAATGAATTGATGAAGACACTCTTCAAAAGACATACACTTGATCAAGCTTTACAGCTTTTAATCAAGCAACACAACCACTCTTGCTTCACAGCTTTGAGTGATACACAACTTAACTTGACTCTGCTTCACAGCTTTAGTCAAGAAACATTCAAACACTCTTGCTTCAAAGCTTTGAGTGCTACACAACCCTTACAATTAAAAACCTATTCCAAGTCACCTATCACAATGATAATTGCTTGGAGTACAATAATTAAACCTATACAGTTTACAAATGATCTTCTGACCAAGAAGGGATACCTTGCAAAACAGCAGCTCTGTTGAATATATAGCAGCTGCAACTTCAGTTAGGGTTTCCACAAAAACCTAGGGTTAATTCCGTTTGACCTTAAGACTAGGTCACAGGACTTTATTAACCAGGTTAGGGTTGAGCTAGGTTAACCCTCAGAAAACGCAGGATTCTGTTCTGGAAAGACTGAGTTATTTTCCTGAAAAATCTCAGAACTAACCATCCTGCAAACCTGTTAGTTCAGAACAAGATGTCTTAACATCTGTTATGACATCTGAGGAACCTGTCTACTGATTTAGGAAAATGTGATCATTTTGCAAAAATGCTCAGATACACACTTATAAACATCAGTACCTGAATGACAATATTTTTCTGCAAAGGTACCTAATGAATCAGTACAAACTAAACTAGAATGTTATGACATCAGTCATGACATTCACACATACACTTGGGTTTTACTGCTGGGATAATATCTAAGACCATTTTTAATAGCCAATCAGGAAGACCATGTTTCTGTGTTTATGCTTCCATTTTTGTTAGGTGCTCCAATTTGTTGATGAAAACGAGCATGCTTTGTAAATATAACTGAAAGATTCAACTTTTATTGTTTTCTTTTTGCAACTGAGAACTTATTAGTATCTCATGGTTGTTTCTGCAATTAATCTTAAATTATGAAATGAAAATTTACTACTTAATTATATGATATGATGCCATATTTATCTAAATTCATTGTGGTTTTTTCTTTATCTTTAGTTTGTTTGATGAAAATGGGGAACACAGATTTGAAAGAACAAAAGAGTTGTTTTTTAATTTATTTTAGCATGTATCTAATGTTATCCACTAGGTAGTCCTTCCCTTTTTTTAAGGTACATTTGAGATTTGTTTTTATGTATTTATTTGGTGAGGTGTTATTGGATTTGGCGGTGGAGATTATATAATTATTGGCATGTGATGTGAATATGGCCGCCGTTGCAATCTTAATTAGGTTTTCTCTAACCAACGTAACTTTGTTTGGTTTGTTCTTTTGAATATTTTTCATTAATGTTTGGTTACACTGTAGTGTCAATATGAGCCCACTTCATTCCATTCCAATTTTTAAAATCTCAACATCTGTAATGGTTAAATGAATCACGGTGAGATACGAAATACTTTGGCCCTTTCAAGCCTTACTCAATTATTGACAAGATCCTCAATTCATGTTTCACTTTTCAACCTTATCTTAAATATGTTGAGAAATGTTTCTAATGTAAAGTGTTTTTCTTAAATATGCTGAGAGATGTTTCTAATGCAAAGTGTTTCAAATGCAAAGTGTTATTCTTTATGATACTTTGAGCCATCTAAGAAATATTGCTCTCTGGTTTCCCATGATTTTATTCTTGTCTTTGCCTAATATAACTCCCTAGAATTATGATTTGATTCTTTGACTGTGTTAAATTTTGATATCTTTCCACTATTTGAAATTATTGTTGAATCTTGTTATTTTGATATATTTGGTTGTTGAATCTTGTTACTTTGATATATTAGGTAGTGAACGTAATTTGCTTTAAACAAAATTATAGAGCCTGAACTGTGTTTCCATTGATCAATAACTTCGAATAATTTTTTATGTGCTTTTACAAATCTTTAGCGTTTTTAATTGAGATAGACATGTTTTGAATTCAATTTCTGCTAATATCATGAAGAAGAATTAAATGTAAACGGAAACATGAAGTTATTGATCAACATAATGAATATTAATGAGAACATAAAATTACTGATGAAAATATTGAATATTTGCTAATGAAAATATTGAATATTAACGGGAACATGAAGTTACTGATCAAAATATTGAATATTAACGGAAATACGAAGTTATTGATCAATATATTGAATATTAACAAGAACATGAAGTTATTGATAAAAATATTGAATATTAATGGAAACATAAAGTTATTGATGAAAATATTGAATATTAACGGGAACATGAAGTTATTGATCAAATTATTGAATATTAACGGGAACATGAAATTACTAATTAAAATATTGAATATTAGCGGAAACATGAAGTTATTGATCAAAATATTGAATATTAACGAAAATATTAAATTCGCCATCAAAACATTGAACATTAACAAGAACATGAAGTTATTAATCAAAATATTGAATATTAACGTGAACATGAAGTCACTGATTAAAATATATTAATTGTAATATTAAATTGCTGATTAAAATATTGAATATTAACAAAAACATGAAGTTAATGATCAAAATATTGAATATTAACAGTAACAGGAACATGAAATTACTGATTAAAACATTTAATAATAATAAAAATATGAAATTATTGATCAAAATATTGAATAATAACGAAAATATAAAGTTATTGATCAAAATATTGAATAATAATATAATAACTTTTCTATTGGTTTAAATATTTGTTACAATAATTCTAAAACAATAATAATATTTATATAAAAAAATATTATTGATTCAAATAATTTTATATATTAGAAGAATTATAAGTATCGACTTATTATCTCTTTTAAAAAAATTTATTTTATTTATATTATATTTTGGGAACAAATGCGCGTACCATACCAGTACCAGTGCAAACACATTGGTATCCCACTAGTTAATCCAATAAGAATATTACAACTGATCACTAAAGACACAGTTCTTTCTAATGCAAATCTATTACAAGATAACCACAACCATTTCAAACAAAGAGATTGGAAAACCTTTACATAAAATTCCATTCAAAACATAATTGGATTCATGATGATCTAATAGGTTTGATGCATCACATACCTAAGCTTACACATTAAATCACTATAAGTAAGATATAACTTAAATGGCATACAAACGATGCAATGATGTAATAACCATAGTAACGAATGCAGAAAGTTAAAGGGGATAAGGGAAGAAATAAGAGTACACAGATATATAATGGTTCAACGTTTGTCCTTGTTTTGCCTACTCCACTCTTCAATGGTGTTAAATCCATCGGAAAATAATCATGATCTTCCACTGTTTCATAAGTTGGATTCAATCATTTTGATTACAACGAAATATCACACGATAATTTCCTCTGTTGATGCTGAAGTTCTCTGTGAAATGGTCTTTTGGATTGAATGCATTTAGCAAAACAACAACATCGAAAAGTGTTCAAAGTGTTCAAGTTGATCTAGCTTGCTAAAGTTGTATGAAGTTTCAGAAGGGACACGTGTTGGACACGATGTCCCAGCTTGTTGCTACGACATTTATGCCTTGCACATCAGAAGTTTGCTACTCTGTTTTGGAAGATTCTCTTATCAAAGATTGGATCATATTTTATTGTTATTGATTTAACAATATGATTAAGTGATTTGTTTGACATTCAGAATAATATTTGTTTAGATTTAAGTGGAGATTAAATTTGAGTTCAAATTGAAACAAGTCATATATTGTTTGAGATATTTAAGGAACAAATAATATCCTACTGATTTTGCATCAATTTTGGACAAAATAAATAAAATATCCATGAAGAAAAGCCCAAAAGAATTATGCTATATAAGATCACAACCTGCATTAGAATTCAAGCATTCATATTGAAGGTTTACAGGGAGCCCTTATTGTTTTATGTACACCACTATGTTTTAATAACTCGACATAATAGGTTTGTCTAGTTGAGTTATAAGATTCAACATCACTCGTAGTTTTGATTGAGGTTAATCACTAGGGTTTATTGATTGTAAATTCCAAACAATAACATGTTGGTGTTTGATAAAGAAAGAGAGACGAGTTCTCATATTTAGGGGGATTCCTAAATAGAAAGTCATTTGATATTATTAAGAAGAGGCATAATAGATCATAAGATTTATTGTTTCTTGTAAGACTAATTATATTAAGCTAATTGTTAGTTCCATATTTTTATGGTTGACTAAATTTTGGCTAAGCATGATTCTAAACATGGTTCTATATTGATATTGGTAAGATGGTGCGGCATCTTTATTAGTTGTCATAATAGTTTTTCTGTTATGTGTTTTATGCCAGATGTCACAGAAGATGTTGTGACATCCTGAGGCTGATGCAACAAACGCTACTTTTAGATATCCTTGAAGATTTAATTTGAAGATATGAGTATCTGAAATATTTTATACTCTTTATAGGCGCAAGCCAATCAAGGATTTTGTTAGAAACATGTGCATATTTGATTGGTTACTAAAAAAGATCGATTGCTATTTTTTAGGAAACTATTTATGAAGATTGTTTCTATTTTTGTGGAGAATATTCTGCAGAGATTTTTCAGCTGAAGATTGGAGTTGATTGAAGAATCAAATCCATTCCAAGCCCAAATGCAGAAGCTTATATAAGGAGTCGTCTAAGACCTAGTTTTAAGCATAGTTTTTACTGAAAAACCTTGTAAAAAATAAGGGTTAGGGTTGATAGTTCCATAGGTTCTTCATTTGTTTTTGTACGTCCTTATGTATCTCTGATACATTTGAGTTGACTGATTATTCCTTGTTCATCAAGCTATTATTCTCAATCAAAGCCCGTAGGCACGGGTTGAGTATTGTTCTTAGTAAATCTTATAAGCAAACCATGTATTTGTAATTTGGAAGTGTAATATTCCTGTTTTATTTATTCAAGTTGCTGTGATTGTAACTTGTTGATAGACAACCCCTGTGATTGGGATATGTGTTTTTATCACTGTGGTGATTGGAAGTGGGATGATGATCTCTCATATCTAGGGAGGACCTAGATATAAGTTACACTGGGTAGGGATTAGGCGAGAAGTTGTAAACGAGGGAGTTTAGCTTCGAACTAGTACTACTGATAGTGGATTTCCTTCCTGACTTGGTAGCCCCTAGAGTAAGTGAGTTAGCACCGACTGGGTTAACATATCACAACGTTCTTTACTTTCTGCAAGTTATTTTTTCTGCGTTGTTTTCATTGTTTTTGTTCTATCAACATATGTTATAACATCTTTCTTAACATTGTGTGTTGTTGAGACATCAGTCTTGACTTTGGATATATTGTGCGTGCCAGAATTTCAATTGGCATCAAGTGCTGACACCCATTTCTGATTACTGGGTGAGATTCAAGGATATATATTTTTTGGAACTATGGAGGAAGGAGTAAGTTATAACAACAGACCATCCATGTTGGATGATTCTAACTATGACTGGTGGAAAGTTCGAATGATAGCTTTTTAAAAAGCCATGGATATCAAAGTTTGGAAGGCTGTTTTAAAAGGATAGAAGCATCCTGTTATGAAGATCATTGAAAAAAATGGAAAAGAGGTTGAAACAAACACAATCAAACCTGAAGAAGAGTGGAATGAAGATGATGATAAAGAAGCTATTGGAAATTCTAAAGCTTTAAATGCTCTATTCAATGGAGTAGACAAAAATGTTTTCAGACCGATTAATATGTGTACAGTGACCAAGGAGGCTTGGGAAATTCTCAAGAGAACTTATGAAGGCACCTCTAAGGTGAAGATCTCAAGACTTCAGCTTATCACTTCCAAATTTGAGAACTTAAAGGTGAATGATGATGAGATAATTCAAGATTATCAAATGAAGATTCTTGAAATTGCTAGTGCATCAAATGCTTCGGGAGAGAAGATGTCAGAAGCCAAGATGGTCAGTAAGATTCTTAGGTCCTTGCCTAAGAGATTTAACATGAAGGTCACAACAATTGAAGAAGATCAGGACATCAACAAAATGATAGTTGATGAACTTATTGGGTCACTTCAGACATTAGAATTGGCTATTGGTGATAAGGCTGAGAAAAAGAACAAAAACATAACTTTTGTATCCAATGTGGAAGATGATAAAGGTGAAGCATCCTCATCATTAAATATATTTTGAAGTAATGTCATGACAAAGTCTTTTATGATTCATCATGCCTCAAGTTGTCAAATTTAGTTCAAAAGCACAAGGGTTAATTGAAGAAGTTTGACTCAATTGTAAAATTCTTTGATTTCAATGATCACAAGTACATATATCCTTCAATTCTCAAGATTTGGAAGTGGTTTTGGTTGGTGTGGTTTCTCCTTATCATCCTCAAAAACTTATATTCACATGACAAGGGTATTTGTGCAAGAAGATTGGTCAAAATTGCAAAGGTTTCCCAAGGCATTTTCTTGCTCTAGGAGTTAGGGTTTTGAACTTTAAAGGGGTATATCTTGCTCATATTTTGGTATTTTTGAATTATTCCAAAGACATCCTTATCTTTAAAGGTTTATTAACAAATCACTTCAAAAGTTTCAAAGAAATTTCGTGTGGAAGAAACTTGATGATGAAGAAAGATTACAAGTCCTCCAGATGAACCCTCAAATTCCCTTATGTGACCTCAAATGATCATAACTTAATCAATTTTTATCACCTTGAACCCATTATTTCTCCATCATAATCTTGAAGATGTGAACTTCAACCTCTCTTTGATGTGCAAAGTGTGAAAATGGATGGAAGATGCACTAAGGATGCAAAAGATTATAGGTCATTTCATGAATTTTTGCCAACTTCAACAAGTTATAACTCTCTCAATTTTTGGAGATTTTGAATGGTTCAAGTTTCAAAATTTCATTCAAGAGATCTACTTTATGCCATCTTTTTTGGTCAAGAGTAAATTTCAAGTGGAAAGCCATGTTTGGATGCAAGACATTACAAGTCATTTTTGAAGAAAAACTTAAAAATTCTCTAAGTATAGAAAGTCAACCTTTTTTTCTCAAATTTGACTCATTAAATTTTTTAGCTAAAGCATCCATTTGATCCCATTCTTTACACATTGTAAAATTTTTAATCTCATCTTTCCAATTCAACAAGAATCAAGTCTTGAGATGCCCTGAATCATGCACACCATTGATTTGAATTTGGTAACTTGAAACTGAAGTTTCACCACAAGTCAGAATTTGAAGTTCATGTTGTAGCTTCTAAACATCAAATTAGCACGCATTTTTGGTCTAAACATGTTTAACCAACTTGCCAAAGTGGATTAGAGCCTTAAAACGCAAGGATTGGATGAGTTTTGATGCAAAACAGATCACACTTTGCTCGTGTATCAGGTTCACACGATTTCCCTCCAAAATTCATCATTTCACACGCCTGAGCATCCCATTTAATTCCCTATAAATAGATGGTCATCCTTCGTTCATTTCATCAAGCTTTGAAAGCCAGAATCACCCTGCCAAACTCTCTCTTGAACTCATTTTTTCGTAACTTCGAATTTGTTCTTACAACTTTTCTCAATCATTTTTCTTTGTCAATTCACCTTTTTTGAACCTCACTGAAGCTAACAAGAAGAATTAAGCTCTAAAACTCTCTGAATTGTGCTAGCCAAGTCCAGTTTCAGAGCTCAGCAACTTAACTTTAATAGGTAGATTTCTTCACCAATTCTCTCAAACTTTGATACTATTGTGAAGATCTCATCATCCTGGTACTAGTCGCAACACTAGTTTTTAACCGGAAGCACATTTTAACCACGGAATTTCAAATCCCTTTTCAAAACTTCTCTTCCAAATTGTTTGAGCTACAATTTATATAAATTTTTCGCGAAGGTGTGGTTGTCTTCGTCTTGATGAGACAGAGCGAATGACATAGGTCTGAGCTTTTGATTTTACATTTTGAGGGACCTGTGTTTCACGTTGGTTGGAGGTTGAAGATAACCAACGTTTCATCTTCCAATCAATGATGGCGTGCCATTTGTTTTTTTTAAATCTGATTTTATATGTGATTCAATGCTTTATTTAATAATGACCATGATATGCATAGCACGTCTGATCCATTGGATTAGCTTACTAATGCATTTTGACTCTCATCCATTGATCTATATTTTTTTGACTTTATTTTATTTTCTGATTTTTATATTTAAATTGTTTTAAACTTCAAAAATTCATAGAAAATTCATTTTTACTCCAAAAAAATCTAAAGAAATTATGCAAAATACTTTTGATTTTTATCTTTCTGATTCTTATTTTTTCACAATTTTATTTTGTGTATTGGTATTTTTTATAATTTTTCACTTTATTTGAGTTTTTTTAAATGTTTAAAAATACTTTTCTTCATTTTTAAATTTTGAAAAAAATAGGGAAGGATCCAATGACATTTTGACAAATATTGGTGACCTCATTTATTTTTTATTTCAGACTTTGTTATTTTTCTTTATCATTTTTGGTTTATTTTACCTACTTCTTTTAATTTTAAAAATAATTTATGACTTTAAAAATTACCAAAATTTTTATATAAATGTTTGAACTCATTCCTGATTTTTCTCTGGTCTTACTTATTTTTTCTTGATTAATTTGAGTATAGTTGCTAATTTTCTCTCTTATTTCCATTTTATAATCATTTTAAAAACCTTTTTTCTTTTATTTTAAACATAATTTTATTTTGTATATGTTCTGGATGATCTTGAATTAAAATTTTGATCATGAACTTTATTAACATGATTGGATCCACGGTGTTGAGTCTAACTCCATAAAAATGGATGAATGATTTTAATAATAGTTTGATTAAATTTTTAGTTCAAATGTAGTTTATTCATTTCCCCTTTCCTCTTCATCTTATCCCATTCTTATTGTACCAAATGTTATTGAAGCATGATTTACATATCATGTCTCAAAACATGAGGTGCATAGATTTCTATTGACTGACCTCAAAATAGGTGCGACTTCTATATAAGTCCACTTACGATTGCTTAACATAACGCTAAATTTTATCCTGATTTGAGAAAATGATCATCCGTGGCCCAAACCTACGTTTGCAAGCCCAAGTATGTTAATTTGAACCCTTTGATCCAATAACCTTGAGATCCATTATTAAGAGGCTTTGGTTCTACCAATCCTCTAATGGAACTTCATCAATTTTGGTCAAAGTGGATCACTTAAACATCATTGATCATTAAGTGTTATCTTGAGAATTCTTAAATGGATGATATACTTGTTAAAAAGCAAATGCAACTTGTTGTTGATAGACTTTGGTTCTACCAATCCTCTAATGAGTTCCAAAATGCAAGTTTCAAGATGGTCATCCGACTAACTACTAATTCATAACAATTGACTTTATTTTTATGCTTTTATTTTATGTGTTGTACCCCAAAATTTACCCTCTCATTTCATCAACATTTTCTCATCACAAGACTCTTGGAGCTCAAGATCAAGTTAGGGTTTGCTCGGTTCAAGACTCCTCCTTGCACTGTTGACCCAAATTAGGGTTTGAGTTTGCACAAAGATGTTTTGACCTAAAATGTCCAAAGTGACTTTCATGCTTCATGTTGGACTCACAAGTTTATCCATACCAGGTTTCAAGCCTTGATTCCAATCTTTGCCCAGTCAATTGGACAGTTGACCTAGAAATCAGCTGTATTGGGGAAAAAGTCAACTGTGGCCAATTGACAGTCAAACCTCATGAAATTTGACCCATATCAACATAATGAACTCATATGAACCATTTGGTCAAGTTTGGATCATAATTCCACAAGAAATTTGATTAGATCACCAAAAGGGCAAAATGGTCATTTTTAGGGTTTTGACTGCACAAAGGCAATTTTTGACTGTTTGACCTAACCAATGGAAAACCAAGCTCACATATGGACTCAAGAACTCAATGGAATTGTCTTGATCCATCCAACAAGTTCAAAAGGTCTCAAATGCACAGGATTGACAGATGAATTTTCCAGTCAACTGATCAAAATTTGACTGTATACTGAAAAGTCAAACTTTGACTTTTTGGTCAAAATCAAGTGCCAAGATTCATTTTTCATCAAGACATGTCAAATTATTAAACTTGTTCATCAAGAAACCCAAATTTGCAAATTAGGGTTTAAAATGAGAAAATTTCATAACTTAGAATTTTTCTGAGTTATGAAATTTCCTTATTTTTATCCTAACTTTGTCCCATTTTTTCACCAAGATGCAAATGGATTCAAACAAAACTCAAAACATGAAAGTTGTAGTCCATTGCAAAATATACAACTTTGATTCACAAAGTTTTCTCAAAGGAAGCTTGTAGCTCAAGTTATGATTTTTGGAACAAGGGTGCAAAACATTTTTAACTTAGAGAAATTTTGACCTATTCTAGGCAGGATTTTTGTCCAACTTCTTGGCCATTTTTCACATGCTTCCACTTGGAATTTCAATTTTCATTACAAATATGGATTGTAGCACACATTCCAAGCTTTCCAAATTGTCCAAGAACTTCTCAAACACCGTTGTGGTTGGGGAGAATCGAATTTGCAAAGTTGGCCAAAACTCACTTTTGTTCATGGCCAAAGCTTGCTCATAACACTTTGCATTTTCAACTCAGCATGGTTTATGTTAGCTTTCAGGCCTCTAAACCTCTTCACACTCAATAATTAAATGCCTAACCTTTGTGTTCAAGCATTGTTTTATGCATTTAGTCATTACACAAAGAACTAATTCATAATTAGAAAAAGTAAATTTGCCATTTTGGAAAAGATGCACTTTATGTCAAATTCAAAATCCAAGAGGCATGGGCCAGATCTTTGAGGCTAGAATTTGTACACAAATCCCTCTGATCAAGAACAAGAGATGCAGCATACATAGAGGGTGGTACAGGCCTGTATTGGAACACACACTATCCTTGCTTACATTAGAAGAAAGCTTGCAAAAACTATCAATCTCTCATTCCTGCAAAAACCAGCCAAAGCAAACTTTGCAAACATCTTTCACACTTCCTAACTGACCTAAAACACGATTCCTTCATCCTCAATACCTCCTCATACACAAAAACACCCTCCTGCTGCAGAAACAGAGCAAGTTCTGCAACTTGACTTCCACTATCCATTCCACTCGTGCATTTTGACTAAAACCAGTTCAAACACATTCTATATTATCCACACAAACTATCCCAAGCATTAAATCCAAGCTGTAACATCCTTAACATCGTTTGCCATTTTTGCTTTCAAGCTGTGCAGGTGGACTTCCATAGCACGATACAGACAGTTTCAGAGCAAGCCAAGCATAGGAGAAGCATCCTTGGACTTCAGGCAAGCTGTACCAAAGCTCAAACTCCATTGAAGATACCTCCATTGCTGTACACGACTCAAGCTGAAACAGGTAAAAACATGAACTTCTATCTCTCAATATAGGAAGGGTTAGGCTTAGGTTTGTGAATGAAACATGTTCTCCTCATAGCCCTAAAGCCATCCATATACTTACTTTTCATTTATATTGAGTATGCTGTGAGAATTTTGGCCATGAACGTTGGAGAAAATTTAGGTCAGAAATTGGGGATGAAGAAATTCTCCCTCGTCTCTTAGAGTTAGGTCAAGTTTTTTATATGTATGAATTCGTCTCTTGATGCTCTACATTATTTGTGTTGTGAGTTTTTGCTAAAAGTCAAGGAATCAGGATTTGTGTTGGACAAGAAGAAGCGCGCGTTTTGTTTCAAACAGGTTGCTGGAGGTTGAAGATAAAGTTGACTCGGGCTGGGCCTGAGTCAACTTGCTGTTCACACCTTTTTTTTTCATTTACACCCCCTTGGCCCATTGTGTGATATATTGATCATTTTTGATTTTTTCCTTTTGATTCTGACTTATTATTTTTGGCTCAAATATAAAAAAAAATATCAAAAATATTTTTCCACCCTTTTTTGCATTTATTTGGCATTTATTTGTTTTATTTAGCATATAAATGTAAATAAATATAATACCTTTTTATTTAAAACATTAGAAAATAATACAAAAATATATTTATTTTCAGTCATTATTTTTTATTTATATTTTGAAAACATTTTCTAAAATATACATTTTTTTGTAAATAATTAATATTTTGTTTTTGTATATATTTAGTATATTTTAATATGTAATATAAATACTTGTATATATTTATTAGAATACTTAGGATAAAAATATGAAAATAATACATTTTCATTTTTATTAATATATGACACTAAAAATTTTTTTTTTACAATATACCTTTTTTTATTTTTTGTATGAATTAATATATAAATATTGTATATAATTAATAAATAAATAGTATTTATTTAAAAACTAGGGTTTTGCCCTAAACCATAAAAATATCCAAAAATCGACCTTTTATTTTTGTTTATATTTCATATTGAAAAACACTTTCACATACATAAAAAATCATTTTTGTGCATAATACATTTTACATATTCATTTTTGCATTTATTCCAATATTGTACAATTAAATTGTATATTCGATATGGATGTAATAGTTTAGATCTAACTTCTTGTCAAATATCCCCCCATTCAAACATTTGTATCCGCATCTCCATAATCATGTTGTAATAATTTAGGACTTTAAATTTCCGCATTTAAAAGCTTTCAAATTATGCCATGATAGACTTAGGGTTTGTATGCAAATCAAATAACAAATAGCTTGACCTAAATACAAAGACAAAAAAGTATGAAAATGGACAACACAATTCACACTTACACCCCTAGGGTTCCTCCACTTGTTGCCTTCAAAAATGGGCCATGTTGCATGTTGAGCATCTTTGGCAAAACAAAAACAAATCAAATGATCATAGTCCCTCGATGACGCTTTCTCAAGTTGCCTAAAAAATGATCAAGTCCCTCAAAGAAAAAATTTCCAAAGACACTTAGCACTATTGCATTCATGGTCTAAACGATGACCCGTGCCCGTCCCGTTAACATCCTAACACAAGATTGTCCACCAAATACAATGGTGGAGCAATACTGTTAAAAGGGTTAAAACATAGGAAAGATCTTTGAGAAATTTAGGGTAGATAGCTCTTGGTTACTTGACCAACTTGCAAAACAAATCCTTGCCATTTTTCAAAACATACTCCACGACACAACTTTCAAAACAACTTTCAAAAACATTGAAACATCTTTTCAAAAAGACAAACACCTTTGTAAAACATTCGAGTAAAGAATTGTTACAATGGTTGCCTAGACAAGGCATCTTTTTCAAAACATTTTCAAAAACCACACACAAAGCACCATTTCAAACAATTGAAAAGCAAAGGCAAGTGATCTAAGAAAAGTAACTAAGAGCCCATGGATAACCATGGATAGAAAGGGTGCTAATACCTTCCCTTTCTATAATCTACTCCCCGAACCCACGAAAACATCTCAAAGGTTTTTCCTGTGCTTTTTAACCTTTCCTTAGGATAAAATAAAAAGTCGGTGGCGACTCTTGCTCAACCGAAACATTTGCGAAAACAAAACGCAAACCTCAAGTCAGTTCTCCCACCGTATCACATTATGCTTTTACTTTATGTACCATTTACTTTAGCATTTGCATTTCATGCTATTTTTTATCTTTGCTCACTTGAGCCTTTATCTTCATGTCATTTTTATTTTGCTCACTTGAGTTTCTCATTTTATTTTTGAAGATACCTAATAATCAACTTGAACCCTAAAAGCTTTAATGTTACTTGGACTACTTGGTTACTATCCTTGGCATTATGGAGTGGTGGACTTCTTGGAATTAGGATTAGAAGTTGTGGCCTATCTTGAGCCTTTGTGACCTTGATTGTTATTTTGTCTGGAGTTCTTGGGGTTTACCCCAGGATATTGGGTTGTTTGTTTTCTTTGTATGCAGGTTATTGTGATTACACACTTTGTCTGTAATCTGAATTCATCTGTATACAATTGTTACTCTGCCCAATTTTTGTGAAGACTTAATGCAATTAAAGCTTGGTATTCTTAAGATATTTATCAATTTTTTGCTTGGTTTCAAATCCAAAGGATGTAATTCTATATTGACTCATTGTGTCAAGTGTTGGATTCTTGTTTGGTTAGATGACTCTTCTCCTTAGCTTTTACCTTATGCTTTAGGTTAGTCTCTTCATCTTCTCCCATCCTCTTTAATTTCAAAAATATTCCCCCTCCTTTTGAAAAATCTTCTTGTTTAAAAACTTAAACCACATTCTTAATAAACTTGGACTTATGTCCATGTATTTTCAAAAATTATTTCTTAATCAAATTTCAATTAACTTAACAATACCTTGACATTTTTGTGAGAAGACTAAAAGTCAATAAATCTCATTCAAACTATTTTGCCATTTTGGCTTTTACCTTTGAAAACTTTTCTCAAAAGATTGGACTCTTGTCAATCCTTGTAGTGATGCGAACAACTATACTTCTACAATATGTAGTGAAGTGAGATATTTTCCACTTGGGTGTTAAGTGAGACATTATTGATTTTAAAATCCAAGCCATATCATCCACTTTGAGATGACGCAAATTCTTCTTTCTCATAATTGTGGGTAGTAAGTATGTTTTCCACACGGACAATGACAATGATGTCTTGTCTCTTAAAATTAACCAACACAATTTTGTTTTGTTTTTTTTAAAAAACTTTTAAAGAGGAACTACGTGTACCCTGATCCCCTATTGCACGGAAGGTGATACATAGGCACTAAAGGTTCGCAACTGCGGTGGATGCAAAAATCATAAAAAAATAATTCTTTTCTTATCCCCATAATCTATTTTTATACAATATTTTATAGCCAAAACATACAAATTTTACAAAGAGGTTCCTGCGGAGTACCGTATATGTTTAGGGTACTAATACCTTCCCTTTTCATAACCAACCCCTTACCTAGAATCTTTCCCCCTGTTTTGGGTTATTCTCTCTTTTCCCATTCCTTTGGAAACAATAAAGCGCGGTGGTGATTTTTAATTTGATTTGTGCGAGTCAAGTCAATCCGATGGCTTAGTCTCAAAATTTCTACCGCTACACTAATCTCATTAGCATTAGTTAACTTTGTGACCAAGGTTTGTTAGTCAACTTATCAAAATTAAACTGTCTGGTCAAAAGTGAGAAAGAAGCTGTTCTAATGAAAGTTATCAGGTCCAAAGATAACTGCTACTTATGGGAATCTCAAATAGTTGCTTACTCTTCCACATGTTCAACAACCAAGGAGGATGAAGTAAATCTATGGCACTAAAAACTTGGACATCTTCATTTTAAAAGAATGAAGAAAGTCATAACTGAAGGAGCCATTAGAGATATGCCAAAGATCAAGATTGAAGAAGGAGAAGTCCGTGATCAGTGTGAAAGAAAAACGGAGATCATGATATCACACCCAATGTTGCAACATTAGACTACTTCCAAAGATTTGGAACTTCTTCACATGGATGTAATTGGACCATTACAGGTAGATAATATAGGAGGAAAAAGGTACGTTTTTATGGTTGTGGATGATTGTTCTAGCTATAACTGGATGATTTTTCTTAGAGAAAAATCACATACCTTTGAAGTCTTCAAAGACCCGTGTCAAAGTATTCAATATGAGAGAATGAGTATGATTGTCAAAATCATAAATGAAAATGATAAGGAGTTTATGGATGCAAAATTTTCTGAATTTTTTGATTCTGAAGGAATAAGTTATGATTTCTCTTATTCCTGGAAAGCTCAAGGAGATGGAATTGTTGAGCAAAAGACTAGAGAAATACAAGAATCAGCTAGAATGATGCTTAGTGTTAAGCAATTGCCATTTGAGTTTTGGGTTGAAGCTATGAATACTGCTTGATATATTTATAACATGGTCACCTTGAGGGGAGGTACTGTCTCTAATCCTTATGAGCTATGGAAAGGAAGGAAACCTAAAGTCAAATACTTTCATATTTTTGGAAGTAAATTCGAGATGTGTGGTACTAAAGATCAAGTGAAAGAGATGAGTTCCATAGTGAATGAAGGGATATTTCTGGGTTACTCTTCAAGCAGAAGAGCATATAGGATCTATAACTCCAGTATTGGTATGACTATGGAATCTATCAATGTGAGAATTGAAGATTCAATGCTGAAGAAAAGGAGGATGTCAGAGATAATATTGGAACATCCTATGTGCAAACTGATAAAGCACTAGGAAAGGATACTTGTGAATTCATCAAGATATTGTTCTCACTCAAAGCCCGTAAGCACGAGTTAAGTATTTTTCTTAGTGAAGCTTTTAAGAAAACTAAGTATTTGTAATTTGGAAGTGTAATCTTCCAGTTTTATTTGTTTAAGTTCATGTGAATGTAACTTATTGATAGGGAGCCCTTGTGTCTGGGATAGGTATTTTATCACTGCAGTGAATGGAAGTGGGATGACGATTTCTTATATCTAGGGTGTAATACGGTGGGAGAAATGACTTGGTGTTTTTGCGTTTGATCGCATTTGTTAAGGATAGCAAGAGTCGCCATAGACTTTTCTTTTATCCAAAAGGAAAGGTTGAAAAGAACAGGAAAGACCTTTCGAGATTGTTTCTTGAGTTCGGGGGGTAGGTTATGAAAAGGGAAGGTATTAGCATCCTTTTCATCCATAGTTATCTAAGGGATCTTAGTTGCTTACTAGATCACTTGTCTTTGTTTGAAAATGTGCTTGTGATGTAGGTTTTGGAAGTATTTTAAAAAACGTCTTTGTAATGGTTCTCGTTTCTATAAGAACGCGTACAAAGTGTTGGTTTTAAAAAGAGGTGTTTGTGGAATGTGTTTTTTGAAAGTGATTTTGAAAAATGCCTTTGTAATGACTCTCGTTTCTATAAGAATGCGTACAAAGAGCTTTGTCTTTTGAAAATGTTTCAATTGAAAGTGTTGGTGTGAAAAATGTTTTGTTGTGAGCAAGCGAGAAACTATGAGCATCCTACCTACTAAAAAGGTCTTTGTTCTTTTCCTCCTCCTTTAGATGTTGCTATCTTACTATTGATTTGGTAAGAAGCCCCATCATTGGATGTGAAGGGACGGGCGTGGGACATTTGTATAGTCATGAATAGCAATGTTGTGAGGTGTCTTAGCATTTCTTTTGAGGGACTAAGATCATTTGTAAGGCAACATTCGAAGCGTCATCGAGGGACTATGATCTTTTGATTATTTTTGCTAAAACGTCTCACATGCATATTTTGACCATTTTCTCAAGGCAATAAGTGGAGTTAACCCTAGAGGTGCATGTGTACAAGTGTGTTTGATTGCATGCATTTTTGTATTGAATTTAGGGTTTTCTAAGCATTTGTTTTAATATTGTCATACACACCCTAATTACTAGCATTTATATGAAAGCGATGAATTGCGTAAAGTAAATTTACTACGCTATTACATCACTTGGGGATGGGGATACAAATGTACAAATGGGGGTTGCAAGAAATAAAATTCTAATTATCTATTACAACCATATCGAATATGAATAAATATATAAAATCGAAATGAAAAGAAGGTCAACTTTGTTTTGACTTTTATTTATATGAAAGGTTTTGATTAATTAAAGTAATTATGAAAATAAAATATTTTTGTAATATTTTTATATATTCATGAAATAAAACTTGTAAATAAATAGTGTGTAAAATATCAACTCAAAAGGAATTGGCTTGATTGGTTGAAAAATATTTGAAGTTTGTTAAAAAATACAAAGAACACAAACAAAAAGGCAAAAACTGTTTTTGGTCCTGTCAATGTTTGAACTCAGGTCCCTACACAAAAATACTTTTCACGCGCGCTGTTATACCACTGGGGTGGTATGTTTCATCTGTTCATGAGGCAACTTCAATTTGGTACAAGGTAAACTTGTTTCTGAACTTTTTAAAATGCCCAGCTCTCCCCTTTGATTGTAGGAATGCAAATCTCCCCAGTTGTGATTCGAAAGGCTTCCCTGTTCAGCCAATTGAAGGATACACACAACATGCCTAAAGTTTGGATATGAACTTAAAAAAGGTAACTTTCAAAAGCTACAGGTCCAGTGGTTAATACAAATTTATTTGACACCAAAATCCAAAGATTAAATATACATGGCAATGATAATCGAAAGCTAAAGCGTGGTCAATTCCCTAGATGTGATATCTACATTTTTGCTTTTACTTATATGTATAAATGATATTTAAATGGAAAGTTCCAAGTTTAGAGGAAACTTACCTCTTGAAGTGTCAATTGAAGGAGGTATATATGACTTCCTTGGTGGTGGATCAAACTTTGCTGGAACCTTCCTTGAGCTACTGGGACCACTTCTCTGCTTGAATCGAAAGTTGGTATTTATGAGGAAATTGAAGGTTTTGTTATACTGCAGTTTGGGGGAGTGAATCGAAGGTGGTGTTATACTACAGTTTTAGGGGAAGTGAATCGAAGGTGGTGTTATACTACAGTTTAGGGGAGTGAATCGAAAGGTACACTACTGATATTTTTTTGTGAAACAAGTTTTAGAGTTTTGAAGGTTTGAGAATGTTGGAGAGTTTGAGTGTTTGAGGATTTTATGATTTTTCTCTTCAGCAAAAATCTGGTCCCTTTCTTTGTCAATGGTTTATCTATTTATAGAGGAAAGGTTTGGGAGTTTGGACAAAGATATGGCTTGATTGAAACGTGAATATTAAACTATGTCAGATTTTCCAAGATCCCAAGGTGAAGTACTAAAGTTGTTGGTTAAAAGGGGATGACTTCCCTGACTTATGGTGAAGTACAATCAAGATTTAAGCAAAGCATGGGCTTAAGACAAGATTTGTACTAGCAAGCTTACTTTCATGAAAATATCTTTTGGAAAAAGGCTTAATTATCTGGATATTAACTTAATCCATAATGTAAGCAATTAATTATGGAGTGAAATACAAGCATTAAGGCATGTAAAGTAAGATCATGTAGTATGGCCTATGGATTTGATCATTGTTCCTTCAAAATTCTATTTTCCACTTGTGTCGAAGAGTTCTAGAAATGTACCAAATAAGACTGCTTCGAAGGGAGAAAAATGCCCAAACGAAGCTTATGGGTTAAACTTACATCGAAGGAGACTTCCTGCCCAAATGAAGGACGTAACCCAAACTTTCATTCGAAGGAGGCCACAAGGCCAAACGAAAGATGCATGCAGGAGGGTCTTAAATGCCCAAACAAAAGAGGCATCAAAGGAGGGCCACATGCCTAAACGAAGGAGGCATGTAAGAAGTCTAAATGCCCAAACAAAAGAGGCATCAAAGGAAGGCCACATGCCCAAACAAAAGAGGCATCAAAGGAAGGCCAGATGCCCAAACGAAGAAGGCACGCATGAAGTCTAAATTCCCAAATGAAAGAGGTATTAAAGGAGGGCCACATATGCAATCGAAGGATGCCAAAAGGAGGATTTTTGCCTTGGAGTCGAAAGAGGTTATAGGAGGCTTTTTGCCTTGGAATCGAAGGAGGTTACATGAGGATTTTTGCCTTGGAATCGAAGGAAGTTACAAGAGGCTTTTTGCCTTGTGCCCGTTGTCCTGATGGGCGCCTCTTGCATGCAAGAAGGAAACTATGGCTCAAACGAAAGCTGTATGCAGCTAGCCATCAACTTTGTGAATCAAAGCAAGCATGGAGGGAATTATTTGTATAATCAACATAGACATGCAGACATCAAATGTCCAATCGAAGCAGGCATATAGGCAACCATTGTATTGTGAACTAAGTGAGGCCAAAGATACAATTAAAGGTTTCATGCAGGAAGCTCCTGCCTTATGAATCAAAGCCAGTGTGTCAGAGGCCAACGCCCAATCGATGGGTGCAAGCTAAGCTTGCATCGAAGAAGGCCAAAAATCCAATCGAAGGATGTGAATCGAAGAAGACTCGCTTTTTCTCCAATTTTGTCAAAAAGATTATTTTCATCTGTTTTCCCCTTTTTTAACAGTTTCCTCTTTAACTTGATGCTGGAAAGTCCAATTATACTTGTGCAAGTTTGAATTTTGAGAATCTTTGCAAGAAATGCCTTGAGAAATAAGAGGGAAAATTTTTTGGTACAACAACTGCCCATGTTCAATCTTCTTAAACCTGAAGAGTTAGATTGGCGAGTCTGCCATTCGTGACTTGAAGGTGGAAGATGATTGAACACTAGAGTACTCAGAAATTTTCACTTGATGATGTGGTGGTTGATTGTGTAGGGAGTGAGCTTAAAGATTCCATTTGGAGTGATGATGGAGAGTTGTCAGAGATGGGCTTACAGATGCCATCCAAAGGTGATTGTTGACAGGAATTTGACTATGTCTAAGCTTTGACTTCAACTGATAAAGAATCAGAATAATTCTTTGGAGTGATTTATCTGAACTAGAGAAAGTGTTTACCGAAAAGGAATCAGGATAAACCATTGATCGATTTAAACTGAACTAGCAAAAGTCTTGAATAAACTTTAACTGGAGGGAATCAGGATAAATCTTTGGAGCGATTTATCTGAACCAGAGAAAGTGTATTACATAAAGGAATCAGGATAAACCATTGATAGATTTAAACTGAACTAGCAGAGGTCTGGAATAAACTTTAACTGGAAAGAATCAGGATAAATCTTTGGAGCAATTTATCTGAACCAGAGAAAGTTTCTACCGAAAAGGAATCAGGATAAACCATTGATAGATTTAAACTGAACCAACAGAGGTCTAGAATAAACTTTAACTGGAAGGAATCAGGATAAATCTTTGGAGCGATTTATCTGAACCAGAGAAAGCGTCTATCGGGAAAGAATCAGGATAAACCATTGATTGATTTAAACTGAACCAGTAGAGGTCTGGAATAAACTTTAACTGGAAGGAATCAGGATAAATCATTGGAGCGATTTATCTGAACCATAGAAAGCGTCTACCGGGAAAGAATTAGGATAAACCATTGATCGATTTAAACTGAAGCAACAGAGGTCTTGAATATTCTTTAACTGGAAAGAATCAGAATAAATCTTTAAAGCAATTTATCTGAACCAGAGAAAGTTTCTACCGAAAAGGAATCAGGATAAACCATTAATAGATTTAAACTGAACCAGCAGAAGTCTAGAGGAAGTGTTTGTCATGCAGATAGTCACTCCGTCTTGTTTCGGGAATTGATCTACAAGTAATTTATTCACAAATAGTTATCCTGTCTTGTCGAAAATTGTTTGATGATGATTTTCTGTTGATTGATCTTTCCTGAAAAGGTAAAAAGTTAGTTGTATGCAATGTCATGATGTATGAAATGCATGGTGTAAAGATGTCTCTCAGAATAAATGAGATTGCTGGACTGGGGAAAATAAATCCCTGACTGCTGTTGGAAATGAGGAGTGTAAGTCTTCATATTTTGTTGAAGTTGAAGTGTCGATAAATGATTTTCCACTTTTAGAGAAAGAAGCTCTGTTGGGGAAGGGAAACTCCGTGCATTGTTTGGGGATTTTGTGAAATCCTGCTGGGGAATCCTGACACCATTAGGATGCATACTGAGAATATGGCAGTGTTCTTATAGCAAGATATCTCTGCCTCTGTTCTTGCTGGAGAAGGTACATGCTGGAGGAAATATCTGCGGGGATTTTGTGGATGGCCCTTAGATATTGTCCCATTTCTTAAAGCCATTTATTAACTGTCGTTTTTTTTTTGTTTTTTATGTGAGTACTTGCAAATGGTAATCACATTCAAATGCATATGTTGAAAAATAATCACCGGACGTTTTTTCAAACAAAATAGAAAAATAAAAAACAAATAGTTTTTCACTTTCAAAGGGATTGCTTTTGTATTGATTTGGAGGATTTATGCCTATAATAGGCGTTTTTGTACAAGGAGACGAACATCCTAGTAAGAGAATGCCGTCGTAAGAATGAAACTAATACAAAATACTGTACAAAGAAAAACAACTATGTGAAATAATTCCATCGGGTTCTTATTCTGCTATTGCCTTTATGTCTTTGAGCGTCTCATCTCTTTGCTGTTTGTCCGAAGATGACTAGATTGATTAGTACCGCTTGAGCTTGACAGTTGATACTGAAGATTTACTGTAAGGTGATCCAACAGGACATAGTCATATGCTTAACATCCCTAACTTTTTCCTGGACCGCCCTTTCTGGTTTTCAGTCCACCGGGATACCCTTTTTTGCCCAAGCCGCCTTTCCAGGTTTTCGACTTGCCGGGTGTATAATTTTTTTTATATCCCTAATTTTTTCCTAGGCCAGTGAACCTAGCGGGTCTTCTTCATGCGTAATATCTTTTAACTATGTCCGCATTTACAGGGTGCAGAAGGTCCTCTCCATCCATAGTGGTTAAGATCACGGCTCCACTCGAAAATATGTTTTTGATCATAAATGGTCCTTCGTATGTAGGAGTCCATTTCCCCCTGGGATCACCTTGTGGCAGTATGATACGCTTGACTACCAGGTCACCAACCTGATATACCTGACGTCTAACCTTCTTGTTAAAAGATTTAATCATATGTTTTTGGTACATCTGACCATGGCAGACCGCTGCAAGCCTCTTCTCGTCAATCAGTTTTAATTGGTCAAGTCGAGTCTGGACCCAATCATCTTCATTCAAACCTGCATCCTTCAGGATTCTCAAGGAAGGGATCTGGACTTCTATTGGTAGGACAACTTCCATACCATATACCAAAGAGAAAGGAGTTACCCCCGTTGATGTGTGCATCGTGGTACGGTAACCATGGAGAGAAAATGGTAACATCTAATGCCAGTCTTTATAGGTCACTATCATCTTTTGTATGATCTTTTTGATGTTTTTGTTAGCAGCTTCTACAACGCCATTCATCTTTGGCCGGTAGGGAGAAGAGTTATAATGCTGAATCTTGAATTGCATGCAAAGCTCGGTGATCATAGTGTTGTTGAGATTGGTACCATTATCTGTAATGATCCTTTCTGGAATACCGTACCGACAACTAATGTTATGTTTGATGAAACGGGCCATAACGTTCTTGGTAACATAAGCGAATGAAGCTGCCTCGACCCACTTTGTACAGTAATCAATGGAAACCAGGATGAAATGGTGCCCATTAGAAGCTGTCGGTCTAATCTTTCCAATCATGTCGATGCCCCACATTGCGAATGGCCAAGGAGCAGTCAAGATGTTTAAAGGAACTGGGCGTACATTCACCTTATCATCATAGATCTGGCGTTTATGGCAATTTCGCGAATGCTGATAACAGTCTGCCTCCATGGTGGACCAGTAGTATCCTGCCCGTAGGATCTTTTTAGCCATTGAGTGCCTACTAGAATAGGTGCCAAAGGTGCCTTCGTGTAAATCATCCATAATCTTTTATGCCTCACTCTTGTCCATACACCGAAGCAAGGTAGAATCATGATTGTGCTTGTAAAGGATCCCGTTACTGAGAAAGAATTTGGAAAAGAATCTTCTTAGGAACTTCTTATCATTGACTGAAGCTCCCTCTGGATACTCTTGGGCTTCGAGATATCTTTTGACTTCATGGAACCAAGGCTTGTCCATTATTTCTTCAATACCAATCTCGTGACAATATGCTGGCTCGTCCATCCTCTCAATGGTGATTTGAGGAGCTTCATTGTCCCACCTGATTTTAAACATGGATGACATAGTAGCTAGCGCGTCTGCTAGTTGATTTTCCTCTCGTGGGAAATGCTCAAAGGTAATTTCCTTAAAATGTGGGATCAGTGTTAACACATGCTCTTTGTAAAGGATGAGATTAGGATGCTTCGTGTCCCGTTCTCCTTTGCTCTGACTGATTACTAAGGCCGAGTCTCCAAATACACTTAAGGTTTTGATTCCAAAATCTATGGCAGCTTTGAGACCCATAATGCACGCTTCATATTCAACAATATTATTGCTACAGTTGAAGCACAACCTGGCAGTGAAATGAGTATGACAACCTTCAGGAGATATGATCACAATGCCGATGCCACTGCCGAGTGCGTTGGAAGCTCCGCCAAAAAACATGGTCCAACGGGATCCTTGTTCAGGTCCGTCATACGGTCTGAGCTCTTCACAATTATTCACCAATATGATGTCCTCGTCCGGGAATTCGAAGTTCATGGTTTGATAGTTATCCACAGCCTGATGGGCCAAATGATCAGCTAGTACACTTCCTTTTATTGCTTTTTGGGTAGTGTACTGAATGTCGTATTCGGTCAGGACCATTTGCCATCTTGCTATTCTTCCAGAGAGGACGGGTTTCTCGAATATGTATTTAATAGGATCCATCTTGGATATCAATAAGGTAGTGTGAGTCAGTATATACTGTCTTAGCCGGTGAGCAGCCTATGCCAGAGTGCAACAAGTTTTCTCAAGCAGTAAATATCTAGTTTCACAGTCGGTAAACTTTTTGCTCAGGTAGTATACTGCATGCTCTTTTCGGCCAGACTCGTCATGTTGCCCCAACACACACCCCATTGAATTTTACAAAACTGTTAGGTACATGATCAGAGGTCTTCCCACAACTAGAGGCATCAAAATAGGAGGCTCTTAAAGGCACTCCTTGATTTTGTCAAAGTCGTTTTGGCAATCGTCATTCCACCTCACTGCTTAATCTTTCTTCAATAACTTGAGATTGGCTCACAAGTAGCGGTCAGATGGGAAATGAACCTGGAAATGTAGTTTAGACGTCCCAAGAATCCCCTAACTTCCTTCTTAGTGCGAGAAGCGTGCATTTATTGTATTGCTTTTACTTTTGCAGGGTCTACTTCAATACCTTTACCACTGACGACGAAGCCTAAGAGCTTACCGGACCTTACTCCAAAAGCACATTTATTCGGGTTCAACCTTAGTTTGTATTTCTTCAGTCTTTTGAATAGCTTCTGCAGGTGGTCAAGGTGTTCCTTTTCAGTTTGAGATCTGACTATCATATCATCCATGTAGACTTCTATCTCGCGGTGGATCATATTATGAAATAAAGCTACCATGGCACGCTGATAGGTTTCCCCGGTGTTCTTTAGTCCAAATGGCATAACTTTTTAGCAGAAAGTGCCCCACTGTGTGGCAAAGGTCATCTTCTCCATGTCCTCAGGTGCCATCTTGATCTGATTGTATTCGGAGAAACCATTCATGAAGGAGAATACTTTATGTTGTGCAGTGTTGTCAACCAGAACATCGATAGTGGAAAGAGGGAAGTCATCCTTGGGGCTTGCCCTGTTCAGGTCTCTGTAGTCCACACACATACGTACCTTGTCGTCCTTCTTAGGTACTGGAACAACATTGGCAACCCATTGTGGATAAGAGGTGACATCTAAGAAACCAGTATTAAACTGTTTCATGACTTCAACTTTGATCTTTTTTGACATATCCGGCCGCATACACCGAACCTTTTGTTTCACTGGAGGGCAGTCCTCTTTTGTAGGTAGGCGATGAACCACAATATCGGTGTCAAGTCCCGGCATGTATTCATATGACCAAGAAAAAACCTCAACATAGTCATGTAGCATCTGTATTAACCGTTGTTTAACACTAGGCTCTAAGTTAGCACCTATCTTGACTTCTTTTCTGTCCTCTTCAGTACCCAATTTCATTGTCTCAACTGGCTCCTCATGAGGCTGTATTTCCCTTTCTTCCTATTGTAACAGTATGGAAAGCTCTCCTGGTGCCTCTCGATCTTCCTCACCTTCGTTCTCGGCTTGGTAGATCGGATTTTCAAAGTCATAATGAGCAATAGCAGAATTGTTACCGATGGGATCCCGAGTGGATGTGGATCTGCGTTTTGATATGTGAGTGTGTGTAAGAGTATAGCCATTTTTGATAAAGTTAAAAGTAGAAGAAGAAAACAAAGAGCGCAAAAATTTGTATGCAAAAATGTCTCATGATTTATTAATGACATATGAAGATGAAGTAACAACCCTCACAGATGGACCATTGTGCCTCGGGTAAGACACAAGGTTTTAAAGTTTAAATATTACAAGTCCAAAAATTTAAAAGACAATTACGCTTGAATAAAAGTAATAGGAACAAAATCTTTGGCCTCCAAATTATTGAGTTCACCGCTGATGGTTGGAAAAATCCACTCGTCCATGTCACAATTTCTATCACTATCTTCCAACGCATTGACTCCATGATTTCTGGTGCGTAATGGTGGTCCCCCAACCCGAGTACGTCGAACATCTCTTTGGGCCTCCGAAGTGAAACCCAGACCAAATTTGTCAGATTTGTAGGGAATATCCGGAAGTTGACCCCAAATGGTACATCCCCCTTCCTCAACTACCGCTTTAGCATCCTTCAGAGAAGCCATTTTAAAGGAGGTCTGGTAATCTTCGGAGTCTTGGTAGTAGTCTTGGTTACAACAACCGTCTGTAGAACCTCCTAAAATTCTGATAAGGGGTCTCGATGAACTCGCCGTCCATTTCAACATACCTAAAAGAGTTCAAGTGGCTAACCATGTATTCCTCCTCCCCATGGACTGTGTTAATCTTTCCCTTGACTGGGTACCTTAACATCTAATGTAGGGTAGAAGTGACAGCACCAGCCTCATGGATCTAGGGTCGACCCAATAAACATGAATAAGATGGAAAGATATCCATCACATAGAAGGTTGAATCAAAAGTCTGAGTTCCAACTTTGATAGGGATGCCCACTTCCCCATGCACCGTTATTTTAGAACCATCGAAGGCCCTCACCACAATGTTGCTGGGCTTCAACGTGAGTCCTTCGCAATCTAACCGGTCAAGAGCAATCTTGGGTAAGACATTCAATGACGAACCTGTATCCACCAGAACATGGGCTAATGTAGTGCCCCTTCACTCAATGGAGACACGCAGGGCATCATTGTGTTTCCTTCCCTTGGGAGTTAAATCAGCGTCAGAAAAACCCAGTCCATTATCAACAGTTAAACTGGCCACAAAATTCTCAAATTGATCAATAGAGGTCTCTTGGGGCACGTGGGCGGTCTTCAGAAATTTTACTAAAGCCTTAGCGTGGGCCTCAGAGCACAAAAGTAAGGCAAGCATTGATATTTTTGAGGGGGTCTGCCCCAACAGCTCCATGACGTTATAATCACTTTTCTTGATTATATTTAATATCTCCTCTATCTCCTTCTTAGAAGCCTCAGGAATGACTTCTAGATGCGCCTTCGTCTAGACAGGCTCAACTAAAACCTCTTTGCCCCGTGTCTTGACTGACTCGGTAGCAGGGATAACAACAGGGCTAGCAGCGGGAATAACCATGGGAATACTGACTGGAGCAGCAACATGATTGATCATCGGAGTGGCAATGGTCTTTGGAGAGATCTCGGGGGAGAAAACTCTTCCACTTCTCGTTATCTTACTGGTCCCAACGATATTGTCGATGTCAGGATCAATACCTTCAACAACTTTATCTTTGATAGCCAACAGGTCTTGCTTGACGCCATGGTAATATACGCCATCCCCATAATTCCAGGGAACAATTTATTCGAGGAATATGGTACTGGCCCCGACATGGTGATGATTAGGGGAGCAAACTTTAGAACATATGTAATCATGATGGGTCTTTTGGTGGAGATCCTGGAAGGATTGTCGGAAATGGTGATTATTGAAACATCTTCACATGAAATTTTGGCAAGAGGAACTTTCTCGAACATGATTTCTTTGTTAACCATCAGGCGCTGGATGCCCATCTTCAGTAACAAATAGCCATCTGGTAGAGACATACATAAGTGACAACTTTCATCACAACCTGGAAATAAACCAGCTTACAATAGGTTCTGTTTAACAGTCAAAAGGGGAGTGGTTAATTCATCCATAGAGGAAACAAAACAGTCATCATCAACAACATTGACACCTTGACCATGTTTGGGCATTGGCGCCGTTATTACATTAGGTGTTTCTGGAGGGTCAAACTCAATCTCCTTTGCCTCGATAAGGTATTGTACCTTATTTTTTAGGGTCCAACAATTGTTTGTATCATGAACTGGACTTTCAGAATGATAGGCACATCGAGCAGTCAGGTTGTAGCAAGAAGGAGCAGTATTGGGGTTCTTGGGAGCTTCCCTTAGAGTCACTAGATTGGACTTTAACAGATGTGGCAAAACCAGGGACAAGGTCATGTTGATCCGGGTGAATCGTCTTATGGGCGCCTCTGGCCTGCGTTGATGGTTTCATTGTTGATTTGATACATGATTGAAGATCATAACAACCCTTACCTCGGACGGCGTTCAGTTTTGTTTTGATTCCTGTGGCCATAAGCAACACTGACTTCCTTCTTTCCAGTGAAGGGTTTCTTCATCGTGCTTGAGGATGCATCCATTTGAATCTTTCCGCTTTTAATACCGACTTCTACCTGCTCACCAGTCATGATCAACTCAGTAAATCCAGCTGAAGAGCTTTCAATCAGATGGTTGAAGAATGGACCAGACAACGTGCCCAAGAACATATCCACCATCTCTCTATCAGATAAAGGGGGTTTCCTGCGAGATTCCTCCATTTATGGGCATAATTTTTGAAACCTTCACCAGAATCCATAGAATACTTTGCAGTTGTGTTCGAGTTGGAGCTAGGTCAGCATTATACTGGTATTGCTTGTAAAAGGCAGCAACCAAATCCTCCCAATTGCGGATATTGGTTCCCTCCAACTGATAGAACTAATCCAACTGCGTTCTTGACAAATTTTCTTAGAAAAAATGTACCCATAGGTTCCTATCAGCAGTATGGGGTTTAATCTTCCTGATGTATGACGTTAAATGCAGTTTAGGACAAGAGAAATCGTCATATTTAGCAAATGTGGGGACCTTGAATTTTTGCGGGATGACCACCCCTGAGACCAATCCCAACTCTTCAAAATCCAGCCCGGGTATTCTCTGGATCTCCATAGCATTGAGGCGATCCTCCAGCTGTTTGTATTTATCATCAGCAGGAGGATACTGTTCTTCAGAGTAGTCAGATTCATCTTCATCTTCCTCAAACTTTGGGTTGTCCTTCTCTTCCTTGTCCTTTCCTTCTTGATTATCTCCTTCACCCGACGAGGTTGCAAAATCTAGAGCTCGGTTGGCTGGTCCTCTGAATCTTCTTCCCAAATTAAAAATGTCGATTGGTTTCTTCACCTTCTTCTTCTTATCATTGATCATGAGAGCCTTTAGATCCTCTTGTCCCTTAGCCAGAGCCAGGAACATCTGTTGGAATTGAGTATTCTGTGCTTGAAGATCTTTTACTGTCTGTTCAATATCTATCTCACTGAAATAAACAACAGAAAGATAAGGAGACCTGTTGTAAAAACCTGTTTGTGTTATGATGAATGAAAATGCAAATGCAAATGATTTCAAGGAAACTAGGAGATTTAAATTTGTTTAGACAACGGGAAACACACATTGTATTAATAAATCCAAGTTTGATTACATCATGACTCTTGGGGCTTACAAATAAGGAAATAAACATAAAATAAACTCCTAAGACAAGAAGGTCGAGCGCATCCTTTTTGGCGCAATGTAGGCGTTCAAACTCCGCTCTTCATGAAGCTGTCTCGTAAGTTCCAAAACCTTCTTTTCACTCACTTAGAACTAGGCTTCAAAGGTGTCTCATTCTTCCTTCAGCTGGATCCAAGCTCTTTGTAAGTCTTCAAGAGAAGTAGGCATGGTTGGATGAAGGATAGCATAGGAATCATCTCCTTTAACTAATGGTTCCATGATGACAGGAAAAATGGAAGGGTATGGCATACCGAGTCTTTGTGCACGGGTTCGTACCTACTTAAGATAAGGCTCCAAAGGAATGGAGTTCTTATGCCTAAATGTCTTGCTATCCACTTTTTTTATCATTCTCCAAGCCCGTATGAACCTTTGACGGTAGCCTTGGTTGTCTCCCTCATAGTCGAATACCAAACCTTGGATGAGTGCATCGTGAGGACCATCTCTTCGTGCATACCCAAATTATCATAATGCAAGATAAGGGTTATAGGTGATACCCCCCTAATGCCTAAGAGTGGGACATTATGGAATTCCCCACAACAGTTAATGATAGTAGTGTCCTCCAAGGATCGAGAACACCAATAAATGTCAGAGTGTGTTAGGGACATCATCCTTTGAGACCATATTAAACCTTGCTCGTTCTTCAATGTTGATCGAGGTAGGTGCAAAGTAAACCACTTAGCGAGTAGGGGAATGCAACACAAAAGAGTACCTCTTTTCTTCATGGTGCAAGTGTGGAAACAATGTAAAATGTCTCCAAGCAAAGTAGGTATAGGATTACGGGAGAGGAAAACCTTGATGGCATTCACATCTACGAATTGGTCCGGATTGGGAAAAAGAACCAAACCATAGATTAGAAGGGCCAAGACATCTTCAAAAGCTTGAAAGTCCATATCTTCCCAGAATGAACGAGCCTTCTCAGACAAAAACTTAGCTAGGAAACCCTTAACTCCACTTCTTGTCTCCCAATTTGTTACAATGTCAGCTCTCTTCAGATGTAGGGCTTCAACAATTACTTCATGCTTTGGAGTCTCTTCTAAATCGGTGAACGGTATTTGATCAAGCACATGCACTCCTAACAACTGAGAGAATTCTTCTAATGTAGGAACCAATTGATAGTTAGGAAAGGTGAAGCAATGATGTATGGGATCAAAGAATTGGAAGAGCACACACATCATTTCTTCTTAGAAGTTGGAGGTAGCCAAGTTGAGAAGTCGATCATATTTCTTGGTGAAGGGAGAATCTCCAGGCACCCTTGATGCTAACTCTTGGAGTTGAGGATGTGCTTTCACGAAGCTGACTCGGATGGTATTCCTTCGAATGGGATTCATGGCCTACAAAACAAAGCAAAGATAAATTCCTAAATCCTTGAAATGTTTAGTGAGAATGCTTATGGTGTTATGATGTTATTTACAAGTATGCAAAGTAATAGAGTTGTTATGTACAAATAATCATATACATACAAAGCAGACAAGTCCTTAGGTATAAGCTTGCATGTAACTTGTAGGTAAGTACCCTCTTGAAGTTTAGTTGGCTTAACCTGTCCTAGAAAGTATATGGGTTCTAGGGGACCTCAATATCGCTGACCTTTCTTTTAGGCATTGTCTCAACATATTCAATCTTTTCTTGCTGCCGAGATATCCCAAAAGTCCGATCTCAATGAGTGTAGTATCGAGTATCAACCAATATTCAGATTTACACCAAAGTCGGATATCTCACTACTTCCTAATGGCCAAGTTTTTCAATTAAGGTTCTAAGGTCAGTTAGTGCTTCCTGACGCCGCTCAGCGGCCCCATATTCTCCTCGATTCAACACAAGGGATACTGGTACCAACAAATGCGTCACACTAACGTAGCCATTGTTTCAACCATATCGGTCTACCCCGTACAATTTCTACAATCCATTGCTACTTACCTAAAAGGTGTCCCAAATCCGGGTGGAGGATCAAAACAAGCCCAAACAAGGAACCATAATGTAAAGCAAGCAAGTCAAACAAGGAAAGGAAGTAAAGGTGATCTAGCCCTAAGGTAACCCCACTTTTAAGAATTCCCCAGTAGAGTCGCCAGTTCTGTAATATGGTGGGAGAACTGACTTGGTGTTTTTGCCTTTGATCGCATTTGTTGCAGATAGTAAGAGTCGCCACCAACTTTTCTTTTATCCAATAAGGAATGGTTGAAAAGAACAGGAAAGACCTTTCAAGATTGTTTCTTGAGTTCGGGGGGTAGGTTATGAAGAGGGAAGGTATTAGCACCCTTTTCATCCGTAGTTATCTACGGGATCTTAGTTGCTTTCTAGATCACTTGCTTTTGTTTGAAAATGTGCTTGTAATATAGGTTTTGGAAGTATTTTAAAAAACGTCTTTGTAATGGTTCTCGTTTCTATAAGAACGCGTACAAAGTGTTAGTTTTAAAAGAGGTGATTGTGGAATGTGTTTTTTGAAAGTGATTTTGAAAAGTGCCTTTGTAATGACTCTCGTTTCTATAAGAATGCGTACAAAGAGCTTTGTCTTTTGAAAATGTTTCAATTGAAAGTGTTGGTGTGAAAAATGTTTTGTTGTGAGCAAGCGAGCAACTATGAGCATCCTACCTACTCAAAAGGTCTTTGTTCTTTTCCTCCTCCTTTAGATGTTGCTATCTTACCATTGATTTGGTAATAATCCCCATCATTGGATGCGAAGGGACGGGCGTGGGACGTTTGTATAGTCATGAATATCAATATTGTGAGATGTCTTAGCATTTCTTTTGAGGGACTAAGATCATTTGTAAGGCAACATTCGAAGCGTCATCGAGGGACTATGATCTTTTGATTGTTTTTGCTAAAACGTCTCACATGCATATTATGAACATTTTCTCAAGGCAATAAGTGGAGTTAAACCTAGAGGTGCATGTCTACAAGTGTGTTTGATTTCATGCATTTTTGTCTTGAATTTAGGATTTTCTAAGCATTGGTTTTAATCTTGTCATACACACCCTAATTACTAGCATTTATATGAAAGCGATAAATTGCGGAAAATAAATTTACTATGCTATTACATCACTTGGGGATGGGGATACAAATGTACAAATGGGGGTTGCATGAAATACAATTCTAATTATCTATTACAACCATATCGAATATGAATAAATGTATAAAATCGAAATGAAAAGAAGGTCAACTTTGTTTTGACTTTTATTTATATGAAAGGTTTTGATTAATTAAAGTAATTATAAAAATAAAATATTTTTTGTAATATTTTTATATATTCATGAAATAAAACTTGTAAATAAATAGTGTGTAAAAAATCAACTCAAAAGGAGTTGTTTTGATTGGTTGAAAAATATTTGAAGTTTGTTAAAAAATACAAAGAACACAAACAAAAAGGCAAAAACTGTTTTTGGTCCTGCTAAGGTTTGAACTCAGGTCCCTACATAGAAATACTTTTCGCGCGTGCTGGTATACCACTGGGGTGGTCTGTTTCATCCGTTCATGAGGCAACTTCAATTGGGTACAAGGTAAACTTGTTTCTGAACTTTTTAAAATGCCCATCTCTCCCCTTCGATTGCAGGAATGCAAATCTTCCCCAATTGAGATTCGAAAGGCTTCCCTGTTCAGCCAATCGAAGGATACACACAACCTGCCTAAAGTTTGGATATGAACCTAACAAAGGTAACTTTCGAAAGCTACATGTCCAGTGGTTAACACAAATTTATTTGACACCAAAATCCAAAGATTAAATATACATGGCAGTGATAATCGAAAGCTAAAGCATGGTCAATTCCCTAGATGTAATATCTACATTTTTGATTTTATTTATATGTGCAAATGATATTTAAATTGAAAGTTCCAAGTTTAGAGGAAACTTTCCTCTTGAAGTGTCAATCTAAGAAGCTATACATGACTTCCTTGGTGGTGGATCAAACTTTGCTGGAACCTTTCTTGAGCTACTGGGACCACTTCTCTGCTTGAATCTAAAGGTTGGTATTTATGAGGAAATTGAAGGTTTTGTTATACTGTAGTTTAGGGGAGTGAGTCGAAGGTGGTGTTATACTACAATTTTAGGGGAAGTGAATCGAATATGGTGTTATACTACAATTTAGGGGAATGAATCGAATGGTACACTACTAAGATTTTTTGTGAAAAAAGTTTTAGAGTTTTGAAGGTTTGAGAATGTTGGAGAGTTTGAGTGTTTGAGGATTTTATGATTTTTCTCTTCAGCAAAAATCTGGCCCCTTTCTTTGTCAATGGTTTCTTTAGTTATAGAGAAAACGTTTTGGAGTTGAACAAAGATATGGCTTGGTTGAAACGTGCATATTAAGCTATGTTAGATTTTCCAAGATCCCAAGGTGACGTAATAAAGTTGTTGGTTAAAAGGGGCTGACTTCCCTGACTTATGGTGAAGTACAATAAGGATTTAAGCAAAGCATGGGTGTTGTACCCTAAAATTTGCCCTCTCATATTTTCCCAAGATTTTTTCCTTACATGGTGGTTAAAACACTTGTTTAAAGAAAGAGGAAAATTTTGAATCTTAGCGAAATGTCTTTCGATTGGCAGTTCAACAATGTCCTTCGATTGTCAGTTAAACAGTTCCCTTCGATTAGCCTAACAACAAGTTTCGACTGAGCTTTCAAAATCCTCAAATACAAGCTTGACTCACTAGTCTTCGATTGGACATTTAACACCCTTCAATCAAGCTTTGGTCCGCAAGTCTTCGATTGAGCTTTGTTTTCCTTTGAAATGGCTCCCTTCGATTCAGAAAGAAGGGGAGCTCCTTTGGGCTTCTTTCGTTTTGTTGTAACCCAAAATTTTCCCTCTCATGTTTTCCAAGGTTTCCCCCCTACATGGTTGACCATAAACCCTTGCCTAAGGAAAAAGAAATTTTTTGAGTGTTGTTTTACGTACCTTTCAATTGGAATTCTGAAAGACCCTTCGATTGGTATTCTGAAGGAGCCTTTCGATTGGCATGGACAATGCCCTTCGATTGGCATTATGGCCAAGCCTTTCGATTGAAATTCGAAAAAAATGCTTCAATTGGAATTATGGCCAATCCCTTTGATTGGAATGGATACAATGCCTTTCAATTAGCCTCATGGCCAAGCCCTTCGATTGACATGGATAAGGCCTTTTAATTGGCCTCATGACAAGCCTTTCGATTGGTATGGTATCAAGGCTTTCGATTGGCATTCTGAAAGACCCTCTCTTTTGTCACCCTGGGCCAGGCCTTTTGATTGGCATGGCAAGGAATCCTTCGATTTAACATCTCAAACAAGGCAGCTTCGACAGGCATATTAACCAAGTACCTTCCGATTGGACTTTTGGCAAGGACCTTCGATTGGCGTTTCAACAAATACCCTTCGAGTGGTATTTGGGCAAAGGATTTTAGAATGGTAGGAGGACGTTCGAAGGAGTCAAATGTCCAGGTTCATCCAAGATTTCAAAAGGGGCATGAATATTTCAAAAAGGAAATCTTTTAATATGTCTGATTCTTGTCTCATAGCTTTAAAAGCCTAGTTAAATGACTGTCTCTTGCCGTTACTATGCACCATTACACTCCTATAAATACAAGGCCAAGGACATAGTGCCAGGGGGGACGAAAAAGAGGAGAGATCGCACATATTGCATCACACACATACAGATTGCCCATCGAAGCTCCCCAAAATCTTAAAATCTTCACCATGTTCCAGGAGACGTGTCCAAGCATTAGGAAGATCCAACACACGCTCCCTCCATTTGGTAATCTACTCGATCTCATGCTCCCTCCGTGTGGTAATTCTGTTCGATCTCAAATTAGCTAAATATGCAGTTTCTTTTAAATCCATATTAATCATTACATGCATGTTATTGTTGATGTTTGTGATTGTTTCAATGTGTCATATACAAGTTTAAGTGCAGGGAGGAGATCGTGCCATTTCTAGGGCACGATTTGTATCTTCTTTCGAATCTCAGGATTCATGGTGTTATAGGACAAGGGGACTTTCGATTCAGATACAGGAGAGTTGAATTAGGATGACACAACCATGATCTGTCGAATCCAAGACCAAGATTCGACTCAAATCTGAGGTTTTGTTTTTATCTTTCTAACATATTTTTGCAGATGCAGTGCCTTCACAGGTGATCCATCAGGCCTTTCCAACAACACCCCTCTAGATCGAAGGCTACATCCTGTCATTAGCTCGAAGAAAATAATACCCTTCACAAAATCTAAAGACATCCTTCTTCCTCTAAATCGAAGCCCCCCTTTCTCCCTGCAATTGAAGTGTACCCACATCCTTCCCAAACCCAATCGAAGAGGGAGGGAAAGGGTGAAAATCGAAGCTTTCCCCATCAAATCTCAAGCCCAGTCGAAGGCTATTCACGCCCACTCCCTAGGTCAATCGAAAGAATTGGAGAAGGTGCAAATTGAAGCTTGCCCACGTAAATTCTCAAGCCCAATTGAAAGAAGGCCAAAGAAGGGTGAATCGAAGGAGTCCATTGCATGGATCGAAGAAGTCTTTTCTCTTTTTTATTTTTACTTTTTACTTGTCTTTCGATTTGGTTGTAATAGCGTATGGCCTCTATTTTCTGCATGTTTTACTGCTTTTCATATTAACAGCTAGTAATTAGGATTGCATGACAAAACTGAAATCAAACATTAGCAAACTTGATAAAAAGATAAATAACTGAATTGAACACAATTGCACACAAGCACCTCTAGGGTATCCCACTTTGGTTGCCTTCACTAAAAGATCATGAGGCAAGAACACTTTAGCAAAGACCCATAAACTCAAAAGATCATAGTCCCTCGATGACCCAACAATTGTCTTTTCGGTAAATGATCTCGTCCCTTAAACGAAATTGCTAAAGCGTCTCTATATGTTGCCTTTATGACTATAAAACGTCCCATCGATTATCACTCAACATCCAACGACAAGGCTACCTACTCACTAATAGTAGGATAGCACTGTCTAAAGGAAAGGAGGAAAAGAACAATCTTTTCGAGTACAAAAGTAGATAGCTGTTAGAAGTTAATCAAACTATTTTTGCACTTACACAAAAACTACTTTTCAAAAGACATTTCAAAACACTTTGTATATTTTCTCCACTATCCCGAGAAACATTACAAAGTTCGCCGTACCAAGGCGTTTTCAAAACATTTTCAAACACAAAGCACAAAGGTATTTTAAAAATGAGCAAACCTCTAAGAGCCCATGGAAAACCACGGATGGAAAGGGTGCTAACACCTTCCCTTTCCATAATCTACCCCCTTACTCAGAAATCTCTAAAAAAGGTATTTTTCTGTTCTTTTCACCCTTTCCTTTGTTGGATAAAAGAAAAGTAGGTGGCGACTCTTTCTTACCCAACATTTGCAAACACAAACATAAAAACCAGTATAAACAGTTGGTTCTGCCACCGTATCACAGAACTGGCGACTCTGCTGGGAAAATATAAAAAAGTGGGGTTTACCTTAAGAGTTAGTTCATTTTAAAACTGTTTTAATTGCTTGCTTTATTTGCTTTATCCTTAGAGGGTTGTTTGGGTTGTTACTATAGATCCTACGCTCGGATCTGGGGGCATCTTTTTAGGTAAACAACAATAGATCGTGGAGACTATACAACGTAGATCGATATGGTTAAAGTGATAGCTGTGTTGGTGTGACACTTTGGTCGGTACCAGTATCCCTTGTGTTGAATCAAGGAGAATATGGGGCCGCCGCATGGTGTCGTAAAGCACTAACGAACCTTAGAACCTTAGTTGAACAAACTTGGCCATTAGAAAGTAGTGAGATAGCCGACCTTGATGTAAAGCTGGGGATTAGTTGATACTCGATGCTACACTCATTGAGATTGGACTTTCAGGATGTTTCGGCCGCAAGAAAAGATTGCTAAGATGAAATAATACCGATAAAGAAAGATCAGTGATATTGAGATTCCTTAGGACCCGGTTACTATTTATAAGACATGTTGAGCCATCTGAACATTCAAGAGGGTACTTACCTATAAACCCCGTGCAAGCCTAAACCTAAGGCTGCTTGTGTGATTTGTTTTCTTTCAACTTGAGCTACTTGCATGGTTTTTATCTAACAACATGATCTCCTTATAGGATTTGTTTACAGTCATTATCCAGTAACCTGGACTTCTTAGACTCACTCGTCTTCATCACCTTACACTTTTTCTTAACGCATAGCATACACATCATTACATTATGCCACAACATTTCCTTAACCATTTCAAGGATCTCAAGGGTTTGTGATGTAGGTTATGATAAATCAGACGTCTAACAAGGGGCAAAGGGATTTATTTTCCTCTAGCCAATACCGTCAAAAGACCAAAACACGAAAACTTGAGTCAGGGGCTATGACCCACTTGATATGGTGAGCTTGACTCTCGTAGAAGGACACTCAACGATACGAAGTTCTTCACTCAAAACTGCAAATTTGAACTTCTGACATTTTCTTGTTTACCCCGCGAGATCCTTGAAAACATTTGCATATCATACATGTCATTGCATAACAGGTATTCCAGGTACAAGCTTCTTATCTATTCACTGTTTATTTCAGCAAGAAGAAATGGCTCTTGAACAAACAATCAAAGACCTTCAGACTCAAAACGCTCAGTTCCAACAAATGTTCCTGACTCTGACCCAGGGGCAAGAAGACCTGAAAGTTATGATCGTTAAAAATAAGACTAAGAAGGCAAAGAAACCAGTTCGTGTTTTGAGTGTGGAAAGGAGAAGACCTGCTAACGATGCTCTAGATTTCACAACCCCATCAAAGAGAGGGGATAATCAAGAGGAATATGACGAGGAATCAGAGGAAGGGGACAACAATACAACGTCTGAAGAAGATGAACCTGACTATTCTGAGGAGCAATACCCCCTGCTGACGATAAATATAAACGGCTGGAGGATCGGCTTAATGCCATAGAGATCCAAAGGGTGCCCGATCTGGATTTTAAAGAATTAGGTTTGGTTCCAGGGGTGGTCATCCCACCTAAGTTCAAGGTCCATATCTTCACAAAATATGACGGTGTTTCCTGTCCCAAGCTTCACTTGAGGTCGTATGTTAGAAAGATCCAGCCTCACACTGCTGACCGGAAGCTATGGGTCCATTTCTTCTAAGAAAGTTTGGCTGGAACTCAACTGGATTGGTTCTATCAGCTAGAAGGGACTGAAATCCATACATGGGAAGACTTGGCTGCTGATTTCTACAAGCAGTACCAATACAACACTGACCTGGAACCAACTCGAGTGCAACTGCAGAATATGTCCATGAGCTCAAGAGAAGGGTTCAAGGAATATGCGCAGAAATGGAGGGATCTAGCTGGAAGGGTACAACCTCCTCTGAATGATCGGGAAATGGTAGACATGTTCATGGGCACTCTGAAAATCCCATTCTTTAATCTTTTGATTGGGAGTTCCTCATCCGGGTTCACAGAGATGGTTCTGACTAGAGAAAGGATCGAAAGTGGTATCAAGAGTGGGAAGATCCCGATGGCTGCATCTTCTAATGCTGAGAAGAAGCCATTTGCTGGTAAGAGGGAAGCCAATGTTGTGTATGGCCAGAAGGGTCGTAATAAGGTAGACTACCACGAATCTGTAGGGGCAATGTTGGTCTCTAATTCGGAATGCATGCAACGACCAGAACAACGAGGTAATCAACGAAGGCAAGACGAGCCCAAGAGACAGTTTACCAAGCTCAACATGCCGCTGTCTCAAGAATTGCAACACTTGATGAGGATGGATCTGATTACACTGATAGGACCTCATCCAACCCCCAAGACTTCCTCTCCCAACTACAATCCTGATGCAAGATGTGCCTATCATTCTGGCAGTCCAGGACATGATACTAATGATTGTTGGGCATTGAAATACAAGATTCAGAATATGATTTACGCCAAGGAGATTGAGTTCGACCCTCTTGAGACTCCCAACATGATCACTGCTCCCATGCCAAATCATGGCCAGGATTGAGAGCATTTTTTTTCTTTTGAATTCTCAATTTGTATTTTGTTTGTTTGTTCAAACACTTATTTATGTCAAACTTTGTTATTTCATTATTGCATTGCATATTTTTATCTTGAATCAATTCATTCGTATTCATTATATTCAAAGTGTGTTTATACCTCCTTTTTTGTGATATCCAACTCTCCATCAAAAGCTCTAAGACTTTAGAGGGAGGATGAAAAAAACGATGCCATAGTCTCTACAATATGCTTTTGAACAAACTCCGCCGACGATGTACATGTGTTGTTTCAAATCCTAAATAGTGGAGTTATAAGGAAGATAATCCCTAGTCAACCCCTTTGAGCCTAAGAAGTAGGATTTTTCTTTTCACACAAATTAAAACCCTTAATCATAACCTGGGGCAAGGTAGTTTCTCAGTTAATTCAGATGTGCATTTAGTCGCAAGCTTTCCCTTCATACACGAAAAATAGTGTAGAAGATTCTCTCCAAAATATGGTGATGGTTCCACATAATCATTAAGAACAAGAAGTCATTATCTCTCAAAATAAAAGCCCATTAAGTCAAAACCTATGAAGGAGACTTAAGAAAAAAAAAGGGGGCATACCGCTGGCTGTAATCACAAAAGAAACAGTTCAGGCAAAAGACAGGGATAACAAAATCAAAAAAGAAAAAGGTCCTACAAATCCTCAACAAAAATAAAAGGTCACAAAAATGTTTGCCTTCTCAAATAAACGTTCAATTCTGAACCATCACCGAAATATCAGGGCCAACATTCTAGAACTCAAATGGGATTCAAAATGCACAATTAACTGAGCATAGGACTGAAGAACATCACGAAGAACGGGTGGGTACAAATAAATTTTGAGCCTTTATCCTTTGTTTCTTAAACCGTGAACCAGTCCATGTTACAACCCTTAAAAGTCCTAACTGAAGCATGGGATAGTTCAGAAGCATACTATTACAAAAGGTATCCTGACTCCTGTAGGACTTGCTATAAATCTTGAGTTGATATCACATTCTGTTTTTACTACAAAAAACGCATTTTCAAAAAAATTTCAAGACAAACATAAGCTTTGCATTCTTTAAATAACATTGTTTGCATATGGTTAATTATTCAAATGGCAGAGAAATTCACACAATGAATATTCAGTGAACAAAAACCTTCTCAATGAAAAGGATCATCTCAAGTGGAAAAACACTTCCAACCAAGGGGCACGACATGATCATTATCCATCATCTGGGGCAGTCAAGTCAAGATTCAAGAAATCTCTCAAAGATGCCAAATAGCCAGTGGCAGATCTCCATCTGAGTCACTTGGGGCATTGGGCATGAATTCCAGCAACGAATCCTGTACGATCAAACAAGCATCTTTTGGAAGTGTGGCAACACTTACTACTATGGACAATGGCAATTCTCCGTACCCGGTGAACATGGACATAGTCGGAAAATACTATGCATGAAAAAGACCTGCTAGGTTGACAGGCCTAGGTAAAATTAAGGGCATCCCGGCGAACCAAAAGAGTTCGGGAAAAAATTAGGGATATATACAAAAAAATTGTACACCCGGCAAGTCGAAAACCTGAAAAGGCGGCTTGAGAAAAAAGGGTATCCCGGTGGACTAAAAACCCGAAAGGGAAGTCCAGGAAAAAGTTAGGGATTAAAAACGTACGACTATGTCCCGTAATCTTGTCATTTGTTTATCAGTAGAAGACTTATCATCCTGATCAACATTTACCAAACACCCTAGGAGTTGGGATGACAGTCAAACCATCCACAAAGTCTCCGCAGGTACTTTCTCCAGCAGGTACAGAGGCAGGGGCATCTTACTAAAAAAGTCGCCGCCATATCCTCATCTTACAACCTAGTGATGTCAGGTGTTCTTGTATCCCCGGTAGAATAGGAATTTCCAACTACTGCTCCGACATCAGGTTTTCCCCCGTAAAGTCGTCAAACTTCTCAGGATTCTCCAATAGGATTTCACAAAATCCTCAGGCAGTGCACAGAGCTTTCCTTCTCCGACAAAGTTTATTTCTCTAACAACGGAGGATCATCTCCCAGCAGTTCAGCTTCAACAAAATCTGAAGACCTACATTCTTCATCGCCAGCTGCAATCAGGAATTTATTTTCCCTAATTCAACAGCGCTGCAATAGAATAACGGGTACATTCACATATTGAATTCATACACCATTCTATAAATGTCATAGCATCTGCAGTACAAATGCATACATCCCAATCTCATTTATTTTGAGAACACCATTACACAATGCATTTCATACATCATGACATTGCATACAGCTAACACTTTACCTTTTCAGGAAAGATCAATCAACAAATATTTATCATCAACAATTTTCAACAGGTCCAGGATTAGTTCCTGAAACAAAACAAAGTAATTATCTGTGCGACCAAATACAACTTTACACGGGCTCATCATGAAGCAATCTTATATGGGTTTCTTCTGACTTCCAAATATAGCTTTATACGGGCTCTTCATGAAGCAATCTTACATGGGTTCCTTCTCCCTCCTTCTGAAGTTTTACACAGACTTATCCCAAAGCAGCCCTACCCAGGCTCCTTCTGAAGTTTTACACAAACTTATCCTGAAGCAGCCCTACCCAGGATCCTTCTGAAGTTTTACATGGACTTATCTCGAAGAAGCCCTACCCAGGCTCCTTCTGAAGTTTTACACGGACTTATCCCGAAACAGCCCTACCCAGTCTCCTTCTGAAGTTTTACACGGACTTATCCCAAAACAGCCCTAGCAAGGTTCCTTCTGATGTTTTACACAGACTTATCCCAAAGCAGCCCTACACAGGCTCCTTCTGAAGTTTTACACGGACTTATCCCGAAGTAGCCCTACCCAGGCTCCTTCTGAAGTTTTACACGGACTTATCCCGGAGTAGCCCTACCCAGGCTCCTTCTGAAGTTTTGCACGGACTTATCCCGAAGTAGCCCTACCCAGGCTCCTTCTGAAGTTTTACACAGACTTATCTCGAAGTAGCTCTACCCAGGCTCCTTCTGAATTTTTACACGGCTTATCCCGAAGTAGCCCTACCCAGGCTCCTTCTGAAGTTTTACATGGACTTATCCTGAAGTAGCCCTACCCAGGCTCCTTCTGAAGTTTTACACGGACTTATCTCGAAGTAGCCATATCCAGGCTCCTTCTGAAGTTTTACACAGACTTATCCCTAAGCAGCCCTACCCAGGCTCCTTCTGAAGTTTTACATGAACTTATCCCGAAGCAGCCTTACCCAGGATCCTTCTGAAGTTTTACACGGACTTATCTTGAAGTAGACCTACCCAGGCTCCTTCTGAAGTTTTACACAGACTTATCCCGAAGCAGCCATATCTAGGCTCCTTCTGAAGTTTTACACGAACTTATCCCGAAGCAGCCCTACCCAGGCTCCTTCTGAAGTTTTACACGGACTTATCCCAAAGCAGCCCTACCCAGGCTCCTTCTGAAGTTTTACACAGACTTATCCCGAAGTAGCCCTATTCAGGCTCCTTCTGAAGTTTTACACGGACTTATCCCGAAGCAGCCCTACCCAGGCTCCTTCTGAAGTTTTACACGGACTTATCTCGAAGCAGCCCTACCCAGGCTCCTTCTGAAGTTTTACACGGACTTATCCCAGATTCGCCCTACCTAGGCTCCTTCTGAAGTTTTACACGGACTTATCCCGAAGTAGCCCTACCCAGACTCCTTCTGAAGTTTTACACGGACTTATCCCGAAGTAGCCCTACCCAGGCTCTTTCTGAAGTTTTACACTGACTCATCCTGAGGCAACCCTACCCAGGTTCCTTCTCACAATTTCCAGATGCAGTTTTACACTGACTCATCCTGAGGCAACCCTACCCAGGTTCCTTCTCTTGAATTTCCAGATGCAGTTTTACACGGACTCATCCTGAGGCAACCCTACCCAGGTTCCTTCTTGCAATTTCCAGATGCAGTTTTACCCGGACTCATCCCGAAGCTGCCCTACCCAGGCTCCCTCTCATATATCTCCAAAAACAGCCCTACCCGGGTTCCTTCTCATACACTTCCAGATGAAGTCTTACCCGGACTCATCCTGAAACAGCCCTACACAGGTTTCTTCTGATACATTTCCAGATAGCAGTTAATTTCATTCTCCCCAGAAAATTACTGCGAAGCCTGGATTTCAACCAGATAACAACTAACTTTCATCTCTCCAGTCAAGAGATAGCCCCTCAGTGGAGCCATGGACAACTGAAGTTCCTAGACTCTATTCCCCACAGGGTTTTCCTCAAATAGGAAAACAACAGAAATCAACATCCCCCAGTCGACTCCTTCTCAGACAACAGGAATAGGAATCCCCACAAAGAGACCTCTTATGAAGTCAGCATCTACTCTGGATGGCATCTTTAATACCATCCTCGACGAATCTCCGTCATATTCTATGGATGGAGTCTTTAAGCCCATCTCTGATGACTTTCAATCATATTCTCCAAATGGCATCTGTAAGCCCATTCCCGACATCGTCAACCATCAGTGTTATGTCATGTGAGTGCAAATTTATGGGCACTCTAGTGTTCAATCATCTTCCACCTTCAGATCACAAAAGGAAGACAAGCCAATCTACATCTGTAGGTTTAAGAAGATTGAACAGGGGCAGCTGTTGTACCCCAAAATTTTCCCTCTCCTGTTTTCTAAGGTCTCCCCCTACATGGTTGACCATAAACCCTTGCCTAAGGAAAAAGAAAAATTTTGAGTGTTATTTTAAGTACCTTTCGATTGACATTATGAAAGACCCTTCGATTGGTATTCTGAAGGAGCCTTTCGATTGGAATGGACAATGCCCTTTGATTGGCATTATGGCCAAGCCTTTCGATTGACATTCCAAAAAATGCTTCGATTGGAATTGTGGCCAAGCCCTTCGATTGGCATGGATATAAGGCCTTTCGATTGGCCTCATGGCCAAGCCCTTCGACTGGCATGGATAAGGCCTTTCGATTAGCCTCATGACAAGCCTTGTGATTGGCATGGTGTCAAGGATTTCGATTGGCATTCTGAAAGACCCTCTCGTTTGGCACCCTGGGTCGGGCCTTTCGATTGGCATGTGAAGGAATCCTTCGATTTAGCATCTCAAACAAGGTAGCTTCGACAGGCATGTTAACCAAGTACCATTCGATTGGACTTTTGGCAAGGCCCTTTAATTGGCGTTTCAATAAATACCCTTCGAGTGGTATTTGGGCAAAGGATTTTCGAATGACAGGAGGACGTTCGAAGGAGTCAAATGTCCAGGTTCATCCAAGATTTCAAAAGGGGCATGAATATTTCAAAAAGGAAATCTTTTAATATGTTTGATTCTTGTCTCATAGCTTTAAAAGCCTAGTTAAATGGCTGTCTCTTGCCGTTACTATGCACCATCACACTCCTATAAATACAAGGCCAAGGACACAGTGCCAGGGGGGATGAAAAAGAGGAGAGATCGCACGTATTGCATCACACATATACAAATTGCCCATCGAAGCTCCCCAAAATCTCAAAATCTTCACCAGGTTCCAGGAGACGTGTCCAAGCATTAGAAAGATCCAACACACACTCCCTCCGTTTGGTAATCTGTTCAATCTCACGCTTCCTCCGTTTGGTAATCTGTTCGATCTCAAATTATCTAAATATGCAGTTTCTTTTAAATCCATATTAATCATTACATGCATGTTATTGTTGATGTTTGTGATTGTTTCAATATGTTATATACAAGTTTAAGTGCAGGGAGGAGATCGTGCCATTTCTATGGCATGATCTGTATCTTCTTTCGAATCTCAGGATTCATGGTGTTATAGGACAAGGGGACTTTCGATTTAGATACAGGAGAGTCGAATTAGGATGACACATCCATGATTTATCGAATCCAAGACCAAGATTCGACTCAAATATGAGATTTTCTTTTTATCTTTCTAACATATTTTTGCAGATGCAGTGCCTTCACAGGTGATCCATCAGGCCTTTCCAGCAACACCCCTCTAGATCGAAGGCTACATCGTGTCATTAGCTCGAAGAAAATAATAACCTTCACAGAATCGAAAGGCAGCCTTCTTCCTCTGAATCGAACCCCCCCTTTCTCCCTGCAATCGAAGTGTACCCATATCCTTCCCAAATCCAATCGAAGAGGGAGGGAAAGGGTGCAAATCGAAGTTTGCCCCATCAATTCTCAAGCCCAGTCGAAGTCTATTCATGCCCACTCCCTAGCTTAATTGAAAGAATTGGAGAAGGTGAAAATCGAAGCTTTCCCACGTCAATTCTCAAGCCCAATCGAAAGAAGGCCAAAGAACGGTGAATCGAAGGAGTCCATGGCATGGATCGAAGAAGTCTTTTCTCTTTTTTATTTTTACTTTTTACTTGTCTTTCGATTTGGTTGTAATAGCGTAGGACCTCTATTTTCTGCATTTTTTTACTACTTTTCATATTAACTGCTAGTAATTAGGATTGCATGACAAAACTGAAATCAAATGTTAGCAAACTCGATAAAAAGATAAATAACTGAATTGAACACAATTGCACACAAGCACCTCTAAGGTATCCCTCTTTGGTTGCCTTCAATAAAACAATCATGAGGCAAGAACACTTTAGCAAAGACCCATAAACTCAAAAGATCATAGTCCCTGAATGACCCAACAATTTCCTTTTCGGTAAATGATCTCGTCCCTTAAACGAAATTGCTAAAGCGTCTCCATATGTTGACTTTATGACTGTAAAATGTCCCTTCGACTGCCCCTCAACATCCAACGACAAGGCTACATACTCACTAATATTAGGATAACATTGTCTAAATGAAAGGAGGAAAAGAACAACCTTTTCGAGTATAAAAGCAGATAGCTGTTAGAAGTTTGCTCAAACTATTTTTGCACTTACATAAAAACTACTTTTCAAAAGACATTTCAAAACACTTTGTATATTTTCTCCACTATCCCGAGAAACATTAAAAAGTTCTCAGTACCAAGGCGTTTTCAAAACATTTTCAAACACAAAGCACAAAGGTATTTTAAAAATGAGCAAACTTCTAAGAGCCCATGGAAAACCACGAATTGAGAGGGTGCTAACACCTTCCCTTTACATAATCTACCCCCTTACTCAGAAATCTCGAAAAAAAGGTCTTTTTCTATTCTTTTCACCCTTTCCTTTGTTGGATAAAAGAAAAGTCGGTGGCGAGTCTTTCTTACCGCAACATTTGCAAACACAAACGCAAAAAACAATATAAACAGTCGGTTCTGCCACCGTATCACACGTTTGAAGCACCTTTGGCTTCTTTCATTTGGAGCATCTCTAGGCCTCCTTCATTTGAAGTGCCTTTGGTTTCTGCCACACATGCCCCATTTGCACGAAGGGCCTGCATGCCTGTCTGCACAAGGCAGGAATTTTCTTCATACCTAAAACGCAAACACCTGCTACATGCATGCCTGCACAAGGCAGGAACTTCCCTCATGCTAAGTTTTGACAGCATAATTTCTACACTATGGAATTCCAAAAGTCCATTCGAAGGATGTATATTTCTGACCATTCGAAGAAGCTGAATCAGAGCCATTTGAAGAAGCATGCAAGAGGTTCAATCAAAGGACAAGGATTGAAGGCATTCGAAGAGGGCCAAAGCATGCATAAAGAGTCCATTCAAAATGGCCATGCGAAGGACACACTAAAGGCCCATTTGAAAGGTACACCAGAAGGACCTTCTAAAGACCCAGTCGAAAGAGGCAACTTGAGCCCAATCGAAGGATACACAAAAGGCCCATTCGAAGGGAGCGTGGGAGGTCCAATCGAAGGGTAGAGACTGGGGTATTCGAAAGCCAAAATTATCCATATTTATTTAAATTTCAAAAGAGGACAAGATCCCATGTTTTTGGCCACAATTATAAAACTTCATTCATGGCCTTGAAAATGTTTGTTTATGGCAGTTAAACTTGTGTCTTCTTGTCCCCTCCCTCCTACTCTATATAAGGAGCATGTTTGCAAGCCAAAAAGGACACAAGAGGTTGGAGAGACGCTGCTCATAAACCCACCATAGTTACCAAAAATAATCCAAGAGGACCTAACAACTCTAGTCCCCATACAAGTTCAATTCTCCAGCAAGGTAAGTCCCTCTGACCTTGCACCTTTTGTTTTCAGCATGGCATGTAAATAACACCTATTTACCTTTTATTTTCGTCCTTTTTGATCGTATGTTTTTCTTGTCTAAATATACTTGTTAGAGATAACCCTTGTACAAGCTCAAACGAAAAGAAAAGGATTAGGGTGAAACGAAACCTTAGGCTTCACCCCTCATCGCCTGACTGCCACAAACGAAAGAGGCACCTTCATAATTGTTTTACAGGTTCACCTACCTTCACAATCCAAACAAACTAGGCAGAAAAGAGTCCAAACGAAGTATCCCCATACTGCTTCCTAGCACAACCGAAGGAGGCCAGGAGAGTCTAATCGAGGGCTTCTCACGCCAGCTTCCCAGCCCAATCGAAGGAGGCCAGGGGACCCCAATCGAAGGCTGCTCACGCCAGCTTCCTAGCCCAATCGAAATAGGCCCAAGAAGGGGTGAATCGAAAGCACATCATTCCCCTTTAATCGAAATACTCATTTCCCCTTATTTTCTTTTGCATACTTTGGCCCAATAGCTTTTTTTAATTGTTCTAATTTTTTATTATTGTTTTGCTATCATTTATTTAATTAATCTCAAAAATCAGAAAAAGGTCATAAAATATTAGGTTAATTTTTTATTAATTAAACTAATTTTGTAAATAATTTAATTTAAACTTTAACTCTTTCTCAATTTTTTAAAAATAAGCTAGAATTTAGAACTTAATTTAATTTTAAATATTTCTTTTTTTCATAAATATAAAAAAACCACAAAAAGTTTAGTTTATTTTCTAAATAGACTTTAGGAAAACTAATTTAATTTTTCTCTTAAATCAAAAATAAACAAAAAGATTTCTTATTGCCTTAGGTTCTTAGAAGTATTTTCTAACCTTTTGTGCGTTATTATTTTCTCGCATTTTTTTATTGTAACTGCCTTCTGGATGTAATAGACTGCAACTAGGCTTTTATTATCTGCTTTTAATTTCTGTACTCCCATTTTTGTACATTGTAAACACCCCCATCCCTGAAGCCCTGTAATAGTCTATAATTTTACTTTCCGCACTTTACATTTCCTGCAAAAATATAAACTGCTAGTAATTAGGCGTGTATGGCAAGACTGAAAAACAACGTTAGTAAAACTTAAAAGCAAAAGATAAATAACTGAATTGAACACAATTGCACACAAGCACCTCTAGGGTACCCCACTTTGGTTTCCTTTAAGAAATAAAACAGTCATGAGGCAGGAACACTTTAGCAAAGACCTATAAATTAAAAGATCATAGTCCCTCGATGACTCTACAGTTGCCTTTTCGGTAAATGATCTAGTCCCTAAAGAAAATTTCTAAAGCGTCTCCACAAGTTGCCTTCGTGACTGTAAACGTCCCTTCGATATCCCTAAAACATCCAACAATAGGGCTACCTACTCGCTAATAGTAGGATAGCGCTTTCTAAAGGATAGGAGGAAAAGAACGACCCTTTTCGAGTATAAAAGTAGATAGCTGTTAGAAGTTTTCTCAAAAACACTTTTTTTGCACTTACACAAATACTACTTTTCAAAAACAATTTTCAAAACATTTGCTTTGTTAACACTCTTGAGGACTGATACAAGAGTTAAACGCAAAGAAAATCGCCGCACTAAGGAATTTTCCAAACATTTTCAAAACAGACAAAGCACAAAGGTATTTAAAAATGAGCAAACCTCTAAGAGCCCGAGAAAACTACAGATGGAAAAGGTGCTAACACCTTCCCTTTTCATAATCTATCCCTCTTACTCAGAAAATCTCGAGAAAGGTCTTTTTTCTGTTCTTTTCACCCTTTCCTTAATTTGGATAAAAGAAAAGTCGGTGGCGACTCTTGCTTACCGCAACATTTGCGAATACAAAATGCAAAACCAGTATATAACAGTCGGTTCTTCCACCGTATCATAGAACTGGCGAATCTTCCGGGGATCTTAAAAAAGTGGGGTTACCTTAGAGTTAGTTCATTATTTAATTACTTTGTGTGCTTTGATTGCTTTACTTTTAAGGGCTTTATTTGGGTTGTTACTAAAGATGCTACACCCGGATCTGGGGCACCTTTTAGGTAAGTAGCAATAGATCATGGAAACAGTGCGGGGTATACCGACACAGTGAAAGCGATGGCTATATTGATGTGACACTTTGGTTGGTACCGGTATCCCTTGAGTAGTCAAGGAGAATACAGGGCCACTGCATGTTGTCATAAAGGATCAACTGACCTTAGAACCTTTAATTCAACAACTTGGCCATTAGGAAGTAGTGAGATACATGTCTTTGGTGTAGTCCTAAGTAGGTTGATACTCGATACTACACTCATTGAGATTTGACTCCCGAGTTTTATTTGGTGGCCAGTCAGTTGTCGATCAGAATGAAACTTGTGGGAAAATCAGTGATATTGAGATCCCTTAGAACCCGGTTACTATTTCTAGGACAGGTTGAACCAACTAAACTTTAAGGGGGTACTTACCTTAAAACCCATGCAAGCCTAAAACCTAAGGTCTTTGTGTGATTTGCTTGTGCTTACTATATTTGTGTTTTCTTAGCATATCATGATATTATAACATCATAACATGGCATATCATACTAACCATTTAAAGGATTTTTAGGGCTTATCTTTGTCTTGTTTTGTAGGACATGACATCCACTTGCAGGAATACTATACAAGTCAACCTCTTAAGGGTACCTCCTCAACTCAAGGAATTAGCATTAAGGGTCCCTGAAAGCTCCCCATTCACTGAAAGACATGGTCGACTTCTCAACTTGGTTACCTCAAACCCTGATGAAGAAATGTTAAAGGTGCTCTTTTAGTTCTTCGACCCTTTACATCACTACTTCACCTTTCCTGATTACCAGTTAGTGCCCACTATTGAGGAGTAACTCAGTGAGGAGATTGAAAGAATATACGCTTTCTGTTTAAGGCCAACACTCTATTGAATAGAAGACAATGTAACTCTGCAAAACAGGGTGATATGTCAACAAAAATATTAACAAATGTTAATGAGCAATGATTTTCCAATTTTAGCTATGCATGATGTATGTATGAATGTATGAGTGTTATCGTGCGTATGCTGAAAAAACAGATATACAACACAGGGAGTAACCAGACAAAACCATCTCAGGCACAAGCAACACTCAACTAAATCACATCCAAGATGATCATTCCAAGAAAAAGTAAGCGCCAGCTGAGGAAACATAACCTACTTCCTGCTTCAGCTTTACTGGGGAGAAACACAATCCGGAAGTAAACAAAACAAAGTGACAGAAAAGTACAGATACAGGGATAAAACATCCTTCTCCTGACTTCATCGGGGAAACAAATGTTTTCAAGAGTAACACTTCTACTGGGGATTGCCAAACCAATCTCAAGTAAAGTAGATGGACACCAAATCATCAAAACATTCATTGGGGAATTCAGGCCCACTTCAATGGGGAGATTAACACCACATCCTCAAAGGGAAAACCACAATACGTTCTTCACTAGAGAAACCGGGGACCCGCGTTCTTCAAGAGTGATTACGGTCCCGAGTTTTCTGGAAAAAGAACTTCCATTAGACCGAATAAAAACTTCACTGGAGAAATCTCGGATTAAAACCTTACATCATGAAAACTCAGACAAGGAGGAGAAATGAATCCAAACATGACCGAGGATACCAGAGTCTCAAACCCAATATGGCGAATCATCCTGAGTAAACTTTCCCGAGGGAAACAAAAACTTCTTAAAACGAATGGATTTTGTCCATTCCTGGGATCACCATTTTTGTTGTTGTTATTTTTTTTTGCATCACAAATTCTAAAGTAAAAGCAAATTGTAAATTCTTTTTGAAAAATCAATTTTGTTATTTAATATTTTTTCTTTGAAAGTTATTATCAATAATAAATGGAGTCTTTGCAAGCTAAACAAAAATAAGAAACACAAAGAATTGGGTAACAACTCAAACTTTATTAATAGAATGGTAGTCTGCGAATGGAGAGACTCCATAGATGATTAAAAAGTTTGGAAAATGGTAATGTATCATGGAAATGATACATTGTGATGCAATGACCACTATCCCCTCTAACAATTTTCGAAATCCTGAGCAGCAACTTCCGTTGGAGTATGATGAGGATTCAAGAAGATTATTGCTTCAATGATCAGATCTTGCATGATGCAGTTACTCGGTGGAGGGAAAGTCCCAAACTTTTTCCTAAGCTGCCCTTGCGGGTTTTCAACTTAGCGGGAAATTTATTCTGTTTATGTCTCTAACTTTTTCCTAGACCGCCCTTTCGGGTTTTCGGCCTACCGAGACGCTCTTTTTTGCCTAAGCCGCCCTTTCGGGTTTTCAACTTAGCGAGCTATTCTTTTATTTCTTTAGAGGAAGTATTTCTTGACTGCATCAGCATTAATGGGACGTGGGAACTCCTCGCCATCCATAGCTTCAAGAATTAATGCACCACCAGGGAAGGCTTTCTTGACAACATATGGGCCTTCAAAATTGGGAGTCCACTTGCCCCTAGAATCAGTGTTGAAAGACATGATCTTCCTGAGCATGAGGTCGCCTTCTCTGAATTCCCGAGGTTTGACATTTTTATCAAAAGATTTCTTCATTCTTTTCTGATATAAATATCCATGACACAAAGCTGTCATCCTCTTCTCTTCGTTCAAATTCAATTGCTCAAACCGATTTTGGACCCATTCATCCTCTGTCAACTTGGTTTCCATTATCACATGTAAAGAGGGAATCTCAACCTCGACTGGGAGTACAACTTCCATTCCATACACCAGGGAGAACAGGGTTTCTCCTGTTGAAGTGCGGACAGACGTTCGATATCCATGCAAAGCAAAAGGGAGCATTTCATGCCAATCCTTATAAGTAACGACCATTTTATGGATAATTTTCTTGATATTCTTATTAGCAGCTTCAAAAACCCCATTCATCTTTGGCCTATACGGAGAGGAATTATGATGGACAATCTTGAATTCTTCACACATCTCTGCCATCATTTTATTGTTCAAATTTGAGCCATTGTCGGTGATAATTCTGCTCGACACACCATACCGACATATAAGATTATTCTTGATGAAGCGCACAACCACCTGCTTAGTAAGATTGGAATATGAAGCAACCTCCACCACTTGGTGAACTAATCAATTACTACCAAGATGAAACGGTGTCCATTCGAAGCTTTAGGTTCTATCATCCCAATCATGTCAATACCCCACATGGAGAAAGGCCACGGGGAGGAAATCACATTGAGAAGTGTCGGAGGGACATGGACTTATCTGCATAAATCTGACATTTATGACATTTCTTTGCAAATTTATAAGAATCAGATTCCATTGTCAGCCAATAGTAACCTTCCCTTAGCTTCTTTTTAGCCATTGAATGTCCATTGGCATGAGTGCCAAATGAACCTTCATGAACCTCATCCATCAACATGTCTGCTTCGTGTCTATCCACGCATCTGAGCAAGACCATGTCATAATTTCTTTTATACAACACATTTTCACTGAGGAAGAAACTGCCAGCCAATCTTCTTAATGTCTTTCTATCCTTCTTCGATGCACCGACCAGGTATTCCTGAGTCTGAAGAAAATGCTTGATGTCATAATACCAATGTTTTTCATCTACTACATATTCTGTCATAAACACATGAGCGGGCCTATCCAGTCGCCGAACCATAATTCGAGGTATATCATTCTAAGTAATTACTTGGTACATAGAAGCCAGAGTTGCCAGAGCATCCGCCATCTGATTTTCATCTCTTGGAATATGATGGAATTCAACTTTATTAAAGAAGGGTAACAACCTTCTAGCATAATCTTTGTAAGGGATCAAGCCGGGGTGACGAGCATCCCATTCTCCTTTAATATGGTTCATTACCAAAGCTGAATCACCATACACATATAGATTTTTAATTCTGAGATCAATAGCTTCTTCGAGACCCATGATGCAAGCCTCATATTCTGCCATATTATTAGTACAATCAAATGTTAACCTTGCGGTAACAAGAATGTGCGATCCATGTGGAGTGACAATCACAACACCAATTCCTTTACCATAAGCATTCACAGCTCCATCAAATATCAAACTCCAACGAGATTCAGGATCAGGACCTTCCTCAGGAAATGGTTCCTCATAATGTTTTACTTTCAGGAACATCACATATTCATCAGGGAATTCATATTCCACAGACTGATGATCCTCCACTGGTTGGTGAGCAAGATAATCTGCCAACACACTTCTTTTAATAGCTTTTTGAGTGCAGTATTCGATATCATATTCAGATAACAACATCTTCCAGTGGGAAATTCTCCCAGTAAGAGAAGGCTTTTCAAAAATGTACTTAATTGGACCCATTTGGAGATCAACCAAGTAGTGTGATTCAACAAATACTGCCGCAAACGCTTTGCCGCCCAGGCCAAAGCACAACATGTCTTTTCCAGCATGGAATACCGCGACTCACAATCAGTGAACTTTTTACTGAGATAATAAATGGCGAACTCTTTCTTCCCTGTTTCATCCTGTTGTCCAAAATTACAACCCATGGAATTATCTAACACTGTCAAATACATAATCAACGATCTTCCTTCGACAGGAGGGAGGAATATAGGAGGTTCAAGCAGATATTCTTTAATACTTTCGAATTCCCTTTGGAAGTCATCCGTCCACACAAAACCTTGATCTTTCTTTAACAACTTAAAGATCGGTTCACATGTTGCAGTCATGTGGGAAATGAATTTGGAAATATAATTCAAACGCCCGAGGAACCCTCTGACTTGCTTTTCAGTTCTTGGTGCTGGCATCTCTTAAATTTCTTTGACTTTATCAGGGTCAACTTCAATTCCTTTCTGGCTAACAATGAAACCCAACAATTTCCCAGATCGAACACCGAAAGTATATTTATTTGGATTCAAGCGGAGACGATACTTCCTCAAACGCTGAAACAACTTAAACAAATCTTCTACATGCCCTTCTCTAGTCTAGGATTTGGAAATCATATCATCAACATATACTTCGATTTTCGTGTGCATCAGATCATGGAATAGGGTTGTCATAGCCCTCTGGTACGTTGCACCAGCGTTCTTCAACCCGAAGGGCATCACTCTGTAACAGAATGTTCCTCAGGGTGTGATAAACGTTGTTTTTTCCATGTCCTCTAGAGATATTATTATTTGATTATACCTGGAAAATCCGTCCATGAACAAGAATACTTTGAATTTTGCTGTGCTATCCATTAACATATCAATGTGTGGCAATGGAAATCATCTTTTGGATTAGCTTTATTTAGATCTTTGTAATCTACGCACATGCAGACTTTTCCATCTTTTTTTGGTACTGGGACAATACTGGCAATCCATTGAGGATACACTGATGTCACAAGAAAACTAGCATTAATCTGCTTTAGAACCTCCTCTTTGATCTTCACTGCCATATCTGGGTGAGTTCTTCTCAACTTTTGTTTAATTGGCGGACACTCTGTCTTCAATGACAAACAGTGCTCTACAATATCTGTATCTAGACCAGGCATATCTTGATAAAACCAAGCAAAAATATCCACATACTCTTTCAACAACTCAATCAACCTGCTCTTCATATCAGGATGCAACAATGCTCCAATCTTGACTTCCTTCAGATCTTCTTCTGAACCCAAATTGATCACTTATAATGGCTCTTTATATGGATGAATGGTATTTTCCTTGTGCTCAAGCAACCGTGAGAACTCTTCTGGAATCTCATCGTAATCTTCTTCTTCAGCCCCATAAACAAGACATTCAAAGTTGGGAGAGGGTGCAGGGTCATTGTATTCAACAGGTTTTTTAATTAATCTGCACATATGATTTATGATTGCTTTTAGAAACTGACACATATAACAAGTGATCATGCATATCGAATTTCAGTTATTTATTTATTTTTGAAAGGTTTTTTTTTCTCATTACCATTTTCCAAGAAAAAGAAGAAAATAAAGACACAATTTGGGAAGCAAAGACAACTTTTATTATTGATTTTAAAAGTCACAGCAAACATATAAGCCCTATAACATTAATAATTCCACCTTGGGCAAAGTGAAAGATTTTCAAAAATATTAACAAAACAAATTACTTTGAAACATGTATGCAAGAGGGAACATCAATGGTGATCCAGTTCTGAACCCTAACTCCGTGCGTCACATAATTCGGCATTTCCCGCTCTGCTTCATCTTCCATAATGACATTAATCTCGGAAATAGTTGGATGAAGATAACCCCCGCTACGGAAGATGTCTTGATACTTTCCTGCAGCAGACTTCAGCTTCATGCTCTCACCTTTTTCATTCTTCAAAGAGAATCCCAATCTGACTCTGTTCTTGTTCACAGGTGGATCCACAATCTGTCCCCATACCTCGCTATGACCCTTACGCACAACCTGCTGCGCATCCTTAAGCGAAACCATGGAATTCTCATTTCCTCTTATGTTATCAATGGATAAGGCTTGGAACCGGGTTCCAACAGCAGCTTCATCCGCCTCCACAATGCTGAAAGAGGACAAATGAGATATCAATAATGCCTGTTCCCCATTTATGATCACTACTTTCCCTTCACGTACAAACTTCAGTTTCTGGTGTAAAGTTAAAGTGACAGCCCTTGCCTCATGAATCCACGACCTTCCTAGCAAACAGCTATAAGCGGGTACAATATCCATGACCTGGAAAGTTATTTGAAACAAATGTGGTCCTATATGAATAGGCAAGTCCACCTCACCAATAACAGATTTCCTTGATCCATCAAACTCTTTCACAATGATGCCACTCGAGCACATAGGCATTCCTTGATATTTCAACTTCATAAGAGTGCTCCTCGGTATAACGTTCAAAGCAGACCCGTTATCAATCATCACATTGGAAAGTGAATCATTGTTGCAATTCATAGAGATGTGGAGGGCCAGGTTGTGATTCCTTCCTTCCTCTGGTAATTCATCATCGCAGAAACTCAAATTGTTACATGACGTAATGTTCCCTATTACGCTGCTGAATTGATCTATGGGCATATCACTCTCCACAAAAGCTTGGTCCAATACCCTCATCAAGGATTCTCTATGAGCAGATGAGTTCATCAATAAAGCCAAGATAGATATTTTTGAAGGAGTCTGCAGTAGCTGATCTACGATTCTGTAGTCGCTCATCTTGATTATCTTTAAAATATCATCCACTTCTTTCTCTAATGTAGCCCCACTAGTATCACCCGTAGCCTTCTTGGGTTCAACGTTCTCAGCAATTTTCTTTCCAACACTAACATCTTCTCGAACAACTGGTGCAAACACACGACCACTGCGAGTCACCCTGCTATTTTCAGCAATATTTCTGACATCAGGCATTGGCTGGATGGGAACTTCCACTCCATCCTCTAAGATTGTAGCGTTGTATTTGTAAGGAACAACCTTATCCGACTTGTAGGGGATATGACCCGAAAAACTAATCACCAATGGGGTAACAACTGGCTTGCTATAATATTCAACTTCAAAATGGGTAGGTGCGCCAAAATAAGGCACGATAACGTTTACCCCTTCTTCAACATAATCGGTCATTATTGAGTCATTTTTTAGAAAAAAAATCCTCATCTGAGGAGAAATACTCATCTACAAAGGCATACTCTTCATCCGACTCTTCTTCAGTCAAGCAAATCTCAACCAAATCAACTTCATGGTAATCATCCCTTTGACCTCTAACCTTGATAATTCCATTATCTAATAACAACTGAACACCCTTCTTCACGATTGAACATCCTCGGGAGTCCCGACAGTAAATTCGGCAAGATCCATACTGGTGTTCTACCTGACCAGCCATATGGCAGAAAGTAGCATGCAATTGCACAAGGTCCTCATTCATATACTCTACATCAAAAATTCTGAATTCTCCAAGACATCCAGAAACCATATTCACCTCCTCTTCATACTCTACCCTAAGAGGCCCTCATCCATCATCTCTTGTAAATCAGCCTTTATCTTATTGCAACCCTGTATGTCTGTACTACAAATAGCACAACCGGAATGGTCATGTGTATAGTAGCTAAATTCACAAAGGTCTGCATGCATTTTCACCAAATCTCCTCTAACCAGATTAATATCAAAAATCCAGAAGTCGCCTGGATAACCGGCCACCATATTCATAATGTTTACTCCTCCATGCTTGGGTAGAGGATTGTCTTTCACATTAGGGCCCACATGCTTGAAAGATAGAATACCAGACTTCACCAATTTCTGCACCTCGGTCTTCAAAGGATAACAATTCTCAACATTATGCCCTGGTGCTCCCTGATGAAAAGCACATGTTTGGCATGCCTTGTAATACCACGACAACGGTGACGGTACAACAGGGGGGGGGGGGGTCGGGTCTGAACCAACTTCTTCTGAATCAATGCCGGTAGTAAATCTATATATCTCATAGGAATAGGGTCATAACTCTCCCTTATCTGATTATACCCTTGATTCCCATGCTGGGATGGTCTCTTATAAGCAACGGTAGTTGGAGCTGCACCCACAACTGGAGTAACTGAGGCGACTTGCTGATGACGCTGATAATTCCTTCTAGGAGTATTAACCCTTCTCTCTTGCATAACAACATTTGCATCCCCTTCCTTCTTCTTGGTGAACCCATAAGATGGCTTCTTCACACCTCCAGAGCTTTCACTCTTTGCTAAACAACCTTCTCTTACAGCCTCTTCTAAGCAGATACCCATTCCTACCATTCCAGTAAAGTCACTTGGCGCACTTGCTACCATCCTCTCGTAGTAGAAAGCACCCAGCATTTTCAAGAAAATCTTAGTCATCTCCTTCTCTTCCATGGGAGGGATCAGTTGGGCGGATACCTCACGCCATCTCTGTGCATATTCTTTGAACGATTCCCTGTTTTTCTAAACCATGGCCCTGAGTTGATCACGGCCAGGCTCCATGTCCATGTTGTACTTGTATTGTTTGATGAACGCTTCTCCCAAGTCATTGAAAGTATGGATATTGACGCTGTCCAAACTCATATACCACTTAGCGCAACACCTGTCAAACTATCCTGAAAAAAGTGAATCAGCAGCCGCTGATCATCAGTATGGGTAGACATTCTCCTTACGACATCACCAAATGATCACGAGGGCAAGTGTTGCCCTTGTACTTCTCAAACTCCGGGACCTTAAACTTAGCAGGTATCTTAACATTCGGGACCAAGCATAACTCATTCACATTCTTCCAAAATAGATCTTTTCCCTTGAGAGCCTTCATCTCTCTTTGCATCTTATCAAACTGCTCTTGAAAATCATCCATTCTATCACAAAGACCCAAGTCTTCACTCGGTGGAGGGAAAGGATGACACACATCATCATTAACAAATAAAACCATATTCACCGAAGGAGGCGCAACAGGAGCAGCATGTACCACATGAGGTGCCGGAGTAACAATAGTTTGAACAATTGGAGTATCTTGAGGACCAACATTGAAACCTTCAGGTGCAAAATTCTCTGGAATTCCCCATGGATAACCTTGAGGCATGCGATTTTGAACAACAGCTGGAGTAGAAGATATGGGAACACTCGGAGCTTCAGTAGTTGCCCTTTTTTGGTTGAGGTTGAACACTCGGTGGATGATTCTGAGCATCCATCAGAGCTTCCATCAGAGCAGTCAGATTGACCATGCCGGCCTTCAAAGCAGAAACCTCCCTGCGCAGCTCGCGATTCTCTTGTTCTAGGTTGTCCATCTTTTTTCTGAAATTAGCCCGAGTGTTGTAGTGGTGAGTCAGCTTGCTGAACAAAGTAAAGAAGCTTGGTAAGACACCTGGATATGCATAACAAATTCAAGAAATATGTGCAATAGGATGCATGATATGCAATGCACATGATTTTATTTTATTTAATATTTCATGGGATTTAAAATTTATGGACATATTGCAAATATCAAAGTAATAACGCATTTGAAATACTGAAAAATTTCATTATAACAACTCCAAAATGGATTACAAGTTTCAATGATCCCAAGTACAAGATGAAAATATAATATAAAACCCTAAGAAGTAAAACTGATCAAGATCACTCTAACGTTGGCGCTTCCCCGTGAGCCTGGCAATCTGAGCCTTCAACCTCTGGTTTTCTTCCGCATATCTGGTGGTAACCTCCTTCCAATCACCTGAATCAGGAAGTGAGTAATCAACATATTATTGAAGATTAGGAGAAAATAAATCCCCTTGCCTCTCCATAGTCTCTACCGCTCGACTCTCAAGGATCTCAATCAAGGCGTCTTTCTCCTTCAAGTCTGCTCTATAGGAAATCTCAAAAGTTTGGAACTTTTTCTTCCAAGCATCCTTTTCCTGTTGTATCCCGACCAAAGCAAGTTGCTGATCTTCTAGATCATCTAATAAGGGAGGAGGGGTCTTCACAAATAGATCAGGCATAGGTGTTTCCCGGGAATACGGCATCTTCAACTGAATAGCTCTCGTTTGGACCCACTGAAGATGTGGCTCCAAAGAAACAGCACCCCTAGGTCCCAAATCCTTCCTACTCTTCTTATGAACATGACACCAGGCCTTCCCAATCTTCTCCCTAGCTTCCCTATGGTATTCTCCTTCCTTCAAAAATAAACTACTCAAATGAATACTATTTGGTTTATCCCTCATCGGATAACCGAGCTGTCGTCGTGCAAGAACAGGGTTATAGTTTATTCCTCCCTTTGTACCAAGAAGAGATACATTGGGGAAACTACCACAACTGTCAATAATCTCTATATCCTAGTAAGCTCGATGATACCAATAAATATTCTAGTGAGTAAGTTCCATGACCTTAGGAGCCCAACGGGGTTCCTTCTTGACATCCCAAAAAGCATCAGACTGAGGCATATGAGAGATAAACCACCGGTACAATAGGGGCGTGCAACAGATAATCATACCCCCCATGATAAGAACTCCGAAGATGAATAGAGTAATAAGCATCACCTAACAAGGTAGGAATTGGGTTTCCAATAATGAAGATCCTGATAGCATTAATGTTAACAAACTTGTCCACATTAGGAAATAAGAACAACCGTAAGCAAGTAGAGCAAAGATGGCCTCAAAAGCGACTGTACTCTTCATCTTGGCAAAGTAACGAGCTTTCTCTAATAAGAACTGAGCTGGTAATCCTATAATCCCTCCTTTGGTAGTCATATGAGCTTCCACCTCAAACTTCCCCAGATGAATCAAAGCAACAATCTCATGTGGTTTTGGCTCACCCTCCAAACCAGTAAAAGGAACACGATCAGTAACAGGTAAATCCAACAGATAAGAATACTCCTGCAGTGTAGGCATCACCTGATAGTCGAGAAAAGTAAAGCAATGATACATCGGATCATAGAACTGAGCCAAGGTTGAGAGAATACCCTCCTTCATCTTCAGCTTCAAGAGAGGAATGATGGATCCATACTTCTTCCAAAAATCTGCAGAACACTCAATCTCGAGAATTAGACTGATCAACTCATCTATCTTGGGATCCTTGAAATTGTACTTCCCGATATTTCTCTTTCCAGAATCCATGGTTAAAAAGTACCTGAGATATTCACAAATGGTCAACTTTTAAATCCCTTGAAATAAGATATCTTCAAAACATGCTTATGAGTGCATGGACGCATGATGAAGCAATCACACACAAGATCACACATATAGGGTTTATAGGTTCAACGTCACGAGCATGAGGTCGAAGGTACTACCCATAAGGTATTGGTCTAAAAGTTATCACCTGCCGAACAAGGTTCTAGAGGTTCCCAGAGTCTACATCCTTCCTTCGGATATTACTAACTTCCCGATTAACTCAGTAATTAGTAATATTCTCAAGAAAAACTCATCCGAGCGTAGTATCGCGTGACAACTATTTCCGGATTACTCCGTCATAGCTTCCGCACTACACCTAAAAGGCCAAGATGGGTTTGATATTCTACGGTCCTCAGTTTCAGCAAGCTCCCAGGTCGAAAGCAGTACGTCTTCCCGATTACTCGGTAAACGACACTACAGTCAAAGGGGCCTCCACTGAGTGGGGGATCTCATGCCTCCTTTTTTGGGATTACTCCCTCAAAGTTAACATGACTATACCGCCCGTCCTATCTTAAAGTTTTCCCAAGTCCGGGTATAGGACTTATAGGTAATCACCAAGCACCCTGAAAACCAGAAAAATCCAGACAAACATAGATATAACATATAATATATAACAAACAATAGCACATTTACAGATATAAACAAAGATAGGTTTAACCCACTTAGGGATGGACCAACAAGAGGTCAATCTTTCCCCAGTGAAGTCGCCATTTTTCTGTAGCGGTAGAAATGTTTAAGACTAAGCCATTGGATTGACTAGACTTATACAGATCAAAATAAAAATCCCCACCGTGCTTTATTGTTTCCAAAGGAATGAGAAAAGAGCGAATAACCCAAAAGAGGGGAGAAAGATTCAAGGTAAGGGGGTTGGTGATGCAAAGGGAAGGTATTCGCATCCTAAACATCTACGGTACTCCACAGGAACCTCTTTGTAAAATCTGTATATTTTGGCTATAAAATATTGTATGAAAATGGATGGTGGAGGTGAGAAAAGAAATATATTTTTTTATGACTTTTGCACCCGCCGCGGTTGCGAACCTTTAGTGCCTACGTACCACCTTTCGTGCAATAGGGGATCATGGTACACGTAGTTCACCTTTAAAAATTTTAAAACACAAGTGTGTTGGTTAATTTTATGAGATAATACGTCGTTGTCATTGTCCGTGTGGAAAACATACTTACTACCCACAATTATGAGAAAGGAGAATTTGCATCATCTCAAAGTGGAGGATATGGCTTGGATTTTAAAATCAACAATATCTCACTCAACACCCAAGTGGAAAATATCTCTCTTCACTACATATTATAGAAGTATAGTTGTTTGCATCACTACAAGGATTGACAAGAGTCTAATCTTTTGAGAAAGGTTTTAAAATATAAAGCCAAAGTGGAAAAATGGTTTGAAATGAGATTGATTGACTTTTAGTCTTCTCACAAAAAATGTCAAGGTATTACTAAGTTGATTGAAGTTTATTTATGAAAAGTTTTTGAAAATGGATGGATCTAAGTCCAAGTTTATTATGAAAGTGGTTCAAGTTTAGAAACACAAGAAGAGTTTTCAAAAGGAGAGAGAATATTTTTGAAATTAAAGAAGATGGGAGGAGAAGAAGAGACTATCCTAAAGAATAAGGTAAAAGCTAGGGATAAGAACCATCTAACCAACAAGAAGCCAATACTTGACATTATGAGTCAAGATAGAATTCACATTCTTTGGATTAAAACCAAGCAAGCAAAGATACTAGACCTCTTGAGAGAACCAAACTTCAAGTGTATTAAGTCTTCACAAAAATTGGGCAGAGTAACGGTTGTATACGGGTGAATTCCAGATTATAAACAAAGAGTGTAATCACAATAACCTGCACACAAAACAAACAAATAACCCAATGTCTTGAGGTAAACCTCAAGAGCTCCAGATAAAAATATTCAGATAAGGTCACAAGGTCTCCAATCATAGGCCAAGGTTTCTAATCCTAAGTCCAAAAAGTCCAATGCTCCATAATGCCAAGGATAGTAACCCAATAGTCCAAGTATCATTAAAGATTTTTTATGGTTCATGTTGATTATTATGTGTCTTAGAAAAGAAAAGTAAAGCTCAAATGAGCAAAACATAAAAATGACAAGAAAGTAAATACTCAAATAAGCAAAGATGAAAATAGCATGAAATGCTAATGCTAAAAGTAAATAGTGCATAAAAATAAAGGGGTATATAATAAAAATAAAGGATAAAGTCAATTATTAGTGATTAGTGGTTAGTTGGATGATCATCTTGAAACTTGCATTTGGAACTCATTAGAGGATTGGTAGAACTAAAGCCTTCATACAACAAGTTGCATTTGCTTTTTGTCAAGTATATCATCCATTTGGAATCCTCATGAGTACCATTTAATGATCAATGATGTTTAAGTGATCAGTGTTGACCAAAGGTGTTGTAGATCCATTAGAGGATTGGTAGAACCAAAGCCTCCACACAATGAATCTCAAGGTTATTGGATCAAAGAGATCAAATTAACATACTTGGGCTTGCAAACATAAGTTTGGGCCACGAATGATCATTTATTCGAATCGGGACAAAATTTAGCGCTATGTTAAGCAATCGTAAGTGGACTTATATAGAAGTCGCACCTATTTTGAGGCCGGTCAATAGCAATCTATGTACCATTTGTTTTGAGACATGATATAGAGATCATGCTCCAATAACACTTAGTGCAATAAGAAAAGGGATGAGATGAAGATGGGTGGTAGAGAATATACAAACCACTTTTGAATTAAATTTAATCAAACTATTATTAAAATCATTCATCCATTTTTGTGGAGTTAGACCCAACACCATGGATCCAATGATGTTAATAAAGTTCATGATCAATAATTTAACCCAAGATCAGTCAGAAAATAGTCACAAAATAATATTATATTTAATATATACAAAAAGGGTTTAAAATAAAATGTTTTAAAATAGAAATAAAAGAGAAAAATATCAACTATGTTCAAATTGATCAAGAAATAAAAGTAAGTCCATGGAAAAATCAGAAAAGGACTCAAATGATCTTATACATTTTTTGGTAATTTTTTAAAGTCAGAAACTATTTTTAAAATTAAAAGAAATGAGTAAAATAAACTAAAAATGATAAAAAATACCAAAGTCAGAAATAAAAAATAAGTGAGGTCACCAATATTTGTCACAATATCATTGGATCATTCCATAATTTTTTCAGAATTTAAAAATGCATAAAAGTATTTTTAAACATTTAAAACAATACAAATAAAGTGAAAATTTATAAAAAATACCAAAACACAAAATTAAATTGTGAAAAAATAAAAATCAGAAAGAGAATAATCAAAAATATTTTTCATAATTTTTTCAGAATCTTTGGACTAAAAATGGATTTTCTATGATTTTTTGAACTTTAAAACAATTAAATACAAAAATCAGAAAAGAAAATAAAAGTAAAAAATATGTGGACCATTGGATGAGAGTCAAACGCGTTATTAATCAAATCCAAGGGATCTGGTGCGCTGTGCATATCATGGTCATTAGTGAATAATGCATATGATCAATAATTAATTCAGATTTCAAAAAATACAAGTGGCGTGCCATCATTGGTTGGAAGATGACACGTTGGTCATCTTCAACCTCCAGTCAACGTGAATTGCAGGTCTCTCAAACTGTGAAATCAGAAGCTCTATGCCATTTGTTTCGTCTCTTCAAGTCGAAGACAACTACACCCTCGCGACAAATTTATATAAACTGTAGCTCAAGCAATTTGGAAGGAAAGTTTTGAAAAGGGATTTGAAATTTCATGGTCAAAACGTGTTTCCAGTAGAAGACAAGTGTTGCGACTAGAACCAGGGCAATGAGAGCATCACAATGATATCAAAGTTTTGAAGAATTGATGAAGGAATCTACCTATTGAAGTTGATTTGCAGAGCTCTGAAACTGGACTTATATGGAGCAATATAGGGAATGATTCTTGAATATAATTATATGGTTAGCTTCATGGAAGATATAGGAAGATGAATTGATGGAAGAATTGGATTGAAAAAGGCTTGAGAATGAATTTCGAAGTTGCTGAATTTTAAGTTATGGAATAAGTTTGGCAGGGTGATTCTGGCTATCCAATCTTGAGGAAATGAATGGGGAATGACCCTCTATTTATAGGGAATCAAATGGAATGTCCAAGCGTGTGAAATGATGAAGTTTGGAGGGAAATCCTGTGAAGTTGCAAACAAGAAAACTGTGACTTCCAATTTGATCAAAACTCATCCAAAACGTGCGTTTTGCTATGCTAATCACTTCTGGAACTTTATTAAACATGTTTAGAGGCAAAAACACGCAGAAACAAAGTGTTTAGAAGCCAAATCAAGGATTTCAAACTTATGACTTGGTGAAAAATTCAGTTTCAAATTGCTAACTTCTGACCAATGGCATTCTCAGCTCAAGGGGTCTTAGGGCATGATTCTTAATGCTTTAGAAAGATGAGGTTACAAGCTTTGTAATGTGAAAATAATGGAGACAAATGGATGCTTGAGCTGAAAGTTATAACGAGTCAAAGTTGGAAAAAATGTTGACTTTCCATACTTAGAAATATTTCAATTTTTTTCCCAAAAATGACTTATAATGTCTTGCATCCAAACATAGCCTTCCACTTGGAATTTGCTCTTTACCAAAAAATATGGCATGAAGTAGATCTCTTGAATGACATTTTGAAACTTGAACCATTCAAAATATCCAAAAATTGATAGAGTTATGACTTGTTGAAGTTGGCAAAATTTCATAAAATGACCTATAATCTTTTGTATCCTTAAGGTAACTTCCATCCATTTTCTCACTTTGCACATAAAATAATGCATAAAGTTCACATCCTAAAGATCATTATGGAAAAATAATGGGCTCAAGGTGATAAAATTGACCAATTTATGATCATTTGAAGTCACACATGGAAAATTGGGGATTCATCTGGAGGACTTGTAATCTTTCTTCTTCATCAAGTTTCTTCCACATAAAAACTCCTTTGAACTTTTGAAGTGATTTATTGATAAACCTTTGAAGAGAAGTATGTCTTTGGAATCACTCATAAATACCAAAAGATGAGCAAGATATACTCCTTCGAAGTTCAAAACCCTAGCTCCTAGATCAAGAAACATGCCTTGAGGAACTTTGACAATTTTGAACAAACTTCTTGTACCAACACAAATGCTTTGTAAATATAAGTTGTTGAGGATGATAATGATAACTCATAGAAACCACAACCACTTCCATATCTTGAGAATTGAGAGAAATATGCATTTGTGACTAATGGGAACAAAGCTTTGTCCAAGCAAGCCAACTTCTCTAACCAATCCCTTGTGCTTTTGAACCAAATTTTATAAATTTGAAATGTGGTGAACCAAAATAAACTTGCCATGCCATTCCTTCCAAAACAAATTCAATGGTGAGGCCTGAACTTCTCAAGCTTTATTAACTAGGGCATGGAAATAAACTCATGAACCCATGGAGCAACTCGCTGAATCTTATTGCCTTTACCTACATGGATAACAAGAAAGACAAACCAAAATTGCATTTTATTAATTAAAAGAAAAAATCAAGACAAAAAAATATTAATGATCACAAAAGGACACAAGTCAAGGTGCTTGGTGATTCCTCAAAGAGAAAAGCTAAATCTAGGGAGGGGAACGAAGAATCCTAATGTGATCTTTTTGTGATGGAATCAACATGTTATGATGAAGGGATCTTAGGGGAAAAAATTGGGGTACAACACCCGGACAAAGTTGTTCCCTATAATTATAGGGCTGACATCTATTACCATGGCGTCAAGCAAGACCTGTTGGCTGCTGAAGACAAGGTTACTGGAAGTACTGGTCCTGACATTGACAATATCATCGGAACTAGTAAAATAACAAGAAGAGGAAGAGTGTTCTCTCTCGAAATTTCTCCTCCTAAAGGCATTACTATTCATGTGGTCATTCCTGCTGCTGTTCCTGTTAATACTACCACTACTACTCCTTTGATTAACCCTGTTGCCACCCCTGTCACCGAGTCAGCTGAGACTCGAGGCAAATAGATTTTGGTTGAGCCTGTCCAGACGAAGGCGCATTCAGAATCCATTTTGGAGGTCTCTAATAAAGAAATGGAAGAAATATTGAAAATAATTAAAAAGAGCGACTACAATATGGTCGAACAACTGGGGCAGACCCCTTCCAAGATTTCAATGCCGGCCCTACTGTTGTGCTCCGAAGCTCATGCAAAGGCTTTGGTAATATTCCTCAAGACTGCTCATGTGCCGCAGGAAACCTCCATTGATAAATTTGAAGATTGTGTGAATAGTTTGACCGTTGATAATGGACAAAGCTTTTCTGATGCTGATTTGACACCCAGGGGAAGAAAACACAATGATGCGCTGCATGTCTCCATCGAATGCAGGGGCACCACTTTGGCTCATGTTTTAGTGGATACCGGATCATCGCTGAATGTTCTGCCCAAGAACGCTCTTGACAGATTAGACTGCGAAGGTTTGACTCTGAAGCCTGACAACATTGTGGTGAGGGCTTTCAACGGTTCAAAAATAATGGTGCACGGGGAGGTGGATATCCCTATCAAAGTTGGTTCTCATACCTTTGACTCCACCTTCTACGTGATAGACATCCGACCATCTTACTCCTGTTTGTTGGGACGCCCTTGGATCCATGGGGCTGGAGCTGTTACTTCCACTCTGCATCAGATGTTGAAGTACCTGACGAAGGGAAAGATTGTCACAATACGTGGTGAAGAGGAGTATATGGTAAGCCACATCAAGACTCCTTGTCAGAATTTTGAAGAGGTGCCTCAGACTATGGCTGCAACCGAGACTGTTACCAGCATGCCAAAGATCACCAGACCTCCCTTGAAAATGGCTTCTCTCAAGGATGCCAAGGAAGTCATTGAAGAAGGTAGGTGTACCATTTGAGGTCAGCTCCCTGACATTCCATACAAATCTGATAAGTTTGATTTGGGTTTCACTTCAGGGGCTCAAAGGGATGTTCATCGTACTCATGCCGGAGGACCTCCCCTACGCATCAGCAATCATGGGATCAACACTTTTAGAAGACAGTGATGGTGACAATGACGTGGGCAACTGAATCTTCCCTACTACCAACGGTGGCCCCAGTAACTGGAAAGCTAAAGACTTTGTGTCAATTACTTTTATTCAGGAGTAATTGTCTTTTTTGTTTTTTTGTTTTTCTGGATATGTAATAAATGAACAATATAAACTCTATGGCCTTGTGTCTTACCCGGGGCACAATGGTTCATTTGTGAGGGTTATAATTTTTCAATGTCATATGTCATTAATAAAGCATTGGACGTTTAGCATACAAATTTTGTGCTCTTTGTTTTTCTTTTCTGCTTTTATTTTATCAATGCAGCTATGTTCTGACACACACTCACACATCAAACTGAAGATCCATATCCACTATGGATCCCGTTGGTAACAGTTTTGCTATTGCCGGTTATGACTTTGAAAATCCGATCAACCAAGCCGAGGACGAAGGCGAGGAAGATTGTGAGTTACCAGAAGAGCTTTCTAGACTGCTACAACAGGAAGAAAGGGCTATACAGCCTTATGAAGAGCCAATTGAGACAGTGAATCTAGGTATAGAAGATGACAGAAAAGAAGTTAAGATAGGTGCTAATTTGGAGCTTAGTGTCAAACATCGATTGATTCAGATGTTGCATAATTATGTTGAGATCTTTGCTTGGTCATATTAGGACATTCCAAGACTAGACACCGATATTGTGCTTCATCGTCTTCCGACAAAAGAGGGCTAGCCTCCAGTAAAGCAGAAGGTCCGTCGTATGCATCCTAAAATATCAGAGAAAATCAAGGCAGAAGTTATGAAATAGTTCAACGCTGGGTTCTTAGCTGTCACCTCCTATCCATAATGGGTTGCTAACGTAGTTCCGGTGCCTAAGAAGGACGACAAGGTACGTATGTGTGTGGACTACAGAGGCTTGAACAGCAAGCCCCAAGGATGACTTTCCGCTTCCCCATATTGATGTTCTGGTTGACAACACCGCACAACATAATATCTTCTCCTTCATGGACAGATTCTATGGTTATAATCAGATCAAGATGGAACCCGAAGACATGGAGAAGACAACTTTTGTCACACAGTGGGGTACTTTCTATTACAAGATTATGCCATCTGGGTTGAAGAATGCTGGGGCAACCTATCAGCGAGCCATGTTAGCTTTGTTCCACGACATGATCCATTACGCGATAGAGGTCTATGTTGACGACATGATAGCCAGATCTCAAGCAAAGGAAGATCACCTCGATCACTTGCAAAAGCTATTTGATAGACTGAAGACGTACAAGTTGAGGCTAAATCCAAACAAGTGAACCTTTGGGGTAATGTCTGGTAAACTCCCAGGTTTCATTGTCAGTGACAAGGGTATTCAGGTAGACCCTGCAAAGGTTAAAGCTATACAAGATATGTCGGCTCCTTGCACTGAGAAGGAAGTTAGAGGTTTCTTGGGACGCCTAAATTACATTGTCAGGTTCATTTCCCATCTAACTGCTACTTGTGAGCCAATCTTCAAACTCCTGAAGAAAGATCAAGTGGTAAAGTGGAATGACGAATGCCAGACTGCCTTTGACAAAACCAACGAATACCTACAAGAGCCTCCAATTCTGATGCCTCCGATTGAAGGAAGACCTTTGATAATGTACTTAACAGTGTTAGATAATTCAATGGGGTGTGTGTTGGGGCAGCATGACGAGTCCGGTCGAAAAAAGCATGCAATATACTACCTTAGCAAAAAATTTACCGACTGTGAAACAAGATACTCACTGCTCGAGAAAACTTGCTACACTTTGGCATGGGCTGCTCGCCGACTAAGACAGTATATGTTAACCCACACTACTTTATTGATATCTAAGATGGATCCTATCAAGTATATCTTCGAGAAGCCCGCTCTCTCTGGAAGAATAGCGAGATGGCAAATGATCCTGACTGAATAGGATATTCAATATACAACCCATAAAGCAATCAAGGGAAGTGTTTTAGCTGATCATTTGGCTCATCAGGCTCTGGATGACTACCAATCCATGAACTTTGAATTCCCGGATAAGAATATTATGTTAGTGACTGACTGTGAAAAACCTGGACTAGATAAAGGACCTGAGAAAGGATCCCAATGGACTATGGTTTTTGATGGAGCTTCCAATCCACTTGGAAATGGCATCAGTGCTGTAATCACATCTCCCAAGGGCTGTCATACTCCCTTCACTGCCAGACTATGTTTCAATTGTACCAACAATATGGCTGAGTATGAAGCATGCATCATGGGTCTCAAAGCTGCTATTGACTTAAGAATCAAGTTCTTGAGTGTTTCCGAATATTCAGCCTTGGTAATAAGTTAAATTAAAGGAGAGTGGGACACAAAGCATCCTAATCTCATCCCGTACAAAGGACATGTGTTGACACTGATTCCACACTTTGAAGAAGTCACTTTTGAACATTTTCCACGAGAAGAGAATCAGTCAGCGAATGCGCTAGCTACTATGTCATCCATGTTCAAGGTCAGATGGGACAACGAAGCTCCTCAGATCAACATTGAGATATTGGATGAACCAACTTACTGCTATGAGATCGGTACTGAAGGGGTAACAGACAAACCTTGGTTTCATGAAGTGAAAAGGTATCTCGAAGCTCAAGAATACCCTGAGGGGGGAATCTGTCAATGATAATAAGTTTCTGAGAAGGTTCTTTGCAAAGTTCTTCCTCAGTAATGGAACTCTCTACAAGCACAACCACGACTCTACTTTACTTCGGTGTGTAGACAAGAGCGAAGCAGAAAGGATTATGGCAGATTTACATGAAGGTACCTTTGGAACCCATTCTAGTGGACACACCATGGCTAAAAATATCCTACGGGAAGGATACCATTGGTCCACTATGGAAACAGACTGTTATCAGCATTCACGGACTTGTCACAAATGCCAGATCTACACTGACAAAGTGCATGTGCCTCCGGTTCCCGGGAATGTCTTGACTGCTCCCTGACCCTTTGCAATATGGGGCATTGATATGATAAGAGATATTAGACCTACTGCTTCAAATGGGCATCGCTTCATCCTAGTCTCCATTGATTACTTCACGAAGTGGGTCGAGGCTGCCTCATTTGCTTCTGTTACCAAGAATGTTGTGGCGCGATTCATCCAGCATAACCTTATCTGTCGGTATGGCACCACCAAAAGGATCATTATAGATAATGGTACAAATCTCAATAACACTATGATCACCGAGCTCTGTAAGTAATTCAGGATCCAGCATCATAACTCTTCTCCTTACCGGCCGAAGATGAATGGAGTTGTGGAAGCTGCTAATAAGATATTAAAAAGATCGTCCAAAAGATGACAGTGACATATAAATACTGACATGAGATGTTAGCATTTGCTCTTCATGGTTACCGCACCTCAACACGTATGTTGACAGGAGCAACACCTTTATCTCTGGTGTATGGTATGGAGGTTGTCCTACCTATCGAAGTCTAGATCCCTTCTTTGAGAATCATGAAGGATGCAGGCTTGAACAAAGATGAATGGATCCAGACCCGACTTGACCAACTAAACCTGATTGATGAAAAAAGGTTAGCGGCTATTTGTCATGGTCGGATGTACCAGAAGCGTACGGTCAAGGTTTTTAACAAGAAGGTCAGACATCTGGTATATCAAGTTGGTGATCTAGTAATCAAGCGCATCATTCTTCCGCAAGGTGATCCCAGAGGTAAATGGACTCTCACATACAAAGGGACATTTATGATCAAGAACATATTTTATGGTGGAGCCATGATCTTAACCACTATGGACGGTGACGACCTTCCTCACCCTGTGAATGCAGAAATAGTTAAAAGATACTACACATGAATAAAGACCCGCTAGGTTGACTGGCCTAGGAAAATAAAGGGCATCCCGGCGAACCAAAAGGGTTCAGGCAAAAATTAGGGATAAATACAAACAAAAAATCTACACACCCGGCAAGTCGAAAACCTGAAAAGGCGACTTGGAAAAAAAGGGGCATCCCGGTGGAGTGAAAACCCGAAAGGGCGGTCCAAGAAAAAGTTAGGGATTTAAAAGCGTATAACTATGTCCCGTTGGATCATTTTGCAACCAGACTTCAACATCAACTATCAATCTCAAACATTACCAATCAATCCAGTCAACTTCAGATAAGTAGAAAAGTGATGAGACGCTCAAGGACATAAGGGAAATAGCAGAATTGAAACTCAATGGGATTATTACACATAGTTGTTTTCTCTTTGTATACTATTTTGTATAGTCTTCATTTTCACGATGGCATTCTCCTACTAGAATGCCAGTCTCAGTGTACAAAAAACGCCTATTATAGACAAACTTCAAAATCAATACAAATCATTTCTTTGAAAGTACAAAACTTTTTGTTTTTATTTTTTTTGTTTTGTTTTGCAAAAAAAAATCCAGTGATTATCTTTGACATATGCATTTGAATATGGTTACTATTTACAAATACTTCCATAGAAAACAGAAAGACAATTGCTAATGACTTTAAGAAACGGGACAAAGTCCAAAAAGCCATTTGTTGTCCCCGCAGTTATGTTCTCCAGCAGGTACAAAGGCAAAGTCATCCTACTGCAAAGTCACCGCTACATCTTTAGCATACGTCCTAATGATGTCTATGTCCCCCAGTAGAGTTTACTTCCCTATTTGCGGAAGTTCATCCCCCACCGGAGTTTATTTCTCTACATTGGTAAGATTTTCAAACGGAGAATCTTCTCCCCAGCGGAGCATTCTCAAGCAGAAGTCAAAGATCCCCGGCAGAGTATCCTCAAACAGAAAGAGGAAATCCCTGGAAAATCATCTCCATTCATTATCCCCAGCGAAAATAAAAGAATCACCTTCCTCATCTACCAAACAGCATTCCGGGAGTCAACTTCCCAATACTCTCCAGCAAGCAGTCAGGGATTTATTTTCCTAGACTAAGAAATGTCGCAACAACATTCCATGTTCATACATCATGGTATGCACATTGCATACAACACAATCTCATTTATTTTGAGAACATCATTACACGTTGCATTTCATACAGCATGACATTGCATACGACTAACTCTTTATCTTTTCAGGTAAGATCAATCAACAAACACCATTAACTGCTTATATGGCATGACAGTCTTCTCAAAGGCTACATCTGATGAATGACTATTTCAGCATTTTCCTCAAAAAAATCATTCTCAAGACCTCTGCTGGTTCAGTTTAAATCGACCAATGATTTATCCTGATTCTTCTCTGGTAGACACTTTCTCTGGTTCAGTTAAATCGACCCTAATATTTTTCTGATTCTTATCCAGTTAAAGACAACTCAAGACCTCAACTGGTTCAGTTTAAATCGACCAACGATTTATCCTGATTCTTCTCCGGTAGACACTTTCTCTAGTTCAGTTAAATCGACCCTAAGATTTTTATGATTCTTATCCAGTCAAAGACAACTCAAGACCTCTGCTGGTTCAGTTTAAATCGACCAACGATTTATCCTGTTTCTTCTCTGGTAGACACTTTCTCTGGTTCAGTCAAATCGACCCTAAGATTTTTCTGATTCTTATCCAGTCAAAGATAACTCAAGACCTCTGCTGGTTCAGTTTAAATCGACCAATGATTTATCCTAATTCTTCTTTGGTAGACACTTTCTCTGGTTCAGTTAAATCGACCCTAAGATTTTTTGGATTCTTATCCAGTCAAAGACAACTCAAGACCTTTGCTGGTTCAGTTTAAATCGACCAACGATTTATCTTGATTCTTCTCCGATAGACACTTTCTCTGGTTCAGTTAAATCGACCCTAAGATTTTTTAGATTCTTATCCAGTCAAATATAACTCAAGACCTCTGTTGGTTCAGTTTAAATTGACCAATGATTTATCCTGATTCTTCTCCGGTAGACACTTTCTCTAGTTTAACTAAATCGACCCTAAGATTTTTCTGATTCTTATCCAGTCAAAGATAACTCAAGACCTCTGCTGGTTCAATTTAATCCGACCAATGATTTATCCTGATTCTTCTCCGGTAGGCATGTCCTCTGGTTCAGTTAAATCGACCCTGATATTTTTTCTGATTCTTATCCAGTCACAGATAATTCAAGACCTTTCTCTGGTTAAGTTAAATCGACCCTAAGATTTTTATGATACTGTAAAACCTGGAGTCCTACCAGATAACCGTTTATTAATGAAGCCTGGACCCGACCAGATGATAGTATAATCTATGACACCGAAGCCTGGACCCGACCAGATAACGATATACTTCAGATTCAAGTTGAAGTCTGGACCCGACCAGATAACAACTTATTTTCTTCAAATGACTAAAGCCTGGATATGACCAGATAACAGTTCAATGTCTACAATTACTGCGAAGCCTGGAACCGACCAGATAGCCGTTAATTTCATATCCCCCAATAGGTCATTGTGAAGCCTGAAATACGACCAGATAGCAGTCAACCTTATTGTCCTCAGCAAGTCCCTGTGAAGCATGGATCCCGACCAGATAGTAGTTAACTTTCACCTCTCCAGTCAAGAGATAACTACCCAGTAGAGTAATGGACAACTGAAGCTCCTAGACTCTATTTCCCAAGACAGATACCAACATTCCACAGTGGACTCCCCCTCAGACAATAGGAACAAAAATCCCCACAAAGGATTCTCTCATGAAATCAATATCAACTCTAGATGGCATCTTGAAGCCCATCTACGATGAATCTCCGTCATATTCTCTAGATGGCATCTTTAAGCCCATTCCTTACACAATCAACCAAAACATCATCGAGTGCAAATTTCTGGGCACTATAGTGTTCAATCATCTTCCACCTTCAGATCACGAAAGGCAGACAAGCCAATCTACATCTTCAGGTCTAAGAAGAATGAACAGGAGCAACTGTTGTACCCTAAAATTTGCCCTCTCATATTTTCCCAAGATTTTTTCCTTACGTGGTGGTTACAAACACTTGTTTAAAGAAAGAGGAAATTTTTGAATCTTAGCAAAATGTCTTTCGATTGGCAGCTCAACAATGTCCTTCGATTGGCAGTTAAACAGTGCCCTTCGATTAGCCTAACAACAAGTTTCGACCGAGCTTTCAAAATCCTCAAATACAAGCTTGACTCACTAGTCTTCGATTGGATATTTAACACCCTTCGATCAAGCTTTGGTTAACAAGTCTTCGATTGAGCTTTGTTTTCCTTTGAAATGGCTCCCTTCGATTCAGAAAGAAGGGGAGCTCCTTTGGGCTTCTTTCGTTTGAAGCACCTTTGGCTTCTTTTGTTTGGAGCATCTCTAGGCCTCCTTCGTTTGAAGCGCCTTTAGTTTTTGCCACACAGGCCCCATTTGGACGAATGGCCTGCATACCTGCCTGCACAAGGCGGGAATTTTCTTCATACCTACAAGGAAAACACCTGCTACATGCTTGCCTGCACAAGTCAGGAACTTCCCTCATGCTAAGTTTTGATAGCACAATTTCTACACTATGGCATTCCAAAAGTCCATTCGAAGGATGTATATTGCTGCCCATTCGAAGAAGCTGAATCAGAGCCATTCGAAGAAGCATGCAAGAGGTCCAATTGAAGGGCAAGGAATGAAGGCATTCGAAGAAGGCCAAAGCATGCATAAAGAGTCCATTCAAAATGGCCATGCGAAGGACACACTAAAGGCCCATTCGAAAGGTACACCAAAAGGACCATCTAAAATCCCAGTCGAAAGAGGTAACTTGAGCCCAGTCGAAGGCTACACAAAAAATCCCATTAGAAGGGAGCGTGGGAGGTCCAATCGAAGGATAGATAATGGGGGTATTCGAAAGCCAAAATTGTCCATATTTATTCAAATTTAAAAAGAGGACAAGATCCCATGTTTTTGGCCACAGTTACAAAACTTCATTCATGGCCTTGAAAATGTTTGTTTATGGCAGTTAAACTTGTGTCTTCTTGTCCTCTCCCTCCTACTCTATATAAGCAGCATGATTGAAATCCAAAAAGGACACAAGAGGTTGGAGAGACGCTGCTCATAAACCCACCATAGTTATTAAAAATAATCCAAGAGGACCCAACAACTCTAGTCCCCAACAAGTTCAATTCTCCAACAAGGTAAGTCCCTCTGACCTTGTACCTTTCGTTTTCAGTATGGCATGTAAATAAAACCTATTTCCATTTTATTTATGTCCTTTTCGATCGTATGTTTTTCTTGTCTAAATATACATGTTAGAGCTAACCCTTGTACATACTTAAACAAAAAGAAAATGATTAGAGTTAAACAAAACCTTAGGCTTCCCCCCTCATCGCCTGACTGCCCCAAACAAAAGAGGCACCTTCATGATTGTTTTGCAGGTCCACCTACCTTCATAGTCCAAATGAACTAGGCAGAAAAGAGTCCAAACGAAGGATCCTCATACTGCTTCCCAGCACAATCAAAGGAGGCCAGGAGACTCCAATCAAGGGCTGCTCACGCCAGCTTCCCAACCCAATCGAAGGAGGCTAGGGGACCCTAATCGAAGGCTGCACACGCCAGCTTCCTAGCCTAATCGAAAGAGGCCCAAGAAGGGGTGAATCGAAAGCACATCATTCCCCTTTAATCGAAAGACTCATTTCCCCTTATTTTCTTTTGCATACTTTGGCCCAGTAGCTTTTTTTAATTGTTCTAATTTATTTTTTTATTATTTTGCTATCAATTATTTAATTAATCTCAAAAATCAGAAAAAAGGTCATAAAAATATTATGTTAATTTTTTATTAATTAAACTAATTTTGTAAATAATTTAATTTAAACTTTAACTCTTTCTCAATTTAAAAAAAAAAGATAGAATTTAGAACATAATTTAATTTTAAATATTTCTTTTTTTCATAAATATAAAAAAACCACAAAAATTTTAGTTTATTTTCTAAATAGACTTTAGGAAAACTAATTTAATTTTTCCCTTAAATAAAAAATAAACAAAAAGATTTCTTATTGCCTTAGGTTCTTAGAAGTATTTTCTAACCTTTTGTGCGTTATTATTTTCTCGCATTTTTTTATTGTAACTGTCTTCTGGATGTAATAGACTGTAACTAGGCTTTTATTATCTGCTTTTAACTTCTGTACTCCCAATTTTGTACATTGTAAACACCCCTATCCCCGAAGCCCTGTAATAGTCTAGACTTTTACTTTCCGCACTTTACATTTCCTGCAAAATATAAACTGCTAGTAATTAGGCGTGTATGGTAAGACTGAAAAACAATGTTAGCAAACCTTAAAAGCAAAAGATAAATAACTGAATTGAACACAATTGCATACAAGCACCTCTAGGGTACCCCACTTTGGTTGCCTTTAAGAAATAAAATAGTCATGAGGCAGGAACGCTTTAGCAAAGACCCATAAATCAAAAGATCATAGTCCCTCGATGACCCTACAGTTGCCTTTTCGGTAAATGATCTAGTCCCTAAAGAAATTTGATAAAGCGTCTCCACAAGTTGCCTTTGTGACTGTAAACGCCCCTTCGATGTCCCTCAAACATCCAACGATAGGGCTACCTACTCGCTAATAGTAGGATAACGCTGTCTAAAGGATAGGAGAAAAAGAACGACCCTTTTCGAGTATAAAAGTAGATAACTGTTAGAAGTTTGCTCAAAAACACTTTTTTTGCACTTGCACAAATACTACTTTTCAAAAACAATTTTCAAAACATTTGCTTTGTTAACACTCTTGAGGACTGATACAAGAGTTAAACGCAAAGCAAATCGCTGCACTAAGGAATTTTCCAAACATTTTCAAAACACACAAAGCACAAAGGTATTTCAAAATGAGCAAACCTCTAAGAGCCCATAGAAAACTACAGATGGAAAGGGTGCTAACACCTTCCATTTCCATAATCTACCCCCTTACTCAGAAAATCTCGAAAAAGGTCTTCTTCTGTTCTTTTCACCCTTTCCTTAATTTGGATAAAAGAAAAGTCGGTGATGACTCTTGCTTACCGCAACATTTGCGAATACAAAATGCAAAACTAGTATATAACAGTCATTTCTGCCACCATATCACAGAACTGGCGACTCTGCTGGGGATCTTAAAAAAGTGGGGTTACCTTAGAGTTAGTTTATTATTTAATTGCTTTGTGTGGTTTGAGTGCTTTACTTTTGAGGGCTTTGTTTGGGTTGTTACTAAAGATCCAACACCCGGATCTTGGGCACCTTTTAGGTAAGTAGAAATAGATCGTGGAAACTGTGTGGTGTATACCAACACGATCAAAGTGATAACTACGTTGATGTGACACTTTGGTTGATACCGGTAGCCCTTGAGTAGTCAAGGAGAATACGGGGCCGCTGCATGGTGTCATAAAGCATCAACTGACCTTAGAACCTTTAATTGAACAACTTGACCATTAGGAAGTAGTGAGATAGCCGTCTTTGGTGTAGTCCTAAGTCGGTTGATACTCGATACTACACTCATTGAGATTTGACTCTCGAGTTTTGTTTGGTGGCAAGTCAATTGTCGATCAGAACGAAACTTGTGGGAAAAATCGGTGATATTGAGATCCCTTAGATCCCGATTACTATTTCTAGGATAGGTTGAACCAACTAAACTTCAAGAGGGTACTTATCTTAAAACCCATGCAAGCCTAAAACCTAAGGTCTTTGTGTGATTTTCTTATGCTTACTATATTTGTGTTTTCTTAGCATAATCATGATATCATAACATCATAACATCATAACATGGCATATCATACTAACCATTTCAAGGATTTTTAGGGCTTATATTTGTCTTGTTTTGTAGGACATGGCATCCACTCGCAGGAATACTATACAAGTCAACCTCGTAAGGGTACCTCCTTAACTCAAGGAATTAGCATCAAGGGTCCCTAAAAGCTCCCCATTCACTGAAAGACATGGTCGACTTCTCAACTTGGTTACCTCAAACCCTGATGAAGAAATGTTAAAGGTGCTCTTTCAGTTCTTCGACCCTTTACATCACTGCTTCACCTTTCCTGATTACCAGTTAGTTCCCACTATGGAGGAGTTTTCTCAGTTATTGGGGGTGCCCATTCTTGATCAGTTACCCTTCAACGGTATGGAAAGAGACCCAATACCTAAAGAGTTTGCTCACGCTCTATCTTTATAACGGTCCGATGTAGTGGCTAATTGGGAAACAAGACGAGGCGTCAAAGGGTTTATAGCTAAGTTTCTATTTGAGAAGGCTCACCATTTTTGGGATACTCTGGATTTACAAGATTAATTTGGATTCTTGTCTTGGCTAGCATTCATCAATTTAATTCTAATGGGTTTCATGCTTCAAAGCCTTATCATCTTCTAAATTTTCCTCAAGGCATGTGTTTAAAGATCATTGGTTATCAATTTGAGATGTCTTGTTTGATTTAAAACCGCAAAGCATGAATTGTGAAAGCAAGGTAAGGGGTTTTAAGTTCTTGGTGAGCAAGTCATTCCTCCTATTGGACTGAGGTCATTTGTCTTAAGTTCGTCAAAGTGGAATTGGTTACTCGATTGAAATTTAATTCAGATTTGTGGACTTAAGTGAGATTAAGGTTTATTTTAGGCATACAAGATCGAAAGAATTGTTCATGTTTAATCTCTTTGGAAATAATTGCAAATATTTAAACATCATGATTCTAATTCAAATCACAAGGCATGTTCTTTCATTCAAAGTTCCATTCAAAATGCCTTCAAGTAATTATCTTGCCGCAAACATGGCAAGCAGATCAATATTTCTAGATTTGCAAGATTCATTCACAATTCAAAATTCTCTATCAAGATCACTCAAATTGACCAAAGATACAAGTTTGATTATAAATTCTATAAAAAAGAATGCAAGAATATTCCAAATGCTATTTAGCTTCATACATCACCACTTTTTTTTGTTACAAGAGGGTTTCAAGCTTCTTAGTTCCTAAGTTTCAAATTACATCATCAAGACTATACAATCATCCATGTTTCTAAGCCGAAACTTATGATTTCTAAAGAGACTTTACATTGTATTTCTTTTGAATCTACCTCCAAATTTCTAAGTCAGGGCATAAAATCTTCTTCCTCCTGCCAAGGACCCAACCATCTTTTTCTCATCCTCCATTACATGAAACAAAGAAAACACAAATTGGTTAGAAAGCAGTCATCAAACAAGAATTGTTAAGCCATAAGTTTTCAAGCAAACTTATTTTTGAATTCATCATTAGGGTGTCGTGATAGGAATCAGAATAAGGGGGTTTTGAGTTCAATCATTCGGGTCATTTCAATCATGATCACAAGTAATACATAGGCCTCATACAAGTTTATTTTCACAATCAAAATCAGAAATTGAATGGATAATCATAGGCCCAAAGGAACCTCGATTTCAAATCACAAAATTTGGTTTTGGTTCACAAAGAAGAGGTGTATTTTCTGCAGTAATCGCAACAGTCCAGCCCAAACAGCAAGCAATACAGAAAAAATCAGGTTTCGCAAAAGCCCAAAAAACAATTTCACATCAGCCTGTTATCAACATTCGATTCTCAGCAAACATCAAGTGTCAGATATCAAAAAACTAAAGAATAAAAATCCAAAAAATCAGAAAACCTAATCTGAGGATATAAAACAATTACTGTACACGAAACAAAGGAGGCAACTGTTCACAAATGCAAAAGCTGCGTGAAACCCTAACCCTATTTGTTTGTCATCATCTTCCTAATCACAAACCCTTCAGAAATTCGAGAAAAGAAGAAAAGAGTGAAAAATAGAAAGACCTCACCAGAGGGAAAGAGGGCTTCAATCACCAAAGAAGTTTCCTCCTTCCTTGAAATCTTTCAAGCATTCATTGATTTCGTCAAGATAACTTCAACATCAATACAACCAATTTCCTTTGCAACCGATTCAACAACCTTCAAACAACAACACCAAATTTGTGTCAACGAACATCACAATAACAAAAGCGCAAATGAAATGCGAGAACAGAAGTGTAGAGGAAGTCGAATATCGAAGTCATATCGGAGATGTCAAGAAGATCGAAGACGACGGTGACATGAAACGGAGCCGGATTAGCCTCGGCTAGCAGACGCCGAGTTTTGGAGGTTGCACTCCGGCGATTGAAGCACAATGGTAGACAGAAGGTGCTGCAACCTCTGATTCAAAAGCAGAAGGATGAATGGGGTGGGTAGCTGCGCAAGTGTGATGAAGAGTGTCGCTCGAGAAAAGAGAGAGAGAGACATGGTGGAGTTTCGGAAATAGAGAGTAACATTGAGATATAAATGATGTTTTCTCTTTTTTGTTTTGTTTTGTTTTGTTTTGTTTGATACAATTTATTTTTATAACGTTTGCCTTCATTTTTTTGAGTTGTTGTATAGAACCACTACAGTGGTGACAAGTGTCGCCACCATGAGACACTTATCATTAATTTAAGGGGATGCTCTAGGATTCCATGCACGATTGTCCAGCGGCCCTACGGTACACCCTATTAATTGGTGTCTATCAGATCTGCATCAAATGCTCCCAAGGCATGTTCCACGCTACACCCTCACTAGAGCAATCCACCGGATCTGCACAACTACCCTCTTGGGCTCGGGGTCACCTTTTGCATTTCAGCACCCCTTGTTTGCTGATTTCAGGCCCATTTACTTTTTTTCTCCTTATATTATTTTACATTATTTTGTTTAATTATTTATTTATCAAAATAAAAACACAAAAATATATTTTTTAAATAAATAATTAAATTGATAAAGTTTTATTTAATATTTAATTATTTTATTAATTATTTTTATTAAATAAAATGATGTAGTTTAATTAGTTAATTAATTAATTAATTAATTTTTCTAGGTTTAAATTAATCAATTTATTTTCTAAACTAAAATCAATTAGGTTTTTTAGATTAATCATCAAACGGTCACAAAATGATTTTCAATCTTCTTCTTTCCCTTTATTTTACCGCTTCGCGTGTTTACTTTCGCATTAGTTTATTTTCCCAATTATGTATCTGCTAGAGGAATGTAATAACATAAATTAGATTTTATCGCTTTTTCTCTTTCCCCCATTCTTATGGTTTGTACCCCCTCCCTGAAGTTTTGTAATCGCCTAGAAAATCTATTTTCTATCTTTATCGTTTTCCTTGTAACTGCAAGATGTATGCTAATAAGTGTGATACGGTTGGAGAACTGACTGTTTTTGGAATGCTGGTTTGCGTTTTGCGTTTGTTTTCGCAAAATGTCGCGGTAAGCAAGAGTCGCCACCAACTTTTATTTTATCCAATAAGGAAAGGAAAAAATAAAAAAAAATTCCTTTTTTTGAGATATTTCTGAGTACGGGGGGTAGATTATAGAAAGGGAAGGTATTAGCACCCTTTCTATCCGTAGTTATCTACGGGCTCTTAGGTACTTGCTCATCATTTTCAAAATTGTTTTCTTTGTGTTTGTGCGCTTAGAAAAGTTTTTGTTTTGACTTCGATTTAACTCTTGCTTCTGTCTTCAAGAGTGTAATGAAGTGTTTTTGAAAACCTTGTTTGTAAAAGAGTGTAAGTGTGAAAAAGTTTTGTTTTGGATGAGCAAGTATCTAAGAACTAATCTACCTACTCGAAAAAGGAATCGTTCTATGTTTGTTTCCTTTAGACAATGCTATCCTACTATTAGTGAGTAGGTAGCACCGTCGTTGGAGTTTGAGGGTCAATTCGAAAGAGGGACATACAGTCACTAAAGCAATGTTAGGACATCTTAGTGGTAACCCTAATGTCTTAGATCATTTATCCGAAGAAACGATATCCGAGGCAACCTTTCCGAGGCAACTTATGATCTTTTAGACAAGAGGGCGACCTCTAAAATATCCTATACTCAATGACCGTTTACGAAGGCAACCAAGTGGGGTGTACCCTAGGAGTGCGCATGTGCGAGTGTGTTGATTTCAGATTATTTTTATCTTTGCACATGTTTAGGGTGATATAACTGTTTTAAGATTTAAACATTCATTCTTGTCATGCAAACCCTATTATCAAACATCTAACAGTTGAATAATTTGCAGAATTAAAATGCGGAATTTAAACTAAACTATTACAAGGCGTCGGGTATTTACGATTTTTTTTATTAATAACCAATTATTAAAATAAAATTTCTCAAATAACCGCGTTTTGGAAAAAAATACGCAAATAACCATGTTTCAGATGACTCCCCAAAGGAGGAGCCATCTGAAATGGCGCATGCACCTATATTTTAAGGGTAGGCGCCATCTCACTTGGCGCCTATGTGCTTAGGGCATGCCCTAAGCCAAGTGAGACGACGCCTAGGTGTATTTTTAGGGCAAAAAATGATTTTTTTTTGTCCGGTGCGTTGCATGTTGGACAGAGGATCAACAAAATGGACTTTTTACTAAAAAAAATAATAATTACATCCAACTGTATTACATTAAAATAACAGATAAAAAAACAGATTAAAAAAAATGGATAAAAAATATATAGGAAAAAAAATAGATAAATCAGTGATCCCCCGGAACCCGGTAATGACCCCCGGTTTCACATCCCCGTCCTCGCCTTTCTCGTGCTGGGTGTCGTCGCGTTTCCTACTGCGGCAAGGTCGATGGCCCAGCGAAGTCAATGCGGTCCGGATCCATAAAATCAGTCAGATCTCCATATCTAGAAGATCCGCTTTGGTACAGTCGGTTACCCATACCCTCAAAGTTTGGTCGTGTTGGCGGTGGGTGGGGTTCCATAGTGGGTCTGTAGCATTGATCGTCTGAGTACGGTGGGTAGAAAGGAAACGGATCTTGGGGTGTTTGGTATTGAGGATGTTGGGTGGTTTGGTGATATTGTGGTTGATGGTAGGTTGGGTCAGTTTGTTCATAATCTTCCGACATTCCCATATCAGGGCTAAGGCTGGATGTTGAGGGGCCCATATTGGGATATGTGGAAGACTGAAATTGTGTGTGGGGTATGCGGGTGTGCTGGTATTGGGATTGGTATCGTGGTTGGGTGTGAGGCATATCGGGGTATTGGTAGTGTGGTGGTGATTGTGGCTGGTTGTGTGGCATTTGAGTGTAGTTGTGTTGTGGTGGGGACTGTGGTTGGGTGTTTGTGGGTCTGTTTCTTCTTGGGGGTTGGTGGGAGGTTGATGGGTTTTGGGTTTGTTGTTGGGGAACCGAGGGTTGTGCCCATTGTGTGCGTGGGTCAACCAAGTACCTTGGATGAGACACGTGCATTTCAGGGTTACTAACCGACGTGTACCAAGACAAATATTGATCCGAGTGTCGCATATTACCTTGAATTAGGAAAATTGGGAATTGCAAGACATAGCGGTGACGCCTCTGCCACATCTTACACCACTCTGGAGCGAAGTCTTTCCAGTTGGTAAGACCCCACTGGGCGTCGACCCTTTTAAGATGCCATGGGGACAAACAAGTTGGATCACTTGGTATCTCTTGATGCATTCCGAACTGCATCTTCACACGGTCGCTGTGGTGCATCTCCACAATGTTGAACCGAATGATTGCAGTCTTCACGGTCCAAGTTGCTGCATCCTCCGGGTTTGGATCATGGCCCAAACCCAAATATGGTCTCCAGACGAACTGCGATAAAATTTAAATCAGGTTAACGCAAAAGTAATGTATAAATAATTTAATTGAGCAAAAGTTAAAAGCTATGACGTACGTCATCCGGGCCTAAGTGATCCAACAGATTGCGGTAGAGTGCGACATTGAATCTTGGATTCTTGCCGTAATCCATACCCCTCACGCAGTACCTAAAGGAAATGAGAAACATTTTATTCTTAGCATATATTTGGTGAAGAGATGAATAGTTATAAATGCTATAACTTGATGACTTACTTTGTTGCGTACGGGAAACCGAAAGTGTTGTTGTTGACGGGGTTTAAGGACTCCATCCTCCACCAACCCCAGGCTTGTAGTAAAAAAGCGCACCCATAAAATGTACATTTTTCCTTGACTGCGTTTTTGCACAAGGAATTGTATAGGTGGGCTAAAACTGCAGAACCCCAACTATATTTTCTTGTTTTTTCAAAATTTCTTAGTAAATGTAAATACATAAAATTTACACTATTTCCCGTACTTTCGGGAAATAAAAATGTACCAAAAAGTATCATAAGATAAGTTCTGGCTTTTACTACCCTGTCATTCTCGGAGGAATTTTCATTTAATTCCAAACTTGCATAATGACTTTTCAGCTCAGTGAGTAGTATTCCCTGCCCTCTCGCACCACCACCTTCTACCATATCCCTGCCCAACAGTTCTTCACACTGAGAGTTGGGTTGTTGAACTGACCCACTCACGGCCTTACCGTCGACAGAGAGACCTAGTAGCATGTACACATCCTCTAGCGTGATGGTACATTCACCTATTGGTAGGTGGAATGTATGGGTCTCCGGTCTCCACCTTTCCAACATTGCAAGAATGAACTTCGAGTCAATGGTGCAGTTGGAGATCTTTATGACATGTCCAAAACCTGCGTATTCCAGATATGGGACGCTAAATGGGTCGGGAGCCAGGTAGTTGTGCGAACGGATTCTGAATCTTTTTGTGTCTTGAGTTCATAACGTAACATGTGTAAGATTAATTAAGATGAACAACGCGTTATTTGAAGTATGAAAAATGTATAACCAAAAAAGAAACTTACAAATGCGACAATGTTTTCCCTTGTGCCTCTGTGAGTATCGCCCATTGTTAGAAGAGCCATTGTTTAAAATGCTTGAGAGTATGAAAGACTTAGGAAGAGATAGAGAGTATGATAGACTTATGAAATATTTTGTAGCAGAGAGTGAAACTTGTGTGGGTGTGAGAGATGTATCATATGGTATGTATTTATAGGCAAATAAATTTGATATAGTGGTTGCTTGTGCTTGCATGCCTGCGAAGTGTCACATTTGCAGGCTAGATGGTAGCCTAGGGGGTTACACATATGCATGCATGCATGTACAAAAAATGAAATGTGTCACTCTTGCAGGCTAGGTGGCAGCCCATGCATGTATCACGATTGGAAAGTAAGGGAGGCGCCATTGGACTTGGCGAAAGAGTACAAAAATGAATGGCGTCGCCACCCCAATTGGCGAATAAGAGGTGTCATTTGTTGCAGCCTAGGCTCAGGCTATGTGACAGCCTTTGGGATTCCTTGCATGTAACATTATTGGCAGCCTTGGGGGGTTGCATCCTTACTTAATTGAAATTTTTAGCCTTACGTTTATCATAACATTGATTCACAAATCTGTCAAATCTTCCAACTTTCAAACGTTCTTACAACCAAACCTTCAAACCTGCAAACAATCAAACATTCCAACCTTCGAATCACTCATAAAATTCAAACATTCCAACCTTCAAACATTACAGCATTCAAACCTTCATACAATCAATAAACCTCAAACATTCCAAGCTTCAAACCTTAAAACAATTCTACGCAATGGCCTCTTCACCACAATTTGTCGTCAAAGCATATATCAATGGTGAGACATACATTTGTCCCACCGCTGGGTTTTTGTTTAGAGACACAGACAACATCCGATTTCTCTTAAACGGGAAAGCCATTTTTTCATACTTCAAAAAAAGATTGGAGGCCAAACTTGAACGAGGCCCGGTGTCCCAGATATTTTATCAGAATCCAGTTTTCTTTGGAAACAACCAAGTAATTTTTTATAAGGTTGAAGTTCAAGATGACGAGGATCTCCAGATATGATTTCCAGCCATGTCTATTCCGGATACGACTCTATTGAGTTGTACGTTTTGCTGCGAGAGCCTCAGGTGACACAAGAGGTTGATCCTTTGGAGAATGAACAAGCTGAGGTAGATGCAGTTGATGATGAAGAAGAAGATAACGAGTTAGAGTTTGATGAAATGGTGAATGATGATTCCAACGATGATGGCATCCCTAGTATTCCTGCAAACGAAATCTACACACCACCTCCGCACATGACAAACTTCAACATGGGCGGAGATGAACCTTCTACTGACTTATTTTTCAATCCGTATATGCAGTCGGATGAAAATTTAAAAGAGAAGGACAAGTTTCGTAACAGAGAGGAATGCATCAGGGACATTAAAAAATTTCACATGCTCAACTCGGTTGATTTTAAGGTGGATCGTGTCAACCCGGAAAGGTACAAGATCAAGTGTGTCCACCCTGACTGTATGTTCAAGCTGACCGCATCATACAGATTAAGGGGTGACTGCTGGGTCATAGGTTCCATGAATACCCACACTTGTGTAAGTTCCACTCAATCACAGGACCACCGAAAACTTAACTATGATCTAATCTGTCAAGAAATCCTACCCCTGGTCAGCAACGACCCATCTTTGAAGGTGAAAACAATCATCTCCCACATCACCACAATTTTTAACTACACTCCGTCTTACCGTAAGGCGTGGTTAGCAAAGACTAAGGCGATTGAAAGGGTGTACGGAAACTGGGAGGAGTCATACCGAGAACTTCCCCGCTACCTGAATGCACTCAAGACGTATTCTCCAGGTAGTGTTTACATTCTGGAAACATTGCCAGCGTACGCCCAAGATGGTAGTCTACTGAATGGCAATGGAATATTCAGTCGCGTGTTTTGGGCATTTCAACCATGCATCACAGGGTTTGCATCATGTAAACCAATTATACAAATTGGTGGGACTCGGTTGTATGGGAAGTACAAAGGCATGCTATTGATGGCAGTTGCACAAGATGGCAACAACAACATTTTCCCCATTGCCTTTGCCCTTGTCGATGGGGAGACCGGTGGTGCTTGGAGCTTTTTCCTGAAAAATATGCGGACACACGTGGCTCCTCAACCAGATCTCTGTTTGATCTCGGACAGACATGCCTTCATTGAAAGTTCCTACAATAATCCAGCAAATGGTTGGCATGACCCTCCTTCTACGCATGTCTATTGCGTTAGGCATATCGTCCAGAATTTCTCGAGGGAGGTCAAGGACAAAACATTGAGGAAATCGGTTATGAATGCGGGATATGCATTGACACAACCCACATTCAAATATTACCGCAACGAGATCTGTTTGTCTAATCCGGAAGCCGGTAGGTGGATCGACAATATTCCGGTGGAAAAATGGACTAGGTCATACGACAATGGCCAAAGATGGGGGCATATGACAACGAATCTTATTGAATCAATGAATGGGGTATTCAAAGGCATGTGAAACCTCCCAATCACTGCCTTGGTAAAATCTACGTATTTTAGGATGGCTGCATTATTTGCAAAAAGAGGTGAAATGTGGAATGCAGTGTTGCAATCTGGACAACTTTGGAGTGAAAGCTGCATGAAATACATTAAGGCTGAAAGTGCTAAAGCCAACACTCACATGGTTATACAGTTTGACCGACACAGCCACAACTTCATTGTGAAAGAGACAATCGACCATAATGAAGGCCTGCCAAGACAAGAATATAGGGTCATTTTACCTTCTCAATGGTGCGATTGTGGCAGGTTTCAAGCATTTCGTATGCCTTGCTCTCATGTCATTGTCGCTTGTGCTCATACCCATCAAGACGCGCTGCAACTTCTGTCAAACATTTACAAATCTGAAACGTTGCTCAACGTTTACAACAACAACTTTCCTTTGGTAGCAAAACCAGATTATTAGCCTGCATACGACGGTGAAATAGTGTGGCACAATGACCAAATGCGAAGGAACAAGAAGGGTCGTCCCAAAAGTAAGAGCATCACAACAGAAATGGACGATCTTGACAGGTTGGAAAGAAAGTGTGGTTTATGCCGTCAGGTCGGACACAATCGGATAAACTGTCCGAATCGGGCGTCTGGCTCGACCACATAAATATTGTAATACATAAAATCTTTTCATAATTGTGTTGTAAACATTTGGGTTTTCCATTAACAGATTTTGCTACAATTAATAAAACGCGTATAGAAATAACTAACGATATTCCATCTATGAAATTACAACTGTTAACACAATTTCATCTGACTCATGCATCATCAACATTACATCGCTGTCTGTTTTGACTTCCTCCAACCACACATTAGGTCTTCGTATCGCATATGAGGTTGTTGTTCATTTTCGCTGAATCCTTCGAATTTCCCCCCCCCCTCCGCAATGTCTCCATCTAGCCATCGCATCAACTCCCGCTTCAGACGCTCCATGGAGTGAATGTGCCAGAATTTCATTTTCATCGCAGGTTTCGTGGCGGAGAAGATAACGTAACCGTCTCTGCTAAAAATCATAGGCGACGTCATGACGCAAATACCAGAGTACAAAATAAAAATACAGTGCGAGAAAGTGTGAGAAATTTCAGAGAAACGGACGAATTATTTATAAAATAGCATTTTGCCCTACTTTTGCCCTAGGAGCCAAGTGAGATGGCGCCTCCTCTCACTTTTAAGGAGCATGCGCCATCTCACTTGGCTAAAAGCCAAGTTAGGCGCCAAGTGAGATGGCGCCTAGGGCAAAACCCTAGGTGGAGGCGCCAAGTGAGATGGCTCCTCCTTTGGGGAGTCATCTGAAACATGGTTATTTGCGTAATTTTTTCCGAAACCCAGTTTTTTGCGAAATATTATTTTAATACATGGTTATTAATAAAAAAAATCCGGGTATTTACATCGCCAAAAACAAACCCTTTGAAATTTAAAAGCGGAATAAATAAATAAATGTCCTAATTAAAATTATTACAAACCGGGAGCAGATACAATAATTGAATAAAAATAAAGCGTGCGAGAAATTAGATCGAATGCGAGAACTAGGGTTTTGACCATTCTATCCTAATTAAAAAAATAAAATGTTTTTGTTGTTTTTAATATTTTTTAAGGAAAGAAATTAAATCCTAAAATTAAATGCTAAATTAATTAGTTATTAAATTAATTAATGAAAAAAATAATTAAATGTCATATTTTTGGATTTTTGTTATTTTAGGAAAGGAATAAAATAATTAAATTAGTGTTAAAACCTATTGATTCTAATTAATTTCAAATATTTGCAAAATAAATTAAAGTTATCTAACATTAATAACCTAATTAAATTAATTAATATTTATTGATGAAAAATAAAATTCTAAAATTTAATTGGACATAAAATATTTTTTGTGATTTTTTTTTTGATAAAAAGAAAATTATTTTTAGGTTAGTAAATAAATAAATAAATAATTTAAATAGAATAATAAAATAAAAAGAGATGAGAAATGGGCCTGAAGTCAGGGGTGTGAATAACAGGAATTCTGGCCCAATTGGAGAAGGTCCATTTGACTTTCTTGATCATGTGTATTGCGTTGACCTTGGTCTATGGTGTGTCTTCAAATGGTGGCCACCAGATCTGGCCATCTGAACATCTGGCGCGTTGGATAGTGAGGGAGTATGATGGATCCCAAGCTCATGCATGTATTGGATCTCCTGAAAATAAATGGAAAAAAAGCAATTGCTGGAGGCATGGGTCGAACCCCTGACCTCCAGCCTCTAACGCCTTGAATGTCCACATGGTAACCACTAGAGCACTTGTTTTTGATTGTTAATATATTACAAAATAATAATAATATAAGAAACAAGAAAAGACAAAAGAAAATCTGCGCGAAATTCAAACAAGCTAGTAGGGGAGTGAAACGCATCATCTCCTTCCTCTCTCCGTGGCTAAAACCTGCAATACCTATACCCACGGACAAATGTCCGTTGCTACAAGTCTGTGTATTTCCAAAATCCTCTACAGGCCATAGAAATAAAATCTAAAGCCATGGTTGTGTCCGTCTCGTCTTCCTGATCACAACCATACCCCTTTCGAAGGCTAATTGTACCTGAAAACAAAAACCCTAAAACCAAACTCGAAAACCTAACAATGGTGTATTTCGATTCAGTCCATATAAATGAAATTGAATAATGCCAAAAGCTTGCAAATGCTCTGCAGATTAAAAATGTATGATCAATTCCATCTAACAATGCCTAAAATATGAGATTCGAATTCAAGAACAGGGCGAGGTTGTGAGCGACTTACAACATGTTCTGGGATTGGAATGGACCGGTTCTGGATTGCTTTAGCTTCTAGAGAGTGCCATGAAGCGATTGGTATCAATAGCAAGCTTTGAGAATGCCTCTAATGGTGATTTCAAACTCACACTTTTCTTGGTATTTTTCAGATTTTGTTTGCTCTCTAGCGCCTGTTTCCAACCTTCCTTTTGATCTGCACGCACCCCTTATGTATCAAGCAATGCATTAGGGTTAATAGTTGTGTCCAAATCCCTCTCCGTCAATGCTTTGGATATTGATTTGATTTGCTTTGAAGATCTTTCCAAACATGGCTTATTTTGAATCTTTTTGTGCATTCTAAGGCTTGGCACGAATTTGAATGATGCTAGCTGTACTTGGAACCTGAAACAAGCACAAAATCCCTTGTTATCAATGCTTTGGATTTTTATTTGATTTATTTTGATTTAAATCAAATTAATTCAAATAAAAATCAAAATAATTAATAAAATATGATATGGACAAGTGGAAAAGGCTAGATCACGTGGGCTATGATTCCAACTCAAAACAAGTGAAAAAGAATGGGCCCATTTGGCAAAATTTGAAGTTTTGGGCATAGTTGACTTTTGACAATTTTGCAAAAAAGTCCAACTTCAATAATGCATAACTTCCTCCATTTTGACTCTTTGGAGGTGTTATTAGACTTTTTAGAAAGCTTGAGATTTCCTCTAGTTAACCCTTTTGGTCTCATATCATTTTTATATTCCATGCTCATGTATGAAGCTTTGACAAAAAAGGTGTTTTTGTTGACTTTTCAAAATGACCTATAATGTCCAAATTCATAACTTCTTGTGAGTGCATATTTTGATCTTGGGAGATGAATATGGATTGTAGGGAATTGAATCCTATTCAAAATTAGCTTTGGATGGGTCATTTCTCATAAAGTATGAGAAAGTTATGCTTGGTCAAAGTTGAGTTGACTTTTCCTACAAAACCCTAATTTAGCAACTTTTGAATCTTGATGAATTATGAGCAATCCTTGATGAATCATGATAAACCCTTGATAAAATGATGAAATATACTTCAAAATGAGGATTTTGACCAAAAATATTGAAGTTTAACTGTATATGAGCCACAATTGACTTTTGCCCTAGCACAGTCGATTTTTGGACCTTTTGAGCAATTGACTGAGCAAAATTCCTCTGCAAGGCTTGAACCTTTACATGGATGATCTTGAGAACATATTAGGACATTGATGAGCACTTGGGGTCACTTGGAGTTAAGGATCTTGATGCAATATGAAACCCTAGTTTGGGGTAGACTACCTTTAGGAGAGAGCTTGTCTGACCAACTCTTGGACTACCTGGAGCAACTTGGGGATCTTTCTTGAAATGTTTTGAGAAATATGGGAGGGAAAATTTTGGGGTACAACAATAAGCTTGTATGAAAAGATCTAAAAACAAAACTTTAGATAACCATAATATACAAGATAACATAACTGAATCAATACACTCTTTGCACATCTTGCACCTCTAGGGTACCCCCTCTTGTTGCCTTCAGAAAACCAAAGTCATGTCCCTCGAACGTGGGATGATTTAGAAAAGACTCTCAGTTGAAAGATCGTATTCCCTCGATGACCCTTTGATACTGCCTTTGGTAAACGATCTTAGTCCCTTATGACAAATTTCTAAAGCGCCCTACAAGTTGCCTTTATAGATGTACGATGACTCGCGCCTGTCCCTCAAACATCTAACAATAGGGCTACCTACTAACTAATGGTAGGATAGAACTATCTAAAGGAGAAGTAAAAGAACAAAAACTTTTGAGTAGGTAGATACCTCGTAATCGCTTACTCACGTAAAAACAAAACATCTTTTCACACAAACACTTTTCTAAAATATTTTCAAAACAAACACTTTGTATGCGTTCTCAACGATACAAGAATCATTACAAAGTTGCCGAACTTGGGCATTTTTCAATATTTTCAAAACACAAGGAAAAAGCATTTTCAAAAAGTGAGCTAGAGATTAAGAGCTCGTAGATAACTACAGATGAAAAGGGTGCTAACACCTTCCCTTTTCATAACCTATCCCCCTTACTCATAAAAATTCTCAAGGTCTTTCCTATTATTTTCACCCTTTCCTTTATTAGATAAAAGAAAAGTCGGTGGCGACTCTTTCTATCCACAATATTTGCGATAAAACATAAAACTAAAAGTTAGTTCTCCCACCGTATTACAAAACTGGAGACTCTGTTGGGGATTACTAAAAGTGGGGTTACCTTATAGTTAGATCACATTTAAAAATGCTTTACTTGCTTGATTTATATGCTTTACATTTCGAGGTTTTTCTAGGGTTATTTTTGTATAGATCCTATACCCGAATCTAGGGGCATTTTAGGTAAGTAGCAATAGATCGTGAAAATTGTACGGCGTATACCGATATGGTTGAAGCAATGACTATGTTAGTGTGACATATTAGTTGGTTCTGATATCCCTTGAGTCAAGTCAAGGAGAATGCTCGGCCGCCGTGTGGTGTCATAAGCACTAACTAACTGTAGAACCTTAGTTGACATAACTTATCCATTAGAAAGTAGTGAGATGGCCAACTTTGGTGCAGACTGAAGTTGGTTGATACTCGATAGTACACTCATTGAGTTCGGACTCTCGGGATATTTTGGTCGCAAATCAAATGCTTATTCTGAAATATACCTGGGAGAAAGATCAGTGATATTGAGACTCCTAGAACCCGATTACTTTTCTTAGGATATGTTGATCCAACTAAAACTCAAGAGGGTATTTACCTACAAACTCCATGCGAGCCTTTAAACCTAAGGCTACTTGTGTGACTTGTTTGCATTCATTATCTAACTACTTGAACTCCTTGTAGAGCTTTTTTGTATTCATTATCTAACGACGTGAGTTCCTGGCAAGACTTACTTGTTTTCATCCCCTTACGCTTTTGCTTAAAACATGGCATGCACATCATGACATCATGCCATCGCATTTTCATTAACCATTTCAAGGATCTCAAGGGCCGGTGATGCAGGTTATCATGAACCAGAAATATAACAAGGGATAGGAGGATTTATTTCCCTCTAACCGAATGCCGTCGAAGTATCATGAACCAGATGTTTAGCAAGGGGCAGGGGGATTTATTTTCCTCTAACCGAATGCCGTTGAAGTAGCATGAACCAAACATCTAGAAAGGGGTAAGAGGATTTATTTTCTTCTAACAAAATACCGTCAAAGAACGAAGTACATTATCTTGAGTCAAAGGCTAAGACCCACTCGACATGGTAAGCTTGATTCTCATAGAAGGACATTCAATGATACAAATTTCTTCAATCAAAGATGCATTCGAATTCTAACATTTTCTTCTATTTATCCCACGAGATCCTTAAAAAAATTGCATTTACATATTATAGCGGTAGAAATGTTTAAGACTAAGCAATGGGATTGACTAGACTTGTACAAATCAGAATAGAAATCGCCACCGCGCTTGATTATTTCTGAAGGAATGGGAAAAGAGCGAGTAACCCAAAAAAAGGCGGAAAGATTCAAGGTAAGGGGGTTGGTTATGCAAAGGGAAGGTATTAGCACCCTAAACATCTACGGTACTCCGTAGGAACCTCTTTGTAAAATCCGTATATTTTGGCTATGAAATGTTGTGTAAAAATGGATGGTGGAGGTGAGAAAAGAAATATATTTTTATGATTTTTGCACCCGTCACGGTTGCAAACCTTTATTTCCTACATACCACCTTCGGTGCAATAGGGGATCAGGGTACACATAGTTCCTCTTTAATTTTTTAAAATAAAAATACAAGTGTGTTGGTTAATTTTATGAGATAAAACATTATCATCATTGTACGTGTGGAAAACATACTTACTACCCACAATCATGAGAAATGAGAATTTGTATCATCTCAAAGTGGAGGATATGGCTTAGATCTTAAAATCAACAATGCTTCACTCAACACCCAAGTGGAAAATATCTCTCTTCACTATATATTGTAGAAGTATAGTTGTTTGCATCACTACAAGGATTGACAAGAGTCTAATCTTTTGAGAAAGGTTTTAAAATAAGAAATCCAAAGTGGCAAAATGATTTGAAATGAGATTGATTGACTTTTAGTCTTCTCACAAAAAATGATGTCAAAATATTATTAAGTTGATTAAAGTTTATTCATGAAAATGTTTTGAAAATTCATGGACCTAAGTCCAAGTTTATTATTAAAGTGGTTCAAGTTTTAAAACAAGAAGAGTTTTCAAAAGGAGGAAGAAGATTTTTGAAATTGAAGAAGATGGGAGGAGAAGAAGAGACTATCCTAATGCATAAGGTAAAAGCTAGGGATAGGAACCATCTAACCAACAAGAAGCCAATACTTGACACTATGAGCCAAGATAGAATTACCATTATTTGAATTAAAACCAAACAAGCAATGATACTAGACCTCTTGAAAGAACCAAACTTCAAGTGTATTAGGTCTTCACAAAAATTGGGCAGAGTAACGACTGTATACGGGTGAATTCCAGATTACAAACAAAGAATATAATCACAATAACCTGCACACAAAAACAAACAAACAACCCAATGTCTTGAGGTAAACCTCAAGAACTCCAGACAAAATATCAATTAAGGTCACAAGGTCTCCAACATAGGCCAGGATCTCTAATCCTAAGTCCAAGAAGTCCCATACTCCATAATGCCAAGGATAGTAACCAAATAGTCCAAGTATCATTAAAGATTTTTAGGGTTCATGTTGATTATTAGGTGTCTTGAAAAAGAAAAGTAAAGCTCAAGTGAGCAAAAATAAAAATGACAAGAAAGTAAATGGGCTCAAGTGAGCAAAGATGAAAAAATAGCATGAAATGTAAATGCTAAAATAAATGGTACATAAAGCATAAAAAATAAAAAGGCACAAAGTAAAAGGAATTTAATAATTAGTGGTTAGTTGGATGACCATCTTGAAACTTGCATTTGGAACTCATTAGAGGATTGGTAGAACCAAAGCCTCCACACAACAAGTTGCATTTGCTTTTTGTCAAGTATATCATCCATTTGGAATCCTCAAAAATACCATTTAATGATCAATGATGTTTAAGTGATCTGCATTGACCAAAAGTGTTGTAGATCCATTAGAGGGTTTGTAGAACCAAAGCCTCCACACAATGAATCTCAAGGTTATTGGATCAAAGAGATAAAATTAACATACTTGGGCTTGCAAACATAGGTTTGGGCCACGGATGGTCATTTATTCGAGTCAGGACAAAATTTAGCGCCATGTTAAGCAATCGTAAGTGAACTTATGTAGAAGTCGCACCTATTTTGAGGCCAGTCAATAGCAATCTATGCACCATTTATTTTGAGACATGATATAGAGATCATGCTCCAATAACACTTAGTGCAATAAGTAAGGGATGAGATGAAGAGGGGTGAGAAAGAATATACAAACCACATTTGAATTAAATTTTAATTAAACTATTATTAAAATCATTCATCCATTTTTATGGAGTTAGACTCAACGCCATAGATCCAATGATGTGAACAAAGTTCATAACCAAAAATTCAACCCAAGATCATCCAGAAAATAATCACAAAATAATATTGCATTTAATATATACATTAAAAAAAGGTTTTAGAAATATTTAAAATAGAAATAAGGGATGAAAATATCAAGTATGTTCAAATTAAACAAGAAATAAAAAGTAAGACCATAGAAAAATCAGAAATGGACTCAAATATTTTTATAAATTTTTTGGTAATTTTTTAAAGTCAGAAACTATTTTTAAAATAAAAAAAAAGAGTAAAATAAACTAAAAGTGATAAAAAAATACAAAATTCACAAATAAAAAATAAGTGAAGTCACCAATATTTGACATAATATCATTGAATCATTCCATATTTTTTTTCAGAATTTAGAAATGCATAAAAATATTTTTAAACATTTAAAATTAATCAAATAAAGTGAAAATTTATAAAAAATACCAAAACACAAAATAAAATTGTAAAAAAATAAAAATCAGAAAGAGAAAAATCAAAAATATTTTTCATAATTTTTTCATATTTTTTGGACTAAAAATGAATTTTCTATGATTTTTTGAAATTTTAAACAATTAAATATAAAAATCAGGAAAGAAAATAAAAATCAAAAAAATATGGGCCATCTTATCAATGTCAAAACGTGTTAGTAAACAGATCAAGTGGACCTGACACGCTGTGCATGTTATGGACTTTAGTGGATAATGCATTGAATCATTAATTAAATCATATTTCAAAAAATATAAGTGTCGTACCATCATTGGTTGGAAGATGACACGTTGGTCATCTTCAACCTCCAGCCAACGTGAATTGTAGGTCTCTCAAACTGTAAAATCAGAAGCTCAGACCTATGCCATTCGCTTCGTCTCTTCAAGACGAAGACAACCACACCTTCGCGACAAATTTATATAAACTATAGCTCAAGCAAATTGGAAGGAAAGTTTTGAAAAGGGATTTGAAATTTCGTGATCAAAACAAGTTTTTAGATGAAAGTAAGTGTTGCGACTAGAACCAGGGCAATGAGAGCATCACAATGATATCAAAGTTTTGAAGAATTGATGAAGGAATCTACCTATTGAAGTTAAGTTGCAGAGCTCTGAAACTGGACTTCTATGGAGCAATCTAAGGCACGATTCTTGAATGTAATTATATGGTTAGCTTCAGGGAAGATCAAGGAAGGTGAATTGATGGAAAAATTGGATTGAAAAAGGCTTGAAAGCAGATTTCAAAGTAGCAGAATTTTGGGTTATGGAACAAGTTTGGAAGGGTGATTCTGGCTATCCAAGTTTGAGGAAATAAATGGGGGATGACCCTCTATTTATAGGGAATCAAATGGAATGTCCAAGCATGTGAAATGATGAAGTTTGGAGGGAAATCATGTGAAGTTGCAAACAAGAAAAGTGTGACTTCTAATTTGATCAAAACTCATCCAAAACACGCGTTTTGTTGTGCTAATCAATTCTGGAACTTCACTAAACATGTTTAGAGGCAAAAACGCATGGAAAACTTGTGATTAGAAGCAAAAACAAAGATTTCAAATTCTGACTTATGGAGAAACTTCAGTTTCAAGTTACCAAGTTCAACCCAATGGCATTCTCAGCTCAAGGGGTCTTAAGGCATGATTCTTGATGCTTTAGAAAGATGAGGTTACAAGCTTTGCAATGGAAAAAGAATGGAATCAAATGGATGCTTGAGCTGAAAGTTGCATTGAGTCAAAGTTGGGAAAAAATATTGACCTATAATGTTTTGCATCCAAACATGACCTTCCTCTTGGAATTTGATCTTAACCAAAATAGATGGCATGAAATAGACCTCTTGAATGACATTTTGAAACTTGAACCATTCAAAATCTCTGAGAGAGTTATGACTTGTTGAAGTTGGCAAAATTTCATAAAATGACCTATAATCTTTTGTATCCTTAAGGAAAATTCCATCTATTTTATCAATTTGCACATAAAAGAAGGCATAAATTTCACATCCTCAAGATCATTGTGGAAAAAGAATGGGCTCAAGGTGATAAAAATTGACCAAGTTATGATCATTTGAAGTCACACATAAGAAAATGGGGGTTCATCTGGAGGACTTGTAATCTTTCTTCATCATCAAGTTTCTTCCACATGAAAATTCCTTGGAAATTTTGAAGTGATTTGTTGGTAACCCTTTTAAGAGAAGGATTTCCTTGGAATCACTCCAAAATACCAAATTATGAGCAAGATATGCTTCTTTGAAGTTCAAAACCCTAGCTCCTAGATCATGAAAAATGCCTTGAGGGACTTTGACAATTTTGAACAAACTTCTTGTACCAACGCAAATGCTTTGTAAATATATGTTGTTGAGGATGATAATGAGAACTCATAGCAACCACAACCACTTCCATATCTTGAAAATTTAGAGAAATATGCATTTGTGACCAATGGAAACAAAGCCTTGTCCAAGCATGAGAACTTCTCCAATCAATCCCTTGTACCTTTGAACCCAATTTGATAATCTTGAAATGTGGTGAGCCAAAATAACCTTGCCATGCCATTTCCTCCAAATCAAATCCATTGGTGAAGTTTGAACTTCTCAAGATTTATTGACTAGGGCATGGAAATAAACTCATGGACCCATGGAGAAACTTGCTGAATCTCATTGCCTTTACCTGTCTGAGTAACTAGCAAGACAAACCAACATTGAATTTTATTAATTAAAAGAAGGAATCAAGACAAACAATATTCATGATCATAAAAGAACACAAGTCAAGGTGCTTGGTGATTCCTCAAAGAGCAAAGAAAAATATAGGGAGGGGAACCAAGAATCCTAATGTGATCTTGTTGTGATGGAATCAACATGGTATGATGAGGGGATCTTAGGGGCAAAAATTGGGGTACAACAGCTGCCCTTATTTAAGTTTCTTCTATCCGGAGATACGAAGGTTGAAAATTTTTGTGTCGACGTGATCGAAGATACTTAAATATAAGACAAACTCTATTTTTGGCCCTAAGATGCCATGCAGTGCTTATGAGTATGAATGCATATGAGCGACACCAAGGAGACGCAAAACACCACTGGGGATGTAGCAAAGAAAATACCGAAACAAAAGAGAAAACCGACCAGGAAAATAAATCATAGGTGGATCAAAAGACCTGTCTTAAAGGATGGTAAAAAGTAAAAGGATACACCAACTTCTACTAAAGGCAAAACTACCAACGTTCACTGAAGGTAGAAAGAGGGAAGAAATAAAAACACCGACGTTTTACTGACGATGAGCTACCAACATTCACTAAAGGTAGAAGGAAAAGGAATATCATATCATCGCTGTTCATTGACGATGAACTACCAACGTTCACTGAGGGTAGCAAAAAGATAACAATCACCAACTTTCACTGAAGGTGATTTACCAACTTTCACTGAAGGTAGATAAAAAATATATCATAGCACCGCCGTTCACTAACGATGAACTACCAACGTTCATTGAAGGTAGCAAAAAGATAACAATCACCAACTTTCACTGAAGGTGACCTACCAACTTTCACTGAAGTGAGAGAGAAAATATATCATAGCACCACCATTCACTGACGATGAACTACCAACGTTCACTGAAGGTAGAAAAAAGATAACAATCACCAACTTTCACTGAAGGTGACCTACCAACTTTCACTGAAGGTAGAGAGAAAATATATCATAGCACCGCCGTTCACTGACGATGAACTACCAACATTCACTGAAGGTAGCAAAAAGATAATAATCACCAACTTTCACTAAAGGTGACCTACCAACTTTCATAAAAGGTAGAGAGAAAATATATCATAGCACCGCTGTTCACTGATGATGAACTACCAACGTTCGCTGAAGGTAGCAAAAATATAACAATCACCAACTTTCACTGAAGGCGACCTACCAACTTTCACTGAAGGTAGAGAAAAAATATATCATAGCACCGCCGTTCATTGACGATGAACTAGCAACGTTCAATGAAGGTAGCAAAAAGATAACAATCACCAACTTTCACTGAAGGTGACCTACCAACTTTCACTGAAGGTAGAGAGAAAATATATCATAGCACCGTCGTTCACTGACGATGAAATACCAATGTTCACTGAAGGTAGAAAAAAGATAACCACAACCAACTTTCACTAAAGGTGACCTACCAACTTTCATTGAAGGTAGAGAGAAAATATATCATAGCACTGCCATTCACTGACGATGAACTACCAACGTTCACTGAAGATAGCAAAAAGATAACAATCACCAACTTTCACTGAAGGTGACCTACCAACTTTCACTGAAGGTAGAGAGAAAATATAAGTTTCCCCAAAATTCTGGGATTTCTCCTAGAACGGGTCTCAACTTCTTTAACCAAAGCATTCTGCCTGGAAAGGGTAATATATAAGTTGTCTCAAATAAAGAGACTACCATTTGTAAAAATTTCACAATGAACTGTCTCTGCGATATTGAAAGTCTTTTCATCCACTAGGGTAATTTGGGCAACGGGCTGCAAACTATTAACTCATAAGGAAGATAGCAAAAAAAAATAAAACAGTTACGTCGACTTTTATCGGGTGTACAAGTTGCTCAAATAAAGAGACCTGCCTATTTCTGTCATGGAGGATTGTAAAAATAACTCTTTGGGGAGAATAGTATGGCTTCCTGGGGAAAGAAATATGACTTCCTGGGGAGATGCCAATATATTTATGCTGAGGAGATAAAGTCTTCTCGTGCAAAATAAATGCGCATTCTCAAACCAAGGCTCGAAGCCTGTAGATATCATAAGTAATAATATTGCTGAGGATCAAAGATTCAAACCAGAAATAAACTGGGATGGAACAATCAACCATAATACATCCTTTGAGAAATAAACTCAAGAGGGAAACCCAAATCATCCAGACAAAGAGTTGTTCAAAAAGGCTAAAGAAAAAATCTTCCACGAGGGATAACTCAGTGTGGAAATTGGAAGAATATACGCTTTCTGCTTAAGGCCAACACTCTATTGGAGAGAGGACAATGTAACTCTGCAAAACAGGGTGATATGTCAACAAAATATTAATGAATGTGAATGAGCAATGATTTTCCAATTTTAGCTATGCATGATGTATGTATGAATGTATGAGTGTTATCGTGCGTATGCTGACAAAACAGATATACAACACTGGGAGTAACCAGGAAAACCACCTCGGGCACAATCAACACTCGGCTAAATTACATTCAAGATGAACAATCCGAGAAAAAGTAAGCGCCAACTAAGGAAACAAAACCTACTGCCTGGTTTAACTTTACTGGGGAGAAACGTAATCCGGAAGTAAACAAAACATAGCGATCAAACAGTACAGATACAAAGATACAACATCCTTCACCAGGATTTACCAGGTGTAACACTCAGACCTCAGCGGGAAATAAAATATTTTCAAAAGTAATGCTTCTACTGGGGATTTTGAAAAATCAATTTCAAGTAGAGAAGACGATCATCAAATCATCAAAACATTCACTGTGGAATTCAGGAGCATTTTGAAAGAGGAAACACACAAACTTTGTTAAGGAGTATAATGTCCTATCATCAAGCCATTAATTGGGGATTTCACGGACTTCACTGAGGAGGTTAACACCACATCCTCAAAGGGAAAACCAAATACATTCTTCACTAGAGAAACCGGAGACCTGCGCTCTTGAAGAGTAGTTATTGTACCAACTTCTTTGGGTAGAAAGAACCTCTATTAAACAAACGAAAACCTTTATTGGAGGAAACTGGGATTCAATCCTCATATCATGCGAACTTGGAAAAGAGGAGAAATGAACCATAACTTGACCGGGGACACTGGAGTCACAAACCCAATATAGCGAGAACATCCTGAGAAAAACTTCCCCGGGAAACAAAACTTCTCAAAACAACTGGAGTCCGTCCATTCCTGGGATCACCACTTTTGTTTTCCTATTGCATCACAAATTTTAAAGTAACAGTAAATTGTAAATCCTTTTTGAAAATCAATTTTGTTATTTAATCTTTTTTCTTTAAAAGTTATTATCAATAATAAATGGAGCCTTTGTAAGCTAAATAAAATAAGAACTACAAAGAATTGGGTAAAAGCTCAAATTTCATTAATAGAATGGTAGTCTGCGAATGGCGAGACCCCATGGATGATTACAAAGTTTGGAAAATGGTAATATATAATGGAAAAGATAAATTGAGATACAATGACCACTATCCCCTCTAACAACTTTTGAAATCTAGAGCAACAGGTTCTGTTGAAGTATGATGAGGATCCAAGAAGATTGTTGCTCCAACAATCAAGTCTTGTCTGATATAGTTACTTGCCAAGAAAAACCCTAACTTTTTCCTAAGCTGCCCTTGCGGGTTTTCAACTTAGTGGGAATTTTATTCTGTTTATGTCTCTAATTTTTTTCTAGACCACCCTTTCGGGTTTTCAGCCTACTGAGACGCTCTTTTTTTGCCTAAGCCGCCCTTTCGGGTTTTCAACTTAGCAAGTTATTTTTTTTATTTCTTTAGGCGAAGTATTTTTTGATTGCATCAGCATTCATGGGATGTGGGAACTCCTCGCCATCCATAGTTTCAAGAATTAATGCACTGCCAGAGAAGGATTTCTTGACAACATATGGGCCTTCAAAATTGGTAGTTCACTTGCCCCTAGAATCAGTGTTGAAAGACATGATCTTCCTGAGCATGAGGTCGCCTTCTCTGAATTCACGAGGTTTGACCTTCTTATCAAAAGCTTTTTTCATTCTCTTCTGATATAAATGTCCATGACACAAAGCTGTCATTCTCTTTTCTTCGATCAAATTCAATTGGTCAAACCTGTTCTGGACCCATTCAGCCTCTGACAACTTGGTTTCCATTATCACACGCAAAGAGTGGATCTCAACCTCGGCTGGGAGTACAACTTCCATTCCATATACAAGGGTAAACGAGGTTGCTCCTGTTGAGGTGCGGACATATGTTCGATATCCATGCAAAGCAAAAGGGAGCATTTCATGCCAATCCTTATAAGTAACAACCATCTTCTGGATAATTTTCTTGATATTCTTATTAGCAGCTTCAACAACCCTATTCATCTTTGGCCTGTATAGAGAGGAATTATGATAGACAATCTTGAATTCTTCACACAGTTTTGTCATCATTTTATTGTTCAGATTTGAGCCATTGCCGGTGATAATTTAGCTCGGCACACCATACCGACATATAAGATTATTCTTGATGAAGCACACAACCACCTGCTTAGTGATATTAGTATATGAAGCAGCCTCCACCCACTTGGTGAAGTAGTCAATTGCTACCAAGATGAAACGGTGTACATTCGAAGCTTTGGGTTCTATCATCCCAATCATGTCAATACCCCACATAGAGAAAGGCCACGGGTAGGAAATCACTTTGAGAAGTTTCAGAGGCACATGAACCCTACCTGCATAAATCTGGCATTTATGACACTTATTTGCAAATTTGTAACAATCAGATTCCATTATCAACCAATAGTAACCCTCCCTTAGCATATGTTTAGCCATCGAATATCCATTGGCATGAGTGCCAAATGAACCTTCATGAATCTCATGCATCAGCATGTCTACTTCGTGTCTATCCACGCATCTGAGCAAGACCATGCCATAATTTCTCTTATACAACACATTTTCACTGAGGAAGAAGCTTCCAGCCAATATTCTCAATGTATTTCTATCTTTATTCGATGCACCAATCGGGTATTCCTGAGTTTGGAGAAAATGCTTGATATCATAATACCAAGGTTTCTCATCTGCTACTTCTTCTGTTGTAAACACATGAGCGGGCCTATCCAGTCGCTAAACCATAATTCAAGGTATATCATTCCAAGTATTTACTTGATACATAGAAGCCAGAGTTGCCACAGCATCCGCCATTTGATTTTCATCTCTTGGAATATGATGGAATTAAACTTTATTAAAGAAGGGTAACAACCTTCTAGCGTAATCTTTGTAAGGGATCAAGTCGGGGTGACGAGTATCCCATTATCCTTTAATCTGATTTATTACCAAAGCTGAATCACCATACACATCCAAAATTTTAATTCTGAGATCAATAGCTTCCTCGAGACCCATGATGCAAGCCTCATATTCTGCCATATTATTAGTACAAACAAATGTCAACCTTGCAGTAAAAGGAATGTGAGATCCATGTGGAGTGACAATCAAAACACCAATTCCTTTACCATAAGCATTCACAGCTCCATCAAATATCATACTCCAACGATATTCAGGGTCAGGACCTTCCTCGGGCAATGGTCATCACAATCTTTCACTTTTAGGAACATCACATCCTCATCGGGGAATTCATACTCCACAGACTGATGATCCTCCACTGGTTGGTGAGAAATTTAATCTGCCAACACTACTTTTAATAGCTTTTTGATTGTGGTATTCGATATCATATTCATATAGAAACATCTGCCAGTGGGAAATTCTCCCAGTAAGAGCAGGCTTTTCAAAAATGTACTTGATTGTATACATTTTGGAGATCAACCAAGTAGTGTGATTCAACATATACTGTCGCAAACATTTTGCCGCCCAGGCTAGAGCATAACATGTCTTTTCCAGCATGGAATACCGTGACTCACAATCAGTAAACTTTTTACTGAGATAATAAATGGCATACTCTTTCTTCCCTGTTTCATCTTGTTGTCCCAGAATACAACCCATGGATTTATCTAACACTGTCAGGTACATAATCAACGGTCTTCCTTCGATAGGAGGGAGCAAGATAGGAGGTTCAAGCAGATATTCTTTAATACTTTCAAATTCCCTTTGGCAGTCATCTGTCCACACACAACCTTGATCTTTCTTTAACAACTTAAAGATCAGTTCACATGTTGCAGTCATGTGGGAAATGAATCTGGAAATATAATTCAAACGCCCGAGGAAACCTCTAACTTGTTTTTCAGTTCTCGGCGCTGGCATATCTTGAATTGCTTTAACTTTATCAGGGTTAAATTCAATTCATTTCTGGATAACAATGAAACCCAACAATTTTCCTGATCGAACACCGAAGGTACATTTTTTGGATTCAAGCGGAGACGATACTTCCTCAAACGCTGAAACAACTTTAACAAATCTTCTACATGCCCTTCTTCCGTCTGGGATTTAGAAATCATATCATCAACATATACCTCGATTTCCTTATGCATCAGATCATGGAATAAGGTTGACATAGCCCTCTGGTACGTTGCACCAACGTTCTTCAACCCGAAGGGCATCACTCTAACAAAATGTTCCCTAGGGTGTGATGAACGTTGTTTTTTCCATGTCCTCTAGAGCCATTCTTATTTTATTATACCAGGAAAATCCATCCATGAACAAGAAAACTTTGAATTTTGCTGTGCTATCCACTAACATATCAATGCGTGGCAATGGAAAATCATCTTTTGGACTAGCTTTATTTAGATCTCTGTAATCTACGCACATGCAGACTTTTCCATCTTTTTTCGGTACTGGGACAATATTGGCAATCCATTGAGGATACACCGACGTCACAAGAAAACCAGAAATAATCTGCTTTAGAACCTCCTCTTTGATCTTCACTACCATATCTGGGTGAGTTCTTCTCAACTTCTATTAGATTGGCGGACACTCTGGTTTCAACGGTAAATGGTGCTCCACAATATCTGTATCTAGACCAGGCATATCTTGGTAAGACCAGGAAAAAATATCCACATACTCTTTCAACAACTCAATCAACCTGCTCTTCACATCAGGATGCAGCGGTGCTCTAATCTTGACTTCTTCCGGATCTTCTTCTAGGCCTAAATTGATCACTTCCAATGGCTCTTTATATGGCTAAATGGTATTTTCCTTGTGCTCAAGCAACCGTGAGACCTATTTTGGAATCTCATCATAGTCTTCTTCTTCGGCCCCATACACAGGACATTCAAAGTTGGGAGAGGGTGCATAGTCGTTGTATTCAACGAGTTTTTTAATTAATCTGCACATATGATTTATAATGGCTTTTAGAAACTGACACATATAACAAGTGATCACGAAGATTGAATTTCAGTTATTATTTATTTTGAAAGGTTTTTTTATTACCATTTTCCAAGAAAAAGTAGAAGATAAAGACACAATCTGGGAAACAAAGACAACTTTTATTATTGATTTTAAAAGTCACAGCAAACAGATAAGCCCTACAACATTAATACTTCCACCTTGGACAGAGTGAAAGCTTTTCAAAAAGATTAACAAAACAAATTACTTTGAAACATGTATGTAAGAGGGAACATCAATGGTGATCCAGTTCTGAACCCTAACTCCGTGCGTCACATAATTCGACATTTCCTGCTCTGCTTCATCTTCCACAATGGCATTAATCCCGGAAACAGTTGGATGAAGATAACCCCCGCTATGGAAGATGTCTTGATACTTTCCTGCAGCAGACTTCGACTTCATGCTCTTACCTTTGTCATTCCTCAAAGAGAACCCCAAGCCGGCTCTGTTCTTGTTTACAGGTGGATCCACAATCTATCCCCATACCTCGCTATGACCCTTTCGCACAACTTGCTACGCATCCTAAAGCGAAACCATGGAATTCTCATTTCCTCTTATGTTGTCAATGGATAAGGCTTGGAACTGGGTTCCAACAGCAGCTTCATCCGCCTCCACAATGCTGAAAGAGGACAAATGAGATATCAATAATGCCTATTCCCCATTTATGATTACTACTTTCCCTTCATGTACAAATTTCAGTTTCTGGTGTAAAGTTGAAGTGACAACCCCTGCCTCATGAATCCACGGTCGTCCCAACAAACAACTATAAGGGGAAAAATGTCCATGACCTGGAAAGTCATCTGAAACAAATGTGGTCCTATATGAATAGGCAAGTCCACTTAACCAATAACAGATTTCCTTGATCCATCAAACGCTTTCACAATGATGCCACTCGGGTGCATATGCGTTCCTTGATATTTCAACTTCATAAGAGTGCTCCTCGGTATAACATTCAAATCAGATCCATTATCAATCAACACATTGGATAGTGAATCATTCTTGCAGTTCATAGAGATGTGGAGGGCCAAGTTGTGATTCCTTCCTTCATCTGGCAATTCATCATCACATAAAATCAAGTTATTACATGATGTAATGTTCCCTATTACGCTGCTGAATTGGTCTACTGGCATATCACTCTCCATAAAAGCTTGGTCCACTACTCTCATCAAGGATTCTCTGTGAGCCGATGAGTTCATCAATAAAGCCAAGATAGATATTTTTGAAGGAGTCTGCAGTAGCTGATCTACAATTTTGTAGTAGCTCATCTTGATTATCTTTAAAATATCATCCACTTCTTTCTCTAACGTAGCCCCACTAGTCTCACCCATATCCTTCTTGGGTTCAACCTTCTCAGCAATTTTCTTTCAGGTACTAACATTTCCTCGAAAAACTGGTGCAAACACACAACCGCTGCGGGTCACCCTGCTATTCTCAGTGACATTTCCGACATCAGGCATTGGCTGGATGGGAACTTCCACTCCATCCTCTAAGATTGTAGCATTGTATTTGTAGAGCACAACCTTATCTGACTTGTAGGGAACGGGCCCCGACAAACTAATCACCAATGGGGTAACAGCTGGCTTGCAATAATATTCAACTTCAAGATGGGCGGGTGCCCCAAAACAAGGTACAATGACGTTTACCCCTTCTTCAACATAATCAGTCATTATTGAGTCATTTCTGGAAAACAAATCCTTATATGAGGAGAAATACTCATCTGCAGAGGCATACTCTTTATCTGACTCTTCTTCAGTTAAACAAACCTCAACCAAATCAACTTCATGGTAATCATCTGTTTGACCTGTAACCTTGATAGTTCCATTATCTAACAACAACTGAACACCTTTCTTCACGATTGAACATCCTCGGGAGTCCCATAGCAAATTCGGAAAGACCCATACATGTGTTCTACCTAACCAGCCAAATGGCAGAAAGTAGCATGCAATTGCACAAGGTCCTCATTCATATACTCTACATCAAAAATTCTGAATTCTCCAGGACATCCAAAAACTATATTCACCTCCTCTTCATAATCTTCCCTAGGCCTGATTATGTAAATGAGGCTTTTGTACCCCAAAATTCGCCCTCCCATATTTCTCAACAAATGTCAAGTGAGGTCCCCAAGTTGCTCAAGGAAGTTCAAGAGTTGACCAGACAAACTCTCTCCTAAGGCAATATACTTCAAATTAGGCTTTCTATTTTCATTAGGATGTGTGAACCGCAAAGGATTAAAATTATCACCATTTTCCTAATATGTTCTCAAGATCATCCATGTCAAGTTTCAAGCCTTGCAGAAGAAGTTTGCTCAGTCAATTAGTCAAATGTCTGAAAATCAACTATACTAGGTCAAAAGTCAATTGTGGCCCACATACAGTCAAACTTCAATATTTTTGGTCAACATCCTCATTTAGAAGTATTATTCATCATTGGATCAAGGGTTGATCATGATTCCTCAAGGGTTGCTCACAATTCATCAAGACTCAAAAGTTGCTAAATTAGGGTTTTGCAGGAAAAGTATACTCAACTTTGACCAAGCATAACTTTCTCATACTTTATCGGAAATGACCCATCCAAATCTCATTTTGAAGAGGATGCAATTACATACAATTCATCTTCAGCTTCAAAGTTTATAACATGCACTTACAAAAAGATATGAATTTTGACATTATAGGTCCTTTTGGAAAGTCAACAAAAACACCTTGTGGGTCAAAGCTTCATACATGAACATGGAAGACTCAATTGATATTAGACCAAAAGGGTTACTTAGAGGACATCCTAAGCTTTCTAAAAAGTCAAAGAACACATCTCTAGGGTCAAAATTGAGAGAGTTATGCATTGGCCAATTTGACCATTTTTGCAAAATTGCCAAAAGTCAAATGTGCTCAAATTTGCATTTTTTGCTAAATGGGCCTAACTTTTTATGCTTGCACCTCACTTATAACATGGTCCACGACCCAAATGCTCACTCACATGTTTTATTTGCTTCATTATTTATTTTATTTTGATTTTTATTTATTAAAAATTGAATAAAATCAAATAATTGGTAAATAAAGATTTGTTTTGATTGAATTTTTGGACAGAATCATAAGCTCATTATGCTGGCATATCAGAATCAGATCATATCAAGGCTAATTGGCACGAGATTGGCATGATTAGGCCAAATTTGGAAGGATATCATACAAATTGAAAATCAAATCAAATCTCATCTAAGCCTCAAGATTCAATCTATTTTGCAACCCTAATTCATTGAGGGATATATAATGAATAAGAACAAAGCAAAAAAAGAGGTTGGAGGCGTGAAACTGCCAGAAGGAAACTCAGAATTTTTGATAAAAAAGTGAGGTTCAAATTCTGGGATAGAGGGCTAATCAAGGAGTTTCAAGGCTAGCAATACATTCCTGGACATCTCAGGAAGCATTCCTAACCATTTGCACACCTCTACACGTCCAAAATCACTCCCTATCACTCTCACGGTTTGCAAAATTATCCAAATTCGATTACTACAATTCTTGCATCTTTAGCATGTTTAAGTTGGATATTTGTGTTCATCATCATGTTTGCAATGTTTCTGGATAGTTTGATTTAAGTTACAGTGCAGGAACAAGCTGTTGCTATTATTAGGGTTTCGTGCTCCAATTTTGGGTTTTGGGTTCCAAGAAAAATTAGGCCTGATAATGGGTACCATGATGATCATAGCTTTAAACCCAGTTGATTCATGGTCCCCAATTGAATTTTTATTGCGTGTGCTTGATTTTTGAATGACACAGGTTTTAGCCACAGACCTGCGTCTGTAGGTAAAGGTTCAGAGCCTAAAACGACGGTTCCAAGGAAGAAGACAACAGCGTGTCACAATTTGATAGGCTGGTTTAAATTCTGGCGCGTCATTCTGGCCGCTAACTTGTTTTCCAATATATTATTTGTTTTTTTATTATAGTAACAAGTTAACATCCAGCGCAGTTGGTCAGAAGAAAGAAGTCAGAAGCTTATGTTCTGGGTTCGATCCCAGGCGTGAGCTTTTGGCATTTTCTCCATTGTTTTCACCAGATCTAACACATACACCTTCTGAGGGTCATCATCTTCTGGATCCATCAGCCAGAACCAGATCCAGCGTACCTCACCTTCTGAGGATCATCATCTTCTAGATCCATCAGCCATAACCAGATCCAGCACACCTCACCTTCTGAGGGTCATCATCTTCTGGATCCGTCAGCCAGAACCAGATCCAGCGCACCTCACCTTCTGAGGGTCATCATCTTCTGGATCCGTCAGCTAGAACCAGATCCAGCGCACCTCACCTTCTGAGGGTCATCATCTTTTGGATCCATCTCCAGTCAGATCTGCTGACAGCGGACCCATTTAGTTATTTCTACTATTTTCCTTTAATTATTTTGTTTTTTAAAATCAACCCAAAAATTATTTTATTAAATTAACCAATCAAAAATAAATAAATAAAATTATTTTCTTAATAAATAATTTTAATTAATTAGTTTATTTGATTTAGGGTAACTTTAATTTGTTTTTTTTTTCTAATTAAAATTAAATAGAAAATTAGGTTAATTCTTGATTTAATTTTTTTCTTTCTTTCTCAAATAAAATAGAAAATATAAAAAAATAGGTTTTTAGAATAAATTAAATTTTTTTTTAATTTAAAATTAATTAGAACTTAGGATTTTCTTTTTAATTCAATTATTTCATTACTTTCTCAAATAACAAAACATTACAAAAACATCATTTTTTTTAATCAATCGTGAATAGGATTAGTCAAAGGGTCAAAACCCTAATCGTTTCGCATTTAATTCGCCACGCACTTGTTATTTATTTTGACAATATTTTGTAACTGTTCATGATTTGTAATAGTTTAATTTAGGGTTTTTATTTACTGTTTAAATCCCCGAGTTTTTGGCTATGTAATTAATCCCCCTCCCCGAAGCCTTGTAATAGCGTAAATTTATTTTCTCGCATTTTTAATTCCTGCAAATATTTAACTGTCTAGATGTATGCTAATAGGATTGTATGGTAAGAATGCATGACAAATTAATACAGTTAGAAAACCCTAATGTGCAAAGATAAGTAACTGAAACAAATCACTCGCACATATCACTCTTAGGGTATACTCTCACTTCGGTTGCCTTTGGTAAACGATCATCAAGCACATGGTGTCTTAGTGGTTACCCTCCTGTCTAAAAAGATCAAATGTCCCATTTGAATGTAGCCTCGGAAATGTTGCCTCGAAAGATCTTAAGACTCTAGGGTTATTACTAAGGTGTCCTAATATTGCTTTAGTGATCGTACGTCCCTTTCGAATTGACCCTTACAAATTCCAACGACGGTACTACCTATTTCTCAATAGTAGGATGGCGCTGTCTAAAGGAAACAAGAATAGAAACAATCTTTTTTCGAGTAGGTAGATGCCAGTAGGTACTTGCTCAAATCAAAACTTTTCACACTTACACATTTCAAACAAATTTTCAAAACACTTAGTCACACTCTTGAGGACTGATACAAGGGTTATCACGAAGTAAATCATTTTCAAATCAAGAACATACACAAGCAATTTTAAAAAAGATGAGCAAGTACCTAAGAGCCCATGGAAAACCATGGATAGAAAGGGTGCTAACACCTTCCCTTTCTATAATCTACCCCCCGTACTCAAAATCTCGAAAAAGGATTTTTTCTGTACTTTTTTCCTTTCCATGATTGGATTAAATAAAAGTCGGTGGCGACTCTTGCTTACCGCGACATTTTGCGAACACAAAACGCAAAACGTAAACCAGTATTAAACAGTCGGTTCTACCACCGTATCACAGAACTGGCGACTCTGCTGGGGATGATAATAAGTGGGGTATACCTTAGGATCTAGGTCATCATAATTGCTTCTCTTGATTTCTTTGTTTGCTTTAATTTTAAGGGTTCTGTTTGGGGTTACTATAGATCCTACACCCGAATCTGGAGAATACCTTTTAGGTAAGTAGCAATAGACTGTGAGGGAACTGTATGGCGTAGACCGATACGGTTGAAGCAGTAGCTACGTTGTTGTGGCACTTTGGTTGGTACCAATATCCCTTGTGGAGAAACAAAGAGAATACGGGGCCGCCGCGTGGTGTCTTTAAGCATCAACTGACCTTAGAACCTTTAATCGCCCAACTTGGCCATTAGAAAGTAGTGAGATAGCCGGCCTCGGTGTAGAGCTGAGAACTGGTTGATACTCGATGCTACACTCATTGAGATCATACTCTCGGAATAATTTTGGCCGCAAGAAAAGATTGCGTGAGCTGAAACCATGACCGATGGAGGATGGTTAGTGATATTTGTATCCTCTAGAACCCGGTTACTTTTCTAAGACAAGTTGAACCAACTTAACTTCAAGAGGGTATTACCTTTGACCCTGTGCAAGCCTTAAACCTAAGGGCTTTGTGTGATTTGATTGTGTTTGCAATACCTGTTGTTTGCTATACATGTGGTTTATCATGACATCATGCATCATAACATGGCATTCACGCTTCATTACACTAACCATTTCAAAGACCAATGGAATTTATCTTTGTTCTATTTTGCAGATCATGGCTTCCGTGCATAGAAATACTATCCGAATCAACTTTGTGGAGATACCTTCCCAACTTAAAGAGTTAGTATCAAGAATTTCTGAGACTTCTATGTTCATTAAGAGACACAGTCAACTTCTCAGCCTGGTTATTTTAAACCCTGATGAAAAGACGATGAACGTACTTTTTCAGTTCTTCGATCCCAAGCATCATTGCTTCACCTTTCCAGATTATCAGTTGGTACCCACCTTGGAAGAATTCTCTCATCTATTGGGCATTTCCATTCTTGAACATGTACCATTCACAGGTATGGAAGAAGTTCCTAAGCCAAAAGTCATTGCCTTAGCTTTGCATTTGAAACGGGCCGATGTGGTATCCAATTGGGAAACTCGAAGCGGAGTCGAGGGTTTTCTAGCCAAATTTCTGATAGATCAGGCTCAACTATTCTGGGATGATATGGAGTTCCAGGATTTTGAGGATGTCTTGGCTCTTCTTATCTATGGTTTAGTTCTCTTCTCTAATTCGGACTCCTTCGTAGATGTGAATGCTATCAAGATCTTCCTTTCTCGTAACCCTGTGCCTACCTTGCTTGGAGATATTTTGCACACTCTCCATACTCGTACCATGAGGAGAATATGGACTCTTATTTGCTGCATGTCGTTGTTGTCGAGGTGGTTTATTTATCACCTCCCTAGGTCTATACTGAAGAACGAAGAAGGTTTGGGTTGGTCGCACAGAATAATGTCACTCGCTCATACGAATATTATTTGGTGTTCCCGAGCTATGGAAGACACTGCTGTTATTGACCGCTGTGGGGGTTACCATAATGTCCCATTACTTGGTATCAGAGGGGGTATAACTTACAATCCTTGTCTAGATTTGCGACAATTTGGTCGTGCTCGAAGGGATGGTCCCCATGAGTTACTTCTCGAGGACATTGTATTCGACTATGTGGATGATGTTAAGGGGCATCGCCGGAGGTTCATACGAGCTTGGGGAATGGTAAACAGATATGACCCCAAAGAGTTGGGACCATAAAATTCCATTCCTATGCAGCCTTATCTCCAATGGGTACGAGCTCGTGCCCAGAAGCTTATGATGCCTTATGCGGCTGTATTTCCAGTGATTGTGGAGCCCACTACTGAAGAAAGCATTCCTTATACGGTTCTCTATCCTTACATGCCCACTGATCTTGGGGAGTTACATAGGTCTTGGATTCAGCTGAAGAATGAGCAAGATACTTACAGGTAACAATTCCATGAGCAAGAGAGGAAGGTTTTAAAGCTCACCAGGAAGCTCGAGGAAGAAAGAGTGCTCAATGATTATATCAGCACAAAGAGAAAGCGTCCATGGGACTTTTGATTTTTCTTTTCTAGTTTTAGATTTGTTTTATTTTACTTATTTGTAACGCCTTAAAGGCATGTTAAACCTTCAAATTTAAGCTAATAAAGTTTTTTTATTTTGGTTTGAAAATTTAAATCTCCCAAAGTCTTTGAAATCATTACATGCGCATCCCGTTATCATACACATCATTACAGGTACCACTACAGGTTTGTCATCTTCTTCGCTGTTTATTTCAGCAGAAATGTCTTTCGATCAAGTCATCAAAGATCTTCAGGCACAGAACACCCAGTTCCAACATATGTTCATCAGTTTGGCAAAGGGGCAAGAGGATCTGAAAGCTCTCATTCTGAAAGAGAAGAAGAAGAAGAAGGTAGGTATTCTGAATATGGGCAGAAGGTTTGGAGAAAGGTTGAAGCATCAAACTGATCTGACCTCTTCATCCAAAGATGAGGAGAACCAAGAAGGGGAAAAGGACCCTAGTCCTACAGTCTTCGACAATGATACTGACTATGACGATGAGCAATATCCTCCTGCTGAAGATATATACAAACAACTAGAAGACCGTCTGAGTGCTATGGAAGTTCAGAAGATACCTGGTTTGGATTTCAAAGAACTGGGACTGGTATCGGGAGTGGTCATCCCTCGGAAGTTCAAAGCTCCGGTTTTTGCCAAGTATGATGGAGTGTCCTGCCCGAAACTCCATCTCTGCTCTTATGTCAGGAAAATCCAACCCTACACTACTGATAGAAATTTGTGGGTGCACTTATTTCAAAATAGTCTGTCAGGGACTCAACTTGAATGGTTCTACCAGTTGGAAGGATCCAATGTCCGAAACTGGGAAGATCTTGCTGCTGCTTTCTACAAGCAGTATCAGTATAATGCCGACCTTGCTCCCACTCGTACTCAGCTCCAGAGTATGTCCATGGGTGCAAGCGAAGGTTTCAAAGATTATGCCCAAAAATGGAGGGATTTGGCTGGTAGAGTTCAACCCCCTTTGTCTGATAGGGAGTTGGTTGATATGTTTATGGGGACGCTGTCTGGTCCATTTTTTAATCACTTAATCGACAACTCGTCATCTAGTTTCACCGAGTTGATTTTAATTGGAGAAAGAGTAGAAGATGGAATTCGAAGTGGAAAAATACAGAAGGATGCCTCTTTGAGTTCGGTAAAGAAACCTTTTACTGGTAAAAAGGAAGCCAATGCAGTTTATAGCCCGAGGGGCCAAAGCAGATCTGAACATTGTCAAACAGTAAATGCTGTAGTGATACCAAGACCCGCAGTTGCTCCATAATGCAACAATCAACAAAGGGTGGAAAGACCACAGCGGCAGTTTAACCGCATTATCATGACATTGGATGAAGTGTTACCTCACCTACTGAGATCCAACTTGGCGATCTTGAGAGAGGCTCCCAAAAATCCAAACACTACTTCTCCCAGATACAATCCCAATGCGCGGTGCGCCTACCATTCTGAGAGTCTGGGCCACGATACAAACGATTTCTGGGCTCTGAGAAACAAAGTACAAGACTTGCTTGAAACTAAGGAGATAGAGTTCGATGCTCTAGAAAAGCCGAACGTTATAACTGCTCCCATGCCCAAACATGGTCGTGGAGTCAATGCTGTTGACACTGATTTGTTTGTGACCTCTGTTGAAGAAATTTCTACTCCTCTTATGACTGTTAAGAGGAATTTCCTATTGGCCGGTTTATTTCCGGGTTGTGGTGAAGGTTGCCACATATGTTCAATTCTACCTTCTGGTTGCCGTTTGTTGAAGTCAAGTGTCCAGCGCCTGATGGGTAATAAAGAAATTTTGTTTGAAAAGACTATGATTCCTGTTGTTCCAAATGAAGACGTTGCCATTATAACCATTTCCTCCAATCCTTCCAAGGTTTCCTCGAGAAGACCTGTTAGGATTACATCCGCTCCAAGAATTGCTCCGCTAATAATCACTGTTCCTGGTCCCATCCCGTACACTTCAGACAAGGCTGTCCCATGGCATTATGGTGCTGATGTGTACTATCATGGCATTAAGCAAGATCAGAAGAATGAAGAAGATGATACTGATGTCAATAATATTGTCGGGGCTAGTAAGGTTACCCGAAGCGGGAGGATCTTCTCTCCCAAGATTTCCCCTCCGACTGTCAACAAACCTATTGTCATACCATCTGTTGTTCCCGCTAGTACATCAACTATTGTTCATGTGCTTACTCCAGTTGTCACCCCTGCTGCTGAGCCATCTGGGACTCGGGGCAAGGAAATTATAGGTGAGCCTGCCCGGACGGAGGCGCCTAGAAAAATCATTGTGGAAGCCTCTAAACAAGAAATAGAGGAAATACTGAAAATTATCAAGAAAAGCGACTACAATGTGGTCGAACAGCCGGGGTAGACCCCATCAAAGATCTCCAGGTTTTATCTATTGTTATATTCTGAAGCCCATGCGAAGGCTTTGATTGCATTTCTCAAGACTGCACATGTGCCGCAGGAAACTTTAGCAAATCAGTTCAAAGATTGTGTGGCCAGCCTGACTGCTGACAATGGGCTAGGTTTTTCAGATGTGGATCTGACCCCTAAGGGGAGGAATCATAATGATGCTCTGTATGTCTCGATTGAGTGCAGGGGAACCACTATGGCTCACGTGCTGGTAGATACCGGGTCTTCACTGAATGTTCTGCCGAAGAAAGCGTTGGGCCGTTTGGATTGTGAGGGTTTGACTTTAAAGCCTAGTAACATTGTGGTAATGGCTTTTGACGGATCAAAGAGAATGGTGCACGGGGAGGTGTACATCCCTGTCAAAGTGGGTTCTCAGACTTTTGGGTCCACCTTCTACGTGATGGATATCAGGCCATTGTATTCTTGCTTGCTGGGTCGTCCTTGGATCCATAAAGCTGGGGCAGTTACTTCCACCCTCCACCAAATGCTGAAGTATCCGGTGAAGGGAAAAATCGTCACAGTGCAAGGTGAAGAAGAATATATGGCGAGTCACCTCAATTCCTTCCGCTATGTAGAGATGGATGGGGAATTCATAGGAACTCCTTGTCAGAATTTCGAAGAGGTCCCTCAAGTCCTGGCATCAACTGAAGTTACTACCAGCAAACCTCCGCTGAAGATGGCTTCTCTCAAGGACGCTAGGGCTATGGTTGAAGAAGGTGGGTGTACCAATTGGGGTCGGCTCCCTGATTTCACTCACAAAACTAACAAATTTGGTTTGGGATTTGCTACAGGGGCTCAAAGGGATTTTAGGCATGCTCGGGCTGGAAGACCTCCTCTACACATCATTAATAGGGGAATTAATGCAATTGACGACAGTGAAGAGGATTCAGACATCGACAATTGGATCTACCCAACGAACAACGGTGGACCGATTAACTAGATGGCTAGGGACTTCATACCTATTTCTTTTATTCTGCAGTAATTGACTTTTGTTTTAAGATTTGTAATAAACAATTTGAAACCTTACGGCCCGGTGCCTTGCCCGAGGCACCTTGGCTTTGTTTGTGAGGGCTTATTATTTGTCATTTCATATATCATTAATAAAGCATTGGACGTTTCTTACATACAAATTTTGTACTCCTTGCTTTTTATTTTCTGTCTCTCACTTTATCAACAACTATTCTCTTACACACACTCGCGTATCATACTGCAGATCCATATCCACTCTAGATCCCATTGATAACAACTCTGCTACTGCCAGTTATGACTTCGAAAATACGATCAACCAAGCCGAGGACGAAGGTGAGGATGATTGTGAGGTGCCTGGAGAACTTGCTAGACTACTACAACAGGAAGAAAGGGCCATACAGCCTCATGAAGAGCGAGTTGAGTCAGTGAATTTGGGTAAAGAGGAAGACAGGAAAGAGGTTAAAATAGGTGCGAATCTGGAGCCTAGTGTCAAACAATATTTAATACGGACGCTGCATGACTATGTTGAGATCTTCGCCTGGTCCTATGAAGACATGCCTGGTTTGGACACTGATATTGTGGTGCATCGCCTGTCGACTAAAGAAGACTGCCCTCCGGTAAAGCAGAAGGTCCGCCGTATGCGCCCTAAAATGTCAGAGAAAATCAAAGCGGAGGTCATGAAACAGTTCGACACAAGATTCTTAACTGTCACTTATTATTTGCAGTGGGATGCCAACGTCGTTCCGGTACCTAAGAAGGAAGGTAAGGTACGGATGTGTGTGGACTACAAAGATCTGAACAGGGTAAGCCCCAAGGATGACTTTCCACTTCCTCACATCGATGTTCTAGTCGACAACACTGTGCAACACAAGATATTTTCCTTCATGGATGGTTTTTCTGGCTACAACCAGATCAAGATGGCTCCTGAAGACATGGAGAAGACAACATTCGTTACACAGTGGGGCACCTTATGTTACAAGGTAATGCCTTTTGGGTTGAAGAATGCTGGGGCAACTTATCAGCGCGCCATGGTTGCTTTTTTCCACGATATAATTCACCACGAGATTGAGGTTTATGTTGATGACATGATAGCCAGGTTCCAGACTAAGGAAGAACAACTTGATCATCTCGAGAAACTGTTTGACAGGTTGAAGACGTACAAGTTGAGGTTGCATCCGAACAAATGTACCTACGGGGTAAGGTCTGATAAGCTTCTGGGTTTTGTTGTCAGTGACAAAGGTATTCAGGTGGACCCTGCAAAAGTAAAAGCCATATAAGAGATGTCGGCTCCCTGCATAGAAAAAGAAGTTAGAGGTTTCTTGGGATGCCTGAATTACATCGCCAGGTTCATTTCACATCTGAATGCTACTTGTGAGCCAATCTTCAAGCTGCTGAAGAAAGATCAAGTGGTAAAGTGGAATGGTGAATGCCATACCGCTTTCGAAAGGATCAAGGAATACCTTCAAGAACCACCAATTTTGATGCCTTTAGTTGAAGGAAGAACTTTGATATTATACTTGACAGTGCTAGACAATTCAATGGGGTGTGTGCTGGGGCAGCATGACGAGTCTGGTCGAAAAGAGAACGCCATTTATTACCTTAGCAAAAAGTTTACCGACTGTGAGACTCGATACTCATTGCTCGAGAAAACTTGCTGCGCTTTGGCATGGGCTGCTCGCCGACTGAGACAGTATATGCTGACTCACACTATCTTATTGATATCAAAGATGGATCCGATCAAGTATATTTTCGAGAAGCCCGCTCTCTCTGGAAGGATAGCAAGATGGAAGATGATCTTAACCGAGTACGACATCCAATACACAACCCAAAAAGCAATCAAGGGGAGTGTACTGGCGGATCATTTGGCGCATCAGGCCGTGGATGACTACCAGTCCATGAATTTCGAGTTCCCGGATGAGAATATCATGTTGGTAACTGACTACGAAGAACCTGGACCAGATGAAGGACCCGAGGAGGGATCCCGATGGTCTATGTATTTTGATGGAGCCTCGAACGCATTGGGTAATGACATTGGCGCTGTAATTATATCTCCCGAGGGTTGTCATACTCCGTTCACCGCTCGATTATGTTTTAACTGTACCAACAATATGGCGGAGTATGAAGCGTGTATCATGGGTCTTCGAGTTGCTATTGACCTGAGGATTAAGTTCTTGAGTGTATTCGGAGATTCCGCTCTGGTGATAAGTCAGATCAAAGGCGAGTGGGATACGAAGCACCCGAATCTTATTCCTTACAAAGAGTATGTACTGATCTTGCTCCCACACTTTGAGGAGATAACCTTTGAACATTTCCCATGAGAAGAGAACCTGTTAGCGGACGCGCTAGCTACCATGTCTTCTATGTTCAAAGTTAGGTGGGACAATGAGGCTCCCCAGATTACCATTGAGAGGTTGGATGAACCCGCACATTGTTATAACATTGAGACTGAAGGGGTAGCAGATAAACACTGGTTTCACGAGGTAAAGAGGTATCTTGAGGCTCAAGAATACCCCGAGGGGGCATCTGTTAATGATAATAAGTTTCTGAGAAGGTTCGCTGCAAATTTCTTCATCAGTAATGGGATCCTCTATAAGTGTAACCATGACTCCACACTACTATGGTGTGTAGACAAGAGCGAGGCAGAAAGGATAGTGGCAGAGTTACATGAAGGTACCTTCAAAATTCATTCCAGTGGACATACCATGGCGAAGAAAATCCTACGGGCCAGATATTACTGGTCCACCATGGAAGCCGATTGTTATCAGCACTCTCGAACCTGTCATGAGTTCCAAGTCTATGCTGATAAGGTGCATGTACCTCTGGTTCCCCTGAATGTTTTGACAACTCCCTGGCCCTTTGTAATGTGGGGCATCGACATGATCGGCGAGATCAGACCTACTGCGTCTAACAGACATCGCTTCATTCTGGTAGCAATTGATTACTTTATGAAGTGGGTTGAGGCAGCCTCTTTTGCTACTGTAACCAAGAATGTCGTGGCACGGTTCATCCGACACAATCTGATCTGTAAATATGGTGTACCAGAGAGAATTATTACTGACAATGGTACAAATCTCAATAACACAATGATCACCGAGCTCTGTAAACAGTTCAAGATACAACATCATAACTCTTCTCCCTACCGGCCAAAGATGAATGGTGCTGTTGAAGCGGCTAACAAGAACATCAAGAAGATTGTGCAGAAGATGACAGTGACATACAAAGACTGGCACGAGATGCTACCATTCGCTCTTCATGGGTACCGAACCTCAGCACGGACGTCGACAGGGGCAACACCCTACTCTCTGGTATATGGCATGGAGGCAGTCCTACCCATAGAAGTCCAGATACCCTCTCTCAGGATTATGAAGGATGCGGATTTGAACAAAGACGACTGGATCCAAACCCGACTTGATCAGCTGAATCTAATCGATGAAAAGAGACTTACTACTATCTGTCATGGTCAGACGTATCAAAAGAGAATGATCAAGGCTTTTAATAAGAAAGTCAGACGTCAAAAATATCAAGTCGGGGATCTAGTGATCAAACGCATCATACTACCACAAGGTGATCCCAGGGGAAAATGGACCCCCATATACGAAGGGCCATTTGTAGTTAAGAATATTTTCTCAGGAGGAGCTATGATTCTAATCACCATGGACGGTGACGACCTTCCTCACCCCGTCAATGCAGACATAGTGAAAAGATACTACGCATAAATAAAGACCCGCTAGGTTGACTAGCCTACGCAAAAATAAGGGCTTCCCGGCGAACCAAAAGGGTTCGGGCAAAATTAAGGGTTGAAAAATAAAAAAAATTGTACACCCAGCAAGTCGAAAACCTGAAAAGGCGGCTTGGGAAAAAAAGGGTATCTCGGTGGACTGAAAACCCGAAAGGGCGGTCCAGGAAAAAATTAGGGATCATAGCGTAACACTATGTCTCATTGGATCATCTCGCAACCAGACTTCGATATCAACTATCAAGCTCATACGGCGCCAAACAATCTGATCCATCTTCGACCAAGCAACAAAGTGATGATACGCTTGAAGATATAAAGGCAATAGCAGAGTTTGAACCCGATGGGATTATTTCACATAGCTGCTTTTCTTTCTTTAACACAAATTGTAATTTCTATCTTTCGGCGGTGTTCTCTTACTAGGACGTCAGCCTCCTTGTACAAAACGCCTATTACAGGCCAACTTCAAAAAAATCAATACAATTCATTTTCACAAGAAATTTCCACTTCTTTTTCTTTTCCTATTTTGTTTTGCAAGAACGTCCAATGATTCATTTTTGATGTATGCATTTGAAAATAATGGCTGATCATAAATATTTACACAAGAAACAAAAGACAATTACTCGTGATTCCAGAAATAGGGACAAACAAGAAGTGCCCAAACCTTACAGTTACTCCGCCCACCAGGTACAGGGATAGAGCCAGCTTGAGAATATGAGTAGTGGTACTTACACTCCCCACAGAGTAAGAAGTATCCAAAGACAATGATGTTGGCTTTCCCGAACAGGACATAACTCTCCCCAATCGAGGTTCACAATCGCGAGCAAGTCAGAAATTTTTCCCCCAAACAATTTATTTCTCTCACAAGAAGAAATTCAATCTCCAACATAATTCATTATCACCAGCAACGGAAGTTCATCCCCAGCTGAGTTTATTTCTCCAAATCAGCAGATCAATCAACAGAATATCTCCTTTCCAACAAAGTTATTTCCCGCAGAGTTATCCTCAGACAGGGTCTCTTTCGGCAGAATATTCACCAGCCGAATGGATGTAAATTCCCAACTAGTCATCTTTTTTCACCATCCCCAACAGAAGTAGAGGAACTATGTTTTTTTACAGCAGTCAAGAGTACCATTTCTCATACTCTCCAAACAGCAGTCAGGGATTTATTTTCCCGAACTCAGATTATTACGTCCGCATTTCATGTTCATACATCATGACATGTGCATACATTGCATATAACATAGTCTCATTTATTTTGACAACGTCATCATACAATGCATCTCATGCATCACACATAACTAACCCTATATTTCTTTCAGGAAAGACAATTATCATCAACAATTTCCAGCAGGTCCATGATCAACACTCGAAGCTAAATAGAGTAATCATGGGTGCGACAAAAGCAACCTTACCCAGGTTCCTCCTGAAGTCCTACACAGACTCATCACAAAGCAACCTTACCCAGGTTCCCTCTGCAGTTTTACCCAAACTCATCTCGAAGTAACCCTACTATCCAGGTTCCTTCTCACATCCCTACTATCCAGGCTTTCATCTCGAAGTAACCCTATTATCCAGGTTCCTTCTTACAACCCTACTACCCAGGATTTCATCTCGAAGTAACCCTACTCTCCAAGTTCCTTCTCACAACCCTACTATACAGGCTTTCATCTCGAAGTAACCCTACTATCCAGGTTCCTTCTCACAACCCTACTGTGATACGGTGGGAGAACTGACTTGAGGTTTTGCGTTTGTATTCGCAAATGTTTCAGTTTAGCAAGAGTCGCCACCTACTTTTATTTTATCCAAAAGGAAAGGTAAAAAAGCACAGGAAAGACCTTTGAGATGTTTTCTTGAGTTCGGGGGGTAGATTATGAAAAGGGAATGTGCTAGCACCCTTTTCATCCATGGTTTTCCACGGGCTCTTAGTTACTTGTCTAGATCACTTGCTTTTATTTTGCAATTGTTTGAAATGGTGCTTTGTGTGGTTTTGAAAGTATTTTGAAAAGAAGCCATCGTTTTGGCAATCTTTGTAATGATTCTCGTTCGTAAGAACGTATACAAAGATGTTTGTCTTTTGAAAAATGTTTCAATGTTTTGAAAGTTGTTTGAAAATTGTTTTTAAATGTGTGTGTGTTTTTGAAAATAGAAAGGACTGTTTGCAAATTGATCAAGTAACTAGAAGCATTCTACCTACTCAAATGTCTTTCTTGTGCATTTTTATTCCTTTTACATTGTTGATTTACCATTGATTTGCTAAACAACTTTATCTTTGGATGTTAAACGGGACAGGCGTGGGTCATCGTATGACCATGATAGCAATGTTTCCAAGTATATTTAGCATTTTGAGGGACTAAGATCATTTTTGTTTAGGCAACCTTTTGATAGCGTCATCGAGGGACTATGATCTTTTGTTTTGTTTTGCTTTGTTTTGCCAAGATACTTTGCATGCATACCATGGCCATTTATTTTAAGGCAACCAAGTGGGTGAAACCCTAAGGGTGCTTGTGTGCAATGTGTTGTCATTTTACATGCTTTTGTTTGTCTTGTATTAGGTCATTCTATTTGTTTGATTTTTGTCTTATCATGCAAAACCCTAGTTTTACTAAACATGGTATAATGTGATAAATTGCGTAAAATAAAACTAAGCTATTACAACAATTATTATGGGAGGAGGGATACAAGTTTTTGAATGGGGATATTGCACAAAAATAAACCCTAATATACTATTACAACCCAATTGAATTATGGTGCAAAATAAATAAATAAACAAGTATTTAGATATGCAATAATATCTATTTATGCAAAAATGTTTTGTATTTTGATTTTTTGTATGAGAGAATTAATTATTTAAACCCTAGAAAATAAGAAAAAAAATAACATTATTATTTTTGGAAGGGTGAAACCCTAGTTTTTTTTATTAAAAGAAAAATATGTTCTATATTATTTATTTTATCCATTTATGTATAAGAAAAAATAAATAAAATTATTTACAAATATTAAAAATTAAAATATATGTGGAAATAATATTTTATGTGTATGAATAATAAAAATAAAAATCTATGATATTTTTAAATGTGTTTACTATTTATTTTAAGAAAATAGATTCTATTTATTTAAACAATCAATATTTTATGCAAAAAATAAGATAAAAAATAAAATAAAATGCAAAAAATTAAGAAAATATTTTTGTGATTTTTTAATGTTCATAAAAAAATAATAAAGTCAATAAACATAAAAAATATGAGAAAATATGCAAAAATATAAAAATATGCAAAGGGGGTGCAAATAGTAGTCATGGGGGTGTGGAGAACAAAACAAGCAGGCCCAAGGCGCGCCAGGCCCAAGACACTTCATCCTTGTCCTCCAGCTTCCATTTGTGTGCGTATCTGCCTTAAACCTGTAACTTGTTGTAGCTTGCATAAAAATGAAAATTCATAACATAAAAAATGTAGCTTGTAATCTCACGATTCCAATGATATAAAATTCATGACCTAACTCTCAAAGATCAGGGAGAATTTTAATGGCCCTAAATCGTGACTTAGTTTTTTCAGCATGTTCAACATTCAAATTCTCTTAGCTCAGTTAATATAAATGACAAGTATGCATATGTACAACTTCACCATGCTAGAGACTACATTTTTGCTTCACAAATCGTGGCTTGAGGATGCCTAAATAGAGAGATAAAGTTTTGAAAAATACATCCTTCAGCTGGATTTGGATATGGAAATATGGGGACTTTGAGTGAGGCCTGAGGATAGTGTGAGCTTCCTTGAAGTTCCCTCAAGCTTTTCCAATGCTTAGCTGGCTTTGTGGATGGCTGAAACTCCCTGTAGAAGTCAAGCTGCAACCTCCAAGTTTGAAAATGGTGATGTCTGAAATAGAGCTCACAGTTGCAGTGCCAAGGCTTGGATAGTTTGGATGTGATGTAAGGAAGGTGTTTCAAGTGTTAAAGGGAGAAATGCACGAGTCAATATTGAGCTTGCAAGAGTTTTGCAGAAACTGCAAGTTTGGGTAGAAAAATCATGTTTTTGTGTTTGGGAGAGTTTTTAGAAGTTATGTACTCGTGTTCTAGCTTGAGATAAGTTTGTGAAGTTATTTTGAATGATGCCAAGTCCACCATTTATCAGATGTACAAGTTCTCTTGACTTTTGCAACTTTTCTTGCTTTTGAAGAAAAGTGACAAGATTTATGCCAACATGCTTGTCCTTGTTTGCTTGCTAGCTGAAGGGGGTTGGTATGCTTTGCCTGATATCTATGGATATTGCTTGTGACAAAAGAACAGGTCCAAGGCTCAAGGATAGCAAAGTTGCAAAAAGCTTGCTTTATGAAAATGGCAATGTGCCCTTTATGCCATTTATGGATTTATTTCTTGCACAATGCTCTAAAGGTCAAAATAAAGCCATTATCCATTGATTTAGAATTTAATTATGGAGTTTAGAAGGGGTTTAGGACCTGTAATGAAAGGTACAAGCATGCTTGATCAGATTTGCAACTTGGTGCATTGTGAAAATGGCTTGAACAAAAGTGACAAAATGCCATTTCCTTTACCATAAGCATTCACAGCTCCATCAAATATCATACTCCAACGATATTCAGGGTCAGGACCTTCCTCGGGCAATGGTCATCACAATCTTTCACTTTTAGGAACATCACATCCTCATCGGGGAATTCATACTCCACAGACTGATGATCCTCCACTGGTTGGTGAGAAATTTAATCTGCCAACACTACTTTTAATAGCTTTTTGATTGCGGTATTCGATATCATATTCATATAGAAACATCTGCCAGTGGGAAATTCTTCCAGTAAGAGCAGGCTTTTCAAAAATGTACTTGATTGTATACATTTTGGAGATCAACCAAGTAGTGTGATTCAACATATACTGTCGCAAACATTTTGCCGCCCAGGCTAGAGCATAACATGTCTTTTCCAGCATGGAATACCGTGACTCACAATCAGTAAACTTTTTACTGAGATAATAAATGGCATACTCTTTCTTCCCTGTTTCATCTTGTTGTCCCAGAATACAACCCATGGATTTATCTAACACTGTCAGGTACATAATCAACGGTCTTCCTTCGATAGGAGGGAGCAAGATAGGAGGTTCAAGCAGATATTCTTTAATACTTTCAAATTCCCTTTGGCAGTCATCTGTCCACACACAACCTTGATCTTTCTTTAACAACTTAAAGATCAGTTCACATGTTGCAGTCATGTGGGAAATGAATCTGGAAATATAATTCAAACGCCCGAGGAAACCTCTAACTTGTTTTTCAGTTCTCGACGCTGGCATATCTTGAATTGCTTTAACTTTATCAGGGTTAAATTCAATTCATTTCTGGATAACAATGAAACCCAACAATTTTCCTGATCGAACACCGAAGGTACATTTTTTGGATTCAAGCGGAGACGATACTTCCTCAAACGCTGAAACAACTTTAACAAATCTTCTACATGCCCTTCTTCCGTCTGGGATTTAGAAATCATATCATCAACATATACCTCGATTTCCTTATGCATCAGATCATGGAATAAGGTTGACATAGCCCTCTGGTACGTTGCACCAACGTTCTTCAACCCGAAGGGCATCACTCTAACAAAATGTTCCCTAGGGTGTGATGAACGTTGTTTTTTCCATGTCCTCTAGAGCCATTCTTATTTTATTATACCAGGAAAATCCATCCATGAACAAGAAAACTTTGAATTTTGCTGTGCTATCCACTAACATATCAATGCGTGGCAATGGAAAATCATCTTTTGGACTAGCTTTATTTAGATCTCTGTAATCTACGCACATGCAGACTTTTCCATCTTTTTTCGGTACTGGGACAATATTGGCAATCCATTGAGGATACACCGACGTCACAAGAAAACCAGAAATAATCTGCTTTAGAACCTCCTCTTTGATCTTCACTACCATATCTGGGTGAGTTCTTCTCAACTTCTATTAGATTGGCGGACACTCTGGTTTCAACGGTAAATGGTGCTCCACAATATCTGTATCTAGACCAGGCATATCTTGGTAAGACCAGGAAAAAATATCCACATACTCTTTCAACAACTCAATCAACCTGCTCTTCACATCAGGATGCAGCGGTGCTCTAATCTTGACTTCTTCCGGATCTTCTTCTAGGCCTAAATTGATCACTTCCAATGGCTCTTTATATGGCTAAATGGTATTTTCCTTGTGCTCAAGCAACCGTGAGACCTATTTTGGAATCTCATCATAGTCTTCTTCTTCGGCCCCATACACAGGACATTCAAAGTTGGGAGAGGGTGCATAGTCGTTGTATTCAACGAGTTTTTTAATTAATCTGCACATATGATTTATAATGGCTTTTAGAAACTGACACATATAACAAGTGATCACGAAGATTGAATTTCAGTTATTATTTATTTTGAAAGGTTTTTTTATTACCATTTTCCAAGAAAAAGTAGAAGATAAAGACACAATCTGGGAAACAAAGACAACTTTTATTATTGATTTTAAAAGTCACAGCAAACAGATAAGCCCTACAACATTAATACTTCCACCTTGGACAGAGTGAAAGCTTTTCAAAAAGATTAACAAAACAAATTACTTTGAAACATGTATGTAAGAGGGAACATCAATGGTGATCCAGTTCTGAACCCTAACTCCGTGCGTCACATAATTCGACATTTCCTGCTCTGCTTCATCTTCCACAATGGCATTAATCCCGGAAACAGTTGGATGAAGATAACCCCCGCTATGGAAGATGTCTTGATACTTTCCTGCAGCAGACTTCGACTTCATGCTCTTACCTTTGTCATTCCTCAAAGAGAACCCCAAGCCGGCTCTGTTCTTGTTTACAGGTGGATCCACAATCTATCCCCATACCTCGCTATGACCCTTTCGCATAACTTGTTACGCATCCTAAAGCGAAACCATGGAATTCTCATTTCCTCTTATGTTGTCAATGGATAAGGCTTGGAACTGGGTTCCAACAGCAGCTTCATCCGCCTCCACAATGCTGAAAGAGGACAAATGAGATATCAATAATGCCTATTCCCCATTTATGATTACTACTTTCCCTTCATGTACAAATTTCAGTTTCTGGTGTAAAGTTGAAGTGACAACCCCTGCCTCATGAATCCACGGTCGTCCCAACAAACAACTATAAGGGGAAAAATGTCCATGACCTGGAAAGTCATCTGAAACAAATGTGGTCCTATATGAATAGGCAAGTCCACTTAACCAATAACAGATTTCCTTGATCCATCAAACGCTTTCACAATGATGCCACTCGGGTGCATATGCGTTCCTTGATATTTCAACTTCATAAGAGTGCTCCTCGGTATAACATTCAAATCAGATCCATTATCAATCAACACATTGGATAGTGAATCATTCTTGCAGTTCATAGAGATGTGGAGGGCCAAGTTGTGATTCCTTCCTTCATCTGGCAATTCATCATCACAGAAAATCAAGTTATTACATGATGTAATGTTCCCTATTACGCTGCTGAATTGGTCTACTGGCATATCACTCTCCATAAAAGCTTGGTCCACTACTCTCATCAAGGATTCTCTGTGAGCCGATGAGTTCATCAATAAAGCCAAGATAGATATTTTTGAAGGAGTCTGCAGTAGCTGATCTACAATTTTGTAGTAGCTCATCTTGATTATCTTTAAAATATCATCCACTTCTTTCTCTAACGTAGCCCCACTAGTCTCACCCATATCCTTCTTGGGTTCAACCTTCTCAGCAATTTTCTTTCCAGTACTAACATTTCCTCGAAAAACTGGTGCAAACACACAACCGCTGCGGGTCACCCTGCTATTCTCAGTGACATTTCCGACATCAGGCATTGGCTGGATGGGAACTTCCACTCCATCCTCTAAGATTGTAGCATTGTATTTGTAGAGCACAACCTTATCTGACTTGTAGGGAACGGGCCCCGACAAACTAATCACCAATGGGGTAACAGCTGGCTTGCAATAATATTCAACTTCAAGATGGGCGGGTGCCCCAAAACAAGGTACAATGACGTTTACCCCTTCTTCAACATAATCAGTCATTATTGAGTCATTTCTGGAAAACAAATCCTTATATGAGGAGAAATACTCATCTGCAGAGGCATACTCTTTATCTGACTCTTCTTCAGTTAAACAAACCTCAACCAAATCAACTTCATGGTAATCATCTGTTTGACCTGTAACCTTGATAGTTCCATTATCTAACAACAACTGAACACCTTTCTTCACGATTGAACATCCTCGGGAGTCCCATAGCAAATTCGGCAAGACCCATACATGTGTTCTACCTAACCAGCCAAATGGCAGAAAGTAGCATGCAATTGCACAAGGTCCTCATTCATATACTCTACATCAAAAATTCTGAATTCTCCAGGACATCCAAAAACTATATTCACCTCCTCTTCATAATCTTCCCTAGGCCTGATTATGTAAATGAGGCTTTTGTACCCCAAAATTCGCCCTCCCATATTTCTCAACAAATGTCAAGTGAGGTCCCCAAGTTGCTCAAGGAAGTTCAAGAGTTGACCAGACAAACTCTCTCCTAAGGCAATATACTTTAAATTAGGCTTTCTATTTTCATTAGGATGTGTGAACCGCAAAGGATTAAAATTATCACCATTTTCCTAATATGTTCTCAAGATCATCCATGTCAAGTTTCAAGCCTTGCAGAAGAAGTTTGCTCAGTCAATTAGTCAAATGTCTGAAAATCAACTATACTAGGTCAAAAGTCAATTGTGGCCCACATACAGTCAAACTTCAATATTTTTGGTCAACATCCTCATTTAGAAGTATTATTCATCATTGGATCAAGGGTTGATCATGATTCCTCAAGGGTTGCTCACAATTCATCAAGACTCAAAAGTTGCTAAATTAGGGTTTTGCAGGAAAAGTATACTCAACTTTGACCAAGCATAACTTTCTCATACTTTATCGGAAATGACCCATCCAAATCTCATTTTGAAGAGGATGCAATTACATACAATTCATCTTCAGCTTCAAAGTTTATAATATGCACTTACAAAAAGATATGAATTTTGACATTATAGGTCCTTTTGGAAAGTCAACAAAAACACCTTGTGGGTAAAAGCTTCATACATGAACATGGAAGACTCAATTGATATTAGACCAAAAGGGTTACTTAGAGGACATCCTAAGCTTTCTAAAAAGTCAAAGAACACATCTCTAGGGTCAAAATTGAGAGAGTTATGCATTGGCCAATTTGACCATTTTTGCAAAATTGCCAAAAGTCAAATGTGCTCAAATTTGCATTTTTTGCTAAATGGGCCTAACTTTTTATGCTTGCACCTCACTTATAACATGGTCCACGACCCAAATGCTCACTCACATGTTTTATTTGCTTCATTATTTATTTTATTTTGATTTTTATTTATTAAAAATTGAATAAAATCAAATAATTGGTAAATAAAGATTTGTTTTGATTGAATTTTTGGACAGAATCATAAGCTCATTATGCTGGCATATCAGAATCAGATCATATCAAGGCTAATTGGCACGAGATTGGCATGATTAGGCCAAATTTGGAAGGATATCATACAAATTGAAAATCAAATCAAATCTCATCTAAGCCTCAAGATTCAATCTATTTTGCAACCCTAATTCATTGAGGGATATATAATGAATAAGAACAAAGCAAAAAAAGAGGTTGGAGGCGTGAAACTGCCAGAAGGAAACTCAGAATTTTTGATAAAAAAGTGAGGTTCAAATTCTGGGATAGAGGGCTAATCAAGGAGTTTCAAGGCTAGCAATACATTCCTGGACATCTCAGGAAGCATTCCTAACCATTTGCACACCTCTACACGTCCAAAATCACTCCCTATCACTCTCACGGTTTGCAAAATTATCCAAATTCGATTACTACAATTCTTGCATCTTTAGCATGTTTAAGTTGGATATTTGTGTTCATCATCATGTTTGCAATGTTTCTGGATAGTTTGATTTAAGTTACAGTGCAGGAACAAGCTGTTGCTATTATTAGGGTTTCGTGCTCCAATTTTGGGTTTTGGGTTCCAAGAAAAATTAGGCCTGATAATGGGTACCATGATGATCATAGCTTTAAACCCAGTTGATTCATGGTCCCCAATTGAATTTTTATTGCGTGTGCTTGATTTTTGAATGACACAGGTTTTAGCCACAGACCTGCGTCTGTAGGTAAAGGTTCAGAGCCTAAAACGACGGTTCCAAGGAAGAAGACAACAGCGTGTCACAATTTGATAGGCTGGTTTAAATTCTGGCGCGTCATTCTGGCCGCTAACTTGTTTTCCAATATATTATTTGTTTTTTTATTATAGTAACAAGTTAACATCCAGCGCAGTTGGTCAGAAGAAAGAAGTCAGAAGCTTATGTTCTGGGTTCGATCCCAGGCGTGAGCTTTTGGCATTTTCTCCATTGTTTTCACCAGATCTAACACATACACCTTCTGAGGGTCATCATCTTCTGGATCCATCAGCCAGAACCAGATCCAGCGTACCTCACCTTCTGAGGATCATCATCTTCTAGATCCATCAGCCATAACCAGATCCAGCACACCTCACCTTCTGAGGGTCATCATCTTCTGGATCCGTCAGCCAGAACCAGATCCAGCGCACCTCACCTTCTGAGGGTCATCATCTTCTGGATCCGTCAGCTAGAACCAGATCCAGCGCACCTCACCTTCTGAGGGTCATCATCTTTTGGATCCATCTCCAGTCAGATCTGCTGACAGCGGACCCATTTAGTTATTTCTACTATTTTCCTTTAATTATTTTGTTTTATTAAATCAACCCAAAAATTATTTTATTAAATTAACCAATCAAAAATAAATAAATAAAATTATTTTCTTAATAAATAATTTTAATTAATTAGTTTATTTGATTTAGGGTAACTTTAATTTGTTTTTTTTTTCTAATTAAAATTAAATAGAAAATTAGGTTAATTCTTGATTTAATTTTTTTCTTTCTTTCTCAAATAAAATAGAAAATATAAAAAAATAGGTTTTTAGAATAAATTAAATTTTTTTTTAATTTAAAATTAATTAGAACTTAGGATTTTCTTTTTAATTCAATTATTTCATTACTTTCTCAAATAACAAAACATTACAAAAACATCATTTTTTTTAATCAATCGTGAATAGGATTAGTCAAAGGGTCAAAACCCTAATCGTTTCGCATTTAATTCGCCACGCACTTGTTATTTATTTTGACAATATTTTGTAACTGTTCATGATTTGTAATAGTTTAATTTAGGGTTTTTATTTACTGTTTAAATCCCCGAGTTTTTGGCTATGTAATTAATCCCCCTCCCCGAAGCCTTGTAATAGCGTAAATTTATTTTCTCGCATTTTTAATTCCTGCAAATATTTAACTGTCTAGATGTATGCTAATAGGATTGTATGGTAAGAATGCATGACAAATTAATACAGTTAGAAAACCCTAATGTGCAAAGATAAGTAACTGAAACAAATCACTCGCACATATCACTCTTAGGGTATACTCTCACTTCGGTTGCCTTTGGTAAACGATCATCAAGCACATGGTGTCTTAGTGGTTACCCTCCTGTCTAAAAAGATCAAATGTCCCATTTGAATGTAGCCTCGGAAATGTTGCCTCGAAAGATCTTAAGACTCTAGGGTTATTACTAAGGTGTCCTAATATTGCTTTAGTGATCGTACGTCCCTTTCGAATTGACCCTTACAAATTCCAACGACGGTACTACCTATTTCTCAATAGTAGGATGGCGCTGTCTAAAGGAAACAAGAATAGAAACAATCTTTTTTCGAGTAGGTAGATGCCAGTAGGTACTTGCTCAAATCAAAACTTTTCACACTTACACATTTCAAACAAATTTTCAAAACACTTCGTCACACTCTTGAGGACTGATACAAGGGTTATCACGAAGTAAATCATTTTCAAATCAAGAACATACACAAGCAATTTTAAAAAAGATGAGCAAGTACCTAAGAGCCCATGGAAAACCATGGATAGAAAGGGTGCTAACACCTTCCCTTTCTATAATCTACCCCCCGTACTCAAAATCTCGAAAAAGGATTTTTTCTGTACTTTTTTCCTTTCCATGATTGGATTAAATAAAAGTCGGTGGCAACTCTTGCTTACCGCGACATTTTGCGAACACAAAACGCAAAACGTAAACCAGTATTAAACAGTCGGTTCTACCACCGTATCACAGAACTGGCGACTCTGCTGGGGATGATAATAAGTGGGGTATACCTTAGGATCTAGGTCATCATAATTGCTTCTCTTGATTTCTTTGTTTGCTTTAATTTTAAGGGTTCTGTTTGGGGTTACTATAGATCCTACACCCGAATCTGGAGAATACCTTTTAGGTAAGTAGCAATAGACTGTGAGGGAACTGTATGGCGTAGACCGATACGGTTGAAGCAGTAGCTACGTTGTTGTGGCACTTTGGTTGGTACCAATATCCCTTGTGGAGAAACAAAGAGAATACGGGGCCGCCGCGTGGTGTCTTTAAGCATCAACTGACCTTAGAACCTTTAATCGCCCAACTTGGCCATTAGAAAGTAGTGAGATAGCCGGCCTCGGTGTAGAGCTGAGAACTGGTTGATACTCGATGCTACACTCATTGAGATCATACTCTCGGAATAATTTTGGCCGCAAGAAAAGATTGCGTGAGCTGAAACCATGACCGATGGAGGATGGTTAGTGATATTTGTATCCTCTAGAACCCGGTTACTTTTCTAAGACAAGTTGAACCAACTTAACTTCAAGAGGGTATTACCTTTGACCCTGTGCAAGCCTTAAACCTAAGGGCTTTGTGTGATTTGATTGTGTTTGCAATACCTGTTGTTTGCTATACATGTGGTTTATCATGACATCATGCATCATAACATGGCATTCACGCTTCATTACACTAACCATTTCAAAGACCAATGGAATTTATCTTTGTTCTATTTTGCAGATCATGGCTTCCGTGCATAGAAATACTATCCGAATCAACTTTGTGGAGATACCTTCCCAACTTAAAGAGTTAGTATCAAGAATTTCTGAGACTTCTATGTTCATTAAGAGACACAGTCAACTTCTCAGCCTGGTTATTTTAAACCCTGATGAAAAGACGATGAACGTACTTTTTCAGTTCTTCGATCCCAAGCATCATTGCTTCACCTTTCCAGATTATCAGTTGGTACCCACCTTGGAAGAATTCTCTCATCTATTGGGCATTTCCATTCTTGAACATGTACCATTCACAGGTATGGAAGAAGTTCCTAAGCCAAAAGTCATTGCCTTAGCTTTGCATTTGAAACGGGCCGATGTGGTATCCAATTGGGAAACTCGAAGCGGAGTCGAGGGTTTTCTAGCCAAATTTCTGATAGATCAGGCTCAACTATTCTGGGATGATATGGAGTTCCAGGATTTTGAGGATGTCTTGGCTCTTCTTATCTATGGTTTAGTTCTCTTCTCTAATTCGGACTCCTTCGTAGATGTGAATGCTATCAAGATCTTCCTTTCTCGTAACCCTGTGCCTACCTTGCTTGGAGATATTTTGCACACTCTCCATACTCGTACCATGAGGAGAATATGGACTCTTATTTGCTGCATGTCGTTGTTGTCGAGGTGGTTTATTTATCACCTCCCTAGGTCTATACTGAAGAACGAAGAAGGTTTGGGTTGGTCGCACAGAATAATGTCACTCGCTCATACGAATATTATTTGGTGTTCCCGAGCTATGGAAGACACTGCTGTTATTGACCGCTGTGGGGGTTACCATAATGTCCCATTACTTGGTATCAGAGGGGGTATAACTTACAATCCTTGTCTAGCTTTGCGACAATTTGGTCGTGCTCGAAGGGATGGTCCCCATGAGTTACTTCTCGAGGACATTGTATTCGACTATGTGGATGATGTTAAGGGGCATCGCCGGAGGTTCATACGAGCTTGGGGAATGGTAAACAGATATGACCCCAAAGAGTTGGGACCATAAAATTCCATTCCTATGCAGCCTTATCTCCAATGGGTACGAGCTCGTGCCCAGAAGCTTATGATGCCTTATGCGGCTGTATTTCCAGTGATTGTGGAGCCCACTACTGAAGAAAGCATTCCTTATACGGTTCTCTATCCTTACATGCCCACTGATCTTGGGGAGTTACATAGGTCTTGGATTCAGCTGAAGAATGAGCAAGATACTTACAGGTAACAATTCCATGAGCAAGAGAGGAAGGTTTTAAAGCTCACCAGGAAGCTCGAGGAAGAAAGAGTGCTCAATGATTATATCAGCACAAAGAGAAAGCGTCCATGGGACTTTTGATTTTTCTTTTCTAGTTTTAGATTTGTTTTATTTTACTTATTTGTAACGCCTTAAAGGCATGTTAAACCTTCAAATTTAAGCTAATAAAGTTTTTTTATTTTGGTTTGAAAATTTAAATCTCCCAAAGTCTTTGAAATCATTACATGCGCATCCCGTTATCATACACATCATTACAGGTACCACTACAGGTTTGTCATCTTCTTCGCTGTTTATTTCAGCAGAAATGTCTTTCGATCAAGTCATCAAAGATCTTCAGGCACAGAACACCCAGTTCCAACATATGTTCATCAGTTTGGCAAAGGGGCAAGAGGATCTGAAAGCTCTCATTCTGAAAGAGAAGAAGAAGAAGAGGGTAGGTATTCTGAATATGGGCAGAAGGTTTGGAGAAAGGTTGAAGCATCAAACTGATCTGACCTCTTCATCCAAAGACGAGGAGAACCAAGAAGGGGAAAAGGACCCTAGTCCTACAGTCTTCGACAATGATACTGACTATGACGATGAGCAATATCCTCCTGCTGAAGATATATACAAACAACTAGAAGACCGTCTGAGTGCTATGGAAGTTCAGAAGATACCTGGTTTGGATTTCAAAGAACTGGGACTGGTATCGGGAGTGGTCATCCCTCGGAAGTTCAAAGCTCCGGTTTTTGCCAAGTATGATGGAGTGTCCTGCCCGAAACTCCATCTCTGCTCTTATGTCAGGAAAATCCAACCCTACACTACTGATAGAAATTTGTGGGTGCACTTATTTCAAAATAGTCTGTCAGGGACTCAACTTGAATGGTTCTACCAGTTGGAAGGATCCAATGTCCGAAACTGGGAAGATCTTGCTGCTGCTTTCTACAAGCAGTATCAGTATAATGCCGACCTTGCTCCCACTCGTACTCAGCTCCAGAGTATGTCCATGGGTGCAAGCGAAGGTTTCAAAGATTATGCCCAAAAATGGAGGGATTTGGCTGGTAGAGTTCAACCCCCTTTGTCTGATAGGGAGTTGGTTGATATGTTTATGGGGACGCTGTCTGGTCCATTTTTTAATCACTTAATCGACAACTCGTCATCTAGTTTCACCGAGTTGATTTTAATTGGAGAAAGAGTAGAAGATGGAATTCGAAGTGGAAAAATACAGAAGGATGCCTCTTTGAGTTCGGTAAAGAAACCTTTTACTGGTAAAAAGGAAGCCAATGCAGTTTATAGCCCGAGGGGCCAAAGCAGATCTGAACATTGTCAAACAGTAAATGCTGTAGTGATACCAAGACCCGCAGTTGCTCCATAATGCAACAATCAACAAAGGGTGGAAAGACCACAGCGGCAGTTTACCCGCATTATCATGACATTGGATGAAGTGTTACCTCACCTACTGAGATCCAACTTGGCGATCTTGAGAGAGGCTCCCAAAAATCCAAACACTACTTCTCCCAGATACAATCCCAATGCGCGGTGCGCCTACCATTCTGAGAGTCTGGGCCACGATACAAACGATTTCTGGGCTCTGAGAAACAAAGTACAAGACTTGCTTGAAACTAAGGAGATAGAGTTCGATGCTCTAGAAAAGCCGAACGTTATAACTGCTCCCATGCCCAAACATGGTCGTGGAGTCAATGCTGTTGACACTGATTTGTTTGTGACCTCTGTTGAAGAAATTTCTACTCCTCTTATGACTGTTAAGAGGAATTTCCTATTGGCCGGTTTATTTCCGGGTTGTGGTGAAGGTTGCCACATATGTTCAATTCTACCTTCTGGTTGCCGTTTGTTGAAGTCAAGTGTCCAGCGCCTGATGGGTAATAAAGAAATTTTGTTTGAAAAGACTATGATTCCTGTTGTTCCAAATGAAGACGTTGCCATTATAACCATTTCCTCCAATCCTTCCAAGGTTTCCTCGAGAAGACCTGTTAGGATTACATCCGCTCCAAGAATTGCTCCGCTAATAATCACTGTTCCTGGTCCCATCCCGTACACTTCAGACAAGGCTGTCCCATGGCATTATGGTGCTGATGTGTACTATCATGGCATTAAGCAAGATCAGAAGAATGAAGAAGCTGATACTGATGTCAATAATATTGTCGGGGCTAGTAAGGTTACCCGAAGCGGGAGGATCTTCTCTCCTAAGATTTCCCCTCCGACTGTCAACAAACCTATTGTCATACCATCTGTTGTTCCCGCTAGTACATCAACTATTGTTCATGTGCTTACTCCAGTTGTCACCCCTGCTGCTGAGCCATCTGGGACTCGGGGCAAGGAAATTATAGGTGAGCCTGCCCGGACGGAGGCGCCTAGAAAAATCATTGTGGAAGCCTCTAAACAAGAAATAGAGGAAATACTGAAAATTATCAAGAAAAGCGACTACAATGTGGTCGAACAGCCGGGGTAGACCCCGTCAAAGATCTCCAGGTTTTATCTATTGTTATATTCTGAAGCCCATGCGAAGGCTTTGATTGCATTTCTCAAGACTGCACATGTGCCGCAGGAAACTTTAGCAAATCAGTTCAAAGATTGTGTGGCCAGCCTGACTGCTGACAATGGGCTAGGTTTTTCAGATGTGGATCTGACCCCTAAGGGGAGGAATCATAATGATGCTCTGTATGTCTCGATTGAGTGCAGGGGAACCACTATGGCTCACGTGCTGGTAGATACCGGGTCTTCACTGAATGTTCTGCCGAAGAAAGCGTTGGGTCGTTTGGATTGTGAGGGTTTGACTTTAAAGCCTAGTAACATTGTGGTAATGGCTTTTGACGGATCAAAGAGAATGGTGCACGGGGAGGTGTACATCCCTGTCAAAGTGGGTTCTCAGACTTTTGGGTCCACCTTCTACGTGATGGATATCAGGCCATTGTATTCTTGCTTGCTGGGTCGTCCTTGGATCCATAAAGCTGGGGCAGTTACTTCCACCCTCCACCAAATGCTGAAGTATCCGGTGAAGGGAAAAATCGTCACAATGCAAGGTGAAGAAGAATATATGGCGAGTCACCTCAATTCCTTCCGCTATGTAGAGATGGATAGGGAATTCATAGGAACTCCTTGTCAGAATTTCGAAGAGGTCCCTTAAGTCCTGGCATCAACTGAAGTTACTACCAGCAAACCTCCGCTGAAGATGGCTTCTCTCAAGGACGCTAGGGCTATGGTTGAAGAAGGTGGGTGTACCAATTGGGGTCGGCTCCCTGATTTCACTCACAAAACTAACAAATTTGGTTTGGGATTTGCTACAGGGGCTCAAAGGGATTTTAGGCATGCTCGGGCTGGAAGACCTCCTCTACACATCAGTAATAGGGGAATTAATGCAATTGACGACAGTGAAGAGGATTCAGACATCGACAATTGGATCTACCCAACGAACAACGGTGGACCGATTAACTAGATGGCTAGGGACTTCATACCTATTTCTTTTATTCTGCAGTAATTGACTTTTGTTTTAAGATTTGTAATAAACAATTTGAAACCTTACGGCCCGGTGCCTTGCCCGAGGCACCTTGGCTTTGTTTGTGAGGGCTTATTATTTGTCATTTCATATATCATTAATAAAGCATTGGACGTTTCTTACATACAAATTTTGTACTCCTTGCTTTTTATTTTCTGTCTCTCACTTTATCAACAACTATTCTCTTACACACACTCGCGTATCATACTGCAGATCCATATCCACTCTAGATCCCATTGATAACAACTCTGCTACTGCCAGTTATGACTTCGAAAATACGATCAACCAAGCCGAGGACGAAGGTGAGGATGATTGTGAGGTGCCTGGAGAACTTGCTAGACTACTACAACAGGAAGAAAGGGCCATACAGCCTCATGAAGAGCGAGTTGAGTCAGTGAATTTGGGTAAAGAGGAAGACAGGAAAGAGGTTAAAATAGGTGCGAATCTGGAGCCTAGTGTCAAACAATATTTAATACGGACGCTGCATGACTATGTTGAGATCTTCGCCTGGTCCTATGAAGACATGCCTGGTTTGGACACTGATATTGTGGTGCATCGCCTGTCGACTAAAGAAGACTGCCCTCCGGTAAAGCAGAAGGTCCGCCGTATGCGCCCTAAAATGTCAGAGAAAATCAAAGCGGAGGTCATGAAACAGTTCGACACAAGATTCTTAACTGTCACTTATTATTTGCAGTGGGATGCCAACGTCGTTCCGGTACCTAAGAAGGAAGGTAAGGTACGGATGTGTGTGGACTACAAAGATCTGAACAGGGCAAGCCCCAAGGATGACTTTCCACTTCCTCACATCGATGTTCTAGTCGACAACACTGTGCAACACAAGATATTTTCCTTCATGGATGGTTTTTCTGGCTACAACCAGATCAAGATGGCTCCTGAAGACATGGAAAAGACAACATTCGTTACACAGTGGGGCACCTTATGTTACAAGGTAATGCCTTTTGGGTTGAAGAATGCTGGGGCAACTTATCAGCGCGCCATGGTTGCTTTTTTCCACGATATAATTCACCACGAGATTGAGGTTTATGTTGATGACATGATAGCCAGGTTCCAGACTAAGGAAGAACACCTTGATCATCTCGAGAAACTGTTTGACAGGTTGAAGACGTACAAGTTGAGGTTGCATCCGAACAAATGTACCTACGGGGTAAGGTCTGATAAGCTTCTGGGTTTTGTTGTCAGTGACAAAGGTATTCAGGTGGACCCTGCAAAAGTAAAAGCCATATAAGAGATGTCGGCTCCCTGCATAGAAAAAGAAGTTAGAGGTTTCTTGGGATGCCTGAATTACATCGCCAGGTTCATTTCACATCTGAATGCTACTTGTGAGCCAATCTTCAAGCTGCTGAAGAAAGATCAAGTGGTAAAGTGGAATGGTGAATGCCATACCGCTTTCAAAAGGATCAAGGAATACCTTCAAGAACCACCAATTTTGATGCCTTTAGTTGAAGGAAGAACTTTGATATTATACTTGACAGTGCTAGACAATTCAATGGGGTGTGTGCTGGGGCAGCATGACGAGTCTGGTCGAAAAGAGAACGCCATTTATTACCTTAGCAAAAAGTTTACCGACTGTGAGACTCGATACTCATTGCTCGAGAAAACTTGCTGCGCTTTGGCATGGGCTGCTCGCCGACTGAGACAATATATGCTGACTCACACTATCTTATTGATATCAAAGATGGATTCGATCAAGTATATTTTCGAGAAGCCCGCTCTCTCTGGAAGGATAGCAAGATGGAAGATGATCTTAACCGAGTACGACATCCAATACACAACCCAAAAAGCAATCAAGGGGAGTGTACTGGCGGACCATTTGGCGCATCAGGCCGTGGATGACTACCAGTCCATGAATTTCGAGTTCCCGGATGAGAATATCATGTTGGTAACTGACTACGAAGAACCTGGACCAGATGAAGGACCCGAGGAGGGATCCCGATGGTCTATGTATTTTGATGGAGCCTCGAACGCATTGGGTAATGACATTGGCGCTGTAATTATATCTCCCGAGGGCTGTCATACTCCGTTCACCGCTCGATTATGTTTTAACTATACCAACAATATGGCGGAGTATGAAGCGTGTATCATGGGTCTTCGAGTTGCTATTGACCTGAGGATTAAGTTCTTGAGTGTATTCGGAGATTCCGCTCTGGTGATAAGTCAGATCAAAGGCGAGTGGGATACGAAGCACCCGAATCTTATTCCTTACAAAGAGTATGTACTGATACTGCTCCCACACTTTGAGGAGATAACCTTTGAACATTTCCCATGAGAAGAGAACCTGTTAGCGGACGCGCTAGCTACCATGTCTTCTATGTTAAAAGTTAGGTGGGACAATGAGGCTCCCCAGATTACCATTGAGAGGTTGGATGAACCCGCACATTGTTATAACATTGAGACTGAAGGGGTAGCAGATAAACACTGGTTTCAAGAGGTAAAGAGGTATCTTGAGGCTCAAGAATACCCCGAGGGGGCATCTGTTAATGATAATAAGTTTCTGAGAAGGTTCGCTGCAAATTTCTTCATCAGTAATGGGATCCTCTATAAGTGTAACCATGACTCCACACTACTATGGTGTGTAGACAAGAGCGAGGCAGAAAGGATAGTGGCAGAGTTACATGAAGGTACCTTCAAAATTCATTCCAGTGGACATACCATGGCGAAGAAAATCCTACGGGCCAGATATTACTGGTCCACCATGGAAGCCGATTGTTATCAGCACTCTCGAACCTGTCATGAGTTCCAAGTCTATGCTGATAAGGTGCATGTACCTCTGGTTCCCCTGAATGTTTTGACAACTCCCTGGCCCTTTGTAATGTGGGGCATCGACATGATCGGCGAGATCAGACCTACTGCGTCTAACAGACATCGCTTCATTCTGGTAGCAATTGATTACTTTATGAAGTGGGTTGAGGCAGCCTCTTTTGCTACTGTAACCAAGAATGTCGTGGCACGGTTCATCCGACACAATCTGATCTATAAATATGGTGTACCAGAGAGAATTATTACTGACAATGGTACAAATCTCAATAACACAATGATCACCGAGCTCTGTAAACAGTTCAAGATACAACATCATAACTCTTCTCCCTACCGGCCAAAGATGAATGGTGCTGTTGAAGCGGCTAACAAGAACATCAAGAAGATTGTGCAGAAGATGACAGTGACATACAAAGACTGGCACGAGATGCTACCATTCGCTCTTCATGGGTACCGAACCTCAGCACGGACGTCGACAGGGGCAACACCCTATTCTATGGTATATGGCATGGAGGCAGTCCTACCCATAGAAGTCCAGATACCCTCTCTCAGGATTATGAAGGATGCGGATTTGAACGAAGACGACTGGATCCAAACCCGACTTGATCAGCTGAATCTAATCGATGAAAAGAGACTTACTACTATCTGTCATGGTCAGACGTATCAAAAGAGAATGATCAAGGCTTTTAATAAGAAAGTCAGACGTCAAAAATATCAAGTCGGGGATCTAGTGATCAAACGCATCATACTACCACAAGGTGATCCCAGGGGAAAATGGACCCCCATATACGAAGGGCCATTTGTAGTTAAGAATATTTTCTCAGGAGGAGCTATGATTCTAATCACCATGGACGGTGACGACCTTCCTCACCCCGTCAATGCAGACATAGTGAAAAGATACTACCCATAAATAAAGACCCGCTAGGTTGACTAGCCTACGCAAAAATAAGGGCTTCCCGGCGAACCAAAAGGGTTCGGGCAAAATTAAGGGTTGAAAAATAAAAAAAATTGTACACCCAGCAAGTCGAAAACCTGAAAAGGCGGCTTGGGAAAAAAAGGGTATCTCGGTGGACTGAAAACCCGAAAGGGCGGTCCAGGAAAAAATTAGGGATCATAGCGTAACACTATGTCTCATTGGATCATCTCGCAACCAGACTTCGATATCAACTATCAAGCTCATACGGCGCCAAACAATCTGATCCATCTTCGACCAAGCAACAAAGTGATGATACGCTTGAAGATATAAAGGCAATAGCAGAGTTCGAACCCGATGGGATTATTTCACATAGCTGCTTTTCTTTCTTTAACACAAATTGTAATTTCTATCTTTCGGCGGTGTTCTCTTACTAGGACGTCAGCCTCCTTGTACAAAACGCCTATTACAGGCCAACTTCAAAAAAATCAATACAATTCATTTTCACAAGAAATTTCCACTTCTTTTTCTTTTCCTATTTTGTTTTGCAAGAACGTCCAATGATTCATTTTTGATGTATGCATTTGAAAATAATGGCTGATCATAAATATTTACACAAGAAACAAAAGACAATTACTCGTGATTCCAGAAATAGGGACAAACAAGAAGTGCCCAAACCTTACAGTTACTCCGCCCACCAGGTACAGGGATAGAGCCAGCTTGAGAATATGAGTAGTGGTACTTACACTCCCCACAGAGTAAGAAGTATCCAAAGACAATGATGTTGGCTTTCCCGAACAGGACATAACTCTCCCCAATCGAGGTTCACAATCGCGAGCAAGTCAGAAATTTTTCCCCCAAACAATTTATTTCTCTCACAAGAAGAAATTCAATCTCCAACATAATTCATTATCACCAGCAACGGAAGTTCATCCCTAGCTGAGTTTATTTCTCCAAATCAGCAGATCAATCAACATAATATCTCCTTTCCAACAAAGTTATTTCCCGCAGAGTTATCCTCAGACAGGGTCTCTTTCGGCAGAATATTCACCAGTCGAATGGATGTAAATTCCCAACTAGTCATCTTTTTTCACCATCCCCAACAGAAGTAGAGGAACTATGTTTTTTTACAGCAGTCAAGAGTACCATTTCTCATACTCTCCAAACAGCAGTCAGGGATTTATTTTCCCGAACTCAGATTATTACGTCCGCATTTCATGTTCATACATCATGACATGTGCATACATCGCATATAACATAGTCTCATTTATTTTGACAACGTCATCATACAATGCATCTCATGCATCACACATAACTAACCCTATATTTCTTTCAGGAAAGACAATTATCATCAACAATTTCCAGCAGGTCCATGATCAACACTCGAAGCTAAATAGAGTAATCATGGGTGCGACAAAAGCAACCTTACCCAGGTTCCTCCTGAAGTCCTACACAGACTCATCACAAAGCAACCTTACCCAGGTTCCCTCTGCAGTTTTACCCAAACTCATCTCGAAGTAACCCTACTATCCAGGTTCCTTCTCACATCCCTACTATCCAGGCTTTCATCTCGAAGTAACCCTATTATCCAGGTTCCTTCTTACAACCCTACTACCCAGGATTTCATCTCGAAGTAACCCTACTCTCCAAGTTCCTTCTCACAACCCTACTATACAGGCTTTCATCTCGAAGTAACCCTACTATCCAGGTTCCTTCTCACAACCCTACTGTGATACGGTGGGAGAACTGACTTGAGGTTTTGCGTTTGTATTCGCAAATGTTTCAGTTTAGCAAGAGTCGCCACCTACTTTTATTTTATCCAAAAGGAAAGGTAAAAAAGCACAGGAAAGACCTTTGAGATGTTTTCTTGAGTTCGGGGGGTAGATTATGAAAAGGGAATGTGCTAGCACCCTTTTCATCCATGGTTTTCCACGGGCTCTTAGTTACTTGTCTAGATCACTTGCTTTTCTTTTGCAATTGTTTGAAATGGTGCTTTGTGTGGTTTTGAAAGTATTTTGAAAAGAAGCCATCGTTTTGGCAATCTTTGTAATGATTCTCGTTCGTAAGAACGTATACAAAGATGTTTGTCTTTTGAAAAATGTTTCAATGTTTTGAAAGTTGTTTGAAAATTTTTTTTAAATGTGTGTGTGTTTTTGAAAATAGAAAGGACTGTTTGCAAATTGATCAAGTAACTAGAAGCATTCTACCTACTCAAATGTCTTTCTTGTGCATTTTTATTCCTTTTACATTGTTGATTTACCATTGATTTGCTAAACAACTTTATCTTTGGATGTTAAACGGGACAGGCGTGGGTCATCGTATGACCATGATAGCAATGTTTCCAAGTATATTTAGCATTTTGAGGGACTAAGATCATTTTTGTTTAGGCAACCTTTTGATAGCGTCATCGAGGGACTATGATCTTTTGTTTTGTTTTGCTTTGTTTTGCCAAGATACTTTGCATGCATACCATGGCCATTTATTTTAAGGCAACCAAGTGGGTGAAACCCTAAGGGTGCTTGTGTGCAATGTGTTGTCATTTTACATGCTTTTGTTTGTCTTGTATTAGGTCATTCTATTTGTTTGATTTTTGTCTTATCATGCAAAACCCTAGTTTTACTAAACATGGTATAATGTGATAAATTGCGTAAAATAAAACTAAGCTATTACAACAATTATTATGGGAGGAGGGATACAAGTTTTTGAATGGGGATATTGCACAAAAATAAACCCTAATATACTATTACAACCCAATTGAATTATGGTGCAAAATAAATAAATAAACAAGTATTTAGATATGCAATAATATCTATTTATGCAAAAATGTTTTGTATTTTGATTTTTTGTATGAGAGAATTAATTATTTAAACCCTAGAAAATAAGAAAAAAAATAACATTATTATTTTTGGAAGGGTGAAACCCTAGTTTTTTTTATTAAAAGAAAAATATGTTCTATATTATTTATTTTATCCATTTATGTATAAGAAAAAATAAATAAAATTATTTACAAATATTAAAAATTAAAATATATGTGGAAATAATATTTTATGTGTATGAATAATAAAAATAAAAATCTATGATATTTTTAAATGTGTTTACTATTTATTTTAAGAAAATAGATTCTATTTATTTAAACAATCAATATTTTATGCAAAAAATAAGATAAAAAATAAAATAAAATGCAAAAAATTAAGAAAATATTTTTGTGATTTTTTAATGTTCATAAAAAAATAATAAAGTCAATAAACATAAAAAATATGAGAAAATATGCAAAAATATAAAAATATGCAAAGGGGGTGCAAATAGTAGTCATGGGGGTGTGGAGAACAAAACAAGCAGGCCCAAGGCGCGCCAGGCCCAAGACACTTCATCCTTGTCCTCCAGCTTCCATTTGTGTGCGTATCTGCCTTAAACCTGTAACTTGTTGTAGCTTGCATAAAAATGAAAATTCATAACATAAAAAATGTAGCTTGTAATCTCACGATTCCAATGATATAAAATTCATGACCTAACTCTCAAAGATCAGGGAGAATTTTAATGGCCCTAAATCGTGACTTAGTTTTTTCAGCATGTTCAACATTCAAATTCTCTTAGCTCAGTTAATATAAATGACAAGTATGCATATGTACAACTTCACCATGCTAGAGACTACATTTTTGCTTCACAAATCGTGGCTTGAGGATGCCTAAATAGAGAGATAAAGTTTTGAAAAATACATCCTTCAGCTGGATTTGGATATGGAAATATGGGGACTTTGAGTGAGGCCTGAGGATAGTGTGAGCTTCCTTGAAGTTCCCTCAAGCTTTTCCAATGCTTAGCTGGCTTTGTGGATGGCTGAAACTCCCTGTAGAAGTCAAGCTGCAACCTCCAAGTTTGAAAATGGTGATGTCTGAAATAGAGCTCACAGTTGCAGTGCCAAGGCTTGGATAGTTTGGATGTGATGTAAGGAAGGTGTTTCAAGTGTTAAAGGGAGAAATGCACGAGTCAATATTGAGCTTGCAAGAGTTTTGCAGAAACTGCAAGTTTGGGTAGAAAAATCATGTTTTTGTGTTTGGGAGAGTTTTTAGAAGTTATGTACTCGTGTTCTAGCTTGAGATAAGTTTGTGAAGTTATTTTGAATGATGCCAAGTCCACCATTTATCAGATGTACAAGTTCTCTTGACTTTTGCAACTTTTCTTGCTTTTGAAGAAAATTGACAAGATTTATGCCAACATGCTTGTCCTTGTTTGCTTGCTAGCTGAAGGGGGTTGGTATGCTTTGCCTGATATCTATGGATATTGCTTGTGACAAAAGAACAGGTCCAAGGCTCAAGGATAGCAAAGTTGCAAAAAGCTTGCTTTATGAAAATGGCAATGTGCCCTTTATGCCATTTATGGATTTATTTCTTGCACAATGCTCTAAAGGTCAAAATAAAGCCATTATCCATTGATTTAGAATTTAATTATGGAGTTTAGAAGGGGTTTAGGACCTGTAATGAAAGGTACAAGCATGCTTGATCAGATTTGCAACTTGGTGCATTGTGAAAATGGCTTGAACAAAAGTGACAAAATGCCATTTTCTCTTCTTCGATTCTCCCTAACCACAAATGATCTTGGAGAGTTCTTGGACATTTTGGAAATCTTGAAACATGCTATACAATCCATCTTTGAAATGAAGTTTGAGATACCTCTTGGAACTAGGTGAAAAATACCCATGAAGTTGGGTTAAAAACCTGTCTAAATTAGGGCAAATTTTCACTAAGTTAAAAAGTTTATGGACCCCTATTCACAAATTCATAACTTGAGATCCAAGCATCTTTTGGGAAAACTTTGTGAATCAAATTTGTAGATTTCATGGTGGACTACAACTTTCATGTTGGAAGTTTTCTTTGAATCCAAATGAAACATGGTGAAAAAGTTGTGGAAAGTTGGGGAAAAATAGGAAATTTTCCATACTTAGAAAAATTCTAAGTTATGAAAAATTTCAAATTAAAACCCTAATTTGCAATTTTAGGTTTATTGGTCAACAAGTTTCACATTTTGACATAACTTGATGAATTATGACCCTTGGCACTTGATTTTTACCAAAAAATTAAAATTTGACTTTTCTGTGTGCAGTTGACTTTTGATCATTTGACTGCAAAATTCATCTGTCAATCCTATGTACTTGAGATCTTTTGAACTATACAATTAGGTCAAGATGATGCCATTGGATCCTTGAAACCATGTTTTAACCCAATTGGCCATTGGCTAGGTTAAAAATCAGAAATTGCCATTCTTCTGTCAAAACCCTAATTTTGACCATTTTGCCCTTTTGATGATCTGATCAAATTTCTTGAGGAGTTGTGATCCAAACTTTATCAAATGGTACATAGGAGTCTAAAATGTTGTTGTGGATCAAAAATTATGAAGTTTGATTGTAAATTGGCCATGGTTGACTTTTTCCCCAATACAACTGATTTTTAGGTCAACTGTCCAATTGACTGGTCAAAAATGTGGTTCAAGGCTTAAAACTTGGTATGAGCAATATTAGGGGTCCAAAATGGTGTATGAAAGTGACATGAAGCATTGATGGTCCAAAAATCCCTGTGCAAACTCAAACCCTAATTTCAGGTCATCAGTGCAAGAGGAGGTGTCTTGAGCTGACCAAACCTTAATCTTGTCTTGAGTCCAATAAGTCTTGTGAGGAAAATCTTGATAAATGAGAGGGAAAATTTTGGGGTACAACAACTGCCCCTGTTCAATCTTCTTGAACCTGAAGAGTTAGATTGGCGATTTTTGCCGTTCGTGACTCGAAGGTAAAAGATGATTGGACACTAGAGTGCCCATAAATTTGCACTTGATGAAGTAGTTGAGGGAATGGGCTTACAGATGCCATTTGGAGAGGTGATAGAATCTTGTTGGAGATGGGCTTGTAGATGCCATCCAAGAATGTTTGTTGTAAGTCAAAAGAATGAGCATCAGAATGGTGTCCGTATCTGGAACGTATCTGAGCTGTATCTGAACTTTGTATCTGAATGAGCAATGGAATAGCATCAGTGTCTGGAGCGTATCCGAGTTGTATTTGAACTTTGTATCTTAATGAGAAATGGAATAGCATCCGTGTCTGGAGCGTATCTGAGTTGTAACCGTACTTGAATCTGAATGAATAACAGAATGACTTCCGTGTTTGGGGTGTATCCGCATTGTATCTGAATCTGAAATCTGAATAAGCGACAGAATGGCATCTGTGTCTGTAGCGTATCTGAGCTGGGGAAAATCAGAATAAGTGACAGAATGGTATGCGTGTCTGGAGCGTATCTGGACTGTATCTGAGATCTGAGTCTGAATGAGTATCAGGATGGCATCCGTATCTGGAGCGTATCTGTACTGTATCTAGATGTTGAAATCTGAATGAGTAACATAATGACTTCCATGTCTGAAGCGCATCTGGACTGTAATCTGAATAAGTAGCAGAATGACTTCCGTGTCTGGAGTGTATCTGAACTGTAATCTGAATAAGTAGTAGAATGACTTCCGTGTCTGGAGTGTATCTGAACTATAATTTGAATAAGTAGAAGAATGACTTCTGTGTCTGGAGTGTATCTGAGCTGTATCATGATTGTTGAAGTCTTGAATAAGTAACAAAATGGCTTCCGTGTCTGGAGCGTATCTGGACTATATCTTGACTTTGAATTCTGAATGAGTAATAGAATGACTTCCGTGTCTGGAGTGTATCTTTACTGTATCATGAAATCTCTGAACATTGTTAATGATATCTGTTAATCTTATCCTGAAAAGGGTAAAATGTTAGCTGAAACACAAATTTATGTTGCATGAAATGTATGATGCAATAAATGTGCTTTATCAATGTTTATGATATATGGATGTAATGTATGCACATGTAAGCTGATTTGATGTATTGCTGTATTGCTGAGGAAAATAAATCCTTGACTGCTGCCGGGGTGAATAGATCCTTGACTGCTGAGGATAGAAAATCCTTGGCGACCGTTGGGGATTAAAAATCCTTGACAACTTCTGTGGGGATATGAGGATCCTTCATGTCTTGAAGTTGGAGTATTGACAAAAATTCTATTGCGAGCAATGCCGTATACTGCTTGAGTAATCTGCTTGGGGAATCCAGAGAACTTTGATGACTTCTACTGAGGGTTACACAATGGGAATCCTTGTCCCGCTGGCGAATAGAGAAAACCCTGATGGCTTCTGCGGGGAGTTAAGTATGAGAATCTTCATTCCGTTGGGGAGCAATGAAGACTTTGGCGACTTCACTGGGGAATTAAGAATGAGAATCTTCATTCTGTTGGGGAATAAAGAAAACTCTGATGGGGAAGAAGGCTTAATGCTGGAGAGTAGGTTTAGGAGTTTGGGTTGTCTGCCATTTTACTGGGGAGTTATCCTATGTTGGGGATAAACAAAAGTTAACTGTTATCTGATTGATTTTCAGTCTTCAAGATAACTTGTTGGGGAGTTCAGAGAAGCTGAATGGTTTCTGCTGGGGATTGATAATTTGAAAGTTTTGGCTCCACTGGGGATTGGGAGTTTGAAGTTTTAACTCTGATGGGGATTAAAGGTTTGAAATTTTAGCTCCGCTGGGGATCTAGATGATATACTGTGGGGATTGCTCATGGAATAGCCTAAAGACGTTTTCCTATCCTTTCAGTCTGTCAGTAATTGTTCTTTTTCATTCCTGTTTATTTGTAAACAATAATTATGTTCAAATGCATATGTTCATCAATGAATCATTGGACGTTTTTGCAAATAAAAACACAAGCGTAAAAAAGGAAAAGACAAATAGTTTTCTACATTTGAAAGAGGTATCTTTGTATTTTCTTTGAATAAGTATTTTGTTCAAAGGAGACAGACATCCTAGTAAGAGGATGGTGTCATAAAAGTAAGAAAAATTTATACAAAGATGGCTATGTGTAAAAAAATCCCATGGGGTTCCCATTCTGCTATAGCCTTCGTGTCTCCGAATATCTTGTCCATCCGTTGCTTCGTCCGAAGATGATTGAATTGATCAGAAGCTCAGAGTTTGTCTGTGAAGAGATTATCCTTAAAGTGATCCGACGAGACATAGTCATACGCTTTAATTCCCTAACTTTTGCCTGGACCTCCCTTTCGGGTTTTCAATCCACTGGGAAACCCTTTTTTTGCCTAATTCTCCCTTTCGGGTTTTCAACTTGCCGGGTGTACAGATTTTTTTGTTTTATCCCTAATTTTTTCCTGAACCGCCCTTTCGGGTTTTCGATTCACCGGGATGCCCTTTTTTTGCCTAGGTGTGTCAACCTAGCGGGTCTTTTATGCGTAGTATCTTTTGACTATGTCTGCGTTCGTAGGGTGTGGTAGGTCGTCACCGTCCATGGTGGTCAAGATCATTGCCCCACCAGAAAAGATGTTATTGATTACAAATGGTCCTTCATAGGTAGGAGTCCATTTGCGCCTGGGATCACTTTGTGGCAAGATAATGCGCTTGATCACTAGATCTCCAACTTGATATACCTGGCGCCTGACTTTCTTGTTGAAAGCTTTGATCATCCATTTTTGATACGTCTGACCGTGGCAAATAGCAGTAAGTCTCTTCTTGTCAATTAAGTTCAACTGATCAAGCCAGGTTTGGATCTAATCGTCTTCACTCAAACCAACATCTTTCATGATTCTTAAAGAGGGAATCTGAACCTCGATAGGCAGAACAACCTCCATGCCATAAACTAAAGAATAGGGTGTTGCCCCAGTTGACGTGTGTGTCGTGGTACGATACCTATGGAGAGCAAACGGTAACATTTCATGCCAGTCCTTGTAGGTGACCGTCATCTTTTGTATGATCTTTTTGATATTTTTGTTCGCAGCTTCGACTGCACCATTCATCTTTGGCCGATAGGGGGATGAATTGTGATGTTGAATCTTGAATTGCTCGCACATGGCGGTGATCATAGTATTGTTAAGGTTTGTACCTGTTGTACCCCAAAATTTGCCCTCCCATATTCCTCAAGATTTGTCAAGAATAATCTTCAAATTACTCAAGATGGCTCAAGAGGTAGACAGTCAGACCACCTCCTAAGATAACTGAAATTAGGGTTTGGGTTCTTTCAAGTAATTTGGGGTTTTCATTGGTTCAATCAAGTCTCAAGGGCCTATATACATTCTCAAGCACCTACATGCTAAGTTTCAAGACTCACAGTGCCAATTTGCACAGTCAAAAGCTCCATTTGATCTACAGTCAACTACAAGGGCAAAATGGTCATTTTACAGTCAAAAGTCAGAATTTTTGGTCAACATCTTATTTTGAGTCCACAATCATCATTTGATCAAGTCTTGATCATGATTCCACAAGGATAGCTCAAAAATCATCAAGATGCAAAAAGTTACTATTTTTGGACAGTAGAAAAGTCAACTGTATCTTGACCAGGGCATAACTTTTTCATGGTTCATCAGAAAAATCCCATCAAATGCTCATTTTGAAGGGGATGACATTTCCTACAATCCATCTTCACATTCCAAGTCCAAGAAATGCTCTCATAAAAAGTTATCAATTTCTACATTATAGGTCAATTTTAAAAGTCAACAAAAATGCACTTTAAGTCAAAGGCCATAACTTGATATTGGTAAATCCAAATGACATGGGACCAAAGGAATTGGTTAGAGGACTTCAAGACCTTTCCAAAATGTCCAAGAACATGTTCATATGATCAAAATTGAGCAAGATATGCATTGGAGAAGTTGGGAAATTTTTGTGAATTTGCAAAAGTCAACTTTGCTCAAAACACCTTATTTTTGCTAATGGGCCTCAAATCTCTTCTTGAAACTTCATCTATGGCCTATGCACGACCCATCAAGCTTAATTGAATTTATTTTCTTATTTTTATTAATTAATTGGATTTTTAATCAATATTAATTCATTTAATTAATTTAAATTGTAGGAAAATACAAAGATTTGATTTTTCAATCTTTTTGTGAAGCAAACATGGTCAAGATATGCTGGCAATTTCGTGTACAAATCAAATATGCAAAAATCTCCAAGTTTGACAACTTTTTCCAATCATGAAGATTCAAAAATATATGATTCCCAATCAAATATTCAAATCATCATTCCATGGATTTTTGTGCAAGATTCTGACCTAATCTCATTCTCCTATAAATATACAAGCTAACCCTGATCATGCACACGTGAGAGAGCTGCAGAAAAAGCCATAACCAATTCAAGAAAATTCAAAGAAAAGTCAAAACTGATTTTTGTGTTCCAAGCCAATTCAAGGCCTTATATTGATTCAAACACGTTGCTGGAAGTGTCAGGAGTGATTTACAATTGAAATCACGCGCTGAAGCTCAAAGAATCATCAAGAACAGAACCACGATTTGCTTCTTATTTTCAGAATCGTATTGGCTATTTCATGCGCATTTAACATGATTTATTGTTTGTTTTGCATTGCTTGAATCCATATGAAGCTAATGGCATAAGTTAATTGAATTATAGTGTACATAATCAAAAGTTGCCATGAACGATTTCTAGGGTTCCTGAACTTTGAATTTGGGGATTCCTAAACCAAGAAAAATTAGGACCAGTGATACATATGGTTGGAATCGTTGAACCAAGACGAACAAGACTGACTATTCGCGAAATATTTAAATATACCACAGCGCTAATCGCTATTTTTCCTCATGGCATATTGTGGGGGTTAAAAACCCCCGCTTTATAATGTTCTTTTCTGCAGGAATTATGAAGAAGATGATGATGTGTTAGTACATGATTAGCCAGTTCAAAAAAGCGCGCATTTTTTTATAATTTCAGTCTATTAATTTGTTTGCATATATAATATTTACTTGTTATTCCAATGACAATTGATGCAGCATGGTGGAGTGGTTGGCCAAGCATCCAATAAGCTTTGGGACCTGGGTTCGAATCCCAGGTCCCCCAAAACACTTGTTTCTATTTTTTCCTATATGTTCACATGCAGGTTTCCAAAAGGAGTCCATCATGCACCTATAACATCCAAGCGCCATGTGTTTCAAAACTCAAATCCAATGGTCCAAAGCTGGATGACCATCATACTCCTGGTCAACACACGCGTAGACAATCATTAAAGTCAAACAGGCTTGAGAGATTAATGGGCCAGAAATTTCCAGAATACCTCCTTAATGGGCCAGCACCCCCTGGTTTTCTTTTTATTCTTTTATATTTTTTTTCTTTTTATTTTATTTTATTCATTATTATTATTATTATTTAATTAACATAATTAACTATTTTCATAATAAAAATCAGAAACTAAAAAATGTAATATTTTTATTATTATTATTTAATTTCACCTTTAATTTATTATTTTTGTAAATAAATACTAACAAATTAATTTAGTCTTTTTTAATTAGGTTAATTTCACTATTTTTTGCAATAAATAAAATAAATTAGAATTAGGGTTTTACTAACTTTTGATCATTTTTTATTTTGTTTCCTTGAGACATTAAAGATTAAAAAAATATTTCCTTTTGTTAATTAATTAATTAGGTTTAATTTCATTAATTCATAAAATAATCAAATTTCTTTCTTTCTCAAAAAGGGTCAAAACCCTAAGGACTTCTCCGATTCCATTTTTATTCGCGCATATTCTTTTGATTATCGTTTTTGATCATATTTATGTAATTGCTCCGAGGATGTAATAGCGTAGTTAGGACCCTTTTTATCGCTTTCTTTAATTTTCTCGCAATTTACTTTTCAAGGGTTGTTTTTGGCGATGTAAATACCCAACGCCTTGTAATAGTCTAGATTTACTTTCCACATAATTATTAATTTCTAGATGTATGTTAATTATGCATGACAAGACTTCTCTGAAATTAAAATCAACCCGTAGCTCACCATAACATATTCAAAGATAATATTAACTGAATCCTGACACACTCGCACATGCCACTCCTAGGGTACGCCTCACTTGGTTGCCTCGACGTGGTCATTGAGTATAGGGTGTTTTAGAGGTCGCCCTCTTGTCTAAAGATCCAAGTTGCCTCGAAACGGTTGCCTCGGATAAAAAGGATCTAGGACATTAGGGTTATCGCTAAGGCGTCCTACTATTGCTTTGGTGACCACATGTCCCTATAATCGAATTGACCCGAATAACTCCAACGACGGTGCTACCTACTTCTCAATAGTGGGATAGCACTGTCTAAAGGACATTTACACAACTTAATTTCTTTTGAGTAGGTAGAGGTTCTAAGGTACTTGCTCTTTCAAAAAAACAAAAATACTTTTCGCACTTACACTTTTCTGACAAAAGTTTTCAAACAAACACTTCCTACACTCTTGAGGACAGATACAAGAGTTAAAGCGAAGTTTTCAAACAAACTTTTTCAAAACCCACAAACACAAGAAAAGCAAAACATTTTGAAAACATAGTGAGCAAGTACCTAAGAGCCAGTGGATAACCACAGATAGAAAGGGTGCTAACACCTTCCCTTTCTATAATCTACCTCCCGAACCGAGAAACATCTCGAAAAGGAATTTTGTGTGCTTTTGTCCTTTCCTGGTTGGAGAACATAAAAGACTGTGGCGACTCTTGCTTACCGCAACATTTTGCAAACCAGCATTTCAAAACAGTCAGTTCTCATTCCCACCGATCACAGTACTGTTATCAGTGATAATCCTTTCTGGGATACCGTATCGGCAAATAAGGTTCTTCTTGATGAAGCGGGCAATAACATTCTTAGTAACAGATGCGAAGGAAGCTGCTTCGACCCACTTGGTGAAATAGTCAATGGCCACCAGAATGAAGCGGTGTCCATTGGATGTTGTAGGCTTGATCTCTCCAATCATGTCGATTCCCCACATAGCGAAGGGCCAAGGAGCTGTTAAGACATTTAGAGGAACTGGGGGCACGTGCACCTTGTCTGCATAGATTTGACATTTATGGCAGGTTCGGGAGTGTTGATAACAGTCAGCTTCCATGGTAGACCAATAGTAGCCTGCCCGTAGAATCTTCTTTGCCATCGTATGCCCGCTAGAGTGAGTGCCAAAGGTATCTTCATGCAATTCAACCATAATTCTTTCATCTTCAAGCTTGTCCACACAACGGAGCAGAACAGAATCATGGTTGCGCTTGTACAAGATGCCATTACTTAGGAAGAACTTAGCCGTGAATCTCCTTAAGAACTTTTTGTCATTGGCTGAAGCTCCTTCAGGGTATTCTTGCGCCTCAAGATACCTTTTGACTTCATGAAACCACAACTGGTCCACTACTTCTTCAGTGTTAATCTCGTGACAATGTGCCGGTTCGTCCATCCGTTTAATGGTAATTTGGGGAGCCTCATTATCCCAGTTAAGTTTAAACATGGATGACATTGTAGCTAGAGCATCTGCTAGCTGATTTTCTTCTCGCGGGAAGTGCTCGAAGGTAATCTGCTCGAAATGTGGTAGCTATGTCAAGACATGTTCTTTGTAAGGGATGAGGTTTGGATGCTTAGTGTCCCACTCTCCTTTGATCTGACTGATGACCAAAGCTGAGTCCCCAAACACATCTAAGGATTTGATTCCCAAGTCTATGGCAGCCTTGAGTCCAAAGATGCAAGCTTCGTACTCTGCCATGTTGTTCGTACAGTTGAAGCAAAGTCCGGTGGTGAAGGGAGTATGGCATCCTTCTGGAGATATAAGCACAACACCGATACCATTACCAAGTGCATTGGAGGCCCGATCAAAGTACACCCCATCAAAGTACAGGGTCCATCGGGATCCTTGTTCAGGTCCGTCATATGGTCTGAAATCTTCAATATTGTCCAATGTCATGATGTCTTCGTCAGGGAAGTCAAACTTCATGGATTGGTAATCTTCTACAGCTTGATGGGCCAGATGATCAGCTAGCACACTCCCCTTTATAGCTTTTTGGGTCGTGTACTGTATATCGTATTCCATTAGGATCATCTGCCATCTAGATATTCTTCCAGATAGAGCAGGCTTCTCAAGGATGTACTTTACCAGATCCATCTTAGATATCAGCAAAGTGGTATGAGTCAACATGTACTGCCTTAGCTAGCGAGCAGCCCATACCAAAGCGCAACAAGTTTTCTCGAGCAGTGAATATCTGGTTTCACAGTCGGTAAACTTTTTGCTAAGGTAATAAATGGCATTCTCTTTTCGGCCAGACTCGTCATGCTTCCCCAGTACGCTCCCCATTGAATTCTCTAGGACGGTCAGATACATGATTAGCGGTCTTCCCTCGACGGGTGGCATCAAGATAGGAGGTTCCAGCAAATACTCCTTGATTTTATCGAAAGCAACTTGACAGTCATCGTTCCATCTAACTACCTGATCTTTCTTAAACAACTTGAAGATTGGCTCACAAGTAGATGTTAGGTGATAAATGAACCTAGCAATGTAGTTTAGGCGTCCCAAGAAACCTTTGACCTCCTTCTCAGTGCGAGGAGCAGACATTTCTTGTATAGCTTTGACTTTGGCAGGATCAATCTCGATGCCTTTGTTGCTGACAACGAAACCCAAGAGTTTACCGTACCGGACCCTGAATGTGCACTTGTTTGGATTCAATCTTAGCTTTTACTCCTTCAAACAGCTTTTGCAAGTGATCAAGGTGTTCTTCTTCAGTTTGTGATCAGGCTATCATGTCATCTACATAGACCTCTATCTCATGATGTATCATATCATGAAACAAAGCTACCATGGCACGTTGATAGGTTGCCCCAGCATTCTTCAGTCCGAATGGCATCACTTTGTAGCAGAACGTACCCCACTGTGTAACAAAAGTAGTTTTCTCCATGTCCTCAGGTTCCATTTTGATCTGGTTATAGCCTGAGAATCCGTCCATGAAAGAAAATACTTTGTGTTGAGCTGTGTTGTCAACCAGTATGTCGATGTGCGGAAGTGGAAAGTCATCTTTAGGGTTGGCCCTGTTTAAATCTGTATAATCCATGCACATTCTCACTTTGCCGTCCTTCTTAGGCACGAGCACAATGTTAGCAACCCATTGTGGATAAGAAGTAACAGCCAGAAATCCAGCATTAAACTGCTTCATAACTTATGCTTTGATCTTCTCTGACATGTCAGGTCTCATGCGGTGGACCTTTTGTTTCACTGGTGGACAATCTTCTCTTGTGGGTAGACGATGTACCACAATGTCTATATCAAGTCCCGGCATGTCTTCGTATGACCAGGCAAAGATCTCAACATAATCATGAAACAGCTGAATTAGGCGCGCTTTGACACTTGGCTCTAGATTGGCACCCACTCTGATTTCCTTCTTGTCCTCCTCAGTACCCAAGTTGATTGTATCCAACAGCTCCTCATGAGGCAAAATAGCTCTTTCCTCTTGCTGTAATAGTCTGGCCAATTCCCCTGGCAACTTACAATCTTCCTCACCTTCGTATTCGGCTTGGTATATCAGATCTTCAGAGTCACTTAAGGCTATAGCAATATCGTCACCCATGGGATCCGGAATGGAAGGGTACCTGCATTTGTGAGTGTGGGTGTGTGTAAGGGTATAACGATCTTAAAACAACAAAATGTAAAAGAGAGACAATGAGCATAAAAGGTTTAAATATGAAAAGCGTCCATGATTAATTAAATGACATATGAAAATGAAATAAAAACCCTTACAAATGGACCGTTGTGCCTTGGGTAAGACACAAGGTTGAAAAAGTACGAATTGTTTGTGAATTATTACAGTCCAACAAAAATGGAAAAGGTAAATTACTGCGGTATGAAAGTAATCGGAATAAAGTATTTTGCTTCCCAGTTGCACAGTCCTCTGCCGACAGTAAGAAATATCCAATCTTCCAGGCTGCCATCTTCTTCACTGTCCTCTAGTGCATTAACCCCTTGGTGGCTGATCTTCACAAGTGGCCCTCCGCCACGGGTGCGACGCACAACCTTCTGACCAGTCGAAGTAAACCCTAGGCCAAACTTGTCTGATTTGAAAGGAAAGTCTGGAAGCTGCCCCTAGATGGTGGATCCGCCTTCTTCCACTACTGCCCTTGCATCCTTTAGAGAAGACATTCGAGGTACAGGTCTTGTGATCACAGGAGTTGAGGATACCGCCTTGGTCGCTGCTACTTCAGGAGAGACTTCTTCAAAATGTTGGAAAGGGGTCTCTATGAATTCGCCATCTAACTCCACATAACGGAAGGAATTCAGATGACTAATCATATATTCCTCTTCCCCATGGACAATTATGATTTTCCCTTGGATGGGGTACTTGAGCATCTGATGCAAAGTGGAGGTGACGACACCGGAATTGTAAATCCAGGGACGTCCCAACAGGAAAGAGTAAGAAGGACGGATGTCCATCATGTAGAATGTTGAATTGAATGTCTGGGTACCCACCTTGATCGGGATGTCCACCTCTCCATGGACCATCCTTTTAGAGCCGTCAAATGCTCTTACAATGATGTTGCTGGGTTTTAATGTCAGCCCCTCACAATCCAATCTATCCAGGGCTTTCTTTGGCAAGACGTTCAGAGATGATCAAGTATCAACCAAAATATGGGCTAGGGTGGTTCCTCTACACTCCACTGAAACATGTAATGCATCATTGTGTTTTCTCCCTTTAGAGGTCAAGTCAGCATCGGAGAAACCCAGGCCATTGTCAGCTGTTAAACTGGCCACACACTCTTGGAATTGATCCGTAGACGTCTCTTACGGTACATGCGCTGTCTTCAGAAACTTGACCAAAGCTTTAGCATGTGCCTCAGAGCACAACAGCAAGGCTAACATAGAGATTTTGGAGGGGGTCTGCCCCAGTTGTTCGACCACATCATAATCACTTTTCTTAATGATCCTCAGGATTTCTTCCATATCCCTCTTGGATGTCTCAGGAATAACAAGTGATTGAGCCTTCGTCAAGACAGGCTCCTCTTGAACATTCTTTCCTTTATTCTCAACAGCGGCAGTAGGGATGGGAATTGTATTGTTTTTGTCAGCGGGTACACTTGTAGGTACAATTACTGGTGCAGAGGTTATCTTCAGAATGACCACGGGTCCAAAGACTGCTGTTGGAGGAGCAATCTCTGGAGAAAAGATTCTTCCACTACGAGTAACCTTGCTTGTTCCGACAATGTTACTGATGTCGAGATCGTCCTCTTTTGAGTTTTCGTCTTCGGCAGTATGTTCAATCTGTTTGACACCATGGTAGTAGATTTCTGCACCATAGTTCCATGGTACCATTTTATCGAATTTGTATGGGGCAGGCCCGGGCATTGTTATCTTCAACGGAGTAGTCACTGGAACAAATGTAATCCTAACGGGTTTTTTAGGAACCCTGGAAGGATTAGCGTATATGGTTATTATTGAAACTTCTGGAACTGGAATGGGTTAAATAGGAGCTTTCTCAAACAAGTTTTCTCGATTATCAGTCAATTGTTGGATTCCTTTCTTTAACAGAGGACAGTCAAATGATGAGGACAGGAAAATATCGCAATCTTGGCTACAACCTAGGAACACCCCAACTTTCAACAAATTCAACTTGATGGCTAGGAAAGGAGTTACAGTTCATCCACAGTAGAAACAAACAGATCTTCTTCCACAGCATTGGCATTGTGTCCATGCCTAGGCATTGGAGCGGAGATAACATTCGGTTTCTCAGGAGCTTCAAATTCAACTTCCTTTGCATCAATCAGATCTTGAATCTTGTTCTTCAGGGCCCAACATGTTTTGGTGTCGTGCCATGGACTTTCTGAATGGTAAGCGCACCTGGCATTCAGATGGTAATGTGGAGATGCAGTATTAGGATTTTTAGGGGCCTCCTTTAGCATGGCCAAATTCAACTTTAAGAGATGTGGTAGGACTTGAGCTGGAGTCATGTTTATCTTGGTGAATTGCCTTACAGGCCTTTCCACCCTTTGCTGGTTATTTCTCGGCTGGTTGTTTCTTGGCTGGTCTGATGTAGAGTTTTGAATCATAATGGCCCCCACTGTTGGTCGTCTTTCAATTCTCCCCTGATTCCTCTGGGCATAGACAACAGACACTTCCTTCTTTCCAGTGAAGGGCTTTTTTACAGCAGCAGAGGTAGACGCGTCTTTCTGAATTTTCCCGCTTCTAATACCGGCTTCCACCCTCTCGCCAGTTAAAATCAATTCGGTGAAACCAGCATAGGAGCTTCCAATCAGGTGATTAAAGAAAGGTCCTGACAGAGTTCCCAGGAACATGTCCACTAGCTCCCTTTCAGATAATGGTGGTTTCACCCTTCCGGCTAAATCCCTCCACTTTTGGGCATAGTCTTTGAAGCCCTCATTGGTAGCCATAGCCATACTCTGTAACTGAGTACGGGTTGGCGCCAAGTCGGCGTTGTATTGATACTATTTATAGAAGGCGACTGCGAAGTCTTCCCAATTATGAACATCTGCCCTCTCCAACTGGTAATACCAATCAAGCTGCATTCCCGATAGACTGTCCTGGAAAAAGTGGACCCACAGGTCTTTGTCAGAAGAATGTGGTTGAATTTTCCTGACATAGGAGGGATTACAATTCCAGAGACCAACCCTAACTCCTCAAAATCCAGCCCCGGTACCCTCTGTATCTCCATAGCAGCTAGACGTTCTTCCAAGTTTTTATATTTGTCATCGGCCGGAGGGTATTGCTGTTCAGAGTAATCCTCATCCTCTTCTTCTTCTGCTTCAGAATCTGATGGCACTGCCGTTCCTTTTCCTTTTCCTTCCCCCTCTTCAGATGTTGATGGGAATTCCAAGGTCCGTCTGGCTTGTCCTTCAAACCTTCTGCCCATGATAACCACACCGACTTGCTTCTTATTGTTTTTCTCTTTCTCCTTCTCTAGAAGAGTCTTGAGCTCCTCCAGCCCCTTGGCTACGGTCATGAGCAACTGTTGGAATTGTGAATTCTGAGCTTGCAAATCTTTGACTGTTTGTTCAATATCCATCTTGCTGAAATAAACAGCAGAGAGATGAGGAAACTTGGTGTGAAGACCTGTTTATGCATATGATGAATGATATGTATTCACGTAATGCTATCAAGGATTCAAAAATTCAAATTTGTTTTAAACAAAAAAGAAACACACGTCATATTAATAAGATAGAATTGTTAGTACATCATTGCCCCTTGGGCAAAATAATACAAAATTCTAAGGTAAAAAGACGTTGCGCATCCTCTTTGGTGAAATGTAGGTGTTGAGAGTCTGCTCTTCATGAAGTAGCAGAGTGAGTTCCAAAACCTTCTTCTCGCTTGCGTATAATTGGGATTCGAAAGTATCGCGCTCTCCCTTGAGCTGTATCCAACTCCTTTGTAAATCTTCGAGTGATGTTGGCATGTCAGGATGTAGGAGGGTGTATGGAACCTCTCCTTCCATAACAGGCTCTATAATCACTGGGAGAATGGAGGGGTAAGGCATCATAAGACTTTGGGCGCGGGTTCATACCCACTTAGGGTAAGGCTCAAGAGGGATGGAATTCTTGTGTCCCAAAGTCTTACTATCTACCTTGTTGGGCATCCTCCAAGCTCGGATGACCTTTGTCGGAGTCCTTGATTATCGTTGTCGAAGTCGAAAACCAAGCCTTGAATCAACATATCATGTGGGCCATCCCTTCGGGCATAACCCAAACTATCTTAGAGCCAAGCAGGGGTTGTAGGTGATGCCTCCCCTAATGCCAAGTAAGGGGAAATTAGGTAATTCCCCATAATGGTCGATGATGATAACATTCTCTTTGGATCGAGAACACCAATGAATATCTGAATGTGTAAGTGTCATCAACCTTTGTGACCACCTCAAACCTTGCTCATTCTTCAAGAATGATTGGGGAAGATGAGAAATAAACCACCTTGCCAGGAGAGGAGTGCAACACATTAGAACACCTCTTTTCCTCATTGTACGAGTGTGAAAAGAGTGAAGGATATCTCCAAGCAATGTAGGCACCGGGTTGCGAGCCATGAAGATTTTGACAACACTCACATCTATGAGTTGATCAGGGTTAGGGAACAAGACCATCCCATAGATGAGAAGAGATACAATCTCCTCAAAAGCTTGTAAGTCCAAGGAATTCCAGCAGCTTTGGGCCTTCTCAAATAAGAACTTTGCCAAGAAGCCTTTGACACCACTTCTACTTTCCCAATGGGTTGTTACATCAGATGAGTGCAAGTGCAGGGCTTGAGAAATCTCTTCTGGCTTTGGGTCTCTTTCCGTACCGTTGAAAGGTAGTTGATTGAGAATAGGAATCCTCAAGAGTTGAGAAAATTCCTCCAAAGTGGGCACAAGCTGGTAGTCAGGAAATGTGAAGCAGTGATGCAAAGGGTCAAAGAACTGGAAAAGAACTTTCATCATGTCTTCCTCTGTGTTGGAAGTGACTAAGTTGAGAAGATGACCATGCCTCTCGGTGAATGGAGAATTCTCAAGAATCCTTGAAGCTAGCTCCTTGAGTTGTGGAGGAATTCTTACGAGGTTGACTTGGATAGTTTTCCTGCAAAGTGATTCCATAACCAACAAAACAGGAACAAAGATGAAATTTCAAAATCCTTGAAATGGTTAGTGGATGCATATGATGCTTCATGATGTCCATGATGTTATGCATAAGTGTATATGTACAAGCAAATCACACAAGTTCCTAGTTTAGGCTTGCATGGGGTTTCATAGGTAAGTACCATCTTGAAGTTTAGTTGGCTCAACCTGTCCTAGAAATAGTAACCGGGTTCTAAGGAGCTCAATATCACTGGATTGTTTCCTTGTTCATTGTTTCAATTCATCCTCTTTACTGGCGACCGAAATATTCCAAGGAACCAACCCTCAATGAGTGTAGTATCGAGTATCTACCAACTTCGGACTGCACCAAAGCCGGTCATCTCACTACATCCTAAAAGGCCAAGTTGGTCAAGTAAAGGTTCTAGAAGTTCGTTAGTGCTTCATGACATCACTCAGTGGCCCCTTATTCTATTTGATTGACTCAAAGGCTACCGGTACCCACAAATATGTCACACTAACATAGCTATTGCTTAGACCGTGTCAGTATACCCCGCACAATTTCCACAACGTATTGCTATTTACCTATAAATGTTTCCCAAATCTGGGTGGAGGATTCAAACCCAAACAATAAAACCAAAGTGTAAAGCAAACAAGTCAAGCAATTGTAAGCAAATAAAGGTGATCTAAACCCTAAGGTCACCCCACTTTTATAATAATCCCCAACAGAGTCACCAGTTCTGTGATACGATGGGAGAACTGACTTGAGGTTTTGCGTTTGTGTTCGTAAATGTTTCGATTTAGCAAGAGTCGCCATCGACTTTTATTTTATCCAAAAGGAAAGGTAAAAAAGCACAGGAAAGACCTTTGAGATGTTTTCTAGAGTTCGGGGGGTAGATTATGAAAAGGGAAGGTACTAGCACCCTTTTCATCCATGGTTTTTCATGGGCTCTTAGTTACTTGTTTAGATCACTTGCTTTTCTTTTGCAATTGTTTGAAATGGTGCTTTGTGTGATTTTGAAAGTATTTTGAAAAGAAGCCATCATTTTGGAAATCTTTGTAATGATTCTCGTTCGTAAGAATGTATACAAAGATGTTTGTCTTTTGAAAAATGTTTCAATGTTTTGAAAGTTGTTTAGAAATTGTTTTGAAATGTGTGTGTGTTTTTGAAAATAGCAAGGACTGTTTGCAAATTGATCAAGTAACTAGAAGCATTCTACCTACTCAAATGTCTTTCTTGTGCATTTTTATTCCTTTTACATTGTTGATTTACCATTGATTTGGTAAACAACTTTATCTTTGGATGTTAAACGGGACGGGCGTGGGTCATCGTATGACCATGATAGCAATGTTTCCAAGTATCTTTAGCATTTTGAGGGACTAAGATCATTTTTGTTTAGGCAACCTTTTGATAGCGTCATCGAGGGACTATGATCTTTTGTTTTGTTTTGCTTTGTTTTGCCAAGATACTTTGCATGCATACCATGGCCATTTATTTTAAGGCAACCAAGTGGGTGAAACCCTAAGGGTGCTTGTGTGCAATGTGTTGTCATTTTACATGCTTTTGTTTGTCTTGTATTAGGTCATTCTATTTGTTTGATTTTTGTCTTATCATGCAAAACCCTAGTTTTACTAAACATGGTATAATGCGATAAATTGCGTAAAATAAAACTAAGCTATTACAAAAATTATTATGGGAGGGGGGATACAAGTTTTTGAATGGGGATATTGCACAAAAATAAACCCTAATATACTATTACAACCCAATTGAATTATGGTTCAAAATAAATAAATAAACAAGTATTTAAATATGCAATAAAATGTATTTATACAAAAATGTTTTGTATTTTGATTTTTTGTGTGAGAGAATTAATTATTTAAACCCTAGAAAATAAGAAAAAAAATAACATTATTATTTTTGGAAGGGTGAAACCCTAGTTTTTTTTATTAAAAGAAAAATATGTTCTATATTATTTATTTTATCCATTTATGTATAAGAAAAAATAAATAAAAAATTATTTACAAATATTAAAAATTTAAATATATGTGGAAATAATATTTTATGTGTATGAATAATAAAAATAAAAATGTATGATATTTTTAAATGTGTTTAGTATTTATTTTAAGAAAATAGATTCTATTTATTCTAAACAATCAATATTTTATGCAAAAAATAAGATAAAAAATAAAATAAAATGCAAAAAATTAACAAAATATTTTTGAGATTTTTTGATATTCAGAAAAAAATAGTAAAGTCAATAAACATAAAAAATATGAGAAAATATGCAAAAATATAAAAAAATGCAAAGGGGGTGCAAATAGTAGTCAGGGGGGGGGGGGGTGTGGAGAACAAAACAAGCAGGCCCAAGGCGCGCCAGGCCCAGGACACTTCATCCCTGTCCTCCAGCTTCCATTTGCGCGCGTATCTGCCTTAAACCTGTAACTTGCTGTAGCTTGCATAAAAATGAAAACTCATAACATAAAAAATGTAGCTTGTAATCTCACGATTCCAATGATATAAAATTCATGACCTAACTCTCAAAGATCAGGGAGAATTTTAATGGCCCTAAATCGTGACCTAGTTTTTTCAGTATGTTCAACATTCAAATTCTCTTAGCTCAGTTAATATAAATGACAACTATGCATATGTACAGCTTCACTATGCTAGAGACTACATTTTTGCTTCACAAATCATGGCTTGAGGATGCCTAAATAGAGAGATAAAGTTTTGAAAAATACCTCCTTCAGCTGGATTTGGATATGGCAATATGGGGACTTTGAGTGAGGCCTGAGGATCGTGTGAGCTTCCTTGAAGTTCCCTCAAGCTTTTCCAATGCTTAGCTGGCTTTGTGGATGGCTGAAACTCCCTGTAGAAGTCAAGCTGCAACCTCCAAGTTTGAAAATGGTGATGTCTGAAACAGAGCTCACAGTTGCAGTGCTAAGGCTTGGATAGTTTGGATGTGATGTACGGAAGGTGTTTCAAGTGTTAAAGGGAGAAACACACGAGCCAATATTAAGCTTGCAAGAGTTTTGCAGAAACTACAAGTTTGGGTAGAAAAATCGTGTTTTTGTGTTTGGGAGAGTTTTTAGAAGTTATGCACTCATGTTCTAGCTTTAGATAAGTTTGTGAAGTTATTTTGAATGATGCCAAGTCCACCCTTTATCAGATGTACAAGTTCTCTTGACTTTTGTAACTTTTCTTGCTTTTGAAGAAAAGTGACAAGACTTATGCCAACATGCTTGTCCTTGTTTGCTTGCTAGCTGCAGAGGGTTGGTATGCTTTGCCTGATATCTGTGGATATTGCTTGTGACAAAAGAACATGTCCAAGGCTCAAGGATAGCAAAGTTGCAAAAAGCTTGCTTTATGAAAATGGCAATGTGCCCTTTATGCCATTTATGGATTTATTTCTTGTACAATGCTCTAAAGGTCAAAATAAAGCCATTATCCATTGAGTTAGAATTTAATTATGGAGTGTAGAAGGGGTTTAGGACCTGTAATGCAAGGTACAAGCATGCTTGATCAGATTTGCAACTTGGTGCATTGTGAAAATGGCTTGAACAAAAGTGATAAAATGCCATTTTCTCTTCTTCGATTCTCCCTAACCACAAATGATCTTGGAGAGTTCTTGGACATTTTGGAAATCTTGCAACATGCTCTACAATCCATCTTTGAAATGAATTTTGATATACCTCTTGGAACTAGGTGAAAAATTCCCATGAAGTTGGGTCAAAAACCTGCCTAAATTAGGGCAAATTTTCACTAAGTTAAAAAGTTTATGGACCCCTATTCACAAATTCATAACTTGAGATCCAAGCATCTTTTGGGAAAACTTTGTGAATGAAAGTTGTAGATTTCATGGAGGACTACAACTTTCATGTTGGAAGTTTTCTTTGAATCCAAATGAATCATGGTGAAAAAGTTGTGGAAAGTTGGGGAAAAATAGGAAATTTTCCATACTTAGAAAAATTCTAAGTTATGAAAAATTTCAAATTAAAACCCTAATTTGAAATTTTAGGTTTCTTGGTCAAAAAGTTTCACATTTTGACATAGCTTGATGAATTATGACCCTTGGCACTTGATTTTGACCAAAAAGTCAAAGTTTGACTTTTCAGTGTATAGTTGACTTTTGATCAGTTGACTGCAAAATTCATCTGTCAATCCTATGTACTTGAGATCTTTTGAACTATAAAATTAGGTCAAGATGATGACATTGGATCCTTGAAACCATGTTTGAACCCAATTGGCCATTGGCTAGGTTAAAAATCAGAAATTGCCCTTCTTCAGTCAAAACCCTAATTTTGACCATTTTGCCCTTTTGATGATTTGATCAAATTTCTTGAGGAGTTGTGATACAAACTTGATCAAATGGTACACAGGAGTCTAAAATGTTGTTGTGGATCAAAAATTATGAAGTTTGACTATAAATTAGCCATGGTTGACTTTTTCCCCAATACAACTGATTTTTAGGTCAACTGTCCAATTGATGACTGGTAAAAAATGTGGTTCAAGGCTTGAAACTTGGTATGAGCAATCTTAGGGGTCCAAGATGGTGTATGAAAGTCACATGAAGCATTGATGGTCCAAAAATACTTGTGCAAACTTAAACCCTAATTTCAGGTCATCAGTGCAAGAGGAGGTGTCTTACGCTGACCAAACCCTAATCTTGTCTTGAGTCTAATAAGTCTTGTGAAGAAAATCTTGATAAATGAGAGGGAAAATTTTGGGGTACAACACCTACTATCCAGGCTTTCATCTCGAAGTAACCCTACTATCCAGGTTCCTTCTCACAACCCTACTATCCAGGCTTTCATCTCGAAGTAACCCTACTATCCAGGTTTCTTCTCACAACCCTACTATCCAGGCTTTCATCTCGAAGTAACCCTACTATCCAGGTTCCTTCTCACAGCCCTACTATCCAGGATTTCATCTCGAAGTAACCCTACTATCCAGGTTCCTTCTCACAACCCTACTATCCAGGCTTTCATCTCGAAGTAACCCTACTATCCAGGTTCCTTCTCACATCCCTACTATCCAGGCTTTCATCTTGAAGTAACCCTACTATCCAGGTTCCTTCTCACAGCCCTACTACCCAAGCTTTCATCTCGAAGTAACCCTACTATCCAGGTTCCTTCTCACAGCCCTACTATCCAGGCTTTCATCTCTAAGCATCCCTACTACCCAGGCTTTCATCTCGAAGTAAACTTACCATCCAGGTTCCTTCTCATAACCTTACCATCCAGGTTTCGTTTCTCTTATCTCCAGACAGTAGTCCACAACACTGTAAGACCGGGACCCGATCAAACACAATTGATTTCACATTTCCCCAGAAAGTTGCGGCGCTGCATATACCCCGACCAGACACGCAGTTCACCTCCGCTCCCCAAACCGAAGTTATTCCCCAGTAGAGTAACGAACAACTGAAGCTCCCAAAACTCTATTTCTCCCAAGACAGAGACCAGTGTTCCCCAGTGAAGTCCTCCTTAATAACAAGTGTACGGGTTCTCGCAAAGGAATCTTTTGTGCGATCCATATCTCTTCGGATGGCATCTTTGAGCCCATCTCTGAAAATTCTATAGCAACTTCCAAATGGCATTTATAAGCCCATTCCTGATATCACAAATCAGGTATCATTTCATGCGAGTGCAAATTTCTAGGCACTCTAGTGTTCAATCATCTTCCACCTTCAGATCATGAAAGGCAGACGCGCCAATCTACATCCTCAGGTTTAAGAAGATTGAACAGGGGAAGCTGTTGTACCCCAAAATTTGCCCTCCCATATTTCTCAACAAATGTCAAGTGAGGTCCCCAAGTTGCTCAAGGAAGTTCAAGAGTTGACCAGACAAACTCTCTCCTAAGGCAGTATACTTCAAATTAGGGTTTCTATTTTCATCAAGATGTGTGAACCGCAAAGGATTAAAATGATCACCATTGTCCTAATATGTTCTCAAGATCATCCATGTCAAGTTTCAAGCCTTGCAGAAGAAGTTTGCTCAGTCAATTAGTCAAATGCCTAAAAATCAACTATAATAGGTCAAAAGTCAACTGTGGCCCACATACAGTCAAACTTCAAGATTTTTGGTCAACATCCTCATTTTGAAGTATTATTCATCATTGGATCAATTGTTTATCATGATTCCTCAAGGGTTGCTCACAATTCATCAAGACTCAAAAGTTGCTAAATTAGGGTTTTGTAGGAAAAGTCAACTCAACTTTGACCAAGCATAACTTTCTCATACTTTATCAGAAATGATCCATCCAAAGCTCATTTTGAATAGGATGAAATTACCTACAATTAATATTCATCTCCAAAGTTCAGAATATGAACTCACAAAAAGATATGAATTTTGACATTATAGGTCCTTTTGGAAAGTCAACAAAAACACCTTGTGGGTCAAAGCTTCATACATGAACATGGAAGACTCAATTGATATGGGAACAAAAGGGTTGCTTAGAGGACATCCTAAGATTTATAAAAAGGCCAAGGACACCTCTCTAGGGTCAAAATTGAGAGAGTTATACATTGGCCAAGTTGACCATTTTTGCAAAATTGCCAAAAGTCAAATGTGCTCAAATTTGCATTTTTTGATAAATGGGCCTAAATTTTTATGCTTGCACCTCACTTAACATGGTACACGACCCAAATGCTCACTCACATGTTATTTGATTCATTATTTATTTAATTTTGATTTTTATTTATTAAAAATTGAATTAAATCAAATAATTGGTAAATAATAGCAAAGATTTGTTTTGATTGGATTTTTGGACAGAATCATAAGCTCATTATGCTAGCATATCAGAATCAGATCATATCAAGGCTAATTGGCACGAGATTGGCATGATTAGGCCAAATTTGGAAGGATATTATACAAATTGAAAATCAAATCAAATCTCATCAAAGCTTCAAGATTCAATCTGTTTTGCAACCCTAATTCATTAAGGGATATATAATGAATAAGAGAAAAGAAAAAAAAAAAGAGGTTGGAGGCGTGAAACTGCCAGAAGGAAACTCAGAATTTTTTATAAAAAAGTGAGGTTCAAATTCTGGGATAGAGGGCTAATCAAGGAGTTTCAAGGCTAGCAATACATTTTTGGACATCTCAGGAAGCATTCCCAACCATTTGCACACCTCTACACGTCCAAAATCACTCTCTATCACTTTCACGGTTTGCAAAATTATCCAAATTCGATTATTGTAATTCTTGCATCTTTAGCATGTTTAAGTTGCATATTTTTGTTCATCATCATGTTTGAAATGTTTCTGGATAATTTAATTTTAGTTACAGTGCAGGAACAAGTTGTTGCCATTATTAGGGTTTCGTGCTCCAATTTGGGGTTTTGGGTTCCAAGAAAAATTAGGCCTGATAATGGGTACCATGATGATCAGAGCTTCAAACCGAGTTAATTCATGGTCCCCAATTGAATTTATATTACATGTGCTTGATTTTTGAATGACACAAGTTTCAGCTACAGACCTGCGTCTGTAGGTAAAGGTTTAAAGCCTAAAACGACGGTTCCAGGGAAGAAGACAATAGCGTGTCACAATTTGATTGGCTAGTTTAAATTCTGGCGCGTCATTCTGGCGCGTCATTCCAGCGCAGTTGGTCAGAAGAAAGAAGTCAGAAGCTTATGTTCTGGGTTCGATCCCAGGCGTGAGCTTTTGGCATTTTCTCCATTGTTTTCACCAGATCCAACACATACACCTTCTGATAGTCATCATCTTCTGGATCCATCAGCCAGAACCAGATCCAACGCACCTCACCTTCTGAGGGTCATCATCTTCTGGATCCATCAGCCAGAACCAGATCTAGCGCACCTCACCTTCTGAGGGTCATCATCTTCTGGATCCGTCAGTCAGAACCAGATCCAGCGCACCTCACCTTCTGGATCCGTCAGCCAGAACAAGATCCAGCGCACCTCACCTTCTGAGGGTCATCATCTTCTGGATCCATCTCCAGCTAGATCTGCTGACAGTGGGCCCATTTGGTTATTTCTACTATTTTTCTTTAATTTCTTTCCTTTAATTATTTTGTTTTTAAAATCAACCCAAAAATTATTTTATTAAATTAACCAATCAAAAATCACAAAAAAGATTTATTTTCTTAATAAATTTTTTAATTAATTAACTTATTTGATTTAGGGTAACTTTAATTTGTTTTTTTATAATTAAAATTAAATAGAAAATTAAGTTAATTCTTGATTTAATTTTTTCTTTCTTTCTCAAATAAAATAAAAAAATATAAAAAAATACGTTTTTAGAATAAATTAATTTTTTTCTTCTTAATTTAACATTAATTAGAACTTAGGATTTTCTTTTTAATTCAATTATTTCATTACTTTCTCAAATAACAAAACATGACAAAAATATCATTTTTTTAATCAATCGTGAATAGGATTAGTCAAAGGGTCAAAAACCTAATCGTCTCGCATTTAATCCGCCACGCGCTTGTTATTTATTTTGACAATATTTTGTAACTGTTCATGGTTTGTAATAGTTTAATTTAGGGGTTTTATTTACTGTTTAAATCCCCGGGTTTTTGGCTATGTAATTAATCCCCCTCCCCGAAGCCTTGTAATAGCGTAGATTTATTTTCTCGCATTTTTAATTCCTACAAATATTTAACTGTCTAGATGTATGCTAATAGGATTGTATGGTAAGAATGCATGACAAATTAATACAGTTAGAAAACCATAATGTTCAAAGATAAATAACTGAAACAAATCACTCGCACATATCACTCTTAGGGTATACTCTCACTTTGGTTGCCTTCGGTAAACGATCATCAAGCATAGGGTGTCTTAGTGGTTACCCTCCTGTCTAAAAAGATCAAATGTCCCATTCGAATGTAGCTTCGGAAATGTTTCCTCGAAAGATCTTAAGACTCTAGGGTTATTACTAAGGTGTCCTAATATTGCTTTAGTGATCGTACGTCCCTTTCGAATTGACCCTTACAAATTCCAACGACGGTACTACCTATTTCTCAATAGTAGGATGACGCAGTCTAAAGAAAACAAGAATAGAAACAATCTTTTTTCGAGTAGGTAGATGCTAGTAGGTACTTTCTCAAATCAAAACTTTTCACACTTACACATTTCAAACAAATTTTCAAAACACTTCGTCACACTCTTGAGGACTGATACAAGGGTTATCACGAAGTAAAACATTTTCAAAGCAAGCACATACACAAGCAATTTTAAAAAATATGAGCAAGTACCTAAGAGACCATGGAAAACCATGGATAGAAAGGGTGCTAACATCTTCCCTTTCTATAATCTACCCCCCGTACTCAAAATCTCGAAAAAGGATTTTTCTGTACTTTTTTCCTTTCCATGAATGGATTAAATAAAAGTCGGTGGCGACTCTTGCTTACCACGACATTTTGCAAACACAAAACACAAAATGCAAACCAGTATTAAACAGTCGGTTCTGCCACCGTATCACAGAGGCCGTCATCCATCATCTCCTGTAAATCAACCTTTATCTTATCGCAACCATGTATGTCTGTACTGCAAATAGCACAACCGGAATGGTCATGTGTATAGTAGCTAAATTCAGAGGTCTGCATGCATTTTCACCAAATCTCCTCTAACTAGAATAATATCAAAAATCCGGAAGTCGCCTGGACATCCGACCACCATATTCACAACATTTACTCCTCCATGCTTGGGTAGAGGATTGTCTTTCACTTTAGGGCCCACATCCTTGAAAGATAGAATACCATACTTCACCAATTTCTGCACCTCAGTCTTCAAAGGATAACAATTCTCAACATTATGCCCTGGTGCTCCTTGATGAAAAGCACATGTTTGGTCTGCCTTGTAATACCAAGGCAATGGTGATGGTATAGCGGGAGGTGGTCGGGTCTGAACCAACTTTTTCTGAATCAATGCTGGTAGTAACTCTGTATAGCTCATAGGAATAGGGTCATAAATCTCCCTTCTCTGATTATACCCTTGATTCCTCTGCTAGGACGGTCTCTGATAAGCAACAGTAGTTAGAGCTACACCCACAACTGGAGTAACTGAGGCGACTTGCTGATGACGCTGAGAATTCCTTCTAGGAGTATTAACTCTCCTCCCTTGCATGATTAAATTTGCATTCCCTTACTTCTTCTTGGTAAACCCATAAGATGGCTTCTTCACGCCTCTAAATCCTTCACTTCTCGTTAAAGGGCCCTCTCTTACAGCCTCTTCTAAGCGGATACCCATTCCTACCATTTCAGTAAAATCACTTGGTGCACTCGCTACCATCCTCTTGTAGTAGAAAGCACCCAGAGTTTTCAAGAAAATCTTAGTCATCTCCTTCTCTTACATGGGAGGAATCACTTGGGCGACCACCTCACGCCATCTCTGTGCATATTCTTTGAATGATTCCCTATCTTTCTGAACCATGGCCCTGAGTTGATCACGGTCAGGCGCCATGTCCACATTATACTTGTATTATTTGATGAACGCTTCTCCCAAGTCATTGAAAGTATGGATGTTGACACTGCCCAAACTCATATACCACTTCAGTGCGGCACCTGTCAAACTATCTTGAAAAAAGTGAATCAACAGACGCTGATCATCAGTATGGGTAGAAGTTCTCCTTACATACATCACCAGATGGGCACGAGGGCAAGCGTTTCCCTTGTACTTCTCAAACTCTGGGACCTTAAACTTAGCAGGTATCTTAACATTCTGGACCAAGCATAATTCATTCACATTCTGCCCGAATAACTATTTTCCCCTGAGGGCCTTCATCTCCCTCTGCATCTTGTCAAACTGCTCTTGAAAATCATCCATTCTGTCATAAAGACCCAAGTCTTCACTCGGTGGAGGGAAATGATGACACACATCATCGTTAACAAACTGAACCATATTCACTGAAGGCGGTGCAGCAGGAACATGCACCACAGGAGGTGCAGGAGTAACAATAGTATGAACAATTGGAGTATCTTGAGGACCAAGGTTGAAACTTTCAGGCGCAAAATTCTCTGGCATTCCCCAAGGGTAACCTTGAGGCATGCGATTCTGAACAACAGCTGGAGTACCAGATATAGGAACAGCCGGAGCTTCAGTAGTAACCCTTGTTGGCTGAGGTTGAACACTCGGTGGCTGATATTGAGCAGCCACCAGAGATTCCATCAGAGCAGTAAGATTGGCCATGCCGGCCTTCAAAGCAGAAACCTCCTCGCGCAGCTCGCGATTCTCTTGTTCTAAGTTATCCATCTTCTTTCTGAAATTAGACTGAGTGTTGTAGTGATGAGTCAGCTTGCTGAACAAAGTAAAGAAGCTTGGTAAGACACTTGGATATGCATAACAAATGCAAGAAATATGTGTAATATGATGCATAATATGTGGTGCACATGATTTATTTTTATTATTAATATTTCAAGGGATTTAAAATTTAGGGACATATTGCAAATATCAAAGTAATAACGCATTTGAAAATACTAAAAATATTTATTATAACAATTTCAAAATGGATTACAAGTCTCAACAATCCCAAGTACAAGATGAAAATAAAGTCTAAAACCATGAAAAGCGAAGCTGATGGAGATCACTCTACACGCTGGCGCTTCCCTGTGAGCCTGTAAATCTGAGCCTTCAACCTCTGGTTTTCTTCCGCATACTTGGTGGCAACATCCTTCCAATCTCCTTAATCAGGAAGTGAGAAACTAGCATCTGACTGAGGCTTAGGAGAAAATAAATCCCCTTGCGTCTCCATGGTCTCTACCACTCGACTCTCAAGGATCTCAATTAAGTCGTCTTTCTCCTTCAAGTCTGCTCTATAGGAAATCTTTAAAGTTTGGCACTTATTCTTCCAGGCGTCTTTTTCCTGTTGCATCCTGACCAAAGCAAGCTGCAGCTCTTCTAGATCATCTAATAAAGGAGGAATGATCTTCACAAACAAATCAGGCATAGGTGTTTCCCAGGAATACGAAATCTTCAGCTGAATGGCTCTCGTCTGGACCAACTGCAGATATGGCTCCAAAGAAATAGCACCCCTAGGTCCCAAATCCTTCCTACTCTTCTTATGAATGTGACGCCAGGCCTTCAGAATCTGCTCCCTAGATTCCCTATGGTCTTCTCCCTCCTTCAGAAAGAAACTACTCAAATGAATACTATTTGGTTTATCCCTCATCGGATAACCAAGCTGTCGTCGTGCTAGAACAGGGTTATAGTTAATTCCTCCCTTTGTACCAAGAAGAGGTACATTGGGGAAACTACTACAACTGTCAATAATCTCTATATCCTGGTAAGCTCGATGATACCAATCAATATCCGAGTGAGTAAGTGCCATGATCTTAGGAGCCCAACGGGGTTCCTTCTTGACATCCCAAAAAGCATTAGACTGAGGCATATGAGAGATAAACCATCGGTACAACAAATGCGTGCAATAGATAATCATCCCCCCATGATAAAAATTCAGAAGATGAATAGAGTAATAAGCATCACCCAACAATGTAGGAACTGGGTTTCCAATTATGAAGATCCTGATAGCATTAATGTCAACAAACTTGTCTACATTAGGAAATAAGAACAACCCGTAAGCAAGTAGAGCAAAGATGACCTCAAAAGTGACTGTACTCTTCATCCTAGCAAAGTAACAAGCTTTCTCCATATTTCTTCCAGAAATCTGCAGAACACTCATTCTCGGGAATTAGACTGATCAACTCATCTATCTTGGGATCCTTGAAAATGTACTTCTCGGTCTTTCTTTTTCCAGAATCCATGGTTAAAAAGTACCTGATATTCACAAATGGTCAACTTTTAAATCCCTTGAAATAAGATTTCTTCAAAAGATGCTTATGAGTGCATGGATGCATGATGCAGCAATCACACACAAGATCACACATATAGGGTTCATAGGTTTAACGTCACGAGCATGAGGTCGAAGGTACTATCCATAAGGTATGGTCTAAAACTTATCACCTGCCGAACGAGGTTCTAGAGGTTCCCAGAGTCTACATCCTTCCTTCAGATATTACCAACTTCCCGATTAACTCGGTAATTAGTAATATTCTCAAGAAAGACTCATCCGAGCGTAGCATCGCGTGATAACTATTTCCGGATTACTCCGTCATAGCTTTCGCACTACACCTAAAAGGCCAAGATGGGTTTGGTATTCTACGGTCCTCAGCTTCAGTAGGCTCCCAGGTCGAAAGCAGTACGTCTTCCCGATTACTCAGTAAACGACACTACAGTCAAAGGGGCCTCCATTGAGTGGGGGATCTCATGCCTCCTTTTTTGGAATTACTCCCTCAAAGTTAACATGACTATACCGCCCGTCCTATCTTAAAGTTTGCCCAAGTCCGGGTATATGACTTATGAGTAATCACCAAGCACCCTGAAAACCAGGAAAATCCAGATAAACATATATTCAACATATAACACATAAATAACAATAGCATATACACATATATAAGCAAAGATAGCCTCAACCCACTTATGGATGGACCAACAAGAGGTCAATCTTTCCCCAGTGAAGTCACCATTTTTCTGTAGCGGTAGAAATGTTTAAGACTAAGCCATGGGATTGACTAGACTTATACAAATCAAAATAGAAATCGCCACCGCGCTTTATTGTTTCCAAAGGAATGGGAAAAGAGAGAGTAACCCAAAAAAATGGGGAAAGATTCAAGGTAAGGGGGTTGGTTATGCAAAGGGAAGATATTAGCACCCTAAACATCTACGCCACAGGAACCTCTTTGTAAAATCTGTATATTTTAGCTATGAAATGTTGTGTAAAAATGGATGGTGGAGGTGAGAAAAGAAATATATTTTCATGATTTTTGCACCCACCGCGGTTGCAAACCTTTAGTGCCTACGTACCACCTTTCGTGCAATAGGGGATTAGGGTACAAGTAGTTCCTGTTTAATTTTTTTTTTAAAATACAAGTGTATTGGTTAATTTTATGAGATAAAACATCATCGACATTATCCGTGTGGAAAACATACTTACTACCCACAATCATGAGAAAGGAGAATTTGCATCATCTCAAAGTGGAGGATATGGCTTAGATCTTAAAATCAACAATGCCTCACTCAACACCCAAGTGGAAAATATCTCTTTTCACTACATATTATAGAAGTATAATTGTTTGCATCACTACAAGGATTGACAAAAGTCTAATATTTTGAGAAAGGTTTTAAAATAAGAAAGCCAAAGTGGCAAATTTATTTGAAATGAGATTGATTGAATTTTAGTCTTCTCATAAAAAAGTGATGTCAAAATATTATTAAGTTGATTGAAGTTTATTCATGAAAATGTTTTGAAAATGAATGGACCTAAGTCCAAGTTTATTATGAAAGTGGTTCAAGTTTTAAAACAAGAAGAGTTTTCAAAAGGAGGAAGAAGATTTTTGAAATTGAAGAAGATGAGAGGAGGAGAAGAAGAGACTATCCTAATGAATAAGGTAAAAGCTAGGGATAGGAAACATCTAACCAACAAGAAGCCAATACTTGACACTATGAGCCAAGATAGAATTCCCATTCTTTAGATTGAAACCAAACAAGCAATGATACTAGACCTCTTGAAAGAACCAAACTTCAAGTGTATTAAGTGTTGTACCCCAACTTTTGCCCCTAAAATTCCTTCATCATACCATATTGTTTCAATCACAACAAAATCACATTAGGGCTTTTGGTTCTTCTCCCTATCTTTAGCCTTGCTCTTCTGAGGAATTACCAAGCACCTTAACTTATTTTATTTTGTGATCATGGATATTTTTATTTGATTTTCTCTCTAATTAACAAAATGCAATATTGGTTTGTCTTAATTGTTAATAATGTAGGTAAAGGCAATGAGGTTTATCAAGTTGCTTCATGGGTTCATGAGTTTATTTCCATGCCCTAGTCAATAGCTTGAGAAATTCAAACCTCACCATTGAAGTTGTTTTGAAGTTGGTATGGAAGTGTTTTTGGTGGCCATGAGTCCTCATCATCATCCTAAACAATTTCTATTCACAAAGGAAGAATATTGGCACAAAAAGTTTGTTCAAACTTGGCAAAGTTCCACCAAGCATTCTCTTAATCTAGAGGCTAGGGTTTTGGACTTCAAAGAGGCATATCTTGCTCATATTTTGGTATTTTTGAGTGATTCCAAAAACATTCTTCTCTTCAATGAGTTACCAACAAATCACTTCAAAAGTTCCAAGGAGTTTTTGCGTGGAAGGAACTTGTTGAAGAGGAAAGAGTACAAGTCACCCAGATGAATCCCCAATTCTCCATATGTGACTTCAAATGGTCATAAATTGGTCAATTTTTATCACCTTGAGCCCATTATTTTTTCAAGATGATCTTAAAGATGTGTACTTCATGCCTTCTTTTATGTGCAAAGTAAAAAAATGGATGGAAGTTTCCTTAAGAATGCAAGAGATTATAGGTCATTTCATGATTTTTGGCCAACTTCAACAAGTCATAACTTGCTCAATATTTAGAGATTTTGAGTGGTTAAAATTGAAAAATGTCATTCAATAAATCTACTTCATTCCATCTTTTTTGGTCAAGAGCAAATTCTAAGTGGAAGGCCATGTTTGGATACAAGAGACTATAGGTCATTTTTTAAGAAGAATTTGAAATATTTCTAAGTATGGAAAGTCAACTCTTTTTCTTCAACTTTGACTCCATGTAACTTTCAGCTCAATCATCCATTTGATTCCATTCTTTTTCCATTGCAAAGCTTGTTACCTCATCTTTCTAAAGCATCAAGAATTTTTCCCTAAGACCCCTTGAGGTGGAAATGCCATTGGATTGGACTTGGTAACTTGGAACTGAAGTTTCTCCATAAGTCAGAATCAGAAATTCATGCTTTGGCCTTTAAACATCAAATTAGCACGCGTTTGTGATCTAAACATGTTTAACTAAGTTGCCAAAGTGGATTAGAGCCTTGAAACGCAAGGATTAGATGAGTTTTGATGCAAATCAGATCACACTTTGCTCGTGCATCAGGTTCACACGATTTCCCTCCAAACTTCATCATTTCACACGCTTGAACATTCCATTTGATTCCCTATAAATAGAGGGTCATCCCCCATTCAATTTCCCAAGCTTAGATAGCCAGAATCACCCTGCCAAACTTGCTTCACAACTCAGAATTCAGCTACTTCGAATCCTATTCTCAAGCCTTTTTCAATCCATTTTTTCCATCAATTCACCTTCCTTGATCTTCCCTGAAGCTAACCATATAATTACATTCAAGAATCGTGCCCTATATTGCTCCATAGAAGTCCAGTTTCAGAGCTCTGCAACTCAACTTCAATAGGTAGATTCCTTCATCAATTCTTCAAAACTTTGGTATAATTGTGTTGCTCTCATTGCCCTGGTTCTAGTCGCAACACTTACTTTCATCTGGAAGCACGTTTTGACCATGAATTTTCAAATCCATTTTCAAATCCATTTTCAAAACATTCTTTCTAAATTTCTTGAGCTACAATTTATATAAATTTGGCGCGAGGGTGTGGTTGTCTTCGTCTTGAAGAGACGAAGCGAATGACATAGTTTTGAGCTTCTAATTTTACAGTTTGAAAGACCTGCAATTCGTGAGGGCTGGAGGTTGAAGATGACCAACGTGTCATCTTCTAAACAATGAAAGCGTGACATTTGTTATTTTGAAATTCTTATTTTATTAATGATTTTGTACATTATTCATTAAAGACCATGATATGCACAACGCGCCAGATCCCTTGGATTTGATTACTAACGCGTTTTGACTCTCATCCAATGGTCCACATCTTTTTCTTTTATTTTCTTTTTCTGATTTTTATATTTTAATTGTTTTAAATTTCAAAAAATCATAGAAAATTCATTTTTAGTCCAAAAAACTGAAAAAATAATGAAAAATATTTTTGATTATTCTCTTTCTGATTTTTATTTTTTCGCAATTTAATTTTGTGTTTTGGTATTTTTTTTATGAATTTTACACTTATTTGATTTGTTTAAAATGTTTAAAAATACTTTTACACATTTTTAAATTCTGAAAAAATTAAGGAATGATCCAATGATATTGTGACAAATATTGGTGACCTTATTTTATTTTTGTTTCTGAATTTACTATTTTTTACTATTTTAGTTTATTTTACCCATTTATTTTAATTTTTAAAAATAGTTTCTGACTTTTAAAAATTCCCAAAAATTTTATAAAATTACTTGGCCTCTTTTCTAATTTTTCTATGGTCTTATTTTTCATTTCTTGATTAATTTGAATATAATTGGCATTTTCTTCATTATTTTCCATTTTTTAAAAACATTTTTAAACCCTTTAACGTATATATTAATTATATTATTATTTTGTGAATACTTTCTGGCTGTCTTGGGTTGATTTTTTGGTCATGGCTTTATTAACATCATTGGATCCATGGTGTTGAGTTTAACTCCACAAAAAATGGATGAATGATTTTAATAATAGTTTGATTAAATATTAATTCAAATGTGGTTTCTCTTTTTACCCTAATTCCTCTTCATCTCATCCCCTTCTCATTGCACTAAATGTTGTTGGAGCATGATCTCTATATCATGTCTCAAAACAAATGGTGCATAGATTTCTATTGATCGACCTCAAAATAGGTGCGACTTCTATATAAGTCCACTTACGATTGCTTAACATAGCGCTAAATTTTGTTCTGATTCGAATAAATGATTATTCGTGGCCCAAACTTATGATTGCAAGCCCAAGTATGTTAATTTGATCTCTTTGATCCAATAACCTTGAGATTCATTGTGTGGAGGCTTTGGTTCTACCAATCCTCTAATGGATCTACAACACCTTTGGTCAACGCGGATCACTTAAACATCGTTGATCATTAAATCATACTTATGAGAATTCCAAATGGATGATATACTTGACAAAAAGCAAATGCAACTTGTTGTGTGGAGGCTTTGGTTCTACCAATCGTCTAATGAGTTCCAAATGCAAGTTTCAAGATGGTCATCCAACTAACCACTAATTATTGACTTGTTTTATTTTATGCTTTTATTTTTTATGCTTTATGCACTATTTATTTTTTTAGCATTTTTCATTTCATGCCATTTTCATCTTTGCTCATTTGAGCATTTATATTCTTGTCATTTTTACTTTTCTCACTTGAGCTTTTCTTTTTCTTTTCCTAAGATACTTAATAATCAACTTAAACCCTAAAAAACTCTTAATGAAACTTGGACTATTTGGTTACTATCCTTGGCATTATGGAGCATGGGACTATTTCTTGGACTTAGGATTAGAAACCTTGGCCTATCTTGGAGACCTTGTGATCTTATTTGATTATTTTTTCTGGAGCTCTTGAGGTTTACCTCAATACATAGGGTTGCTTGTTTGTTTTTGTGTGCAGGTTTTTGTGATTACATCCTTTGTTTGTAATCTGGAATTCAGTCGTATACAACCGTCACTCTGCCCAATTTTTGTAAAGACTTGATACAATTGAAGAGGTCCAATATCTTTGCTTGTTTGGTTTAAATCCAAAGAATGGGAATTCTATCTTGGCTCATAATGTCAAGTTTTGGCTTCTTGTTGGTTAGATGGTTCTTATCCTTATCTTTTACCTTATGCTTTAGGATAGTCTCTTCTTCTCCTCCCATCTTCTTTAATTTCAAAAATCTTCTCCCTCCTTTTTAAACTCTTCTTGTTTTGAAACTTAAACACTTTCATAATAAACTTGGACTTAGGTCCATGCATTTTCAAAACATTTTCATAAATAAACTTCAATCAATTTAATAATACTTTGACATTTTTGTGAGAAGAATAAAAGTCAACCAATCTCATTTCAAACCATTTTTCCACTTTGGCTTTTACCTTTGAACTTTGATCAAAAGATTAGACTCTTGTCAATCCTTGTATTGATGCAAACAACTATACTTCTACAATATGTAGTGAAGTGAGATATTTTCCACTTGGGTGTTGAGTGAGGCATTGTTGATTTTAAAATCCAAGCCATATCCTCCACTTTGAGATGATGCAAATTCTCCTTTCTCATGATTGTGGGTAGTAAGTATGTTTTCCACACGGACACTGACGATGATGTCTTATCTCTTAAAATTAACCAACACACTTGTGTTTCAAACTTTTAAAAGAGGAACTACATGTACCCTAATCCCCTATTGCACGAAAGGTGGTACGTAGGAACTAAAGTTTCGCAGCCGCGGCGGGTGCAAAAATCATAATAATATATATTTCTTTTCTCACCTCCACCATCCATTTTATATATATAACATATTTTATTGCCAAAATATCATGAGGGCCATCCCTCCGAGCATATCCAAACTGCCTCAAGGCCAGACAGGGGTTGTAAGTAATACCTCCTCTGATTCCAAGTAAAGGAACATTAGGAAACTCCCCACAACGATCAATGATAGTGACATTCTCTCTGGACCGAGAACACCAATGTATATCAGCATGTGTAAGAGCCATCAATCGTTGTGACCATCTCAAACCCCGCTCGTTCTTCAAAATTGATTGTGGAATGTGCGAAATAAACCACCTTCCGAGGAGAGGAGTGCAGCACATAAGAACACCTCTTTTTCTCATGGTTCGAGTGTAACATGAGTGAAGGATGTCCCCAAGCAACATAGGTATAGGATTCCTGGACATGAAGATCTTGACAACATTAGTATCTATAAGCTGATCTGGATTAGGGAACAACACCAACCCATAGACAAGGAGGGCTACAACTTCTTCAAAGGCTTGTAGGTCAAGGGAGTTCCAACATTCTTGGGCCTTCTCAAACAGAAACTTGGCCAAGAACCCTTTGATACCACTTCTAACTTCCCAATGTCCTTTAATGTCAGATGGTTGTAGGCATAATGCTTTAGCAACCTCTTCAAGTTTTGGCTCTTTCGCTGTACCGTTGTAGGGTAGTTGACTGAGAATGGGAACCTTCAGAAGCTGGGAAAACTCTTCCAAAGTAGGCACCAGTTGATAATCCGAGAAAGTAAAACAGTGGTGCAGAGGGTCAAAGAACTGGAACAACACTTTCACCATATCCTTTTCAATGTTGGTATTGACCAAGATGATGAGTCTACCATGCCTTTCACTGAATGAAGAGTTCTCGAGAATCCTGGATGTAAGTTCCTTAAGCTGAGGAGGGACCCTTACAAGGTTGACCTGAATTGTCTTTCTGCGGATAGTTTCCATGTCCTACAAAACAAGAACAAAGATGAAGATTCGAACCCCTGAAGTGGTTAGTCAATGCATATGATGCTGTATGATGTTATGATGCTATGATAAGGCACACCACAAGTATTCACAAAAGCAAACATGATAAGGCACACAAGTCACACCACAACCCTTAGAGTTTAGGCCAGCATGAAGTTTGGGGTACTACCCTCTTGAAGTTGGTGGGCTCAAAAACCTGTCCTATCAAAAGTAACCGGGTTCTAAGGAGCTCAATATCATTGGGTTGTTTTCTGTGTTCATTGTTTTGATTTAGCCACTGAACTGGCGATCAAAATATTCCAAGAAAACAACCCTCAATGAGTGTAGTATCGAGTATCAACCAACTTTGGACTGCACCAAATTCAGTTATCTCACTACCCCTAAAGAGGCCAGGATGGTTCAATTAAGGTTCCTAAGGTCAGTTGATGCTTCACGACACCACGCGGCGGCCCCGTACTCTCCTTGACTTGACTCAAGGGTTACCGGTACTCACCAAAGTGCCACATCAACGTAGCAAACTGCTTCAACCGTGTCGGTATACCCCGCACAGTTCCCTCACAGTTTGTTGCTACTTTCTAAGAGGTATCCCCCAGATCCGGGTTAGGATCTATGAAACTCCCAAGACAGACCCACAATATTAAAGCAAACAAACAAGCAATTGAAAACATGATGATGAACTATTCCTAAGGTACACCCCACTTTTATTAGGTCCCCAGCAGAGTCGCCAGTTCTGTGATCGGTGGGAATGAGAACTGACTGTTTTTAGCTGGTTTCGCGAAATGTCGCGGTAAGCAAGAGTCGCCACCGTCTTTTATGTTCTCCAACATGGAAAGGACAAAAGCACAGCAAAATTCCTTATGAGAATGTTTCTCGGTTCGGGAGGTAGATTTATAGAAAGGGAAGGTGTTAGCACCCTTTCTATCCGTGGTTATCCACGAGCTCTTAGGTACTTGCTCTTATGTTTTCAGAAATTTGTTTGCTTTTCAAGTGTGGGTGTGTTTTGAAAAAAGTTTCGTTTGAAAAATTTCTAAGTAACTCTTGTATCTGTCCTCAAGAGTGTATGAAAAATTTGTTTGAAAACTTTTAGAAAGTGTAGGTGCGAAAAGTTGTTTTTGTTTTGTTTTGAAAAGAGCAAGTACCCATGAGTCATCTACCTACCCTAAGGAATTAAGTTGTGTAAGAGTCCTTTAGATAGTGTTATCCCACCATTGAGAGGTAGGTAGCACCGTCGTTGGAGGTGTTCGGGTCAATTCGATTATCGGGACAGTGTGGTCACCAAAGCAATGGTAGGACACCTTAGAAGTAACCCTGATGTCCTAGATCCTTTTATCCGAGGCAACCGTTTCGAGGCAACTGGATCTTTAGACAAAGGGTGACCTCTAAGACGTCCTATACTTGATGACCATGTTTCGAGGCAACGAGTGAAGCGTACCCTAGGAGTGGCATGTGCTTTGTGTGTTGTTTTTCAGTTAATTGTCTTTGTACATGTTATTGGTGAGCTACGAGTTGTTTTTATTTGCCATACATTCTTTCATGCATTTAACAGTTAGGGGGTGCGGAAAGTAAATTGCGGAAACATAAATCCTACGCTATTACAAGGCGCGGGTCTATACATCGCCAAAAATACAAAGACCCGTTTTGGTGAATAAGTATGAGAAATTAAAATAAAGCCGTAAAACCCTAATTACTATTACATCCGGAGGCAGTTACAGAAATAATCAAAATATAGAATTAAAACCAAAATGCGCGCGAAAGAAAGAATCGGGAATGTCTTAAGGGTGTTGACCCTTTTTTTAGAAAAGAAATTGAATTTTTTGTCTTTTTTGTGATTAAATGAAATTAATAACTAATAATAAAACTAATTAATTAATTTATTAAAAAGAAGATTTTTTTTGTGTTTTTATGTTTTTATGAAACAAAATAAAAGAATTAAAATTCTAAGTTAGCCTAATTCTAAATCATTTTAGTTATTTAAAAAAAGTTAAAATTGCCTAATTAAAGCTAATTTATTTAATATTTATTTACAAAATAAAATAATAATAATAATAATGATGTTAGTTCTTTTTTTTGATTTTTATAAAAAAATATTAGTTGGTTAATTGTTAATAATAATAAAATAAGGTAAATAAAAAAAATGGAAATGACAAAAAAAAAAAAGAAGAGTAAACCCAAGGGGGGTGTGGGCTGGAATTTGAGGGTGTTTGATTGAGATTTGAGGCCCATTTGAACAAAGCCTGTTGACTTTTTCTGGTTGCCTACGTCCATGCTGACTCCAGAGCACCATGATCCTCATGCTTGGCCCTTGGATCTGCACTGATGGACACTTGGCTGACTCCTGGATGAGGTCTATGGTAGAAGCTGTTTGAGAAACTGCACAAGAACACCTTAGAAAAAATGAAAATGAATTATGGGGGGACCTGGGAATCGAACCCAGGTCCCAGTGAATACCAAGTACATAGCCAACCACTGAACCAAACGCGTTTGTTTGTAAACATAATAGAAAAAAAGAATATATGAAATAAGTGCACTGTATGCTGAAACGCGCGCGCCAATTTGAATTGACCACTCCCTGGTTACCACGCCCTTCGTCTTCTTCATTCCTGCAAAAACATAAAACACATAGTGGGGGTTTTAAACCCCCACAAAATGCAAGCATATGAAAATAGCGATTAGGCGCTCGTTACATATAAAAAGGGCGCGAGGTATCCATCACGTTCGTCTCATCCTGCTGATTTCAACCATGCCTGTTTGGAGTTTTAATTTTACAGCATGAGAAAAACCCCAATTTCAAAGCTCTGAAAACCCTAGGAATCGCTAATGGTAGTTTTCAATCCAGGGCAATATAATCAAATTGAATTATATGGAAAGCTTCGTATGGACCCTGTGAGTACAATGCAATCAATAAAAGGAGTTAAAAATGCATAAATGTATGACTGTGATTTTGAGAAAGAATGTAAACCGTGTGACTTGTGTAGCGTGATTTCTTGAGTGATTTGGCTTGTTTGTGCTTGCAAAAGGTTTCTGGCAATGTAAGGAACGTGTTTGGATCAAAAAGAAAGCTTGAATTGTGTTGGAAAATGGTTTTTAGTTTCACACTTTTCCTTTGAAATTTTGAGATTTCTTTGGCCGTTTGGGAGTGTTCTAGGTCGTGAATCCAGTATGGAAGGCTTGCATATAAGGTTTTGAATGAGTATCAATCAATATCACGAGCCTTAAACCAATGCAATTATTTTTTTGATTTTTCCATAAACTCCATTGAAGAAAACTTGCCTTTTATGTCCAATTTTGAATTCCATGCTCATAATAGGATGTACACGAATTTGGAAGGTGTTTCATGATGCATCAAAGCAATTCAAGCCACAAAATATCCCCTAATTAATTTTTTTGATTTTCATTTAAATTTTAAAGATTTAAAATGAATTAAATCAAATAAAATTAAATAAAAATAGAAAAATTAATCTTTAATCTTGAAATAAATCATGGGACACGTGGGAGGCATGGCAAAGCTGAACCAAGTGGAAAAAGTGGGCCCTTCTTGTCAAAAATGAAGTTTCAAGGATGGTTGACTTTGGCCATTTCACAAAAATTTCCCAACTTCTCCAATGCATATCTTGCTCAATTTTAAAGCTATGAACATGTTCTTGGACATTTTGGAAAGGTCTTGAAGTCCTCTAACCAATGTCTTTGGTCCCATGTAATTTTGATTTACCAATCTCAAGTTATGGTCTTTGACTTAAAGTGCCTTTTTGTTGACTTTTGAAAATGACCTATAATGTTGAAATTGATAACTTTTTGTGAGAGCATTTCTTGGACTTGGAATGTGAAGATGAGTTGTAGGAAATGTACTACCCTTAAAGATGAGCATTGGATGGGATTTTTCTGATGAACCATGAAAAAGGTATGCCTTGGTCAAGTTACAGTTGACTTTTCAACTGTCCAAAAATAGAAACTTTTGCATCTTGATGATTTTTGAGCCATGCTTGTGGAATCATGATCAAGACTTGATCAAATGATGATTGTGGCTTCAAAATAAGATGTTGACCAAAATTTTTGACTTTTGACTGCCAAATGACCATTTTGCCCCTGCAATTGACTGTGGGGCAATTAGGGTTTTTGACTGTGCAACTTGGTGCTATGAGTCTCGTAACTTGACATGTGGATGCTTGGCAATGTGTATAGGCATATGGGACTTGATTGAGCCCTTGAAAACCTCACCTTCCTTGCAGGAACCAAAACCCTAGTTTGACTGGCTTAGGAGGGTGCTTGACTGTGTAGCCCTTGAGTAAACTTTGAGCAAATTGAGATGATGCTTGTCAAAACTTTGAAGAATATGGGAGGGAAAATTTTGGGGTACAACAGTTGCCCCTGTTCAATCTTCTTAGACCTGAGGATGTAGATTGGCTTGTGCGCCTTTCGTGATCCGAGGGTGGAAGATGATTGAACACTAGAGTGCCCAGAAATTTGCACACACATAGTAGAGTATCAGCAGTGTGATGGCGGGAATGGGCTTACAGATGCCATTTAGAGAGACGGTGGATAGGAGGATGGGCTTATAGATGCCATCTGAAGTTGTGACAGAACCTTGTCGGGAATGGGCTTATAGATGCCATTTGGAGACTGTTGGTAAGTGGATGGGCTTATAGATGCCCTCTAGGTGTTGATCACGTAAGAGATTCCTTAACGAGAACTTGCGTGTCTGAGAAAGAAAGATAATTACCTGGCCTGTTACAGGGGTTGATCTTCAAACTCTTCATGCAGACATGCCCTGGCTGGATACAGGTATCGAATCTACAAACTCTTTAGACGTGCCCTGGCTGGGTACAGGAATCGAATCTGGAATTAATCATCAACAGATATGCCCTGGCTAGATACAAGAATCGAATCTTCAAACTCTTCAAACGTGCCCTGGTTGGATACAGGAGTCGAATCTGGAATTAGTCATCAACAGATATGCCCTGGCTGGATACAGGAATCGAATCTTAAAACTCTTCAGACGTGCCCTGGCTGGATACAGGAGTCGAATCTGGAATTAGTCATCAACAGATATACCCTGGCTGGATACAGGAATCAAATCTTCAAACTCTTCAGACGTGCCCTGGCTGGATACAGGAGTCGAATCTGGAAATAGTCGTCAACAGATATGCCCTGGCTGGGTGCAGGAATCAAATCTTCAAACTCTTCAGACGTGCCCTGGCTGGATACAGGAGTCGAATCTGGAATTAGTCGTCAACAGATATACCCTGGCTGGATACAGGAATCGAATCTTCAAACTCTTCAAACGTGCCCTGGCTGGATACAGGAGTCGAATCTGGAATTAGTCATCAACAGATATGCCCTGGCTGGATACAGGAATCAAATCTTCAAACTCTTCAGACGTGCCCTGGCTGGATACAGGAGTCGAATCTGGAATTAGTCATCAACAGATATGCCCTGGCTGGATACAGGAATCGAATCTTCAAACTCTTCAGACGTGCCCTGGCTGGATACAGGAGTCGAATCTGGAAATAGTCGTCAACAGATATGCCCTGGCTGGGTGCAGGAATCGAATCTTCAAACTCTTCAGACGTGCCCTGGCTGGATACAGGAGTCGAATCTGGAAATAGTCGTCAACAAATATGCCCTGGCTGGATACAGGAATCGAATCTTCAAACTCTTCAAATGTGCCCTGGCTGGATACAGGAGTCGAATCTGGAATTAGTCATCAACAGATATGCCCTGGCTGGATACAGGAATCGAATCTTCAAACTCTTCATACGTGCCCTGGCTGGATACAGGAGTCGAATCTGGAAATAGTCGTCAACAGATATGCCTTGGCTGGGTGCAGGAATCGAATCTTCAAACTCTTCAGACGTGCCCTGGCTGGATACAGGAGTCAAATCTGGAAATAGTCGTCAACAGATATGCCCTGGCTGGGTGCAGGAATCGAATCTTCAAACTCTTCAGACGTGCCCTGGCTGGATACAGGAGTCGAATCTGGAAATAGTCGTCAACAGATATGCCCTTGCTGGATACAGGAATCGAATCTTCAAACTCTTCAAACATGCCCTGGCTGGATACAGGAGTCAAATCTGGAATTAGTCATCAACAGATATGCTCTGGCTGGATATAGGAATCGAATCTTCAAACTCTTCAGACGTGCCCTGGCTGGATACAGGAGTCGAATCTGGAAATAGTCGTCAACAGATATGCCCTGGCTGGGTGCAGGAATCGAATCTTCAAACTCTTTAGACGTGCCCTAGCTGGATACAGGAGTCGAATCTGGAAATAGTCGTCAACAGATATGCCCTGGCTGGGTGCAGGAATCGAATCTTCAAACTCTTCAGACGTGCCCTGGCTGGATACAGGAGTCGAATCTGGAAATAGTCGTCAACAGATATACCCTGGCTAGTTACAGGAATCGAATCTTCAAACTCTTCAGACGTGCCCTGGTTGGATACAAGAATCGAATCTGGAATTAGTCGTCAACAGGTATGCCCTGGCTGGATACAGGAATCGAATCTTCAAACTCTTCAGACGTGCCCTGGCTGGATACAGGAATCGAATATGGAAATAGTCGTCAATAGATATGCCCTGGCTGGGTGCAGGAATCGAATCTTCAAACTCTTCAGACGTGCCCTGGCTGGATACAGGAGTCGAATCTGGAATTAGTCGTCAATAGATATGCCCTGGCTGGATACAGGAATCAAATCTGGAATTAGTCATCAACAGATATTCCCTGGCTGGATACAGGAATCGAATCTTCAAACTCTTCAGACGTGCCCTGGCTGGATACAGGAGTCGAATCTGGAATTAGTCGTCAACAGATATGCCCTGGCTGGATACAGGAATCAAATCTGGAATTAGTCATCAATAGATATGCCCTGGCTGGATACAGGAAATTGAATCTTCAAACTCTTCAGACGTGCCCTGGCTGGATACAGGAGTCAAATATGGAATTATTCATCAACAGATATGCCCTGGCTAGATACAGGAATCGAATCTTCAAACTCTTCAGACGTGCCCTGGATGGATACAGGAGTCGAATCTGGAAATAGTCGTCAACAGATATGCCTTGGCTGGATGCAGGAATCGAATCTTCAAACTCTTCAGACGTGCCCTGGCTGGATACAGGAGTCGAATCTGGAAATAGTCGTCAACAAATATGCCCTGGCTGGTTACAGGAATCGAATCTTCAAACTCTTCAGACGTGCCCTGGCTGGATACAGGAATCGAATCTGGAATTAGTCGTCAACAGATATGCCCTGGCTGGATACAGGAATCGAATCTTCAAACTCTTTAGACGTGCCCTGGCTGGATACAGGAATCGAATCTGGAATTGATCGCTCACAGATGTGCCCTGGCTGGATACAGGTATCGAATCTGGAATTGCGACAGTTGATAGTAATTATCTTTGGATTGACCTTTTTCCTGAAAAGGCGAAACATCAGTTGTATGCAATGCCATGATGTATGAAATGCATGATGTCATTATGTTCTCAAAAATAGATGAGATTGTGTGATATGATGCGTATGTGCATGCATTGTGTATGTAAGCAGGATGTATGAAATGTGATATGTTTATGAATGTATTTTTGTCTAGGAAATTAAATCCTTGACGGGTGCCGGGAAGTCAAATCCTGGGCTGATGTTGAAGAGTAGAATTCTTCGCTTCCGCTGGGGGATGTTGATTGTAAGAATAAACCGGTGGGAGAAGATGACTCCGTTGGGGAATAAACTTGTTGAGGAGATTACTCTGCGGGGAATACTCTGTGGGGAGAGATACTTCGCTGAGGTTTTGATAACTCCGTTGGGGATTCTGTTGATATGCTATGTTGGGAGATTTGAAGAACTCCGCTGGGGATAGGAAGAACTTCACCGGGGACGATCTTTCCGTGGTTTTTAGCTGAGGATAACCCAGTTATAAGCTCTGGTGGAGAATAACCTTTGAATAAAGTCCGGGAGACGTGTTCGTGCTCTGCAGGGGTAAGCTTCCAGAATCTACTGGGGATAAGCTTCCTACTGGGGAGATGGTTCAACTTTCCTGGGGAAGTTTTTGGACTGCACTGGGGAAGTGGCTCCACTGGGTGTCTGGTATTCCGCCGGGGACCAATCTTAGATCAAGACTGCCGGGGATGCTTGTTTAGGAACAACTGTATACTCCACTGGGGAATATTGAGATTTCTGGGGATACCCATCTTCCTTAAGGCTGACAGTAGACTAACTCTGCTTGGGGAGAGTGTCGCCGACTTTCTGGAAATATTGTGCCTTTTAGGGCTGATTGGGAGACCAACTCTGCTCGGGGGAGAGTATTGTTGATTCTGGTCTTACTCTGCGTGGAGCGGAGGTATCTTGGTTACGTCCTTCAACCTAACCTACCTTGGTACCTTGGTGGACAGAGCAACTAGATTGCTTAGACGACTCATTATTGCCCCTGTTTCTGATGTCACCTGTAATTAATCCTTTGTTTCGTATTCAAATATTTATGAGTTTAGCAATTAGTGTCAAATGCATATATCAAAAATTGAACATTGGACGTTCTTCGCAAGACAAAACAGAAAAAGGAAAAACAATTGGCAACTTGGTCTGAAAAGTGAATTTGTATTGATTTTTGAATTTTCCTGTAAAGAGGCGTTTATGTACAAGAGGCTGACGTCCTAGTAAGAGAACGCCGCCGAACAACATAGAGTTTATACAATTTGTACAAAGGAAAACAAAACAGCTGTGTGAAAAATCCCACTGGGTTCCAACTCTGCTATCGCCTTTATGTCTTCAAGCGTCTCATCACTTTGCTGCTCAGTTGAAGATGAAGCTGATCGATTGATGCCGTTTGAACTTGATAGTTGATACCGGATTCTAGATGCAACGTGATCCAATGAGACATAGTATTACGCTTATCCCTAACTTTTGCCTGGACCGCCCTTTCGGGTTTTCGGTCCACCGGGATACCCATTTTTGCCCAAGCCGCCTTTTCAGGTTTTCGACTTGCCGGGTGTACAGATTTTTTTTATTTCATCCCTTATTTTTGCCCGAACCCTTTTGGTTCGCCGGGAAGCCCTTATTTTTGCCTAGGTGTGTCAACCTAGCGAGTCTTTTATTCATGCGTAGTATCTTTTTACTATGTCTGCATTGGCGGGGTGAGGAAGGTCGTCACCATCCATGGTGGTTAGAATCATGGCTCCTCCTGAGAAGACATGTTTAACCACAAATGGCCCTTCATACGTAGGGGTCCATTTGCCCCTGGGATCACTTTGAGGAAGAATGATGCGCTTGATTACCAGGTCTCCGACTTGATACTCTTGTCGTCTAACTTTCTTGTTAAATGCCCTGATCATCCGTTTTTGGTACGTCTGACCATGACAAAAACCAGTGAGTCTCTTTTCATCAATCAGGTTTAATTGATCAAGTCGAGTCTGGATCCAATCATCTTCGCTCAGATCTGCATCCTTCATTATCCGGAGAGAGGGTATCTGGACTTCAATAGGCAAGACTGCCTCCATGCCATAGACCAAGGAAAAGGGTGTTGCCCCTGTTGACGTCCTTGCTGAGGTACGGTACCCATGAAGAGCAAACGGTAACATCTCGTGCCAATCTTTGTAAGTCACTGTCATCTTCTGCACAATCTTCTTGATGTTCTTATTAGCTGCTTCGACAGCCTCATTCATCTTCGGCCGGTAGGGAGAAGAGTTGTGGTGCTGTATCTTGAATTGCTCGCAGAGCTCAGTGATCATCTTGTTGTTAAGATTGGTACCATTGTCTGTAATGATCCTTTTTGGGACGCCGTAGCGACAGATCAGGTTATGCCGAATGAACCGTGCATTGACGTTCTTGGTTACCATAGCGTAGGAAGCTGCTTCAACCCACTTTGTGAAGTAATCAATCGCTACTAGGATGAAGCGATGCCCGTTGGATGCCGTAGGTCTGATCTCACCGATCATATCAATGCCCCACATTGCAAAAGGCCAAGTTGCTGTCAAGACATTCAGAGGTACTGGAGGAACGTGCACCTTATCAGCGTATATCTGGCATTTGTGGCATGTCCGAGAATGTTGGTAACAGTCGGCTTCCATTGTGGACCAGAAATATCCTGCCCGAAGGATTTTCTTTGCCATGGTATGTCCACTGGAATGTGTTCCGAGGGTACCTTCATGCAGCTCTGCCATGATCTTTTCTGCTTCAGTCTTATCCACACAACGCAGTAAGGTTGAATCATGGTTTCGCTTGTGCAGAATGCCGTTGCTGAGGAAGAACTTTGCAGGGAACCTTCTCAGAAACTTTTTGTCATTGATGGAGGCACCTTCAGGGTATTCTTGATCTTCCAAGTACCTCTTTACTTCATGATACCAAGGTTTCTCAGTTACCTCTTCAGCCTCAAGATCACAGCAATGTGCAGGTTCATCTAGTTTCCAGATGATGATCCGGGGAGCCTCGTTGTCCCATTTGACTTTGAACATGGAAGACATTGTAGCCAACGCGTCCGCCAACTGATTCTCCTCTCTTGGGAAGTGTTCAAAAGTTATTTCCGTGAAATGGGGGATCAACATCAACACGCACTCTTTGTAAGGAATAAGGTTTGGGTGTTTCGTATCCCACTCGCCTTTGATCTGATTGATCACGAGAGCGGAATCTCTGAAGACACTCAGAAACTTGATCCTTAAGTCAATTGCAGCTTGAAGACCCATGATGCATGCCTCATACTCCACCATGTTGTTGGTGCAGTTGAAATATAGCCGGGCAGTAAGTGGAGTATGAGTGCCTTTTGGGGATATGATCACAGCTCCAATACCGTTACCCAAAGCGTTGGAGGCTCTGTCAAAGTGCATGGACCATCGGGATCCTTCCTCAGGTCCTTCATCCGGTCCAGGTACTTCACAATCAGTCACTACCATGATGTCCTCGTCTGGGAACTCAAAGTTCATAGATTGGTAGTCATCCACTGCTTGGTGTGCCAAATGGTCTGCCAATACACTTCCCTTGATTGCCTTCTGAGTCGTGTACTGGATGTCGTATTCCGTCAAGATCATCTGCCATCTTGCTATTCTTCCAGACAGAGCAGGCTTTTCGAATATGTACTTTATTGGATCCATTTTTGAAATCAATAGAGTAGTATGAGTCAACATATACTGTCTTAGCCGGCGAGCAGCCCATACCAAAGCGCAGCAAGTTTTCTCGAGCAGTGAGTATCGGGTCTCACAGTCGGTAAACTTTTTGCTAAGGTAATAAATGGCGTGCTCTTTTCGGCCAGACTCGTCATGCTGCCCCAGCACACACCCCATTGAGTTGTCTAGTACTGTCAAGTATAGTATCAGAGGTCTCCCTTCAACCGGTGGCATAAGAATGGGTGGTTCTTGGAGATACTCTTTAATTCTTTCGAAAGCGGCCTGACATTCATCATTCCAACGTACTACCTGATCTTTCTTCAGCAGCTTGAAGATTGGTTCACAGGTAGCAGTTAGGTGCGAGATGAATCGGGCAATGTAGTTCAGCCGTCCTAGAAAGCCTCTGACTTCCTTCTCTGTCTTGGGAGCTGGCATCTCTTGTATGGCTTTCACCTTGGAAGGGTCCACTTGAATACCTTTGTCACTCACGACGAAGCCTAGCAATTTTCCAGATCTTACCCCGAAGGTGCACTTGTTCGGGTTCAACCTCAGCTTGTACAACTTCAGACGGTCAAACAGCTTCTGTAGATGGTCAAGGTGTTCCTCCTCAGTTTGGGACCTTGCAATCATATCGTCGACGTACACTTTGATCTCATGATGGATCATGTCATGAAACAAAGCAACCATGGCACGTTGGTAGGTTGCCCCAGCATTCTTCAACCCAAAAGGCATGACCTTGTAGTAAAAGGTGCCCCACTAAGTAACAAAAGTGGTTTTCTCCATGTCTTCAGGAGCCATCTTGATCTGATTATAACCGGAGAAGCTGTCCATGAAGGAGAATACTTTATGCTGAGCAGCGTTGTCAACCAGAACGTCGATATGAGGCAAAGGGAAGTCATCTTTAGGGCTGGCCCTGTTCAAATCCCTGTAATCAACACACATTCGGACCTTACCATCTTTCTTTGGCACCGGGACCACGTTGGCAACCCACTGAGGGTAAGAAGTCACTGCTAGAAAACCGGCGTCAAATTGTTTCATAACCTCAGCTTTGATTTTCTCGGACATCTCTGGACGCATACGGCGGACCTTCTGTTTAACCGGAGGGCAGTCTTCCTTGGTAGGTAGGTGATGGACCACAATGTCGGTATCCAACCCAGGCATGTCTTCGTAAGACCAGGCGAAGATTTCCACATAGTCACGCAGCATCTGGATCAACCGTTGTTTCACACTGAGCTCTAGATTAGCACCAATCTTGACTTCCTTTCTGTCTGTCTCAGTACCCAGATTTACCGTTTCCACTAGCTCTTCATGTGGTTGAATGGCCCTCTCTTCCTGGAGTAGCAGTCTTGCAAGCTCACCAGGCACTTCGCAATCATCTTCACCTTCGTCTTCGGCTAAGTTGATCGGATTTTCAAAGTCATAACTGGCAGTAGCAGAGTCGTTACCAGTGAGATCCAGAGTGGATTGGAACCTGTATAGGTGAGTGTGTGTAAATACAGTTGTTTTGCAATATATAAAGAAAGAAAGGGAGTGCAAGATTTGACATGTAAAAACGTCCAATGCTTTTATTCATGATATATGGAAGTGACACAAAAAAGCCCTCACAAATAAAACCACGGTGCCCCGGGTAAGACACCGGGCCATATAGTTTAGTAATGTTGTTTGTTACAACTTTAAAACAAAAGAGTTCATTACTGGGTGACAAAAGTAACAGGCATAGAGTCTTTGGCAGTCCAGTTGCTTGGTCCATCTTCGGTTGTTGGGTATATCCAGCTGTCGAATTCGGATCCTTCCACTTCATCCTCAACCCTGATAGCATTTACTCCATGGTTAGGCATGGGAGCAGTCACCACATTAGGCTTCTCGGGCGCCTCGAACTGTACCTCTTTAGCATCAATAAGGTCTTGAACCTTATTCCTCAGAGCCCAACAATCATCTGTGTTATGCCCCGGGCTATCAGAGTGATAAGCGCAACGGGCGTTGGGGTTGTACTTCGGAGATGTTGTGTTTACCACCTTTGGAGCTTCCTTGACAGTTACCAGGCTAGTTGACAGCAGTTGCGGTAATATCTGAGAAAGGGTCATGCTGAGCCGAGTATATTGTCTTTTGGGCCTCTCAACTCTTGGCTGGTTATACTGAGGAGCAGCGGAAGGCTTAGAAATAACCACCGCGTTGATAGCTTGGCGGCGTTCTGGTTTATTCTGTCTCCTGGGACCATACACAACACTAGCTTCCTTCTTGAAGGGCTTCTTTTCAGTACTTGAGGAGGCACCCTTCTGTATCTTCCCCGATTTTATACCAGCTTCGATCCTTTCACCAGTCAGGATCAGGTCTGTAAACCCAGCAGAGGAATTACCAATGAGATGGTTGAAGAATGGACCAGATAGGGTCCCCAAGAACATGTCCACTAGTTCACGATCCGTCAGCGGTGGCTACACCCTGCCAGCCAGGTCTCTCCATTTCTGCGCGTACTCCTTAAAACCTTCACCCGTTCCCAGTGACATACCCTGGAGTTGGGTACGCGTGGGAGCGAGGTCGGAATTATACTGATACTGCTTATAAAAAGCAGTGGCCAAATCCTCCCAGTTACGAATGTTGGTCCCATCCAGCTGATAGAACCATTCTAGATGAGTCCCTGAAAGACTCTCCTAGAAGAAATGGATCCATAAGTTCTTGTCTGCTGTGTAAGGCTGGACCTTCCTTACATAAGAGCGGAGGTGCATTTTAGGACAGGAAGCCCCGTCGTACTTCACAAAGGCAGGCGCCTTGAACTTGTGTGGGATCACCACCCTAGAAGATAACCCCAAGTCTCCAAAATCCAACCCAGGCACGCGTTGAATCTCCATAGCATTTAACCTGTCCTCCAGTTGTTTGTACCGGTCCTCAGCAGGAGGGTACTGTTCATCATTGAAGTCTGTTTCGGTGTCAGAGACCACAGGACTAGGGATCTCTCTCCCTTGGTGACTGCCTTCCCCCACAGACAGAGTAGTCCTCTCAGCTTCATTCTGCAATGTATTCCCGAGTCTGCACCCAGTGTTGAATAGCACAGTCCTCTTCTTCTTCTTCTTCTTCTTCAGAAGCAAAGCCTTCAGCTCTTGTTGTCCTTGGGCCAAGTTCATGACCATTTCCTGAAACTGGGCGTTCTGGGCCTGAAGGGCCTTGATAGCTTGCTCGGTAGTTGGTTCAGGATTCATGATGACTGAGTGCTGAAATAAACAGCGAAGAAGATTAAGCAACCTGTAGAAAAAGGGTACCTGTTATGCACATGATGCATGATATTCTATTTATGCAATGCATTCAAGGGTTCGAAAGTTCAAATTCGTTGTAGCCAAAAAAGGAACACACTTTTTATTAGGAAATAATTTGTTCAGTACACCAGGGCCTCATGGGCAAAACATTACAAAATAATTAATCCCAAAAGACATTGCGCATCCTCTTTGGAGCAATTTAAGTGTTGAGGGTCTTTTCCTCGTGCAGTAGGCGGGTGAGCTCCAAGACCTTCTTCTCACTGGCATGTAGACTGGCTTCAAGATAATTCCGTTCTTCCTTGAGTTGGATCCAACTTTTCTGCATTTCTTCCCAGGATGTAGGCATGTCAGGATGTTGAATGGTGTAGGGCACTTCTCCTTCCAACACTGGCTCTTTGATCACAGGGAGAACATGAAGATATGGCATCACCAGCTTCTGGGAGCGGGCTCGTACCCACTTGAGATAAGGTTCCAGGGGGATGGAGTTCTTGCGCCCCAGTGTCTTGCTATCTACCTTGTTGGGCATCCTCCAAGCTCTGATAAATCTCTGGCGAAGTCCTTGTGCATCGTTGTCGAAGTCAAAAACTATGTCAGGAATCAACATATCATGAGGGCCATCCCTCCGAGCATATCCAAACTGCCTCAAGGCCAGACAGGGGTTGTAAGTAATACCTCCTCTGATTCCAAGTAAAGGAACATTAGGAAACTCCCCGCAACAATCAATGATAGTGACATTCTCTCTGGACCGAGAACACCAATGTATATCAGCACGTGTAAGAGCCATCAATCGTTGTGACCATCTCAAACCCCGCTCGTTCTTCAAAACTGATTATGGAAGGTGCGAAATAAACCACCTTCCCAGGAGAGGAGTGCAGCACATAAGAACACCTCTTTTTCTCATGGTTCGAGTGTAACATGAGTGAAGGATGTCCCCAAGCAACGTAGGTATAGGATTCCTTGACATGAAGATCTTGACAGCATTGGTATCTATAAGCTGATCTGGATTAGGGAACAACACCAACCCATAGACAAGGAGGGCTACAACTTCTTCAAAGGCTTGTAGGTCAAGGGAGTTCCAACATTCTTGGGCCTTCTCAAACAGAAACTTCGCCAAGAACCCTTTGATACCACTTCTAACTTCCCAATGTCCTTTAATGTCAGATGGTTGTAGGCATAATGCTTTAGCAACCTCTTCAAGTTTTGGCTCTTTCGCTGTACCGTTGTAGGGTAGTTGACTGAGAATGGGAACCTTCAGAAGCTGGGAAAACTCTTCCAAAGTAGGCACCAGTTGATAATCCGGGAAATTAAAACAGTGGTGCAGAGGGTCAAAGAACTGGAACAACACTTTCACCATATCCTCTTCAATGTTGGTATTGACCAAGCTGATGAGTCTACCATGCCTTTCACTGAATGAAGAGTTCTCGGGAATCCTGGATGTAAGTTCCTTAAGCTGAGGAGGGACCCTTACAAGGTTGACCTGAATTGTCTTTCTACGGATAGTTTCCATGTCCTACAAAACAAGAACAAAGATGAAGATTCGAACCCCTGAAGTGGTTAGTCAATGCATATGATGCTGTATGATGTTATGATGCTATGATAAGGCACACCACAAGTATTCACAAAAGCAAACATCATAAGGCACACAAGTCACACCACAACCCTTAGAGTTTAGGCCATCATGAAGTTTGGGGTACTACCCTCTTGAAGTTGGTGGGCTCAAAAACCTGTCCTATCAAAAGTAACCGGGTTTTAAGGAGCTCAATATCATTGGGTTGTTTTCTGTGTTCATTGTTTTGATTTAGCCACTGAACTGGCGATCAAAATATTCTAAGAAAACAACCCTCAATGAGTGTAGTATCGAGTATCAACCAACTTTGGACTGCACCAAATTCAGTTATCTCACTACCCCTAAAGAGGCCAGGATGGTTCAATTAAGGTTCCTAAGGTCAGTTGATGCTTCACGACACCACGCGGCGGCCCCGTACTCTCCTTGACTTGACTCAAGGGTTACCGGTACTCACCAAAGTGCCACATCAATGTAGCAAACTGCTTCAACCGTGTCGGTATACCCCGCATAGTTCCCTCACAGTTTGTTGCTACTTTCTAAGAGGTATCCCCCAGATCCGGGTTAGGATCTATGAAACTCCCAAGACAGGCCCACAATATTAAAGCAAACAAACAAGCAACTGAAAACATGATGATGAACTATTCCTAAGGTACACCCCACTTTTATTAGGTCCCCAGCAGAGTCGCCAGTTCTGTGATCGGTGGGAATGAGAACTGACTGTTTTTAGCTGGTTTCGTGAAATGTCGCGGTAAGCAAGAGTCGCCACCGTCTTTTATGTTCTCCAACATGGAAAGGACAAAAGCACAGCAAAATTCCTTATGAGAATGTTTCTCGGTTCGGGAGGTAGATTTATAGAAAGGGAAGGTGTTAGCACCCTTTCTATCCGTGGTTATCCACGGGCTCTTAGGTACTTGCTCTTATGTTTTCAGAAATTTGTTTGCTTTTCAAGTGTGGGTGTGTTTTGAAAAAAGTTTCGTTTGAAAAATTTCTAAGTAACTCTTGTATCTGTCCTCAAGAGTGTATGAAAAATTTGTTTGAAAACTTTTAGAAAGTGTAGGTGCGAAAAGTTGTTTTTGTTTTGTTTTGAAAAGAGCAAGTACCCATGAGTCATCTACCTACCCTAAGGAATTAAGCTGTGTAAGAGTTCTTTAGATAGTGCTATCCCACCATTTAGAGGTAGGTAGCACCTTCGTTGGAGGTGTTCGGGTCAATTCGATTATCGGGACAGTGTGGTCACCAAAGCAATGGTAGGACACCTTAGAAGTAACCCTGATGTCCTAGATCCTTTTATTCGAGGCAACCGTTTCGAGGCAACTGGATCTTTAGACAAAGGGTGACCTCTAAGACGTCCTATACTTGATGACCACGTTTCGAGGCAACGAGTAAAGCGTACCCTAGGAGTGGCATGTGCTTTGTGTGTTGTTTTTCAGTTAATTGTCTTTGTACATGTTATTGGTGAGCTACGAGTTGTTTTTATTTACCATACATTCTTTCATGCATTTAACAGTTAGGGGGTGCGGAAAGTAAATTGTGGAAACATAAATCCTACGCTATTACAAGGCGCGGGTCTATACATCGCCAAAAATACAAAGACCCGTTTTGGTGAATAAGTACGAGAAGTTAAAATAAAGCAGTAAAATCCTAATTACTATTACATCCGGAGGCAGTTACAGAAATAATCAAAATAAAGAACTAAAACCAAAATGCGCGCGAAAGAAAGAATCGGGAATGTCTTAAGGGTGTTGACCCTTTTTTTAGAAAAGAAATTGAATTTTTTGTCTTTTTTGTGATTAAATGAAATTAATAACTAATAATTAAACTAATTAATTAATTTATTAAAAAGAAGATTTTTTTTTTGTGTTTTTATGTTTTTATGAAACAAAATAAAAGAATTAAAATTCTAAGTTAGCCTAATTCTAAATCATTTTAGTTATTTAAAAAAAGTTAAAATTGCCTAATTAAAACTAATTTATTTAATATTTATTTACAAAATAAAATAATAATAATGATGTTAGTTCTTTTTTTTGATTTTTATAAAAAAATATTAGTTGGTTAATTGTTAATAATAATAAAATAAGGCAAATAAAAAAAATGGAAATGACAAAAAAAAAAAGAAGAGTAAACCCAAGGGGGGTGTGGGCTGGAATTTGAGGGTGTTTGATTGAGATTTGAGGCCCATTTGAACAAAGCCTGTTGACTTTTTCTGGTTGCCTACGTCCATGCTGACTCCAGAGCACCATGGTCCTCATGCTTGGCCCTTGGATATGCACTGATGGACACTTGGCTGACTCCTGGATGAGGTCTATGGTAGAAGCTGTTTGAGAAACTGCACAAGAACACCTTAGAAAAAATGACAATGAATTATGGGGGGACCTGAGAATTGAACCCAGGTCCCAGTGAATACCAAGTACATAGCCAACCAATGAACCAAACGCGTTTGTTTGTAAACATAATAGAAAAAAAAGAATATATGAAATAAGTGCACTGTATGCTGAAACGCGCGCGCCAATTTGAATTGACCACTCCCTGGTTGCCACGCCCTTCGTCTTCTTCATTCCTGCAAAAACATAAAACACATAGCGGGGGTTTTAAACCCCCACAAAATGCAAGCATATGAAAATAACGTTTAGGCGCTTGTTACATATAAAAAGGGCGCGAGGTATCCATCACGTTCGTCTCATCCTGCTGATTTCAACCATGCCTGTTTGGAGTTTTAATTTTACAGCATGAGAAAAACCCCAATTTCAAAGCTCTGAAAACCCTAGGAATCGCTAATGGTAGTTTTCAATCCAGGGCATTATAATCAAATTTAATTATATGGAAAGCTTCGTATGGACCCTGTGAGTACAATGCAATCAATAAAAGGAGTTAAAAATGCATAAATGTATGACTGTGATATTGAGAAAGAATGTAAACCGTGTGACTTGTGTAGCGTGATTTCTTAAGTGATTTGGCTTGTTTGTGCTTGCAAAAGGTTCCTGGCAATGTAAGGAACGTGTTTGGATAAAAAAGAAAGCTTGAATTATGTTGGAAAATGGTTTTTAGTTTCACACTTTTCCTTTGAAATTTTGAGATTGTTTTGGCTGTTTGGGAGTGTTCTAGGTCGTGAATCCAGTATGGAAGGCTTGCATATAAGGTTTTGAATGAGTATCAATCAATATCATGAGCCTTAAACCAATGCAATTATGTTTTTGATTTTGCCATAAACTCCATTGAAGAAAACTTGCCTTTTGTGTCCAATTTTGAATTCCATGCTCATAATAGGATATACACGAATTTGGAAGGTGTTTCATGATGCATCAAAGCAATTCAAGCCACAAAATATCCCCTAATTAATTTTTTTGATTTTCATTTGAATTTTAAAGATTTAAAATGAATTAAATCAAATAAAATTAAATAAAAATAGAAAAATTAGTCTTTAATCTTGAAATAAATCATGGGACACGCGGGAGGCATGGCAAAGCCGAACCAAGTGGAAAAAGTGGGCCCTTATTGTCAAAAATGAAGTTTCAAGGATGGTTGACTTTGGCCATTTCACAAAAATTTCCCAACTTCTCCAATGCATATCTTGCTCAATTTTAAAGCTATGAACATGTTCTTGGACATTTTGGAAAGGTCTTGAAGTCCTCTAGCCAATGTCTTTGGTACCATGTCATTTTGATTTACCAATCTCAAGTTATGGTCTTTGACTTAAAGTGCCTTTTTGTTGACTTTTGAAAATGACCTATAATGTTGAAATTGATAACTTTTTGTGAGAGCATTTCTTGGACTTGGAATGTGAATATGAGTTGTAGGAAATGTCCTCCCCTTCAAGATGAGCATTGGATGGGATTTTTCTGATGAACCATGAAAAAGTTATGCCTTGGTCAAGTTACAGTTGACTTTTCAGCTGTCCAAAAATAGAAACTTTTGCATCTTGATGATTTTTGAGCCATGCTTGTGGAATCATGATCATGACTTGATCAAATGATTATTGTGGCTTCAAAATAAGATGTTGACCAAAAATTTTGACTTTTGACTGCCAAATGACCATTTTGCCCCTGCAATTGACTGTGAGGCAATTAGAGTTTTTGACTGTGCAACTTAGTGCTATGAGTCTTGTAACTTGACATGTGGATGCTTGGCAATGTGTATAGGAATATGGGACTTGATTGATCCCTTGAAAACCTCACCTTCCTTGCAGGAACCAAAACCCTAGTTTGACTGGCTTAGGAGGGTGCTTGACTGTGTAGCCCTTGAGTAAACTTTGAGCAAATTGAGATGATGCTTGTCAAAACTTTAAAGAATATGAGAGGGCAAATTTTGGGGTACAATAGTAACCAAATAGTCCAAGTATCATTAAAGATTTTTAAGGTTCATGTTGATTATTAGGTGTCTTGAAAAAGAAAAGTAAAGCTCAAGTGAGCAAAAATAAAAATGACAAGAAAGTAAATGGGCTCAAGTGAGCAAAGATGAAAAAATATCATGAAATGTAAATGCTAAAATAAATGGTACATAAAGCATAAAAAATAAAAGGGCACAAAGTAAAAGCAATTTAATAATTAGTGGTTAGTTGGATGACCATCTTGAAACTTATATTTGGAACTCATTAGAGGATTGGTAGAACCAAAGCCTCCATACAACAATTTGCATTTTCTTTTTGTGAAGTATATCATCCATTTGGAATCCTCAAAAATACCATTTAATGACCAATGATGTTTAAGTGATCTGCGTTGACCAAAAGTGTTGTATATCCATTAGAGGATTGATAGAACCAAAGCCCCCATATAATGAATCTCAAGGTTATTGGATCAAAGAGATCAAATTAACATACTTGGGCTTGCAAACATAGGTTTGGGCCACAAATGATCATTTATTCGAGTTGGGACAAGATTTAGCGCTATGCTAAGCAATCGTAATTGGACTTATGTAGAAGTCGCACCTATTTTGAGGCCGGTTAATAGCAATCTATGCACCATTTGTTTTGAGACATGATATAGAGATCATGCTGCAATAACACTTAGTGCAATAAGTAAGGGATGGGATGAAGAGGGGTGGGAAAGAATATACAAACTACATTTGAATTAAAATTTAATTAAACTATTATTAAAATCATTCATCCATTTTTATGGAGTTAGACTCAACACCATGGATCCAATGATGTTAACAAAGTTCATAATAAAAAATTCAACCCAAGATCATCCAGAAAATAATCACAAAATAATATTGCATTTAATAAATACATTAAAAAAAGGTTTTAGAAATATTTAAAATAGAAATAAGGGATGAAAATATCAACTATGTTCAAATTAATCAAGAAATAAAAAGTAAGACCATAGAAAAATCAGAAATGGACTCAAATATTTTTATATATTTTTTGGTAATTTTTTAAAGTCAGAAACTATTTTTAAAATTAAAAAAATGAGTAAAATAAACTAAAAGTGATAAAAAAATACCAAAGTCAGAAATAAAAAATAAGTGAGGTCACCAATATTTGTCACAATATCATTGGATCATTCCATATTTTTTTTTCCAGAATTTAAAAATGCATAAAAATATTTTTAAACATTTAAAACAAATCAAATAAAGTGAAAATTTATAAAAAATAACAAAACACATAATAAAATTGTGAAAAAATAAAAATCAGAAAGAGAAAAATCAAAACTATTTTTCATAATTTTTTCAGATTTTTTGGACTAAAAATGATTTTTCTATGATTTTTTGAAATTTAAAACAATTAAATATAAAAATCAGGAAAGAAAATAAAAAAAAATATGGGCCATCTGATCAATGTCAAAACGCATTAGTAAACAGATCAAGTGGACCTGGCGCGCTGTGAATGTTATGGACTTTAGTGGATAATGCATTGAATCATTAATTAAATCAGATTTCAAAAAATACAAGTGGCGTGCCATCATTGGTTGGAAGATGACACGTTGGTCATCTTCAACCTCCAGCCAACGTGATTTGCAGGTGTCTAAAACTGTAAAATCAGAAGCTCATACCTATGTCGTTCGCTTCGTCTCTTGAAGACGAAGACAACCACACCCTCACGCCAAATTTATATAAACCGTAGCCAAGCAATTTGTATGGAATGTTTTGAAAAAGGATTTGAAATTTCGTGGTCAAAATAAGTTTCCGGATAAAAGTAAGTGTTGCGACTAGAACCAGGGCAATGAGAGCATCACAATGATATCAAAGTTTTGAAGAATTGATGAAGAAATCTACCTATTGAAGTTGAGTTGCTAAGCTCTGAAACTGGACTTCTATGGAGCAATCTAAGGCACGATTCTTGAATGTAATTATATGGTTAGCTTCAGGGAAGATAAAGGAAGGTGAATTAATGGAAAAATTGGATTGAAAAATGCTTGAAAGCAGATTTCGAAGTAGCAGAATTTTGGATTATGGAACAAGTTTTGTAGGGTGATTCTGGCTATCCAAGCTTGAGGAAATGAATGGGGGACGACCCTCTATTTATAGGGAATCAAATGGAATGTCCAAGCGTGTGGAATGATGAAGTTTGGAGGGAAATCGTGTGAAGTTGCAAACAAAAAAAGTGTGACTTCTAATTTGATCAAAACTCATCTAAAACGTGCATTTTGTTGTGCTAATAAATTCTGGAACTTCACTAAAAATATTTAGATGCAAAAACACGTGGAAAACTTGTGATTAGAAGCCAAAACAAAGATTTCAAATTCTGACTTATGGAGAAACTTCAGTTCCAAGTTACCAAGTTCAATCCAATGCCATTCTCAACTCAAGGGATCTTAAGGCATGACTCTTGATGCTTTAGAAAGATGAGGTTACAAGCTTTGCAATGGAAAAAGAATGGAATCAAATGGATGCTTGAGCTGAAAGTTGCATTGAGTCAAAGTTGGGGAAAAAAGGTTGACTTTCCATACTTAGAAATATTTCAAGTTTTTCTTCAAAAATGACCTATAATGTTTTGCATCCAAACCTGACCTTTCTCTTGGAATTTTCTCTTGACCAAAAAAGATGGCATGAAATAGACCACTTGAATGACATTTTGAAACTTTAACCACTCAAAATCTCCAAAAATTGAGAGAGTTATGAATTGTTGAAGTTGGCAAAAAATCATGAAATGACCTATAATACTTTGTATCCTTAGGGCATCTTACATCCATTTTATCACTTTTCACATAAAAGAAGGCATAAATTTCATATCCTAAATATAATTATGGAAAAATAATGGGCTCAAGGTGATAAAAATTGACCAAGTTATGATCATTTGAAGTCACACATAGGAAAATGGGGGTTCATATGGAGGACTTGTAATCATTCTTCATCAACAAGTTTCTTCCACATGAAAATTCATTGGAACTTTTGAAGTGATTTGTTGATAACCCTTTTAAGAGAAGGATGTATTTGGAATCACTCCAAAATACCAAAAGATGAGCAAGATATGCTTCTTTGAAGTTCAAAACCCTAGCTCATATATCAAGAAAAATGCCTTGAGGAACTTTGACAATTTTGAACAAACTTATTGTACCAAAACAAATGCTTTGTAAATATAAGTTGTTGAGGATGATAATGAGAACTCATAGCAACCACAACCACTTCAATATCTTGATAATTGAGAGAAATATGCATTTGTGACCAATGGGAACAAAACCTTGTCCAAGCATGACAACTTCTCCAATCAATCCCTTGTACCTTTGAACAAAATTTGATAATCTTGAAATGTGGTGAGCCAAAATAACCTTTCCATTCTATTTCCTCCTAAACAAATCCAATGGTTAAGTTTGAACTTCTCAAGCTTTATTGACGAGGGCATGGAAATAAACTCATGAACCCATGGAGCAAATTACTGAATCTCATTGCCTTTACCCGTCTAAGTAACAAGCAAGGCAAACCAACATTGCATTTTATTAATTAAAAGAAGGAATAAAGACAAAAAATATTCATGATCACAAAAGAACACAAGTCAAGGTGCTTGGTGATTCCTCAAAGAGCAAAGCTAAATATAGGGAGGGGAACTAAGAATCCTAATGTGATCTTGTTGTGACGGGATTAACATGGTATGATGAGGGGATCTTAGGGGAAAAAATTGGGGTACAACACATATCATGCATGTCATTACATAACAAGTAGTTCTTAAGACAGGTTTCTCATTTTCTCGCTGTTTATTTCAGCAGAAAAATGGCTCTCAAACATACCGTCAGAGATCTCCAAACTATAAATGCACAATTCCAGGAGATGTTCCAAAGCTTAGCCAAGGGGCAGGAAGAATTGAAAGCACTCATCACCAAGAATCTAGAAGTAAACAAGGGTGATCAATTGGAAAAATTGTTAGCTGAGATGGAAAATATGAGAATCCAGATGATGGGTCATATGACTCTTATCCAAAACTTAGCTCGGGGACAAGAAGACTTAAGAATTCTCATCAGCAAACTTCATCAGGATGAATACAACCGTATGGGATGAACGACTAGAATTAGGGATCAAATCATTAATCAATCTTCGATAAGACAGGAAGTTGGCTTGGTTTAAAGTAGGCCTTTCCAAATTACTACTACATCGCAAGCCCAACAACGACCCCGCCAACATCAACAGGGTAGTCAGCGTAAGTAGGATACATCCAAAAGGAACTATACCAAACTCAACATGCCAATGTCACAAGCCTTACAACACATGTTAATGAATTTGGTCACGTTGAAGGATCCTCCTTGGAATCCTAATACTTCCGCTCCTAGCTACAATCCTGATGCAAGGTGTGCATATCACTCCAACAGTCCGGGGTATGATACTGATAGATGTTGGATGTTGAAATATAATATTCAAGACTTGATTGACGAAGAAGTGTTAGAATTAACACAAGACGGTAAGATTGAGCTTTTCTGTCACCCCTCAAAGTCACACCATTTAAAGTGACAAATTCAGGCGGAGAAGATTTTTGTTCATTAGAATTTTCATTTGTAATTTCTTTGTTTGTTAAAACACTTATCTTTATGTCAGACTTTAGTTGTCCCCATTAATGCATTGCATATGTTTGTCTTAAATTAATCCATTTGTTTTCACTATACTTAAACTATGCTTTTACTTCCTTTTTGTGATATTCAACTCTTGATTAAAAGTTATAAGCCTTTAGAGGGAGGATGGAAAAAATGATACCATAATCTCATACAATATGCTTTTGAACATACATTGCTGACGATGTACAGGCGTTGCTTCAATTCCTAAACAGTGGAGATATAAGGAAGTTAATACCTAGCCAACCCCTTTGAGCCTAAGAAGTAGGAGTTTTCTTTTTCACTCAAATTGAAACCCTTAATCATAACCTGGGGTAGGGTAGTTTCTCAGTTAATTCAATTGTGCATTCAATCACAAGCTTTTCCTTCGTACACAACAGGTAGTATTGAAGACATCTTTCTGAATCAAAAGTTGGTGATGGTTCTCCGTAATCATAAAGTCAGACAATCTTTATCTTTCAAAAGAAAAGCCCGCTAAGTCAAAACCTATGAAGGAGACTTAGGAAAACTGAGGCATCCAGCTGACTGTTACCTCAAACAAAATAGTTAGGGATAATAAAGTCAAAAAGAGGTCCTACAAATCCTCAAAAAAAGAAAGATGTTACAAGAAAAAATGATTGCCTTCTCAAATAAACTTCCAGTATGTGAACCATCACCAAAATATCATTCCAGACTCAATTGGAATCTAAACGCATAATTAATTGAATATAGGGCTAAAGAATATCACGAAGAACGAGTTGGGTACAAATAAAGTTTGAGCCTTTATCCTTTGTTTCTTAAATCGTGAACCAAGCCACATTACAACCCTTAAAAGTCCTAACTGAAGCATAGGTTAGTTCAAAAGCATACGATTACAAAAAAGGTATCCTGACTCCTGTAAGGCTTACTATAAATCCTGAGTTGAATTCATATTCTTACAAAAATTCCGTTTTTACTAAAAAATGCATTTTCAAAACTTCAAGACAGACATAAGCTTTACATTTTTAATACCACTGTTTGCATATAACTAATTGTTCGACAACAGAGAAACTCACACGACGAATATTCAATGAATGAAAATCCTCTAAATGAACAGAATCACTTCAAATGGAAAGACACTTCCAATAACAAACCTTCCATAATCAAGGGGCATAACATGGTGTCTAACTGATCTAGGGCAATCAAGTCAAGATTCAAGGAATTTCTCAAAAGTGTCGAATAGCCAGAGGCAGATCTCCATCGGAATGACTTGAGGAATTGAACATGAATTCTAGCAAAGGGTCACGTACGATCAAGCAAACATTTTCTAGAAGTTCTACAACACTTACTACTATGGATAATGACAATTCTCCGCACCATGTGAACACAAACATAGTCGGAAAATACTATGCATGAAAAAAAGACCCGCTAGGTTGACAGGCCTAGGAAAAAATAAGGGCATCCCGATGAACTAAAAGAGTTTGGGCAAAATTAAGGATATATAAATAAAATTTTATACCCGGAAAGTCGAAAACCTGAAAAGTCGGCTTGGGAAAAAAGGGTATCCCAGTGGACTAAAATTTTTAAAAGATAGTCCAGGAAAAAGTTAGGGATTAAAGCGTACGACTATGTCCCGTTATCACATCACTTGTATGTCAGTAGAAGAGTTATCATTCTGATCAGCATTTACTAAATACTCTAGGAGTGGAGGTAATGTTCAAATCATCCAGAAATTCCTACAGAGAAATCTCCATGGAACTATCTCTATAGAGCTATCTTCACAAGCTCACCCTCAACAGAGATATATTCTCCAGCAAGTCTAATATGCAAGTCAGACAGAAACTAAGACAAATTCCAACAATTCATCTCCATACCTCTGATGGATATCTTAATAGGAGCATCTTCCCCAAGAGGTCCCCGATAAATAAGGAAGTCTAATTATTTCCCCAGCAAACAGAAGGAACTTCCTTAGCACGACCTATGAATTTCTAATCAGAGTTTATTTCCTAAACACGGTCTACAAAATCAAATTCCCCAACAGAGTTCATTTCTCCAATACTGCAAATTCCCCGACAGAATTATCTATCTCCAACAGGGTTCATTCAAAGTTATCATCCCCAGAGAACTGCTACCCATATTTGAAACCTGGTTAGATAGCACATCAGAAGAATTGTCCATCTCTTCATCCCCAATCAGGGTATACAAAAATTAATTCCTTCAACAAAAAGAATCACAAACGACCAACTCTCCTTGAATGCTTCTATCCTCAAGTAGAAGTCGAAGATCCCCAACGGAGTATCCTCAAACAGAAAGCGGGAATCCCCAACATTCAAAGCAGAAACTGAAGAATCATTTTCTTCATCTCCAACAATAGTCCGGGATTTTTTTTCCAGCTAGACATTGCTGCAAGAAGCTACCAATACGCTCTAACGACATATTGCATCCATAATACCATTAAAAAAATATCATAACACATGCATATAAACACATATAACGTTCTCATTTATTTTGATAGCATCATCATGCAATAAATTACATACATCATGACATTGCATAAAGCTAATTTTGTCTTTTTAGGTAAAATTTGCAAACAGACGAATATCATCAACAACTTTCAAACAGATCACAGATTAATTCCTGAAACAGGATGGGGCAACTATCTATATGACCAGACGGTGTGAATTCTCGAAACAGGATGAAGCAACTTTACACGGGTTACTTCTAAAAACTTCCAGATGCAGCTTCACACGGGCTCATCCTGAAGCAGCCCTACCCATGCTCCTTCTCGTATATTTCTAGATGCAGCTTCACACGGGCTTATCCTGAAGCAATCTTACGCGAGTTCCTTCTAATATATTTCCATATGCAGCTTCACACGGTCTCATCTTGAAGCAGCCCTACCCAGGCTCCATCTAATATATTTCCAGATGCAGCTTCACACGGGCTCATCCTAAAGCAGCCCTATCCAGGCTCCTTCTAAATATATTTCCAAATGAAGTTTAACACATGCTCATCCTGAAGAAATCTTACACAAGTTCCTACTAAGACATTTCTAGGTGTAGTCTAACATAGGCTCATCCTGAAGCAGCCTAACACGGTTTCCTTCTAATACATTTCCGGACGCGGCTTGACACAGGCTCGTTCCAGCATATCATTCAGATGAAATCAAGCGTAGATTCCTTCTGAAACTCTTTTGGAAAAAAGTCGGGCGTAAACATCTTTTAGTGTATCATTCAGATGAAATATAGTGTAGATTTCTTTCTGATACTCTTTTTGGAAAAGGTCAGGCATAGACTCTTTTCGGTACCTCTTCTAGTTGAAGTCGGGTGTAGACATCTTCTAGTTTGAATGAAATCAAGAGTAGATTTCTTTCTGATACTCTTTTTGGAAAAGGTCAGGCGTAGACTCTTTCTGGTACATCTTCTAGTAGAAGTCGGGCGTAGACATCTTCTAGTTTGGATGAAATCAAGCGTAGATTTCTTTCTAATACTCTTTTTGGAAAAGTTCGGGCATAGTCTCTTTCCAGTACCTCTTCTAGTTGAAGTCGGGTGTAGACATCTTCTAGTTTGGATAAAATCAATTGTAGATTTCTTTCTAATACTCTTTTTGGAAAAGGTCGGGCGTAAAATCTTTCTGGTACCTCTTCTAGTTGAAGTCAGGCATAGATATCTTCCAGTTCGGATGAAATCAAGCATAGATTTCTTTCTGATACTCTTTTGGAAAAAGTCGGGCGTAGACTCTTTCAGTACCTATTTTGGTTGAAGTCGGGCGTAGATATCTTCCAGTTCAGATGAAATCAAGCGTAGATTTCTTTCTGATACTCTTTTCTGAAAAAGTCGGGCGTAGACTCTTTTTGGTACCTCCTCTAGTTGAAGTCGGGCGTAGACATCTTCTGGTTCAGATGAAATCAAGCGTAGATTTCTTTCTGATATTATTTTGGAAAAAGTCGGGCATAGACTCATTCCAATACCTCTTCTAGTTGAAGTCGGGCGTATACATCTTCTGGTTAAGATAAAATCAAGCGTAGATTTTATTCTAATATTATTGTGGAAAAAGTCGAGCGTGGACTCATTCAAATACCTCTTCTAGATGAAGTAAGACGTAGACATCTTCTAGTATATCATTCAGACAAAATTGAGCGTAAATTTATTCTGATTTTCTTTTGGAAAAAAGTCAGGCGTAGACTCATTCCAAATACATCTTCTAAGACAAAGTCGGGCGTAGACTTAGTCTGATTTTCTTATCAACAGTTATCCTGGATGGCATCTATAAGCCCATCTCCGACGATTCTCCATCACCTCTCCAAATGGCATCTTTAAGCCTATCCCGGTATAATCACCAGCAGTGTTACTTCGTGCACAAGCGAGTGCAAATTTTTGGGCACTTAAGTGTTCAATCATCCTCTACGTTCAAGTCACGAATGATGGACATGCCATCCTAACTCTTCAGGTTTAAGTAAATTGAATAGGGGCAGCTGTTGTACCCCAAAATTTTCCCTCTTATTTCATTAAAAATACCCCTTCATACTCCTAGGGTTTTTAATCGCTTTAGGCTACCCAGGCCTTCTAGGCCCCAGGATAGCCGCACCGGTTCTTTGTTTCATCAGAGAACTAGAACTGCAGGTATTTTGACCTTGAATCATGTTTCTCCCATCTATTTGCTCTTACGCTAGGGTTGTTGATTATTGAATCTGTGACGTATTTCTTGACAAAATCTCAAAAACATTATCATCCTGAATTTTATCTTAATACACCTTTGATCATCAACTAAGATTCATTAGAGATGTTCTTCTATGCTCCAAGTATTATTTCCATCCCCGAGGACTCTCCAGGGCATTGTTGTTGAGTTGGATTTAAATAAAAGTACCATGGCTTAGGAGACGAGCTTGAGGGTTCTCTTGATTCGTTTGAAGACATGTTTTCTTTGAGAGGTGAAGATTAATTTGGATTCTTGGCTTGGCTAACATTCATCAATTTAAGTCCAATGGATTTCATGCTTCAAAGCCTTATCATCTTCTAAGTTTTCCTCAAGGCATGTGTTTAAAGATCATTTGTTATCAATTTGAGATGTCTTGTTGGATTTAACCGCAAAGCATGAATTGTGAAAGCAAAGTAAGGGGTTGCAAATGCTTGGTGAGCAAGGCATTCCTCCTATTGGACTGAGGTCATTTGTCTTACATTCATCAAAGTGGAATTGGTTGCTCGATTTCAATTTAATTTGGATTTGTTTACTTAAGTGAGATTAAGGTCTATTTTAGGCATACGAGATCGAAATAATTGTTCATGTTTAATATCTTTGGAAATAAGTGGCAAGTTTTACAAAGCATGATTCTAATTCAAATCACAAGGCATATTATTTCATTCAAAGTTCCATTCAAAATGCCTTCAAGTAGTTATATTGCCGCAAACATGGCAAGCAGATCAATATTTCAAGATTTTCAATATTCATTCACAATTAAAAAATCTCTATCAATATTCATTCAAGATCATTCAAATTTACCAAAGATCCAAGTTTGATTACAAATTCTACAAAAAATAATGCAAGAATATTCCAAATGCTATTTATCTTCATACATCACCACTTCTTTTTGTTACAAGAGGGTTTCAAGCTTCTTAGTTCCTAAGTTTCAAATTACATCATCAAGACTATACAATCATCCATGTTTCTAAGCCTAAACTTATGATTTATAAAGAGACTTTCCATTGTCTTTCTTTTGAATCTCCTTCTAAATTTCTAAGGCAGGCCATAAAATCTTCTTCCTCCTGCCAAGAACCCAACCATCTTTTTCTCATCCTCCATTACATGAAACAAAGAAAACAAAAATTGGTTAGAAAGCAGTCATCAAACAAGAATTGTTAAGCAAGAATTTTTCAAGCAAATTTATTTTTGAATTCATCATTAAGGTGTCGTGATAGGAATCAGAATAAGAGGGTTTTGATTTCAATCATTTGGGTCATTTGAATCATGATCATAAGTAATACGTAGGCCTCATACAAGTTTATTTTCACAATCAAAATCAGAAATTGAATGGATAATTATAGGCCCAAAGGGACCTCTATTGCAAATCACAAATTTTGGTTTTGGTTCACAAAGAAGAGGTGTATTTCCTGCAGTAATCGCAACAGTCCAACCCAAACAGCAAACAATACAGAAAAAAATCAGGTTTCGTAAAAGCCCAAAAAATTTTCACAGCAGCTTGTTATCAAAATTCGGTTCCCAGCAAACATCAAGTGTCAGATATCAAAAATCCAAAAAATAAAAATCCAAAAAAATCAGAAAACCTAACCTGGGGATATTAAACAATCATTGTACACGAAACAAAGGAGGCAACTGTTCACAAATGCAAAAGTTTCCTGAAACCCTAACCATATTTGTTTCTCATCATCTTCCTAATCACAAACCCTTAATAAATTCGAAAAAAGAAGAAAATAGTGAAAAATGGAAAGACCTCACCAGAGGGAAAAGGGCTTCAATCACCAAAGAATTTTCCTCCCTCCTTGAAATCGTTCCATCCTTCATTGATTTTGTTAAGATAACTTCAACATCAACACAACCGATTTCCTTTGCAACCGATTCAACAACCTTCAAACAACAACACCAAATTTGTGTCAACGAACATCACAATAACAAAAGCGTAAATGAAAGGAGAGAATGGAAGTGTAGGGGAAGTCGAAGATCGAAGTCAGATCGGAGATGACAAGAAGACCGAAGACGACGACAACATGAAACTGAGCCAGATTAGCCTCGACTAGCAGACACCGAGTTTTGGAGGTTGCACTCCAGCGATTAAAGCACTGTGGTACATAGGAGGCGCTGCAGCCTCCAATTCGAAAGCAGAAGGATGAAGGGGATGGATAGAGGTGCAAGAGAGATGAAGAGTGTTGCTCGAGAAAAGAGAGAGAGAGAGACATGGTGGAGTTTTGGAAATAGAGAGTAACATTGAGATATAAATGATGCTTTCTCTTCTTTTTGTTTTGTTTTGTTTTGTTTTGTTTGATACGATTTATTTTTCTAACGTTTGGCTTCATTTTTTTGAGTTGTTGTATAGAACCAACATGGCAGTGACAAGTGTCACCACCATAGGACACTTGTCACCGATTTAAGGGGATACTCTAGGATTCCATGCACGATTGTCCATCGGCCCTTCGGTACACCCTATTAACCAACATCCATCAGATCTGCATCAGATGCTCCTAAGGCATGTTCCACGCTACACCCTCACTAGAGAAATCCACCGGATCCGCGCAACTACTCTCTTAGGCCTGTGCTTACCTTTTTCATTTCAACACCCCCTGTTTGCTGATTTCAAGCCCATTTACTTTTTTTCTCTTTATATTATTTTACATTATTTTGTTTAATTATTTATTTTATCAAAATAAAAACACAAAAATATTTTGTTTTAAATAAATAATTAAATTGATAAAGTTTTAATTAATATTATTAATTATTTTACTAATTAGTTTTATTAAATAAAATGATGTAGTTTAATTAGTTATTTAATTAATTAATTAAGTTTTCTGGGTTTAAATTAATCAATTTCTTTTCTAAACTAAAATTAATTAGGTTTTTTAGATTAATCAACAAATGGTCACAAAATGATTTTCAATATTCTTCTTTCCCTTTATTTTACCGCTTCGCGTGTTTACTTCTGCATTAGTTTATTTTCCCAATTATGTATCTGCTAGAGGAATGTAATAACATAAATTAGATTTTATCGCTTTTTCTCTTTCCCCTATTTTTATGGTTTGTACCCCCTCCCCAAAACTTTGTAATAGCATAGGAAATCTATTTTCTGTCTTTACCGTTTTCCTTGTAACTGCTAGTTGTATGCTAATAGGCTTGTCTGAAAAGATCTAAAAATAAAACGTTAGATAACAATAATATACAAGATAACATAACTGAATATACATACTCTTTGCACATCTTACACCTCTAGGGTACCCCCTCTTGTTGCCTTCAGAAAAGCACAGTCAGATCCCTCGAACATGGGACACTTTAGCAAAGACCCTCAGTTAAAATATCGTAGTCCCTCGATGAACCTTCGATGTTGCCTTTGGTAAACGATCTTAGTCCCTTAAGACAAATTGCTAAAGCTCCCTACGAGTTGCCTTTATGACTGTACGATAACCCGCGCTTGTCCCTCAAACATCCAACGATAGGGAACTAACTAATGGTAGGATAACACTATCTAAAGGAGGAGGAAAAGAACAAAGACTTTTGAGTAGGTAGATAGCTCGTAATGGCTTTCTCATGCAAAAACAAAACATCTTTTCACATAAACACTTTTCTGAAATATTTTCAAAACAAAGACTTTGTATGTGTTCTCAACGATACGAGAATCATTACAAACTTGCCGAACTTAAGCATTTTTCAAAATATTTTCAAAATACACAAACACAAAGAATCTTCAAAAAGTGAGCTAGCGATTATAAGCCCGTAGATAACTACGAATGAAAAGAGTGCTAACACCTTCCCTTTTTATAACCTACCCCCCTTACTCAAAAATTCTCAAAGGTCTTTCCTGTTCTTTTCACCCTTTCATTTATTAGATAAAAGAAAAGCCGGTGGCGACTCTTGCTATCCGCAACATTTGCGATAAAGCGCAAAATCAAAAGCCAGTTCTCCCACCGTATTATACATGGGCTTCAATATTCTAAGTCCATAAGTTTCTTGATCCACAAGTTGAGAATTGTATTTGTTGTGCAGCAAAATCTCCTTAAATCTTGGAACTACCAATACAAATTTTCCTAAATTGTCTCAAGGATCCAATTTAGTAACTAAGGCATAATTGGAGATATAAAACCTTTTTCCAGATAAAATCTTCTTGACATGCGAAATTAACTTAAACATATCCAAAAGAAATATTCCAGAATCAAATGAAATCTGTCAAGATTTAAAACAATAGTTCCTGCTGTATTGTAGAACTGGATCAAGATGTCATGACATCTGCCTCCTACATTTGATTGAAAACACATGGTTGGATAAATTTTGGTTCGTCCTGTTTTTGAACATGGTTCTATGTTGGTGTTGAATAAGATGTTGCAGTATATTTATCAACTATCATAATAGTTTTACTGTTATGTGTTTTCAATTAGATGTCGAAGATAGATGTTATGACATCTTTATCTTGTTCAGCAATACAACAGTGCATGAATCATATAAAGATCGCATGGTTCTTCTTGAGGGAATTCACCTTAATAATGTGTTTTCCTTGTCCTAGATGTTTCAGTAGATGTTACAACATTTTTTTTACAATGTTGAACACTACTTACAAAACCAGAACCCACTTTCTTCTTAATTTATAGCAGAAGAGTTTTCTTTTGCACCAATCACTATAGAAACACAACTTGTGAGGATGTTAAGGATGGAAGGCTTTTAAATAAAAAGAAGGTTACTTTGGTTGTAACGAAACCTTGCTTGTAACAACACTTCCAATTAATGAAAGCTTTTATGCAGAAAGATAACCCTTAGTAACAGTGAACCACTCATCATAGGAGAGATACACGTTATTCTTCAGCTTTCTCTTTTTCCAAGCTTTGACTCCTTGAAAACCGTTACAACATTTGAAATGACACTTACCATGCCATTCAACATGATTTTTCTGAGTTTGCACACTCTATTATGTAAAAGAATATAATTGGCGGGTCGTCCAAACAGTTATTCCATAACTTTTCAATAGTGATATTCCAGAATTACCCATCATATTCTCAATGAAACTTGTACCTCAAGTTATAATGAAAATACTAGCCGATTTTCTAACCATACCAAGTATAGAAATGTCAATATAAACCTGTAGCAAGATTAATGACACAAAGATGACAGAACTAGCAACTTTGTGCAAGCAGAATAAAATCCTTGTACCTTGATTGCAGTAACATGTCACACTACAATATCATGACATTCAGTTTGACATTGCACTCTTTTAGCAATCAACCTACTTGAAAATACATCTTCTTTCAACAAATTACCTAATCTTCAAGATATACCAGGATTCAATAAATTCTAATCTAGATGATCAAAACATCCCCCAACAGTACAATATTCTTCATACTTGGCAAAAAAAATTTTACCCCAAGACTCTCAATCATTCAATATTCAATTTCTGAAACATCTGATGATCACAAACTAAAAAACTTCCAAATAATGAACTCCCTCTTAAACTTCTTTCTTGAGAGCTTCCTCATTCACTGTCTCCTAGCCCTTTATAATCTTTTAAATAATGGCGTAACAAACTACTGAGATGATGTTCCAACATCTGGTTAAACATCAGTACCTTTCTCAATGAGCACATCACTGATCTTAATCCTAAAGTTACTCATCACTAAAATAACTTCTTTCAATAAAATAGCTCAGAAACATACCTCATTCTCATAAAAGGAGTAGATAAGACCTTTAAAGACTTCACAAATGATATATTCACTTTGACAAATAAAATCATATCCACCAAGACCTTCACTTTGAATTGAACCATTCAGATCCATAAAATAGGTTCTTGAGCTTTTGCAATTAACTGATCTTGACTTCTTCTTCCTTTAATTACCAACTAAGAGAATAAACAGTTGAAAACTTATGAATTTCACAAATAACAATAGTTCATCAGTCCTCATGGTGACCTCAAATATCTCATAGGAGATACAACATTCTTCCTCGATGACACAACTGAATTAGTTGTTAAGTTAAACCAATTACCAAAACTTAAATAATTCATCCTAAATTCTTTAGTTATCCAATGTCCTTAAAATTCCCTTTTAGTATCATCCAAAAAGTAACACTGACTAGAATGAGACTTAAACAAACTACGAGAAACTACTTTACAGATATTAAGTCTCTAGAACAGTTTGTGTCAAAAGGCCAATCATCTTAGATGGAGACCTAAGAATGGTATGAGAGATAAGGTAAAAATAACTTTTCCTGAGCATTAACCACTGCTTGGTTAAGCAACACTGAACTTGACCTTCGAGAAAATAACCAAAAACTGTTAACATCAGCTTAACACAGAAGGGATATCTTTAGTGCAAGTAAATCCTTTTTAGCACGAGTATGTAGAATGTCCAGCATAATGTTATGACATCCTCGACTCAGCTTGCCTTTTGATAATAACAACTTTTTTTCACTTTAAGTTTTTCTCCTTTCAAAATATCTTAGAATAAAAAATTATCCTCCTTAAATTTACAATCATCTTCCCTCTTGAAGAAACTCCTCCATCTGATTTGGATTATCCTTATAAACTTGACCAACTTATCCAGTTTTAGGATAAAATAGAGTCACATCACCTTAGCAAAAACATAGAGTAGATTCTTCTTCATTCTCTTAAGACATAAGATCAGAAATAAATCTTCTCCTTTTTCTTCATAATTGAAGACTCCCTTCATTCTAGATACAAATCATAGAAACAAACTTCCAGCTCATTATGAGATAAATCTTCAGTTCAAAAATCTTCATAGGAAGTCCATCTTCCAGTCAAACTAGTAATATACTTGGACATAAAAATCACTTTCCTAGTTAATCCAACCATAGAAAACATGCAAGTTGTTCTTGGGAAAAGCAGTGTATTCTGCTTCACAATGATCCAAGATCTCCATATCCATATTAATGCTTTGGCATTGATCTATACACCAATTACAACCTTTCTTTTAGCATGACAGACCTGTTGAGGTCAACACATATGTTACGACATGAGATCGTGACATACTATTAAATCTCTTTAACTCCTGATTTGATTGTCTTCCAAGGAACATAAAAGATGTAAGAAACCAATTATCAGAAAACTAAAATGATCTTCTATAGAGTTGGAAACAAAAGCTATGCTCTTGTTTTTCTCTAATAGATGTAACTTCCATGTAAAATCTCTTGAATAGACCTGAGTATATTCTTCTTGATCAAACACTAAGATGCCTTTATGAATGGACTTGAGAATTTCCTAAGTATCTTTGGCCACCTGTGAATATGAATATGAAAAAGAAACTTGTCAATCCCATTGAATATGAAATTAACACCTTCAAAGTTACATAGAGGATACTCGCGCTCTACTCTTCAATCTCTTCAAAATCAGAAATCTCATATCCTGATAATTCTTCAAAATCTGTTGTCCATTGATAACCAGAACACAATCATTCCAGTCTTCCACAAAGAACAATAGTACCCTAAAAATTACTCCCTGAAGCTCACCCAATGGACCAGGGTGCATGCTCTGATACTAATTGAAATTCTTCCAGTACAGGTGACACACGAAAATATTAAAATTCCAACATCAGAACAATGTCAAGACAGATGTTGCAACCTCTGATCTGACATCCTGAACATATTTATAACATAAACATAAACCGCAGAAAGATAAAAAACACAATGATATGTTAACTCAATTTGGTGCAACATCACCTACTCTCGGGGCTACCAAGCTAGGAAGGAAGTCTAGTATTAGTAGTATCAGTTCAAATATAAACTCCCCCATTTACAACTTATCGCCTAATCCCTACCAAATGCTACTTCTACCTAGGTCCTCCCTAGATATGAGAAATCTCCATCCCACTTCCAATCACCACAATGATAAAAGACCTATCCTAGTCACAGGGACTGTCTATAAAACAAGTTACAATCACAGTAACCTGAACAAATAAAAACAAGAAGATCACACTTCCAAATAATAATACTTAGCCAAGACTCTTTACCAAGAACAATACTTAGAGTTTCTTAAAATCTTCCTCCAAGAATAATACTCACTCTTACTTCATAACTTCAAGGAGAACAATAAGTCTACCACATGTATCGAAAGATACAAGGGTGAAAACACCTACACAATACACAAGAGACTCTCAAAACATAAGACTAATTTCTTCCCCTAATTTTGCAATTGTTGAAAGATAAAAGTTGTCACTTTAGGTTTAGGTATTCTCTTTAAATACATTTCTTCAATCCATGGGCTTCAATATTCTGAGTCCAGAAGTTTCTTGATCTCCAAGTTGAGAGTTGTATCTGTTGTGCAACAAAATATCCTTAAATCTTGGAATAACCAATACAACGTTTCCTAAATTGTCTCAAGGATCCAATTTAGTTAGTAATGCACATCTGGAAATATAAAAACTTATTCTAGATAAAATCTTCTTGATCTTCGAAATTAACTGAATCATATCCAAAAGAAATATTCCATAATCAAATCAAATATGTCAAGATTTAAAACAGCAGTGCCTGCTATATTGGAGAACAAGATCAATATGTCACAACATCTGCATTCGACATTTGACTGAAAACACATAATAGTAAAACTGTTATGACAGTTGATATAGACAGTACAACGTCTTATTCAAGAACAGCATAGAACCATGTTCCGAAACACGCCTAGCAAAAATTTAGCCAACCATGAAAATATCGAACTAACAGTTCGTATGTAAAGGATACAGCTACGTACTACCAAGTTTGATAATCTGAGGATGAATGAAGACAAGTTTACTAGTGAATTCCTCATCAGATTGTATGATATTTCCAAAACTTCCTTTGTGTTAGGATAAAAGATGTCTAAAGAAAAGCTTGCCAGAAAAATTCTTAGATAATTGCCTAAGAGGTTTGATATGAAAGTGACTGCTATTGAGAAAGCTCAGGACTTGAGAAACATCAATGTTGATGAACTTATTGGTTCCTTACCAGCCTTTGAAATATCTATAAATGATATGGTTGAAAAGAAGAACAAAGGTATAGCCTTTGTTTCACTAAAGAGGAAATAAGTCATGATGATAAAGAGGAGAGCATGTCAGATGTTATTTCTCTTCTTAGGAAAAAGTTCAAAAATTCCTTGAAGTATCTGGATAGAAAGTGGAGGACAAATGTCCAAGATAAGAGGTCCAAAATAAGTCCCCATAAAAAAGGAAGTCGTGAAGATGAATCCAATGGTGGCAAGGGTACTCAGTGCTATGAATGTCAAGGATATGGACATATTAAATCATAATGTCTTACCTTTATAAAGAGACAAAAAAAGAGATTAAAAATCAATTGGTATGATTCTGATAGTGAAGGAGAGGGAGGAACTTCCAACAATATGATGGGTTATTTTGGAAGATGTGAATCTGCAACTGTATCCAATATTGAAGACCTGTCTGAAGAAGATTTTGATACATCCTTTATAATCTTGCATTCCAAGTGGAAAGAATCATGTTTAAGAATAGACAACAAGAAGAAAAACATTGGTGGACTTCATAAGGAATCAAAGAAGCTTGCATTAACCATCACAAGTATAGAAAAAGTTGTTTCTTCACTAGACTCTAAAATAGATAATTGGATATAGCTGGAAAGCAATTTGAAAAGTAGCTCAAACTCACTTGATAGAACATAAGAGTTTGGAGAGATATCCATTGATATGAAGAGAATAGATCTTGGTATGAGTGCACTGGCCCATTAGATGTTTTGTCTGATGTCAAAACTAGGATAACTAGCATTTTCGTATATTGAACAGTATCTCTGAGTCCATGTGTGCACCTTTGCATTAGGGATCTTAGAATGCATTTAGAAATGTTTGGAAAAGGTATCATGCATTAAAAATGAGTTTTTACATGAAAAACAGAGCTATGTGTCAACACATACGATGTATTAGTTAAAACACATGAATCAATAATAAACTTGTAGCCTCTGTAACTATGTGTCAACACATAAAGCCTTTCAAGTTGACACATGCTGAAAAAATTCCATCAATGTGTCAACAAATACGTGTTTCAGGTCGACGCATGCATTGCAGTTTTAAAGTCTGTAAGCCTTTATTTCTGTGTGTCGACATATGACCTTGAATAGGTCGACACATGACTTATATGTGTCGAAATATACTATAAATTTTCTGAAAAATTTCATTTCTTTTCAATTTTTAAGCATCCCTTTTTCCTCCAACTTGCACCATATAAATACTTAATACATGCATATTTTCCAATTTGATAAAACTATAAACACATACAAAAATGGCTCATCATCTTCAACCTCTCATCTATGCATACACATAAACAAAGTACACATAATCATTCATTATTTGGGTGTCATCTAGACTTGTGTTTATAACGTTCAATTTAGGTTGGTGTAACCTAAGATTGGGTTGAGAATTTTTGGGGGTTTCATCGAAAAAAACTGCGAGGTTTTTCCTCCAAGATCAAAGTGTTAATTTAGGGGTTTTGATAAGGTTTCACAAATATTGGATTCGATTGAGTGAATAAATTTGAAGAATGGAAGGTTATTGCAAAGGAGTAGCATGAGAAGATGAATCATTTGGTAACCTTGGGTGACAATAATTTGCAATTTTAGATTCAACCAAGTGAATATTTGAAGAACAATGGTTTCTTGCAAAAGAGTAGTGCAAGACAGTGGATCAAATTGGTAGTATTAGGCAACTTGATCAAACTCAGATCAAGGGAAGAGAAAGGGCTAGGATCAACATCAAGCATAGTTTTGTAGGGTTGGATTGCTACATTTCTCTTATAAATGATTTTTTACATAATAAGAATTCTTATCTCAATTCTAAACGAAAATGGGGGCAGACGTAGCCATAGTGAGGACAATTGGTGAACTTCCTAAACAAATCCTTGTGTTCTCTCTCTCTCTCTCTCTCTCTCTCTCTATATATATATATATATATATATATATATATATATATATATATATATATATATATATATATATATATATATATATTATATATATATATATATATATATATATATATATATATATATATATATATATATATATATATATATATATATATATATCACATTTATGTTGTATAGAAAATTATTCAATTCATTGATTGTGTAATCGATTCATATAGACATATCCTTTGATTTCTAAACATTGCTTTGTTGATTACATTAAAATCAATTAGATTGTAAGTGGTTTTTCATAGCAACAAACTCAAAGGGAAAATCTGAAAAATCAATGGCATGCCAAGTGCTTGATAATTTGCTTGTTTTAGCTTTATCAATAATTTCATTGGAAATTGGTTAATAATTATGATCATTATAAAATGATTAATTGATAATTGTTGTATTAATTCTTATAATCATTTTAGATTTCATTCAGTGGTTTACGTATATCCGAGTTTCCAATAGTTGGTTCGAATTAGACGACTTGTTCGATTTAGGCTTAATCTTCAGCATACAATAGTTTTTGACTTCCTTTCAAAACAAAATTTTAAATGGTAATTTATACTTTGGGGATATAATCACCCCCTATAGATAAGTTGATGTAGTCTAGAAAATGGTATCACGAGCTTCGGGTCATTCTGTGCTTCAAAAATACTTATTAGATAATGGCCATCGAACCTAAAGGGGCGTATAATAAAGTGCCTGTATTCACCGGTAAAAAATATGGCTCACTATTACAAATAACGATTTTCATGACAAATATTACACCTCGAACAGTAAAAAAACGAGGGTATAGGTCATGGGAGTGCCATGTTTTATTTTTTTCTTTTTTTTAATAAAAAATATTAGACCACAGATATTTAATAAAATCGAGGGAAAGTAACAATAAGGGAACTCGCTTTGACACCCAGTCACAACATTTTGTTTTATTTTCAATTGGTTAATTAGTATTTCTCACTTGACGCCTTTCCAAATTCAATTTTTATTTTTTTATCTATTCCATTAGTATTTACCCCGGCTACACGGTCCAACTGAGAGGTAATATATTTTGAATTAAAAATTTCATAATACTAATTTCAAAATTTTATTTTAATACTTCATTTGATATATTTTAATCCCTCAGTTTTCTACAAAAACCGACAAGATATTTATTTTGAACGAATTGCATGAATATGGAGATATGAAGTTTTTTATATATATTTTATATTTTTAAATAATACAATCGCGTCAATTTTTGTGTAAGGCCGATATGACACTTATTTTGCATGAAATACTACATACTACTATCTAGTTTCTAACTTTTCATTTACCTATCAACAGTCAAATGTCAGTTCGTCAATCTTATTTCATAAAAGACCCTAGGCGATTTTCAAGATGATATTCATTAAAACTCAACAGACATTCTTTATAAAAACATGTTTGTTTCATCTTGATAGTCATCAACGTTAGTTTTTCCCTGAAATAGTCTCTTGATCATTTTGTTTAGGGTTTCTTCATTTGTTTGTCTATTGATCATTTTGTTTAGGATTTTTTCATTTGTTTTACACTGAAACGTTACTGTTTAATTCATGTTGATAGTCATGGACGATTCGATAAGCACCTCCCGTACAACATCTGCTGCAAACTCTATTACAAAACATAAAAGAAAAACTATAGGTGTTGTGATTTAGACAAAGATGATAAAGCCAATGAAACCAGTATTCACTACTCGGTTAGAGTTTATGCAGAAACCGACATAACTTCTGGTGAACATGCTGATGATTTTTTGGGTTACATTTCATTACAAGGTAGATATAAAGTGGGTATTTTGATATATAGTTGGCGTGATGTTGATGATGAATTGAAAGACGGCCTATGGGTCGATATTACGATATTTATTTTGCATTATATCATTTGTCTTACAAGTATATTTTTTGTTTAATACTAACAACATCTCTATTGTGTAAACATAGGAAGTGTACATTGTTTCTCCAAATTATAAGGACACAAAAAAGAAAATGCTTGCTTATTATGGTGAGCGTTGGAGGGGGTTTAAGACACAACTCACCCATGATTATATTAAACATGGAGAAGATAAAGAACTATCTTTATACGATGTGTATTCATTTATTGATCAAACTACTTGGGAGAAATTTGTAGAGTCTTGCACCACTCCCGACTTCTTGGAAAAGAGCCAAAAAGGAAAGGAAAATCGAGCTAGAAATATATATCCATATAGGTCGTCTCGTGGAGGATATAGAAGACTTGAAAATTTTTTGATGAACGAAAAAAGAAAAAAAGGATGAAGAGTAGGGAGATTCTATAAGTCTTGACCGTAGCCCATCTCCACCATCACGCCACGAGAAATGGAAGAGGTAACGCCAAAGAAAAGAGGACGAGTACACATCAGATGCTACGCGCGAAGTGGCTCAAAGGATTGTAAGTAGATACTTTTTTCAACAATATTTATTTTAGTTAAATCAATTTGGTAAAGATAAAATTTCATATTTTGTAGGATAATCTTATTGAACAAACCAAGGTCATCCTCTTCATTTCACAAGATTGTCATGACATCATGGTAGAAGCGATTGGAAACTAGGAGCATCCTGGGCGTGCCCGTGGACTAGGTAGAGGCATTGGCTTCAAGGTACATTTTGGGTGCTCTAAACCATCTAGATAGAAAATCAATAAGAAAGAGGTCCAATAGATTTTTTCTATTGAGTTGGGGAAAGCCGGGGAGAAGTGGAATGAGGAGCAAGATAGGTTCTTGGAGGAGGAGAAGGAGATTTAGTTGTAAATGGTGCGGGAGAAATTCTTAGAGAATGAGAGGAAGAGCTGGTTACAGACTGTGCGAGAGAAGTTCTTGGAGGAGGAGAGGGAGAGGTTGTTGCAGACGGTGCAAGTGAAGTTCTTGGAGGAGGAGAGGGAGAAGTTTTTGCATACTATGCAGGAGAGTGTCCAGAAGGATCAAGATGAGCGAAAGAGGATGAATGAGGATAAGGTGTCATAGAAGTGTACATGCAATGTTCTTGAGGTATAAGTTGTCTGTTGTTGTTATTATTGTTTGCGTATTTAAATTTTGGATTGTATTTATGTTGTTTTTATGACGCAGAAATTGAGTTCGTTGGATATATTCAGCCACACAAACTTAAATCAGTTGGAAGTTCGAGAGAATTTAGTTGAGAAAGTTATGGGTGGTACAAGTGTGACAAATAGTTTTTCTGCCAACCAGGGCAGTGTTGAACCCTTACCACCAATCAAGATAGCCTTCAGAGATTAGAGCTGATGTTTCCAAGTATTGAAACCATAATTATGGATATTAAATTAAGTTATGATCCACAATAGTTTTTCTTCCTTAACAAGTCTGCTATACATGAATTTTTGAAGGGAGATGAGGAACTAGACAATTCCATATTGCGAATTTGGAGCTCGTAAGTATAGTTTTATGTTGATTTCTATTTATATTCATAGGTTCTTGTACTTTAACATAAAGATTTGACGTTTGAGGTATATCCATGAGGTATGTGTTGAAATGAAGCTTCTAAACAAGTATTGTTTTAGATGCTGTGAGGAATGCTCTTACTCACGGTTCTCCAGGATACGAAATCAAAATTTACTTACAAGAAAAGTTGATGGAGAAAGGGAGCATAAAAGTTGTTGTATTGCCCCGTTTTACCGCGAGTAAGTATATATTAATTTGTGTTTTCATTTATAAGTTAATGTTGTCCATATTATTACTTATTTTGAATGTTTATGCAGCCGACATTGGCAACTACTTATTATATGTCCCAAGAGAAATAATATAATTATGTTTTGCTTGGTGCACTCGACACTGTCTGACGTTGTGGTTAACGCTTTGAGTGGGTAAGTGGTATTATTTCTTATACTCAAATTTTACTTTAGAATTGAATAGTTTTTATTTATGCTTAATTTTAGCCGACGTGTATAGAGCGATGAGGGAATTTAATGCACGTAAAAAAATCTTATGGGTAAAAATCTAGTCTATATTTACCCAAAAGTAAGTATAGTAATTGTGTTTTTTGACATTATATTATTTTTGTTTATTAGTGTGACATTAATAAATGAAATTATTTGTAGTGGCAAAAACAAACTGACAACTATTCTTATGAATATTATGTTTTGAGATATATGCTCCATATTGTCTATGAAAATTATTTGTAGTGGCAAAAACAAACTGACAACTATTCTTATGAATATTATGTTTTGAGATATATGCTCCATATTGTCTCCGGAGGCATTACACCTAGATGGATGAAGAATAAGGTATTAGCTTAATCCTATATATATATATATATATATATATAATATATATATATATATATATATATATATATATATATATATATATATATATATATATATATATATATATATATATTATATATATATCTATGTGTGTGTGTGTGTGTGTGTGTGTGTGTGTGTGTGTGTGTGTGTGTGTTGTGGTGCTGTGTGTGTGTGTGTGTGTGTGTGTGTGTGTGTGTGTGTGTGTGTGTGTGTGTGTGTGTGTGTGTGTGTGTGTGTGTGTGTGTGTTTGTTAAACTAATTTTGTTCTAATTGTAAGAGCTTAGCATCTAAACACCATACTTAACAGAAGATATTGATGATATCCGATCACGTTGGGCCAATGTCTTCTTATCTCATTATGAAGCTAGACAACTACAACAATAGTTTTTCTTGGTTTCTATAATCTTATTTTGTATATGAACAAAGATTTTGTCATTTTGATATGCAGAAATGATCATGTCAAACAATGTATTTTGTCTTGATTTAAATTTTCACATTTTGGTTCAAAATGATATATATATATATATATATATATAAATATATATATATATATATATATATATATATATATATATATATATATATATATATATATATATATATATATATATATATATATATATATATATATATATATATATATATATATATTCCAATTCTGGTACATATTTTGTAGTTTATGTGTAAAAAATGATACTGGCTTAAAATGATATGATACAGACCAGTGAAAATGATACAGGAAAAAAATGATACCCGCCAGTGAATTGATAAATATAGCAAAAATATTCATTTTAAACCCCTTGGTTATTACATAAAAATGAGGTAAATGAATACCTTATTACCTCAGATTATAAATAAAACCAACAGCTATATGGCGTGCATCAACGAAATGTAAAAAATAAAAATATGCAGCTCTGAGGGATTAAACACATGACCTTTTCAATTATAACCTTGGTGTTTAAAATATCAAGGTGTTAAATGGATACTTTTCATGATAAACTTATTTATCTCTCCTGGGTAACCGAGGTAAAACACATTTTACGTCTGACATTACCAGCGTTATTTATAGTAGTGGCAATTGGAAAGCTTGTATGCATATTCATATCAATTCATATAAGGGTGTGTGGGACGCTATTATCAATGGTCCAACTCAAATTATCGTGACCGATTGTAATAGTGTTGTCACACCTAAACCAGAAGCTCAATAGGATGATGATAAGAAAAAAATGGGGGTTATGATTGGAAAACACAAAATATTCTCATATCCGCTCTAGGTGTTGATGAATTTTACCATGTTTACCATTGTGAAACTGCTAAAGCTATGTGAGACACATTACAAGTTACCCATGAGGGAACTAATGAAGTCAAATAAGCTATAATTAATACACTAAATCAAGAGTTCAATCTATTTCGCATGAAGCATGGTGAAACCATTGCCGGAATTTAAAAGAGGTTCTCTCATTTCATTAATCATTTAAATGCACTTGGGAAACCAGTTTCCAATGAAATTGCTACCAATAAATTTTTTGAGGTGTCTTACTAGGAATTGACAACCAAAGATCATCAAGGAAGCTAATGATCTTACAACACTAGACCTCACTATATTGTTTGGTAAGCTTGAAGAACATTAACCAGAACTAACTTGCTTGGAAAAACATGATAAGAAACATGAGAAGAAGCTAAACAAGGAGAAAGGCATGGATAAGTAGGTAGAAAAAAAGTCTATTGCTCTAAAGGCCTCTACTTTGGGGTCCTCAACAAATGAGAAAAGTGACAGTGATATTAGTGATGACGAGAATTCAGATGATGAATGTCATATTGTGAAATAAATACAGAGTCACCATCAAACTTTATTTATTCCAAAGGGGAGGGGAAACATTGAGAAAAACCAGAAGGAATGATAAGATGGTTAACACAACCAAGAGAAAAGTACAGAAGTCGGTTATACAAGGGGAAGACATTAGTGCCCCTCACATCTATTATACTCAATCGAGATCCAATTCAGTTGTTTGTTTATAAGGGTGTGTTTATCTAAAGCTTACTTGCTAAGAATGCATGAATGACTTATTGGAAAAAAGAAAAGGTTTTTTACTATTGAGTTTGCCCAGGTTTTACAACCTAGTACCAACGTATCCCCATAGTGCAATGAAGAAATCAGAACTCTGTAGTTCTTCTAAAAAATGTTAGCTTGTTGGATGTTTTTTAGTAGACGATGTTATGTTCATGTTCTCACATTCAGGTGTTGTTGCTCGTTGTGTGGAGACTCACGCGCTACATGTTTACAGTACAAGAGAAATAACATGTCCTTTTGAAAATATTTTGAAGAGAAAAGCCAAGAGGTAAAAAAGGTTTGGATTTGTTGGAGTGTTTTGTTGGGGATAATAGTAAATGACTCCCAATACATGCACACTTATTTACTTCTCCACCTTTATTTGTGAAATTGCTTGTGAATTGAATCATACTAAAGTCTATGAATGGAAGAAGAGAAACATTAGAAATACATCACCTCATTCTTTTCCATTTCTTAAGGCTCAATAATGTACAATTCATATCTTTATTTATTAAGTGTTTTGAGTTTTTGATTAAGAAAGAGTTTTTGTTTTAAAAGTAAAAAGATATGTAATTCAAATGATTAACAAAAAGAAAAGGGATCCCAATCCTAATAGTTGTCATGCCATGTTGACCTAAGGTTGAGTTTTCAAGGGGGAACTTCTAATCTGAAGTGATCATGCTTGGATAAAACTAAAGTTTAATCCTAATTTCAAATTTAATCCAAGATTAAATTGAAATAGGAAAATCCTAAGGCAACATGCTATCAAGAATCAACCAAACAAAATTATTCAAAAATAAAAGAAATTATATTCTACTAATTTTGTCATTTTTCATGCAAAGAAATTAATCAAAAGAAAAATGCTAAAAGAAAAATAGAAAAAAAACAAAAAAAAGTGAGAGGTGCAAAGCTGGATCCAAGGGTGTAGTAAGCAAAGGCGTTGGGGGCCCAGTCCAGAAAGGTCTTGAAATCAATTTTTTGTTTGTAAGGCTCTCAAGTGTAAAAAACGGTGTCACAGGCTTGAAGAGGGGGTAAGCGCGTAGTAACAAGGCCTAATGGATGCTTCTCAGTCCACTTACATTCAATTCAACTTATCATATTTAATATTATTAATTCTTTTATCATTAAAAAATAAAATAAAAAAATCAAATCAATTGAACAGAAAAAACACAAACGGTGCATTTTAGCTTAGGGTTCAGAAGTGTTATGACTCTTCAACTATTTTTGAACAGAATCTCTTCTTCCATATCTCTCTCTCTCTCTCTCTCTCTCTCTCTCTCTCATCCAAACAGTGCCACTCTCAAATTCCTTTTCTTCATTCTGCTCGTCGTCGTCGTTGCTTAAATTACCACCATCACTTCTAACGTCCGACCACCACTGTAACACCCTAATTTTATTAGTGAGTTATATATTTGATTAATTAGTTATTTGTTTAATTTTGTGAGTAATTGATTTAATTTAAATTATTTGATGTATGATTTATGTGATGGGTTAGTCGGGAAAATATTGTCAAACTGTTAAGTTATCGTTAGGAAATGATATCGGTTAGTAACAAATTAATTAATTAGTGAGAATTGTAGAGAATTAGTAATATAATGGTAGTTGAGCCTAATATGTGAGAAATGTGAAGAGTAAGTGGAGTGTGTGATAGTAAGCTCGTTAGTTGGTTACTAGAGATAATATTATTTTGTTAAGGATTTGATAAAAAGAGAACATAAGGTTAGTAAAGGGAAAAGAGGAAAAAGAGACAAACCTAGAGACAAAGTAAAAAGGAGAAAAGAGGAGAATAGGAGCCCTAAGGAGAAACTCAAGTGTTCATCAATAAATCAAGGCAAGGGTTGGCTTTTACATTGGTATGGGAATTGTATGATGATGTATGATGGGTAGATTCATGTTTAGGATGAAATCCCTAAATTTCCATGGTTTTGAAATTATTAGGTTTTGATGAGAAATCCTTGAATATGATGAGTAATGGCGTTGTGATGTTTCTATTTAAAAATAAATGTTAGATATATGTTATAATTCCTTAAATCATAGCAATTAGATGTCAAAAATGTGTTTTGGTGGGTTAAAATCGCCATGGAACAATGATGTCATCATAGGAATTTTTTTTTGCAAATCGCAAAGTTCGCTTAGCAAAAGTCACCCAGGAGTTGAAATATTTTTATTTTCTTAAATTTATACGGGATTATGTATACTTATATTTTATGCTAATTTATACTTAATTTTTGGAATTTAAAACTATATGTTAGGATGATTTTTTGAAGGATATTTGATAATAACATGAAACTTAGTTTATATGTGTTATGTGAGATTGTGGTTGGTGTTGGAATATAATGATACTTTGTACATTGCTTGCTATATGTTGTTATGATCTTTTGGAGCGGTGATACCATGAACATGAATTGTATGTGAATAATTCATGAATATGTGCACGTATGTGTAATTGTATGGTAATTCAGTTGTGATGAATTATTGAAGATATACATGAATGTTAAGATTGATAGATAATCTTAATTGTATATGGTTGTTGAAATTGCACATGCATCATTATTATCAAGAGACAATGATTTTTAGTTGAGGGAGCTAGTGACTTGTCCCAAATCTAGAGCGAGATTTAAAAGCTTAGGAAACAAACTTTTTGTGTGTTATTGGTCTATGGAACGAACCCAGTTTAAAGTGAAAACTGAATAAAAATAATAGTGATTGATACCACATGCATGAGTATTGCATTTGAGTTTTGCATCGAGTCACATTGTATTTATGTCATAATATGAACTTTATGTGCATTATGTGAAAATGATGTAATTGTGAAATTGTGGTTTTTGATTATAACTTGTGAATATTATGATTAATTGAGTGATGCTATGTGTATAAAGCATTTGAAGTGTGAGAATATTTATCTTTATGCATGTATGTTATGCATTATATATTATTATATGATTTCGATAATTATGTGAATTCTCACTCTTCTGTTGGAATGATGTTTTATACGACATCGCTCAGGTACTGAAAATTAGAGTTGCTTCTAGCAAGAAAGTAGCTGGAAGAATTAACTTATTTTAATTTCGTCTTTGGTTTTGAGTCATGCTCTAATTATGTAACACGGGGAAACATTTTTAATTCATATTTTGAGAGATACATTGTATACTCTATTTTATTTTGTTATGATTTATTTGAATTATGTGGTGGATTGGCTTTTATACCTAAATGGTGAAATGAATGAGTAGATAATGATATTAATTATTATATCCATTATAAATGAAAGTAATTTTGCTACTACATGCTTATGTGAAAGTGTATGAAAAGCATAAATTTAATTAAGTGTAATTAAGCATGACAGGCTACATTTCTCTTCCGGTTTCCAACACAGACTCACGCGGTGAAAAATGATGAAGAAGAATAAAGAAGAGATGCTTACCTACCAGAGAACATCCGGTGCATCTTCAGGTATGCGTTTTCGTTCTCTGTACTTTGTATTTTCTTCTTCTCACTCCCTAATTCCGTGCATTTCCGTTGTTGTTGTTCTGTTGAATATGATGTGCGAAGGTGATGATGATGAAGTTTTAACGAAGAATGAATGTGTTTAAGCGTGATGTTGTTGTTCGTTGCGGGTGCGAGGAAATTGAATAAACGAATATATATATATATATATATATATATATATATATATATATATATATATATATATATATATATATATATATATATATATATATATATATATATATATATATATATATATATATATATATATATATATATATATATATATATATATATATATATATATATATATATATATATATATATATAGATAGATAGATAGATAGATAGATAGATAGAGAGAGAGAGTGAGAGAGAGAGAGAGAGAGAGAGAGAGAGAGAGAGAGAGAGAGAGAGAGAGAACGACTGAGATTGAAAGAGAAAGTCTATTATATAGCAGCAAAATTTTATTACAGGGCATTGAATAAGATATTCTGTTATGGATGAAAGGTGAGGATCAAAATTGATGAGAAGTTTGTTATGTGTTGAAGCTGAGCTGTCAAACTTTGCTTATGTTTATTCTATTTTCTTATTTAATAATTTCTCTTATTCTCATTTTCTAAACAAGCCTTCATGCGTGTGTTTGTGTTTGTAGGTCTAAAGTTTCCTTCTTGAATTGATGCAATCTTTGTTTCGAATTTAAATTTCTGAGTTCCTTCTAATTTTCTTCTAATGTAGGGCAATATTTTCTTCAAGTTTTTGTACCGATTTTGATGGTTAAGTGCAGATATGCAAGCCAAATGGTAACAAGTTTTGTGGACATTTTGGAATAGTGTGGACAACTTCAATGGAAAAGTATTGGCATGAAGATTTCGAAGATGAGGCATGAAGCAAGGTGAAAAGACTTGAAGAAGATGAAGACATTGGATCATGGCATGAAGATGGTGAAGGCTTAGGCTTAGCTTTAGGTTCAAGTTTAGTGTTTTCTTGTAATTTTTGATGTATTGAAGTATGATAGGAATAAAACTTTGGAAAATACTTGAAATGATGTAATGATTTATGGTGTAATGGAATTTGAAATAAAGCTTGAATCAATCCTCATGTCTTTGCAACTATCCTTCCAATTTGTACTTTTTAACAACCAATATTATTTGATCTTAACCTCATAAAACCATTAGTATGAAAAGCCTCCTTTAATTAAAATTGAAATTTGATTCTCCTTATGATAACCTTTGCTTCTTCTGTTCCTTTTGTACGAATGATGATAATTTGATCATGATATGATACTCGTAACTTGTATACCCAGAAACCACATGAATAAAGCCTTTAATGAAACATTGACAAATAATGACCTTAATACCTTAAACCAATACTTGTTCTTCAAAAAAATGTATCCCATGCTATGTTTCAATCTCAACTCCACAATGACACTTTGGTGCACAATCCTCTCCTCAATGAAATTCTAACTCAATTCCTCAATCCACAAGTGACTTTTATTATAAGAAACAAAAATTGAAAGAATAAGGAAGCCTTGATCATAATGAATCCACAAATTCATATCTCTTATACCATGGCTCAAACCTTTTGCAATTCAATCCAAGAGTCCTTCACCTAAACCTTTCTTACTTGATGATCTTAGCACAAAAACCATGCCTTGAGGAATCCTTGCAGATGAATAAGGAAAGAGATATGACCAATGAAACCCTGGCATGAAAATCCTAGTTTTTTTTATCTTTAATTGATGGATATTTTTCAAGCTCAAAATGAAAGGATGAGAAACCCTAAACCTCTTGCCATGGATGCATATTGAATGAAGAAGTATCTTGACATCAAAAACCTAATTCAAAGTGATCTCAAATGAAGAAATGATGAAAACCTAAAGATCTTGCCTTGAAGCTCTTGAAGAATAAGTGAATTGAGGTATTTAAAATAAACTAAACCATTGCTTATAAGATCCTTCTTTAAAATAAACAACCCTAATCCACTTTATTCTTGTAGTAACTGGAAAACATGGATTTGTCTCTTGGTGAATCTCGAGGAAAATACCCATGTAGCTTAATGAGAAAGATCTCAATGATCATGAACATAAAAAACTAGCTCCACAAACCATGATGCTGAAGAAACAAAATGAATTAATCCTTGAATGAAGATGAGAACCTCAAAGTAATAGAGAAACCCTAAATTCTCAAGACATCTGCCTCCCATGCCAAGTTATTGATTAATGATGCATGATATGTTAAATGACCTAATGGAAAGGTAATGAATATTAGGAGAATGAGATGCATAAGCCAGATGATTTGATAAAAGGTAGGAAAATTTTGGGGTATGACAATAAAGCGAAGGGGTTGTTTACAAAGAAGTGCAATAGGTACAATAGAAAGAATGAAGTAAATCACTCCAACAAAAACCTCATTAAGTTTAATAGACAATCTACATCCTCAAGGGAAGATAACAACAAGAATGGAAATTAAGAGGTATATGCTACAATTATGGGAAATCAGGTTATTATAGGTTGGAGTGTCCTTCTCTTGACAAAGATAAAGAAAAGAGCCAACACAAGAAGACTAAAAATTATAGAAGAGATTATGTGTCTTGGGAAAGTGATAATGATTCCTCAAGTAATAAAATCTCAAGAGGCATATGACGGGAGACATTTCCTTATTCTCCGACTTTGTGGCGAAGAAGAAAGGATTTGTGTCCTATGGAGACAACAACAAAGGTGCAATACTTGGAAAAGGTAGTATAGGTAATCCCTCATCTATTACTATATCCAATGTTATGTTAGTTGAAGGCCTTAGACATAATATTCTTAGCATTAATCAATTGTGCAACAATTTGTATAAAGTATCATTTGCAAAAAATCACTCCATGATTGTACATAATAACAAGAAAGATTGTATGTTTAACGGTATGGGGGTAAACAATATCTATATGCTTGACTTGAATGATGTATCTTTAACCAATACTAAGTGCCTTGACACTGTGAGTGAAGACTCATGGCTATGACATAAACGCTTAGCTTATGTCAACTTTGATTTACTAAACAAAGTAGCTTCAAAAGATTTAGTGATCGGTCTACCTAACATTAAGTTTTCAAAATACCACCTATGTGATGCATGTCAAAATGGGAAGCAAACAAGAGTCTCATTTAAATCCAAAAACATTGTTTCAACTTTAAGACCTCTTAAGCTTCTACACATGGATCTCTCTGGTCCCTCACGGACTAAAAGCCTAGGCGGTAACTACTACGGTTTTGTCATTGTAGACGATTACTCTAGATTTTGTTGGACCATGTTTTTGCGTAGTAAAGATTAGACATTCTTGGCTTTCACACGTTTTGCAACGTTATCCCAAAAAAAATAATTAAAAAATAATTGCTATCCGAAGCAATCATGTATATGAATTTTAAAACCATCACTTTGAGGAATATTGCGATAAATATGGTATTGAATATACATTTTCATCTCCTAGGAATCCATAACAAAATGGTGTTGTGGAGCATGAAAATCGTGTCTTAGAGGAGTTGGCAAGAACTGTGCTCAATGATAGTTGTCTACCTAAATACTTTTGGGCTGATGCTATTGGCATGACGTGTTATGTATTAAATATGATACTTATACGTCCTATACTAGACAAAACACCATATGCACTTTTAAAAGGTAAAAAACCAAATTTATCACATCTTCATGTATTCAGATGCAAATGTTTTATTTTAAACAATGGTAAGTATAACCTTGGAAAATTTGACACGAAAGCCGATGAAGGTGTCTTCCTTGGATACTCTCAATCAAGTAAAGCTTATAGAGTATATAATAAGAGATTAGTTATTGTTGAAGAGTAAATTCATGGTACTTTTGATGATTCTTTCCCGAAGGATGTTGAGAAAGGTATTTCTTTTCATGGTACATGTGAATCTACAAAAGACATACTTAAGGACACTGAAGAAGGAATTGATCAACCTGAATTGGTGAAATCTGAGGAGAAGGAAGATGAAGATCCTGAAAATAAGAAATATGAAATTTAAAATAAAGAAGATGATCTCCCCTTGGAGTGGAGAACTTCCAAGGATTATCCCATCGACAACATTCTGGGGGACATCACCAAAGGAGTAACTACTCGCTCTAAGATAAGTAATTTATGTTATCACTTTAGATTCATGTCTCAAGTTGAACCTAAAAATGAAAAATATGCCTTACTTGATGAGCATTGGCCTATGTCCATGCAAGATGAGTTAAATCAATTTGAAATAAATGACGTATGTGACCTTCTTCCTCATCCGCGAGATCATCAAGTCATAGGCACCCAAGGGGATTTTAGAAATAAACTAGACAAACACAGAGTGATAACTAGGAAAAAGGCCCGACTAGTGTCTCAAGGATATAACCAAGAGGAGGGAATTTATTATAAGGAAAATTATGCTCTGGTTGCCCAAATCGAGGCTATACGCCTTTTACTAGCTTTTGCATGCTCCAAGAATTTCAAGTTATTTCAAATGGATGCGAAGAGTGCTTTCCTTAACGGACACATTAATGAGGAAGTGTATGTTGCTCAACCTCCCAGTTTTGAAAATCATGAGTATCATAATCATGCTTTGTATGGTCTAAAACAAAACTATAGGGCTTGGTATGAGCCTCATAGCAAGTTCTTACTTGACCAAGGATATTCTATGGGGAAGGTAGATACAACACTATTCATTAAACGTCAAGGAAAACACATACTTCTAGTTCAAATTTATGTTGACGATATTATATTTGGTTTGACTAACATGCATTTGGTCAAAGAGTTTTTTAAGCTTATACAAGGGGAATTTGAAATTATTATAATGGGGGGAGTTGAGTTACTTTCTCATACTCCAAATTAAACAACTCAATAAAGGAACGTTCATATGTCAAACAAATTTCTAAAGCGATTCCGCATGGATGAGGCTAAATGAATTGGCACTCCAATTCCAACAAACGGTAACTTGGATAAAGATGTAAATGTTAAGGATGTGGGCATGAAGAAATATAGAGGTATGGTTGGATCTCTTCCATATCTTACTGCATCTAGGCCCAACATTATGTTTAGTGTTTGTATTTGCGACCGATATCATTTGGCTTCTACGGAATCACATTTAAAAGTGGTTAAGTGCATCCTTAGATATCTTCATGGGAAATCTAAGTTGGGCTTTGCTATTCTAAAGGAAGAAATTGTAGTTTAGTTGGTAATTATGATTTTGATTTTTTCAGTTGCAATTCAGATAGGAAAAGTACTAGTGGAACTTGTCATATGTTTTCAAATTCCTTAGTTAGTTGGCATAGCAAGAAACAAGTTCTTGTTTCTTTGTCAACAACCAAGGCAGAATACGTCATAGCCGATAGTTGATGTGCTCAAATTTTATGGCTCAAACAATAATTACTTGACTTTGATATTAAATTTTCATGTATTCCTATCATGTGCGACATCACTAATGCGATTAACCTAATCAAAGATCCGGTGTTACATTCTCACACTAAGCATATTGAGATTCGTCACCACTTCCTACGTGACCATGTTGAAAAAGGGATGTTATATTGGATCATGTTGATAGCAAAAATCAAATTGTGGATATCTTTACGAAACCTCTTGCAACCGAACCATTTTTTAACTTTCGAAGGGAATTGGGGATTCTTGATATCTCAAATATTGCCTAAATATACTTGTTGCATGCACTTTATATACATTTGTTCTAAATTTCATTTGAGAGTTTTATACTATGCGAGTATATCCTCCGTTCCATTCATCTATGAGGTAATTTCGTTCCATTTTCTCCTTGAAAGTAAGCCTTCTTTTTCAACACAATGTTTTATATGTTCCAAAATCTTGATATTATAAATATATGATATAATTCTTGAATGTTCATTTCCAAAAATTTCAATTGACAACCATTGTATGTTTTCAATTTTATTGACTTCATGTTATTGAGTCTTTCTCATTTGAAGTATTTTTTCTTGGTGTACAAGCATGTTTTCTAATATTATTCCTTGCAATTCATGTAATTTGAGCATGTTTTAGTGAAAAATCAATTCTTGATCAAGTCATGTCACATTTTATGATAGCATCTTTGGTTTTGGTTTTAGTGGTAATGTATTTTCGCTAAGCTAGGCACATGCATGTGCAGTATCAAGAGTACCATTGTAAAGTGTTGCGTAATAGTGAAGTTTTTGAAGTGACTCAAGAATTTACTAGTGCATTGCATTCATGATCTTTCACGCCTTTTCATTTTCTTTTATGGTGATGAGTATTGCCAGTTATTTATGTTTAATCTTGCGTCACTCCATGTATATAAGTGTTGTACCCCAAAATTTGCCCTCCCATATTCTTCAAGTTTTTTCAAGAATAATCTTCAAATTATTCAAGATTGCTCAAAAGGATTGCACAGTCCAAATACTTCCTAAGACAATTGAAATTAGGGTTTTGGTTCTTTCAAGGAATTTGGTATTTTAAATGGTTCAATCAAGTCTCATAGGCCCATATAAATTCTCAAGCATCAACATGCCAAGCTTCAAGACTCACAGTGCCAATTTGCACAGTCAAAAGCCTCTATTTGATCTACAGTCAACTGCAGGGGAAAAATGGTCATTTTGCAGTCAAAATCAGAATTTTTGGTCAACATCTTATTTTGGAGCTCACAATCTTCATTTGATCAAGTCTTGATCATGATTCCACAAGCATAGCTCAAAAATCATCAAGATGCAAAAAGTTACTATTTTTGGACAGTAGAAAAGTCAATTGTATCTTGACCAGGGCATAACTTTGTCATGGTTCATAAGAAAAATCCCATCCAATTCTCATTTTGAAGGGGATGCAATTTCCTACATTCCATATTCACACTCCAAGTCCTAGAAATGCTCTCACAAAAAGTTATCAATTTCTACATTATAGGTCAAATTCAAAAGTCAACAAAAGTACACTTTGAGTCAAAGGCCATAACTTGATATTGGTAAATCCAAATGACATGGGACCAAAGGCATTGGTTATAGGACTTCAAGACCTTTCCAAAATGTCCAAGAACATGTTAATATGATCAAAATTGAGCAAGATATGCATTGGAGAAGTTGGGAAATTTTCATGAATTTGCAAAAGTCAACTTTGCTCAAAACACCTTATTTTTGCTAATGGGCCTCAAATCTCTTCTTGAAACTTCATCCATGGCCTATGCACGACCCATCAAGCTTAATTGAATTTATTTTCTTATTTTTATTAATTAATTGGATTTTTAATTGATATTAATTCATTTAATTAATTTAAATTGTAGGAAAATACAAAGACTTGGTTTTTCAATCTTTTTGTGAAGCAAATATGGTCAAGATATGCTGGCAATCTCGTGCACCAAGTCAAAGATGCAAAATCTCCAAAATTGGCAACTTTATTCAATCATGAAAATGCAAAAAAATTTGATTTTCAATCAAATATTCAACCATCAATTCAATGGATTTTTGCTCAAACTCTTGACCTAACCATTCCTCTATATATATTCAAGTAAACCCTAATGCCATACACGTGAGAAAGCTGCAGACAAAGGCCATAGCATATTGAAAAATTCCAAGAAAAACTCAAAACTGATTTCTATATTCCAGGGCGATTCAAAGCTTTTTGTTGATTCTAATACCTTGCAGGAGTTCCCAGGAGTGTGTGGCAATCAAATTCAAGCCTTGAAGCTCAAAGAATCACCCTATACAGAGTCACGGTTTGCAGCTTTTATTCACAATCGTATATCGTGATTCATGCATCTTTAATATGTTTTCATGATCGTTTTGTGTTGCTAGGGACTGTACAAAGCTAATGGTATAGTTTAATTGCATTGAAACGCCATAAATCAAAAGTTGCCATGATCAATTTCTAGGGTTTTTAAGCTATGAATTTGGGGCTTTGCAATCCAGGAAAAATTAGGACTCCTAAGGCATACGGTTGAAATCCAGAGAACAAGACGAACCTGACCAAACCCTCGCGAAACATTTATATAAGCCACAATTCTATTCACTATTTTTCGCCACATTGTTTAGTGGGGGTTAAAAACCCCCGCTATTTGTTTATGTTTTGCAGGAACAAATGAAGAAGACGATGACGCGTTGATACGTTATTGGTCCTTTTAAAATCCGCGCGTTTTTTTATTCTTTTCAGGCACCTTTATTTGTTTGTTAATATATTGATTATTTATTACCCTAATAACAACTAAGGCAAGTTGGTGGAGTGGTTGATACGTGTGCATATGAACATTGGGACCTGGGTTCGAATCCCAGGTCCCCCAAAACGCTTATGTTATTTTTCTTAACGTATTCTTGTGCAGCTTTCCAAAAGGGTATCCACCATGTGCCTCACATCAGATCGTGCCAAGTGTCTTCACACTCAAATCCTGTGGCCAAAGATGAATGATCATCATGCTCCCAGTCAACCATGCGCATAGAGGATCTCCAAAGTCAAAGAGGCTGGAAACAATTGGGCTTCAGAATTTCCAAACTTACCTCCTAAATGGGCCAGCACCCCCTTGGTTTATTCTTCTTTTAATTCTTTTTCTTTTTTCTTCTTTATTCTAGTTATTTACTATAATTATTATTATTACTTAAATTAACCAAATTAATTTTTCATAATAAATTCAGAAAACTAAAATATTTTTTATTTATTAATTTCACCCTTTATTATTTTTGTAAATAAAAACTAACATCATTAATTTAGTTTAATTAGGGTTAATTTTAACTTTTTTTCAATAATTTAAAATCAACATAGAATTAGGGTTTTGACAATTTTAACCCTTTTATTTTTATTTTCTTTTTATTTTATTTTCCTTAAAACATTAAAAAACCAAAAATATTCCTTTTTATTAATTAGTTTTAGGTTTAATTTAATTCAATGCAAAAAAGACAAAAAAACTTCTTTCTTTCTCAAAAAGGGTCAAAACTCTAAAGACTTCTCCGATTCAATTCTTCTCTCGCGCATGTTTATTTTGATTCCTATTATTTTTATTCCAATTATGTAATTGTTCCGAGGATGTAATAGCTTTAAATAGGACCTTTTTATCGCTTTCTTTAATTTTCTCGCATTTACTTTTCAAGGGTTGTTTTTGGCGATGTAAATACCCGACGCCTTGTAATAGTCTAGATTTACTTTCCGCATAAGTATTAACTGTTAGATGTATGTTAATTAGGCTATGCATGACAAGACTTGTTCTCAAAATAAAATCAAAACGTAGCTCACCATAACATGTACAAAGATAATATAATCTGAATCCTGACACACTCGCACATGCCACTCCTAGGGTACGCCTCACTTGGTTGCCTCAACGTGGTCCTTGAGTATAGGGTGTTTTATAGGTTGCCCTCCTGTCTAAAGATCCAAGTTGCCTCGAAACGGTTGCCTCAGATAAAAAGGATCTAGGACATTAGGGTTACCGCTAAGGCGTCCTACTATTGCTTTGGTGACTACATGTCCCTATAATCGAATTGACCCGAAAAACTCCAACGACGGTGCTACCTACTTCTCAATAGTGGGATAGTACTGTCTAAAGGACATTTACACAGATTAATTTCTTTTGAGTAGGTAGAGGTTCTTAGATACTTGCTCTTTCAAAACAAACAAAAACACTTTTCGCACCTACACTTTTCTGACAAAAGTTTTCAAACAAACACTTCATACACTCTTGAGGACTGATACAAGAGTTAAAACGAAGTTTTCAAACAAACTTTTTCAAAACCCACAAACACAAGAAAAGCAAAACCTTTTTGAAAACATAGTGAGCAAGTACCTAAGATCCCGTGGATAACCACGGATAGAAAGGGTGCTAACACCTTCCCTTTCTATAATCTACCTCCCGAACCGAGAAACATCTCGAAAAGGAATTTTGCTGTACTTTTGTCCTTTCCTTGTTGGAGAAAATAAAAGACGGTGACGACTCTTTCTTACCGCGACATTTCGTGAACCAGCGTTCCAAAACAGTCAGTTCTATTTCCACCGATCACAATAAGTATATATGAGTGCACGTTATTATTTTTTCAAAACTCCTCTATGTGATATATTAGTATTTGTGTGATAAATGTCACTTCTCATGGATTGCTTTATCTCTTTTTGATTTTGTCAAAGGGGGAGAAGCATATGTAAGACGAAGTTTGGGATGCACATATTCGGGGGGAGCCTTCACAAAGACACGGAATGCTTCATCGCAAGTTTTTCCATCATAAAATAGAGGTAGTAAATGAGTGAACTTTCCCATTAGATGTTTTGTATGATGTCAAAACTAGGATAAATAGCATTTCTGTATATTGGACAATATCTCTGAGTCTATGTGTGCACCTTTGCGTTAGGAATCTTAGAATGCATTTTTAACATGTTCTGAAAAGGTATCATGCATTAAAAATGAGTTTTTACATGGAAAACTGAGTTATGTGTTGACACATACGATGTATGAGTCGACACATATGGATCAATAATAAAGCATGCAGCCTCTGTATCTATGTGTCAACATATAAAGCCTTTCAGGCCAATACATGCTGAAAATTTTCATCCATGTGTCGACACATACGTGTTTCAGGTCGACACATGTACGACATTTTTAAAGCTTGTAAGCTTTTGTTTCTATGTGTCGACACATGACCTTGAATAGGTCGACAAATGTCATTACATGTGTCGACACGTGACTTATATGTGTCGACACATACTATAAATTTTATGAAAAATTGCATTTCTTTTCTATTTCTAAGCATCCATTTTTCCTCTAACTTGCACTATATAAATACATCAGACATGCATCTTTTCCAATTTGATGAAACTATAAACACATACAAAAATTGCTCATCATCTTCAACTTCTCATCTATTCATACACACAAACAAAGTAAACATAATCAATCATTGTTTGGGTTCAATATAGACTTGTGTTGATAACAATCAATTTAGGTTGGTGTAACCTAAGACTGGGTTGAGAATTTTTGGGGGTTTCATCGGGAAAAAATTTGAAGGTTTTCCTCCAAGATCAAAGTGTTGATTTAAGGGTTTTGAAAAGGTTTCACAAATATTGGATTCGACCGAGTGAATAGGTTTGAAGAAAGGAAGGTTATTGCAAAGGAGTAGCGTGAGACAGTGAATCATTTGGTAACCTTAAGTGACAACAATTTACAATTTTGGATTCGGCCAAGTGAAATATTTGAAGAACGGTGGTTTCTTGCAAAGGAGTAGCGCGAGACAATGGATCAAATTGGTATTGTAGGGTGACTTGATCAAACTCATATCAAGAGAAGAGAAAGTTCTAGGATCAACATCAAACACAAAGTTTGTAGGGTTGGATTGCCACATTTTTCTTAAATGATTTTTTGCATAGTAAGAATTCTTATCTCAATTCTAAACGAAATTGGGGGCAGACGTAGCCATATCGAGGACAATTGGTGAACTTCCTAAAAAATCCTTGTAATCGATTTGTATATACTTATCCTTTGATTGTTAAACATTTCTTTGTTGATTACATTATAATAAATTAGATTGTAAGAGGTATTTCATATCAATAAAGTCAAATGGAAAATCAGAGAAATCGGTTGGACGCCAAGTGTTCGACAATTTGCATGTATTAGCTTTATCAATAATTTCATTGGAAATTGGTTCATAATTATGATTATTATAAAAGTATTGATTTAGAAATTATTATATTGATTCTCATCATCATTTTAGATTTAATTATGTGGTTTACGCATATCCGAGTTTCCAATAGTTGGTTCTATTTAGACGACTTGTTCAAACTTGGCTTAATCTTCTGCGTGCTATAGTTTTTGACTTACTTTCAAAATAGAATTTTAAAAAGTAATTTTTACTTTGGGGATCTATTCACCCCCATATAGATAAGTTATCGTCGTGTAACACTTTGGAAAAGCATGGAAGAGATTAGTATTGACTCTGAGAAAGTTTTTATACCTACAAAGAAGATTAAGGTTCTGATGTTAGACCACATGTCCTATTATTGTGCCCAACATATGTCATCTCATTACCGTGGTATCAAGAAACTGCCTCAGATATGTCACCATTGTGGAATATATAGACATACAAGGCCTTATTGTCATGAAATTTTGAAGATTAGAAGATGCAAGGAAGCCCTTTCCAAGAAGAAGAGGAAACACAATGCTAAGTCTACTAGCTCATTAGCTCATACATTACACAGGGGCTCGTCAAGTAAAGATTGGAATTTAATAATAAGGGCACGTGGCACAATTCTAAATAAAATACTGCTTATGTCACTCCTATTAATAGAGCAAAGGAAAGAATCAAGACCTTTAGGAAATTGGTTAATTGTTATCAAAGGAGGAATATGGACTTCTCCATATTCAAAGGGAGTGTCTTTAATAAGGTAGAAAAAGTACCTATTTAGAAGAATACACCCGAGGAAGACATCAAGGCTTTGCAAGATCTCAGTATTGATAAAGATAATATGTATGAAAAGGAAAGGCTAAACCAGATGTCAAAATAAATGGTCAAACATCTGTATCAGGAGTCTGGATCTTCTCTTCAGAATGGTTTAAGACTTAAGCAAGAAGGTATCATTGAAGGGAAGGTTTATTTTCAGGATGGAGGTCCTCCCAACTTTGAACAACCTACTTTGGGTAGGAAGAATAAGCTAAAGAAGATTGGTCATGGCATAATTCATCTAAATAGAATGAATTCTCATAAGTCTAAAAGTGTGATTAACCAAAGACATGATATGATGACTGGTGAAGAAGAAGTTGGTGTGTTGAAGTCCAGCCACAAGATATATGTATTAGATAATTCTTTCAACATTCCAATTATTGACAAGTCTGATCTTGTAGCTAATATGAGTGTTGTTCCACTCAGGTTTGGTTCTATGAGAAATCATCATGATAAAGATTCCTAGGGAAAAAATTGAGAAATCCTGATTGTGATAAGGATGTGGCAGACATCCTGTACGACATGTTGACAGAGCCTCAACTACATAAGGAGAATGACGATCTTATTCATGAAGATACTGAGATTGATATTGCTATAAATAATAGTGGTGTTGTTAACTACCATGGTCATGCATTAGAAGATGTGAAGACTCTGGTGAAGGAGTGAATGAGATCCATTATACTACTAATGTCAAGGAGTATAGATTGATTTCAAATGATATGACTACCCAAATTAGTGAAATTGTTGACTTTATTGGGCTGATGGATGAGAAAAGTGCCTCTGTTAATAGGTACTTAAATATGGAAACTTAATACATTCTTTATGCCAAGAGAACTCATGAAAAGGATAATGTAGTGATGGTAAATGACGTATTGATAATGATGTTTGTTCTCATGAAGAATCTATCTCTTTAAACAATGGAGTTCATGCTAAGTTTGTACAAGTTATTGAAGATGTTGATCCCTACATACATGTGCTGAAGAGAAAGGAGTTAAAATGGATAGCTACTGAAAGAGAGACTCCAAAATAAGCTCTGGTAACTAAATAAAGTGACCAAGTTCTAGAAAATATCAGTTGTGTCAACAACTTGAAGAGTATTCATATGGAAGACAATGAGAAAGTGATAATTATCATTCTCGCATAGGAAATTGTTTTAGGTAGAATATCAGTAGAGGTGTTAGAAATTTGTGTTCAACAAATGCTCAAAGAGGGAATCTAAGATGTCTTTTCAGATGTGTCAGACATAGTGAGTAACATAGTGGTAACTAAAGTCCCATCTCAGAGGGAGGATATGCAAGTTGATTAAGGAAATGCATTGGTCATTGTGTTCAGACTAGGGGGCAAAAAGTTCCCACAAATAATGAAAGTGTTGAAGTGGATGTGTTTGTATCATAGAAGGACATGAATTGAAATGAAGATGTCAATAGAAGTCTTAACATTTGAAGAAGTGGTTCAACTTTTGAAAGAAGTATGCGTAATATACATGAAGAACCTCATGATGAGTAACACTTATGACAATGTAGATAATAGGAAGATATATTTAGATAAATGCCTTACTTCTGTCAACAACATCATATTTAGGATAAGAAAGGAGCAAGTGTGTGAAGCTGAATACACATCAATGGGAAGCCATGGAAAAAACTTGATATGGATGAGCTAGATGTTGAAGAAATACGATGTGGGACAAGATGTCGTAACATTGATTTGGGACATTCTCACTAAATCTTTGAATGGAAATCAATTTAAAATATTGAGGTTTGTCCTTGGTATTTGCATCTTTCAGAGTCCATAACAATCAATGCTGGGGAGTTTTGTCAAAAGAGAAAAAGTGTTTCTCTCGCCTAAGATTACTTTGGCACACAAAATAAGGAAGTTTCCTTGGTTATATCAAGTGTGGTATAATTGGGCCGAAGTTACAAGCAAGAAAAATGGACATCTTGCCTTATTCTACTCTTAACATGAATTAAAATCAGGATGGTGGAAGAAAACTTGTTCAAGAGATTGAGGTTTCAAAGGAGGTTATTGATATGCTGAAGTTATGGTTGAAAAAAGTCGAGGAAGATGAAGAGGTTAGAAATAACATCACAGTTATTGGAATCTTATGATGGAAAAAGCATTAAAAAGATTCTATTTAAGAATTTGAACCCTTAAAAGATAAGAAAGATAAAGGCTATTGCAAAGGACCTAATGAATCTGGATGTAAGTGATTGTAAATCAAATGAATATCTTGAGAACTGAATGGATTCACTTAGGCATGAAGATTGAAGACCTTTTGGTTAAAGCAAGCTTCTGATCTTGGTGGTTGATGGGGTAATTTTTTTGGCCCTTGTATTATGGGCATGTTTTTCTTGTTTTTCTATAAGGGCTATGTAGCCTCTTGAGACTGGGTTATGTAATAATGTTGTGCATCTTTTGATGCTGATTTTGGTGATTTTCCTCATGTTCCGATTGTGTATGTTCTAACATACTAACCTTTTCATGACTGGCCTTGTGCATGTTATCTTCTTTGCATGTTGAGTTCTTTAAAGACCTAACCTTTTGCCAAATCATGGAAAAAAGGGGGAGTAATTAGAAAAAGTGGTGTATTTACTCTATGCAAGTAAACCTGATGATTGTTTAGTACTGACTGATCAGGAAGTACTAATGTTGTGCTTTGTAACACCCCAAATATTATATTTTCAATTTAATATGCTGTTAAGATTTATTTGATGATAGTAATTTGCATGAGGTTTAGTGGGGATAATGAAGGAAGACCATATTAGGGATCTAAGGGTTAAACTGGTAATAAGGAGGAAGTAAAGTTGAGAACAATCATTCTATACGATTGAATTTTGGATAAAAGAAAAAGCAAGGGGGTGAGAAAGAACGAGGGAAAAGGAGAATCCACTATTAAAGCTTAGGAATCGTCAATAAAAGGTAATAGTGGGGTTGCAACTTTGTAAGGGTTCTGAGTAATGATTGGCATGTTTGGGATTATAACTGCCATAGTTTTTGTGTGTTCTTGTTATGGAATTTCTTGTATGAATTGAACCCATTGTTAGAACATAATTTGGTTCTACATCCTAGTAAGAGTTTTAATGATAACAAACACATGATATAAAGATCAAATATGCTCGCTAATAAAAGTATCTTTACATGCAGAAAGTTCTGATGTGAAAAAGATGTTTTGATGTAACTGGAAGTTCTGCTAGAACATCACTAGAAGTTCTGATTACGCGAGCATAAAAGTTGAGAGTACCATGATAGATTCAGACGCATCAAATCTAAGTGACACGCTTATATGAAGAAGTTCTATTACAACTTCTGAATACACCAAAGCTGTGAAAAAGGATCTCTGATACTCCGATTTGAAAAGTTCTAATACAAGCTGTAAAGGACTCTCAACGGTAATATTCATCCTCTGATGTGAGAAGTTCTGAAGCGTTACGATTATATCAATGCAATATCATAAAGTAACAGCTACAAACAGAAAAGGATCTCCTGGTTTGGAAAGTTCATTAACTCGTGTTATGGACATACCAAAAGTATCTTCTTATGTCACTATTGTATGGCCTATATAAAGCAGACAAAAAGAAGATTTCAAGATGATGAAAACACTGCGCACAAAAAGAAGAAATCACATGAAGCTACAATAACGCAACAATCATCTTTCATCCTCAAGCATTCATATTCAAACTGTGTAAAACATCACTGTTAGTGATACTGTTTATTAGAAACATTATTGTACACATTTATTCAATTACTGTTTAGACATTTCCTTGAGAAAAACGGGTTGTGGTTTTGGACTCAAGAAGACTTTGACAGTAGTCAAAGTAGTTTTATAATTAATATTGATTAGTGAATTAAGACCACGTTGGAGAGAGGAGAAATCACCTTGGCGGATGGACTATAGCAGTTTGAGTTCAAACGAACCAGAATAAAAATCAAAGTGTTCTTTCCATTGTATTTCGTGATTCCAATTCAACCCCTCTTTCTTGTGTTTTCCCTTCTTCAATTGGTATCAGAGCACCTAGATCTGGGTGCAAACACTTAACCGTGTCAAAAATATCCAAGGAGGAAAAAACCCTATGATGGGAACAAGTTAGAACATCAACAGCAGCCCTCCAATATTTGACGGTGAAAATTTTGACTACTTGAAAGATATGATTAGAAGTTTCTTCCTAGCCTATGACGCTGACCTCTGGGATATAGTAACTGATGGATACATACATCCTATTGATGAAAGCCATCAGAAGATTGACAGGAAAAGGACGACAGATCATCAAAAGCAAGACTTCAGAAATCATCACATGGCCATAACTATTCTCCTGAGTGCCATATCATATTCATTGTATGAGAATATCACAAACAGAGAGACAACAAAGCACATGTTTGATTCTCTGAGAATGACGCATGAAGGAAACACACAAGTAAAAGAAACCAAAGCCATTGCGCTCATTCAGAAGTCGGAAACCTTCAAAAGTGAAGAAGATGAAACCTTTGAAACAATGTTCTCTAGATTCCAAATTCTGGTGGCTGGGCTAAAGGTGTTGGACAAAGGGTACTCAACTACTGATCATGTAAAGAAGATCATCATAAGTTTACCAAAGCAATAGAGACCCATGGTCACCACTCTCAAACTGGAAAATGATATGAACAAAATATCTCTAGAAGAACTTGTCAATTCTCTCAGAAGCCAAGAGATAGAGTTAGAAGATGATGAGCCTCAGATGCAAGGTAAGTCTCTCGCTCTGAAATCTAATAAATATGAAACCAAATTTTTCAGGCAAAAGCAGAAGCAAAAAACTCTAGAGAATCCTCGTCAGAAGAAGACAAACTGTTCTTTCTATCCAGAAGAATCAATCCGCTGTGGAAGCACAGGCAGTAGAATTTCAGAAACTCCAGAAGAACATGAAATGACTCTGAACAATCTTCTGGATACAAAAAATCCAGTAACAGAAATATTACCTGATATGAATGCAACAAACAAGGTCACTACAAAAGTGACAATCCAAGGATTCAGAAGGAGAAACCTAAAAGGAAGTTTGTTAAGGAGAAGAAGAAAAGTCTTATGGTAACGTGGGATGACTCTGAATCTTCTGAAGACGGAACAGAATCAGAAGATGAACAAGCCAATATAGCTCAAACGGACAACTTATCAGATGTCTCTGAACACTCTGAATTTGAATCAGAATCAGAATCAGACTCAGAGTCAAAAGAGGTACTTTCTAACTTTTCTAGATCTCAATTAGAGGAGAGTCTGTCAAAAATTCTAGAAAGGTATCAGAAGTTTTGAGTCATAAACCAGAACCTGAAAAGAATCTAGTTTCTGACTCTGAAGAAACTAAGATTCTGAGACTAGAAAACTCTGAGTTGAAAAAAATATTTTTTAACTTGAAAATGATTTACAAAATACTCAGAAGGAAAATGTCTTAGAAGTTCCTAGTAACCCTGATACAATCATAAAGGAATATGATCACAGCTTTCAGAAATTCCTCGCTAAAAACATAGATAGAAGAAAGATGGCTTCAATGATCTATGGAGTTAGCAGAAAAGGCAGAATAGGTATAGGACACAAAGGTAAAATATCCCAACCTAATAAATATAAGGATCTGGTTATCAAACGCACTCCTCTTTATTCTCACTTCACCACTGGGCAAACACATGATATAAAATATACTAGTAAAGTGTTTTCTGCTAAACCAAAATTCGAACAGAGTTTTGGAAACTCTAACAGTCAGGGACCCAAAAAGATATGGGTACTAAAGGATAAAATTATTTATGTTGCAGATATTTTTAACAGCAAGGTTGAAACACCTGTTTTAACACCTAGATTCTGGATGCTCTCTACACATAATGGGAAGAAAGCATATGTTCCAAAGCCTGGAATTTAAATCTGGAGGATATGCAAGTTTCAGGAGCAATCAGAAAGAAAAGAAGAGGATGTCACACCTTTTCAAGCAACTTCTGTCAAAGCAAGTCAAATAAAGTCTTTACAACTTTTTGATTCTTGACAAAAAGGGGGAGAATGAAAGATATTTTAACTCCTATCAGAAGATATTCAGGGAAGTATTTTATTTTCTCGTTATCTGAGTATTCTACTCAGGGGGAGCCTTTTTAATTTTTGTTCTTTATATTCCATCAAAATATATAATTTTTTTCCATCATAAAAAAGGGGGAGATTGTTAGAACATAATTTGGTTCTACATCCCAGTAATAGTTTTGATGATAATAAACACATGATATAAAGAGAAAATATGCTCGCTAATAAAAGTATCTTTACATGCAGGAAGTTATGATGTGAAAAAGATGTTCTAATGTAACTGGAAGTTCTGCCAGAACATCAGTAGAGGTTCTGATTATGCGAGCATAGAAGTTGAGAGTACCATGATAGATTCACACGCATCAAATCTGTGTGACACACTTATATGAAGAAGTTCTGTTACAAATTTTGAATGCACCAGCGCTGTGAAACAAGATCTCTGATACTCTGATTTGCAAAGTTCTGATACAAGCTGTAAAGGACTCTCAACAGTAATATTCATCCTCTGATGTGAGAAGTTCTGAAGCGTTACAATTCTATTAATGCAATATCATAAAGTAACGGCTACAAACAGACAAGGATCTCTTGGTTTGGAAAGTTCATTAACTCGTGTTATGGACATACAAAAAGTATCTTCTTATGTTGGACAAAGGGTATTCAACTGCTGATCATGTAAAGAAGATCATCAGAAGTTTACCAAAGCAATGGAGACCCATGGTCACCGCTCTCAAACTGGAAAACGATATGAATAAAATATCTCTAGAAGAACTTGTCAGCTCTCTCAGAAGCCGTGAGATAGATTTAGAAGATGATGAGCCTCAGAAGCAAGGTAAGTCTCTCGCTCTGAAAGTGACTATCCAAGGCTTCAAAAGGAGAAACCTAAAAGGAAGTTTGTTAAGGAGAAGAAGAAAAGTCTTATGGTAACGTGGGATGACTCTGAATCTTCTGAAGATGGAACAGAATCAGAAGATGAACAAGCCAATATAGCTCAAACGGACAACTTATCAGATGTCTTAGAACCCTCTGAATCTGAATCATAATCAATATCAGACTCAGAGTCAGAAGAGGTATTTTCTAACTTTTCTAGATCTCAATTAGAGGAGAGTCTGTCAGAAATTCTAGAAAGGTATCAGAAGCTTCGAGTCATAAACCAGAACCTGAAAGAGGATCTAGTTTCTGACTCTGAAGAAACTAAGAATCTGAGACTAGAAAACTCTGAGTTGAAAAGAAAAATTTTAAAACTTGAAAATGATTTACAAAATAATCAGAAGGAAACTGTCTCAGAAGTTCATAGTAACCCTGATACAATCATAAAGGAATATGATCACAACTTTCAGAAATTCCTCGCTAAAAACATAGATAAAAGAAAGATGGCTTCAATGATCTATGGAGTTAGAAGAAATGGCAGAATATGTATAGGACACAAAGGTAAAATATCCCAACCTAAGAAATATAAGGATCTGGTTATCAAACACACTCCTCTTTATTCTCACTTCACCACTGGGCAAACACATGATATAAAATATACCAGTAAAGCGTTTTCTGCTAAACAAAAATTCAAACAGAATTTTGGAAACCCTAACAGTCATGGACCTAAAAAGATATGGGTATCAAAGGATAAAATTATTTATGTTGCAGATATTTTTAACAGCAAGGTTGAAACACCTGTTTTAACACTTGGATTTTGGATGCTCTCTACACATGATGGGAAGAAAGCATATGTTCCAAAGCCTGAATTTAAATCTGGAGGATATGCAAGTTTCAGGAGCAATCAGAAAGAAAAGAAGAGGATGTCACACCTGTTCTAGCAACTTCTATCAAAGCAAGTCAAATAGAGTCTTTACAACTTTTTGATTCTTGACAAAAAGGGGGAGAATGAAAGATATTTTGACTCCTATCAGAAGATATTCAGGGAAGTATTTTATTTTCTCGTTATCTGAGTATTCTACTCAGGGGGAGCCTTTTTAATTTTTGTTCTTTATATTCCGTAAAAATATAAAAAGTTTTTTTCATCATAAAAAAGGGGGAGATTGTTAGAACATAATTTGGTTCTACATCCCAGTAAGAGTTTTGATGATAACAAACACATGATATAAAGAATAAATATGCTCGCTAATAAAAGTATCTTTACATGCAGGAAGTTCTTATGTGAAAAAGATGTTCTAATGTAACTGGAAGTTCTTCCAGAACATCACTAGAGGTTCTGATTATGCGAGCATAGAAGTTGAGAGTACCATGATAGATTCAGACGCATCAAATCTGCGTGACACACTTATATGAAGAAGTTCTATTACAACTTTTGAATGCACCAGCATTGTGAAACAAGATCTCTGATACTCTGATTTGCAAAGTTCTGACACAAGCTGTAAAGGACTCTAAATGGTAATATTCATCCTCTGATGTGATGTTCGGAAGCATTACAATTCTATCAATGCAATATCATAAAGTAACGGCTACAAATAGACAAGGATCTCTTGGTTTGGAAAGTTCATTAACTCATGTTATGGACATACAAAAAGTATCTTCTTATGTCACTATTGCATGACCTATATAAAGCAGACAAAAAGAAGATTTCAAGATGATGAAAACACACGCACAAAAAGAAGAAATCACGTGAAGCTACAATAACGCAACATTCATCTTTCAACCTCAAGCATTCATATCCAAACTGTGTAAAACATCACTATTAGTGATACTGTTTTTTAGAAACATTATTGTACACATTTATTCAATTACTGCTTAGACATTTCCTCGAGAAAACTGGGTTGTGGCTTTGGACTCAAGATGACTTTGACAGTAGTCAAAGTATTTTTGTAATCAAGATTGATTAGTGAATTAAGACCTCGTTGGAGAGAGACGGAATCACCTTGGCGGGTAGACTGGGGTAGTTTGAGTTCAAACGAACCAAGATAAAAATCAAAGTGTTCTTTCCATTGTATTTCATGATTCCAATTCAATCCCCCCTTCTTGTGTTTTTCCCTTCTTCACCCATGTGACAAAAATTGATGAGTTATATGATGTTGTTTTGCCATGATTTGTATGCATAATGGCTATCATGATGTGTTATTGTTGTGATGTGAAAACATATTGAATTTGGTGAATTTTGGGACTGTTATGCATTGGAATCTTATGAGAATTATATCTGGTCTAGTGCAAAATTCGTAGAAGGAAGTTGCTGGCGGGCATGCTTCACTGGACGAGCCTCTTGCATCGCCGGGAGAGAGTATTCGCCAAAGCCTCGACGAGCTAGGGAACGGGTGAAGGAAAGGGTGGAAGAGAGGTGTTCTTAGTAAATTTATGGGAAGGGGGCCTCGCTTTTGCTTCATCAAGTGAGCCTCAGGAGACAGACCCAGTCGTTGGGCGAGCCTCAGGCGAAGTAGGCAGGGCAACATCATTTTTTGAAACTTTAAAAATCCATAACTTTTGACTCGAGTGTCCGTTTGACACACCGTTTGAACCTGCGGAAAGCTAAGAGTATTTTATACCATATAAAAATACTTTGGAACCCAGTAGGTGATTATTTTTTAGTGGATTATGCTATTATGTATGCAATTTTTCCTGTTATGCTGAGATATACGCACATACTTATGTATGATAATGTTGTATGATGTTGTTTGGAATGTATGATTGGTATGTTGCATGTGTGGGAAGATGGTGTCCATATTGGTGTGTCACATTTATGGATGTAGATATTAATATGATATGTCTTATTGCAAGGTTGAGTCACAAACATTTTAGGTTGTGGTCTTCAGTCCTATTTGTTGGCTCTGATCCTAGATGGCGTGGATTGAGAGCGATGTGAATCTCATCGTTCATGATATGGGTAGGCTCTAATCCTAGATGGTTTGAATCAGGATTGAGGTGAACCAAATTTTTCACGATATTGGTGGCTCTGGTCCTAGATGGCGTGGATTGAAGAGCGATATTAATACCACATGCCTTGGTATGTGAGTCGGTCTCATTGCTTTGCATTGTTGTTAATATGATATTTGAGTTGTGTGATTGGTGTATGTGCTACATGCTGATTGTTAATATGTGCGATGAATTATGCTTGATTGTGTAGTATTATATAATAAGACTTATGTTGTTATATGAAGGTGTGAGATGTGGAATGTGTGGCTATGCATTATTTACTTATTATATACTCATTATTATGCATTCTCTTATATTGTTGTGATATCTTACCCTTATGTTGGAATGATACTTTATACGGCATCGTGAAGATAGTTAGGAGTAGTATGAAGCTACAAGGATCAGAAGAGGTTTCTCTTCTTTTTATTTTTGATTTGGTGTAGTTTCTCTGATACGTAACACCGAGGGGATGAACGCTAATTATTATGTTGTTCAGTAACTGTTTGGAGTCTTAAGAACTCTTTATGAATTTGAATACTTGTTGATTTATTTTTAAGAGATTTGTTTGATTTCGAATATGATTCTTTTCTGCTGCATTAATAAAATTTAACATTGAAGACTATGATGTGATATTTTGGTTCACCTGTTATTTGCGTTATGTATCCTGTACTTAATATGAGCAGGTTTTTGTATGTTATGAAAATGTAGAATCTTACACAATTGTTAAATTTATTTCAAATTACTCTGATCTTTGTTTATTATTCTCCGAGTAGTTTGGGGTGTTACGTTAGTGGTATCAGAGCAGGTCGGTCCGTCCAGCCAGTTTGTTGAGTCTGTAGTATGGTGTGACAGCTGAATACTGTCGATGTGTTTCTTTTAACCGTTGTTTTCTTTGATGGTGTGAAATAGTGAAATGACTGGAAGAAATGATGTTACGATTGGTGTTTTTTTGCAGACTGTTGCTCAGGCTGTGCAACATTAGCCTAATGTTGGCAAGAATGATGGGTCCCGTGTCTTGGAAACCTTTCAGAGGAATCATCCTCCTACTTTCACTGGTAGGTGCGATCCTGATGGAGTGCAAACTTGGCCCTAGGAGATTGAAAGAATCTTTCGAGTCATGGACTGCTCAGAGGCACATAAGGTGAAATTTTGTATGCATATGCTGGCTGAAGAGACTGATGATTGGTTGGTTAGCACCCGTCAGAGGCTGGAAGGTGTAGGTGAAGTTATTACTTGGGCTGCGTTCAACAAAGAGTTTTTTAGGAAGTATTTTCTGGAAGATGTTCGCGAAAAGAAAGAGATAAAATTCCTAGAGTTGAAACAAGGGAATTTGTCTATGAATGAGTATGCTGCTAAGTTCTTGGATCTGGCGAAGTTCTATCCTCATTAGAGTGAAGCAGCTGCCGAGTGCTCGAAGTGCATCAAGTTTGAGAATGGATTGCGCCCATAAATCAAGAAGGCGATTGGGTATCAACAGATTAGTAGATTTCCAGAGTTGGTGAATAGCTGTAGAATTCATGAAGAGAATAGTAAGGCTTACTACAAGATAATGAGTGAGATGAGAGGTAAGCCACATCAGAACCGTGGGGAGCTTTACAATGCTGCAACTGACAAGGGAAAATAGAAAGTTGCTGATGGTAAGAAGCCAAGTGGGGGAGGTGCTCCTGCTAACCTTAGGTATTTCAAATGCGGTGAGCTGGGACATCGAATTAGTGAATGTATTGTCGAAGTAAAGAAGTGTTTGCGTTATGGTAAAGCTGGACAAGGAGTGGCTGATTGCAAGCACAGGTCAACGATATGTTTCAATTATGGTGAAGAAGGATATATCAGTACTCAGTGTTAGAAGCCAAAGAAAGCTCAATCTGGTGGGAAGGTGTTTGCTTTAGCAGGAAATCAAACATCCAATAAAGACAAACTGATTAGAGGTATATGTTTCATTAATAATACTCCTTTAATTTCTATTACTGATACTCGCGCAACACATTCTTTTATTGTTGCTAATTGTGTGAAAAGATTGGATCTTATGTTGTCTTCTATTATTGGAGAAATGGTTATTGAGACTCCAGCTAAGGAATTAGTAACTACTTCTCTAGTATACTTGAAATGTCCTTTATCGATCTTTGGCAGAGATTTTGCTGTGGATCTATTTTATTTACCATCGAGTGGTTCGAATGTGATCTTAGGTATGAACTGGTTGGAATACAATTATGTTCATATTAATTGTTATAACAAATCTGTTCGGTTTCTCTCTCCTGATGAGAAGGAGGAAACTTGTTTCTTGTCTGCTAGGCAGTTGAATGAGTTGATGCAGGATGAAGCTCAAGTGTTTTCATTGATGGCGTCTTTATCTATAGAAAGTCAAACTGTAATTGATGAGTTGCAGGTGGTGCGTGATTTTCCTAAAGTTTTCCCAGATGATATTTCATATGTTCTGCTAGAAAGGGAAGTGGAATTTTCAATCTATCTTGTCCCTGGTACCAGACCTATTTCAATGGAGCCATACAGGATGTCGACATCTGAGTTAGCAGAATTGAAGAAGCAATTGGAAGACTTGCTTGAAAAGAAGTTCATAAGACAAAGTGTGTTGCCTTGGGGAGCTCCTGCGTTGCTAGTAAAAAGAAGGACGATAGTATGAGATTGTGTGTAGATTACCGACAATTGAATAAAGTGATGATCAAAAACAAGTATCCACTTATGAGAATAGATGACTTGATGGATCAGTTGGTGGGTGCATGTGCGTTTAGCAAAATTGACTTGAGGTTGGGTTATCATCAAATTTGAGTGAAGGATGATGATATTTAGAAGACGAATTCCAAAACTCGGTATGGACATTATGAGTATACTGTGATGCTGTTTGGCATGTCAAATGCTCCAGGAGTTTTCATGAAGTATATGAATAGAATCTTTCATCAGTATTTGGACAAGTTTGTGGTAGTCTTTATTAATAATATTTTGATTTATTCTAAGTCATAAGAAGAGCATGTTGAGCATTTGTGGATTGTATTGCAAGTTTTGAAAGAGAAGAAATTATATGCGAAGTTGTCGAAGTGCGAGTTCTAATTAGGAAAGGTGAGTTTTCTTGGCCATATTATTTCAGGTGATGGTATTGCTGTAGACCCATCTAAGGTAGATGATGTGTGGTAGTGGGAAGCTTCAAAATCAGTTACGGAGATTGAAGCTTTTTGGGATTGGCTGGTTATTAAGATTTATTGAAGGCTTTTCTAAGTTAGCACTTCTGTTAACTCAACTAACTTGTAAAGGCAAGGAATTTGTGTGGGATGTTCAATGTAAAGAAAGTTTTACAGAGCCGAAGAAGATATTGATGAAGGCTACGATTTTGATATTATCTAAACCAGAAGAATATTTTGTTGTGTATTGTGATGCATCTAAGTTGGGTTTAGGTGGAGTGCTTATGCATAATGACAAAATAGTAGCTTATGCGCCGAGGCAATTATGGATTAATGAACGAAATTATCCTATTCATGACCTAGAACTGACTTCAATAGTGTTTGTGCTAAATATTTCGAGGCATTACCTCTATGGCTCCAGGTTTCAAGTGTTTAGTGATCACAAGAGTTTGAAGTACTTGTTCGACCAGAAGGAACTGAATATGAGACAACGAAGGTGGTTAGAGCTGTTAAAGGATTATGACTTTGGTTTGAATTACCATCCAAGTAAAGCTAATGTTGTGGCAGATGTCTTGAGTCGAAAATCTTTACATATGTTTGCTATGAGGGTTAGAGAACTAGAATTGATTAAGCAATTCAGAGATATAAGCTTAGTATGTGAGTTGACACCACAGAGTGTGATGCTGGGTATGTTGAAGATCGACAATGATTTTCTGAATAGTATTAAAGAAGCCTAAAAGTTTGATTTAAAGCCGGTATACGTGATAGTTGGGAGTAATCGGTCAGAAGACAGTGATTTTAAAGTGGATGTGAAGGTGTGTTGAGATTCTGTGACCTAATTTGTATTTCTAATGACTCTGAGTTGAAGAAGATGATTCTGGAAGAAATTCTTAGAAGCGGTTTGAGCATTCATCCGGTTACTACTAAAACGTATCAAGATTTCAAGAAGTTATTTTGGTGGCCTGGATTGAAACGCGATATGGGGAGGTTTGTGTATGCGTATTTGATTTTTCAGAAGTCGAAAGTCGAACATCAGAAACTTGTAGGGTTGATGAAACCGTTAGATGTTCCGAAATGGAAATGGGACAATATATCGATGGACTTTGTGACGAGGTTTCCGAGTACTCCGAGAGGACATGATACAAGTTGGGTGATCGTTGATAGACAGAAGAAATCGGCTCATTTCATTCCGATTAATATCCATTTTCCTGTACCGAAGTTGACAGAGATTTATATCCACGTGATTGTGAAACTTTATGGTGTTCTATCAAGTATTGTTTCTGATAGAGATCCAAGTTTTACTTATGGATTTTCGAAGATCTTGCAGGATGCATTTGGCTCTAAGATGATATTGAGTTCAGTGTATCATCTACAGACGGATGGTCAGACGGAGAGGATTATTCAGTCGTTGAAGGATTTTTTGAGAGCTTGTATTCTTGAACAAGGAGGTACTTCAGATAATTATCTTCCACTGATAGAGTTCACGTATAAAAATAGTTTTCATTCTATTATTTGGATGGCACCTTTAGAAACATTGTATGGTAGGAGGTGTACAACACCTTTGTGTTGGTATGAGTCTGGTGAGAGTGTAGTGCTTGGACCTGAGATTGTTCGACAGACTACAGAAAAGTGAAGTTAATTCAGGATAAGATGAAGATTTCACAGAGTAGATAAAAGAGTTACCATGATAAGAGAAGGAAGGATATTGAGTTTCAAGAAGGAGACCATGTATTCTTGAGGGTTACTCCTGTGACCGGTGTTGGACGTACTTTGAAATCGAGAAAGCTTACTCCTCAATTTATTGGTCTGTATCAAATTTCAGATAAGGTAGGGACGGTTGCGTATAGGGTAGCCTTTCCACCGAACCTGTCAAATTCTATGATGTGTTCCATGTCTCGCAAATCCAAAAGTATATTGCAGATCCATCTCATGTGATTCTGATGGATGATGTGCAACTGCGGGATAATCTTACTGTTGAGAATGTACCTGTGAGGATCAAAAACTGTGAAATGAAGAAGCTGGATGGAAGAAAATTTCTCTCGTGAAAGTAGTTTGGGGAAGAGATGCTGGAGAGAACGCAATGTTGAAATTAGATAGTAAGATGGAGGAGTCTTACCCAGAGTTGTTTGCATCAGGTACTTTTCGAGGACGAAAATATTTTAAGTAGAGGAGAGTTGTAATGCCCCGAATGCTATATTTTCTATTTAATAATGTTGTTTAGATTTATTTTATGCAATAAATGGTTTTTTAATATATGTGGGGTAGAGTTGGATTAATATAATAATGAGAATTATTTTTAATTTAGATATTTTAGTTGGAATTATTTAGATTGAAGAATAATGGTTAAAATATTATATTAATGTTTAAGTGATATAATATGTGTAGTAATATAGAGGGCATGATATTAATTTGCATGAGGTTTAGTGGGGGTAATGAAGGAAGACCATATTAGGGGTCTAAGGGTTAAACTGGTAATAAAGAAGAAGTGAGGTTATGAATGATCATTCTATACGATCGAATTTTGGATATAAGAGAAAGAAAGAAGGTGAGAAAGAGCTAAGGCAAAGGAGAATCCATTGTTGAAGCTTAGGAAATGTCAATCCAAGGTAAGGGTGGGGTTCCAAATTTCTAAGGGTTCTGTGTAATGATGGGTAGTTAGGGATTGTAATTTCCATAGTTGTTGTGTGTTCTTGTTATGAAATTTCTTTTGTGTGAATTGAACCTATGTGATGAAAATTCATGAATTATATGATGTTGTTTTGCCATGATTTGACGTGCATAATTCCTATCATGATGTGCTGTCGTTGTATTGTGAAAACATGTTGAATTTGGTGAATTATGGGATTGTACTATGTTGGAATCGTATGAGAATTAGGTATAATCTGGTAAAAAATTCTCACCAGGAAGTTTCTATCTGACATGTTTCGCTGGGTGAGCCTCTTGCATCGTCGGGCGAGAGTATTTTCGCAAGCCTCATTGGGAAAAGGAAAGAATGAAAAAGAGGTGCTTCTGGAAAATGAATGGGAAAGGGGGCCTCTCTTGTGCTTCGCGGGGCGAACCTCAGGCGACAAACCCAGTCGTCGGGCGAGCCTTAGGTGAAGTAGGCTGGGCAGGATCATTTTTCAAACTTTAAAAATCCATAACTTTTGACTCGGGTGTCTGTTTAACGCACTATTGAACCTGCAGAAAGCTAAAAACATTTTCTACCATATAAGAATACTTCTGAATCCAGTAGGTGATTATTTGTTGGGGGACTATGCTCTTTTGTATTAAATTTTGCCTATTATGCTGAGATATATGCATGTAATTATGTATGATAATGTTGTATGTTGTTGTTTGAACTGTATGATTGGTATGTCGCATGTGTGGGGAGATGGTGGCCGTATTGGTGTGTTGCATTAATGGATGTAGATATCAATGTGTTGTGTCTCGTTGTATGGTTAAGTCACATGTATTTTAAGTTGTGGACTTTGTTAGAACATAATCTGGTTCTACATCCCAGTAAGAGTTTTTATGATAACAAACACAAGATATAAAGAACAAATATGCTCGCTAATAAAAGTATCTTTACATGCAGGAAGTTCTGATGGGAAAAGGATGTTCTGATGTAATTGGAAGTTCTTCTAGAACATAACTAGAAGTTATGATTATGTGAGCATAGAAGTTGGGAGTACCATGATAGATTCAAACGCATTAAATCTGTGTGACACGCTTATATGAAGAAGTTCCGTTACAACTTCTGAATGCACCAACGTTGTGAAACATGATCTCTGATACTCTGATTTGCAAAGTTTTGATACAAGCTGTAAAGGACTCTCAATGGTAACACTCATCCTCTGATGTGAGAAGCTATGAAGCGTTACAATTATATCAATGCAATATCATAAGTAACGGCTACAAACAGACAAGGATCTCCTGGTTTGGAAACTTCATTAACTCGTGTTATGGACTTACCAAAAGTATCTTCTTATGTCACTATTGCATTGCCTATATAAAGCAGACAAAAAGAAGATTTCAAACGATGAACTACTGCGCACAAAAAGAAGAAATTACATCAAGCTACAACAAGGCAGCAATCATCTTTGATCTATCAACACTCATATTTAAACTGTGTAAAACATCACTGTTAGTGATACTGTTTTAGTAGAAAACACCATTGTACACATTTATTCAATTAACTGTTTAGACATTTCCTTGAGAAAACCAGGTTGTGGTTTTGGACTCAAGAAGATTTTGGCAGTAGTCAAAGTAGATTTGTAATCAAGATTGATTAGTGATTTAAGACCTCGTTGGAGAGAGGTAAAATCACCTTGGCGGGTGGACTGGAGTAGTTTGAGTTCAAACAAACCAGGATAAAAATCATCGTGTGCTTTCCATTGTTTATTGAAATCCCAATTCAACCCCCCTTCTTGTGTTTTTCACTTCTTCAATTGGTATAAGAGCACCTGGATCTGGGTGCAAACACTTAACCGTGTCAAAAAAAGATCCAAGGAGGAAAAACACTATGATGGGAACAAGTCAGAACATCAGCAACAGCCCTGCAATATTTTACGGTGAAAATTTTGATTACTGGAAGATATGATCAGAAGTTTCTTCCTAGCCTATGATGCTGACCTCTAGGATATGGTGACTGATGGATACATACATCCTGTTGATGAAAGCGGTCAGAAGATGGACAGAAAAAGAATGTCATATCATCAAAAGCAAGATTTTAGAAATCATCACAATGCCAAAACTATTCTCCTAAGTTCTATCTCGTATTCAGAGTATGAGAAGATCACAAACAGAGAGAAAACAAAGCACATGCTTGATTCTCTGAGAATGACGCATGAAGGCAACACACAAGTAAAAGAAACCAAATCCCTTGCGCTCATTCAGAATTATGAAGCCTTCAAAATGGAAGAAGATGAAACCATTGAAGAAATTTTCTCAAGATTCCAAACTCTGGTTGCTGGGCTGAAAGTTCTGGACAAAGGGTACCCAACTGCTGATCATGTAAAGAATATCATCATAAGTTTACCAAAGCAATGGAGACCCATGGGCACTGCTCTCAAACTGGCAAAAGATCTGAACAAAATATCTCTAGAAGAACTTGTCAGCTCTCTCAGAAGCCATGAGATAGAGTTAGAAGATGGTGAGCCTCAGAAGCAAGGTAAGTCTCTCGCTCTAAAATCTAATAAATATGAAACCAAATTTTTGCAGGCAAAAGCAGAAGCAAAACACTCTAGAGAATCCTCGTCAGAAGAAGATGAACTTTTCTTTCTATCCAGAAGAATCAATCAGCTGTGGTAGCACAGGCAGAAGAATTTCAGAAACTCCAGAAGAACAGGAAATGACTCTGAACAATCTTCTGGATACAGAAAATCCACTAACAGAAACATTACCTGCTATGAATGCAATAAACAAGGTCACTACAAAAGTGACTGTCTAAGGCTTCAGAAGGAGAAACCTAAAAGGAAGTTCATTAAGGATAAGAAGAAAAGTCTTATGGAAACGTGAGATGACTCTGAATCTTCTGAAGACAGAACAAAATCAGAAGATGAACAAGCCAATATAGCTCAAATGGATAACTTATCAAATGTCTCCGAATTATCTGAATCATAATCAGAATCAGAATCTGACTCAGAGTCAGAAGAGGTATTTTCTAACTTTTCTATATCTCAATTAGAGAAGAGTCTGTCAGAAATTCTAGAAAGGTATTTGAAGCTTCGAGTCATAAACAAGAACCTGAAAAAGGATCTAGTTTCTGATTCTAAAGAAACTAAGAATATGAGACTAGAAAAGTATGAGTTGAAAAGGAAAATTTTAAAACTTGAAAATGATTTACAAATTACTCAGAAGGAAACTGTCTCAGAATATCCTAGTAACCTTGATACAATCATAAAGGAATATGATCACAACTTTCAGAAATTCCTCGCTAAAAACATAGATAAAAGCAAGATGGCTTCAATGATCTATGGAGTTAGCAGAAATGGCAGAATAGGTATAAGAAACAAAGGTAAAGTATCCCAACCTAAAAAAGTTAAGGATGTGGTTATCAAACGCACTCCTCTTTATTCTCACTTCACTACTGGGCCAACACATGATATAAAACATACTGGTAAGGCATTTTATGCTAAACCAAAATTCAAACAGAATTTTGGAAACTCTAACAGTCATGGACCCCAAAAGATATGGGTACCAAAAGACAAAATCATCTATGTTGCAGATATTTTTAACAGCAAGGTTGAATCACCAGTATTAACACATGGACTCTGGATTCTCTCTACACACGGAGGAAAGAAAGCATATGTTCCAAATCCTGGAATTCAAAAGACTCGCAGGTTTCAGAGGAAATAAAAAACAAAAGGTTATTGGCTCTGAAACTATTGGAAACAGGAATGGAAATACAACATCTGAAGCTCTCTAAATAATCTCAGATGTATCCAAAAGAGGATGTTACACCTTTTCAAGCAACTTATGTCAGAGAAAGCCAAATAGAGTCTTTACCACTTTTTGATTCTTGACAAAAATGGGGAGAATGAAGAATATTTTGACTCCTATCAGAAGATCTCCAGGGAAGTATTTTATTTTCTCTAACTGAGTATTCTACTCAGAGGGAGCCTTTTAATTTTTGTTCTTTATATTCCATCAAAATATACAAGTTTTTGTCATCATCAAAAATGGGGAGATTGTTAGAACATAATCTGGTTCTACATCTCAGTAAGAGTTTTGATGATAACAAACACATGATATAAAGAACGAATATGCTCGCTAATAAAAGTATCTTTACATGTGAGAAGTTATGATGTGAAAAAGATGTTCTGATGTAACTGGAAGTTCTTCCAGAACATCACTAGAAGCTTTGATTATGCAAGCATAGAAGTTAGGAGTATCATGATAGATTCAGACGCATCAAATATGTGTGACACACTTATATGAAGAAGTTCTGTTACAACTTCTGAATGCACCAGCACTGTGAAACAGGATCTCTGATACTCTGATTTACAAAGTTCTGATACAAGCTGTAAAGAACTCATAACGGTAACACTCATCCTCGGATATGAGAAGCTCTGAAGCGTTACAATTCTATCAATGCAATATCATAAGTAGCGACTACAAATAGACAAGGATCTCCTAGTTTGGAAACTTCATTAACTCGTGTTATAGACTTACCAAAAGTATCTTCTTATGTCACTATTGCATGTCCTATATAAAGCAGACAAAAAGAAGATTTCAAACGATGAACTACTGCGCACAAAAAGAAGAAATTACGTTAAGCTACAACAACGCAACAATCATCTTTCATCCGTAAACACTCATATTTAAATTGTGTAAAACATCACTGTTAGTGATACTGTTTTAGTAGAAAACACCATTGTACACATTTATTCAATTAATTGTTTAGACATTTCCTTGAGAAAATCGGGTTGTGGTTTTGGACTCACGAAGACTTTGGCAGTAGTCAAAGTAGATTTGTAATCAAGATTGATTAGTGAATTAAGACCTCGTTGGAGAGAGGTGAAATCACCTTGGCGGGTGGACTGGAGTAGTTTGAGTTCAAACAAACCAGGACAAAAATCATTGTTTGCTTTCCATTGTTTATTTAGATCCCAATTCAACCCCCCTTCTTGTGTTTTTCACTTCTTCAGACTTTAGTCCTTTTTGTTGGCTCTGATCCTAGATGGCATGGATCAGGAGCGATGTGAACCTCATTGTTCATGATATGGATTGGTTCTAATCCTAGATGGCATGGATTAGAAGCGAGGTCTACCAAATTGTTCACGATATTGGTGGCTCTGGTCCTTGATGGCGTGGATTCAGGAGAAATATTAGTACCACGTGCATTGAGTCTGTAAGTCGGTCTCATTATAATGCATTGTTGTTAATATGATGTTTGAGTTGTGTGATTGGTGTATGTGCTACATGCTGATTGTTAATACGTGCGATGAATTATGCATGATTGTGTAGTATTATATAATAAGATTATTGTTGTTCTGTGAAGGTGTGAGATGTAAAATGTGTGGCTATGCATGATTTACTTGCTGTATACTCATTATTATGCATTATCTTATATTATTGTGATATCTCACCTTTCTGTTAGAATGATGCTTTATACGACAACATGCAAATAGTCAGGAGTAGTCTGAAGCTGCAAGGATCAGAAGAGGTTGCTCTTCTTTTTATTTTCGAGTTGGTGTAGTTACTTTGATACGTAACATTGGGGGATGGACGTTAATTATTTTGTTGTTCAGTAACTGTTTGGAGTCTTAAGAACTCTTTATGAATTTGAGTACTTGTTTATTTATTTTTAAGAGATTTGTTTGACTTCGAATATGATTCTTTTCTGTTGCATTAATAAAAGTTAACATTGAAGACTATGATTTGATATTTTGGTTCATCTGTTATTTGTGTTATGTATCTTGTACTTAATATGAGCAAGTTTTTGCATGTTATGAAAATGTAGCATCATAAGTAATTGTTAAATTGCTTTCAAATTACTCTGATATTTGTTTATTATTTGCTGGGTAGTTTGGGGTGTTACATGCTCCATGATGGAGCATCGGGCAAGACATATGGCCCTTGTATCTGTGTAAACATATCTGAGTGTTAGTATACTCGTGTTAGTAGATTTTTAATATCCTAATCATTCACTACTAACTGTTTATGTTGTGAATGACTAAGTCTATTAATTATTGCATGTTAATAATTTTTAGTTAGTAGGGTTGTATGCTATTAACTATGTGCTAACTATGTTTATGCATGACTAAGTCTGCGAATGATTGCAAGATGAATTGAGTTGTTTGTTTAGTTTGGAGAAACTGAACAAATTATGTGTAAGCATATGAATTATCATAATTAATGCTACTTATTGTTGTTGCTACTATGCTTAACTCTGATAAATTGGAAAAATGTTGCTTCTGCTAAATGAATGCTCTGATGAAGTGAAATTCTAACACTTACATAATATGGCGGAACTGATGTTACAAACATCAATATATGATGTCATGATAGATGTTACAACATCTGTCAACAGACTGAATAGCAATACCAAATTGATATATTATGCAAAATTATACAAAATGATAAAGAAGACAGTTGTTGAAGCGGTAAAGTTGCAAGCAAAAGTAAGTATTTTTATAGGTTATATCATATTGTCTCCACAAGGATTAGTGCTATTGAATTTCTGTTCGAAAAATCTATCATTAATGAGTTTGGGTTAAAATGGGTTTAAAGTAATTGCGGGAATTAAAATTTATTAATAGAAAAAGAATTCATTCTTCGGAGAAGATACTTATCAAGCATGCATATAATCCACTTCTCACAAACTTAAACCTATCAAACAGTTGTAATCAAACTAGAAGACTCATCAATTTCATCACGTATCAAAAATAACACCCATTGTATCATCTCGGAAGCGATCTCTCAACCAACCTCAACAATATAGAAGTTAACCGTGCTACTCGCGTTGGCGATCTCTCAGCACAACACAACCAACACAAAGGCATTAATCAGAGACACCCAAATGAATATAAGCTCTAAATCTATATCTAGAATCTAGACACTATTATATAATCACCCTAGATAAGAATTCAAGCAGTATATGTCTATAGCAACCCAAACCCCAAACACAGAGAAAAAATCCAGGATAATAATCGACAACGGTTTGTAAAGCAAACTTTATACTACACCATGGGCGACACATATACATGAGTCCAAAGTAAATACATACACACAACCCAAAATTAGAGAATACACAAAGAAGAAGAAAAATGAACCACAAATCTCCCGATTTGTCAGCACCGATAAATGAGCAATCCACCTCGGATCATCCGTATGCAAGCTCCATTGTTGTTTTCTAAGATAATCTACCAATAAAATAAGGTGATGGAGTTGGGAGAACAAAAAAACCCCCAAAACAATAACCTAGAAATGAATGAAATGAATGTTATAAAATCGTGCTAAGCGGCCTCAGCGCACTAAGCGGGATTAGAAAATCACTTCTGCTAAATTTGTCAAAACTGCGTGTAGCGTGCTAGAGAATGCACTTAGCGCAATCCATTGAGAAGAACTTTTCAAAAATGGTGTTTTATTCCGAAAACGTGCACCAGGAGCTGTGTCTTTAACACCTTATTCCTCGATGCTCCAAATATGCAACAAATACCTACAAAAGTAGTGAAATCTTTCAAACGGTACACAAATGAATCAAAATAACAATTATACACAAACTAAAAATATTTACAAACAAAGCGGGGAATTATTCAACGAATATTAACAAAAGATCCGATAAGTGCTACAAAAAAATACATAAAACAACTACATTTTGTAACTTATCAAACCCTCTCCAACATAAACTTGCTTGTCCTCAAACATGGCCAAACAACACAAAGAAGTGAAAGCAATCAACCAAAGAATCATGAATTAACAAGTTTGAAAAACAAAAACAAATATGTGGTTCAACCAAAAACGAAGCACCACAAGATAAATACTTACCACAATCCTAAAATGACAACATGAAAATAAAACGGATCCTAAGTACAAAAATCATACTAAATATCCTAAAACAAAACAAGCTTAACCATGAATCACGCCTAGTAAAAATTCATCGGTAGATGAAGAACACACAAAGGTGAGGATTTGACACTCATCCACAATCTTACAAACAAAAGACTAAATTATGCATTCATCCAAAAATTCACATTGAAAATATAAAGGCACGAATCACAAGGGATTTTCAAGGTTGTAATGTGGCTTGGTTAACAAACAAGGGATAATTCCTAAAGCTAATCGAAACAAAAACTTTCCTAAACCTAAGGGAGTGATCAACTTACAAAAGTTCAAACACAAAATTCCAATCAAACTTATTCTTTCATCTCAAGTGTTACACCAAACACACCTTACTTATTAACACAACATTATTCCACACTCTTTTTGTTTTTCTTTTTCAAAGCTTTTTAAAATTTTTTTCTTTTTTTTCTCTTTCTTTTTCACAACCACATAGAAATCACAAATAAGTGAATAAACAATTCTCTCCCCAACTTGAATTCAACCATCATCAAAGTGAATACTCCCTACTTTTTAAGACAAGGTAAAAATTCAAACCAAAAACAATGGTCGAGGGTTCAAGAAAACAAATAATCAATCTCCATTCAAAAAGGAACACTAAACACTCATAGACAAGAATTAAGTTCAAAACAACATGGACATTGACACAAAAGGCTCAAAGAGGTTAACAAAAGTTCACACACTCACAAGGTGAATTGACTATTTGGCGAGGTAGTTGTGCTTAAAATGAAACAACAGTGTCTTGATCACTTTCATGCTTTCATACAATCAACACAAACAAAATATTAAACATAATTAAATCTAGTTAAAAAAAGAATTGTGGCCTCCAAAATATATGAACAATGGAAAGCTTACTCACATTTGGGGGTAAAAAGGTACAAAAGTGATTCAATCAAAAAGCAAGTATTGAAAAAGAATGAATGGCATAGAATTTGTACAAGTGAAATTTTTCCTAAACATGTTATTCTATAGAAAGCGATAAATGAGTACCTGACGTGTACCAACTTCAAAAACTATCATTACCATACATCCGCAAGTTGAAACAATCAAATTCGGACAATCACCTCAAAATTCTTCAAGTTACCAGGCCAAAATTGAGTCCAAACAACAACAAAAGAATTAGAAAAATAATTTTATTATGTATTAATCTAAAAAGCCTAGGTGAAAGAAGGAAAAGGGAAGCCAAGTGAAACAAAAAGAATTCACTAGAGCAACACAGCAGAGCATGCTAAGCGAGCTCTACCACGCTAAGCGCACTACACTAGAATAAGAAAAAACAGGACAGCAACATAGCAGTTCTAGTGCAAATCTCCACTTATCACCTATACATCTCATTTACACAACTAAACAAAATTTAACCACACACATATTTCCTCAAGCTAATAAAAGCAAGATTTTGGAAAAACACAACTAACACAACAAAACAATCAAGTGAAAGTGAATAAACAAGTTGAAAAGTGAAGAATGATAATTTAAAACATGTCCAATTTCAACTTGTTAAAACAATAATCAACACACTACCTAAACTAACAAAAAGAAAAAATAAATACTAAAATATGTTGGTTTTATGTCGTAAGCTCAACGCTTGTTATTTACAAACCAACACATTTCTTTGGATGGGCCAAATGCTTTCACTCCCGTCTTTGCTCTCATCTCTTTTCTCTAACCGGAACTACACATCTAACCTCACTTTTGGAAAACATGAAGAGAGAAAAATATAAACATATACAAGTATAAATATACACAAGTTTCTATTTACACAATATTACAATATAGAGATTATGCGCAAAACTCAAAAATAAAGAAACTATCGCAATCCGATCTAATAAAAACACCAACCCCCGACAATGACGCCATTTTGCTAAAGAGGTAAAGCGAAAAGAAAAAGTAAGTATTTTTATAGGTTTATCGTATCGTCTCCACATGGATTAGTGCTACTGAATTGTGGTTCAACAATTTCTCGCGTTTATGAGTTTGGGGTTGAATTGGGTTTAAAGTAATTGCGTGAATGAAAAGTTATTAACAGAAAACGAATTCATTCTTCGAATAAGAGACTTATTAAGCATGCTTATAACCCACTAATCACAAATTTAAACCTATCGACCAATTATACTCAACCTACAAGACTCATCAATGTCATCACGTATCAAACATAACACCCATTGTATCATCTCGGAGGCGATCTCTCAACCAACCTCAACAACACATAAGTCAACTGTGATACTCGCATTGGCAATCTCACAACACAACATAACCAACATAGAATGATAACTCCACTCTGGATCATCCGTATGCAAGCTTTGTTGTTGTTTTCTAAGCTAATCTACTAAAGTATATGGTGATAGAGTTGGGAGAATAAAAACACCCCCCAAAACCATAACCTAGAAATGAATGAAATGAATCTTATAAAACAAATCTCAGTAGATCGCACTAAGCGGGCATGGCGCGCTAAGCGCGACTTCTTTATTTTACACATCAAACTGCCTAAAACCGCGTTAAGCAGCCTCAACGGGCTAAGCAGAATCAGAAAATCACTTCTGCCAAATTTGTCAAAACTGTGCGTAGCATGCTAGAGAATGCGGTTAGCGCGATCCCTTGAGCAGAACTTCTAAAAAATGTTCTTTTATTCTGAAAACGTGCATCTGTAGCTGTGTCTTCGACACCTTATTCCTCGATGCTCCAAATATGCAACAAATACCTACAAAATAAGTGAAATCTATCAAATGGTACAAAAATGAATCAAAATCACAATTATACACAAACTAAAGATATTTGCAAACAAAGCGGTGAATCATTCAATGAATATTAACAAAAGAAACGATAAGTGAAAATACACAAAACAACTATATTTTGGCACTTATCAACATTCAATTGCTAACCCAATTTGGTGTAACTCACCTACATCTGGGGGCTACCAAGCAAGGAAGGAAATTCACTATTACAAAATTAATTTGAAGCTAAACTCCCACGTTTACAACATCTCACTTAATCCCTGCCCAATGCAAGTTCTACATAGGCACTTCCTAGATATGAGAACCCCTTCACTTCCAATCACTACAATGATATCAAACTCCCAATCACAGTGAAAGACAGTCCCAATCCCAAGAAATGCAAGGGAGAACATACTTCCAAATTACAAATACTTAGTTAAGACTCTTAACTAAGGATAATACTTGGGTTGCTTAAAAGCTTGCACCAAGAACAATACTAAACTCTTTACTTAAAAGCTTAGAGGAGTACAATACTTAACTCATTACCTAAAGGTTTCTGAGTGAGAACACTATGTCTACCACAAGTATTAAAAGATACAAGGGTGACTTACACCTTATTGAACACGAGAGACTCTCAAACCTAAACCCTTATTTTACAATCTGTTAAGAGCTACATTTCCATAGGTCTTGGTCATCCTTTTATAAGCCTTCAAATGTCCAAGGGATTCGAAGTCTCTGCCCAATTATTCCTTAATCCATGCGCTGATTACTGTAGAGAATATCTCCTTAAATCTTTGAACAAATCGTCGAGTACCCTAAATTAGCTCAACAACCAAATTTAGAAACTTTTAATGTTGTTGGAGATTTGATTCACTTATTCCAGAGTGCATATTCTTGACCTGTGAAAATAACTAATATATATCCAAAAAGAATCTCAAAAAATGAAATCAAATCTTGTCAAGAAATATCAAACAGTAGCACCTGCTGCATCAGACCAACATGTCATGACATTGTCTTCGACATTTGGTTGAGAAGCATATAATAACACATCCTATTATGACAAACCATGTTTTGCCAAAATTTAGTCAATCACAAAACCATGGTACTAACAATCTCCCCTTTGACAAATTTTGGCTAAAAAGATATTAGCACAAAAATCCAGGAGAGAGGAATAAAACCATAAATAGGGTAAGACTTTAGATTAGAAACAAGATTTATTTCTACCCCTGTCACAAGTAACCCAACCAGAAAAAGAAACAGACCAAAATTGAGGAAAACCCAAACAACCTGCATAAGCTATACAAGTTCACACATTTGATACTCATTTCCTTAGAACCACACACATGAGCTACCAATATCACATATAAACAGAATGTTAGAACATCTGGTTCGACATCTGTGTACACCAGAAAACACAGAAACAACAACATCACATAAGCATGACAGACTATCATGCCATTAAATAGTTGCATTCAACAAGCAACTATAACTATACAAGACTACTCCCCCCTAAGTAGCATCAAATTCCTATCACAATGTTAATCAACATGTCAAGACATGTGATATAACATTAGGAAACAACACTTTACTCCTCATTTTTATCCAAAATCTTAACAAAAAGAAAATAGAGTAAATGTAAGCCATGGAAACACTAAAGGCAGATGGAGACACAAATTAAACCACCAACTAAACAAACTACTCAAAATAAAGACTCAAAAAGTCACCATCAATACACACAGTTGCAAGACCAACACACTTTGACACTTTTACCCCCTGCAGATGACCTTCTGCACTCCTTACTTTTTCAACAGTTATACGAGATAGAAGATTGATACGGATACATTGGTTGCTAACTTACAAAATTTCTTTTGAGTTCAGCCTACTCAGAATTAACACTCTTATCCTCCTTAGCTTACAGAAAGCTAAGCTTTATAGTATAACCCTTATGCCAGGAATTATTTCTCAAGAATCTTAGCTTAGAACGATTGATTCTTAAATAGAGAGAGAGAGTACCTTACTTATTTCGAAAGGTCAGTCAATGGGAGCATTGTAGAAAAACTTGTAGTTATCCTTATTATTAATGCACCACTTACCATAAGAGAGAGACACTCTCTTTTTCTTCTACTCTTCCCAAGCTTTGACTACACAGTCTATGCTAACTGTAACCATAGCTGATTGGACAATAAAGTTTGTATGCCTCCTATGCTGACTCCATACCAGAGCAATTTTCTAAAACACCCTTCAAGATTTAAGTCTGACTTTCATTCAAAGAATTACTAGAAATGTTTTAAAATAACTTCCCAGGGATCCCAAGCTAAGGAGAACACATTTGCTTGCAACAAGATTAATGACATAAATAAGACCATTATCAATGAGATTTGTCGAGTCAAGCTTACAAATTTGGTTACTCAAAATGTAACCAACTGGCCATAGTACAATGTCATAAAATCCTCTTTGACATTGTATGCAAAAACCAAAGAGCAACAATTTCCTTCAACATTATACTTATCCTTAGTAAAGACTAGGATACAAATGAAACTTGGCTGATTCAGGAGACAAGATTGCTTTCCATAGATAGTTATCCCCACAAACATCATCACACTTGTTATTGTAAATTTATAGGGTCCCTAACTTTACTTCAACATACATTTGTCAAGGTATCCTTAAATTTTGAACACAAGATAACATCAGACTTGAACAATAATGGAGATCCCTTTACAAACCAACCTCCTTATCATCCATTCCTCTGGATACAAATACTAAACTCTAGTTGACTTAAGGAATTTTTGATTTAGTTCATGAAGCTATTCAGAGTCTTCTAACCTGGAGAATTAGTTTCCTGAGATGATGTTCCAACATTTGGTTCAACATTCTTTCCTTCCTTAATGACAACAATATCTCTATAAATTTTACTAACAATAGAGAAGCTCAGAGATGTTCATTAAGTATAGTTGGAACTCATAAAGATCCTTGAAGACTTCAAATATGTCTGATTCTTCCATGTTGTAATCCATCCATACTACTACAAAACGTGTAAACAACAACGTCATGGTCACCACGGTTCTCCCCTACATTGTGGTGACATCTTTAAACTAATACGCTAGCATACTATATTTGTTTTTTGATTAAAAATTAATTGTATATAATAATGGTTTTGGATCCAACCGTGGCGATACCATCAAGTCTTCATGGGTTCGAACCTCAACTACCTCATATATATTATTCCTTTAAATTTAAGGTGCGCCTTTCATTTTTATTTATTCTTAAATAATAAAGTTAAAGGGTTATGACTACGGTTGGTTTGTTCCACCATTGTGATATATTTATAATAAATAAATACATATTAGTACGGTTGGTAGATAACCGTTGTGAAAACATTTACCCATATATAAGTGAGTTAACTCTCACTTATTGACAGTAGTGTTGTTTCCTTCACAGTGAAACCCTAACACTCATATTTTTCTTTTCTTCTTTTCCATTAGCCGTGAATCTTGTACTTCATACGTTAAGGTATTCTTCTTCTTCCATCTTCGCCATTAACTCGTTTATCGCATGTTGTTTTTGTTGATTGTTCTCATTATTTCAAATTCATCTTCACTACTTTGTCTATGGGACATATTGTTTGTGTAGCTATGAATAAAGTACAAGAAGCCTGAAGCTATATGGAAACTTCATCTACCGTGTACTTCTTCTTCATAGCTTCATAAATAAGATGATTTTCATACTTTGTTTACATGTTGATAACTTCATATTGATTCATGTTCCACAATTATTTTAAATAAAAGGTGCGTCCTAGAAACTTATAATATATCTTTTTCGTTGATCAGAAATTCATAATATATGGTTCTGTTGCATGATGTTGTTTGAGTTTATTATATTCTGTGTAGATTGTTTGTTTCACTAACCCTCCCTTAAAATACATTCATTTAAATTGACATAAATACTATAATCTTAAAATTAAATTGTATTTGAAAACCAACTTATATGAATCATTGTTTCTGAATCACATGAGTCTCATCATTCATTTCATGTTCTTTTACCTATAGATTATGGTATAGTGACCTGGCTCCTCAGATGCATCATTGTCATTAATTATAGTTAAATTTCATTAACTATAATTTATTAGATAATCTGCCTTTTCATCAACAGTAATGATCGTAAAATTTACGATTATAAAAATTACGATGATAAGTGATGTTGATGAGGTAGATTATCCAATGTCTTGTTGTTATGGAAATTTAACTACAATCTAAGATAATGATGTATCGAAGGAGTTAGATTAATAAACCATAATATATATGTTAAAAGAGCATGAAATGGAAGATCAGATGCATGTAATAAAAAAAGCAATGGTTTGTTTAAGTTGGTTTTCAAGAATATCTTAATTTTGAGATTATAGATTTCTTCATCAATTTGAAAGCTTGTACTTATTTAGTGAGGTGTATTGGAAAACAAGACATCTACATATTATATAATAAACTCTGACCACTTTTCATAATAGTTATATATTTTAACCATGCTAAAAGGTGATTTATGGTTCATATAATTTGTGTTGATGGGTTTTGAACCCAATACCTATGTGTAAGTATCATAACGGTGGATAAGTATAACCATTGTGATAAGTGGCACGCGTCCTGCCTTTCAATAAAAATTTCCAGACCGTGATAAAAACCGCAAACTTACAACCATACCCTACGTGATGGTACCCCTTTTCCAACCGTTGTTAAATGGGTTTTCCGTAGTAGTGCCAATTCCTTTTCAGAACAACAATTAAGTATAGACTTGGTTTTACTCACCATTTGAAACCTAAATTTCCTTTGTAGAGGTTAATCAAGAGCTTATGATAACTTTTCATAGATTTGACTTTAATTTATTTCAAAGTTTATCAAAAATATCAACAACCATCACAAGGGCATACATCAATTCAATCAAGACTCTTACCTTGCAAAAACCTTATGAGGTTCACAAGAGGAAGTTCTAGAAATAGAGCAACAGACTAATGTTGAAACCTTTGTTGTGATACTTCATCTCCACTTCCTTGGACATCTGAACATCATGCTTCCCATTAGTGATCAATTATTCACAACAAGACCTTGATCACACCAACTTTATTTATGGCCAAAGTAGTAACACGGTTGGTAGAATGATACATAATGCTCACCTTAAGCTTTCTAAACTAAAACACGTGACAAGCCCAACCAACATCCTATCTTTTTTTGTTGAGATCTAAAAATTATCACAGGAGAGACATCTTCAAAATAGGGCCCGACCTTTAGCTAGAGAACCCAATGTATGTTATGATGATGAAACATCATTGACTCAGTTGATTTTCAAACCCTTCCTTTTCATCATGTAGATGCAGATTATCCTCTTGTTGACAAACTTCTTCAATTTTGATGCATAATTATTGGAAAGAAGTAACCCATCTCAACATGATATCAAAATTCTTCACTAGGAGCTCTAGGTCATACTTCGGAGATTCACCAACAAGATTATCAATTGAATAAGTCAAGGTATAGAGAGAACCTTTTTAATTTTGATGTCAGAACAAATGTTCTAGACTATTGGACTTGACCTTCTATCCATTCTTCATGGTACCTGGTCAAAATTACTCCCAAGCAACACAACTTCAAAGGATAACACTTCAGCAGCAACCATATCATAATGCTCTTCCATTTATCTTACTCCCAGCTGGTGGTCAATTGAACTTATACACAGGATGACACCTTCAAGACAACTCTCTTGAAAAAAGATATGAGAATCTTCCAAACCAACTTATCTTCTAAAAAATCTTCTCCCAAAGAGCTAAAAGCTTTTGAATTAACCAGAGAATTCAAGAAAAGTCATGAATTGCTTTCGGCATCTTTCTTCTTCAAGCCTTTTAGGATGAGATGTAAACAACTAGAAATCTACACCTTAGATGCGACTGAGAGAGGTCTTGAGTGAATCCCAAGCAATTTTGGCCATATCACACATCCTTATAAACCTAACAGATCCTTACCACTTCTCTGGACAGAGAACATCTCAACATATTATGACTTTCAAGAACAGATCTTTCTTTAGCCTTAACACCAACTATGAGTCGTCAAAGTTCTTCCATCAGAGGCATATACAGCAGTAGAAAAATTAAAATTGTCTCAACATATTCCAGGCAAGATGTCAAGATATCTTATAGGACATCATGCACAGATAACCATCAGTCATTGTCACAAAAACATCCTCATTACAACCATCCATAGTTGTAACCTTAACACAACCATCAATAGTTGTGACCTTAAGACAAACATCAGTAGTTGTCACATCAACATTACAACCATCAGTAGTTGTGACAGTAGCACAACCATCAGTAGTTGTGATATAAAAATAACCATCAATAGTTGTTTTAGCAGTAACAGAAACTGTAAAAGAGCATACAGAAGAACCAAACAACCATCCATAGTTGTCCATTGAATCCAAGAAGCTGTCATCCTAGCCTTCCAATCGCCAAATAGTACCAAAAAGACACTCCTTGAAGCTCACCCAATGACACAGGGTGCCTACACTGATGCCAATTGAAATTCTGGCACTTACATAATATGGTAGAACTGATGTTAAAAACATCAGTATATGATGTCATGATGGATGTTACAACATATGTCAACAGACTGAATAGAAATACCAAACTGATATATTATGCAGAATTATAAATGCAGAATGATAAAGAAGACAATTAATTGTTAACCCAGTTCGGTGCAACTCACCTACATCTGGGGGCTACCAAGCTAAGAAGGATAATCCACTATTAGAAGTATTAGTTCGAAGCTAAACTCCCCTATTTACAACCTCTCACTTAATACCTACCTAGTACAACTTCTACCTAGGAACTTCTTAGATATGAGAACCCCTCTCAAATCCAATCACCGTAGTGATATCTAATTCCCAATCATAGGGAAAGACAATCCCAATCCCAAGAACTTCCAGGAAAAACATATTTCTAAATTGCAAATACTTAGTTAGGATTGTTAACTAAGGACAATACTTAGGTTACTTAAAAGCTTCCACCAAGAACAATACTCAATGATCTTTACTTAAAAGCTTAGAGGAAAATAATACTCAACTCATTACCTAAAGTTTTCTGAGTGAGAACACTATGTCTACCACAAGTATCAAAAGATACAAGGGTAACTTACACCATAGTGAACACGAGATATTCTCAAACCTAAACCCTTATTTTACAAATTGTTAAGAACTACATTTCCCTAGATCTTGGTCTTCCTTTTATAAGCCTCCAGATGTCCATGGGCTTCAAAGTCTCTTCCCAATTATTCCTTAATCCATGCGCTGACTATTGCAGAGAATATCTCCTTAAATCTTGGAACAAATCTTCAAGTATCCTAAATTAGCTCAACAACCACATTTAGAAACTTTTAATGTTTTTGGACATTTGATTCACTTTTTTCATATTGCATATTCTTGATCTGAAAAATAACTGAGATATATCCAAAAGAAATCTAAGAAAATCAAATCAAATCTTGTCAAGAAATATCAAACAGAAGCGCCTGCTGTGTAGCGGTAGAAATATTGTGACTAAGCCATTGGATTGACTTAACTCGTACAGATTAAATAAAAATCGCCACCGTGCTTTATTGTTTCTAAAGGAAATGGGAAGAGAGCGAATAAACCCAAAAAAGAGGGGGAGAGAATCTAGGTACGGAGGTTGGTTATGAAAAGGGAAGTTATTAGCACCCTAAACATCTACAGTACTCCGCATGATCCTCTTTGAATATCTGTGTATTTTGACTATAAAAGGTGCATACAAAAATAGGATGGTGGAGATGAGAAAAGAAGTATTTTTTACAATTTTGCACCTGCCGCAGTTGTGAACCTTTAGTGCCTACGTACCACCTTCCGTGCAATAGGATATCAGGGTACTCGTAGTTTACCTTAAAAATTTTAAAACACATGTGTGTTGGTTAATTTTAAGAGAAGAGACATCATCGTCATATCCGAGTGGAAAACATAATTACTACCCACGATTATGAGAAAGGATAATTTGCATCATCTAAAAGTGGAGGATATAACTTCGATGTTAAAATCAATAAAGCCTCACTCGATACCCAAGTGGAAAATATCTCACTTTACTACATATCGTAGAAGTATAGTAGCTTGCATCACTACAAGAATCGACAAGTGTCTAATATTTTGAGAAAAGTTTTTAAAGTAAAAAGCCAAAGCGGAAAAATGGTTTGAATGAGGTCAATTGACTTTTAGTCTTGAGAAAGATGTTAAAGCATGATTTAATTGATTAAAGTATGATTACAAAAAGCTTTTTGAAAATGCATGGACCTAAGTCCAAGTTTATTAAGAAAGAGGTTCAAGATAGAAAACAAGAAGAGTTTTGAAAAAGAGGGAGAATATTTTTGAAATTAAAGAAGAGAGGAGGAGATGAAGGGACTATCTTAAAGCATAAGGTAAAAGCTAAGGAAAAGAATGATCTAACTAACAAGAAGTCAACACTTAACATATGAAGTCAATGTAGAATTCACATTCTTTGGATTGAAACCAAGCAAGTAAAAATACTAAACCTCTGAGAAATACCAAGCTTCAGATGAATTAAGTCTTCACAAAAATTGGGTAGAGTAACGGCTGTATACAGAGGAATTCTCAATCACAGACAAAGCATGTAATCAAAATAACCTGCACACAAAGAAAATCAACCCAATGCCTTGGAGTAAACCCCAAGAACTTCAGACAAAATAACAATAGAGCAACAAGGTCCCAAAATATCAAGGCTTCTAATCCTAATTCCGAGAGTTATACAACTCCATAATGCCAAGGATAGTAACCAAATAGTCCAAGTAACCTTAAGACTTTTATTGTTCAAGTTGGTTATTAAGTGTCTTCAAAAGAAAATAAAAGCTCAAATGAGCAAAGATAAAATGACATAAAGATAAATTCTCAAGCTAGAAAAAGAGAAATGGCATAGAATATAAATGCTAAAGTAAATGGTATATAAAAATAAAGGCACAAAATAAAGGCATAAAGTAAAGTTAATTGTTAGTGAATTAGAAGTTACAAGGTTAGTTGAATGACCATATTGAAGCTTGCATTTGAAAAGTCATTATAAGATTGATAAAATTAAAGCTTCTCAACAAAATATCATTTTCTTTTTACCAAGTATATCATTCATTTCAAGTGCTCAAGCAAACACATATGATCAATGATGTTCAACCGATTCACTTAAACCAAAGTTGTGAAGTTCATTGATGATTGATAGAATTAAAGCCTCCTAACAATGAACTTCAAAGTTATTGGATCAAAGGTTTCAAATTAAACATACTTGGGCTTGCAAACATATGTTTGGGCCACGAATGATCCTTTTTTGAATCGGGGCAAATTTAGCGCTATGTTAAGCAATCGTAAGTAGACTTATGTAGAAGTCACACCTATTTTGAGGCCTATCAATAGCAATCTATATACCAACATGTTAGATAAATGATATGTAGATCATTCTCTAAAAACATGTAGCACAAATAAAAACAAAAAATGGGTGAGATGAAGAGGGAGGGGATGTATCAGATGAAACTAGGGTTTCATATATCATCAACATCATTCATCTATTTTGGTGGATTTGGTTTTTCAATCTATCAACACCCGAGATCCAATGAGGTCGATGAACTTGTCCAAAAATAACAATCAAGTATCTCTAAATCAAGACCAATCAAAATAATAAAATATATTTAATACAAAACAAATTTTAAATGATTTAAAAAAGAAATAATTTGTAAAATACATAACATGTATTAAAACACCAAATAAAAATCCTAAAAAAAATAAGAGGTCATTTGGATTGCACGATTTAGAGCACCTTAAGACTTGATTTTTATTTTGTTAGCTTCAGTGAAGTTCAAGGAAGAAGAATCAATAAAGAAATTGGAGCTGGAAGTGCTCTAAATAGGAATTCGAAGTTGTAGAAATGGAGCTTTGCAAGTGAGTTTGGCAGGGCTTCTTTGGCACTTCAAGCTTGTGAAAATGAGTGAGATATGATCCTTATTTATATCTGATCATGATGTAAGGCTCAAGCGTGTGAATTAGATGCAAAATCAATGAAATCATGTGAACCTGCTAAGTGGAAAAGTGTGACTTTACATGGCTCAAAACGCAGCAAAATGGATGGTTCAAGCGTCGTTTCTCATTATTGCAAGTCCCTAAACATGATTAGACACTAAATTGATCCTTAAACATGTTTATAATTGGGTTTAAACGGATTTTTAAATCTGACTCTACATGAAACTTCAGCTTCAAGATACCAACTTTGCAACCATGGCGCACATAACTCAGGAAGCTTTATCACATGATTCTTGAAGCATTTGAAAGAAAAGGTCACAATATTTACAATGTGACAAGAAATGCATCATTTGGAGATACGAGCAAAAAGTTACATTACTTTGAAATTATGAAAAAAATATGATTTTTGTACTTAGAAATATTTCTAAGTATGGGACCTCAAAATGACCTATAATGTTCTTCAAAATTACACGACCTTCCACTCAAAATTTTTTCTTGATATCTGAAGATGAGATGAATAGACCTCGTGAATTGAATTGTGGAATTGAGATCACTCAAAAATTATAAAAATTGAGAGATTTATGGTTTTTGGAAGATGATGAACAAATTTGAGAAAATTCACAAAAGACCTATAATCTTTTTAATTCTTCCACAACTTTCCAAGCATTTTCAAGTCTTCCACATTGAAACAAAGTTGTAGTAGACATACCAAAGATTATTATGGAAAAAGAATGGGCTCAAGGAGATAAAAATTGACCAAGTTATGATCATTAGTGATCTTTCATTCAAAATTTTCCTTAGATCCCTGAAGAACTTGTTAAGGACTCTTTAAAGAGAATAATGGCTTTGGAGTCAATCAAAAATCTCAAAAAATGAGAAAGATATGGTCCTTGGAAGTCAACAAGTCCTAGCTCAGAGTGTCAAAAGGACTTGAAACCCCTTTCTACTTTTAATGATTTTTCTTGCACAATTGGATCTTGTAATGTGAAGAGAAGTTGTTGTAGATGATGGTGAGAATCCATAGCAAAAATAACCAACTCAAAATGTTGAAAATCGAGAGAGTTATGCACTTGTGATCACTTAATCAAGCACTTGCTCAATTAGGTCAAACTTGTTGAACCAACCTTGAATCTTTTTGAACTTCCTTGACAAAATAAAGCACGGTGAATCAAAATAGGCCTTTAAATGATGTTGTAATACGGTGAGATATTTGACTTGGGTGTTTTGCGTTTTATCGCAAATGTTGGGGATAGCAAGAGTCACCACCAACTTTTATTTTATCCAATAAAGGAAAGGGTGAAAATAACATGAAAGACCTTTTGAGAATTTTCTTGAGTTCGGGGGGTAGATTATGAAAAGGGAAGGTGTTAGCACCCTTTTCATCCGTAGTTATCTACGGGATCTTAATTGCTAGTTCACTTTGAAATGCTTTGTGTTTGTGTAAGTTTGAAAGTATTTTGAATACGCCTTCGTTCGGAAAACTTTGTAATGATTCTCGTATCATTGAGAACGCATACAAAGTGTTGGTTTAGAAAATATTTATTGAAAGGGAGTGTTTGGAAAGATGTTTTGAAAATGCCAATGTAAGGAAATTTTGTAATGATTATCGTATTGTTGAGAATATGTACAAAATGTTTGTTTTGAAAAGTGTTTGAAAATGTGAAATGTGGAAATGGTTTTGTTTGGTTTGGAAGCAAGCAATTACGAGCAATCTACCTACTCAAAAAGATCTTTTTTATTTTCCTTCTCTTTTAGATAATGCTTGCCTACCATTAGTTAGTAGGAAGCCTTATCATTGGATGTGAGGGACAGGCGTGGATCTTCATATAGTTATAGAAGGTAACTTGTAATATACTTTAGCAATTGTCATAAGGGATTAAGATATTTTACCGAAGGCAACATTGAAGGGTCATTGAGGGACTACGATATTTTAATCTAGGGTCTTTTGCTAAAACATCTCACGTTCGAGGGAAATGACTGTTTATATCCGAGACAACAAGTGAGGTTAACCCTAGAGGTGCATGTGTGTAAGGTGTTTTGTTTTCATTTTTTTAATCTTGGATTAGGATTGTCTAATGTTTGATTTTAAGTCTTGTCATACAAACCCTAATTACTAACAATAAGGAAAGCGATAAATTGCGGAATTGAAATGTCCTACGCTATTACATAGCTTTGGAAATGAGGGGTACAAGTTTGTGAATAGGGGAAGAACAGAAAAAAAAACCCTAATTATCTATTACAAACCATGTACATAAACAATAACGTGAAATAAAAAAATGCGCAAAAGAATATGAAGATGTAGAAAAGAGAAAAGAATTGTTTTTTTTTGTGGTGATTTTTAATAGTGAAAAAGGTTTAGTATTTTAACCTAATTGATGATTTTATATTTGAAAGAAATTAGTAATCCTAAATAAATTAAACTAACATAGAGATTAATTAAAATGGGAAATAATTTAAATATAGAAAAAAACCTAAATCTAAATTAATTTTAAAAGATAAATTAATTATTAAGAAGTCTTTTTGAAGTTTTATTTGTTTGGAAAAAATGAAGAAAAATAAAATAAATAAATCTAGTTATTCAAAAAAATATATTTTTTGTATTTCTGGTTAAACAAAAATAAATAAATAAATAAAAATAAAGAAAATATAAAGAATATAAAAAATATTGGGCCTGGGTGTTGCAAAGTAAAAGGGGTATGAAAAAAACAATTTTGTTAGGCCCAAAGTAAATTTGTTTGAAATCAGAAAAATAATAAAAGGATGGGCCTGTGTTGTTATGAGTAATTTGAGGGGTGTATGAAAGAAAAAACAAAACAGAATGAGGCCCAAGTTCTGGGAAGCCCAACGCTTATTTACTATCCAGTAAGGCCAACTCTTGAGAGTGCATCATGGCCTTGCATTATGGAGCATGGGATTTATCTAGGTGACGATCATGTGGTGATAGTGAGAGGAACACCATGCGCGCCCCAGCCTGTTTGTATTGAATCTGAAATAACAAATTATGTGAAAAATAAAAGGGTACCACTGGGGCTCGAACCCAGTTCCTTATACACAAATGCCTTAGCACACACGCTTCTCTACCATTGGAGTGGCTGTTTCATCCGTTTATAATAAAAATTCAACTAAATATAAAATAAAATCATTTCTGAATTTTGAACTTCATCTTCTTCCTCCTTCGCGCGCTGACAGTAACAACAACACCATTTTTGATTTTTTGGAACTTCCTCATTTCTCAACCAAATTAGAAAATGTAAACATGAAACTTGCTTGAAATTTCACCACAAATCCAACCATATAAATTTCATAAGCTATAATCAAAGATGAATGAGAATTTTGTTGGTACCAAATTAAAACCTATTTTTTTCCTGAAAATTCATTTCCAAAATTCTCCACGTACAGTTAACATAATTGAAAATTAAAGGTATGGTTAGCTTCAGGGAAATGATGTCTACATTTTTTATTCACAAAGTAACCAATGATGATTCTTATGTAGGAAGTTAAAAATTGAGAAAAATTACCTCGAAACTGGAAATCGTGTTTGGATTTTGAGCACTCCTGGAGGTGTTGTGATGATCTGGATAGCTTCACTGAACTCCTATGAAGCTATTTCAATGCTTACTTTGAGCTGATAGTGGCTGAAACTTCCTAGAGAAGTCAAGTTACAGGTTACTATTTTTGAGTTTGGAGGATGATGAAGATGAAGTTACAGTTATGAAACATGGGTAGGGATGAGTTTTATATGATGTGTATATGATGCTTGAATGATTTAGAATGGGAACACACGAGGGGATTATATGTTTGATGTTTTTGGCCAGAAGTTGCAACAATGGAGGTTTTGTGTATAATTCTGAGTTTCAAGGAGTTTGTGAGTGTTTAAAGGCTTGTGAATTCGTCATATGGCTTTCAAACAACCTCTCTATTTATAGAGGAAAGGTTTTAGAACTTGCATTAATCAGAATCAAGAGATCACATGTTATGGTTATGTGACTTGGTTTTAATGCAAAATTGAAATGTATAATTTCAATGCATGGTACAAGGGCTCATAGGGTGGTTGACAAGCTTGTATATGGTTGTTTATTGCTTTGAAATGTTTTAGAATCAGAAGCAACAATGTATGGGATTAAGGAGAGTTGACATTATGTATAAAACAACATTTCAAGAATTGCAATGTTAACTTTGTGCCAAAAATGGAATAATAACTTGGACAATGGCTCAAGCACTTGGATCATAGCTCAATCAGTTGTGTAAATAACTAATTACGGAGTGATTTTAAAGTTAGAAGCCTGCAAAGCAAGATTTATTCAGCATGCTTGAAGATCGGATCATAAGGTTCATCATAAAATGACCTAAATTCAAGAAAGGATGTCCAACTTCTTCTCTTCAATTATCCTAGCTCAAAAATGATCTCTTCAAGTTCCTGGACATTTTGGAAATATTGAAACATTGTCTACAACCTTAATGTTTACCACTTTGGCTAAATCATATTGGAACTAGTTGAAAAATGGACAAGAAGTTGGGACAAAAATCTGACCAAACTTGCTAAAATTTTCACTAACTATTTTGTAAAAATATCATTACTTCATGAGCCTATATCTTCCAATCTAATAATTTTTTGGACATAAACCCTCGAGGATAAAGTTGTATAATTCATCAAGATCTACAACTTTCATGTTGAAAGTTTTCCTTGAATCATCTTGCATCTTGGTGAAACATTGTCATGAAGTAGTAAAATTGCCAAGGTCAAAAAACACTTGGAATTTTTATAAGTATTGGAAATATTGACTTTTGTAAACTTTTCTTGAACTTCTTAATTATTTATGATAAAGTTTGATATTTTTGAATGTCTTGATGAATTTTGATCTTTGAAATTCAATGTTAACCAAAAATTCAAAGTTTGACTTTTTGTATGTCAGTTGACTTTTCATCAGTTGATCCAAATTCAACTATCAACCCTTTGATCTTGAGAAGTGATTTGAGCTATGAAATCAGGTCAAGAAATTGTGTTTGAATCCTTAAGATCCTGCTTCAAGCCATTAGGTCATGTACTAGGTCAAAAGTCAATGTTAGTCATTCTCAATAAAACCCTAATTTTGACAATTTTGCCCCTTTAATGATTTGAATGCTTTCCTTGAGGAATTATGATCAAACCTTGATCAATTGATGAATATGACTTCAAAATGTTGATGTTGGTAAAAAATCTTGAAGTTTGACTGTATGTTGACCACAATTGACTTTTTATCCAATACAACTGATTTTCAATCATCTGAGCAATTGACTGAGCAAATTTGTGATGTAAGACTTGAAACTTGGTATGGTAATTATTGGAGACCTATAATGAACCACAAAAGTCACTTTAGTCATTAGAAGTCCAATTTCCTTTGAGAAAACTAAAATCCTAATTTGTGGACTCAGTGCTTAGGAGGTGAGCTTGTTTGATCAACTCATGAGAATCCTTGAGCATTTGAGGACTTTTTGTGAGAAATGTCTTGAGAAAATAGAGGGTAAATTTTGGGGTACAACAGGTGCCCCTGTTCAATCTTCTTAAACCTGAAGATCTAGATTGGCATGTTCTCCATTCGCATCTTGAAGGTGGAAGATGATTGAACACTCAAGTACCCAAAAATTTGCACTCGCTTGTGCACAAAGTAATGATGTTGGTTGATTATGCCTAGAATGGGCTTAAAGATGCCATTTGGAGAGGCAATGAGGAGTTGTAGGAGATGGGCTTATAGATGCCATCCAAAGTATTTGTTGATAAAGAAATTAGACTAAGTCTACGTTCGACTTTAACTGGGAGAAGTATCAGAATAAATCTTTGGTCGATTTAATCTGAGCCAAAAAAGGTCTACTGAGAGAAGTATCAGAATAAATCTTTGGTCAATTTAATCTGAGCCAAAAAAAGTCTACTGGAAAAAGTATCAGAATAAATCTTTGGTCGATTTAATTTGAGCCAACAGAGGTCTTTAAATCTTTAACTGGGAGAAGTATCCGAATAAATCTTTGGTCAATTTAATATGAGCCAGAAAAGGTCTACTGAGAGAAGTATCAGAATAAATATTTGGTTAATTTAATCTGAGCCAGCAGAGGTCTTTAAATCTTTAAATGGGGGAAGTATCAGAGTAAATCTTTGGTTGATTTAATCTGAGGCAGAAAAGGTCTACTGAGAGAAGCATCAGAATAAATCTTTGGTCGATTTAATCTGAGCCAACAGAGGTATTTAAATCTTTAACTTGAAGAAGTATCAGAATAAATATTTGGTCAATTTAATCTGAGCCAACAAACGTCTTTAAATTTTTAACTGGGAGAAGTATCAGAATAAATCTTTGGTCGATTTAATCTGAGCCAGAAAAGGTCTACTAAGAGAAGTATCCGAATAAATATTTGGTCGATTTAATCTGAGCCAACATAGGTCTTTAAATCTTTAACTGGGAGAAGTACCAGAATAAATCTTTGTTCGATTTAATCTGAGCCAGAAAAGGTCTACTGAGAGAAGTATCAGAATAAATCTTTGGTCGATTTAATCTGAGCCAGCAGATGTCTTTAAATTTTTAACTAGGAGAAGTATCAGAATAAATCTTTGGTCGATTTAATTCGAGCCAGAAAAGGTCTACTGAGAGAAGTATCAAAATAAATCTTTGGTCGATTTAATCTGAGCCAGTAGAGGTCTTTAAATATTTAACTGGGAGAAGTATCAGAATAAATCTTTGGTTGATTTAATATGATCCAAAAAAGGTCTACTGAGAGAAGTATCAAAATAAATATTTGCTTGACTTAATCTGAGCCAAAAAAGGTCTACTGAGAAAAGTATCAGAATAAATCTTTGGTCGATTTAATCTGAGCCATCAGATGTCTATGCTTGATTGTATCTGAAAAATATGTTAGAGTGAGTCAATGCCCGTCTGTATCTCAAAAGTTGATAAGAATGAGTCTTCGCCCGACTGTATCTAAAAAATTTATGGGAACAAGTCTACACCTGACGGAATCCAAAAGTGGATCAGAATGAGTCTTCACCCAACTGTATCTACAAGTGGATTAGAATTAGTCTTCGCCCGACTGTATCTGAACCATGCTTTCCAAAATGAAACTCTGGGAAAGGTGTTTAAGTTGCTGCTTATCATGTAGATGGTCACCCCATCCTGTTTCGAGAATTGATCTATAATCTGCTTTGTTGGTAAAACCGTCTTGTTTTGGGAGTTCATATCATTGGTGATAAAGATAGTCACCTCGTCCTGTTTCGGGAATTGATCTTTATCTGACCATAAAGAAAGAAAGATAGTTTCCCTATCCTGTTTCGGGAGTTAATTTTCAATCTGTTCATGTAGATAGTCGCCCCGTTCTGTTTTGGGAATTGATCAACAATCTACTTTGTTGGTAAACCTGTCTTGTTTCGGGAGTTCATACAATTGGTGATAAAGACAGTCTCCCCATCCTGTTTCGGGAATTGATATTTATCTGACCATAAAGAAAGAAAGAAAGATAGTTTCCCCGTCTTGTTTTGGGAGTTAATCTTCAATCTGTTCATGTAGATAGTTGCCCTGTCCTATTTCAGGAATTGATCTACAATAAGTTCTTAACAGATAGTTGCCCAGTCTTGTTTCAGGAATTAATTTGTGGTTGGTCATCCAGATAGTTGGCTCGTCTTGTTTCGGGAATTAATCTGGAACCTGCTTTTGTTAGTCGTAGAGATAGTTGCCCCGTCTTGTTTTAGGAATTAATCTATGACTTGCTTACGTAGATAGTCGCCTCGTCCTGTTTCAGGAATTGATCTACAACTTGTTCTTCACAGATAATTGCCCTGTCTTATTTCATGAATTAATCTGTGGCTGGTCATCCAGATAGTTGACTCGTCTTGTTTCGGGAATTAATCTGGAACCTGCTTTTGGTGGCCATAGAGATAGTTGCCCCATCTTGTTTTGGGAATTAATCTCTGACTTGGTTACGTAGATAGTGTTCCCGTCTTATTTCGGGAATTGATCTACAAATTGTTCTTCACAGATAGTTACCCTATCTTGTTTTAGGACTTAATTTGCGGCTGGTCATCCAGATAGTTGCCTTGTCTTATTTCGGGAATTAATCTGGAACCTTCTTTTGTTGGCTGTAGAGATAGTTTCCCCATCTTGTTTCGGGAATTAATCTCTGACGTGGTCACATAGATAGTTGCCCCGTCTTGTTTCGGGAATTAACCTTGGACCTATTTGAGAATTATTGCTGATATTCGTCTGTTGATTGATCTTTCCTAAAAAGGTAAAGAGATAGTTGTATGCAATATCATGATGCATGAAATGCATTGCGTAATGATGTTCTCAAAATAAAGGAGACCTTTCTATATGTGTTTCGTATGCATATGATATGACGCATGAATTTGAAATGTTGTTGAAGTGTATTTGTAAGCCCGTGCAGTATCTTTGTCTGGGAAAATAAATCCCTGACTGTTGCTGGGGATGAAGAGTATGTGTATCTTCAATCTCATCTAGAATGCTTCCATTGGGGATTCCTGCTTGCTATTTGAGGAAACTCCACTGAGGAATATTGATTTATGCTTTTAGGGAGAAGAGTTCAGGAACCTTGGTTGTCCGTTGCTATACTGGGGAATTTAATTTTTATATACCCTAATTAGGGATAAAAGAGATGGATAACCTTCTGAATCTTATGCGGAAGATAATTCTTATATACCCTAACTGGGGATCAAAGAGATGGATAACCTTCCGACTCGTCTGGGGAGGACAATTCTTATATACCCTGACTTGGGATAAAAGAGATGGATAACCTTCTGACTCGTCTAGGGAGGATAATTATTATATACCATGGATGGGGATAAAAGAGTTGGATAACCTTCCGACTTGTCTAGGGAGGATAATTCTTATATACCCTGACTAGGGATAAAAAAAGACGGATAACCTTCCAACTCGTCTGGGGAAGATAATTATTATATACCTTGACTGGGGATAAAAGAGATGGATAACCTTCCGACTCATCTGGGGAGGATAAATTTTGACTGATATTTGGTCTGGTTCCAGGTTTCGTAGCAACTCTCTGGGGATAGTGGCAATTTAACTGGGGAGAAGAATTTTGTCAGTGATTTGTAGTAGTCTGAGGAATAGACTATAGTTGGGAAGACTGCAGTCTGCTGGAGAAATAAACCCTGTTGATGGAGAAATACTCTGCTGAGGAAAAAATTCTCCTTGGGAAATTGAATTTTTCTAAAGAGAAGAAATCTATAGAAGTTTTACAGCTTTCACACTCAGACGGGGAAGAGAATTTCTATGAACTGTACTAATTGGAACTCCGTAGGTGGGCGATATTTCCGGGGAGAATATCATGCTCATTTATCTGCTAGGGGGATCTTCTAGTGAGTATGACTATGTTATCAGCTGGAAGATGCACCACTTTCTGTTTGAAGGCATTTTAGACTTACCGGGGAATGTATCTTTGTTGAAGATGAGCTGGTGAAGATGACTCTATGGGGATAATCCCATGGAGATTGCTCTGTGGGGATGAATTGAATATTGTCCTATCTCCTACAGTCCTTAGAAAATGCTAATTAAAGTGATAAGTCTTTTACGAATAGACAAGTGAGGAGATAACGGGACATAGCCGAACGCTTTAATCCCTAACTTTTGCCTGGATCGTCTTTTCAGATTTTCAGTCCACCGGGATACCCTTTTTTTCCTAAGCCACCTTTTCAGGTTTTCGACTTGCCGGGTGTACCATATTTATGTATATATATCCATAATTTTTTCCCTAACCCTTTTGGTTCGCCGGGATGCCCTTACTTTTTCCTAGGCCAGTCAACCTAGAGGGTCTTTTTTATGCGTAGTATCTTCCAACTATGTTCGCGTTCACAGGGTGCAGAGAGTTGTCACTGTAAGTGTTGTAGAACTTCCATAAAATGTTTGCTTGATCGCACGTGACCTTTCATATGTGGGAGCCCGTTTTCCCTTGGGTTAGTCTTGTGCACCCAATGTTTGATGTTTTTGATCAAGTTTCTGATAGTCTTGACCTTCCCTAGTATTTTTCTAAGAACTGTTATGGAAGATCCTAAGACATGATATTGACACCATCTGATACTATTAGCACATATAAGCAATTTTATGATACCAAAAGATTCATATTTCAAAGTGGTTTTTTGCTGGAACCCCTGATCAATGTAACATGCCCCAAGTGATTCAGAGGGAGATTTGCCCCTGGCTATTCAACACTTTTGGGAGATTCTTTGAATCTCGACTTGACTGCCACATATGAGTTTGACAATAACATGTCATGCCCCATAGATTATGGAAGGTTTGTCATTGGAAGTGTCTTTCTATTTTAAGTGATTCCGTTCATTGAGAGGATTTTCGTTCATTGGATATTCGTCGTGCGAATTTCTCTGCTGTCGAACAATTAGTTATATGCAAATAGTTGTATTTAAAATGAAAAGCTTATGTATATCTTGAAAAAATGCTTTTTTAGTAAAACGAAATTTTCAAGAATGTGATATCAACTCAGGATTTATGGCAAACCTTACAAGAGTCAGGATACCTTTTCGTAACTGTATACTTTCAAACTAACCCATGCTTCAACTAGGACTTTAAGGGTTGTAACGTGGCCTGGTTCATGGTCTAAGAAACAAAAGATAAGGCTCAAATTTTATTTGTACCCAACCCGTTCTCTGTGATGTTATTCAACCTTAATACTCGGTTAATTGTGTGTTTAGATTATAATTGAGTCTGGAATGATATTTTGGTGATGGTTTGGACACTGGAAGTTTATTTGAGAAGCCAGTCATTTTCTGTTGTCAAGGATTTGTAGCGACCTCTTTTTGATTTTATTATCCCTACCTTTTGCCTGAACTGTTTCTTTTGTGATTATAGTCCAGGATGCCCAAATTTTTCTTAAGTCTCCTTCATAGGTTTTGACTTAGCGGGCTCTATTTTTTGAAAGACAATGACTGCCTATTTTACGGGGAACCATCTCCGTATTTTGATTTGGAAGGACGTCTCCGATGATATTTTCTATGTACAAAGTGAAAGCTTGTGATTGAATACGCATTTGAATTAACTGAGAAACTACCCTGTCCTAGGTTATGATTAAAAGTTTCAATTTGCATGAAAAAGAAAACTCTTACTTCTTAGGTTCAAAGGGGTTGACTAGGGATTATCCTCCTTATAACTCCACTGTTTAGGATTTGAAACAACGCATGTACATCGTCAGCAAGGTCTATTCAAAAACATACTATAGAGATTACAATATTTTTTCGTCATCCTCCCTCTAAAGGCTTATAACTTTTAATCAAGAATTGAATATCACTAAAGGAAGTAAGAACATAGTTTAAGTATAGTGAAAACAAATGGATTAATTCAAGACAAACATATGCAATGCATTAATGAGAACAACCAAAAGTCTGACATAAAGATAAATGTTTGAATCAACTAGAGAAATTACAAACAAAAATTCGAATGAACAAAAAGCTTCTCCCCCTGAACTTGTCACCTTAGATGGTGTGCCTTGCAGCCTCGACATTTGGGGGATAACAGAAGAACTCGATATGACCATATTGCATGAACTCAACAATTCCTTCGTCAATCAACTCCTGAATCTTGTGTTTCAATGCCCAACTGTTGTCAGTGTCATGCCTAGGATTGTTGGAGTGATATGCACACCTTACATTAGGATTGTGATGGGAAGAAGAAGTATTAGGCTTAGGATGAGGATCCTTTAATGCCACCAGCTTAGCTTTCAACATTTGTTGCAATGCTTGAGCTAATGACATGTTGGTTTCAGTAAATTGTCTTTAGGGTGTATCCTGCTTACACTGATTCCCCTGTTGTTGTTGGTGAGGGTGTTATTGGGCTTGCGATGTAGTAGCAATCCAGAAAGGCTTACTTTTAACCAAGCCAACTTCCTGTCTCATTGGAGGTTGATTAATGATTTGATCCCCAATTCTAGTCATTTGTCCCATATGGTTGTATTCGTCTTGATGGAGTTCATTGATGAGAGTTCTCAACTCTTCTTATCCCCGAGCTAAGTTTGGATAAGAGCCATCTGTCCCATCATCTGGATTCTCATTGTTGCCATCTCAGCTTGCAATTGTTTCAACTGGTCATTTTTGTTATTTTCAACATTCTTCTTGGTCATGCTCTCAGTGAGGAGGGCTTTCAATTCCTCTTGCCCCTTGGATAGATTCATGAACTTTTCTTTGAACCGGGCATCTTGAACTTGGAGATTTCTGATGGTGTGTTCGAGAGCCATCTCTACTGAAATAAATAGTAAGCAGATGACAAAACATGTATGGGGAAAACCTATTATGCCATGATGCATGGTATGTAGATGCAACGTTTTCAAGGATCTCGCGGGGTAAACAGAAGAAAATGTTAGAAATCAAATCTGACTGCAACTTTGATTGAAGAACTTCGTATCGTTGAATGTCCTTCTACGAGAATCAAGCTCACCATGTCGAGCGGGCCATAGCCTTTGATTCAAGATATCATGATTTCGTCCTTGACGGGATCTGGGTAAAGGAAAATAAATCCCATTTCCCCTTGATAGACGTTTGGTTCAATATAAACCTACATCAAATGCCCTTGAGATCCTTGAAATGGCCAGTGGAAATGATATGGTATGATGTTATGATGTGTATGTTATGCACCAAGCAAAAGTGTAAGGTGGTGAAGACAAGTATGTCTTGCAAGAGGTCTATGTTATGGAATAATGACTACAAAACGAGTCCTGCAAGTAATTGATGTCGTTTGATAATGAATACAAACAAACCCTGTAAGGAGTTCAAGTTGTTAGATAATGAAAACAAGTTACACAAGTAACGTTAGGTTAAGGTTTGCATGGGGTTTATAGGTAAATACCCTCTTGAAGTTTTAGTTGGTTCAACTTCTCCTAAAAGAAGTAACCGAGTTCTAGGAATCTCAATATCATTAATATTTCTTCATCGGGCATTATTTCAACACAAGCATCTAACTACGATCGAAATATCCCAAAATTACGATCTCAGTGAGTGTAGTATCGAGTATCAACCAACTTCAGTCTACACCAAAGCCATCTATCTCACTAATTTCTAATGGTCAAGTTGTTCAACTAAGGTTCTACAGTCAGTTAGTGCTTTTATGACACCACACATCGGACCCGTATTTTCCTTGATTCAACTCAAGGGACACCAGTACCAACAAATGTGTCACACTAACATAGCCATCGCTTCAACCATATCGGTATACGCCGTACAGTTTCCACAATCTATTGCTACTTCACTAAAATTCCCCAGATCTAGGTATAGGATCGATACAAGAAATAAACCCAAGCATAACCCAAAATATAAAGCATACAAATCAAGCAAGTAAAGAAACAAAGGTGATCTAGCTCTTAAGGTAACCCCACTTACAGTTTCCCTAATAGAGTCACCAGTTCTGTAATACGGTGGGAGAACTAACATGAGTGTTTTGCGTTTTATCGCAAATTTTCCAGATAGTGAGAGTCGCCATCGACTTTTATTTTATCCAATAAAGGAAAGGGTGAAAAGAACAGGAAAGACCTTTTGAGATTTTTCTTGAGTTCGGGGGGTAGATTATGAAAAGGGAAGGTGTTAGCACCCTTTTCATTCGTAGTTATATACGGGCTCTTAATTGCTAGCTCACTTTGAAATGCTTTGTGTTTGTGTAAGTTTGAAAATATTTTGAAAATGCCTTCGTTCGATAAACTTTGTAATGATTCTCGTATCGTTGAGAATGCATACAAAGTGTTGGTTTTGCAAATATTTGTTGAAAGAGAGTGTTTGGAAAGATGTTTTGAAAATGCCAATGTAAGGAAATTTTGTAATGATTCTCGTATCATTGAGAATGTATAAAAATGTTTATTTTGAAAAGTGTTTGAAAATGTTAAATTTGGAAATGTTTTTGTTTGGTTTACAAGCAAGCAATTACGAGAAATCTACCTACTCAAAAAGGTCCTTGTTCTTTTCCTCCTTCTTTAGATAATGCTTGCCTACCATTAATTAGTAGGAAGCCTTATCATTGGATGTGAGGGACGGGCGTGGATCATCGTATAGTCATAGAAGGAAACTTGTAAGATGCTTTAGCAATTGTCATAAAGGACTAAGATCGTTTACCGAAGGAAACATTGAAGGGTCATCGAGGGACTACGATGTTCTAATCGAGGGTCTTTTGCTAAAACATCTCACGTTCGAGGGACATGACTGTTTATATTCGAGGAAACAAGTGAGGTTAACCCTAGAGGTGCATGTTTGCAAGGTGTTTTGTTTTCATGTATTTTTATCTTGGATTAGGGTTGTCTAATGTTTGATTTTAAGTCTTATCATACAAACCCTAATTACTAACAATAAGGAAAGTGATAAATTGCGGAATTTAAATGTCCTACGCTATTACATAACTTTGGGAATGGGGGTACAAGTTTGTGAATAGGGGAGAACAACAACAAACCATAATTATCTATTACAAACCATGTACATAAAAAATAATGCGAAATAACAAAGGTTTAATGTAGAAAGGATAAAAGAATTGTTTTTTTTTGGTGATTTTTTTATAGAGAAAAAGGTTTAATATTTTGACCTAATTGATGATTTTATGTTTGAAAGAAATTAGTAAACCTAAATAAATTTAACTAAGATAGAGATTAGTAAACCTAAATAAATTAGTAAATGGGAAATAATTTAACCAAATCACCGTTTTTATTTTTTGGAACTTCCTCATTTCTCAACCAAATCAAAAAATGTAAACATGAAACTTGCTTTAAATTTCACCACAAATCCAACCATATAAATTTCATAAGCGATAAATCAAAGATGAATGAGAATTTTGTTGGTACCAAATTAAAACCTAATTTTTTCATAAACTTCATTTCTAAAATTCTCCACGTACAGTTAACATGAATGAAAACTAAAGGCATCGTTAGCTTCAGGGCAATGATGTCTACATTTTTTATTCATAAAGTAACCAATGATGATGCTTGTATAGGAAGTTCAAAGTTGAGAAAACTTACCTAAAAACTGGAAATCATGTTTGGAGTTTGAGCACTCTAGGAGGTGTTGTGATGATCTTGATAGCTTCACTGAACTCCTAGGAAGCTATTGCAATGCTTACTTTAAGCTGAAAGTGGCTGAAACTTCATGGAGAAGTCAAGTTGTAGGTTGTTGTTTTTGAGTTTGGAGAATGATGAAGATGAAGTTACAGTTATGAAACAGTGGTAGGGATGAGTTATATATGATGTGTAGATAATGCTTGAATGATTTAGAATGGGAACGCACGAGGGGATTAGGAGTTTGAAGTTTTTGGCCAGAAGTTGCAACAATGGAGGTTTTGTGTATAATTCTGAGTTTCAGGGAGTTTGTGAGTGTTTCAAGGCTTGTGAATTCATCCCATGGCTTGCAAACAACCTCTCTATTTATAGAGGAAAGGTTTTAGAACCCGTAGTAATTAGAATTAAGAGATCACATGTTATGATTATGTGACTTGGCTTTGAAGCAAAAATGAAATGCATAGTTTGAATGCATAGTACAAGGGCTTATAGGGTGGTTGACATGCTTATAGATGGTTGCTTCTTGATTTAAAATGTTTTGGAATCAGAAGCAACAATTATGGGCTCAAGGAGAGTTGACATTGTGTATAAAGCAAACTTTCAAGAATGGAAATGTTAACTTTGTGCCAAAAATGGAATAATCACTTGGACAATAGCTCAATCAGTTATGTAAACAATTAATTATGGAGTGATTTGGAAGTTAGAAGCCTGCAAAGCAATATTTATGCAACATGACTGAAGATTGGATCATAAGGTTCATCACAAAATGACCCAAAATTCAAGAATGGATGTCCAACTTCTTATTTAAATTCTCTTAGCTCAAAAATGATCTCTTCAAGTTCTTGTAAATTTTGGAAAGCTTGAAACATTGTCCACAACCTTAATGTTTACCAATTTGGCTAAATCAAATTGGAACTAGGTGAAAAATTACCAAGAAGTTGGGACAAAAATCTGAACGAACTTGTTAAAAATTTCACTAAGTGTTTTGTATATATGTCATGACTTCATGAGCCTATATCTTCAAATCTAAGCATTTTTTGGAAATTAACCATCAAGTACAAAGTTGTAGGATTCATCAAGATCTACAAATTTCATGTTGAAAGTTTTCCTTGAATCATCTTGCATCTTGGTGGAAAATTGTCATGTAGTGAAATTGTCAAGGTCAAAAAACACTTAGAATTTTTCTGTATTGGAAATCTTGAATTTTGTTGACTTTTATTAACTTTCTTGATTCTTGATGATCAAATTTGATATTTTTGAATGTCTTGATAAATTTTGATCTTTGAAATTCAACGTTGACCAAAAAGTTAAAGTTTGACTTTTTATGTGTCAATTGACTTTTCATCAGTTGATCCAAATTCAACTATCAACCCTTTGATCTTGAGAAGTGATTTGAGCCATGAAATTAGGTCAATACATTATGTTTGAATCCTTAAGATCATGCTTCAATCCATTAGGTCATGTACTAGGTCAAAAGTCAATGGTCAGTCATTCTCAGTCAAAACCCTAATTTTGACAATTTTGCCCCTTTGATGATTTGAATGCCTTCCTTGAGGAATTATGATTAAACCTTGATCAATTGATGAATATGACTCCAAATTGTTGATTTTGGTCAAAAATATTGAAGTTTGACTGTATGTTGACCACAATTGACTTTTTACCCATTATAGTTGATTTTCAGTCATCTGAGCAGTTGACTGAGAAAATTTGTGATGCGAGACTTGAAACTTGGTATGAGCATTCTTGGATACCTATAATGAATCATGCAAGTCACTTGAAGCATTATAAGTCCAATTTCCTTTGAGAAAACCAAAACCCTAATTTGTGGACTCAGTGCTTAGGAGGTGAGCTTGTCTGATCAACTCTTGAGAATCCTTGAGCACTTGAGGACTTTTTGTGAGAAATGTCTTGAGAAAAGAGAGGGAAAATTTTGGGGTACAACAGATGTTATCTTGAAGCACACTCAAAGATGGAGCCGAAGTCTCAAAGAAACTTGTTGAAGAAGGCATGGAAATAAACACATGAACATATGAATCTTCTTGATGAATGCCACCACCAACTTTGAGGAAAATTTGACCTAAATAAAGTGAGGGAAATCTTTGAACCACAAATCTTTGATGTCATAGACATAGCCTTGAAGCTTAAGCTCTTGTAATCCATTGAAGAAACATTTAACTGAGGACCACCCCTCAAACCCTAGGTTAGATGGTGAGATGAATGCAATTGTGTCATCACCTACAATATGAACATTCAAAAATACATATATACATATTTTGATGTTAGTCTAAGAAAACATGTACAAGATACACAATTCAAGGTGCTTGGTGATCCCTCAAGAGCAAACTTAAAGATAGGATGAAATAAAAAGGGAGAACCAACCCTAATATGTGATCTTGATGTATTGATAAAATGAGATGATGAGAGATCTTAGGGGGGAAAATTGGGGTATAACAACTGCCCTTATTTAAGTGTCTTCTATCCAGAGATACGGAGGTTAAAATCATCGTCTCGACGCGATTGAAGATACTTAAATACATAACAAACCCTATTTTTGTCCCTAAGATACCATGCAATGTTTATGATTATGAATGCACATGACCAACTCCATAGGTGACATTGAACACCATCGAGGAAGCATAAATTTAAAACAACGGACCAAGAAGAGAGTTTGACCAGGAAAATAAATCATTGGGGAACAACACGATTCCAGGGATGGATAAAAAGATGTAAAGCTAAAAAAATCACGATTAAAGAAGCCAAATTCATAGTAATATTTCAATAACGGAAACTCTTAACAATGTAAGAAATAAACTATCAAGGAGGTAATCATTAAGAATGGATAACTAGATCGACTAGAAGAAAAATCCCAAAGAAGAGACAAAGTATCATCAACTCAATAAATGAGGAAAAACAATGGATAACAACGATTAACAAATAACTGTGAACTATCCACTCAGAGAGGAGATGGAAAAAATATAGTAACATCAACTCAGAGGGAATCGTGAGTTAACCACCCGTAGGACGTGAATAGAAACGGTAATAATTTTGGCTCGAAGATGACGATAAATATCAACATTGAGACTAGTAAACAAATGATTGACATTAATATGTATGACTGGAAACACATGATTGACATCAACACTTATGATTGGCAACAAAGGGTTGACATCAACACTTATGGATGAGAACAAAGGTTTGACATCAACACTTATGGCTGGGAATAAAGGGTTGACATCAACACTTATGGATGGGAACAAAGGTTTAACATCAACACTTATGGCTGGGAACAAAGGGTTCACATCAGCACTTATGGCTGGGAACAAAGGTTTGACATCGACACTTATGGTTGGGAACAAAGGGTTGACATCAACACTTATGGCTGGGAACAAAGATTTGACATCAGCACTTATGGCTGGGAACAAAGGATTGATATCAACACTTATGGCTGGTAACAAAGATTGACATCAACACTTATGGCTGGGAACAAAGGTTTGACATCAACACTTATGTCTGGTAACAAAGATTGACATCAACACTTATGGCTGGGAACAAAGGGTTGACATCATCACTTATGGCTGGGAACAAAGGTTTGACATTAACACTTATGGTTGGGAACAAAGGGTTGACATCAACACTTATGGATGGGAACAACTCCACTCTATCGGAGTAAAGTCCAATGAAGAGAAAGAGATAAATGACGACTAAGAACCACGGTGAACTACCTGCTCAAGAATGAAGGTAGAAAAAAAATAACAATACCAAATTTTATTGAAAGTAAAGAAACCGAAGATACATCGACGTTTACTGAAGGTGAACTACCAACTTTCACTGAAGGTAGAGATACAAAAGGTGCACCAACTTTTACTGAAGGTGAACTACCAACTTCCACTGAAGGTAGAAAAAACATATAACAATAACAAGTTTCCCAAAATTCTGGTTCCACCTAGAATGGGTCTCAACTTCTTCTTTAACCAAGGCATTGCACCTAGAAAGATTAATAAACTGCTGTAACAATCTTTTAACGGACTGTCTTTGTCATACTGAAAAGACCAACCATCCATCGGAGTAAAACCTCAACAATGAACTATCTCTCAAAACAAAGAGTTTATCATCCATTGGAGTAAAACCTCGACAACGAATTATTTCCCATAACAAAGAGACTAGCATCCATCGGAATAAATCAAACCTCAACAACAAACTATCTCCCATAACAAAGAGACTACCATCCATCAGAGTAAAACCTCAACAATGAACTATCTCCCATAATAAAGAGACTACCATCCATCAGAGTAAAACCTCAACAATGAACTATCTCCCATAACAAAGAGACTACCATCCATCAGAGTAAAACCTCAACAATAAACTATCTCCCATTAATAAAGAGACTACCATCCATCAAAGTAAAACCTCAATAACAAACTATCTCCCATAATGAAGAGACTACCATCCATCAAAGTAAATCAAACCTCAACAACAAACTATCTCTTATAACAAAGAGACTACCATCCATCGGATTTCAAATCTTCTTTGACATTAACAGACTTACTAGGGAAGTATAAGTTGCTCAAATAAAGAGACAGTCGATTACTGTTACAAAAAGGATTGTGATAACACTGCTGGGAAATGCATCTCAAATTTCATGGGGAAATACCAATACACTTCTGCTAAGGGAAAAGTCTTCACGTGCAAAATAAATTCACATTCTCAATTCAGGGCTCACATCCTAGAGAAGTTAAAATAACATTGCTGCCGAGGACCACAAATTCAAACCAGGAACAAACCGGAGTGAAACAGTCAATCAAGACACCACCCAATGAGGAATAAACTCAAATAGGGACCAAGTTCCATCCAGATAATGAGCTGGGCATGAAGGCTAGAGCAAAATTCTTCCACAAGGGATAACTCAGTGGGGAAATTGAAAGAATTTACACTTTCTGCTTAAGGTTGACACTCTATTAGAGAGAGGATAACATAACTCTACAAAGAGGATAATATGCAAACAAAAACATCAATGAATGCAAATGAACAATGAATTTTAATTCAACTATGCATGATAAATGTATGAATGTATGAATGTTATCATGTACATCCTGAAAAAACAAACATATTGTACTAATAACCAGACAAAACCAACTTAGGTAAGGATAACACTCGGCTAAATCACATCCAGGAAGAAGATTCCATAAGAGAGTGAGCACCAACTGAGGAAACAAAGTCCTACTTCATGGCTTAGCTTCACTGGGAAGAAACATGGTTTGAAAATAAATCAAAGCAAAATCTGATAAAAATAACCCAATACAGTTGCAGGGATATAACACCCTCCTCCATGTTTCACTGGAGAATATCATACAGACTTCGCTAGGGAAGATAATGCCATATCCTCTAGTTTTCAACTGGGGATTCCGTAATGACTTCACTAGGGAAATGAAACCACGCACGCCAAGGGAACCTTAAAACAATATGCAATATCAAGGGTAGTGGTTGCATAAACTTTTTTAAGGAGAATTTGTGAAACTTCCCGGGGATAACAACTTTAGAGGGAAGCATCATCTTCGCTTCATATGAGGAATTAAAAAGTTAACATCACAGCAAGAAGTAAAAATTATGGGGATTTTAAATCAAACTCAACACTTGGCAAGAGAAAACCCAAAATGTTGACAGTTGTCTCAATACTTATTAGAAAATGATAATGCTTGTGTCTGGCTAATTGAGAAGCACATAACAATAACAATGTCGTAACTGGAGGGAGTAATGCTCTACAAGAGATTACACATCAATTCTCAACATAAAGGAAGAAATAATCCAATCAACTAATCAAATACTACATAACTTTGCAATCTCTTCCCGATCACCACCTGGCTGGGGAAAGAATCACACTTAACTAGAGAAGCCTGAATCAAGACTTAACTGGGGAATATGGGAGAGAGGTATCAAACACACAAACCCAACACCATATAAAAACTTGGAGAAAATATGAACCAAGACTTAACTAGGGAAATGGGATTACAAACCCAACATTACACCATATATCAACTGGTATGAAATCCATCAATCCAAGGGAAAAAACACAAGTGGACTACGCGCATATTAACAAGAGTAACCCGAGATACTTCTTGAGGAGAAATTATGAAACTTTAGAGTTCGTTCATCCTTGGAACCACTACTTTTGTCCCACTTGAATCATAGAATTGAGGTAAAAAGTAATTTGCAAATTATTTATCAAAAACATGTTTTTATTATTAAGTCTTTTTGTTTTGAAAATTACTATCAATAATAAATGAAATTTTTGTAAACATAATAAAATAAGAACTACAAAGAATTGGATAAAAGCTCAAAATTTATTAATTGAATGGTAGTCCGCGAATGGAGAGACTCCTTAGATGATTACAAAGTTTTGGAAAATGGTAAATACATGGAAAAGATACATTGAAATACAATGAAAACTATTCTCCCTAACAACTTTGAACTCCTGAGAAGAGGCTTCAGTTGAAGTGTGATGAGAATCTGAGAAGATTGTTGCTTCAATAATCAAGTCTTGTCTGACGCGGTTACTTTCCAGGAAATCCATAACTTTTTCCTAGGTTGTCCTTGTGGGTTTTCAACCTACTGGAAAAATTTATTTTGTCAGTGTCTCTAACTTTTGCCTATACTGCCCTTTCGGGTTTTCGGTCAACGGAGATGCTCTTTTTTGCCTAAGCCGCCCTTTCAGGTTTTCAACTTAGCGAGCTGTTCTTTTATTCTTTAGGCGAAGTATTTCTTGACTGCATCAACATTCATGGGACGTGGGAACTCCTCACCGTCAATAGTTTCAACATTCAATGCATCGCCAGAGAAGGCTTTCTTGACAACATATAGGTCTTCATAATTGGGAGTCCACTTGCCCCTAGAATCAGCGTTAAAAGACATGGTCTTTCTGAGCACGAGGCCGCCTTCTCTAAATTCATGAGGCTTGACCTTCTTATCAAAAGCTTTCTTCATTCTTTTCTGATATAACTGACCATGACACAAGGCCGTCATTCTGTTTTCTTCAATTAAATTTAACTGTTCAAACCTGTGCTGGACCCACTCAGCCTCTGATAACTTTGTTTCCATTATTAAACACAAATAGGGAATCTCAACCTCAACAGGGAGCACTGCTTCCATACCATACACAAGAGAGAACGAGGTTGCCCCTGTTGAAGTGCGGATGGACGTACAATACCTATGCAAAGCAAAATGTAGCATCTCATGTCAATCCTTATAGGTAACAACCATCTTCTAGATGATCTTCTTAATATTTTTATTAGCAGCTTCAACAACCCCATTCATCTTAGCCCTGTAAGGAGACGAATTGTGATGGATGATCTTGAATTCTTCACAAAGTTCTGTCATCATCTTGTTATTCAAATTTGAGTTGTTATCAGTAATAATCCTACTTGGCACATCATACTGACATATAATATTATTCTTGATAAAATGCACTACAACCTACTTGGTGACATTAGTATAAGAAGCTACTTCCACCCACTTGGTGAAGTAGTCAATTGCCACTAAGATGAAACGATGTCCATTCGACGCCTTGGGTTCAATCATTCAAATCATATTAATACCCCATATAGAAAAAGTCCATGGGGAAGAAATAACATTGAGAAGCTTTTGAGGTACATGAATCTTGTCAGCATAAATCTAACATTTATGGCACTTCTTTGCAAATTTGAAACAGTCATATTCCATTGTAAGCCAATAGTAACCTGCCCTAAGCATCTTCTTTGCCATCGAATATCCATTGGCATGGGTACCAAAGTAACCTTCATGAATCTCATGCATCAACATGTCTGCTTCGTGTCTATCCACTCATCTGAGCAAGACCATGTCATAATTTCTCTTGTATAACACATCTTCATTGAGGAAAAATCTACCTGCCAACCTTCCCAATGTCTACCTATCTTTGTTCGATGCACCAAGCGGGTATTCTTGAGTCTGGAGAAAATGATTGATATCATAATATCAATGTTTTTCGTCTAAGGTACCCTCTGTAGCAAACACGTGATCTGGTCTATTAAGACGTTGAACTGTAATCTGAGGTACATCGTTCCAAGCATTCACTTAATACATGGAAGCCAAAGTGGCTAAAGCATCTAACATCTTATTCTCATCTCTGGGAATGTGATGAAATTCAACTTTATTGAAGAAAGATAATAATCTTCTTGCATAATCTTTGTAGGTGTTGTACCCCAAAATTTTCCCTCTCTTTTCTCAAGGCATTTCTCACAAGGATTCTAAAAAATTCAAGCTTACACAAGTACAATTGGATTTTTCAGCATCAAGTTAAAGAGAAAACTGTTAAAAAGGGCAAAGCAGATAAAAATAATCTTTTTGACAAAATTGAAGGAAAAAAAAGTTTTCTTTGATTCACAAGGCTTCGATTGGATTTTGGTCTCCTGCAAGCTTTCTTCAATTTCCCTTTCTTCGATTGGACAAATGGCTGCCTATATGCCTGCTTCGACTGAACATTTGATGCCTGCATGCCTGTGTTGATTGGACAAATAATTCCCTCCATGCTTGCTTTGATTCACAAAGTGATGGCTAGCTGCATGTAGCCTTCGATTTAGCAATAACTTCCTTCTTGCATTCTTCAAAGCAAGGACTCCCACCAGGCCAACATGCACAAGGAAAAAAGCCTCTTGTAGCCTCCTTCGATTCAAAGAGGAAAATCCTCCTGCTGATGTCTTTCGATCCAAATGGGAAAAAACTTCTGTTAGCTTCCTTTGATTCAGAAGGCAAAGGCCTCCTGTTTGGCTTCCTTCGATTCAGGAGGCAAATGGCTCTTTTCTGATTGCCTTCAATTGTTCCCTTTACCTCCTGCATGCTTTCTTCGTTTGGGTGTGTGACTTCCTTCAATATAAGCTATGGTTGCTTTCTTAGTTTGGGAATGTGGCCCCCTTCAATACAAGCTTTGGTTACATTCTTCATCTGGGCTTGTGGCCTCCTTCGAATGCAAGTTTGGGTTACATCATTAGTTTGGCCATATGACCTTTGGAAGGCAAGTTTCGTTTGGACAGTGGCTCTTCATGCAAGCTTTCGTTTGATCAAAGGCCTCTTGCATGTTTTCTTGAAGTCACAGAGCAATGGCCTCATGCAGCTCTCCTTCGACTCAGAAGCCATTGGTTTTGCATGTTTTCCAAACTCACAAGGAAGAATTTCCCCTTCATGCTAGCGCCCCCAAAGGAGGGACCTCATGCATACACCCTTTCGTTTGGCCATGTAACCTCTGGAAGGCAAGCCTTCGATTGAACAAGAGCCACCTTCACACAAAGCTTAGATTGGAGTTTTAGTTCCCTTCGAATCAGCATACTTCAAAACCAATCTGAACCCTTCGAAGAAAGCTTGTATGAAGAACTTTAAGCAAATCTCAAATCTCAAATCTCACTTGTCAGGATATGTTGCTTCAAAATCTTTACATAATCATAGGCTTACACAAAGGTTTGAAGCTTTGTCTATTGGATAATACTATTCTTGGATAAAATCACAAAAAGATACATACCCTTTTTTCATAAAGAGTACTTTAATCACAAAATCACCCCCAATCTGATTTTTGTCTGAATGAAAGAAGTGCCAAAAGCATAAGTCCAATCTCCTTCCCCCAACAAACAGCAGGCCCTCACTTGTACTTGAAACTTGGGAATAAGGAAAGGGATCAAGTTTGTTTTCGTTTCAACCAAACCATAGTTTGTTATCCTACAAACCTGGTTACTCCAACACCTCTAACCCTTTCTCTATAAATAGAGAAACCATTTGCAAGTTGAAAAATAATTTGGGTGGTGTGGAAAGAATCTTCAAAAAATCATCAAACTCTCAAAAACTCTTACACTTTTAATATTCTCAAACAGTAAACACAAACCCAAAATCTAAAGAAACACAACACTTGTTTCATTTTCTCTTTCGAATCTGATGCAATCCAACGCTTGGCTCCTTCTTTCGAATCCAGTAATAGAAGCATAACCCCTGTTTCTTTCCTTCGAATCCAGGATCCCTCAGGGAAGCCACTCAAGGTCCAGCACACGTTCCAGCTTCAAGCAAGGTAAGTCACTCTGACCTTAAACTTTTCGTTTTAAGCATATACATAACATTTGTTTCCTTTTTGTTTCCACCTTTTCAGTTTGTTTTCGTTGCTAACCTTTTGGTTTTGTTTCTTGGTTTATCAAACGTTTTTAAGAACCAATCTGGCCATGAGACAATACTAGCATGGCCTTAGTCCATGTTGCTATTTAAACCCCAAACGAAAGAAAACAGGAGGAAGGAAGTATGAATTGAATCTTTAGGCTTCACCCTTGGCCGCTTCACATTTGCAAGCAGAATAAAGAATGTGGCCTTAGGCTTCGCCACACACTGACTTCCAGGCCATTCGAAGGAGCAAAAAGGGAGAAACGAAAGTTGTCCACACTGACTGCCATGCCTCAATCAAAAGAAGGACTAAAGGCATGGTCGAAGCTTACTTGCTCACCCTAACATTCCTGCAATCGAAGGAAGCTGAAAGGCAGAATCGAAGGCTACATCTCATGCTTCATGCTAAGCCAAAATCGAAAGGAGCCAGAGAAGCAGAATCGAAGGGTGATTTCTTCCTAAATCGAAAAGCTCATTTTCCTTTCTTTATTTTGTTTTGTCTTTACATTTTCTTGCTATTCAATATGGTTGTAATAGTGTAGGATATTTATTTTCTGTATTTTTATTTCTTTATACAAATGCTAGTAATTAGGGTGTATGGCAAGATAAAATCAACAAGTAGACCACTCTAATCAAAGACAAAATGCATGCAATCAAATACATTATTCACACATGCACCTCTAGGGTAATCTCACTTGTTGCCTCGGAAAAATAGTAATGTCCCTCGATTATGGGTGTTTAAGCAAAGATCCTCGATAAAAGATCATAGTCCCTCGATGATCCTTAATGTTTCCTTCGGTAAACGATCTAGTCCCTAAACGAAAATTGCTAAAACGTCTCATAGGTTGCCTTCTATGACTATACAAACGACCCACGCCCGTCCCTTCACATCCAACGATGGGGATTCTTACCAAATCAACGGTAAGATAACAACATCTAAAGGAGGAGGAAAAGAACATTAGACCTTTTGAGTAGGTAGGAAGCTCATAGTTGCTTGCTTTCTCACAACAAAAACATTTTTCACACCAAACACTTTCAATTGGAACATTTTCAAAATACAAAGCTCTTTGTACTCATTCTTATAGAGACGAGAATCATTACAAAGAAACTTTTCAAAATCACTTTGAAAAACACATTCCACAAACACATCTTTGAACTATTTTCAAAACCAACACTTTGTACGCATTCTTATAGAAACGAGAATCATTACAAAGACGTTTTTTAAAATACTTTCAAACCCACATCACAAGCACATTTTCAAACAAAAGCAAGTGATCTATCAAGAAAATAAGATCCTGTAGATAACTACGGATGAAAAGGGTGCTAATACCTTCCCTTTTCATAACCTACCCCCCGAACTCAAGAAATAATCTCGAAAGGTCTTTCTGTTCTTTTCAACCTCTCCTTATTAGATAAAAGAAAAGTAGGTGATGACTCTTGCTATCCGTAACAATTGCGATTGTTGTACCCCAAAATTTTCCCTCCATATTTCTCAATACATTTCAAGCGAGGTCCTCAAATTGCTCAAGGAAGTCCAAGGGTTGACCAGACAAACTCTCTCCTAAGGCAGTCTACCTCGGATTAGGGTTTCAGTTTGCATCAAGATGCTTGAGTCCAAAGGATCCCAAATGCTCACCATTGTCATAATATGTTCTCAAGATCATCCATGTCAAGTTTCAAGCCTTGCAGAGGAAGTTTGCTCAGTCAATTGCTCAAAGGCCTGAAAATCGATTGTGCTAGGGCAAAAGTCAACTGTGGCCCACATTCAGTCAAACTTCAAGATTTTTGGTCAACATTATCATTTTGAAGTATTATTCATCATTTGATCAAGGGTTGATCATGATTGCTCAAGGATTTCTAACAATTCATCAAAACCCAAAAGTTGCTAAATTAGGGTTTTACAAGAAAAGTCAACTCAACTTTGACCAAGCATAACTTTCTCATACTTTATCAGAAATGACCCATCCAAAGCTCATTTTTAAGAAGATGTAATTCCCTACAATTAACAATCATCTCCCAAGTTCAAAATATTCACTCACAAGAAGATATTAATTTGGACATTATAGGTCATTTTGAAAAGTCAACAAAAACACCTTTTTTGTCAAAGCTTCACACATGAACATGGAAGACTCAATTGAGATGAGACCAAAAGGGTTGCTTAGAGGACATCTTAATATTTCTAAAAAGTCCAAGAACACATCTCTAAGGTCAAAATTGAAGGAGTTATGCATTGACAAAGTTGACCTTTTTTGCAAAATTGCAAAAAGTCAAATGTGGCCAAAATTGCAATTTTTGTCAAATGGGCCCAACTTTTTGTGTTTGCATTGAGTTTGTAACATGGTCCACGACCCATGATCCTTCCCACTTGTCTTTATTTTATTTTTATCATTTATTTTGATTTTTATTTCAAATAAATTAAATAAAATCAAAATAAAATCATGAAAATATCAAAACTAATCAAAGCTTGAGATTTTATGCATGTTTAAGTCTCTTATACAGCTGGAAAGAGTATCAAATCGTGCAAGCTTCATTTGGACACAAAAATATTGGATTTGGCTTGATTTGGAAAGATTTACATAAGAATCAAATCATGATTCAATCGTCTTAATTGAGAAAGATTTGAAGCAAGTTTGTAACCTAAATCATTCTAGGGTACATATAGGACAAGTGCAGATCAAAAACCATGGGATCAGAGGCGTGAGAAACAGAAAGCAAGCTTGCAAAAATTCAACAAAAGTGGTGAATCAAATTCCAATTTTCAGGCCATCTCAAGCCTTCCCAGCTATCTCAATCGCTTGTTGGATATCTCTGGGTCATATTGCAATCACTAACAAGCCTCATAACATCCAAAAACACGCTGTAAGCATCTCACGACATTCATACTTTTTTGAAATCGTATTTCATAATTCTGGAATTGTTAGCATATTTTATGGATATATTCTGAATCCTTGTAACATTTGCAAGCTAATGACAATACTTAATTTCATTTTTTTAACCATACAGAATGTTTCCATGATTAGGGTTTAGGTTTCGTTTTTAGGGATTTTGCTTGCAGGAACAATTAGCCATGGAGAGTGGTACCATGATGCTCGTGAGATTGCAACGAGCTGATTGGTACCACTGGAATTGATTTATCATGCAGGGATGAGGTTTTGGAATGGACAAGGGTTATACCTACACCCTTTGTCCGTAGGTAAAAGTTCTGGAATTTTGCCAACGGAGGGAGGAAGAAAAAGGGTGGCGTGGCACTCCCTGATTCGCCTGTTCAAAATTCGCGCATTTTGTAATTATTATTTTGTTTTTCCATTATAATCATTATTTGTTGTTCCATATACACAAAAGCACGCTAGCTCAGATGGTGATCAAGCGTTTGGAAAATCCAAAGGGCCCGAGTTCGATCCCCAAGTCCCCATATTTGTCAATATTATTTTCTTTTACATGATCAGGTGTGCGTGCATGCAATGAGTCCACCATATGCCCTCAGCGCCCAGTCACCAGATCATCAACAAGGCAGATCCAATGCCTTCTCCATAGAGGTCCATCATAGGCCTAGTCAAGCTTGCAACATGGGATCTGGAAAGTCAACGTGGGCCAAGGAGTTTTGGGCTCAGAAAATGCAGTTGACACCCCCTCTCTTGCTACAAAACCAGGCTTATTTTCTTTATTTTTCTTATATTTATTTTATTTATTTATTTTGTTTAAATTATTTTCTAACACAAAATTAAATTCTTTTTTTACAAAATCATAAAATCAATTTCATCAAATTAGAATTTAGGTTTTTATTTATTTTGTCAAAATTAATTTAATATTAGTTTAATATAATTTTAGGGTAATTCTAACCTTTTTTGTACATAATTTAAAATCAATTAGAAAATTAGGTTTTGCTTTTGATTAATTTTTATTTCTTTTCTCAAATTAACAAAATACAAAAATAGGTTAAATAAATTATTTTTCTTAATTTAAATTAATTAGTAATTAGGTTTGTATTTATTGAATTAAAACCTTATTTTCTCAAAATAATCAAAAACAACAAAAAATGATTTTTCTTTCAATTAGGTTTAGACGGGGTCAAAACCCTAATTTTTTCTCGTTCTCGATTCATCGCGCGCATTTATTATTTTTACGATATTAATGTAACAGCTCATGGTATGTAATAGTTTAATTAGGATTTTTCTTTTATTTATCGTTTTACAGGTTTTTGGCTATGTAATTAATCCCCCTCCCTGAAGCCTTGTAATAGCGTAGTTTTATTTCTCGCATTTTAATTTTCACAAATATTAACTGTTAGATGTATGATAATAGATTGCATGACAAGACTGTATGATGATTTAAATGGGCTAGCAAACCCTAAATGTGCAAAGATAATAACCTGAAATCAAATCACTCGCACATGCGCACTCCTAGGGTATACTCTCACTTCGGTTGCCTTCGTAAATGATAATTAAGTATAGGGTGTTTTAGTGGTCGCTCTCTTGTCTAAACAAAGATCAAATGTCCCGTTCGGAAATGTTGCCTCGGAAATGTTGCCTCGGAAAGGTTTCCTCGGAAATGTTGCCTCGAATATGATCTTAAGACATTAGGATTTATTACTAAGATGTTCTAACATTGCTTTAGTGGTCGTACGTCCCTTTCGAATTGACCCTTACAACTCCAACGACGGTGCTACCTATTTACTAATAGTGGGATAACATTGTCTAAAGGAAACAAGAACAGAAACATTCTTTTTTCGAGTAGGTAGATGCTAGTAGGTACTTGCTCAAAATAAATCTTTTCCACACTTACACTCTTTTCAAACAAAGTTTTCAAAAACACTTCGTAACACTCTTGAGGACTGATACAAGGGTTAAAACGAAGTAAAACAAAAACTTTTCAAAACACACAAACACGAAAGCAATTTTAAAAATGATGAGCAAGTACCTAAGATCCCTTGGAAAACCACGGATAGAAAGGGTGCTAATACCTTCCCTTTCTATAATCTACCCCCTGTACTCAAAATCTAGAAAAAGGAATTTTTCTGTGCTTTTTTCCTTTCCAGTTGGACAAAATAAAATTCGGTGGCGACTCTTGCTTACCGCGATATTTTGTGAATAAAAAACGCAAAACGCAAACCAGCATTTTCCTAAAACAGTCCAGTTCTGCCACCGTATCACAGAAATGGTGACTCTGCTGGGGAGAAATAAGTGGGGTATACCTTAGGAATAGTTCATAATATTGCTTCTCTTGTTTGTTTTGGTTGCTTTAATTTTGTGGGTTTTGTATTGGGAGTTACTATAGATCCTAACCTGGATCTGGGGAACACCTTTTAGGTAAGTAGCAATAAACTGTGAGGGAACTGTACGGCATAGACCGATACGGTTGAAACAGTAGCTACGTCGATGTTTCACATTGGTTGGTACCCGGCATCCCTTGTGGAGAAACGAGGAGAATACGGGGCTGTTATGTGTGTCGTTAAGCATCAACTGACCTTAGAACCCATAATTGACCAACTTGGCCATTAGGAAGTAGTGAGATAGACGACCTCAGTGTAAACTTGAGAACTGGTTGATACTCGATGCTACACTCATTGAGACCATACTCTTGAGATAGTTTTGGCCGCAAGAAAAGATTGCGTAAGCTGAAACCATTACCGATGGAGGATGGTCAGTGATATTGAGAACCTCTAGAACCCGATTACTTTTGCTAGGACAGGTTGAAACCAACTGAACTTCAAGAGGGTAATACCTGGACCCCATGCAAGCCTTAAACTTAAGGGCTTTTGTGTGACTTGTTTACCTTTTCCATGTATGTTATCTGCTATACCTGTTGCTTGTTTTACCATGACATCATGCATCATAACATAGCATGCATACTTCATTATACTAACCATTTCAAAGACCGAGGGGATTTATCTTTGTTCTGTTTTGCAGATTATGGCTTTCGTGCGCAGAAACACCATCCGAGTTAACTTTGTGCAAATACCTGCTCAACTCAAAGATTTAGCCTCGAGAGTTTTTGATACTTCTTCATTCATTAGGAGACATGGTCAGCTTCTTAGCTTGGTTACCTCAAAGTTTGATGAGCAGATGATGAGTGTGCTTTTCCAGTTCTTCAATCTTGTGCATCATTGCTTCACTTTCCCGGATTATCAGTTAGTTCCCACTTTGGAAGAGTTTTCTCACTTACTGGGCATATCCATCCTTCAGAAGATGCCCTTCATAGGTTTGGAAGAGACTCCTAGACCAGAAGACATTGCTCCAGCTCTGCATCTAAAAAGGGTTGATGTAGTATCCAACTGGGAGACACGAAGCAGGGTTGAAGGTTTCTTAGCCAAGTTTCTGATAGATCAAGCTCAACTATTATGGGATAACTTAGACTTTCAGGCTTTCGAAGATATCTTGGCTCTCCTTATCTACAATTTGGTTCTCTTCCCGAATCCAGATTCCTTCATAGATGTGAATGCGGTTAAGATCTTCCTGTCTCGTAATCCTGTGCATACTCTTCTGGGTGATATCTTGCATGTGCTCTATACTCGTACTGTGCAAAGAAGAGGGACTCTCATGTGTTGCATGCCGTTGTTGGCGAGGTGGTTTATTTCGCACCTCCCCAAGTCCGTGTTGAAAAATTAGGAAGGTGTAGGATAGTCTTACAGGATAATGTCCCTTGCCCATACAGACATTCTTTGGAGTTCCAAGGATATGGAAAGCACTGATGTCATTGATCGATGTGGGGGATACCCTAATGTCCCATTGCTCGGAATCAGAGGGGGAATAACCTACAGTCCTTGTTTAGCTTTGCGAAAATTCGATCGTGCTCGGAGAGACGGTCCTCATGAGCCACTTCTTACAGATATTGCATTTGACTATAAGGAAGACGTTGACGAGCACCGTCAGAGGTTTATACGAGCTTGGGGCATGGTGAATAGATCTGACCCTCAAGAGCTAGGACCAAGGACTTCTCTCCCTATGCAGCCTTATCTCCAGTGGGTCCGAGTTCGAGCCTAGAAGCTTGGGGTGCCTTATGAAGCTGTGTTGCCAGTAATTGTGGAGCCCACCAATGAAGAGGGCATTCCTTATACAGTCTTTTATCCCTACATGCCCACTGATCTTGGGGAATTGAAGAGATCCTGGATTTAGCTGAAGGAGGAGAGGGATACCTACCGAGAAAAGTACCATGAGTAGGAGAGGAAGATCTTGAAGCTCACTAGGCAACTTGAGAATGAAAGAACAATCAATGGCTACGTCAGCACCAAGGGGAAGCGTCCATGGGATTTCTGATTTTGCTTTTTCTAGTTTAGATTTGTTTTCAGTTTACTTCTTTGTAACGCCTTAAAGGCATTGTTGAACCTTTTTATAAGTTAATCTAATAAAGTTTGTTTATTTTTGGTTTGCAAATTTAAATCTCCCAAAGTCTATGAAATCATTACATACGCATCCCATTATCATGCACACCATTACAGGTACCATAACAGGTTTCTCATCTTCTTCGTTGTTTATTTCAGCACGAAATGTCTTCTGATCAAGCTATCAAAGATCTTCAGGCACAAAATGCCAAATTCTAAGAGATGTTCTTAAGCTTGGCTAAAGGGCAAGAGGACTTGAAAGCTCTCATTCTGAAAGAGAAAGAGAAGAAGAAGAAGAAGAAGAAGAAGAAGGTCGTTCTTCTGAGTATGGGCAAAAGGTTTGGGGATATGTTAAAACAGCAAGTTGATCTGTCCTTTTCATCCAAGGGAGGGGAGGACCAAGAAGAAGAAAAGGGCCTCAGTCCTGCAGTTTCTGATAATGATACAGATTATGATGAGGAACAGTATCCTCCTACTGAGGATAGGTACAAACAACTTGAAGACCGTCTGCGTGCTATGGAGATTCAGAAGATCCATGGTTTGGATTTAGAAGATTTGGGACTGGCATCTGGGGTGGTGATCCCTCATAAGTTCAAAGCTCCGGTTTTTGCCAAGTACGATGGAGTATCCTGTCCAAAACTCCATCTCCGCTCGTACGTCAGAAAAATCCAACCTTACACTACTGATAGAAATTTGTGGGTGCATTTCAAGATAGTCTGTCAGGGACTCAGCTTGAATGGTTTTATCAATTGGAAGGAGATAATGTCCGAAACTGGGAGGACCTTGCTGCTGCTTTCTACAGGCAGTATCAGTATAATGCCGACCTTGCTCCCACTCGTACTCAGCTCCAGGGTATGTCTATGGGTGCAAGCGAAGGTTTTAAGGACTATGCTCAGAAGTGGAGAGATTTGGCTGGAAGGGTCCAACCCCCTTTGTCTGACAGGGAGTTGGTTGACATGTTTCTAGGACGTTGTTCGGTCTATTTTTCAATCATCTGATTGGCAGTTCGTCATCTGGGTTTACTGAATTGATTTTGACTGGGGAAAGAGTAGAAGCTGGTATCTGAAGTGGCAAGATATAGAAGGATATGTCGTCAAGTGCAGTAAAGAAGCCTTTAACCGGTAAGAAAGAAGCTAGTGCAATTTACGGCCCGAGAGGCCAAAGCAGACCTGAACACCGTTAAGTAGTGAATGCGGTGGTAATATCAAGACCTACAGTTACTCCACAACGCAACAATCAACAAAGGATGGAAAGACCACAAAGGCAGTTCACCCGGCTCAATATGACCTTGTCTCAAATTCTACCACAATTATTGAAGACCAACCTGGTAACTCTGAGGGAGGCCCCGAAGAATCCCAACATTATATCTCCATTGTATAACTCGAATGCCTGCTGCGCCTATCACTCTGATGGCCCAGGTCATGATACAAACAACTGTTGGGCCTTGAAGAATAAGGTGGAAGACTTGATCGAAGCTAAAGAGATTGTGTTTGACGCTCCGGAGAAACCCAACGTCATAACTGCTCATATGCCCAAACATGATCATGGAGTGAATGCTGTGGACGATGATTTATTTGTGACCACCGTGGAAGAAACTTCTACTCCTTTGATGACAGTTAAGAATAATCTATTGTTGGCCGGTTTATTTCCGGGCTGTGGCGAAGATTTCCACGTGTGTTCAATCCTGCTTGCTGGTTGCCATTTATTGAAATCAAGTGTTCAATGCCTGATGGATAACAAAGAGATCCTGTTCGAGAAGACTATGATTCCGCTAGTTCTAGTTGAAGATGTTTCCATCATAACCATTTCTTCCAATCCTTCCGAGGCTTCCTCGAGAAAGCCTATTAGGATTACACCCGTTCCAAGAATCGCTCCATTAATCATTACTGTCCCTGGTCCTATTCCATACACTTCGGATAAGGCTGTCTCTTGGCACTATAGGGCCGATGTGTATTACCATGGAGTTAAGCAAGACTTAAAGATTGAAGAAGCTGATGCTGATGTCAGCAATATTGTTGGGCCCAACAAGGTCACCAGAAGCGGAAGACTCTTTTCTCCCAAGATTTCCCCTCTGAATGTCCACAAACCTATTGTCATTCCATCTGCTAGTACATCAGCTACTACCCCAGTTCCTATTCCAGTTATCACCCCTTTCGCCGAGCCATCTGGGACTCGTGGCAAAGAAATCACAGGTAAGCCTGCCCGGACGGAGGCGCCTAAGAAGATCATTGTAGAAATCTCTAAGCAGGAGATATAGGAGATTCTGAAAATTATCAAGAAGAGCGACTACAGCGTAGTCGAGCAGTTGGGGCAGACCCCGCCAAAAATCTCCATGTTGTCCTTGTTATTGTGTTTTGAAGCCCATGCAAAGGCTTTAATTGCTTTCCTCAAAACTACGCATGTGCCGCGGGAAACTTATGCTGATCAATTCAAAGACTGTGTAGCTAGTTTGACTGCCGACAACAGGTTGGGTTTCTCAGACGCAGATCTGACTGCTAAAGAAAGAAATCACAATGATTCTCTGCATGTCTCGATCGAGTGCAGAGGCACTACTATGGCCCATGTACTGGTGGATACCGGATCCTCATTAAATGTTTTGCCAAAGAAAGCATTAAACCGTCTGGACTGTGAAGGTTTGATTATGAAGCCAAGTAATATTGGGGTTAGGGCTTTCGACGGGTCAAAAAGGATGGTGCATGGGGAAGTGGATGTCCCTGTTAAAGTTGGATCTCAGACTTTTGCGTCTACGTTCTATGTGATGGACATCAGACCATCATATTCTTTCTTGTTGGGTCGCCATTGGATTCACAAGGCTAGGGCAGTGACTTCTACGCTCCATCAGATGTTGAAATATCCAGTAAAGGGGAAGATCGTCACGGTACAAGGTGAGGAGGAGTACATGGTGAGTCATCTCAATTCCTTTCGCTATGTGGAGATGGATGGGGAGTTCATCAAAACCACGTGTCAGAACTTTGAAGAGGTCCCCCAGACTTTGGCATCGACTAAAGTTGCTATTGACAAACCTCCGATGAAAATGGATTCCCTCAAGGATGCCAGGGCTGTAATTGAAAAAGGTGGTTGTGCAAATTGGGTCCAGCTCTCCGATTTCACACACAAAATTGACAAGTTTGGTTTGGGCTTTACTGCAAAGGCTCAAAAGGCTGTTCGGCATGCACGGATTGGAAGACCCTCTCTGCATATCAGTAATCAGGGAGTAAATGCAATTGAAGACAGTGAAGAAGATTCAGATATCAACAGCTGGATCTACCCTACAACCAATGGTGGCTTGAATAACTGGACGACGAAGGACTTCGTACCCGTTTCTTTTATTACATAGTAATTGACTTTTGTTTTGAGATTTGTAACAGACAGTTTGAAACTTTACGGCCCGGTGCTTTGCCCGAGGCACCTTGGCTTTGCTTGTGAGGGCTTATTATTTGTCATTTTCATATATCATCAATAAAGCATTGGACGTTTTCTTGCATTACAAATTTTGTGCTCCTTGTTTTTCTTTTCTATATCGCACTTTATAAAAACAGTTATTCTCTTACACACACTCACATATCATAATGCAGGTCCATATCCACTCTGGGTCCCATTGATAACGACTCTGCTATTGCCAGTTATGACTTCAAAAATCTGATCAACCAAGCCGAGGACGGAGGTGAGGATGATTGTGAAGTGCCTAGGGAACTTGCTAGACTGTTACTACAGGAAGAGAGGGCCATACAGCCTCATGAAGAGCCAGTGGAATCAGTAAATTTGGGTACAGAGGAAGACAAGAAAGAGGTCAAGATAGGTGAAAATCTGGAACCTAGCGTCAAGCAGCGGTTGATACAAATGTTACGCGACTATGTTGAGATCTTAGCCTGGTCCTATGAAGATATGGCTGGTTTGGACACCGATATTGTGGTTCACCGCTTTCCAACTAAAGAAGACTGCCCTCCGGTAAAGTAGAAAGTTCGCTGTATGCGCCCTGAGATGTCTGAGAAAATCAAAGCTGAGGTCATGAAACAGTTTGACGCCGGGTTTCTAGCTATTACTTCTTACCCACAGTGGGTTGCCAACGTGGTTCCGGTGCCTAAGAAGGATGGTAAGGTATGAATGTGTGTGGACTATAGAGATTTGAACAGGGCGAGCCCCAAGGATGATTTCCCACTTCCTCGCATTGATGTTCTGGTCGACAATACTGCGCAGCATAAGATCTTATCCTTTATGGATGGTTTTTCCGGTTACAATCAAATCAAGATGGCTCCCAAGGACATGGAAAAGACAACCTTCGTTACGGAGTGGGGCACCTTCTGTTACAAGGTAATGCCTTTCGGGTTTAAGAATGTTGGGGCAACTTATCAGCGCGCCATGGTCGCTTTGTTCCACGACATGATTCACCATGAGATTGAGGTTTACATTGATGACATGATTGCAAGGTCCCAGACTAAAGAAGAACACCTTGACCATCTCCAGAAACTGTTCGACAGGTTGAAGATGTACAAGCTGAGGTTAAACCCAAACAAGTGCACCTTCGGGGTAAGGTCTGGTAAGCTGCTGGGTTTCGTCGTTAGTGATAAAGGTATTCAGGTGGATCCTGCAAAGGTGAAGACTATACAGGAGATGCCGGCTCCCCGAACGGAAAAGGAAGTTAGAGGCTTTTTGGGACGTCTGAACTACATTGCCAGATTCATTTCACATCTGACTGCTACTTGTGAGCCGATCTTCAAGCTGCTGAAGAAAGATCAAGTGGTAAAATGGAATGATGAATGTCAGACCGCTTTCGAAAGGATCAAGTAATACCTCCAAGATCCACCTATTCTAATGCCTCAAGTTGAAGGAAGACCTTGGATCTTATACTAGACAGTACTGGATAATTCAATGGGGTGCGTGCTAGGGCAGCATGACGAGTCTGGCCAAAAAGAGCATGCTATTTACTACCTTAGCAAACATTTTACCGAATGTGAGACCCGATACTCACTGCTCGAGAAAACTTGTTGCGCTTTGGCATGGGCTGCTCGCCGGTTGAGACAGTATATGCTGACTCACACTACCCTATTGATATCAAAGATGGACCTAATCAAGTATATATTCGAAAAGCCTGCCTTGTCCGGAAGAATAGCAAGATGGAAGATGATCTTAACTGAGTATGATATCCAATACACAACCCAAAAAGCAATCAAGGGGGGTGTGTTGGCGGATCATTTGGCGCATCAGGCCGTGGATGATTACCAATCCATGAATTTCGAGTTCCCAAATGAGAACATCATGTTAGTGACCGACTGTGAAGAACCTGGGCCGGATGAAGGACCCGAGGAGGGATCGCGATGGTCCATGTATTTTTACGGAGCCTCAAACGCGTTGGGTAATGGCATTGGCGCTGTGATCATATCTCCTGAGGGCTGTCATACTCCACTCACCGCCCGATTATGTTTTAACTGCACCAACAATATGGAGGAGTATGAAGCATGCATCATGGGTCTTCGAGCAGCTATTGATCTAAGGATTAAGTTCTTGAGTGTATTCAGAGATTCTGCTCTAGTGATCAGTCAGATCAAGGGATAGTGGGATACGAAACACCCAAATCTTATTCCTTACAAAGAGTATGTACTGACATTGCTCCCACACTTCGAGGAGATAACCTTTGAACATTTCCCCTGAGAGGAGAATCAGTTAGCGGACGTGCTAGCTACCATGTCTTATATGTTCAAAGTCAGGTGGGACAATGAAGCTTCCCAGATTACCATTGAGAGGTTGGACGAACCCGCACATTGCTGTGACATCGAGACTGAAGAGGTAGCAGATAAACCCTGGTTTCACGAGGTAAGGAGGTATCTTGAGGCTCAAGAGTACCCCGAGGGTGCATATTTTAATGATAAGAAGTTTCTGAGGAGATTCGCGACGAAGTTCTTCATCAGTAATGTAATCCTTTACAAGCGTAACCATGACTCAACCTTACTGCGATGTGTGGAAAAGAATGAGGCAGAAAGGATTATGGCAGAGTTACATGAAGGTACTTTCGGAACTCATTCCAGTGGACATACCATGGCAAAGAAAATCCTACGGGCAAGATATTATTGGTCTACTATAGAAGCTGATTGTTATCAGCATTCTCGGACTTGTCATAAGTGCCAAGTCTATGCTGATAAGGTGCATGTACCTCCAGTTCCTATGAATGTTTTGACAACACCTTGGCCCTTTGCAATGTGGGGCATCGATATGATCGGCGAGATCATACCTACTGCATCTAACGGGCATCATTTCATTCTGGTAGCAATTGATTATTTCACGAAGTGGGTTGAAGCAACTTCCTTTGCTACAGTAACCAAGAACATCGTGGTGCGGTTCATCCGACACAATCTGATTAGTCGATATGGTGTACCAGAGAGAATCATTACGGACAATGGTACAAATCTCAATAATAGAATGATCACCGAGCTCTGCAAACAGGTTAAGATACAGCACCACAAATCTTCTCCTTACCGACCAAAGATGAATGAGGCTGTTGAAGCAACTAATAAGAACATCAAGAAGATTGTGCAGAAGATGACGGTGACATACAAAGACTGGCACAAGATGCTACCATTCGCTCTTCACGGGTATCACACCTCAACACGGACATCAACAGGGGCAATACCCTATTCCTTGGTGTATGGCATGGAGGCAGTCTTACCCATTGAGGTCCAGATACCCTCTCTCCAGATTATGAAGGATGCAGGTTTGAGCAAGGACGGTTGGATCCATACCCAGCTTGATCAACTAAATTTAATCGATGAAAAGAGACTTACTGCTATTTGTCATGTTCAGACGTATCAAAAGCGGATGATCAAGGCTTTTAACAAGAAAGTCAGACGACAAGAATATCAAGTCGGGGATCTGGTAATCAAACGCATCATACTGCCACAAGGTGATCCCAGGGGAAAATGGACCCCTATGTACGAAGGTCCATTTGTGGTTAAGAACATTTTCTCGGTAGGAGCTATGATTATAACCACCATGGATGGTGACGAACTTCCTCACCCCGTCAATGCAGACATAGTGAAAAAATAATACGCATAATCAAAGACCCGCTAGGTCGACTGGCCTAGTCAAAATAAGGGCGTCCCGGCAAACCAAAAGGGTTCGGGAAAAAGTAAGGGATGAAAATGAAAAAATCTGTACACCCGACAAGTCGAAAGCCTGAAAAGACGGCTTGGGCAAAAAAGGGTATCCCGGTGGACTGAAAACCTGAAAGGGCGGTCCAGGAAAAAATTAGGGATCAAAGAGTAACACTATGTCTCATTGGATCATCTTGCAACCAGACTTCGGTATCGACTATCAAGCTCGGACGGCGCCAATCAATCTGATCTACCTTCAACCAAGTAGCAAAGTGATGAGACGCTCGAAGATATAAAGGCAATAGCAGAGTTGGAACCCAATGGGATTATTCACATAACTGTTTTTCTTTATCTTACAAAAATCATATAAATTCTGTTCTTTCGGGGGCGTTCTCTTACTAGGACGTCAGCCTCTTGTACAAAACGCCTATTACAGGCCAACTTCAAAATCAATACAATTCATTTTACAATAAATTTCAAAAATGTTTTTCTTTTCCTGTTTTGTTTTGCAAGAACGTCCAATGATTCATTTTTGATATATGAATTTGAAAATAATTGCTGCTCATAAATATTTACATGTGAAACAAAAGACAATTACTCGTAATTCCAGGAACAGGGGAAAACAAGAAATGTCCAAACCTTACAGTTGCTCTACCCACCAGGTACAGGGAAAGAGCCAGCTTGAGAAAATGACTAAATGTTCATACACTCCCCGCAGAGTAAAAGGTATCTAAAAACAGTGGTGTTAATTCTCCCCAAGCAGAGTTCATCTATCACCAACACTAGAAGACTATCCCCAGTGGAGTATCTTTCTTCCATAGGCAGAAATTCAATCCCCGACAGAGTTCATCATCACCAGCAACAGTAATCCATCCCCAATTGAGGATGTTTCTCCAAATCAGCAGATCATCTGGCAGAGTATCTCTCTTCCCCACAGAGTCATTCTCTCGCTAGTTTATTCTCCAGCTGAGTTATTCTCCCGCCAATTTATTCTCAAAACATCTTCGGTCGTTACCCCCAGCGAGAACGAAGAACTAAACTCCTTGTATTCTCCAGCAGCAGTCCAAGATTTATTTTCCCCAGCTAAAGAACATCACAAGAGCATTGCATATCCATACATCATGGCGTACGCATATACATCATACAACACAATCTCATTTATTATGAGAACCTCATTACTCGATACATGTCATACATCATGACATTACATACGACTAAAATCTTTACCTTTCAGAGAAAGATGCAATCAAATTCTCACAAGTTTTCTCTAGTTTAGCCAAATCGATGCTAAGATTTCTATTCCAATTCAAGCTATGAAGCCCGGATCTGACCGGATAATATCTTGATTTCTCTAAAACACCATGAAGCCTGGAATCGACCAGATAGTGGTTTAATCCCCAACAAGTTATTATGAAGCCTGGAGAATGACCAGATAGCAATACAAGTTACTGTGAAGCCTGGAAATCGACCAGATAGCAGTACAAAGACGCCATGAAGCCTGGAATCGACCAGATAGTGGTATATCATAAACACAAGTAGTGAAGCCCGGAAATTGACCGAAAAATAGCTTAACAAGGTATTGTGAAGCCTGGAAATTGACCAGATAGTAGTACAGGACACCATGAAGCCTGGATTCGACCAGATAATGGTATAAGACACCGTGAAGCCTGGATTACGACCAAATAGCGGCAAAAGACACTAAAGCTTGGGACTACGACCAGATAACAGTAAGGGGCATTGCGAAGCTTGGATTTCAACCAAATAGCAGTCTACCCGGCCAATTACTATGAAGCCCGGAAATCGACCGGATATTAGTAGGCCTTAAAATCAAATGGAAGCCTGGATGCGACCGGATAACCACTTGATTTCTTATGAAGCCTGGAACACGACCAGATAAGAAGTAATAAGTTGCGAAGCCTGGATTACGACCAGATAGCGGCAAAAGACTGAAGCCTGGAATCGACCAGATAACAGTATAAGACACTACGAAGCTCGGAGTTCAACCGAATAGTAGTTCACCTGGCCAATTACTAAGAAGCTTGGAATTGACCGGATATTAGTATTCCTTAAATTCAAGTTGAAGCCTGGATGCAACCGGATAACAACTTATTTCATTCTGAAGCCTGGATTACGACAATATAAGAAGTGAGAAATTGCGAAGCCTGGATGACGACCAGATAGCAAGTTTAATCTCATTCCCCCAGTAAGTCACTGTGAAGCCTGGAGCACGACCATATAGCAGTCGATCTTATTTTCCTCAAAAAAATCACTGTGAAGCTTGGATCACGACCATATAACAGTTCATTTTCACCTCCTCGACCAAGAGATGATTCCCCAGTAGAATAACAGACGACTGAAGCTCCTAAAATTCTATTTCTCCCAAGACAAAGATCAACATTCCCTAGTGAAATCTTCCTCAACAACAATCTCTTATGCGGCTGAAGCTTCCTCTGATGGCATCTTTAAGCCCATCCTCCGTCATCAATTTCCAAATGGAATCTATAAGCCCGTTCCCGATATCACAAGACAAGTACCACTTCATGCGAGTGCAAATTTCTGGGCACTTTAGTGTTCAATCATCTTCCACCTTCGGATCACGAAAGGTAAGCAAGCCAATCTACATCCTCAGGTTTAAGAAGATTGAACAGGGGCAACTGTTGTACCCCAAAATTTTCCCTCCCATATTTCTCAATACATTTCAAGTGAGGTCCTTAAATTGCTCAAGGAAGTCCAAGGGTTGACCAGACAAACTCTCTCCAAAGGCAGTCTACCTCATATTAGGGTTTCAGTTTGCATCAAGATGCTTGAGTCCAAAGGATCCCAAATGCTCACCATTGTCCTAATATGTTCTCAAGATCATCCATGTCAAGTTTCAAGCCTTGCAGAGGAAGTTTGCTCAGTCAATTACTCAAAGGCCTAAAAATCGACTATGTTAGGGCAAAAGTAAACTGTGACCCTCATACAGTCAAACTTCAAGATTTTTGGTCAACATTCTCATTTTGAAGTATTATTCATCATTTGATCAAGGGTTTATCATGATTCCTCAAGGATTTCTCACAATTCATCAAAACCCAAAAGTTGCTAAATTAGGGTTTTATAGGAAAAGTCAACTCAACTTTGACCAAGCATAACTTTCTCATACTTTATCAGAAATGACCCATCCAAAGCTCATTTTGAAGAGGATGTAATTCCCTACAATTCATATTCAGCTCCCAAGTTCAAAATATGCACTAACAAGAAGATATAAATTTGGACAGTATAGGTCATTTTGAAAAGTCAACAAAAACACCTTTTTTGTCAAAGCATCATACATGAACATGGAAGACTCAATTGAGATGAGACCAAAAGGGTTGCTTAGAGGACATCTTAAGCTTTCTAAAAATTCCAAGAACACATCTCTAAGGTCTAAGGTGAGATTGCAACGAGCTGATTGGTACCACTGGAATTGATTTATCATGCATGGATGTGGTTTTGGAATGGACAAGGGTTATACCTACACCCTTTGTCTGTAGGTAAAAGTTCTGGACTTTTGCCAACGGAGGGAGGAAGAAGAAGGGTGGCGTGGAACTCCCTGATTCGTCTGTTCAAAATTCGCACGTTTTGTAATTATTATTATTTTTTTCCATTATAATCATTATTTATTGTTCCATATACACAAAAGCACGCTAGCTCAGATGGTCATTAGGCGTTTGGAAAAGCCAAAGGGCCTGGGTTCGATCCCCAGGTCCCCATATTTGTCAATATTATTTTCTTTTACATGATCATGTGTGCGTGCATGCAATGAGTCTACCATATGCCCTCAGCGCCGTGTCACCAGATCATCAACAAGGCAGATCCAATGCCTTCTCCATGGAGGTCCATCATAGGCCTAGTCAAGCTTGCAACATGGGATCTGGAAAGTAAACGTGGGCCAAGGAGTTTTGCTATCAGAAAATGCAATTGACACCCCCTCTCTTGCTACAAAACCAGGCCCATTTTCTTTATTTTTCTTATATTTCTTTTATTTATTTATTTGGTTTAAATTATTTTCAAACACAAAATTAAATTCTTTTTTTTTTAAATCAAAAAATCAATTTCATCAAATTAGAATTTAGGTTTTTATTTATTTTGTCAAAATATATTTAATATTAGTTTAATTTAATTTTAGGGTAATTCTAACCTTTTTTGTAAATAATTTAAAATCAATTAGAAAATTAGGTTTTGCTTATGATTAATTTTTATTTCTTTTCTCAAATTAACAAAATACAAAAATAGGTCAAATAAATTATTTTTCTTAATTTAAATTAATTAGTAATTAGGTTTGTATTTATTCAATTAAAACCTTATTTTCTCAAAATAATCAAAAACAACAAAAAATGATTTTTCTTTCAATTAGGTTTGGACGGGGTCAAAACCCTGATTTTTTCTCGTTCACGATTCATCGCGCGCATTTATTATTTTTATGATATTAATGTAACTTCTCATGGTATGTAATAGTTTAATTAGGATTTTTCTTTTATTTATCATTTTACGGGTTTTTGGCTATGTAATTAATCCCCCTCCCCGAAGCCTTGTAATATCGTAGTTTTATTTCTCGCATTTTAATTGTCACAAATATTAACTGTTAGATGTATGATAATAGGATTGCATGACAAGACTTTATGAAGATTTAAAATGGCTAGCAAACCCTAAATGTGCAAATATAATAACTTGAAATCAAATCACTCGCACATGCGCACTCCTAGGGTATACTCTCACTTCGGTTGCCTTCGGTAAATGATCATTAAGTATAGGGTGTTTTAGTGGTCGCTCTCTTGTCTAAACAAAGATCAAATGTCCCGTTCGGAAATGTTGCCTCGAATATGATCTTAAGACATTAGGGTTATTACTAAGACGTTCTAACATTGCTTTAGTGGTCGTACGTCCCTTTCGAATTGACCCTTACAACTCCAACGACGGTGCTACCTATTCACTAATAGTAGGATAGCGTTGTCTAAAGGAAACAAGAACAGAAACATTCTTTTTTCGAGTAGGTAGATGCTAGTAGGTACTTGCTCAAAACAAATCTTTTCCACACTTACACTCTTTTTAAACAAAGTTTTCAAAAACACTTCGTAACACTCTTGAGGACTGATACAAGGGTTAAAACGAAGTAAAACAAAAACTTTTCAAAACACACAAACACGGAAGCAATTTTCAGAATGATGAGCAAGTACCTAAGAGCCCGTGGAAAACCACGGATAGAAAGGGTGCTAATACCTTCCCTTTTATAATCTACCCCCCGTACTCAAAATCTCGAAAAAGGAATTTTTTTGTGCTTTTTTCCTTTCCAGTTGGACAAAATAAAATCGGTGGCGACTCTTTCTTACCGCGACATTTTGCGAATAAAAAACGTAAAACGCAAACCAACATTTTTCTAAAACAGCCCGGTTCTGCCACCGTATCACAGTGATCAAACGCAAAAACACCCAAGTCAGTTCTCCCACCGTGTTACAGTATGGAATCAAGCCAATGTGATGAGTCTCTCATTCTCCTTTGATCTGATTTATTACCAAAGTTGAATCACCATATACATTAAAAATTTTGATTCTAAGATCTATAGCCTCTTCAAGACCCGTGATACAAGCTTCATACTCCATCTTGTTATTGGTACAATCAAATGCCAGCCTTGCAGTGAAAGGGATATGTGACCCATATGGAGTGATAATCACGACATCAATTCCTTTTCCATAAGCATTTACAGCTCCATCAAACACCATACCCCATCGGGATTCAGGGTCAGGACCTTCCTCGGGCAAAGGTTCATCATAATATTTTACTTTAAAAAACATAACATCTTCATCAGGGAAATCATACTTAACAGACTGATAATTGTCAACTGGTTGGTGAGCAAGGTACTCTGCCAACATACTGCCTTTAATAGTTTTTTGAGTACGGTATTCAATATCATATTCAGACAACAACATCTGACAGCGAGCAATTCTTCCAGTAAGAGCAGGCTTTTCAAAAATATGCTTAATCGGATCCATTTTGGAAATCAACCAAGTAGTGTGATTCAACATATATTGCCACAATCGCTTTTCCACCCAGGCCAAAGGACAACATGCTTGTACTTGAAGCATTAAGACTATGGAAATTCATCCAACTTGGTTTTTCACTTTCAACCAAACCATAACATGCTATCTTGCAAATATGATTACTTCAACCTCCCAAACCTCTTGCCTATAAATAGAGCTCATTTGTAAGCCATAAGGAGGAGAAGAAAAAAGGAACAAGCCCTCAAAACCCCTTATACTCTCAAAAACCATAATTGTCCCTAAAACCTCCATTTTTGAGCTTTGAAGTCCAAATATTTGAATCTATCAAACCTTGCAAGTTTTATCCAAATAAATCATCCAAATATTTCAAATACATCATATAGAAGTTGTCCAAACACAAGAATAACTTCTGTAACATCATTATCACCATCTTCCAAATTTAAAAGTCATGCCTTGCGAGTTGACTATGCTAGGGAGATTCAAACACTTTCAGCACAAAGTAAGGATTGGAACAACTTCAGGGGGGGGGGGGGGGGGGGGGGTCAAGGAAGCTTAATCAATCATCACATTGCACCTGGAAGCATCCATATGCATTTTGAGTTTTCATTTCAAGAGGAAAGTTTTTCTCAAACTGTGATATCCTTATCCATACATCATTTGCTTTCGATTTCAAAAGAATAAAACAGGACAAATCAAGGCAGAAAAGTGCAAATATTCAAAATTCCAGAAAAAATGCTTCAGGAGCCCTGACACGGGTGACCGTGTCACCTAACACGGGCAGTGTCAGGGAGAAAACTTGGCAAGGAGGCAAGGCAGATGCTAACACGGGTGCTCGTGTCATGGGACACGGCCCGTGTCAATTCAGCTGGGATTGAAAACTTGGTAAGGAGGCAAGGCAGATGCTGACACGGGTGCCCATGTCACACGACACGGCCCATGTCAATTCTGCTGGGATTGAAAACGTGCAAGAGAAATAAAATATTGTTACACGTGTGCCCGTGTCACACGACATAACCCGTGTCAATTCAGTTGGGCCTAGGATCTATTGTTTTTTTCCAGCACCTCCCCCCCCCCCCAAATTGCTTTTACACACTCAGACCCATTTTGTTTCTTTTTTATTTTAACTAACTTTTTCTTTTCTAAAGTAATTTTATTTAAAATCAGAAAAAATCACAAAAATGATAAAAAATTAGATTTAGGTTTTTTCATTTATTAATTTAATTTTTGATAAAGTAAAAATTAATTTAATCACTTTGACTTTATTTAATTAGGATTAGGGTTTATACTATAAAATTCCTTTTCTAAATAAAAAACCAAAGATATTTTCTAAATACTTAGAATTTTTTAGGGTTTTGCATCTTTCCCCTTTCTATCTCCACGCATTTGTTTATTTTTCGCATTAATACAATTATGTAACTGTCAAAGATTTGTAATAGATAATTAGGGTTTATTGCTTTCCTCCCCCATTCATAAACTTGTACCCCCATCCCCGAAGCATTGTAATAGCGTAGGACTTTTAATTTCTACAAAGTATTGTTTTCCTTATTACTGTTAGTAATTAGGGTTTGTATGGCAAGATTAAAAATGAATCATTAGAAAACCTAATTTCAAAGACAAAATAACTGAAATCAAAACACTTCGCATACGCACACCTCTAGGGTAACCTCACTTGTTGCCTTGGATTTAAACAATCATGTCCCTCGAACGTGATATGCTTTAGGAAAGACCCTCAGTTAAAAGATCTTAGCCCCTTGATGACCCTTCGATGCTGCCTTCAGTAAAAGATCTTAGCCCCTTACGACAATTGCTAAAGCGTCTTACAAGTTTCCTTCTATGACTGTATGATGACCCATGCCTGCCCCTCACATCCAATGACATGGCTTCCTACTAACTAATGGTAGGATAGAGTTATTTAAAGGAGGAGGAAAAGAACAAAGACTTTTTGAGTAGGTAGATTGCTCGTAATCGCTTTCTCACAAACTAAAACAATTTCCACACTTCACACTTTCAAAAGCAACTACTATCAAAATGCTTTATAAACACTCTTGAGGACTGATACAAGGGTTATTATAAAGCAATTTGCCTTACATCGGCATTTTCAAAACACTTTCCAAAACAACACTTCTTTTCAATAAATATTTTCAAAACAAACATTTTGTATACATTCTCAATGATACGAGAATCATTACAAAATTGTCGCACTTAGGCGTTTTCAAAATATTTTCAAACATACGCAAACACAAAGCATTTCAAAGTGAGCTAGCAATTAAGAGCCCGTAGATAACTACATATGAAAAGGGTGCTAACACCTTCTCTTTTCATAACCTACCCCTCGAACTCAAGAAAAATTCTCAAAAGGTCTTTCCTGTTCTTTTCACCCTTTCCTTTATTGGATAAAAGAAAAGTCGGTGGCGATTCTTGCTATCCGCAACATTTGCGATAAAACGCAAAACACCAAATTAGTTCTCCTACCATATTACACTAACCCTAGTTTTTTATTCCATTTTACTAATTACTTTCTAATTATCCATTAACAAACCTTGAACTTTTTTTACAAAACTATAACAAAGGATTAGGGTTTTTTAGTTAGTAATATAATTTTTGAGATATTTTTATTTATTAATTAATTAAGTTAATTAGCCTTTTATTAATATTAAAATGAATTATAATTAGGTTTTAATTACTATTTATTAACTTAAATTATTTTCTACAAAAAAAAACCAAAAATATCTTTTTCTAACATATAGAATTTTTATGGCATTTAACATTTTCCTAACATTCTTTTACGCATCTTTTGCTATTTAAATTCTTAGATAAAGTGTATAATTCACATTCTCAATTTCAATAGCGTAGATTTATTTTCTCGCATTTTCCACTTATGTATCTGCCTTAAAGTCGTGTAATAGCATAGGATTTTACATTCCATACTTTAATTGTCTGTACATATTTAATTGGTAGTAAAATAGGGCTTGTATGGAAAAACTAAAAGCAAATCTAGAACACCCTAATTCAATACTAAATAACTGAAACTAATACAGTTTGCACACTTGCACCTCTAGGATAACCTCTCTTGTTGTCTTATGAAATATTGGTCATGTCCCTCGAAAGTAGGGATACTTTAGCAAAAGATCCTCGATATACAATATCATCATGGTCCCTTTCGAATAAAGATCATAATCCTAGATGACCATTCTAGTTTATACAAACTGATCTAGTCCCTTCGATGACCCTACAAGTAAAATGATGATAGTCCCTTCGATACAATTGCTAAAGTATCCTTACATGTTGCCTTCGATGACAATACGATGACCCTACGTCCGTCTCTTTACATCCAATAGATAGGATTACCTACCAACTAATGGTATGGAAAATACTATCTCCAAAGGAGAAGGAAAATAACAATAAAGACTTATTAGTGGGTAAGAACTCTTGAATGCTTGCTCATAACCTTTTTCACAAATAAATACATCTTTACACTACACTATGTAACAAGATATTTTCAAAAAAACACTTTATATATATTCTTGAGGACCGACACAAGGATTATTACAAAGTTAGCCTTACACTGGTGTTGTACCCCAAAATTTTCCCTCTCATTTCTCAAGGGACCACCCTAGACCCTCAGGTTTGCTTCCATCTATTTCCAGGTCTTGAACTACTAATTTTTCAAGAAAGTCATTCACAAGGGAAAAATGGTCATTTGCACACTGAAAAGTCAAACCTTGACTTTTGGATCAAAATCATGTTTCAAGAATCATATTTCATCAATACATGTTGGAATGTGAAGTTTGTTTCATCAAGCAATTCAAAAGTCAAAACTATTTTGAAGAAGTCAAAATTCTAAATACGTATAATTTTTCTAAGTATTTAAGAAATATGACAAACTCAGAACTTCTGACCAGATTATCACCATGACGCAAGCTGATTCTGGATCAACTTCTGACACAAGAGTTTTAGATCTCAACAAGATCTGGAACATTGCAGAACATAACTTCTCCTAGAAATGCTGGGATTTCAAGTTATAACTTCTCAAAGACACGTCCATGAAACTGAAACACTCACCAAATTCTGGGCACTTTCAAGACAGAGTTTGGTCAGAACTTCTGGGAAAGTTTTCACAAAGCTTCAATCAGAGTTTGCAAGGGTAATTCAAATAAGTTTACAAAGCGTGCTGCAATCTTTCTAGAAAAGTATGAAAGCTCCTTCAGAACATGCTGGAGCCAGAAGATAAGAGGATCATAAGATTGGATGCTACGCTGAAGCAGAACTTCTGGACCAGCTTTCAAAAAGGTTCAGTTAGATTTTGCAAGGGTAAATCAAAGAAGGTTACAAAGCGTTTTGCAAGCTTACTGGAAAGTATGAGGGATCCTTCAGAACATGCGGGAACCAGAAGATAAAAAGGATCAGAAGATTGGATGCTACGCTGAAGCAGAACTTCTGGTCGAGAATTAAGCAATGATGCATAGTTTCACATGGTAGGATTTCTGATTGGATAAATGCCATCATCATTTAATGCTCACAACCACTTTTGAGTTTTTATCCAAAGGATTTCCCCCCACGTGTACCCCTACTGTCTTGAGAAGATAAACTTTTGTGCAAAAGTATGCTAGGCCCATGCGCTGCTTCTACTTTTCCTTAATTCATGCTGACAAATCCAGCTTAGGCGATGTTAACCATCCTACTTGGTGCATTAAACCAAGCTTGTTTAAAGCTTACTTCAAGAGTAAGTCAGCTTCTAGCATATGACGTTGGCGCCATTTGACCTCTTCAAACTACAAAACCTTTTCCTATAAATAGAACAACATTGGCCATTGAAAAAACGGTAGGAAAAATTTGAGAAAGAAGTGTGGGAAAACTTGAGAAAGAAAATCCTTGAACCCCCTGCAAAAATTCCAAGAGTCCAAAAAGATTGCAAACACAAAAAATACAAATCCTTAGCATTTGATTCTTGCATTAAAACTCTATTTTTCCTCAAGTGTTTCTTGACCTAAACCACCCATATAGTTTCTGATATATATTCAAAAACCATCCTAACTTTTGTAACCAAGCTGTAATACCCTCTCTATCCATATCCACCTCAAAGCGTCAGAACTTTATCCCTTGCTTGCTCCAGAGTCTTCTAATCATTTACAGCCCAAGTTGAAAGTGTCCAGCCTGTTGAACACGTGAGGAAGCTGTTCAGAACACAACAAGTAGTCAGGACCAGGTTCCAGCTCTCAGAGTATTTTCCATCTACAAGGTAAGTTTTCTGCTGACTCTCATCATATTATTTAGGCATTGTCAGATTTTGCATATTTAACACAATGTAGATATTCTGATTCTGATGATGTACATATTCTAAGATTTCATGCATATGCCTTCCTAAATAGAGAGAATTCCAGTTCAGAGCTTCATGAAGAAATTAGGACTCAGAATTTGGATTAGCAAATTCACGTTTGTTTCTTATTTATACTTCTGATATCTTTTGTTTCTGAAACATCATGAAACTTGCCATAACTGTCATATGCACATCTTCTGTTTTGTGGGTAAATGGACAAGTTGCAGATGTTCTGACTAGCATGGAGAGAGAGAGACCAAGTTCTTCCAGTGGTATCGGAGCTTCTGAAATCTACTTTGTTGCCAGTGGTATCAGAACTTCTGAAATCTACTTTATTGTCGGTGGTATCAGAACTTCCGAAAACTATTGTGTTCCCAGTGGACTCAGAACTTCTGACTTTACTTATTTTTTCACTAATCGGATTTCTGTTTTTTAGTACGCCAGAGTCAGAACTTCTGACCTCCTATAATCAGCAATACACTGATTCTATTTTTCTTTTTCTCACTATTTTGGCTATCACTTTCTATTCCATTAATAAAAAAATACCAAAAAACATTTATTTTTATTTTTACATGCTTTATTTTATTTCTTAAAACAAAAGACCAAAAATATTTTCTTAAAATAAAACAAGTCCATTTTACATCTTTTGTACATTCTTATCCATTCAATATGGTTGTAATAGTAACTTAGGATTTAATTTTATTTGCAATCCCCATTCGTAAATATGTACCCCGATCCCCCAAATATTGTAATAGTGTAGGACTTTACATTTCTGCACTTTTATTGCTTTCATATTTGTTAGTAATTACGGTGTGTATGGAAAGATAAAATCAACAAGTAGATAATCCTAATAAAAGATTAAATTCATGCAAATCAAACACACTATTCACACATGCACCCTTGAGGTTAACTCCACTTGTTGCCTAAAAAATGGTCAGGTTATGCATGTTGGGTGTCTTAGCAAAAACAATCGAAATACAAGATCATAGTCCCTCGATGATGCTATAAATGTTGCCTTTCAAAATGATCTTAGTCCCTCAAAAAGAAATGCTAAGATACCTCACAACATTTCTATCGTGACTATACGATGACCCACGCCCGTCCCACTTACATCCAAAGATAAGGTTGCTTACCAAATCAATGGTAAGACAACAATGTCAAAGGAAAAGAAAATGAACAAGAAAGACATTTGAGTAGGTAGATTACTTCTAGTTACTTGCTCCATTTCAAAACAAATATCCTTGCTATCTTCAAAACAAACACAAACACTTTCAAAAACACTTTCAAAACATTTTCCAAACAGGAAACATTTTCAAAAGATCAACACTTTGTATACGTTCTTACGAATGAGAACTATTACAAAGTTTGCCTAAATGATGGCGCCTTTTCAAAATACTTTCAAAAACCACACAAAGCACATTTTTCAAACAAAAGCAAGTGATCTAGCAAGTAACTAAGAGCCCATGGAAAACCATGGATGAAAAGGGTGCTAATACCTTCCCTTTTCATAATCTACCCCCCGAACTCAAGAAAATATCTCTAAAGGTCTTTCCTGTTCTTTTTCACCTTTCCTTTTGGATAAAAGAAAAGTCGGTGGTGACTCTTGCTAAACTGCAATATTTGCAAACACAAAACACAAACCCTCAAGTCAGTTCTCCCACCGTATCACAGAACTGGCGACTTTGCTGGGGAAATTTTAAAAGTGGGGTTACTTTAGGGTTATATCACATTTACTTGCTTTCTTTGTTTGACTTGTGTGCTTTACATTTTGGTTCTTTGTTTGGGTTTGAATCCCCCACCCGGATTTGGGATACCTTATAGGTAAGTAGCAATACATTATGGAAATTGTGCGGGGTATACCGACACGGTCTAAGCAATAGCTACGTTAGTGCGACATATTTGTGGGTACCGGTAGCCCTTGAGTAGTGTTTGAATCTCCCTAGCATAGTCAACTCGCAAGGCATGACTTTTAAATTTGGAAGATGGTGATAATGATGTTACAGAAGTTATTCTTGTGTTTGGACAACTTCTATATGATGTATTTGAAATATTTGGATGATTTATTTGGATAAAACTTGCAAGGTTTGATAGATTCAAAGATTTGGACTTCAAAGCTCAAAAATGGAGGTTTTGGGGACAATTATGGTTTTTGAGAGTATAAGGGGTTTTGAGGGCTTGTTCCTTTTTTCTTCTCCTCCTTATGGCTTGCAAATGATCTCTATTTATAGGCAAGAGGTTTGGGAGGTTGAAGTAATCATATTTGCAAGATAGCATGTTATGGTTTGGTTGAAAGTGAAAAACCAAGTTGGATGAATTTCCATAGTTTTAATGCTTCAAGTACAAGCATGTTCTTTTAGAACCTTTACTTGACCAACTTGGCCTTTAGGACGTAGTGAGATGACCGACTTTGGTGCACTCCGACGTTGGTAGATACTCGATACTACAATCATTGAGGTTTGGTTTTTTGGGATATTTTGGTCGCCATTAAAGAGGCTTGCGCTGAAATAATGCTCGAGAAAACAAATCAGTGATATTGAGCTCCTTAGAACCCGGTTACTATTACTAGGACATGTTTGAGCCAACTAAACTTCAAGAGGGTACTTACCTATGAGACTCCATGCAATCCTAAACCTAAGGACTTGTTTGCTTGGTTTGTATGTATTTACTTGTACATAACATCATAAACATCATGACATCATACTCACTAACCATTTCAAGGATTTTTGGGATTTATCTTTGTTTTGTTTTGTAGGACATGGATTATATTCACAGGAAAACCATTCAAGTCAATCTCATAAGGATCCCTCCTCAACTCAAAGAGTTAGCATCAAGGATTCCTGAAAATTCTCCATTTACCGAAAGACATGGTCGCCTACTAAACTTGGTCACTTCCAACACTGATGAAGACATGATGAAGATGCTCTTTCAGTTCTTTGATTCCCTACACCATTGCTTCATATTTCCCGATTATCAACTTGTGCCAACTTTGGAAGAATTCTCCTAACTCTTGAGGGTTCTCATTCTCAATCAACTACCGTTCAACGGTACGAAAAGAGATCCAAAGCTAAAAGATATTTCTCAAGCTCTACACTTGCAACCATCTGATGTCACAGCTAATTGGGAAACAAGAAGTGGTGTCAAGGGTTTCCTAGCAAAGTTCTTGTTTGAGAAAGCCTAAAACTGTTGGAACTCTTTGGATTTGCAAGCCTTTGAGGAAATTGTGGCTCTCCTCATCTATGGGATGGTTTTGTTTCCAAATCCTGACCAACTCATAGATGTGAACGCCGTCAAAATCTTCATGTCTCGTAACCCAGTGCCTACTTTGCTAGGGGACATCCTACATTACTTTCACACTCGCACTATGAGGAAAAGAGGTATCCTCATGTGTTGCACTCCTCTCTTGGCAAGATGGTTTATTTCTCATCTTCCCCAATCTGTGCTGAAGAATGAGCAAGGTTCAAGGTGGTCACATAGGTTGATGATGCTCATACATTCAGATATTCGTTGGTGTTCCCGCTTTTTGGAGAATGTTACTATCATCGACCGTTGTGGAGAGTTCCCTAATGTCCCGTTGCTTGGCATTAGAGGAGGTATCACTTACAACCCCTGCTTAGCCTTACGATAGTTTGGTTACACCCGGAGGAATGGTCCCTACGAGATGCTTATCCAAGGAGTGGTATTTGACTACGAGAATGATGATCAAGGTTACCGTCAAAGGTTTATTCGGGCCTGAAGGATGTTAAACAAGGTGGATAGCAAGACACTAGGACACAAGAATTCCATTCCCCTCGAGCCTTACCTTAAATGGGTACAGGCTCGTGCTAAGGCACTTGTGATGCCTTTTCCTTCCATTTTTCCAGTCATCATAGAACATGTGGTCGAAGGAGATGTATCCTACACTATCCTCCATCCCGACATGCCCACTTCTCTCGAAGACTTACAAAAGGGTTGGATCCAGCTGAAAGAAGAACGAGATACTTTCGAGGCTCAGTTCTATGATAGCGAGAAGAGGGTCTTGGAGCTTATGAAACAGCTACAAGAAGAACAGAATGTGAACGCTTATCTCGCACCGAAAAGGATGCGTTCCGTGTTTTTATCCTAGAAAGCTATTTTATAAGCCCAAGGGGCATAATGTAACCTTTCTTGTTTTGACTAATGAAAGTTAACGTTTGTTCATTCTTTTGTCTACGCAAATTTAAATTCCGTTAATCCTTGAAATCATTCACATATTGCATATTCATGCATCATGACATGACAGGTTTCACATAACAGGTTTCCTTATCTCTCCGCTGTTTATTTCAGCAAGATGGATCTAGAGAAAACTGTGACGGAACTCCAAGCCCAAAATTCTATGTTTCAGGAAGCTCTACTCGCCCTAGCCAAGGGGAAACAAGATGTGATGGCTCTGTTGGCCGCTAAGAAGAATCCAAATAAGAAAGCTCTACTCAACATGGGTAGAAGGTTCAAAGAGACAATCCGTCAGACCCCAGTAGGAGAAGCCTCATCTAAAGAGGATTAAAACCAGGTTGGAGAGGTCAAAAGTACTCAGGATGAGTTTGCCAATGATCAAGAATCTGATGATGATTATTTCAACGAGCAGTACCCGCCCGCTGATATCAAATACAAGCAGTTAGAAGACAGATTAAAAGCTGTTGAAATCCAAGTCGTCCCCGACTTAGATTTTGATGATTTGGGTTTAATCTCTGAGGTAGTCATTCCCCATAAATTTAAAATACCACCCTTTGCAAAATACAATGGGGTTTCTTGTCCAATGCTCCATTTTAAGTCTTATGTGCGCAAAATACAACCGCACATTGCTGATAAGAAGCTCTGGGTTCACTTTTTCCAAGAGAGTCTGGATGGAACGCAACTTGAATGGTTTTATCAGTTGGATGACTCTCACATCAATACTTGGGAGGGTCTAGCTACTTCCTTCTACCATCAATATCAATACAACACCGACTTGGCACCAACAAGGGTTCAATTGCAAGATATGGCCATGGAAAAGAATGAAGGATTTAAAGAGTATGCGTAAAAGTGGAGAGACCTTGCTAGTAGGGTCCAACCTCCTTTGACTGATAGGGAACACATTGACATGTTCATGGGCACATTATCTGGTCCTTTCTTTAATCTATTGGTTGGCTGCTCTTCTTCTGGTTTCATCGAATTAATCTTAATCAGTGAAAGAGTTGAAAGTTGTATCAAAAGTGGGAAGATCTCTGTGGCATCTACCTCCACTACCAATCCTATTAGGAAACCTTTTTCTGCGAAGAAAGAAGTTAATGTTGTGTATGGGGCAAAGGCCCATACCAAGAAGAATAATCATCCGTCTGTCAATGTTGTCCGAATCTCTAATCCAACTCCCACTCCAAGACCATCTGCAAATGATTAATGCTTTGAAGCTCCAAGAAGACAGTTTACAAGGTTAGGCATGTCAATATCTCAAGCCCTTCAACATTTGCTCAAGGATAATTTAGTGACATTGCGTGATCCTCCCGCCAACCCTGACACCTCGTCACCAAAATATAATCTGAATGCAAAGTGCGCTTACCATTCAAATAGCCCCGGGCATGAGACTAATCAGTGTTGGGCATTAAAGAACAAGATCCAGGATTTAATTGAAAACAAGACTATTGAATTTGATCCTCCTTCAACACCCAATGTAATCACTGCTCCTATGATGAATCATTGAAAGCTTCTATTCATTTGAATTTTCAGTTGTAATTTCTTTTGTTATTCAAACAATTATCTATTAATGTCAAACTTTGTTTCATTAATGCATTGCATATGTTTGTCTTGAATTCATCCATTCGTTTTCACTATATTTAAACTATGTTTTTTACTCTCCTTTTAACATTTAACTCTTGCTAAAAGTTACAAGCCTTTAGATGGAGGATGACGAAAACAATGCCATAATCTCATACATTATGCTTTTGAACAGACTTTACTGACGATGTACAGGTGTTTTTTCAAATCCTAAACACTGGAGTTATAAGGAAGATAATCCCTAGTCAACCCGTTCGAGCCAAAGAAGTAGAAGTTTTCTGTTTTAACACAAATTGAAACCTTTAATCAAAACCTGGGGCAGGGTAGTCTCTCAGTTAATTCAAACGCGTGTTAAGCCGCAAACTCTCATCTTGTAATACAACGAATGACGTCAAGAAACATTCCTCTGGGATCAAAAGACAGTGATTGTTCCCTACCAAATAGACAATCATTATCTCAAAAAGAAAAGCCCACTAAGTCAAAACCTACAAAGGAGACTTAAGAAAACTGGGGCATCCCACTGACTGTAATCTCAAAACAAGAACAGTCAGGAAAAAATCGAGGATAACAAATCAAAAGAGGTCACTATAAATCCTCAATAACATGAAAAATGTTGCAAGAAATGACTGCCTTCTGACAAACCTAACTTGTCGGAACCATCACCAAAACGGTACTCCAAACACAATTGGAGTTTCAAACGCACAATTAGTTGGGTTTAGGACCGAAGAACATCACGAAGAGCGGGTGGGTACAAATACACTTTGAGCCTTTATCCTTTGTTTCTTAAACCGTGAACTAAGCCACATTATAACCCTTCAAAAGTCCTAATTGAAGCATGGGTTAGTTCGAAAGCATACTGTTACAAAAGTTATCCTGATTCCTGTAAGGCTTTACTCAAAATCCAGAGTTGAATTACAAACTTATTTACTTGCTAAAAACACATTTTTCAAAACTTCAAGACAAACATAAACTTTGCATTACTTGAATATCACTGTTTGCATATGGCTATTTGTTTGACAGCAGAGAAATTCGCAACGAATGTCCGGTGAATGAAAGCTCTCTCAGTAAACAAAATCAATTCAAGAAAGATGACACTTCCATTGTAAAAACTCCTATCTACAAGGGGACATGACATGTCACTATCCAGCACACTTGGGGCAGTCCAGTCAAGATTCCAGGAAACCTCTCAAGAAGTGCAGAGTAACCAGGGGCAGGTCTCCATCTCCATCACTTGGGGCATTGAACGCCAATCTCAGCAAAGGGTTACGTACAGTCAAACATTTTTGGCAATACCACAAACATTTTCTGCTAGGGTCAAGAACAAGTCTCCCCAAAATCCTTCTCATAGGATGATTCCTCAGCAAGAGTTTAACCTCTGAAAACATTTCCCCAGCTGAGACAACCTCAAGAATCTTCGAGGACTTTCCCCCAACGAAGTTGTCACCTCTCAAGAACACCGACAACATGGTTTATTTCCCCAACAAAGTTATTTCCCCAGCCAAGTGCAAATTTCTCAACGTACAACAATCAAGACACCACAAATTACCCAACTGAGCTCATCTTCCCCAACTAAGTTAGTTGTTCCCCAGTTGAGTCCAAATTACCCAGCTGAATCCATCATCCCCAGCTGAGCCTATCTTCCCCAGCTGAGTATATCTTCTCCATCCAAGGCTATTATCTCCCCAAATAAGCCCATCATCCCCGGCTGAGCCCATCATCCCCAGTTAGATGTATCATCCCCAACTGAGCCTATCTTCCCCATCTGAGTATATCTTCTCCAGCCAAGGCTATTATATCCCTAGATAAGCCCATCATCCCTGGCTGAGCCCATCATCCCCAATTAGATGTATCCTCCCCAAGCTGAGTCTGCCTTACCCGACTGAGTCTATACTCTCCAATTTGAATTTCCCTTTCAAATTGTTGCAAATCACAAGGCCATAACCCCTGATCCCCAGTAAAGCCGTCAGTAAAACCTTTACTATTTCCAAGAGATGCTATGAAGCCTAGATCCGACTAGATATTAGCATAATTTCCAAGTTATTACTGAAGCCTGGACCCGACCAGATAACAATTTGACTTCTTCAAATTATTGAAACCTGGACCCGACCAGATAACAGTTTGAGTATCTGAAACCTGGATCCGACCAGATAACAGTTGATCTCAATTTCGAGATGCTATGAAGCCTGGATCTAACCAGATATTAGCAAAATTTTCAAAGTTATTATTGAATCCTGTACCCGACCAGATAATAATTCGACTTCTTCGATTATTGAAACCTGGACCCGACCAAATAACAGTTTGAGTTACTGAAGCCTGGACCTGACCAGATAACACTTTGACTTCTTCGATTATTGAAACCTGGATCCGACCAGATAACAGTTTGAGTTACTGAAGCCTGGACCCGACCAGGTAACAGTTTGACTTCTTCGATTACTAAAACCTGGACCTGACCTGATAACAGTTTGAGTTACTGAAACCTGGACCCGACCAAATAACAGTTTGACTTCTTCGATTACTGAAACCTGGACCTGACCAGATAACAGTTTGAGTTACTGAAGCCTGGACCTGACCAGATAACAATTTGACTTCTTCGATTACTAAAACCTGGACCCGACCGGATAACAGTTTGAGTTAAAGAAGCCTGGACCCGACTAGATAACAGTTTGACTTCTTTGATTACTGAAACCTAGACCCGACCAGATAACAGTTTGAGTTTCTGAAGCCTGGACCCGACCAAATAACATTTTGACTTCTTCGATTATTGAAACCTGGACCCGACCAGATAATAGTTTGAGTTACTGAAACCTAGACCCGACCAGATAACAGTTTGACTTCTTCGATTATTGAAACCTGGACCCAACCAGATAACAGTTTGAGTTACTGAAGTCTGGACCCGACCAGATAACAGTTTGACTTCTTCGATTATTGAGACCTGGACCCGACCAGATAATAGTTTGAGTTACTGAAGCCTGGACCCGACCAAATAACAGTTTGACTTCTTCGATTACTGAAACCTGGACCCGACCAGATAACAGTTTGAGTTATTGAAACCTTGACCCGACCAGATAACAGTTTGACTTTTTCGATTATTGAAACCTGGACCTGTCCAGATAACAACTTGAGTTACTAAAGCCTGGACCCGACCGGATAACAGATGATCTCAATTTCGAAATGCTATGAAACCTGGACCCGACCAGATAATAGCCTAACTCTTCAAATATATAGAAGAACCTGAACTCAATCCGACCAAGGTTTAACTTCTTTTCCCCAGTAGAGTTGCCTCCGTATCCCAAACAAATTGCTGAGAAACCTAGACCCGACCAGACAGCAATCATCCTCAGAGATTTATTATGAAGCCTGGACCCGACCGGATAACAATTGAACTCATCAAAGAAATCTGCAAAGCCTGGACCCGACCAGATAAAAATTTTAAAACAGTTTATTGTGAAGCCTGGACCCCACCCGATAACAATTGACCTCATCAAAGAAATCTGCAAAGCCTGGACCCGACCAGATAACAGTTTTCAAACAGTCTATTGTGAAGCCTGGACCTTACCAGATAACAATTGACCTCCTCAAGAAATCTGCAAAGCCTGGACCCGACCAAATAACAGTTTTCAAACAGTATATTGTGAAACCTGGAGCCCGACCAGATAACAATTAACTATGATTCCCAGAAAGAAACTATGAAGCCCAGATTCGACCAGATAATAGTACAGCTTTCCAAAAGACCATGAAGCCTGGACCCGACCAGATGACTATTCAATTTCAAGGAATTTTCTGCAAAGCCTGGATCTGTCAGATAATAGTTAATTCATCCTTTCCTCTGGTAAGTTACTGTGAAGCTTGGATCTGACCAGATAACAGTTAACCTCCGCATCCCCAGCAAGTTGTTGTGAAGCCTGGACCCGACCAGATAACTATTCAATTTCAAGGAATTTTCTGTAAAGCCTGGATCCGACCAAATAACAGTTAACTCATCTCTTCTTCCAGTAAGTTGCCATGAAGCATGGATCTGACCAGATAGCAGCCAACTACTTCATCCTCAGCAATTGTGAAGCCTGGATCCGACCAGATAGCAGCTGACCTTTGATGATATCCCCTAGCAAAATCATCCTTTCAAGAAAATTGGATGATATGCATGTTCTTCATTTCCAACAGGCAATCAGGGATTCAACCTCCCAGGATTTCCTCAACAGTAGTCAGGGATTTATTTTCCCGGACAAAAATATACATTTCACATTCATACATCATAGCATGTACATACCATCTACATTTTACTAACCCCTTTTCTCACAGGTAAAACATCAAGTTTAGTATAAATCAACAAGAGATTTATACTGATACTTCTTTCAGCATTTACCAACATTCCTCCAAATGGAATCTATAAGCCCATTCACCATCCATCTTCGAGTGAAAATTTCTAGGCACTTTAATGTTCAAATCATCTTTCACCTTCAAGTCACGAATGGCGGATCCGCCAATCTAACTCTTCAGGTTCATGAAGTTTGAACAGGGGCAACTGTTTTAACCCAAAATTTACCCTCTCATTTCTCAAGGGATCACCCTGGACCCTCAGGTTTGCTTTCATCTATTTCCAGGCCTTGAACTACAAATTTTTCAAGAAAGTCATTCACAAGGGCAAAATGGTCATTTGCACACTGAAAAATCAAACCTTGACTTTTGGATCAAAATCAAGTTTCAAGAATCATATTTCATCAAGACATGTTGGAATGTGAAGTTTGTTTCATGAAGCAATTCAAAAGTCAAAACTATTTTGGAGAAGTCAAAATTCTAAATACTTAGAATTTTTCTAAGTATTTAAGAAATATGACAAACTCAGAACTTCTGACCAGATTATCACCATGACGCAAGCTGATTATGGATCAACTTATGAAACAAGAGTTTTAGATCTCAACAAGATATGAAACATTGTAGAACAGAGAAATTCTGGGATTTCAAGTTATAACTTCTCAAAGACACGTCCATGAAACAGAAACACTCAGCAAATTCTGGGCACTTTCAAGACAGAGTTTGGTCAGAACTTCTGGGCAAGTTTTCACAAAGCTTCAATCAGAGTTTGCAAGGGTAATTCAAATAAGTTTACAAAGCGTGCTGCAATCTTTCTAGAAAAGTATGAAAGCTCCTTCAGAACATGCTGGAGCCAGAAGATAAGAGGATCATAAGATTGGATGCTACGCTGAAGCAGAACTTCTGGACCAGTTTTCACAAAGGTTCAGTCAGAGTTTGCAAGGGTAAATCAAATAAAGTTACAAAGCATGTTGCAAGCTTACTGGAAAGTCTGAGGGATCCTTCAGAACATGCTGGAACCAGAAGATAAAATGATCAAAAGATTGGATGCTACGCTGAAGCAGAACTTCTGATCCTGAATTAAGCAATGATGCATAGTTTCACATGGCAGGGTTTCTGATTGGATAAATCTCATCATCATTTAATGCTCATTTAATGGTCACAACCACTTTTGAGTTTTTATCCAAAGGATTTCCCCCACGTGTACCCCTACTGTCTTGGGAAGACAAACTTTTGTGCAAAAGTATGCTAGGCCCATGTGCTGCTTCTACTTTTCCTTAATTCATGCTGAAAAATCCATCTTAGGCGCTGTTAACCATCCTACTTGGTGCATTGAACCATGCATTTTTAAATAATACTTCAAGAGTAAGTCAGCTTCTAGCATATGACGTTGGCACAACTTGACCTCTTCAAACTACAAAACCTTTGCCTATAAATAGAACACCATTGGCCATTGAAAAAACGGTCGGAAAAATTTGAGAATGAAGTGTGGGAAAACTTGAGAAAGAAAATGCTTGAACCCCCTGCCAAAATTCCAAGAGACCAAAAAGATTGCAAACACAAAAAATACAAAACCTTAGCATTTGATTCTTGCATTAAAACTCCATTTTTCCTCAAGTGTTTCTGATATATATTCAAAAACCATCCTAACTTCTGTAACCAAGCTGTAATACCCTCTCCATCAATATCCACCTCAAAGTGTCAGAACTTTATCCCTTGCTTGTTCCAGAGTCTTCTAATCATTTACAGCCCAACTTGAAAGTGTCCAGCCTGCTGAACACGTGACGAAGCTGTTCAGAACACCACAAGTAGTCAGAACCAGGTTCTAGCTCTCAAAGTATTTTCCAGCTGCAAGGTACGTTTTCTGCTGACTCTCATCATATTATTTAGGCATTGTCATATTTTGCATATTTAACACAATGTAGATATTCTGATTCTGATGATGTACATATTATGAGATTTCATGCATCTGCCTGCCTAAAAAGAGAGAATTCCAGTTCAGAGCTTCATGAAGAAATTAGGACTCAGAATTAGGAAGCAAATTCACATTTGTTTCTGATTTATACTTCTGATATCTTTTGTTTCTGAAACATCATGAAACTTGCCATAACTGTCATATGCACATCTTCTGTTTTGTGGAGAAATGACCAAGTTGCAGATGTTCTGACTAGCATGGAGAGAGAGACCAAGTTCTGCCAGTGGTATCAGAACTTATGAAATCTACTTTGTTTTCAGTGGTATCAGAACTTCTGAAATCTACTTTGTTGCCGATGGTATCAGAACTTCTGAAAACTACTGTGTTCCCAGTGGGCTCAGAACTTCTGACTTTACTTATTTTTTCACTAACAGGATTTCTATTTTGCAGTACACTAGAGTCAGAACTTCTGACCTCCTTTAATCAATAATACACTGATCCTATTTTTCTTTTTCTCACTATTTTTGCTATCACTTTCTATTCCATTAATAAAAAAATACCAAAAAACCTTTTTTATTTTTATTTTTACATGCTTTATTTTATTTCTTAAAACAAAAGACAAAAAATATTTTCTTAAAATAAAACAAGTCCATTTTACATCTTTTGTACATTCTTATCCATTCAATATGGTTGTAATAGTAACTTAGGATTTAATTTTATTTGCAATCCCCCTTCGTAAATATGTACCCCCGTCCCCCAAATATTGTAATAGCGTAGGACTTTACATTTCTGCACTTTTATTGCTTTCATATATTGTTAGTAATTAGGGTGTGTATGGAAAGATAAAATCAACAAGTAGATAACCCTAATCAAAGATTAAATTCATGCAAATCAAACACACTATTCACACATGCACCCTTGAGTTTAACTCCACTTTTGCCTAAAAAATGGTCATGTTATACATGTGAGGTGTCTTAGCAAAAACAATTGAAATACAAGATCATAGTCCCTCGATGACGCTATAAATATTGCCTTTCAAAATGATCTTAGCCCCTCAAAAATAAATGCTAAGATACCTCACAACATTGCTATCGTGACTATACGATGACCCACACCCATCCTGCTTACATCCAAAGATAAGGTTGCTTACCAAATCAATGGTAAGATAACAATGTCAAAGGAAACGAAAATGAACAAGAAAGACATTTGAGTAGGTAGATTACATCTAGTTACTTGCTTCATTTAAAAACAAATATCCTTGCTATCTTAGAAACAAACACCAACACTTTCAAAAACACTTTCAAAACATTTTCCAAACATGAAACATTTTCAAAAGATCAACACTTTGTATACGTTCTTACGAACGAGAACTATTATAAAGTTTGCCTAAATGATGACGCCTTTTCAAAATACTTTCAAAAACCACACAAAGCACATTTTTCAAACAAAAGCAAGTGATCTAGCAAGTAACTAAGAGCCCATGGAAAACCATGGATGAAAAAGGTGCTAATACCTTCCCTTTTCATAATCTACCCCCCGAACTCAAGAAAACATCTCTAAAGGTCTTTCCTGTGCTTTTTCACCTTTCCTTTTGGATAAAAGAAAAGTCGGTGGTGACTCTTGCTAAATTGCAACATTTACAAACACAAAACGCAAACCCTCAAGTCAGTTCTCCCACCATATCACAACTGGCATTTCACAATATTTTCAAACAAATCACACACACACAAAGCAAGTTTAAAGTGAGTTAAGCAATTAAGAGCCCGTAGATAACTATGGATGAAAAGGGTGCTGACACCTTCCCTTTACATAACTTACCCCTCGAACTCAAAATCTATCAAAGGTCTTTCCTGTTCTTTTCACCTTTCTTAAATATTGGATAAAATAAAAGTCAGTGGCGGATTTTTCTAACCGTAACATTTGCGATAAAATAAGAAAGTCAGTTCTCCCACCGTATCATAGAACTGGCGACTCTATTGGGGACTACATAAAAAGAGGGGTTACCATAGAGTTTAGATAACTTTTAGTTGCTTTAATTGTTTGAGTTGTTTGCTTTAAATTTAAGGTCTTATTTAGGTATTACTTGTGTGAAAGATCCTACATCGGGATCTAATGATTCCTTAGGTAAGTAGTAATATGTCATAAATATTTTACGGTGTATACTGATATGGTTAACATGATAGCTACAATTAGTGTGACACTTTGGTTTGTAGTGATTTTCCTTGAGTCAGTCGAGGATAACATTAGGCTTCCGCGTGGTGTCATTAACACTAACTTACTTTTTAGAACCTTAATTGACCCATATTGGCCATTAGAAAGTAGTGAGATGCCCAACTTTGGTGCAATCCGAAGTTGGTTGATACCTGAGGCTATGCTCATTAAGATTCAACTTTCGGGATGTTTTAGTGGCAAGCCGGTTGCCGTTCTAAAATAAATCCTGCGAGAAAGATCTGTGATATGAGATTCTTAGAACCCGGTTACTATTTTAGGACAGGTTGAGCCAACTTAACTTCAGCGGGGAAGGGTATTTACCTATGAAATTCATGCAAGACTTTAACTAAGGCTCTTGTATGACTTGTTTGTGTTTGCTACTTATTTAACATGAACATAACATCATAACATCATAACATAACATTTTCACTAACTATTTCAAGGACCTAGGGATTTATCTTTGTTCCTCGTTGCAGGTTATGGCCTCCGCTCGCAGAAATACTATCTGAATCAACTTTGTAAGGGTACCTTCCAAGCTTAAAGAGTTAGTCTCAAAGGTTCCCAAAAACTCTCAATTCACCAAGAGTCATGGTTATCTACTCAGTTTGGTCACTTCTTGTTTTGAAGAAGACATGATGAGTGTTCTGTTCCAGTTCTTTGATCCTAAGCATCACTGTTTTACCTTCCCAGATTATCAGTTGGTACCGACAATGGAAGAGTTTTCTAAACTACTTGGAGTACCTATTCTTGATCAGACACCCTTCACTGGTTTAGAGAAAGTTCCAAAACCTGAAGTTATTGCAGCAGCCTTACATCTGAAGCGGTCAAACATTGTGTCTAATTGGGAAATAAGAAGTGGAGTTAAAGGTATTCTTGCAAAATTTCTGATAGAGAAGGCTCAAATGTTTCTAGATGCTATGAGTTTTCATGCTTTTGAGAAGACCTTGGCTCTTTTGATCTATGGTTTGATACTATTCCCTAATCCAGACCAACTTATAGATGTGAACACTATCAAAATATTTCTTACTCATAATCCTGTGCCTACTTTACATGGAGATATTTTGCACTCTCTTCACACTCGTACTATGAGAGAGAGAGGGACTCTCATGTGTTGCATACCTTTACTATCCATGTGGTTTATTTTGCACTTTCCTCGAGTAGTGATGAAGAATGAACAAAGTTTGAAGTGATCTCGAAGGATGATGTCACTCTCTCATTCAGATATCTATTGGTGTTCCCGATCTCGAGAGGACATCACTATTATTGATCGCTATGGGAAATTCCCTAATGTGCCACTCCTTATCATAAGGGGAGGAATTTCTTACAACCCTTCTCTAGATCTACGTCAATTCGGTTATGCTCGAAGAAACGGTTCTCATGATATGCTTATCCAGGGTATTGTATTCGGTTACGAGAATGATCCTCAAGGTTATCGTGAAAAGTTTATAAATGCTTGGGGCATGGTGAATAAGAATGATTGTAAGACTTTGGGACAAAAAACTCCATCCCATTGGAGCCCTACCTCAGATGGGTGCGATATCATGCTCAAAATCTTATAATACCATATCCTGATATCCTACCAGTAATTGTGGAGCCTGTTGTTGAAGGAGATATTCCTCATACCATTTTTCATCTAGATATGCCTAATGACCTTGAAGAGCTACAGAAGTCTTGGATTCAATTGAAAGAAGAAAGGGACACCTTTGAGACTTAGTTTTATGCTAGTGAGAAGAAAGTGTTGGAGATAACAAAACGACTTCACGAAGAGCAGAGCCTTAATGTATATGTCAACACAAAGAGGAAGCGTCCATGGGAGACTTGAGTCTTAGGTATTAGGAGTTCATAATTTGTTTCCTTGTAACCCTTTTTGTTTTCATTAAGAGGAAGTTATAATTTGAACTTACTAATAAGAGTCTTTATTTCTGTTCCCTTTTGATTAACAAATTTAAATCCCACGAGGTCCTTGAAAACATTGCATATGCATCTACGTGCCATATATATCATTGCATAATAGGTCTCCAAGACAGGTTTCTCATTTTCTTGCCGTTTATTTCAGCAAAAATGGCTCTCGAACAGACAGTCAAAGATCTCCAGGCTCAGAATGCTCAGTTCTAATCGTGTTCCTAAGCTTAGACAAGGGGCGAGAAGAACTGAAGGCGCTCATCGCCAACGAGAAGAAGAAGAAGACAAAGAAACCAATCGACATCCTTAACATGGGGAGAAAGTTCAGAGGTCCAGTCAAGCGAGCTTAAGATCTTGATATCCCATTGGACGAAGATGAAGAACGGGATGAAGATGGTAAGAGTGTTAAAACTGAAAAAATAAATCATGGTTCTGACAAATGTTACGATGAAGAGGAAGAGGATTATTTGGATGAACAATATCCCCCTGCTGGCGAGAAGTATAAGTTGTTAGAAGAGCGTCTGAAAGCTATGGAGATCCAGAAGGTGCCTGGATTGAACTTTGAAGAATTGGGTTTAGTCTCAGGAGTCGCCATTCCTCCTAAGTTCAAAAATCCTACCTTTGTTAAGTATGATGGCATTTCTTTCCCGAAGCTCCATTTGAGATCATACGTTCATAAAATTCCACCACACACTGCTGACAAGAAATTATGGTTTCATTTCTTTCAAGAAAGTATGTTTGGAAAACAATTGGAATGGTATTATCAACTCGAAGGTACCAATATCCATACCTGGGAGGATTTGGATGCAACTTTCTATAGACACTAACAGTATAATTCTGATTTGGCACCAACCCGCATGCAACTACATTGCATGTCCATGGGTTATGAGGAAGTCTTTAAAGAGTATGCACAAAAATGGAGAGATCTTGTAGGCAGAGTTAAACCTCCTTTGGCTAATAGGGAATTTGTTGACATGCTCATGAGTACACTAACAGGTCCTTTCTATAATCACCTATTTGGAAGTTCTTCTACCAGTTTCGCTGAACTGATATTGATAGAGGAACATGTTGAGAATGGAATCAGAAGTGGTAAAATTCAGGTGGATACATCTTTGAATACCGCTAAGAAGTCATAAAATGGTAATAAAGAATCCAATGTTATGTACGGCCATAAGGGTCGTAATAAGAGTGACAGCAACCAATCTATGGGGGCAGTTCTGATCTCTAATTTTGTGCCAATACAACAACAGAATAATCGGCATGGGAAAGTCATACCCAGGAGATAGTTCCCAAAAATCAACATGTTTTTGTCTCAAGCATTACAACACATGTTGAATGCAAAGCTGCTTACATTGAAGGATCCTCAAAATCCCAATACTTCTTCTCCCCGTTACAATCCCAATGCAAGGTGTGCATATCACTCCAACAGTCCCAGACATGACACTAACAAATGTTGAGCATTGAAAAAAAAGATTCTAGACTTGATTGAAGCCAAAGTAATTGACTTTTAAAGAGTTAAAGATGATGATAGTGGCAATGACTCGGCCGCCAACAATGGAAGTTTCTAGTTCATTGGATTTTTATTTGAAAATTCTCTTGTTTATTCAAACACTTATCTTTATGTCAAACTTTGGTTTTTCCCATTAATGCATTTCATATGTTTATCTTGAATTAATCCATTCGTCATCACTATATTTAAACTATATTCTTACTTCTTTTTATGATATTTAACTCTCGTTAAAGTCGTAAGCCTTTAGAGGGAGGATGACGAAAACGATACCATAATCTCGTACAATATGCTTTTGAACAGACCTTGCTAATGATGTACAAGTATTGCTTCAATTCCTAAATAGTGGAGATATAAGGAAGTTAATCCCTAGTCAACCCCTTTGAACCTAAGAAGTAGGAGTTTTCTTTTTCACGTAAATTAAAACCCTTAAACATAACCTGGGGCAGGGTAGTTTCTCAATAAAATCAATTGTGAATTCACAAGCTTTACCTTTGTACACGAAGTGTAGTGTCAAAGATATTCTTCTAAATCAAAAACTGATGATGGTTCCCCGTAATCATTGATTTAGGAGGTTATTATATTTCAAAAGAAAAGCCCACTAAGTCAAAACCTATGAAGCAGACTTAGGAAAAAAACTAGGGAATCCCACTAACTGTAATCTCAAATGAAACAGTTCAGGAAAAAGTTAGGGATAATAAAGTTAAAAAGAGGTCTCTGCAAATCCTCAACAAAATAAAGATGTTACAAGAAAAATGAATGCCTTCCCAAATAAACTTCGGGTTTCGGAACCATCACCAAAGTATCATATCTATAATTCCAAATTCTATTGGAACCTAAATGCATAATTAACTGAGTATAGAACTAAAGAACATCATGGAGAACGATTCGGGTACAAATAAACTTTGAGCCTTTATCCTTTGTTTCTTAAACCGTGAACCATGCCACGTTATAATCCTTAAAAGTCCTAACTTAAGTATAGGTTAGTTTGAAAGCATACTGTTATAAAAAGGTATCCTGACTCCTGTAAGGCTTACTATAAATCCTGAGTTGGTATCACATTCTTACAAATTTTGTTTTACTAAAAAAAATGAATTTTTAAACTTCAAGACAGACATAAGCTTTGCATTTTAATACCACTGTTTGCATATGACTAAGTGTTTGATAGCAGAGAAATTCACATGACGAATATTCAATGTATGAAAATCCTCCCAATGGACAAAATTACTTCAAATGACATGTCAAATAGAAAGACACTTCTAGTAATAGACCTTTCATGGACCCAATTGGTTATAAATCAAGGGGCATGTCATGTTATTGTCCAACTCATCTGTGGTAGTCAAGTCAAGATTCAAAGAATCTCTCAAAAGTGATGAATAGCCAGGGGCAGATGTCCATATGAATGACTTGGGGCATGTTACATTGAGTATAACTTTCAGAAAAAGCCACTATGAAAATTGAATCTTCGGTATCACTAAATTGCTTGTCTATGTCAGTAGTATCAGATGGTGTCATTCTGTCGTGAGAGTTCTTAAAAAAATACTGAGGAAGGTCAAGACTATCGAAAGTTGGAAATCAATGGTTGATCAATAACTTCAAACATCGGGTGCACTAGAATAATCCCAGGGGAAAATGGACTCCAACATATGAAGGGTCACGTATGACCAAGAAAATATTTTCAGGCAGTGCTACAACACTTACTACCATGGACAATGAAAATTCTCCACACCTTGTGAACCGGACATAGTAAAAAATACTACACATGAAAAAGAGACCCTCTAGGTTGATTGTATTAGGAAAATATAAGGGCATCTCGATGAACTAAAAGCATTTTGGAAAAATTATGGATATATAAATTAAATTGTACACCCGACAAGTGGAAAACCTAGAAAGGCGGCTTGGGTAAAAAAGGGTATCCCGATGGACTGAAAATATAAAAAGGCGGTCCAGAAAAAAGTTAGGGATTGAAGCGTACGACTATGTCCCATTTATCAGTAGAAGATTTATCACTTTGATCAGCATTTACTAAAGACACTAGGGTTTGGGATTATGTTCAAGTTATCCATAAATACCCACAGAGCAATCTCCATGGAGCTATCTCTACAGAGCTATCTTCACAAGCTCATCCCCAACAGAGATATATTCCCCAGCAAATCTAATATGCCCTTAGACAGAAATTGGGCATCTTCTAGCAGTTCACCTCCATATCCATGATGTATAGCTTGACATGATCATCTTCCCTAATAGGTCCCCTAGAGGATAAGGAAGTTTGATCATTTCCCCAACATACAGTGGAAACTTCCTCAGCGGAACCTATGAATTTACAACCCTCATCAAAGATTATTTCCTCAACACAGTCTACATGATTTAATTCCACAACATAATTTATTTCTCCAATACTGCAAATTCCCCAACATAATTCTCTTCTCCATCCAGATGTCATTCAATGGTGTCCTCCCCAGAAGAGTTGGCATCCGTATCTGAAACCTGGTCAGATAGTGTATTGGAGGATTATACATCTCTTTTATCCCAGTCATGGTACATAGGAATCAAATCCTTCAGTAAAAATAATGATGAACAACCGACTCTCCTTGAATGCTTCTATTCCTAAGCAGAAGTCGACAACAGAGTATCCTCAAACAGAAAGTGGAAATCCCCAGTAAAGTCGTTCTAAACAAAATTTGAAGAATTACTTTCTTCATCCCCAACAACAGACAGGGATTTATATTCCCCAACTAAAAATTGCTATACAAAGTTGTCGCTGTCATTGGCGACATCTTTCATCCATACACCATTTACAAAATATCATAGCATACAAAACATATTCTCATATATTTTGAGAGCATCATTACACAATGAATTACATACATCTTGACATTGCATAAAACTAACTTTGTTTTTTTTTAGGTTAGTTCACAAACAAATAAATATTGTTAACAGTATATCATCTTTCAGATACAATCAGTCGACTATTCATTCTGATACTCCTTTGGATATAGTCAAGAGTAGACTCATTCCAAAACATTTTCTCGATATAGTTCAGATACAATCGAAATATAGATTTACTCTGATACTCATTCCAATACATCTTCTAGATACAGTTCAGATACGATATATATATATATATATATATATATATATTCAGTCTAACACTCATTCAAGATTCTTTACTAGATACAGTTCAGATACGATCTAGATATAGGTTCATTTTGATACTCATTCCAAATTCTTTTCTAGATACAGTTCAGATATGATCGAGATACAAATTAATTCTAATACTCATTCCAGTACATTGTCTAGATACATTTCAGATACAATCGAGATATAGATTCATTCTGATACTCATTCTAGTACATCTTCTAGATACAATTCAGATACGTTCGAGATATAGATTCATTTTGATACTTATTCTAGTAAATCTTTTAAATATAGTTCAGATACGACTGGGATATAGATTCATTCTAATACTCATTCCAATACATCTTCTAGATACAATTCAGATACGATCAAGATATAGATTCATTCTGATACTCATTCTAGATTCTCTTCTAGATACAATTCAAATAGGATCGAGATATAGATTCATTTTGATACTCATTCCAGTACATCTTCTAGATATAATTCAGATATGATCAAGATATAGTCTCATTATGATGCTCATTCCAGATTCTCTTCTAGATACAGTTCAAATACGATTGAGATATAGATTCATTCTGATACTCATTCCAGTACATCTTCAAGATATAGTTCAGATATAATCGAGATATAGATTCATTATGATACTCATTCTAGTACATCTTCTAGATACAGTTCAGATATGATCGAGATATAGATTCATTCTGATACTCATTCCAGTACATCTTCTAGATACAGTTCAGATACAATCGAGATATAGATTCATTCTGATACTCATTCCAGTACATCTTCTAGATACAATTCAGATACGATCTAGATATAGATTCATTCTGATACCCATTCCAAAACATCTTCTAGATACAGTCAGACGTAATCTCATTCCAATAAATTATTCATATACAGTCGGGCAAAGACTTATTCTAATCCACTTCTGGATACAATCGGGCGTAGACTCATTCCAGTACATTTTTCAAATACAGTCAAGCGAAGACTCATTCTAATCCATTTCTAGATAAAGTCGGGCGTAGACTCATTCTAGTATATTTTTCAAATACAGTCAGGCAAGGACTCATTCTGATCCACCTTTAGATACAGCCGGGTGCTGACTCATTCTAATACTTTTTCAGATATGGTCGGGCATAGACTCATTATGATACTCCTTTCAACAGTTATCCAAGAACACAATTACTTTGGATGGCATCTATAAGCCCATCTCCGATGACATCCCGTCACCTTTTCTAAATGGCATCTTTAAGCCTATTCTCGATGCAATCAACCCGCAACATAACTTCGTGCATCTGCGAGTGCAAATTTCCTGGCACTTATAAGTATTCAATCCTCTTCCACCTTTAGATCACGAATGACGAACATGTCAATCTAACACTTCAGGCTTAAGAATATTGAACAAGGGAAGTTTTTGTACCCCATCATTTTCCCTCCCATCTTTGAGACAAATTGATTCAAGACACATCCTCATGCTCATAGGAGTCTCAAGTACTCAAGACTACTCAAGGGTTGATCAGACAAACCCTCATCCTAAGAAATTGACCTACAACTAGGGATTTGTTTCTCTTAAAGTAAATTGAGTTTCTAATGCCTCAAATGGACTTCATGGTTTCTAACATGCCTCAAAGAATCCTCATACCAAATTTCAAGTCTTGCAGTACAAGTTTGTTCATTCAATTGATCATATGATTGAAAATCAGTTGTATTGGACAAAAAGTCATCTTTGATCAATCTACAGTCAAACTTCAAGATTTTTGGTCAACATCAATATTTTGAAGTCACATTCATCCTTTGATCAAGGTTTGATCATGATACATCAAGAAAACTCAAGATTCATCAAAATTCAAAGTTACTAAATTAGAGTTTTCTAAAGGAGAAGTCAACTAAACATTGACCAAACACAACTTTCACATACTTCATCAGAAATTCCTCAATGAAAGCTCATTTTCAAGAAAATTCAATTCTCTACAACTTTATCTCTCTAAGATCAGGGCCAAAAATGCTTCATTTGAGAGATATGGGCCAAAACATTACAGGTCACTTTAAAAAGTCAACAAAAAGACATTTTTTGTCAAAGCAATTTACATGAAGATAAAGGCTTCAAATGAAAAAATGGTCAACATGAAAGTTATAAGGGAAATCTTAAGCTTTCCAAATAATCAAAGATCATCTTCATATGACAAAAATTTAGAGAGTTATGATTGGTGCAAGTTGAGAAATTTTGAGAAAATGCATGAAGTCCACTTTGAGCAAAGTTGAATTTTTGGGCTAATAGGCCTAAGTTCTTAGGTTCAAACATGTTCATAACCTTATAAAGGACCCTTAAATCTATTAACATATTTTTTATGATTTTAATTTATTTTATTTGGATTTTATTCATTTAAATGCAAATTAAATCAAATAAAATAAGAAAGAATTTGACTTAGGCGTGTAGACTTTTGTTTTGATAAAATTGGAGGCCCAAAAAGCTCATGACGACTTGCCAAAATCGTGTGAGGCTGATTGGCACAAGATTGAGCTTAAAAAAGAAACTTTTAATGAAATTCTAAATAAAATATTACACCATGAGTTACAAAGATTTTGTCCACTTTTTTTGAGCTAATTCTTGTCTTATAAATACACAATACCTTCAACCATTAAAAACACGCATGCTGCAGCTACAAACAAACCCTGAAAATCTCAAATTTCTCAAAACTAGGGCACGGTCAAACCCTTATCCCAAGATTTTCTCAATCGATTTCAAGCATCACACTAGCCTCCTGAAGGTCCCAGAGTCCATACCAACCATTACTTAAGCTTGAAGCATGCCAGAACACCAAATCTCAACTGCACTAGTTTGGCAACCTTCTTTAATTCCAAACTTTTAATATACACATAGTTGAAAGATTTTATGCATACATTAATGTTTATATTAATGTTTGGAATAATTTTGACGCACTATTTGTGAGGTTTGACACAGGAATAGAGACCTGTCATTGTTAAGGCATTTTGAAATATTTTCATTGAATCTCACGCTACAGGCATTTTCAGGACAAACTAATGCTGCCATTGGATTCACAAAGGTCAAATTAGGGGGATAGGGTCCATGTTATGATCTAACTTATGCGTTTTTGTAGGTTTTCAAAACCCCTTCATCGTAGAAGATGAAGTTGACCACCCTCCACGGTGGTTTGACTCTCCTGGCTCAGGTGACCTAGGCGTGTCACCATTCCATTGGCTCATTCAAATTTCTAGGCCCCACCTCCTACACGCGTTTTGTGTTTTAGTTGATTTCTGATTTTAATACTTATGTTTACTATATAATGTTTAGTTATCATTTTATAAACGCATAACAACTGATGGACGAGTGGTAAGGGTGATGTGTTTTAACCATAGAGGTGTGGGTTAGATCCCTCCTCTTTTCAAATAATTGTTTTTTTCAGGATAACACGCTTGTTCATCATATGGTGATTGGTTCTCATTCTTAAATACAAACACCATGGCGTAGTGGATAGAAGGGCATACCTTTGAGGCTGAGGGTGTGGGTTCAACTTCCACCCCATGCATTTTGTTTTCCTTATTTTCTAACCCTAGTTTTTTATTCTGTTTTACTAACAAATTTCTAATTATCCATTAACAAACCTTAAACTTTTTTTCAAAACCATAACAAATTAGGATTAGGGTTTTTTAGTTAGTAATATAACTTTTGACATATTTTTATTTATTAATTAATTAAGTTGATTAGCCTTTTCTTAATATTAAAATTAATTAGAATTAGGTTTTAATTAATATTTATTAACTTAAATTATTTTCTACAAAAAAACACCAAAAATATATTTTTCTAGCATATAGAATTTTTAGGGCATTTAACATTTTTCTAACATTGTTTTCCTCATCTTTTTCTATTTAAATTTATAGATCAAGTGTATAGGTTAATTCTCAATTGTAATAGCGTAGATTTATTTTCTCGCATTTTCCTATTATGTATCTTCCCCAAAGCCATGTAATATGGTAGGATTTTACATTCCACACTTTAATTGTATGTACATATTTAATTGCTAGTAAAATAGGGTTTGTATGGCAAGACTAAAAGCAAATCTAGAAAACCCTAATTCAAGACTAAATAACTTAAACTAATACACTTTGCACACTTGCACCTCTAGGGTAACCTATCTTGTTGTCTTATGAATTATTGGTCATGTCCCTCGAAAGTAGGGATACTTTAGCAAAAGACCCTCTATATACAATATCATCATGATCCCTGTTGAATAAATATCATAACCCATTGATGACCCTTCGAGTTTCCTACAAAATGATCTAGTCCCTTCGATGACCCTACAAGAAAAATGATGATAGTCCCTTCGATACAATTGCTAAAGTATCTTTACATGTTGCCTTCGATGACCATACGATGACCCCACGCTTATTCCTTCACATCCAATAGATAGGATTACCTACAAACTAATGGTATAGATAATACTATCTCCAAAGGAGAAGGAAAATAACAAGAAAGACTTATTAGTGGGTAAAAAATCGTGAATACTTGCTCACAAAATTTTTCATAAACAAATACATTTTTACACTACACTTTCAAACAAGATATTTTCAAAAAACACTTTGTATACATTCTTGAGGACCGACACAAGGATTATTACAAAGTTAGACTTACATTGGCATTTCAAAATATTTTCAAACAAATCACACACACACAAAATAAGTTTAAAGTGAGCTAAGCAATTAAGAGCCCATAGATAACTATGGATGAAAAGGGTGGTAACACATTCCCTTTACATAACTTACCCCCCGAACTCAAAATCTATCAAAGGCCTTTCCTGTTCTTTTTAACTTTCCTAAATATTGGATAAAAGAAAAGTCGGTGGCGACTCTTGCTAACCGTAACATTTGCGATAAAATAAAAAGTCAGTTCTCCCACCGTATTACAATAGCCCATGGAGTTATCCAACACAGTCAGATACATAATCAATGGTCTTCCTTCAACAGGAGGGAGAAAGATAAGAGGCTTAAGAAAATACTCTTTATTGCTTTCAAATGATCTTTGGCAATCATCCGTCCATACACAAACTTGATCTTTCTTCAACGACTTAAAGATTGGTACATATGTTGTAGTCATATGTGAAATAAATCTGGAAATGTATTTCAAACTTCCAAGGAAGCCTCTAACTTGCTTTTCAGTTCGTGGTGCGGGCATTTCTTGAGTTGCCTTAAATTTATTAGGATCAACTTCAATTCCTTTTTGACTAATAATGAAACCTAACAACTTTCCTAAACGAACACCAAAAGTACAGTTATTTGGATTCAAGCGGAGACGGTACTTCCTCAAATGTTGAAATAGTTTCAACAAGTCTTCAATGTGCCCTTCCTCGGTCTGAGATTTTGCAATCATATAATCGACATATACTTCAATTTCCTTATGTATCAGATCATGTAATAGGGTTGTCATAGACCTCGTGTACGTTGCACCGGCGTTATTTAACCCGAAGGGCATTACTCTGTAACAGAAAGTTCCCCGGGATGTGATAAATTTTGTTTTTTCCATGTCCTTAGGAGCCATCCTAATTTGGTTGTATCCGGAAAATCTGTCCATGAACGAGAACACTTAGAATTTTGTTGTGATATCAACCAACATATCAATATATGGCAATGGGAATCATTTTTCATACTTGCTTTATTTAAAACTCTATAATTAATGTTGTGATACGGTGGCATAACCGACTGTTATACTGTTTTTGCATTTGTGTTCGCAAATGTTGCGGTAAGCAAGAATCGCCACCGACTTTTCTTTTATCCAACTAAGGAAAGGGTGAAAAGAACAAAAAAAGACCTTTTCGAGAATTTTCTGAGTAAAAGGGGTAGATTATGGAAAGGAAATGTGTTAGCACCCTTTCCATCTATAGTTATCTATGGGCTCTTATATGCTTAGCTCATTTTTTAAATACCTTGTGCTTTGTGTTTTTTAAAAGTATTTGAAAATTCCTTAGTGGGGCGATTCGCTTTATAATAACTCTTGTATCAGTCCTCAAGAGTGTTGATAAAGACAATGTTTTTGAAAGTGTTTTTGATATGATTTTGTGTAAGTGTAAAAGTTTATTTTTAAGCAAGCATCTAACAGCTATCTACTTGTACTCGAAAAGGTTCTTTCTTTTTCTCCTATCCTTTAGACAATTCTATCCCACTATTAGTGAGTATGTAACCCTATCGTTGGATGTTTGAGGGACATTCAAAGAGACGTTTTTATAGTCCCAAAGGCAACTGAGCAAGAAGCTTTAGTAGCTACCCTAGGATTCTAAGATCATATTTTTACCGAGGCAACATCGAGAGGGTCATTGAGGGACTTATGATCTTTTTGAACCAGAGGGTAGCCACTAAAACCTCTCACGTTTCGAGAGTTATGATTATTTTCCAAAGGCAACCGAAGTGGGAGTACCCTAGAGGTATGTATGTGCAAGGTGTGTTGTGTTAAGTTATTTTAGTCTTGAGTTAGGTTTGCTAACGTTTGATTATTAGGCTCTTGTCATGCAATCTTATTATCATACATCTAAGGAGTTAATATATGTACATGAATTAAAAGTGCGGAAATGTAAATCCTACGCTATTACATGGCTTTGGGGATTAATTAGATGTCCAAAACTTGGAAAAATAAAGAAAAGTGGTAAATAGTCCTAGTTAATTTCTATTACATCCCCTGAGCAAGTACAATAATATAAAAAATAATGGCGAAGCAATAAACACGCACGAAATTGAAAATAACGTCTAAAAATCCTAAGAAATAAAAATCTTTTGGTTGTTTTTGTTTATGAAAGAAAATAAAGTCTAAGTCTATTTAATTTTAATTTAAAGAAAAGGTTAAATTAATTAATTAATTAATTTAATTAAAAAAAATACTAACCTAATTTGTTTGTGGTTTTTATTTCTTTTTACTGATTAAACGAAATAGAACAAAAACTAAAAGAAGTAAATAATAAAGATAAAACAAAAATATAAGCTGGCCTATTGGAAAAAAATAGAGGGGTATGAAGTGAAATTCGCTGGGCCCAAGTGAGAGAAGCCCAGATCTGCCCTTAGATTCAATGGGGAGGTCCCAAGGAGAGCCCATGGTGAGGCTGTGTACTCAGGGTGTTGGATCCGGATCAGATATGCATTGGATGACATGGAATTGATGGTGTATGGTGAGCGTGCGTAGGACCTTCCAGTACTGGATCTGCAGAATAATAGTTAGAAAAAACAAAATTGTGAGGCCTGGGTATCGAACCCAGGCCCTTTCGATTGCCCACATTCCTTCACCATCTGAGCTAGATTTGAGATTCGAAGGAATCCAATTCACATGCCTTAGTAATGGTATCCTGTTACTTCAAACTTTACATGTAACATATTAACAATCACGCAGCATGAATATACAGTCGAAATTAAGTTACATAGGAAATGACATTACGATCGAAAGTTCGTTACCAGTGGGGTGCTTCGATTCTGGCAACCTTGTTGGAACTTTGGAATTTTTGTGGAGATCTTATGGGGAAACATGTGCGTGTGGAAAAAAGGCCTGTGTTTAGCAATGTGTCTGCAGCTTTGATTGGTAGTAAGTATTGTGTGTGATGCAGCGTCTGGCTGATGGTGTGAGTGTGGTAAGAGTGTTTTTGACATTTGTATCAGTTTATCTCTGCCCTTTGCAATGTGCCTTAGGAATGTACTTATGGGAGTTTGAGGGGAGTGGAAATGGCAAGGGAAAACCATTAACCAGGCTTTGAAGGCAAAATTATACAAATTAAAGGATTTCCTTTTTTAGATTATCCATGCAATTTTGAAATGTTGAGTGAACCTGGACATGTTTCACCTTCGAATGCCCTCAAGTCTTGCCCTTCGATTGATTCTGAGTTACTTCCTTCATATGACTCCAAGCCTTGCTCTTCGATTGGCCTTGATTCACTTCCTTCGAATGGCTCAAGTCCTGCCCTTCGATTGACTCTGAGTTACTTCCTTCGAATGGCTCAAGTATTGCCCTTTGATTGACTCTGAGTTACTTCCTTCGAATGGCTCCAATTCTCATCATTGGGACCTCTTCGATTGAGCCCCTACTCAGCTAGCACCAACGGAAGCTCTTTTCTGGCCAATCGAAGCTTCCTTTGGCATGAATGTGCTTGTGCATGAAGCTTAAGTATGGCAATATATGGGATTTTGGGCTAACAAGCATCTTTGCATATTTATCTTTCGTTTTGACCAACTAGATCGATCCTTTGACCAGACCCCTTTTTATACAACAATATGTGTCCTTAGAATAGGCCTTTGAATGCTTCTTCGAATGGATCATTTACAAGTCCTTCGAATAGGCCTTTTGCCTTGTGAATCTAAGACAAGCCTAAAACAACCAATGCTCAGTCGAAGCCTTATGAATTGAACTTGGTCGAAGAAGACCCAACACCCAATTGAAGCTTGTTGACATGCCAATTGAAGGACATTTTTCTCTGATATGCCAATCGAAGGACACTGTTCAGATGCCAATCGAAGAACATTTGGTTGACATGCCAATTGAAGGACAATGTTTAGATGCCAATTGAAGGACACTGTTTAGATGCCAATCGAAGGACACTTGACCATCATTCAAAATTTTCATTTTCTTTAGGCGAGTGTTTGTAACCACCCATGTAAGAGCAGATTTTGGAAAACATGAGAGGGAAAATTTTGGGGTACAACAGCTGCCCCTGTTCAATCTTCTTAAACCTGGAGATTTAGATTGGCTTGTTTTACTTTCGTGATCTGAAGGTGGAAGATGATTGAACACTAGAGTGACCAAAAATTTGCACTCGATGATGTGATGGTTGATTATGTAGGGAATGGGCTTACAGATTCCAGTTGGAGAAGATGACTGTGAGTCATCGGAGATGGGCTTAAAGATGCCATCCAAAGTAGATGCTGATTTCATAAATGCTCCCTTTTTGGGGAATTCCATTTCTTGCTGTCTGAAGAGGACTCCGTTGGGGAATGTGGGTTTCTGTTGTTCTCCTGCTTGAGGAAAACTCTATGGGGAATAGAGTCTAGGAGCTTCAATTGTCCAAGACTATACTGAGGAGTTATCTCTATACTGGAGAGATGAGAGTTTGCTACTTTCTGGTTGAAAACCAGGTTTCACAGTAACTTGCTGGGGATAATTGAATTAACTGTTACCTGAAAATGTATTAGAAAGAGCCCGTGTGGAGTTGTTTCAGGATGAGTCTATGTTAGTCTGCATCTGAATATATATGAGAAGGAGCCTATGTGGGGCTGCTTCAGGATGAGGTCGTGTTAGAGTGCACCTGGATGATGAGAAGGAACCCGTGTAAGATTGCTTCAGGATGAGTCCGTGTTAGACTACATCTGGAGATCATGAGAAGAAACCCATGTAAGATTTCCCGTGTAAGATTGCTTCATCTGGTAGTGTAGATAGTTTTCATGTCAAGTTTCAGGTGTTAATCTCTTACCCGAGAAAGAAAGATAGTTTTCCTGGCTTGTTACATGTATTAATCTTCAATCTCCTCATGTAGATAGTTTTCCTATCTGGTTTCAGGTGTTAATCTACAAATCAGCTGTTCACATATAGTTGTCCTGTCTGGTTTCAGGTATTAATCTGGAACTTCAAAATTGTCGGTGGTTGAGATAGTTGTCCTCGCTTGTTACAGGTATTAATCTCTGACCCGAGAAAGAAATATAGTTTTCCTGGCTTGTTACAGGTATTAATCTTCAATCTTCTAATGTAGATAGTTTTCATGGCTTGTTACAGGCATTAATCTACAATCGATCGTCCACAGATAGTTTTCATGGCTTGTTACAGGTATTAATCTGGAGCTTATTTTTTTGTTGATCGTTGAGATAGTTGCCCTGGCTGGTTGCAGGTATTAATCTTTGACCTGCGAAAGAAAGATAGTTTTCCTGGCTTGTTACATGTATTAATCTTCAATCTCCTCATGTAGATAGTTTTCCTGGCTTGTTACAGGTATTAATCTACAATCGGTCGTCCACAGATAGTTTTCCCGGCTTGTTACAGGTATTAATCTGGGACTTGGCAACATTGGTCACATAGATAGTTCCCCGTCTGGTTTTGGGCATTAATCTTTGACCTGTTGTACTTGTTGGTAAACCTGTCTTGCTTCAGGAGTTCATACCACTTGGTCGTGTAGATAGTTTTCCCGTCTGATTTCGGACATTAATCTTTGACCTGCTGTATAAGTTGATAGTGTTTGTCTGTCTGCTAGTTTTAACCTGAAAAGGTAAAACCAGTTTCATGTGATGACATGATGTATGAATTGCATGATGCTCTCAAAATAAATGAGATTGTGATATATGCATTTGTGTTGCATATGTTATGATGTTTGTAGAAATGACGTATGAATGCAATGTATGAACATGTTAGTCGTTCTATTGCAGTATTATAGAATTAGGGAAGATAAATCCCTGATTATAGCTGGGGATGAAGAATGTGAGTCTTCAAATTTTGTTGAAGTTGAATGTTGGGAGATAGATTTCCATTGTTAGAGAAATAAACTCTGTTGGGGAAAGGAAACTTTATGCGCTGTTCGGGGATTTTGTTAAAATCCTATTGGGGAATCCTGAGAAGCTTGGGGACTTCACTGGGGAATCTTTTCTTGGAGCAGTAATTTGGAGATTCTAGCTCTGCCGGGGATATGAGAACACCGGTCGTCATTAGGCTGCATACTGAGAATATGGCAGTGACCTTGTTGTAGGATGTATCTGCCTCTGTACCTGCTGGAGAAGGTATCTGTTAGAGGAAATATCTGCGGGGATTTTGTGGATGGACCTTAGACATTGTCCCGTTTCTTAAAGCTATTAGTACTTGTCTTTCTGTTTTTTATGTGTATATTTGTAAACAGTAATCACATTCAAATGCATGTGTTCAAAAATAATCATTGGAAGTTTTCGCAAACAAAACAGAAAAAATAAAAAACAAATAGTTTGGCACTTTCAAAGGAATAGCTTTGTATTAACTTGAATAAGAGTTTTTGTACAAGGAGACAAACATCCTAGTAAGAGAATGTCGTCGTAATAATAACACTTTACAAAATAGCACACAAAGAAAACAACTATGTGAAATAATCCCATTGGGTTCCCATTCTGCTATTTCCTTTATGTCTTTGAGCGTCTCATCTCTTTCGTGGCTTGTCCGAAGCTGATTGGATCGATTAGTACCGTTTGAGCTTGATAGATAATACTGAAGATTAGCTGTAAGGTGATCAAACCGTACATAGTTATACGCTTTAAATACCTAACTTTTTCCTGGACCGCCCTTTCGGGTTTTCAGTCCACCGGGATACCCTTTTTTTGCCTAAGCCTCCTTTTCTAGTTTTCGACTTGCCGGGTGTACAAATTTTTTTATGTATATCCATAATTTTTGTTCGAACCTTTTTGGTTCGCCTGGATGCCCTAATTTTTTCCTAGGCAAGTCAACCTAACGGGTCTTTGTTCATGCATAATATCTTTTAATTATGTCAGCGTTTACAGTGTGCGGAAGTTCGTCACCGTCCATAGTCGTTAAGATCATGGCTCCACCAGAAAATATGTTCTTGATCACAAATGGCGCTTTGTATGTGGGAGTCCATTTGCCCCTGGCATCACCTTGTGGTATGATAATGCGCTTGATTACCAGATCACCGACCTGATATACTTGACGTATGACCTTCTTGTTAAAAGCTTTGATCATACGTTTTTGGTACATCTGACCATGGCAAATAACCGCGAGCCTCTTCTCGTCAATCAGGTTTAATTGGTCAAGTCGATTCTGAATCCATTCTTCTTTGCTAAGACCTGCATCCTTCATGATTCTTAAGGAATGAATCTGGACTTCAATGGGTAGGACAACTTACACCCTGTATACCAAAAAAAAAAGGAGTTTCCCCTGTTGATGTGTGCATTGTGGTACGGTAACCATGAAGAGCAAATGGTAACATCTCATGCCAGTCTTTGTATGTCATCGTCATCTTCTGTATGATTTTCTTGATGTTTTTATTAGCAGCTTCCACAATGCCATTCATCTTCGGCCAGTAAGGAGAAGAGTTATGATGCTATATATTGAATTGCGTGCAGAGCTCGGTGATCATGGTATTATTGAGATTGGTACAATTATTCGTAATGATTCTTTCTGGGATACCGTACTGATAGATAAGGTTATGTTTGATGAAACGAGCCACAACGTTCTTGGTAATAGAAGCAAATGAAGCTGCCTCGGCCCACTTTGTGAAGTAATTAATGGCGACCAGGATGAAACGGTGTCCATTAGAAGTTGTAGGTATGATTTCTCCAATCATATTGATGCCCCACATTGCGAATGGCCAGGGATAAGTCAAGACGTTTAGAGGAACCAGAGGCACATGTACTTTATTAGCATAGATCTGGCATTTGTGACAAATGCGCGAATGTTGATAACAGTCTGCTTCTATATTGGACCAATAGTATCCTGCATGTAGGATCTTTTTAGCCATCGTGTTCCTACTATAATGGGTGCCAAAGGTACCTCCGTGTAAATCTTCCATAATATTTTCTGCTTCAATCTTGTCTACACACCGAAGTAAGGTAGAGTCGTGGTTGCGCTTGTAGAGGATCCTGTTACTGAGAACGAACTTGGTAGATAACCTTCTTTGGAACTTCTTATCATTTACCGAAGCCCCCTCAGAATACTCTTGGATTTCGAGATATCTTTTGACTTCGTGGAACCAAGGCTTGTCCACTACTTTTTCAGTACCCATCTCGTGACAGTATGCTGGCTCATCCATTCTCTCAATAGTGATCTGAGGAGCTTCATTATCCCACCTGACTTTAAACATGGATGACATCATAGCCAGCACGTCCGCTAGTTGATTTTCCTCTCGTGGAAAATGATCAAAGGTGATTTCTTCAAAGTATGGAATTAATGTCAACACATTCTCTTTGTAGGGATAAGATTAGGATGCTTCGTGTCCCATTCTCCTTTGATTTGGATGATTACCAAGGTCGAGTCTCCAAATACACTGAAGAATTTGATTCTCAAGTCGATAGCAGCTTTGAGACCCATGATGCATGCTTCATATTCAGCCATATTGTTGGTACAATTGAAACATAGCCTAGCAGTGAAAGGAGTATGACAGACTTCAGGAGATATGATCACAGTGCCGATGCCATTGCCAAGAGCATTGGAAGCTCCATCAAAAACCATAGTCCATCGGGATCCTTCTTCAGGTCCTTCATCCGGTCCAGGTTCTCTACAATCAGTTACTAACATGATGTTCTCATCCGAGAACTCAAAATTCATGGATTGGTAGTCGTCCACCGCCTAATGAGCCAAATGATCAGCTAGTACACTTCCCTTAATTTCTTTCTGGGTTGTGTATTGAATATCGTATTTGGTCAGGATCATTTGCCATCTTGCTATTCTTCCGGAGAGAGCGGGCTTCTCAAAGATGTATTTGATAGGATCCATTTTAGATATCAATAAGGTAGTGTGAGTCACCATATACTGTCTTAGTCGGCGAGCAGCCCATGCCAAAGCGCAACACATTTTCTCGAGCAGTGAGTATATTGTTTCACAGTCGGTAAACTTTTTTCTAAGGTAGTATATTGCATTCTCTTTTCGACCAAACTCGTCATGCTGCCCCAGCACACACCCCATTGAATTCTCTAATACGGTCAAGTACATGATCAGAGGTCTTCCTTCAACTGGAGGCATTAAAATTGGAGGCTCTTGAAGATATTCTTTGATTTTGTCTAAGGCATTCTAGAAGTCGTCATTCCACTTCATTGCTTGATCTTTCTTCAGTAATTTGAAGATTGGCTCACAAGTAGCGGTCAGATGGGAAATGAACCTGGCAATGTAGTTTAGGCGTCCCAAGAATCCCATGACTTCCTTCTTAGTGCAAGGAGTTGGAATTTCTTGTATAGCTTTAACCTTTTAAGGATCTACCTCAATACATTTGCCGCTAACAACAAAGCCTAAGAGCTTACCAGATCTTACTCCAAAGGTGCACTTATTCGGGTTCAGCCTCAGTTTATACTTCTTCATCCTTTCAAACAGCTTTTGTAGATGATCAAGGTGATCCTCTTCAGTCTGAGACCTGGCTATCATGTCATCAACATATAACTCTATGTTGTAATGGATCATATCATGAAACAAAGCTACCATGGCACGCTGATAAGTTGCCCCGACATTCTTCAACCCAAATGGCATGACTTTGTAACAGAAAGTGCCCCACTGTGTGACAAAGGTCGTCTTCTCCATGTCCTCAGGTGCCATTTTGATCTGATTGTACCCGGAGAAACCATCCATGAAGGAGAATACCTTATGTTGTGCAGTGTTGTCAACCAGAACATCGATATGGGGAAGCGGAAAGTCATCCTTGGGGCTTTCCCTATTCAGGTATCTGTAATCCACACACATACGTACCTGATCATCCTTCTTAGGTACTGGAACAACATTGGAAACCCATTGTGGGTAATATGTGACGGCTAAGAAACCAGTGTTGAACTGTTTCATGACTTCAGCCTTGATCTTTTTTGATATTTCTGGCTGCATGCGATGAACCTTCTGTTTCACTAGAGGGTAGTCCTATTTTGTAGGCAGACGATGAACCACAATATCAGTGTCAAGTCCTGGCATGTCTTCGTACGACCAGGAAAAAACCTCAACATAGTCATGTAGCATCTGAATTAACCGCTCCTTGACATTGTGCTCCAGATTGGAACCTATCTTGACTTCTTTCTTGTCCTCTTTAGTACCCAAGTTAACTGTCTCAACTGGCTCTTCATGAGGCTGTATCACCCTTTCTTCCTATTGTAACAGTCTGGAAAGTTCTCCTGGTACTTCACAATCTTCCTCACCTTCATCCTCGGCTTGGTAGATCGGATTTTGAAAGTCATAACTGGAAATAGCAGAACCGTTATCAATGGGATCCAGAGTGGATGTGGATCTTCAGTTTGATATGTGGGTGTGTGTAAGAGCGTAGTTGTATATTTTTTGATAAAGTTAAAAGGCAGAAAAGAAAAACAAAGAGCATAAAATTTGTATGCAAAACGTCCAATATTTTATTGATGACATATGAAAATGAAGTAATAACCCTCCCAAAATAGACTATTATGCCTCGGGTAAGACTCAAGGCTTTAAAGTTTCAATTGTTCAAATATTACATATACTTAAAAACAAAAAGACAATTACTCTTGAATAAAAGTAATAGGGACAAAGTGTTTGGCCTCCCAATTGTTGAGTCCACCGCTGGAAATTGGGAAGATCCACTTGTTCAAGTCGTAGTCGATATCACTGTCTTCCAGAGCATTGACTCCATGGTTGCTAATCCGTAATGGTGGTCCCCCGGTGCGAGCACGACGAACAACTTTTTGGGCTCTTGAAGTAAAACCCAAACTAAACTTGTCAGATTTGTAGGGAATATCCGGAAGTTGGCCCCAAATGGTACACCCACCTTCTTCAACTGCTGCCTTGGCATCCTTCAGAGAAGCCATCTTCAGTGGAGATCTGGTAATCTTTGGGACCTTGGAAGTATTATTGGTTGCAGCAACCGTATGTGGAACCTCCTCAAAGTTCTGACATGGGGTTTCAATGAACTCGCTGTCCATTTCAACATACCTGAAAGAGTTCAGGTGGCTCACCATGTATTCCTCCTCCCCTATGGACTGTGATAATTTTCCCATTGACTGGGTACTTGAGCATCTGATGCAGGGTGAAAGTAATAGCACCAGCCCCATGGATCCAAGGTCGACCCAATAAATAGGAATAAGATGGGCGGATGTCCATCACATAGAAGGTGGAATTAAATGTCTGAGTACCAACTTTGATAGGGATGTCCACCTCCCCATGCACCATTCTTTTAGAACCGTCGAAGGCCCTCACCACAATGCTACTGGGCTTTAGTGTGAGTCCTTCGCAATCTAACCTGTCTAGAGTATTTTTGGGTGAGACATCCAACGACGAACCTGTATCCACCAGAAAATGGGCTAGTGTAGTGCCCCTGCACTCAATGGAGACATGCAGGGCATCACTGTGCTTCCTTCCCTTGGGAGTTAAATCAGCGTCAGAAAAACCCAGTCCATTATCAGCAGTCAAGCAGGCCACACAATTCTCGAATTGGTCAGCGGAGGTCTCTTGAGGCACATGAGCAGACTTCAGGAATTTTACTAAAGCCTTAGCATGGGCTTCAGAGCACAAAAGTAAGGCCAACATTGAGATTTTTGAAGGGGCTTCCCCAATTGTTCCACAACACTATAATCACTTTTCTTGATTATCTTTAGTATTTCATCCATCTCCTTTTTAGAGGCCTTAGGAATGACTTCTGGATGCGCCTTCATCTGGAAATGCTCAACCAATACCTCTTTGCTCCGAGTCTCGGCCGACTCAGTAGCAGGCATAACGGTAGGAGTAGCAATGGGAGTACTAGCAGGAGTAGCAGCAGGAATAATCACAGGAGTAGCAATGGGAGTACTAGCAGGAGTAGCAGCTAGAATGATCGTAGGAGTAGCAACAGTTTTTAGAGAGATCTCGGGAGAGAAAACTCTTCCGCTTATTGTAATTTTACTAGTCCCAATGATATTGTCGATGTCAGGGTCAGTCACTTCAGCAGCTTTGTCTTCAACAGCCAATAGGTCTTGTTTGACGCCATGGTAATAGACGTCAACCCCATAATTCCAGGGAACAACTTTATCCGAGGAATACGGTATTTCCGTGGGAAGGGTGATGATCAAGGGAGAAAAACTTAGGAACAAATGTAATCCTGACGGGTCTTTTGGTGGAGACCCTGGGAGGATTGTCAGAAATGGTGATTATCGAAACATCTTCACATGAACTTCTTGCAAGAGGAACTTTCTCAAACATAATTTCTTTGTTAACCATCAGGTGCTGAACGCCCATTTTTAATAGCAAACAACCATCTGGTAGAGACATACATAAGTGGCAACCTTCACCACAACTCGGAAATAAACCGGTTCGCAACAGATTCTTATTAACAGTCAGAAGAGGAGTAGTTAATTCATCCACAGAGGAAACAAACCGATCATCATTAATAGCATTGACACCTTGGCCATGTTTGGGCATTGGTGTAGTTATTACATTAGGTGTCTCTGGAAGTTCAAACTCAACCTCCTTCGCCTCAATGAGATCTCGTACCTTATTCTTTAAAGCCCAACAATCATTTGTATCATGCCTCGGAGTTTCAGAATGGTAGGCACGTCGAGCATTTGGGTTGTAGCGGGGAGATGCAGTATTAGAATTCTTCGGGACCTCTTTTAGGGTCATCAGATTGGACTTCATTAGGTGTGGCAATACCCGGGACAAGGTCATGTTGATTCGAGTGAACTGTCATCTGGATGCATCTAGCCTACGCTGATTGTTTCGTTGTTGGTTTGAGGAAGGATTGGAAATCATAATAGCTCCTACCGTCAGACTACGTTCAGTTTTGTTGTGATATCTTTGGCCATAGGCAGCACTGACCTCCTTCTTTGCAGTGAAAGTTTTCTTTGTTGTACTGGAGGATGCATCTCTCTGGATTTTACCACTTCTGATGCCAGCTTCTACCCATTCACTAGTCAGTATCATATCAGTGAACCCGACAGAAGAGCTTCCAATCAGATGGTTAAAGAATGGACCAGATAACGTGCCCAAGAACATGTCCACCAGCTCCCTATCAGACAACGGAGGCTGGACTCTTCCCGCAAGGTCTCTCCACTTTTGGGCATAATCTTTAAAACCTTCGATGAAACCCATAGACATACTTTGCAATTGTGTATGAGTTAGGGCAAGGTCAGCATTGTATTGGTACTGCTTGTACAAAGCAGCAACCATATCTTCCCAATTACGAGCTTTGGTTCTTTCCAGCTGATAGAACCATTCCAACTGAGTCCCTAGCAAACTTTCTTGGAAGAAATGTATCCATAGATCCTTATCGGTAGTGTAGGGTTGAATCTTCCTGACATATGACCTTAAGTGCAACTTAGGACATGAGGCACCATCATACTTAGGAAATACAGGAACCTTGAATTTCTGCGGGATGATCACTCTTGAGACCAATCCTAGCTCTTCAAAATCCATCTCAGGTATCCTCTGGATCTCCATTGCATTGAGTCAATCCTCCAGCTATTTGTATTTATCATCAGCATGAGGATACTGCTCCTCATAATAGTCAGCTTCATCTTCCTCAGACCTTGGATTTTTGTTTTCTTTTGTTGGTTTCTCTTCTTGATTATCCCCTCATTTGACGGGGTTGCGAAATCTAGAGCTCGCTTGGCCGGTCCTCTGAACCTTTTACCCAAACTCAAGACACCAGCTGGTTTCTTTGGCTTCTTGGTCTTCTCCTTGACGATCAGAGCTTTCAGGTCTTCTTGCCCCTTAGCCAAAGCCAGGAACATTTGCTGAAATTGAATGTTTTGAGCTTGGAGATCCTTCACTGTTTGTTCAAGAGCCATTTCTTTTGCTGAAATAAACAGCAAAAAGATAAGAAGTTAAATTTGCAATGAAGTGCATGATAATGTTTATGCAATGTTTTCAAGTACTTTTAAGATATTAAATTTGCTTAGTCAAAGAGAGAACAAACATTAGTTGCATTCATAAGTTTGAAAGATTACAATGATGCCTCTTGGGCTTACAATGGAAGAAACAAAGATAAACAAAACTCCTAAATCAAAATAGGACTCAAGATTCACATAGGCGCATCCTCTTTGGTGCAATATAGGAATTCAAACCTTGTTCTTCATGCAGTTATCTTGTAAGCTCTAAAAAAAATTTCTCACTTGCATAGAACTAGGCTTCAAAGGTATCTCGTTCCTCTTTGATTTGAATCCAAGATCTTTGCAATTCCTCGAGAGTATTCAACATGTCAGGATGGAGAATGGTATGAGGTACATTTGTATCTACAATGGGTTCCATGATGATGGGTAGAATGGAGGGGTAAGGCATCATGAGATTTTGAGCGTGAGATCGCACCCACTTAAGATAAGGCTCCAAAGGGATGGAGTTCTTATGCCCCAATGTCTTTCTATCCACTTTATTCACCATTCCCCAAGCTCGGATGAACCTCTGATGGTACCCTTGAACATCATCCTCGTAGTTGAACATAATGCCTTGAACCAATACATCATGAGGACCATCCCTCATAGCATACCCAAACTGTCGTAACACCAAACAAGGGTTATAAGTGATTCCTCCCCTAATTCCTAGGAGAGGGACATTGGGGTTGCCCATAGCGATCAATGATGGTAACGTCTTGCACAGATCAAGGACACCAGTGAATATTCAAATGTGTGAGAGACATCAACCTATTAGACCAACGCATGCCTTGCTCATTCTTCAACACAGATTTGGGTAGGTGCGAAATAAACCACCTAGCCAACAGAGGGATGTAACACATGAGGGTTCCTCTTCTCTTTACCATGCGAGTGTGAAAATAATGCAGAATGTCTCCAAGCAAAGTAGGTACCAGATCATGAGACATGAAGATTTTGACCGTATTGATGTCTATGAGTTGGTCCGGATTAGGAAACAGTACCGTCCCATAGATGAGAAGGGCCAATACCTCTTCAAAGGCTTGTAAGTCCAAAGTATCCCAAAAATAATGAGCTTTTTCAAACAAGAACTTGGCTAGAAACCCTTTGATACCGCTTCTTGTTTCCCAATTTGCCACAATGTCGAACCGTTGTAGATACAGGGCTTGAGCAATTTCTTCAGGCTTTGGGTATCTTTCCATACCGTTGAAGGGTAACTAATTGAGAATAGGAACACCCAATAACTGAGAAAACTCTTCCATGGTAGGCACCAACTGGTAGTCGGGAAATGTAAAGCAGTGATGTAAAGGGTCAGAGAACTGGAAGAGAACTTTCACCATGTCTTCATCAGGGCTTGAGGTGACCAAACTGAGGAGTCGACCATGTCTTTTAGTGAACAGGGAATTCTCAAGAACCCTTGATGCCAATTCCTTGAGTTGAGGAGGCACCCTTACAAGGTTAACTTGGATAGCATTTCTGTGAATGGGAGCCATGTCCTACAAAACAAACACAAAGATAAGTCCTAAAAGTCCTTGAAATGGTTAATGTGATATGCCATGTTATGATGTTATGTACAACCAAATATATACAATCACACAAACAGATCCTTAGGTTTAGGCTTGCATGGATTCCATATGTAAGTACCCTCTTGAAGTATAGTTGGCTCAACCTGTCCTAGTAATAGTAACTGGGTTCTAGAGAATCTCAATATCACTGCTCTTTCTTCACCGAGAATTGTTTCAGCGTAAGCCTCTTTATTGGCGACCGAAATGTCCCGGATATCAGATATCAATGAGTGTAGTATCGAGTATCAACCAACTTCAGACTGCACCAAAGTCGGCTATCTCACTACTTTCTAATGGCCAAGTAGGTTCAATTAAAGGTTCTGAGGTTAGTTGATGCTTCATGACACCACACAGCGGCCCCGTATTCTCCTTGACTACTCAAGGGCTACCGGTACCAACAAATGTGTCACAACAACGTAGCTATTGTTTCAACCGTGTCGATATACCTCACACATTCCCCACGATCTATTTTTACTTACCTAAAAGGTGCCCCAGATCCGAGTGTAGGATCTTTACAAGTAAACCCAAGCTAAACCCTCAAAGTTTAAAGCAAGCAAAGCATACAAGGAAAGCAATTTAAATATGACCTAAGCTCTAAGGTAGCCTCACTTTTTTTATTACTCCCCAGCAGAGTTGCCAGTTCTGTGATACAGTGGAAGAACCGACTGTTATACTAGTTTTACGTTTGTGTTCGCAAATGTTACGATAAGCAAGAGTCACCACTGACTTTTCTTTTATACAACTAAGGAAAGGTTGAAAAGAACAGAAAAAGACCTTTTCGAGAATTTTCTGAGTAAGGGGGGGTAGATTATGGAAAGGGAAGGTGTTAGCACCCTTTCCATCCATAGTTATCTACGGGCTCTTAGATTCTTAGCTCATTTTTTAAATACCGTGTGCTTTGTGTTTTTGAAAATTATTTGAAAATGTCTTAGTGCGGCGGTTCACTTTATGATAACTCTTGTATCAGTCCTCAAGAGTGTTGATAAAGCAAATCTTTTTGAAAGTGTTTTTAAAATGTTTTTGTGTAAGTGTAAAAGTTTGTTTTTGAGCAAGCATCTAACAACTATCTACTTGTACTCGAAAAGGTTCGTTCTTTTCCTCCTATCCTTTAGACAGTTTTATCCTACTATTAGTGAGTAGGTAGCCATATCGTTGGATGCTTGAGGGACATTCGAAGGGACGTTTTTATAGTCACAAAGGAAACTGGGAAAGAATCTTTAGTAGCTACCCTAGGATTCTAAGATCATATTTTTACTGAGGCAGCGTCGAGAGGGTCATCGAGGATACTTATGATCTTTTTGAACCAGAGGGTAGCCACTAAAACCTCTCATGTTTAGAGAGTTGTGACTATTTTCCGAAAGCAACCGAAGTGGGAGTATCCTAGAGGTGTGTATGTTCAAGGTGTGTTATGTTCAATTATTTTAGTCTTGAGTTAGGTTTGCTAACGTTTGATTATTAGGCTGTTGTCATGCAATCCTATTATCATACATCTAAGCAGTTAATATATGTACATGAATTAAAAATACGGAAATGTAAATCCTACGCTATTACATGGCTTTGGGGATTAATTACATGTTCAAAAATATGGAAAAATAAAGAAGCGGTAAATAGTCCTAGTTAATTTTTATTACATCCCCTGAGCAAGTACAATAATATAAAAAATAGTGACGAAGCAATAACGCGCGCGAAATTAAAAATAACGTCTAAAAATCCTAAGAAATAACAAACTTTTGGTTGTTTTTGTTTATGAAAGAAAATAAAGTCTAAGTTTATTTAATTTCAATTTAAAGAAAAGGTTTAATTAATTAATTAATTAATTTAATAAATTTAGTTAAAAAAATACTAACCTAATTTTTTTGTGGTTTTTATTTGTTTTAACTGATTAAACGAAATAAAAAAAAACTAAAAGAAGTAAATAATAAAGATAAAACAAAAATATAAATTGGCCTATTGGCAAAAGAAATAAAGGGGGTATGAAGTGAAATTTGTTGGGCCCAAATGAGAGAAGCCCAGATATGCCCTTAGATTCAGTGGAGAGGTCCTCAGGAGAGTCCATGGTGAGGTTGTGTGCTCAGGGCGTTGGATCCGGATCAGATATGCATTGGATGGAATGGAATCGATGGTGTATGGTGAGCATGCATAGGACATGCCAGTACTGGATCTGCAGAATAATAGTTAGAAAAAACAAAATTGTAAGGCCTGAGTATCGAACCTAGGCCCTTTCGATTGCCCACATTCCTTCACCATCTGAGGTAGATTTGAGATTTGAAGGAATCCACTTCACATGTCTTAGTAATGGTATCTTGTTACTTCATACTTTACATGTAACATATTAACAATCATGTAGCATGAATATACAGTCAAAATTAGGTTACATAGGAAATGAAATTGTGATCGAAAGTTCGTTACCACTGGGGTGCTTCGATTCTGGAAACCTTGTTGGAACTTTGAAAGTTTTGTGGAGTTCTTGTGGGGAAACATGTGCGTGTGGCAAAAAGGCCTTAGTTTGGCAATGTGTCTGCAGATTCGATTGGTAGTAAGTATTGTGTATGATGCAGCATCTGGCTGATGGCGTGAGTGTGGCAAGAGTGTTTTTTACATTTGTATCGTTTTTTCTCCACCATTTGTAAAGTGCCTTAGGCATGTACTTATAAGAGTTTGAGTGGAGTGGAAATGGAAAGGGACAACCATTAACCAGTGTTTGAAGGCAAAATCAGACAAATTAAAGGATTGTCTTTTTTAGATTATCCATGCCATTTTGAAATGTTGAGTGAACCTGGACATGTTTCACCTTCGAATGCCCTCAAGTCTTGCCCTTCGATTGATTCTGAGTTACTTCCTTCGAACGACTCCAAGACTTTCTCTTCGATTGGCCTTGAGTCACTTCCTTCGAATGGCTTAAGTCTTGCCCTTCGATTGAATTTGAGTTACTTCCTTCAAATAGCTCAAGTCTTGCCCTTCGATTGACTCTGAGTTACTTCCTTCAAATGGCTCCAATTCTCATCATTGGGGCTTCTTCGATTGAGCCCATACTCAGCTAGCCCAAACGAAAGCTCTTTTCTGGTTAATCGAAGCTTCCTTTGGCATGAATGTGCTTTTGCAGGAAGCTTGAGTATGTCAATATGTGGAATTTTGGGCCAGCAAGCATCTTTGCATATTTCTCTTTTGTTTTGACCAACTAGATCCATCCTTTGACCAAACCCCTTTTCAGAAAACAATATGTGTCCTTCGAATGGGCCTTTGAATTCTTCTTCGAATGGATCATTTACATGTCCTTCGAATGGGCCTTTTGCCTTGTGAATCTAAGACAAGCCTGAAGTAACCAAGGCTCGGTCGAAGGCTTGTGAATTGAACTTGGTCGAAGAAGACCTAGGACCCAATCGAAGCTTGTTGACATGCCAATCAAAGAACACTTTGCTCCGATATGCCAATCGAAGGACACTGTTCAGATGCCAATCGAAGGGCACTATTGACATGCCAATTGAAGGACATTTGTTTGACATGCCAATCGAAGGACAATGTTTATATTACAATCGAAGGACACTATTTAGATGCCAATCGAAGGACACTTGACCATCATTCAAAAAATTTATTTTCTTTAGGCGAGTGTTTGTAACCACCCATGTAAGAGGAGATCTTGGAAAACATGAGAGGGAACAACTTTATCTGATTCATAAGGGATAGGACCAGGTAGACAGATAACTACGGGAGAAATAGCGGGCTTGCTGTGGTACGCAATCTCTATAGGAGCGGGAACACAAAAATATGGCAGAATAACATTCACCCATGCTTCTTCAGCATACTCAGGAATCACATAATCATTATTAGAAAATATACCTTCATCAGCAGAAACATACTCATCATCAGACATGGCCTCAATAGAGTAGTCTTCAATCATATTAACTCCATTATAATCATCCTTGTTTCCTATGACTCTGATAGTACCATTATCTAATAGAAATTGAACACATCTTCTTATAACAGAACAACCGCGAGAATCCCTACAGCAGATCTGACAGGACCCATAATGATGTACCTCCTGGCCATCCATGTGAAAAAATATGATGTGTAGCTGTACCAGATCATCATCCATATATATCACATAAAAATACAGAATTCACTGGGACATCCATAAACCATATTCACATCTTCTTCATATTCAACCCTTGGTCTGATTATGTGGATAAGTCCTTCATCTATCATTCCTTGAAGATCAACTCTCACTTTATCAAATCCATGGACATTTGTATTGCAAACACTACAAGCGACATGATCGTGTGTGTAATAGCTGAACTCACAGAGATCATCATGCATTTGTACTAAATCACCTCTGGCTAGATTGATACGAAAAATCCAGAAGTCCCCAGGACAACCAGCAACCATATTTACAACACTTCCACCTCCATGTTTGGGTAGTGGATTATCTTTCACATTAGGACCAACATCTTTAAAAGACAAGATACCAGATCTTACCATCTTCTTCACTTTAGACTTCAACAGATAACAAATTTCAATGTTGTGCACAGGGGCTCCTTGATGAAAAGCACAAGTCTTATCAGATTTATAGTACCATGGTGAAGTTGAGGGTATAGCAGGGGGAGGCCTAGCCTGCACAAATTTCTTTTGAATTAAAGCCATATTTTTTTTGCATAACTCATTGGAATAGGATCAAAATCTTCTCTCTTATGACCTTACCCTTGATTACCTTGTTGCGGTGCTCTTTGGTAGGTAACAGCGATCAGAGCTACATTGACAACTAGACTTACAGAGGTTACCTGTTATTGATGCTGATGAAATCTTCTTGGAGGTCTAACCCTTCTTTCTTCAGCAACAACATTTGTTTCACTTTCTTTCTTTTTATAAAACCCATATGATGATTTCCTTATTCCACTAGAACCTTCATCTTTTGTCAATCGTCCTTCCCTGGCGGCTTCTTCTAGACAGACACCCATACTTACCATCTCAGTGAAATCACTTGGCACACTCACCACCATTCTTTCATAGTAAAATGAACCAAGGGTTTTTAGGAAGACCTTAGTCATTTCTTTCTCTCCCATTGGGGGCATCACTTAGGCGGAAACCTCGCGCTAACGCTGGACATACTCCTTAAATGACTCCTTATCTTTCTAAGCCATTGCTCTTAGTTGGTCACGGCCAGGTGCCATAAACATGTTGTACTTATATTGTTTCAAAAAAGCTTCACCCAAGTTATTGAATGTGAAGATGTTGCTACTGTCCAATCCCATATACCATTTCAAGGCAGCACTAGCTAAACTATTCTGGAAGAAATGAATAAGAAAGCGTTGGTCATAAGTATGAGTGGACATCCTTCTGATATACATCACCAGGTGATCACGGAGACAAGAGTTTCCCTTGTACTTCTCAAACTCTTGCACCTTAAATTTTGATGGAACTTTCATATTAGGAACCAAGAAGATGTCACTAACATTTTATCAGAATAACTCTTTCCCTCGGAGAGCCTTCACTTCTTTCTTCATTTCATTGAATTGATCCTGAAAGTCATCCATTCAGTCAAAAAAGCCTAAACTTTCACTTGGTGGAGGAGCATGACGATAATATTCATGATTAGTAACAATAATATCATTCACTTTAGGAGGTGCAATATGATGAATCTCATTATTAGCAACAATAGTAGCATGCACCACAGGAGGTGCAGAAACAACAACAGTTTGAACAAATGGAGCAACTTGAGAAGCATGATTGTAACCTTTTGGCATGAAATTCTCAGGAATTCCCCAAGGGTAACCACAAGGCATACAATATTGAGTAGTAGTAACTGGAGTAACAAAGATGGGAACTGATAGAACCTCTGAAATAACGGTTGTCTGTTATGGTTGAGTAGTATGAGGAGACATAGGAGGAGGTGGTGGCTGATTCTGAGCAGCCACAACGACTCTATTAAAGTAGTCAGATTAGCCATATCGACTCTCAAAGTAGTAACTTATTTGTGCAACTCACGATTCTCTTGTTCAAGATTTTCCATCTTCTTTCTAGATTTATCCCGAGTATTGTAGCAATGAGACAACTTGTTGACTGAATGAGGCAGAGAAACAAGTAAGACACACGGGAATAAACAGGAATGCAAAATATGTGAAAAATGATGAATGATATGCAATGCACATGATTTATCTTGTTTATTCAAGGAACTCATAGAATCAAGAACAATTACAAATATTGAAGTACTAACACATTTGGAAACACTGAAAATTCTCATTTTGATAATAAATTTGGAATGGATTATAACTTTTAGTACAAATTTCAATAATCCTAAGTACAAGAGAATAAATATAGAATCTAAAAATTCTAAGGAGCCAAAGCTGATGAAGATCTCTCCACACGCTGACGCTTTCCCCTAAGTCTTGAAATCTGAGCCTTCAACTGCTTATTCTCTTCTGCATACTTGTCATCGACTTCTTTCCATCCACCAGAATCAGAAAATGGGTGACCGGGACCTGGATGAACTCTAAAGGAAAATAAATCCCCTTTATTCTCTATCATCTGCATAGCATGACTCTCAAGAATCTTAATCAAGTGATCCTTCTCTTTCAATTATGTTGACTAGGATACCTCCAAAGTTTGGTACCTGTTCTTCCATGCTTCCTTCTCTTGCTGCACCCTAACCAAAGCAAGCTGAATTTCTTCCACATCATCTAAGTAAGAGAGGAGGAGTAGTCCTTATAAACATATCAGATATAGGTTCTTCACGAGAATAAGGCATCTTCAACTGAATTTCCCTTGCTTGTACCTGAAACAATCGGCTGAAAATCATCAAAATAATGAAGTCGCCATCGAACGTCTTTTATCTCACATGTAGGGAAAGGTAAACATCGAGAAAACCTGAGAAGGGAGAAGTCACGGTCTTGCGACCGAGAGATCGGGTAAGGGAGTCTGTTACGCGAGGGGAAGGTATTAGCACCCCACACGCCCGTAGTACTCTACGGTATCCACTCTTGTTATTTATCTTATGGGTGTGTTTAATCTATGCTTACTGTCTACTATACTACTTAAGGAATGCATGCAAAAGAAAGGAGAAAAAGAATGTAGGGAAAATAAAATTGTGCTCGCTTGGGCCCTACCCCAATGCCTACGTATCCGTTTTGAGGAATCAGAGCTACCGTAGTTCGACTCATATGTTTTTGTTTGTTTGCGTTTTTTATGGACGAAGTTAATTCCACCTTCTGCCGCAGCTCGATCTTTGGAGACTTATGCGTTGGCACAGAAGTAAATTAATCGTGTCCTTACCTGAAAAGGGTTTTTTAAGAAAGGTGCTCGAGCGCACAATATATTTGAATTGGTTTACATTTTGTTGTAGATGTTTTTTGTGGACGAAGTTAATTCCGCCTTCTGCCGCAGCTCGACGTTTGGAGACTTATGCGTTGGCACAGAAGTAAATTAATCATGTCCTTACCTGAAAAGGTTTTTCTTAGAAAGAGGTGCTCGAGCGCACAAAAGATTTGATTTTGTTTTGTATTTTTGTTGTAGATAATGACTAGTCGACCTCAAGAGAGAGATATTAGCCATTTTTCTACTTAGCCATGAAAGGAGTCTTTGAGAATTGAACCACACCTATGCTTGAGATGAAGAACAATAAGATCGAGAAGATACTCGCTTATCATTTCCCGTACTAAGCAAAAGCATGATTCTCATCCGTAGTTTTAAAGTGTTTTGAATTTTGAAAGAAAAAGAAGTTTTTGTTTTAGATGCGTATGCGAATAGGGAAAGAAAAGTTAAAGGGGAATTAGCCTATTTCTAAACCTGATGTTATCGTGCGTTAGACCTAAAGTTAAGGATGAATGAGGGAATTTCTACCTAACGTTAGCATGCATATAGTTTGCGATAAAGTGCCGAAATGAAGAATAAAATAGGGTTGTGACGATACCGAACGGAGAAGGTCCGTTGCCTCTTCAAAATTGTGCAAGCGGTAAGAAAATTCTATCAAAGTTCCCTTAGGCAAGTGATTGAAGAATTCACCCCGAGCATTCCACATTGCAAGAGTTATGTCGATGCTACAAAAATCTTGACTAGAAAATGGCAATAAAAATAATTATCGAATATGAAAAATAAAATAGAAAAAATTCTAATCGAAATTCTAAAAAAGAAATTCTGAAGAATTCTAAAATATTCTATTATTTTTATTATCAATTGAGAGGAAAAAATTAAACTAGAAGGAAACTAAAATAATAAAAAAGAAAAATTAGAAGAGTTAGGGGGTATGAAGTCTAGAAATATGGGTGCTAAAGTAATGTGATGCATAGAGGCCAAAACAGCCAGGGTCCAATCAAGAGTTTTGTCCACAAGATTTTTAACATTTTACTTATTATTTACTTAGTTATAATTATTAAAACAATAAGGCAATTAAAACTAAAAAGAAAAAAACGTATGAAATTGGAAAGGGAATAGGGTTAAGGAAAAGAATGTCTCTTCCTCTCCTTCACGAACAGAAGCGAACGGCGCGGCCTCTTCTTCCGTCGCCTTCTTCTTCATCCATCAACGGTGGCGCGATCTCTCTTCACACTCTCACCGCCTTCGCTTCCTCGTCTTCTTCGATTCTGTTGCGATCTCTCCCCTCCGATGTCGTCACTTCCTCGCCGCCGTCCGTCACGACCTCCTCTTCGTCTTGCGGCTCAGCGGCGCACAAGCTTCTCTTTTCACCGATGGCGATTCTGATTCGCGATGGTTCGTCCCCAATCGCTCAGGTATCTTCGCTTTCTTCTCCCTTTGCGTTTTCTGATTATCCTCTTCTTCTTCTCATTCTTTGGTTTTCTTTTCTTTTTAGCGTTTCTCTGTGACTTCCGTGTGCGCGTGTTGATGCTGAGTTATTGGGTTCTTGTTGTGTGCCTTCAGTATGATAAAGATCTGTGAACTGAGACATGCGAGATCGGTGTTGTTGCGATGAGAGGGGGCGTGTGAGGTTCAGAGGTGAAGATAAAGGAGAGTGAGCGAGTTCTGAGAAATAAGCTCAGAAGGATTCAGATTGGTGAGAAAAATGGTGTTTATGGAGTTGAGAGTGAAGAATGAAAAGTGTAAAAATATTGGAAAATGGTGCGTGTTAATGGTTGAGGGAAGAAGAAAGAATGAAGGTGAAAGAGATAGGTGAATAATGAATCGTGAAGGTGTGTGGAAGATGAGAGAAAGATTGAGAATAGATAATGAAGGTGTATGAATCCCAGTCTGAGAGAGAGAGGGAGGGCATAAATAATTGAGAGGAGTTTTTTGGTGGTTCTTCTGCAGATTCCAGAGTGAGATGATTGAGAGGTAATAATCTTTTTTCTGTGTTGAAATCCCCTTCTATTCTATCAATCTCTGGTATATATGTACTGGCAGTTTGTTATAGGAGGTAATTAACAAAAATTCTGTTAGGAAGTTAAGATGCAGTAGGAGTTTGTTACAGTTAAGTTAGTTATGGTTTGGGAAATGGAAAGTTGGTTATAGTTGAGTTAGTTTGATTATGAAGGCTTTTAGGAAAGTTATGGTGTAGTAAGTTACTTTGTTATAAAATTTATGTGCAGGGCTGCCTTTATTTTTTTGGGTTACGGAATTGGTTTTGATAATTGGAAGTGTAGTGTATGCGGTTCATGCTTATGACAGTTTATCCAATATTTTCGCAGGTTTGGTTTATATCAGGGCTATTGGGAAGCAAAGGCAAAAGGAAAACACCAAGATGATATGAAGTTGGAACAAAGACGCATAACACGAAGTTTTGGAAGCTTGAAGTTTGAAACATGAAGAATGGTTGAAAATTAGGATAGGCTTTGGTAAAAATGTATAGATGTTATGTATAATTGTGATGGAATTTGGACTTGTATGTATTTGAATACACATTGGAATGTATGTTGACTTTATTTCCACATAATGAAATGGCCTTTGTATGAGTTCAAATAAATGGTATGAATCCAAAATATTTGCAAGGTAATCAAAAGAGACATGAATCTTGAATGAATCCAAGAGAGGCTATTTGGACGATATTTTGATGGTTGGATGAATTTGATGCATGCTTTTTCATACTTGTGGTTTGAATTCCAAGAAAAGCCATGCAAATATTTAAGAACTTTGATTTTCTCCAAATCCACTTCAAATATTAATGAATGAATTCTAATCAAACTACAGCTTCAGTGAATTCCTAATTCAATTCAATTTTCCGATCTAAACCAAATTTGCGTGTCAAGCAATAAGCATTTGAAATAATGACACCTTGATCACAATCAACATCTTGTACCATGTCCCGACTATATGAGCACTAGAACAACGACGTCTTGGACCCCTTCTCAATAGATGATAATGACTATGCCCTGAGGGATTCTTTGCAGATGAATATGAAAGATAAGACATGCGAATACCTGGATATGGAATGAACCTCAGGTAGAATGCTGACAAGCTCAAGTATGAAAATGTATAAACCCTGATTTTTAGCTTCGTCTCATAAAACCTTGCAACTTGACATTGAGAAGAAAAGAATAGCCTCGTAGCTTGATGATGATAAGGTCCATGAAATGAAAACCTAGCTTCAAACAAATTATTAATGAATAAATCAACCGAAACAAGCTTGTGCGAAGATGAGAGCCTTAAGGCCATACACCAACCCTTATTCCTCGAAATCCATGATCTTATGCCAATTTATCAATTAATGATGCATGATGTGTTAGATGACCTAATGTGAAAAAAAATGCAAAAATGCGTAAGCCAGATAAAAGTAAAAGGGTAGGACAAATTTGGGGTATTACAATACCCAACGGAGATGAGGCTCTAAGGAAACGACTCCTCTTGGTCCCAAGTATTTTCTACCCTTTCTAGGAATATGATGTCGAGCCTTTTCAATCGCTTCTTTAGCTTCCTTGTGATCTTCTCATTCTTTGAGAAAGAAACCACTCAGATGACTGCTATTTGGCTTGTCTCTCATTGGATATCCAAATTGGCAACGCCCAAGAACGGGATTGTAGTTAATTCCTTCCTTTGTACTAAGAAGAGGCACATTGGGGAAACTACCACATCTATCAATAATCTCCACATCATAACAAGCTTGATGATACCAATCAATGTCATAATGAGTGAGAGCCATAATCTTCAGGGCCCAACGTGGTTCCTTCTTGATATCCCAAAAAGCAACAGACCGAGGTAAGTGGGAAATAAACCACTGATATAACAATGGTGTGCAATAGATGACCATCCCTCCCTGATAGAAATTCTGAAGATGAATGGAATAATAAGTATCTCCTAGTAGCGTAGGGACTGGATTCCCAATTAGAAAGACCCTAATGGAATTAACATCCAAAAATATGTCGAAGTTAGAAAGCAAGAACAACTTATAAGAAAACAAAGAAAATATATCTTCAAAAGCAATTATACTCTTCATTTTGGCGAAGTAACGAGTTTCTCCAATAGAAACTGAGTAGGTAAGCCTCTGATTCCTCATTTGGTAGTCATGTTAGCCTCAATCTCAGACTTCTTCAAGTGAGTCATGGTAGCAATATCATGAGAATTAGGCTCTCTTTCTAAGTCAGTAAACGTAACATAATCAATAATAGGTAAACCAAGTAAGTACGAATATTCCTCCAATGTGGGCATCAATTGATAATCAGGAAAAGTAAAACACCAGTATAACAGATCATAGAATTGGACCAATGTAGAAACAATACCCTCCTTCATCTTGAGATTTATAAGAGGCGCAATGGCTCCATACTCCTTCTGGAAATATGTAGAACTATCAATCTCAGGAATCAAACTCATCAGCTCCTCTATCTTAGAATCCTTGAAGTTGTACTTCCGAGGCTTTCTCCTTCCAAAATTCATGGTAAAAAAAGTACCTTAGATATTTTCAAAAGTCAACCTTAAGTTCCTTGAATCATCTGCTTAACTAATGCTCATGGGTGCATGAATGCATGTGTAGCGATAAAAAATGTAGCGGGGTAAATCGGAGATCGGACTATTAATTAATTCGTATCACAAAAGCAAGAGTCGCCACCGCGCTTTATTATTTCCAAGGGAAAAGGGAAAATAGCGAAATAAAACCCTAAAATATGCAATGTAAAATAATACTTTAAAAGTAATGAAAATACAAGGCGTTTTTGAAAAGAGGTCTAGAGTTCGGGGGTTGGTTATACAATGGGAAGGTATTAGCACCCAATGTATCTATAGTATTCTATAGGAACCTTTTGAAATATCTGTTTATTAAAATGTTTGTTTGATTAAAAATAAATTGTTTTGGCCAAAAATGGGTATGGACGAGTTTTTGAAGATACGACGACCTAATGTCGAAGTTTTGACTTAAAATGTGTGAGTTTTGAAAAATTGAATATTTGGGAAAATTATCTTAAGTTTTTAAAATAATAAACGGAGGATGAATGAGGGTATTCGCACAATGTTTTTTTGATGACATGAAGTCGACAAAAATTAAACAATTCCCTTGGATTTTGCAAGCAACATGAAGATTAAAACTAAATGTATAAACACTCCAAGATTTTAAAAGAAAACCAAGAGAGAAGCCATGGAATTAAATCGAAATTATCACAAACTCAACCAACATGTATCATGGGAGGAACATCATAAGGGGGCAATAAATTCAAAGGGATAACTTACAAACTTATCAATAAAAGACTAGTTAAAAAAAACTAACAAAATTAACTAAAATGTTGACCAAACTAAAAATGAAATATCAAGATTTAAATAAATTATAAAACTAAACTAATTAATTGGGTTTTATCTAAAACTATGTGATTATTTAATTTTTTTAACCAAAAGAGCTAAGGAAATCAATAAAAGAATAAGAGTGTAAATTAGAATATAGGGTAAGCATGAAGTACTGGGCGCTAAAGCCTAATTGAAATGAGACCCAAGGTTTTGTTTTGGTTACATCCAGCTCCAGATTTACAATTAACAAGATATTTGGGAAATGAGCTGAAAACGAAATAAAAAGGTCCAGCATGGGATTGAAATCGAAATCGAACAACGCATCTTTCGAACTCTTTTTTTTTCTCTCTTTCGAACATTCTTTTTTTCTCTCTTTCGAACTCTCTTTCGAACTCTCTCTTCAACCTCTCTTTCGAACTCTCTTTCGAACTCTCTTTTCAACCTCTCTTTCGAACTCTCTTTCGAACTCTCTTTTTTTATCTCTTTCGAACTCTCTTTTTTTTCTCTATTTTGAACTCTTTCTCCCTCTAAATCGAAATCAAACACTCTGCTCCCTCTAAATCGAAATCGAACACTCTGCTCCCTCTTTCGAACTCTTTCTCCCTCTAAATCGAAATCGAACACTCTGATCCCTCTAAATAGAAATCGAACACTCTGCTCCCTCTAAATCGAAATCGAACACTCTGCTCCCTCTTTTGAACTCTCTCTCTCTAAATCAAAATCGAACACCCTGCTCCCTCTTTCGAACTCTTTCTCCCTCTAAATAGAAATCAAACACTCTGCTCCCTCTAAATCGAAATCGAACAACAACACTGCTTCTGGCTTCGAACTCCCTCTCCCCCTAAATCGAAATTGAACACTTTGTTCCCTCTAAATCAAAATCGAACAACAACACTGCTTCTGGTTTTTTCATGCAGTTAAACATCAAATCAACAAAGCAACAAATATTCATGGTAAGAGAAACAACAATAACAAATCTCAGAGGTTCTGGTTTATTGAAACATCAACAACAACAAAAATGCAGCAACGATAACTAGTTCACAGCATACATCATTATAACAAGCATAGCAACAAATTTTGAGAAAAAGTAGGGAGACTTACAAGATCAGAGCAAGTCTGATGGTTTCGATTTTTGACGATGAAATAATAAAGAAATCTAGAGATGAGGTAATATACTCTTTTAATTCCTTCTGCTTCCAGAAACTGACTCGAAAATGTTGGTGTTGTTGAGGCGATGAGTTCTTGCGGATGGTTGTGCTTGGTTCAAAATGGTGCAGGTTAGAAGGTTTGAGCTTGTGGTGTAAGGGCTTTAGTTTATGCAGATTTGTGCTTCTGCAAGTTTGAAACAGGCTTTGAGTTATGCTTGAAGGCAGGTTACAGGTTATGCTTGTGTTTTGATTTGGCTATTTTGTTGTGTTTTCGAGCAGTTTGCAGGTTTGACAAACTTGCAGGTTTTTGCTTGCAGTTTTACAGTTTGTGGTTATGCAAGTTTGAGACTTGCAGATTTTTGCTGGTTTTAGGCAGGTGGATGCAATTCTAGATTTTTTGTTTGGAGGAGGCAGGCTTTGGCAAGTTGATAACTTGCAGCTTTGAAACAGGTTTGGAGTTATGCAGGCTTATGCTCCTGCAAGTTTTTGTTTTTGCTCTTTTGTGAACTGTCTTCTTTTTTTTGCTCCCCCTTTTCTGATTGATATCTGCCTGTTTTTATAGTGAAAGAATGAGGTTTTGGGAGGGAAGATTTGGTGAACTTTGAACATATGAATTACCCTGATTTTAACACTTTTTGATGCAGTTTCTTGCCCTCCTATTTTGGTGTAGTGTTTGTCTTGACATAGTGCAGATTTTGGACTGGTGTGCTGGTTTTAAAACAGGAAATTGGGCAGCAGAGATTGCAGGATTATGTGACCATTTTCTTGGCATGACTTGCGCAGGTTTGGCAGCATAAGGACAGATTTATGCGCAGCATATGGACAAAATCATAGCATAACAATCATAATATTAATAATAATAGTAATGACAATAATAACAAACTGTTAGTAAAAACTGAACTGAAAAATACAAAAGTGAAATAAAAGAGATATTAAAATTGGTTTTAATTCTATTAATAATTCAACTTAAAAATATTTCAAATGGAATTATAATCAAAATTTACACCAAAACTAATCATAAAAGAAATAAATGAAAAATCAAACCATATATTTTCAAATTTTTGAATTGCAACTAAAGAAACACAAAATAGACTTAGATACTCAAAAAAAAATGTAAAAGGCAAAAGAACTTATATGTATTTTGGGATTTTTTGGATTATCAATAAAAATATAAAATTAAATGAAACTAACAAAACTAAACATTTTTTTTATATTTTGGATAAAGTAAAACTGATATGAACTAAAATATATTTTTTTGGATTTTCTTTCTTTTTATGAAAATAAGAATAAAAGAAAGATGATAAAAAATAAAAAAACATCATTTAACAAAGTCAGGAAAAACCAGTTAAATTTCACTAAATTCATAACAATTTCTAACGTATCTATTTTTTGGTGGATTTTCAAAGCATAATCATCTCTTGACTTGTAAAGAAAAGTTGTAGTTGTTGCAGAGGAGAATCATATGTAAAAAAACCACTAAAAAATTGTCTAAATTTGAAGAAGTTATGAATTTTTGAAATCTGACTCGAGAATTGGCAAAAATAGGTCGAATTGCTTGTGAACGCTTGCTATGTAATAATGAAGATGGGAGGTGGTATCTTAGGTCAAAATTTGGGGTATGACAGCTGCCCCTATTTAAGTTTCTTCTATCCGGAGATATGAAGATTAAAATCTTCGTCTCGACGAGATTGAAGGTACTTAAATACATAATACGCAATTTTTGCCCTAAGATACCGCCATTATATTTGTGATATGAATGTAGTATTTAAATTCACAGAGAATGATATTGTATAAGACAAGATAATGCTGGAGAAACCAAACACCAACAAACCACAGGAACATAGATTATACACTACTGGGGAAATGAGCCATCGACCTCAAATGATAGACTCTTGACGGCGAATAAAAATTTAAGAGAATACGACCTCTGACCCTAACAAAGAAGGCATCTTGCATAGGCCACGAAAACAGATTATTGACCCAAAATAACAGTGAGTTCACAACTCAAGGTCAAAGATAGACAAAAGATGTACCAAGTTTGCTGATAATGGATTACCGACTTCTGAAGGTAAAGATTCATAACAAACTTCTCGGCGAGATTTCCGGAGAGATACCAATTAATGCTGAAATAATAATATGGTTGTAGATACACAAGCTACTCAAATAAAGAAGCTGCCACTTGTTGTCGTTCAAAGATACTATGACATACAAGCTGCTCAAATAAAGAAGCTGCCACTTGCTGTCTTCCAAAAAATACTATGACATACAAGCTGCTCAAATAAAGAAGCCGCCACTTGCTGTCTTCCAAAAATACTATGACATACAAGCTGCTCAAATAAAGAAGCTGCCACTTGCTGTATTCCAAAAATACTATGACATACAAGCTGCTCAAATAAAGAATCTGCCACTTGCTGTCTTCCAAAAAATAATAACGTACAAGTTGCTCATGAAGAGACTGCAGCTTTTCGTTTTCCAAACAATAATAACGTGCAAGTTTCTCATGAAGAGAACGCCGCTTGCCGTTTTCCGAAGAAAAATAACGTACAAGCTGCTCATGAAGAGACCTCCACTTTCCGTTTTCCGAAGAATAATAACGTACAAGCTGCTCATGAAGAGACCGCCACTTGCCGTTTTCCGAAGAATAATAACGTACAAGCTGCTCATGAAGAGACCGCCACTTGCCATTTTCCGAGGAATAATAACGTACAAGCTGCTCATGAAGAGACCGCCACTTGCCATTTTCCGAAGAAAAATAACGTACAAGCTGCTCATGAAGAGACTGCCACTTGCCGTTTTCCGAAGAAAAATAACGTACAAGCTGCTCATGAAGAGACCGCCACTTGCCGTTTTCCGAAGAATAATTCAGAAGAAAATTGCGATAACCCTGCCAGAAAATAAAATCTTCGTCAAAGGGAACCATGAATAGATCCTTCCCGAGGAGATCGAATACTTAAATGCGCAAACTAAATGCACCATTCGTCTAGGTTGCCTAGCTTGGAGAATATTACGAGATAGCCTATGCAAGAGACAACAACTCTCTCCAAGAATAAACCAGAGAGAAAACAGTCAAACAAGACTCCACCCAATGAGAAAATAACTTGATTGGGGATTCATCCTATCCAGAAATGGACAAGGAAGACTAAATCAAAAAATCATCCACGTGGATTAGCTCAGTTGGGGAATTTAGAAAAGAAGCACATTTTCTGCCTAAGCTAACATTCTACTTGGAAAGAACATGTACATTGTCTTAATAAACATAAACAAGGTATACGACCCAAAATAAATGACAAATGTGAATATGCATGCGTGATATAAGTGTAAATGAATGAATGAATGTTATGCTGACGAAACAGGCAGACGAAATATCTTGAAGATGATAAGATATCACAAAATAATAGATACTCAGCCAATCTTAAAAAAGACGGAAAATAACTGGAACTGGAACCAAAAAGAAATGTCAGAGCGTATCACGCTACAAGGCTCAAATCTTCTGGGAGAAAAGTATTCAAAACCAATCCTCTAATCTCCAATAGACCACTGGCATGAGACAAAGCGTACCACACTTCAGAAATCTGCTCAAATAAAGATAACTAAAACAACGCTTAACTGGAAATGCTGGGGAGTCACCAAACTTAGTACCACTAGAAACAAAAGTTTACACAACCAACACCTCGTGACGATTTTGAAAGAAAACATGTTCATCATGCAAGGATAAATTACTGTATTGTTTTGCATTTCATGGCTTGACCATCCTCGGAACAACTGTTAATATTCCTTTCATTATTCACGACACATTTTTAAAATAAGAATACTTTAAATAACTTTTTTTCAAATTTTGCCGTAAAATTAAAATTTTGCCCACAAAAGGTAAATGCTCAAATTTCATTAATAAGATGGTAGTTCGCTAACAACGCGACTCCAACGGTTTACAAAAGTTTGGGAAATAGTACATGAAAGAAAGGGTTACACAAAAACAATGATCACTATTCTCCCTAACAACTTCGAATTCCGAAATATGCTCAAATGCCACAACCGGTATGACCAAAAGCCTGCCTAAGCCGCCCCTTCGGGTTTTCAACTTAGCAAACTGTCAACTTAAACCTAGGCGAAATACCTCTTGACTGCATCGGCGTTCACAGAGCGCGGGAGCTCTTCACCGTCCATATTTATGAGAATCATGGCACCTCCAGAGAAAACTTTCTTAACGACATACGGTCCTTCATAATTCGGAGCCCACTTGCCCCTAGAATTAGGTTGGAAAGATAATATCTTTTTGAGCACAAGGTCACCTTCTCTGAACTCGCGTGGTCGAACCTTCTTATCAAAAGCCTTCTTCATTCTCTGCTGATATAATTGAACGTGACACAACGCTGTCAATCTCTTTTCTTCAATTAAATTCAACTGATCATATCTACTTTGACACCATTCAGCCTCAGAAAGTTTAGCTTCCATCAACACTCTCATAGACGGAATCTCAACCTCCACGGGGAGTACTTCTTCCATACCATAAACTAGGGAAAATGGGGTTGCACCTGTTGAAGTTCGAACTGAAGTACGGTATCCATGTAAAGCAAACAGAATAATTTCATGCCAATCTCTATAAGCTACCACCATCTTCTGGACAATCTTTTTAATGTTCTTGTTAGCAGCTTCAACTGCCCCATTCATCTTCGGCCTGTAAGGAGAAGAATTATGATGTTCGATCTTGAACTCTTCACAAAGCTCTTTCATCATCTTGTTATTCAAATTCGAGCCATTATCAGTGATGATCTTGCTCGGGATGCCGTATCGACAAATGATCTGATTCTTGATAAATCTGACTACCACCTGTCTAGTTACATTAGCATAAGATGCTGCTTCCACCCATTTAGTAAAATAATCGATCACTACCAAGATGAAACGATGACCATTTGAAGCTTTGGGTTCAATCATTCCAATCATATCAATGCCCCACATAGAGAAAGGCCAAGGTGAAGAGATAACATTGAGGAGGGTCGGTGGCACATGTATCTTGTCCGCATAAATTTGGCATTTATGACATTTCCTCACATATCTGTAGCAATCAGATTCCATTGTCATCCAATAGTAACCAGCTCTCAACATCCTCTTGACCATTGCATGTCCGTTGGCATGAGTACCAAAGGATCCTTCATGTACTTCTTGCATCAGCATGTCTGCTTCATGTCTGTCTACGCATCTGAGTAGGACCATGTCGTAATTCCTCTTATACAATACTCCTTCATTGAGGAAGAAACTGCTTGCTAATATCCTCAACATCTTCCTATCTTTATTGGATGCCCCAGGAGGGTACTCTTGAGTTTGAAGAACACGTTTAATGTCATAGAACCATGGTTTGTCGTTGGTGACCTCTTCTATTGAGAACACATGAGCAGGTCTATCGAGGCGTATAACTCTGATTGTAGGCACATCGTTCCAACCATTCACTTGAAACATTGAAGACAAAGTAGCTAAAGCATCAGCCATTTGGTTTTCATCTCTAGGGATATGATGTAACTCTACTTTGTTGAAGAAGGTTAACAATCTTCTAGAATAATCTCTATAAGGAATCAAACCAGGATGACGAGTCTCCCATTCTCCTTTGATGTGATTAATTACCAATGCCAATTCTCTGTAAATATCAAGAATCTCAATCCTTAGATCCACTGCTTCTTCGAGACCCATAATACATGCCTCATATTCAGCCATGTTGTTCGTACAGTCGAACTTCAATCTCGCCGTGAACGGGATATGAGTACCTCGGGGAGTGACGATGATTGCTCCAATTCAATTTCCATAAGAATTCACAGCTCCGTCAAATATCAAACCCCAACGGGATTCGGGATCAGGTCCTTCTTCAGGTAACGACTCTTCACAATCTTTAGCTTTCAAGTACATAACATCTTCATCTGGGAAGTCAAACTTGATGGATTGATAATCTTCAATTGGTTGGTGAGCTAAATGATCGGCTAAAATACTCCCTTTGATTGCTTTTTGAGTGTGATAATCAATGTCATATTCAGATAAAAACATCTGCCACCGAGCTATTCTTCCGGATAAGGCGGGCTTCTCAAAGATATACTTGATCGGATCCATTTTGGAGATCAACCAAGTGGTGTGGTTAATCATATACTGGCGCAGACGGCGAGCAGCCCAAGCTAAAGCACAACAGGTTTTCTCAAGCATTGAGTATCGAGACTCACAGTCTGTGAATTTCTTACTCAGGTAATATATGGCATGTTCCTTTCTTCCAGTCTCATCTTGTTGACCAAGCACACATCCCGTGGAATCTTCCAATATAGTCAGGTACATAATCAAAGGTCTTCCTTCCACCGGAGGAATCAAAATGGGAGGTTCAAGTAAATATTCTTTGATGCTATCAAAAGCTCTCTGACAATCTTCTGTCCACACACATCCTTGGTTCTTTCAGAGAAGCTTGAAAATCGGCCCACAGGTAGCAGTCATATGAGATATAAATCTAGAAATATAGTTCAGTCTCCCAAGGAATCCTCTTACTTGTTTTTCCGTCTTGGGTGCAGGCATTTCCCGAATAGCTTTGACTTTATCAGGATCTACCTTAATACCTTTCTGACTGACAATGAAACCCAAAAGTCTTCCAGAACGAACACCAAAAGTGCACTTGTTGGGATTCAGACGGAGTTTATACTTTCTCAAACGCTGGAATAACTTCAATAAATGTTCCAAATGATCTTCTTCAGTTTGCGATTTGGAAATCATGTCATCTACATACACTTCTATCTCCTTATGCATCATATCATGGAACAAAGCAGTCATGGCCCTTTGGTATGTTGCACTAGCATTCTTCAAACCAAACGGCATTACCCGATAACAAAATGTTCCCCAAGGTGTAATGAAAGATGTCTTCTCCATATCTTCTGGTGCCATCTTGATTTGATTATAACCAGAGAAACCATCCATGAAAGAAAAGACTTTGAACTTTGCAGTACTGTCGACCAATACATCAATGTGTGGTAATGGGAAGTCATCCTTTGGGCTAGCTCTATTCAGATCTCTGTAGTCTACACACATCCTAACTTTGCCATCTTTCTTAGCAACAGGCACTATATTGGCTAACCATTGAGGATAGACCGATGTAACAAGGAAACCTGCATTAATTTTCTTTTGAACTTCTTCTTTGATCTTGTCAGCCATATCGGGACGAGTCCTTCTCAACTTCTGCTTAATCGACGGACATTCAGGTCTCAACGGTAAACGATGCTCCACAATATTGTTATCCAAACCTGGCATGTCTTGGTAGGACCAAGCAAACACGTCAACATACTCTCTGAGAAGGTCCAACATTTTCTCTTTGACCTCTGGGATAAGCAATGCTCCGACCTTAACTTCCTTTTTATCTTCTTCATCACCCAAATTGATCATCTCTATAGGCTCTTCAAACGGCTGAATAGTCTTTTCATCATGCTCAAGTAAACGGGAAATTTCATCAGGGACCTCTTCACTATCTTCTTCCTTGGCTCCGAACACAGGGAATTCAAAGTTGGGAGGGGGCATAGGATCATTGTTTTCAATGGTTAAGTCATGGATTAATATGCACATATGATTATGCTTTATTTTAGAAATCGATTAATATGAATGTTGTACAAATGAAACAAAATATTATTATATTTTCCTATTACTACCAATTAATTTTCATTACTATTTCCCAGAAAAAGTGAAAAATAAAACAGTAGTGGACAAAATAACATTTTTATTCATGAGGCAATATTTGAAACAAAGATAAGACTCTAGAAAACATGTGAAGTGGAATGTTGGATGATGCATGATATGCGATGCAAATGATCGTTCATTTTGATAGTTTTTCAAGGAACTTTGATAATTTTGCACACATCAATGGTAAAGGAATTTGGAACAACAAAAACTCATTTCATTAATCAAAAGCGGTAAATTACAACTTACAACTTTGGAAAAACAAAACAATAAATTACAACCTTGGGACGACAACCCAATAATAAAAGCAGTAAATTACAACTTTGGAACATGAAGCCCATAATAAAAGCAGTAAATTACAACTTCGGAACATGAAGCCCTTTTACAAAGTTTTACAAAATGACAACAGTAAAAATAAAACTAAGAACTAAAGATCACTCAGAGTCAACTTCGAGTGTTTCTCCTTCCAAACTCCATAATACCTGAGATGTCTGCAAAAATCATTCTTAAGTTCCTTGAAAAACAAGTTTTTTACAAAAAATGTTGATGGATGCATGGATGAATGATAATGCAATAGTTACACACAAGTTCACAAACATGGGGTTCAAAGGTTCAACGTTTCGTGCATGGAGTCAAGGGTATAGCCCACCCCAAGGCATGTACTAACGGTTTAATCGCACCTGTAAGACAAGGTTCTAATAGTTCCCGGAGTCTACATTCCTCCTTCGGATATTACCAACGTCTTGATTACTCAATAATTAGCAATATTCTCAAGAGAAACTCATCCAAGCGTAGCATCACGTAACAACTACTTCCGGATTACTCCGTTATAATCTCCGCGCTACACCTAAAAGGCCAAGATGGGTTAGGGTTCTACGGTTCTCAGCTTCTCTGGCTCCCAGGTCGAAAATAATAATGTCTTCCCGATTACTCGGTAAACAAATATTACGTTCAAAAGGGCCTTCCACTGAGTGGGGGATCTCATGCCTCCTTCTTCGGGATTACTCCTTCAAAGTTAACATGACTATACCGCCCGTCCTATTCTTAAGTGTAACTTAATCCGGGTATAGGATTCGTCCTTTGCTAAAAAAACCAAACAACCCCAATATAAACACATAATCAAACAAATCAAATAATAATAAAACAGATAAAACAAACTAGGCTTAACCCACTTCGGGATGGACCAGCAAGAGGTCAATCTTTCCCCAGCAGAGTCGCCAATTCTGTAGCGATAAAAATTGTAGCGGGGTAAATCGGAGATCGAACTATTAATTAATTCGTCTCACAAAAGCAAGAGTCGCCACCGCGCTTTATTATTTCCAAGGGAAAAGGGAAAAGAGTGAAATAAAACCCTACAATATGCAATGTAAAATAATACTTTAAAAGTAATGAAAATACAAGGCGTTTTTGAAAAGAGGTCTAGAGTTCGGGGGTTGGTTATACAATGGGAAGGTATTAGCACCCAATGTATCTATAGTATTCTATAGGAACCTTTTGAAATATCTGTTTATTAAAATGTTTGTTTGATTAAAAATAAATTGTTTTGGCCAAAAATGGGTATGGACGAGTTTTTGAAGATACGACGACCTAATGTCGAAGTTTTGACTTAAAAGGTGTGAGTTTTGAAAAATTGAATATTTGGGAAAATTACCTTAAGTTTTTAAAATAATAAACGGAGGATGAATGAGGGTATTCGCACGATGTTTTTTTGATGACATGAAGTCGACAAAAATTAAACAATTCCCTTGGATTTTGCAAGCAACATGAAGATTAAAACTAAAAGTATAAACACTCCAAGATTTTAAAAGAAAACCAAGAGAGAAGCCATGGAATTAAATCGAAATTATCACAAACTCAACCAACATGTGTCATTGGAGGAACATCATAAGGGGGCAATAAATTCAAAGGGATAACTTACAAACTTATCAATAAAAGACTAGTTAAAAAAAAACTAACAAAATTAACTAAAAAGTTGACCAAACTAAAAATGAAATATCAAGATTTAAATAAATTATAAAACTAAACTAATTAATTGGGTTTTATCTAAAACTATGTGATTATTTAATTTTTTAAACCAAAAGAGCTAAGGAAATCAATAAAAGAATAAGAGTGTAAATTAGAATATAGGGTAAGCATGAAGTACTAGGCGCTAAATCCTAATTGAAATGAGACCCAAGGTTTTGTTTTGGTTACAGCCAGCTCCAGATTTACAATTAACAAGATATTTGGGAAATGAGCTGAAAACGAAATAAAAAGGTCCAGCATGGGATTGAAATCAAAATCGAACAACGCTTCTTTCAAACTCTCTTTTTTTCTCTCTTTCGAACTCTCTTTTTTTCTCTCTTTCGAACTCTCTTTCGAACTCTCTCTTCAACCTCTCTTTCGAACTCTCTTTCGAACTCTCTTTTCAACCTCTATTTCGAACTCTCTTTCGAACTCTCTTTTTCTCTCTCTTTCGAACTCTCTTTTTTTCTCTCTTTTGAACTCTTTTTCCCTCTAAATCGAAATCGAACACTCTGCTCCCTCTAAATCGAAATCGAACACTCTGCTCCCTCTTTTGAACTCTTTCTCCCTCTAAATCGAAATCGAACACTCTGCTCCCTCTAAAGCGAAATCGAACACTCTGCTCCCTCTAAATCGAAATCGAACACTCTGCTCCCTCTTTCGAACTCTCTCTCTCTAAATCAAAATCGAACACCCTTCTCCCTCTTTCGAACTCTTTCTCCCTCTAAATAGAAATCGAACACTCTGCTCCCTCTAAATCGAAATCGAACAACAACACTGCTTCTGGCTTCGAACTCCCTCTCCCCCTAAATCGAAATCGAACACTCTATTCCCTCTAAATCGAAATCGAACAACAACACTGCTTCTGGTTTTTTCATGCAGTTAAACATCAAATCAACAAAGCGACAAATATTCATGGTAAGAGAAACAACAATAACAAATCTCAGAGGTTCTGGTTTATTGAAACATCAACAACAACAAAAATGCAGCAATGATAACTAGTTCACAGCATACATCATTATAACAAGCATAGCAACAAATTTTGAGAAAAAGTAGGGAGACTTACAAGATCAGAGCAAGTCTGATGGTTTCAATTTTTGACGATGAAATAATAAAGAAATCCAAAGATGAGGTAATATACTCTTTTAACTCCTTCTGCTTCCAGAAACTGACTCGAAAATGTTGGTGTTGTTGAGGCGGTGAGTTCTTGCGGATGGTTGTGCTTGGTTCAAAATGGTGCAGGTTAGAAGGTTTGAGCTTGTGGTGTGAGGGCTTTAGTTTATGCAGATTTGTGTTTCTGCAAGTTCGAAACAGGCTTTGAGTTATGCTTGAAGGCAGGTTACAGGTTATTCTTGTGTTTTGATTTGGCTATGTTGTTGTGTTTTCGAGCAGTTTGCAGGTTTGACAAACTTGCAGGTTTTTGCTTGCAGTTTTACAGTTTGTGGTTGTGCAAGTTTGAGACTTGCAGATTTTTACTGGTTTTAGGCAGGTGGATGAAGTTCTGGATTTGTTGTTTGGAGGAGGCAGGCTTTGGCAAGTTGATAACTTGCATCTTTGAAACAGGTTTGGAGTTATACAGGCTTATGCTCCTGCAAGTTTGTGTTTTTGCTCTTTTGTGAACGGCCTTCTTTTTTTCGCTCCCCCTTTTCTGATTGATATCTGCCTGTTTTTATAGTGAAAGAATGAGGTTTTGGGAGGGAAGATTTGGTGAAGTTTGAACATATGGAATACCCTGTTTTTGACACTTTTTGATGCAGTTTCTTGCCCTCCTATTTTGGTGTAGTGTTTGTCTTGACATAATGCAGATTTTGGACTGGTGTGTTCGTTTTAAAATAGGAAATTCGGCAGCAGAGATTGCAGGATTATGTGACCGTTTTCTTGGCATGACTTGCACAGGTTTGGCAGCATAAGGACAGATTTATGCGCAGCATATGGACAAACTCATAGCATAACAATCATAATATTAATAATAATAGTAATGACAATAATAACAAACTGTTAGTAAAAACTAAACTGAAAAATACAAAAGTGAAATAAAAGAGATATTAAAATTGGTTTTAATTCTATTAATAATTCAACTTAAAAATATTTCAAATGGAATTATAATCAAAATTTACACCAAAATTAATCATAAAAGAAATAAATGAAAAATCAAACCATATATTTTCAAATTTTTGAATTGCAACTAAAGAAACATAAAATAGACTTACATACTCAAAAAAAATGTAAAAGGCAAAAGAACTTATATGTATTTTGGGATTTTTTGGATTATCAATAAAAATATAAAATTAAATGAAACTAACAAAACTAAACTTTTTTTTTTTTATATTTTGGATAAAGTATAACTGATATGAACTAAAATATATTTTTTTGGATTTTCTTTCTTTTTATGAAAATAAGAATAAAAGAAAGATGATAAAAAATAAAAAAACATCATTTAACAAAGTCAGGCAAAACCAGTTAAATTTCACTAAATTCACAACAATTTCTAACGTTTCTATTTTTTGGTGGATTTTCAAAGCATAATCATCTCTTGACTTGAAAAGAAAAGTTGTAGTTGTTGCAGAGGAGAATCATATGTAAAAGAACCACTAAAAAATTGTCGAAATTTGAAGAAGTTATGAATTTTTGAAATCTGACTCGAGAATTGGCAAAAATAGGTCGAATCGCTTGTGAACGCTTGCTATGTAATAATGCAGATGGGAGGTGGTATCTTAGGTCAAAATTTGGGGTATGACAGCATGATACAACAATCACACACAAGATAAAAAACACGGGGGTTCATAGGTTTGACGTCATGAGCATGAAGTCAAAGGTACTAACCACATGGTAAGGACTAATGGTTTATCACCTTCTAAACAAGGTTCTAAACTATTTCCAGAGTCTACATTCTTCCTTCGGATGTTACCAACATCCCGATCAGCTCAGTAATTAGTAATATTCTCAGGAAAAACTCATGTAAGTGTAGCATCCCGTGACAACCACTTCCGAATTTCTCTGTCATAGTCTCCGCATTACACCTAAAAGGCCAAGATGGTTTAAGGGTTTTGCAGTCCTCAGCTTCAGCAGGCTCCTAGGTTGAAAGCTGCACGTCTTCCCAATTGCTCGGTAAATAAATACTATAGTCAAAGGGGCCTCCATTGAGTGGGGGATCTCATGTCTCCTTTTTTGGGATTCCTATCTCAAAGTTAACATGACTATACCATCCATCTTATCTTATGTTTTCCCAAGTCCGGATAGAGAACTTAAAAGAGACCACCAAGAACCTTGAAAATCAGGAAAAATCCTGACATACATATATACAAATATACAATAGATATAGCATATACACAACTAAAAAAAGATAGGCTCAACCCACTTAGAGATGAATTCCCCAACAAAGTCGTCAGTTTTCTGTAGCGGTAGAAATGTTGAGACTAAGCCATTGGATTGACTTAACTCACACATATCCAAAAAAAATTTCCACCATGCTTTATTATTTCCAAAGGAAATGGGAAAGAGAGAATAAACCAAAAAAAAAGGGGGAGAGAGTCTAGATATGGGGGTTGGTTATGAAAATTAAAGGTATTAGCACCCTAAACATCTATGGTACTCCGCAGGAACCTCTTTGAAAATCTATGTATTTTGGCTATTAAAGGTGTCTACAAAAATAGGATGGTGGAGATAAGAAAAGAAGTATTTTTTACAATTTTGCACCCGCCGCGGTTGCAAACCTTTAGTGCCTATGAACCACCTTCCATTCAATAGGGGATCAGGGTACTCGTAGTTCACCTTAAAAATTTTAAAACACATGTGTGTTGGCTAATTTTAAGAGAGGAGACATCACCGTCACATCCAAGTGGAAAACATACTTATTACCCACGATTATGAGAAAGAAGAATTTGCATCATCTCAAAGTGGAGGATATAGCTTGGATTTTAAAATAAACAAAGCCTCACTCGACACCCAAGTGGAAAATATCTCACTTTAATACATATCATAGAAGTATAGTAGCTCGCATCACTACAAGAATCGACAAGAGTCTAATCTTTTGAGAAAAGGTTTTAAAGTAAAAAGCCAAAGTGGCAAAATGGTTTGAATGAGGTTAATTGACTTTTATTCTTGAGAAAGATGTCAAAGTATGATTAAATTGATTAAAGTGTGATTAAGAAAAGCTTTTTGAAAATGCATGGACCTAAGTTCGAGTTTATTAAGAAAGCGGTTCAAGTTAGAAAACAAGAATAGTTTTGAAAAAGAGGGAGAAGATTTTTGAAATTAAAGAAGATAGGAGAAGATAAAGGGACTATCCTAAAGAATAAGGTAAAAGCTAAGGAAAAGAACGATTTAACTAACAAGAAGCCAACACTTGACATATGAAGTCAATATAGAATTCCCATACTTCGGATTGAAACCAAGCAAGCAAAAATACCAAACCTTTGAGAAATACCAAGCTTCAGATGAATTAAGTATTCACAAAAATGGGGCAGAGTAACGGTTGTATACAGAGGAATTCTCAATCACAGACAAAACATATAATCAGAATAACCTGCACACAAAGAAAATCAACCCATTTCCTTTGAGTAAAACCCAAAAACTTTAGACAAAATAACAATAGAGCAACAAGGTCCCAAAATATCAAGGCTTCTAATCCTAAGTCTGAGAGGTCCACAACACTATAATTTCAAGGATAGTAACCAAATAGTCCATGTAACCTTAAGACTTTTAATGTTCAAGTTGGTTATTAAGTGTATTCAAAAGAAAATAAAAGCTCAAAGGAGCAAAGATAAAATTACATAAAGATAAATGCTCAAGTAAGCAAAAGAGAAATGGAATGGGATGTAAATGCTAAAGTAAAAGGTATATACAAATAAAGGCACACAATAAAGGCATAAAGTAAAGTAAATTGTTAGTGAATTAGAAGTTACAAGGTTAGTTGAATGACCATCTTGAAGCTTGCATTTGAAAACTCATTAGAAGATTGATAAAATCAAAATTTCTCAATAACAAGTCTCATTTGCTTTTTGTCAAGTATATCATTCATTTCAAGTGCTCAAAGCAACCACATATGATACCCGATGTTCAAATGATTCACTTAGACCAAAGTTCATGAAGTTCATTAGAGGATTGATAGAATCAAAGCCTCCTAACAATGAACTTAAAATTTATTGGATCAAAGGTTTCAAATTAAACATACTTAGGCTTGGAAACATATGTTTGGGCCACGACTGGTCATTTTTCGAATCGGGACAATTTTAGCGCTATGTTAAACAATCGTAAGTGGACTTATGTAGAAGTCACACCTATTTTGAGGCCGGTCAATAGCAATTTATATACTAAAATGTTAAAGAAATGAAATGTAGATCATTCTCCAACCCTATTTTCTACCCAAGTGTTTCTCAGCCTCTTCAACTTTCAATATATGAATAACTCAAACCCAAGGTGTAAACAAGTGTTTACCAAGTATTTTCTAATTCCCTTAGATGACTTCAACAGTTTCCAAAAACCTTCCCAAAACCCTTGCCGTTCTAAGGTTTCCCTTGATAAAAGCCAAAACCTTATATTATACCTTGAAACCCTTGATCTCCCTTGTTGTTGTAAGCTCTAAGATTGTCACACCTGCAAGCATATAAGAGAAACATATTTATAATAGCAAATACCCAACAACTAAAGCTTAAATCCACAATCCAATCACACATGGATCCATGGTATGAACCAAAAGAGTCTGAAACATGCAAAAATGAGAAATTTCTTAAAACTCCAAAAAAAACTGAAATCTCTATTCATCATTCGTACAATCCACTATTCATTATCCGTATGATTTCACTATTAGCTATCCATATGATTTTACCATATTTCTATCTTTTTTACTTTTCAACTGACTTTTTAAACTTCTGATTTTTTGTGGTATATGCAATCTCCAAAATATGTTTTCTTTCTTTTCATCAACAAAGGTTTTAATACATATTCCAACAATCTCCACCTTGACTTTAAACCGTGTTGATACCAATTTAACCATAAAAAATATCACTGCTCTCTACCAGGTTGAAACTCTAATCAATAACCTTGTTTAAATTCAAACAACCCTTGAATTTAGATCTCTCCACTTTATCCACTTGTTTCCAATTACCTTTTTATTCCTAGGTAATTTAACAAGCCTACAAGTATGATTTTTCAACCACCCTTGACTACACTTATTTTCAAATTCCTCCCTGGAGGTATTTCTTCTTTTATTTTGCAGTCCTTCAGCCACATTAAAAAACATAATATCCAAGGCTATCATAATCGTCCCTTTGAGATACTACAATAACCCTCCTTACCTTATCATGAGTCAAATGATAATCAGAGATCTTTGTAACCATTCCCTCCCTACTTCTAGCAACTATAGTAGGAAACTCCGCCTCAAACTGAGTTTTCTCCGTTTTAGTTTTTACCGGGTTTCTCCCTTCGTTTTCACTTTCTTCCTCTGAAGAAATTCTCTACCAACCAAGTAAATTGTTTTAACCTCAGCTCTTCCCCAAAAACTCAATAACAACTCAGCGGTAACATGCAGTTTTATCCCTTAATTTATGCAAAATTCATTATACTCCTCTGAAAATTTCTCAAGGAATACATAACGCCTTAAACTCAACTCCCATAGTTCTTCCTTGTCATGAAAGCCTCCACTAGTTAACAATGAGTGAATAAAAACATTTTAACCTTCTAAAATATATAGACCACATATTTTAGACCCTTTTGCAATAATTAATTCATCACATGAAATATTCAACACTCCATGTTTAACTCTAGTACAATAGCCTAGATCATTAAACATACTTATATATAACAAATTTCACTTGAGTTCTGGAACAAACCTCGCATTGTGAATAAGAAGTTCACGATCATCAACCATTTTAAGTTTGACCATACCAATACCATGCACCTAGGCGAACAACTCCACATTGAACCATCTCCAAAGTTTCAAAGTATTATATTCTTGGAAACATGTGATAAGAGTAACCTGAGTCAATGACCTAACTATCTTAGTTTCCAAACTCGACACTACTAGTGCACCGACATACTCATAACTTTCCTCACCAAAGGAAACTTTAGCTTGAACATAATCTTCATTGACCTTTCTCTCAGGACTATCTCTCTTAAAATGATCAATTTTTTGACAATTAAAACATTTTATCTTTGATATGCCATACCTCTTTGATTTGGACATCCCTTTATGATCACCTCCTCCTCTTGACATATTTAAGCCTTCACCACTATCTTCAATCTTCAAATCTTTCGACTTTAAAAATTCTTTGGATTTCACCGCCGTTTAGACTTCATCCAAAGTAATGGTACCTTCCTTACCATAAAGAAGGGCATCCTTAAAGTGCTTAAAGGATCTGGGTAATGAACTCAACAAAAGTAAAGCTATGTCCTCATCTTTAATTTTCACTTCAATATTCTCAAGATCATCAATAATCTTTTGAAATTATGTAACTGCTCAACTATGGATTTGTTCTCCATCATTCGCAATGAATAAAGTTGTTGTTTCAGAAATAACTTGTGAGCTAAAGACTTTGTCATATACACTTATTCAAGTTTTGCCCATATAGAAACCGCAATTTTCTCTCAAGAGACTTCTATTAGAACTTTATCCACGAGGCACAAGACAATGGAACTCCTGGCCTTATCCATCATTTCGGTCTTCTGTACCGTGTAAGCCCTGCATGCATCAATGATTCACTCTTAAAAGCATCAATACACTTCTCTTAAATTAAAATTGCTTACATCTTAATTTTCCATAACCCGAAGTCGTTATTACCGAAAAATATCTCGATCTCTCATCTACTAACCATGGTGCTTACTTGTAAATAATACCTCTTTTCTCCACACTCACTGCACCACTTGTTGTGAATTACGACAAAATTCATATCAATTTGTGAGGCAAAGAATAGTGGAAACCAAAATAAATGGTCTACAATAATAATAACACTTACACAGATAATATAACAGAATAAGGCGAGAAAAGATGAAGGTTTACTTACCCAGTTCAATACGATCTATTGTGGGGGAGAAATCAACTCTCCAATTCACTATACTTAAAAAGTTGTTACAAGAGATTACAGATCAGTTACAAGAAAATAGCCTTCGCCTTCAGGTTCCCAAGAACAACCCTGAAGGCACCCAAGAACAACCATATTTTCTATCCAAGTGTTACCCAACCTCTTCATCTTTCAATATATGAATAACTAAAACCCAAGGTGTAAACAAGTGTATCTAAATTCCCTTAGATAACTCCAAAGGTTTCCAAAAACCTTCCCAAAACCTTTGCATTTCTAAGGTTTCCCTTGAGAATAACCAAAACCATATGCTATACCTTTAAACCCTTGCTCTCTCTTGTTTTTGTAAGCTCTAAGATTGTCACACTTGCAAGCATATAAGAGATGCATATTTATAATAGAAAATACCTAACAACTAAAGCCCAAAGTCACAATCCAATCACTTCTGGATCCTTGGACTTAACCGAAAGAGCCTGAAACACGCAAAACGAGAAATTACCAAAAATATTCCAAAAAACCCGAAATCACTATTTATTGTCCATATGGTTCACTATCAATTGTCTATAGGATTTCACTATTCACTGTCTATACGACCATATGATTTTACCAGATTTTTGTTTTTTCGACTTTTCGACTGACTTTCTGAAACTTTTGAATTTTCGCAGTATATGCAATCTCCAAAATATATTTTCTTTCTCTTCATCAATAACGGTTTTAAGACATATTCCAAAAAAATAAAAATATGGAAGAGTGGATTTATTAATATCATGGAAAAATGTAATTCGAGTCAAGTTAAACTTATGATTTGAGTCAAATCACTCAGCGCTAAAATTCAATTTTCACAAGTTGTATCATTTGAGTCACACAATGTACATGATTCGAGTCAAGCAACTCAACACCTTGATTTAAGTGTTCTAACTTGTGATTCAAGCATCACTTGATGAAAAGATAAAAACCAACTTGCTAGGACTAAAAGGACACGATATCATGGGATAACACTCTAAATATTTGAAAAAATAGGGGACTAAAGGTACAACATTACATAGCCAAAGAACACATAATATAAATTAAAAACGATCAAATTACAAACATGCAAAAAAATCAAATTACACATACACACAAATTGAAAAAAACATAAAAACTAAAAAATGATATTGTTGTACCCCAAAATATTCCCTCCCATATTTCTCAATACATTTCAAGTGAGGCCCTCAAGTTGCTCAAGGAAGTACAAGAGTTGACCAGACAAACTCTCTCCTAAGGCAGTCTACCTCAAATTAGGGTTTCAGTTTGCATCAAGGTACCTGAGTCCAGAGGATCCCAAATTCTCACCATTGTCCTAATATGTCCTCAATATCATCCATATCAAGTTTCAAGCCTTGCAAAGGAAGTTTGCTCAGTCAATTGCTCAAAGGCCTAAAAATCGACTGTGTTAGGGCAAAAGTTAACTGTGGCCCACATACAGTCAAACTTCAATATTTTTGGTCAACATTCTCATTTTGAAGTATTATTCATGATTTTATCAAGGTTTTATCATGATTCCTCAAGGATTGCTCATAATTCATCAAAACCCAAAAGTTGCTAAATTAAGGTTTTGCAGGAAAAGTTAACTCAACTTTGACCAAGCATAACTTTCTCATACTTTATCAAAAAAGACCCATCCAAATCTCATTTTGAAGAGGATGGAATTACCTACAATTCATCTTCATCTCCCAAGTTCAAAATATGCACTCACAAGAAGATATAAATTTGGACATTATAGGTTATTTTGGAAAGTCAACAAAACACCTTTTTTGTCAAAGCTTCGTACATGAACATGGAAGACCCAATTGAGATTAGACCAAAAGGGTTGCTTAGAGGACATATTAGGCTTTCTAAAAATTCCAAGAACACATCTCTAGGGTCAAAATTGAGGGAGTTATGCATTGGCAAAGTTGAACCTTTTTGCAAAATTGCCAAAAGTCAAATGTGTCTCAAATTGCAATTTTTGTCAAATGGGCCCAACTTTTTATGCTTGCATTGAGTTTGTAACATGACCCACGCCCCATGATCTTTCCCATTTGTCATTATTTTATTTTTGTCATTTATTTGGATTTTATTTCAATTAAATCAAATAAAATCAAAATAAAATCATGAAAATATAAAAAACTAATCAAAGCTTGAGATTTTGTGCATGTTTAGGTCTGTTATACAGCTGGAGACACAATCAAATCGTGCAAGGATCATTTGGACACAAAAAGATTGAGTTTTGCTTGATTTAGAAAGATTTGGCACAATAATCAAATCATGAATCGACAATCTTAATTGGAAAAGATTTGAAGCAAATTTGTAACCTAATTCCTTCTAGGGTACATAAGGGACAATTGCAGATCAGAAACAAAGGGATTGGAGGCGTGTAAAGGTGAAAGCAACTTTCAAAAAAATCAAGAAAAGTTGCAAACTGATTTCCCAGTTCCAGGCTTCCTCAACCCATTCCAATCACACAAATCATTTGCTGGACATCCAAGGATCAAGATTCAACCACTAGCAAGCTTTCTAACACCCAAAAACGTACTGTAAGTGTCAAACGATTTCCATACTTTCTTGAAATCGAATATCACAATTCTGGAACTTTTAGTATGATTTATTTGCATATTCTTAATCCTTGAGTCATTTGCAAACTAATGGTTGTATTTAATTTCATTTCTATTGACTGCATACCAAGATGCCATGATTAAGGTTCGAGCTTTGTTTTTAGGGATTTTGCACACAGGAAAAATTGGCCATCAATGGTGGTACCATGATGCTCGTGAGGTTGCAACGAGTTGATTGGTACCACTGGTATTGATTTTTCATATAGGGGCAGGATTTTGGAAAGGTACAAGGCTGTACCTACGCCAATTTGACTGTAGGTAAAAGTTCTTGATCTAACACGACAGAGACGATGAGGAAGATGATAACGTGGTGCCCCATGAATGGCCCATTCAAATCTGCGCACGTTTCAGAGTTAGCTTTATTATTTTATTATATAATATTATTTTGTTATTAGTTATACAACTAATACAACCAGCTCAGCTGGCAAACGTGCAATGGATGAATGTTGAAGGACCTGGGTTTGATCCCCAAGTCCCCAACTTTGCTTTCTATATTTTTTCTTTACATGATCTGGTGTACAAGCGTCCAACAAGTCCACCATGCGTCCTCAATATTCAACCATCAGATCCCCAGTATACCAAGCCCAAGGCTTATCACATGAGGGCCTACCATACGCCCCAGTCAAGCATGTGCATGGGATTGAAGAAAGTTAAAACAGGCCAAGCATTTGGGCCCAGAATTTTCCAGCCACACCCCCCTTTTCTGAAAACCACCCAGGCCCATTCTTATTTCTTTTCTATTTTCTTTTATTTATTTATTTTGTTTAAATTATTTTCTAACACAAAATTAATTCCATTTTTTTACAAAAAGTCATAAAATCAATTTTCACAAATTTAGAATTAGGTTTTATTTTTATCAAATTTAATTTAATATTAGTTAAATTTAATTTTAGGGTAATTCTAACTTTATGTAAATAAATTAAAATCAATTAGAAAAATTAGGGTTAGCTTGATTTAATTTTTATTTCTTTTCTCAATAAAACAAAAATACAATAATAAGTTAATTTAGTTATTTTTCTCGATTTAAACTAATTAGTAATTAGGTTTTTTTATTTATTCAATCAAACTTTCTTTTCTCAAAATAATCAAAAACAACAAAAAATGATTTTTCTTTCAATTAGGTTTAAACGGGGTCAAAACTCTAATTCTCTCGTTCTCGATTCATCGCGCGCGTTTACTATTTTGGCAATATTAATGTAACTACTATGGTATGTAATAGTTTAATTAGGATTTTCTTTTATTTATCATTTTACGGGTTTTTGGCTATGTAATTAATCCCCCTCCCCGAAGCCTTGTAATAGCGTAGTTTTTATTTCTCGCATTTTAATTCTTGCAAATATTAATTGTTAGATAATAGGATTGTATGACAAGACTGTATGTTAATTTAAAATGGCTAGCAAACCCTAATGTGCAAAGATAATAATTGAAATCAAATCACTCGCACATGCGCACTCCTAGTGTATACTCTCACTTTGGTTGCCTTCGGTAAACAGTCATTAAGTATAGGATGTTTTAGTGGTCACCCTTCTGTCTAAACAAAGATCAAATGTCCCATTCAGAAATGTTGCCTCGGAAAGGTTGCCTCGAAAATGTTGCCTCGAATATGATCTTAAGACATTAGGGTTATTACTAAGACGTCCTAACATTACTTTAGTGATTGTACGTCCCTTACGAATTGACCCTTACAAACTCCAACAATGATGCTACCTATTTCTCAATAGTGGGATAGCATTGTCTAAAGGAAACAAGAACAGAAATAATCTTTTTTCGAGTAGGTAGAATCTTAAGTACTTGCTCAAATCAAAACTTTTCACACTTACACTTTTCAAACATGTTTTAAAAAACAACTTCGTAACACTCTTGAGGACAGAAACAAGGGTTAAAACGAAGTAAAACAAAACTTTTCAAAGCAAGCACACACAAGAAATTTTCAAAATGAGCAAGTACCTAAGAGCCCGTGGAAAACCACGGATAGAAAGGGTGCTAACACCTTCCCTTTCTATAATCTACCCCCCGTACTCAGAAACATCTTGAAAAAGGTTTTTTCTGTTCTTTTTCCTTTTCCTGATTGGATAAAATAAAAGTCAGTGGCGACTCTTGCTTACCGCGACATTTTGCAAACACAAACGCAAAACGCAAACCAGCATTTTCCAAAACAGTCGGTTCTGCCACCGTATACAGAACTTGCGACTCTGCTGGGGAAAATATAAGTGGGGTATACCTTAGGATTTAGTTCATCATAAATTGCTTCTCTTGTTTGTTTTGGTTGCTTTACTGTTAAAGGGCTTTGTATTGGGAGTTACTATAGATCCTAACCCGGATCTGGGGGGCACCTTTTAGGTAAGTAGCAATAAACTGTGAGGGAATTGTACAGCATAGCCGATACGGTTGAAGCAGTAGCTACGTTGATGTGGTACATTGGTTGGTATTGGTATCCCTTGTGGAGAAACGAGGAGAATACGGGGTTGCTATGTGTGTCGTTAAGCATCAACTGACCTTAGAACCTTTAATCGACCAACTTGTCCATTTAGAAAGTAGTGAGATAGTCGGCCTCGGTATAAAGCTGAGAACTGGTTGATACTCGATAATACACTCATTGAGACCATACTCTCGAGATAGTTCCGGCCGCAAGAAAATATTGCGTGAGCTGAAACCATGACCGATGGAGGATGGTCAGTGATATTGAGAACCTCTAGAACCCGGTTACTTTTTCTAGGACAAGTAGAAACCAACTAAACTTCAAGAGGGTAATACCTAGACCCCATGCAAGCCTTAAACTTAAGGGCTTTTGTGTGACTTGTTTGCCTTTGCCATGTCTATTATCTGCTATACCTGTTATTTTTATCATGACATCATGCATCATAACATAGCATGCATACTTCATTATACTAACCATTTCAAAGACTGAGGGGATTTATCTTTGTTCTGTTTTGCAGATTATGGCTTCCGTGCGCAGAAACACCATCCGAGTTAACTTTGTGCAAATACCTGCTCAACTCAAAGAATTAGCCTCAAGAGTTTCTGAGACTTCTTCATTCATTAAAAGACATGGTCAACTTCTTAGCCTGGTTACCTCAAAGTTTGATGAGCAGATGATAAGTGTGCTTTTCCAGTTCTTCGATCCTGTGCATCATTGCTTCACCTTTCCAGATTATCAGCTGGTTCCCACTTTAGAAGAGTTTTCTCACTTATTGGGAATATCCATCCTTGAGCAGGTGCCCTTCACAGGTATGGAAGAGACTCCTAGAGCAGAAGACATTGCTTCATCTCTGCATCTAAAAAGGGCTGATGTAGTATCCAATTGGGAAACACGAAGCGGGGTTGAAAGTTTCTTAGCCAAGTTTCTAATAGATCAAGCTCAACTATTCTGGGATAGTTTGGAATTTCAGGCTTTCGAAGACATCTTGGCTCTCCTTATATACAATTTGGTTCTCTTCCCAAATCCGGATTCCTTTGTAGATGTGAATGCGGTTAAGATCTTCCTTTCTCGCAATCTTGTGCCTACTCTACTAGGTGATATCTTGCATGCCCTCTACACTCGTACTATGCGTAGAAGAGGGACTCTTACGTGTTGTATGCCGTTGCTGTTGAGGTGGTTTATTTCGCACCTCCTCAAGTCTGGTTGAAGAACGAAGAAGGTTTGGGATGGTCTTACAGGATAATGTCACTTGCCCATACAGACATTCTTTGGAGCTCCCGGGTTATGGAAAGCACTGTTGTCATTGATTGTTGTGGGGGATACCCTAATGTCCCATTGCTTGGAATCAGAGGGGGAATGACTTACAATCCTTGTCTATCTTTGCGATAGTTTGGTCGTGCTCGGAGAGACGGTCCCCATGAGCTACTTCTTACGGATATTGCATTTGACTACAAGGAAGACGTTGACGAGCATCGCCAAAGGTTTATACGGGCTTGGGGCATGGTGAACATATCTGACCCTCAAGAACTAGGACCAGGGACTTCCCTCCTTATGCAACCTTATCTCCAGTGGGTCCGAGCTTGCGCCCAGAAGCTTGGGATGCCCTATGAAGCAGTATTTCCAGTAATTGTGGAGCCCACCAATGAAGAAGGCATTCCTGACACAATTCTATACCCTTACATGCCCACTGATCTTGGGGCATTGCAGAGGTCCTGGATTCAGCTGAAAGAGGAAAGGGATACTTACCGGGAGAAGTACCATGAGCAAGAAAGGAAGATCTTGAAGCTCACCAGGAAACTCGAGAATGAAAGAACGATCAATGACTACGTCAGCACCAAGGGGAAGCATCCATGGGATTTCTGATTTTGCTTTTTCTAGTTTAGATTTGTTTTCCATTTATTTATTTGTAACGCCTCAAAGGCATTGTTGAACCTTGTTACAAGTTAATCTAATAAAGTTTGTTCATTTTTGGTTTGCAAATTTAAATCTCCCAAAGCCTTTGAAATCATTACATACGCATCCCATTATCATGCACACCATCACAGGTACCATTACAGGTTTCTCATCTTCTTCGCTATTTATTTCAACAGAGATGTCGTCCGATCAAGCCATCAAAGATCTTCAGGCACAAAACGCCCAATTCCAAGAGATGTTCTTGAGTTTGGCTAAAGGACAAGAGGATCTAAAAGCTCTCATTCTGAAAGAGAAAAAGAAGAAGAAGGTCGTTCTTCTGAGTATGGCCAAAAGGTTTGGGGATAGGCTGAAACAGTAAGCTGATCTGTCCTTTTCATCCAAGGAAGGGGAGAACCAAGAAGAAGAAAAGGGCCCCAGTCCTGCAATCTCTGATAATGATACGGATTTTGATGATGAACAATATCCTCCTGCTGAAGATAGATACAAGCAACTAGAAGACCGTCTGAGTGCAATGGAGATTCAGAAGATCCCTGGTTTGGATTTTTGAGTGCTGGGACTGGTATTGGGAGTGGTGATCCCTCATAAGTTCAAAGCTCCGGTTTTTGCCAAGTACGATGGATTATCCTGTCCAAAACTCCATCTCCGCTTGTATGTCACGAAAATCCAACCCCACACTGCTGATAGGAATTTGTGGGTACACTTCTTTCAAGATAGTCTGTCAGCGACTCAATTTGAATGGTTTTATCAGTTGGAAGGAGCCAATGTCGTAAACTGGGAAGACCTTGCTGCTGCTTTCTACAGGAAGTATCAGTATAACGCCGACCTTGCTCCCACTCGTACTCAGCTTCAGGGTATGTCTATGGGTGCAAGTGAAGGTTTTAAGGACTATGCTCAAAAATGGAGAGATTTGGCTGGAAGAGTCCAACCCCCTTTGTCTGACAAGGAGTTGGTTGACATGTTTCTAGGGACGCTATCTGGTCCATTTTTCAATCATCTGATCGACAGTTCGTCATCTGGGTTTATTGAGTTGATTTTGACTGGAGAGAGAGTAGAAGCTGGTATCCGAAGTGGTAATATACAGAAAGATACTTCATCAAGTGCAGTGAAGAAGCCTTTCACTGGTAAGAAAGAAGCTAGTGCAGTCTACGGCTCGAGGAGCCAAAGCATACCTGAACGCCGTCAAGCAGTAAATACGGTAGTGATATCAAGACCCACAGTTGCTCCACAATGCAACAATCAACAAAGGGTTGAAAGACCACAGAGACAGTACAGTCGGCTCAATATGACCTTGTCTCAAATTATACCATAGTTATTGAAGACCAACCTGGTAACTCTGAGGAAAGCCCCGAAGAATCCCAACACCACATCTCCTCAACATAACCCGAATGCCCATTGCGCCTATCACTCCGAAAGTCCAGGTCATGATACAAACAACTGTTAGGCCTTGAAGAATAAGGTGCATGACTTGATTGAAGCCAAATAGATTGAGTTTGACGCTCCGGAGAAGCCCAACGTCGTAACAGCTTCTATGCCCAAACACGGTCATGGAGTGAATGTTATGGACAATGATTATTTGTGACCTCCGTGGAAGAAATTTCTACTCCTTTGATGACAGTTAAGAAGAATCTACTGTTGGCCGGTTTATTTCAGGGCTGTGGTGAAGGTTGCCACATGTGTTCAATTCTGCCTGTTGGTTGCCACTTATTGAAATCAGGTGTTCAGCGCCTGATGGATAACAAAGAGATCCTGTTCGAAAAGACTATGATTCCGTTGGTTCCAATTGAAGATGTTGCCATCATAACCATTTCCGCCAATCCTTCCAAGGTTTCCTCGAGAAAGCCTGTTAGGATTACACCCGTTCCAAGAATTGCTCCGTTAATAATTACTGTCTCTGGTCCCATCCCATACACTTCGGATAAGGCTGTCCCTTGGCACTGTGGGGCTGATGTGTATTGTAACGCCCGTAATTTAATTAATTATTTAATTAAATTATTTTTGGAATAATTGTGAAGAAGTGTTATTAAATTGGATTTATTTTATTAAATGGAGAAATAATAATATATTTGAGATATTATATTATTATGTGAAATAATGTTAGAAGCTAATATTATTAAGGTGGGCTTATTTGAGATAGTAGAAGTAATAAGGGGGTGTAAGTTTGGAGCCCACTAAGGAATAATATAATAATATTAGGTTATTTTATTATTTGTTGTTAGAATAAAAGGAGGAAGCAGTAGAAGAGAAAATAAGGATTTGAGAAGAACGTGAAGCTGCTGGTTTTTGAAGGAAACGACAAGAACAAAGATTCAACCCGAAAATTGTAGAGAAACCTTCGATCCAAGGTAAGGGTGGGGTCCTGGCTTTATAATTGGGTTCATGATGTTTGATATATGGGGTTAGATGTAATTGCTGTTTGTTCTTGCATAAATTGCATCATGAATGATGTATGATGAAGATTTGATGAATTTTTGATGAATAAGAATGTTATTATGTTGTTTGATCAATGGAGTAATAGAGTGTAATATTAGGTGATGAATTATCATGATCATAATAAGGTTTCTAGGGATGCAGTATGATTCCCGTAGCAAAATACAGTAGAAAACGCAGTAAATTATGCAGAAAATCGCAGAATACATCGACCTCAAACTGGATGAGTCGATGCAAGGAGGGTGTTTGACTCAGGATGAGTCGATGCATGCAGGGTTTACGTCGATGCATGATGAGTACAAGACTCAGGATGAGTCGACGCGAAGAGAGGATGCATCGATACATGAGTGTGTGAGACTCAGGATGAGTTGACCGGTGCGATGCATGTGTCGATACATGCTGTATTGAAATCCAGAATGAGTCGATCCATAGGGGGATGCGTCGACTCATAGCATGAAGAAGAAGCAGGATGAGTCGATCCATAGAGTTTCGTGTCGATACATAATGTCTGGTTTTTGACAGAATTGACTTTTAATTGCTGTAACTTGAGTTTTAGGATGCTGCTTGAGATGTCGTTCGAAGCGTTGATTAGCTAATGCAATGAATATTATTCTAGATGATATAAATGATGATTAAGAGGTGTAATTCCAGTAAGTAATTTAGGATTTAGAATTAATTCCCGTAGATGACCGTTGTGCTGTTTTTGGACAAAATGATGAATTATGAGATGTTAGAGGTTGTTGTTAGAATATGACAGTAGGATTAATGAAAAAAATGAAGTAGAACTGCAGAATAATAGTAGCGATTACTGTAGTATTGATATACAACTGAATATTAGTGAGATGTTATTATTAAAGCTGTGTTTGATAATTTATGATGAACAAATGATGTTGATAAATAATGATGTTTGATAAATTATTTTGAGATGTTTATGAGATACTATAATTGAGATGTTTATGAGATGTTGTTGTTTGAGATGACTGAAATGTTGTCGTTTTGATGATTGTGATGTTGCTATTTGAGATGACCGAAATGTTGTCGTTTTGATGATTGAGATGTTGTTGTTTTGAGATGTGTTTTGAGATGTTGTTAACTGAGTGTGTTATTACATTCATGTTGAGTCGCATACATTGCATTTTTTGATATGGAGCTTATGCTCGTTGAGATGGCCTGGATTGGAAAATTTTGAGATGAAGGCTATGCCTTATTGATGCCTCTAATAATTGGCAGATTGGATTTTTGAGATGGGAGTTCTGCTCCAATGGTACCACATGCATTTGCATAGTTTTGAGTCGCATTTTATGATTGAATAATGAAATGTATTTGATGTTGATGAATGAGTATATATGCTGTAAATATTGTTGATTTTGAGATGAGAAGTGGTGATATTTTTGATCTAATTTAATATATTAATTATCATGCGCTTTATTATATTGTTAGATATCTCACCCCTTCTGTTTGAATGTTTCCCTTATGTTGGTAACGTGCAGGTAATCGAGAGTGAAGGATGTATACCTTCAATAGATCGAGTCAGTGTCATTGCTCTGATATGTAACACTCGGGGGATGAACGCTTGCTGATTTTTGATTGCTGATTTTTAGTTGTTGAACCTTAAATTGTTTATTTATTAAACACAAGATGTTTCGAAGTTTCTATTTTATTTAAAGATGTTATTGAAGAATTCTGCTGCGTAGTCTTTGAATATTTTATGAAAGATGTTATGTTGCTGGTCCATCCGATGTTTTGAAAAGGTGTTATATATCCATGATGAATGCAATGAATTTGTTAGAAGAATTTGTGACGTCCCGATTCATTTGTATGATTGAAATTTTATAACTCTGATTTATATTGCATAATTGCTTGGGGTAGAATTGGGGTGTTACAAAGTTGGTATCAGAGCAAAAGGTTGGTCTGACCTTGTCGTCGAGTCTTAGTTATCTAACAATCGAGTATTATTATTTTGAGTTTTAACAGTTGTTTGTGTTGTAGTAAGAAGTTGAGATGGCTGGAAGGAATGATGCTTCTCTTGCTGCTGCTCTGCAAGCAATGGCTCATGCGATTGAAAATCAGCCGAATGCTGACAGGAATGCTGGATCTCGTAGCTTGGCGACTTTCCAGAGAGAGAATCCACTTACGTTCAAGGGAAAATATGATCATGGCGGAGCTTTGGAATGGTTGAAAGAGATTGAGAGGATCTTTCGCGTGATGGACTGCACTCTAGCGCAGAAGGTTCATTATGGGACTCATATACTAGCAGTCGAGGTTGATAACTGGTGGCTAGAGACTTGCCAGAAGTTAGAAGCTGCAGGTGAGAATGCCACTTGGGCTGTGTTCCGTAGGGAAATCCTGAGAAAGTATTTTCCTGAAGATGTCCGTGGAAAGAAGGAAATTGAGTTCCTTGAGCTGAAGCAAGGGAATCTGTCAGTTGTTGAGTATGCTTCCAAGTTTGCTGAGTTGGCCAAGTTTTATCCGCATTACGCAAAGGAAAATACTGAGTTTTCAAAGTGTATTAAGTTTAAGAATGGGTTGCGCCCATAAATTAAGAAGGCAGTTGGATATTAGAAGATTCGTGTCTTTGCTGATTTGCTTGATATCTGTAGAATTTATGAGGAAGATAACAATGCACATTACAAGATTATCAGTGAGAAGAGGGGTAAGCACCCGCAGAGTCGTGGTAAACCTTATGATGCCCCAGCTGGTAAGGGTAAGCAGAGAGTTGCTCATGGTTAGAGAACTAGTGGGGGAGATGCTCCTGCTGGTGTGATTTGTTTTAAGTGTGGGAAACCTGGGCACAAGAGTAATGTGTGCACTGCTGAAGTGAAGAGATGTCACTGTTGTGGTAAGAACAGACATATTGTATCTGAGTGCCAGCACAAGAATATGGTTTGTTTCAACTGTAAAGAAGAAGGGCACATTGGTAGTCAGTGTCCGAAGCCGAAGAAGGCTCAGTCTAGTGGTAAAGTGTTTTCTTTGGTGAAGGATCTGACATCTTCTGAGGACAGACTTATTAGAGTTACATGTTTCATTAATAGTACTCCTTTAATTACTATTATTGATACTGGTGCTACGCATTGTTTTATTGCTGCTGATTGTGTTGAAAGATTGGGTCTTGTGTTGTCTTCTTTGAATGGAGAAATGGTCGTCGATACTCCATCCAAGGGATCGGTGATTACTTCTTTTGTGTGTGCTAAGTGTCCCTTGTCGATCTTCGATAGAGACTTTGTTGTTGATTTGGTTTGTTTTCCGTTAAGAGGTTTGGATGTGATTTTGGGTATGAATTGGTTAGAGCATAACTGTGTTCATATTAATTGTTATGAAAAGTCTATGAAGTTTTCTACTCCTGAAGAAGAGGAAGATGGTCTGTTGTCTGCTAGACAGTTGAGAAAGTTGATGCAAGAAGAAGCACAAATGTTTTCGTTGATGGCGTAGCTATCTGTAGAGACTCAAGCTATAATTGAGGAATTGCAGGTGGTGTGTGAATTTCTTGAAGTTTTCCCTGATGAGATTCTTGATGTACCGCCAGAGAGGGGAGTTGAATTTGCAATTGATCTTGTACCTAGTACCAAACCTGTGTCTATGGCACCATACATGATGTTTGGGCCTGAGTTGTCAGAGTTGAAGAAGCAATTGGAAGAGTTACTTGAGAAGAGGTTTGTAAGACCAAGTGTATCACTGTGGGGAGCTCCAGTGTTGTTAGTGAAGAAGAAAGATGGAAGTATGAGGCTTTGTATTGATTATAGACAGTTGAACAAGGTGACAATTAAGAATAAGTATTCGCTTCCAAGAATAGATGACTTGATGGACCAATTGGTGGACGCCCGTGTGTTTAGCAAGATTGATTTGAGGTCGGGTTATCATCAGATTAAAGTGAAGGATGAAGATATTCAGAAGACGGCTTTCAGAATGCGTTACGGACATTACGAGTATTCGGTGATGCCTTTCGGTGTTACTAATGCGCCGGGAGTATTCATGGAATATATGAATCGTATCTTTCATACTTATTTGGATCGGTTTGTAGTTGTGTTCATCGATGATATTTTGATTTACTCTAAGTCAGAAGAAGAGCATGCTGAACATTTAAGAGTAGTATTGTAGATTCTGAAAGAGAAGAAGTTGTATGCAAAGTTGTCCAAGTGTGAATTTTGGTTAAAAGAGCTTAGTTTTCTTGGTCATGTGATTTCAGGTAGTGGCATTGCTGTAGATCCATCGAAGGTTGATGTTGTGTTGCAATGGGAAACTCCAAAGTCAGCTACTAAGATTAGAAGCTTCTTGGGATTAGCTGGTTATTATAGAAGGTTTATCGTAGGGTTTTCTAAGTTGTCACTTCCGTTAACTAAGTTTACTTGTAAAGGTAGGGCTTTTGTTTGGGATGTTCAGTGCGAAGAAAGTTTTACGGAATTAAAGAAGAGGTTAACGTCGCCTCCGATTTTGACGTTGCCTAATCCAGGAGAGTCTTTTGTAGTGTATTGTGATGCTTCCAAGATGGGTTTAGGAGGTGTGCTTATGCAGAGTGGTAAGGTAGTTGCTTATGCGTCCAGGCAGCTGAGGACTCATGAGAAGAACTATCCTACGCATGATTTAGAACTTGCTGTTGTTGTTTTTGTGTTGAAAATTTGGAGGCATTATCTCTATGGTTCTATATTTGAAGTGTTTAGTGATCATAAGAGCTTGAATTATTTATTTGATCAGAAGGAGTTGAATATGAGGCAACGAAGATGGTTAGAATTGCTAAAGGATTATGATTTCAATTTGAATTATCATCCAGGAAAGGAGAATGTGGTAGCTGATGCGTTGAGTCGAAATACTTTACATATGTCAGCAATGATGATTAAAGAGTTGGAATTGATTGAGCAGTTCAGAGATATGAGCTTAGTTTGCGAGGTTACTCTGCAGAGTGTTATGTTGGGTATGTTGAAGATTAATAACGAATATTTAGACAGTATCAGAGAAACTCAGAAGTTGGATGTGAAACTGGTAGATTCGATGGTTGGGATTGATCAATATGAGAATAGTGATTTCAAGTTAGATGAGAAAGGTATGTTGAGATTTCGTAATCGGATCTGTATTCCTGAAGATGCTGAGATGAAAAAAGTGATACTTGAAGAGAGTCATAGAAGTAAGTTGAGTATTCATCCAGGAGCTACGAAGATGTACCAAGATTTGAAAGGTTTGTTTTGGTGGCCTGGAATGAAGGGTGATGTGGCTCGATTTGTGTATGCCTGTTTGACTTTTTAGAAGTTGAAAGTTGAACATCAGAAGCCTGCAGGATTGATGCAACCGTTGGAAGTTCCTGAATGGAAATGGGATAGCATTTCAATGGACTTTGTGACGGGGTTGCCTAGTACTTCAAGAGGACATGATTCGATTTGGGTGATTGTTGATAGGCTTACAAAGTCAGCTTATTTTATTACTATTAACATCAGTTTTTCAGTGTCGAAGTTGGCTGAGATTTATGTTAGTGTGATTGTGAAGCTGCATGGTGTTCCTTTGTGCATTGTGTCAGATAGAGATCCAAGATTTAGTTCTGATTTTTGGAAGAGTTTGCAAGAAGCGATGGGTTCTAAGTTGAGGTTGAGTTCAGCGTATCATCCTCAGACAGATGGTCAGACTGAACGGACGATTCAATCGTTGGAAGACTTGTTGAGGGCATGTGTTCTTGAGCAGGGAGGTTCGTGGGATACTTATCTTCTATTGATAGAGTTCACATATAATAACAGTTACCATTCTAGTATTGGGATGGCACCTTTTGAAGCATTGTATGGTCGAAGATGTAGAACTCTGTTATGTTGGCATGAATCTGGTGAGAGTGTAGTACTTGGACCTGAACTTGTTCGTGAGACTACCGAGAAGGTGAAGTTGATTTGAGAAAAGATGAAAGCTTTGAAAAGTAGGCAGAAGATTTATCATGACAAGCGAAGGAAGGATTTAGAATTTCAAGCCAGTGATCATGTGTTTTTGAGAGTTACACCTGTGACTGGTGTTGGGCGAGCATTGAAGTCTAAGAAGCTCACTTCTAGTTTTATTGGACCATATCAGATTTCAGAGAGAGTGGGGAATATTGCTTATAGAGTGGCTTTACCACCTAATCTTTCGAATTTGCATGATGTGTTTCATGTGTCGCAACTTCGGAAGTATATTTCAGATCCATCTCATGTGATTCATATGGACAATGTGCAAGTACGAGATAATCTTACGGTGGAGACGATGCCTGTACGGATCATGGATTGTGAAATTAAGACTCTAAGGGGAAAAGAGATTGCCTTGGTTAAAGTGGTTTGGCTAGGAGCTGCTGGTGAAAGCATGACTTGGGAATTGAAGAGCAAGATGCGAGACTCCTATCCAGAATTGTTTGATTGAGGTAAATTTTCGAGGAAGAAAATATTCTAAGTGGGGGAGAGTTGTAACGCCCGTAATTTAATTAATTATTTAATTAAATTATTTTTGGAATAATTGTGAAGAAGTGTTATTAAATTGGATTTATTTTATTAAATGGAGAAATAATATATTTGAGATATTATTATATTATGTGAAACAATGTTAGAAGCTAATATTATTAAGGTGGGCTTATTTGAGATAGTAGAAGTAATAAGGGGGTGTAAGTTTGGATCCCACTAAGGAATAATATAATAATATTAGGTTATTTTATCATTTGTTATTAGAATAGAAGGAGGAAGCAGTAGAAGAGAAAATAAGGATTTAAGAAGAACGTGAAGCTGCTGGTTTTTGAAGGAAACGGCAAGAACGAAGATTCAACCCAGAAATTGTAGAGCAACCTTCGATCCAAGGTAAGGGTGGGGTTCTGGCTTTATAATTGGGTTCATGATGTTTGATATATGGGGTTAGATGTAATTGCTGTTTGTTCTTGCATAAATTGCATCATGAATGATGTATGGTGAAGATTTGATGAATTTTTGATGAATAAGAATGTTATTATGTTGTTTGATCAATGATGTAATAAAGTGTAATATTAGGTGGTGAATTATCATGATCATAACAAGGTTTCTAGGGCTGCAGTATGATTCCCGTAGCAAAATACAGTAGAAAACGCAGAAAACTATGCAGAAAATCACAGGATGCGTCGACCTCAAACTGGATGACTCGATGCAAGGAGGGTGTTTGACTCAGGATGAGTCGATGCATGCAGGGTTTGCATCGATGCATGATGAGTACAAGACTCAGGATGAGTCGACGCGAAGAAAGGATGCGTCGATACATGAGTGTGTGAGACTCAGGATGAGTCGACTGGTGCGATGCTTGTGTTGATACATGCTGTATTGAAAGCCAGAATGAATTGATCCATATGGGGATTCGTCGACTCATAACGTGAAGAAGAAGCAGGATGAGTCGATCCATAGAGTTTCGTGTCGATACATAATGTCTGATTTTTGACAGAATTGACTTTTAATTGCTGTAACTTGAGTTTTAGAGATTTTCTTGAGTTTGGCTAAAGGACAAGAGGATCTAAAAGCTCTCATTTTGAAAGAGAAGAATAAGAAGAAGAAGAAGAAGAAGAAGAAGGTCGTTCTTCTGAGTATGGGTTAAAGGTTTAGGGATAGGATGAAACAGCAAGCTGATCTGTCCTTTTCATCCAAGGAAGGGGAGAACCAAGAAGAAGAAAAGGGCCCCAGTCCTGCAATCTCTGATAATGATACTGATTTTGATGATGAACAATATCCTCCTGCTGAGGATAGATACAAGTAACTAGAAGACCGTCTGAGTTCAATGGAGATTCAGAAGATCCCTGGTTTGGATTTTAGAGAGCTGGGACAGGTATCGGGAGTGGTGATCCCTCATAAGTTCATAGCTCCGATTTTTTCCAAGTACGATGGAGTATCCTGTCCAAAACTCCATCTCCGCTCGTATGTCAGGAAAATCCAACCCTACACTGCTTATAGGAATTTGTGGGTACACTTATTTCAATATAGTTTGTCAGGGACTCAGCTTGAATGGTTTTATCAGTTGGAAGGAGCCAATGTCCGAAACTGGGAAGACCTTGCTGTTGCTTTCTACAGGAAGTACCAGTATAACACCGACCTTGCTCCCACTCGTACTCAGCTTCAAGGTATGTCTATGGGTAAAAGTGAAGGTTTTAAGGACTATGCTCAAAAGTGGAGAGATTTGGATGGAAGAGTCCAACCCCCTTTGTCTGACAGGGAGTTGGTTGACATGTTTCTAGGGACGCTATCTGGTCCATTTTTCAATCTTCTGATCGACAGTTCGTCATCTGGGTTTACTGAGTTGATCTTGATTGGAGAGAGTAGAAGCTGGTATCCGAAGTGATAAGATACAGAAATATACTTCGTCAAGTGTAGTGAAGAAGCCTTTCACCGGTAAGAAAGAAGCTAGTGCAGTCTACGGCTCGAGGAGCCAAAGCATACCTGAACTCCGTCAAGCAGTAAATGCGGTAGTGATATCAAGACCCACAGTTGCTCCACAATGAAACAATCGACAAAGGGTGGAAAGACCACAGAGACAGTACACTCAACTCAATATGACCTTGTCTCAAATTCTACCACAGTTATTTAAGACCAACCTGGTAACTCTGAGGAAAGCCCCGAATAATCCCAACACCACATCTCCTCAATATAACCCGAATTCCCATTGCGCCTATCACTCCGAAAGTCCAGGTCATGATACAAACAACTGTTAGGCCTTGAAGAATAAGGTGCAAGACTTGATCGAAGCCAAAGAGATTGAGTTTGATGCTCCGGAGAAGCCCAACGTCATAACTGCTCCTATTCCCAAACACGGTCATGGAGTGAATGCTGTGGACGATGATTTATTTTTGACATCCGTGGAAGAAATTTCTACTCCTTTGATGACAGTTAAGAAGAATCTACTGTTGGCCGGTTTATTTCCGAGCTGTGGCGAAGGTTGCCACATGTGTTCAATTCTGCCTGCTAGTTGCCACTTATTGAAATCAGGTGTTCAACGCCTAATGGATAACAAAGAGATCTTGTTCGAAAAGACTATGATTATGTTGGTTCCAATTGAAGATGTTGCCATCATAACCATTTCCGCCAATCCTTCCAAGGTTTCCTCGAGAAAGCCTGTTAGGATTACACCCGTTCCAAGAATTGCTCTGTTAATAATTATTGTCCCTGGTCCTATCCCATACACTTCGGGTAAGGCTTCCCCTTGGCACTATGGGGCTGATGTGTATTATAACGGCCGTAATTTAATTAATTATTTAATTAAATTATTTTTGGAATAATTGTGAAGAAGTGTTATTAAATTGGATTTATTTTATTAAATGGAGAAATAATAATATATTTGAGATATTATATTATTATGTCAAACAATGTTAGAAGCTAATATTATTAAGGTGGGCTTATTTGAGATAGTAGAAGTAGTAAGGGGGTGTAAGTTTGGAGCCCACTAAGGAATAATATAATAATATTAGGTTATTTTATTATTTGTTGTTAGAATAGAAGGAGGAAGCAGTAGAAGAGAAAATAAGGATTTAAGAAGAACGTGAAGCTGCTGGTTTTTGAAGGAAACGGCAAGAACGAAGATTCAACCCGGAAATTGTAGAGCAACCTTCGATCCAAGGTAAGGGTGGGGTTCTGGCTTTATAATTGGGTTCATGATGTTTGATATATGGGGTTAGATGTAATTGCTGTTTGTTCTTGCATAAATTGCACCATGAATGATGTATGATGAAGATTTGATGACTTTTTGATGAATAAGAATGTTATTATGTTGTTTGATCAATGGAGTAATAGAGTGTAATATTAGGTGATGAATTGTCATGATCATAACAAGGTTTCTAGGGCTGCAGTATGATTCCCGTAGCAAAATACAGTAGAAAACGCAGAAAATTATGCAGAAAATCGCAGGATGCGTCGACCTCAAACTGGATGAGTCGATGCAAGGAGGGTGTTTGACTCAGGATGAGTTGATGCATGTAGGGTTTGCGTCGATGCATGATGAGTACAAGACTTAGGATGAGTCGACGCGAAGAAAGGATGCATCGATACATGAGTGTGTGAGACTCAGGATGAGTCGACCGGTGCGATGCATGTGTTTGATAAATAATGATGAACAAATGATGTTGATAAATAATGATGTTTAATAAATTATTTTGAGATGTTTATGAGATACTATAAATGAGATGTTTATGAGATGTTGTTGTTTGAGATGACTGAAATGTTGTCGTTTTGATGATTGAGATGTTGTTGTTTGAGATGACTGAAATGTTGTCATTTTGATGATTGAGATGTTGTTGTTTTGAGATGTGTTTTGAGATGTTGTTAACTGAGTGTGTTATTACATTCATGTTGAGTCGCATACATTGCATTTTTTGAGATGGAGCTTATGCTCATTGAGATGGCCTGGATTGGCAAATTTTTAGATGAAGGCTATGCCTTATTGATGCCTCTAATAATTGGCAGATTAGATTTTTTAGATGGGAGTTCTGCTCCAATGGTACCACATGCATTTGCATAGTTTTGAGTCACATTTTATGATTGAATAATGAAATGTATTTGATGTTGATGAATGAGTATATATGCTGTAATTATTGTTGATTTTGAGATGAGAAGTGGTGATATTATTGATCTAATTTAATATATTAATTATCATGCGCTTTATTATATTGTTAGATATCTCACCCCCTTCGGTTTGAATGTTTCCCTTATGTTGGTAACGTGCAGGTAATCGAGAGTGAAGGCCGTATACCTAAAATAGATCGAGTCGGTGTCATTGCTCTGATATGTAACACTCGGGGGGATGAACGCTTGCTGATTTTTTATTGCTGATTTTTAGTTGTTGAACCTTAAATTGTTTATTTATTAAACACAAGATGTTTCGAAGTAGCTATTTTATTTAAAGATGTTATTGAAGAATTCCGCTGCATAGTCGTTGAATATTTTATGAAAGATGTTATGTTGTTGGTTCATCTGATGTTTTGAAAAGGTGTTATATATCCATGATGACTGCAATGAATTTGTTAGAAGAATTTGTGACGTCCTGATTCATTTGTATGATTGAAATTTTATAACTCTAATTTATATTGCATAATTGCTTGGGGTAGAATTGGGGTGTTACATGTATTACCGTGGAGTTAAACAAGACTTAAAAAGTGAGGAAGTTGATGTTGATGTTAGTAATATTGTCGGGGCTAGCAAGGTCATCAGAAGCGGAAGAATCTTTTCTCCTGATATTTCCCCTCCGACTGTTCACAAACCTGTTGTCATTCCATCTGCCAGTACATCAGCTACTATCCCAGTTTCTATTCCAGTTATCACTCCTGTCGCCGAGCCATCTGGGACTCGGGGCAAAGAAATCACAGGTGAGCCTGCCCGGACGGAGGCGCCTAAGAAGATCATTGTAGCAACCTCTAAGCAGGAAATAGAGGAAATTATGAAGATTATCAAGAAAAGAGACTACAACGTAGTCGAGCAGCTGAGGTAGACCCCGTCTAAAATCTCCATGTTGTCCTTATTATTGTGTTCTGAAGCCCATGCAAAGGCTTTAATTGCTTTCCTCAAAACTTCCCACGTGTCGCAGGAAACGTCAGCCGATCAATTCAAAGATTGTGTAGCTAGTTTGACTTCCGACAATGGGTTGGGTTTCTCAGATGCAGATTTGACTGCTAAAGGAATAAATCACAATGATTCTCTGCACGTCTCGATCGAGTGCAGGGGCACTACTATGGCCCATGTACTGGTGGATACCGGGTCCTCATTGAATGATTTGCCAAAGAAAGCATTAGACCGTTTGGACTATGAAGGCCTGATTCTAAAGCCGAGCAATATTCTGGTCAGGGCTTTCGATGGGTCAAAAAGGATGGTGCACGGGGAGGTGGACGTCCCTGTTAAAGTTAGCTCTCAAACTTTTGCATCTACTTTCTATGTGATGGATATCCGACCATCATATTCTTGCTTGCTGGGTCGCCCTTGGATTCATGAGGTTGGGGCAGTGACTTCTACGCTCCATCAAATGTTGAAATATCCGGTAAAGGGGAAGATTTTTACGGTGCAAGGAGAAGAGGAGTATATGGTGAGTCATCTCAATTCCTTTCGCTATGTGGAGATGGATGGGGAGGTCATCGAAACCCCTTGTCAGAACTTTGAAGAGGTCCCTCAGACTTTGGCATCAACTGAAGTTGCTACTGACAAACCTCCAATGAAGATGGCTTCTCTCAAGGATGCCAGGGATGTAATTGAAAAAGGTGGGTGTGCAAATTGGGGTCAGTTCCCTAATTTCACACACAAAGCTGACAAATTTGGTTTGGGCTTTACTACAGGTGCTCAAAGGGCTATTAGGCGCGTGCGGATTGGAAGACCCCCTCTGTATATCAACAATCAGGAAGTTAATGCGGTTGAGGATGGTGAAGAAGATTCAGACATCGAAAGTTGAATCTACCCAACGACCAACGGTGGATTGAACAACTGGACGACGAAGGACTTCATACCTGTTTCTTTTATTACACAGTAATTGACTTTTGTTTTAAGAGTTGCAATAAACAGTTTGAAACTTTACGGCCCGGTGCCTTTCCCGAGGCACTTTGGCTTTGCTCGTGAGGGCTTATTATTTGTCATTTTCATATATCATCAATAAAGCATTAGACGTTACTTGCATTACAAATTTTGCGCTCCTTGTTTTTCTTTTTCCGTCTTTATCAAAAATAGCTATTCTCTTACACACACTCACGTATCATAATGCAGATCCATATCCACTATGGATCCCATTGATAACAACTCTGCTACTGCCAGTTATGACTTTGAAAATCCGATCAACCAAGCCGAGGACGAAGGTGAGGATGATTGTGAGGTGCCTGGGGAACTTGCTAGACTGTTACTACAGGAAGAGAGGTCCATAAAGCCTCATGAGGAGCCAGTGAAATCAGTAAACTTGGGTACAAAGGAAGACAAGAAAGAGGTCAAGATAGGTGCGAATCTGGAGCCTAGTGTTAAGCAATGGTTGATACAGATGCTACGCGACTATGTTGAGATCTTCGCTTGGTCTTATGAAGATATGCCGGGTTTGGACACTAATATTGTGGTACACCGCCTGCCAACCAAAGAAGATTGTCCTCCGGTAAAGTAGAAGGTTCACCGTATGCGCCCTGAAATGTCTGAGAAAATCAAAGCTGAGGTCATGAAATAGTTTGACGCCGGATTTCTAGCTGTCACTTCTTACCCGCAGTGGGTTGCCAACGTTGTTCCGGTGCCTAAGAAGGATGGTAAGGTACGGATGTGTGTGGACTATAGAGATCTGAACAGGGCGAGCCCCAAGGATGATTTCCCACTTCCTCATATCGATGTTATGGTCGACAACACCGTGCATCATAAGATCTTCTCCTTTATGGATGGTTTTTCTGGTTAGAATCAAATCAAGATGGCTCCCGAGGACATGGAGAAAACAACCTTCGTTACACAGTGGGGCACCTTCTGTTACAAGGTAATGCCTTTCGGGTTGAAGAATGCTGGGGCAACTTATCAGCGCACCATGGTTGCTTTGTTTCACGACATGATTCACCATGAGATTGAGGTTTATGTTGATGACATGATCGCAAGGTCCCAGACAGAGGAAGAGCACCTTGACCATCTCCAGAAACTATTTGACAGGTTGAAGATGTACAAGCTGAGGTTGAACCCGAACAAGTGCATCTTCGGGGTGAGATCTGGTAAGCTGCTAGGTTTTGTCGTCAGTGATAAGGGTATTCAAGTGGACCCTGCCAAGGTAAAGGCTATACAGGAGATGCTGACTCCCTGCACAGAAAAGGAAGTTAGAGGCTTTTTGGGACGTCTAAATTACATTGCAAGATTCATTTCACATCAGACTGCTACTTGTGAGCCAATCTTCAAGCTGCTGAAGAAAGATCAAGTGGTAAAATGGAATGATGAATGCCATACCGCTTTCGAAATAATCAAAGAATATCTTCAAGAACCGCCAATTCTGATGCCTCCAATTGAAGGAATACCTTTGATCTTATACTTTACAGTACTGGATAGTTGAATGGGGTGTGTGCTGGGGCAACATGACGAGTCTGGCCGAAAAGAGCATGCTATTTACTACCTTAGCAAAAAGTTTACCGACTGTGAGACCCGATACTCACTGCTCGAGAAAACTTGTTGCACTTTGGCATGGGCTGCTCGCTGGCTGAGACAGTATATGCTGACTCACACTACCCTATTGATATCAAAGATGGATCCAATCAAGTATATCTTCGAGAAGCCTTCTTTGTCCGGAAGAATAGCAAGATGGCATATGACCTTAACTTAGTATGACATCCAATACACAACCAAAAAAGAAATCAAGGGGAGTGTGTTGGCGGATCATTTGGCGCATCAGGCTGTGGATGACTATCATTCCATGAATTTCGAGTTCCCGGATGAGAATATCATGTTGGTGACCGACTGTGAAGAACTTGGACCGGATGAAGGACCTGAGAAAGGATCTCGATGGTCTATGTATTTTGACGGAGCATCAAACGCGTTGGGTAATGGCATTGGCGCTGTGATTATATCTCCTGAGGTTTGTCATACTCCATTCACCGCCTGATTATGTTTTAACTGCACCAACAATATGGCGGAGTATGAAGCGTGCATCATGGGTCTTCGAGCTGCTATTGACCTGAGGATTAAGTTCTTGAGTGTATTCAGAGATTTTTCTCTAGTGATCAGTCAGATTAAAGGCGAGTGGGATACGAAGCACCCAAATCTTATTCCTTACAAAGAGTATATGTTGATATTGCTTCCGTATTTTGAGGAGATAACCTTTGAACACTTCCCGAGAGAAGAGAATCAGTTGGCGAACGCGCTAGCTACTTTGTCTTCTATGTTCAAAGTCAGGTGGGACAATGAGGCTCCCCAGATTACTATTGATAGGTTGGACGAACCCGCACATTGTTGTGACATTGAGACTGAAGAGGTAGAAGATAAACCATGGTTTCACGAGGTAAGGAAGTATCTTGAGGCCCAAGAGTACCCCGAGGGTGCATCTATTAATGATAATAAGTTCTTGAGAAGGTTAGCGGAAAAGTTATTCATCAGTAACGGGATCCTCTATAAGCGTAACCATGATTTAACCTTACTGCGGTGTGTAGACAAAAGCGAGGCAGAAAGAATCATGGCAGAGTTGCATGAAGGTACCTTCAGAACTCATTCCAGTGGACATACCATGGCAAAGAAGATCCTACGGGAAGGATATTATTGGTCTACTATGGAAGCCAATTGTTATCAGCACTCTCGAACCTGTCACAAGTGCCAAGTCTATGCTGATAAAGTGCATGTACCTCCAGTTCCTCTGAATGTTTTGACAGCACCTTGGCCTTTCGCAATGTGGGACATCAATATGATAGGTGAGATCAGACCTACTGTGTCTAACGGGCATCACTTCATTCTGGTGGCTATTGATTATTTTACGAAGTGGGTTGAGGCAACTTCCTTTGCTACAGTAACCAAGAATGTTGTGGCGTGGTTTATCCGACACAACTTGATCTGTCAATATGGTGTATCGGAGAGAATCATTACGGACAATGGTACAAATCTCAACAATACAATGATCATCGAGCTCTGCAAATAGTTTAAGATACAACATCACAACTCTTCTCCTTACCGGCCAAAGATGAATGCGGTTGTTGAAGCAGCAAATAAGAATATCAAGAAGATTGTGCAGAAGATGACGGTGACGTACAAAGGCTGGCATGAGATATTACCATTCTCTCTTCATGGGTATCTTACCTCAGCACGAACATAGACAGGGGCAACACCCTAGTCCTTGGTGTATGGCATGGAGGCAGTCTTGCCCATCAAAGTCCAGATACCATCTCTCTGAATTATGAAGGATGTAGGGTTGAGCGAAGATGACTGGATCCAGACCCGGCTTGATCAACTGAATTTAATCGATGAAAAGAGACTTACTGCTATTTGTCATGGTCAGACGTATCAAAAGCGAATGATCAAGGTTTTTAACAAGAAAGTCAGACGTCAAGAATATCAAGTCGGGGATCTAGTGATCAAACGCATCATACTGCCGCAAGGTGATCCTAGGGGAAAATGGACCCCCACATACGAAGGGCCATTTGTGGTTAAGAACATTTTCTCACGAGGAGCGATGATTCTAACCACCATGGATGGTGACGACCTTCCTCATCCCGTCAATGCAGACATAGTGAAAAAATACTACGCCTAATCAAAGACCCGCTAGGTCGACTGGCCTAGGCAAAAATAAGGGCTTCCCGGCAAACCAAAAGGGTTCGGGCAAAAGAAAGGGATGAAAATGAAAAAACTGTACACCCGGCAAGCCGAAAACCTGAAAATGCGGCTTGGGCAAAAAAGGGTATCCTGGTGGACTGAAAACCCGAAAGGGCGGTCCAGGCAAAAATTAGGGATCAAAGCGTAACACTATGTCTTGTTGGATCATCTTGTAACCAGACTTCGGTATCAACTATCAAGCTCAGACGACACCAATCAATCCTATCCACCTTTAACCAAGTAGGAAAGTGATGGGACGCTCGAAGATATAAGGGCAATAGCAGAGTTAGAACCCAATGGGGTTGTTCACATAGCTGTTTTTCTTTCTTTTTCACAAATTGTATAATTTCTGTCTTTCGACGGTGTTCTCTTACTAGGACGTCAGCCTCTTGTACAAAATGCCTATTATAGGCCAACTTCAAAATCAATACAATTCATTTTACAATAAATTTCAAAATTGTTTTTCTTTTTCTATTTTTTTTTTTTGCAAGAATGTCCAATGGTTCATTTTTGATATATGCATTTAACAATAATTGTTGCTCATAAATATTTACATGCGAAACAAAAGACAATTACTCGTAGTTCCAGGAACATGGGCAAATAAGAAATGTCCAAACCTTACAGTTGCTCTACCCACCAGGTATATGGATAGAGCCAGCTTGAGAAAATGACTAAAGATACATACACTCCCCGCAGAGTAGGAAGTATCCGAAGATAGAGGTGTTAGCTCTCCCCAGCCGAGGTTCATAATCACGAATAAGTCGGCAAAATTCTCCCTAAGCAGAGTTTATTTATCGCCAACAATAGAAGTTCACCATTAGCAAAGTTTATTTCTTCCACAACCAGAAACTCAATCCCCGACAGGGTTTATTATCACCAGCAATGGTAATTCATCCCCAGCTAAGGTTATTTCTCCAAATCAGCAGATCTTCTAGCAGAGTATCCATCTTCCCCATAGAGTCATTCTCTAGCCAATTTATTCTCCAGAGAGTCTCTCCCGGCAGAATATTCTCAAACAGAATGGACGCAAGTCTCCAGTTAACCATCTTCAGTCATTATCCCCAGCAAGAACGAAGAACCCAACTCCTTGTATTCTCCAACAGCAGTCCGGGATTTATTTTCCCCAGCTAGAGAACATCACAAGAACATTGCATATCTATACATCATGGCATGTGCATATGCATCATACAACATAATCTCATTTATTTTGAGAGCATCATTACTCAATACATGTCATACATCATAACATTATATACGACTAACTCTTTACCTTTCAGGGAAATATACAATCAAATTCTCACAAGTATTCTCTGGTTCAGTCAAATCGACTTTAAGATTTCTATTCCAATTCAAGCTATGAAGCCCGGATTCGACCGGATAATATCTTGATTTCTCCAAAATACTACGAAGCCTGGAATCAAACAAATAGTGGTATATCTTAAATTCAAGTTATGAAGCCCGGATTCGACCGGATAATATCTTGATTTCTCCAAAATATCACGAAGCCTGGAATCGACCAGATAGTGGTATATCTTAAATTCAAGCTATGAAGCCCGGATTTGACCAGATAATATCTTGATATCTCTAAGATACTACAAAGCCTGGAATCAACCAGATAGTGGTATGTTTTAAATTTAAGCTATGAAGCCCGGATTCGACCGGATAATATCTTGATATCTCAGAATACTACAAAGCCTGGAATCGACCAGGTATTGGTATGTCTTAAACACAAGCTGTGAAGCCTGGAGATCGACCAGAAAACAACTTAACCCTCAGCAAGTCATTGTGAAACCTAGAAATCGACCAGATAGCAATGCAAGATACCATGAAGCCTGGAATCGACCAAATAATGGTATAAGACACCGTGAAGCCTGGATTACGACCAGATAGAGGAAAAAGACACTGAAGCCTGGGACTACGACCAGATAACAGTATAAGGTACTATGAAGCTTGGAATTAGACTAAATAGTTGTTTACTTGGACAATTACTAAGAAGCCCAGAATCGACCGGATATTAGTATGCCTTAAATTCAAGTTGAAGCCCGGATGCGACCAAATAACAAATTAATTCCTTCTGAAGCCTGGAGCACGACTAGATAAGAAGTGAGAAATTGCAAAGCCTGGATTACGACCAGATAACAATCTCATCTCCCCAGTAAGCCACTGTAAAGCCTAGAGCACGACTAGATAGCAGTCAGTCTTATTTTCCTCAGCAAACCACTGTGAAGCCTGGAGCACGACCAGATAGAAATTCATTTTCACCTCTTCTACTAAGAGATGATTACCCAATAGAATAACGGAAAACTGAAGCTCCTAAAATTCTATCTCTCTCAAGACAAGAGACCAGCATTCCCCAGCGTAGTCCTCCTCAGCAACAGGTATACGGGCTCTCGCAAAGGAATCTCTTATGCGATCGACACTTCTTCTAATGGAATATTTAAGCCCATCTTCCGTCATTGACTTCCAAATGGCATTTATAAGCCCATTCCCGACGATGCAAGATAAATACCACTTCATGCGAGTGCAAATTTCTGGGCACTCTAGTGTTAAATCATCTTGCACCTTCAGATCACGAAAGGCAGGCAAGCCAATCTACATCCTCAAGTGTAAGAATATTGAATAGGGGCATCTGTTGTACCACAGAATTTGTCTTCCCATATTTCTCAATACATTTAAAGTGAGGCCCTCAAGTTGCTCAAGGAAGTACAAGAGTTGACCAGACAAACTCTCTCCTAAGGCAGTCTACCTCAAATTAGGGTTTCAGTTTGCATCAAGGTACCTGAGTCCAGAGGATCCCAAATACTCACCATTGTCCTAATATGTCCTCAAGATCATCCATGTCAAGTTTCAAGCCTTGCAGAGGAAGTTTTCTCAGTCAATTGCTCAAAGGCCTGAAAATCGACTGTGCTAGGGTAAAAGTCAATTGTGGCCCCCATACAGTCAAACTTCAATATTTTTGGTCAACATTCTCATTTTGAAGTATTATTCATTATTTGATCAAGGTTTGATCATGATTCCTCAAGTATTGCTCACAATTCATCAAAACTAAAAAGTTGCTAAATTAGGGTTTTGTAGGAAAAGTCAACTCAACTTTGACCAAGCATAACTTTCTCATAATTTATAAAAAATGACCCATCCAAAGCTAATTTTGAAGAGGATGGAACTCCCTACAATTCATATTCATCTCCAAAGTTCAAAATATGCACTCACAAGAAGATAAAAATTTGGACATTATAGGTCATTTTGGAAAGTCAACAAAAACACCTTTTTTGTCAAAGCTTCATACATGAACATGGAAGACCCAATTGAGATTAGACCAAAAGGGTTGCTTAGAGAACATATTAATCTTTCTAAAAAGTCAAAGAACACATCTCTAGGGTCAAAATTGAGGGAGTTATGCATTGGAAAGTTTGACCCTTTTTGCAAAATTGCCAAAAGTCAAATGTGTCTCAAATTGTAATTTTTGTCAAATGGGCCCAACTTTTTATGCTTGCATTGAGTTTTTAAAATAACCCACGACCCATGATCCTTCCCATTTGTCATTATTTTATTTTTGTCATTTATTTGGATTTTATTTCAATTAAATCAAATAAAATCAAAATAAAATCATGAAAATATCAAAAACTAATCAAAGCTTGAGATTTTGTGCATGTTTAGGTCTGTTATACAGCTGGAGATGGAATCAAATTGTGCAAGGATCATTTGGACACAAAAATATTGAGTTTTGCTTGATTTAGAAATATTTGGCACAATAATCAAATCATGAATCAACAATCTTAATTGGAAAAGATTTGAAGCAAATTTGTAACCTAATTCCTTCTAGGGTACATAAGGGACAATTGCAGATCAGAAACAAAGGGATTGGAGGCGTGCAAAGGTGAAAGCAACTTTCAAAAAAATCAAGAAAAGTTGCAAACTGATTTCCCAGTTCCAGGCTTCCTCAAGCCATTCCAGTCACACAAATCGTTTGCTGGACATCCAAGGATCAAGATTCAACCACTGGAAAGCTTTCTAGCACCCAGAAACACAATGTAAGTGTCCCACGATTTCCATACTTTCTTGAAATCGAATATCACAATTTTGGAACTTTTAGCATGATTTATTTGCATATTCTTAATCCTTGAGTCATTTGCAAGCTAATGGTTATATTTAATTGCATTTCTAATGACTGCATACCAAGATTCCATGATTAGGGTTCAAGCTTTGTTTTAGGGATTTTGCACATAGGAACAATTGGCCATCAATGGTGGTACCATGATGCTCGTGAGGTTGCAACGAGTTGATTGGTACCACTGCTATTGATTTTTCATACAGGGGCAGGATTTTGGAAAGGTACAGGGCTGTACCTACGCCCATTTGACCGTAGGTAAAAGTTCTTGATCTAACAAGACGGAGACGATGAGGAAGATGATGACACGGCGCCCCATGAATGGCCCATTCAAATTTGCGCGCGTTTCAGAGTTAGCTTTATTGTTTTATTATATAATATTATTTTGTTATTAGTTATACAACTAATACAACCAACTCAGTTGGAAAACATGCAATGGATGAATGCTGAAGGACCTGGGTTCGATCCCCAGGTCCCCAACTTTGCTTTCTATATTTTTTCTTTACATGATCAGGTGTACAAGCGTCCAACAAGTCCACCATGCATCCTCAATATTCAACCATCAGATCCCCAGTATACCAAGCCCAAGGCTTCTCACATGAGGGCCTACCATACGCCCCAGTCAAGCATGTGCATGGGATTGAAGAAAGTCAAAACAGGCCAACCATTTGGGCCCAGAATTTGCCAGCCACACCCCCCTTTTCTGAAAACCACCTAGGCCCATTCTTATTTCTTTTCTATTTTCTTTTATTTATTTATTTTGTTTAAATTATTTTCTAACACAAAATTAATTCCACTTTTTATATAAAAAGTCATAAAATCAATTTTCACAAATTTAGAATTAGGTTTTATTTTTATCAAATTTAATTTAATATTAGTTAAATTTAATTTTAGGGTAATTGTAACTTTTTGTAAATAAATTAAAATCAATTAGAAAAATTAGGGTTAGCTTGATTTAATTTTTATTTCTTTTCTCAATAAAACAAAAATACAATAATAAGTTAATTTAGTTATTTTTCTCGATTTAAACTAATTAGTAATTAGGTTTTTTTTATTTATTCAATCAAACTTTCTTTTCTCAAAATAATCCAAAACAACAAAAAAATGATTTTTCTTTCAATTAGGTTTAGACGGGGTCAAAACCCTAATTCTCTTGTTATCGATTCATCGCGCACGTTTACTATTTTTGCAATATTAATGTAACTGCTCACGGTATGTAATAGTTTAATTAGGATTTTATTTTATTTATCGTTTTACGGGTTTTTGGCTATGTAATTAATCCTTCTCCCCGCCTTGTAATAGCGTAATCTTTATTTCTCGCATTTTAATTCTCGCAAATATTAATTGTTAGATAATAGGATTGTATGACAAGACTGTATGTTAATTTAAAATGGCTAGCAAACCCTAATGTGCAAAGATAATAACTGAAATCAAATCACTCGCACATGCGCACTCCTAGGGTATACTCTCACTTCGGTTGCCTTCGGTAAACGGTCATTAAGTATAGGATGTTTTAGTGGTCACCCTTCTGTCTAAACAAAGATCAAATGTCCCGTTCAGAAATGTTGCCTCGGAAAGGTTGCCTCGGAAATGTTGCCTCGAATATTATCTTAAGACATTAGGGTTATTACTAAGACATCCTAACATTGCTTCAGTGATCGTACGTCCCTTACGAATTGACCCTTACAAACTCCAACGACGATGCTACCTATTTCTCAATAGTGGGATAGCATTGTCTAAAGGAAACAAGAACATAAATAATATTTTTTCGAGTAGGTAGAATCTTAAGTACTTGCTCAAATCAAAACTTTTCACACTTACACTTTTCAAACATGTTTTCAAAAACAACTTCGTAACACTCTTGAGGACAGAAACAAGGGTTAAAACGAAGTAAAACAAAACTTTTCAAAGCAAGCACACACAAGCAATTTTCAAAATGAGCAAGTACCTAAGAGCCCGTGGAAAACCACAGATAGAAAGGGTTCTAACACCTTCCCTTTCTATAAACTACCCCCCGTACTCAGAAACATCTTGAAAAATGTTTTTTCTGTTCTTTTTCCTTTTCCTGATTGGATAAAATAAAAGTCGGTGGCGACTCTTGCTTACCGCGACATTTTGAGAACACAGACGCAAAACGCAAACCAGCATTTTCCAAAACAGTCGGTTCTGCCACCATATCACAGATACCATATAATACCGTGACTGCAATTTCGGTCTCCCCCTTTTAATGTTTGGAAAATTTGGAGATATTATTATTTATCAATTTTATTTGAGCGTATTTGAGAATTTGAAGAAAAATTGAATCCGCTAAAATGCTTAGCACATGATATATGATTGTACAACACATCACTTGAGCACTTAAGCTCCCTCTACATTAAACACTTATTGCATGTGAATATCAATAATATCTCGATAACTTCACTCCCTTTGACAAATATCAAAAAGAGAAAAACAATGCAAACAATTAAATTTATAGTGAAGAAAAAGCCAACAATTTAAATGCCACACTAGCAAACTAAAATGTAACTACATTCGATTACTACCAATAACAATGCAATTTTAGAAAATGATCAAGATAAAAAGAGATAACATTAAGAAATCACATAGATACTCTAAAACCGTGACTAAAACTCACCACCAAGTACACAATCAAAAGCTCATAAAGTCAACTCTACAAAATAACATCAGATAATATCCAAAACATCAATAATTAACATGATGAGAATAACATGTAATGTTATGCATGAAAGGGTAAAAAATAGGGTAGATCAGTTGTGGATGGGTCAGAAACAACAAAACTAGATTAAGAATCGATGTTAACAACAAATTCAGAGATTTTAATGCATTCTATGTCACCTTTCAAATTGGAACCTTCAGCAATAACTCTTGCTTCACTTGCTTTACTTCTTCCCTCATCTTCTCCCACCTTCTTCTACTTCTTAGCCACAACTTCAATATGACCCATAATCTGATCTTCACAGAGTTGAATATCAGCCAAAGTCTTACCGAACCAATCATTAAAATATGCTTTGGCATTAGTCGCAGATAGAAAACTACCAGACAATAAACTAGATTCTCTAGCTAGATTAACTTCCTTCTCCTTCTTAGGTTTTACAAACCTGTCTTCATTCACTTTCCTTCTGGATTTCTCCAAGTAGAATTAAACACCATTTGAATTAGGGTAATGCCTCATCATGGATATAAGGTATTCTTCCAACATTTTTGAAGCTTCCGAAAAATCAGCTTCCTCAAACTAAATACCATTATGTAGCAGTAGAAATGTTGAGACTAAGTCATTGGATTGACTTAACTCATACAGATCAAATAAAAATCGCCACCGCACTTTATTGTTTCCAAAGGAAATGGGAAAAGAGTAAATAAAACCAAAAGGAGGGTGATAATCTAGGTACGGGGGTTGGTTATGAAAATGGAAGGTATTAGAATCCTAAACATATACGGTACTCCGCAAGAACCTCTTTAAAAATCTGTGTATTTTGGCTATAAAAGGTGCATACAAAAATAGGATGGTGGAGATGAGAAAAAAGTATTTTTTTTACATTTTTGCATCTGCCGTGATTGCCAATATTTAGTGCCTACATACCACCTTCTGTGCAATAGGGGATCAGGGTACACGTAGTTTACCATAAAAATTTTAAAACACAAGTGTGTTGGTTAGTTTTAATAGAAGAGACATCATTGTCATATCTGAGGGGAAAACATACTTACTACCCACGATTATGAGAACGAAGAATTTTCATCATCTCAAAGTGGAGGATATATATTGGATTTTAAAATCAACAAAGCCTCACTCAACACCCAAGTGGAAAATATCTCACTTTACTACATATCCTAGAAGTATAGTAGTTCATATCACTACGAGAATCGACAAGAATCTAATCATTTGAGAAAAAGGTTTTAAAGTAAAAAGCTAAAGTGGCAAAATAGTTTGAGTGAGGTTAACAACTTTTAGTCTTGGGAAAGATGTCAAAGTATGGTTAAGTTGATTAAAGTTTGATTAAGAAAAATATTTTCAAAAATGCATGGACCAAAGTCCAAGTTTATTATGAAAGCGTTTCAAATTAGAAAATAAGAAGAATTTGGAAAAAGAGGGAGAAGATTTTTGAAATTAAATAAGATAGGAAGAGATGAAGGGACTATCCTAAAGCATAAGGTAAAACCCAAGGAAAAGAACGATCTAACCAACAAGAAGTTAACACTTGACATATGAAGTTAATGGAGAATTCTCATCCTTTGGATTGAAACTAAGCAAGCAAAAATACTAAAACTTTGAGAAATACTAAGCTTCAGATGAATTAAGTATTCACAAAAATTGGGTAGAGTAACGGCTGCATATAGAGGAATTCTCAATCACAGACAAAGCATATAATCAGAATAACTTGCACACAAAGAAAATCAACCCAATATCTTGGATTAAACCCCAAGAACTTCAGACAAGTTAACAATAGAGCAATAAAGTCCCAAAATATCAAGGCTTATAACCCTAAGTCTGAGAGATCCACAACTCCACAATGCCAAGAATAGTAACCAAATAGTCCAAGTAACCTTAAGACTTTTAATGTTCAAGTTGGTCATTAAGTGTCTTCAAAAGAAAATAAAAGCTCAAATGAGCAAAGATAAAATGACGTAAAGATAAATGTTCAAATGAACAAAAATAAAATGGAAAGGAATCTAAATGCTAAAGTAAATGGTACATAAAAGTAAAAACATGGAATAAAAGGCATAAATTAAAAGCATAAAATAAAGTCTATTATTAGTGAATTAGAAGTTATTGGTTAGTTGAATGACCGTCTTGAAGCCTGCATTTGAAAACTCATTAGAAGATTGATAAAATCAAAGCATCTCAACAACAAGTTTCATTTGCTTTTTGTCAAGTATATCATTCGTTTCAAGTGCTCAAAGCAACCACATATGATCAACAATTTTCAAATGATTCGCTTAGACCAAGATTTATGAAGTTAATTAGAGGATTGATAGAATCAAAGCCTCCTAACAATGGACTTCAAAGTTATTGGATCAAAGGTTTCAAATTAAACATATTCGGGCTTGCAAACATAGTCTTGAGCAACGAATGATCCTTTTTCGAATCGAGATAAATTTAGTGCAATGTTAAGCAATCCTAAGTGGACTTATGTAGAAGTTACACCTATTTTGAGACCCATCAATAGCATTTTATGTACCAACATGTTATAGAAATGATATGTAGATTATTCTCCAAAAACATGTAGCATAAGTAAAAACAAGAAAGCGATAAGATGAAGAGGGAGGGGAATGATAGTACAACCAATGTATCAGATGAAATTAGGGTTTCAAATATCATCAACATCATTCATCCATTTTGGTGGATTTGGTTTTTCAACCTATCAACACCCAAGATCCAATGGGGTTGAAGAACTTGCCCAAAAATAACAAATCAGAACCAATAAATAAAATAAAATATATTTAATGTAAAAAAAAATTTAAATGATTTAAAAAGGAAATAATTGGTAAAATACACAAAATATATTAAAACACCTAATAAAAATCCTAAAAAAATGTCAAAGGTCAAACATGAGTCAATAAGTGTTGACAAATTTTTTTAGAATTTTTTAAAGTCAGAAACTATTTTTAAAGTTTAAAGAAATAAACAAAATAAACCAAAATTTGTGAAAAATAGTAAAATAAAAAATAAAAACAAGATGAGGTCACCAATATTTGTTAAGAGGTCATTGGATCCTTCCGTATTTTTTTTCAGAATTTAAAAATCAAGAAAAGTATTTTTAAACAATTAAAACAAGTCAAATAAAGTGAAAAACCATAAAAAATACCAAATTTCAAAATAAAATTTTGAAAAAATAAAAATCAGAAAGAGAAAAATTGAAAGTATTTTTGATAATTTTTTTTCATAATTTTAGAAGTTGAAATGAATTTTTGAAGTTTAAAACAATTAAAATATAAAATCAGAAAATAAAAATAAAACCAAAATATTATGGACCATTGGATCAATGTCAAAATGAATTAGTAAGATAATCCAAAGGATCAGATGCACTATGCATATTATGGTCATTAGTGAATAACACAGCGGATCAATTATTTATAAAAAAAACAGATTTAAAAAAATACACGCGCGAGGCTCTGATTGGTTGAAGACGTCCATGTCATCATCTTCAACCTTCAAATCATTGAAAAGTCAACTAAAAACACACAATTTGCAGGTCCTTCAATCTGTAAATATAGAAGCTCAGACCGGTGCCATTCGCTTTGTCTCATCAAGACGATTCCAATGATATCCTCACAAAAAATTTATTTAAAGTATAGCTCACTCGATTTGGAAAAAATCAAAGAATTTTTGAAGAATTTGAATTCGCAAATAGATGCATTAAATGCATCAATTAATCAAAATTAAACTATCAGAAAACATCAATGAACATCAAAGATGATTATAGTAATTTGAGTTAGAAGAATTGATGCCTTAAACTACCTGAACAAAGTATGAAGAAATTGCTCTGAAACTTGACTTGGCTAGCATGATTTAGAGCACTTCAAGACTTGGTTCTTCTTCTATTAGCTTCAGTGAAGTTCAAGAAAGAATAATGAATAAAGAAATTGGAGCTAGAAGGGAGGAAATTATGATTTCAAAATCTCATAAATGTGAGCTATGGAGAGAGTTTGGAAGGGAGATTTTGGCTGTCCAAGCTTGCAAAAATGAGTGAGGGATGATCCTTATTTATAGCTGAGCATGACATAAACAAAAAGTGAGAGAAATGATCAAGTAAGACAGGAATTCGTGTGCACCTGCATCATAAGCAAAGTGTGACTTGCAAGTTGTCAAAACTCAACCATTCCTTGCGTTTTGATGTGCTAAACCTTTCAGGATCCTTAGTTAATCATGTTTAAAGATCAAATGCGCGACAAATTTGTGTTTAGCGGCCACACTAATCAATTTGCAATATGACTTTTTAGAAATTTATTGTTTTTAAAAATTTTTGATGCACAAGAAAAATGAGACAAAATTATACATGGGGAAAAATCATACATGGGGAGTGATCTATGATGTATTGATAAGTTGTCTAAAAATAACTTATTGGAAACTCAGATATACAAATTATACAAGATAAATCTATGAAACAACATGGTTAATAGATTGATACAAACTCAAATCAGCAATCCACTTTATTTATAATTTGAACACAATCACTTTGCAATGCTATTTCCAAGGATAAATAATGAAAGAACTAACTTGATCGTTTTATCAAACACTTGGCGTGTAAGTGAATTTTCAGAATTTCTCTTTGAGTAGTGTTGATATGCAAACCACTTATAATCAAAATTGATTATAAGCTGTATCCACACGTATTTTAAAAAAAAAAATTTGAGAGAAAAATTCTTACAACTCAATTACTATCACAATGCTATTTGATAAAAAGATTGATTAAATTGAAAGCAAGTAAAAGCGAAAAAATAAAAATGCACAAGGAATTTGTCTACACAGTTCCCTACTATCGTCCTCGTGTGTGGGTGAAACAACTGGTTGAACAAATCATCAAGATGAAATCAATGAAGTCACAATCGAACATTTTTTATCCCACAGGAAGGAAAAGGTATACATCGAGTAAACCTGAAAAGGGTGAAATCACGATCAAATGACTAAGAGATCGGGTAAGCGAGTCTGTTATACAAGGGGAAGGTATTAGCACCTCCACACGCCTGTAGTACTCTATGGTATCCACTCTTGTTATTCTAATCTAATGGATATGTTTGAAGTCTATGTCTAAGGTTCAAATTAAAAATAAAGGGGCAATGCATGCAAAATAAAAGGAAAATAAAGTGTGGGGAAAAGAAATATATTTTTACAAAGATATGCTTGATTAGGCCCCACAAAAGCCTCCGCCTTCGTATCCCTTTTTAGGAATCAGAGCAGCTGTAGTTCGGCTCAAATATTTTGGTTGGTTTGTGTTTTTTAGTTAAAAAGACAAAAGCAATAGTCACGATGACAAAACATCAGATACGATGGCAAAACATCAACAATAATTGTAAGATAATGAAAATGATGGCAAAACATCAACAACGATGGCAAAACATCACAATTTAGATGATAAGACATCATACCTAACAATGATATTGAAAATCAAAGTAGGATAACAAAAATACGCGATGGAGAAACATCGACACAAAGATATAAAAATATCATGGCAAGGATGGAAAAACATTAAAATTAGATGATAAAACATCACACCTAACAATGATATTGAAAATCAAAGTAGGATAATAAACATAAGCGATGGCGAAAAATTGACACAAAGATAGCAAAATATCATGGTAAGGATGGAAAAAAATTAATTTAGATGTGTTATACCCCATAATTTGCCCTTCTTTTTCTTCAAGACATTTCTCACAAAAGATCTCAAATGCTCAAGGATTCTCAAAGAGTTGATTAGACAAGCTCACCTTCTAAGCACTAAGACTACAAATTAGGGTTTTAGTTTTCACAAGGAAAATTGGACTTCTAATGCCTCAAATTACTTTCATGGTTCACCATATACCTCCGATAATGCTCATTCCATGTTTCAAATCTTGCATCTCAAAATTGCTCAGTCAATTGCTCAGATGACTGAAAATCAGTTGTATTGGGTAAAAAGTCAATTGTGATCAATATATAGTCAAACTTCAAGATTTTTGGCCAACATCAATATTTTGAAGTCATATTCATTATTTGATCAATGTATGATCATAATTCCTCAAAGAAAGCATTTAAATCATCAAAGGGGCAAAATTGACCAAATTAGGGTTTTGACTGAGAATGACTGATCATTGACTTTTGACCTAATATATGGCCTAATGACTTGAAGCATGACCTTAAGGACTCAAACACAATATCTTGACCTAATTTCATGGTTCAAAACATCCTCAAAGATCAAGTGATTGATAGTTGAAATTTGGATCAACTGATGAAAAGTCAACTAACACACAAAAGTCAAATTTTGACTTTTTGGTCAACATTGAATTTCAAAGATCAAGATTCATCAAGACATTCAAAAATTTCAAACTTGATCATCAATAATCAAGAAATTCAAGAAAAGTCAACAAAAAGTCAAGATTTCCAAGACTTGGAAAAATTCAAAGTGTTTTCATCCTTATTAAATTCACTACTTCATGACCATTTTTCACCAAGATGCAAGATGATTCAAAGAATACTTTCAACATGAAAGTTGTAGAGCATGATGAATTCTATAACTTTATCCTTGAGGGTGGATGTCCAAAAATTTCTTGGATTAAGATATATAGGCCCATGAAGTTATGACATTTTTAACAAAACACTTCGTGAAATTTTTAACAAGTTTGGTCAGATTTTTGTCCCAACTTCTTGGAAATTTTTCACCAAGTTCCAAGTTAATTTAGCCAAAGTGGTCAACATTAAGGTTGTAAACAATGTTCAAGATTTCAAAAATGTCCAATAACTTGAAGAGATCATGCTTGAGCTAAGATATTCGAAGAGAAGAAGTTGGGCATCCATTCTTGAATTATAGGTCATTTTCATGAAGAACACATGATCAAATATCAAGTCATGCTGCATAAATCTTGCTTTGTAGGCTTCTAAATTGCAAGTCACTCCATAATTAAATTTTTACACAATTAATTGAGCTATGATCCAAGTGGTTAAGGAATTGTCCAAACCATTTTGCCATTAATGGAAGAAAGCCAAGACTTCCATTTTGGAAAAGTGATTTTAATCACAAATTCCACTCTCCTTGAGCCTTGCACTTGTTTCATCTAAACATATACAATGTCAAAGCCATAAGCGACATATCTAAAGCCTCTAGCCATTTCATACCATGCTTATACTATGCATTGGAACAATGTATTTCAAGTTGCGCAAAACTAAGTTTCAAAACCACAACTTGTCATCTTACAAATCTGGTTGTTTGAACCTCCAAAACATTTCCGCTATAAATAAAGGAAGAATTTGCAAGCTAACACATGAACTTACAAGCCTCTTAACCCTCTCAAACTCCCTGAAATCAGAGTTGGCATTCAAATCCTCCATTGTTGCAAATTCTGACCGTAAACTCCAAACACTTAATCCACTTGTGCGTTTTAACTCTAAATCATTCATAAATCTTCTATAACTCATATAGAAACTATCCAAACCCTTAATACACCACTGTAACACCATCTTCATCATCCTCTATTTCCAAAAATATCCACTTGTAACTTGACTACTCCAGAAGAATCCTGTCACTATCAATCCAAAGTAAGCATTGCAATAGCTTCCTAGGAGTTCAGTGAAGCTATCCAGATCATCACAACACCTCCAGGAGTGCTCAAAATTCAAACATGATTTCCAGTTTTGAAGTAAGTTTTCTCAACTTTGAACTTCTTATACAAGCATCATTAATGGTTACTTTGTGAATAAAAAATGTAGACATCATTGCCCCGAAGCTAGCCATGTGCTTACATTTCATTTATATTGTCTGAGTGATGCTAATTTTGAAGTTGAACTTTCTGAAAAATTAGGGTTTATTTTGGTACCAACAGAAATTCATGTTCATCATTGAGTGTTAGTTTAAGTTATTTACATGGTTAAATTGGTGATAAAATTTAGAACAATTTTGATGTTTACATTTTTCAGTTTGGTTGAGAAATGAAGATTTTGCAATTTTGAACAATGTTGTTGTTGTTTTCTGCAAACACGCGCGAGGAAGAAAATGAAGTCAAATTTGAAAAATGAGTTTACTTTATATTTATTGCAACATGTTTTACCACCGGATGTAACACCCACCCCGTGGTAAAGAAGCGAGCGTATGAACATAGGGACCTAGGTTCGAGCCCTAGTGGTACCCTTTTATTTCTTTCATATTTGTTTCTTGCAGATCCAGTGTAAGCAAGCTGAAGGCGCACATGGTGTTCCTATCACCACCACTACATGATCATCCAATGGCTAGATCCAATGCCTCAGAAGGCAATCACATGATGCACTCTCAAAAAATCTAGAAACACTGGATCACAAACAGCGCTGGACTCCCTTGTGTTTGGGCCTGGATTTTTGATTTCTCACCCCTCCATTTACTTTTACAAACGCAGGCCCATTTGTTTTTTATTTTCATTTTTGATTCAAACAAAAAAATTTGTTTTGGGCCCAACATTTTATTTTCTTTCCAACCCCCATTTTCCTTTTACAACACCTAGGCCCATTTTATTATTTTTATTTTATTTTAATTAATTCTTATTTTTTAATTATTTTTTTATTTAATCATAAAATTCCTAAAATAATAAAAAAGTAAGATTTAGGTTTTTATCCATTAATTTAATTTTTGACAAATTGAAATTATTTTTACCATCTTGATTTCATTAAATTTAGGTTTTGTATACTTTTTTTATTTTTCTAAAAACATATACAAAATATTTTCTAAAATAGTTAGATTACTTTAGGTCTTAATTAATTTAATTTTCATAGATATAAATAAACTCATTTTATTGCACCTTATTTTATTATAAATAGAATTAGGTCTAAGCTTTTACCTCACATTGCAAATATTTTCTAAACAAACAAATAACAAATTATTTTCTCAAATACTTAGAACTTTTTAGGGTTTCTTAAAAACATCTTTCTATCTCCATGCGTTTGTTTATTTCTCGCATCATTACAGTCGTGTAATTGCTTATGGATTATAATAGATAATTAGAGCTTTATTGATTTCATCCCCTCATTCACAAACTTGTACTCCCCATTTCCAAAGCGTTGTAACAGCATAGGACATTTAAATTCTATAATTTATCATTTTCCTTATTATTGTTAGTAATTAGGGTTTGCATGACAAGATTTAAAATCAAACATTAGACAACCCTAAATACAAGACATATACTTGAAAACAACATACTTTGCACACATGCATCTCTAGGGTAAACCTCACTTGTTGCCTTGGATATAAACAGTCATGTCCCTCAAACGTGGGATGCTTTAGCAAAGACCCTCGATGACCCTTCAATAAACGATCTTAGTCCCTTGCGATAATTGCTAAAACATCTTACAAGTTGTCTTCTATGACTGTACAATGACCCACGCATGTCCCTCACATCCAATGATATGGCTCCTTACCAACCAATGGTAAAATATTACTATCTAAAGGAGGAGGAAAAGAACAAAGACTTTTTGAGTAGGTAGATCGCTCGTAATTTCTTTCTCACAAACCAAATAAATATTTGAACTTCATACTTTCAAAAACAAACATCTTTTCAAACACTCTCTTTCCAAACAAATATTTTCAAAACAAACACTTTGTATGCATTCTCAACGATACGAGAATCATTATAAAGTTTTCCGTACTAAGGCGTTTTCAAAATATTTCCAAAACAAACAATTTGTATACATTCTCAACTATACGAGAATCATTACAAATTTACCATTTTCAAAACATCTTCAAAAAGTTTTCCAACCTACACAAAAACACAAAGCACTTCAATGTGAGCTAGTAATTAAGAGCTCGTAGATAACTACGGGTGAAAAGGGTGCTAACACCTTCCCTTTTCATAACCTATCCCCCGAACTCAAGAAAAATTCTCAAAAGGTCTTTTATGTTCTTTTCACCCTTTCCTTTATTGGATAAAAGAAAAGTCAGTGGTGACTCTTGCTATCTGCAACATTTACGATAAAATGCAAAACACTCAAGTCAGTTCTGCCACCATATTACAAGATGATAAAACATCACACATAATCAATGATATTTAAATGCAAAGTAGGATAATAAACACAAGTGATGGCGAAACATCGACACAAGGATAGCAAAATGTCATGGTGAAGGCGGTAAGATGGAAACTTAACAAGGTTTAGAACAAAACCAAAAGGCACACAGACAATTAAGATTGGTTTGCATTTTTTACCTTGAAGAAGGATTTAAGTTCATTAGATATGTTTTATGATTTGCCAAGAAAAGAAAGTTTTTGTTTTAATATGCAATATACAAAAAAAACAAATAAGGGAAACTATCGTAATCTCTAGCCCTAGTGTAATTATACAACGATGGCCCTACGTCAAGTAAGAAAGGGAACTATCTACCTAAGTGAGCATACATGGATAGATATCCTAATGTCTAGCTCGAAGACTAATTCTACATGAGAAATCCTAAAGGAGCAAGGCATGTCAAATAAGTGCTTTGGCAAAAGCACGCAATCAGAGTAAATTGACTCAGGGGATGGGGGTATGAATAGAAAATGCTTTAGCTAACGGGAGCGGATCACCCAAAGCAACAAGCGGGATATTGAGATGAAATAAAAAATAAAAGAATTACTTTAGCTAAGGGGAGCGAGTCACCCAAAGCAAACAAGCGGGTAGCAAAGTGTCAACGATAGACATTGCAAACTCCTGAAAAAGTGTGGGGGTTTAATTGTGAAACCCTTTTCCACTTGACCGACTCAATACAATGATTTGCACAAATCCAAAGCATCGACATACAACGTGAGCTAAGGATGACACAAAAGAAACATGGGGGTCAATTGGGAACCATTTTTGCTTGCCTCCTTGAGGACTTATTGAGGTGGGGGAATATGTAAGCACAAATGTAAACACACTTGTGGAATATCTACTTCAAAGGTAGGATTTTAAACAAGCACAAATAGCACATATAATGCACATAATGCGGAATAGCCCTAAACTGGTATTTAAATAAACCAGAGGGATTCCTGACATGATCATCAGCGGAGATCCCCATCATACATCTCTATTCATACTTCTCATTAAAAGGAAAACAGTAAAATCCCTACTTGATATCATCTCTAGGAAGTAATAAGACGCAAAAAAGAAAATAGAAGGGAAATGTAGCAAAAGGATAACAATTCATAGATGCTAAGCAATAACAAAGAAACCTGGAAAACTTCACGAGCTACTATCACCAATAAATAAAATACCATCAGCATCATCATAAGCGTTAAAGCATCAACAAATAAAGATTGGAATGTGTAGTGGACACATCTGAATATCAAAATACAGCTGCATGAAACACAATCCATGCAGTGTATGAAATAACAATCACACGGCGGAATGTGTAGAGGACACATCTGTGTGATGCTAGGGTACCTGCATGAAATACAATTCATACAATATGAAATAACAATCACACGGCAGAATGTGTAGCGGACACATCTGTGTGATGCAAAGGTACCTGCATAAAACATGATTTATGCCAGAATGGTATCATTTGCGCATCATACGCAAACTTTCACTAACATGTGATCGCATAAAGCACTTTTCAACCAATAATCATGTTCTAATTAAAGGTTGAAGGCTTAAAAATGTACCGTGCAAAGTATTCACAAAAGGAGTTAGAATAAACAAGGAAATATGTGCAAGCATGCATTAAAACAAAGCGAAAATTGACATTTTTGTCTGGGTAACCGGTTACCATAACTCAAAAAGTTGAGGAAAACGCTACTGTCTTGAGGTAACCGATTACCATAACTGGGTAATCGGTTACCGCATGTAAATATTTAAATTTTAGTTACGTGGAAAAGGTGGTAACTAGTTACCATAACTGGGTAACCGGTTACCCGCAGGCAGAAAGTAGCTTTTTCCATCTTTTTGAGGTTTTGGCTCATGGCTTAGGAAATTGATCAAACACCAAACCTCCACACATTCAACACATGATTTTGCATAATTCAAGGTATAGATTCAAACTACACATGATTAATTAAGATCAATAATTAAACTTCATGCAACATCATCAATTCGTTTCATTAATTAAGCACTTTCAAGTAAATCGACTTAATTCAATAAGCACTTAATTCAACTATCCAATTCCGGATTTACACATGATGATCAAATCAAATCACAATTCTAGGCTTAGATCTATATTCTCAATTCAAAATTCAACCTAGATTTAATTCATACTTGATCAAAAAAGTGCTTCTCAAATAATCACTTATTTTAAAGTGCTTAATTCAAGAAAAATCACCGACAAAAATGAAGAGGGGGCTTAGGTATAGAGATCACAATGAATGAATCAACAATTGGAGAAAATTTGCTCTTTATTTTGACTTTTGAGTCTTGAAGAAATTATTGTTGTGTTCTTGATCAAAAAAGTGTAGAACCTTGATTTGATCCTTTAGAGACTTGAGAGAAAAGATTCAAGTGTTTGTGTTGATTTTTTGAATTATGAGAGCCTCCCTCTAACAAAAATCAGATTTGAGATTATATACATGGGATAATTGGGCTTTGGATGTGCAATTGGATTAGGCCTAGACTTGAAAGTATGAGCCCGACACGTATCAAAAGTGCCATGTCATCACCCATACGAAATCATCAAAAAGTCCCAACATGAAAAATAAAGATATTCAAGTTTTTAATGCATCTCCAAAAGAACATGCTCAATCAGATAAACGACGAGGAAGTTATGAATTTTTTAAGTTTCATTGACGATGTGTCACGTGAAAATAATTTCATCTGCAAAATTTTATTGTGTCATGTGCGAAGAAGATAAAAAACAAGAACCTTCAGGTCACCGTTTGCTTTTAGCATCTGAAAGATAAGTTGTAGTAGACAAAATTTTTGAACCAACGCCACCGAACCTAGATCAATACGATAACAATCGAGTGAGATATGAATTTTACCATATCACGAATTAATACAAAGGAATTATGGTCCAACACAAACATGTCTTTAAAAACTCAAAATTCACGGGTTCTTCCTTCGTGAATAAGCTTTTAGCCTCAAAAGACGATATCAAGATGACATCAAAATAGAACTTTGGAAGTCAGGACCGCACATATACGAAATTCCATATGATAATTATGAATTTTTTAGTGCCCATGAAATAATGGTTTAACCCAATTCCTTTGTATTTTTTCACTGTATAACTTCCAAATGAATGGCGTATTCGGAGACCTTCCTTCAAGATTTAGATTTTGGTCCAAATACGAAAGTTGAAGAGAACATAGATATGGTTTCAAAACCTCAAGAATCAATTCAAAACATCATTCCAAACGGGAGATATGAATTTCTAAACTCAAATCAGCTGAAAAACTGTTTCCTATTCGCACTTCTTAAAATTCACCGAAAACACCTAAGTATTCCGCAACTCGACATGCGTTGAACAAATACGGGAGCTTTGTTTTGTTGACAAAAAACCTTGATCCCTTGGAATGCATGTATGCATATGATAATGAAATATAAACCAATAAGGATCATAATGAAGAGGGAAAATTTTGGGGTACAACAGCTTCCTCTATTCAATCATCTTAAACATGATAAGTGAGAAAACACGACAGCTTTCGAACGTTCAAAGTGCAAGAGGATTGAATACTAAAAGAACTCAAAAATTTGTGCTCTAAATTAAAACAGAAGCATAGAAACACTGGTAATTGTATTTTTCCAAGAAGACACCAAGTGAATTGGATGAAAGAGGAGAAGATTAGCGAATATTGAATCTTATCAAAGAGTGTCAGATAAAACGAGACTCAAGAAACATATCAAGTAGAAATTGGTTTTGAGAAGCAAGCCAAGACGAGACTGGACTCAAAATATAAGCCAAGTAGAAACTGGACTTACACCAAGAGGACTAGTGGATGCTAGACACTAGAAGGATGCGACAGGTAAAACTGGAGCACAAATTGTGAAAATGAGCTAAAACTCAACTCAAGCAGGCTAGACAAAACTAGACTTTAGAAGAATGTGCCAGGACAAAAAACTGAAACACCAATTGAAATAATGAAATAAAACTCAACCCAAGAAAACTAGACGAGACTAGATTTTAGAAAAATGCGCCAGGACGAAACTGGATCGCAAATCACAATACTGAGACATAACTCAACCCAAGAAAACTAGACGATACTAGATTCCAAAATAATGTTCCACAATAAAACTAGAACACGACTCACAATAGTGAGATAAAACTTAACCAAAGAAAACTAGATAAAACTAGATCTTGAAGATTGTGTCAAGATAAAACTGAAATAGAACTTGTGATAAATGAGATAAAACTCAAACCCAAAGAGGATAGAAAAAGCTAAACTCTAGAAAGAATGTGTCAAGATAAAACTAGATCATAAAAGGGGCGAGATAAAACTCAGACCAAAAAGAAAAGGCAAAACTAAACTCTGAAAATGTACGTGGGGAAAGGGGGCTAAATTGAGTGATTCTAGGAGCACCTACTAGTCTTAAACCAAGGGAAGATAGTAAGAAGATATTGAAAGAATATAAGAAGTGAGAAACATAAATGAGATAACACTTGACTTAACAATACTAGAAGATTAAAACTTTCTAGAAACGAGTACCAGAACAAAAACTTGATTTCACGCACGGGTAACGAGGCAAAACTCGACCCAAAGTAAAGTGGTGAGAGTGCATGTTTCTCATAATACTTGTTGGTCTCAAACCAAAGGGTAGACAGTAAGCAGAAACTGAAAGAACCCAAGGTGTAAAGGAAATTGGTTTCAACCCAAGATAGATAGTATGAAGGAACTGAAAGAACCCTAGGAGTAAGAAACAAAATGAGATAATACTCGACTCACGAGCACTAGTCAGATGAAACCTAACTAGACATGAGTACCAGGGAAAAACAAATTGGATTTCATGCACAGGTGCTGAGATCAAAACTCGACCTAAAGCAAAGTGATGAGAGCGCATGTTTCTTAGAGAACTTGCTAGTCTCAAACTAAAGGGTGGGCAGTAAGAAGAAACTGAAAGAACCCAAATGTTATAAAAGAGACATCTCAACCAAGGATAGAAAGTAGGATGGAACTGAAAGAAACCAAGGTGTAAATGAGATAAGTTTCAACCCAAGATAGACAGTATGAAGGAACTGAAAGAATCCCAGGAGTAAGAAATAAAACGAGATAATACTCGACTCATGAACACTAGTTACGTCTTGCCATGCACGCCTAATTAATCTAACAGTAATAAGGAAAGCAGTAAATTGCAGAAATTAAATGTTCGACGCTATTACAATGCTTCGAGAATGGGGATACAAATTTATGAATGGGGATGAAAAGTAAAGTAAACCTAATTATCTATTACAGACCGTTAGCAGTTACAACATTGGAAAATACTATTGCAAAAATAAAGTGTGCGAAGGTGGTGAAAAGGGGGAAGATGTTTAAAAAACCCTAAAATATTTCTAAGTGTTTAAGAAACTATTTTGTTGTTTTTGTTTAGAAAAATATTTGATAGTGTAAAATAATAACAAAACCTAATTCTAATTATTTTACAAATTAATTTAACAAAATAAAACAAAGTGATTAAATTAAATTAATTTTTATTTATGAAAATTAAATTAATTAATTAAAACTAAATCTAAATTTTATGTGATTTTATTATTTTTTTATGATTAAATAAAAATGATTTAGAAAATAAAAGGTTAATTAAAATATAAAAAAAGGAAGTAAAATGGGTCTGGGTGTAAACAAGTAATAATGGGGGTGAGAAGAAGCAAAAACGTTAGGCCCAAAACAGAGAAGCCCAGGCGCCTGTTTGAGATCCAGTGGGGATAGTTTTTAGAAGGTGCATCATGGGACACGCGTTTGGTGCGTTGGATTTGTCCTTGATGAGATCTGATGGTCAAGATATGAGGTTGCATGATGAGCGCATATGCATGGCTTGCACTGAATCTAAAATGAAAATGTTAGAAAATAAAATGCCCCACGCCTGGATCGAACCCAGGACCAGGCATAGGTATGACTTAAGAGCAAGCGCGCTGCCACTAGGGTAGCTGTTACATCCGATCATTATACCACTTGCAATAAATATAAAATGAACTCAAATTTCAAATTTTGGAAACGCGCCACCCTTCTTCTTCTTCTTCTTCCTTGCACGCGCAGATAACAACAACACCATTTTTAAACATGTAAAACTTTCGTTTCTCAACCATTTTGAAAATTGTAAAAACCAAAATTACTCAAAATTTAACAAGGATTTCATATGCAAGCATCATAAATTGATATGGACTATAACTCACGAGTTTTTATCAGTACCAAAATGAAACCCTAATTGTTCAGAGATACAATTCTCAACACACAAGCAATATAAATGAAAAGTAAGCACATGGTTAGCTTCAGGACATTGATATCTACATTTTCTCTTTTGTATGTATGCACTAAAGATGCACAGATAAGAAGTTCAAAGTTTGAATTTTTACCAAGTTGGAGAAAGTCTAACTCTTCTTCTATGGACTTTCAATGCAAAGTGATGATCCTATGAGCTTGCTGGGGCCTTCTTGAATGTATTCCAACCCTTACTTTGCTTTGAAAGTTGTTGAAATGCTCCAGCTTAGTCAAGTTTCTGCCACGGTTTTTGAGTTTAGAGGATGATGATGTAAGTACGAAGTGCGCCTAAGAGGGGGGCGGTGAATTAAGTACTTTTAAAAATTATGGTTTTTAGTGATGATGGTTCTTATTTTTCTGGTTATAAGTGAGTTTATGAAAGCCTAAAGATGCAGAAAGATAAAGAGACAGGGGCGATATATCCTGGTTCCCCTCACAGTCCGAGAGTACTCCAGTCCCCTTTCAACATGAAAGGGATTTCCTTATTGTGGCAAACTTACACAAGAACTACCAACCAAACCAAGAACAATCCTCTTGGACCAAGAAAAATCCTCTTGGATTTTCACTAAGTTACCTATGAGAAAAATTCTCTCAATGTAACTACACTTGTATCCAACAACTTGGAAAGACAAGATTTTAACAAAAACACTTAAACTTAATTCCAACAATCCTGGAAAATAAGTAAGTAAATATCAATTTGTGAGTTTGAGTGAGTAGAGTAATATTGATCACTAAGAGTGATTTTGACAATGTATAATATTATTCTTTCAATAATAATATTGTACAAAGACTCAAGATATATTTGCTCAAAGTTTTCTTTTTAAAGTATGAAAATAAATGCAGAAAACTTATGCATGAAAATGAAGAATGCTTGAAATTGTATTTTGAATGTTCAGAAAAATATTATGAAAGAAGGTATTAGATATGAATTTGAAATTGAATATTTATATGTTCATAACACCCTTTTGAAACATCATGAAGATCTGGAAATGTATCATGAACAAATGCCAAGTTTGAGTGAAAAGATGTAATGAAAAGGCATGATCAAAAGGCATGAACAAAGCTATTTATTTTTCAAATTCATGTAGTGTGTAATCGATTTCACCTTTAATGTAATCGATTGCACAAGGTTTTCAACAACTATATTTTCAAAATTTTAAGAGTGCAATCGATTGCATTAACAATGTAATCGATTGCATAAAAAGTCAGTAGCAAAATTTAACTGAGTGCAATCGATTGCACCAACTATGTAATCAATTGCATGCAAAGTCAGAACCAAACGTTTTGAAAAAATTTAAGTGTGAAATCGATTGCATAAACAATGTAATCGATTGCATGAAGAAACATAAGCAAAAGATTTGGAATTTTGAAGAGTGCAATCGATTGCACTAAGATGTAAATCGATTGCATGCATAAGGAAAGTGAAATTTTATCTTTGAAAAGATTGAGTAATGATTCTTAAACATTTCTTTTACATTTTTGAGCATCTATATCTTAAGATCAAAGTAGATAATATTATTATACCTTTAAACATGTTGAGAGCTTTGATTGAAGATATTATCCTTAGATTCTTAGATGCTTGATCAAAATCTTTGCCTTCTTTGTTAGCCATGGTTTGTCTTCATCAAAATAAAAGCTTTTTTGAGAAGTTTGATTTCACATTCTCCCCATTTTTGATGATGACAAACAATCTTTCTTTACGCGATATACTTTCCGGAAGAGCTTCTCCCCCTAAGATGCAAAACTCCCCCTTTGTAGGAGAGGGTTGGAATCCTTGCAATTCTTCATCTTGATTGGAGAGTACCTTCAAAATTAAGACAAGGAAATACAAGCATAAAGTACCATACATCTTTCTCCCCCTTTGACATTATCAAAAAGAAGGTAAAGATGCCACAAGCAAGTAATAAATTTTTTTTGACAAAAGTTATAAAATTAAAACATTAACACACATTGTTTTAAGAGTTACAAAAAAATTGAATAAACTAAACATTGAAATATTAATACAATAATATAACAGAAAAAAAATATCATCCAGAACATTAAGGGTGATGAATGTCTGGATGATTGTAAGACCATGAGCCTTGGTTAGGGAATTGTTGTTGAAGTGGAGGTTATGTGTAATGAGGAGGAAGTGCAGCTGGGTTGTTTGGGTCGTATGGTGGGATATGAAGGTGAGAATAAAGGTATGAGAGTTGTTGGTTCGCATCCGAGCGAAAATCATTTATCCGGGTTGTAGTGGAGTCATTGATTGCACTCCATTGATTGTTGATGTTGGTGTTCATAGAAGCAAACGGTTGAGCCATGTAGTCCATGAGTTCTTGGTTGCTTGGACTAGAGGGAGCAGTAGGAGGAGGAGGCATAGCTTCACCGCCTTCAACTTCTTGGTCATTATCTTCATTGCCAACAACATCTTCACCAATGTAGGTGATGGTCTTTGTCTCCGGATTAAAATGTACGCCCATCCTTGAATCAACATTCTTAATTGAAATTCTGTTTAAAATAGGATCCATATCCACCTTTTCAAAACCACGAAAATCTACACCAAATTCCTCCATAATCAAGGTGGCAAAATAAGCATATGGAAGGAATTTAGATTTTTCATCCACTCTCAGCATATGCATCATCATCATTCTTGCCCAGTTTACATTAACTCCTTTCTTCCTCGCATAAATAAGCTGCATCTCGAAGTCGGTAATCATGCAATGGTTTCCAGCTCTTGGAAACAATATATAGACCAAGAAATAATGAAATAAATGATCGTCTATATAGAGGTTACCTGCACTCCAGGAATCTCTGGAAGGAATTACTCCGCCAAGACCACGTATCCGTTTGGCGCGAAATTCAGCTTCACTTAACTGCCCAATGCTGTAAAAGAATTCCTTTTTCGTATAGCCATCCCATATTTCATTTTCAGGATCATATAGGGAGCTTCCAGTGAAAGGAATATGCAAGGTCTCACCAACAACCTGAGGAGTCAGAGAGATACGAGTTCCCAGCACATATGTGATTATCTTTTCTTTGTAGGGAGTTAGGTTACTTAAAAACATTCTTACCAAATCCGGGTAGTATGGGCCGTACGAAGAAATCAAGGGTTCCAGACCATAAGCAGCTAGATCATTCTGAAATGAAAAACATTCTTGAGGGAAGGAGGAGAGAATACCCTACTTAGGGTTGGAAACAATTTTCCTTTGAAAGTCTTTGACAAATCTGACTTCTTGTGCTTCGGTGAGAGTTGAGAGCAGTGGATTGGATGTTGAGTAAATCTTCTTTTTCCCTTTATCTGAAGCTGGTGCCTTTCTCTTTGTTCTTGAAGCCATGGATATGGTGTTTTAGGGTTTTGTGGTTTTAGGGTTTTTGTGAGAGAGAAAGGTTTTTTTATTTTAGTAGGTATGGAATGAGTTATTAGTATTGAAGTGTATTTGGCTTGGGAATAGGAGAGAGGAATTCTGACCAACATTAATTTTCTGTCATAAAAGCTACTTTCAGTGCGTGCAATCGATTGACATACCATGTGCAATTGATTTGCACACAAACCGAATAAAAAATAAAGCAAAATGCACATAGTGCAATCGAAAGCATTAAAGGTGCAATCGATTTTCACATGAAACAGAATGGACAGAATTAAAAAATTTCTTTGTGCAATCGATTACACTCTTTGTGCAATCGATTTGCACCAACAAAAATTGTCCAAAACCAAATTTTTCTTGAAAATTTATGTATCACATAGCATAAATTCATATATGACATATATAAAAACATATATAAAAGTTATATCAAGGGTAGAATGCACCTTATAGGTCGCGTTCGTCAAGTATGCTGAGCTCTCGACGAATTTTATAGAAAGGTTCTTTCGCCAAAGGTTTGGTGAAGATATCGGCAAGTTGATTATGAGTATCTACAAAGGTTACCTCGGCATCTCCTTGAAGAACATGATCACAGAGAAAATGATGTCGAATTTCTATATGTTTAGTCCTTGAATGCATGAAGGGATTCTTTGTGATGTTGATTGCACTGGTGTTGTCGCATCTTAGAGGAATGCACCCTAGATCGAGTCCGTAGTCACGAAGTTGTTGTTTTACCCACAAGATTTGAGCGCAACTACTACCCGCTGCAATGTATTCAGCTTCGACCGTGCTTAGAGCAGGATATGCTTGTTTCTTGCTGGCACATGATACTAATGCATTACCAAGAATGTGACAAGTACCACTTGTGCTCTTTCTATCTATTTTAGATCCTGCATAATCCACGTCAGAATAACCAATTAAGTTGTAGACACTACCTTTAGGATACCACAATCTGACATTTGTTGTCCCTTTGAGATACTTCATGATCCTCTTTACCACCGTGAGATAAGATTCCTTTGGGTTAGCTTGAAAGCGGGCACAGAGACAAACACTGAACATTATGTCAGGACGGCTTGCCGTCAAATATAATAAGGAGCCAATCATACCTCGATATTTAGTGATATCGATGGAAACACCTAATTCATCTTGATCAACATAAGAGCCAGAACCCATAGGTGTAGACATTTCCTTGATGGTATCCATGTCAAACCTCTTCAAGAGTTCTTTGCAATATTTGGATTGGTTGATGAAGATGCCATCTTTAAGTTGTTTGATTTGAAGTCCAAGAAAATAGTTCATTTTACCCATCATGGACATTTCAAATTCTCCTTGCATCATTGATGAGAACTCTTCACACATTTCTTGATTTGAATAACCAAAGATGATGTCATCAACATAGACTTGTGCTAGCAAAGTGTCGTTTTTGTTTTTCTTGATAAATAGAGTCTTGTCAACTTTGCCTTTTTCGAAACCTTTTTCGCATAAGAAGTTGCTTAAACGATCATACCATGCCCTTGGTGCTTGTTTCAGTCCATAGAGAGCTTTTCTTAATTTAAATACATGAGATGGATTCTTGAAGTCTTCGAAACCCGGGGGTTGCTTAACGTATACTTCTTCAGTGATATATCCATTCAAGAATGCGCTTTTGACGTCCATTTGGAAAAGCTGAAAATTTAATGAACAAGCATAGGCAAGTAAGAGACGAATAGCTTCTAACCTTGCAACTGGAGCGAAAGTTTCTTCAAAGTCTATTCCTTCTTCTTGATTATAGCCTTGTGCTACCAATCTTGCTTTGTTGCGAACAATTATTCCATTCTCGTCAAGTTTGTTTTTGAACACCCATCTTGTTCCAATAATGTATTTGTTGCTTGGCCTAGGAACGAGTACCCAAACTTGATTCCTTTCAAATTGATTCAATTCTTCTTGCATAGCTATGATCAATTGTCCATCGCCTAAAGCTTCATCAACTTTGGAAGGTTCAATTTGAGAGACAAACGCCATGTTTAGGCAAGCATCCTTGAGATTTAATCTTGTAGACACGCCTTGACTTATATCACCAATCACTTTATCAATAGGATGATCTCTATGAGTTCTCCGTTATTTTGGTAGATCATTGAGATTTGATTCTTGTTGAGGTGATTCTTCTAGTTGGATGGGTTGATCCTTGGAAGAATTTTCTTGAGGACCTTCTAAAATTTCATCATCATTATCACAAACAATATTATCCTCCTTGGAGGGGTTAGATTCATCAAAAGAAACATGCATAGATTATTCAATAGTCAAAGTTCTTTTGTTGTATATTCTATATGCTTTATAAGAGAGTGAGTAACCAAGAAATATACCTTCATCGGATTTCTCATCAAACTTACCCAAATTATCTTTGTCATTGTTTAGGACAAAGCATTTGCACCCAAAGATATGAAAGAAAGAAATGTTAGGTTTTCTCCCTTTGAAAAGTTCATATGGAGTTTTCTTTAAGATTGGTCTAATGTTAACTCTATTGCTAACAAAACATGTCGTGCTCACCGCATCCGCCCAAAAGTATTTTGGAAGGTTTGAGTCTCTAAGCATGGTTCTAGCAAGTTCCATAAGAGACATATTCTTTCTTTCAACCACTCCATTTTGTTATGGAGTCCTTGGTGCCGAGAAGTTGTGAGATATTCCATGTTCTCCATATAATTCTTCAAATAGAGCATTTTGGAATTCTCCACCATGGTCACTTCTTATTGAGGCAATTGTTAGAGACTTCTCATTATGAATTTGTTTAGCATACTTCTTGAACGCCTTGAATGCATCACTTTTCTGCACTAAAAAGAATTTCCAAGTATATCTAGAGAAATCGTCAACAATAACCAAAGCATATACATTACCTCTGAAACTCCTTGTTCTCGATGGACCAAATAGATCCATATGTAACAATTGTAGTGGCCTTGTAGTGGACACCACATTCTTAGATTTGAAAGTTGATCTAGTTTGTTTCCCTTTTTGACAAGCATCGCATAGTCTATCTTTGACGAAATTTCTCTTAGGCAATCCAATGACAAGATCATGCTTGATTAATTTATTCAAGTGTTCCATATGAATATGAGCAATTCTTTTGTGCCAAAGCCATGAATCATCGTTGTTCGCCATGAGATATTTAACCTTCAAAGATGGATCATCAAGGGAAATCATAAATATATTATTGATTCTTTTACCTTTAAGTATAAACTCATGAGTGACTTCGTCTTCTATCAAGCATTCATCCTTGGTGAACTTGATTTTGAAGCCTTTGTCACAAAGTTGGCTAATACTTAGAAGATTGTGCTTTAGTCCTTCAACATAAAGAACATCTTCAATGGATGTGAAAGGTGGATCACCAACTTTTCCTTTGCCTAGGATTCTTTCCTTATTATTGTCTCCATAAGTGACAAAACCCTTGGCCTTTAGCGTTAGATGTGAAAATTGGTTTATGTCTCCTGTCATATTCTTTTAACAACCACTATCAAGATACCAAAGATTGCATGTGGTCTTCAAGAATACCTGCAAAACAAATTAGGTTTTGTTAGGTACCCAAGTTGCTTTGGGTCCTTCATAATTAGTTCCTTTCTTTACCCATACATAATGCCCACTTGCCACACTGAAGTTTCTAACATAGCAAGCATTAGGTGTATGGCCTTTAATACCACAATAAGAACAAGTAGGTTCAAATTTACTTCTATATCTAGAAGGATAAGATTTCTTCTTAGGAAATGTTATCTTTTTCGGATAGTGACGAACTATTTTAGGTTTGTTCACTTTCTCTTTGGAAGATTGATCACTTGCCTTAACAAAGATATTTTTGTTAGAACTTGGTTTTGAGAACTTTGAATATCCAAGTCCACTTTTATCATTGGAGTATCTTTGTTGGCTAAGAACACCTTCCAATCCAATTTTCCCTTTTTCATATCTTTCAATGACTCTTTTTAATTGGACAATTTGGAAAGAGAGTGAATCACAATTTTTGCATACGAAATTCTGTTTTTGTTCATCACTTGATTTTTGTTTTTCTTCTTTGAGATCTTTTTCCATTGAAACATATTTTTCTTCTAAGGATGAAATTTGTTTCTTTTGTGATGAAATGGTTTTATACAGAATTTTGCATTCATTCAATAGTTCATCTATAGCACCTTGTGCATCACTATCAAAAAGAGAAAATTCATTACTAACCTCATTGTCTTCATCATCGGAATGGTGTGAGGCCATCAATGCTAGATTTGCACTTTCATCACTATCAGAATCGGATGAGGAACTTATTTCATTGTCCTCCCATGCGACATAAGCCTTTTTGTTCTTGAATCCCTTCTTGCTTTTGAAGCCACTTTTCTTGGAGAGATTTGGATAATCCGGCTTGATATGACCTTGCTTACCACATTCATAACATGTGATTTCTTGTGTTGATGTGGAGCATTCCTTTTTCTGAAAATGTTTCTTTCCTTTTGCATGAGAAAAAGGTTTGTCATTTCTACCAAAGAACTTACCAAGCCTTTTAACAAGAAGCATGAAGTTTTCATCTTCTTCTGGATTGTTTTCCTTTTCAACTTCCTTGGAGTCTATCTTCAAAGCAATATTCTTGGATTTCTTCTCTTGATTTTCATGCTTTTCGAGTATTCTGAGTTCCGTTTCGTATTCTTGAAGTTTTCCAGATAATGTTGTGGATGTCATGTTGGAGATACTTTTATTTTCTGAAATTGCCATTACCTTTGGTTGACATTCCATAGTTAAGGACCTAAGTACTTTCAGATTCAATTCATCGTTCGTCAAGGTTTTACCAAGAGCACTTAGATGATTTGTCAAGTGCACAAATCTCTTTTGTAAGTCAAGAATGGTTTCTCCGTGTTGCATTCGAAATAGTTCATATTCTTGACTTAGGGTATTTAGTCTTGATCTTTTTACTTCAGTCGTTCCTTCATGAGTTTGTACCAAGGTATCCCATATTTCCTTCGTTGTTTTGCATGTCGAGACACAGAACAATTCGTCCATGCTAAGTGCACCTTGAAGAAGGTTTATTGCCTTTTTGTCATAGAGAACTTTCTTCTTGTCTTCCTCGTCCCATGCAGTTTTAGGCTTTGATGAGCCAACACCATTGATTACCGTTACCGGGATAAATGGACCATTTTCGACGGCATCCCCTATTTCTTCTCCTTGTGCTTCTAGATGCGCCTTCATGCGTATTTTCCAGAAGTCAAAATATTCACCACAAAATAGAGGAGGCTTGTTGTTACTACCACCATCTCTTAAAACGGGATTATGATTTGCGGAAGCCATTCTTGATCTTTTAGGAGCAGGTTACCTATAACCTGCTCTAATACCAATTGTAAGTACAAGTGCGCCTAAGAGGGGGGGGGGGGGTGAATTAGGTACTTGTAAAAATTCTGGTTTTTAGTGATGATGGTTCTTATTTTTCTGGTTATAAGTAAGTTTAGGAAAGCTTAAAGATGCAGAAAAATAAAGAGACACGGGTGATATATCCTGGTTCCCCTCACAGTCCGAGAGTACTCCAGTCCCCTTTCAACATGAAAGAGATTTCCTTATTGTGGCAAACTTACACAAGAACTACCAACCAAACCAAGAACAATCCTCTTGGACCAAGAACAATCCTCTTGGATTTTCACTAAGTTACCTATGAGAACAATTCTCTCAATGTAACTACAATTGTATCCAACAACTTGGAAAAACAAGATTTCAACAAAAACACTTAAACTTAATTCCAACAATCCTGGAAAATAAGTAAGTAAATATCAATTTGTGAGTTTGAGTGAGTAGAGTAATATTGATCACTAAGAGTGATTTTGACAATGTATAATCTTCTTCTTTTAATAATAATATTGTACAAAGACTCAAGATATATTTGCTCAAAGTTTTCTGTTTAAAGTATGAAAATAAATGCAGAAAACTTATGCATGAAAATGAAGAATGCTTGAGTTTGTATTTTGAAAGTTCAGAAAAATATTATGAAAGAAGGTATTGGACATGAATTTGAAATTAAATATTTATATGTTCATAACACCCTTTTGAAACATCATGAAGATCTAGAAATGTATCATGAACAAATTCCAAGTTTGAGTGAAAAGATGTAATGAAAAGGCATGATCCAAAGGCATGAACAAAGCTGTTTATTTTTCAAATTCATGCAGTGTGTAATCGATTGCACCTTTAGTATAATCGATTGCACAAGGTTTTCAACAGCTATATTTTCAAAATTTTAAGAGTGCAATCGATTGCATTAACAATGTAATCGATTGCATACAAAGTCAGTAGCAAAATTTAACTGAATGCAATCGATTGCACCAACTATGTAATCGATTGCATGCAAAGTCAGAACTAAACGTTTTGAAAAAATTTAAGTGTGCAATCAATTGCACAAACAATTTAATCGATTGCATGAAGAAACAGAAGCAAAAGATTTGGAATTTTGAAGAGTGCAATCGATTGCACTAAGATGTAAATCGATTGCATGTATAAGAAAAGTGAAATTTTATCTTTGAAAAGCTTGAGTAATGATTCTTAAACATTTCTTTTTCATTTTTGAGAATCTATATCTTAAGATCAAAGTAGATAATATTATTATACCTTTAAAGATGTTGAGAGCTTTGATTGAAGATATTATCCTTAGATGCTTAGATGCTCGATCAAAATCTTTGCCTTCTTTGTTAGCCATGGATTGTCTTCATCAAAACAAAAGCTTATTTGAGAAGCTTGATTTCACAGATGATGTTACAGAAGTGTAACAAAGGTTTAGACAAGTTCTAAATGATGATTATGAGGTGTTTGGATGATTAGCCTCCAAAGATATGGCAAGGGTGGTGAATTTCGAAGTTAAGGTTTTCAAGGTTTAAAAATGGAGTTTTTGATCCAATTTTGAATTTGAGAGAGTTTAAAGGTGTTTCATAGTTTTCCATCCATGTAATGGCTTGAAAATGATATCTATATTTATAGGCAAGAGGTTTGGGAGGTTGAAACAACCAGATTTGTAAGATAGCAAGTTATGGTTTGGTTGGAAGTGAAAAATCAAGTTGGATGAGTTTACATGGTTTCAACGCTCAAGTACAAGCATGTTCTGAAGTTGTTTTATGCGGAGAGGTTTCTTATTCTCTTTAGGATGGAGTGCAATCAGGAGAAACAAATGAGGATCTCAATGCATTAACTTTTGCAAAAAGCTTGCTTTATGTGAATGGTAATGGTGCCTTTGTGCCATAAATGGAAAATTATCTTGGAAAATAGCTAAAAAGAGTGTGTAATATTCTGATTATGGCAAGGTTTAGGAGTTTAGAGGCATGCAAAGTGAGATTTGGTTATGAGTTCATCACAAAAATGACCTATAATTCAAGAATGAAATGCCAACTTCATCTCTTCGAATCTCTCAGCTCAAGTATGATCTTTTCATGCTATTGGACATTTTGGAAAGCTTGAAACATTGTCTACAACTTTCATGTTGAGCATTTTGGCTAAATTAACAGGGAAATTGGTGAAAATTGGCCAAGAAGTTGAGATGAAAAACTGATCAAAACTTGTTGAAAATTTTTCTAAGTGTTAGATAAAAATATCACAACTTCATGGCTTCATATCTCTTAATTTAATCAATTTTTGGATATCAACCCATATTAACAAAGTTGTATAATTCATCAATCCCTACAATGTTCATGTTGAAAAATTTCTTTGAATCAACTTGGATCTTAGTGAAAAATGGCCCTGAAGTAGTGACTTTGTTAAGAACAAAACACTTAGAATTTTTTCTAAGTGTTGGAAAATTTTCCAACTTTTGACTTTTGTTGACGTTTTTTAATTCTTAATGATAAAGTTTGATAGTTTTGAATGTTTTGATGATTCTTGATATTTGAATTCCAATGTTGACCAAAAAAAGTCAAAGTTTGACTTTTGTGTGACTGTTGACTTTTCATCAATTGATTCAATTCTTCAAATATCAATCACTTGCATCTTTGGAAATAACTTGAGCCATGTAATTAGGTCAAGATGTTATATTTGAACTCTTGAGCTCATGCTTTAAGCCATAAGGTGATGCACTAGGTCAAAAGTCAATGATCCATCTTCAATCAGAACACTAATTTGAAAATATTTGACCTTTGATGATTTGAGGGATTTCCTTGAGGAATCATGATCAACCCTTGATCAAATGATGAATATCACCTCAAAATGTTAATGTTGACAAAAAAAATCTTGAAGTTTGACTGTATATTGACTTTAGTTGACTTTTTACCTAATACAGATGACTTTTAATCTTCTAAGCCATTGATCGAGCAAACACGTGATATGAGACTTGAAAATTGACATAAGCATTATTGAGGATCTATGATGAACCATGAAATTCAATTGATACCCTTGCAGACCAATTTTTTTTGAGAAGCACCAAACCCTAGTTGAAGATCCTTGCTTAAGAGGTGGTTTTGACCAGTTAACTCTTGAGTAGTTTTGAACAAATGGGGACCTCATGAGAATGTATTGAGAAAATGGGAGGGAAAATTTTGGGGTACAATAGCTGCCCCTATTCAATATTCTTAAACCTGAAGAGTTAGATTGTCCTGTCTGCCATTCGTGACTTGAAGGTAGAAGATGATTGAACACTTAAGTGCCCAAAAATTTGCAATCGCATGTGCTCAAAGTAATGTTGTTGGTTAATGTAATACTGGTAATGGGCTTAAAGATGCCATTTGGAGAGGTGATAGAGAATTGTCGGAGATGGGCTTATAGATGCCATCCATAATAACTATTGATAGAACTTAGACTACTTCTACGCTCGGCTTCGACTGGAAGAAGTATCAGAATAAATTTATGCTTGATTTAATCTGAGTCAGAAGATGTCTATGCTAGTATACAACTGGAAGAAGTATAAGAATAAATCAATGGATGATTTAATATGAGCCAGAAAATGTCTACGCATGTCATTAACTGGAAGAAGTATCAGAATAAATCTATGGTCGATTTAATTTGAGCCATAAAAATGTCTATTGGAAGAAGTATCAGAATAAATATATGGTCGATTTAATCTGAGCCAGAAAATATCTATTGGAAGAAGTATCAGAATAAATCTATGGTCAATTTAATCTGAGCCAGAAGATGTCTGCGTCCGTCTTTAACTGGGAGAAGTATTAGAATAAATCTATGGTCGATTTAATCTGAGCCAGAAAATGTCTACTGGAAGAAGTATCAAAATAAACCTACGCTTGATTTAATCTGAGCCAGAAAAGGTCTTTTTATATTTAACTGGAAGAAGTATCAGAATAAACCTACGCTTGATTTAATCTGAGACAGAAAAGGTCTTTTTATCTTTAACTGGAAGAAGTATCAGAATAAATCTATGGTCGATTTAATCTGAGCCAAAAAATGTCTAGTGGAAGAAGTATCAGAATAAATCTATGCTTGATTTAATCTGAGCCAGAAGATGTATAATTGAGAATGACTCTCTGAGGAAATTTCTTAAATAGCCCTTTGTTAGATGTAGCCCTGGAGAAGATTGTCGGGTCATATAAGTAATTGATGATGTTTGTCTGTTGATTGATCTTTCCTGAAAAGGTAAAGATTTAGCTGTATGCAATGTCATGGTGTATGAAATGCATTGCGTAATTATGTTCTCAAAATAAATGAGAATGTGTTATATGTGTTTCGTATGCATATGCTATGATATTGGAAAATGATGTATGAATGTGAAATGTTGTTGGAAATGTATCAAAAGTTTTGTATGACATCTTGCTGGGGAAATTAAATCCCTGAATGGTGTTGGGGATGAAGAACATATGTAATCTTCAACCTTGTCTAGAATGCTTTCGTTGGGGATTCCTTCTTTCTCTTTAAGGAAACTCGACTGGGGAATTTAATTCTTATATACCCTGACTAGGGATAAAAGAGATGAATAACCTTCAGAATTGTTTGGGGAGTTTAATTCTTATATACCCTGACTAGGGATAAAAGAGATGGATAAACTTATGACTCGTCTGGGGAGGATAAAGTTGACTAATATCTGGTTCGATTCCAGGTTTTGTAGAAACTCTTTGGGGATAGTGGACACTTTACTGAGGAGAGGAATTTTGTCAGTGATTCGTAGCCATCTGAGGAATAGACTCAATCTGGAGAGACTATAATGTGTTGCGTAGATAAACCCTGATGAGGAAATAAACCCTGTTGACGGAGAAATACTCTGTTGAGGAAATGAGCTCTTCCAGAGAGAAGAAATCTGCAGGGAGTTTTACATTTTTTGGAGGAATACAATTAGGTGGGGGAGAGTACTTCCATGAACTGTACTGATTGGGACTCTGTAGGTTGATGATATTACCGGGAAAAAGATCATATTATTTTATCCGCTGGGGATATTGTTGCACCCCAAAATTTGCCCTCTCATTTTACTCAACACATGCTCATTGAGGTCCCCAATTTGCCCAAGGATGCCTAAGGATTGACCAGACAAATCCTCCTCCTAAGACAATGAGCCTCAAACTAGGGTTTCCATTTTTATCAAGAAGTTTGAGTTCCAAGAGTCCCAAATGATTTCCATTTCCCTAATATGTTCTCAAGATCATCCATGTCAAGTATCATGCCTTGCACAAGAAGTTGCTCAGTCAATTGCTCAAATGCCTAAAAATCAATTGTACTAGGTCAAAAGTCAATTGTGGTCCTCATGTAGTCAAACTTCAAGATTTTTGGTCAACATCAACATTTTAAAGTGATATCCATCATTTGATCAAGGTTTGATCATGATTCCTCAAGGAATGCTCCTAATTCATCAAAACTCAAAAGTTGCTAAATTAGGATTCATATAGGAAAAGTCAACCAAACTTTAACCAGGCATAACTTTATCATAATTTATTAGAAATTTCTCATCCAAGGATCATTTTTAAGAGAATCCAATTCCCTAAAATTAATCTTCAACCCTCAAGTTCAAGAAATGCACTCATGAAAAGATATAAATTCAGACATTATAGGTCATTTTCAAAAGTCAACAAAAACACCTTTTGGGTCAAAGCTTCTTACATGAACATGGAAGATCCAATTGAGATGAAACCAAAGATTTTGCTTAGGGGACATCCTAAGCTTTCTAAAAAGTCAAAGAACACCCTCACAGGGTTAAAATTGAGAGAGATATGCATTATCAAAGTTGGCCAATTTTTAAAAAATGCATGAAGCAAATAATGACCTAATTTGGATTTTTTCCATATGGGCCTATCTTTTCAAGTTTTAAACTCATTCCTAACATGGTCCACGACCTCTAAGCCCACCCATACATTTTTCTACTATTTATGCTATTTATTTTGATATTTTATTCATTAAAATTCAGAATTAAATAAATAAATAATAGAAATAATGTAAATTTTGATGTGAATCCATTTTGGGCAAGTTTTATGTTGGTTTATATCAATTGATTTTGTGCAATAACCCTTGAAATATGTCCAGGTTCATCCACATGTGGAAATGATATAAAATCATCAAATATGACATTTTTTTCCAATTTTGATCATGGTCTTAAAATACAACATTATGAGGGAGATTCTTTCCATGATTTCTTGTCTCCTCATTATCCTATATAAATATAGATCCATACAAGCTTGAAATACACGAACTTCCTCTCTAAAAAGCTCTCAAAAAGCTCTTCAAAAAGCTCTCTAAAAGCTCTTCAAAAAGCTCTCAAGAAATCAAAGAATTGGTGCAAGTCAAATCTCGAGGTTCCGGTCTCTCTCGATTGACATCAAGCCTCAAACCATCCTCTTGAAGTCCTCAGGAGTCTTACAAGGCCCAAGAGCAATCCATCACACGCCTAGCACGCCCCTATTTGACAACACCGATTTGGTAAAATTTTAAACCTTGAATCTCTAATTTTAATCACATTTCATGACATGCTAACATTTGTTTGAGTTTATATAGAATATTTATGGATGGTTGAATGAAAGGTTCCACACAAGAATCTGAAAACACCATGGTTAGGGCATGAAGCTTTCGTAGATTTGGGCCTAGGGATTTCTGATGATTGCACCCTCTGTTTACTTTTGCTACTAGGCCCATCTTTATTTTCTTGTTTTATTCATTTCATTTATTTCTTTTAATCCCTTTTTTTTTTAATTTTAATCAATAAACAAATATAAAAATCACATAAAAATAGATTTAGGATTTTTCTTAATTAAATTTTAATTTTGGTAAATTAATTAACTAATCACTTTAACTTTTTTTAAATTAAAATTAATAGAACTTAGGTTTAATTTCATTTTAATTCATTTTCCTTTTCGTAACAAAAAAACATAGAATTAATTTCTTTTTCATGTTTCTTTAATAATTAACTTTTTTTTAAAAATATAGAGCTAGTTCATTTTTTTTTTAAACTTAAACCATTTTCATAAATTAAAACAAAAAAAAACAAAAAGATTTTTTATATCTTAGGATTTTTAGACGTCTTTTCAAATTTGCGCGTTATTATTCTTTTGCACTTACTTTTATTATTGTAACTGTATATTGGGATGTAATAGATGATTAGTAGGACCTTTTTCGCTTTTATTTATTTTTCCCCCAGTTTTGGATATGTACATAATCCCCCTCCCCGAAGCCTTGTAATAGCTAGGTTTTATATTTCTGCACTTTTAAATTACTGCAATTATTAACTGCTAGATGTATGCCTAATAGGATTGTATGGCAAGAATAATCAAACATTAGCAAACTTAACACAAGACTAAAATAACTGAACATAACACACCTTGCACATATGCACCCTTAGGGTATACCTCACTTGGTTGCCTCGTAAAATAATGGTCATGTCCCTCGAACATAGGGATATCTTAGCAATGACCCGCAATTCAAAGTCGTCATAAAGATCATAGTCCCTCATTGTCCCTCGAGTTGCCTATGAGAAATGATCTTATGATAATAGTCCCTTCGAAATGCTAAGGTATCCTTACTTGTTGCCTTCAATGACCATTTCGTCCCTTTCAATAGTCCCTCAACATCCAACGATAGGGCTACCTACTCACTAATAGTAGGATAGCGCTGTCTAAAGGAAACGAGAAAATGAACAATCTTTTTCGAGTAGGTAGAAACTCTTAAGTACTTGCTCAAAACAATAAAAACTCTTTTTCACAAACACTTTCAAAACAGTTCTCAAAAATAACTTTGTTACACTCTTGAGGACATATACAAGGCTTATCACAAAGTTAAACAAAAACTTTTCAAAACACACACAAGCAATTTCAAAATGAGCAAGTACCTAAGAGCCCGTGGAAAACCATGGATAGAAAGGATGCTAACACCTTCCCTTTCTATAATCTACCCCCGTACTCAAACATCTCAAAAAAGGTTTTTTTATATTCTTTTTCCTTTTCCTTTATTGGATGAAATAAAAGTCGGTGGCGACACTTGCTTACCGCAACATTTGCAAACAAAAAACGCAAACCAGTATAACAGCCGGTTCTTCCACCGTATCACAGAACTGCTGACTCTGGTGGGGAATTAATAAGTGGGGTATACCTTAGGATCTAGGTCATTTCTAAAATTTCTTTCTTGTTTTGCTTTGCCTGCTTTATATTCAAGGGTTTTGTTGGGGTTATGTAGATCCTACACCCAGATCTGGGGACACCTTTTAGGTAAGTAGCAATAAACTGTGAGGTAACTGTGCGGGTTATACCGACACAGTTGAAGCAGTAGCTACATTGATGTGACACTTTGGTTGGTACCGGTAACCCCTGAGTCAATCAAGGAGAGTACAGGGCCGCTGCGTGGTGTCATAAAGCATCAACTGACCTTAGAACCTTTAATTGCACAACTTGGCCAGTAGGACGTAGCGAGATGGCCGGCTTTGGTGTATTCCCAAGGTCGACAGATACTCGATGCTACACTCATTGAGGGTTGACTCCTGAATTTTGTTTGGTTGCGAGTCAATATCCTATTGAACGAAGCCTGGGGGAAAGATCAGTGGTAATGAGATCCCTTAGAACCCGGTTACTTTTCTAAGACAGGTTTGAAACCAACTAAATTTCAAGAGGGTACTTACCTATGGAATCCATGCAAGCCTAAACCTAAGGGTACTTGCGTGACTTGTTTACTTTTTGTTCCTAACAATTTGAACTCATTGCAGGGCTTTGTTTGTATTCCTTGCAGGACCTTGTTTGTATAAATCCGATAAATTAGTTTCTTACCCTGCATTTTTGTTGGATGCATAGCATACACATCATAGCATCATACCATAGCATTTCCTTAACCATTTCAAGGATCTCTAGGGCTTGTGATGCAGCTTATGATAAACCAGACGTCTAGCAAGGAGCAAGGGGATTTATTTTCCTCTAGCCAATGTCGTCAAAAGACCAAAACACGACAACTTGAGTCAGGGGCTATGACCCACTTGATATGGTGAGCTTGACTCTTGTATAAAGACCATCAACGATGAAATTCTGGTATATGCCAGTCTTCAGATGTTATACTCAATGTCTAAGCATTTGATATGACATAATAAATACACTGCAAGGTAGATACCCAATTTCAATGATTCAATGCTGAAGAGTAACATAGGCTCAGTTTAACCAAGCTGAGCCAGATCTATTTTGAAGGTGCAGAGGATAGAACACCGATGTGCCTAGTTCTGTTCATCTGTGGCACACGATCTGCAGAGAGCAAACAGTCTTTGCAGTTCTGTTTCTTCTGCACAGATATCAGCATGATGTCTTAACATGTTCTGAGACATCATCTGTTACAACATTACAGTTTTACCTTGTTGTATAACAGACAGAATTATAAAGTATTGAAGGTAAAAACACAAATCAGTTGTTGACCCAGTTCGGTGTAATACACCTACTCTGGGGGCATACCAAGCCAGGAAGAAGATCCACTATTAGCAATATTAATTCAGGACTAAACTTCACAAGTTCCCATCCTTCACTTAATCATCTACCCAGTGCAACCTATACCTAGGAACTCCTAGATAGAAACCTACCAGTTTCCATTCCTATTGTCGCAACAACAGAAGTCTTACTCCTACTCAAGAAGCAGTGCCCTCCCACTTGGTTTCCTACATTACAATGAATATGAAGTAATGCAGAAAATACTTAGACTTGCTTCACAGCTTCATCTAAGAACACTCAAACTCTTACCTACAGGTTTCGAGTTACTTACATGGTAACCTTGCCACAGACCGACAGGTTTACCTAACAGGACACCCCTAATGTTACATTATGTGTCTCTCTTAAACCCTAGGTTACAATCTGCTATTTATAACCTATTACCTAACTCAGCAAGTTTTTCTCCTTGCTGTTACAACTCAGCAGCAAACTTCTCCTATAATCAAGGTCTTCAATCTTCTAGTTCCTAAAATATCTCCATATTTAGAAACAGTATTTTCTTCAAATATTCTGATTGATTCTTGATTGATCTTCAGATTCTCCACAAGAAACGCCACATATATTCTCAGAGTATTTAAGTACCAGAACTGTAACTGAATTATCAATTCTGTTGTTGTGATGTCAAGTCAGATGTCATGACATTACATCTAACATGTTTTCCTAGATGTTGAACTTTTTCAACACAACAAATAACCTAGATCACTTAGAATAGTTAGGTTATAAGTCACAGCTGTTACAAACATTCAACATATAACATAGTTACTTAATCAGTACTTAGTTTCAGGCGCGATGTCACATGCTGATGTTGTGACATCTTACATAACATGTTGGTCCAGATGTTGAACTTCTTCAACACCACATATTAAAACAACAGAGGGGATCTGGGTAAACTTGATTTCTTATTTGTTTTACAAATGAGGCCAACTCTCCAGCCAGGGCACTTACAATCTCCCCCTTTGGCAAATTTTGGCTAAAACAAATAAGTGCAAGTTGTATTTTGGGACCAGGCCACAACACAGTTGAGATGTTACAACATCTTGTCTAACATCTTCTTTTGTAGAGGCTGATGTCCTTTGAGCAAACAACAAACCTCTGTCGTCAACTGTGAGCAACTCCACTCCATCGATACCCCAAGAGGATTTCTTTTCTCCAGATTATTACTTGTGATCATGTAACTCAGATCACAAGTCACAACTATCCTCTTAACTCAGAACATAAGACACAACCAAAGTCACCTACTTAGGGATCATGTTGCTTTCTCCTGAGTCTTGCTGGACATTGCCGTTTGTTGCTTTCACCTGAGTCTCGCCTGAGACTGGGTCCCTATCTTTCTCCCCCTTTTTGGCCAGAATTTGACAAAGACTGCCCATACAGATCCATATCCATGCACAATTTTCCCAGATGCTAACAAACTTCATATTGCTGAAACCCTCTGATGAAGAGAAGGAATAGAGAGGGTCTTCATAAATAATGCAACTTTGGCATAGATAGTAACGACCTTGGTACTTTACTCTGGCAGTTTCAGTACCCTAGGACTGGTTTTAATGCAGGTACCTACCCTTGGGTTTGACCCTTTGACCATGTCAGGATGCCCTTTTTTTAAAACAGACATTTGTCTTTTAGAACAGACTACTTCCTTGTCTTAGGATCCCCTTTCCAAGAAACATCGTTGGTATATTACACTCATTTTCTCAAAGAGGATGGTTACTCCCTCTGAGTCATACAGCTGTACACACGTGGATAATAATCCATACTTCATCCAATTTTCCTCCTGTCTGTAGTTTTAGAGGAAATTAGGAGCAAAGTCATTACCAATGTGATGACATTCGGTCAGACATAGTCTTCTTCAGTTTTGAACACATCATTCCAATAGTTGATAAGGTGTCACACTTTATATCCTACGAGTTTGACGAAGACCTTTTGTACAAACCAATACTCCCCCTGTTAGGGACAATCACTTCTCCTCATGAGAACAAGTAGGACACATTCAATACTCAGTTGGACCTTCAATGCAGCTTCTGATTAAAGTAAATAAGACCCCTTGATGAATGGAAAACATAAGACGCATCTTCATGTCTTCAAGAGCGCACCCTCTGTTCAACAATATTGTTTGAACGCATTCATACTGTGAATCAAACTTTCTCGATAATAATCAGCTGTCATATATTGATTATCTTGATTCTCAGAATCCACTGCTGAGATAGACCAAATTCCACTGTTTGATTATCTCCTTCATGAATCAAATGTCACCTTCATGTTTATCAGACTTCTTCCAAAGATATTCTGATCTTCCAATTGAAATTTGAACTTCAGGCTACAAGTTATCACAAAAGGCTTAGATACACTGAGACAGGAACATGTAACAACTCCAAAGAGCTGCAAAGAAACGATCCTTTTGGAGGATCTAATCTTCAACTTCGTAGATCATCCTATCTTAAGTTGATGAGCCACTTCACCAAGCAAGAATCTGATGTTGAACCAAATGTCGCAGCATTATGTTATAACATCTAGTTGTTGAATTCAGCTCCAGACTGATCCAAGTGACCATCATCAAGATCATGATGTCTTCTTCTTCTTTAAGTCTGAACATGTTTCCAGGAAACCTTTTCAAGGATCAAACGATTTTTGCTGTCACCAAGGAGATAGATCTAAGGTATCACTCTTCCTTTGATTCTTCACAGGGTCTAGAAGAAGGAATGTTCCCACATCTTTAAGAACATCAGTTATCTTGAACCCCAAGGATAATCAATTAAGTACTTGTACTTGTCACTAATAGCAATTGATCATAGATCCTTCCCATTATCCAGTAAGATACTTTCATCATTTGAATACTTTGACATACTCTTCGTGTGTTAATATCTTCTTCTTGCAAGCTCTTTCTTTGAGAGACCAAAGAGTTGAGATATCTAGGTTGCCACCCTTGACTCAAGAAAATAGAATTTTCTCTGAACAAACTCTACTTACTTCAACCGACTTGAGACTCCTACCAGATCAGATTCATCATTAGGAATGAGAGAGATGAATCCTTCCTTGCAAATATGTCACACAACAACCAGAACCCATGTGACATAGGTCAACAGCTAGCTAAACACCAGGCTGAACTAATGTGAGGAGGTTAACCAAATCTCCCCCTCAAGCTATCAGTCATGGAAGCTCCACACAAAATATCCATGCATGTGCACAAACGTCTCGACATGACATATGACATCCCTACCAGATCTACTTAACTCCAAGAGCTATACCTTAACCAAACTCTGAATCTTCATATTCAAGACTCTTGATCCCAATCTACTTCTATGAAGGAGCAATAGTGCTGCACCATCATTGGCTTTTATTAACCAGTGAGCTTATCTTTCTTCACACCATAGTACTTCAGGAAACAATTTCTCAGCCCTGACCAGCTTTACTTCTAGAGTTCTGACTCCTAAAGTAACCTTCGGGTGTACACAGACATAGTTGACTTTACCATTGTCAACTTTGCACATGCAGATGTCTCCTCTTCCAAGTCAGGAGTAGGTTTCAAACAAAGGTATCCCTTTGTTTGACACCCGAAACATATGCTCTTCAACTAGTAGCTGCATCCTTGTTCCACCATCACATAGAACATCAGTTACATCACCTTGGAACAAGGCCCTCCTTGAAATTCTTCAAGGTCTTCATATAACACTAATCCGTGATTATGTGATTCTTACCATCCTGAACGAAGAACGTCTTCATGAGTGGACTTGAGAGGACTCAAGTATCTGTGACATCTTCAATAGTTTATGTTGAATTCTTGAATACAATGGCCTTCAATTCATAAGAGGGGAAACACATCAGAGCTTGAGTTTTGCCAGGTATTACACAGCGGAAGAACATAATACACCCCAATCTTTGCACACACACTCCACCAGACTAGCCTTCAAAAATAGACCAAGTCTGATTATGGTTCAAACCTAGCATGACTACTACACACAACTTCAGGCGTACACACATCCTAAGTTTGAAAATAAATCAAACCTAGAGCAGCTATCACACACCCAGGCCAAATGCCAATCACCAGAGACAGGTACACACAATTCCTGTCAAGAATAGTCCATCCTCCCACTTCAAGGGACCATTCAGGGAAATAGCAAACCATTCCAGGTTACAATCTTCAGTACTAAAATTGACCTTGTAGATACCAGAAAGTATCACCCATGGATCTCATCCAGAAATAGAACAGGATGCCTGCTCTGATACCAATTGAAATTCTGGTATATGCCAGTCTTCAGATGTTATACTCAATGTCTAAGCATCTGATATGACATAATAAATACACTGCAAGGTAGATACCCAATTTCAATGATTCAATGCTGAAGAGTAACATAGGCTCAGTTTAACCAAGCTGAGCCAGATCTATTTTGAAGGTGCAGAGGATAGAACACCGATGTGCCTAGTTCTGTTCATCTGTGGCACACGATCTGCAGAGAGCAAACAGTCTTTGCAGTTCTGTTTCTTCTGCACAGATATCAGCATGATGTCTTAACATGTTCTGAGACATCATCTGTTACAACATTACAGTTTTACCTTGTTGTATAACAGACAGAATTATAAAGTATTGAAGGTAAAAACACAAATCAGTTGTTGACCCAGTTCGGTGTAATACACCTACTCTGGGGGCATACCAAGCCAGGAAGAAGATCCACTATTAGCAATATTAATTCAGGACTAAACTTCACAAGTTCCCATCCTTCACTTAATCATCTACCCAGTGCAACCTATACATAGGAACTCCTAGATAGAAACCTACCAGTTTCCATTCCTATTGTCGCAACAACAGAAGTCTTACTCCTACTCAAGAAGCAGTGCCCTCCCACTTGGTTTCCTACATTACAATGAATATGAAGTAATGCAGAAAATACTTAGACTTGCTTCACAGCTTCATCTAAGAACACTCAAACTCTTACCTACAGGTTTCGAGTTACTTACATGGTAACCTTGCCACAGACCGACAGGTTTACCTAACAGGACACCCCTAATGTTACATTATGTGTCTCTCTTAAACCCTAGGTTACAATCTGCTATTTATAACCTATTACCTAACTCAGCAAGTTTTTCTCCTTGCTGTTACAACTCAGCAGCAAACTTCTCCTATAATCAAGGTCTTCAATCTTCTAGTTCCTAAAATATCTCCATATTTAGAAACAGTATTTTCTTCAAATATTCTGATTGATTCTTGATTGATCTTCAGATTCTCCACAAGAAACGCCACATATATTCTCAGAGTATTTAAGTACCAGAACTGTAACTGAATTATCAATTCTGTTGTTGTGATGTCAAGTCAGATGTCATGACATTACATCTAACATGTTTTCCTAGATGTTGAACTTTTTCAACACAACAAATAACCTAGATCACTTAGAATAGTTAGGTTATAAGTCACAGCTGTTACAAACATTCAACATATAACATAGTTACTTAATCAGTACTTAGTTTCAGGCGCGATGTCACATGCTGATGTTGTGACATCTTACATAACATGTTGGTCCAGATGTTGAACTTCTTCAACACCACATATTAAAACAACAGAGGGGATCTGGGTAAACTTGATTTCTTATTTGTTTTACAAATGAGGCCAACTCTCCAGCCAGGGCACTTACAATCTCCCCCTTTGGCAAATTTTGGCTAAAACAAATAAGTGCAAGTTGTATTTTGGGACCAGGCCACAACACAGTTGAGATGTTACAACATCTTGTCTAACATCTTCTTTTGTAGAGGCTGATGTCCTTTGAGCAAACAACAAACCTCTGTCGTCAACTGTGAGCAACTCCACTCCATCGATGCCCCAAGAGGATTTCTTTTCTCCAGATTATTACTTGTGATCATGTAACTCAGATCACAAGTCACAACTATCCTCTTAACTCAGAACATAAGACACAACCAAAGTCACCTACTTAGGGATCATGTTGCTTTCTCCTGAGTCTTGCTGGACATTGCCGTTTGTTGCTTTCACCTGAGTCTCGCCTGAGACTGGGTCCCTATCTTTCTCCCCCTTTTTGGCCAGAATTTGACAAAGACTGCCCATACAGATCCATATCCATGCACAATTTTCCCAGATGCTAACAAACTTCATATTGCTGAAACCCTCTGATGAAGAGAAGGAATAGAGAGGGTCTTCATAAATAATGCAACTTTGGCATAGATAGTAACGACCTTGGTACTTTACTCTGGCAGTTTCAGTACCCTAGGACTGGTTTTAATGCAGGTACCTACCCTTGGGTTTGACCCTTTGACCATGTCAGGATGCCCTTTTTTTAAAACAGACATTTGTCTTTTAGAACAGACTACTTCCTTGTCTTAGGATCCCCTTTCCAAGAAACATCGTTGGTATATTACACTCATTTTCTCAAAGAGGATGGTTACTCCCTCTGAGTCATACAGCTGTACACACGTGGATAATAATCCATACTTCATCCAATTTTCCTCCTGTCTGTAGTTTTAGAGGAAATTAGGAGCAAAGTCATTACCAATGTGATGACATTCGGTCAGACATAGTCTTCTTCAGTTTTGAACACATCATTCCAATAGTTGATAAGGTGTCACACTTTATATCCTACGAGTTTGACGAAGACCTTTTGTACAAACCAATACTCCCCCTGTTAGGGACAATCACTTCTCCTCATGAGAACAAGTAGGACACATTCAATACTCAGTTGGACCTTCAATGCAGCTTCTGATTAAAGTAAATAAGACCCCTTGATGAATGGAAAACATAAGACGCATCTTCATGTCTTCAAGAGCGCACCCTCTGTTCAACAATATTGTTTGAACGCATTCATACTGTGAATCAAACTTTCTCGATAATAATCAGCTGTCATATATTGATTATCTTGATTCTCAGAATCCACTGCTGAGATAGACCAAATTCCACTGTTTGATTATCTCCTTCATGAATCAAATGTCACCTTCATGTTTATCAGACTTCTTCCAAAGATATTCTGATCTTCCAATTGAAATTTGAACTTCAGGCTACAAGTTATCACAAAAGGCTTAGATACACTGAGACAGGAACATGTAACAACTCCAAAGAGCTGCAAAGAAACGATCCTTTTGGAGGATCTAATCTTCAACTTCGTAGATCATCCTATCTTAAGTTGATGAGCCACTTCACCAAGCAAGAATCTGATGTTGAACCAAATGTCGCAGCATTATGTTATAACATCTAGTTGTTGAATTCAGCTCCAGACTGATCCAAGTGACCATCATCAAGATCATGATGTCTTCTTCTTCTTTAAGTCTGAACATGTTTCCAGGAAACCTTTTCAAGGATCAAACGATTTTTGCTGTCACCAAGGAGATAGATCTAAGGTATCACTCTTCCTTTGATTCTTCACAGGGTCTAGAAGAAGGAATGTTCCCACATCTTTAAGAACATCAGTTATCTTGAACCCCAAGGATAATCAATTAAGTACTTGTACTTGTCACTAATAGCAATTGATCATAGATCCTTCCCATTATCCAGTAAGATACTTTCATCATTTGAATACTTTGACATACTCTTCGTGTGTTAATATCTTCTTCTTGCAAGCTCTTTCTTTGAGAGACCAAAGAGTTGAGATATCTAGGTTGCCACCCTTGACTCAAGAAAATAGAATTTTCTCTGAACAAACTCTACTTACTTCAACCGACTTGAGACTCCTACCAGATCAGATTCATCATTAGGAATGAGAGAGATGAATCCTTCCTTGCAAATATGTCACACAACAACCAGAACCCATGTGACATAGGTCAACAGCTAGCTAAACACCAGGCTGAACTAATGTGAGGAGGTTAACCAAATCTCCCCCTCAAGCTATCAGTCATGGAAGCTCCACACAAAATATCCATGCATGTGCACAAACGTCTCGACATGACATATGACATCCCTACCAGATCTACTTAACTCCAAGAGCTATACCTTAACCAAACTCTGAATCTTCATATTCAAGACTCTTGATCCCAATCTACTTCTATGAAGGAGCAATAGTGCTGCACCATCATTGGCTTTTATTAACTAGTGAGCTTATCTTTCTTCACACCATAGTACTTCAGGAAACAATTTCTCAGCCCTGACCAGCTTTACTTCTAGAGTTCTGACTCCTAAAGTAACCTTCGGGTGTACACAGACATAGTTGACTTTACCATTGTCAACTTTGCACATGCAGATGTCTCCTCTTCCAAGTCAGGAGTAGGTTTCAAACAAAGGTATCCCTTTGTTTGACACCCGAAACATATGCTCTTCAACTAGTAGCTGCATCCTTGTTCCACCATCACATAGAACATCAGTTACATCACCTTGGAACAAGGCCCTCCTTGAAATTCTTCAAGGTCTTCATATAACACTAATCCGTGATTATGTGATTCTTACCATCCTGAACGAAGAACGTCTTCATGAGTGGACTTGAGAGGACTCAAGTATCTGTGACATCTTCAATAGTTTATGTTGAATTCTTGAATACAATGGCCTTCAATTCATAAGAGGGGAAACACATCAGAGCTTGAGTTTTGCCAGGTATTACACAGCGGAAGAACATAATACACCCCAATCTTTGCACACACACTCCACCAGACTAGCCTTCAAAAATAGACCAAGTCTGATTATGGTTCAAACCTAGCATGACTACTACACACAACTTCAGGCGTACACACATCCTAAGTTTGAAAATAAATCAAACCTAGAGCAGCTATCACACACCCAGGCCAAATGCCAATCACCAGAGACAGGTACACACAATTCCTGTCAAGAATAGTCCATCCTCCCACTTCAAGGGACCATTCAGGGAAATAGCAAACCATTCCAGGTTACAATCTTCAGTACTAAAATTGACCTTGTAGATACCAGAAAGTACCACCCATGGATCTCATCCAGAAATAGAACAGGATGCCTGCTCTGATACCAATTGAAATTCTGGTATATGCCAGTCTTCAGATGTTATACTCAATGTCTAAGCATCTGATATGACATAATAAATACACTGCAAGGTAGATACCCAATTTCAATGATTCAATGCTGAAGAGTAACATAGGCTCAGTTTAACCAAGCTGAGCCAGATCTATTTTGAAGGTGCAGAGGATAGAACACCGATGTGCCTAGTTCTGTTCATCTGTGGCACACGATCTGCAGAGAGCAAACAGTCTTTGCAGTTCTGTTTCTTCTGCACAGATATCAGCATGATGTCTTAACATGTTCTGAGACATCATCTGTTACAACATTACAGTTTTACCTTGTTGTATAACAGACAGAATTATAAAGTATTGAAGGTAAAAACACAAATCAGTTGTTGACCCAGTTCGGTGTAATACACCTACTCTGGGGGCATACCAAGCCAGGAAGAAGATCCACTATTAGCAATATTAATTCAGGACTAAACTTCACAAGTTCCCATCCTTCACTTAATCATCTACCCAGTGCAACCTATACATAGGAACTCCTAGATAGAAACCTACCAGTTTCCATTCCTATTGTCGCAACAACAGAAGTCTTACTCCTACTCAAGAAGCAGTGCCCTCCCACTTGGTTTCCTACATTACAATGAATATGAAGTAATGCAGAAAATACTTAGACTTGCTTCACAGCTTCATCTAAGAACACTCAAACTCTTACCTACAGGTTTCGAGTTACTTACATGGTAACCTTGCCACAGACCGACAGGTTTACCTAACAGGACACCCCTAATGTTACATTATGTGTCTCTCTTAAACCCTAGGTTACAATCTGCTATTTATAACCTATTACCTAACTCAGCAAGTTTTTCACCTTGCTGTTACAACTCAGCAGCAAACTTCTCCTATAATCAAGGTCTTCAATCTTCTAGTTCCTAAAATATCTCCATATTTAGAAACAGTATTTTCTTCAAATATTCTGATTGATTCTTGATTGATCTTCAGATTCTCCACAAGAAACGCCACATATATTCTCAGAGTATTTAAGTACCAGAACTGTAACTGAATTATCAATTCTGTTGTCGTGATGTCAAGTCAGATGTCATGACATTACATCTAACATGTTTTCCTAGATGTTGAACTTTTTCAACACAACAAATAACCTAGATCACTTAGAATAGTTAGGTTATAAGTCACAGCTGTTACAAACATTCAACATATAACATAGTTACTTAATCAGTACTTAGTTTCAGGCGCGATGTCACATGCTGATGTTGTGACATCTTACATAACATGTTGGTCCAGATGTTGAACTTCTTCAACACCACATATTAAAACAACAGAGGGGATCTGGGTAAACTTGCTTTCTTATTTGTTTTACAAATGAGGCCAACTCTCCAGCCAGGGCACTTACAAACGATACGAAGTACTTCAACTAAAGCAGAAAAATTTCAACTTCTGACATTTTCTTGTTTACCCCGTGAGATCCTTGAAAACACTGCATACATATATCATACATATCATTGCATAACAAGTCTTCTAGTACAGGTCTCTCATGTTCTCGCTGTTTATTTCAGCAATGGCTTTCCAACAAGACAACAGAGATCTCCAAACTCAAGAAGCTCAGTTCAGGGAAATGTTCCCAAACATATCCAAGGGGAAGGAAGAGTTGAAAACACTCCTCGCTAGGAACATGGTCAAGAAAAGTCCTGATGACAATAGGGAAGAACGGCTGGAACAACTGCAAGCTGAGGTAGATGCAATTAGAACCCAGATGATGGGGCAGATGGCTCTTATCCAAGGCCTAGTCCAGGGACAAGAAGAGCTGAGAGCCATCATCAACCAACTTCATCAAGACGGATACAACAGTATGAAGCAAACAGTCGAGGCCGGGGACCAAGTCATTGATCAACCTCCAAGAAGTTAAAAGGTTGGTTTGGTGAAGAGTGGACCTTTCCAAATTGCTACCACGTCACAGGTCTAACAACAACCTCGCCAAAAACAAAGGGTTAACCAGAGTAAGCCAGATATACCCAAAAGGCAGTTTACCAAACTCAACGTGTCACTGTCTCAAGCTTTGCAACACCTGTTGGGGATTAATCTGATTACGTTGATAGGACCTCATCTGAATCCTAAGACTTCCTCTCCTAACTACAATCTGGATGCAAGGTGTGCTTATCATTCAGGCAGCCCGGGGCACGATACTAACGATTGTTGGGCACTGAAATACAAGATTCAGAATATGATTGACGCCAAGGAGATTGAATTCGACCCTCCTGAGACTCCCAACGTGATTACTGCTCCCCTGCCAAAACATGGCTAGGATTGAAAGCATTTTTGTTCATTTGAATTCTCAAGTTGTATTTTCTTTGTTTATTCGAACAATTATTGTCATGTCAAAACTTTGTTATTTCATTAATGCATTACACATGTTTGTCTTGAATTAATCTGTTTTCACTATGCTTAAACTTCTTTATACTTCCTTTTCATGATATTCAACTCTCGATTAAAAGCTCAAAGCCTTAGAGGGAGGATGACGAAAACGACCATAATCTCTACAGTATGCTTTTGAACAGACCTTGCTTACGATGTACAGGCATTGTTTCAAATCCTAAACAGTGGATTTATAAGGAAGATAATCCCTAGTCAACCCCTTTGAGCCAAAGAAGTAGGAGTTTTTCTTTCACACAAATTAAAACCCTTAATCACAACCTGGGGAAGGGTAGTTTTCTCGGTTAATTCAGGTGCGCATTCAGTCGTAATCTTCCGCTTCGTACAAAACGAATGACATCGAAGACGTCCTTCCAAAACAAAAGACGGTGATGGTTCCGCATAATCATCAAGACAAGAAGTCAGTATCTCTTGAAATAAAAGCCCATTAAGTCAAAACCTATGAAAGAGACTTAAGGAAAAAAAACTAGGGCATCCCGCTGACTGTAATCACAAAAAGAAATAGTTCAGGCAAAAGACGGGGATAATAAAACCAAAAATAAAGAGGCCCTACAAATCCTCGACAAAAAAGATTACAAAAATGACTGCCTATGCAAAACAAACTTTCAGTACCCGAACCATTACCGGAACATCAAGCACAGTACTTCAGGACCCAACTGGGATTCTAAACGCGTAATTAGCTGAGCATATGACTGAAGGACATCACGAAGAACGGGTGGGTACAAATAAATTTTGAGCTTTTATCCTTTGTTTCTTAAACCGTGAACCAGGCCATGTTATTACCCTTAAAAGTCCTAGCTGAAGCATGGGTTAGTTTGAGAGCATATTGTTACAAAGGTATCCTGACTCCTGTAGGACTTATTACGAATCCTGAGTTGATATCACATTCTTGAAAATTTTGTTTTACTACGTAAAACACATTTTCAATAACATTTCAAGACAGACATGAGTTTGCATACTTTAAATGACATTGCTTGCATATGACTAGTTGTTTGACAGCAGAGAAATCCGCACAATGGATATTCAATGAATAGACATCCTCTCAATGGACAAAATCACCTCAGCAGGAAAGACACTTCCAATAACAGGTCTTCCATAAGCAAGGTGCATGACATGATGTCTAACACAGCTGGGGCAGTCTCTCCAAAAGTTCCAAATAATCAGGGGCATATCTCCATCTGAATCACTTAGGGCATTACGTACGCATTCCAGCAACGAATCATGTGCCATCAAGAAAACATCTTGACAGTACTACAACACAACACTATGGATGGTGACAACTCCCTACATCCTGAGAACATGGACATAGTTAGAAAATACCACGCATGAAAAAGACCTGCTAGGTCGAATGGCCTAGGAAAAAATAAGGGCATCCCGGTGAACCAAAAAAGTTCGGGCAAAAATTAGGGATAAAAACAAAAAAATCTGTATACCCGACAAGTCGAAAACTTGAAAACGCGGCTTGGGCAAAAAAGGGTATCCTAGTGAACTGAAAATTTGAAAAGACAGTCCAGGAAAAAGTTAGGGATCAAAGCGTACGACCATGTCCCGTCATCTTGTCACTGGCCTACCAGTAGAAGAATTATCATTCTGATCGGCAGTTACCAAGCACCTCATGAGTTGGGATAACACTAAAGCCACCCACAAAGCCTCTACAGGTACTTTCTCCAGTAGGTACAGGGGAAGAAAAGTCCTGATGCAAAGTCATTGTCGTATCCTCAGCATACGACCCTGTGACGTCTACACTCCCCACAGAGTAGAGGCAACAAAAGCTTTGACATCGGCTTCCCCAAACAGGAGTTACTATCTTCAGCCAAGTCCCTTCAGAAAATCGACATCTATGTTCCCCAGCCAAATTTTGTAATCGCAAGCGGTTCATATAGTTTTCTCCCGAGCAGAGTTTATTTTTCTGAATACAGAAACTCAATCCCCGGCAGAGTTTCAGCTATGGAAGTTCATCCTCCAACAGATTCGTTCTCCCGCAGATTTAATCTCAAGTAGAGTCTCTCTCCCCGACAGAATATCCGTAAACAAGGAGCAAATCTCCAGCAGAGTCATCTTCGTTCGTCATCCCCAATGGAAGTAGAAGAACCACTTTTTCTACAACGGTCAGGAATTCAATTTCCGGTACTCTCCAGCAGCAGTCCGGGATCTATTTTCCCAGACTCGGACATTTCACAATAGCATTTCATGTTCATACATCGTGACGTGCGCACACATATCGCATACAACATAATCTCATTTATTTTGAGAACATCATCATACAATGCATTTCATGCATCACATATAAATAATCATGTACCTTTTTCAGGAAAGATGGTTATCATCAACAATTTCCAGCAAGTCCAAGATTAGCTCCTGAAACTAAACAGAGTAATTATCTGCGCGACAAAGGCAGCTTTACCCGGGTTCGTCATAAAGCAATCTTACATGGGTTTCTCCTAAATGCAGCTTCACACGAGTTTATCCTGAAAAACCTTACACGGGTCCCTTCTCATACATCTCCAAATAAAGTTTCACACGAACTTATCACGAAGCAACCTTACCTAGGTTCCTTCTCGGTTCCGATATAGTTTTACCCAGACTCCTCACGAAGTAACCTTACCTAGGTTCCTTCTCGGTTCCGATGCAGTTTTACCCAAACTCCCTACGAAGAAATCTTACCTAGGTTCCTTCTCGGTTCAGATGCATTTTTACCCAAACTCCCCACGAAGAAACCTTACCTAGGTTCCTTCTCGGTTCTGATGTAGTTTTACCCAAACTCCCTACGAAGCAACCTTACCTAGGTTCCTTCTCGGTTCAGATGCAGTTTTACCCAAACTCCCCACGAAGCAAACTTACCTAGGTTCCTTTTCGGTTCCGATGTAACTTTACCCAAACTCCCTACGAAGCAACCTTACCTAGGTTCCTTCTCGGTTCAGATGCATTTTTACCCAAACTCCCCACGAAGCAACCTTACCTAGGTTCCTTCTCGGTTTCGATGTAGTTTTACCTAAACTCCCTACGAATCAACCTTACCTAGGTTCCTTCTCGGTTCCGATGCAGTTTTACCCAAACTCCCTACGAAGAAACCTTACATAGGTTCCTTCTCAGTTAAGATGCAGTTTTACCCAAACTCCCCACGAAGCAACCTTACCTAGGTTCCTTCTCGGTTCCGATATAGTTTTACCCAAAATCACGACGAAGCAACCTTACCTAGGTTCCTTCTTGGTTCCGATGTAGTTTTACCCAAACTCCATACGAAGTAACCTTACCTAGCTTCCTTCTCGGTTCCGATGCAGTTTTACCCAAACTCCCTATGAAGCAACCTTACCTAGGTTCCTTCTTGGTTCAGATGCAGTTTTACCCAAACTCCTCAAGAAGCAACCTTATCTAGGTTCCTTCTCGGTTCCGATGTAGTTTTATCCAAACTCCCTACGAAGCAACCTTACCTAACTTCCTTCTCGGTTCAGATGCAGTTTTACCCAAACTCCCCACAAAGCAACCTTACATAGGTTCCTTCTCGGTTCAGATGCGATTTTACCCAAACTCATCTTGAAGTAACACTACGACCCAGGTTCCTTTTCATAGCCTTACTATCCAGGCTTTCATTTCGAAGTAACCCTACGACCCAAGTTCCTTATCATAGCCCTACTATCCAGGCTTTCATTTTGATGTAACCCTAATATCCAGGTTCCTTCCCATAAGTCCTACTATCCAGGCTTTCATCTCGAAGTAACCCTACTATCCAGGTTCCTTCCCATAAGCCCTACCATCCAGGATTTCATCTTGAAGTAACCCTACTATCCAGGTTCCTTCCCATAAGCCCTACTATCCATGCTTTCATCTCGAAGTAATCCTACGACCCAACTTCCTTCTCATAGCCCTATTATCCAGGCTTTCATTTCGAAGTAACCCTACGATCCAGGTTCCTTCTCATAGCCCTAATATCCAGGCTTTCATTTTGAAGCAACCCTACTATCCAGGTTCCTTCTTTCTTATCTCCAGACAACAATTTACAACACTATAAGACCTGGACCCAACCAGACACAAACGGTTTCACATTTCCCCAGTAAGTCGCTGTGCAGCCTGGACCCTGACCAGATAGGCAGTTTACTTCCACCTCCTCAATCAGAAGTTAATTCCCCGGTAGATTAATGGACAACCGAAGCTCGTATACTCTATTTCCCAGGATATAAATCAACATTCCCTGACGAAGTTCTCCTCAACAACAGGTACAGAGTATCTCGCAAAGGAATCTCTTATGCGATCAATATCTTTTTTTGGATGGCATCTTTAAGCCCATCTCCAACGATTATATGTCAACTTCCAAATGGCATCTGTAAGGCCATTCCCGATATCACCAATCAGTATTACTCCATGCGAGTGCAAATTTCTGGGCACTCTAGTGTTCAATCATCTTCCACCTTCAGATCACGAAAGGCAGACCAGCCAATCTACATCCTCAGGTTTAATAAGACTGAACAGGGGCAGCTGTTGCACCCCAAAATTTTCCCTCTCATTTTACTCAACACATGATCATTGAGGTCCTCAATTTGCCCAAGGATGCCTAAGGATTGACCAGACAAATCCTCCTCCTAAGACAATGAGCCTCAAACTAGGGTTTCAATTTTTATCAATATGTTTGAGTTCCAATGGTCCCAAATGATTTCCATTTCCCTAATATGTTCTCAAGATCATCCATGTCAAGTATCATGCCTTGCACAAGAAGTTGCTCAGTCAATTGCTCAAATGCCTAAAAATCAATTGTACTAAGTCAAAAGTCAATTGTGGTCCTCATGCAGTCAAACTTCAAGATTTTTGGTCAACATCAACATTTTAAAGTAACATCCATCATTTGATCAAGGGTTGATCATGATTCCTCAAGGAATGCGCCTAATTCATCAAAACTCAAAAGTTGTTAAATTAGGGTTCCTATAAGAAAAGTCAACCAAAATTTGACCAGACATAACTTTCTCATACTTTATCAGAAAATTCACATCCAAGGATCATTTTTAAGATAATCCAATTCCCTATAACTCATCTTCAGCCCTCAAGTTCAAGAAATGCAGTCATGAAAAGATATAAATTCAGACATTATAGGTCCTTTTCAAAAGTCAACAAAACCACCTTTTGGGTCAAAGCTTCTTACATGAACATGGAAGATCCAATTGAGATGAAACTAAAATTTTTCTTAGGGGACATCCTAATATTTCTAAAAAGTCCAAGAAAACCCTCATAGGGTTAAAATTGAGAGAGATATGCATTATCAAAGTTGGCCAATTTTTAAAAAAATGCATGAAGCAAATATTTACCAAACTTGGATTTTTTCCAAATGGGCCTATCTTTTCAAGTTTGGAACTCATTCCTAACATGGTCCACAACCTCTAAGCCCATCCATACATTTTTCTACTATTTATGCTATTTATTTTCATATTTTATTCATTAAAATTCAGAATTAAATAAATAAATAATAGAAATAATGTAAATTTTGATGCGAATCCATTTTGGGCAAGTTTTATCCTGGTTTATGTCAATTGATTTCGTGCAATAACCCTTGAAATATGTCCAGGTTCATCCCCATGTGGAAATGGCATAAAATCATCAAATATGGCATTTTTTTTCAAATTTTGGTCATGGTCTTAAAACACAACATTATGAGGGAGATTCACTCCATGATTTATTGTCTCCTCATTCTCCTCTATAAATCTAGATCCATACAAGCTTGAAACACACGAAATTCCTCACTAAAAATCTCTCAAAAAGCTCTTCAAAAAGCTCTCCAAAAGCTCTTCAAAAAGCTCTCCAGAAATCAAAGAATTAGTGCAAGTCATATCTCGAGGTTCCGGTTTCTCTCAATTGACATCAAGCCTAAAACCATCCTCTTGAAGTCCTCAGGAGTCTTACAAGGCCCAAGAGCAATCCATCACACGCCTAGAACGCCCCCATTTGACAACACCGATTTGGTAAAATTTTAAACTTCGAATCTCTAATTTTAATCACATTTCATGTCATGCTAACGTTTGTTTGAGTTTATATAGAACATTTATGGATGATTGAATCAGAGGTTCCACACAAGAATCTGAAAACACCATGGTTAGGGCATGAAGCTTTCGAAGATTCGGGCCTAGGGATTTTTGATGATTGCACCCCCTATTTACTTTTGCTACTAGGCCCATCTTTATTTTCTTATTTTATTCATTTCATTTATTTCTTTTAATCCTTTTTTTATATTTTAATCAATAAACAAATATAAAAATCACATAAAAATAGATTTAGGATTTTTCTTAATTAAATTTTAATTTTTGTAAATTAATTAACTAATCACTTTAACTTTTTTTTTAAATTAAAATTAATAGAACTTAGGTTTATTTTCATTTTAATTCATTTTCCTTTTCGTAACAAAAATACCAAAAAAATATAGAATTAATTTCTTTTTCATGTTTCTTTAATAATTAACTTTTTTTTTAAAATATAGATCTAGATAATTTTTTTAACTTAAACTATTTTCATAAATTAAAACAAAAAACAACAAAAAGATTTTTTATATCTTGGGATTTTTAGACGTCTTTTCAAATTTGCACGTTATTATTCTTTCACACTTCCTTTTATTATTGTAACTGTTAATTGGGATGTAATAGATGATTAGTAAGACCTTTACCACTTTTATTTATTTTCCCCCCAGTTTTGGATATGTACATAATCCCCCTCCCCGAAGCCTTGTAATAGCTAGGTTTTATATTTCTGCACTTTTAAATTACTGTAATTATTAACTGCTAGATGTATGACTAATAGGATTGTATGGCAAGAATAATCAAACATTAGCTAACTTAACACAAGACTAAAATAACTGAACATAACACACCTGGCACATATGCACCCTTAGGGTATATCTCACTTGGTTGCTTCGGAAAATAATGGTCATGTCCCTCAAACGTAGGGATATCTTAGCAATGACCTGCAATTCAAAGTCGTCATAAAGATCATAGTCCCTCATTGTCCCTCGAGTTGCCTACGAGAAATGATATTATGATGATAGTGTAGCGGTAGAAATGTTCAAGACTAAGCCATTGGATTGACTAGACTTTATACAAATCAAAATAAAAATCGCCGCCGCGCTTTATTGTTTCCAAAGGAATGGGAAAAGAGCGAATAACCCAAAAAAGGGGGAAATATTGAAGGTAAGGGGGTTGGTTATGCAAAGGGAAGGTATTAGCACCCTAAACATCTACAGTACTCCGCAGGAACCTCTTTGTAAAATCTGTATATTTTGGCTATAAAAATGTGTTATATAGAAAATGGATAGTGGAGGTGAGAAGATAAGTATTTTTTAATGATTTTTGCACCCGCTGCGATTGCGAACCTTTAGTGCCTACGTACCACCTTTCGTGCAATAGGGGATCAGGGTACACGTAGTTCCTATTTTAAAAGTTTGAAACACAAGTGTGTTGGTTAATTTTAGGAGATAAGACATTATCGTCATTGTCCGTGTGGAAAACATACTTACTACCCACAATCATGAGAAAGGAGAATTTGCATCATCTCAAAGTGGAGGATATGGCTTGGATTTTAAAATCAACAATGCCTCACTCAACATCCAAGTGGAAAATATCTCACTTCACTACATATTGTAAAATTATAGTTGTTTGCATCACTACAAGGATTGACAAGAGTCTAACCTTTTGAGAAAAGTTTAAGGATAAAAACCAAAGTGGCAAAATGGTTTGAAATGAGATTGGTTGACTTTTAGTCTTCTCATAAAAAATGTCAAAGTATTATTAAATTGATTGGAGTTTATTTATGAAAAGATTTTGAAAATGCATGGACCTAAGTCCAAGTTTATTATGAAAGTGGTTTATGTTTCAAAACAAGAAGAGTTTTAAAAAGGAGGGAGAAGATTTTTGAAATTAAAGAAGATGGGAGGAGAAGAAGAGACTATCCTAACACATAAGGTGAAAGCTAAGGATAAGGACCATCTAACTAACAAGAAGCCAAAACTTGACATTATGAGCCAAGATAGAATTACCATTCTTTGGATTGGAACCAAGTAAGCAAAGATACTAGACCTCTTGAGAGAACCAAACTTCAAGTGTATTAAGTCTTCACAAAAATTGGGCAGAGTAACAGTTGTATACGGGTGAATTCCAGATTATAAACAAAGGATGCAATCACAAAAACCTGCACACAAAAACAAACAAGCAACCCAATGTCTTGAGGTAAACCTCAAGAGCTCCATACAAAATAATTAGATAAGATCACAAGGTCTCCAAGATAGGCCAAGGTTTCTAATCCTAAGTCCAAGAAAAAGTCCCATGCTCCACGATGCCAAGGATAGTAACCAAATAGTCCAAGTATCATTAAGAGTTTTTTAGGGTTTAAGTTGATTATTAAGTATCTTAGGAAAAGAAAAAGAAAAGCTCAAGTGAGCAAAGTAAAAATGACAAGAATATAAATGCTCAAATGAGCAAAGATGAAAAATGGCATGAAATGAAAAATGCTAAAAATAAATAGTACATAAAGCATAAAAGAATAAAGGCATAAAAATAAACAAGTCAATAATTAGTGGTTAGTTGGATGACCATCTAGAAACTTACATTTGGAACTCATTAGAGGATTGGTAGAACCAAATCCTCCACACAACAAGTTGCATTTTCTTTTTGTCAAGTATATCATCCATTTGGAATTCTCACAAGTACAATTTAATGATCAACGATGTTTAAGTGATCCGCGTTGACCAAAGGTATTGTAGATCCATTAGAGGATTGGTAAAACCAAAGCCTCCACACAATGAATCTCAAAGTTATTGGATCAAAGAGATCAAATTAACATACTTGGGCTTGCAATCATAAGTTTGGGCCACGAATGATCATTTATTCGAATCGGGATAAAATTTAGCGCTATGTTAAGCAATCGTAAGTGGACTTATATAGAAGTCGCACCTATTTTGAGGTCGGTCAATAGCAATCTATACACCATTTGTTTTGAGACATGATATAGAGATCATGCTCTAACAACATTTAGTGCAATGAGAAGGGGATGAGATGAAGAGGAATTAGGGTAAAAGAGAAACCACTTTTGAATTAAAAATTTAATCAAGCTATTATTAAAATCATTCATCCATTTTGGTGGAGTTGAACTCAACACCTAAGATCCAATGATGTTAATAAAGCCATGAAAATTCTGGCTACAGATACTCAATGTCACGTCCAATGTTATGACACCGTATCTGACTTACTATATGACAGCAAATACAAAAGCAGTAAATAACACAGTCAATTGTTTACCCAGTTCAGTGTGCAACAACACCTACTCTGGGGGCTACCAAGCCAGGGAGAGAATCCACTATAAGAGATGTTAATTCAGGAATAAACCAACCAGTTTATCTCCTTCACTTAAGACCTACCCAATGCAATTCTAATCTAAGTACAACTTAAACCTGAGTTCCTACTCACTCCCCCTCAATCACAGCAGTGATACATAAACAAATTTGACTTGAGAATTGTTGAAGACACTTTTCAAAACACACACTTGATTAAGCTTCACAGCTTTTTAATCAAGTAACACAATCACTCGTGCTTCACAGCTTTGAGTGATGTACACAACTAACTTGACTCTGCTTCACAGCTTTAGTCAAGCAACATTCAAACACTCTTGCTTCAAAGCTTTGAGTGCTACACAACCCTTACAATTGAAACCTATTCCAAGACACTTATCACAACGATAACTGCTTGGAGTACAATAAACAAATCTATACAGATTACACACTTGATCTTCTAATCAATCAGCAGGGATGCCTTCAAAAACCGCAGCTCTGTTGAATATCTAGCAGCTGCAACTTCAGTTAGGGTTTCCAAAAACCTAGGGTTGATTCCTTTTGACCTAATGACCAGGTCACAGTACTTTGTTGATCAGGTTAGGATTGAGCGAGGTTACTCCTCAGAAAACGCAGGATTCTGTTTAAGAAGGGCTGAGTTATTTCCTGAAAAAACTCAGACTTATCCAATCCTGTAATCCTGCTAGTTCAGAACAGGATGTCATAACATCTGTTATGACATCTGAGAAAACCTGTCTACTGATTAGCTAAATGTGATCATTTTGCAAACATGCTCAGATACACACTTATGAACATCAGTATTTGAGTTACAATATTTTTCTGCATATGTACCTAAAGAGTTAGTACAACCTGAACTAGAATGTTATGACATCAGTCATGACATTCACACATACACTTGGAATTTACCAAAAATGCAAGCCAATACCTAAACACCTACAAACTCCCCCTTTGGCAGATTTTTGGCTAAAGTCCCTAAACAATCAGAGATAGCAGCAGAAATAAATGATGACAGCAGAAAAATATAGTGTTAAGTACTAATTAAGCAGTACCAAATATTCTCCCCCACTTTAGCCACAAATGGGCCAAAGATTACATGTTTATAAAGTAATACAGTTATCCAAGATAAAATAATGATATCAGCAGCAGACAATAGCAGAACATACTTCCAAACTCCACCAGCAACACCACCACGCAGCAATCATCCTTCAAGTACTGTCATCAGACTCAGAGGAGCCACTTTCTTCACTGTTGGACTGTCCTTCATCTTCTTCCCTCATGCTTGCTTCAGCTTCTTCCTTTTCTAGCTTGGCAATTAGTGCTTCTAGGGTCCTTTTCCTAGCATCCAGATCTTTGCAAGTTTCTTTTAAGACAGCTATGACATCTGATGTTTTGGACTGGCTCTTTGCAGACGATGTCTCAGCTGATGTTATGACAATGTCTGGAGCATGGGATCCCTGAAACAGTTTGTAGTGCAGGCCAAGGGCAGGGGCTCTTTTGCAGACTGTATCTCTTGCTACAAGTATGTCAGGATATTGTGCAAGGATGATTCCACAAAGGAGGGAGGGAAAAGCAATTGGTCCTTTGACAGCATAACTGCCAGCATGCTTCAAGGTTTGTTCAAAAATGTACCTTCCATAATCAAAGGCAGTCTTGGTTCCTACAGCATAGATGAATCTCCCCAATCCTGTGGAGATGGTTGATTTGTGATTTGTAGGCACCCAGTTTGCTGCACCTATTTTATGCAAGATGGCAAATTTCATGCTGAGTTTACTAGCATTCAACTTCCCTTTCAATGGCCAGCACTTTACTTGCCTGGCAGTGATGGTCAAGCATACTTCATTGTCAGTTGCCTCTAGATCAGGACAGTCCTTATTCGTTCTTCCAAGAAACTTGTTGATTTCTGATGGAGAGAACTTGACCCTTCTTCCTCTAACAAACACACTCTCAAAGTCAGCTGACCTCCCATCAGCACAATCATTGGATAGGTTCACTACAAACTCTTTAACCAGATTTTCATAACATTTGCCAAACTTCATCACATTCTTTATTAGTCCAGCATTCCTGATCAGCTCCATGATGTCTTTGCACTCCAAAGCATCATTGTTGAGTTCTCTCTCCAAGGCTATTCTCTTCAAGCAAACATACTTCCACCTGTTTGCATTATCAGGATGATGAAAGGAGATGTTGTCAGTTGGCACTTCAGGCACTCTAGCAATCTTGCTGGAAGGGAGCTTCCTTCTGATGGGAGCATTGTCAATGTCAATCTCAAATTCTGATTCATCATCAGAGTCAGAAGTTTCAGGTTCTTTTCTTTTCTTGGAGATTGGTTGTCTAGCAGTCAGCACCTGTGCCTTCTTCCCTTTAGTCTGAATTTTTTCAGCCATCCCTTCAGCCTTGGACTTCTTAGGTTTAACAGTCTCACTACTTTTTCTTTTCATCAATCTCCTAGCAATGCTAGGGTTCACATTAACAATCAGTTCATTATCTGAGTACTCTTCATCCACATCAATGATAGGTGGATCAGCAGCCTTTTCAGAGGGATTCTGAATGTTGTCCTTTGGTGTCACAACATCCTCAGTGACATTTATATTTTCAGAACCTTCCACATTTGGACTCTCAGATTGATTCAGAGGAATAGAAATCCCCGGTACAGATTGGTTGCCACTCAGAATGCTAGTAACCAGTCTAGCAATGGCTTGGTGTACTTGAACTGTTCCTTCTTTATTAGGTATAGAAGATGAAGGAAGAGAAGAATTACCAGAGACTGCAGCTTGAGCTCTTCCTGCATGTCTGGTCCTGAGCTTCTTGATTTTGGCTGGGTTAGTTGCCATCTCTCTGAGAGGAGTGACCTCAAGTACTTCAGATTCTATGCATGTCGTGATTGCCCTAGAATCTTGATCAGATGACGATGATGATGAGTGAGACGAAGCCGCCATAGTGGAAGATGATGTCTGAGACATTGTGTTTAACGTTGAGTAGCAGTAGCAATTTGAGAAAGCTCTTTGATTGGGAGGAGAAAACAGGTTGCAAGGATGAGAGAGATAGGGAGTACAAGGGAGTCTTTTCAACTTCTGAAGGCTTTTGAAGGAATTGTGAATGAATATGATCAACCCACTAAATATAGACTTAATAGAATTAATCCCTTCAACCCTTGTTTTCAGCAAAACTAATTGCTATAATTTCTCATGTTGGTGAATACCCAATCTGCCCTTCAAATTTTCAAGTTGATTTCCAACAAGCGCCTTGACAGAAGAATCAGTTAGCTGAAGCTCAGAGAACCTATGTTTCAGTTCAAATGATTTCTTCTCTCCAAAGTCAATAGGGTTTAAGGAAATGTTGAATGTTTTCAGATTATCACACCACAATGTCACAACATCTTGTGTAACATTGTCTTCAGGTAGCATCTGTGTTGACCAGAGTTTTTGAGAACAGAATTTATGAGACTTGTTCTTTGACACATCACATATATTATCAGCCTGTAGTTTAGGAGTTCTTCTGACATCTTCCATAGGAATAGCTCTTTTCATTCCTTCAAGTTTATGCTGCCACTGTTTCATATCTTTTTCTTCTTTGATGATTTGACTCAAAGTGTGGATATCAGTGTTCTCAGGCTGCCACACATAACAGTTATTTTTGGATTTTATTCCTCTCATTACAATATCTAGTTTATCATTAAACACTAGACATTCAGATCTTGAGAAGTTGACCATGAATCCTAGATCACATAATTGACTGATGCTGATGAGATTAGTAGTCAACCCTTTTACCAGCAGTACCTTATTCAGACTTGGAACTCCAGGGTAGTCCAAATTACCAACTCCTTTGATTTCTCCTTTAGCACCATCTCCAAAGGTCACAAAACTGGTGGTGTGGGGCATAACATTATTGAGGAGATTTTTGAATCCAGTCATGTGTCTGGAACATCCACTGTCAAAGTACCAATCTTCCTTTGTTGAGATCTTCAGGGAAGTGTGAGCTATCAGTGCAGTAGCCTTTTTCTTCCATTGAGGAGCATGTGGTACCTTTTTAGACTTAGGTTTGACACCTGAATTCTGATTAGGGTATCCATGTAATCTGAAGCAAAAACGCTTTATGTGGCCATATCTACCACAATGATGACATTTCCATCTTTGGTACCTTTTCCTCATATGTTTCTGTTCCTGATGTCGAGAGTTGTGTTGAGACATCTGTTTTGGCATTTGCCTACCAGAACCAGATTTCGTTGCTTTCATAAATCCTAGACCAGATTTATTTCCCACATTTTGTCCAATCTGTAGGATCTCTTCCAATTTGTCAGTTCCATTTGTCAACATCTTGACAGATTTTGTCATTTGATCCAGTTGTGAGTTCAGCAATTGAACTTTTCCTTCTAGAAGTCTTATAGTTTCAAGGTTTTCCCGTTTTTCAGCCTCCATCTTTATGATGAGTTTTGATTGTTTCTTATTCTGCACACAGACTTCAGTACTTCTGATACACAATTCCTTGTATGTTTCAGCCAGTTCTTCAAAAGTCACCTCTTCATCACTTTCAGAGGTACAAACACCAGTTAAAGCAGTAACTCGTTTGGCAGTCTCTTCTTCAGAATTACTTTCTGAATCACAGTCGGACCAAGTAACTGTCATTCCTTTTTGTTTCTTAAGAAAGGTAGGACATTCAGCTCGAATATGCCCATATCCTTCACAACCATGGCATTGAATTCCTCTGCCTTGAACTCCCTTCCCATCTGACCTTGATCTTTTGCTGGAACTGTCGATGTCAGAGGAAATGTTATGAACATTAGACCTTGACTTTGGATCTATTCTTTTGATGAGTTTGTTGAATTGTCTTCCTAGCATGGCTATAGCTTCTGAAATGTTTTCTTCAACATCAGTGTTGGACATAAGTGCTATGCTCTTGTTCTTTTTGACATCATCATTAGTGATTCCCATCTCAAAAGTCTGAAGAGACCCAATAAGTTCATCTACTTTCAACTTGCTAATGTCCTGGGCTTCCTCTATGGCAGTTACCTTCATTGCAAATCTTTTAGGCAAGGATCTGAGAATCTTCCTCACCAGTTTTTCTTCTGACATTTTTTCTCCCAGTGCTCCTGAGGTGTTGGCAATCTCCAAGATGTTCATGTGAAATTCATGGATGGTCTCATCTTCCATCATTTTTAGATTCTCAAACTTAGTGGTCAACATCTGAAGCCTTGACATCTTTACTTTGGAAGTGCCTTCATGAGTAGTTTTGAGGGTGTCCCAAACTTCCTTGGCCAGTTCATATTGATGTACTAATCTGAAGATGTTTCTATCAATTCCATTGAACAAGGCATTTAAGGCTTTTGAATTTCCCAGAGCTAACTCATCTTCTTCTTTACTCCAATCTTCCTCAGGCTTCAGACTGATTGTCCCATCTCTTTCAGTTATGGTGGGATGAATCCATCCTTTGTCAGCAGCTCTCCAAGCCTTTTTGTCCAGAGATTTTAGGAAGGCAATCATACGAGGTTTCCAGTAGTCATAATTAGTTCCATCCAGAATGGGTGGTCTGTTTCCAAAAACTCCTTCTTTGTCCATAGTGCCAGAAAGTGATATCCCTAGATCTCACCCAGTAATACAGGCAGGGTGCCTGCTCTGATGCCAATTGAAAATTCTGGCTACAGATACTCAATGTCACGTCCAATGTTATGACACCGTATCTGACTTACTATATGACAGCAAATACAAAAGCAGTAAATAACACAGTCAATTGTTTACCCAGTTCAGTGTGCAACAACACCTACTCTGGGGGCTACCAAGCCAGGGAGAGAATCCACTATAAGAGATGTTAATTCAGGAATAAACCAACCAGTTTATCTCCTTCACTTAAGACCTACCCAATGCAATTCTAATCTAAGTACAACTTAAACCTGAGTTCCTACTCACTCCCCCTCAATCACAGCAGTGATACATAAACAAATTTGACTTGAGAATTGTTGAAGACACTTTTCAAAACACACACTTGATTAAGCTTCACAGCTTTTTAATCAAGTAACACAATCACTCGTGCTTCACAGCTTTGAGTGATGTACACAACTAACTTGACTCTGCTTCACAGCTTTAGTCAAGCAACATTCAAACACTCTTGCTTCAAAGCTTTGAGTGCTACACAACCCTTACAATTGAAACCTATTCCAAGACACTTATCACAACGATAACTGCTTGGAGTACAATAAACAAATCTATACAGATTACACACTTGATCTTCTAATCAATCAGCAGGGATGCCTTCAAAAACCGCAGCTCTGTTGAATATCTAGCAGCTGCAACTTCAGTTAGGGTTTCCAAAAACCTAGGGTTGATTCCTTTTGACCTAATGACCAGGTCACAGTACTTTGTTGATCAGGTTAGGATTGAGCGAGGTTACTCCTCAGAAAACGCAGGATTCTGTTTAAGAAGGGCTGAGTTATTTCCTGAAAAAACTCAGACTTATCCAATCCTGTAATCCTGCTAGTTCAGAACAGGATGTCATAACATCTGTTATGACATCTGAGAAAACCTGTCTACTGATTAGCTAAATGTGATCATTTTGCAAACATGCTCAGATACACACTTATGAACATCAGTATTTGAGTTACAATATTTTTCTGCATATGTACCTAAAGAGTTAGTACAACCTGAACTAGAATGTTATGACATCAGTCATGACATTCACACATACACTTGGAATTTACCAAAAATGCAAGCCAATACCTAAACACCTACAAGCCATGATCAAAAAATCAACCCAAGACAGCCAGAAAATATTCACAAAGTAATAATATATTTAATATATACATTAAAGGGTCTAAAAAAAGTTTTTTAATCAAATTAATCAAGAAATAAAAGATAAGACCACAGAAAAATACGAAAAGAGGTCATGTAATTATACAAAAATTTTGGGAATTTTTAAAAGTCAGAAACTATTTTTAAAAATTAAAATAAATAGGTAAAATAAACAAAAAAATAGAAAAAGATAGTAAAGTCAGAAACAAAAATAAAATAAGATCACCAATATTTGTCACAATATCATTGGATCATTCCATAATTTTTTCAGAATTTAAAAATGTGTAAAAGTATTTTTAAACATTTTAAATAAATCAAATAAGTGTACATTTCATAAAAAATACCAAATTACAAAATTAAATTGTGAAAAAATAAAAATCAGAAAGAGAATAATCAAAAATATTTTTCATAATTTTTTTGGATTTTTTGGACTAAAAATGAATTTTCTATGATTTTTTGAAATTTAAAACAATTAAAATATAAAAATCAGAAAAAGAAATTAAAAGAAAAAGATGTGGACCATTGGATGAGAGTCAAAACGCGTTAGTAATCAAACCCAAAGGATCTGGCGCGCTGTGCATGTCATGGTCTTTAGTGAATAATGTACAGAATCATTAATAAATCAGATTTTTGAAAAAAACAAATGGCACGCTTTCATTGGTTGGAAGATGACACGTTGGCCATCTTCTACCTCCAACCTTCACGAATTGCAGGTCTCTCAAACTGTAAAATCAGAAGCTTAGACCTATGCCATTCGCTTCGTCTCTTCAAGACGAAGGCAACCACACCCTCGCGCCAAATTTATATAAACTGTAACTCAAGCAATTTGGAAAGAAAGTTTTGAAAATGGATTTGAAAATTCATGGTCAAAACGTGCTTCCAGATAAAAGTAAGTGTTGCGACTAGAACCAGGGCAATGAGAGCAACACAATGATACCAAAGTTTTGAATAATTGATGAAGGAATCTACCTATTGAAGTTGAGTTGCAGAGCTCTGAAATTGGACTTCTATGGAGCAATATAGGGCACGATTCTTGAATGTGATTATATGGTTAGCTTCAGGGAAGATCAAGGAAGGTGAATTGATGAAAAAAATGGATTGAAAAAGGCTTGAGAATAGGATTCGAAGTAGCTGAATTCTGAGTTGTGAAGCAAGTTTGGCAAGGTGATTCTGGCTATCTAAGCTTGGGGAATTCAATGGGGGGTGACCCTCTATTTATAGGGAATCAAATGGAATGTTCAAGCGTGTAGAATGATACAAATTGGAGGGAAATCGTGTGAACCTTATGCACGAGCAGAGTGTGATCTGATTTGCATCAAAACTTATCTAATCCTTGCGTTTTAAGGCTCTAATCCACTTTGGCAACTTCGTTAAACATGTTTAGATCACAAAAGAGTGCTAATTTGATGTTTAAAGGCCAAAACATGGATTTCAAATTCTGACTTATGGAGAAACTTCAGTTCCAAGTTACCAAGTTCAATCCAATGGCATTTCTACCTCAGGGGGTCTTAGGGCAAAATTCTTAATGCTTTGGAAAGATGAGGTAACAAGCTTTGTAATGGAAAAAGAATGAGATCAAATGGAGGCTTGACCTGAAAATTACATGGAGTCAAAGTTGAAGAAAAAGAGTTGACTTTCCATACTTAGAAATATTTCAACTTCTTCTTTAAAAATGACCTATAATCTCTTGCATCCAAACATGGCCTTCCACTTATAATTTGCTCTTGACCAAAAAATATGGAATGAAGTAGATATCTTTAATGACATTTTGCAATTTGAACCACTCAAAATATCCAAAAATTGAGAAAGTTATGACTTGTTGAAGTTGGCCAAAAATCATGAAATGAGCTATAATCGTTTGCATTCTTAAGGCAACTTCCATCCATTTTATTACTTTTCACATAAAAGAAGGCATGAAGTACACATCCTTAGGATCATCATGAAAAAATAAAGGGCTCAAGGTGATAAAAATTGACCAAGTTATGACCATTTGAAGTCACATATGGAAAATTGGGGATTCATCTGGATGACTTGTAATCTTTCTTCTTCACCAAGTTCCTTCCACATGAAAACTCCTTGGAACTTTTGAAGTGATTTGTTGGTAACTCTTTGAAGGGAAGAATATTTTTGTAATCACTCAAAAATACCAAAAGATGAGCAAGATATTCCCCTTTGAAGTCCAAAACCCTAGCCTCTAGATCAAGAGAATGCTTGGTGGAACTTTGCCAAGGAAGATCAAACTTTTTGTGCCAATATTATTCCTTTGTGAATAGAGATTGTTGAGGATGATGATGAGGACTCATGGTCACCAAAACCATTTTCATACCAACTCTTCCAAAACAACTTCAATGGTGAGGTTTGAATCTCTCAAGCTTTTGACTAGGGCATGGAAATAAACTCATGAACCCATGCAGCAACTTGCTAAACCTCATTGCCTTTACCTACATTATCAACAAGTAAGACAAACCAATATTGCATTTTGTTAATTAGATAGAAAACCAAAGCAAAATATCTATGATCACAAAAGAAAACAAGTCAAGGTGCTTGATAACTCCTCAAAGAGCAAAGCTAAAGATAGGGAGAAGAACCAAAAGCCCTAATGTGATTTTGTGGTGATTGAAACAATATGGTATGATGAAGGGATCCTAGGGGAGAAAATTGGGGTACAACAGCTGCTCCCTTTGAAATTCTAAGGTATCCTTACTTGTTGCCTTCAATGACCATTTCATCCCTTTCGATAGTCCCTCAACATCCAACGATAGGGCTACCTACTCATTAATAGTAGGATAGCACTGTCTAAAGGAAACGAGAAAATGAACAATCTTTTTCGAGTAGCTAGAAACTCTTAAGTACTTGCTCAAAACAATAAAAACTCTTATTCACAAACACTTTCAAAACAGTTTTAAAAAATAACTTTGTCACACTCTTGAGGACAAATACAAGGGTTATCACGAAGTTAAACAAAAACTTTTCAAAACACACACAAGCAATTTCAAAATGAGCAAGTACCTAAGAGCTATTGGAAAACCACAGATAGAAAGGGTGCTAACATCTTCCCTTTCTATAATCTACCCCTGTACTCAGAAACATCTCGAAAAAGGTTTTTTCTGTTCTTTTTCCTTTTCCTTTGTTGGATGAAATGAAAGTCGGTGGCAACTCTTGCTTACCGCAACATTTGAAAACAAAAAATGCAAACCAGTATAACAGTCGGTTCTGCCACCGTATCACAGAGACCTATCGGGGAAATTGCGGGGAGTGTATCTTCATTGAAGGTGAATTTGTGAAGATTACTCTGTGGGGATAATCTCATGGAAATGGCTCTGTGGGGAATTATGGACAGCTTGAATGTTGTCCCAACTCCAAGAGTCTTGAGTAAATACGTATTCTTGTTCTTATGCATATATTTGTTAATAGTTAATCACGTCCATATGCATATGTTCATTCAATTTCAGTCATTGGACGTTTTTGCAAATAAAACAGAAAAATTAAAAAAAAAAAGTTTGAACTTTAGGGTGTATTTGTATTGATAGTTTGCCCATAAACAAGCGATTTTGTACAAAGAGACATAAACCCTAGTAAGAGGAAATTGTCATGAAATGAAAAGAATACAAAGTGAAAACAAAACATATAACTATGTGGAAATGATCTCGTTAAGTTCCAAACCCGCTATTGCCCCTATGTCTTCGAATATCTCATCCCTTATTATCGGAAGAAAGTTGATTGAACTAATCTGCACCATTTGAACTTTTGACTTTGGTAATAAAACTTGTTGTAAGTTATCCAATGAGATATAGTTGTACGCTTTAATCCCTAACTTTTGCCTGGACCGCCCTTTCGGGTTTTCGGTCCACCGGGATACCCTTTTTTGCCCAAGCCGCCTTTTCAGGTTTTTGACTTGCCGGGTGTACAATCTTTTATGTATATCTCTAATTTTTTCCCGAACCCTTTTGGTTCACCGGGATGCCTTATTTTTTCCTAGGCCAGTCAACCTAGCAGGTCATTTTCAGGCGTAGTATCTTTTGACTATGTCCGCATTCACAGCCTGCGGGAAATCTTCAATGTCCATGGTGGTCAGTATCATAGCACCGCCCAAAAATACTTTCTTGACAATAAATGGCACTTCATAGGTGGGAGTCTTTTTTCCCTGGGATCACCTTGCAGTAGAAGGATGCGCTTTATTACCAAGTCACCATCCTGATATACTTGATGCTTGATTTTCTTGTTGAATTCCTTGATCATACATTTCTGATACATCTGACCGTGACAAACAGCCGCAAGCCTCTTTTTGTCAATCAGATCCAACTCGTCTAGCCTGGTATGAATCCACCTGTCTTTGTCTAAGTCTGCATCCTTCATAATCCTCAAAGAAGGAATCTGAACTTCGACAGGTAGGACGACTTCCATACCATAGACCAAAGAGAATGGGGTTGCCCCAGTTGATGTTCACGCTGAAGTGCAATAGCCATGAAGAGCAAATGGTAACATCTCGTGCCAGTCTTTGTAAGTCACAACCATCTTCTGTATGATCTTCTTAATATTCTTGTTGGCAGCTTCCACTGTGCCATTCAACTTTGGTCAATACAGAGAAGAGTTATGGTGCTTGATCTTGAACTGCATGCAGAGTTCAGTGATCATAGTGTTGTTGAGATTGGTACCATTATCTGTGATAATTCTCTCGGGGATGCCATATCGGTAGATAAGATTATTTTTTATAAACTGGGCGACCACATTCTTGGTAACCGAGGCGAACAAGGCTGCTTCAACCCATTTTACGAAGTAGTCAATGGCGACGAGAATGAAGCGATGTTCATTAGAAGTAGTAGGCTTGATTTCTCAGGTCAATAGCAATTTTAATACCCATGATGCACGCTTCATATTCATCCATATTATTGGTGCAATTAAAGAAACGTATGGCAGTGAAGGGCGTATGAAAACCCTGGGGAGAGATAGTTATAGCACTGGTCCCGTTGCCAAATGCGTTAGAAGCTCCATCAAAAATTATAGTCCATCAGGATCCTTGCTCAGGTCCTTCATATGGTCCAAGTTCTTCACAATCCATAACTAGCATAATATTCTCGTTTGGGAATTCGAAGTTCATAGATTGATAGTTGTCTATAACTTGATGCACCAAATGATCTGCCAGTACACTTCCTTTGATTGCTTTTTTAGTGGTGTACTGGATGTCGTATTCTATTAGGACCATTTGCCATCGGGCTACTCTTCCGGAGAGAGTTGGCTTCTCAAATATGTACTTAATGGGTTCCATTTTAGATATCAATAGAGTAGTATGAGTCAACATATATTGTCTTAGTCGGCGAGCAGCCCATGTCAAAGCATAGAAATTCTTCTCGAGCAGTGAATATATTGTTTCACAGTTGGTAAATTTTTTTCTAAGGTAGTATATTTCATGCTCTTTTCGACCAGACTTGTCATGTTGCCCTAGCACACACCCCATTGAATTCTCTAGCACTGTTAGGTATATGATTAAAGGTTTTCCTTCAATTGGTGGAATCAAAATTGTAAGTTCCTGTAAGTACTCCTTGATTTTATCAAAGGCTATTTGACAGTCGTCGTTCCACTTTATTACTTGATCTTTCTTAAGCAACTTGAAGATTGGCTCACAGGTAGCAGTCAAATGAGAAATGAATCGGGAAATGTAGTTTATTCGTCCTAATAAACCTCTGACTTCCTTCTCAGTACTGGGAGCTGGCATTTCTTGAATAACTTTAACTTTTGTAGGATCAACTTCAATGCCTTTACCACTGACGACGGAACCTGGGAGTTTTCCAGACCTCACCCCAAAGGTGCATTTGTCTGGATTTAACCTTATTTTATATTTCTTCAATCTTTCAAAAAATTTATGCAGATGATTAAGATGTTCTTCTTCAATTTGTGATCTGGCTATCGTATCTTCGACATTGACTTCTATCTCATGATGAATCATGTCATGGAATAAAGCTACCATTGCACGCTGATAAGTTGCCCCGACGTTCTTCGACCTGAAAGGCATGACCTTGTAACAGAAAGTGCCTCACTGTGTGACGAAGGTAGTTTTCTCCATATCTTCGGGTGCCGTCTTGAGCTGATTATACCCTGAGAAACCATCCATGAAAGAGAATACCTTATGTTGAGCAGTGTTATCGACCAAAACATCAATATGTGGAAGCGGGAAGTCATATTTGTGTCTTGCCCTATTCAGATCCCTGTAATCTACACACATACGTACCTTGCCATATTTATTTAGTAACGAAACAACATTAGCAACCCATTAAGGATATGACGTCACTACTAAGAACCCTGCATTGAATTGTTTCATAACCTTGGCTTTGATCTTTTTTGACCTTTCAGGACACATGCGACGAACCTTCTGCTTAATCGTAGAACAACCCTCTTTCATTGGAAAACGGTGAACCATAATATTCATATCGAGCCCTAGCATGTCTTTGTATGACCAAGAAAATACCTCAACATAGTCATGCAAAATCTGAATTAACATGTTCTTGACACTGTCCTCTAAGTTAGCACCAATGTTGAACTCTTTTCTGTCTGTCTCAGAACCTAAGTTTACCACTTCGACCAGCTCTTCGTATGGTTGGATAGCCTTTTCTTCTTGTATTAAGAGTCTGGCAAGTTCTCTGGGTATTTCAAAATCTATCTCACCTTCGTCCTAGGCTTGGTAGATCGGATTTTCAAATTCATAAGCGGCAATAGCAGAATCGTTATCAACGAGATCCAGAGTGGATCTGTAATGTAGTGTGTGGGTGTGTGTAAGAACTCATAGCTATTTGAAAGTGCAGTAAAGTAAAAGAAATACAGAGAGCGCAAAAATTTGAATGCAAAACGTCCAATGTTTTCATTAAATGAAAATATGACTTATGAAATGGCAACCCTTAACAAAAGAACCATTGTGCCCCGGGCAAAACACGAGGTTTAAAGTCATTGTTTTAAAAGAATTTACATAACCAAACTTCTTAAAGTAATAAAACAGAAAATATATATTACTCCTGACTAAAGGAGATGGAGATAATGTCTTACGCCTTCCAATTACTGAGCTTGTTGCCAATGGTAGGAAAGATCCAGCTGTCGAAGTCACAATCATTTCCAGCATCCTCTATAGCGTTGACTCCATTATTGCTGATATGGAACGGAGGTCTTCCAGCCCGAGCATGACGAACAACCCTTTAAACTTCCACGGTAAAGCCCAAACCAAAATTGTCAGATTTGTAAGGGATATTAGGAAGATGACCCCAAATAGCACAACCACCTTCTTCTATATTTTCTTTGGCGTCTTTTAAGGAAGCCATCTTGTGCGGAACTTTGGTAGTCTTTGGAATGGAAGAAACATCTTTAATAGCAACAGGGGAAATCATTTCAAAGGTTTAATTCGGAGTCTCGATAAATTCTCCATCCATCTCCATGTACCGAAATGAATTCAGGTGGCTGACCATGTACTCCTCTTCTCAGCAAATAGTAACAATTTTCCCTTTCACATGATACTTTAATTTCTGGTGTAAGGTGGAGGTAACAACGCCTGCCCTATGGATCTAAGGGCGTCCTAATAGACAAGAATAAGCTGGCCGGATATCAATCACATAGAAAGTGGACTAAAATATATGTGAGTCCACCTTGATAGGAAGATCCACTTCTCCATGTACCATTCTTTTGGACCCATCAAAGGCCCGAACTATAATGTTACTAGGTTTCAGCACGACCCCTTCACAATCCAGTCTCTCAAGAGTGCCCTTTGGCAGAAGATTCAGAGAAGAGCCAGTATCAACTAACACATGAGCCAACGTAGTACCCCTATATTTAATGGAGACATACAGGGCCCTATTATGATTTATCCCCTCTGGAGTCAGGTCAGCATCAGAGAAGCCTAATCCATTATCAGTTGTTAAACTAGCCACATAACTTCCAAATTGATCAGCCAAAATTTCTTCCGACACATGAGCGGTCTTCAATAATTTTACTAAAGCCTGTTGTTGTACCTCAAAATTTTCCCTCCAATTTTACTCAACAAATGTCAAGTGAGGTCCCCAAGTTTGCTCAAGATTGCCCAAGAGTTGACCAGACAAACTCTCTCCTAAGGCAGTATACCCCAAATTAGGGTTTCTATTTTCATCAAGATGGGAGGAACAAAAAAGTCTCATATACTCTCCATGGTCTTAATATGTTCTCAAGACCCTACATGTCAATTTTCATGCCTTGCACAAGAAGTTTGCTCAGTTAACTACTCAGATGCTTGAGAATCGACTATACTAGGTCAAAAGTCAACTGTGGCCCACATACAGTCAAACCTCAATATTTTTGGTCAACATCATCATTTTGAATTTTTATCCATAATTTGATAAAGGTTTGATCATGATTCCTCAGGGATTGCTCACAATTCATCAAAACCCAAAAGTTGCTAAATTAGGGTTTCTCAATAAAGGTCAACCCAACTTTGACCAAGCATAACTTCCACATGCTTTATCAGAAATTTTCCATCCAAATCTCATTTTTAATAAGATGCAATTACCTACAATTCATCTTCATCCCACAAGTTCAAAATATGCATTCACAAAAAGATATGAATTTCTACATTATGGGTCATTTTGAAAAGTCAACAATAACACCTTTTGGGTCAAAGCTTCATACGTGAACATGGAAGACTCAACTGAGATGAGACAAAAAGGGTTGATTAGGGGACATCTTAAGCTTTATAAAAAGTCCAATAACATCTACCTAGGGTCAAAATTGAGAGAGATATACATTGTCAAAGTTGGCAATTTTTGGAAAATTGTCAATAGTCAACATTGATCAAATTTGCATTTTTTCCAAAGGGGCCCATGTTTTCTTGCTTGAAACATGTTTCTAATAGGACCCACGACCCCTGAGCTCATTCACCTCTTATTTTGTTATTTTTATCATTTATTTTTATTTTTTTATTCATTTAAATCAAAATAAATCAAGTTAAATGGTAAAATAATGAAATTAAATCAAATCTTGGGATTTTTGTGCACATTTTGAGTCTATATACAGCTAGCATGATGGCCAATTCGTACAAGATTCATTTGGATTGGAAAATATTGGATTGAAGCTTATTTTGGGAAGATATCAAACAAAGAGCAAATCAAATCAACTCTCCTTTATTTCTCAAGATTCATGGCAATTTTATTAACCTAATTCAGTCTACTACATATGCATAATAATTCCAGACCATAAGCACAAGGATTGGAGGCGTGAAACAGCAAGAAAAAAACCAAAATTTTGCAAGAAAAGTGTGAGACCTATCTTTGTCTATAAGCCAATTCAAGCCAGTCCAACATTTCCAATCGATTCCTGGATATCCCAGGAAGCTAACAACATCATTTGCAAGCGTCAAAACATCCAGAAATCGTCCCCAAAAGCATCACGGTTTTCCCTAAAACTCAAACTCGATTTCAATGTTTTATGCACCATAAATGCATGCTAATCATATATTTGTGTTTATCATCTTGTTTGCAAGCTACTTGTACCCTTTAATTGCATTTATCGCGCAGGAATCCATAGTTGCCATTGTTAGGGTTTCTAAGATGTTTTTAGGGCTTTGTTATACAGGTAAAATTGGCCATAGAAAAGAGTACTAGGATGCTCATGGCATCAAGGTGGTTCGATCCATGTAACTGGAATTTATTTATCATGTGTTGTGTTGATTTTTGAGAATTGCAGGTTTTTAGCTATGGCTGATTGTCCGTAGGTATAAGTCTTTAACCTAAGACGACGGTTGTAGTGAAGAAGATGATGCGTGGAAGCCCATGACCGGTTGATTTGAATTTTCGCGCATTTTTCTGGGCATCATGCGTTTTTTTATCATATTATATTTGGTTTACTTGTATTAACAAAAGAACCAGCAGCGCAAATGGTTGGGAGGCACGCCTTTGATGCACACGTCTTGGGTTCGATCCCAGGCATGTGCCTTTTATTATTTCCCTAATTATTTTAGGCAAATACAATGCTTCACTCCCTCACACGCCTTCCATACAACCTCAATGCCCAGTCGTTGGATGCACTGCTCGCCAGATCTCACGCTTCTCCCCTGAATGTCCTTGGTACACCTCAGGTCAACGCTAGTAGAGAATCCAGCGTGGTTGACTGGGCTTGGAGCTTAATGGGCTTGGAAATTCAGTTCCACACCCCCAGAATTGCTAGTATACAGGCCTATATTCTTCTTTTCTTTATTATTTTCTTTTATTTTAATTGTTTTGTTTAATTATTTTTTTCACCAAGTTAATTACCTTTTTTAAAAAATCATAAAATCAATAAATCCCAAAATACCAAAAAAAATATTTTTTTTATATAAATATTTATTTTAATTTAATTAGAAATATAGGGTTAAATTAATTTCTTTTATAATTAAAATCAAGTAGAAACTAGGTTTTAATTTTACAATTAAATTTCTTTTCTCAAATACAAAAACCAAAAATACACAAAATCTTGTTTTCTTTGTAAAATATTTTATTTTCATGAAATTATTTAATTTAGCTAGATTAGGTTAATTTCAATTTCTTTTTCATGATTAAAAATATTGGCGTACATAATTTAATCAATTATTTTCTCAAAAATACAACCCAAACTATTTCTCAATTAGATTTTAGGGTTTTCAATTTTTCCTCGCATTTAATTTGCCGCGCGCTTGTTAATTATTTGTCCATTATTTTGTAATTGTTCAGGGTTTGTAATAGTTAACCTAGGGTTTTTATTTACTGTTTAAATCCCCGATTTTTTGGTTATGTAATTAATCCCCCTCCCCAAAGCCGTGTAATAGCTAGGTTTATTTTTTGCACTTTAAATTCCTACAATATTTAACTGTCTAGATGCATGGCTAATAGGATTGTATGGCAAGAATGTCTGGAAAATTAAAACGGTAGATCACCTAATGTGCAAAGATTAAATAACTGAAACAAATCATATGTACATATTCACTCCTAGGGTTTACCTCACTTCGGTTGCCTTCAGTAAACAATCATTAATCATAGGAGATTTTAGTGCTTTCCTCCAGTCTAAAGAGACCAAAGTGTCCCATTCGAATGTTGCCTCAGAAATGTTGCCTCGGAAATGTTGCCTCAGAAAGATCTTAAGACTCTAGGGTTACTACTAAAGTTTTCTAACTATTGCTTTAGTGATTGTATTTTGTCCCTTTCGAACGTCCCTTACAACTCCAACGACGGTGCTACCTACTCCTTAATAGTGGGATAACGTTGTCTAAAGGAAATAGAACGAACAATCCCTTTTTCGAGTAGGTAGAATCTTAAGTACTTGGTCAACAAAAAACTGTTTCACACAAACACCTTTTCAAAACAAATTTTCAAAACAAACTTCGTCACATCCTTGAGGACTGATACAAGGGTTATCACGAAGTAAAACATTTTCAAGACAAACATACATAAGCAATTTGAAAAAATGAGAAATTACCTAAGAGCCCGTAGCAGACTACGGATAGAAAGGGTGCTAACACCTTCCCTTTCTATAATCTACCCCCCGTACATAGAAACTCTCGAAAAAGGTTTTTTATGTTCTTTTTCCTTTTCCATGATTGGATGAAATAAAATTCGGTGGCGACTCTTGCTTACCGCAACATTTTGTGAAGAAAAAAAAATGAAAAACGCAAACCAGTATTAACAGTCGGTTCTTCCACCGTATCACAGAACTGGCGACTCTGCCGGGGAATAAAATAAAGTGGGGTTTACCTTAGGATCTAGGTCATTAAATTACTTCTCTTGATTGTCTTGATTGCTTTACTTTTGAGGGTTTGTTTGGGGTTATTATAGATCCTACACCCAGATCTGAGGGCACTCATTAGGTAAACAACAATAGATCGTGGAGACTGTACGACATAGACCGATATGGTTTAAGCGATGGCTGTGTTAGTGTGGCACTTTGGTTGGTACCGGTATCCTTCGTGGGGAAACAAGGAGAATACGGGGCCTCCGCGTGGTGTCGTGAAGCACTAACGGACCTTAGAACCTTAGTTGAACAAACCTGGCCATTAGAAAGTAGTGAGATAGCCGGCCTCGATGCAGAGCTGAGAACCGGTTGATACTCGATGCTACACTCATTGAGATCAGACTTTCTAGATATTTTCGCTACAAGAAAAGATTGAGAGGTGAAACAATGCCCAATAAAGGATGGTCATTGATATTGAGATCCTTTAGAACCCGATTACTTTTTAGGACAGTTTTGAACCAACTAAACTTTAAGAGGGTACTACCTTTAACCTCATGCAAGCCTTAAACCTAAGGACTTGGTGTGACTTGATTGTGTTTGCTATACCTGTGTTTGCTATACCTGTGGTTTATCATGACATCATGCATCATAACATGGCATCCATTCTTATTTCACTAACCATTTCAAAGACCAAGGGAATTTATCTTTGTTCTGTTTTGCAGATCATGGCTTCCGTTCATAGAATCACTATCTGAATCAGCTTTGTGAATATACCTTCCCAACTCAAAGAGCTAGCATCAAGGGTTTCTGAAACTTCTGCGTTCACTAAGAGACATGGTCAACTTCTCAACCTAGTTACCTCAAACTTTGATGAAAAGATGATGAGTGTACTCTTTCAGTTCTTTGATCCCAAGCACCACTGCTTCACCTTTCCAGACTATCAGTTGGTGCCTAACTTGGAAGAATTCGCTCAGCTATTGGATATCCCTATTCTTGAACAAGTATCCTTCATAGGTCTAGAAGAAGTTCCTAAGCTAGAAGTCATTGCCTCAGCTTTGCACCTGAAACAGGCCGATGTGGTATCCAATTGGGAAACTAGAAGCGGAGTCAAGGGGTTTCTAGCTATGTTTTTGATAGACAAAGCCCATCTATTTTGGGATGATATGGATTTTCAGGCTTTTGAGGAGCTCTTGTCTCTTCTTATCTATGGTTTAGTTCTCTTTCCTAATCCAGACTCATTCATAGATATGAATGCTATCAAGATCTTTCTCTCTCGCAACTCGGTGCCTACTTTGCTCGGAGATATTTTACATACTCTCCATACTCGTACCATGAGGAGAAGAGGGATTCTTGTGTGCTGCATGCCATTGCTGTCGAGGTGGTTTATTTCTCACCTCCATAAGTCCATACTGAAGAATGAAGAAGGTCTGGTTTGGTCACAAAGGATAATGTCACTCGCTCATGCGAATATTCTTTGGTGTTCTCGACCTATGGAAAGCATTGCTATCATTGACCACTGCGGGGAGTACCCTAATGTCCCACTACTTGGTATCACAGGGGGTATAACCTACAATCCTTATTTAGCTCTGGGAAAATTTGGTCACCCTCGAAGGGATGGTCCCCATGAGTTACTTATCGAGGGTACTGTATTCAACTATGAGGAGGATATTCAAGAGTATCGCCGGAGGTTCATACGAGCCTGGGGCATGGTAAACCGATCTGGCGTCAGACTTTGGGGCCAAAAACCTCCATTCCTATGGAGCCTTATCTACAATGGGTACGAGCTCGTGCTCAGCAGCTTATGATGCCCTATGTGGCTATTTTTCCAGTGATTGTGGAACCCACTAATGAAGAAGGCATTCCTTACACAATTCTCTATCCTTATATACCCACTAATCTTGGGGAATTACAGTGGTCTTGGATTCAGTTGATGAAGGAGTGAGATACTTACAGGGATCAGTTCCATGCTCAGGAGAGGAAGGTTTTAGAGCTCACAAAGCAACTGCATGAAGAAAGAGGATTGAATGACTATCTTGGCACAAAGAGGAATCATCCATGGGAATTTTGATGTCTTTTATAGTTTTGGATTTGTTAATTTTTAATTGTAACGCCTAAAAGGAATTTGAACTTCAAATTCAGCTAATAAAGTTTTTTATTTTGGTTTGCAAATTTAAATTTCCCGAAGTCTTTGAAATCATTGCATACGCATCCCATTATCATACACATTATTACAGGTACCATTACAGATTTCTCATCTTCTTCGCTGTTTATTTCAGCAGAAATGTCTTCCGAACAAAGCATTAAGGACCTGCAAGCACAGAACGCCCAGTTCCAACAAATGCTCATCAGTCTAGCAAAGGGGCGGGAGGATTTGAAAGCCCTCATTCTGAAAGAGAAGAAGAAAAAGAAGAAGAATGCTGGTATTCTGAACATGGGCCGAAGGTTTGGAGAGCAGTTTAAGCGACAAATTGACCTGACCTCTTCATCTAAGGAAGGGGAGAACTAAGAAGAAGATAAGGACCCTAGTCCTGCAGTCTCTGACAATGATACTGATAATAACGATGAGCAATATCCTCATGTTGAGGATAGATATAAGCAGTTAGAAGACCGTTTGAGTACCATGGAAGTTCAGAGGATACCTGTACTGGATTTCGAAGAGTTAGGATTGGTGTCAGGAGTAGTCATCCCGCAGAAGTTCAAAGCTCCAGTTTTTGCCAAGTATGATGGGGTGTCCTGCCCAAAGCTCTATCTTCGCTCTTATGTCCGAAAGATCCAACCCTACACTGCTGACAAAAATTTGTGGGTGCATTTCTTTCAAGATAGTTTGTCAGGGACTCAGCTTGAATGGTTCTACCAGCTAGAGGGAGAAAATATCCGAAACTGGGAAGATCTGGCCGCTGCTTTCTACAAGCAGTATCAGTACAATGCCGACCTTGCTCCCACTCGTACTCAACTCCAGAGTATGTCCATGGGTGCAAGTGAAGGTTTTAAAGATTATGCATAAAAATGGAGAGACTTGGCTGGGAGAGTCCAACCCCCGTTGTGTGATTGGGAGTTGGTTGATATGTTTCTGGGGACGTTATCTGGTCCATTTTTCAATCATTTGATCGGCAGCTCGTCAGCTAGTTTCACCGAGCTTATTTTAACTGGAGAGAGAGTAGAAGTTGGGATTCAAAGCGGAAAAATACAGAAGGATGCCTCTTCAAGTTAAGTAAAGAAGCCTTTTGCTGGTAAAAAGGAAGCCAGTGCCATCTACAGCCCGAGGGGTCAGAATAGGGCTGAACAACGTCAGACAGTAAGTGTTGTGATGATACCTAGACCTGTAGTTGCTCCACAATGCAACAATCAACAAAGGGTGGAAAGACCACAACGGAAGTTTACCCACATCAACGTGACATTGGCTGAAGTTCTACCTCATCTGCTGAGATCCAACTTGGCAACCTTGAGAGAGGCCCCCAAGAATCCAAATACTACATCTCCCCGATATAATCTGAATGCTCGGTGTGCCTATCATTCTGAGAGTCCTGGCCACGATACAAATGACTGCTGGGCTCTGAGAAACAAAATACAAGACTTGATTAAAGCTAAGGAAATAGATTTTGATGCTCTGGAGAAGCCAAATGTCATAACTGCTCCCATGCCTAAGCACGGTCATGGAGTTAATGTTGTTGATACTGATTTGTTTATTACCTCTGTCGATGAAGTGTCTACTCCTCTCATGACTGTCAAGAAGAATTTGATGTTGGCTGGTTTATTTTCGGGTTGTGGTGAAGGTTGCCACATGTGTTCGTTTCTACCTTCTGGTTGTCGTTTGCTGAAGTTATGTGTTCAACGCCTGATAGATAGCAAGGAAATTCTATTTGAGAAAACTTTGGTTCCTGTTGATCCAATTGAAGACGTTGCCATTATAACCATTTCCGCCAATCCTTCCAAGGTTTCCTCGAGAAGACCTGTTAGGATTACACCTGCTCCAAGAATTGCTCCGCTGATAATCACTGTTCTTGGTCCTGTCTCGTATGTCTCGGACAAAGCTGTCCCATGGCATTATGGTGCCGATGTGTACTATCATGGCATCAAACAAGATCTGAAAGATGAAGAGGCTGATCCTGATATTGATAACATTATCGGAACCAGCAAAATCACCCAGAGCGGAAGGGTCTTCTCTCCCGAGATTTCCCCTAAGACTGTTAACAAGCCTATTGTCATTCCATCTGTTGTTCTTGCTAGTACATTAACTACTATTCCTATTCTTACTCCAGTCGGCGAATCATCTGAGACCCACGGAAAAGAGGTTGTAGGTGAGCCTGCCCGGACGGAGGAGCCTAAGAAAATTGTTGTGGAAGCGTCTAAATAAGAAATGAAGGAAATACTGAAAATCATTAAGAAGAGCGACTACAATATGGTCGAGCAACTGGGGAAGACCCCATCGAAGATATCCATGTTGTCTCTGTTGTTGTGTTCTGAAGCCCATGTGAAGGCTTTGATTGCATTTCTCAAGACTGCACATTTTCTGCATGAGACTTCAGCTGATCAATTCAAAGATTGTGTGGCCAGCCTGACTGCTGATAATGGGCTGGGCTTTTCAGATACGGACTTGACACCGAAGGGAAGGAAGCATAATGATGCTCTGCATGTCTCGATTGAATGCAGGGGCACCACTATGGCTCATGTGCTGGTAGATACTGGGTATTCATTGAATGTTCTGCCGAAGAAGGCGTTGGACCGTTTGGATTGCAAGGGTTTTACTCTAAAGCCTAGTAACATTGTGGTAAGGGCTTTTGACGGATCAAAGAGAATGGTGCACGGGGAGGTGGACATCCCTGTCAAAGTAGGTTCTCAGACTTTTGGGTCCATATTCTATGTGATGGATATCAGGCCATCATATTCTTGTTTGTTGGGTCTTCCTTGGATCCACGAGGCTGGGGCAGTCACCTCCACACTCCACCAAATGCTGAAGTATCCGGTGAAAGGAATGATTTTCACAGTGCAGGGTGAAGAAGAATATATGGTGAGTCACCTCAACTCCTTCCGCTACATAGAGATGGACGGGGAATTCATCGAAACTCCTTGTCAGAATTTTGAAGAGGTCCCTCAGATCTTGGCATCAACTGAAACTACTAGCAACAAAACTCCTTTGAAGATGGTTTCTCTCAAGGACGCCAGGGCCGTGGTTGAAGAAGATGGGTGTGCCAGTTGGGGTCAGCTCCCTGATTTCACTCATAAAACTGACAAATTTGATTTGGGCTTTACTACAGGGGCTTAAAGGGTTGTTCGACGCGCTCAGGCTGGAGGACTTCCCCTACGCATCAACAATCGGGGAATTAATGCTATTGAAGACAGTGAAGAGGACTCAGACATTAACAGCTAGATCTACCCAACTACCAACGGTGGATCGAGTAACTGGACGGCTAGGGACTTCATACATGTTTCTTTTATTCCGCAGTAATTGACTTATTAGTTTTAACATTTGTAATAAACAATTCGAAACTTTACGGCCCGGTGCCTTGCCCGAAGAACCTTGGCTTTGCTTGTGAGGGCTATTATTTGTCATTTCATAATCATTAATAAAGCATTGGACATTTCTTGCATACAAATTTTGTGCTCTCTGTTTTTCTTTCCTGCATTCACTTTATCAAAACAACTATTCTCTTACATACACTCACGTATCATAATGCAGATCCATATCCACTCTGGATCCCATTAATAACAGCTCTGCTTTTGCCAGTTATGACTTCAAAATCCGATCAACCAAGCCGAGGACGAAGGTGAGGATGATTGTGAGGTGCCTGGAGAACTTGCTAGACTACTACAACAGGAAGAAAGGGCCATACAACCCCATGAAGAGTCGGTTGAGATAGTGAACTTGGGTACTGAGGAAGAAAGAAAAGAGGTTAAAATAGTTGCAAATCTAGAGCTTAGCATCCAACAAAGGTTGATATAGATGTTGCACGACTATGTTGAGATCTTCGCTTGGTCCTATGAAGACATGCCTGGTTTGGACATTGATATCGTGGTACATCGCCTTCCGATCAAAGAAGACTGTCCTCCGGTTAAACAGAAGCTCCGTCGTATGCGTCCAGAAATGTCAGAGAAAATCAAGGCAGAGATCATGAAACAGTTCGATGCAGGATTCTTAGCTGTCACTTCCTATCCACAGTGGGTTGCTAATGTCGTTTCGGTACCTAAGAAGGACGATAAGGTACGGATGTGTGTAGATTACAGAGACCTGAACAGGGAAATCCCCAAGGATGACTTCCCACTTCCTCACATTGATGTTCTGGTCGACAACACCGTGCAGCACAAAATATTCTCATTCATGGATGGTTTCTCTGGCTACAACCAGATCAAGATGGCTCCTGAAGACATGGAGAAGACAACCTTCGTTACACAGTAGGACACCTTCTGCTACAAGGTGATTCTTTTTGGGTTGAAGAATGCTGGGAAAACTTATCAGTGCGCCATGGTTGCTCTGTTCCATGATATGATTCACCACGAGATCGAGGTCTATGTTGATGACATGATAGCCAGGTCTCAGACTGAGGAAGAGCACCTTGATCATCTCCAGAAATTGTTTCATAGGTTGAAGGCATACAAACTGAGGTTGAATCCGAACAAGTGTACCTTCGGGGTAAGATCTAGTAAGCTTCTGGGTTTTATCGTCAGTGACAAGGGTATTCAGGTAGACCCTACCAAAGTAAAATCTATACAAGAGATGTCGGTTCCCCATACAGAGAAAGAGGTTAGAGGTTTCTTGGGACGTTTGAATTATATCGCCAAGTTCATTTCACATCTGACTGCTACTTGGGAGCCAATCTTCAAGCTAATGAAGAAGGATCAAGTGGTAAAGTGGAATGATGAATGCCAGACCGCTTTCGAACGAATCAAAGAATACCTCCAAGAACCGCCAATTCTGATGCCTCCAATTGAAGGAAGACCTTTGATATTATACTTGACAGTGCTAGACAATTCAATGGGGTCTGTGCTGGGGCAGCATGACGAGTCTGGCCGAAAATAACATGCCATTTATTACCTTAGCAAAAATTTTACCGACTGTGAGACCCGATACTCATTGCTCGAGAAAACTTGTTGTGCTTTGGCATGGGCTGCTCGCCGGCTGAGACAGTATATGCTGACTCACACTACCTTGTTGATATCAAAGATGGATTCGGTCAAGTATATTTTCGAGAAGCTCACTCTCTCCGGAAGGATAGCAAGGTGGAAAATGATATTAACTGAGTACGACATACAACATACGACCCAAAAAGCAATAAAGGGAAGTGTATTGGCTGATCATCAGGCCGTGGATGACTACCAATCTATGAATTTTGAGTTCCCAGGTGAGAATATCATGCTAGTGACTGACTACGAAGAGCATGGACCGGATGAAGGACATGAGGAGGGATCCCGATGGTCTGTGTATTTTGATGGAGCCTCAAATGCACTAGGTAACGACATTGGCACTGTGGTCATATCTCCCAAGGGCTGTCATACTCCGTTCACCGCCCGGTTATGTTTCAACTGCATCAACAACATGGCGGAGTATGAAGCATGCATCATGGGTCTTCGAGCTGCTATTGACCTGAGGATTAAGTTCTTAAGTGTATTTGTGGATTCCGCTCTGGTGATAAGTCAGATCAAAGGCGAGTGGGATACAAAGCACCCGAATCTCATTCCTTACAAAGAGTATGTACTGACATTGCTCCCACACTTTGAGGAGGTAACCTTCGAACATTTCCCATGAGAAGTGAACCAGTTGGTGGACGTGCTAGCTACCATGTCTTCTATGTTCAAGGTTAGGTAGGACAATGAAGCTCCCCATATTACCATTGAGAGCTGGATGAACCAGCACACTGCTGCGAGATCGAAATCAAAGAAGGGGCAGACAAACCCTAGTTTCACGAAGTCAAAAGGTATCTCGAGGTTCAGGAGTATCCTAAAGGGGCATCTATTAACAATAAGAAGTTTCTGAGAAGGTTCGCTGCAAATTTCTTCCTTAGTAATGGAATCCTCTATAAACGCAACCATGACTCCCCACTACTACGGTGTGTAGACAAGAGCGAAGCAGAGAGGATCATGACAGATCTACATGAAGGCACCTTTGGAACCCATTCCAGTGGACATACCATGGCTAAGAAGATCCTACAGGAAGGATATTACTGGTCCACTATGGAAGCCGATTGTTATCAACACTCTCGAACTTGTTATAAGTGCCAAGTATACACTGATAAGGTGCATGTACCTCCAGTTCCTCTGAATGTCTTGACAGCTCCTTGGCCCTTTGCGATGTGGGGAATCGACATGATCGGCGAGATCAGGCCTACTGCATCTAATGGACATCGTTTCATCTTAATGGCCATTGATTATTTCACAAAGTGGGTTGAGGCAGCCTCTTTTGCTAAGGTAACCAAGAATGTCGTCGCGGGGTTTATCCGACACAATCTTATCTATCGATACAGTGTACCAGAGAGAATTATTACTGGTACAAATCTCAACAACACAATGATCACCGAGCTCTATAAGCAGTTCAAGATATAGCACCATAATTCTTATCCTTACCGGCCGAAGATGAATGGCGTTGTTGAAGCAGCTAACAAGAACATCAAGAAGATTGTACAGAAGATGACAGTGACATACAAAGACTGGCATGAGATGTTACCATTTGCTCTTCATGGGTAGCGTACCTCAACACGGACGTCGAAAGGGGCAACCCCATACTCTCTGGTATATGGCATGGAGGCGGTCCTACCCATCGAAGTCCAGATACCCTCTCTCAGGATTATGAAGGATACAGGTTTGAACAAAGACGACTGGATCCAAACCCGATTTGATCAGTTGAATCTAATCGATGAAAAGAGACCTACTACTATCTTCCATGGTTAGACGTATCAAAAGCGAATGATCAAGGCTTTTAACAAGAAAGGCAGGCGTCAAGAATATCAAGTCGGGGATCTGGTGATCAAACGCATCATACTTCCGCAATGTGATCCCAGGGGAAAATGGACCCCCACGTACGAAGGGCCATTTGTGGTCAAGAACATTTTCTCTGAAGGAGCTATGATTCTAACCAACATGGATGGTGACGACCTTCCTCACCCTATCAATACAGACATAGTGAAAAGATACTACGCATGATCAAAGACCCGCTAGGTCGACTGGCCTAGGAAAAAATAAGGGCTTCCCAGCGAACCAAAAGGGTTCGGGAAAAAGTAAGGGATGAAAATGAAAAAAAAATCCGTACACCCGGCAAGTCTAAAACCCGAAAGGGAGGCTTGGGCAAAAAAGGGTATCCCGGTGGATTGAAAACCCGAAAGGGCAGTCCAGGAAAAAGTTAGGGATTGAAGCGTATCACTATGTCTCATTGGATCATCTTGCGACCAGACTTCGGTATCAGCTATCAAGCTCGGACGGCGCCAATCAATCTGATCAACCTTCGGCCAAGTAGCAAAGTGATGAGACGCTTGAAGATATAAAGGCAATAGCAGAGTTGGAACCCAATGGGGTCGTTTCACATAGCTATTTTTCTTTCTTTTACACAAATTGTATAATTTCTGTCTTTCGGCGACATTCTCTTACTAGGACGTCAGCCTCCTTGTACAAAACGTCTATTACAGCCCAATTTCAAAATCAATACAAGTCATTTTTACAAAACTTCAATTTGTTTCTTTTTCTTTTTATGTTTTGTTTTGCAAGAACGTCCAATGATTCATTTTTGATATATGCATTTGAAAATGATTGTTTCTCATAAAGATTTACATGTGAAACAAAAGACAATTACTCGTAATTCCAGAAACAGGGAAAAAACAAGAAGTACCAAACCCGACGGTTCCTCTGCCCAGTAGGTATCGAGATAGAGTCATGCTTGGGAATATGATTATTGGTATACACACTCCCCACAGAGTAAAAGTATTCAAAGGCATTGATGTCAGCTTTCTTGAAACAGGATATAATTATCCCTAGTCGAGGTTCGTAATCGCATGCGAGTCAATAAATTTCATTCCCCAATAAAAGTTTATTTCTCCAACAGAGCTCGTCATTTCCAGCAACAGAATTTCATCCCCAGCTAAATTTGTTCCTCCAGATCAGCAGGTCGACCAACAGAGTATCTCTTCCCCAAGGTCTGGTCCCCGCAGAGTTATTCTCCAGCGTCTCTTCCCGGCAGAATATTCGCAAATCTCCAGCAACCGTCAGGGATTTATTTTCCCAGACACGAGCATACCCTGACAGCACTTCATGAATATACATCATGACATACGCATACATATCATACCCAGCATAATCTCATTCATTTTGAGAACATCATCTCGCCCTGCATTTCATGCATCGCATACAACTAACCTTAATATCTTTTGCAGGAAAAGACGACTAGCTTAAACGAATCCAGCAGTTATACAGATCACATCTACAGACAACTAATGGAAACTTAGTTCCCAAAATCAAACGAGTCAACTAATCTACATTATCATATCAAAGTAACCTTACCCCGGTTACTCCTGAAGTTTTACACGAACTTATCACAGAGTAACCTTACCCCAATTCCTCCTGAAGTTTTACACGAACTTATCGCAAAGTAACCTTACCACGGTTCGTCCTGAAGTTTTACACAAACTTATAACCTTACCCCAGTTCATCCTGAAGTTTTACACAAACTTATGACCTTACCCCGATTCATCCTGAAGTTTTACACAAACTTATAACCTTATCCCGGTTCATCCTGAAGTTTTACACAAACTTATAACCTTACCCCGGTTCATTCTGAAGCTTTACACAAACTTATCTCAAAGTAACCTTACCTAGGTTCCCGCTACAGTTTTACACAAACTCCTCACAAAACAACCATATCCATGCTTTCATCTCAAGGTAACCCTACAACCCAGGTTCCTTCTCACAAGCCCTACTATCCAGGATTTCATATCGAAGTAACTCTACTACCCAGGTTCCTTCTCACAGCCCTACTATCCAGGCTTTTTCATATCAAAGTAACCCTACTACCCAGGTTCCTCCTCACAACCCTACTATTCAGGATTTTCACATCGAAGTAACCCTACTACCCAGGTTCCTTCTCACAGCCCTACTATCCAGGATTTTCATATCGAAGTAACCCTACTACCCAAGTTCCTTCTCACAGCCCTACTATCCAGGCTTTTTCATATCAGATTAACCCTACTACCCAGGTTCCTCCTCACAGCCCTACTATTCAGGATTTTCACATCGAAGTAACCCTACTACCCAGGTTCCTTCTCACAGCCCTACTATCCAGGATTTTCACATCGAAGTAACCCTACTATCCAGGTTCCTTCTCACAGCCCTACTATCCAGGCTTTTCATATCGAAGTAACCCTACTATCCAGGTTCCTTCTCACATCCCTACTATCCAGACTTTTCATATCGAAGTAACCCTACTACCCAGGTTCTTTCTCACAGCCCTACTATCCAGGCTTTTCATATCGAAGTAACCCTACTACCCAGGTTCCTCCTCACAGCCCTACTATCTAGGATTTTCATATCGAAGTAACCCTACTATCCAGGTTCCTTCTCATAACTTTACTACCCAGGTTCCTTCTCTCTTATCTCTAGACAACAGTCCACAATATTGTAAGACCAGGACCTAATCGAACACAATTTGTTTCGCATGTCCCCATTAGAGTAAAGGACAACTGAAGCTCCTAAAACTCTATTTCTCGAGACCTATACCAACATTCCTCAGCAGATTTCTCCTCAACAACAGGAGCATGGACTCCCGTCAAAGGAACATCTCAGGAAATCCACATTCTCTAGATGGCATCTTTAAGCCCATCTCCGACAATTCTCCGTCGTATCCAGGATGGCATCTTTAAGCCCATCTTCGGCAATCTCCCATTATTAACCTCCAAATGGCATCTGTAAGCCCATTCCTAATATCACAAATCAAGGGCCACTTCATGCGAGTGCAAATTTCTGGGCACTCAGGTGTTCAATCATCTTCCACCTTCAGATCACGAAAGGCAGAGCAGCCAATCTACACCCTCAGGCTTAAGAAGATTGAACAGGGGAATTTGTTGTACCCTAAAATTTTCCCTCCCATTTTACTCAACAAATGTCAAGTGAGGTCCCCAAGTTTGCTCAAGATTTCCTAAGAGTTGACCAGACAAACTCTCTCCTAAGGCAGTATACCCCAAATTAGGGTTTCTATTTTCATCAAGATGGGTGGACCACAAAAGTCTCATATGCTCTCCATGGTCTTAATATGTTCTCAAGACCCTACAGGTCAAGTTTCACGCCTTGCACAAGAAGTTTGCTCAGTCAACTGCTCAGATGCTTGATAATCGACTATACTAGGTCAAAAGTCAATTGTGGCCCACATACAGTCAAACCTAAATATTTTTAGTCAACATCATCATTTTGAAGTTGTATCCATCATTTGATCAAGGGTTTATCATGATTCCTCAGGGATTGCTCACAATTCATCAAAACCCAAAAGTTACTAAAATAGGGTTTCTTAGTAAAAGTCAACCCAAAAGTTACTAAAATAGGGTTTCTTAGTAAAAGTCAACCCAAATTTGACCAAGCATAACTTCCACACGCTTTATCAGAAATTTTCCATCCAAAGCTCATTTTTAATAGGATGAAATTCCCTACAATTCATCTTCAGCCCACAAGTTCAAAATATGCACTCACAAAAGATATGAATTTCGCAATTATGGGTCATTTTGAAAAGTCAACAAAAACACCTTTTGGGTCAAAGCTTCATACATGAACATGGAACACTCAATTGAGATGAGACTAAAAGGGTTGCTTAGGGGATATCCTAAGCTTTCTAAAAAGTCCAAGAACATATACCTAGGGTGAAAATTGAGAGAGAGATGCATTGTCAAAGATGGAAATTTTTGGAAAATTGTCAAAAGTCAACATTGATCAAGTTGGCATTTTTCCAAAGGGGACCATGTTTTCTTGCTTGAAACATGTTTATAATAAGATCCAAGACCCCTGAGCTCGTTCACCTCTTATTTTATTATTTTTATCATTTATTTTGATTTTTTATTCATTTAAATCAAAATAAATCAAATTAAATGGTAAAATAATGAAATCAAATCAAATCTTGGGATTTTTGTGCACATTTTGAGTCTATATACAGCTAGCATGATGGCCAATTCATGCAAGATTCATTTGGATTGGAAAATATTGGATTGAAGCTTATTTTTGGAATATATCATACAAAGAGGAAATCAAATCAAATCTCCTTTATTTCTCAAGATTCATGCCAATTTTATTAACCTAATTTAGTCTACTACATATGCACAATAATTCTAGACCATAAGCATAAGGATTGGAGGCGTGAAAAAGCAAGAAAAAAACCAAAATTTTGCAAGAAAAGTGTGAGACCTATCTTTGTCTACAGGCCAATTCAAGTCAGTCAAACGTTTGCAATCGATTCCTGGACATCCCAAGAAGCTAACAACATCATTTGTAAGCCTCAAAGCATCCAGAAATCGTCCCCAAAAGTATCACGGTTTTCCCTAAAACTCAAACTCGATTTCAATGTTTTACGCATCCTAAACGCATGCTAATCATATATTTGTGTTTATCATCTTGTTTGCAAGCTACCTGTACCCTTTAATTGCATTTACCGCGCAGGAATCCATAGTTGCCATTGTTAGGGTTTCTGAGATGTTTTTAGGGCTTTGTTATACAGGTAAAATTGGCCATAGAAAAGTGTACTAGGATGCTCGTGGCATCAAGACGGTTTGATCCATGTAACTGGAATTCATTTATCATGCGTTATGTTGATTTTTGAGAATTGCAGGTTTTTATCTATGGCTGATTGTCCGTAGGTATAAGTCTTTAACCTAAGACGACTGTTGCAGTGAAGAAGGTGATGCGTGGCAGCCCATGACCGGTTGATTTGAATTTTCGCACATTTTTCTGGGCATCATGCATTTTTATATTATATTATATTTTGTTTACTTGTATTAACAAAAGAACCAGCATCGCAGATGTTGGGAGGCACGCCTTTGATGCACACGTCCTGGGTTCGATCCCAGGCGTGTGCATTTTATTATTTTCCTAATTATTTCAGGAAAATCCAATGCTTCACTCCCTCACACGCCTTCCATACAACCTCAATTCCTAGCCATTGGATGCACTGCTGGCCAGATCTCACGCTTCTCACCTGAATGTCCTTGGTACACCTCAGGTCAATGCTTGCACAGAATCCAACATGGTTGACTGAGCTTGGAGCTTAATGGCCTTGGAAATTCAGTTCCACACCCCCAAAATTGCTAGTATACAGGCCCATATTCTTCTTTTCTTTATTATTTTCTTTTATTTTAATTGTTTTGTTTAATTATTTTTTTCACCAAGTTAATTACCTTTTTTAAAAATCATAAAATCAATAAATCACAAAGTACCAAAAAAAATATATTTTTTATATAAATATTTATTTTAATTTAATTAGAAATATAGGTTAAGTTAATTTCTTTTATAATTAAAATCAAATAGAAACTAGGTTTTAATTTTACAATTAAATTTCTTTTCTCAAATACAAAAACCAAAAATACACAAAATCTTGTTTTCTTTGTAAAATATTTTATTTTCATGAAATTATTTAATTTAGCTAGATTAGGTTAATTTCAATTTCTTTTTCATAATTAAAAAGATTAGAATTAGGGTTTTAGGCGTACATAATTTAATCAATTTTTTTCTCAAAAATACAACCCAAACTATTTCTCAATTAGATTTTAGGGTTTTCAATTTTTCCTCGCATTTAATTTGCCGCGCACTTGTTACTTATTTGTCCATTATTTTGTAACTGTTCAGGGTTTGTAATAGTTAACCTAGGGTTTTTATTTACTGTTTAAATCCACAAATTTTTGGTTATATAATTAATCCCCCTCCCCGAAGCCTTGTAATAGCTAGGTTTATTTTTCGCACTTTAAATTCCCCCAATCTTTAACTGTCTAGATGCATGGCTAATAGGATTGTATGGCAAGAATGTCTGGAAAATTAAAATGGTAGATCACCTAATGTGCAAAGATTAAATAACTGAAACAAATCATATGCACATATTCACTCCTAGGGTTTACCTCACTTCGGTTGCCTTCGGTAAACAATCATTAAGCATAGGAGATTTTAGTGGTTGCCCTCCAGTCTAAAGAGATCAAAGTGTCCCATTCAAATGTTTCCTCGAAAATGTTGCCTCGGAAATGTTGCCTCAGAAATGTTGCCTCGAAAATGTTGCCTCAAAAATGTTACCTCGTAAAGATCTTAAGACTCTAGGGTTACTACTAAAGTTTTCTAACTATTTCTTTAGTGATTGTATTTTGTCCCTTTCAAACGTCCCTTACAACTCCAACGATGGTGCTACCTACTCCTTAATAGTGGGATAGCATTGTCTAAAGGAAATAGAACAGACAATCCTTTTTTCGAGTAGGTAGAATCTTAAGTACTTGCTCAACAAAAAACTGTTTCACACAAACAAATTTTCAAAACAAATTTTCAAAACAAACTTCGTCACATCCTTGAGGACTGATACAAGGGTTATCATGAAGTAAAACATTTTCAAGACAAACACACACAAGCAATTTGAAAAAATGAGTGAGTACCTAAGAGCCCGTAGCAAACTACGGATAGAAAGGGTGCTAACACCTTCCCTTTCTATAATCTACCCCCCGTATTCAGAAACTCTTGGAAAAAAATTTTTCTGTTCTTTTTCCTTTTCCATGATTGGATGAAATAAAAGTTGATGGAGAATCTTGCTTACCACGACATTTTGCAAAACAAAAAATGCAAAACACAAACCAGTATTAACAGTCGGTTCTGCCACCATATCACACCTGTGAATGGGCTTCAGACTACAGTAGTAATGATAGCATGGAGATTTTGGACGGGGTCTGCCCCAGTTGTTCAACAATTTTATAGACACTCTTGCAGATGATTATCAAAACCTCTTCCAACTCTTGTCCAGAGATGTCCTTAATTGTAGCTTCTTTTGGCGCCCCCGTCTGAGCAGGCTTTATCATTGGCTCTTTACCTCGAGCCTCGACATTTTCCTTGGTAACAGTGACTTGAACAGGTGGAGATTTTGGGGGAGAAAATCCTTCCGCTTCTAGTGATTTTGCTGGTCCCCGCAATATTGTCAATATTGGGATCAGCCTCTTCATCATCTTTGTCAGACAACTCTTGTTTAATGTCGTGATAATAGACGTCAGACCCATAATTCCATGGAATAGCCTTCTTCGGGGAATATGGGATGGGCTCGGGTGTTGTAATGATTAAAGGAGTAGCTTTTGGATTGGCAGTAATCCTTACAGGGCCCTTGGAAGTGATCTTGAAAGGGGTACCGGATACGACAGACAAATCTTGGCACAAAATCTCAGCATACAAAACTTTCTTAATCAAAATTACATGTTCATCCATCAGGAGTTGAATGCCTTCCTTCAGTAACCCACAACCATTGGGTTGAAATGCACATCAATAACATTCTTTAATACAACCCAAAAATAAACCGGCTTGTAGAAAATTCTCCTTGATTATTGAGAGGGGAGTAACCACGTCACTTACGAAGGTAACATACAAAACATTTTCAACAACACTTATTCCTTTGTCATGCTTCGGCAAAGTAGCAGTAATCACGTTTGGAGTCTTTGGAGGGTCGAACTCAATTTCCTTGTTATGAATTATGTCTTGAATTTTGTTTTTCAGGGTCTATCAATTATTTGTGTTGTGTGCAGGATTGTTCGAATGATAGGAACATCTTGCATTTGGATTGTACTTTGGATAGGATGTGTTGGGATTAGGAGGAGGATGCCAGAGTGTTATGAGTTCAGCCTTTAACAAATGTTGCAATGCTTGACCCAATGGCATATTAATCCTGATGAACTGCCTCCTCGGAGCGTCTGACCTACGCTGATTGCCTTATTGTGATTGTTAAACAAGTGCTGGATTAAAGATCAACATTACTCCTACAGACTAATGGCGATCATTTTTACTACAGCTCTTCTGGCCATAGACAACACTGGTTTCTCTTTTACCTCCAAATAGCTTCTTCACAACATTAGAAGATGTAGCCATCCGAATCTTCCCACTTTTAATGCCACTTTCCACTCTTTCTCCAGTCAAAATCAACTCCATAAAACCAGATGACGAGCTTCTAATCAACAGATTAAAGAATGGGCCTGTCAGAGTGCCCATGAACATATCTACCATTTCCCGATCAGCTAAAGGAGGTTGTACCCTTCCAGCTAAATCCCTCTATTTTTATGCATACTCCTTGAACCCTTCATTTGAGCCCATAGACATGTTTTACAACTGCACACGAGTCAATTGTTTTTGGTTGCTATGAGTTTCCTGGATTTCGAGGATATCTTGGCTTTGCTAATCTGTGGGTTGGTGTTATACCCTTGACTCGACTTCTTGTTTCCCAATTAGATACAATGTCGGACCGCTTCAGATGTAAGGCTGCTGCAATATCTTTGGGTCTCAGAGCTTCCTCTAAACCGGTGAAGGGTGTCTGATAAAGAATTGGTACCCCCAGTAGCTTAGAGAACTCTTCCATTGTGGGTACCAGTTGATAATCTAGAAAGGTGAAACAGTGACTGTGGGATCAAAGAACTAGAATAAAATGCTCATCATGTCTTCTTCAAAACTCGAGGTAACCAAATTGAGTAGATGACCATGCCTTTTGGTTAATTGAGAGATTTCAGGAATTTTTGAGACTAACTCCTTAAGTTGAGAATGTATCCTCACAAAACCGGTCCGGATAGTATTTCTCCAAGCGGAGGCCATAACCTATAAAATAGAACAAATATAAATCTCTAGGTCCTTAAAATGGTTAGTGAAAATGATATGGTATGATGTCATTATGTTATAATGTCATGTTCGAGCAATTAATCATACACAAACAAAACACACAAGGCCTAAGGTTTAAGCTTGCATGGAGTTTGTAGGTAAGTACCCTCTTGAGTTTAGTTGGCTCAACCTGTCTTAGAAGAAGTAACTGGTTCTAGGAATCTCAAATCCTTGATCTTTCTCTCAAGCATTGTTTCAGCACAAGCATCTGATTTGCGACCGAAACATCCCGAGAGTCCAATCTCAATGAGTGTAGCATCAAGTATCAACCAACTTCAGTTTGCACCAAACCCGACCATCTCATTAATTTCTAATGGCTAAGTTGTGTCAACTAAGGTTCTAAGGTCAGTTAGTTTTTATGACACCACACGGCAGCCCAACATTCACCTCGACTTACTCAAGGGACACCCACACAAACCAATGTGTCGCACTAACATAGCAATTATTTCAACCATATCAACCTACGCTGTACAGTTTTCACGATCTATTGCTACTTACTTAAAATGCCTCCATATGCGAGTATAACATCTACACAAGAAATAAACCCAAGCATATCCCTAAATATAAAGCATACAAGGCAGACAAGTAAAGAAATAAAGGTGATTTAGCTCTTAAGGTAACCCCACTTTTATTTTTCCCCATCAGAGTTGCCAGTTCTGTAATACAGTGGAAGAACTGACTTTTGGGTTTGCATTTTATCGCAAATGTTGCTGATAGCAAGAGTCGCCACCGACTTTTCTTTTATCCAATAAAGGAAATGGAGAAAAGAACAGGAAAGACCTTTTGAGAATTTTCTGAGTAAGGGGGGTAGGTTATGAAAAGGGAAGGTGTTAGCACCCTTTTCATCCATAGTTATCTATGGGCTCTTAATCACTAGCTCATTTTTGAAATGCTTTGTGTTTATGTATGTTTGAAAGTATTTGAAAATGCCTAAGTACGGAAATTTTGTAATGATTCTCGTATCGTTGAGAATGTATACAAAATGTTTGTTTCAAAATTATTGTGAAAGAAAGTGTTGTTTTTATGAAAAGATGTTTTGTCTTTGAAAAGTTAAGAGCAAGCAACTACGAGTGTTCTACCTACTCAAAAAGTCTTTGCTCTTTTGCTCTTCTTCTAGATAGTTCTACCCTACCAATAGTTAGTAGGAAGCCTTATCGTTGGATGTGACAGACAGGCGCGGGTCATCATACAGTCATAGAAGGTAACTTGTAGGATGCCTTAGAAATTATCGGAAGGGACTAAGATCGTTTACCGAAGGCAGCATTGAAGGGTCATCGAGGGACTATGATCTTTTAATCGAGGGTCTTTACTAAAGCATCCCACGTTCGAGGGACATGAATATTTTTTATCTGAGGCAACAAGTGAGAGTCACCCTAGAGGTGCACGTGTGTGAAGTGTTTTAATTTCAAGTATTTATCTTTGAGATTAGGTTTTCTAATGTTTGTTCTTTTTCCGTCTTGCCATGCATGCCTAATTAATCTAACAGTAATAAAGAAAGCAGTAAATTGCGGAAATTAAATGTCCTACGCTATTACAATGCTTCGGGAATGGGGATACAAATTTATGAATGGGGATGAAAAGTAAAGTAAAACTAATTATCTGTTACAGACCATTAGCAGTCACAACAATGGAAAATACTAATGCGAAAATAAAGTGCACGGAGGTGGTGAAAAGGGGAAGATGTTTAAAAAACCCTAAAATATTTCTAAGTGTTTAAGAAAATATTTTGTTGTTTTTGTTTAGAAAAATATTTGATAGTGTAAACTAATAACAAAACCTAATTCTAATTGTTTTATAAATTAATTTACCAAAATAAAACAAATTTATTAAATTAAATTAATTTTTATTTATGAAAATTAAATTAATTAATTAAAACCTAAATCTAATTTTTTTGTGATTTTATTATTTTTTGTGATTAAATGAAAATGGTTTAGAAAAGAAAAAGTTAATTAAAATCAAAAAGGAAGTAAAATGGACATGGGTGTAAACAAGTAATAATGGGGGTGAGAAGAAGCAAAGATGTTAGGCCCGATGGGGATAGTTTTCACAAGGTGCTAATGGGACACGCATTTGGTGCATTGTATTTGTCCTTGATGAGTCTGATGGTCAAGATATGAGGTTGTATAATGAGCGCGTATGCTTGGCATGCACTGAATCTACAATGAAAATGTTAGAAAATAAAATGCCCCACGCCTGGATCGAACCCAGGACCTGACATAGGTATGACTTAAGAGCAAGTGTGTTGCCACTGGGGTGGTTGTTACATCCGGTCATTATACCACTTGCAATAAATATAAAATGAACTCAAATTTCAAATTTTGAAAACGTGTCACCCTTTTCAAACATGTAAAACTTTCATTTCTCAACAATTTTGAAAATTGTAAAAAACAAAATTACTCAGAATTTAACAAGGATTCCAAATATTCAAGCATCATAAATTTATATGGACTATAACTCACGAATTTTTATCAGTACCAAAATGAAACCCTAACTGTTCAGAGATACGATTCCCAACATGCAAGCAATATAAATGAAAAGTAAGCACATGGGTAGCTTCAGGACATCGATATCTGCATTTACTCTTTTGTATGTATGCACTAAAGATGCACGGATAAGAAGTTAAAAGTTTGAGTTTTTTACCAAGTTGAAGAAATTCCAACACTTCTTTTATAGACTCTCCGTGCAAAGTGATGATCCTATGAGCTTGCTGGGGCCTTCCTGAATCTAGTCCAACCCTTAATTTGCTTTGAAAGTTACTGAAATGCTCTAGCCAATTCAAGTTGCAGGCCACGATTTTTAAGTTTGGAGGATGACGATGTTATAGAAGTGTAACAAAGGTTTAGACAAGTTCTAAATGATTATTATGAGGTGTTTGGATGGTTAGCCTACAAAGATATGGCAAGGGTGGTGAATTTCGAAGTTAAGGTTTTCAAGGTTCAAAAATGGAGTTTTTGATCCAATTCTGAATTTGAGAAAGTTTAAAGGTGTTTTAGAGTTGTCCATCTGTGTATTGGCATGCAAGTGATCTATCTACTTATAGGCAAGAGGTTTGGGATGTTGAAACAACTATATTTGTAAGATAGCAAGTTATGGTTTGGTTGGAAGTGAAAAATCAAGTTGGGTGAGTTTCCATGGTTTCAATGCTCAAGTACAAGCATGTTCTGAAGTTATTGGCTGCAGAGAGGTTTCTTATTATTTTTAGGATGGAGTGAAATCAGAAGAAACAAATGAGGAGCTCAATGCATTGACTTTTGCAAAAAGATTGCTTTTTGTGAATGGCAATGGTGCCTTTGTGCCGTAAATGGAAAATTATCTTGGACAACGGCTTGAACACTTGGACAATAGCTAACAAGAGTGTGTAATCTTCCGATTATGGAAGATTTAAGAGTTTCGAGGCCTGCAAAGTGATATTACAAGGAATCGCTATGAGATTTGGTTATGAGTTCATCACAAAAATGACCTATAATTCATGAATGAAATGCCAACTTCATCTCTTCGAATGTCTCAGCTCAAGTATGATCTTTTCCTTCTCTTAGACATTTTGGGAAGCTTGAAACATTGAATACAACTTTCATGTTGACCACTTTGGCTAAATCAACAGGGAAATTGGTGAAAATTGGCCAAGAAGTTGAGATGGAAAACTGATCAAAACTTGTTGAAACTTTTTCTAAGTGTTAGATAAAAATATCACAACTTCATGGCTTCATATCTCTTAATTTAAGCACTTTTTGGAGATCAACCCTTATTAACAAAGTTGTAGAATTCATCAATCCCTACAAATTTCATGTTGAAAGTTTTCTTTGAATCAACTTGGATCTTAGTGAAAAATGGCCATGAAGTAGTGACTTTGTTAAGAACAAAACACTTAGAATTTTTTCTAAGTGTTGGAAAATTTTCCATCTTTTGACTTTTGTTGACTTTTTTTTATTCTTGAGGAAAAATTTTGATAATTTTGAATGTTTTTATGATTCTTGATCTTTGAATTCCAATGTTGACCAAAAAAAGTAAAATTTTGACTTTTGTGTGACTGTTGACTTTTCATCAATTGATTCAATTCTTCAACTATCAATAACTTGCATCTTTGGAAATGTTTTAAGCCATGTAACTAGTTTAAGATATTGTATTTAAACTCTTGATATAATTCTTTAATCCATTAGGTCATGCACTAGGTCAAAAGTCAATGATCACTCATCTTCAATCAAAACCCTAATTTGGGGATTTTTGACCTTTGATGATTTGAGGGCTTTCGTTGAGGAATCGCGATCAACCCTTGATCAAATGATGAATATCACCTCAAAATGTTATTGTTGACAAACAAAAATCTTGAATTTTGACTACATGTTGACCATAGTTGACTTTTTACCTAATACAATTAACATTCAATCTTTTGAGCCATTGACTGAGCAAACATGTAATGCAAGACTTGAAACTTGACATAAGCATTATTGAGGACCTATTATGAACCATGAAAGTAAATTGAGACCATTGAAGCCAAATTTTCTTTTAGAAGCACCAAACCCTAGTTGAAGACCCTTGCTTAGGAGGTGGTTTTGACCAGTAGTTTTGAACAAATGCAGACCTCTTGAGAATGTCTTGAAGCATGAGAATGTCTTGAAGAAAATGGGAGGGAAAATTTTGGGGTACAACAGTTTCTAGTGTATCTTATTGAACCCAAAATTTTCCCTCCCATTATCTTCAAGACCTTCTTCTAAGATTCTCAAATACTCAAGGATTCTCAAGAGTTGACTAGTCAAACCTCCTCCTAAGCAAAGGTCCACAACTAGGGTTTTGGTTTTCTCAAGGAAAATTGGACTTCTAATTCCTCAAGTGGATTTCATGATTCATCATAGGTCTCCAAGAATTCCAATACCAAGTTTCAAGTCTTACATCAAAAATTTTCCCAGTCAATTGCTCAGATGACTAAAAATCATCAGTATTGGATAAAAAGTCAACTATGGTTAACATACAGTCAAACTTTGATATTTTTGGTAAACATCAACATTTTGAAGTCATATTCATCATTTTATTAAGGTCTTATCATAATTTCTCAAGGAAATCCCTCATATCACCAAAGGGGCAAAATTGTCAAAATTAGGGTTTTGATTGAGAATGACTAATCGTTGACTTTTGACCTAGTACATGACCTAATAACTTGAAGCATGATCTCAAAGGATCAAATACAATATCTTGACCTAATTACATGGCTCAAAACATTTCCAAAGATCAAGTGATTGATAGTTGAAATTTGAATCAATTGATGAAAAAAGTCAACTGTCACACAAAAGTCAAACTTTGACTTTTTGGTCAACATTGAACTTCCAAAATCAAGAATCATCAAGACATTTAAAATTATCAAGCTTGATCATCAAGAATCAACAAAGTCAATAAAAGTCAAAGATAAAATTTTTTCAAACACTTAGAAAATTTTCTAAGTGTTAGTGCTTTATTGTTAACAAATTCACAACTTCATGGCCATTTTTCACTAAGATGCAAATTGATTCAAGGGAAATTTTCAACATGAAAATTGTAGGGCTTGATGAATTCTACAACTTTGTCCTTGAGGGTTGATGTCCTTAAAATGCTTGTATTAGGATATATAGGTCCATGAAGTCATGACATTTTTACTCTACACTTAGAAAAAATTTCAACAAGTTTGGTCAGATTTTTATCCCAACTTCTTGGAAAATTTTCACCAAGTTCCAATTTGATTTAGCCAAAGTGGTCAACATGAAAGTTGTAGATAATGTATCAAGCTTTCCAAAATTTCTAAGAACACATTTTTATCATGATTGATCAAGGAGATTCAAAGAGATGAAGTTGGGCATCCATTCTTGAAATACAAGTCATTTTGTGATGAACATGAGATCAAATCTCCAAGCCATGTTGCATAAATATTTCTTTACAGGCTTCTAACTTGAAAATATCACCATAACTAAATGCTTAAACAAACTTTTGATCCATTATTCCCATGAATCAAGCTTTGTCCAAGACAAATCTCCATTAATGGCACAAAGTTCACACTTCCATTTTGGAAAAGTTTGCTTTAATCAGTTTGTCAACTCTTCTTGAGCCTCTCACTTGCTCCCTCTGCACACACTCAACACAAAATCCAGAAGCAGCATATTTAAAGTGCCTAACCACTTTATATTGCCCTGTACTTCACATTGAAACCATGTGTTTCAAAGTTTGCTTCATTTACAATCCAACCAACCCATAACATGTGATTTGTAAACCAAGCCCTCTCATCCTCTAAAACCTTTACTCTATAAATAAAGATGTCATTTGAAAGACAAGGCACGAGTTCATAACCCTCAAAACACCCTCATACTCCCTCAAACCAAAATTTGCATCAAAACTCCATTTTGTGGCAATTTATGACCTTGAACTCCAAACAACCAATCCACTCGTGTGTTTTCCCTTCTCAACATTCAAACATCATCTATAAAATATATAGAAGTGATCCAAACACCTGAATCACTCCTGTAATCACCCCATCACCATTCACCATTTTATAAATCCACCATTGCAGCTTGACTTGGTAAAAATAGTTGGGTAAGCTACAAGGCATTCTATCAATTGGAATAGATTCAGGGTGGTCCCAGGAAGCTTAATCAATCATTACATTGTACCTGGAGGCATCCATATGTGTTATGAATCTCCACTTCAAGAGGCAAGTTTTCTAAATTGTGACATCTTGATACAAGCATCATTTTCACTTGCATTATAAAGAAAAAAATGTAGATATCATGTCTATGAAGCTAACCATGCCTTTAATTTTCATTTATATTGCTTGTGTGTTGGGAATTTGATCTCTGACCAGTTAGGTCATATTTTTGGTACCAAAAAAAATTCATCTTAGTATTTGATCTTTAGCTTTTGAAAGTTATATGGTTTAATTCGTGGTGAAAAGTCAAGAAACTTTCATGTTTACATTTTTTAAAATGGATGAGAAATGAAGGAGTTACATAATAAAAAATGGAGTTGTTTTTCTTGGCGCGTGCAAAGAAGAAGAATATGACTTGTTCAAACTATCAGAAACGAGTTTATAATATATTGAATAGTTTGTGTATAAACTAACGGATGTATCACCACCCCAGTGGTTAAAGAGAACGCCTGTGACTATAGGGACCTGGGTTCGAGCCCCATCGATACCCTTTTATTTGCTTCATATTTTCTACTTTCAGATCCAATGCGAACATGTTCAAGGCGCACATGCTGCTCCTCTCTCCAAATGAACAAGATTAAATCCAACGCCCCAGATGGAAAAACGCATGATACACTTTCAAGAGGCGACCGCACTGAATCAATACAGGGGCTAGGTTCCTTATTTTGGGCCCAACGTTTTTTCTTTTTTCATACCCCTCTTTTGCTTACTAACACAGGCCCATTACTTTTATTTTATTTTTATTTTCTGTTTCAAACACAAAAAACTAATCATTTGGGCCTAACACTGTTTTTTCTTCTCCCCCCCCCCCCCCCCCCCCCCCCAATTTCTTTTACACCACTGAACCATTTAATTTATTTTTCCAATTTAATTGTTTTCTTTTTTTAGTTAATTATATTTAAATCATAAAATCACAAAAAAATTAGTTTTAGGTTTTATTTAATTAATTTAAACACTTTATTTTATTTTGTTAACTAAATTATTAGAATTAGATTTTATTATTCACTTTACACTATAAAACATTTTCCAAATTGACATTAAGATCCAAATTATTTTCTAAACAATTAAAAATAAATTAGACTTAGGTTTTGTTTATTTAATTTCCCTTTTAAATTGATTAAGTTAATTTAACATAGATTTTTAGGTTTTAATTAATTAAAATTAACATAGATTTTTTAGTTTTTGTTTGATTAATTAATTAACTTCCTTTTTAATAAAGAAACAATTAATTGGTTATGTTAATCACCAAACCCTCTTTCTATCAAAAATCACCAAAACATTTTCTTTTTCCTTTTTTCTCTACTTCGCATTTTTGCGTATTTTATTATTTTGCATTATACTTTATTTAATTGGTCTGTAATATATAAATAGAGTTTATTGTTTTTCTCCTCATTCACAAATTTGTATCCCTCATCCCCAAAGTGTTGTAATAGCGTAGAATATTTAAATTCCACAATTTATCACTTTCCTTACTATTGTTAGCTTAATAGGATTGTATGGCAAGAGTTAAAATCAATCATTAAGAAAACCTAATCTCAAGACAAATACTTGAAATCAAAACAATTCGCACACGAGCACCTCTAGGATAACCTCACTTGTTGCCTCGGATAAAAACAATCTTGTCCCTCAAACGTGAGATGCTTTAGCAAATACCCTCGATTAAAAAATTGTAGTCCCTCGACGACCCTTTGATGTTGCCTTCGATAAACGATCTTAGTCCCTTACGACAATTGCTAAAGCGTCTTACAAGTTTCCTTCTATGACTGTCCGATGACCCATGTATGTCCTTCACATCCAATGATTAGGGTTTCCTACTAACTAATGTTAGGATAGCACCATCTAAAGGAGGAAGAAAATAACAAAGACCTTTTTTGAGTAGGTAGATCTCTTGTAATCGCTTGCTCGCAAACTAAAACAATTTTCCACACCTTACACTTTCAAAACAACTACTTTCAAAACACTTTATAAACACTCTTGAGGACTGATATATGGGTTACTATAAACAAATTGCCTTACATTGCCATTTTCAAACATCTTTCCACAAAACAACATTTTCTCCCAAAATATCTTTTGAAAAAAAATAGTCTGTATCCATTCTCAATGATACGAGACTCATTACAAAATTCCCGCACTTAATCATTTTTCAAAATATTTGAAAACATACACAAACACAAAGCATTTTCAAAGTGAGCTAGCGATTAAGAGCCCGTAGATAAACTACGGATGAAAAAGGTTCTAACACCTTCCCTTTTCCTAACCTACCCCCCGAACTCAAGAAAATTATCAAAAGGTCTTTCCTGTTCTTTTCACCCTTTCCTTTATTGGATAAAAGAAAAGTCGGTGGCCACTCTTGATATTCATAACATTTGCAATAAAATGCAAAACCCAATTCAGTTCTCCCACCATATTACACGTCTTCCAACTAATTCTCTTCTTGTGGGATGTGTTCAAAAGTGATCTCCTCGAAGTACATAATTAATGTCAATACATGATCCTGATAAGGAATGAGACTTTGATGCTTCGTATCCTATTCTCCCTTTATTTGACTGATGACTAAGGCTGAGTCCCTGTATACATCTAAGAACTTAATTCTCATATAAATTGCAGCTTTGATGCCCATGATGCATGCTTCGTACTCGACCATGTTGTTGGTACAATCAAAGCAAAGTCTGGCGGTGAGGGGCGTATGGAAACCCTTAGAAGAGGTAATCACAACACTGATTCCATTGCTCAGCACGTTAGAAGCTCCATCGAAAACCAAAGTCCATCGGGATCCCGACTCTGGTCCTTCATACGGTTCAGGTTCTTCATAATCTGTAACTAGCATGATATTCTTATCTGGGAACACGAAATTCATAGACTGATAGTCGTCTACAGCTTGGTAAGCCAAATGATCAGCCAGTACACTTCCGTTGATTGCCTTCTGAGTGGTGTACTGAATATTATATTCTGTTAAGACCATTTGCCATCTGGATATCCTTCTGGAGAGAGCGGGTTTCTCGAATATTCATTTTATAGGATCCACTTTAGAGATCAACAAAGTGGTATGAGTCAACATATACTATCTTAGTCGGCGAGCTGCCCATGCCAAAGCGCAGAAATTTTTCTCGAGCAGTGAGTATCTTGTTTCACAGTCAGTAAACTTTTTGCTAAGGTAGTATATTGTGGGCTCTTTTTGATCAGAATCGTCATGTTGGCCCAATACACACCCCATTGAGTTCTCTAACACTGTTAGGTACATGATCAGAGGTCTTCCTTCAACTGGTGGCATTAGAATCAGAGATTCCTGGAGGTACTCCTTGATTTTGTCAAAAGCTACCTGGCAATCATCGTTCCATTTCAACACTTGATCTTTCTTCAGCAACTTAAAGATTGGCTCACAAGTAGCAGTCAAATAGGAAATAAATCTGGCAATGTAATTTATTCGTCCCAAGAAACCTATGACTTCCTTATTAGTACGGGGACTTGGTATTTCTTGGATGGCTTTGACTTTGGCAGGATCAACCTCAATACCTTTACCACTGATGAAGAAACCTAGGAGTTTATCGGATCTTACCCCAAAGGTACACTTGTTTGAATTTAATCTCAGCTTGTACTTCTTTAATCTTTCAAACAGTTTTGTAGGTGGTCGAGGTGTTCTTATTCAGTCTGAGATCTGGCTATCATGTCATCGACATAAACCTCTATCTCGTGATGTATCATGTCATGGAACAAGGCTACCATATCATGTTGATATGTTACACCGTTGTTCTTTAACCCGAAAGGCATAACCTTGTAGCAGAAAGTGCCCCAATGTGTGACAAAAGTAGTCTTCTCCATGTCTTCAGGTGTCATCTTGATCTGATTATAACCTGAGAAACCATCCATGAAAGAAAATACTTTATGTTGAGCAGTGTTGTCAACCAGAACATCAATATGCGACAGTGAAAAGTCATCTTTGGGGCTTTCCCTATTTAGATCCCTGTAGTCTACACATATACGCACTTTTCCATCCTTCTTAGGTACTGGCACCATATTTGCAACCCACTGAGAATAGGATGTAACAGCTAAGAAACATGCGTTGAATTCCTTCATAACCTCAGCCTTGATCTTTTCAGACATCTCGGGACACATACGACAAACCTTTTGCTTTATCGAAGAGAAACCCTCTTTCATTGGAAGACGGTGAACCACAATATCACTATAAAGCTCTGACATGTCTTTGTATGACCAAGAAAAGATCTCAACATAGTCATGCAACATCTAGGTTAATCTGTTTTTGAAACTGCCCTCTAGATTGTCACCTATCTTGACTTCTTTCTTTTCTTCTTCAGTACCCAAATTCACAACCTCGACTGGCTCTTCATGCGGTTTTATGACCTTTTCTTCTTAGGTTAACGGCCTAGCAAGCTCTCCAGGTACTTCACAATCTTCCTCACCTTCATCCTCGGCTTGGTAGATCAGATTTTCAAAGTCATAAGTGACAATATCAGAATTGTTATCAACGGGATCTAGAATGGATGTGAATCTGCAATTTGTTGTGTGGGTGTGTGTAAGAACATATAACTATTTTGAAAGTGATAAAATAAAAGAAATACAAAGAGCGCAAAATTTGAATGCAAGACGTCCAATGATTTATTGAATAAAAATATGTTAATGAAATGACAACCCTAATAAATGAACCGTTGTGCCCCGGGTAAGACACAAGGCTTAAAGTTATTGTTTTAAAATTACATAACCAAAACTTGAAAGCAATAAAACAAAAAGTAGAATTTACTCATGACTAAAGGAGATTGAGATAAGGTCTTCAGTCTTCCATTTGTTGAGCCCGCTGTTGATGGTGGGAAAAATCCAACTGTCTAGGTCGTAGTCACTATCAGCATCTTCTACCGTGTTGACTCCATTGTTGCTGACACAGAATAGTGGCCTTCCGAAGGAGCACGACAGACATCCCTCTGAGCCTCTACAGTGAAACCCAACCAAATTTTTCAGACTTGTAAGGAATGTCAGGAAGTTGACCCCAAGTAGTGCAACCACCTTTTTCTACTACAACTCTAGCGTCCTTCAAAGAAGCCATTCAGGGCGAGACCTTAGTAACTTTAAGAATAGCAAAAACGTTTTCAATAACGGTAGTTGTCCGAGGCATAACTTCAAAATTCTGGAAGGGAGTTTCGATGAATTCGCTATCCATTTCAACATACTTGAATGAGTTCAAATGGCTCACCATATACTCTTCTTCCCCACAAACTGTTACGACCTTTCCTTTTACGGGATATTTTAGCTTTCTGTGTAGGGTTGAAGTAACAGCGCCTGCCCCGTGAATTCAGAGGCGTCCAAGTAAACAAGAATAGGTCAGACTAATGTCCATCACATAGAACGTAGAATCGAATACCTACGACCCTACTCTGATTGGAAGATCCACCTCTCCGTGTACCATCGTTTTTGAACCATCAAAGGCCTTGCCCACAATGTCACTGGATTTTAGCACAACCCCTTCACAGTCAAGTCTATCAAGAGCAACCTTTGGTAGAACATTTAGAGAGGAACCAGTATCAACCAACACGTGAGCTAAGGTAGTGCCCCTGCATTTGATAGAGACATACATGGACTTGTTGTGGTTTCTTCCTTCGAGAGTCAAATCAGCATCAGAAAAACCTACCCCATTATCAGTCGTCAAGCTAGAAACATAACTCTCAAATTTATTAAAAAATATTTCTTGTGGCATATGCGCATATTTTAAGATTTTCACCAAAGTATGGGCATGGGCTTCAGAGTATAATAAGAGGGATAACATGGATATCTTTAAGGGAGTCTACCCCAGCTATTCGAAAATCTTGTAATCACTTTTCCGGATTATTTTTAATACCTCATCCAACTATTTCCTGGAGGTATCTTCAGCTATAACTTATTTATGTGCCCCCGTCTGGGCGGGCTCTGTCATTTACTCTTTTCCCCGAGTCTCAGTAATTGATTCAGTAGCAGTAACATGAACTGGTGTGGCGACAGTCTTCGGAGACATTTCCAGAGAGAAAACCCTTCCGCTTCTAGTAACCTTATTGATCCCAACAATATTGTCAATGTTGGAATCAACAACTTCAGTACTTTCATTCTCAGCAGTCAATGGCTCTTGCTTTACACCATGGTAGTATACGTTGGCTCCATAGTTCCAAGGGACAACTTTGTCCTAGGAATACGGAATAGGTCTGGGTGCAGTGATTATCAGAGGAGCAACTCTGGGTTTAGCAGTAATCTTTACGAGACACTTGGAAGTGATCTTGATAGAAGTGCCATAAATTACAGATAAGTCTTAGAACAATTTCTCAACAGCATGAATCTTCTCGACTAGAATCATGCGATTGTCCATTAGGTGCTGAATACCTTCTTTTAGAAGTTTGCATCCATTGGGTTGGGCTATGCAGCAGTAACACCTTTCAATACAACCAAGAAATAAACCGGCTTGCAACAAATTCTTCGTAACAATTAGGAGGGTAGTAGTCAATTCACTTACAGCAGAAACATATGAAACATCGTCAATAGCACTTATGCCTTTGTCGTGCTTAGGCATGGGTGCAGTAATCACATTGGGGGTCTAGGGAGGATCAAATTCAAGCTCTTTATTGTTAATCATATCTTGAGTTTTATTTTTCAAAGCCCGACAGCTATTTGTATCGTGCCTGGGGCTATTGGAATGATAAGTTTATCTTACATTGGGATTGCACTTGGGGGAGGAAGTGTTGGGATTCTGGGGAGGATCCCTTAACGTTACCAGCTTTGCCTTCAATAGATGTTGTAATGCCTGAGACAATGGAATTTTGATCTTTGTAAAATGTCTCTTGGGTGCGTCTGACCTACACTGATTACCCTGTTGTTGTTGTTGCACATGCATAGGATTAGAAATTAGCACAACCCCCACAGATTGGTTGCGATCACTTCTAGCACGACCCTTATGGCCATACACAACATTTGTTTCCTTTTTACCGTCGAACGTCTTCTTTACACTTATAATTCTGATTTCAACATGTTCCCTAGTTAATACCAGCTCAGTGAAACCAGCTGGAGAACTTCCGATCAGATGATTAAAGAAAGGCCATGTCAAAGTTCCCATAAACATGTCCACCAGCTCCCTATCCGATAAAGGAGGTTGAACTCTTCTAGCTAAATATCTCCACTTCTGGGTATATTCCTTAAAGCCTTCGTTCAAGCCCATAGTTATACTTTATAATTGCACACGGGTTGGTACAAGATCAGCATTGTATTGGTATTGTTTGTAAAAAGCAACAGCCAAGTCTTCCCAAGTACGAATATTAGTCCCTTCCAGCTGATAGAACCACTCCAATTGTAATCCCGACAAGCTTTCTTGAAAGAAGTGCACCCATAACTTCCTGTCAGCAGTATGGGGTTGAATCTTATAGACATAAGACCTCAAATGGAGTTTTGGACAGGAAACAACATCATGATTCGCAAAAGTAGGGACCTTGAATTTGTGAGGAATCACGACTCCCGAGATTATACCCAAATCTTCAAACTCCAGCCCAGGTACTCTCTGAATCTCCATAGCATTCAAACGATCTTCCAGTTGTTTGTATTTGCCATCGTCAGAAGGGTACTGTTCATCTTAATAGTCTGCTTCTTCTTCATCAGAACCCTGGTTGTTATTTTCCTCAGCTTTCACACTCTTATCATCTTCCTCTTGGTTATCATCTTCATTTTATGGGACCTCAAGATTTAGAGCCCTTCTGACCAGACCTTTGAATCTTCTACCCGTATTAAAAAATATAGTTGGCTTCTTAGTCTTCTTATTTCTCTCTTTGATGATGAGTGCTTTCAATTCTTCCTGCCCTTTGGCTAAGTTCAGGAACCTTTGCTGAAATTGAGTGTTCCGAGCTTGAAGTTCTTTCACGGTTTGTTCAAGGGCCATCTTTTACTGAAATAAACAGCAAGAAGATGAGAAAACTTGTCTTGGGAATACCTGCTATGATATGATATGTGTGGTATGTGAATGCATATGCAATGTTTTCAAGGATCTCGCGGGATAAATAAAAAGTGAAATGTTAGAAGTTGAGTTTGGATGCAGCTTTAATTGAAGAACTTCACGTCTTTGGATGTCCTTCTATGAGACTCAAGATCACCATGTTGAGTGGGTCCTAGCCTTTGACTCAAAGGAACGTACTTCAGTCTTTGACGACATCTGGTTAGAGGAACATAAATCCTCTTTCCCCTTGCTAGACGTCTGGTTCATGATAAACCTGCATCCCATGCCCTTGAGATCCTTGAAATGGTTAAAAATGCTATGGTATGATGTTATAATGTCATGATGTCATGTTTGACCAGATAGAAAACACAAAAAAGCACACAATAGCTTTAGGTTTAAAGGCTTGCATGAGGTTCGTAGGTAAGTACCCTCTTGAAGTTCAGTTAGCTTAACCTGTCCTAAGAATAGTAACCGGGTTCTAGGGATCTCATATCACAGATCTTTCTCGAAGGTTTTATTTTAGTACAACAACTAATTTTCCACCAAAACGTCCGGCAAGTCGAATCTCAATGAGTGTAGCATCGAGTATCAACCAACTTTGGACTACACCAAAGTCGGCTGTCTCACTACCTTCTAATGGCCAAGTTAGGTCAATTAGGTTCTAAAAGTCAGTTAGTGCTTATGACACCACGCGACTGTTGCAACTGGTTTTTTAATTGAGAGTCGCCACCCTTAATTTTTATCCTAAAGGAAGGGAGTATAAAGGAATAATCCTAAAAGAAATTCAGAGATTCTAGGTTTGGACTTGGTTCTAGACGAGGAGAAGGTGTTAGGCACCCCTTATCTACCTTGTTCGCAAGGATACTAGGTTTAGAAGCGTGGTGTTTAGGAAATAGGGTTTTTATGGTTTTATTAGGGAAAAGGGTTTGAATTTTAAATAGGGGAAGTCGCCACGATTTTGATCGTATGGCTACGTATCCTCTTAGGAGGAATCAGATTCTTATTTCGTAGTTCGCGGTTTTGTTTGTGTTTTTTATGGATTACAAAGATATCCACATTTCCCGCACGTTTAGTTTAGGTGTCGTGAATAATGGAGATCGTTTAGACTAAACGTGCAGTCGATTTGAATAAATTCGCAATTCTTTTTGAAATTTGATTGTTGCATTGATTGGATTTTGAAAATAATTTATTGTTTACTAAGATATGTTTTAGAGTTTTAATTGTAAAAATACCTTAATTAAATGCATGACTAAAATAAATGATTTAGTGCAAAACAAAAAAACATATTATATTTTGAATAAATTCGAAATATAGGATTTATGTGATAATAATATTAATATTAAAATGAGTTTAGAAAATAAGAAATTTATGGTAAAAATAAGAATGAATATAATATTAGATATATAGTATAACTACAAAATATATAATATTTATTGTAATAAAAAAAGATAAAAAATAGAAAATATAAGAAATTATAAAAATAAAATAAATAAAATAAGAAGAAAAAAAATAGAAACGCAGGGGGGTGCAAAATAAATAAGGGTAGTAAAAAGTAAAGGTGCTAATAGACAGGGCCTGAATTCAAATATTGAATTCAGGCCCAAAAGGCAAAGGGGGGTTTGTTTTATACTAACCAATAAAGATGGGGGTTCTAACAGAAAGGGCCTGAATTCAGATATTTGAATTCATGCCCAAAAGGCCAAGGGGGTGCTAAGTTCAACGCAGGTAGTAAAATGAACAAAAGGGAGGGTACGAATAAATGTTGGGACAGGCCCAACGATCATACAAAGCAAAAGCAAATTTGTTGTTTCATTTCCTCATTCTTTCTTCTTGTCTTTCCCACGGTCTATGCTTTATTCTCTCTCTTTCCCCTTCCAAAAACTAACCCTAACCCAACCTCTACCTGACAGCGGCAACCTCTGACCCCCATCTAAACCCAAACAAAAAAACAACTAAACCTCGTACGAAAAGCAAGCTAAGTCGATGAATCCCTTACCTTTGTTCTTAATTCTCTCATCCTCCTCCGAGTTTATGGTTTCGATTATTCTTTTTTTTTGTTGACAGGAGAGGTGATGATGGACAAATTGAAGAGCGGCGGCGGTGATGGAATAACTAGGGTTTCAGATATTGAATTCCTATGCTAGCTTCGCGAATGAGAAGAACGGTGATGAAGTCAATGATGCTTCGAGACTCCTTTTTTTTGGATCTGCAAAAAAACCTATTTTTTCTGTATAATTTTTAATATATCTTTCCCCCCTTTTAGTTCTGTAATCCTCTGTTTTTATAAGATTTTCTTAGAACTAGTAATTTTGGGAAGAGTTAAATGTGTCTGTAATAGGATTAATTGAGGATTTAGATTAGGAAGTAACTTGAAATTTGTCTTCTAATTTAAGAGCATTATACGATTCTGTATTGATTTAAATTATTCTGTAATAATGCTTTATTATTCTTCTGTATTTGCCACAGATTTTCGAAAAGTGGAAGAAACGAAAATGGGACCAAAACTTGTTTCGATTAGCACAATAATTTTTTTTTTTTAATTTGGGCGTGATAAAGAAAAAAACGCTACCGGACTTGGACTAGGCCAAAGATATGGATCTGGTAATGGGCCAATCATGTTTGGTTATTGGGCCGTTTATTATTGTTTCCAACAAAACCAATGTCTTTTCTTTAATAGAACATTTTAGTAATTAAAGAACTGTTATAAATAACAAAATAATCTTCTTCCAAAACAGACCAGAAAAAAAAACAAAAGAACTTACTGGGCCACTTTGTTTTATTGTTTTGGGCCTGTTAGCTTGAGTCCCTTTCTTGGGCTGACAATTCTTTTAAATACAAACAAAAATCCAATATACTATTTTAGTTAAAACAAAACAATTAATATAATTGATTAATGTTATAATAATAATAACAATAATTTCAATAATATTAAAACTAAAAAAAATGATGGGCCATCTTATTGGGCTTTATCAGAAATGAATTTGTTCACATCTCTTTGATTAGATAATACACCTACCTTTTAAGTTGAAATAGCCCTTATAAAAAACATAATGGGTCGCCGGATATTGATGGTCCATTTTGGATCGATACACCCCTCTCTAATTATAATACCTCCATAAAGAATAAAAATTATATAATATGATTTATTTAAATAGAACCTTAGATATAATTAAGGATGGGGAAATTTTGGGATATGACAGATGCCCCTATTTAATAACATTTTGATTAAATATCACGAGAATATGCAGGTCTCGCACATTTGATTGAAAGTTTATTAAATATTGGAAAACCCCAAAATTTGTTCGTGATATCATAAGGACACGTTGTACAGCATTCCCATGAGCGTGAAGAATAAGTTTGGATGGTGATGTATCATCTTACCAGAATTTGCACCAAAGTTGATTTTGATTTTAAATATGATGACGTGGATGACTCATCAGTATCTAAAGGAAATTGTAGAATTTTACATATTTACCGTAACCTAGGAGGTAAGTAATACAAGTTTGAACAACCAACTTACTAATGCTTGGAGACTAATATAGCAGGTTTTGATTTGATTTTGTTTATTCATCGAAACCTAGGGGATGGATAAAACAAAGTTGGATGATGCAATGCTGCATGGAGACTGATGCAAAGAGTTATATCGTAGGAAAAACTGATAACAAATATTGTTGCGTTGAGACTGATGTAATGCGTTATGTCGAGGAAGAAACTCTGATGGTGACATTGCTGCTTGGAGACTGACACAATGGATTATATTGTAGATAGGGAAACACGTTACTGCATGGAGACTGACACAATGGGTTAAACTGTAGATTTTGTATATTGTTGCAAGGATCTTGAGACAATGAACTATTTCATAGAGGAAGGAATGCACTGATGCGTGGAGACTGATACAATAAATAAATATAGAAAATTTCCTACATTGTTGCATAGAGACTGGCACAATGAGTGGAATTGCTTATTTCGCAACATTGCTGCCTGGAGTCTGACACAATGAGTTGGATCAAAAAAGAAAGAACAAATTATTGCATGGAGACTGACACAATAAGCTAAATATAGAAAATTTCTTTTGGATAAGATCTCTAATTTTTTCCTGGATCGTCCTTTCGAGTTTTCAATCCACCAGGATAAGTTTTTTTGTATATGCCCCTAATTTTTCCTGGATCGCCCTTTTGGAGTTTTCGATCCACCGGGATGCTTCTTTTTGCCTAAGTCACCTTTTCTAGGGATCGATCTTAGCGAGATTTCTTATACATAGTATTTTTTGACTGCATCCATATTTGTCGGGTGCAGTAATTCTTCCCCATCCATTGTTGTGAGGATAAGACCACCACCCGAAAATGCCTTTTTTACCACAAATGGACCTTCGTAGTTAGGTGTCCATTTACCACGTGAATTGAGGCGAGGTAGCAGAATCTTTTTGAGTACTAAGTCCCTTCTTTGAATACACGAGGATGAACTTTCATGTCGAAGGCTTTTTTCATCAGTTTTTGATATAATTGGCCATGTCACACAGCCTTCAAACGCTTCTCTTCAATGAGGTTGAGTTGATCAAGTCATGTTTGAACCCACTCGGCTTCTTCGAGCTTTGTTTCCATTAGCACTCAGAGTGACGAAATTTCTACCTTGACTGGGAGTACTGCCTCCATGTCGTATACCAGAGAAAAGGAGTTGCACCTGTTGATGTGCGTACAGAGGTACGATATCCATGAAAAGCAAAGAGAAGAATTTCGTGCCAATCTCAGTATGTCTTCACCTTTTTTTGAATGTTTTTCTTAATATTATTGTTTGCAGCTTCGACGGCCCCATTCATCTTAGGTCGATATGGTGAGGAATTATGATGCTCGATTAGGTTAGACTCATTATTAGTTATGATCCTGTTTGGAACCCCATATCTGCATATGAGATTTTGCTAGATAAAACGAGTGACTACTTGACTTGTCACATTCAGGTAGGATACTGCTTCTACCCATTTGGTGAAGTAATCAATGGCGACCAGTATAAATCAGTGTCTGTTAGATTCCTTCGGTTCAATCATACATATCATATTGATTCCCCATATTGAGAACGACCAAAGAGAGCTCATGACATTCAGTGGAGTATGTGGCACATTTATTTTATCAGCATAGATTTGGCATTTGTGACATGTTTTTGTATAATTATAACAATCTACTTCCATTGTTAACCAGTAATACCCTGCTTGTAGAATTTTTCTTGCGATAACATGCCCGTTTGTATGGGTTCCGAAGGTGCCCTCGTGGATTTCCCTCATAAGCGTGTCCACTTCTTGTTTCTCCACACACCTGAGTACCACCATATCGTAATTTCTTTTGTAAAGTACGTTACCGCTCAGAAAGAATTTTGATGCTAGCCTTCGTAGAGTTCGCTTGTCAATGATGGAGGCATTTTCAGGGTATTCTTGCTTTTCAAGATATCTCTTGATGTCGTAGAACCAAGGCTTGTCATCAGGTCCTTGTTCAATAGCGATTGTGATACGGTGGCAGAACTGACTTGAAGGTGTTGTGTTTGATCACAAATGTTGCGGTTAGCAAGAGTCGCCACCGGCTTTTCTTTTATCCAAAAGGAAAGGTGAAAAAGCACATGAAAGATCTTTGAGATTGTTTCTTGAGTTCGGGGGGTAGGTTATGAAAAGGGAAGGTAATAGCACCCCTTTAATCCATGGTTTTCCATGGGCTCTTAGTTACTTGCTAGATCACTTGCTTTTGTTTGAAATTGTGCTTTGTGTGGTTTTTTGAAAGTATTTTGTAAAGAGGCCATTGTTTAGGCAATCTTTGTAATGATTCTCGTTCGTAAGAATGTGTACAAAGATTTTGATCTTTTGAAAATGTTTTCAAGTTTGTAAGATGTTTGAAAGTGTAGGTGTTTGTTTTGAAAATAACAAGGATGTTTGTTTTGAAATGGAGCAAGTAATTAGGAGCATTCTACCTACTCAAAAGTCTTTCTTGTTTATTTTCTTTTCCTTTTAGATTGTTATCTTACCATTAATTTGGTAAGTAACCCTATCTTTGGATGTAAACGGGACGGGCGTGGGTCATCGTATAACCATGATTAGCAATGTTTCAAGGTATCTTAGCATTTTCTCTTAGGGACTAAGATCATTTGAAAGGAAACTTAGATAGCGTCATCGAGGGACTATGATCTTGCTAAGATACCTTACATGCGTAATATGGCCATTTTTGTAAAGGTAACCAAGTGGAATTTCCCTAGGGGTGTTTGTGTGCAAGTGTATTGTTTTCATGCTTGATTTTGTCTTGAATTAGGATTTTCTAAGTATTGGTTTTAGTCTTTCCATACAAACCCTAATTACTAGCATGTTATATAAAAGCGATAAATTGCGGAATTTAAAGTTACTATGCTATTACAAAACTTGTGGGAGGGGGTGTACAAATTCATGAATGGGGATTGCAAGAATTTAAACCTAATTAGTCTATTACAACCATATTGAATTTGTACAAGAATTGAAATAAATAATGTACAAGATGAATAAATATACAAGAATGTAAATATAAAGAAAATGGATATTTTTGTTTGGATTTTTTTAGGAAAAGTGAATTTCTTTTAACCTAATTAATTAAAAGAAAATAATTAATTAAAATAATAAAAGTGAACCTAATTTAATAAGAAAAGATTTTAAATAAAACCCTAAGTCTATTAATTGATTAAAAGGAAATTAAGTTTAAGAAAAGTATTTTTATATTTTTGTCTTGAAAATAATTTATAGTATTATAAAATATTTTTGGCCTTTTTTATATAAAAATAATATATTTTAATCGGTGTAAAAGAAAATAAACAAAAACCTAGTTTTAATTAAATTTACAAGAATAATTAGTAAAAATAAATAAAGTATGATTAATAAAATAATTTTTTGTGTGAGAAAAATAAATAAACTATGTCAAAATGTAAATATATTTTTTTGTATTTTTATGACTTTTAGTATTAGGAAAATGTTTTTGAAAACAAATAAATATATACATATAAAAAAAAAAAAGAAAATAAAATCTGGGCCAGGGGTGTTGATAGCCTGCACAGGGGTGAGAAGTAACAAAAAATACATAGGCCCGAAGATTGAAGCCTAGCGCCTGCCAAAAAAGGTCATAAAAATGCAAAAAAAAATGTGAGAAAAATTAAAAGGGTACCACTAAAGCTCGAACCCAGGTCCCAAAGGTTACAGGCGCGCGCTTCTACCACTTGGGTGGCTATACATCCGTTAACATAAGCAAAACAGTAAATATATGATACAAAACGCGCCCTGATGACTTCATCTTCAACCTCCAGCTAGACCAACTGTAACTTACTCATTTCTCATCAAAAATGAAAACTGTAAATACGAAACTTATAGAAAATTTCCTCACGGTTTCAGAAATGTAAAGCATTAAAATTATAGATCAAAGATAAGCATGAATTTTAATGGCCCTAATCTGAACCCTAAAAATCTCATAAATTTCAGTCTCAAATTTCTCTAAGCTCAAGAAAAATTAATGGAAACTATGGACATGGTTAGCTTCAGGGCAATGATATCTACATGTTTTGTTCACAAATAAATTATTAATGATGCTTGTATGAAGAGTTCAAAGTTAAGAAAACTTACCTTAAAACTGGAAATTGTGTTTTGAGTTTGAGCTTGTTTCAAGTGATGGTGATGATCAGGTTAGCTTCTTTGAGGTCCCAGGAAGCTAATGCAATGATTAGTTGGAGCAATGGATGGCTGAAATGGTCTGGAGAAGTCAATGTGCAGAGCTCTGTTTTTGGAAATGGAGGATGGTATTAATGGTGTTACAGTTCTGTAACAGGGTGTGGGATCAATTCTATATGATGTTTAGAAACTTTAGAAACCAAAAGGCCAAGAAACACACGAGTAGATTGTGAGTTTCAAGCTTTTGGTCAGTTTATGTGAAAATGGAAGTATGAGATATGTTTCTGAGTTCTACCTGTTTTCAGAGCATGAGAATTTGTGTCTTTGTGGCCAATAGTTTGTGTATATATAAACAAAAGTGTTTGAGAGCTTTGGACAATCAGAAGTACAAGTTTTTAGCTTTTGGCTAGGTTACTTGATTTTGAAGAAAAGAGGGAAACAAGTTTCAAGAGGAGGTACAAGCATGGGATGGGTGATTGTAAGTGTCTAAATCGTTTCTCATGAGTTATAGGACTTGTTTGATCAGAAGAGAACAAGTGCAAGGCTCAAGAACAAGTTTTGTACAAAAAGTCCCTTTATGAAAATGGCAATGTAACCTTTCTTCCAAAAATGGATATAAAGCATGTCCATGCATTAAATGCTTGAAGTGAGACCTCTAACAGCCGTGTAAACCATTAATTATAGAGTGCCTAAAAAGTTTAAGGCCTGCAAAGTAGTGTTTATGCAGCATAGTTTTAATTTTGAATTTGGTTCATCACAAAAATGACTTGTAATTAAAGTGATAAAACCCAAACTTCCTCTCTTCGATTCTCCCTACTCAAGAATGATCTTAAGGAGTTCTTGGATATTTTGGAAAGCATGCAATGTGATATATAACCCATTTTTGAATTACTTTTGAAGATTACCCTTGGAACTATATGAAAAAGTGCCATGAAGTTGGGTCAAAATCCTAACCAAATTACGGTAAAATTTCACTAAGTGTTTTGTTTCATGACCACATGTTCATAAAATTATAACTTGAGATCCAAGCAATTTTGAAAGGAGTTGTGTAAAGAAAAGTTTTATATTTTATGGAGATCTACAACTTTCATGTTAGAAGTTTCTCTTCAATCATCTTTCATCATGGTGAAAACTTTGCTCAAAGTTATGAAAAAATAAGAAATTTCCAACACTTAAAAAAATTTCTAAGTTTAGAAATTTTGACTTTTCAAAATGAAATCTTGCTTTTTTATTTCTTGATGAATAATTTTAATATTTTGACAAATTTTGACGAATTGTGATCTTTGGCATTTGATTTTAACCAAAAAGTCAAAGTTTGACTTTTCAGTATACAGTTGACTGAAAAATTTATCTGTCAATCCAATGGACTTGCAATGTTTTGAACCATGTCATTAGGTCAAAATTATGAAATTGGACTCTTGATATCATGCCTTAAACTAATTGACCATTTTCTAGGTCAAAAATCAGAAATTGCCCTTTCCCAGTCAAAACCCTAATTTTGACCATTTTGTCCTTTTGGAGATTTGATCAAATTTCTTGAGGAATTATGGTCAAAACTTGATAAAATGATACATATGAGTTTAAAATGTTGATGTGGATAAAAAAATTATGAAGTTTTATTGTAAATTGGCCATGGTTGACTTTTTTCCCAATACAACTGATTTTTAGGTCAACTACTCAATTGACTGAGCAAAAGTGTGATCCAAGGCTTGAAATTAGACATGAGTGATCTTGAGGGTCCATAATGATCCATGAAAGTCATATGGGGAATTGTAAGTTCAAAAATCCTTGTGTAAACTCAAACCCTAATTTTGGTCATCAGTGCTTAAGGAGGTGTCTTAAGCTGGTCAAACCCTAGTGCAGTCTTGAGCCCAAAGAGATATTGTGAGAAAATTCTTGATAAGTGAGAGGGAAAATTTTGGGGTACAATAGCTTCCCATGTTCAATCTTCTTAAGCCTGAAGAGTTAGATTGGCGAGTTTTACCGTTCGTGACTCGAAGGCGGAAGATGATTGGACACTAGAGTGCCCAGAAATTTGCACTCGGTGATGTGATGGTTGAGGGAATGGGCTTAAAGATGCCATTTGGAGAGGTGATAGAAAGTTGTTTGAGATGGGCTTGTAGATGTCATCCGAAAATGATTGTTTAATTGTATCTGTAAGTTGAATCTGAACGCGTAGCAGAATGAAATCCGTTTCTGAAGCGTATCTGAACTATATCTGAAAAAGATTCTGAAAGAGGATTTGAATGAGTATTTGAATGGCATCCGTGTCTGGAGCATATCTGAACTGTATATGTAAGCTGAATCTGAATGAGTATCAGAATGGCATCTATGTCTAGAGCGTATCTGAACTATATCTGAAAGCTGAATCTAAATGAGTATCAGAATGGCATCCATGTATGGAGCATATCTGAATTGTATCTGAAAGCTGAATCTGAATGAGTATCAGAATGGCATCCGTATCAGGAGCGTATCTGAACTGTATCTGAAAAGTGGACTCTGAATGAGGATCTGAATGAGTATCAAAATGGCATCCGTGTTTGGAGTGTATCTGAACTGTATCTGAAAGCTGAATCTAAATGAGTATCAGAACGGCATCCGTGTCTGGAGCATATATGAATTGTATCTGAAAGTTGAATCTGAATGAGTATCAGAATGACATCCGTATCAGGAGTGTATCTGAACTGTATCTGAAAAGTGGACTCTGAATGAGGATCTGAATGAGTATCAGAATGGCATCCGTGTCCGGAGCGTATCTGAACTGTATCTGAAAGCTGAATCTGAATGAGTATCAGAATGGCATCCGTGTCTGAAGCGTATCTGAAAGCCTTTGAACATTGTTAATGGTAGTTGTTAGCCTTATCCTGAAAAGGGTAAAATGTTAGCTAATATGTAATGTTATGTTGTATGAAATGCACAGTGTAATGTATTCGTGTTATCAGTGTTTATGATATATGGATGCGATGTATGCATATGTGAGATAATCTGCTGCATTTCTCTTGGATTGGAGAAAATAGATCCCTGACCACTGCTGAGGATATGGTGTGTAAGTCTTCATGTTTTGAAGAATTTCCACTTTAGAGAAATAAACTCTGTTGTAAGGGAAATACCGTGTACTACTTGTAAAATCCTGTTGGGGAATCCTGAGAAATTGGACGACTTCTACTGGGGATTGATAATTGGAAGCTCTGTTCCGCTGGGGATTAAACTGCACATTGCGGGGAATTTTTACGGAGATAACTTAGAAATATTTTCCTACCTCTTAAAGCCATCGGTGATTGTCTTTTTATTTTGTTTATTTGTAAACAGTAATTATGTTCAAATGCATATGTTCAAAAATAAATCATTGGACATTTTTGTAAACAAAACACAAGAGTAAAGAAAAACAGATAGTTTTGCATCTTCAAAGGGATATCTTTGTATTGACTTTGAGTAAGTATTTTTGTACAATGAGACAAACATTCTAGTAAGAGAATGCTGTCGTAAAACATGAAAATTTTTATAAAAAGAAAAGATAGCTATGTGCAATAATCCCATGGGGTTCCCATTCTGTTATAGCCTTCGTATCTCTGAGCATCTTTTCTATTTATTTCCTTGTCCGAAGATGATTGAATTGATCAGAACCTCTGAGTTTGTCAGTTGAAGCTAAAGATTTTCCGTAAAGTGATCCAACGGGACATAGTCATACGCTTTAATTCCCTAACTTTTGCCCGGACCGCCCTTTTGGGTTTTCAGTCCACCGGGATACCCTTTTTTGCCCAAGCCGCCCTTTCGGGTTTTCAACTTGCCGGGTGTATAGATTTTTTGTTCTATCCCTAATTTTTGCCTGAACCTTTTTGGTTCGCCGGGATGCCCTTGTTTTGCCTAGGTGTGTTAACTTAGTGGGTCTCTTATGCGTAGTATCTTTTGACTATGTCTGTGTTTGTAGGGTGCGGCAGGTCATCGCCATCCATGGTGGTCAAGATCATTGCTCCACCAGAGAAAATGATTTTGATTACAAATGGTCCTTCGTATGTAGGAGACCATTTTCCCTTGGGATCACTTTGCGGTAGTATGATAGTTTGATCACCAGATCCCCGACTTGATACACTTGGCGTCTAACCTTTTTGTTAAAAGCCTTGGTCATACTTTTTTGATACATTTGACCATGACAGACAACAGTTAGCCTTTACTCATCAATCAAGTTTAGTTGATCAAGTCGAGTCTGGATCTAATCTTCTTCATTCAGCCATGCATCCTTCATATTTCTCAGAGAGGGGATCTGGACCTCAATAGGCAAGACAGCCTCCATGCCATATACCAGAGAGTAGGGTGTTTCCCCGATTGATGTGCGTGTTGTGGTACGATACCCGTGGAGAGCGAATGGTATCATCTCATGCCAGTCTTTGTATGTGACTGTCATTTTATGTACGATCTTTTTAATGTTCTTATTCGCGGCTTCGACAACACCATTCATCTTTGGCCAGTAAGGGGAAGAATTGTGATGCTGGATCTTGAATCGCTCGCACAGGGTGGTGATCATAGTATTATTTAGATTCGTACCATTGTCTATAATGATCCTCTCTGGGATACCGTAACGACAGATGAGATTCTGCTTGATGAACCGGGCGACAACATTCTTTGTAACAGAAGCGAAAGAAGCTGCCTCTACCCACTTTGTAAAATAGTCAATGGGCACTAAGATGAAGCGGTGTCCATCGGAGGCTATTGGCTTGATTTACCCAATCATATCAATCCCCCATATAGCAAAGGGCCAAGGAGCCGTTAATACATTCAGAGGAACCGGAGGTACGTGCACCTTGTCAGCATAGATCTGACACTTATGGCAGGTTTGAGAGTGTTGATAGCAATCTGCTTCCATGGTAGACCAGTAATAGCCTGCCCGTAGGATTTTCTTTGCCATCGTATGCCCACTGGAATGGGTGCCAAAAGTGCCTTCATGTAATTCAGCCATGATCCTTTCAGCTTCAACCTTGTCTATGCACCGAAGTAACACAAATTCATGGTTGTGTTTGTAAAGAGTGCCATTACTAAGGAAGAATTTAGCAGAGAATCTCCTTAAGAACTTCTTATCGTTTACTGAAGCTCCTTCTGGATATTCTTGGGTTTCGAGATACCTCTTGACTTCATGAAACCAAGGCTGGTCCACTACTTCTTCAGTATTAATCTTGTGATAGTGTGCTAGTTCATCCATTCGTTCAATGTTGATTTGGGGAGCCTTAATATCCCATTTAAGTTTAAACATAGATGACATTGTGGCTAGTGCGTCTGCTAGCTGATTTTCTTCTCGCGGGAAATGCTCGAAGGTAATCTTCTCAAAATGTGGGAGCAATGTCAAAACATGTTCTTTGTAAGGGATAAGGTTAGGGTGTTTGGTGTCCCATTCCCCTTTGATCTGGCTAATGACCAAAGTTGAATCTCGGAATACATTCAAGGATTTGATCCCCAAATCTATGTCAACTTTGAGACCAAAGATGAACGCTTCATATTCTGCCATGTTGTTTGTACAATTGAAGCAGAGTCTTACTGTAAAGGGAGTATGACAACCTTAAGGAGATATGAGTACAACACCAATACCATTGTTGAGTGCGTTGGATGCCCCCATCAAAAACCAGGGTCCATCGGGATCCTTGTTCAGGTCTGTCATATGGTCTGAATTCTTCACAGTTGTTTACCATCATGATGTCTTCATCTGGGAATTCGAACTTCATGGACTGGTAGTCTTCCACAACTTGGAGAGCAAGGTGATCAGCTAGTACACTACCCTTTATTGCTTTCTGGGTAGTATATTGTATGTCATATTCCGTCAGGATCATCTGCCATCTCGCTATTCTCCCAGAGAGGGTAGGTTTCTCAAAGATGTACTTTATCAGATCCATTTTAGATATCAACAAGGTAGTATGGGTCAGCATATAATGTCTTAGCCAGCGAGCAGTCCATGCCAGAGCACAACAAGTTTTCTCAAGCAGTGAATATCTTGTTTCACAGTCGGTAAAATTTTTGCTCAGGTAATAAATAGCATGCTCTTTTCGGCCAGACTCGTCATGCTGCCCCATCACACACCCTATTGAATTTTCCAAAACAGTCAGATACATGATCAATGGTCTTCCCTCGACTGGTGGCATCAAAATAGGAGGCTATTGCAAGTACTCTTTGATCTTGTCAAAAGCAGTTTGGCACTCAGCATTCTATTTGACTACTTGATCTTTCTTTAGTAGTTTGAAGATCGGTTCACAAGCAGCTGTCAAGTGAGAAATGAATCTGGCAATGTAGTTTAAACGTCCCAAGAATCCCCTGACTTCTTTCTCAGTACGAGGAGCAGGCATCTCTTGTATTGCTTTCACCTTGGCGGGGTCTACTTCAATAACCTTATTGCTGACGACAAATCCTAGGAGTTTACCAGACCTCACCCCAAATGTGCACTTATTTAGGTTCAACCTCAGCTTGTACTTCTTTAGCCTTTCAAACAGTTTCTGTAAATGATCAAGATGCTCTTCTTCTGTTTGAGATCTAGCTATCATGTCGTCCATATAGACCTCTATTTCATGATGTATCATGTTGTGAAATAGAGCTACCATGGCACGCTGATAGGTTGCCCCAGCATTCTTTAGTCCGAATGGCATAGCCTTGTAGCAGAATGTGCCCCATTGTGTGATAGAGGTTGTTTTCTCCATGTCCTCAGGCGCCATTTTAATTTGGTTGTAGCCTGAGAAACCGTCCATGAAGGAAAACACCTTATGTTGTGTTGTATTGTCAACTATAATATCAATGTGGGGAAGTGGGAAATCATCCTTATGGCTTGCCCTATTCAAATCTCTGTAGTCTACGCACATTCGTACCTTTTCGTCCTTCTTGGGCATGGGAAACACATTGGCAACCCATTGCGGATAAGAGGTGACGGCCAAGAATCCAGCGTTGAATTGCTTCATGACTTCAGCTTTAATCTTCTCCGACATGTCAAGTCGCATACGATAGACCTTTTGCTTTACCGGTGGATAATCCTATTTTGTTGGTAGACGATGTACCATGATATTTGCGTCAAGTCTTGGCATGTCTTCATACGACCAGGAAAATATCTCAACATACTCGTGTAATAATTGAATCAGACGCTCTTTGACACTGGGTTCCAGATTGGCACCCACTTTGACTTCTCTTTTGTCTTTCTCGGTACCTAGGTTGATCGTGTCCACTGGTTCCTCGTGGGGCTGAATGGTCCTCTCTTCTTGTTGTAGTAACCTGGCGAGTTCCCCTGGTACTTCACAATCTTTCTCACCTTCGTCTTTGACTTGGTAGATTATATTTTCAGAGTCACAAAAGGCCATAGCAGAACTGTTACCCATGGGATCCCGAATGTATGTAAACCTGCATTGTGAGTGTGAGTGTGTGTAAGGGTATAGCTATCTTTGAAAGAAATGGAAGTGTAAAAAGGAAAAATAATGAGCACAATGTTTATATGCAAAAACATCCATGATTTATTGATGTCATATGGAAATGAGATAATAATCCTTACAAATGGACCATTGTGCCTCGGGTAAGACACAAGGTTTTAAAAGTCTGAATTGTTTTAATATTACAGGTCCAATAAAATGTAAAGACAAATTACTGTGGGATAAAAGTGATCGAGACAAAATCTCTAGCCTCCCAGTTACTGAGCCTTCCACTGACAGTTGGGAAAATCCAATCTTCCAGGTTGCAGTTGTCTTCATCATCTTCCACCGCATTGACTTTGCGGTTGCTGATCTTCAAGGGTGGTCCTCTGGCACGAGCGCGACGTACAGCCTTCTGGGCACCTGAAGTAAAACCCAGACCAAACTTGTCAGATTTGTATGGAATATCTAGGAGTTGTCCCCAAATAGTTCACCCACCATCTTCTATCACTGCCTTGGCATCCTTTAAAGATGACATCCTGAGTGGAGGCCTTGTGATCTTGGGAATTTGATACACAACCTTGGTTACTGCCACATCTTGCGGGACTTCTTCAAAATGCTGGAATGGAGTTTCAATAAATTCACCATATAGCTCCATATACCGGAAGGAATTTAGATGGCTGACCATATACTCTTCTTCTCCATGAACAGTGATGATCTTCCCTAGAATTGGATACTTCAGCATTTCGTGCAACGTAGAAGTAACAACTACAGCATTGTGAATCCACGGTCGGCCTAGCAAGCAGGAATATGAAGGGCGAATATCCATTAAATAAAAAGTTGAATCAAATGTTTGGGTTCCAACTTTTATGGGGATGTCTGTTATACCCCAAAATTTTTCCTTTCACTTATCAAGAATTTTCTCACAAGATCTCATTGGGCTCAAGACTGCACTAGGGTTTGATCAACTCAAGACACCTCCTTATGCACTGATGACCAAAATTAGGGTTTGAGTTTGCGCAAGGATTTTTGAACTATCAATGCTTCATGTGATTTTCATGGACCATTATGGATCCCCACGATTACTCATGTCAAGTTTCAAGCCTTGGATCACACTTTTGATCAGTCAATTGAACAGTTGACCTAAAAATCAATTGTATTGGGGAAAAAGTCAACTATGGCCAATTTACAGTCAAACTTTATAATTTTTGATCCAAATCAACATTTTAGACTCATATGTAACATTTGATCAACTTTGGACCACAATTCCTCAAGAAATTTGATCAAATCTCCAAAAGGGCAAAATGGTCAAAATTAGGGTTTTAATTGGGAAATGTGAATTTCTGATTTTTGACCAAGCAAATGGTCAATTGGTTTAAGGCATGATCTCAAGAGTCCAATTGCATCAGTTTTACCCAATGACATGATTCAAAACATTGCAAATCCATTGGATTGACAGATGAATTTTGCAGTCAACTGATCAAAAGTCAACTATATACTGAAAAGTCAAACTTTGACTTTTTGGTCAAATTCAAGTGCCAAAAATCATAATTCATCAAAACATATTAAAATATGAAACTTATTCATCAAGAAATCAAAAAGTTAAGATTTCATTTTGAAAAGTCAAAATTTCTAAACTTAGAAATTTTTCTAAGTGTTGGAAATTTCATGTTTTTTCATAACTTTGAGCCAAATTTTCACCATGATGAAAATGATTCAAGAGAAATTTCCTACATGAAAGTTGTACATCTCCATGAAATCTACAACTTTTCTTCACACAAATTCTTCCAAAAGTGCTTGGATCTCAATTTATAATTTCAAGAACACAGGGTCATGAAACTAAACACTTAGTGAAATTTTTCCCTAATTTGGCCAGGATTTTGACCTAACTTCATGGCACTTTTTCATATAGTTCCAAGGGGAATCTTCAAAAGAAATTCAAAGATGGGTTGTAGAGAACATTGCAAGCTTTCCAAAATGTCAAAGAACTCCTTGAGATCATTCTTGAGTATGGAGAATCGAAGAGATGAAGTTGGTGTTTTGTCACTTTAATTATAGGTCATTTTCATGATGAACACAAATGCAATTTCAATGTTAGGATGCATAATCTTTGCTTTGCAGGCCTCAAACTTGTTTTCCACTCTATAATTAATGGATTACACAAACTTTTGAGCTATAATCCAAGTGATTTAAGCTTTGTCCAATTCACATTGCCATTTTGGGAAGAGAGTTAACAATACCATTCTTGTAAAGAAAGCTTTTTGCATAAAGTTTACATTGAGCCTCTAAATTGTTCCCTTTGATCACACTCCATCCACAAAGTCAGAAGAAATCTTGTTTAAAGCATAACCACTCTATCTTAGCAAGTACACAAGACTTTCAAACCTGTTTTGTCAAAAAATCACATGTTTGGCTTAAGGATGCAAATTTGAATTCTTATCAACTAGAGCATTCCAAACTTGTTGCTTATAAATAGAGTCACTACTTGTGAGCTAGAACACGAGTTTGAACACCCTGAAATACACCAAAACTCTCTCAAATCAGAAATTGCCTAAAAACTCCATTGTTGCACAGTTTTTGACCTTGAACTTCAAACTCACATTTCCCTCTTGCGTTTCTTAGCCTTTTAGTTTCTAAAGCTTCCTTGCATCAAGAGTAACTCATCCATGTACCTGTTTCACTTCTGTAACACCATCTTCCCTGTCTTCCATAACCAAAAATAGAGCATCACAGTTGGACTTCTCCAGACCATTCCAGCCACCCTTAGCTCAAGCCAACCATTGCATTAGCTTCCTAGAGGTCCAAGGAAGCTAACCTGATCATCAGCACTTCCTGAAACAAGCTCAAATCCATTTCACGATTTCCATTTTTGAGGTATTTTTCTTGAACTTCTATTTCATTACTTAGGCATTGTTAGGCTTGCATTTGTGAAGATAAAATGTAGATATCATTGTCCCGAAGCTGTACATGTCCATAGATTTCATTTATTTTGATTGAGCTTGGAGAATTTTGAGTTTGAACTTTCTGAAATATTTAGGTCAGAATTTGGTACTGTTAAAAATTCTCATTCATCTTTGTTTTATAGTTTATGATATTTATATGGTTGGATTCATGTGACAAAATAGAGCAATTTTCATGTTTACATTTTTGCAAATGGTTGATAAATGAGAAACTTACAGAACCTTTGGCTGGAGGTTGAAGATGAAGTACAGTCAGGGCGTGTTTTGTGTTATGTATTTATTATTTCATACAAGTTAACGGATGTATAGTCACCCCAGTGGTAAAGTGCGAGCCTGTTAACCTATGGGACCTGGGTTCGAGCCCCAGTGGTACCCTTTTGTCCATTTATTCATATTTTTTGACTTTCTAACATTTTTTTGCAGGCGCTAGGCCCTTTGGGCCTGGTATTGTTTTTATTTTTACTAGCTGACCTCCCTGCCTGCTTATGCATTCCTGGCCCAATTTACTTTATTTTCTTATTTTTATTTTATTTGTTTTTTCTTAATTAGTTTTCACTAATATTAAAAATCATAAAAAATATTAAAAAAAATTATATCTTCATTTTAATTTAGTTTATTTTATTTTTCTCACCAAAAAATATTTTTATTAACTATACTTTATTTATTTTTTTACAAATCACCTTGTAAATTTAATGAAAACTAGGTTAATATTTATTTTTCTTTTACACCTATTAAAATATATTATTTTTATATAAAAAATACTAAAAATATTTCATGATGTCATAAATATTTTCAAGACAAAAATACCAAAAAAAATACTTTTTTCTAAACTTGTTTTCTTTTAATCAACTAAATAGAATTAGGGTTTTATTCAAAAAAATTTCTTAATAAATTTAAACTTAATTAATTATTTTCTTTAAACTAATTATGTTAAAAAAATTTCCCTCTTTCTCATGAAAATCAAACAAAGACCCATTTTCTTTATATTTTGCATTTTTGTGCACTTATTCATTTTGTACATTACTTATTTTAATTCCTTGCACATTAATACCCATTCAATTTGGTTGGAATAGATTAACTAGGTTTACATTCTTGCAATCCCCATTCAATTTGTACACTCCCTCCCCTAAATGATGTAATAGCATAGTAATTTTTATTTTCCACAATTTATCGCTTTATATACAAATGCTAGTAGTTATGGTTTGTATGGAAAGAATAAAATCAATCAAATAGAAAACCATAATTCAAGACAAAAACAAGCATGAAAACAACACACTTGCACCCAAGCACCCCTAGGGTAAACCCACTTTGTTGCCTTACAAAAATGACCATATTACACATGTAAGGTATCTTAGCAAAAATAAGAAAAATACAAGATCATAGCCCCTCGATGACGCTATCTAAGTTGCACTCATCTGATATCACAACTCATTGGGAAACAAGGAGTGGTGTCAAAGGTTTCTTAGTAAAGTTCTTGTTCGAGAAAGCCCAAAACTGTTGGAACTCTTTGGATTTGCAAGCCTTTGAGTAAATTTTGGCTCTCCTCATCTATGGGATGGTTTTGTTTCCAAATCCTGACCAACTCATAGATGTGAACTCCGTCAAAATATTCATATCCCGCAACCCGGTGCCTACATTGTTAGGAGATATCCTACACTCTTTTCACACTCGCACAATGAGGAAAAGAGGTGTCCTTATGTGTTGCACTCCTCTCTTGTAAAGATGGTTTATTTCGCATCTTCCCCAATCTGTATTAAAAAATGAGCAAGGTTCAAGGTGGTCACAAAGGTTGATGACGCTCAAACATTCAGACATTCATTGGTGCTCCCGATCCAAAGAGAATGTTATCCTCGTCGACTGTTGTGGAGAATTCCCTAATGTCCCTTTACTTTGCATTAGGGGAGGTATCACCTACAACCCATGCTTAGCCTTAAGACAGTTTGGTTACGCTCGAAGGGATGGCCCGCACGAGATGCTCATCCAAGGTTTGGTGTTCGACTACGACAACGATGATCAAGGTCTTCGCCAAAGATTTATCCGAGCTTGGAGGATGTTAAACAAGGTAGATAGCAAGACTTTGGGGCACAAGAATTCCATCCCTTTTGAGCCTTGCCTCAAATGGGTACGAACTCGTGCTCAGAGTCTTATGATGCCTTACCCCTCCATTCTCCCAGTAATCATTGAGCCTGTCATGGAAGGAGATGTTCCATACACTATCCTACATCCTGACATGCCTACCTCTCTTTAAGACCTACAAAGGGATTGGATACAACTCAAGAGAGAGCAAGATACTTTCGAAGCCCAATTCGACGCTAGCGAGAAGAAGGTTTTGGAACTTACTAGGCTACTTCATGAGGAGCAGACTCTCAATGCCTACACCGCGCCAAAGAGGATGCGCACTACATTTTTATCTTATAGCTTTTGTACTTTCTTATAAGCCCAGGAGGCATTGATTGTACTCAAGCTTTAACTTATTAATATAACGTGTGTTTCCTTTTTGTCTAAAACAAATTTGAATCTTTGAAATCCTTGAAATCATTACATATGAATATACCATTCATCATAACATAAGCAGCTCTTTTGCAATAAGTCTCCTCATCTCTCTACTGTTTATTTCAGTAAGATGGATCTCGAGCAAATAGTGAAGGACCTCCAAGCTCAGAATACACAGTTTCAACAGTTTCTCTTGACCCTAGCCAAAGGACAAGAAGAGTTGAAGACTTTGCTGGCTGAGGAGAAGAAAAAGAAGACAAAGAAGGTAACCGAAGTCTTAAACATGGGAAGAAGATTTCATGGGCATACAAGAAGGACCTTAGACTTTGCAACAACATCCGGTGAGAGAGACAATCAAGATGGGAAAGGCAAGGAAACAGTTGTCCCGTTAGAATAAGAAGAGGAAGCGGAAGAAGAAGATTATTCTAAAGAACAATACCCTCCAGCTGATGACAAGTATAAACATATTGAAGAGTGGTTGAGTGTGATGGAAATCCAAAAAGTTCCTGGCTTGGACTTTGAGGAATTGGGGTTAGTGTCGGGGATTTTCATTCCTCCCAAATTCAAAGCACCTGTGTTTGCCAAGTATGACATAGTCTCATGTCCAAAAATGCATCTACGGTCCTATGTGAGGAAAATCTAGCCCCATACCGCTGACAAATACTTATGGGTACACTTCTACCAAGACATCCTGTCTGGAACTCAACTTGGCTGGTTTTACAAACTAGAAAGAGCCAACATTCACAACAGGTAAGATCTTGTTGCAGCCTTCTACAAACAATACCAATACAATGCTGATCTCGCACCTACCCGTACTCAACTCCAGAGTATGGCCATGATTTCCAATGAGGGTTTCAAAGACTATGCACAAAAATGGAGATATTTAGCCGGAAGAGTTCAACCCCCTCTATCTGAGAGAGAGAGAGAGAGTTGGTAGACATGTTCTTGGGCACCTTGTCTGGTCCCTTCTTCAATCACTTGATTGGAAGTTCATCAGCAGGTTTTACTGAGTTGATATTGACTGGAGAAAGGGTAGAAGCCGGTATAAAGAATGGAAAGATCTAAAAAGATACATCCTCTTCTACAGTTATAAGGAAGCCATTTATTGGAAAGAAAGAAGTGGTTTCCGTTTATCCTCAGAGAAATCAAGATAGGGTAGAACGCCGTCCAATGGTGGGGGCTGTTATGATTCCTAAGCCTGCGCCTGATCAGCAAAGAAATAACCAACCGAGGATGGAAAGACCAGTCAGACAATTCACTAGAATTAACATGACCCTTTCTCAGGTATTGCCACATCTTTTAAGATCCCACCTAGTGACCTTGAAAGAAGCTCCGAAAAACCCCAATACAACCTCTCCTCACTATCATCCCAATGGCCGTTGCACATATCACTCTGAAAGTCCCGGCCACGACACTAATAACTGTTGGGATCTAAAGAAAAAAATACAAGGCCTCATTGAAGCAAAAGAGATTGAATTCGATGCGCCCGAAAAGCCAAACGTCATTTCTTCCCCTATGCCCAAACATAGCCATAATACCAACGCCATTGAGGAAGATATGTTTGTTACTTCAGTTGGTGAGCTTATGACCCCACTCTTGACTATTAAAGTGAACTTGTTGAATACCAGTATGTTTCTGGGCTGTGATAAAGGCTGTCATTTCTATTTGTCTTCACCAACCAGTTGTCCTTTGTTGAAAACACGCGTTCAATGCCTAATAGATAACAAAGAAATTTTGTTTGAAAAGAATTATGTTCCACCTGTTCCTTTTGAAGATGTTTCTATCATTACCATTTCCGCCAACTCTTCTAGGGTCTCCACCAAAAGACCCGTTAGAATTACATCAGTTCCGAAAGCAACTCCTTTAATAATTACAATGCCTGGACCAGTCCCGTATTCATCAGACAAAACCGTACCATGGAATTATGGAGGGGATGTCTACTACCATAATATTAAGCAAGATTGGCCAGGTACCAAAGATTCAAGTTCTGAGAAAGTGGATTCTGACGTCAGTAATATTGCTGGGACTAGTAAGATTACCCGAAGTGGTAGGATCTTCTCTCCAGAAATTGCTCCCCCAAAGGCTGTTTCTGGACCCGTAGTCATTATTGTTGTTGTTTCTCCCCCAAAAGTTATTCCCAGTCCTACAATCGTCTCCACTAATACTCCAACTGACAAAGCTGTTACAATCCCTATTATCATTCCTACCAACACTCCAGCTTCCAAGTTAACCGAGGCTCGAGGAAAAGGTGTTCTGGTTGAGTCTGTCAAAACGAAGACACAATCATTGGCTACCCCTGAGACCTCCCGGAAAGAGATGGAGGAAATTCTGAAGATCATAAAAAGAAGCGACTACGACGTAGTTGAACAACTGAGGCAAACTCCCTCTAAAATTTCCATGCTGGCATTACTACTATGTTCCGAGGCGCATGCAAAAGCCTTGGTAAAATTCCTGAAAACTGCCCATGTACCCCAAGAGACATCTGCCGATCAGTTTCAAGACTGCGTAGCCAGCTTGACTGCAGATAATGGTCTAGGTTTTTCGAATGCTGATTTAACGCCAAGAGGAAGGAAGCATAATGAGGCATTGCATGTCTCAGTTGAATGTAGGGGCACAACCCTGGCTCATGTTTTGATGGACACTGGCTCATCTCTAAATGTATTTCCTAAAAAATCTCTTGATATGCTTAGCTGTGAGGGATTGACATTGAATCCAAGTAACATAGTAGTAAGGGCTTTTGACGGCTCGAAAAGGATGGTACACGGGGAGGTAGACATTCCCATAAAAGTTGGAACACAAACATTTGATTCAATTTTTTACGTAATGGATATCTGTCCCTCATATTCCTGCTTAATAGGCCGACCATGGATTCATAATGCTAGCGCTGTCACTTCTACGTTGCACCAAATGCTGAAATATCTGATTCAAGGGAAGATTATCACCGTTCATGGAGAAGATGAGTATATGATCAGCCATCTCAATTCCTTCATATATGTGGAATTAGATGGTGAATTTATTGAAACTCCATTCCAACACTTTGAAGAGGTCCCGCAAGATGTGGCAGTAACCAAGGTTGTTCCCAAGATCACAAGTCCTTCACTCCAGATGTCATCTCTGAAGGATGCCAAAGCAGTGGTAGAAGAAGGTGGGTGCACTATCTGGGGACAACTCCTAGATATCCCATATAAGTCTGGAAAGTTTGGCCTGGGTTTCTCTTCAAGTTCTCAGAAAGTTGTATGTCGCGCTCGTGCCGGAGGACCACCCCTGAAGATCAGGAACCGCGAGGTCAACACCATAGAAGATGATAAAGATAGTTGTGACTTGGAGGACTGGATATTCCCAACTGTCAGTGGAGGGCTCAGCAACTGGGAGGATAGAGATTTTGTCCTGATCACTTTTATCCCACACTAATATGTCTCACTTATTAATAATTTTCTCACAATATCTCCTTGGGCTCAAGACTGTACTAGGGTTTGATCAACTCAAGACACCTCCTAATGCACTGATGACCAAAATTAGGGTTTGAGTTTGCACAAGTATTTTTGAACTATCAATGCTTCATGTGACTTTCATGGACCATTATGGACCCCCAATATTACTCATGTCAAGTTTCAAGCCTTGGATCACACTTTTGATCAGTCAATTGAATAGTTGACCTAAAAATCAGTTCTATTGGGGAAAAAGTCAACTATAGCCAATTTACAGTCAAACTTCACAATTTTTTATCCACATAAACATTTTAGACTCATATGTATCATTTGATCAAGTTTGGACCATAATTCCTCAAGAAATTTGATCAAATCTCCAAAAGGGCGAAATGGTCAAAATTAAGGTTTTGACTAGGAAAGGGCAATTTCTGATTTTTGACCTAGCAAATGGTCAATTGGTTTAAGGCATGATCTCAAGAGTCCAATTGTATCATTTTAACCCAATGACATGATTCTAAACATTGCAAATCCATTGGATTGACAGATGAATTTTGCAGTCAACTAATCAAAAGTCATTTGTATACTAAAAAGTCAAACTTTGACTTTTTGGTCAAATTCAAGTGCCAAAAATCGTAATTCATCAAAACATGTCAAAATATGAAACTTATTCATCAAGAAATCAAAAAGTCAAGATTTCATTTTGAAAAGTCAAAATTTCTAAACTTAGAAATTTTTCCAAGTGTAGGAAATTTCATGTTTTTTCATAACTTTCAGCCAAATTTTCACCATGATAAAAGATGATTCAAGAGAAACTTCCAACATGAAAGTTGTAGATCTCCATGAAATCTACAAATTTTCTCCACACAACTTCTTCCAAAAGTGCTTGGATCTCAAGTTATAATTTCAAGAACATATAGTCATGAAACTAAACACTTAGTGAAATTTTGCCCTAATTTGGCCAGAATTTTGACCTAACTTCATGGCACTTTTTCATATAGTTCCAAGGGTAATGTTCAAAAGAAATTCAAATATGGGTTGTAGAGCACATTGCAAGATTTCCAAAATGTCCAAGAACTCCTTGAGATCATTTTTGAGTAGGGAGAATCGAAGAGATGAAGTTGGTGTTTTGTCACTTGAGTTATAGGTCATTTTCATGATGAACACAAATGCAATTTCAATGTTAGGATGCATAATTTTTGCTTTAAAGGCCTCAAACTTGTTTTCCACTCTATAATTAATGGATTACACAAACTTTTGAGCTATAATCCAAGTGATTTAAGCTTTGCCCAACTCACATTGCCATTTTGGGAAGAAAATTAACAATACCATTCTTGTAAAGCAAGCTTTTTGCATAAAGTTCACATTGAGCCTCTAACTTGTTCCCTCTGATCACACTCCATCCACAAAATCAGAAGCAAGCTTATTTAAAGCATAACCACTCTATCTTAGCAAGTATACAAGACTTTTAAACTTGTTTTATCAAAAAAATCACATGTTTAGCTTAAGGATGCAAATTTGAATTCTGATCAACTAGAGCATTCCAAACTTGTTGCTTATAAATATAGTCACTATTTTGTGAGCTAGAACACGAGTTTGAACACCCTGAAATACACCAAAACTCTCTCAAATCAAAAATTGCCCAAAAACTTCATTGTTGCACAGTTTCTGACCTTGAACCTCAAACTCACATTTTCCTCGTGTGTTTCTTGGCCTTTTAGTTTCTAAAGCTTCCTTGCATCAAGAGTAACTCATCCCTGTACCTGTTTCACTTCTGTAACACCATTTTCCCTGTCTTCCATAACCAAAAACAAAGCATCACAGTTGGACTTCTCCAGACCATTCCAGCCACCCTCAGCTCAAGCCAACCATTGCATTAGCTTCCTAGAGTTCCAATGAAGCTAACCTGATCATCAACACTGCCTGAAACCAGCTCAAATCCATTTCATGATTTCCAGTTTTGAGGTATTTTTCTTGAACTTCTATCTCATTACTTAGGCATTGTTAGGCTTGCATTTGTGAAGATAAAATATAGACATCATTGCCCTGAAGTTGTACATGTCCATAGATTTCATTTATTTTGATTGAGCTAGGAGAATTTTGAGTTTGAACTTTCTGAAATATTTAGGTCAGAATTTGATACTGTTAAAAATTCTCATTCATCTTTGATTTATAGTTTATGATATTTATATGGTTGGATTCGTGTGACAAAATGGAGCAATTTTCATGTTTACATTTTTGCAAATGGTTGAGAAATGAGCAAGTTACAGATCCTTTGGCTGGAGGTTGAAGATAAAGTATAGTCAGGGCGCGTTTTGTGTTATGTATTTATTATTTCATACAAGTTAACAGATATATAGCCACCCCAGTGGTATAGTGCGCTCCTATTAACCTATGGGACCTGGGTTCGAGCCCTAGTGGTACCCTTTTGTCCATTTTTTCATATTTTTTTACTTTCTAACATTTTTTTGCAGGCGCTGGGCCCTTTGGGCCTGGTATTGTTTTTATTTTTGCTAGCTGACCTCCCTGCATGCTTGTGCACCCCTGGCCCAATTTACTTTATTTTCTTATTTTTATTTTATTTGTTTTTTCTTAATTAGTTTTCACTAATATTAAAAATCATAAAAAGTATTTAAAAAAATTTATCTTCATTTTAATTTAGTTTATTTTATTTTTCTCACCAAAAAATATTTTTATTAACTATAGTTTATTTATTTTTTTACAAATCACCTTGTAAATTTAATTAAAACTAGGTTAATATTTATTTTTCTTTTACACCTATTAAAATATATTATTTTTGATATAAAAAAGACTAAAAATATTTCAAGATGCCATAAATATTTTCAAGACAAAAATATCAAAAAAATACTTTTTTCTAAACTTGTTTTCTTTTAATCAACTAAATAGAATTAGGGTTTTATTCAAAATATTTTCTTAATAAATTTAAACTTAATTAATTATTTTCTTTAAACTAATTAGGTTAAAACAGTTTCCCTCTTTCTCATGAAAATCAAACAATGACCCGCTTTCTTTATATTTTGCATTTTTGTGCACTTATTCATTTTGTACATTACTTATTTTAATTCCTTGCACATTAATACCCATTCAATTTGGTTGTAATAGATTAACTAGGTTTACATTCTTGCAATCCCCATTAAATTTGTGCACCCCCTCCCCTAAATGATGTAATAGCGTAGTAATTTTTACTTTTCGCAATTTATCGCTTTATATACAAATGCTAGTAATTAGGGTTTGTATGAAAAGAATAAAATCAATCAAATAGAAAACCCTAATTCAAGACAAAAACAAGCATGAAAACAACACACTTGCACTCAAGCACCTCTAGGGTAAACCCACTTTGTTGCCTTACAAAAATGACCATATTACGCATGTAAGGTATCTTAGCAAAAATAAGCAATATACAAGATCATAGCCCCTCGATGACGCTATCTAAGTTGCCTTTCAGAATGATCTTAGTCCCTAAAAAATAATGCTAAGATACCTTGCAATATTGCTAATCATGGTTATACGATGACCCACGCCCGTCCCGCTTACAACCAAAGATAGGGTTGCTTACCAAATCAATGGTAAGACAACAATGTCAAAGGAAAAGGAAATGAACAAGAAAGACATTTGATTAGGTAGATTTCTCCTAATTAGTTGCTCCATTTCAAAACAAACATCCTTTATATTTTCAAAAATAAACACATACACTTTCAAACATCATACAAAATTGAAAACATTTTCAAAAGGTCAAATATCTTCGTATACATTCTTACGAACGAGAATCATTACAAAGATTTCCTAAACAATGGCCTCTTTACAAAATACTTTCAAAAACCACACAAAGCACTATTTCAAACAAAAGTAAGTGATCTAGCAAGTAACTAAGAGCCCATGGAAAACCATGGATGAAAAGGGTGCTAATACCTTCCCTTTTCATAATCTGCCCCCCGAACTCAAGAAATAATCTCAAAGGTCTTTCCTGTGCTTTTTCACCTTTCCTTTTGGATAAAAGAAAAGTAGGTGGCGACTCTTGCTAACCGCAACATTTGCAATCAAACGCAAAACCTTCAAGTCAGTTCTCCCACTGTATCACAATGTCCACTTCCCCATGCACCACCCTTTTTGAGCCTTCAAAGGCCCTCACTACTATGTTGCTCGGTTTCAATGTCAATCCTTTGCAATCAAGCCTATCAAGAACCTTTTTAGGCAACACATTCATAGATGAACCGATGTCAACCAAAACATGAGCCAAGGTTGTGCCCCTGCATTCCACTGATACATGCAATTCCTCATTATGCTTCCTCCCTCTTGGCATTAAATCAGCATCTAAAAAACCTAAACCATTATCTGCAGTCAAGCTAGCTACACAGTCTTGGAACTGATCGGCAGATGTTTCTTGGGGTACATGGGCAGTTTTTAGGAATTTTACCAAGGCCTTTGCATGCGCCTCGGAACATAGTAATAAAGCCAGCATGGAAATTTTATATGGAGTTTGCCCCAGTTGTTCGACTACATTGTAGTCGCTTCTTTTTATGATCTTTAGAATTTCCTCCATCTCTTTCCAGGAGGTCTCAAGGATAGCCAATGATTGTGCCTTCGTCTAGACAGGCTCAATCAGAATATCTTTACCTCGAGTCTCGGTTGACTCGGCAGCAGGAATGTCAGTAGGAGTGATAACAGGGGTTGTAACAGCTTTGTCAGTTGGAGTATTAACATAGATAATTGTGGGACTGGGAATAACCTTTGAAGGAACAACAACAACGGGAATGATTACGGGTCTAGAAACTGCTTTTGGGGGAGCAATTTCTGGAGAGAAAATCCTTCTGCTTCGGGTTATCTTACTGGTCCATGAAATATTACTGATATTAGAATCAACTTTCTCAGAACTTGAATCTTCGGCAGCTGGCCAATCTTGCTTGATACTGTGGTAGTATACATCCCCTCCATAATTCTATAGTACGGTTTTTTCTAACGAATACGGGATTGGTCCAGGCATTATAATTATCAAAGGAGCTACTTTAGGAACTGATGTAATTCTAACGGGTCTTTTGGTGGAGACCCTGGAAGAATTTTCGGAAATGGTTATGATGGAAACATCATTATAAGAAACAGTTGGAATAGAAGTCTTCTCGAACAAAATTTCCTTGTTATCTATTAGGAATTGAACGCCTGCTTTCAACAACGGACAACTGGTTGGTGATGACAAACAGAAATGACAGCTTTCATCACAGCCTGGGAATACATCGACAATGAACAAATTCTTATTTATAGTCATGAGTGGGGTTATAAGTTCATCAACTGAAGTAACAAACATATCTTCCTCAATGGCGTTGGTATTATGGTCGTGTTTGGGCATAGGGGTAGAAATGGAATTGGGCTTTTCTGGCGCGTCGAATTCAATCTCTTTGGCTTCAAGGAGGTCTTGTACTTTGTTCTTTAGAGCCCAATAGTTGTTAGTGTCATGGTCGGGACTCTCATAATGGTATGCACAATGGGCATTAGGATGATAGTTAGGAGAGGTTGTGTTAGGGTTCTTTGGAGCTTCTTTCAAAGTCACTAGGTTGGATCTTAACAGATGTGGCAATACTTGAGATAGGGTCATGTTAATTATGGTGAATCATCTGACTGGTCTTTCCATTCTTGGTTGGTTGTTTCTTTGCTGATCAGGCGCAAGTTTAGGAATCATAACATCCCCCACCATTGGACGGCATTCGGCCCTATCTTGATTTCTCTGAGGATATACAGCAACCACTTCTTTCTTTCCAATGAATGGCTTCCTTACAGTAGCAGAGGATGCATCTTCTTTAATTTTCCCATTCTTTATCCCGACTTCCACCCTTTCTCCGGTCAATATCAATTCAATGAAACCTGCCGATGAACTCCCAATCAAGTGATTAAAGAAGGGACCAGACAAGGTGCCGAAGAACATGTCTACTAATTCTCTTTCAAATAGGGGATGTTGGACCCTTCATGCTAAGTCCCTCCATTTTTGCGCATAGTCCTTGAAGCCTTCACTTGAAACCATGGCCATACTCTGGAGTTGAGTACGGGTAGGCGCAAGATCAGCATTGTATTGGTATTGTTTGTAAAAGGCGGCGGCCAGATCTTCCTAGTTATGAACATTGGCTCTTTCTAACTGATAAAACCAATCAAGTTGAGTTCCAGACATACTTTCTTGGAAGAAGTGTACCCATAAATCCTTATCAGCGGTATGAGGCTGGATCTTCCTCACATAGGACCAGAGATGCATTTTGGGGCATGAGATTCCGACATATTTGGTGAACACATGTGCTTTGAATTTTGGAGGAATGACAATCCCCGATACTAACCCCAACTCCTCAAAGTCCAAGCCAGGAACTTTTTGGATTTCTATTTAACTCAACCGTTCTTCTAGATGCTTATACTTATCGGCGGTTGAAGGGTATTATTCTTCGGAATAGTCTACTTCTTCCTCTTCCTCTTCTGACTCTGACTGGACAACTGTTTCTTTTCCCTTCCCATCTTGATTGTTTTTCTCATCGGATGTCGTTGCAAAGTATAAGGTCCTTCTTGTCTGCCCTTGGAATCTTCTTCCCATGTTTAGAACTCTGGTTATTTTCTTTGTCTTCTTTTTCTTCTCTTCCACCAACAAGGTCTTCAAATCTTCTTGTCCTTTGGCTAGAGTTAAGAACAACTGTTGAAACTATGCATTCTGAACTTGGAGGTCCTTTACCGTTTGCTCGAGATCCATCTCATTGAAATAAATTGTAGAGAGATGAGGAGACTTGTTGCAAGAAACCTTTTTATGTTATGATGAATGGTAAACGCATATACAATGATCTCAAGGATTTTAAAGATTCAAATTTGTTTTAGACAAAAAGGAAACACACGTTATATTAATAAATTAAAGCTTGAGTACATCAATGCCTCTTTTGGAAAAAATAATACAAAAACTCTAAGATAAAAAGGTAGTACGCATCCTCTTTGGTGCAATGTAGGCATTCAGGTTCCGCTCCTCATGAAGTAGCCTAGTGAGTTCCAAAACCTTCTTCTCGCTTACATAGAATTGGGCTTCGAGAGTATCTCACTCCCCCTTGAGTTTTATCCAATCTCTTTGTAAGCCTTCAAGAGAGGTGGGCATGTCAGGATGTAGGATCGTGTATGGAACATCTCCTTCCATGACAAGCTCAATGATTACCAGGAGAATGTAGGGATAAGGCATCATAAGACTCTGAGCACGAGTTTATACCCATTTGAGGTAAGGCTCAAGAGAGGTGGAATTCTTGTGCCCCAAAGTCTTGCTATCTACCTTGTTTAACATCCTCCAAGCTCAGATAAATCTCTGGCAAAGACCTTGTTTGTCGTTATCGTAGTCAAATACCAAATCTTGAATCAGCATTTCATGTGGGCCATCTCTTCGAGTGTAACCAAACTGTCTCAAGGCTAAACAGGGGTTGTAGGTAATACCTCCCCTAATTCCAAGTAAAGGGACATTAGGAAATTTTCCATAACGGTCGATAATAGTAACATTCTCTATTGACCGGGAACACCAATGGATGTCTGAATGTTTGAGCATCATCAACCTTTGCAACCACCTTGAACCTTGCTCATTCTTCAATACAGATTGGGGAAGATTCGAAATAAACCATCTTGCCAAGAGAGGAGTGCAACACATAAGTACACCTCTTTTCCTCATAGTGCGAGTGTGAAAAGAGTGTAGGATGTGTGATCGGTGGATCTGGAACTGACTGTTTAACGCTGGTTCGCGAAATGTCGCGGAAGCAAGAGTCGCCACCGTGTTTTATTTTCTCCAAATGGAAAGGACAAAAGCACAGAAAAATTCCTTATAGAGATTGCTCTCGGTTCGGGAGGTAGATTATAGAAAGGGAAGGTGTTAGCACCCTTTCTATCCATGGTTATCCATGGGCTCTTAGATACTTGCTCATTTGTGTTTTCAAAATGTTTGTTTGCTTTTCAATCGTGAGTGGGTTTGAAAAAGTTTCTTTGAAAGTTTCAGATCGACTCTTGTATCAGTCCTCAAGAGTGTTTGAAAAATTGTTTTGAAAGCCTTTTTTGAAAGTGTCAGTGTGAAAAGAGTTCTTGTTTTTGAATAGAGCAAGTATCTACGAGTCATCTACCTACCCTAAGGAATTAGGTTGTGTAAATGTCCTTAAGGTAGTGCCATCCCACCATTGAGAGGTAGGTAGCACCACCGTTGGAGGTGTTCGGGTCAATTCGAAGGTTCGAGATATGGTGATCACCAGAGCAATGGGAAGATACCTTAGAAGCTACCCTCATGCCAGGTTCCCGGATCATGAGGACTTACTAAGACATCCTCTACTCGACTATCACCTTTCGAGGCAAGGCAACAGTGAGGCGTACTCTAGAGGTGGTGTGTGATTTGTGTGTCGTTTTCATTTACATTTATCTTGTTCATGTCGAGCGTGATCTACGCGTTTGTTTTTATTTTGTCATTCATCCTTGCATGCCATTATTAACAGTTTAAAAATTGCGAGAAATATAAAGTTCTAAACTATTACAAAGGCGCGGGTCCACATCGCCAAATTTAATCCAGGACCCGATTTGACAGAAAGTAAATAAAGTGCGAGAAATAAAATGTCCGAGTTTACAAGGCTTTGGGAGAATTACATTAATATTATAAGAAATAAAATAAAATGCGCGAATTGGAATTACAATTGGAAGCGAGGGCGTTGGACCCTTTTTAATGAAATTAAATTATGATTATTAAATTAATGAAATTAAAAAGAAAAAGAAATTATTTTTTTGAGTTTTTTGGAGTTGTGAATTTTTAATGAGAAGATTAGCTGAAATTAAAATTAAATTAACCCTAATTCTATAACTTTTATTTATTAAGAAAAAATATTAAAGTTAAACCTAAATTAACCTAATTAATTAAAGCAATTTGATTTATAAAAATAATAGTAATTATTAATTATTAGAGATGATAAAATAAAAGAAAAAGTAATTAAAATAATTAAAACCTAATTCTACAAGTTTTTTAAGTTTATTGAGAAAAATATTTGAATTAAACCTAATTTAAAAAGCTAAAATTAATTAATGATATTTATTTACAAAAAATAACATTAAATAAAAATACTTATTTTTTGTCTTTTTTCTGATTTTTATATTGTTTTTATGTTTTTATGAAAATAAATTGGTTTAAGGAATTAAATTAAAAAACTAATTAAAACAAAAATAGAAAAATATGAGAAAAGAATGAGAAAGGCAAACCATGGGGGGTCTGTCCCCAATTGGAAGTTTTGTTCAGTAATTCAGGCCCATTAAGCTCATGGCCTCGTTTGACTTTTGTGCTGGCATGCATGCGTGTTGACTAACGCCCAGGGTGTCCTTCCAATCAGTGCCTTTGGATTGATCTTGCTATACGCGTGGTGAGTCTAGATATGGAGAGTATGGTGAACCTTCAGGGATTGTGCTACATAGAATGATGTTAGAAAAAATTTTATTGAAAGGGAGGGGGACCTGGGGTTCGAACCCAGGTCCAGGGATTACCAATCCACACGCCTGCCATTTGAGCCATCTGAACACTTTATTTATTACATGACACATAAATATTATAATGGAAAATGGGTCAGTGGCATAGAAAAACAAAAAAACGCGCGTTGGATTCAAATCAACCAACCATCGCTTGCCACATATCCTTCTTCTTCGTTGAACCCTGAAAATAAAAGAAGGTTAGCGGGGGTTTTAAACCCCCCCAAAATATGCTTCTTTCCAAAATAGCGATTAGGCCGTCTTGGATCAGAAATTGGGCGCGAGGTGTGTATTAGAACCGTCCAAGCTCCCTGATTTCAACCATGGCATCGAGGTGTCCTAATTTTACAATATGCAAAAACGCCCAATTTCACAGCTTGGTAACCCTAATAATCGCCCATGGTGAAATCACGTATGGTGTATAAAAACTCAATCAAAGCACACAGTTAGCTTCAGAATGATACAATGAATACAAATCCAATATTAAAATTTACAAATAATGCATGAATTATGATTCAAGAATCTGAAAAAAAGCTTGAACCGGTCAAGATCGTTCTACCTATTTCCTGTGTTAGGGGCAATGGTTTTGATCAGTATATGTTCCTTGAAGCCTCAGGAACACAATGGAATGATTATTTGACCTTGAATCGCACTGGAAGATGGTTTTCAGTATTTGAGTTTTTCACAAAAAATGCAAAAGTGATGATGATGTTCTTGCGCAGCTGGGGCCTTTTGAACATTAGGGTTAGCATGTATATATATGTATGAGTCATTAGGGTTGAGAAATTGATCCAAAGAACCTTTGTATTGATGAAGAGATATTTGATTTTTATGGCATATATTTTCCAATCTTTTTCATGCAAATTTGCTTCAAATCATGTCCAATTACCAAGATTCTTTCCAAATCTGATCATGCACGAAATATTGAGCTTATTCCATGCATAAAAAGATTTAAAAAGTTAGGTTTAGTATTTTCCACATATTTATTTTAATTAAATGAATTATTAGTCATTAAAAATCCAAATAAATAAATAAAAATGATGAAAAACTTCCCTTTGGGCCAAATGGTCGTGCACATGCCTTGGATGATGGATTTTGGAAGAAAAAGAGGCCCATTAGCATTTTTAAGACTTTTGAAGCAATGTTGACTTTTCAAAATATCCAAAAATTTCCCAACTTCCACAAGGCATAACTTGCTCAATTTTTAAGCTTTGCTCATGTTCTTGGACATTTTGGAAAGATCTTTGAGTCCTCTAGCCAATGCCTTTGGTCCCATGTCATTTTGATTTACCAATCGCAAGTTATGGTCTTTGACTTAAAGTCCCTTTTTATTGACTTTTGAAAATGACCTATAATGTTGAAATTGATAACTTTTTATGAGAGCATTTTTTGGACTTGAAGTGTGAAGAGGAGTTGTAGGCAATATCTTTCTCTTCAAAATGAGCTTTGGATGGAATTTTTCTGATAATCCATGTGGAAGTTATGCCTTGGTCAAGTTACAGTTGACTTTTTCAACTATCCAAATATGGAAACTTTTGCATCTTGAGACTTTTTGAGCCAAGCTTTGAGAATCATGATCAAGCATTGATCAAATGATGTTTATGGCTTCAAAATGATATGTTGACCAAAAATTTGAACTTTTTACTGTCAAATGACCATTTTGCCCCTACAGTTGACTGTAGTGCAATTAGGGTTTTTGACTGTGCAATTTTGTGCTGTAAGTCTTGAAACTTGGTATGAGGATACTTAACCATATTTGTAGGCATGTGGGACTTGATTGGACCCTTGGAAACTTCATTTTCTTTGTCATAACCAAAACCCTAATTTTGACTGTTAGGAGGTCCTTGAACTGTGCAACCCTTGGGGAGATTTTAAAGCTTTGATTTGGCAAATCTTGAAGAATATGGGAGGGCAAATTTTGGGGTACAACAGGATGTCTCCTAGAAAAGTAGGCACCGGGTTGCGGGATATGAAGATTTTGACGGTGCTCACGTTTATGAGTTAGTCAGGATTTAGAAACAAAACCATCCCATAGATGAGGAGAGCCACAATTTCCTCAAAGGCTTGCAAGTCCAAATAATTCCAACAGTTTTGGGCTTTCTCAAACAGGAACTTTGCTAGGAAACCCTTGACACCACTCCTTGTTTCCCAATTGGTTGTGACATCAGATGATTGCAAGTGTAGAGCTTGAGCAATCTCTTTTGGCTTTGGGTCTCTTTCCGTACCATTTAAAGGTAGTTTATTGAGAATGGGAATCCTCAAGAGTCGGAAGAATTCTTCCAAAGTAGGCACAAGTTGATAATCGGGAAATGTGAAGCAATGGTGCAAAGGATCAAAGAACTGAAAGAGCACCTTCATCATGTCCTCGTCTGTGTTAGAAGTGACCAAGTTGAGTAGGCGACCATGTCTCTCAGTAAATGGAGAATTTTTCAGGAATCCTTGAAGCTAGCTCCTTAAGTTGTGGAGGGATCCTTACAAGATTGACTTGGATAGTTTTCCTGCGAAGAGAATCCATATCCTACAAAACAAGAACAAAGATAAATCCAAAGATCCTTGAAATGGTTAGTGAATGAGTATGATGTTATGATGTTATGTACAAGTATGTATATACAAACAAATAAAACAAGTCCTTAGGTTTAGGCTTGCATGGAGTTTTATAGGTAAGTACCCTCTTGAAGTTTAGTTGGCTCAAACCTGTCCTAGTAATAGTAACCGGGTTCTAAAGAGCTCAATATCACTGGTTTGTTTCCTTGGTTATTGTTTCAGCACAAGCCTCTTTAATAGTGACCGAAATATCCCAAGAAACTAAACCTCAATGAGTGTAGTATCGAGTATCTACCAACTTCGGACTGCACCAAAGCCGGTCATCTCACTACATCCTAAAGGCCAAGTTGGTCAAGTAAAGGTTCTAAAAGTTCATTAGTGCTTCATGACATCACTCAGCGGCCCCGTATTCTCCTTGATTAACTCAAGGGATACCGGTACCCACAAATATGTCGCACTAATGTAGCTATTGCTTAGACCATATCGGTATACCTCGTACAGTTTCCATAACGTATTGCTACTTACCTATAAGATATCCCAAATCCGGGTAGAGGATTCAAACCCAAACAAAGAACCATAATGTAAAGCATACAAGTCAAACAATGTAAGCAAGTAAATTTGATCTAACCCTAAGGTAACCCCACTTTCAGAATTGTCCCCAGCAGAGTCGCCAGTTCTGTGATACGGTGGGAGAACTGACTTGAAGGTTTTGCATTTGATCGCAAATGTTGTGGTTCGCAAGAGTCGCCACCGACTTTTCTTTTATCCAAAAGGAAAGGTGAAAAAGCACAGGAAAGACCTTTGAGATTGTTTCTTGAGTTTGGGGGGTAGATTATGAAAAGGGAAGGTATTAGCACCCCTTTCATCCATGGTTTTCCATGGGCTCTTAGTTACTTGCTAGATCACTTGCTTTTATTTGAAATTGTGCTTTGTGTGGTTTTTTGAAAGTATTTTGTAAAGAGGCCATTGTTTAGGAAATCTTTGTAATGATTCTCGTTCGTAAGAATGTGTACGAAGATGTTGATCTTTAGAAAATGTTTTCAAGTTTGTAAGATGTTTGAAAGTGTAGGTGTTTGTTTTGAAAATAGCAAGGATGTTTGTTTTGAAATGGAGCAAGTAATTAGGAGCATTCTACCTACTCAAAAGTCTTTCTTGTTCATTTTCTTTTCCTTTGACATTGTTATCGTACCATTAATTTGGTAAGTAACCATATCTTTGGATGTAAACGGGACGGGCGTGGGTCATCGTATAACCATGATTAGCAATGTTGCAAGGTATCTTAGCATTTTCTCTTAGGGACTAAGGTCATTTGAAAGGAAACTTAGATAGCGTCATCGAGGGACTATGATCTTGCTAAGATACCTTACATGCGTAATATGGCCATTTTTGTAAAGGCAACCAAGTGGAATTTCCCTAGGGGTGTTTGTGTGCAAGTGTATTGTTTTCATCCTTGATTTTGTCTTGAATTAGGGTTTTCTAAGTATTGGTTTTAGTCTTTCCATATAAACCCTAATTACTAGCGTGTTATATATAAAGCGATAAATTGCGGAATTTAAAGTCACTATGCTATTACAACACTTGTGGGAGGGGGTGTACAAATTCATGAATGGGGATTGCAAGAATTTAAACCTAATTAGTCTATTACAACCATATTGAATTTGTACAAGAATTGAAATAAATAATGTACAAGATGAATAAATATACAAGAATGCAAATATAAAGAAAATGGATATTTTTGTTTGAATTTTTTTAGGAAAAGTGAATTTGTTTTAACCTAATTAATTAAAAGAAAATAATTAATTAAAATAATAAAAGTAAACCTAATTTAATAAGAAAAGATTTTAAATAAAACCCTAAGTCTATTAATTGATTAAAAGGAAATTAAGTTTAAGAAAAGTATTTTTATATTTTTGTCTTGAAAATAATTTACAGTATTATAAAATATTTTTGGCCTTTTTATATAAAAATAATATATTTTAATTGGTGTAAAAGAAAATAAACAAAAACCTAGTTTTAATTAAATTTACAAGAATAATTAGTAAAAATAAATAAAGTATGATTAATAAAATAATTTTTTGTGTGAGAAAAATAAATAAACTATGTAAAAATGTAAATTTATTATTTTTTGTATTTTTTTTATTTTTAGTATTAGGAAAATATTTAAGAAAACCAATATATATAAATACATATAAACAAAAAAGAAAGAAAATAAAATCTGGGCCAGGGGTGTTGATAGCCTGCACAGGGGTGAGAAGTAACAAAAAAAACATAGGCCCAAAGATTGAAGCCCAGCGCTTGCCAAAAAAGGTCAGAAAAATGCAAAAAAAATGTGAGAAAATTAAAAGGGTACCACTGGGGCTCGAACCCAGGTCCCAAAGGTTACAGGTGTGCGCATCTACCACTGGGGTGGCTATACACCCTGATGACTTCATCTTCAACCTCCAGCTAGACCAACTGTAACTTACTCATTTCTCATAAAAAAATGAAAACTGTAAACATGAAACTTGTAGCAAATTTCCTCACGGTTTCAGAAATGTAAAGCATTAAAACTATATATCAAAGATAAGCATGAATTTTAATGGCCCTAATTTGAACCCTAAAAATCTCAGATATTTCAGTCTCAAAATTCTCTAAGCTCAAGCAAAATTAATGGAAACTATGGACACGGTTCGCTTCAAGGCAATGATATCTACATGTTTTATTCACAAATAAATCATTAATGATGCTTGTATGAAGAGTTCAAAGTTAAGAAAACTTACCTCAAAACTAGAAATCGTGTTTTGAGTTTGAGCTTGTTTCAAGTGATGGTGATGATCTGGTTAGCTTCGTTGAGGTCCCAGGAAGCTAATGCAATGATTAGCTGGAGCAATGGATGGCTGAAATGGTCTGGAGAAGTCAATGTGCAGAACTCTGTTTTTGGAAATGGAGGATGGTATTAATGGTGTTACAGTTCTGTAACAGGGTGTGGGATCAATTTTATATGATGTTTAGAAACTTTAGAAACCAAAAGGCCAAGAAACGCACAAGTAGATTGTTAGTTTCAAGCTTTTGGTCAGTTTATGTGAAAATGGAAGTATGAGATGTGTTTCTGAGTTCTACCTGTTTTCAAGGCATGAGCATTCGTGCCTTTGTAGCCAATAGTTTGTGTATGTATAAACAAAAGTGTTTGAGAGCTTTGGACAATCAGAAGTACAAGTTTTTAGCTTTTGTCTAGGTTACTTGATTTTGAAGAAAATAGGGAAACAAGTTTCAAGAGGAGGTACTAGCATGGGCTGGGTGATTGTAAGTGTCTAAACCATTTCTCATGAGTTAAAGGACTTGTTTGATCAGAAGAGAACAAGTGCAAGGCTCAAGAACAAGTTTTGTACAAAAAGTTACTTTATCAAAATGGCAATGTAACCTTTCTTCCAAAAATGGATATAAAGCATGTCCATGCATTGAATGCTTGAAGTGAGACCTCTAACAGTTGTGTAAACCATTAATTATGGAGTGCCTAACAAGTTTGAGGCCTGCAAAGTAGTGTTTATGCAGTATAGTTTGAATTTTGAATTTGGTTCATCACAAAAATGACTTGTAATTAAAGTGATAAAACCATAACTTCATCTCTTCGATTCTCCCTACTCAAGAATGATCTTAAGGAGTTCTTGGACATTTTGGAAATCTTGCAATGTGATATACAACCCATATTTGAATTTATTTTGAATATTACCCTTGGAACTATATGAAAAAGTTCCATGAAGTTGGGTCAAAAATCCTGACCAAATTAGGGCAAAATTTCACTAAGTGTTTTGTTTCATGACCACATGTTCATAAAATTATAACTTGATATCCAAGAACTTTTGGAAGGAGTTGAGTAAAGAAAAGTTGTAGATTTCATGGATATCTACAACTTTCATGTTGGAAGTTTCTCTTGAATCATCTTGCCTCATGGTGAAAATTTTGCTCAATGTTATGAAAAAATAAGAAATTTCCAACACTTGGAAAATTTCTATGTTTAGAAATTTTGACTTTTCAAAATGAAATCTTGACTTTTTGATTTATTGATGAATAAGTTTCATATTTTGACATGTTTTTATGAATTTTGATCTTTGGCATTTGATTTTGACCAAAAAGTCAAAGTTTGACTTTTCAGTATATAGTTGACTTTTGATCAATTGACTGAATAATTTATCTGTCAATCCAATGGACTTGCAATGTTTTGAACCATGTCATTAGGTAAAAATGATGAAATTGGACTCTTGAGACCATGCCTTAAACCAATTGACCATTTGCTAGGTCAAAAATCAGAAATTGCCCTTTCCCAGTCAAAACCCTAATTTTGACCATTTTGCCCTTTTGGAGATTTGATCAAATTTCTTGAGGAATTGTGGTCCAAACTTGATCAAATGATACATATGAGTTTAAAATGTTGATGTGGATAAAAAATTATGAATTTTGACTTTAAATTGGCCATGGTTGACTTTTTCCCCAATACAACTAATTTTTAGGTCAATGCTCAATTGACTGAGCGAAAGTGTGATCCAAGGCTTGAAACTAGACATGAGTGATCTTGAGGGTCCATGATGATCCATGAAAGTCATATGGGACATTGGAAGTTCAAAAATACTTGTGTAAACTCAAACCCTAATTTTGGTCATCAGTGCTTAAAGAGGTGTCTTAAGCTGGTCAAACCCTAGTGCAGTCTGGAGCCCAAAGAGATCTTGTGAGAAAATTCTTGATAAGTGAGAGGGAAAATTTTGGGGTACAACAGCGAGACAGTGTGTTGGATCTTCAAAATGTATGATAGTGATGCGTGGCTCGTGGTTGGGCCAGGTTAGCTTAAACATAGCTGACAAAGTCGCCAGAGCATCAGCCATTTGATTTTCTTCTCGCGGGATATGGTTGAAAGTAATTTCGGTAAATTCCACGGCCAGCTATAAGATGTGATCCCGATATGGAATTAAGTTTGCGTGTTTTGTGTCCCATTCCCCTTTTACTTGGAATACGACCAGTGTGGAGTCTTCGAATACTTCAAGGTATTTGATTCTCAGATCGATGGCCGCTTCCAGACCCAAGATGAAAGCTTCATATTCGATGATATTATTGGTGTAGTCGAAACATAACCTTGTGGTATTGGGTTTGTGATAGTTCTTTGGAGAAGATAAAACTACCCTCATACCATGCCCTAACGCGTTTGAAGCTCCGTAGAACATGAGTGTCCAACATGCCCCTGGTTTAGATCCTTCCTCGGGTCCTAGTATTTCATAGTCATTTATAACCATAACATCTTTGTATGGAAAGTCAATTTCATGGGCTGATACTCTGGCAATGGTTGGTGGGCTAGATGATCAGCTAGTACACTACCTTTGATGGCCTTTTGGGTGATATATAGTATGTCGTACTCCGATAATAACATCTGCCATCGAGCAATCCTCCCTGTAAGAGCTGGTTTCTCGAACACATATTTTAAAGGATCCATCCTTGCTATTAGCCACATGGTATGCGTCAACATGTATTACCTTAAATCTTTTGGTAGCCCAAGCTAGCGCGTAACAAATTTTCTCTAGGAGCGAGTACTTGGTTTTGCAATCAGTGAATTTCTTAATGAGGTAGTAGATTGCATGCTCTTTTATACCTATTTCGTCTTGCTGGCCCAATACACACCCCCATCGATCCTTCAAGTACAGTTAGGTACATAATGAAAGGTCTCCCCGGAACCGGTGGCATCAATATTGGTGGCTCTTGTAAATATTGCTTTATCGTCTCAAAAGCTGTCTGGAAATCCTCATTCCATGTCACGGTTTGATCTTTTTGTAGCAATTTGAATATAGGCTCGCACGTGGCAGTTAGTTGTGATATGAACCTTGAAATGTAGTTCAATCGCCCTAACAAACCACGAACTTCCTTTTCGGTCTTTGGCGTTGGCATTTCTTGTATAGCTTTTACTTTGGCAAGGTCCACCTTGATACCACGCTGACTTATAATAAAACCCAATAACTTACCTGACTTGACACCAAAGGTACACTTGTTCGGGTTCAACCTTAATTTAAACCTTCAAAGTCAGTCAAATAACTTCTGTAAATGTATGACATGTTCCTCCTCTGTATGAGATTTGGCGATCATATCATTTATGTACACTTTGACCTCCTTGTGAATCATATCATGGAACAGTGTCACCATTGCTCGTTGACAGGTTTCCCCTGCGTTCTTCAAACCGAATGCCATTACTATGTAGCAAAAAGTGCCCCAAGGTGTCATGAAGGTAGTCTTCTCCATATCTTCGGGTGCCATTTTGATTTCATTATAACCTGAGAAGCCGTCCAAGAATGAAAATATTGAAGCCTGAACTATGTTGTCCACAAGAACATCTATGTGGGGTAGCGGGAAGTCGTCTTTAGGACTTACCCTGTTTAAATCCCGAAAATCCACACACATGCATACCTTGTCATCTTTCTTGGGTACTGGCACAATGTTAGCTATCCAAGGTGGATAGTCTGCCACTGCCAAGAACCCATGTCAAATTGTTTAAGAACCTCTTCGCAAATTTGTCTGGACATATCTAGATGAGTTCTCCTGAGTTTTTTCCTGATCGGAGGACATCCTTCTTTGAGAGGTAACCTGTGTACTATAATGTCCTATCAAATCATGGCATATCTTTGTAGGACCAAGCGAATATATCCATATACTCGTGTAATAACTTGATCAGTCTTTCTTTGACGCTTTCTTCTAATGCTGCCCTTAGCTTGATCTCTTTCAGATTCTCTTACGTGCCAAGATTAGTAGTCTCAATATGCTCTTGATATGGTTGCACACCATCATCCTTTTTTTCTATACTTCTTGCCAGTTCTTCAGAAAGTTCAAGATCCTCAACATCTTCCTCTTCAGCTTGGTTGACAGGATTATCAAAATAATATCAGGTATTAGCAGTAACATTGTTATACCCCAAAATTTGCCCTCTCATTTCTCAAGGATTCTCTCACAAGATCTTCTATGATGTCAAGTTTACAGCACTGATACATCAATTTAGGCTTGGAATTGGCACAAGGGCAAAATGGTCATTTGCACACTGAAAAGTCAAACTTTGACTTTTGGATCAAAATCAAGTTTCAAGAATCATATTTCATCAAGACATGTTGGAATGTGAGATTTATTCCATCAAGATATTCAAAAGTCAGAATTACTTTGGAAAAGTCAAAATTCTAAAATACTTAGAATTTTTCTAAGTGTTTAAGAAATATGACAATCTCAGAACTTCTGATCAAATTATCACCATGATGCAAGCTGATTCTGGAAGAACTTCTAACACAAGAGTTATAGATCTCAATAAGACCTAAAATATTTCAGAACAAAACTTCTTCTAGAAATGTTGGGATTTCAAGTTATACATCTTCAAAGTCACGTCCCTGAAACTTAAACACTTATTAAATTCTGAGCATTTTCAAATCAGAATTTGTTTACAACTTCTGGGCCAGTTTTCACATAGGTTCAGTCAGAAGTTGCAATATTAATTCAAAAGAGGTTTACAAAGTATGTCATAAGCTTTCTGGAAAGTCTGAGAACTCGCTTAGAACATGTTGGAGCAAGGAGATTCAAGGATCAGAAGTTGGATGTTTGTTCTAAGTTGCGCTGATGCTGAACTTATGGCCCATAATTAAGCTATGATGCACAATCTCATGGCGCAGGATTTCTGGTTTGATAAATCTCATCATCATTTAATGCTCACAACCACTTTTGAGTTTCTATCCAAAGGATTTTCCCACGTGTGAGATAGAAGTACCATTTGTTGTCCTTGAAAAGTAAACTTTTGTACAAGTTTATGCTGGGCCCATGCTTTGATTTTTCCTATGAGGATACTTTTCCTTAATTCATGCTTACAAATCCATCTTGGCACGGCTAAAAGCTGCTAACCACCATACTTGTTTATCTTGCTTCAAGAACAAGCCAGCACGCTAGCATGATGTTGGTACTTTTGACTTCTCCAAGCTGCAAATTTCTTGCCTATAAATTGAACTTCATTTGCAACTATAAAGGGGCCGGTCAGGAAAATTGAAAAGAAAAAGACTTGAAACCTTGCTAAAATTTCCAGAAATCCGAAACTGCAAACACAAATACAAAACCTACTAGTTTTTGATTCTTGCATTCAAACTCAAATTTTCCTCAAGTGTTTCTTGACCAAACCATCCATACAGCTTCTGATATACATTTAGAAACCATAAACTTTGCATTACTTGAATATCATTGTTTGCATATGGCTATTTGTTTGACAACGGAGAAATTCACACAACGAATATCAAGTGAACGAAAGCTCTCTCAGTGAACAAAATCACTTCAATTGGGATGACATTTCCCATGACAAATCCCCTACCAACAAGGGGGCATGACATGTCACCATCCAGCACACCTGGTGCAGTCCAGTCAAGATTCCAAGAAATCTCTCAAGAAATTCTGAATAACCAGGGGCAAGTCTCCGTCTCCATCACTTGGGGCATTGAACGCAAACCCCAACAAAGGGTTACGTACAGTCAAACATTTCCTGGAAGTGCCACAAACACTTGCTACTAAGGGCAATGACAAATCTCCCCAAAATCCTGCTCATAAGATGGCTCCCAGCCAGAGTTTCAATCTCTAAAAACCTTTTCCCAACTGAGTCGACCTCAAGAACCCTCGAGGATCTTCCCCAGTGAAGTCGCTACCTCTCCAACAGACCGGCAACAGGTTTTATTTCCCCAACAAACAGCAGGATAACCCAGCTTAAGTTTTCCTCTCCGACTATTATAAATCAAAGGACCACAACTCCTCTTCCTAGTAGACTACTCTACAATCCCCAGCAAGTTACTGTGAAACCTGGACCCGACCAGATATCAGTTCAACTTCGACACCCCAGTAGAGCAACGGACAACAGAGACTCCTGATCTCTTTTCCCCAAGCAAGAATCAACACTCTCCACAAATTTTTTAACATTCCCCAGCGGATTTCTCCTCAACAAAATAGGAAATCCCCGGTTGGAATATTCTAAGCAAAGTTTGAAGACACACCTACTCTTCAACAGCAATCCGGGATTTAGTGACTCCCAAAAATTTGTCAAGGATTTATTTTCCCAGACAAAGATACATTTCAATAAACATTTCACATTTCATACATCCTGGTTAAATACACGACAAGTGCATATGACGCAATCTCATTTATTTTGAGAACATCATTGTGTCATGCATACATCATGACATTGCATACAACTAATGTTTTATCTTTTTCAGGAAAAGGTCAATCAACAGATGGCTATCATCAACCATTTTCAAGTTCCAGATTAATACCTGTAACAATCCAGGAAAACTATCTACATGAAGAGATTGAAGATTAATACCTGTAACAAGCCAGGAAAACTATCTTTCTTTCTCAGGTCAAAGATTAATAACTGTAACAAGTCAGGGAAATTATCTACACGACCAGCTGAAGCAATCCTACACAGGTTCCCTCTCTTTCCAAGATGACGTTTTACAAGGACTCGTCATGAGGAAATCCTACACAGGTTCCTTCTCTTTCCAAGATGAAGTTTTACACTGACTCATTATCAAGCAGCCCTACATAGGCGACCAAAGACCTCATCTGGTTAGATTTATTTCTTCCAGTTAAAACAGGCGACCAAAGACCTGCTCTGTTAGATTTATTTCTTCCAATTAATGACAGGCGACCAAAGACCTCCTCTGGTTAGATTCATTTCTTCCAGTTAAAACAGGAGACCAAAGACCTCCTCTGGTTAGATTCATTTCTTCCTGTTAAAACAGGAAACCAAAGACCTCCTTTGGTTAGATTTATTTCTTCCAGTTAATGATAGGCGACCAAAGACCTCCTCTAGTTAGATTTATTTCTTCCAGTTAAAACAGACAACCAAAGACCTCCTCTGGTTGGATTCATTCCTTCCAGTTAAAACAGGCAACCAAAGACCTCCTCTAGTTAGATTTATTTCTTCCAGTTAATGACAGGTGACCAAAGACCTCCTCTGGTTAGATTTATTTCTACCAGTTAATGACAGGTGACCAAAGACCTCATCTGGTTAGATTTATTTATTTCAATTAATGATAGGCGACCAAAGACCTCCTCTGGTTAGATTTATTTCTTCTAGTTAATGACATGCAACCAAAGACCTCCTCTGGTTAGATTTATTTCTTCCAGTTAATGACAGGTGTTATACCCTAAAATTTGCCCTCTCATTTTTTCAAGGAATCACCTTGGATCCTCAAGTTTGCTTCCATCCAATTCCAAGCCTTGAACTGCAATTTTTCAAGGAAATCATCCATAAGGGCAAAATGGTCATTTGCACACTGAAAGGTCACACTTTAACTTCTGGATCAAAACCAAGTTTCAGGAATCATATTTCATCAAGACATGTTGAAATGTGAAATTGGTTTCATCTAAAAAGTTCAAAAAGTCAAATTTACTTTGGAAAAGTCAAAATTCTAAATACTTAGATTTTTTCTAAAGTATGACACTTCAGAACTTTTGAGCCAGCCTCCATGCAAATGCAGTCAGAAGTTACGAACATGGTTCAGAATGTAGCCTTCAGTCAGAACATGGTTCTTCAGCCTCTACGCAAGCTCAATCAGAGTTTTCCAGAGTAATTCAAAGAAGGCTAAGAAGCGCGCTGCAAGCATTTCTAGAAAGTATGAAAGCTCCTTCAGAACATGTTGGAGCCAGAAGACAAGAGGATCAGAAGATGGGATGCTACGCTGAAGCAGAACTTCTGATCCAGAACAAAGCCTTGGTGTAGACTTTCACGTTGCAGGATTTCTGGTTGTGATAAGTCTCATCATCATTTAATGCTCACAACAACCTTCTGAGTCTTTATCCAAAGGATTCTCACCACGTGTATCTCAACTATCTTGGGATAGCAACTTTGCTTTTGCTTTTCCTTAATTCCTGCTGACAACCACCATGCTTGCTTCAAATACAAGGCAACACTTCAGCACATGAAGGCTATTTTCAACGCTTTGGTCAGAACATAACCAAATCCCAAAACCTTATTTATACAACTTGTTGCAGACCTATGACCAACAACTGGCTCAGCCTACGCCTGCATCTCATGATTACACCAAACTAGCATACGAAAATTGTGATGAAAAAGAAAAGGAACAGGATGCCAAAACAGGTTCAAATCCTATTTGTTTCTTCCCCCCAAAATCACAACAAATTCATCTATAAATACTTGGCTTCATCACACGTTCAAGGGGCTGGCTTTTGAAAAGAGAGATTGGCCAAAAGAGAGAAAAGGAAGTTGTGAAACCTTCATAAAAATCCAGATTTCTCATACATAAAAACAAACCTTTGTTCTTCCCTTTGAACAAAAGGACATAACCACTCTTCCGTCTCTCTTGCTGATTTAGAACATCCGAAGGAAGCCACTCAAAGCTCCAAGCACGCTCCAGGTAAGTCTTTATGACTTTACTTGCTTTTCATTCTGAACATCATTAACATGTAAATATCATAGTATTAATGTTGTGCATATCCTTGCATGAATAGAAAAACTATGGATCAGAACTTCTAGAATAATGCTAGGCTCAGACTTAGGATTGGAACTTCTGGATTTGTTGTGCTGTGATTATTTTGATTTGCTGAACTGAATAAATTGTTGATGTGCTGATTAAGAGTTGAAATGTAACACAAAACTTCAGTTTTCACTCACCATTTTAAAACGTAGAACTTCAATGATTTCTTCACTGTTCTAACACAGCACATAACTTCTGAGTTCTCCTTACATGTCAAATCCACTGAACTTCTGATGTTTCCATCAGCTGTTTTCAAAGACTCAGAGTTTATGACTTTCACATGCTGACAATGTACTGAACTGCTGACGTTTGCTCACTGTTTTAGTATAATACAGAACTTATGACTTGTGGCCCCCGGTCTGAATACAATCCAGATCTTCTGTCTGTCCTCTAACATTTCTTGTAGGAACTCAGAGTGTACCAATCCAGAACTTCTAATTCTGACGCTTCCTTCTGAGTCACCACACGACTGACTTCAGAACTTCTGATCCTAGTTGTTCTTCTTGCAGCAGCACGCTTCTTCTATTTTGTATTATTTTTCTTTTCATCATTTTAATATTAACTTTCTTTTAATATCAACATAAAAAGACATAAAAACATTTTTCTTTTAACTTATTTCCTTTTAATTCATTAAAACAAAATAAATCTTTCCTTTTATTTCTTGCATTATACATTTCAATATGATTGTAATAATAACTTAGGACTTAAATTCCTTGCAATCCCCATTCGTACATTTGTACCCCTATCTCCTAAATATTATAATAGCGTAGAATTTCATTTCTCGCAACTTATAGTTTTCCTTATACTGTATAGTAATTAGGCGTGTATGGAAAGATAAAACCAACAAGTAGATCACCAAACATCAAAGACAAATGCATGCAATCAAACACACTTGCACACATACACCCTTAGGGTAATTCCCCTTGTTGCGTAATAAAAATGGCCATGTTATGCACGTGGGAGGTCTTAGCCCAAACAAATCAAAAAAGATCATAGTCCCTCGATGACGCTATCAAAAGTTGCCTTTCAAAATGATCTTAGTCCCTAAAGGAAAAGTGCTAAGTCATCTCACAACATTGCTATCATGGTCATACGATTACCCAACGCCCGTCCCTTCACATACAACGATGGGGCTTCTTACCAAAACAATGGTAAGGTAGCAACGTCTAAAGGAGGAGGAAAAACACATCTAAGACCTTTTAAGTAGGTAGATTACTTTTAGTTACTTGCTCACTCTCAAAAACAAATATCCTTGCTATTTTCAAAACAATCACATACACTTTCAAAACATCTTCAAAACACTTTCCAAGACTTGAAATATTTTCAAAAGCTCAACACTTTGCATACATTCTTACGAACGGTAATCATTGCAAAGTTTGCCTAAACGTTGGCACCTTCTCAAAATACTTTCAAAACCACACTAAGCACATTTTCAAACAAAAGCAAGTGATCTAGCAAGTAACTAAGAGCTCATGGAAAACCATGGATGAAAAGGGTGCTAATACCTTCCTTTTTCATAATCTACCCCTCAAACTCAAGAAAACGTCTCTAAAGGTATTTCATGTGCTTTTTCACCTTTCCTTATTGGATAAAAGAAAAGTCGATGGAGACTCTTGCTAAACCGTAACATTTGCAAACACAAACGCAAAACCTCAAGTCAGTTCTCCCACCGTATCACAACAGGCAACCAGCGACCTTTTCCAGAAATAGTGCAGATGTGATCCAGATATGGCTGACATTTTGATACTTACTCTAGATTCTCTTCAAATATAGTCCAGATACGATCCAGACACAGATGTCATTCTCACGCTCATTCAGTATATTTCTCAGATACGAGTCAGATACAATTCATTTACGGATATTATTCTGATACTCATCCCACGCCCTCTGCTGGTTCAGTTTAAATCTCTCAAAGGTTTATCCCGACTCTTTCTAGTAGACTTTTCCTCTAGTTCAGATGAATCGCTCCAAAGATTTATTCTGATTTCTTCTCCAGTTGAAGTCAAAATTTAGACTTAGTCTAATTTCTATCAACAATCACTCTGGATGGCATCTATAAGCCCGTCTCCAACAACTATCCATCATTTCTCCAAATGTCATCTTTAAGCCCATTCCCTACACAATCAACCACAACATCATCGAGTGCAAATTTCTGAGCACTCTAGTGTTCAGTCATCTTCCACCTTCAAGTCACGAATGGAAGATTTACCAATCTAACTCTTCAGGTGTAAGAAGATTGAACAGGGGCAGCTGTTGTACCCCAAAATTTGCCCTCTCATTTCTTAAGGATTCTCTCACAAGATCTTCTATAACGTCAAGTTTGCAGCACTGATACATCAATTTAGGCTTGGAATTGGCACAAGGGCAAAATGGTCATTTGCACACTGAAAAGTCAAACTTTGACTTTTGGATCAAAATCAAATTTCAAGAATCATATTTCATCAAGACATGTTGGAATGTGAGATTTGTTCCATCAAGATATTCAAAATTCAGAATTACTTTGGAAAAGTCAAAATTCTAAAATACTTAGAATTTTTCTAAGTGTTTAAGAAATATGACAAGCTCAGAACTTCTGATCAAATTATCACCATGATGCAAGCTGATTCTGGAAGAACTTCTAACACAAGAGTTTTATATCTCAATAAGACATAAAATATTTCAGAACAAAACTTCTTCTAGAAATGTTGGGATTTCAAGTTATACATCTTCAAAGTCACGTCCCTGAAACTTAAACACTTATTAAATTATGAGCATTTTCAAATCAGGATTTGTTTATAACTTCTGGGCCAGTTTTCACATAAGTTCAGTCAGAAGTTTGCAAGATTAATTCAAAAGGGGCTTACAAAGCATGTCATAAGCTTTCTGGAAAGTCTGAGAACTCGCTCAGAACATGTTAGAGCAAGGAGATTCAAGGATCAGAAGTTGGATGCTTGTTCTAAGTTGCGCTGATGCTGAACTTCTGGCCCAGAATTAAGCTATGATGCACAATCTCATGGCGCAGGATTTCTGGTTTGATAAATCTCATCATCATTTAATGCTCACAACCACTTTTGAGTTTTTATCCAAAGGATTTCCCCACGTGTGAGATAGAAGTACCATTTGTGGTCCTTGAAAAGAAAACTTTTGTACAAGTTTATGCTGGGCCCATGCTTTACTTTTTCCTCTGAGGATACTTTTCCTTAATTTATGCTTACAAATCCAGCTTAGGCACGACTAAAAGCTGCTAACCACCATACTTGTTTATCTAGCTTCAAGAACAAGCCAGCATGCTAGCATGATGTTGGTACTTTTGACTTCTCCAAGCTGAAAAGTTCTTACCTATAAATTAAACTTCATTTGCAACTATAAAGGGGCCGGTCAGGAAAATTGAAAAGAAAAAGCCTTGAAACCTTGCTAAAATTTCCAGAAATCCGAAACTGCAAACACAAATACAAAACCTACTAGTTTTTTATTCTTGCATTCAAACTCCAATTTTCCTCAAGAGTTTCTTGACCAAAACATCCATACAGCTTCTGATATACATTTAGAAACCATCCTAACTCCTGTTTTCAGACTGTAACACGTTCTCAAAAAGTCAGAACTTTGCTTCTTGACTGTTCCACAATTTTCCATCCATTCATAGCCCAAGATAAAGGTTGTTCCAGCCTGCTGAGCACATGAGGAAGTTGATCATAATATTACAAGCAGTCAGAACCAGGCTCCAGCTCATAGAACATTTCCAGCTGCAAGGTAAGCTTCTGCTGACCCTCGTCATATTACTTAGGCATTGTTAGATTTGCATGTACAAAATACCATGTAGACATCCTGATTCTGATGCTGTATATATTCTGAAGTTCCATGTATTTTCTGCCTAAGTAGAGAGAATATCAGTTCAGAAATTCTTAAGGAAACTAGGATTAACAGATACATGCTTGTTGCTGATTTACAGTCTTGGCCTTTTTATAGTTCTAAAACCATAATGGAAACCTGCCATAATTGTTATGTTTCTGTTTTCTGTTTTGTTGAGAGTTGAGTAAGCTGCAGATATTCTGATTAGTATGGAGAAAGAATTGGAGTTCATCATCAGAGTTTACTTTGTGATACATATTTATGCTTTTGCTTCTGATATCAAATGTACATCCACCCCAGTGGTAGACAGTGTGGGCGCATAAGACGTTAGTGCTAATGGTCCTGGGTTCTAGCCCCAGAAGCATTTTTTTAGGTTTATTTAGTGACATTTTCACCCACTTATTTGTCAAATAATACTCCTAAATCAGAACTTCTAGATATCCTCACCTAACAACATTATCACCTCACTCTCCCAAAATAGACAGAGCTTCTGACTTGCCAGAGGTACATAAACTTTTAGGTTCCCAGCTACGCTATAGCCTTTGAACCCCTTTCAACCTCATAATTTGGTGTACCCAGGCCTAGAACTTCTAACCCTCCATTTTCCCACTAACATTTTCTCTTTTGCAGCGTATCAGAGTCAGAACTTCTATTCCTTCCCGTTTCAGCAATGTGCTGATTCTGACTCCCTTTTCTCTTAATTATTTTATTTCATCTCTTAAATAACCAAAAACACCAAAGATATTTCATATTCAAATTTTTTATTTTATTATTTTAAGAACAAAAGACCAAAAATATTTTCTTAAACTAGTTCATTTAACAAAAACAAAACAAGTCTATTTTTACATTTTCGGGTACATTATTTCAATATGGTTGTAATAGTTAAATAGGATTTAAATTCTTGCCACCCCCCATTTGTAAATTTGTACACCCCATCTCCCTAATGATTGTAATAGCGTAGAATCTTTACTTTTCCGCACTTTTATTGCTTTCATATATTGTTAGTAATTAGGTGTATGGAAAGATAAAAACAAGAAATAGACAACCCAGAAAATAGAAGACTAAATGCATGCAATCAAACACATTATTCACATATGCACCCTTAGGGTAAATCCACTTGGTTGCCTTACAAAATGACCATATTATCCATGTGAGGTATCTTAGCAAAACCAAGCAAAAATACAAGATCATAGTCCCTCGATGATGTTATCCATGTTTCCTTTCAAAATGATCTTAGTCCCTAAAGAAAGAGTGCTAAGATACCTTGCAACATTTCTAATCATGGTTATACGATGACCCACGCCCATCCCTTTTTGCATCCAAAGATAGGGTAACTTACCAAAATCAATAGGAAGATAACAATGTCAAAGGAAAGAGGAAATAAACATGAAATACTTTTGAGTAGGTAGATTGTTCCTAGTTGCTTGCTCAATTTCAAAGTTAAAAACATCCTTTCTATTTTCAAAACAAACACCAACACTTTCAAAAACATCTTTCAAACATGAAATATTTTCAAAAGCTCAACACTTTGTATACGTTCTTACAAACGAGAACTATTACAAAGTTTGCCTAAATGATGGAACCTTTTCAAAATACTTTCAAAAACCACACAAAGCTTATTTTCAAACAAAAGCAAGTGATCTAGAAAGTAACTAAGAGCCCATGGAAAACCATGGATGAAAAGGGTGCTAATACCTTCCCTTTTCATAATCTACCCCCCGAACTCAAGAAAACATCTCTAAAGGTCTTTCTTGTTCTTTTCAGCCTTTCCTTATTGGATAAAATAAAAGTCGGTGGCGACTCTTGCTACCCTCAGCATTTGTGATAAAATGCAAAACAACCAAGTCAGTTCTTCAACTGTATCACAAACATCATTGGTGATTCTTGGCATGGATCTCCATATTTATCATGTTTTGGTGCAGTTTTTGTTTAGTACATGAATTTGAAAAATGCACATGAGAAAAGTATCACCATCTAAAATATATAGGAAAATTCTAAAGAAAAATAAGGATCTTAATTGAATACAAAACACGTTTTTATTAATCAGGAATATTGATCGAAACATACGGGGACCCTTAGAAATAACTCCTATGCCTCGGGCTTGGCATAGGTTCTTTCAAAAACTAAGGAAATTACTTTGGAAAGAAAATTTCAGGAATCTCCATAATTGTCCAATTCTTCAACTCTTCACCTAGGGCGCATTCACGGATGAAATTTTCCGCCCTTTTGATGGTATTTTTGTGGGACACCATTGCCACTTGTTCTCTATCCCTTTGCTGATGAAGGTCTCCTGGATTGGTGGAAATTATGCTTTCCATTTTAGAGTAGCCTTCGATGATTCATAACCCAAGCCAAAACGGTTCTTCTTTTTAGATATCTCAGAGAGCTTTCCCCAACCTTTTGAGTTACCATTCTCCACTACTATTTGTAAGTCTCTCCATGAAGTCATACTAGGATTTTTGATCTTTTCTACTGGTAAGGTTATTGTTGAAGCAACCTCCAGCACTTCAAATGGTGTAGCTATGCAATCTTCGCCAGCACTGATATACCTGTAGGACTCTATGTGACTTACAAAGATGGCCTATTCTCCACCAATTATGACCAATCTCCCTTCGACAAAGAATTTCAACTTCTGATGTAAAGTCGACGTGACTGCCTCTGCCGCATGAATTTAAGGTCGTCCACTAAACATGCATATGCCAATTCTATATCCATGACTTGAAAGGTGGTATATAACATGTGCAGATCGATCTTGACGGGAAGGTCTACTTCTCCGAACATTATACTCTGAGAACCATCGAAAGCTTTGACTATCATGGAACTTGGTCTTATCACGACACCATCTAGTGTTAAATTCATCAGGCTAGACTTTGGTAACACATTGAGGGCAGAAACGGTATCAGTAAGTACTCTGGATAGGCTCACAGTACCTATCTGTATTGAAATGTGTAATGCTTGATTGTGAGCTCGACCTTGTGGAATTAACTCACTTTTGCTGAAACCTAAATAGGACGCAGACATCATATTTGCTACCATATTATCAAATTGGATCCCAGTGATTTCTTCCATAACATGAGCCAAACTTAAGACTTTCATCAAAGAATCCTGATACGCCTCTGAATTAATGAACAATGAAAGTATGGTAATCTTGGTTGGAGTCTGGTGAAGTTGGCCCACCACCCTATAATCACTTATTTTAATTATTTTCAGGAATTCGCCAGCCTCTTGGTCGGTGAAACTTTTGTTTGCAGGCTCTTGATTCACCTCTTCTACTGCTTTTCCTTTTTCTTTTATCACCATGTTGCTTTTGTTTTTCGGAACATTGTCATTCTTCTCCAATGGTTTATTTCCAAACACCCGGCCACTACGGGTTATGCCCCCCATCCTTGCTATATTTGAAATTGCAGGTTCTTGGCTTGATGATGGTTCACATTCTTGTTTCGAGCCATTGACATACACACCTGGGTTATAACTGTAGCGGTGAAAATCGGAGATCAAGTTATTAATTAACTTGACTCACAAAAGCAAGAGTCGCCACCGTGCTTTATTGTTTCCAATGGAAAAGGGAAAAGAGCGAAATAAAACCCTAAAAACATGCAATGTAAAATAAAAGTAATACAGTGCGTTTTTTGAAAGAGATCAAGAGTTCGGGGGTTGGTTATGCAATGGGAAGGTATTAGCACCCAATGCATCTGCGGTACTCTGCAGGAACCTTTTGAAATATCTGTTTTTTTGGTTAAAATTGATTGTTATATACAAAGGTGTATTTACCTACAACTATGTTTGTTTAAGGGGAAAATGAATTTTTATTATTGTGTTCGTGAGGGTTTCGCGACCCTTTGCCTACGTATCCAATGAAGGAATCAAAACACCGTAGTTCCTCTAGAAAAAGTTGATTTGTTTGGTGTTTTTTTTTAGTGGGCGACATTAATGCACGCATTCTAGAAATAGGCATGGCTGGTATCACGGTAGAACGGGGATAATATGCCCTTGGGGGAGTTTTGATTTGTTGAGTGTTTTTGCATGTTTTAAAGTATGTTCAAGTAATGATTAAAGAATGTTTTTTTGGATTTTTTGTATGTTTACTTTTTGATTTTTATCTTGCATACATGCCTAATTACTAACATTTGTACAAAGTAAAAAATGCAGAAGATAAAAAAAAACATTATTACAAACATATCAAAAAGCATAAAAAAATAAAGATGAAAGTAAAGAAAATGAGTATCTTTCGATTCTGGCAGGAGCATACTTCGACTGACATTTTTTGGCCTCCTTCGATTGGGCTGGCAGCAATGAAGTTCTGTCCTTCGATTGGGCTTTGGCATCAGTCAGGTCATATACTTCGATTGGAAGCTGGCAGAGGCGAAGTTTTGTCCTTCGATTGGAGATTGGCACAGGCGAAGTCCTGTCCTTCGAGTGGAGACTGGCAGAGGCGAAGTCCTGTCCTTCGATTGGGCAAAGGCAGCAGCAAGTTGTATCCTTCGACTGGGAGTTCGCGCCAGTGAGGTTCTGTCCTTCGACTGGCCTGGAAATCAGTGAGGGGATGTCTTTCGATTGGACCTGGCTTGCCTCCTGGTTGTCTCTTTCGTTCGACCTGGAGAGAGATGGCAGAAGCCAGAAGCTTCGTTTCTTGTTTCCTGTATCCTGTTTCTTTCATTTGAAACATTAAATGACAACATGGCCTGAGGCCATGCTAGTATGAATAGTTTAATAATCAAAGCTAGTAAACATAAAGCAGAAACGAAAGAGCTCCGTTTCTAAAAAATATATGTTAACGGTGTGGAAACGAAAGGAAACACAGTGTTTTGTACATGCTTGAAACGAACAACAGTATTATTTACATGTTATACTGGAAATGAAAAGTTCAAGGGTAAGAGTGACTTACCTTGCTTCAGGCTGGAATGTCTGCTGGGCCTTGAGTGGTGGTTGCCTGAAGCGCTTCTGGATTCGAAAGGAGGGACCAGGGGTTTGGCCTTTGATGCTTGATTCGAAAGAGGGGTCACAGGCGTGAGGCCCTTCCTGTTGGATTCGAATGAGGGGTCACAGGCTGTGCTGGGAGCGCTAGATTCGAAAGAGGGGTCACAGGCTGTGCTGGGAGCGCTGGATTCGAAAGAGGGGTCACAGGCTGTGCTTGGAGCGCTAGACTTGAAGGAAAAGAGAAGCAAATGTGATGCTTCTGTGATTCGAAGGAGACTGAAGTGGGGTTGTTCTTCAGAATCGAAGGAAGTAAGTGTTTGGGATTTTTTTGTTCTCACAAGTATTGAAGGGACTTGAGAGATTTATGTGTTTGAGAAAATTTGGGTTTGTTGTCACAAGTGTTGAAGAACTTTGAGAATTTTTATGTTTGAGAATTTTTCTGGGTTGGAGAAAATTGGGGAGAGATTCGTCTGGCCCAAAGTCCTCAAAAATCCTCCTCTGAAATGTGTGTGAAGCCTTGTATTTATAGGCGAGGTGGCTGCAGTTTTGGGGGGAAAACAAAAATGATTTGAACAATTTGGGTATGCTGTTTCAACCCTTTCTTCTACGCAGCACTTGTGCACTCCTTTTTGGGCAAGTACAGGACTGTTGTAGCAGGCTTTTCAGTATCTTGGAGTTTAGTGACAGTTGGTGCAGGACTGTTGTAACAGGCTCAGTAGTGTTTGTTGCATAGCAGTACAGTGGTCTAACTTTTGAATCGAAGGAGGCTTCCTTGAAGGAAATCACATGTCCAGCTCGAAGCTTGTGACTGAAGGGAGACTGTATTGCCCATCGAAGCTTGTGGATTGAAGGAAGACTGTATTGCCCATCGAAGCTGTGGATCGAAAGAAGCAATGTTGCCCAATCGAAGGCTGTGGATCGAAAGAAGCAATGTTGCCCAATCGAAACATGTTTGCAGGCAGTAAACTTGTCCAGATCGAAGTAGGCTTGCAGGCAGCAAATTTGTCCAAATCGAAGTAGGCTTGCAGGAAGCTACTTGTCCAAATCGAAATAGGCCTAAACTTGCGTTTGAAGGATACCTGTCAACACATGAAATCAAAGAAACAAAAACACACATTTCGTGCTTGATTAGAAGTTAGTGATACATAGGCAAAAAATGTTCAAAACACTTAACAATTTCTGCACAATCAAAGCTCAAAGGTGAGAGGTTGAAAACCAACTATATTTAGTGACCTTGACCTTTGTATAAAAATGCAAAAATGCAAATGGGATCTTAGGTCAAAAATTGGGGTACATTAGCTGCCCCTATTTATGTTTCTTCTATCTGGAGATATGAAGATTGGGATCTTCATTTCGACGTGATTGAAGGGACTTCAATATAAAATACACAATTTTTGGCCTTAAGATACCGCAATTATGTTTATGATATGATATGAATGCAATGCTCTGAATTTTATGGGGAATGACGCCATATGAGACAAACTAATGCTGGAGAAACCAAGCACATTATACAGTAATTCCACAGGGGAAGAGGTGATAACTCCACTGGGGAAACAAGAGTCATAGGCTTCAAATGAGAGACCCTTGAATGATTTACCTTAGTGTTGAAACTGGAAAAGAAATGATTTACATCAGTACTGAGGCTGGCATCAGTACTGAGACTGGAAAAGGAAATGATTTACATCATCGTTGAGACTGGAAAAGGAAATGATTGACATCAGTACTGTGACTGGAAAAGGAGATGATTGACATCAGTACTGTGATTGGAAATAACATCTCTGACTTCTGAATTTTACTAAGAATGGTAACACAATCCTTTTTAACCCAGATATCGCTTGAAAAGGATAAAATGCAAACTTCCCCACGGGACTTTTCCGAAGGGATGCCATTTGCTGAGTAGACATGATTGTTGGGGATACACAAGCTGCTCAAATAAAGAAGCTGCCACTTGCTATCTTTCAAAGGATACTATGACATACAAGCTGCTCATGAAGAAGCTGCCACTTGCTGTCTTCAAAGAATATTAAAGCACACAAGCTGCTCCTAAAGAAGCTGCCGCTTGCTGCTTACAATCCACAAGCTGCTCATGAAGAGCTGCCACTTGCCATTTTCCGTACAAGCTGCTCATGAAGAGCTTCCACTTGCCATTAACCCACAAGCTGCTCATGAAGAGCTGCCACTTGCCATTAACCTACAAGCTGCTCATGAAGAGCTGCCACTTTCCGTCTTCAAAGAATCTTAAAGCATACAAGCTACTCATGAAGAGTCCGCCACTTGTTGCTTATAACCCACAAGCTGCTCATGAAGAGCTTCCACTTGCCGTCTTCAAAGAATATTAAAGCACACAAGCTACTCATGAAGAGTCCGCCACTTGTTGCTTATAACCCACAAGCTGCTCATGAAGAGCTGCCACTTGCCATTTTCTGTACAAGCTGCTCATGAAGAGCTGCCACTTGCCATTTTCTGTACAAGCTGCTCATGAAGAGCTGCCACTTGCTGTTCTGTACAAGCTGCTCATGAAGAGCTGCCACTTGCTGTTCCGTACAAGCTGCTCATGAAGAGCTGCCACTTGCCATTTTCCAAAGATGTCAATAACATACAAGTTGCCTCATGAAGAGACTGCCACTTGCTGTTTGTCAAGAATAATAACGTACAAGCTGCCCATGAAGAGACTGCCACTTGCCGTTTTCAAAGATGTCAATAACATACAAGTTGCCTCGTGAAGAGACTGCCGCTTCATGTTTTCAAAGGTGTCAATAACATACAAGTTGCCTCGTGAAGAGACTGCCGCTTGCTGTTTCCCAAAAGGATACCCATAAAATATCGTGAAGATATTGCTGGAGGTGAGAACCAATAACTTCATCGGGGATGGACAAACTGCTCATGAAGAGACCGCCATTTGTCATAACATGAAGAAATTCAGATATAATCAAACTGCTCAAATAAAGAGTCAGTCGCTTGTTGTCACGTTGATATTCCAGAAGAAGGTTATGATAACACTACCAGGGAATAAAGTTCATCTTCAATGGGGAACCATGAATAAATCCTTCCTAAGGAGACCAAGTATTTAAATTGCAAAATAAATGCATTCTCCATCTAGGTTTCACAGCCTAGAGATATCCACAGGGTATCGTTCACAAGAGACAAAGCTCAATCCAGGAATGAACTGGAGAGAAAACAGTCAAACAAGACTCCACCCAATGAGGAAACAACTCAAATGGGGATTTATCCTATCCAGAGATGGAAAAGGAAAGCTAAATCAAGATTCTTCCATGAGGAATAACTCAGTGGGGAATTAGAAAAGAGGTGCACTTTATGCTTAAGTTGACACTCTATTTGGAAAGATCAAATACGTTATTTGAATAGACACAACCAAGGTATATGAACTCAATGACATCAACAAATACAACTGTGCATGCATGATGCAAGTGTGAATGAATAAATGAATGTCATGTATATGCTGACAAAACAGACATGGGAGATAGACAGAAGATGATAAGACATCACAGCACAACCCAACACTCAGCTAATCTCTACAAGATGGGAACATTACTGGAGATAGATCAAAAGCCATCATTGGAGCAAGGTCCTTTTACAAGGCTTAAATCTCTGGAGAGGAAGATATTTTCAGGTAGAAATCCCAAAGTCCAGTCTTCTCTTGCAAACAATCCATTGAAAGGATAACAACACAGACAAGGTTTCAGCTGGAAAAAGTCATGCTTAGCTGGAGATATTAGGAACAACACCCTCTGATAATGTCTGCAAAAACATATCACATATCTTGGCAAATCTGGATTGCCCCTGGGACTAATTTTGGATGCCCCAAGTTTATTGCTGATAAGCTGTATGTTGCTCGACGATTCTTGCGAATAACTTCACTTCTAAAATTCCCCAAGCTATATGGTTGATGAGAAGAAATCGTCTCAAGAGGATTTTACAAAAGACCTGGCATTCACCATGCTCTGGTGTCTTCAAACTCTTAGAGAGATTCATCAAATCTTGACGTGATTGCCCCGGATTGACTGTAGTTGGCACAACAAAGTCTTCAAATTTTCCCCAAAAGAGTAAACAAGTTAGGAAAGCATTAACTGGGAGAAGCAACATGTTCGTGCTTAAGGTCTTCATGTGACATGCCCCTGAATATGATTTTGTTCTTGAAATGATTCGCCAATTACTCAACAGAGCTTCAGGCCTTAAAAGAATAAACTCATCACTAGTGCTTATATGTGAGCTTCCTTGATATCAAACAAATGTTTTGCAGTTAGAAAAAGTTTACAATGAGAATGAAAATTCTAATGCAACAGTTATGTAAGTCTTGAAGATTTTGAAAATATTTCACACAAATTTTGTGAGTTAGAGCACTGTTTATTTTTTGTATAGGAAAAACATATGATACCAACGTTACCATTTAGAACATTCATGGGAGTCAAGAACATTATCTCATTGATGTATGCTTTCAAAATAACCTTGCTTCAATTAGGACTTTTGAAGGTTGTAACGTGGCCTGGTTCATGGCTTTAGAAAAAGATTTTAAGGCTCAAAATATTTTGTGCCCACCCCCTTCATGATGTTCTCCAATCCTATGTTCAGTTAATTCAACATGAGTGTTCATCTCTCAAAAGGATTTTGTGACGGTTAAGGAAACGATGAGGCTTTCGGAGTAGAAACCACCCTCATGTCTTCGTGTTTGTAGTCACCAATTTGTTCTTTGCTGAGGAATTTTTCTTTGTATTCCTTTCTTTGCAATTTTTTTATTTCCCCTAACTTTTGCCTGAACTAATTCTTTTGAATTGATAGTCCAGCGGGATGCCTTAATTTTGCCTAAGTCACACATTTTCATGTTTTTTGACTTAGCAGGCTTTTTCTTTTTCTTGATTTTTGACTTTTTGAACAAAATGTGTGACATTAGCTTGTATTTGCTTGTTGAGAGGATTGTGATTGCCTCGTTTCTTGATGAATGAGGGTTAACATTGTGGTTCCACATCCTCTAGCTTCATTATACATGGAGGATAGCCCTCGTACTTTCTCTTCAGAAATATCTTCCTTATGAATTTTGAACACTCAATCAGATTAACTGAAAAACTACCCTGCCCCAGGTTAAAATTTGAGGGTTTTTTCGTATAGAAAAGAAACTCCTACTTCAAGGCTCAAAAGAGGTTAGCAAGAGATTATCTTCCTTATATCTGAAGTGTTTAGGGATTTGAAACAATGCCTGTACATCGTCAGCAAGATTTTATCCAAAAGCATACAACCAGAGACTTTGTGTTCTTTAGATCATCATCATCCCTTCAATCTCTGCCTTGGCAAGAGAATAAGCAACAAATTGGTATCATAATTCAAAAAGAAATTTAGAATTTGAAAACAAATATGTGTGAAACAAATGAATTTCTTCAAGACAAACATACTCATTGTATTAAGATGACCATTTAAGTGCAAACAAGTTCTTACATGTAAACAATGTTTTGATAAACAAGAAAATTTACAAGAGCAGAAATAAGTTAGTAATCTGGGAAGGCTTTTCATCTGGACTTGAATCACCGAAAACATCCTTCAAAACTCAAAGTTACCAACAATCGTGTTTACTCTTCGGTGCATGCTTGATTTGAACTTCAAAACCAACGTCCTTGAATGACAATCAGTGAATACTTTTATCATCGCTTCCTCCTTCTTAGAAGGATTGACTTGGGCGGCAACCAAAATTTCAACCAAAACAGTTGAGTGTTCCATACCAGCTTTCAAATTAGTCATCTCTCTGCAGAGTTCAGAAACCTCTTGCTTGATATTCTCCATTGTTCTCTTAGCGCGAGTGTTGCACTGGTCAGACCAAAAGGAAAAATAAAACTTGGAAAAAGACCTTTGAAGGTGAAACAAAAAATGTAGAATGATGCATGATATGCAAAAGAGAGTTTTTATTTGCCTTTCAAGGAGCTCAAGATATTGAGTTGTAAACATCAAGGTATGAAGATAGAAGATGAATTCTCAATTGGATCAGAGCGTTGATCAAGTTATCATCAAGATCAATCTTCCATTTTGGCGGATTAGGGTTTTCACCCTATCAACACCCAAGATCCATTGAGCTTGACGAAACTTGTGATGTTCACAAAGAAAGACCTCCAAATTCCTTGAAGATCAAGTGAAAAGGGTTTTATGGATGCATGAATGCATGATTATGCGACAACCACAAGCAAGATCACAAATACAGTTGAAAGGTTCAACGTCACAAGCATGGAGTCAAGGTAAGGAACATCCCCAAGGTATGTACTAACGGTTTAATCACACCTGTAGAACAAGGTTCTAAAAGTTCCCAGAGTCTACATTTCTCCTTCGGATATTACCAACGTCTTGATTACTCAATAATCAGCAATATTCTCAAGAGAAACTCATCCGAGCGTAGTATCGCATGACAACTACTTCCGGATTACTCCGTTATAATCTCCGCACTACACCTAAGAGGCCAAGATGGGTTAGGGTTCTACGGTTCTCAGTTTCTCTGGCTCCCAGGACAAAAATAATAATGTCTTCCCGATTACTCGGTAAACAAATATTATGTTGAAAAGGGCCTTCCACTGAGTGGGGGATCTCATGCCTCCTTCTTCGGGATTACTCCCTCAAAGTTAACATGACTATACCGCCCGTCCTATTCCTAAGTGTAACTTAGTCCGGGTATAGGACTTGTCCTTTGCAAAAATTATCAACACCCAAATAATCACAATATATACATATAATCAAACAATCAAAGAATGATAAAACAGATAAAACAAATTAGGCTTAACCCACTTAGGGATGGACCAGCAAGAGGTCAATCTTTCCCCAGCAGAGTCGCCAATTCTGTAGCGGTGAAAATCGGAGATCAAGCTATTAATTAACTTGACTCACAAAAGCAAGAGTCGCCACCGTGCTTTATTGTTTCCAAGGGAACAGGGAAAAGAGCGAAATAAAACCCTAAAAACATGCAATGTAAAATAAAAGTAATACAATGCGTTTTTTGAAAGAGATCAAGAGTTCGGGGGTTGGTTATGCAATGGGAAGGTATTAGCACCCAATGCATCTGCGGTACTCCGCAGGAACCTTTTAAAATATCTGTTTTTTTGGTTAAAATTGTTTGTTATATACAAAGGTGTATTTACCTACAATTATGTTTGTTTAAGGGGAAAAATGAGTTTTTATTATTGTGTTCGTGAGGGTTTCGCGACCCTTTGCCTACGTATCCAATGAAGGAATCAAAACACCGTAGTTCCTCTAGAAAAAGTTGATTTGTTTGGTGTTTTTTTTTAGTGGGCGACATTAATGCACGCATTCTAGCAATAGGCATGGCCGGTATTGCGGTAGAACAGGGATAATATGCCCTTGGGGGAGTTTTGATTTGTTGAGTGTTTTTGCATGTTTTAAAGTATGTTCAAGTAATGATTAAAGAATGTTTTTTTGGATTTTTGCTATGTTTACTTTTTGATTTTTATCTTGCATACATACCTAATTACTAACATTTGTACAAAGTAAAAAATGTAGAAAGATAAAAAAAAACACTATTACAAACATATCAAAAAGCATAAAAAATAAAGATGAAAGTAAAGAAAATGAGTATCTTTCGATTCTGGCAGGAGCAGACTTCGACTGGCATTTTCTGGCCTCCTTCGATTGGGCTGGCAGCAGTGAAGTTCTGTCCTTCGATTGGGCTTTGGCATCAGTCAGGTCATATACTTCGATTGGAAGCTGGCAGAGGCGAAGTCTTGTCCTTCGATTGGAGACTAGCAGAGGCGAAGTCCTGTCCTTCGATTAGACACTGGCAGAGGCGAAGTCCTGTCCTTCGATTGGGAAAAGGCAGCAGCAAGTGGTATCTTTCGACTGGGAGTTCGCGCCAGTGAGGTTCTGTCCTTCGACTGGCCTGGAAATCAGTGAGGGGATGTCTTTCGATTGGACCTGGCTTGCCTCCTGGTTGTCTCTTTCGTTCGACCTGGAGAGAGATGGCAGAAGCCAGAAGCTTCGTTTCCTGTTTCCTGTATCCTGTTTCTTTCATTTCAAACATTAAATGATAACATGGCTTGAGGCCATGCTAGTATGAACAGTTTAATAATCAAAGCTAGTAAACAGAAAGCATAAACGAAAGAGCTCAGTTTCTAAAAAAATATGTTAACAGTGTGGAAACGAAAGGAAACACAGTGTTATGTACATGCTTAAAACGAACAACAGTATTATTTACATGTTATATTGGAAATGAAAAGTTCAAGGGTAAGAGTGACTTACCTTGCTTCAGGCTGGAACGTCTGCTGGGCCTTGAGTGATGGTTGCCTGGAGTGCTTCTGGATTCGAAAGGAGGGACCAGGGGTTTGGCCTTTGATGCTGGATTCGAAAGAGGGGTCACAGGCGTGAGGCCCTTCCTGCTGGATTCGAATGAGGGGTCACAGGATGTGTTGGGAGCGCTGGATTCGAAAGAGGGGTCACAGGCTGTGCTGGGAGCGCTGGATTCGAAAGAAGGGTTACAGGCTATGCTTGGAGCGCTGGACTTGAAGAAAAAGAGAAGCAAATGTGATGCTTCTGTGATTCGAAGGAGACTGAAGTGGGGTTGTTCTTCAGAATCGAAGGAAGTAAGTGTTTGGGATTTTTTTGTTCTCACAAGTATTGAAGGGACTTGAGAGATTTCTGTGTTTGAGAAAATTTGGGTTTGTTCTCACAAGTGTTGAAGAACTTTGAGAATTTTTATGTTTGAGAATTTTTCTGGGTTGGAGAAAATTGGGGAGAGATTCGTCTGGCCCAAAGTCTTTAAAAATCCTCCTCTGAAATGTGTGTGAAGCCTTGTATTTATAGGCGAGGTGGCTGCAGTTTTGGGGGGAAAACAAAAATGATTTGAACAGTTTGGGAATGTTGTTTCAACCCTTTCTTCTACGCAGCTCTTGTGCACTCCTTTTTGGGCAAGTACAAGACTGTTGTAGCAGGATTTTCAGTATCTTGGAGTTTAGTGACAGTTGGTGCAGGACTGTTGTAACAGGCTCAGTAGTGTTTGTTGCATGGCAGTACAGTGGTCCAACTTTTGAATCGAAGGAGGCTGCCTTGAAGGAAATCACATGTCCAGCTCGAAGCTTGTGACTGAAGGGAGACTGTATTGCCCATCGAAGCTTGTGGATCGAAGGAAGACGATATTGCCCATCGAAGCTGTGGATCGAAAGAAGCAATGTTGCCCAATCGAAGGCTGTGGATCGAAAGAAGCAATGTTGCCCAATCGAAACATGTTTGCAGGCAGTAAACTTGTCCAGATCGAAGTAGGCTTGCAGGCAGCAAATTTGTCCAAATCGAAGCAGGCTTGCAGGCAGCTACTTGTCCAAATCGAAATAGGCCTAAACTTGCGTTCGAAGGATACCTGTCAACACATGAAATCAAAGAAACAAAAACACACATTTCGTGCTTGATTAGAAGTTAGTGATACATAGGCAAAAAATGTTCAAAACACTTGACAATTTCTGCATAATCAAAGCTCAAAGGTGAGAGGTTGAAAACCAACTATATTTAGTGACCTTGACCTTTGTATAAAAATGCAAAAATGAAAATGGGATCTTAGGTTAAAAATTGGGGTACAACAATAACTCCATGGTACTTCCTTGTCACTTTTGTAAGGGATAGGAGATGGCCCTTTAATTACCAAAGTAGCCTTTGGCGCTACTGGTATTTTTAGAGTTTGCTTTATAGGGGTTTCTGTCGAATCTCCCCATGGAATCTCGAGAGTTTTCTTGGCAGGATTTGTCTTTTGGTAAGGAATCACCAATGGTTTCTTCATACTTCCTTCAATTGATGCTATATACTTAACTTCAGGGTATGGTCTGAATTGGACTATCCCCTGATACACCAATTGTTGTAAGGTATCTTCAAAATCTTCGTTATGTTCCAACAGGAACCCACATTCTAACAGATATTCTTTCAACAGTCTTATCAGAGACTTTTCTTGTTTTCCCGCCCCAAAGTCGGTGACTACTTTGATTGTATTTATTGTAGGACCACCATGAAGAGGAATGGGGTTTGATTTAATGTTCGGCTTTTCAAAGGTAATATCTTGAGCCTCTAATAAATCTTGAACCTTATGCTTAAAGGCCTAACATTTCTCTAGGGTGTGGCCCGGAGAATTTGCATGATATTCACATATAGCATTAGCATCGTATCTTTATGGGAGTGCCTCGGATGGTGGAGCTAGAGGTTTAAGTTCTACCAAAGACGCTTTGACTAAATGTTGTAATAACTGGATGGGTGGCATAGGGAGGGGTCAAACTTCCTCAGAGGTCTGTCAAACTTATTTTGTTGTTGCTTCTCTCGCGGAATCATCAATGGTTGTTGTGCTCTAGGTTGTGAAGCCACGACATTAACTTCACCCTCTTTCCTTTTTGTAAAATTCGGAACCGACCTTTTTGTATTGAAAGGAGCATTTGATGACCCCCCTTGAATCTTTTGGTTTTGTATCCTTGTCTCAATTCTTTCTCCAATGGTTACTAAGTCATAAAATCCTGATGAAATGCTTCCTACCATCTTTTCATAGTATACCCTTTGTAGGGTTCCCATGAACATGTCGACTAATTATTGCTCTAGAAGTGGCAGTTGTAATCGAGACGCCATCTCTCTCCTCCTTTGAGTGTACTCTTTAAAGGACTCTTCCTTATTCTGGGATAAGTTCTGGAGCTGTATGCAGGTAGGTGCCATATCCAGATTGTATTTATACTGCTTCAGGAATGCATTGGAAAGATCAGCCCATGTTTGTATACTGCTTCTGGGATAAATTATATTTTTGGATCATTTGTGATATTGCGTGATATTAAGAATTATTGGATGAGAGTTGTTGGAATTATTAATTAATTAATTAGTTTATTAATAATAATTCTTATGTTGGGATTAATGAAATATTATTTAAGTGATGGATTGATTAAGTGGTAGAAATATTAGAGTACTAATTTATTAGAAATAAGAATAGAATTAGTAATGAGCTTATGTTATGGCGTCAAGAAGTAAAAGTGGGGTGTAGCATTTAGGCCCAAATGGATTTATTTGGATTAATAGAATAATATTATATTATTATTAGAAAATGAGAGAGGAAAGAAGTTAGTTATCAGTAAGAGGAGGAAGAAGAAAATAGGGTTTTTGGAGAAGAAGAGAGATACGTGAGGTTGAACCAAGAGGCCAAGAGGAGATTCAATCGGAGACACATAGAGTTTCCTTCAAACCAAACCAGATAAGGGTGGATTTTCTTATCCTATAATAGGGCTTATTAAAAATTATATGTGGGGATTTAGGGTGTAAATTATTACTGTTTGTGTTTGTTTATGGCAATTGATGTTAGGAATTAATTAGTGATGAATATTGGTGAAACTTTCATATTCTTGTACGTTGTTGATTGACTGTTCCGTTGAAAATATGTGGATCGAAGGAAACTGGAGAAGTAACTATAAGTTTCAAAATTATTAGAATGGGGGGGCATGTCGATCGTCACCTTGTTAGTGGTGAGTGCTATCGGTCGGCAGCCTTGAGAGATAGAGGAGAGTGTCGTTCGACACTAGGTATTATTGTTGAAGAAGAGTGTCATTCGACACTGATTGTTAGGCACATGCACTTGTTTCTGTGGCAATATGTTATATAATTTTTATATGGTATCAGTATAGAATTCATTAATACAAAAGCAGTTAGGGAACAAATTGAACGATTCTTATAAGTAGTATGTTATAGCAGAAAGACATTAATAGAAGTTGGCTTTATGTCAGTGTGATACGGTGGCAGAACCGACTGTTTAATACTGGTTTGCATTTTTTGTTCGCACATGTCGCGGTAATTAAGAGTCTCCACCGACTTTACTTTTATCCAACAAGGAAAGGGTGAAAAGAACAGAAAAAGACCTTTTTTTGAGATTTTTTGAGTAAGGGGGTAGATTATGGAAAGGGAAGGTGTTAACACCCTTTCCATCCATGGTTTCCCATGGGCTCTTAGGTACTTGCTCATTTTTTGAAATTGCTTGTGTTTGTGTGTTTTGAAAAGCTTTGAAAAATACCTTAGTGCGACAATTCACTTTATGGTAACTCTTGTATCAGTCCTCAAGAGTGTGATAAAGCGTTTTTGAAAACTTTTTGTTTGAAAAGTGTTTGAAAGTGTAGTGTGAAAATTTATTTGAGCAAGTACCTAATGTAATCTCAAGCCTCAACTCAACTTTAGTTTTGATGAAAGACAAACAAGCTAGTTTGATGAAAGACAAACAAGCATTATGGAAAGAAGGAAAAGAAGTGGAAATCAACTTAAAGCATCATTCACTCAAAGCTTCAAGGAACTTGGCAAGCAATCAAGTATATCAATTCTCAATTAAACTACATTGATTAGAAATGCTCAAAAATGATATACACACTTGCCACATCACTTCAATTATATTTCAAAACATTTTTTAAGTTTTTCTCTGCTGTAAATCGATTAACATCTTGTGTAAATCGATTTACACATGCTTTTTCAAAAAACTGTTTGCTCCTGCCAGCAATCGATTTACAGGTTGTGTAAATCGATTGATCACAGAACAAACTGATTTTTTAACTCTTGTAAATCGATTGACACAACATGCTAATCGATTTACACTTCAAATTTTTTGAAATTCTGAACGTTACAAACACGTGCAATCGATTTGCATCTTATGTTAATCGATTTGCACATTGAAAATTTTGAAAAATCTGAACTGGTTTCAAGATATCCTTCACACCTTTTCTCCAATAGTTGCATGATCAAACATTGCATCTTGTCAAGTTTTTCAAACAGAAAAGTGTCCTTTTGGAAAGGTATCTTGATTACTATATATTACAAAATATTTCAAATCATAAACAACTCTTCTCTTGCAATAAAATCTGAACTTTGTAAAATATTCAAACTTCATATTTCTTAACTTTTAAGAACAAAGATTTTCTGCACTTTCACACATATAAAGAACAGAAATCTTTGAGCATTATCTAACCATTGTGTTACAGTTTGAATTGCTTACAAGAGAAGAAAGAAGAAACTTCAAAGAAGTCACTCTATGTGATCAACATCTTTCAAGAAATCATACTTCATAAAAACATACAAAGTGTAACTTATTTCCAGGATTATTGGAATTAAGTATTAGATTACTTTTGTTCCTTGTTGTCCATTATTGGAAACAAGAGGTATCTTTTGAGAGGATTGTTCTCATTATACTTATTGGAAATCCAAGAGGGTGTTCTTGGTTATTTGTTAGGTTCTTTAGTGGATAAGACTAGGAAGAGTCTTGTAAAAGTTCTAACAATATAGTAAAATCTCTTGCGTGTTTGCAAGGGGACTGGACGTACTTCCGGGGTGTGGAAGGAACCAGGATAATTCTCCGTGTCTCTTTACTTTCTGCACTTTACAGTTTTCAAAGCACTAAATCAAAACCAGAAAGTATAAAATAAGTCAAAAATCGACCACCACCTAATTCACCCCCCTCTTAGGCGCAATCTTAATCTTACAATTGGTATCAGAGCAGGTTATAGGTAACCTGCTCCTAGAGATCCATAATGGCTTCCGCAAATCATCAACCAGTTTTCAGAGATGGTGGTAGTAACAACAAGCCTCCTCTATTTTGTGGTGAATATTTTGACTTTTGGAAAATACGCATGAAGGCGCATTTAGAAGCACAAGGAGAGGAAGTATGGGATGCTGTTGAAAATGGTCCATTTATCCCGATAACGGTAATCAATGGCGTTGGGTCTGCAAAGCCCAAAACTGCATGGGACGACGATGATAAAAGAAAGTTCTCTATGACAAAAAGGCAATAAACCTTCTTCAAGGTGCACTCAGTATGGACGAATTTTTCCGTGTCTCAAACTGCAAAACAGCAAAGGAAATTTGGGATACCTTGGTTCAAACTCATGAAGGAACGGCTGAAGTAAAAAGATCAAGGCTAAATACCTTGAGTCAAGAATATGAACTATTTCGAATGCAGCCCGGAGAATCCATTCTTGACTTACAAAAGAGATTTGTGCATTTGACAAATCACTTAATTGCTCTTGGTAAAACCCTGTCAAATGATGAACTCAACTTGAAAATACTTAGATCATTGACTAGGGAATGGCAACCAAAGGTAACGGCAATCTCGGAAAAGAAGAGTCTCTCTGCAATGACTTCTGCTACATTATTTGGCAAACTTCAAGAATACGAAACGGAACTCGGTAGACTTGAAAAACATGAGAATCTAGAAAAGAAGTCCAAAAACATTGCTTTAAAAATTGATTCAAAAGAAGTGGTAAAAGAAGACAATCCGGAAGAAGATGAAAATTTCATGCTTCTAGTGAAAAGACTTGGGAAGTTTTTTGGCAGAAATGACAAAGGAGGATCTCATGCACATAAGAGAAAGCACTTCAAGAAAAGAGAAGCCTCCACATCAACACAAGATGTCTCATGTTATGAATGTGGAAAGCAAGGACACATCAAGCCAAACTGTCCAAATCTCCCAAAGAAAAATGGATTCAAAGGAAAGGACTCAAAACAAAAGAAAGCCTGCATAGAATGGGAAGATAATGATATGAGCAGTTCATCGGAATCGGAAAGCGACGAATGTGCAAACTTAGCCTTAATGGTATCACATCACTCCGACAATGAAGAAGAGGTTAGTAATGAATTTAATCTTTTTGATGATGATGTTCAAGGTGCAATTGATGAACTCTTGAAAGAATGCAAAAGTTTATACAAAAAGGTGTCAAAACAAGAAAAAGAACTTCTAATTTGTCTAGAAAAAATTGACACCATGACTAAAGATTTTGATCTTCAAAAACAGAATTTTATTAAAGAAAAGGAAACCTTTGCATGCTCCAAGTGTGAATCAAATGTCTTTCAAATTGTTCAATTGAAAAGAGTCATTGAACGATATGAAAAAGGACAAATAGGATTGGAAGGATTACTAAGCCAACAACGTTATCCAAATGATAAAAGAGGTCTTGGTTATGTGAATACTAAGAAACCAAGTAACAATCCCACTGTTTTTGTAAAGGCTAGTAATAATTCCAATCCCAAGAAAGTAGAAAAGAAGCAAGTTGTTCATAATCATCAAAAGAAAAAGGCTAATGTATCTAAAAGAAAACAAATTCCTAGATACAAGAGCAAATTTGTTCCAAACTGTTTTCACTGTGGTATTATTGGACACACACCAAATGCATGCTATATTAGAAATTTCAGTATGGCTAGTGGACATTATGCATGGGTGAAAAAGGGAACTAACTATGAAGGACCCAAGGCAACTTGGGTACCTAACAAGAAATAATCTATTTTTGTAGGTATGCTTGAAATCCACTTCAAATGTTTGGTATCTTGACAGTGGATGTTCAAAGCATATGACAGGAGATGTACACCAATTTTCATATCTAGTACATAAAGCCAAAGGGTATGTCACCTATGGAGACAACACCAAAGGAAAGATTCTTGGCGTTGGAATAGTTGGCACACCTCCATCCATTCAAATTGAGGATGTTCTCTATGTTGAAGGATTGAAGCACAACCTTCTTAGCATAAGTCAACTTTGCGATAGAGGGTTCAAGATCAAATTCAACAAAGAAGAATGCCTTATTATGGATGAGGCAACCAATGAGGTAAAACTCAAAGGTATAAGATCTAACAATATTTTTATGATTACTCTAGATGATTTGTCTATGAAGGTACAATGTCTTAGGGTAAACAACAATGACGCTTGGTTATGGCATAAGAGGATTGCTCACATTCACATGGAGCACTTGAACAAATTGGTTAAGCATGACTTAGTTATTGGTCTACCAAAGATGAAGTTCATCAAAGACAAATTATGTAGTGCATGCCAAAAGGGAAAACAGACCAAATCAACTTTCAAACCAAAGAATGTGGTTTCAACAACAAGACCACTTCAATTGTTGCACATAGATATTTTTGGTCCATCTAGAACAAGAAGCTTCAGAGGTAACATTTATGCATTAGTTATTGTAGATGATTTTTCCCGTTTCACTTGGATTTTGTTTTTAGTGCACAAGAATGAAGCATTCAAGGCATTCAAGAGATATGCAAAACAAGTTCAAAATGAGAAGTCATCAAAGATAACATCAATCAGAAGTGATCACGGTGGAGAGTTCCAAAACAGTCTATTTGAAGAATTTTGTGAAGAAAATGGGATCTTCCACAATTTTTCAGCACCAAGAACTCCACAACAAAATGGAGTAGTTGAAAGGAAAAATAGGTCTTTGGTGGAACTTGCTAGAACCATGCTAAGTGACTCAAGTTTGCCTAAATATTTTTGGGCGGATGCGGTAAGCACGGCATGTTATGTAAGCAATCGCGTGATCATAAGACCTATACTAAAGAAAACTCCATATGAGATTTACAAAGGAAGAAAACCAAATATCTCTCACTTTCATATTTTCGGGTGCAAATGTTTTGTCCTTAACAACGACAAAGACAATCTCGGTAAGTTCGATGAAAAATCGGATGAAGGTATCTTTCTTGGTTACTCCCTTTCTAGCAAAGCTTTTAGAATTTACAATAAAAGAACTTTAACTATAGAAGAATCAATGCATTTTTCTTTTGATGAATCTAACACCTCCAAGGAGGAAGTTGTTATTTGTGATGATGATGATTCTATAGATCTATCTCATGAGATTTCCTGCGGAGATGGCAAAATTGTCAATCCGGAACAAACACATGAACTTTCACATCAAAATGAAAATGATGATGATCTTCCTCAAGAATGGAGAACTCATCGTGATCATCCAATTGACAATATAATTGGAGATATTAGCAAAGGAGTATCTACTCGGCTAAATCTTAAGGATGCATGCTTAAATATGGCGTTTGTATCTCAAGTTGAACCTACTAAAGTGGCTCAAGCACTAGAAGATGATCAATGGATCCTTGCCATGCAAGAGGAGTTAAACCAATTCGAGCGGAACGAAGTTTGGGAACTTGTTCCTAATCCAGGAAATAAACGTATCATTGGAACCAAATGGGTTTTCAAAAACAAGATGGATGAAAATGGAATAATCACTCGAAACAAGGCAAGACTAGTTGCTCAAGGATACAACCAAGAGGAAGGAATTGATTTTGAAGAAACTTTTGCTCCGGTAGCATGTTTGGAAGCAATAAGATTATTACTTGCATATGCATGCTCATTGGACTTTGAACTTTTTCAAATGGATGTAAAAAGCGCATTTCTCAACGGATTCATAAATGAAGAAGTCTATGTAAAGCAACCTCCCGGATTTGAAGACTTCAAACATCCTAATCATGTCTTCAAACTAAAGAAAGCTCTCTATGGGCTGAAGCAAGCACCAAGGGCTTGGTATGATATACTAAGCGCATTCCTATGTGAAAAAGGGTTTGTAAAAGGTAAAGTCGATACCACTCTCTTCATAAAAAATGTTAATCATCATACCTTACTTGTACAAATCTATGTAGATGATATTGTTTTCGGTTCAACTAACCAAAATATGTGCAAGGAATTTTCGTCTATGATGCAAGGAGAGTTTGAGATGTCTCTGATGGGAAGATTGAATTTCTTTCTTGGTCTTCAAATTAAGCAACTCAAACATGGTATCTTCGTAAACCAATCAAAATATTGCAAAGACCTTATAAAGAAATTTGAGATGGAAAGTAGCAAAGAAAGTGCAATTCCTATGGGATCAGGCACCTATCTTGATCCAGATGAATCAGGGAATTCTATTGACATAACTAAGTATCATGGAATGATTGGCTCACTCCTCTATTTAACAGCAAGTAGACCTGACATTATGTTCAGCATTTTCCTATGTGCAAGATATCAAGCCAATCCTAAAGAGTCTCACCTTGCAGCAGTCAAGCGCATAATAAAATATCTCAAAGGAACAACCAACGTCGGATTATGGTATCCAAAAGGTAGTATGTGCAATCTAGTTGGTTATTCTGATGCTGACTATGCAGGTTGCAAAACTGATCGCAAAAGTACAAGTGGAACATGTCACATTCTTGGAAATGCCTTGGTTTCATGGTCATGCAAAAAGCAAGCAAGCGTAGCTCTCAGCACTGCCGAAGCAGAATACATTGCGGCTGGAAGTGGATGCGCTCAAATTCTTTGGCTAAAACAACAATTACTTGACTATGGAGTAAACCTTGGATGCATTCCTCTTCGATGTGATAACACAAGCGCGATCAATATTACGAAAAATCCAGTTATGCATTCCTGGACGAAACACATTGACATCAGACATCATTTCATCCGAGACCATGTACTCAAAGGAGATGTCGAGATCACATTCGTGGACACTCAAAATCAACTCGCGGACATCTTCACAAAACCTCTTGCAAAGGATGTTTTTTTTTTAAAATTCGTCGTGAACTTGGAATCCTCGATGAACAAGATATTTAAGGTGCACTCAATCCTTAACTATACCTTAATGTACATATATATGTGGTTAGACATTGTTTCAAATGTTAAAAATAATGATTTTTAAAATTTTTCTTTAAGTAAATCGATTTACACCATATGTCAATCGATTTACCACTGAAGCAAATCATTTTTTTATAAAATCTTTTGTGTAAATCGATTTACACAATATGTAAATCGATTTACCACTGAACGAAAATTATTCTTTATAAAAAATGTTCTGTGTAAATCGATTTAACCAAGGGGCAAATCGATTTACCACAGAATCTGAAGCATTTTTTGTATATTTTCTCTATGCAATTTATTTTTTAACATGTGATACTTGTATGAGCTTTTAATATATTGGTCAAACATTCATTGTCTCTCAACCTCCCATCCTACTATTGCCCAATCAATGAAACCTTGACCAAATCACCAAAATTAAAACCTCATAAAGACCTCACTTACTCTCTATATTATTTAAACTCACCAAAACTATCTCATAACACCAACACACTCTCTCACATAACAACACAAAGAACTCTATATCTCTCTTTCCAAAACCCTAACAAGATCCATGGCTTCCAAGAGAAAAGCCTCTGCCTCAGAGAAAGGAAAGAAGCAAGCTACGTCAACATCTGAAAACTCTGTGCTCGAATACCTCTCGGATCCACAGCGGGACAGATTTATCAAGCATTTTCAAAAGAAAATCATCTCTGCTCCAAAGTTTGGTATGTTATCTACTTTTCCAGATGAATGCTTCTCGTTTCAAAGAGATTTCATTGCTTATGGTTTAGAACCATTAATATCTTCACATGGTTTCTATTACCCGGATCTGGTTAGAATTTTCTACAGCAATATGTGTTATGACAACAACAAATGTTATACCTATGTCCTTGGAAAAAGAATCCCTCTGTATTCCAAAACTATTGGCAGAATTTTGAACATTCCATATTCTGGAAGTACCCTCTATGATCCAGAAGATGCTGCTTGGGAAAACTATCAGAAGCGAGAATTTTTCTATAGCATTGGAAGGTTATCAGAATCTGAATACCGTGCCAAGCGGATTCGAAGTCTTGGCGGGGTTATTCCAGCTAGGGACACATGGAGTGCTGGAAATTTTCATATAGATGATAGGTTGTTTCACTATTTTCTGGTGTATATTCTGTTTCCTAGAGCAGGGAATCATTGTACGGTGACCGACCTAGAACTGCAAATCATCTATGCAAGGAAAAATGGAATTCCGGTTAATTGGGCAAAATTGATTGTGATGCATATGCTAAAAGTTGCCGCAAGGGCCACCTTTTTACCATATGCATATTTCATTACAAGGATTATGGCAGCTTTTGATATAGATTTCACTGGATTTGAGCGGATTGAAATGGATCCAATCACCACTAGGTTCTCCATCAAAAATGTTGATTCAAGGATGGGTGTTCATTTCAATGCTGAAGCAAAAACCATCACTTACATTGGAGAGGATGTTGTCGGTGATGACGGTAATAATGCAGATGAAGAAGACCATGAAGTTCCTCCTCCTGCTGCTTCTTCTGGTCCAACAAATCAAGATGTTATGGATTTCATGACGCAAAAGTTTGCTTCTCTCAATTCTAACATCAATGCTCGATGGACTGAGATAAATGACTCTACCTCATCTCGAATAAATGCTTTTCAGAATGATGTGAACCAACAATTTTCATATCTTTATTCACATCTTCATATCCCTCCATACGACCCAACCAATCCTGCTCCTCCGCCTCCTCAATACACCGAACCACCCCTTCAACAACAATTTCCATATCAAGGACCTTTCTAAAATGTTCCTGATCAATGTTATTAAATTCTTGTTATAAGTATCATTATGGTTTTTGTCTTGTTGTATTTCAAGTGTTCATTTTATGTATTGTGTTCTTAAACTTTGTTCGATAATTTTTGAAAGTTTTTTGTTTTTCATTCATGTTCCTATACATTTCTTTCTGGTATAATTTCTTGTTGCATCTTTCCCTTCTTTTTGATAATGTCAAAGGGGGAGAAGGATGTAATAGCACTTTATGGTTGTTTGTTTTCATTGTCTTTACAGAGCAAGCTTTCAAATATTTTTCTCCATAGGGGGAGAAATCTTCTCAGGGGGAGAAAACACATTCTGCTAAAATTCTGATCAACACATAAAGGAAAATGGTTTGCAATCATCAAAAAGGGGGAGAATGTAATCTCAAGCCTCAACTCAACTTTAGTTTTGATGAAAGACAAACAAGCTAGTTTGATGAAAGACAAACAAGCATTATGGAAAGAAGGAAAAGAAGTGGAAATCAACTTAAAGCATCATTCACTCAAAGCTTCAAGGAACTTGGCAAGCAATCAAGTATATCAATTCTCAATTAAACTACATTGATTAGAAATGCTCAAAAATGATATACACACTTGCCACATCACTTCAATTATATTTCAAAACATTTTTTAAGTTTTTCTCTGCTGTAAATCGATTAACATCTTGTATAAATCGATTTACACATACTTTTTCAAAAAACTGTTTGCTCCTGCCAGCAATCGATTTACAGGTTGTGTAAATCGATTGATCACAGAACAAACTGATTTTTTAACTCTTGTAAATCGATTGACACAACATGCTAATCGATTTACACTTCAAATTTTTTGAAATTCTGAACGTTACAAACACGTGCAATCAATTTGCATCTTATGTTAATCGATTTGCACATTGAAAATTTTGAAAAATCTGAACTGGTTTCAAGATATCCTTCACACCTTTTCTCCAATAGTTGCATGATCAAACATTGCATCTTGTCAAGTTTTTCAAACAGAAAAGTGTCCTTTTGGAAAGGTATCTTGATTACTATATATTACAAAATATTTCAAATCATAAACAACTCTTCTCTTGCAATAAAATCTGAACTTTGTAAAATATTCAAACTTCATATTTCTTAACTTTTAAGAACAAAGATTTTCTGCACTTTCACACATATAAAGAACAGAAATCTTTGAGCATTATCTAACCATTGTGTTACAGTTTGAATTGCTTACAAGAGAAGAAAGAAGAAACTTCAAAGAAGTCACTCTATGTGATCAACATCTTTCAAGAAATCATACTTCATAAAAACATACAAAGTGTAACTTATTTCCAGGATTATTGGAATTAAGTATTAGATTACTTTTGTTCCTTGTTGTCCATTATTGGAAACAAGAGGTATCTTTTGAGAGGATTGTTCTCATTATACTTATTGGAAATCCAAGAGGGTGTTCTTGGTTATTTGTTAGGTTCTTTAGTGGATAAGACTAGGAAGAGTCTTGTAAAAGTTCTAACAATATAGTAAAATCTCTTGCGTGTTTGCAAGGGGACTGGACGTACTTCCGGGGTGTGGAAGGAACCATGATAATTCTCCGTGTCTCTTTACTTTCTGCACTTTACAGTTTTCAAAGCACTAAATCAAAACCAGAAAGTATAAAATAAGTCAAAAATCGACCACCACCTAATTCACCCCCCTCTTAGGCGCAATCTTAATCTTACACCTAACAGTTATCTACCTACTCAAAAAAAGATTGTTCTTCTCCTCCTTTCCTTTAAACCGTGTTATCCTACTATTAGTGAGTAGGTAACCCTAGTCGTTGGATATATGAGGGACTATCGAAAGGGACGTACAATCACTAAGGCAACATGGCAAGATCTCTTAGTAACTGTCCTAAAGCCCTAAGATCACTTTTATACCGAGGAAACAGTCGAGAGGGTCATCGAGGGACTAGTGATCTCTAGACTTAAGGACAGCCACTAAGAATTCTCATGTTTCGAGAATTGTGACCGTAATTTGAAGGCAACCGAGTGAGATATACCCTAAGGGTGCAGGTGTGTAGCAGTGTTCTTTTTTCAGATATTTTATCTTGCGCAATTAGGGTTATCTAGGTTCAATTAATCATTATCTTTCAGGCGGATCCTATTAAACATTCATCTAAGCAGTTTATCATGCGGGAAAATAAATGGCGGAAAGATAAAATTCCTAACTACTACAAGGCTTTGGTGCAATTACATAAAGAATGGCTGAAAATAAAAATGCGGAATTGAAAAACCCTAATTAAGCTATTACAAACCGGGAACAATTACATCAATAAAAAAATTAATCGTACGGAAAAAATTATTAAGCGCGAGAATTAAAATTGAAAAAAGGTGCAAAACCCTAAAATATTAATTTGCTCATTGAAAATATTTTTTTGAAGTTTTTATAAAAAAGGTTTGAATTTAACCTAATTTTTTCTAATTAATTTTAATTGATGGAGAATAAATTAAAGTTGATGAAATTAATTTATTAAAAAAACTAAATCCTATTTCTTGTGATTTTAATTTTATGATTTTTTTATGAAAAAAATTTATTAAAAAAAATAGTTAAACTAAATAATGATAATAATAAAAAAACTAGAAACGATTATAAATTAAGCCTGAAGGGGGTGTATGCCCAGATTGGAGGGTGTTGTTGTTGAATCCTGTCAAGCCCAAGTCTGTTGGCCCATAGCAAGCGCTGGATTCAGTGGGAGGCTTACTGTGATGTCCACCATGGGGATGCAACCTGGATGTGTGAGATCTGGCCAAGGAACGATCCAACGGTGGTGATCTGGAGGCGCATGATGATTGCGCTTGTGATGAAAGTATGGGATCTGCAAGGAAATATTGAGAAAAATATTATGTAGGAGGCAGGGATCGAACCTCTAACCTCCTACACGCACGCCTTGAAAACCCTTCGCATGTACCATTGAGCCAACGCTTCATTCGTTGAATAATAGAAACACAATATATTATATTTAATAAAGGTCAGTAGTGATAAATGAAAAGCACGCGCCATTCAAACAGGCCACTCATGTTTTGACACGGCTTCATCTTCTCCAAGGGACTATCATTTTAGGCAATGGGTTTTTACCTACAGACATGTGTTGTAGCTATAAACCTGCAAATCTCAAAAATCAGCACTAGGCGAGATAAATCAAATCTAATTACATAGATCAACTGGGTTTGATCTCTTGAGTGCAATGGTGTTCATCTTCGGCCCTGGTTTTGCCTGAAACGAAAAGCACTAAAACGCACCTCTAAACCCTAACAATGGCAGGTTATCAAATATGCCTCAAAACTCATAATTAATTATACAAACATATTCTAAATGATAATACAAACATGAATGTATGTTTAGAAATCGTTTATAATGCGTAAATTCTCAAAACCAAATTCAAGAATGAAAAACAAACTGTGGGGTCGTGGAGGACGATTTTGGACGTCTTGATGCGTGCAAGTGATCCAGCTAGCTTCCAAATATGACCAGGAACGGATTGCCAACCTTCAAAAGTCCTTGAATCTGGCTCTAAATCAAAATTTGATCACTACTTTTTTGTCCAAAAATTTGAGTTTCTTCTCTCAATTCTACACGGCCAATCCTTGTTTTTTTGATATGGGAATGTTATGAATATATAGTAGAGTGAATTAGGTCAATAAAACTGAACACAATCTTTGAAAATTTGTGAGAAAAGATTTGATTTGCATCATGTATTTTTTATTTCTAAATTTGGCCAAATTATGCTATATTCATCCCAATCATCCCTTGCACGATTTCCTTGATTTTCCAACTGATTACAGATCCACAATGTGCTCATAAAATCCAATCTTTGATTTTATTTCATTATTCCATTATTTTAAATGATTTATTTTGATTTTAATGAATAAAAAATCAAAACAATTAATAAAAATAATAAAATAATAAGTGGATAATATCAGGGGTCATGGGCCATCTTAGGAATAAGTTTCAAACAAGAAAACATGGGCCCATTTGGAAAAAAATCAATTTTGATCAATGTTGACTTCATGCCCATTTCCAAATATTGGTCAACTTTAGCAATGCCTATCTCTCTCATTTTTTACCCTAAGAGGGTGTTCTTTGACTTTTTAGAAAGCCTAGGATGTCCTCTAAACAACCCTTTTGGTTTAATATCAATTGGATCTTCCATGTTCATGTAAGGAGCTTTGACCCAAAAGGTGTTTTTGTTGACTTTTTGAAATGACATATAATATCTGAGCTTATATCTTTTGATTGAGGCATTTCTTGAACTTGAGGGCTGAAGGTAAATTGTATGGAATTGGATTCTATTCAAAATGATCCTTTGTGGAAAAATTTCTGATGAAGTATGAGAAAGTTATGCTTGGTTAAAGTTTGGTTGACTTTTCTTCTAGAAACCCTAATTTGCCATTTTTTAATTTTGATGAGTTAGGAGAATTTCTTGAGGAATCATGATCAACCCTTGAACAAATTATGGATAATACTTAAAAATGTTGATGTTGACCAAAAATCTTGAAGTTTGACTGTATATAGGCCACAGTTGACTTCTGACCTAGTGTAGTTGATTTTCAGGCATTTGAGCAATTGACTGAGCAAACTTGTAGTGAAAGGCATGAAACTTGGCATGGATGATATTGAGGACATATTAAGGCCATGGAAAACATTTGGGACCCTTGGAGCTCAACCATCTTGATGAGAAGTGAAACCCTAGTTTGAGGCTTATTGTCTTAAGAGGAGGATTTGCCTGGTCAATCCTTAGTCAACTTGAGAAATTGAGGACCTCTAGAAGTATGTCTTGTGTGAAATGGGAGGGAAAATTTTGGGGTACAACAACTTCCCCTGTTCAATCTTCTTAAATCTTAGGATTTAGATTGGCTTGTCTGCCTTTCGTGATCTGAGGATGGAAGATGATTGAACACTAGAGTACCTAGAAATTTGCACTCGCATGAAGTAATACTGATGGTTGATGACGTCGGGAATGGGCTTACAGATGCCATTTGGAGAATATAACAAAAGATCGTCGGAGATGGGCTTAAAGATGCCATCCATAAAATATGACGGAGAGTCGTCATAGATGGGCTTAAAGATGCCATCCAGAACAATAATGATTTCGTGAGATATTTCTTTGTGGGAACTTCTATTCTTGTTGCTGAGGAGGACACCGCTGAGGAATGTTAGTCTCTATCTTGGGGAATAGAGTTTAGGAGCTTCAGTTGTCTGCTACTCTACTGGGGAGTCATCCCTTGATTGAAGAGACGGAAGTGAACTGCTATCTGGTCGGGATCTAGGCTTCACAGTGACTTGCTGAGGATAATAAGGTTGACTGCTATCTGGTCGTATTCCAGGATTCACAGCGACTTACTAGGGAAATGAAATTAAACTATTATTTGATCGTACTCCAGGATTCACAGTATCTTGAATTGTTGATTGACTATTATCTGGTCAATTTCTGGGCTTCATAGCTTCTTTAACTAGAATAGAAATCTTAGTATCGATTTGACTAAACCAGAGAAAGGTCTTAAGTTATATTCAACTGGGATAGAAATCTTAGCATCGATTTGACTACACCCGGGAAAGACCTTGAATTAACTTTGACTGGCATAGTAATCAGGAGGATCTTAGTAGCGATTCAACTGACCCAGGCGAAAGTCTAGGAATCTCTTCCACCGGCATAATAAGCAGAGAGATCTTGGGTTAACTTTGACTGGCATAGTAATCAGGAGAATCTTAGTAGCGATTTAACTGACCCAGACGAAAGTATTGGAATCTCTTCCACCGGCCTAGTAAGCAGAGAGATCTTGGGTTAACTTTGACTGGCATAGTAATCATGAGGATCTTAGTAGCGATTCAACTGACCCAGACGAAAGTCTTGGTAAATCTTCCACTAGAATGGTAATCAGAGAGATCTTAGTATCGACCTGTCTGACCCAGGGAAAATCTTGGGTTAAATTTGACTGGCATAGTAATCAGGAGGATCTTAGTAGTGATCCAACTGACTCAGACGAAAGTCTCAGAGTCTCTTCTACCGGCATAGTAAGCAGATAGATCTTGGGATAACTTTGACCGGCATAGTAATCAGGAGAATCTTAGTAGCGATTCACCTGACCCAGACGAAAGTCTTGGAACATCTACAACTGGCATAGTAATCAGAGAGATCTTAGTGTCGATCTAGCTGGTCTAGAGAAAATCTTAGGTTAACTTTGACTGGCATTGTAATCAGGAGAATCTTAGTAGCGATTCAACTGACCCAGACGAAAGTCTTGGAATATCTTCCACTGACATAGTAATCAGAGAGATCTTAGTGTCGACCTGTCTGACCCAGGGAAAATATTGTGAGGACATCTTTCTGAGGAAAATCCTGGAATAGCCCTTTGTTAGACGTATCTTATTAATTTGATCTTTTCCCTGAAAGGTAAAGAGTTAGTCGTATGCAATGTCATGATGTATGAAATGCATTGTGATGATGTTCTCAAAATAAATGAGATTGTGTTGTATGAAATATGTATGCGTATGCCATGATGTATGAATATGGGATGCTATTGCGGTATTTCTTAGTCGGGGAAAATAAATCCCGGACTACTACTGAAGAGTATTGGGGAAGCTGAATTCTTCATTTCCGTTGGGGATAGTGAATGGTGATGATTATGCTGGGGATTTACTCCTTTCTGTTTGCGAATATTCTGTCGGGGAGAGACTCTGCCTGAGAATAAATCTGCGGGGGGAATGACTCTGTTTGCGAGAGGAGATGCTTTGTTGGAAGGTTTTTCCGATTCGGGGAAATAAATTCCGCCGAGGGATGAACTTCCATAGCTGGAGAAATAAACTTTGTTGGGGATTGAGCTTCTACATTCAGAGAAATAAACTCTTCTCGGGAGAAAACTTTATAAACCGCTTGCGATTATAAAATTTGGCTGGGGAATATATATGTCGGCTCTCTAAAGGAACTTTGCTGGGGAAAGTAACTCCTGCTTGGGGAAGAAGATGTCAAAACTTTTGGTTGTCTCTACTATGTGGGGAGTGTAGATGTTATGGGGTCGCATGTACTGGTGACTTCGTTTCAAAACTGTTTCTTCCCTTGTACCTGCTGGACATAGTAACTGTCGGGATTGCAACTGTTTTTTTAGACTTTGCCAAATTCCTTTAAGTCCTCAGCAGTTGTCTTTCTGTTTCTTATGCAAAATATTTATGGATAGTAATCATATTCAAATTCATATGTCAAGAATAAGTCATTGTAAGTTTTTGCAAAACAAAAGAAAAAAAGAAAAACGAATAGTTTTTGTGTAGAAATGACTTGTATTGATTTTGAATTTGGCCTATAACAGGCGTTTTTGTAAACAGAGGTTGACGCTCTAGTAAGAGAACGTCACCATGAAAATGAAAGATAAACAATATTGTGTACAAAGAGAAGAAAATATCTATGTATAATAATCCCCATTGAGTTTCAATTCTGCTATTGCCGCTATGTCTTCGAGGATCTCATCACTTTGCTACTTGTCCGAAGCTAACTGGATTTATCGGTGCCGTTTGGGCTTGATAGTTGATAATGAAGTATGGTCGCAAGGTGATCCAATGGGACATAGTGATACGCTTTAAATCCCTAACTTTTTCCTGGACCGCCTTTTCGGGTTTTTAGTCCACCATGATACCCTTTTTTACCCAAGCCGCATTTTCAGGTTTTCGACTTGTCGGATGTACAGATATTTTTGTTTTCATCCCTAATTTTTGCCCGAACCCTTTTGGTTCGCCGGGAAGCCCTTATTTTTTCCTAGGCCAGTCAACCTAGCGAGTCTTATTTATGCGTAGTGTCTTTTCACTATGTCCGCATTGACAGGGTGAGGAAGGTCGTCACCATCCATGGTGGTCAGAATCATGGCTCCTCCATAAAATATGCTTTTGATCACAAATGGTCCTTCGTATGTGGGAGTCCATTTGCCCCTGGGATCACCTTGCGGCATTATGATGCGCTTGATCACTAGATCCCCGACTTGATATACTTGGCGTCTGACCTTTTTGTTAAAAGCCTTGATCATTCGTTTTTGATACATTTGACCATGACAGACAACAGTAAGTCTCTTTTCATCAATCAGATTCAGTTGATCAAAACGATTCTGGATCCAATCATCTTCCTTCAGACCTACATCCTTCATGATTCTCAGAGAAGGGATCTAGACCTCAATAGGCAGGACAGCCTCCATACCATATTCCAGAGAGTAGGGTGTTTCCCTTGTTGACGTTCGTGCGGAGGTGCGATAACCATGGAGAGTAAATGTTAACATCTCATGCCAGTCTTTGTATGTCACCGTCATCTTTTGTATGATTTTCTTAATGTTTTTGTTAGCAGCCTCCACAGCACACTTCATATTCGGCCGGTAGGGGAAGAATTATGGTGCTGGATCTTGAACTGTTTACAGAGTTTGATGATCATCGTATTGTTGAGATTCGTACCATTGTCAGTGATGATTCTTTCTGGCACACCGTACCGATAAATCAGGCTATGTTTGATAAACCGCGCCACAACGTTCTTGGTAATGGTAGCAAAAGAAGCAACTTTAACCCATTTCGTGAAATAATCAATGGCCACCAGGATGAAGCGATGCCCATTGGAAGCGATAGGTCTAATCTCTCTGATCATGTCAATGCCCCACATTGCAAAGGTCCAAGGAGCCGTCAAGACGTTCAAAGGAACCGGAGGTGCATGCACCTTATCAGCATAGATCTGACATTTTTGATAAGTTCAGGAATGTTGATAGCAGTCTGCTTCCATAATGGACCAATAGTATCCTACCCGTAGGATCTTTTTAGCCATGGTATGCCCACTCGAATGGGTTCTGAAGATACCTTCGTGTAGATCTATCATAATCCTCTCTGCTTCGCTCTTGTCTATGCACCGAAGTAAAGTAGAGTCATGGTTGCGCTTGTAGAGGATTCCATTACTGAGGAAGAACTTTGCGGCGAATCTTGTCAGAAACTTCTTATCATTGACAGATGCCCCCTCGGGATACTCTTGAGCCTAGAGATATCTCTTCACTTCATAGAACCAAGGTTTGTCGGCTACTCCTTCAGTGTCGATCTCATAGCAATATGCCGGTTCATCCAACCTTTCAATAGTGATCTGAGGTGCCTCATTATCCCACCTGACCTTAAACATAGATGACATGGTAGCTAGCGCGTCCGCTAACTGATTCTCTTCTCGTGGAAAATGTTCAAAGGTGACCTCTTTAAAGGTGACCTCTTCAAAGTGTGGAAGCAATGTCAGCACGTGTTCTTTGTACGGGATGAGATTCGGGTGCTTCGTATCCCACTCTCCTTTGATCTGACTTATCACCAAGGTTGAATCTCCGAAAATGCTCAAGAACTTGATCCTCAGGTCAATAGCAGCTTTAAGACCCACGATGCATGCTTTATACTCCGTCATATTTTTGGTCCAGTTGAAACATAATATGGCAGTAAAAGGAGTAGGACAGCCTTCAGGAGATATAACTACAGCACCAATGCCATTACCGAGTGCGTTCGAGGCTCTGTCAAAAACCACAGTCCATCGGGATCCTTCTTCAGGTCCTTCATCCGGTCCAGGTTCTTCATAGTCAGTCACTAGCATAATATTCTCGTCCGGGAACTCAAAATTCATGGATTGGTAGTCGTCATCCATGGCTTGTGGGCCAAATGACCAGCTAATATACTTCCCTTAATTGCTTTCTGGGTCGTGTATTGGATATCATATTCGGTCAAGATCATTTACCATCTTGCTATTCTTCTGGAAAGGGAGGGCTTCTCGAAGATGTAATTGATCGGATCCATCTTAGATATCAGCAAAGTAGTGTGGGTCAACATATACTGTCTCAGTCGGCGAGCAGCCCATGCCAAAGCGTAACAAGTTTTCTCGAACAGTGAGTATCTTGTCTCACAGTTGGTAAAAAAATTTCTAAGGTAGTATATTGCATGCTCTTTTCGACCAGACTTGTCATGCTTCCCCAGCACACACCCCATTGAATTGTCTAACACTGTTAATCACATTACCAAAGGTCTTTCTTCAATCGGAGGCATCAAAATTGGTGGTTCTTAAAGGTATTCCTTGATTCTTTCGAAGGAATTTTGGTATTCATCATTCCATTTTACCACTTGATCTTTCTTCAGGAGCTTGAAGATTGGCTCACAAGTAGCAGTTAAATGGGAAATGAACCTGGCAATGTAGTTTAGGCATCCCAAAAAGCCTCTGACCTATTTGTCAGTGCGAGGAGCCGACATCTCTTGTATAGTCTTTACTTTTGCAGGGTCTACCTGAATGCCCTTGTCACTGACAATGAAACCTAGCAGTTTACCAGACCTTACCCCGAAGGTGCACTTGTTCGGATTCAACCTCAGCTTGTATGTCTTCAACCTATCAAACAACTTTTGTAGATGATCAAGGTGCTCTTCCTCAGTTTGAGACCTAGCTATCATGTCATCCATATATACCTCTATCTCATGTTGATTCATGTCATGAAATAAGGCGACCATGGCTCGCTGATAAGTTGCCCCAGCATTCTTTAATCCAAACGACATCACTTTGTAGCAGAAAGTGCCCCATTGAGTGACGAAGGTTGTCTTCTCCATATCTTCGGTTGCCATCTTGATCTGATTATAACCAGAGAAACCATCCATGAAGGAAAAGATCTTGTGTTGCACGGTGTTATCAACTACAACGTCGATGTGGGGGAGCGGAAAGTCATCTTTGGGGCTCGCCCTGTTCAAATCTATATAGTCCACACACATTCGTACCTTACCGTCTTTTTTAGACACTGGCACCACATTGGCAACCCATTAGGGATAAGAGGTGACAACTAAGAACCCATTGTTGAACTGCTTAATAACCTCTGCTTTGATCTTCTCTGACATTTCAGGGTGCATGCGATGGACCTTCTGCTTTACCGGAGGGCAATCTTTTTTTGTTGGCAAACGGTGAACCACAATATCTGTATCCAGTCCCGGCATGTCTTCATAGGACCAGGCAAAGATATTGACATAATCATGCAACATTTGTATCAACCACTGTTTGACATTAAGCTCTAGATTTGCGCCGATCTTGACTTCTTTTCTGTCTACCTATGTGCCCGAGTTTATTGTCTCAACTGGCTCTTCATGAGGCTGTATAGCCCTCTCTTCCTACTGTAAAAGTCTAGCAAGTTCTCCAGGTACCTCACAATCTTCTTCACCTTCGTCCTCGGCTTGGTTGATCGGATTTTCGAAGTTATAACTGGCAATAGCAGAACTGTTATCAATAGGATCCAGAGTGGATATGGATCTGCAGTTTGATATGTGAGTGTGTATAAGAGCATAGTTGTATAGGCAAAGTAAAAAGCAGGAAAGAAAAACAAAGAGCGCAAAATTTGTATGCATAAACGTCCAATGCTTTATTAATGCCATATGAAAGTGAAACATGTTAACCCTCATAATAAACCAATGTGCCCCGGGTAAGACACATGGCCATAAAGTTATATTGTTTATTACATATCCAAAAAAACAAGAAATAAAATTACTTCTGAACAAAAGTAATAGGTACAAAATCCTTTTCCATCCAGTTACTAGGTCCACTGTTGGTAGTAGGGGAGATCCAGCTATCTGTGTCATTGTCACCGTCTCCGTCTTCTATAGCGTTGACCCCGTGATTACTGATGCGTAGGGGAGGTTTTCCAGCACGAGCACGTCGAACAGCCCTTTGAGCCCCTGAAGAGAAACCCAAACCAAATTTATCATACTTGTACGGAATATCAGGGAGTTAACCCCAGATGGTAGACCCGCCTTCTTTAATAACCGCTTTTGCATCCTTGAGAGAGGCTATCTTCAAGGGAGGTATGGTGATCTTCGGCACATTGGTAACATTTTCAGTTGCAGCCAGAGTCTAAGATACCTCTTCGAAATTCTGGCACGGAGTCTCGATGGACTCACCCTCAATTTCAACATATCTGAATGAATTCAGGTGACAGACCATGTATTCTTCTTCGCCACGTACAGTGACAATTCTCTCTTTGACTGGGTATTTCATCATCTGATGTAGAGTGGACGTAATAGCTCCAGCCCCATGTATCCAAGGCAGGCCCAACAAAAAAGAATAAGATGGCTTGATATCCATCACGTAGAAGGTAGAGCCGAAAGTCTGAGAACCAACCTTGATGGGGATGTCCACCTCCCCGTGCACCATTCTTTTTTATCTGTTAAAAGCCCACACTACAATATTGATGGGCTTCAAAGTCAAGCCTTCATAGTCTAGTATGTCCAGAGCATTCTTAGACAGCATATTTAACGATGAACCAATATCTACAAGGACATGGGCTAAAGTGGTGCCCTTGCATTCGACAGAGACATACAATGCATCATTGTGCTTTCTACCTCTAGGGGTCAAATCAGCATCAGAAAATCCCAAACCGTTATCGACCGTCAAACTAGCCACACAATCTTGAAATTGGTCAACAGAAGTTTCCTAAGGTACATGGGCAGTTTTCAGAAACTTCACCAAAGCCTTCGCATGAGCTTCGGAGCACAACAGCAAGGCTAGCATAGAGATCTTTGAAGGGGTCTGCCCCAGCTGTTCGACCACGTTGTAGTCGCTTTTCTTGATAATTTTCAGAATTTCTTCCATCTCCTTCTTAGAAGCCTCTGGAATTGATATTGATTGTGCCTTCATCTGGACAGGCTCAATCAATATGTCTTTGCCCCGAGTCTCAATCGACTCGGTGATAGGGGTGTCAGCAGGAGTAATCAAAGGAATTGCAGTAGTAGTAGGAGCAGGAACAAAAGTAGGAATAATCACAGGACCAGTAACAACTTTCGGAGGAGAAATCTCAGGGGAGAACACTCTTCCACTCCTGGTTATTTTGCTGGTTCCCACAATGTTGCCAATGTCGGAGTCAGCTTTTTCAGAAATTTGGTCTTCATCAGCCAGCCAATCTTGCTTGACATCGTGGTAGTAGATGTCACCTCCATAATTCCAAGGAACAATCTTATCTAAGGAGTATGGGATTGGCCCTGGCACAGTGATTATCAGAGGAGTAATCTTCGGAACAGATGTAATCTTGACGGGTCTTTTGGTGGAGACCCTGGGAGGATTGGCGGAAATGGTTATTATTGAAATATCCTTGCACTGAATGGTTGGAACGGGAATCTTCTCAAACAAAATCTCTCCAACATCCATTAGGCGCTGAACACCTACCTTCAACAAATGACAACCAGTCGGTAGAGATAAACAAAAGTGGTAACCTTCGCCACAACCCAGAAATAAACTGGCCTTCAACAAGTTCCACTTAATGGTCATAAGCAGAGTAACAAGCTCTTCAACAGTAGTAACAAACATATCATCTTCAATAGCATTAACACCACGGTTGTGCTTGGGCATAGGAGCAGTGATAACATTTGGCATCTCAGGGGAGTCAAACTCAATTTCCTTCGCCTCGAGAAGGTCTTGTACTTTGTTTTTCAAAGCCCAATAGTCGTTTGTATCATGACCTAGACTTTCTGAATGATAAGCACAACGGGCATTTGGATTGTAGCGGGGAGAGGTAGTGTTGGGATTCTTCGGCGCTTGCCGCAAGGTTACCAGATTGGATCTCAACAAATGGGGCAAAAGTTGGGCTAGAGTCATATTTATCCGGGTGAATTGTCTTACCGGCCTTTCTGTTCTCTATTGATTATTCCTCTGTTGAGTGGGTGCAGGCTTAGGAATCACGCCAACCCCTACTGTTGGACGGAGTTCAGTTCTGTCCTGACTCCGTTGATGGTGCATATCACTAACCTCTTTCTTCCCAGCGAATGGTTTTCTCACGGCACTAGAGGATGTGTCATTTTGGATCTTCCCATTCTTAATTCCAGATTCTTCTCTCTTCCATGTCAAGATTAATTCAGTGAATTCGGCCGAGGAGCTTCCAATTAGATGATTAAAGAACGGAACGGACAGGGTACCCAGAAACATGTCCACTAGCTCCCTATCATACAGGAGAGGCTGGACTCTTCCTGCTAAGTCCATCCACTTCTGAGCGTAGTCTTTGATACTGCTTATAAAAAGCAGCGGCCAAGTCTTCTCAATTATGAATGTTGCCCCTCTCCAGTTGGTAGAACCAAACTAGCTGAGTTTCTGATAGACTATCCTGAAAGAAATTGACCCACAAATCTCTGTCAGCAGTGTGAGGCTGTATCTTCCTCACATAAGATCGGAGGTGCATCTTGGGACACGAAACTCCATCGTACTTAGCAAACACTGGTGCCTTGAACTTTGGTGGAATAACAATCCCAGACACCAAACCCAGCTCTTCAAAGTCCAGTCCCGACACTTTCTGAATCTCCATTGCACTCAGACACTCTTCCAGCTGTTTATACTTTTCGTCAGCCGGAGGATACTGCTTTTCATTGTAATCAGTATCATTATCAAATTCCCCGGGACTAGGGTCTTCCTCTCTTTTATCACCCTCTTGGTTCTCTCCTTCCTTATATGAAGAGGTCAGATCAACCATTTGGTTCAACGGTCCCTTGAACCTTCTTCCCAGGTTTACCACACCATTTGTCGTCCTGGGCTTCTTAGCCTTGTCTTTAACAATCAGGGCTTTCAGTTCCTCCTGCCCTTTGGCTAGATCCATGATCATCTATTGGAATTGTGCATCCTGAGTCTGTAAGTTTTTCACTGTTTGTTCGAGAGCCATTTCTTTACGGCTGAAATAAACAGCGAAGAAGATGAGAAACCTGCTATGAAACTTGTTTATGCAGTGACATGTATGGCATGTGTATGCAGTGATTTCAAGGACCTTATTGAATTTAAGCTCTTTTAAACAAAACAAAAAGCAAAACCTTTTATTAGCAAGTTTTTGAAGAAACAAAAGATTACACAAGGATAAACATTGAAAGGAAATTCCTAGTTCTCCCATGGGCGCTTCCTCTTGGTGTTGAGGTTCCTCTCTTCATGAAGTTGTTTTGTTAATTCTAGCACCTTCTTCACACTTGCATAAAATTGAGCCTTAAAAGTATCTCGTTCTTCCTTGAGCTGGATCCAAGACTTTTGCAGCTCTCCAAGTTGGTTGGCATATCAAGATGGAGAATAATACGGGATCCGCCCCCTTGAACAATAGGTTCTAAGATCACCGGTAAGATGGAATCGTACGACATCATAAGACTTTGGGCTCGAGCTCTCACTTATTGTACCCCAAAATTTACCCTCTCAATTCTCAAGGCTTTTTCTTACAAGGACTTTCAAGGTTCAAGCTTGAACAAGTGCATTAGGATTTTCCAATACCAAAATTAAAAGGAAACTGTCAAAAAGGGAGAAAACAGATAAAAATAACATTTTGACAAATTTGGAGGAAAACAGGTCTTCTTCGATTCAGTACCCTTCGACTGACTCTTGGCCTCCTTCGAATGCAACTCGGGCATTTCCTTCATTTTGAACTTAAAACCTCCTTCGAATGCAACTTGGGTACATCCTTCGTTTGGATTTGAAACCTCCTTCGAATCCACTTGCACCAAGGGCCTCTTGCAGACTTTGCCTCTCACAAGTTTCGTTTGAGCCAAGAGATATCTTCATACAAGATTTGACTAAGTTCTTGCCTCCCTTGAAGGAACACCCTTCAATTCAGAAGCCATGAACTTCCCTCACGCTAAAAGGCAATGACTCCCTTTATGATTGTTTCGATCCTCATGCTTCAATTGGGCAACATGCTTCCTTCGAACACGATCTTTCGATTTGGCAATATGTTTTCTTCGATACAAGCTTCAACATGGCATTAGCTTGTTCCGACCACAAGCTTCGACTGAGGCAAAGGCTTCCTTCGAACAGGTGTGATTCGATCTCACTCTTGCATTCGACTCAAGACCAAATCTCGTTTGCAAGGCTATGTTGCTTCCAAATCTTTACATAATCAAAGGTTTGTACAAGGGTTTTAAACTTTGTCTTTTAGATACTACTATTATTGGTTAAAGGCTACATACACTTTCTTTTCATAGAGAGTACTTTAGTCACAAAATCAGCTTTCAACCTGATTTATGTCTGAGCACAACCAAGGCCAGAAGCATAAGTCACATCTTTTGCACCCCAACTGCCAAGAGGCCCCCACATGTACTTTCACGTTACATTATTTTATCATTTCTTTGTAAGGATGGCTTTGGACAACATGTCCATTTTTTCTCTATAAATAGAGGAATTTTTGCAAAGCTAGGGGAGGATCTTTGGACCAGAGGAACAAATCCCCCAAATTTTCTCAAACACAACAAAACTCTCAAGTTCATCAACACTTGATAAATCACACCCAGAATCACATTCATCTCCTTCAATTATGAAGAACAACCACACTTCAGTCTCCTTCAAATCAAAGAAGAATCACACTTGCTTTTTTCTCTTCCTTTGAATCCAGAATTCCAAGCATAGCTGTTGACCCCCTCTTTCAAATCCAGAACCCCGGGACTCCACTCAAGGTCCCACACCCATTCAAGGCCTCCATCAAGGTAAGTCACCCTTACCCTTGAACCTTTGATTTCATGGCATAACAAGTAAATAATCTTTTTGTTCGTTTCAAGCATGTATATACCATTGTTCCTTTCGTTTCCACCCTTTTAACATGTTTTTTTTAGAGTTAACCCTTTCGTTTTGCTTTCTGTTTACCTGAACTAGCTTTAACTATTAAATTGTTTGCAAGACAAATACTAGCATGGCCTCAGGCCATGTTGCCATTTAATGTTTTAAATGAAAGAAACAGGAAACAGGAAATAGGAAACTATGATACAGTGGGAAGAACTGACTGTTTTTTTATATGCTGGTTTGTGTTTTGCGTTTGTTTTCGAAAAATGTCGCGGTAAGCAAGAGTCGCCACCGACTTTTATTTTATCCAACAAGGAAAGGAAAAAAGCACAGAAAAATTCCTTTTTCGAGATATTTCTCGGGTTCGGGGGGTAGATTATAGAAAGGGAAGGTATTAGCACTCTTTCTATCCGTAGTTATCTACGGGCTCTTAGGTACTTGCTCAATTGTTTTCAAAATTGTTTTCTTTGTGCTTGTGGGTTTTGAAAAAATTTTGTTTTGAAAACTTTGATTTAACTCTTACTTCTATCCTCAAGAGTGTAATGAAGTGTTTTGAAAACTTTGTTAGAAAAGTGTAAGTGTGAAGAGTTTTGTTTTGAAAGGGCAAGTATCTAAGAACTATCTACCTACTCGAAAAAGGAATCATTCTATGCTAATTTCCTTTAGACAACACTATCCCACTATTAATGAATAGGTAGCACCGTCGTGGGAGTTTGAGGGTCAATTCGAATGAGGGACATACGGTCACTAAAGCAATGTTAGGACGCCTTAGCGGTAACCCTAATGTCTTATATCATTTGTTTGAGGCAACAATATCCGAGGCAACCATTTCGAGGCGACTATGATCTTTTAGACAAAAGGACGACCTCTAAACGACCTATACTCAATGACCGTGTACGAAGGCAACCAAGTTGAGTGTACCCTAAGAGTGCGCATGTGCGAGTGTGTCATTTTCAGTTTTTTTTTATCTTTGCACATGTTAAGGGTGATCTAATTTGATTTTAAGATTAGGCATTCAGTATTGTCATGCAAACCCTATTATCAAACATTTAGCAGTTATAATTTGCAGAAATTAAAGGTGCGGAAATTAAATTACAAGGCGTCGGGTATTTACATCGCCAAAAGCAACCCTTTGAAAATAAAATAAAGCGGTAAAAATAATTAAATGTCCTATTTAACTATTACAATCCGTAAGCAGGTACATTAATTGAATAAGAATAAATAAAGTGCGACGCGACATTAAATCGGATGCGAATTAGGGTTTTGACCCTTTTGAAAGAAAATGTTTTTTTTTGTTTTTTTTATTTAAGAAAAGAAATTAATCCTAAATTAAATAACTAAATTAAATATTAAATTAATGAAAATAATTTATGACATATTTTTGGAGTTCTTATTATTTTAAGAAAGAAAATAAGTTAATTAAATTAGTAGTTAAAACCTAATTAAATCTAATTAATTTTATTTATTTACAAAATAAATTAAAGTTTACTAGAATTAAAAACCTAATTAATTAATTAGTGTTTATTAATAAAAATAAAAATAAAATTCTCAATTAAAAAAAAAGTATTTTTTTGTGATTTTTTAATAAAAAGAAAAAAAAGTTATTGGTTAGAAATTAATTAAAATAAAAATAAAGTAATTAAATCAATAAACAAAATATTAAGAAAAGAGAGAGTGGGCCTGATTTTGAAGGGTGTAAGTAGCAATTTCTTGGCCCATTAGAAGCTGGTTCGTGTTGACTTTTTGGATCCAGTGCAGGCACGCTGACTTGGCTTTTGTTGGACCTCCAATCACTGACCATCAGATCTGGCCATTGGCCATCTGGCATGCTGAAGAGTGAGGGAGCATGGTGATCCCTTGGCTTGAACACGCACTAGATATCCTGAAAATAATTGAGAAAATGCAATATGCTGGAGGCAGGGATCGAACCCCTGACCTCCAGCCTTGGAATGCCTTAATGGCTTATGTGGCAACCACTGAAGCACATTGTTGTTTGTTAATATTAATACAAATAATATATTATATATAAAAAACAAATCAAATGCCAGAAAAACAAAAAAAACGTGCGTTATCGTTTGAATGGTCCAATGGACGAGTGACAGCTCTTCGTCCCTGTCCTCCCAATACTGTAACATTACCTGCAGATTTTTATCTGCAGCAAAGGACGCATCTTCATCCTAAAATCATTCTCAGGCCATGTAAACAACTTCCAAGAACATGGTTGAACTCGTCATGACCTCCTGATCTCAACCATGTCCTTCACGTGGACCAATTTTCCCTGAAACAAAAACTCCCAAAAACGATCCAAGAAACCCTAACTATGGTGGTTTGCAATACAGGTTAGATAAATGAAATTAAATGATGCCAAAGGTTTGAAAATGTTCTTGTGATCACAAATATGCTATTAGTTTACTCAAATGATGCCAGAATAACTCAAATCGAATTCAAGAACAGGGGTAACTTGCGTGAGACTTACAGTGCGTATGTGGGTCTGAGAATGCCTGGTTTGGATTGGGATAGCTTGTGTGTGTTTCCAGGAAGCGATTGGGATACGTCTCAGGCCTTGAAAATGCCTCCAACCTGGATTTCGATCTCAAGCTTTTTTGTGGTTTTTTCAACTTTGGTTCTGCCTTTACCAATGCTCTCTAACCCCTATTTTCGTGCCTGTAGCTTGCTTATGTATTGTACATTGGATTAGGGTGAAAAACTTGGTCCAAATCTCTCCATATTGATGATTGCATATTTGATTTGATTCTTCCATAAAAGCTTTCCAAACATGTCCTAAATCACATCTTTTTGTAACCAATGCCTTTGATACAAATTTGATTGTCATAATAGCTGTATTTGGAGCCTGAAATAGCCAAAAAGTCATGTGTTATCAATTCTTTAGATTTTATGTTATTTTATTTGATTTAAAATGAATTAATTCAAATAAAAATCAAATTAAATAATAAAAATGTGATATGGACACATGGCTGGAGCTAGGGAACATGGGCAATAAGGCAAACTCAAATCAAGTGAAAAAGAATGGGCCCATTTGGCAAAATTTGACGTTTTGGGGATAGTTGACTTTTGGCAATTTTGCAAAAAAGTCCAACTTCAACAATGCATAACTTCTTCAATTTTGAACTTTTGGAAGTGTTCTTGCACTTTTTAGAAATTTTGAGATGTCCTCTAACCAACCCTTTTGGTCTCATCTCATTTTGATATTCCATGCTCAAGTTATAAGTTTTGACAAAAAAGGTGTTTTTGTTGACTTTTCAAAATGACCTATAATATCCAAATTCATAACTTCTTGTGAGTGAATAATTTGATCTTGGGGTATGAATATGGATTATATAGAATTGGATCCTCTTCTAAATGAGATTTGGATGGGTTATTTCTAATAAAGTATGAGAAAGTTATGCTTGGTCAAAGTTGAGTTGACTTTTCCTACAAAACCCTAATTTAGCAACTTTTGAATCTTGATGAATTTTGAGCAATCCTTGATGAATCATGATCAAACCTTGATAAAATGATGAAATATACTTCAAAATGAGAATGGTTACAAGAAATATTGAAGTTTGACTGTTTGTAGGTCACAGTTGACTTTTGCCCTAGCACAGTCGATTTTTGGACCTTTGAGCAATTGACTGAGCAAACTTCCTCTGCAAGGCTTGAAATTTGACATGGATGATCTTGAGAATATATTAGGAAATTTGTGAGGATTTGTGTTCATTTGGACTCAATGATCTTGATGCAACATAAAACCCTAATTTGGGGTAGACTGCCTTAGGAGATAGCTTGTTTGACCAACTCTTGAGCCACCTTGAGCAACTTGGAGATCTTTCTTGCAATGATTTGAGAAGTATGGGAGGGAAAATTTTGGGGTACAACAGCTGCCCCTGTTCAATCTTCTTAAACCTGAGGATGTAGATTGGCTTTCATGCCTTTCGTGATCCGAAGGTGGAAGATGATTGAACACTAGAGTGCCCAGAAATTTGCACTCGCATGAAGTGGTATCAGCCTTGTGATGTCGGGAATGGGCTTACATATGCCATTTGGAGATTGCTGATGGGAGGATGGGCTTAAAGATGCCATCTGAAGGAGTGTTGATCGCATAAGAGATTCCTTAGCGAGAGCTTGTATACCTGTTGTTGTAGAAGATTCCGCTTGGGGAGCCTGATCTTTGTCGAGGTTTAGGAACTTGCCTGTACTTCAACTGAGAGAACATCTCTGCTGAGTTTTAAGAACTTGTTCGTAATTCAACTAAAGTGGAAACATCTTCATCGAGATTTAAGAACTCGCCCATAATTTAACTAAGAAAACTCTGCTGAGATTTAGGAACTGTCAGTAATTCGACGGAGGAACTTATCGAGATTTAGGACCTTATCTGTAATTCAACTGAGGATAACTCTGTTGAGATTTAAGAACTTGTCAGTAATTCGACTTTGGGGAAACCTCTTCATCGAGATTTAAGAACTTGCCCGTAATTCAACTGAGAAAACTCTGCTAAGATTTAGGAACTGTCTGTAATTCAACGGAGGAAAATTGTCGAGATTTAGGACCTTGTCTGTAATTCAACCGAGAATAATTCTGTTGAGATTTAAGAACTTGTCAGTAATTCGACTTTGGGAAACATCTTCATCGAGATTTAAGAACTCATATGTAATTCAACTGAGGAAACTCTGTTGAGATTTAGGAACTCGTCTTGTAATTCGACGAAGGAACTTTGTCGAGATTTAGGACCTTGTCTGTAATTCAACTGAGGATAATTCTGTTGAGATTTAAGAACTGGTCAGTAATTCGACTGAGGGAAACATCTTCATCGAGATTTAAGAACTTGCCCGTAATTCAACTGAGAGAACTCTGCTGAGATTTAGGAACTGTCTTGAATTCAGCGGAGGAATTTATTCGAGATTTAGGACCTTGTCTGTAATTCAACTGAGGATAATTCTGTTGAGATTTAAGAACTGGTCAGTAATTCGACTGAGGGAAACATCTTTATCGAGATTTAAGAACTTGCCCGTAATTCAACTGAGAAAACTCTGCTGAGATTTAGGAACTCGTCTGTAATTCGACGGAGGAACTTTGTCGAGATTTAGGACCTTGTCTGTAATTCAACTGAGAAAAACTCTGTTGAGATTTAAGAACTTGTCAGTAATTCGACTTTGGGAAACATCTTCATCGAGATTTAAGAACTCGTCTGTAATTCAACTAAGGAAACTCTTCTGAGATTTAGGAACTCGTCTTTTAATTCGACGGAGGAACTTTGTCGAGATTTAGGACCTTGTTTGTAATTCAATTAAGGATAATTCTGTTGAGATTTAAGAACTGGTCAGTAATTCGACTGAGGGAAACATCTTCATCGAGATTTAAGAACTTTCTCGTAATTCAACTGAGAAAACTTTGTTGAGATTTAGGAACCTGTCTGTAATTCGACGGAGGACTTTGTCGAGATTTAGGACTTTGTCTGTAATTCAACTGAGGATAATTCTGTTGAGATTTAAGAACTTATCAGTAATTCGACTTTGGTAACAGCTTCATAGCTTTGAATTTTGTGAGAATTCAACCACATCTTTCCTAAAAGGTAAAGGTCACTTGTATGTAATGCATGATATGTATCAGGCAATGATGTTCTCAAAATAAATGAGATTGTGTTGTATGATGCGTATATGCATGCGTCATCATGTATGAAAATGTAATGTCTTTAGCTGGGGGAAATAAATCCCGGATAGCTGCTGGAGAAAAGAGTTGAATTTTTCGTTTTCTGCTGGGGATGGCGAACGAAGATGACTGCAGGAGAGGATAACTCCGTTGGGAAATAAACTGATGAGGAGATTAGCATGTGGGGAAGAGATTCTTTATAGAGGATTCCACTGATAAATTCCGCTAGGGATGAATTACCGTTGCTGGTGATACTGAATCCTGTTGGGGATTAAATTCCTGTTTGTGAAAGGAATGAACTCCGCTGGGGATGATATTTCAGTTGCGACTTCACTGGGGATAACCTTTTAGACTCTAATGGGGATAATACTTTGAGCTCTGCTGGGGACAATCTTCCAAAGTCTACTGGGGATGATTCTCCAAACTCCACTGGGGAAGCTTTTTCAGACTGCGCTGGGAAAAATTTCAGACTCCACTGGGGATATCTTATACTCTGCCGGGGAATATTCTTATACTCCGTTGGGGAATATTAAGACCTTTCAGTGTTGATGGTAAATAAAATCTGCTTGGGGAGAATATTACTGATTCACAGTTGCGAGTCTCAGCTAGGGAGAGCTATCATTACTGTCTTACTCTGCAGGGAGTGAAAGTACCTTAGCCATATTCTTCAGCTGAATCTACCTTTGTACCTGGTGGATAAAGCATCTGTAAAGCTTGGGAAATTCTTATTGCCCCTGTTTCTGATATTACAAGTAACCGTCTTTTGTTTTGCATGTAAATTTTTATGAGCAGCAATTAATGTCAAATGCATATATCAAAAATGAACATTGGACGTTCTTTGCAAAACAAAATAGAAAAAGGAAAAACAGTTTGAAATTTCTCTGAAAATGAATTGTATTGATTTTGAAATTTGGCCTATAAATAGGCGTTTTTGTACAAGAGGTTGACGTCCTAGTAAGAGAATGCCGCCGAATAATAGAATTTACACAATTTATGAAAAACTAAACAAAACAGCTATGTGAATAATCCCACTGGGTTCCAACTCTGCTATTTCCTTTATGTCCTCGAGCATCTCGTCACTTTGCTACTTGGTTGAAGGTAGATCAGATTGATTAGTGCCATCCGAGCTTGATAGTTGATACCGAAGTCTGGTTGCAAGGTGATCCAATGAGACATAGTGTTACGCTTTGATCCCTAATTTTTTCCTGGACCGCCCTTTCGGGTTTTCAGTCCACCGGGATACCCTTTTTTGCCCAAGGCGCCTTTTCAGGTTTTCGACTTGCCGGGTGTACAGATTTTTTCATTTCATCCCTTATTTTTGCCCGAACCCTTTTGGTTCGCCGGGAAGCCCTTATCTTTGCTTAGGCTAGTCGACCTAGCGGGTCATTGATTATGCGTAGTATCTTTTCACTATGTCTGCATTGACGGGGTGAGGAAGGTCATCACCATCCATGGTGGTTAGAATCATAGCTCCTCCTGAGAAGACGTTCTTAACCACAAACGGCCCTTCGTAAGTAGGGGTCCATTTGCCCCTGAGATCACCTTGAGGTGAGATAATACGCTTGATTACCAGATCCCCAACTTGATACTCTTGTCGTCTGACTTTCTTGTTAAATGCCTTGATTATTCGTTTTTGATATGTCTGACCATGACAAATAGCAGTAAGTCTCTTTTCGTCGATTAAGTTCATCTGATCAAGTCGGGTCTGAATCCAGTCATCTTCACTCAAACCTGCATCCTTCATAATCCGAAGAGAGGGTATCTGAACTTCAATGGGCAAGACTGCTTCCATGCCATAAACCAAGGAATAGGGTGTTTCCCCTGTTGACCTCCGCGCTGAGGTACGGTACCCATGAAGAGCAAATGGTAACATCTCGTGCCAGTCTTTGTACGTCACCGTCATCTTCTGCACAATCTTCTTAATGTTCTTATTAGCTGCTTCTACAGCCCCATTCATCTTCGGCCGGTAGGGAGAAGAGTTATGATGCTGTATCTTGAACTGCTTGTAGAGCTCGGTGATCATCTTATTGTTGAGATTTGTACCATTATCTGTAATGATCCTCTCTAGTACACCATATCGACAGATCGGATTATGTCGAATGAACCGTACCACGACGTTCTTGGTTACAGTAGCAAAGGAAGCTGCTTCAACCCACTTCGTAAAGTAATCAATAGCTACCAGGATGAAACGATGCCCGTTGGACGTTGTAGGTCTGATCTCGCCGATCATGTCGATGCCCCACATTGCAAAAGGCCACGGAGCTGTCAAGACGTTCAGAGGTACTGGAGGTATGTGCACCTTATCAGCATAGACTTGGCACTTGTGATAGGTCTGAGAATGCTGATAACAGTCGGCTTCCATTGTGGACCAAAAATATCCAGCCCGAAGGATTTTCTTTGCCATGGTGTGTCCACTGGAATGAGTCCCGAAAGTACCTTCATGTAACTCTACCATAATCCTTTCTGCCTCGCTCTTATCCACACAACGCAGTAAGGTTGAATCATGGTTACGCTTGTAAAGGATGCCATTGCTGATGAAGAACTTCGCCGCGAACCTTCTCAGAAACTTCTTGTTATTAACAGATGCACCCTCGGGGTACTCTTGAGCCTCAAGGTATCTCTTCACCTTATGAAACTAGGGTTTATCTGCTACCTCTTCAGTCTCAATGTCACAGCAATGTGCAGGTTCATCCAACCTTTCAATGATAATCTGGGGAGCCTCGTTGTCCCAATTGACTTTGAACATAGAAGACATCGTAGCCAGCGCGTCCGCTAACTGATTCTCCTCTCTAGGGAAGTGTTCAAACGTTATCTCCTCGAAATGTGGAAGCAACGTAAATACATACTCCTTGTAAGGAATAAGATTAGGGTGTTTCATATCCCACTCGCCTTTGATCTGACTGATAACCAGAGCGGAATCTCTGAAGACACTCAGAAACTTAATCCTTAGGTCAATTTTTGCTCGAAGACCCATGATGCATGCTTCATACTCCACCATGTTGTTGGTGCAGTTGAAACATAGTCGGGCGGTGAATGGAGTATGAGAGCCTTTAGGATATATGATCACGGCGCCAATGCCATTACCCAAAGCGTTTGAAGCTCCATCAAAGTACATAGACCATCGGAATCCCTCCTCAGGTCCTTCATCTGGTCCAGGTTCTTCACAGTCAGTCACTATCATGATATTCTCATTCGGAAATTCAAAGTTCATAGACTGGTAATCATCCACTGCCTAATGTGCCAAATGGTCTGCCAACACACTTCCCTTGATTTCCTTTTGGGTCGTGTACTGGATGTCATACTCAGTCAATATTATCTGCCATCTTGCTATTCTTCCGGACAAGGCAGGCTTTTCGAAGATATACTTGATTGGATCCATCTTTGATATCAATAGAGTAGTGTGAGTCAGCATATACTGTCTTAGCCAGCGAGTAGCCCATGCCAAAGCGCAGCAAGTTTTCTCAAGCAACGAGTATCGGGTCTCGCAGTCGGTAAACTTTTTGCTAAGGTAATAAATAGCATGCTCTTTTCGGCCAGACTCGTCATGATGACCCAACAGACACCCCATTGAATTGTCGAGTACTTTCAACTATAAGATCAAGGGTATCCCTTCAACTCGAGGCATCAGAATAGGTGGCTCTTGGAGATATTCCTTGATCCTTTCGAAAGCGGCCTGAAATTCATCGTTCCATCTTACCACTTGATCTTTCTTCAGTAACTTGAAGATGGGCTCGCAAGTAGCAGTCAAGTGTGAGATGAATCGGGCAATATAGTTCAATCGTCCCAAAAAGCCTCTGACTTCTTTTTCTGTTAGAGGAGCTGGCATTTCCTGTATAGCCTTCACCTTTGCAGGATCCACTTGAATACCTTTATCGCTTACAACAAAACCCAACAGCTTACCAGATCTCACCCCGAAGGTGCACTTGTTCAGGTTTAACCTCAGCTTGTACAACTTCAACCTGTCAAATAGTTTCTGAAGGTGGTCAAGATGTTCTTCCTCAGTTTGGGACCTGGCAATCATGTCATCGACGTACACCTCAATCTCATGATGGATCATGTCGTGGAATAAAGCGACCATGGCGCGCTGATACGTTGCCCCGACATTTTTCAATCTGAAAGGCATAACTTTGTAGCAAAAGGTACCCCATTGAGTAACAAAGGTTGTCTTCTCCATGTCTTCGGGAGCCGTTTTAATCTGATTATAACCGGAGAAACCATCCATAAAGGAGAAGACCTTATGATGTGTGGTGTTGTCAACCAGAACGTCGATATGAGGTAGAGGGAAATCATCCTTGGGGCTTGCCCTGTTCAGATCCCTATAGTCAACACACATTATAACTTTATCATTCTTTTTCGGCACAGGAACCACGTTTGCAACCCATTACGGGTAACAAGTAACTGCTAGAAATCCGAAGTCAAACTGTTTCATAACTTCAGCCTTGATTTTCTCAGACATCTTCGGCTGTATTCGGCGGACTTTCTGTTTCACGGGAGGACAGTCTTCCTTGGTAGGTAGGCGATGAACCAAAATATCGGTATCCAAACCAGGCATATCTTTATAAGACCAGGAAAATATCTCAACGTAGTCACACAGCATCTGAATCAGCTGTTGCTTAACACTGGACTCCAGATTTGCACCGATCTTTACCTCTTTCTTGTCCACCTCTGTACCCAGATTTACTATTTCCACTGGCTCTTCATGAGGCTGTATGGCCCTCTCTTCCTGAAGTAACAGTCTAGCAAGTTCACCAGGCACTTCGCAATCATCTTCACCTTCGTCTTCGGCTAAGTTGATCGGACTTTCAAAGTCATAACTGGTAGTAGCGGAGTCGTTACCAGTGAGATCCAGAGTGGATGTAGACCTGTATATGTGAGTGTGTGTACAATAGCTATTTTGCAATATATAATAAAAGAAAACAAGGAGCGTAAAAAATGCAAGAAACGTCCAATGCTTTTATTAATGATATATGTAGATGACACACATAAAGCCCTCACAAACAAAGCCACGGTGCCTCAGGTAAGACACTGGGCCGTAAAGTTTAAAAATTGTCTGTTACAAATTCAAAACAGAAAAGTCTCATTACTGGGTAATATAAGAAACTGGCATAGAATCCCTCGCTGTCCAATTGCTTAATCCACCATTGGCGGTCGGGTAGATCCAACTGTCAATATCAAACTCTTCATCATCATCATCCCCGATAGCATTCACTCCCGCATCCTGTTTAGGCTTTTCTGGTGCTCCGAACTCGATCTCCTTAGCATCAATCAAATCATGTACCTTATTCTTCAGGACCCAGCAATCATCCGTATCATGCCCCGGGCTATCAGAATGAAAAGCACAGCGGGCGTTCGGATTGTACATGGGTGATGTTGTATTGGGATTCTTCGGGGCCTCCTTTGGAATCACCAAGTTGGTCTTCAATAACTGCGGCAGAATCTGAGACAAAGTCATGTTGAGCTGAGTGAATTTTCTTCGCGGCCCTTGGCTGATTGTTGCGTTGTGTGGCAACAGTTGGTCTTGAAATAACTACCGCATTAACTGCTTGGTGGCATTCAGGTCGATTCTGGATTTTTGAACTGCAAACTGCACTGGACTCCTTCTTAAAAGGCTTCTTTACCGCTCTTGATACCGGCTTCAACTCTTTCCCCGGTCATAATCAGCTCAGTAAACCCGGACGATGAGCTTCCAATCAGATGGTTGAAATACGGACCAGACAAGGTCCCCAGAAACATATCTACTAACTCCCTGTCAGCCAGCGGGGGTTGTACTCTTCCAGCAAGGTCCCTCCACTTCCGAGCGTAGTCTTTGAAACCTTCACTCGCACCCATAGACATACCCTGAATTTGGGTACGCGTGGGAGCGAGGTCGGTATTATATTGGTACTGCTTGTAGAAAGCAGCAGCCAAGTCCTCCCAATTATGGACACTAGCTCCTTCTAGCTGGTAAAACCATTCAAGTTGAGTCCCTGAAAGACTGTCTTGAAAAAAATGGATCCAGAGGTTCTTGTCAGCAGTGTATGGCTGGATCTTTCTAACATACGAACGGAGGTGTAGCTTTGGGCAGGAGACCCCGTCATATTTAGCAAAGGCTGGTGCTTTAAACTTGTGGGGGATCACCACCCCAGATGACAAACCCAAATCACCAAAGTCTAATCCAGGTACCTTCTGGATCTCCATCGCACTTAACCGGTCTTCAAGCTATTTATATATATCCTCAGCGGGAGGATACTGGTCTTCGTCAAAGTCAGTCTCATTGTCAGAAATCACAGGGCTAGGAGCCCTCCTTTCTTCTTGATTTTCTCCCCCTGCAGGTGAGTGAGATAAGTCAACATCATCTCGCAAATTGTTTCCAAATCTGCGACCCATATTCAGTAGGACCGTCTTCTTCTCCTTCTTCTTCTTATCCTTCAAGATAAGGGTCTTCAGATCTTGCTGACCCTTAGCCAAATTCATGAACATTTCCTGGAATTGAGCGTTTTGAGCTTGCAGAGCCTTGATGGCTTGATCAGTTTATGTTTCAGAAGACATGATGTGTTGAAATAAACAGCGAAGAAGATGAGAAAACCTGTAAGGGTACCTGTTATGAGGTGCATGGGAATGAAATGTGTATCATATGATTTCAAAGACTGTAGGGATTCAACTTCGTAAACCAAAATGAAACACACTTTTATTAGATAAAACTTGAATTCAATGTTTGACAAATGCCTTTAAGGCGTTACAAAAAGAAATGCTGAAAAGTAAATCAAAACTAGAAATAATCAAAAGACATCAGCGCTCCCATGGTCGTTTCCCGTTGGTGCTGACATAGTCGTTGAGGATCTGCTCGTTCTCCAATTGCCTTGTCAACTTTAGGATCTTCCGCTCCTGCTCGTGATGCTTTTCTCTGTAAGTATCCCTCTCTTCTCTTAGCTGCATGCAAGACCTCTTTAATGCCCCAATGTCAGTAGGCATGTAAGGGTGGAGGGTGGTAGGAGGAACCCTTCTTCATCAGCAATTTCAACTATCACAGGAAAGACAACTTCGTAGGGCATCCCTAGCTTCTGAGCACGTGTACGAACCCATCGGAGATATGGTTCCATTGGAAGAGAAGTCTTCACACCTAACTCGTGCAGATCAGACCTGTGTACCCTATCCCAGGCTCGTATGAACCTGCCGTGATGCTCGTCACTATCCCCTTGAAAGTCAAAGATAATGCTTGGCATCAGCAACTCATGAGGTCCTTCCCTCCTAGCTCGCCCAAACTGGCGTAAGGCCAAACAAGGGTTATAGGTGATCCCTCCATTGATTCCTAGCAGTGGAACATTGGGGTATTCCCCACAGTGATCAATAATAGCCACGTCCTCCATGCCTTTAATAATTCAGATGATGTCAGTGTGAGCAAGGGACATAATCCTGTATGCCCAACCCATGCCTTCCTTGTTCTTCAAAACTGATTTGGGGAGGTGAGAAATAAACCACCTCGCCAGCAATGGTGCACAACACATAAGGGTTCCCCATTTCCGAGCATTACGGGCATATAGGGTATGCAGAATATCACCCAAGAGAGTGGGCACTGGATTACCGGACATGAAAATCTTCACTGCATTCACGTCCACAAAAGAGTCTGAGTTGGGAAACAGAACCAGACCATAAATAAGAAGAGCCAGGATGTCCTCTAACGCCTGAAAGTCTAAACTGTCCCAGAACTAATTAGCCTTACCAACCAAAAACTTAGTCAAGAAGCCTTTTGTCCCACTACGAGTTTCCCAATTAGACATTACCTCATCCTTTGTTAGATGGAGGGCTGAAGCAATCTCTTCCGGCCTAAGGAATTTCTCCCAACCTGTGAAGAGGGTCTGCTCTAGAATGGAGATACCAAGTAGATCAGAGAACTCTTCCAAGGTAGGGTCCAACTGGTAGTCCGAAAAAGTAAAGCAATGGTACAGTGGATCAAAGAACTGGACTAAGACACTCATCATATGTTCATCTAATCTGGAAGTGACAAAACCAAGGAGGTTTCCATGTCTTCTAATAAAGGAAGAAGTATCTAGAATCTTTGCAACCAATTCCTTAAGCTGAGTGGGAATCTGTACAAAGTTGATACGAATAGTGTTTCTACGCATAGATGCCATGACCTACAAAATAGAACAAAGATGAATCCCATTGGTCTTTGAAATGGTTAGTACAATGCAATATGCATGCAATGTCATGATGCATGATTTCATGATAGAAACACATCACAAGTATTCACATATAGCAAACATGATAAGGGAAAACAAGTCACACAGATAGCCCTTAGATTTCAGGCTGGCATGGAGTTTAGGTATTACCCTCTTTTAGTTTAGTTGGTTTAACCTGTCCTAGAAATAGTAGCCGGGTTCTAGAGGATCTCAATATCACTGACCACCCTCGATCGGTCATAATTCCAGTTTAGCAGCCTTTTCTTGCAGCCGGAATCATCGCGAGAGTTTGGTCTCAATGAGTGTAGTATACTGCTACTGTTCTATGGCCAAGTTGGTCAATTATAGGTGCTAAGGTCAGCTGGTTCTTAATGACGCCTTAGTTGACCCATATTCTCCTCGTTACGCCACAAGGGATATAGGTACAAACTAAAGTGCCACACCAACGTAGCTACTACTTCAACCGTATCGGTCTACGCCGTACAGTTCCCTCACAGTTTATTGCTACTTGCCTAAAGGGTATCCCCCAGATCTGGGTTAGGATCTATAGTAACTCTGATTCAAACCCACAAAGATAAAGCATACAAGTCAAGCAATTGAAAACATTATGAACTATTCCTAAGGTACACCCCACTTATTAATATCCCCAGCAGAGTCGCCAGTTCTGTGATACGGTGGGAAGAACTGACTGTTTTTTGATATGTTGGTTTGCGTTTTGCGTTTGTTTTTGCAAAATGTCGCGGTAAGCAAGAGTCGCCACCGAATTTTATTTTATCCAACAAGGATAGGAAAAAAAGCACAGAAAAATTCTTTTTTCGAGATATTTCTCGGGTTCGGGGGGTAGATTATAGAAAGGGGAGTTATTAGCAGCCTTTCTATCCGTAGTTATCTACGGGCTCTTAGGTACTTGCTCAATTGTTTTCAAAATTGTTTTCTTTGTGCTTGTGGGTTTTGAAAAAGTTTTTGTTTTGAAAACATCGATTTAACTCTTGCTTCTGTCCTCAAGAGTGTAATGAAGTGTTTTGAAAACTTTGTTCGAAAAGTGTAAGTGTGAAGAGTTTTGTTTTGAAAGAGCAAGTATCTAAGAACTATCTACCTACTCGAAAAAGGAATCGTTCTATGCTAATTTCCTTTAGACAACGCTATCCCACTATTAATGAATAGGTAGCACCATCGTTGGAGTTTGAGGGTCAATTCGAATGAGGGACATACGGTCACTAAAGCAATGTTATGATGCCTTAGCGGTAACCCTAATATCTTAGATCATTTGTTTGAGGCAACAATATCCGAGGCAACCGTTTCGAGGAGACTATGATCTTTTAGACAAGAGGACGACCTCTAAAACGACCTATACTCAATGATCGTGTACGAAGGCAACCAAGTGGGGTGTACCCTAAGAGTGCGCATGTGCGAGTGTGTCGTTTTCAGTTATTTTTATCTTTGCACATGTTAAGGGTGATCTAATTTGATTTTAAGATTAGGGATTCAGTCTTGTCATGCAAACCCTATTATCAAACATCTAGCAGTTTTAATTTGCAAAAATTAAAGGTGCGGAAATTAAATTACAAGGCGTCAGGTATTTACATCGCCAAAAGCAACCCTTTGAAAATAAAATAAAGCGGTAAAAATAATTAAATGTCATATTTAACTATTACAATCCGTAAGCAGGTACATTAATTGAATAAGAACAAATAAAGCGCGACGCGACATTAAATCGGATGCGAATTAGGGTTTTGACCCTTTTGAAAGAAAATGTTTTTTTATTGTTTTTATTTAAGAAAAGAAATTAATCCTAAATTAAATAACTAAATTAAATATTAAATTAATGAAAAATAATTTATGACATATTTTTGGAGTTAATTAAATTAGTAGTTAAAACCTAATTAAATCTAATTAATTTTATTTATTTACAAAATAAATTAAAGTTTACTAGAATTAAAAACCTAATTAATTAATTAGTGTTTATTAATAAAAATAAAAATAAAAATAAAATTCTGAATTAAAAAAAGTATTTTTTTGTGACTTTTTAATAAAAAGAAAAAAAAGTTATTGGTTAGAAATTAATTAAAATAAAAATAAAGTAATTAAATCAATAAACAAAATATTAAGAAAAGAGATAGTGGGCCTGATTTTGAAGGGTGTAAGTAGCAATTTCTTGGCCCATTAGAAGCTGGTCCGTGTGGACTTTTTGGATCCAGTGCAGGCACGCTGACTTGGCTTTTGGTGGACCTCCAATCACTGACCATCAGATCTGGCCATTGGCCATCTGGCATGCTGAAGAGTGAGGGAGCATGGTGATCCCTTGGCTTGAACACGCACTAGATCTCCTGAAAATAATTGAGAAAAGGCAATATGCTGGAGACAGGGATCGAACCCCTGACCTCCAGCCTTGGAATGTCTTAATGGCTTATGTGGAAACCACTGAAGCACGTTGTTGTTTGTTAATAATAATACAAATAATATATTATATATAAAAAACAAATCAAATGCCAGAAAAACAAAAAAAAAACGTGCGTTATCGTTTGAATGGTCCAATGGACAAGTGACAGCTTTTCGTCCCTGTCCTCCCAATACTGTAACATTACCTGCGGATTTTTATCCGCAGCAAAGGATGCAGCTTCATCCTAAAATCGTTCTCAGGCCATGTAAACAACTTCCAAGAACATGGTTGAACTCGTCATGACCTCCTGATCTCAACCATGTCCTTCACGTGGACCAATTTTCCCTGAAACAGAAGCTCCCAAAAATGATCCAAGAAACCCTAACTATGGTGGTTTACAATACATGTTAGGTAAATGAAATTAAATGATGCCAAAGGTTTGCAAATGTTCTTGTGATCATAAATATGCTATTAGTTTACTCAAATGATGCCAGAATAACTCAAATCGAATTCAAGAACAGGGGTAACTTGCGTGAGACTTACACTGCGTATGAGGGCCTGAGAATGCCTGGTTTGGATTGGGATAGCTTGTGTGCGTTGCCAGGAAGCGATTGGGATACGTCTCAGGCCTTGAAAATGCCTCCAACCTGGATTTCGATCTCAAGCTTTTTTATGGTTTTTTCAACTTTGGTTCTGCCTCTACCAATGCTCTCTAACCCCTATTTTCGTGCCTGTAGCTTGCTTATGTATTGTACATTAGATTAGGGTGAAAAACATGGTCCAAATCTCTCCATATTGATGATTGCATATTTGACTTGATTCTTCCATAAAAGCTTTCCAAACTTGGCCTAAATCACATCTTTTTGTAACCAATGCCTTTGATACGAATTTGATTGTCATAATAGTTGTATTTGGAGCCTGAAATAGCCAAAAACTCATGTGTTATCAATGCTTTAGATTTTATGTGATTTTATTTGATTTAAAATGAATTAATTCAAATAAAAATCAAATTAAATAATAAAAATGTGATATGGACACATGGCTGGAGCTAGGGCACGTGGGCAATAAGGAAAACTCAAATCAAGTGAAAAAGAATGGGCCTATTTGGCAAAATTTGAAGTTTTGGGGATAGTTGATTTTTGGCAATTTTGCAAAAAAGTTCAACTTCAAAAATGCATAACTTCTTCAATTTTGAACTTTTGGAAGTGTTCTTGGACTTTTGGAAGTGTTCCATGCTCAAGTTAGAAGTTTTGACAAAAAAGGTGTTTTTGTTGACTTTTCAAAATAAACTATAATGTCTAAATTCATAACTTCTTGTGAGTGAATAATTTGATCTTGGTGTATGAAGATGGATTGTAGAGAATTGGATCCTCTTCTAAATGAGTTTTGGATGGGTCATTTCTCATAAAGTATGAGAAAGTTATGCTTGGTCAAAGTTGAGTTGACTTTTCCTGCAAAACCCTAATTTAGCAACTTTTGAATCTTGATGAATTTTGAGCAATCCTTGATAAATCATGATCAAACCTTGATCAAATGATGAAATATACTTCAAAATGAGAATGTTGACAAAAAATCTTAAAGTTTGACTGTTTGTAGGTCATAGTTGACTTTTGCCCTAGCACAGTCGATTTTTGGACCTTTGAGTAATTGGCTGAGCAAACTTCCTCTGCAAGGCTTGAAATTTGACATGGATGATCTTGAGAACATATTAGGACATTGGTGAGCATTTGAGGTCATTTGGCTTATACCCTTTTTCACCAGGTCAAACGAAAGAGACAACCAGGAGGAAAACCATGTTAACTTCTAGGCCCAGACGAAAAGATTCGCTCTTAGTTACTCGCTTGCTCACAACAAAAACATTTTTACCCACACTCTTATCTTTGAACTATTTTCGAAACAAACACTTTGTAGGCGTTCTTATAGAAATGAGAACCATTATGAAGTTCCATTTTCAAAATACTTTTATAAACACATCTCACAAACACACTTTTGAACTATTTTCGAAACAAACACTTTGTAGGCGTTCTTATAGAAACGAGAACCATTACGAAGTTCCATTTTCAAAATACTTTCAAACATCACCACCACAAGCACACATTCAAACAAAAGCAAGTCATCTAGCAAGTAACTAAGAGCCCATGGAAAACCATGGATGAAAAGGGTGCTAATACCTTCCCTTTTCATAATCTACCCCCCGAACTCAAAAAACATCTCTAAAGGTCTTTCCTGTGCTTTTTCACCTTTCCTTTTTGGATAAAAGAAAAGTCAGTGGCGACTCTTGCTAACCGCAACATTTGCGATCAAACTTAAAACCTTCAAGTCAGTTCTCCCACCGTATCACAGAACTGGCGACTCTGCTGGGGATAAAACTAAAAAAGTGGGGTTACCTTAGGGTTAGATCACCTTTACTTGCTTTCATTGTTTGATTTGTATGTTTTACATTTTGGTTCCTTGTTTGGGTTTGTTTTAAATCCTACACTCGGATTTGGTGACACCTTTTAGGTAAGTAGCAATAGACTATGAGGGAACTTTGCGGGGTATACCGACATGGTTGAAGCAGTAGCTACGTTAATGTGGCACTTTGGTTGGTACCGGTAACCCTTGAGTTGAATCAAGGAGAGTACGGGGCCGCCGCATGGTGTCGTAAAGCATCAACTGACCTTAGAACCTTACTTGACCAACTTGTCCATTAGGACGTAGTGAGATGACCGGTTTCGGTGTAGAGCTGAAAATTGGTTGATACTCGATGATACACTCATTGAGACTTGACCCCTAAGTTTTGTTCGGTTGCGAGTCAATTGCTTATTGAACGAAGCTTGTGGGAAAGGTCAGTGATATTGAGATCCCTTAGAACCCGGTTACTCATAACTAGGACAGCTTGAGCCAACTAAACTTCAAGAGGGTACTTACCTACAAACTCCATGCAAGCCTAAACCTAAGGACTTGTCTGCTTTGTGTGAATATAATTAGTTGTATATACACTTGCTTACTTTGCATACTTGTACATGACATCATAACATCATACCATAGCATTTTCAATAACCATTTCAAGGATCTCGAGGGTCTTTGATGCAGGTTCATAATAAACCAGACGTTTATCAAGGGGCAAGAGGATTTATTTTCCTCTGACCAAACACCGTCAAAGATCAATTACAACAAACTTGAGTCAAGGGTTATGACCCACTCGATATGGTGAGCTTGACTCTTGAAGAAGGACTCTCCACGACACGAAGTTTCTTCAATCAAGCTGCAATCAAATTCTAACAGTTTCTTGTTTACCCGCGAGATCCTTGAAAACATGCATCCACATATCATGCATCATATCATGACAGGTTTCTCCCATACAGGTCTCCTTATCTTCCTATTGTTTATTTCAGTAAGATGGATATGGAACAAACGGTGAAAGACATCCAGGCTCAAAACGCTCAACTTCAAGAGATGTTCTTGAACCTATCCAAGGGGCAAGAAGAAGTCAAGGCGCTCCTCGCCAGGGTCATGATCATGGGAAATCCTGGGGACGACAGAAATGACCAGCTGGAGCGGCTACAAACTGAGATAGCCATAATGAAAGTCCAGATGATGGGACAACTGGTGGGCCAGATAGCTCTTATCCAAAATCTGGCACAAGGACAAGAAGAGCTAAGAGTCCTCATCAACAAGCTTCATCAAGACGAAAGTAACCAAATGGGGAAAACAACTAGAGTTGAGGATCAAATCATCATTCAGCCTCCCATGAGGCAAGAAGCCAGTTTAAGGGAGAGAAGACCTTCCCAATTTGCTTCCACGTCACGAGCCCAACAACGACTTCGTCAATATCAACCGGAAAATCAGCAAAGGCAAAGTGAGCCATAAAGACAGTTTACCAACATCAACATACCATTGTCCCAAGCTTTGCAACACATGCTGAGGATGAACCTGATTACACCAATAAGACCTCATCCAAATCCCAAAACTTTTTCTCCCAGCTACAATCCCGATGCCCGGTGTGCCTATCATTCCAATAGTCCTGGGCATAATACAAACGATTGTTGGGCACTGAAGTACAAGATTCAAAACCTGATCGACAAAGGAATGTTGGAGTTCACACAAGATGGCCAGACTGAATTCTTCTGCCTAAAGTGACAAGTTCAGGCAAAGAGGCTCCTATTTCATTTGAATTTTCAGTTGTAATTTCTTGTGCTTGTTTAAACACTTATCTATTAATGTCAAACTTTGTTTCATTAATGCATTGCATATGTTTGTCTTGAATTGACCCACTCATTTTCATTACATTTAAACTATGCTTTTTACTCTGTTTATGACATTCAACTCTTGCTAAAAGTTACAAGCCTTTAGAGGGAGGATGACGAAAACAATGCCATAATCTCATACAGTATGCTTTTGGACAGACCTTGCTGACGATGTACAAGCGTTCTTTCAAATCCTAAACACTGGAGTTATAAGGAAGATAATCCCTAGTCAACCCCTTCGAGCCAAAGAAGTAGAAGTTTTCTGTTTTAACACAAAATTGAAACCTTTAAACAAAACCTGGGGCAGGGTAGTCTCTCAGTTAATTCAAACGCGTGTTTAGCCGTAAACTCTTATCTTGTAATACAACGAATGACATCAAAAACATTCCTCTGGAATCAAAAGACGGTGATGGTTCCCTATCACATAGGCAGTCATTATCTCTCAAAAAGAAAGGCCCACTAAGTTAAAACCTACAAAGGAGACTTAAGAAAACTGGGGCATCCCGCTGACAGTAATCTCAAAACAGGAACAGTCAGGAAAAAATTAGGGATAACAAATCAAAAGAAAGAGGTCACTATAAATCCTCAACAACATGAAAAAAATGTTGCAAAAATGACTGCCTTTCAACAAACTTAACTTGTTTGAACCATCACCAAAACGTCATCCCAGACTCAATTGGAGTTCAAACATACAATTAACTGAGCTTAGGACTGAAGAACATCACGAAGAACGGGTAGGTACAAATACATTTGAGCCTTTATCCTTTGTTTCTTAAACCGTGAACCAAGCCACGTTACAACCCTTCAAAAATCCTAATTGAAGCTTGGGTTAGTTCGAAAGCATACTGTTATAAAAGGTATCCCGACTCCTGTTAGGCTTTACTCAAAATCCAAAGTTGAATTACAAACTTCTTTACTTGCTAAAAACGCATTTTTCAAAACTTTAAGACAAACATAAACTTTGCATTACTTGAATATCATTGTTTGCATGTGGCTATTTGTTTGACAGCGGAGAAATTCACACAACGAATCTCCGATGAACGAAAGCTCTCTCAGTGAACAAAATCACTTCAAAAAAGGATGACACTTCCATTTACAAATCTCCTATCAACAAGGGGACATGACATGTCACTATCCAGCACACCTGGGGAAGTCCAGTCAAGATTCCAAGAAAATCTCTCAAGAATTGCAGAGTAACCAGGGGAAAGTCTCCATCTCCGTCACTTGGGGCATTGAACGTCAATCTCAGCAAAGAGTTACGTACAATCAAACATTTTTGGCAATACCACAAACATCTGCTGCTAGGGGCAATGACGAATCTCTCCAAAGTCCTTCTCATAGGATGACTCCCCGGCCAGAGTTTAATCTCTGAACACCTTTCCCCAGCTGAGACAACCTCAAGAATCCTCAAAGACTTTCCCCCGACGAAGTCGTCACCTCTCAAGCATATCGATAACAGGGTTTATTTCCCCAACAAACGACAGGATTCCCCAGCTTCAGGTAGCCTTTCCGACTACTACAAATCAAAGGACCACAACTCCTCCTCCCCAGTAGACTACTCTACAATCCCCAACAAGTTACTGTGAAACCTGGACTCGACCAAATATCAGTTCAACTTCGATTCCCCAGTAAGAGCAACGGACGACTAACTCCTAAACTCTTTTCCCAAGCAGGAATAAACATGCTCCCCGCAGATTTTTCAATATCCCTCAGCGGATTTCTCCTCAAACAAAAAAACAGGAATCCCCAATGGAAACATTCTAAGCAAAGTTTGAAGACACACCAACTCTTCAACAACAGTCCAGGATTTAACAGTTCCCCGACATTTGTCGAGGATTTATTTTCCCAGACAAAATACTTTCATTAAACATTTCACATTTCATACATCCTATTCACATACATGATAAGTGCATACGACACCATCTCATTTATTTTGAGAACATCATGACATCATGCATTTCATACATCCTGACATTGCATACAGCTAATGTTTTCCCTTTTCAGGAAAAGGTCAATCAAGATATCTCGTCAACCAACCTTTTCAAGTTCCAGATTAATACCTGTAGCAAGCCAGGAAAACTATTTGTGGACAACTGATTGTAGATTAATACCTATAACAACCCAGGAAAACTATCTACATGAAGAGATTGAAGATTAATACCTGTAGCAAGCCAGGAAAACTATCCTTCTTTCTCAGGTCAGAGATTAATACCTGAAACCAGACAGGACAACTATCTCGTCGACCAATCCTTTTCAAGTTCCAGATTAATACCTGTAGCAAGCCAGGAAAACTATTTGTAGACGACTGATTGTAGATTAATACCTGTAACAAGCCAGGAAAACTATCTACATAAAGAGATTGAAGATTAATACATGTAACAAGCCAGGAAAACTATCTTTCTTTCTCAGGTCAAAGATTATACCTGAAACCAGATAGGACAACTATCTCGTCGACCAACCTTTTCAGGTTCCAGATTAATACCTGTAGCAAGCCATGAAAACTATCTGTGGATGACTGATTGTAGATTAATACCCGTAACAAGCCAGGAAAACTATATACATGAAGAGATTGAAGATTAATACCTCTAGCAAGCCAGGAAAACTATCTTTCTTTCTCAGATCAAAGATTAATACCTGAAACCTGACAGGACAAATATCTACTTGACCAGCTCAAACAATTCAACCTCCTAATACAGTTCAGATACGCTCCAGATACGGATGCCATCCTGATACTCATTCAGATTCAACCTTTTGATACAGTTCAGATACGCTCCAGATATGGATGCCATCCTGGTACTCATTCAGATTCAAACCTTTTGATACAGTTCAGATACGCTCCAGATACATATGCCATCCTGATACTCATTCAGATTCAACCTTTTGATACAGTTCAGATACGCTCTAGATACGGATGCCATCCTGATACTCATTCAGATTCAAACCTTTTGATAGAGTTCAGATACGCTCTAGATACGGATGTCATCCTGATACTCATTCAATTTCAACCTTTTGATATAGTTCAGATACGCTCCAGATACGGATGTCATCTTGATACTCATTCAGATTTCAACCTTTTGATATAGTCTAGATACGATCCATATTCGGATGTCATTCTGTCACTCATTCAAAATATAGTCCAGATACGATCTAGACTCAGATGTCATTTTGTCACTCATTCAAATACAGTCCAGATTCGGATGTCATTCTGTCACTCATTCAAAACATAGTCCAGATACGATCCAGATTCAGATGTCATTATGCCACTCATTCAAATACAGTCCATATATGATCCAGATTCGGATGTCATTTTGTCACTCATTCAAAATATAGTTCAGATATGCTCCAAATACGGATGCCATTCTGATACTCATTCAGATTCAACTCTCAGATACAATTCAGACATGCTCCAGATACGGATTCCATTCTGATACTCATTCAGATTCAACTCTCAGATACAGTTCAGATACACTCCAGACATGGACGCAATTTTGATACTCATTCTTTCAACTTACAAATTACAATTCAACAAGCATCCTTGGATGGCATCTACAAGCCCATCTCCAACAAGATTCTATCACCTCTCCAAATGGCATCCTTAAGCTCATTCCTCCTATCATCGCATCACCAAGTGCAAATTTCTGGGCACTCTAGTGTCCAATCATCTTCCACCTTCGAGTCACGAATGGCAAAACTCGCCAATCTAACTCTTCAGGTTTAAGAAGATTGAACAGGGGAAGCTGTTGTACCCCAAAATTTTCCCTCTCAATTCTCAAGGCTTTTTCTTACAAGGATTTTCAAGGTTCAAGCTTGAACAAGTGAATTGGGATTTTCCAATACCAAAATTAAAAGGACACTGTCAAAAAGGGAGAAAACAGATAAAAATAACATTTTGACAAATTTGGAGGAAAATAGGTCTCCTTCGATTCAGTACCCTTCGAATGACTCTTGGCCTCCTACGAATGCAACTTGGGCATGTCCTTCATTTTGAACTTAAAACCTCCTTCGAATGCAACTTGGGTACATCCTTCGTTTGGATTTGAAACCTCCTTCGAATCCACTTGCACCAAGGTCCTCTTGCAGACTTTGCCTCTCACAAGTTTCGTTTGAGCCAAGAGATATCTTCATACAAGATTTGACTAAGTTATTTCCTCCCTTGAAGGAACACCCTTCGATTCAGAAGCCAGGAACTTCCCTCACGCTAAAAGGCAATGACTCCCTTTATGATTGTTTCGATCCACATGCTTCGATTGGGCAACATGCGTCCTTCGAACACGAGCTTTCAATTTGGCAATATGTTTTCTTCGATACAAGCTTTGACAGGGCATTAGCTTGTTCTGACCACAAGCTTCGACTGAGGCAAAGGCTTCCTTCGAACAGGTGTGCTTCGATCTCACTCTTGCATTCGAATCAAGACCAAATCTCGTTTGCTAGGCTATGTTGTTTCCAAATCTTTACATAATCAGAGGTTTGTACAAGGGTTTTAAACTTTGTCTTTTAGATACTACTATTCTTGGTTAAAGGCTACATACTCTTTCTTTTCATAGAGAGTACTTTAGTCATAAAATCAGCTTTCAACCTGATTTTGGTCTGAGCACAAGCAAGGCCAGAAGCATAAGTCACATCTTCTGCACCCCAACTGCCAAGAGGCCCCCCACATGTACTTTCACGTTACATTATTTTATCATTTCTTTGCAAGGCTGGCTTTGGACAACATGTCCATTTTTTCTCTATAAATAGAGGAACTTTTGCAAAGCTAGGGGAGGATCTTTGGACCAGAGGAACGAATCCCCCAAATTTTCTCAAACACAACAAAACTCTCAAGTTCATCAACACTTGATAAATCACAAAAAAACCCAGAATCACATTCATCTCCTTCGATTCTGAAGAACAACCACACTTCAGTCTCCTTCGAATCAAAGAAGCATCACACTTGCTTTTTTCTCTTCCTTTGAATCCAGCGTTCCAAGCATAGCTGTTAACCCCCTCTTTCAAATCCAGAACCCCGGGACTCCACTCAAGGTCCCACACCCATTCAAGGCCTCCATCAAGGTAATTCACCCTTACCCTTGAACCTTTCATTTCATGGCATAACAAGTAAATAATCTTTTCGTTCGTTTCAAGCATGTATATACCATTGTTCCTTTCATTTCCACCCTTTTAACATGTTTTTTTTAGAGTTAACCCTTTCGTTTTGCTTTCTGTTTACCTGAACTAGCTTTAACTATTAAACTGTTTGCAAGACAAATACTAGCATGGCCTCAGGCCATGTTGCCATTTAATGCTTTAAATGAAAGAAACAAGAAACATGAAATAGGAAACGAAGCTTCTGGCTTCTACCCTTTTTCTCCTGGTCAAACGAAAGAGACAACCAGGAGGAAAACCATGTTAACTTCTAAGCCCAGACGAAAAGCATGCCTTCACTTATTCCAAGCTCAGTCGAAAGGCATTCCCTCACTGCTTTCAACCTCCAGTTGAAGAAGACAACAAGGCAACAAGGCAGAACCAGAAGGCTTCACCATACACTGACTTCCAGACCAATCGAAGGCCTTGACCTCACTGGTGCTAGCCTCAATCGAATGAGGCCAACAGAATGCAAGTCGAAGGGTGCTACTGCTTGGGTCGAAGAGCTCATTTTCCTTTCTTTTATTTTATTTTTGCCTTTACATTTTCTTGCCTTTCGATATGGTTGTAATAGTGTAGGATATTTATTTCCTGCATTTTTATTGCTTTATACAAATTCTAGTAATTAGGCGTGAATGGCAAGATAAAACCAACAAGTAGACAACCCCTAATCAAAGACAAAATGCATGCAAATTAAACACATCATTCACACATACACCCTTAGGGTAATTCCACTTGTTGCCTATTGGAAAATAGTCATGTCCCTCGAACATGGGCGTTTTAGCAAAAGACCCTCGATAAAAGATCGTAGTCCCTCGATGACCCTCGATGTTGCCTTCGGTAAACGATCTAGTCCCTAAAACGATATTGCTAAAATGTCCCATATGTTGCCTTCTATGACTATACAAACGTCCCAACGTCCGTCCCTTCACATCCAACGATGGGGCTTCTTACCAAATCAATGGTAAGACAGCCACATCTAAAGGAGGAGGAAAAGCACATTTAAGACCTTTCGAGTAGGTAGATTCGCTCTTAGTTACTCGCTTGCTCACAACAAAAACATTTTTACCCACACTCTCATCTTTGAACTATTTTCAAAACAAACACTTTGTAGGCGTTCTTATAGAAATGAGAACCATTACGAAGTTCCATTTTCAAAATACTTTCAAAAACACATCTCACAAACACACTTTTGAACTATTTTCGAAACAAACACTTTGTAGGCGTTCTTATAGAAACGAGAACCATTACGAAGTTCCATTTTCAAAATACTTTCAAAAATCACCACCACAAGCACACATTCAAACAAAAGTAAGTGATCTAGCAAGTAACTAAGAGCCCATGGAAAACCATGGATGAAAAGGGTGCTAATACCTTCCCTTTTCATAATCTACCCCCCGAACTCAAAAAACATCTCTAAAGGTCTTTCCTGTGCTTTTTCACCTTTCCTTTTTGGATAAAAGAAAAGTCGGTGGAGACTCTTGCTAACTGCAACATTTGCGATCAAACGCAAAACCTTCAAGTCAGTTCTCCCACCGTATCACATCACTCATTTGAGGTAAGGTTCCAAAGGGATGGAGTTCTTACGCCCCCAAAGTCCTACTATCATTCTTCTTAACAATGCCCCAAGAGCGGATGAACCTCTGGCGATAATTATGCAAATCATCTGAGTAGTTGAATACAATACCCTGGATGAGTATATCCGGTGGGCCATCTCTCCGTGCATAGCCAAACTGACGTAGTGCTAAAGAAGGATTGTAGGTGATGCCTCCCCTAATGTCTAGGAGTGGCACATTAGGAAATTCTCCGCAGCGATCAATAAAAGAAATGTCCTCTTGAGAGCACAGACACCAATGGATGTCGGAGTAAGAGAGAGAAATTAGTCTTTGACTCCACCTTAAGCCTAAATAATTTTTCATTACTGACCGAGGAAGGTGCAAAATAAACCACCTATATAGCATAGGGGTGCAATACATGAGAGTTCCTTGCTTCTTCAGAGTACGAGTATGGAGAGAATGTAGGATATCCCCGGGAAATGTAGGAAACAGATTGTGAGCAAGAAAAATGTTGATGGCATTCACATCTATAAGTTAATCTGAATTAGGAAACAAGACCAACCCATAGATCAAGAGGGCTAATACATCTTCGAAGGCATGATAGCTCATAGCATCTAGGAAAATCTGAGCTTTCTTCATCAGGAAATTTGCAAGGAGACCCTTAACTCCACTTCTTTTTTCCCAATTGGCCTCAATGTCAGATGGTTTCAATTTCAAAGCCACGACAACATTTTCAGAAGCTGGGTCTTGTTCTAAATCAGTGAAAGGTACTCTCTCCAATATAGGTAAACCAAGTAACTTAGAGAATTCTTCCAGTGTGGGGACCAGTTGATAATCGGGAAATGTGAAGCAATGGTGCTTAGGGTCGAAGAACTGGAATAAGACACTCATCAAACCTTCGTCAAACCCAGTGGTAACCAAACTGGGCAAGTGACTATGTCTTTTATGGAATGACGAGTCCTCGAGGACTTTCAAGACTAATTCCTTGAGCTTAGGAGGAACTTCTGTGAAGTGAATCCGGATGGTTTTTCTGCGACCTGAATTCATATCCTACAAAACAACCAAGAGGTAAATCCAACAGGTCCTTGAAATGATTAGTATGTATGAATGTCATGATGTTTATGATGTCATGATTATGCTAAAAATCACAGATAAACACAAGCAAATCACACAATAGACCTTAGGTTCAAAGGATTGCATGAGTTTTTAAGGTATGTACCCTCTTGAATGTTCAGTTGGCTCAACTTGTCCTATTAATAGTAACTGGGTTCTAAGGAGCCTCAATATCACTGACCTTCCCTTCAGAAATTGTTTTAGCTCTGCACCGATGTATTGCAGCTAAAAAATCCTGAAAGTCCAGCCTCAATGAGTGTAGTATCGAGTATCAACCAATCTTTAGTCGGAACCAAAGCCAGTTATCTCACTACTTCCTAATGGCTAGGATGAGTCAATTAAAGGTCCTAAAGGTCAGTTAGCGCTTAGTGACACTATGAGGAAGCCTAATGTTATCCTTAACTTGCTCAAAGAACATTAGTACAATCCAAAGCATTGCACTAACGTATCAACCACTTCGTCTGTATCAGTTTATGCCGTACAACCTCCATGGTTTATTGCTACTTACCTAATAAGGTGCCCCAGATTCGGGTGTAGGATCTTTACAAGAATAGCCCAACAAACCCTCAAAGATAAAGCAGTCAAAGCAAACAGAGAAAGCAATTTAAAATGATCTAGACCCTAAGGTAAACCCCACTTTATAATTTTCCCCAGCAGAGTCGCCAGTTCTGTGACACGGTGGCAGAACCGACTGTTTAATACTGGTTTGCATTTTTTGTTTGCAAATGTCGTGGTAAGCAAGAGTCGCCACTGACTTTTCTTTTATACAACAAGGAAAGGGTGAAAAGAACAGAAAAAGACCTTTTTTCGAGATTTTCTGAGTAAGGGGGTAGATTATGGAAAGGGAAGGTGTTAGCACCCTTTCCATCCATGGTTTTCCATGGGCTCTTAGGTACTTGCTCATTTTTTAAAATTTCTTGTGTTTGTGTGTTTTTAAAAGCTTTGAAAAATGCCTTAGTGCGGCGATTCACTTTATGGTAACTCTTGTATCGGTCCTCAAGAGTGTGATAAAGCGTTTTTGAAAACTTTTTGTTTGAAAAGTGTTTGAAAGTGTAGTGTGAAAATTTATTTGAGAAAGTACCTAACAGCTATCTACCTACTCGAAAAAAGATTATTCTTCTCCTCCTTTCCTTTAGACCGTTTTATCCTACTATTAGTGAGTAGGTAACCCTAGTCGTTGGATGTATGAGGGACTATCGAAAGGGATGTACGGTCACTAAGGCAACAGGGCAAGATCTCTTAGTAACTGGCCTAAAGCCCTAAGATCACTTTTATACCGAGGCAACATTCGAGACGGTCATAAGGGACTAGTGATTACTAGACTTAAGGACAGCCACTAAGAATTCTCACATTTCGAGAATTGTGACCGTAATTCAAAGGCAACCGAGTGAGGTGTACCCTAAGAGTGCAGGTGTGCAGCAGTGTGCTTTTTTCAGATATTTTATCTTGCGCAATTAGGGTTATCTAGGTTCAATTAATCATTATCTTTCAAGAGACCCTATTAAACATTCATCTAAGCAGTTTATCATGCCGGAAAATAAATGGCGGAAAGATAAAATTCTTAACTATTACAAGGCTTTGTTGCAATTACATAAAGAATGGTTGAAAGTAAAAATGCGGAATTGAAAAACCCTAATTAAGCTATTACAAACCGGGAGCAATTACATCAATAAAAAATAATTGTACGACAAAAATAATTAAGCGCGAGAATTAAAATTGAAAAAAGGTGCAAAACCCTAAAAAAACTAATTTGCTCATTGAAAATATTTTTTTGAAGTTTTTATAAAAAGGTTTGAATTTAACCCAATTTTTTCTAATTGATTTTAATTGATGGAGAATAAATTAAAGTTGGTGAAATTAATTTATTTACAAAATTAATTTATTAAAAAAAGTAAATCCTATTTCTTATGATTTTAATTTTATGATATTTTTTATGAAAAAGAATTGATTAAAAAAATAGTTAAAATAAATAATGATAATAAATTTAAAAAAAACTAGAAAAGATTAGAAATTAGGCCTGAATGGGGTGTAGGCCCAGATTGGAGGGTGTTGTTGCTGAATTCTGCCAAGCCCAGGTCTATTGGCCCATAGCAAGCGCTGGATTCAGTGGGAGGCTTGCTGGGATGTCCACCATGGGGATGCAGCCTGGAAGCGTGAGAGCTGGCCAAGGAACGATCCAACGGTGGTGATCTGGAGGCGTATGATGATTGCGCTTGTGATGAAAGTATGGGATCTGCAAGGAAATATTGATAAAAATATTATGTAGGAGGCAGGGATTGAACCTCTGACCTCCTACACGCACGCCTTGAAAACCCTTCGCATGTACCACTGAGCCAACGCTTTATTCGTTGAATAATAGAAACACAATATATTATATTTAATAAAGGTCAGTAGTGATAAATGAAAAAGCGCATGCCATTCAAACAGGCCACTCATGTTTTGACACGCCTTCATCTTCTCCAAGGGACTGTCGTTTTAGACAATGGGGTTTTACCTACGGACATGTGTTGTAGCTATAAATCTGCAATTCTCAAAAATCAGCACCAGGCGAGATAAATCAAATCTAATTACATAGATCAACTGGGTTTGATCTCTTGAGTGCAATGGTGTTCATCTTTGGATCTGATTTTTCCTGAAACGAAAAGCCCTAAAATGCACCTCTAAACCCTAACAATGGCAGGTTATCAAATATGCCTCAAAACTCATAATTAATTTTACAAACATATTCTAAATGATAATACAAACATGAATGTATGTTTAGAAATCGTTTATAATGCGTAAATTCTCAAAACCAAATTCAAGAATGAAGAACAAATCGTGGGGTCGTGGAGGACGATTATGGACGTCTTGATGCGTGCAAGTGATCCAGCTAGCTTCCAAATATGCCTAGGAACGGATTGCCAACCTTCAAAGTCCTTGAATCTGCCTCTAAATCAAAATTTGATCACTACTTTTTAGTCCTAAATTTTGAGTTTCTTCTCTCAATTCTACACGCCCAATCCTTGTTTTTTTGATCTGGGAATGTTATGAATATATAGTAGAGTGAATTAGGTCAACAAAACTGAACACAATCTTTGAAAATTTGTGAGAAAAGATTTGATTTGCATCTTGTATTTTTTATTTCTAAATTTGGCCAAATTATGCTATATTGATCCCAATCATCCCTTGCATGATTTCCTTGATTTTCCAGCTGATTGTAGATCTATAATGTGCTCATAAAATCCAATCTTTGATTTTATTTCATTATTCCATTATTTTAAATGATTTATTTTGATTTTAATGAATAAAAAATCAATACAAATATTAAAAACAATAAAATAATAAGTGGATAAGCTCAGGGGTCATGGGACGTCTTAGGAACAAGTTTCAAACAAGAAAACATGGTCCCATTTGGAAAAAAAATCAATTTTGATCAATATTGACTTCATGCCCATTTCCAAAAATTGGTCAACTTTAGCAATGCATATATCTCTCATTTTTTACCCTAAGAGGGTGTTCTTGGACTTTTTAGAAAGCTTAGTATGTCCTCTAAACAACCCTTTTGGTTTCATCTCAATTGGATCTTCCATGTTCATGTAAGGAGCTTTGACCTAAAAGGTGTTTTGTTGACTTTTTGAAATGACCTATAATGTCTGAGCTTATATCTTTTGATTGAGGCATTTCTTGAACTTGAGGGATGATGAGAAATTGTAGGGAATTAGATTCTCTTTAAAATGAGCCTTTTTGGAAAAATTTCTGATAAAGTATGAGAAAGTTATGCTTGTTCAAAGTTTGGTTGACTTTTTCTATTGAAACCCTAAATTGCCATTTTTTACTTTTGATGAGTTAGGAGCATTTCTTGAGGAATCATGATCAACCCTTGATCAAATAATGTATAATACTTCAAAATGTTGAAGTTGGCCAAAAATATTGAAGTTTGACTATATATAGGCCACAGTTGACTTTTGACCTAGTGTAGTTAATTTTCAGGCATTTGAGCAGTTGACTGGGCAAACTTGTAGTGCAAGGCATGAAACTTGGCATGGATGATCTTGAGGACATATTAGGTCCTTGGAAAACATTTGGGACCCTTGGAGCTCAATCATTTTGATGAGAAGTGAAACCCTAGTTTGAGGCTTATTGTCTTAAGAGGAGGATTTTCCTGGTCAATCCTTAGTCAACTTGAGCAATTGAGGACCTCTAGGAGTATGTCTTGTGTGAAAATATGAGGGAAAATTTTGGGGTACAACAGTCAGTAATCTTAATTTAGTAGTTTCAACATGATTTTAACAACCTGTAGTAATAAGACAGAGTTAGAAATAGTTGGTATAGTTGCAGTAATTGTTTTGGAGGATTTATTAAATAGCATAAATATAATAAGTAGTAAGTTTAAATGAACTGCAGAATAAAGTATCAGACTTGATAAATAGCAGAAAAAAATATATTTCCATGTAGTGTATTTTAGAAGTGAATATTAGGAGAATAATTAAATAATGAAGAACTAATACATATAGACTTATGGGAGTGTTTTGGAAACGACTATCATGTTTGTATTTTACTTTTTGATGTGCATTGATGCTATGATGTTGCGAATATTTTGTGATGATGGGAAGTTGCAGGAATTGTTATGAAGGATATTTACCTCTATTAATTGGTAGTATCAGTGATATAGGTGTGTGCCTTGCGAAGATATTTTGTTGTTGGTGATTATGATGTGTGATGTCATGTTTATTGAGTCACATTCATTTGCATACTTAGTGATGGCCTGGATTGGCAAAATAGCGATGAAGGCTTATGCCTTGTTTGAATGTCTCTAATAATTGGCAATTGGCGATGGGGGCTGAAGCCCTGTTGGTACCACATGCATGTGCACAGTTGTGTCTCATTGGGTCTTGCATAATTAATAATGATGTGAATTATGGTGATTTAAGTTGTGATTAAAACAAGTGAGGTTTTTGAAAAGATGTACTGAGAAGGGCATGACAATGTTGATGTTTGCAATGTGATGATTTTATATTACTGAATTCTAACATATGATTTATCATACGCTCAGTTATACGATTTGAGAATCTCACCCCTTACTATTTGAACTTTACCCTTATGTTGGTAACGTGCAGGTAATCTATAGTGAAGGCGGCTTACCTTCAGTATGTCAAGTCGGTGTCATTGCTCTGATACGTAACACTCGGGAGGATTAACGCTTGCTGTTTATTACTGTTATTATTTCATTTGATTGAATGTTAAGATGTTGTTCTTTAAATGATTTTTATTTGAAGTTGTTCATGTTGGACAAAGATGCTATTATGATTTCGCTGCGTAGATGTTCAAGTTGTTAATTTAAAAGATTAATTTATTTTGATGTTGGTTTGTCCGTAGTTTTAAAGTGTTATGTATCCATGTTGAATGCAATGGTTTTTAAGTTGAATTTGTGACATCCTGATTCAGTTAAATAATTTTTATAACTCTGATTTACATTTATATTATCGGATAGAATTGGGGTGTTACAGCATATACCAATCTAGGGATGCCCCACTCAAACTTTCTTGAAAGCAATGAATCATTAACTTCTGGTTCTGAGCGTAAGCATGCATTTTCCTACAATACATGCACATGTGATTTCTCGGACAAGTGAGCCCCTTGTATCTTCCAAAGTTAGGTACTTTGAATTTCGGCAGGATTATTACATCCGGAACGAGACCCGTCTCGGGGGCATCGACGTCAAAAGCATCATATCCTTCCACAACTTTTAACCTTTCTTCTAAAGCTTTGTACTGATTTAATGCCAATGGGTTTTCAGCAACAAGGGTGTTTGTCACTTTCTGAGGTGCCTGATTGACATCTTCTAGATTATGATCTCCATATTGTAAGTCCAAGTAATTGTCAGCATGATTAACCGAAATTTGCAGGGTGTGAGATGCCCCTGCCCTTGATGGAGGTGGGATAAACCCTTCAGTTTCTTGTCTCGTCTCATGTTGAGCCATGACAGATTTATGTGGCCCTGTCTCTGGTCCTTTTTCCACTTGGTGACCGCTCGATGTACTGATAGCTTGGGTTATTTCCTCGAAGGCCACTCTGGGAATTTGTTCTTGTCTATCAATGATGTTCTTCAAAGCTAGAAGAACCTGGCTCATATCTCCCCTCATTGAGTCGATGTTGCTTTTAACTTGTTCCAAATCTAACTTGAAAGCTGCTTGATTCTCTTCTATTTGTTCCATGGCTCTTAGTTGGTGAGCCCTTGTTTGATACGGCGACCAAGGAGGTGGTGGTTTCCTTCTACCAATTGTTCAACTATTTATGAGATTTAATGTTTTTATGAGTGTATGATTATGTATGCATGATGTTATGATTTATTTTTTGCGTGTCTTATTCACTTGGGTATATATATATATATATATATATATATATATATATATATATATATATATATATATTACTTTTTTTAGGTTTTGCTTTTCTTATTTAGTAAGCATCTAAAAGAGTGAATACACGAGCAAGATAGGAAACACAATTCTTTTATTGAAACATCAATTGTCTTTAAAAGACAATACATCTCAGATACTGAAAAATATTACAATTCTAAAACAGTAAATTTGTTGGAAGGGAAATAAACCAAAGGAAAATAATATTCTAAGCCCGTTTGCGAATATCTTCTCTGAAACAGTCAACAATTGTCCTGCACAGCTTGAGAAAATTGTCAACGTCCTCCGGGAGAGGTACCATTACACTTTATGCGTCTTTTAAGCTTCTGGGAATGTCTTCAATGAGGTTTTTGGCCAAGAATACGAGTCTTTCATGTTTGTCCTTGTAGTACATGTATTCTTGGTAAAGGTTGGGAATTTTCTTGTGGTCATCCCTTCTTGCTTGAGCAATCTTTGTGTACTGCTCTTCCCAATACATCTTTTCAGCTCTTAGTTATGTATAGAGTCTTCATTGTATCAGGAAGTCCTTCCGGAGGCCCTCTAGCTCGAGCCATACTTGTTCATACTCATCAGTTTTTTGGGCAAGATGCCTTTCTGCCCTCATTCTTACAAGATATTCTTTAACTTCTGACTCTTGGCTATCCTGAAGTCGGGTAGTGAGATATTTGAACTGTTCTTCTTGATCTAAAGATGCTTGGGCCAAGCTTTGGATTTGAGCCCTCAACTCTTCCTCTAATACTTTCTTTTCTTGCACAACCTTTTCATACCATTTGTTCAACTTTCTGATTTAATTAGCAGCATCTTCCAGACTCTAATTATGGGAGTCCAGATTAAAAGTAGCACTTAACAGCCCTTCGGTCGAACGTTTCCTTTTCAATCTTTCTTTTTCAAATGCTTCACATTCTTTTTGAATTTATTAATCCTTCAATTCGAGTATGTAATGCATTTGTATTTTCTCTTTGGTCAAGTTAAAGAGATTGTGCTCTAACTTTTCCTTTTCCTTCTGAGCCTCTTTCAGTGCTTTTTTCAAATCATCTACCTCTTCTAAATACATAGGAGGAGTCATTGGGGTCTCTTGCTTATATTCGGGATCTATATCAAAAGGAAGTTTGATAACATGCACCCTGTTTAGAACCCATTGAGTGTAAGGTTCTTTTGTCACCACATTTTTCCTTTTCGCTTTTCTTTTGTTAACCTTACTCCAAGCCCAGATGATTTTGTTGAGTAGCTCTCGGTCATTCTTGCCCATGTCCTAAATGATCAATTGCTGGAGTTGTTCATCCAAAGGTTTATCTTCCAGAGGATACCCTAGTTGTCGTAGGGCCAGGGTGGGATTGTAATTGATGTAGTCTTGTGACCCGATTAGTGAGATATTAGGAAAATCCCCACAACTATAAACAATATCACATATATCTAACTTTCTGGCATACCATAACACAGAACCAGCAATGAGAGATCTCACCTTTTGAGGCCATTCATACCTTGTCAGATTTGGAACCAAGTAACTTTCCTTATAAAGGTGGGTCATGAACCAGGAATATAGCAATGGAATACAACAAGTTATGGTACCTCTTTTCTTTTCGTACCGTGTATGAATGGAGTAGTAAATATCAACAAGCAGAGCTGGAGTGGGGTCTGTATTAAGATTCTTTGTTCCCCAAAACACATTGATGGCTACAGGATCAATATAGTCTACAGTGCATGGAAATAGGACAACATCAAATATAATCAGCCTAAGACAGTCGACACAAGATTCTAATTCTTTATTATTCTCCAAATCAAGAGCTTTACTTTCAAGATAACACCTCTTAATTCCTCGCATTTCTTCTTATTTCTTATAATTAAGAGCAAAATCATGATAAGGTATTCTTAAAACTTTAGCCGATATTTTAATATCGACGGTTTGCCCAATACCCGTATAAGTCTTCTTTTTGGAGAAGTTCAGAATTATGTCCAATTCCTCTAAGGTCAGAGCCAACAGAAAATCTTGAAATGTGAAGCATCTCAACGGAGGATCATAAAACTGTACTAAAGCAGAAATAACGTCCAACTATACTTCGACTATAGTTAAATCCAGGATATCCCTATAGCGACGAGAAAATGTTTTCACAGCCCTTTCAGATAATTTTTCCCTTATAACTCTGATTTGAGTCACATCTGTCCTGGTAACATTGATGTGAATGAGTTGTTTCCCTTTAGCATTCATTTTTAGATACTAAAAAAACCTTCACTTTTTTGTATTTTTCTTTTTTCTACCCTGTGAATAAGACAAAAGCAAATGATGTATAATGAACATGTGAAATGTAAAGATGTATGAATGCATGAGTAAAAGGCTAAATGACGGGATTTAATAAACAGTAAACCTTAGAAGGTAGGCTCTTATCTTGGTTTAATGGATATTCTACCCTCCCCATAAGGTGGTTTCCTTAAGGGTATCATTGACAGCACTAGAGGGAAAGGCACGAGGGCCTCCCTTAAGCCGAGTCTCTTTGCAGACCGAAACTTTCGTCTCTAGGTCGTGAAAGGTCTCATCATGAGATTTTAGTTTATGGTTATACAAAGAGCCATAGGCGTCATTCCAAAGTCCTACTTCCCAAGAGGATGTCTCTTGAGACGTATTTCTTTTGCGGAATTCCACCGACTCTAGGCGAAGTCATCACATAAACTCATAGGGTTGATGTAACCCATTGGCTAATAGACGAACCTTCTTTCTAAGGTTTTTGAGAATAATTTTTTTGCAAAATTATAAATCCCACCACAGATATATAAATATAATGAATAATAAAAAATAAGCAAGAAAGTAAATAAATAATTAAACAGGAAATAATAAAACCTAAAAATAAAGGAAAACCCTAAAACCTAAAGATGAGGCTTCTAAACCTAGGGTTGAGTCCCCAGCAGAGTCGCCAATGTTGCAAATGGTTTTTTAATTGAGAGTCGCCACCCTTAATTTTTATCCTAAAGGAAGAGAGTATAAAGGAATAACCCTAAAAGAAATTCAGAGATTCTAGGTTTGGACTCAGTTCTAGATGATGAGAAGGTGTTAGGCACCCCTTATCTACCTTGTTCGCAAGGATACTAGGTTTAGAAGCGCGATGTTTAGGAAATAGGGTTTTTATTGTTTTATTAGGGAAAAGAGTTTGAATTTTAAATAGGGGAACTCGCCACGATTTTGGTCGTATGCCTACGTATCCTCTTAGGAGGAATCAGAGTTCTATTTCGTAGTTCGCGGTTTTGTTTGTGTTTTGTATGGATTACAAAGATTTCCACATTTCACGCATGTTTAGTTTAGGTGTCGTGAATAGCGGAGATCATTTAGACTAAATGCGCAGTCGATTTGAATAAATTCGCAATTCTTTTTGAAATTTGATTGTTGCATTGATTTGATTTCGAAAATAATTATTGTTGATTAAGATATTCTTTAGAGTTTTAATTGTGAAAATACCCTTAATTAAATGCATGACTAAAATAAATAATTTAGTGCAAAAACAAAAAAAAACATATTATATTTTGAATGAATTCGAAAAATAAGATTTATGTGATAATAATAATAATATTAAAATGAGTTTAGAAAATAAGAAATTTGTGGTAAAAATAAGAATGAATATAATATTAGATATATAGTATAACTACAAAATATATAATATTTATTGTAATAAAAAAGATAAAAAATATAAAATATAAGAAATTATAAAAATAAAATAAATAAGATAAGAAAAAAAATTAGAAACGCAGGGGGGTGCAAAATAAATAAGGGTAGTAAAAAGTAAAGGTGTTAATAGACAGGGCATGAATTCAGATATTGAGTTCAGACCCAAAAGGCCAAGGGGATGCTAAGTTCAACGCAGGTAGTAAAATGTACAAAAGGGAGGGAGCAAATAAATGTTGGGCCAGGCCCTACGATCATACAAAACAAAAGCAAATTTGTTGTTTCATTTCCTCATTCTTTCTTCTTCTCTCTCACGCGGTCTATGCTCTCTTCTCTTTCTTTCCCCTTCCAAACACCAACCCTAAACCAACCTCTACCCGGCGGTGGCGGCCTCCGACCCCATCTAAACACAAACAAAAAAACAACGAAACCTCATACGAAAAGCAAGCTAAGTCGATGAATCTCTTACCTCTGATCTTAATTCGCTCGTCCTCCTTCGAGTTTATGGTTTTGATTATTCTTTTTTTTGTTGACAGGAGAGGTGATGATGGACAAATTGAAGAGCGGCGACGATGATGGAATAAATAGGGTTTCAGATATTGAAACCCTAGGCTAGCTTCGCGAACGAGAAGAACGACGATGCTTCGAGACTCCTTTTTTTGAGATCTGTAAAAAAACCTATTTTTTCTGTATAATTTTTTATATATCTCTCCCCCCCCTTTTCATTCTGTAATCCTCTATTTTTATAAGGTTTTCTTAGAACTAGTAATTTAGGGAAGAGTTAAATGTGTCTATAATAGGATTAATTAGGGATTTAGATTAGGAAGTAATTTGAAATTTGGTCTTGTAATTTAAGAACATTATACGATTCTGTATTGATTAAAATTATTTTGTAATAATGCTTTATTATTCTTTTATATTTGCTGCGGATTTTCGAAAAGGGGGAGAAACGAAAACGGGAGCAAAACTTGTTTCGATTAGCATAGTAAATGTTTTTTTTTCAATTTGGGCTTGAAAAAGAAAAAAAAACACTAATGGACTTAGACTAGGCCAGAGATATGGATCAGGTAATGGGCCAATCTTGTTTGATTATTGGGCCGTTTATTATTGTTTCCAACAAAACCAAAGTCTCTTCTTTAATAGAATATTTTAGTAATTAAAGAACTGTTATAAAAAACAAAATAATCTTCTTCCAAAACAGACCAGAAAAAAAAAACAAAAGAACTTACTGGGCCAAGTTGTTTTACTGTTTTGGGTCTGTTAGCTTGAATCCCTTTCTTGGGCTGACAATTCTTTTAAATACAAACAGAAATCCAATATACTGTTTTAGTTAAAACAAAACAATTAATATAATTGATTAATGTTATAATAATAATTGTAAGTGTTTAGTTATTGGCATGTATTTTTGGTAAAACCAGGTGTGTGAATGTCATGACTGATGTCATAACATTCTGGATTATTAGGTACTTTATGCAGAAAAAGTATGGCATATAGTAGTTGTTGTTTATGAGTGTGTAACTGAGCATTTTGCAATGATCACATTTATTACTTTCTACTAAAATAAGTAAACAGGATTTCTGATGTCATAACAAATGTTAAGACATCCTGTACTGATCTAACAGTTATGCAGTTTGGTTAATTCTGAGATTTTTCAGGAAGTTGGTTCATTCATTCCAGAACAGAATCTCACGTGGACTTTAGGTTAACCTAGCTCAACCCTAATCTGGTTGATAAAGTCTTGTGACCAAGTCTTGAGGTTAACCCTAATTAACCCTAGTTTTTCGTGGAAGCCCTAACCGAAGAAACAGCTGCATATATATTCAACAGGAAAGCTGATTGGAAATTAACTCTTAGACAGAAGATCATTTAGGAGATGTATAGTTTTAATTGTTGTAATCCAAGCAAGTATCATTGTGATAAGTGACTTGGAATAGGTTTTGATTGTAAGGGTTTTTGTATCACTCAAAGCTTTGAAGCAAGAGTGTTTGTGTCTCTTGACTAAAGCTTTGAAGCAAAGTCAAGTTAGGTTTTTGTATCACTCAAAGCTTTGAAGCAAGAGTGTTTGTGTCTCTTGACTAAAGCTTTGAAGCAAAGTCAAGTTAGGTTTATGTATCACTCAAAGCTGTGAAGCACGAGTGCTTGTGTTACTTGATTAAAAGTTGTGAAGCATAATCAAGTGTATGTTCTGAAGAGTGTCTTCATTATTTCATTAGTCAATTGTTTAAGTATCACTGCTGTGATTGAGGGGGAGTGAGTAGGAACTCAGGTTTAAGTTGAACTTAGATTGAAGTTGCATTGGGTAGGTCTTAAGTTAAGGAGATAAACTGGTTGGTTTATTCCTGAATTAATATCTCTTATAGTGGATTTCCTCCCTGGCTTGGTAGCCCCCAAAGTAGGTGTTGTTTCACACTGAACTGGGTAAACAATTGACTATGTTTTTTACTGTTTTTATTTACTGTCTTATAGAAAGTCAGATACGGTGTCATAACATTCACTGTGACATTAGGTATCTGATGCCAGAATTTCAATTGGCATCAGAGCAGGCACCCTGCCTGTATTACTGGGTGAGATATAGGGATATCACTTTCTGGCACTATGGACAAAGAAGGAGTTTTTGGAAACAGACCACCCATTCTGGATGGATCAAATTATGACTACTGGAAACCTCGTATGATTGCCTTCTTAAAATCACTGGACAAAAAGGCTTGGAGAGCTGCTGACAAAGGATGGAACCATCCCACCATAACTGAGAAAGATGGGACAATCAGTCTGAAGCCTGAGGAAGAATGGAGCAAAGAAGAAGATGAGTTAGCCCTGGGTAATTCCAAAGCTTTAAATGCCTTGTTCAATGGAATTGATAGAAACATATTCAGACTGGTACATCAATGTGAACTGGCCAAGGAAGTTTGGGACACTCTCAAAACTACCCATGAGGGCACATCCAAAGTAAAAATGTCAAGGCTTCAGATGCTGACTACCAAGTTTGAGAACCTAAGGATGATGGAAGATGAAACCATTCATGAGTTTCACATGAACATCTTGGAGATTGCCAACACCTCAGGAGCATTGAGAGAAAAGATGTCCGAAGAAAAACTGGTGAGAAAGATTCTCAGATCCTTGCCTAAAAAATTTGCAATGAAGGTAACTGCTATAGAGGAAGCCCAGGATATCAGCAAGTTGAAGGTGGATGAACTCATTGGGTCTCTTCAGACTTTTGAGATGGGGATCAGTGAAAATGTTGACAAGAAAAACAAGAGCATAGCACTTGTATCCAACACTGAAGATGAAAACAAGGAGGATGAAGAAGAAAGTATTTCAGAAGCTATAGCCATGCTTGGAAGACAATTCAACAAACTCATCAAGAGAATGGATCCAAAGTCAAGGTCAAATGTTAAGAACATTTCTTCTGACATTAACAGATCTTATGACTCCAGCAGAAAACCAGGGTCTGAAGAGAAGGGAAATCAAAGCAGAGGAATTCAATGTCATGGATGTGAAGGATATGGGCACATTCGAGCTGAATGTCCTACCTTTCTTAAGAAGAAAAAGAAAGGAATGTCTGTTACCTGGTCTGACTGTGATTCAGAAAGTAATTCTGAAGAAGAATCTGCCAAACTAGTTATTGCACTAACTGGTGTTTGTACCTCTGAAAGTGACACTAGTCATGAGGAACTGACATTTGAAGAACTGGCTGATACCTACAAGAAATTATGTATCATAAGTGCTGAAGTATGTCTGCAAAATGAGAGACAAACAAAACTCATAATAAAGTTGGAGGCTGAAAAAAGGGCAGACATTGAAACTATAAGTCATCTAGAAGAGGAAGTTCAAATGCTGAACTCAAAACTGAACCAGATGACCAAATCTGTCAAGATGCTGACAAATGGAACTGACAAATTGGAAGAAATCCTTCAGGTTGGACAAAATGTGGGAAACAAGTCTGGTCTAGGATTTGTGGCAGCAAAGAAATCTGGTGCAGACAAGAAGATCAGGCCTGATAAACAAATGTCAAAGCAGATGTCACAACACAGCACTCAACATCGGGAACAGAGAAATATGAAGAAAAAAATACCAAAGATGGAGATGTCATCATTGTGGGAGGTTTGGTCACATAAATCCATTCTGCTTCAGATTGTATGGATACCCTAATCAGAACCCAGGTGTCAAACCTAAGTCTAACAAGGTACCATATACTCCACAATGGAAGAAAAAGGCTACTGCCCTGATAGCCCACACTTCCTTTAGAGTCTCTGCAAGGGAAGACTGGTACTTTGACAGTGGGTGCTCTAAGCACATGACTGGAATCAAGAACCTTCTCAAAAATGTCAAACCTCACACCACTAGTTATGTGACCTTTGGAGATGGTGCTAGAGGAGAAATCAAAGGAGTTGGTAACTTGGAATGCCCTAGAGTTCCAAATCTAAATGAAGTACTATTGGTAAAAGGCCTGACTGCTAATCTCATTAGTATCGGTCAATTATGTGATCTAGGATTCAAGGTCAACTTCTCAAAATCTGAATGTCTTGTAACTAATGAAAAACAAGAAATTGTAATGAAAGGAGTCAGATCTAAAGACAACTGTTACTTGTGGGAACCTGAGAACACTAATTACTCCACTGTGTGTTCTGTTGCCAAAGAAGAAAAAGAAGGGTGTATTGTCAGAATCAGAAGTGATCATGGCAAGGAATTTGAAAACAGTAAGTTTAATGAGTTCTGTTCCTCAGAAGGAATTAGTCATGAATTCTCTTCTCCTATAACTCCTCAACAAAATGGAGTTGTAGAAAGGAAAAATAGGACCATACAGGAATCTGCCAGAGCTATGATACATGCCAAAAGACTTCCTATTCATTTTTGGCTGAAGCTATGAATACAGCCTGTTATGTCCATAACAGAGTCACTTTGAGAAAGGGAACCTCATCCACCATTTATGAACTCTGGAAAGGAAGAAAGCCAACTGTGAAGTACTTCCATGTATTTGGCAGCAAATGCTATATTCTGGCAGATCGTGAACAAAGGAGAAAGTTGGACCCTAAAAGTGATGAAGGTATATTTCTAGGATACTCCTCCAACAGCAGAGCTTATAGGGTATTCAATTCCAGGACCAAAGTCATGATGGAATCAATAAATGTCATAGTTGATGATTATCATGAAGAAACAAATTTCCTTTGTAATGTTGAGACATTCTTTGAGACTCCAACTCAACAGAATGACCTTCCTAACACCACTACAGCAGACTCTGAATCCAAGGAAGCTAGCAAAATCCCTTCCATCAGAATTCAGAAAGATCATCCTAAAGAACTCATCATAGGGGATCCTAACAGTGGAGTCATTACAAGATCTAGAGAAATCATCTCAAACTCTTGCTTTGTGTCTAAAATTGAACCAAGAAATGTTAAGGAGGCTTTAACTGATGAATACTGGATTGGTGCAATGCAAGATGAATTGAACCAATTTAAGCAACATGAAGTTTGGGAGTTAGTTCCTAGACCAGAGGGAACAAACATCATTGGCACAAAATGGATATACAAGAACAAATCAGATGCTGAAGGAGTTGTCACTAGGAATAAGGCAAGACTTGTTGCCCAAGGATACACTCAAGTTGAAGGGGTTGATTTTGATGAGACATTTGCCCCTGTAGCCAGACTGGAATCTATCAGACTCCTATTGGGAATTGCTTGTCTCCTGAAGTTCAAGCTATTTCAGATGGATGTAAAAAGTGCCTTCCTAAATGGGTACTTAAATGAGGAAGTTTATGTGGAACAACCTAAAGGTTTTGTGGATCCAAACCACCCCGATCATGTCTACAAATTGAGGAAAGCACTATATGGCCTAAAACAAGCTCCTAGAGCATGGTATGACAGGTTAACAAAATTTCTCTCAGACAAAGGATACAGAAAAGGAGGCTTGGATAAAACCCTCTTTGTCAAAAATGAAGGAGGGAAGTTAATGGTAGCTCAAATATATGTTGATGACATAGTGTTTGGGGGAATGTCAGAACAAACGGTTAAACATTTTGCTGACCAGATGCAGGCTGAATTCGAAATGAGTCTCATGGGAGAACTGACTTATTTTCTTGGACTGCAAGTCTCACAGATGGAGGACTCAATCTTTCTATCTTAAAGCAAGTATGCAAAGAACATTGTCAAGAAGTTTGGTATGGAGAATGCCAGTCACAAAAGGACTCCTGCACCTACTCATTTAAAGCTATCCAAAGATTCAAGTGGGGTTAAGGTGGACCAAAGTCTGTACAGAAGCATGATATGAAGTTTGCTGTACTTAACAGCCAGCAGACCTGACATTGCTTTTGCAGTTGGAGTTTGTGCAAGATACCAAGCTGATCCTAAAGTCAGTCATATCAACCAAGTGAAGAGAATTTTGAAGTATGTAAGCGGAACTTACAACTATGGCTTGCTATACTCTCATGGATGTGAACCAACTCTGACTGGTTATTATGATGTTGATTGGGCTGGAAGTGCTGATGATAGAAAAAGCACCTCTGGAGGATGTTTCTTCTTAGGAGATAATCTGGTCTATTGGTTCAGCAAGAAACAGAATTGTGTGTCTCTCTCTACTGCTAAAGCTGAATACATTGCAGCTGGTAGTAGCTGTTCTCAAATGATCTGGATGAAACAGATGCTTACTGAGTATAATGTCACACAAGATGTTATGACATTGTACTGTGACAATCTGAGTACAATCAACATTTCCAAGAATCCTATTCAGCATAGCAGGACCAAGCATATTGACATAAGACATCACTTTATCAGAGACCTTGTAGAAGAGAAGACGATTAAACTGGAACATGTTGCCACTAAGCTACAGCTGGCTGACATTTTTACCAAGGCACTTGATGCAAATCAATTTGAAAACTTGAGGGGCAAGTTAGGTATTTGCCAACATGAGGAATTGTAGCAATTAATTTTGCTTAAAACAAGGGTTGAAGGAGTTATTTTTGTTAAGTCTATTTTGATTGGGTTAAACATATGTTTTCCCATTTCTTTCAAAATTATTAAGAAGTTGAATAGACACTCATTTGCCTCCTTCCTCTCTCGACTCTGCAACAAATCCCATTCTCTCAATCAAAGTTTTCTCTCTAGTTGCTACTGGTTTTCCAAGACTATCAAAATGTCTTAAACATCATCCTCATCCAAGACGACCGTTTCATCCTCATCCTCTGATCGAGATTCTAGGGCAATCACATCATGCATGGATTCTGAAGTCCTGGAGATTACTCCTCTTAGAGAAATGGCAACTAACCCATCCAAGGTCAAAAAGCTGAGAACAAGGCATGCAGGAAGGTCTCAAGCTACTTCATTCGGTAATCCCTCTCAACCTTCATCTTCTGTTCCAAATAGGGAAGGCGCAACTTATGTACATCAAGCAATAGCTAGGCTTGTTACAAGAATTCTGAGTGAGAACCACTCTGTACCGGGGATTTCTGTTCCATTAAATCAAGAATCAACAAGCCCAAATGTTGAAGTAAATCCAGATGTCTCTGAGAATGTTGAGACACCAAATGACAACATTCAGAAATCATCTGAAAATCTTGATGATATCCAGAACCCTTCAGAGAAGAATGTTGAACCACCGGTTATTGATGTGGATGAGGAATACTCAGATAATGACCTAATTGCAAATATCAACCCTAACATAGCTAGGAGAATGATGAACAGAAAGGGTAATCAGGATGTTGCAAAATGTTTGACCAAAGAGAAACCTGCTGATAAGAAAACCAGGTCTAAAGGCAAGACTGGTGTAGAAACTGTGAAGACTGGACTGTCCAAAGGGAAGGTGAAAGCCCGAGTACATGCTGGGAGTCTCTCAAAGCCTGTGAGACAACCAATAGCAAAGAAGAGGAAAGAGCCTGAATCTTCTGATTCTGATGAGGAATCAGAATTTGAAATTGATGCTGAAGACATTCCTCTCAGAAGGAAATTCCCTTCCAGCAAAATGGCTAGAGTTCCTGAAGTCCCCACTGACAACATTTCATTTCACCACCCTGAAAATGCCAACAGATGGAAGTATGTTTGCTTGAAGAGAATAGCCTTGGAAAGAGAACTAAACAATGGTGCCATGGATTATAAGGAAATCATGGACCTAATCAAAGTTGCTGGACTAATGAAGACTGTGGTAAAGTTTACCAAATGCTATGAAAATCTTGTCAAGGAATTCATAGTGAATTTGTCTGATGAATATGCTGATGAAAGGTCAGCTGACTTTGAATGTGTCTATGTGAGAGGAAGAAAGATTAATTTCTCTCCCTCTGAAATTAACAAATTCCTTGGAAGATCAAATGAGGCTTGCCCTGAACTAGAAGTTACTGACAATGAAGTATGCCAAACCATCACAGCAAGACAAGTCAAGTGTTGGCCCTTAAAAGGCAAGCTGAATGCTAGCAAGCTAAGCATGAAATTTGCCATCCTGCACAAGATTGGTGCACCCAACTGGGTCCCTACCAACCATAAATCAACCATCTCCATAGGATTGGGGAGATTCATTTATGCTGTTGGAACCAGGACTGAATTTGACTATGGCAGGTATATTTTTGATCAAACCTTAAAACATGTTGGAAGCTATGCTGTTAAAGGCCCTATTGCCTTTCCCTCCCTCCTATATGGAATTGTCCTTGCTCAGTACCCTGACATCCTGGTGGAAAGAGATATTGTTTGCAAAAGAGCTCCTTCTCTTGGGTTACACTACAAGCTATTTCAGGGATCTCATGTTCCTGACATTGTCATGACATCAGCTGAAACATCAACTGTCAAAACTCAGCCCAAAAATTCTGATGTTATAGCTGTGCTGAAGGAAACCTGCAAAGAACTAGAGACAAGGAAAAGGACTCTAGAGAACCTAATTGCCAAATTAGAACAGGAGGAGACTGATGGACACAAAAGGGAAGAGGATGATGCTGAAGATCAGCTCAATGCTGAAGAAAGTGCCTCCTCTGAAGATGACATTGCTTAAAGTTTGGTGGAGTTGACAAGCTTGATGCTAGTTCCTGTTGATGCAAGTGATTTCAGATTTTTTTGTTGTTTTTATTACTCATTTTGGATAACTGTATAACATATAAGTACATGTATCTTTGGCCTATTTGTGGCTAAAGAGGGGGAGATATTTTGTGTTAATTACTTGGTAGACATTATATTTTTCTACAGACATATTCATTCTGCTGCTCTCTATTCTCTGATTGCTTAGGGGTTTTAGCCAAAAATCTGCCAAAGGGGGAGTTTGTAAGTGTTTAGTTATTGGCATGTATTTTTGGTAAAACAAGGTGTGTGAATGTCATGACTGATGTCATAACATTCTGGATTATTAGGTACTTTATGCAGAAAAAGTATGGCATACAGTAGCTGCTGTTTATGAGTGTGTATCTGAGCATTTTGCAATGATCACATTTATTACTTTCTACCAAAATCAGTAAACAGGATTTCTGATGTCATAACAAATGTTAAGACATCCTGTACTGATCTAACAGTTATGCAGTTTGGTTAATTCTGAGATTTTTCAGGAAGTTGGTTCATTCATTCCAGAACAGAATCTCACGTGGACTTTAGGTTAACCTAGCTCAACCCTAATCTGGTTGATAAAGTCTTGTGACCAAGTCTTGGGGTTAACCCTAATTAACCCTAGCTTTTCGTGGAAGCCCTAACCGAAGAAACAACTGCATATATATTCAACAGGAAAACTGATTGGAAATTAACTCTTAGACAGAAGATCAATTAGGAGCTGTATCGTTTTAACTGCTGTAATCCAAGCAAGTATCATTGTGATAAGTGACTTGGAATAGGTTTTGATTGTAAGGGTTTTTGTATCACTCAAAGCTTTGAAGCAAGAGTGTTTGTGTCTCTTGACTAAAGCTTTGAAGCAAAGTCAAGTTAGGTTTTTGTATCACTCAAAGCTTTGAAGCAAGAGTGTTTGTGTCTCTTGACTAAAGCTTTGAAGCAAAGTCAAGTTAGGTTTATGTATCACTCAAAGCTGTGAAGCACGAGTGCTTGTGTTACTTGATTAAAATCTGTGAAGCATAATCAAGTGTATGTTCTGAAGAGTGTCTTCATTATTTCATTAGTCAATTGTTTAAGTATCACTGCTGTGATTGACGGGGAGTGAGTAGGAACTCAGGTTTAAGTTGAACTTAGATTGAAGTTGCATTGGGTAGGTCTTAAGTGAAGGAGATAAACTGGTTGGTTTATTCCTGAATTAATATCTCTTATAGTGGATTTCCTCCCTGGCTTGGTAGCCCCCAGAGTAGGTGTTGTTTCACACTGAACTGGGTAAATAATTGACTGTGTTCTTTACTGTTTTTATTTACTGTCTTATAGAAAGTCAGATACGGTGTCATAACATTCACTGTGACATTGAGTATCTGCTGCCAGAATTTCAATAATAATAACAATAATTTCAATAATATTAAAACTAAAAAAATGATGGGCCATCTTATTGGGCTTTATAAGAAATGAATTTGTTCACATCTCCTTGATTAGATAATACACCTCCCTTTTAACTTGAAATACGGCTTATAAAAAACTTAATGGACCGTCAGATATTGATGGTCCATTTTGGATCGATACACCCCTTTGTGATTATAATACCTCCATAAATAATAAGAACTATATAATATGATTTATTTGAATAGAACCTTAGATATGATTAAGGGTTGGGAAAATTTGGGATATGATAGTGGCAACCTAGTATTCTCCTCGACTCACTCAAGGGACACCAGTACAAACCAAAGTGTCACACTAACTTAGCCATTAATTCAACCATATTGGTCTACGCCGTACAGTTTCCCTGATCTATTGCTACTTACCTAAGGTATCCCTAGATCCCGGTGTAGGATCTTTGTAAGAAATAAACCAGAGCAACCCTTAAATATAAAGAAAAACAAGGCAAACAATTTTAAGTAAAAGTGATCTAACTCTAAGGTAACCCATCTTTTTTGAGTTTTCCCCAGCATAGTCGCCAATTCTGTAATACGGTGGGAGAACTGACTTGTTTTGTGTTTTATCGCAAATGTTGTGGATAGCAAGAGTCGCCACCGACTTTTCTTTTATCAAATAAGGAAAGGGTGAAAAGAACATGAAAGAGCTTTTAAGATTTTGAGTTTGGGGGGTAGATTATGAAAAGGGAAGGTGTTAGCACCCTTTTCATTCATAGTTATCTACGGACTCTTAATCGCTTAGCTCACTTTTTGAAAATTGCTTTGTGTTGTGTGTTTAAAAATATTTTGAAAAGTTGCCAATCCAAGGAAAACTTTGTAATGATTCTCGTATCTGTCCTCGAGAATGCGTACAAAGTATTTGTTTGAAAATATTTTGAAAGTGTTTGTGAGAAATGTTTTTGTTTTTGTGAGCTTTGTGAGAAAGTGATTAGGAGTTCTACGCTACTCAAGGCCGCTCTTGTATTTCTCCTCCTTTAGATAGTGTTATTCATACCATTAGTTAGTAGGAAGCCCTATCGTTGGATGTGAAGGGACAGGAGAGGGTCGTCGTACAGTCATTGAAGGCAACTGGTAAGGACGCTTTAGCAATTTTCATTAAGGGACTAGATCATTTACTGAAAGTCAACGTTTAAGGGTCATCGAGGGACTATAATCTTTATATCGAGAGACTTTGCTAAAGCGTCCCCACGTTCGAGGGACGTGACTGTTTTCCGAAGGCAACATGGGAGGTTACCCTAGAGGTGCGAGTGTGAAAATGTGTTATTTTCAGTTATTTTAGTCTTTGAGATTAGAGTTTTCTATCAATTCATTTTAATATTTCCATACAACCCTAATTACTAACCAATAGTAGCAAATATAGAATACAAAAATGTAAAGTTCAGAAAGTAAAGGCAGAAAGTAAACCCTAAACTATTACATCACTTTGTGGCATTTACATAATAGTAGAGTGCGGAAAGTAAAACTAACTATTACAATCCATAAACAGTTACATAATAATAGGAAAAGGAAATGCGAGAAATAAAAATTACATTCGCGAAAGTACAGTCGATCTGAAGACGTAAAATAAAAATAAAATTGAGGGAAAAGAAATGTTTTTTGATGTTTTTTATGAAAAAGGTTTTTTTTATGATGACTAAATAAAACTAAAAATATTAATTAATTTTAATTAAAAAAGGTTAATTAATGAAATTTATTAAAAAGTTTAATGATAGAAAACCTAAAAATACTAATTAATTTCAGCATTTATAAAAAGGTTAATTAAAAAAATAAAACCTAATTAGGGTTTATGAAAAAAATTTGTGGTTAAATGAATTTAGGGTTTTTAAGAAAAAAGAGAAACAAGGTTAAAAAATATGGGAAAACCACAAAATGTAAGGGGTGTGTTGAACACACACCTTCAACTCTTTTGTCCAACATGCTCACCACTGTGCCAAGCGCGTACTTGTGCTAGGGAATGGAATCAGCGCGCTTTGAATCATAGTCTACAACATATGAAAGAAAGTGAAAAAAACCTCAAAACACCAAAAGGCAGGGATCGAACTCACGCCTTGGTGTAGTAATACCTTAGCGCGTGCGCCTTTACCACTGAGGTGGCTATACATCCGGTATCATAACTGAAACAAATTAAATATAAAATAAACAAGATTGCATGGACTGGAGAAGCGCTGGAGCCCTAGCTCCGGTCGTCTTCTCTGGTGACCCTTTTCTTTGTTCATGCTTTGGGTTATTCCTGCACTATTAAACCTCATGAACACATTAGTAAAGTTAGTATGCATAAAAACACGAAGAAAACGAATGTATGAAACATGTAATTACAAAACCGATAAGGCACGTATATGAGTTTTTATGCCCTTTTGATCATTGCAATCGATCCAACCTTACCCTATGGTGTTCCTGGAAGTGAATGGAAAGGTTGGTTTACCCTGAGAGTGGATACAATTAGGGTTTACAAGTTTCCCTAGTTCTTTGATATTTTTAAGATTTTAGAATGTTTCTTTTTTGCGAAGATTTCGTGTCTTGATGTCTGAATTGATGAGAATATATAAGCATGAATAAAGTCAAATGTTTATGGGCTTGGACCTTGTAAGAAAAGCCTTGACTTTTATCTTATTTAATTTGAATTTAAAATAAATAAAAACCAAAATAAATAGAATAAAAAGTCAAGGGGTGCATGAAGTGATTCAGAGGTTCATCTTGAGGTATAAAACAGGCATGGACTTTGAATCACAAGCCCAATAGCCCAAAATTCCAAGTTTGGTCACTTTTGGTTTCGTGCATTTGCTCAAAATTTCCCAACTTGCACGAGTCACGACTCTCTCAATTATCATCATTTGAGGGTGATGTTTAACTTTTTGGAAATCTTAAGATATCCTCTATAATCTATATTTTAATCATTTTTGCATTTGAAGAATTTATCTTGATGTAAGTTGCCTTGACAAAAAGTATTTTTTTTGTTGACTTTTGAAATGACCTATAATGTATTGGCCCATATCTCTCAAATGAAGCATTTTTTAGATTTGAGCTTAGAGAGACAAAGTTGTAGAGAATTAAATTTCCTTAAAATGAGCTTTGGTTGAGGAAAATATGATGAAGCATGTGAAAGTTATGTTTGGTCAAAGTTCAGTTGACTTCTCCTAAAGAAAACCCTAATTTGGCAACTTTTGACTTTTGATGATTTGAGAGTTTTATTAATGAATTATGATCAAACCTTGATCAAAATGATGAATATGACTTCAAGATGTTGATGTTGACCAAAAATCTTGAAATTTGACTGTATGTTGACCACAATTGTCTTTTTGCCCAATATAGTTTATTTTCAGTCATCTGAGCCATTGACTAAGCAAACTTGTGATCCAAAGCTTGAAACTTTGTATGAGCATTCTTGGAGACATATAAGAAACAATGAAATCCACTTGAGGCATTAAAAACCCCATATTATTGGAGAAAAGTGAAACCCTGGTTGTAGGTCAATTGCTTAGGAGGAGAATTTGTCTGATCAATTCTTGAGCAACCTTGAGCAATTGAAAACCCTTGAAGCATGAGAAGATATCTTGAAGAAAAAATGGGAGGGAAAATTTCGGGGTACAAAAATATTATTTGCGCATCATACGCAAACTTTCACTAACAAGTGATCACATAAAGCACTTTTCAACCAATAATCATGTGCTAGTTAAAGGTTGAAGGCTTAACAATGTATCTTGCAAAGTATTCACAAAAGGAGTTAGAATAAACAAGGAAATATGTGCAAACATGCATTAAAATAAAGCAAAAATTGATATTTTTGTCTAGGTAACCGATTACCATAACTGGGTAACCGGTTACCATAACTCAAAAAGTTGAGGAAAACACTATTGTCTTGAGGTAGACGGTTACCATAATTGGGTAACCGGTTACCATAACCGGGTAACCGGTTACCGCGTGCAAATATTTAAATTTCAGTTAAGTGGAAAATGTGGTAACTGGTTACCATAACCGAGTAGCCGGTTACCCGCATGCAGAAAGTAGTTTTTTCCAAATTTTTTAGGTTTTGGCTCATGGCTTAGACAATTGATCAAACAACAAAACTCCACACATTCAACAGATGATTTTGCATAATTCAAAGTCTAAATTCAAACTACACATGATTAATTAAGATCAACAATTAAACTTCATTCAACATCATCAATTTGTTTCATTAATTAAGCACTTTCAAGTAAATCGACTAAATTCGATAAGCACTTAATTCAACTATCCAATTCCGGATTTACACATGATGATCAAATCAAATCACAATTCTAGGCTTAGATCTATATTCTCAATTCAAAATTCAACCTAGATTCAATTCATACTTGATCAAAAAAGTGCTTCTCAAATAATCACTTATTTCAAAAGTGCTTAATTTAAGAAAACTCACTGATATAAATAAAGAGGAGGCTTAGGTATAGATATCGCAACGAACGGATCAACAATTAGAGAAAAGTTTCTCTTGATTTTGACTTTTGAATCTTGATAAAATTGTTGTTGTGTTCTTGATCAAAAAAGTGTAGAACCTTGATTTGATCCTTTAGAGACTTAAGAGAAAAGATTCAAGTTTTTGTGTTGATTCTGTGAATTATGAGAGCCTCCCTCTAACAAAAATCAGATTTGATATTATATACATGGGCTAATTGGGCTTTGGATGTGCAATTGGATTGGGCCTTGACTTGAAAGTGTGAACCCGACACGTATCAAAAGTGCCACATCATCACCCGTGGGGAATCTTCAAAAAGTCCCAACATGAAAAATGAAGATAATCAAGTTTGTGATGCATCTCTGAAATAATGGGCTCAATCGGATAAACGACGAGGAAGTTATGAACTTTTGAAGTTTCAGTGACGCTGTGTCACGCAAAAATAATTTCCTGTGTAGAATTTTATTGCATCACGCGCGAAGAAGATAAAAAAAGAGAACCTTCGGGTTACCATTTTCTTTTAGCATCTGAAGATAAGCTATAGTAGACAAAATTCGTGAACCAATGCCACCGGACCTAGCTCAATACGATAACAATTGATTGAGATATAAATTTTACCGTATCAAACATTAATACAAATGAATTTTGGTTCAGCACAAACATGTCTTCAGAAAATCAAAATCCACGGGTCATTCCTTCGTGAATAAGCTTTTAGCCTCCAAAGATGATATGAAGATGACATCGAGACGGAACTTTGTCAATCAGAACTGCGCGCATACGACATTTCATCCGAGAATTACGAATTTTTTAGTGCACATGAAATAACGGTTCAGCCCACTTCCTTTGTATTTTTTCACTGTATAACTTCCAAAAGAATAGCATATTCTGAGACCTTCCTTCGAGATGTAGATTTTGGTCTGAATATGAAAGTTGAAGAGAATGTCGAGACGGTTTAAAAACCTCAAAAATAAATCCAAAACACCATTCCAAATAGGAGATATGAATTTCCAAACTCAAATAAGCTGAAAAACTATTTCCTATTCGCACTGCTTAAAATTCACCTAAAACACCTAAGTCTTCTGCAACTCGACATGCGTTGAATAAATATGGGAGCTTTGTTGTGTTAACAAAAAACCTTGATCCCATGGAATTCATGTATGCATATGATAATGAAATATAAACCAATTAGGATCATAATGAAGAGGGAAAATTTTGGGATACAAAAGTGGGTACGTCTGCGCCTAATTCTAACGGAACTAGGATAATTTTTATATGCAAAATGTTTAATACAATGGAAAAGTTAGAAACAACAATAAAAAATTCTCAAATTTGGTGTTGATGCTCCTTCTTACAACTTTTGATCTTAAGCAATATCAAATCAACCGATAGATGCAACCTATTCGCCGCTTAAGCTACTTCCTTAAAAGGATTTCAGACACCCCAAGGTTCCTTACAAAGATTTCAAACACTACAAGGGATTTTTCACATGAGTAAATTTGATTACAGACTATCAACATAAGATCATTGATTCTATCATCCAATTCTTACTACTTCCTTAAAAAGATTTCAACCACTCTAAGGTTCCTTGAAAAGATTTCAAATACTCCAAGGGATTCTTCACATGGACGATCTTTCGCACGATCTTGCACGAGAACCCTCAATTCAACAAATGATGTTAGAGGATAAATCCGATGGTTTTTCATGATGAAGACCCCTACAAGAACTCAACCCAAACAAACTGGAAATCCATAATTCTTCGTCTATATAGCACCCCGAAGGAACATGATCACAATGTAATGTTGGTGTGTATGCATAGATTGGAAGGTTGAAGATGAAGAGAAAAAGTAGGCTAATTTTATGGCATCATCAAGTTGTGAATGATACATGAATGAGTATTTAAAGTTTGGAAGAGTTTAGGGTAAGAGGGACAAATTTAGAATGAAAGAAAATGAAAATTTGACCAAATCAGAATTTATGTATCGACCATAAAATCGTATGGGTCGAAACATGCTTTATGAAAAAACTGTATGTATCGACCTGAAAGACTCCATGTGTTGACCTGAGCAAGTCAGTAGCTACAGGATTTAAAACGTGAGTAAGTGTGTCAACCTGAAATATGGAAGTGTCGACACATAAAATAAGAATTTCGGCAATTTCAGAATTCTTTCAGTATATGTCGACCTGTATAATGCATGTGTCAACTTGTGACTAACATAAACTTATAGGCTTTAAAATTGAGTTACATGTGTCGACCTGAAAATCAAATGTGTCGACACATGCAACAAAAAATGACTCAAAAACTTAATTTTAAGGATACAAATGATTCAACACACATTGTGATGACTTCCTAACCATTCTCAAATTTTCTAATACATCAAACCATCTAAGAGGATATTTAGAGAGACACTTGTATTTTTGACATCATGCAAAATCATTCTAAGAGAGATTTTACTCACAAGGAGCGATAGGAGATATAGAACATGAAAATTTATTTACTTTGTCAGATGAATTGATCTTCATGGTTGATGGAAGTGGAGATGTTGGAGAAAATGGGTTTAACCGAAGAATGATGAGATATGATTATGATGATGATGATTGATGATAATGTGATGAGTAAATATAAAATATGAATTAGATGAGATGAATTTCTATGTTTGGAAAATGGTTTTTGCTTTAATAAAATTTGAAACTAAGTTGAAATGAAATAGAAATGAAAAAAGAGGGCTAAAAACACGTTAAAAGGTGTCTTTTGGGTTTCATGATTATAGTCATATTATAAGTATAATTCAAATAATGCAATAAATATTTCAAGAGAAAATAATCGTGACTCGAATCATTTACAAGTACTAATTTGAATCAAATTTCACATATTCATTTCTCAAAATTTCTAAAAGTTGTGGTTTGAATCATGTTATAATTGTGGCTTGAATCATGAAGAAAATTTTTAAAATGATTTTTAATGCATAAAAAGTTTAATGAAATGCAAAAGTTTAAATGATAATTATTTTTTTTAATGAAAAGTGTTTTAATGCAAATTCCAAATATTTTTAATGCTATAAATAGATGAAAATGCATGAATGAGTGAATAATGTGAATTTGTAGATGCTATACACAGACGAAATAACAATTAATTCGTTGTGTAGGACAATTGAATGAGTAAAACATGAAATGCACAAATATAGTACATACACGTATTTTAGACAAATAATACACTTACGCACAAACATAATTACAAAGACATATGCAACAAAAAGAATAGAGGAGGGTTGAAATGATCATACCAATTTTGACGATCTATGCTTAAATCGCGAAACAATTAGTAATAAAAAACAAGAATAACATAAGCTAAAGTAATTCAATCATAGACAAATTGGATACAAATCATCTTGCACGTCTGAAAACCACTATCAGATTCTCCTTCATAAGAATTCAAATGGACTTGTACGATGGATGTTCTGATTATCTTTGATGGACGTATCTTGTCAATCTCATATAACTGATTCAAATCTTCGACCATTATTAGGATTTTAAGGGACACTTTAAAACCCTTGAATATTTGGTAATTTCATAGAACATTGTCAAATGTCACAAACTTCCTTCACCTTTTTTTTAAGATAACCATGGAAGAACAAGTCACTAGAATATGCTTTTTTCTTTTTTCTTTAATATTTAAAAAACTTCAAGCATGTTAACATAAGATGTATATCCATATTTAAGTAGGATTAATCAAGAAATTTTTTTAAGACATAGTGTCAGGTTTCAGATTACACTGCACATGCCTCAAAATTTCGTCAGTTCAATCCTGGATGAATCAAAACTTAAAGAATATCTTAAATATAATTGATTATTGAATAAAATACTAGTAAGGATTTACTAAAAGTTAATATGTGTAACACATGCAATGAATGATCATACATTAGTAAATCAATGTAATATTGTTGGAATTTATTGAATTGCATAAGCTTCTAAACGAATACAAAAACTTGTATAGGATTGAAGGAAACCATATCCTCAACTTTTGGAGTCACAAGAATTGATCAAAATCCCCACTTTGATACTAATTGTTGGGTGAGAATATGGATACAAAAGGTATAGAAGGGGGGTGCATAAACTGATTCCCAAAAAGACAACTTCAAAAACAGTTAAGGTCCCATAAAGCAAAATCAGAGATTTTAAAATAAACGGAAGCAAAACACAACAAAAAGAGAGTTGGAGGCTTATCAGCGAAATAATCCAATCAGAATATTACAAGATATCAGTAAAGGCGTGATTCTTTTAATGAAAATATATTACAAGATAACCATAACCACTTAAAACAAAGTGATTTAAAAACCTTTACATAAAATTTCATTCAAAACATAAACGGATTTATGATGATCCAATAGGTTTGATGCATCGCAGACCTAAGCTTACATATTAAATCGCAATAAGCAAGATCTAACCTAAATGATATAAAAGTGTTGCAATAGCTATAGTAAGGAATGCAGAAAATTGAATGAGATAAGGGAAGAAAGAAGAGTACACAAAGATATATAGAGGTTCAACATTTGTCCTTGCTTTTCCTACTCCACTCTTCAATCGTGTTAAAACCATCGAAAAATAATCATGATCTTCCACTATTTCATAAGTTTGATACAAGCCTTTTGATTACAATAAAATATCAAATGATAATTTTCTCTGTTGATGCAGATACTCAAACTACTAACAATACAAGATCCTCAATGATCTTGATCCAATAAACTTGATATCCACAATAACCTGCTCCAAGTCTTCATATATAGAGATCCACCTTGATCCCACTGATATCTTGTCTAAGCGATTATCATTAGGTAAGTATTTAATTAGATAACTCCCAAATTCGTCTTATGAAACATCTTCACTAGACTTCACCAAAGTATTCCATAGAGTATAACGAAACTCTTCTCTTGATAGATAACACAACGTCCAAACCACATTCAAGAAATGACTCTTGCACCTGGTACAAACAAAAAAACTTCACCCAAAACATTAGATACCTAATGTACCACTAGTCTCCCTCAAACACTCAATATCTAGAGATGAGGATCCACACCACTGGATTAGGACTAAGGTTAAAGATGATGAACAATGCCAAAAGAATCTCACACGCACAACTAAAGATTCACAAGATCCAAACTCTATGAGGTTAATCACAAGGTATCAACAAGGAATTAGGTGTTGGTGAATGAAGAACACTCACAAAGATCCTCTCAAGTTTCTGGTTAAAATGGGTTTTGGTTTTTAATGGTTATCACGAGCTTGATCAAAATTGAATTATTACAAGATTGATCAATTCACTTTTCTAGTTTCTCTCAACAATAATTACTCACACAAAGTGTAACGAAAAAAGATGCAATCTAACATGAATTACACTCAAGAATTTGTTTTCAACCAAGAAAAAAATTCAAAAGGTGCTAGGAATAGACACACTAGAGAATGGAATACAAATTGACAAATTGTCTTACAAAAGTTTCATCTTTCTTTCATTATGAAAAATTCATAATGAGATATTCTTGTTTTTGGATCAAAGAAACAAATATTTAAATCTAAGGTAGAAATTTGGAATTTTGAGGTTATGATTCGAATCACTATTCAAACCCATAACTTGAGTCAAGTGAAAACTATGATTTGAGTCATATTGTGTTGTGATTCGAGTAACTTATATTTCATGATTCAAATCAAATATGGTAGAGCCAAATTCTTGCTTTCATGGAAAGTTATTCGAGTCAAGTTAAACTTATGATTCAAGTCAAATCACACAGTTCCAAAATATAGTTTTCACAAATTGTATGATTTGAGTCATAGAATGTACATGATTCGAATCAAGAAACTCAACACCTTAAATCGAGTGTTTTAACTTTTGATTCAACTAACACTTGATAAAAAGGAAAAAACCAACTTGCAAGGCTAAAAAAGGACACAATATCATGGACTAACACTCTATTTAATTTAAAAATAAGAGGACTAAAGGTACAACACTACATAGTCGAAAGACACAAAATATAAATTAAAAACGACCAAATTACAAACATGCGAAAATCAAATAACATATACACCAAAATTAACAAAAACATCAATATTAAAAAACGATACCATATGATACCGCGACTAAAATTTCAAAAGCTTTCACCTCGGTCAACAACTAATTGAGGTATATTTCCTAGACGCGTAATGTTTAATTGTTTTTTAAATACAATATGATCCCTCACATTTTTGAACTAACAGAGAGAATAGATCTATCAGGTTTTCCTCTTTGATTCCTAGCTAATACATTTTTTGTTTTTGTTTATATTTCAATTGCTTTGGGGCCAAGTGTTACATTATTTCAATAGGTGTTTTCCCTTTTTTTAATTCTTTTAAACTATGAAATTAATCTTTGTTGGATGGAAAAGAAATACCTGATACAAAAAAATTTAAGTAATTTTTTACAAACAAAATATTGATTTTCTTCAATGTATTACTTAAATCTACTATTGTTTCAATTGACCCTTATTTTTCTATTCATTTATTTATTTATTTTAAACTTGTATATTACCTCGGTTAGATTCCCCAAACGAATGGAAATGTGATTTGCATGAATTTCTCAAAATATGGCACTTTTCTATTTTTCTATTTTGAATTTATCTATTCTCTAAGTTGGCGCTAATACTTGATGTGAAAGATCTTTTGCATGTATACTTCATAAAATTAGACTCTAACGTTTCATTTACCTTTTAACACTCGTTCCGTCTTCATTTTCCTGTGAAATCGAACACCCTAACATATTTTTCTTTAGAAAAAATTAATCCTAGGCGATTTTCATCTTCACCAAAGCGCCCTAACATATTTCTAAACTCAGATTCCATCATTTTTTTAAACATCATCTCTCTCAACATATATATATGTTCGAACATCAACTCTTCCAACACATGTATATTTCCTCCCTTTAAAGACCATTAACTCCATTGGACGAAGCTTGAAACGAATGAGAGAGAACCAAACTCAAACGAAGCTTCCTCAACCATTGTCGTGCTTTCTTCATCAAGTTTTTGGAATGTAACTCACTTTATCCATGCACATAACTTAGAAATGTTAGTTTTTATCGTTGAGACAAGTTATTATGATTATGTTAATAAAAAAGGAAATATGGTTTTCCTTTTTAGTGTTGTTGTTGATAAAAATCCATTTTTACCATGAGTAGTATAGTTCATATGCATGAGATAAGTAAAATACATTAGGTGTGTTAGAAAAACTTGGTTTGTACCATATCCCTAAGGTTTTGATGATAACAAAATATTTAAAGAACAATCAGGTAAAATAATATTTGTTCAAGTGTGTAGGACCATAAACTATAATTTATGATACAAGTTAAGTTCCAGCACTGAATATTGAACATTAAAGAGAAGCTAAGAACCAAAACCTAAAGGATCAGAACCTGAGCCCAGACTCTGAAGAGGTCAACTTCAGAAGCTAAGAATTAGAACCTAAAGGATCAGAACCTAAAGGATTAGAACCTGAGTCCAGACTCTGAAGAGGTCAACTTCTGAAGACCAAACTGTGAAGAAACTCAACCTCTGAAGATCTAGACTCTAAAGACTCGGACTCTGAAGCTGATCAAGAAGACTTTGAAGAGGCCAACTTCTGAAAATCAGACTCCGAAGAGAGTCAACCTCTGAAGATCCAAACTCTAAAAGCTCAGACTGTAACATCATTCAACCACTAAGATCAAGAAACTCTGATAAGTCACTATCAGACTCAGAGCAATTTTTCTTCTTTTGATCATGTGAATATCCAAGTTCAAAGACATCATAGATGAAACAGATAATTCCTTTTGAAGCAAAGGAATTTCAAATGTCTTCTGCCAAACATTAACCATTTTAAGCAACAAAATTAATGTTAGTACTTGTAGTTTAGTTAACTTGCTTTGATTTTAATTGAAAATTATTTTTTAAAGAATCTTGATTTTGATCGTATTATATTATAATTTTACAACAAAAAATAATAGAAGAATGATATTCATGAATATCATTCTTCTATTATTTTTTGTTGTAAAATTATAATATAATACGTGTACATGTTCGGATTTATAGATATATTATAATTACTTTTGCCATAATTTATTTGTAGTTTTAATTTAGTGTAAAATTTTCAATATTAATATAATTTTTTATAATTATAAATATATAATTATATAATTTATAACTCTGATAAACAAAATTAAAATTAAAAAAAGACACCAAATTTATTATAACAACACAACACTCAAAATTTCAGGAACTGATCCTACGTATAAATTATATATTTTTATTGGTAATAGACCCGACAAATTAAAATAAAATTTGATCACGATTTAGAGAATAGATCTTTCACTTTGAATCTCGATTTGAAAAAGTTCGAATTTGATTGTTTAAAGATTAAACCCTAAATATTAATGTGATACTAGTACCTATAACTATTAAAAAAAAACAAAACTAGTGCATAAAATGTATATTGAGCATCAGAAAAAAATTCAACAACATGCATCTCGAAAATGAATCTTCATGACATCGATGCTCATTAAATTTCCTCACGTTGAAGGGCTCATGTTTTTTCTTCCAACGTGGTGAGATGTCTGTTCTTGAACCATATTTAATTACCTTCAAAATTTGTGATTTTTGAAAAACCAAACGACAAATTAATTTATCAGTCTCAGCTTCCATACCTAGGGTTTGAAAGTTGAAGGAAACATTAGAAAAACAAAGATACTATTCCTACGGTCAAAGCATGAAAGCAGAGTTGTTTTATTTTGAAAGAGATGAAAAGGAAGGTTTGAATTTGAATCATGTGAGGTAGTTAATGCGAGGATAGGTTACCCTAGAGTGTTTCAGTATCGAAATCAGCTTCATTTATAATAATCCCTACAACTTAAATGCATGTCAGGAATCTCATTAATGCTTTGCCTTGGTGGTAACTTATGTAATTTCTTTGTTTTGTATTATAAGGTCTTGTTTGGTAAGTCTCTCACACTAATTCACATAGTAACATGTATCTTTAGATTACATGTTGAGAACTAAATAAGACATGTTGTTCGCTTCATATTATTTCCATAAGTCAATACTTGCAGCATGCTAATTTGTATGACGGCCTCAAGTGACCTTCATACCATATGTACCCGTTCAAATTAAAGATTGATATGATGGTAAGCATCTTTTTCCATTTGGTTCTTCCAGGATTAGCCTTTATAAAAATATTTGGCCATAATTACAAAGAGTAAAAGGTATTTGTTGTATAAGAATCAACTAAATCTTGGAAGGCCCTACCATTGCATTGATATGCATCCTTTGAAATGTGTTTATGCTCATCCGATCTATTATCATTAGATGAAGTTTGTTTGTTTATAAATAGTTTATTTTGTCTCATTCGTTAGAAATCTATTAAATATATATATGATGAATTTCTACCGATCTTGATGAATAAGATTGATACCACCGCACAATAATAATGAATAATGAGAAAAGAAAAAAAAATATATATTTTTTGCAGAGTTTCTCTCTGCCCACAAACTGTGAAATACTTTGTTATTCACTTGCAACCGCAAATTCCGTGAATACAACTTAATTGACTTTTTTAAAAATTAGGGGTTACTCCCTCTACTTATAGATTTAGGTTAGCTTGCTTCTAAGCCAAAGCCCAAAACTATAAAAGCTCAAAATACTTATTTTGGTACTAAATCAAATCTATCTATTTTATATCTAAATCAAATCTATCTAAATCTAAAACAAAGCAAATATGTGTGTAGCTTGCTTCAATCCACAAGCTCTTCGACTGGGCAATCTCACGTCGACACACACACTATTTCGACACAATCGAATTACAATTTAACACACCACATAATTCATTGTGTCTAAACTATTTATATTCATCATGGTTCTTAGTCTTCGAAATACATCGACTTGCACACCCTTCATCATGATGTCTACAATCTGATTCTCAGTTATGCAGTGTTCTAAATTCATCTTTCCATCTGCTACCTGCTCTCGAAGATAGTGGAACCTAATTTCGATGTGCTTGCTTCGACCATGTGATATCGGGTTCTTCGCCAGATTCATAGCTGACATGCTGTCGATCTTCATGGTAATTGCTCCATGATCTTTCCATGTTATCTCTTCGACCAAGTTCACCATCCAAGTTGCTTGACATGCACAAAGTGAAACAACTATGTATTCTGCTTCACATGATGATAATGTCACTACTGGATCCTTTCTTGAACTCCAAACAACTGGCGCACCACCTAACATAAACACATATCATGTTGTTGATTTTCGATCTTCAACATCACTACACCAACTCGAATTAGTATATCCCACTAACTTGCATTCTTTTCCTTTATCAGCTGCAGGAAACAAAATGTCATAGTCGAGAGTTCCTTTGAGATACCTTAGTATCTTCTTCACCGCTGCTAGATGTGATACATTTGGCTTCTGCACGAATCTACTTACTATGATACGGTGGGAAAGAACTGACTGTTTTTTGGAATGCTGGTTTGCGTTTTGCGTTTTTTTTGCAAAATATCGCGGTAAGCAAGAGTCGCCACCGTCTTTTATTTTATCCAACAAGGAAAGGAAAAAAGCACAGAAAAATTCATTTTTTGAGATGTTTCTCGGGTCCGGGGGGTAGATTATAGAAAGGGAAGGTGTTAGCACCCTTTCTATCCGTGGTTATCCACGGGCTCTTAGGTACTTGCTCAATGTGTTTTCAAAAATTGCTTTTCTTTGTGTTTGTGGGTTTGAAAAAGTCTTTGTTTGAAAAGGAGTGTAAGTGTGAAAATTTTGTTTTGTTTTGAAAGAGCAAGTACTTAAGAACCATCTACCTACTCGAAAAGGAATCAATTTGTGTTAATGTCCTTTAGACAATGCTATCCCACTATTGATGAGTAGGTAACATCGTCGTTGGAGTTTTAAGGGTCAATTCGATTAAGGGACGTGCGGTCACTAAAGCAATGTTAGGACACCTTAGCGGTAACCCTAATGTCTTAGATCATTTTTCTGAGGCAACCGTTTCGAGGCAACTATGATCTTTGGACAAGAGGGCGACCTCTAAAACTTCCTATACTCAATGACCACGTTACGAAGGCAACCAAGTGAGGTGCACCCTAAGAGTGCGCATGTGCGAGTGTGTTATTTTCAGTTAATTTTGCCTTTGTACATGTCAATGGTTATCTATGTTGATTTTAGGTTTAACATTCGATCTTATCATGCATTCCCTATTATCAAACATCTAACAGTTTATAAGTTGCGGAAATTAAATTGCGGAAATTAAACTAACTATTACAAGGCGTCGGGTATTTACATCGCCAAAAGCAACCCTTGAAATTAAAATGCGGAAAATAAATAAAGCGATAAAAATATTTAAAGTCCTATTAAGCTATTACATTTCGGAAACAGATACAATATTGAATAAATATAGATCGCGTGCGGGAAAATTAAATCGGGCGAGCTCTAGGGTTTTGACCCTTTAATTATTAAAGAAAAGATTTTTTTTTGTTATTTTTGAATTAAAAAGAAATTAAACTAAGTTAATTATTGAATTAATAAATTAATTAATTAATAAAAATATTTTTGGGTTTTTGGTATTTAAAGAAATAAAAATAAATTTGATCAATGTTAATAAAACCTAATTGTCTAAGTTAATTTTAATTATTGCAAAATATATTAAAAGTTATTCCTAATTAAAGTTAAATTAATTAAATTAATATTTATTAACAAAAATAAAATACTGAAATTTAATTTTAATAAATAAAATATTTTTTGGTTTTTAATTTTTTGAAGAAAAAAGTTTGATTGGTTAGTTAGCAATAAAATAATAAAACAAAAACAATTAAATAAAATAAGAAAAGAATGAAATAGAAAAAACTCAAGGGAGGTTTAGGCCCAATTTGGAGGCTTGTTCAGCAATTTCCATGGCCCATCACCAGCTGGCCTCGTTTGAATTCCCTGATTCCATGCATACGCGTTGACCTCTACCCATGGTAGATTTTCATTCTGGATCACTAGATATGGCCTTGGGCCATCTGGTGCTTGGATATTTGAGGGCATATGATAGGCCTCTAGCGTTGGTTTGTACCTAATTACATGATAAAACAAAGGAAAATGCAAAGCGCTGGAGGCAGAGATCGAACCCCTGACCTCCAGCCAACAACGCCTTGAGAGCACTCCCCTTGACCACTGGACCATTATGTTTCAATTGTTAGTAAAATACAAACTAAATATAATATATAAAAACGCATCATTATGCCAGACAAAAAGAAAACGCGCCAAGTATTTGAACCGACCACTAGGAGGGGGACACGTCTTCGTCTTCTTCCTTCAACCCTGTACATTTACCTGCGGATTTATATCCGCATCTAAATTCGTATGTGCATCCTAAAATATATTCTAGGCCATGAAAACTCAATCCAAGACCATGGTTGTGTTCGTCTGGGCATCCTGAGCAAACCTATACCATTCTTGGACCTTGATTTCCCCTGAAAAAGAAAACCCTAAAATCTAATGTAAAACCCTAGCCATACGGTTATGGGGTTAGAGTCCATATTAATGCAATCAAATAATGCCAAAAGTCCAGAAATCTCATAAGCATCATGAATATGTCAACGATTTGCCAAAAAAATGCAAGAATATGGGGCTACGATTTCGAATACAGGGCGGTATTTTGGGATACTTACAGAGCTTCTGAGCGTGTATGGAGATTGGTTTTGGGTTGGTTTTGCTTCAGTGATTGTCCAGCAATGGAGTAGTGTTGAGTTTTGCTCCTGAATTTGCCTCTAAGCTCGATTTCAGTTTTGCACTTTTCCACTTTTTTTTCAAGTTTAGTTCTTGATGATTCTGCAGCCTCTAGGTCTTGATCTCGTGTCCTTTCACTTGTATATGTATGTCTCAATGTATTAGGTCAACAAATTGGTCTTGAATCTTTCTACATCAATGCCTTGAGATTGGATTTGATCCTCCATTGAAAACTTGCTTAATTTGCCAAAAATCCAATCTTTTTGCACATGGAATGATTGATACGAATTTGATCATGACATTGATGATGATTAGGTCCTGAAAATCGAAAAAGATCTCACATAATCAAGTTTTATGATTTTATTTGATTTAAATTGATTTAAAATGAAATAATTCAATAAAAATCAAATAAAATATAAACATTGATAAATGGACACAAGGCTGAAGCTAGGACACGTGTGTAGTGTGACAAGATCAAATCAAGTGGAAAAGAATGGGCCCATTTGACAAAATTTGAAGTTTTGGAAATAGTTGACTTTTGGCTATTTTGCAAAAATGCCCAACTTCAACAATGCATAACTTCTTCAATTTTGAACTTTTGGAAGTTTTCTTGGACTTTTTAGAAATCTTGAGATGTCCTATAACCAACCCTTTTGGCCTCATCTCATTTTTATATTCCATGCTCAAGTTATAAGCATTGGAAAAAGGTGTTTTTGTTGACTTTCAAAAATGACCTATAATGTCCAAATTTGTAACTTTTTGTGAGTTAATTTCTTGATCTTAGGGTATGAAGATGGATTGTAGGAAATTTCATCCTCTTCAAAATTAGCTTTGGATGGGTCATTTCTCATAAAGTATGAGAAAGTTATGCTTGGTCAAAGTTGAGTTGACTTTTCCTACAAAACCCTAATTTAGCAACTTTTGAGTCTTGATGAATTTTGAGCAATCCTTGATGAATCATGATCAAACATTTATCAAATGATGAAATATCCTTCAAAATGAGAATGTTTGACAAAAAAATCTTGAGGTTTGACTGTATTTGGGTCACAGTTGACTTTTGCCCTAGCACAGTCGATCTTTGGACCCTTTGAGCAATTGACTGAGCAAACTTCCTCTGCAAGGCTTGAAATTTGACATGGATGAACTTGAGAACATATTAGGACATTAGGGAGCACTTGAGGTCAGTTGGACTGAAAGATCTTGATGCAACACAAAACCCTAATTTGGGGTTGACTGCCTTAGGAGATGACTTGTATGACCCACTCTTGAGCAATCTTGAGCCACTTGGAGATTTTTCTTGCAATGTTTTGAGAAATATGAGAGGACAAATTTTGGGGTGCAACACTTACCATACCTACACTATATGCTAAGTCAGACCTTGTATGACAAAAGTATCTCAATGACCCAATAAGTCTTCTGTATTGAGTTGGGTCGACATCATCTTCATCTGCATCTTTCGACAGTTGCAGTCTTGGTTCTGCAGGTGTCGAAGTTGAGTTGTATTCTTCCATCTCAAATCTCTTGAGAATTTCTCCTGCATATCTTCTTTGATGCATCATCAAATCTCTATTGCTCTTGTAGAATTCGATGCCAAGGAAATATGAAATCTCACCCAGATCAGACATTTCGAATTCCTTGCTGAGATCATCTTTGAAGTCTTCGATCTCACTTTTGCAACTACCTGTTATTAACAAATCATCGACATAGAGACATAGTATAAGAAATTCACTATTGCTTCTTCTTACATATACTCCATATTCAGTGTTGCACTTCATAAAATCCTTCTCCCTTAGGAAACTATCAATTTTCTTATTCCAAGCTCTTGGAGCTTGTTTCAATCCATACATGGAGTATATGCAGCCTGTACACATTTCTCTCTTCGTCATGTTTCACAAATCCAAATGGTTGTTTAACATAAACTTTTTCGTCTAAGGGTCCATTCAGGAATGCACACTTCACGTCCATCTGACATATGTGTCATTTGTTTATTTCTACTAGACCAACAATCAACCCAATTGTTTCGATCCTAGCAACAGGTGTAAAAACTTCATCAAAGTCTATTCTTTCTTTCTGTAGAAATCCTTTCGCCACAAGCCTTTCTTTGTGTCGAGTTACTTTCTCTTTGGGTCATCTTCACTTTGTATACCCACTTGACATCAATTGTCTTCTTGTCTTGAGACAATTCGACAAGTGACCAAGTGTTGTTGTCTTAGATAGACTTTACTTCTTTTTTCATTGCTTTCTCTCACTTCGAATCCTTCAATGCTTCAGCTGCATTGACAGGTTCGACATCTGCATAGAAAGCATAATGTACCAACTCACCTTCACTATCTATCTCATCATCTGATGTAATCACACAATCTTATAATCTTGCAGGTACGCGTCTTATTCTTTGAGGTCTGCTTGTACTTCGTTGATCTATAACTGTTGGTTTCTCTTGTCGAACTTCTCTTTCGACTTGAGTTTTTCTGGTACTTCAAGTAGGATTCCCACTGAATCTTTCTTGACATTTTCAATTCAATCTCATTCTTTAAGTTCATCTATGATCACGTCCCTACTGATCACAGTCTGCTTATTCACTGGGTCTAACAAATTGTAACCTCATGTCGAATGATATCCAACTAGAATCATTTGACTTGACTTGTCATCAAGTTTTCTTCTCAACTGATCTGGCACATGTCTATGTGCAATAGATCCAAATACCTTCAAATTAATCAAGCTAGGATTCACACCAGACCAACATTCTTCTGGAGTAATTCCTTTTAGCTTCTTCATAGGACATCTGTTCAAAATGTATGTTGCAGTCGACACAGCTTCACCCCAAAACTCTTTAGGTAAATTCTTGCCTTTCAACATACTTCTCACCATATTTATGATGGTTCGATTCTTCCTTTTTGCAATTCCATTATGCTGTGGAGTATAGGGAGACACCACCTCATGCATAATCCCTTCCTTTTCACATAACTTGTCAAAGTCTTTCGACACATACTCTCCACCACCATCAGTTCTCAAAACTTTGATTTTACGACCACTTTGTCTTTCGACCATAGACTTAAACTTGGAAAATACCTCGATCACTTCACTTTTCTTCTTGATCAGGTAAGTCCACAACTTTCTACTGAAATCATCTATGAATAAAACAAAGTATTTGTTACCTCCCATCGAATCCACCTGGATTGGTCCACATACATCAGAGTATATGACTTCAAGAGTAACCTTCGACCTGCTTCTTGCATCCTTGTTGAAGCTATTCTTGTGTTGATTTTCCTGCACACATTCCTCACATACCTCGTTTGGAATGTCGATTTCTGGAAATCCTGAAACCATATTTCTTCTCTTCAAATATCTGATGTCTCTGAAGTTGAGATGACCTAGTCGATAATGTCATATCCATTCATCTCTGCTAGCTGCAATCGAAAGACACTTTTGCTCCATCACATTTAGTTCGATCTTGAAGGTTCTATTCTGAGACATAAGAGCCTTCAAGATTAATCTTCCATTTGCATCAGCGACTCTCATCATCTTATCTTCGATCGACACTTTATAATTCTTTTTGACCAACTTTCCTATACTGAGCAAATTGCTCTTCATGCCTGGTATGTACAACACATTGAAAATTACTGACCTCTTTCCATCTTTCATCATAATCATAACATCACCAATACCTTCAGCTGCTAGGATGTTGTCATTTGCGAATTTTACCATATTTTTCATTGAGGGCTTTATGTTGACAAACCAATATTTCCTTCCATACATATGTGATGAGCATCTTGAATCCAAGTACCATTGGTCCTTGAATCTATCTTCATCTCTTGTTATGACCATCGGCATAATCTCTTCTTCTTCATGTTTTGCAAACTTTGCATCACTTTCTTGATTCTTTCGCTTTTCTGGATAATCACTCGAATAGTGACCATACTTCTGACAATTGTAACATTGAATGTGACTCTTGTCAGGTTTTCGACCACCACCTCTTCCTCTATTTGCAACACCACCTCTTTGGTTGCCTTGGTATGATCTTCTCTGATTCGACACATTTCCTTCGTTCTGGTTTCCTCTACCAGTCGATTTATTGTAGCCTCCTCTAGCTTTGTCGAACCACTTTCTTTTTCCTTTGTTTTTTTTGCTGAGTGTGTCTGCAAAGCCACATCACTCTTTGACTTGCCTGCACCTCTTTCAGTCATTCTTTGTTCATGAGATTCAAGCGTCCCTTAAAGCTCTTCCTTTGTCAATTTCGACAAGTCTTTTCCCTCTTCTATAGCCACCACCACGTGGTCAAACTTAAGAGCCAAAGATCTCAAGATCTTCGAAACAACAACTCTTGTTGTTAATGTTTCTCCATATACCTTGATTTGATTCACTAGTTTTGTAACCCTAGTGAAGAAATCATATATGCTCTCACTATCTTCCATCTGAAGCAACTCATACGTTCTCTTGTGAGTTTGTAACCTCACTTCTTTCACCTTTTCTGCATCACCAAAAGACTTCTCAAGAACCTCCTAAGCTTCTTTTGCAGATTCTGAATCTCTCACTTTTTCAAAAAAATTTAGACTCATACATTGATGAATTATAAAGGGTGCTTTATAACTCAGCTTCTCAGATTCTGTGTGTTTTTTCTTTTCTTCTTCTGAAACATTTTCTCCAAGCGCTTCCAATCCATCCTTTACAAGATCCCAAAGACCTTGACACCTAAATAAAACTTTCATCTGTTTGCACCAATTCTCATAGTTGTTTACTTTCAGAATTGGTAGAGTTGCTGGATAATTTGTATTCCCATAACTCGCTATCGTGAATCGTTCTTGATCGATACTTCCCTTGAATCGATTAACCGAGCTCTGATACCAGATGTTGGAAATCCACCAAATATCTATGATGAATTTCTACCAATCTTGATGAACAAGATTGATATCACCACACAATGACAATGAATTATGAGAAAAGAAAAGAAAAGAAAGAAGATAATTATTTTCTGCATAGTTTCTCTCTGCCCACAAACTGTGAAAAAATTTGTTATTCACTTGCAACTGCAAATTTCGTGAATACAATTTAATTGACTTTTTTAAAATTAGGGGTTACTCCCTCTATTTATAGATTTAAGTTAGCTTGCTCTTAAGTCAAAGCCAAAAACTATAAAAACCCAAAATATTTATTTTGGTACTAAATCAAATCTATCTATTTTAGATCTAAATCAAAGCTATCTAAATCTAAAACAAATCAAATCTGTGTGTAGCTTACTTCAATCTACAAGCTTTTTAACTGAGTAATTTCCCTTCGACACACATTATTTTGACAAAATCAAATCACAATTTAACATCATTCATCTGACCTATACATTTTTTTTATATGTAAACTAAAAAAATATGATTGCTTAATTTTTCTTTTGTTGATGTAATAGCCATTTAGTTTCAATGCATGCTTAGTAGTTGACTATCTTTGTTTTATACGCTTTGAATATCCTCATAATTATTTACTTTTTTAATAGGCAATGATTTCATTTCATTAAAAAATAAGTTCTTGCGAGTGTCTGTGCTAACTAAAAAATATTCCAAAAATACAACATTTTTAAATGATAAGATTATATGAAATTTTAATATATAAATGCCTATTGCTATTATCTACTTTTCGTTTTCCATAACTAGTGTCAATGTCGTGCTAATCAATTAATTGTGAAGCGATACTAGTCAGTAATGACTTGTGCATTCACATGCATGTTTTTTTTTTCTTTCCATTTTAATTTGTGTCTATAGCAATTTGCAAACAATATTAATTCATGTTGACTCCAATATCATGCAACTAATTAAACAACGTTAATCATACTTAATTAATTACTATATCCAAACAACGTGTAAGCCATACTTGAAAACTTGCCTGTGTCACAGTCTACCACTTGTGAAAAGTCTATCCCCGTCACCGAGATTTTGAGTGTTTGTCAAAATAATGAATTTGATGTTTTTTTTTTTAATTTTTAATTTTATTTATTAGATTTATAACTCATATAATTTTAAATATATAATTGTAAAAAAAAAAAGGAAAAATATATATTAATATTAAATTTTTTACATCAAATCAAAATTTTAAAAAAAAAAATGACAAAAATAATTATAACGTATCTATTAATCCAAACATGTATCAATAACATTTTAATTCTCACATTAACTACAATCTCCAAGTATAATTTTTGAATATCATCTTATTATTATTTTTTGTTGAAAAATCACAGATAATCTAATCAAAATCAGAATTCTTTAATATATATATATATATATATATATATATATATATATATATATATATATATATATATATATATATATATATATATATATATATATATATATATATATATATATATATATATATATATATTAAAGAATTAATATTTCTAAAAAATTAGTGTTCCACGTCATCGCTCCTCCCAAACATTCTTCGAGACTCTCCTGATCATATGTAGTGACAATTCTCTTTTAATAAAAAGAAAATAAGATACATTTTTAGTTGTGTTAATTGATGGATGTATTAATTTTACTAGTGGAGTATGTTTTAAAAATAAAAATATTATGAAAGTGTTACGGAATTAACAAGAGAAAAAAGGTAGAATATTTTTTCATTTTGTTTTTTTTATTGGCAAGTCAAACGCTATCCAATTTGTGGTATATGCTACTTTTGTTGAAGAGAAATATGATCAATCATGCTTTACTTATTATACAGATTAAGATAAATTATAGAATGATGAAAAAATAGCTGTTGATTATTTAATAATATATGACACGTGATCAATTAAAATATACAATAAATATTAACGGGAGCTCTTAGAGCATTTACATCCATACTACTCATATTAATAGTATAAGTGGGTCTCATCTAATATAATATATTACTTTACACTTCTCAATTATTTAAACCACTTAATTATATTTTCTAAATATCCATATTACTTACTTAAAACTCTAACATGGGTCCCACAAAATTAATCCAACAGTAACATGTTATTTGAAAATTTAATCCAACAGCTATACATGCTACAAGCTAATATATTTATTAAAAGCTACGATCCCTTTTTTGGATACGGTGCCAATTAATACTATTATCATTTGTCTTCTATTATCAATACTACTCTGACTACAGTAGTACACATAGACATAAGCCACAACGATATTTATGCTCTTAAGGTGTTGGTTGGGGAATTTTGTTTTGACAATTTAGAGAAAAAGATAATTATTGTTTTATTAATTTAGGGAAAAAATTATTATATAAAAGTATAAATTGTCTTAAAATATCAATAAATCATTAATATTATTATTTTTATTATAGTTTTTAATGTTTGTCTTGTTTATTTTATTAAATTATTTTAATTTATTTTCTATATTATTAAATAAAAAATTTGTAAAATAATTTACAATTTTTATTTTAATACAAAATTAATTATTTTAAATATATAAAAAAGTTAAAAACAATATACGATAAATGAAGTGTAAAAAACTCTCAAGTCTATGTCCAATACAACAATTATATACAATATCTTAAAGAACATGAAGGTTCTCGTTAAGACGTGTTGTATGTTGTTTTTCTTGTTATTCTTGTTGTTACTTCTTTTGAATCTTTAGCTCCTTATATAGAGGAAACAAAAAGACACGTTGAAAGTTTTTTGCACAAGTGTCTTTGCTGAAGAAGCAGTTTCTAAGAGAGAGACGTTGGAGTTGGTACGATGAGGATGTTCATCTTCTGAATAATCTCTTTATCCTTTGTGTCTTTCTCAAGTAAAATGTTCATAAGCATGAAGTGGTAGACTCAAGAAATCACATCATTCCGCCTTGAGTCTCGTGCTAAAACCTCTATTTAAATTTCTCCATAATTATAGTCGTTGACAAGATGGGGGCTTTTTTTACATAGCGTACGGACAAAAGAACTTTGTACTATATTTACAGCAGAGCACTTGAAGTTCTGCTTGAATTAATAGAGACAAAATCAATATTGCAACTGAGTTTCTATTTGATCATCAGAAGTTGAGAACATATGACTCTTCAAGCTCTATTAGAAATTCAGATTCTGATCCTTTGGAATCTAAATTTCATTTTTCTTCTTTACAAGCTAATTAACTGGGTAAGAATCAAGGTAATGACTAGCTTTAATGAACATGCACACTTAATCAAACATTAGTATATTCTTTTGTTCTTTAAGTACTTTTGTTATTATCAAAATCTACGGAGTATGAGCATGAACAATTTTTGTTCCAACAATCTCCCGTTTTTCAATGATGACAAACATAAGTATTTAAAAATAATTGGTTGGCTAGTTTCAATAATTTGACAATATCAGAGTCTGAGGTTTGTAAGCCCTTCCTGAGTCTAGCAATTCATAGATTGAGGTTTGTAAACTCCACCTAAGTCTTATCCAAAATATTTAAATCAGTTTTAGTAACTTGACAACATCATAGCATGAGGTTTGTAAGATCTATTTGATTCTAACAGTTCATAGGTTGAGTTTTGTAAGCTCCCGCTAAATCATATCCAAGTTATTAAACTTTATTTTAAAAATAATCAGCAAAGTAACTTTTGCAACTTCAAAGTCTGAGGTTTGTAAGCTCTCTCTAAGTCTAATAAAACATAGATTGAGTTTTGTAAGCTCCCCCTTAGTCCTATCCGAGTTAATAATTTTTTATTTAAAAAAGTCATTAAACACATGTTCACAAGTTGATTGAAGTGGGTTCTAAACTTTAGCACATAGCATAAGTTTATTAATTAAAAATAAACCTTAACACATAGCATACGTTTATTCAATTAGAAATAAACTTTAGCGCATAGCATAAGTTTATTAATTAAAAATAAAGTTTAGCACATAGCATAAATTTATTCAATTGAGTTCAGGATCTTGATAAAACCATACACAATAATTTTATCATACTTTTTAAATACTTCAATATTTTCCCCCTTTTGTCATCAACAAAAAGTAAATAAATAGAGTAGAGAGAGAAAAAGATATTGAGCAATAATCCATTTATATTTCAGCTTCCAAAACACTAAAGAGACCAAAGAAAAAATTATCCATTATTATTTCTTTAGAAGCAAATTAATAACTTGTCATCTTTCAAAAAATGGAACACGCAATCATGATTAATCTTCCAACGGGCTATTATAAAAGCAGACCCTCGTAGTTGCAAAGCACACAAATCATATTTTAAGTTCATCTAAGTCAATAAGAATGAGTACTTTAGACAAAGGTGGTAAGATCATCATCACTCTTGAAATTACTGTGGTCAGAGAGGCCATAGCAGTCACGCAGAGCGTTGAGCAGCGATAAGAGGATTCCAACCCTCTTGAACGATGTATAAATTTTGAGACCTTCAAGCCTGAGGAGGCACTAGGGACATCAAGAAAGAGGAAGTCAAGGAAGAAGAAGACCTCCACATATGAAGACTATTCAGATTCATATGAAGATGGTGTCTTTTATGATTCAGATGATGATGATGAGCATGATTACAGCTGGAGAAACTTTTGCAAAGCCAAATGTGGTAGATATTCAGCATTATGTGTTGTATCTTTTCCTTTTTGAATGTAATTACCCTTTTTAAAATAAATGAGATTTTAATCCTTTTTTTGTTAACGCGTGTTTTACTTTATTTTCAATAATGTATGGGAAAATAAATTCTAAGTAAATATGATAAAAATCTATTTTAACTCATGACATATAATCAGATTATGACTAAGAATAAATGCAACTTCTTAATCCAGTCAAACTGATTGTCATAACTAGAGCACAGACACAAGAACCTAAGCATAGTGGTTGAAAAGGGTTATTGGAATAGCTTGTTTTCAAAAACTGATTGGATATTACTGAATAAGAATGACAATATGTTATGTTGAGCATGCTTATAAAACAAGTTCATCATAGCATAAGGACACGTTGAAAATATTAACCCCCTTTTTAAATAAAAAAGAGTAAGCCAAATCAAGAAGAAGAGAATGAACAAATAACAACTCTTCATCAGAAGCGGGTCAAGGAATATGGATCAAGTGAAGTTGTTCATAAGCTAGAGACAACTGAGAGCGTTAGAAAAAATGAGAATACTACTCAGGAAAACCAGAAAAGAAGAATCAGACGAAAACTTTTTCAAGAAGAGGACTCAGAAGAAGATGAATGAAAGTCCTACTTTATGTTTGATAACTGGGAAAGGGATTAGCCATTGAAGGATATCTAAGCATAAAGGAGATGTAATCTTTTTAAGGAGATGCTAGACAGTTTGTTTCTTACTTGTAATAGACTTAGTTTGAGATATAGACATTATATTATCTTTAACCATGATAGATATAATTCCAGGACAAGTTAACCAAGGTTTTAATTTACTGGAAATTAAATATTTTAAACCCATTCACTCTATCAGAGTTTAACAATAAATCCCAGAGTTTCAGGGACTGAAAAAATCTCGAGGTTTCCAGATATCATAGGCCTCTAATGACTTTTTGATATGGTTACCTCTTATCATATTCATAAATTGATACTTCACTCAGAATCAAGAATTAATCTTTGACAAACACCATATTTAGATTCTTTTTTATAAAATTATATCTCTCAATAGTAAGGGGTTTGGTAAATATAGCATCCCACTGATGATTAGTGTCAATGAAATGAATATCTATAATAGCTTTCTGAAAATAATCTCTAATAAAGTGATGTTTAATCTCAATATGCTTGGTTCTAGAATGTTGAACTATATTTTTTGTTAGACAAATGGCAGCAGTATTATCACAAAAAATAGGTATATTGTTAATATAGATATGATAATCTTCTAGTTGATATTTCATCTATAGTAATTATGTACAACGGTTATCAGTCGTGAAGGAAAATCGCGATCAAAAGCGCAGCGGAATTTAAAATTTTCCTTTAGCGATCCTTACGAATGAGCATGGTCAGTGATAGAAATATTTACCTCTTGTGGCGATTCAGACCTTTGATGTCGTGATCACGAGCGTTGATGAAGAACAACGCCTCTACTCACTCCACACGAACAGATCGCTTCCGGTCACAGTGCTAGCTGATCACGAACGGAAACCTTGAGTGAGAGAGAGAATCAAAAAAGAAATTGCATCAAGTGAAATTGCTTCATCACAAGGGATCTATTTATAGAATCACTCGTATGGGCTACAAGCTAAAAGCCCAATTAAGGCTATAAGCTAAAAGCCCAATTAAGCTTATGGACATCATACCTTATGATGTACCATATATCACTTATCCACGTGGTACCTTACCACTTTCCGTATTACACTTAAGTGCACCGTACCTTACGGTGTTCCTTATTTATTCTATCTCTCATCAACCTGTCCTTATGTGTGTGACCCTGTAGGTTTTCGCGACGTTGGCAATTATGTTAAATCACACATTTAATATAATAAACAGTGAGCGGTATCTAGCAACACATCACTGTTACCCAAGTCACGAAAATGTCATGTGATCTGACCAAACCTTTTCCATGATAATATTTGTGTTGTACAATTACCCTTTTGCCCTCATGTCTATATTGAACACAAGGCATACACTGTGTCACCCTTGTCCAGTTCAATATTGGGCCCTTAGACATTTATCCTGTTATGCAGGATGAGAAAATTCCATCTAGGTCACTCATGTACCTTAGCATGCTTCGTGAAGTACCCATCAACCGTCTTTATAGTCATCCAGTTACGGATGACGTTTGATCAGCAATAAAGTACTTGACTCTACATCTAGGGTCCATAGTGGTTTCAGGTCGAAGGGTGGTATACACCATTATCATCATGAGAATAACTTATGACACTTTGCATAACATTCTATGTAGTATTCTCATAGCGGGTCAATCCAGTATAAATATTACTCCTAATATTCATACCTATGTCAAGACTTGATAACTCCTTATCTATGATCCATGAGATGTGATCATCAATCTATCTTCATAATAATCTTAATGCTTTAATGTTATCCCACTTCACATTAAAGCTTGACTACGGATACTTTAAGAATAATGTCTTATGTTTAATGGGATCTCATGATTAAGTCACACTTAACATTTCATTAAACCAATAAACCATTCTAGGGACTTTATTATTTTGGAAAGCAAACATAATAAATAAATGCCTTTTATTATTAATAAATAATTCGATACAAGTACCAAAAGTATTGGCCTCTAGGGCTTACACCAACAAGTTGAGATGTATTATGCTTTTACTGTAGACAATTCAATAGTTGCATGTCTTTTACTGGCCCAGGATATTAGGTTTTCACCAATGAATTGACAATTACAACTAGTGGATTTTCTCAATTCTATCACCAACATAATCAGCATCACAAAGTCCAACTAGCTTATAATCCATGGATATTTTGTAAAGAAGACTCATATTTGATGTTCCTTTCATATACCTAAAGATTATCTTAACAATAGTTAAGCGAGCTTCTCTAGGATCTGATTGAAATCTTGCATTCAAACATACATTGTACAAAATATCAGGCCTAGAAGAAGTGAGGTAAAGTAATGAGCCAATCATACCTCGATAAAGCTTATTATCTACCTTTGATTTATTTTCTTTATTCATATTGCAAGTAGGACGCATAGGAGTTTCCATAATCTTGCAGTCTTCAAGATTAAACTTCTACATAAGCTCATTTGTGTACTTAGATTTATGAACATAAGTTCCATCTTTTCATTGATTAATTTTAATCCTAAGGAAGAACCTTAATTCTCCCATCATTCTCATCTCAAATTCAACCTGCATGGTCTCAGAAAATTTCTTGCAAAGAGAAACATTAGTAGAACCAAAGACTATATCATCAACATAGATTTGGACTATTAAGATATCCTTATTTAGAGTTTTTCTGAATAATTTAGTGTCAACCTGACCTTTTTGAAAGTCATTCTTTATTAAGAATTTTCTCAATGTCTCATACCAAGATCTTGAGGCTTGTTTGAGTCCATGGAGTGATTTCTTTAGCTTAAAAAACAAAATCTAGGTGGACAAAATCCTCAAATCCATGAGGTTGTTTGACATACACTTCTTCAGAAATGACCCCATTTAAGAAGGCACTCTTAACATCCATTTAATATAAATATTATTATGATTAATAACATAGAAGATAAGAAGTCTAATTGCATTTAACCTTGCAGCTGGTGCAAAGGTTTCAGAGAAATCTATACCTTCCTGCTGACTATAGCCTTGAGCTACCAGTCTAGCTTTATTTCTTACTACATCTCATTGTTCATTAAGATTTTTTCTGAAAACCTATTTTGTTCCAGTAATGTTTCTTTGATTAGGCCTAGGGACCATATTCCAAACATCATTTCTTTAGAATGAGTTCAGTTCCTTTTGCATAGTTACAATCCACCCATTATCTGACAAGGCTTCATCAATAGAAGTTGGCTCAATCAAGGAGATAAACACTATCATAGAATTTTTATTTCTGAAGACATGTCTAGTTTTTAAGGGCTCATCTTTGTTTCCGATGATTAGTTCTTCTAGATGAGAAGCTTTATACTTGAAGGATGTTTTGGGGAGAATAGATATTTCTGAACCATCTAGGGCTTATTTAGAATTTGCATCTTTTGGACCAACTTTAGAAATTGGGTCAGATTCTAGTATATTGTTATATGAGCCAGCAATTTATAAATTCCTAGCTTCTGAAGGCCCATCTTCTAGATATCTTTCAGAAACCTGCATATTTGCAAGACTTTCAATAAGCTCTGGTATTTCATAGTCAAGCTCTTTATCATCAAATTTTACATATATAGAATCTTCGACCATTCTGGTTTTAGAGTTATACACTCTATATTCTTTAGAGCATTTAGAGTATCCTAAGAAGGTACCCTTCTGAGCCTTAGCATCAAATTTCTTCAGATAATCTTTTATGTTTAAAATGTAACAAGTACAACCAAACTGATGGAAATAAGATATGCTTGGTTTTCTTCCTTTAAATAACTCATATGATGTTTTGTTCAAAAATGGTTTTATGTAGATCTGATTCTGAACATAACAAGAGGTATTAACAACTTTTGCCCATAAGTATTTTGGAAAATGTTTTTCATGGATCATGGTTCTAGCTATTTCTTGTAGAGATGTGTTCTTTCTCTCTACAACCCCATTTTGTTGTAGAGTTCTAGGAGAAGAGAATTTGTGGATAATTTCATGTTTTTCACAAAAGGTTTCAAATGGCTCATTTTTAAACTCTCCATCATGATCACTCTGACTTTTAAGATTTTTAGTTCCTTTCAGACTGTATTTGTATGCAAAATATGTTAAACACTCCATATGACTCATCTTTAGATCTAAGGAATTTAACCCAAGTTCATCTACTGTAATCATCAACAATGACTAACTCATATTTCTTTCCATTGATTGAGGCAGTCTCAACAGGACCAAACAAATCAATGTGAAATAATCTAAGGGTCTAGAGGTAGAGACCATGTTTTTATATTTAAAAGAAGGTTTTGCTAATCTTTCCTACTTGACATACTCTACAAAGAGCACCTGAGTGATAATCAAGATCAGACAACCCTTTAACAAGTTTCTTTTTGCAAAGTTTAGAGATTAATCTCTAGTTAGCTTGACCTAACCTTCTGTGCCAGATCCATTTCTCATCATTCACGAATATTAGGAAGACTATATTTTGGTTAGTTAGTTCAGAAAGGTTAACTTTGTAAACATTTTCTTTCCTCTTCCCTTTGAATAAAACAGATTTTTCAGATTTATTGATGAATGGGCAAATGTTCTTATTAAACAAGACATCATAACCACTGTCATAGAGTTGACTGATGCTCAGTAGGTTAAGCTTGAATCCATCAACAAGACAAACATTATTAACAGAGATAAGAGAATTACCAATTGTACATATACCAATGATCTTCCCTTTATGTCTTTCTCCAAAACCCCACACTTCCTTCCTCTTTTAGAGTTAGGATTTGGAGCATTTGCTTTTCTCCTGCTATATGTCGTTAGTAGAAACTATTCAAGTACCATGACTATTGTTTTACTTCTCCTTTTAAGCATATTTGTTACAAATACAATCTCATATTTAGGTACCCATATTTTTATGGGTCCTTTAAGGTTAGTTCTAACATGATTTCTCTTGTATTGTGCTTTTGCATGATATTAATGCCTAGACTCAGTCCAGGATTTTGGTTTAAAAAAGTTGTCTTGGATGAGTCTTAACAAAGGTTTCTGGACCCTTTAGAATATTTGGTCCATAGGTCCTTTGTTTTGGTTTCTTCAGAAACTTTGACTTGGAGGTCATTTGTTCTGAATGTCTCAGAACTTGTGACTTTTGAACCTTAGGTTCTGGTAAGATTTGAACCTTTTATTTCTAAACTATAGTAACTGAGATCCTCATTAAATTTTACTTTGAGGTCTCTGGTGCAAATTTATCTTTTGAATCACAAATCTTGGGTTCTGATTGGTCAGATTCTTACCCTTATTAGAAGCAGGCACAAAATAAGATTTTAACACTGTTTGAGCACTGCTTGAAAAAGAAGGATCTAAGGGTTCTTTAAGAGCTGAACTCTAGAGAAATATCCATTATAACCTAGACCTTCTTCTTTTATCTTACTTACTCCATAGAACATGGAATCAAGTTTAGCTATTTTAAGACCTGTTGTGATAAAGTTTTGAAGAGCGATCTCATTCTCATCTATAGATTTATTATAAGCTTTATCTAAGAGAGCGTTATGTTCCTTTTCAAGAGATTCAAATTTGTCTTGAGACATTTTTAATTCCTCTTTCAAAATATTATTATATCTCTTTAAGATTTCCATGTGTCTTACTTTGTCTTTGCAATGACTCATGAGGTCTTGAATGAAGGAAATAAGATCAAAACGAGATAAGTTAGAAAATACCTTATTTTCTTCGTCTGATACTGATCCACAACAAGATTCAAATTCTGCATCAAATGATGTGAGAGCCATCAACTCTAGATTTGATTCTCCTTTATCTTTGTTAGAACTTCCTTCATTATCAAGTTCATCCCATGTTTCCACGAGACTCTTCTTGATTCTATTTCTGAAGTTGTCCTTCCTGAAGCTTCCTTTATTTGACTTGTCCTTCTGTAGATTAGGACAATCAGATTTGAAGTGACCAGGTTTATTGCAGTTGTACTAGAACTTTTGGTCATCTTTTTTGTCTCTAGAACTAGAGCCTTTAAATCCATTGCTTCTACTGGAGAATCTCTTGTTCCTTCTGGCCATTTGTTGAAACTTTTTAATGATAACAGTTATTTCTTCATCATCATAGTTATCATCAGAAGATTCTTCTAATCTACCAATTTTTTAAGATCTGTGAGTTTTACTGCCAGACTTCTCAGCAACAAATTTTAAAGACATTGATTTGGACATATTCATAGGCTCATCTTTATTCAGTTCCATTTCATGGCTCTGAAGGTTGCTTATCATACTTTCAAGACTTAAAGTATTCAGTTTTTTAACTTCCTAAATAGTCGTTACTTTAGATATGAACCTTACAGGAAGACTCCTTAGAATCTTCTTGACATGATCTGTTGAAGTATAACTCTTGTTCAAAACTTAAAGGCCTAATACAAGAACTTGAAACCTAGAGAATATGATTTCAATGTCTTCACCATCCTTCGTTTTGAAGAGTTCATATTGGTGAACCAGAAGGTTGGCCTTAGCCTCTTTCACTTGCTGGTTACCTTCACAGGTAGCACATAATAAATCAAAGATTATATTTGTCATTGACTTATATATGATTTTTATGTACTTAGAGTAAGGTAGAGCATCAACAATAATACCTCTTACTCTGTGGTATTTCCTGTTCACTTTATTTTGAGCTAGTGTGAGAACTTTTCTATCAGCAACCATGCCCACATAATTCACTTCAAATCTAATTCCATCCTCAAGGATGTCCCATAACTCATCATCAAGGCCAATGATGTAAGTGTACATTTTACTCTTCCACCATTTAAAGTAAGTAGAGTCACCATTGAACGCGGGTGGTTTAGAATAATAATGACTCTTTTCATGAGCACTATAATCATGTGGAATACTAGTGCCAGTAACATGACTATCACCAGTATCTCCCAGCTAAAATATGATTTTCTCTTCAGGATCTTTTTCTATACCAATGTTAAGTGTTAAGCAAAAACCTTTCTCTGATGCCAACTGAAGGTGAGAAAATACACAAGAGGGGGGTGAATTGTGTATCAGATACCTTATGATTTTTCAAAAGACCAGCTTATGAAACTGGCCAAGTTAAGATTCTAAGCTAGAGTATACAACAACAAAATATTTAAAATGCAGAAGCAATAAGTATATCACACATAAAGAGTAGTCTAGTCCCCTTGCCACACAAGAACTTTTTACTATAATCAGAATCTGATTACAATTCTCTTAGACACACTTGTATAATACTTCCTACTTATTCTCACCAGAAAGAGACTTCTAGCCTAAACCAAATGTTCAAGACTTCCTTACTCAATTACATTAGAAACATTACTACAAAAAGCTCGTGTCACGTCGAACGCGAAATGCATTTTACCTCGCATTTGAAGCAAGGTAAATAAGATCGTCATGAAAAGTAAAGACTTATCACCTCGGTGTTTAAAACACCAAGGGGTATTTTAATAGTGCATGGGTTCAATCCACACTATCTTTATTTTTATTATTTACAATTATAGCGCTTCAAGTATCTCAAATTATTAATAAAACCGAGGGGTAAGTGTGATCGGTGGAAATAGAACTGACTGTTTTTAGCTGGATCGCGTATGTCGCGGTAAGCAAGAGTCGCCGCCGTCTTTTATATTCTCCAACATGGAAAGGACAAAAGCACAGCAAAATTCCTTATTGAGAATGTTTCTCGGTTCGGGAGGTAGATTTATAGAAAGGGAAGGTGTTAGCACCCTTTCTATCTGTGGTTATCCACGGGCTCTTAGGTACTTGCTCTTATGTTTTCAAAATGTTTGCTTTTCAAATGTGTGTGGGTTTTGAAAAAAAAGTTTCATTGAAAGATTTCTGAGTGACTCTTGTATCTGTCCTCAAGAGTGTTTGAAAAATTTGTTTTGAAAGATTTTGAAAGTGTCAGTGTGAAAAGATTGTTTTGTTTGTTTTTTAGAGAGCAAGTACCCATGAGTCATCTACCTACCCTAAGGAATTAGGCTGTGTAAGAGTCCCTAAGGTAGTGCCATCCCACCATTGAGAGGTAGGTAGCACCACCGTTGGAGGTGTTCGGGTCAATTTGATTGTAGGGACAGTGTGGTCACCGAAGCAATAGTAGGACACCTTAGAAGTAACCCTAATGTCCTAGATCCTTTTTAATCCGAGGCAACCATTTCGAGGCAACTGGATCTTAGACATAAGGGCGACTGCTAAAACACCCTATACTTGACGACCACTTTCGAGGCAACGAGTGAGGCGTACCCTAGAAGTGGTGTGTGCATTGTGTGTTGTTTTCATGTTAACATTTATCTTGGATCATGCAATTGTTAGCTACGAGTCGTTTTTACTTATCATACATTCTTTCATGCAATTTAGCAGTTAGGAGTGCGGAAAATAAAATACGGAAAGGTAAAAGCTACGCTATTACAAGGCGCGGGTCTATACATCGCCAAAAAACAAAGACCCGTTTTTGATAAAGATGCGGAAAGTAAAGAAAGCGGTAAACCTAATTACTATTACATCCTTGGAAACAGTTACATAATAACCGAAATATAAAAATAACGTGCGGAAGAATTAAAATCAAGACGTCCTAGGGTTTTTGACCCTTTTGAGAAATTAAGAGTTTTTTGTCCTTTGCTTGAAATTAAATTAAAATTAAACCTAATTATTTAATTAATTATTTACAAGATATTTTTTTTTGTGTTTTTTGTATTTAATGAAAATAAAGAAATTAAAATCAAAAGAAAACCCTAGTTCTAAGTTTATTTTAATTATTAATGAAAATATTAAAGTTAACCTAATTAATTAATTTACATGTTATTTACAAAAATAATAGTAATTAATAAGTAGTGATAATAAGAAAATGATTAAAAAAAAGATCAAAACCTAATTCTATGCAATTTTTATTTATTAAGAAAAAGGATTAAAATTTAAACCTAAATTAAACTAAGTTAGTTATTAGTATTTATTTACAAAAATTAGTTAATGGTGAAATTAATAAATAATTAAAATATTTACAATTTTGATTTTCTGATTTTTATTAGGAAAAATTAATTTATGGTGAATTAATAATAATAATTAAAACAATTAAAAGAATTTAAAAGAAAAGAAAATAAAATTAATTATGCAAACCAAGGGGGTAGGTTGGCCCAAGTGGAGGTGAAATGCTGGAATTCAGGCCCAAGAAGCACAAAGCCTCGTTGACTTTTCCTGATCATGCGCTTGCTGGCTGACTAGGGCATAGAGTGTTCATCACCTCCTGGCCTTCAGATTGTTGATCAAGGCCACTTGGCAAACTGATGCATGAGGCTTATGGTGGAACATTTGAGAGGCGCTGCATTGGAATGCTTTAAGAAAAATATGAAGAAATATATGGGGGGACCTGGGAATCGAACCCAGGTCCCAGTGCTCCTTGCCTTTGTGCCTTTGCCAACTGGACTACCATGCGCGTTTGTAATATAAATGGACAACAATTATTATATAAAAAAAACAAACATTATGATAATCAAACAAAATAACGCGCGCTGATTTGAACGTCCCAACCATATGTTGCCACGCATTGTCTTCTTCAGCTTTCCTGCAAAAATAAAGAACAAGTAGCGGGGGTTTTTAACCCCCACTAACTACAGCCACGAATAATAACGATTAGAGTTAGGGTTGATATAAATTGAGCGCGAGGATGGGGTTGAATTCGTCCGGCCTTGACGAATTCAACCATAGTCATGATATGGTCCAATTTTTACTTATGCATAAAGCCCTAATTGAGAGCTTCAGAAACCCTAGATTTCGTCCATGGTGGATTTCGATTCAGGCAGTTTCAACACAATTAAACTATCCCATTAGCTTCAGAATGTTCCTAACAACACAAACCAATCAAAAAAATGGATTAAAAGCGCATGAATCATGTTATGCAATTTTGGAAATATATTCAAACCGTGGGACTCGTGTTCTTTGATTCTTCGCGTGTTAGGACTGGTTTTTGATGGCAATGGCTTTCTGGAGACTCAGGCAATATGTTTGAATCAAAAAGAAGCTTTGAATTGCGCTGCAAATAGGAATTCAGTTTCACCTTTTTCTTCAATTTTTTGCAATTTGGTTATGGAGTTCTATGGCAGCTTTTTTTGTGTCCAAGCATAGGGTTGGCTTCAGCATATGTATGTGAAGAGAATTAGGTTAAAACCTTGGCCCAAAAGTCCATGAAATTATGTTTTCAATATTTGATTTTTATCAAATCTTTTCCAACTTTTTTGATTGCCAAAACTTGCCAAACATTGATGATTTTTCCTTTTTGATTGAGAAACGAGTTTGCCAGCTTGCCCTGATCTGATTTGCTTCACAAAAGATCCAAAAACCATATCTTTTTAATTTTCCTATAATTAAAACCAATTAAATGAATTAATATTAATATAAATTCAATTAATTAATTAAAAATAAGAAAGTAAATCATTTTAAGTTCAATGGGTCGTGCATAGGCTTTGGGTAAAGTTTCAAGAAGGAATTTGAGGCCCATTAGCAAAAATGAAGTGTTTTAGGCAAAGTTGACTTTTGAAAGTTCCCAAAAATTTCCCAACTTCTCCAATGCATATCTTGCTCAATTTTGAAGCTATGAACATGTTCTTGGACATTTTGGAAAGGTCTTGAAGTACTCTAACCAATGCCTTTGGTCCCATGTCATTTTGATTTACCAATCTCAGGTTATGGTCTTTGACTTAAAGTGCCTTTTTGTTGACTTTTGAAAATGACCTATAATGTTGAAATTGATAACTTTTTGTGAGAGCATTTCTTGGACTTGGAATGTGAAGATGAGTTGTAGGAAATGTCATTCCCTTAAAAATGAGCATTGGATGGGATTTTTCTGATGAACCATGAAAAAGTTATGCCTTGGTCAATTTGCAGTTGACTTTTCAGCTGTCCAAAATAGAAACTTTTGACACCTTGATGATTTTTGAGCCATGCTTATGGAGTCATGATCAAGAATTGATCAAATGATGATTGTGGCTTCAAAATAAGATGTTGACCAAAAATTTTGACTTTTGACTGTCAAATGACCATTTTACCCCTACAGTTGACTGTGGAGCAATTAGGGTTTTTGACTGTGCAACTTGATGTTGTGAGTCTTGAAACTTGACATGTAGATGTTTGACAATGTATATAGGCATATGGGACTTGATTGGATCCTTGAAAACCTCAATTTCTTTGCAAGAACCAAAACCCTAATTTTGACTGTGTTTGGAGGCAATTAGACTGTGCAACCCTTGAGATATTTTGAACCATTTGGAGATTGATCTTGACAAATCTTGAAGAATATGGGAGGGAAAATTTTGGGGTACAACAGTTGCCCCTGTTCAATCTTCTTAGACCTGAGGATGTAGATTGGCTGGCGTGCCTTTCGTAATCCGAAGGTGCAAGATGATTGAACACTAAAGTGCCCAGAAATTTGCACTCGCATAATAGAGTGTCAGCAGCGTGATGGCGGGAATGGGCTCATAGATGCCATTTGGAGAGATGATGGATAGGAGGATGGGCTTATAGATGCCATCTGGAGACTGTTGGTATGTGGATGGGCTTATAGATGCCATCTAGGTGTCGATCGCGTAAGAGATTCCTTAGCGAGAACTTGCGTACCTGAGAAAGAAAAATAATTATCTGGCCTGTTACAGGGGTTGATCTTCAAACTCTTTATGTAGATATGCCCCGGCTGGATAAAGGAATCGAATCTTCAAACTCTTCATGTAGATATGCCCTGGCTGGATACAGGTATCGAATCTCTAAACTCTTCATGTAGATATGCCCTGGCTGGATACAGGTATCGAGTCTACAATCAGTTACTCACAGATGTGCCCTGGCTAGATACAGGAATCGAATCTGGAGTTAGTCGTCAACATATATGCCCTGGCTGGATACAGGAATCGAATCTTCAAACTCTTCAGACATGCCCTGGCTGGATACAGGAATCGAGTCCGGAATTAGTCGTCAACAGATATGCCCTGGCTAGATACAGGAATCGAATCTTCAAACTCTTCAGACGTGCCCTGGCTGGATACAGGAATCGAGTCCAGAATTAGTCGTCAACAGATATGCCCTGGCTGGATACAGGAATCGAATCTTCAAACTCTTCAGACGTGCCCTGGCTGGATACAGGAATCGAGTCCAGAATTAGTCGTCAACAGATATGCCCTGGATGGATACAGGAATCGAATCTTCAAACTCTTCAGACGTGCCCTGGCTGGATACAGGAATCGAGTCCGGAATTAGTCGTCAACAGATATGCCCTGGCTGGATACAGGAATCGAATCTTCAAACTCTTCACACGTGCCCTGGCTGGATACAGGAATCGAGTCCGGAGTTAGTCGTCAACAGATATGCCCTGGCTGGATACAGGAATTGAATCTTCAAACTCTTCAGACGTGCCCTGGCTGGATACAGGAATCGAGTCCAGAATTAGTCGTCAATAGATATGCCCTGGCTGGATATAGGAATCGAATCTTCAAACTCTTCAGACGTGCCCTGGCTGGATACAGGAATTGAGTCCAGAATTAGTCGTCAACAGATATGCCCTGGCTAGATACAGGAATCGAATCTTCAAACTCTTCAGACGTGCCCTGGATGGATACAGGAATCGAGTCTGGAATTAGTCGTCAACAGATATACCCTGGCTGGATACAGGAATCGAATCTTCAAACTCTTCAGACGTGCCCTGGCTGGATACAGGAATCGAGTCCGGAATTAGTCGTCATCAGATATGCCCTGGCTGGATACAGGAATCGAATCTTCAAACTCTTCATACGTTCCCTGGATGGATACAGGAATCGAGTCCGGAATTAGTCGTCAACAGATATGCCCTAGCTGGATACAGGAATCGAATCTTCAAACTCTTCAGACGTGCCCTGGCTGGATATAGGAATCGAGTCCGGAATTAGTCGTCAACAGATATGCCCTGGCTGGATACAGGAATCGAATCTTCAAACTCTTCAGACGTGCCCTGGCTGGATACAGGAATCGAGTCCGGAATTAGTCGTCAACAGATATGCCCTGGCTGGATACAGGAATCGAATCTTCAAACTCTTCAGACGTGCCCTGGCTGGATAAAGGAATCGTGTCCGGAATTAGTCGTCAACAGATATGCCCTGGCTGGATACAATAATCGAATCTTCAAACTCTTCGGACGTGCCCTGGCTGGATACAGGAATCGAGTTCGGAATTAGTCGTCAACAGATATACCCTGGCTGGTTACAGGAATCAAATCTGGAATTTGTGACAGTTGATAGTAATCATCTTTGTATTGACCTTTATTCCTGAAAAGGCGAAACGTTAGTTGTATGCAATGTCATGATGTATGAAATGCGTGATGTTCTCAAAATAAATGAGATTGTATGTTCATGATGCGTATGTGCATGCTATAATGTATGAAAATGTGATGTTTATGAGTGTATTTTTGTCTAGGAACATAAATCCTTGACGGATGCCGGGAAGTCAAATCTTGGGCTGATGTTGAAGAGTAGGGTTCTTCGTCTCCGCTGGGGATGATTGTTGCGAGAATAAACCCGTAGGAGAAGATGACTCTGTTGAGGAGTAAACTTGTTGAGGAGATCACTCTGCGGGGAATTACTCTGTGGGAAGAGAGGTACTTTGCTGAGATGTTGATGATAACTCCGCTGGGGATACCATTGATGAGTTATGTTGGGGATTTGATGAACTCCGCTGGGGGATAGGAAGAACTTTGCCGAGGACGATCTTTCCGTGGTAGTTAGTTGAGGATAACCCAGTTATAAGCTCTGGTGGGGAATAACCTTTGAATATGGTCGGGGAGAGACGTATGTACTCTGCAGGTGATAAGCTTCTAGAATCTACTGGGGATAAGCTTCCTACTGGGGAGATAGATTCAACATTCCTGGGGAAACTTTTGAACTGTACTGGGGAAGTGGCTCCACTGGGGTGTCTGTATTCCGCCGGGGAACAATCTTAGATCCAGATTGCCGGGGATGCTTGTTAGGAATGTCTGTATACTTCACTGGGGAATATTGAGATCTTCTGGGGGATAATCCAACTTCCTTGAGGCTGACAGTAGACTAACTCTGCTTGGGGAGAGTATCACTGACTTGCTGAAGATACTGTGCCTTGTCAGGGCTGATTGGAGACCAACTCTGCTTGGGGAAAATTGTTGAATCTTGTCTTACTCGGCAAGGAGTGAAGGTATCTGGGTTACATTCTTCAGCCGAACTTACCTTAGTACCTTGGTGGACAGAGCAACTAGATCGCTTAGACAACTCATTATTGCCCCTGTTTCTAATGTCACCTGTAATTAGTCCTTTGTTTCGCATGCAAATATTTATGAGTTAGCAATTAGTGTCAAATGCATATATCAAAAATGAACATTGGACGTTCTTTGCAAAACAAAACAAAAAAAGGAAAAATAGTTGGCAATTTATTTGAAAAGTGAATTTGTATTGATTTTTTGGAATTTGCCTGAAAATAGGCGTTTATGTACAAGAGGTTGACGTCCTAGTAAGAGAGCGCCGCCGAACAACAGAGTTTATACAATTTTGTGAAAAGGAAAACAAAACAGCTATGTGAAAGGAATAATCCCACTGGGTTCCAACTCTGCTATCGCCTTTATGTCTTCAAGCGTCTCATCACTTGACTGCTTAGTTGAAGATGAAGCTGACTGATCGATGCTGTTTGAACCTGATAGTTGATACCAGATTCTGGATGCAAGGTGATCCAGTGAGACATAGTATTACGCTTTAATCCCTAACTTTTGCCTAGACCGCCCTTTCGGGTTTTCAGTCCACCGGGATACCCATTTTTGCCCAAGCCGCCTTTTCAGGTTTTCGACTTGCCGGGTGTACAGATTTTTTCATTTTTCATCCCTTATTTTTGCCCGAACCCTTTTGATTCGCCGGGAAGCCCTTATTTTTTCCTAGGTGTGTCAACCTAGCGGGTCTTTTATTCATGCGTAGTATCTTTTTACTATGTCTGCATTAGCAGGGTGAGGAAGGTCGTCACCATCCATGGTGGTTAGAATCATAGCTCCTCCTGAGAAGATATGTTTAACCACAAATGGCCCTTCGTACGTAGGGGTCCATTTTCCCCTGGGATCACTTTGAGGAAGAATGATGCGCTTGATTACCAGGTCCCCAACTTGATACTCTTGTGGTCTGACTTTCTTGTTGAATGCCCTGATCATCTGTTTTTGATACGTTTGACCATGACAAATAGTAGTGAGTCTCTTTTCGTCAATTAGGTTTAACTGATCAAGTTGAGTTTGGGTCCAGTCATCTTCGCTCAAGCCTGCATCCTTCATTATCCGGAGAGAGGGTATCTGGACTTCAATCGGCAAGACTGCCTCCATGCCATAGACCAAGGAAAAGGGAGTTGCCCCGGTTGACGTTCTTGCTGAGGTACGGTACCCATGAAGAGCAAACGGTAACATCTCGTGCCAATCTTTATAGGTCACTGTCATCTTCTGCACAATCTTTTTGATATTCTTATTAGCTGCTTCAACAGCCCCATTCATCTTCGGCCGATAAGGAGAAGAGTTGTGGTGCTGTATCTTGAATTGCTCGCAGAGCTCAGTGATCATCTTGTTATTAAGATTGGTACCATTGTCCGTAATGATCCTTTCCGGGACGCCGTATCGACAGATCAGGTTGTGTCGAATGAACCGTGCCACGACGTTCTTGGTTACGGTAGCGTATGAAGCTGCTTCAACCCACTTGGTAAAGTAATCGATCGCCACCAGGATGAAGCGATGCCCGTTGGATGCCGTAGGTTTAATCTCGCCGATCATATCAATTCCCCATATTGCAAAAGGCCAAGGTTCAGTCAAGACATTCAGAGGGACTGGGGGAACATGCACTTTATCAGCATAGATCTGGCACTTATGACATGTCCGAGAATGTTGGTAACAGTCGGCTTCCATTGTGGACCAGAAATATCCTGCCCGAAGGATTTTCTTTGCCATGGTGTGTCCACTGGAATGTGTTCCAAAGGTACCTTCATGTAGCTCTGCCATGATCCTTTCTTCTTCAGTCTTATCCACACAACACAACAACGTTGAATCATGGTTTCGCTTGAATAGAATGCCGTTGCTGAGGAAGAACTTTGCTTCGAACCTTCTCAGAAACTTCTTGTCATTGACAGATGCACCCTCGGGGTATTCTTGAGCTTCCAGATACCTCTTCACCTCATGATACCAATGTTTTTCAGTTACCTCTTCAGCCTCGAGATCACAGCAATATGCAGGTTCATCTAGTTTCCAGATAATGATCCGGGGAGCCTCGTTATCCCACTTGACTTTGAACATAGAAGACATCGTAGCCAACGCGTCCGCCAACTGATTCTCCTCTCTTGGGAAGTGTTCAAAAGTTATCTCTGAAATGGGGGATCAATGTCAACACACACTCTTTGTAAGGAATAAGGTTTGGGTGTTTCGTATCCCACTCGCCTTTGATCTGATTGATCACGAGAGCGGAATCTCCGAAGACACTCAGAAACTTGATCCTTAGGCCAATTGCAGCTTGAAGACCCATGATACACGCCTCATACTCCGCCATGTTGTTGGTGCAGTTGAAACATAGCCGGGCAGTAAGTGGAGTATGAGTGCCTTTGGGGGATATGATCACAGCGCCGATACCGTTACCCAAAGCATTGGAGGCTCCGTCAAAGTGCATGGACCATCGGGATCCTTCCTCAGGTCCTTCATCCGGTCCAGGTACTTCACAATCAGTCACTACCATGATGTTCTCGTCTGGGAATTCAAAGTTCATTGACTGGTAATCATCCACTGCCTGGTGTGCCAAATGGTCTGCCAACACACTTCCCTTGATTGCCTTCTGAGTCGTGTACTGGATGTCATGTTCCGTCAAGATCATCTACCATCTTGCTATTCTTCCGGACAAGGCGGGCTTTTCGAATATGTACTTGATTGGATCCATTTTAGAGATCAACAGAGTGGTGTGAGTCAGCATATACTATCTCAGGCGGCGAGCAGCCCATACCAAAGCGCAGCAAGTTTTCTCGAGCAGTGAGTATCGGGTCTCACAGTCGGTAAACTTTTTTCTAAGGTAATAAATGGCATGCTCTTTTCGGCCAGACTTGTCATGCTGCCCCAGCACACACCCCATTGAGCTGTCAAGTACTGTTAAGTATAGTATTAGAGGTCTCCCTTCAATCGGTGGCATAAGAATGGGTGTTTCTTGGAGATACTCTTTGATTCTGTCGAAAGCGGCTTGACATTCATCGTTCTAACGTACTACTTGATCTTTCTTCAGCAGCTTGAAGATTGGTTCACAGGTAGCAGTTAGATGCGAGATGAATCGAGCAATGTAATTCAGACGTCCTAGAAAGCCTCTGACTTCTTTCTTTGTCTTGGGAACTGGCATCTCTTGTATGGCTTTAACCTTGGCAGGGTCCACTTGAATACCTTTGTCGCTCACGACGAAACCTAGTAACTTTCCAGATCTTACCCCAAATGTGCATTTGTTTGGATTCAATCTTAGCTTGTACAACTTCAGACGGTCAAACAGCTTCTGTAGATGGTCAAGGTGTTCCTCCTCAGTTTGGGACCTTGCAATCATATCGTCGACATATACTTCTATCTCATGATGGATCATGTCATGAAATAAAGCAAACATGGCACGTTGGTAGGTTGCCCCAACATTTTTCAACCCAAAAGGCATGACCTTGTAGCAGAAGGTGCCCCACTGAGTAACAAAAGTGGTCTTCTCCATGTCTTCAGGAGCCATCTTGATCTGATTATAACCTGAAAAACCATCCATGAAGGAGAAAACCTTATGTTGAGCAGTGTTGTCAACCAGAACGTCGATGTAAGGTAGGGGGAAGTCGTCCTTGGGGCTCGCCCTGTTCAGATCCCTGTAATCAACACACATTCTGACCCTACCATCTTTCTTCGGCACTGGAACCACGTTGGCAACCCACTGAGGGTAAGAAGTCACTGCTAGAAACCCGACATCAAATTGTTTCATAACCTCAGCTTTGATTTTCTCGGACATCTCTGGACGCATGCGGCGGACCTTTTGTTTAACCGGAGGGCAGTCTTCCTTGGTAGGTAGGTGATGAACCACAATGTCAGTATCCAACCCAGGCATGTCTTCGTAGGACCAGGCAAAGATTTCCACATAATCATGCAACATCTGAATCAACCACTGTTTTATGCTGAGCTCTAGCTTGGCACCAATCTTGACTTCCTTTCTGTCTGCCTCAGTACCCAGATTTACCGTTTCCACTGGCTCTTCATGTGGCTGAATGGCCCTCTCTTCCTGGAGTAACACTCTTGCAAGCTCGCCAGGCACTTCGCAATCATCTTCACCTTCGTCTTGGGCTAAGTTGATCGGATTTTCAAAGTCATAACTGGCAGTAGCAGAGTCGTTACCAGTGAGATCCAGAGTGGATTGAAACCTGTATAAGTGAGTGTGTCTAAATATAGCTGTTTTGCAATATATAAAGAAAGAAAGGGAGCAAAAGATTTGAAATGCGAAAAACGTCCAATGTTTTATTCATGATATATGGAAATGACAAGTAATAAGCCCCCACAAATGCAGCCAACGGTGCCCCGGGTAAGACACCGGGCCATAAAGTTTCACATTATTGTTCGTTACAAATTTAAAAACAAAGGAATTCATTACTGAGTAACAAAAGTAACAGGTATGTAGTCTTTAGCAGTCCAATTGTTCAGTCCACCGTCGGTCGTCGGGTAGATCCAGCTGTCAAATTCAGATTCCTCCGCATCGCCTTCAATAGCATTCACTCCCGGGTTGGTGATGAATACGGGAGGTCTTCCAATCCTTGCTTTACGTACAGCCCTCTGAGCATCTGCAGTGAAACCCAGCCCAAATTTGTCAGTCTTTGGAGTAAAATCAGGGAGCCTGCCCCAGTTTGCACATTCACCTTTCTCAATCACAGCCCGGGCGTCCTTCAAGGAAGCCATCTTCAAGGGAGAGTCTTCTTCAATCACTGTCTCTGCTGACGCCAATGTTGGAGGTACCTCTTCAAAGTGTTGAAAGGGGGTCTCAATGAACTCCCCGTCCATATCTATATATCGAAACGAGTTAAGATGACTAACCATGTATTCTTCCTCCCCCTGCACTGTAACTATCTTCCCTTTGATCGGGTACTTGAGCTTTTGATGTAGAGTGGAGGTCACAGCTCCAGCCTTGTGGATCCAAGGACGACCCAGCAAACAAGAATAGGATGGTCGGATGTCCATCACATAGAATGTTGAGTCAAAGACTTGAGAACCAACCCGGATTGGAATGTCCACTTCACCATGTACCATCCTCTTCGACCCGTCAAAGGCCCGGACAATAATGTTACTAGGCTTCAACTCCAAACCCTCACAATCTAACCTGTCTAAGGCCTTCTTGGGCAATACGTTCAGTGAAGAACCAGTGTCTACCAACACATGGGCAAGAGTAGTGCCCCTGCATTCAATGGAGACATGCAGGGCATCGTTGTGATTCTTTCCCTTGGCGGTCAAATCAGCGTCAGAGAAACCCAGACCATTATCAGCGGTTAAGTTGGCCACACAATCAGTAAATTGATCGGCAGACGTCTCTTGTGGCACATGGGCCGTCTTCAGGAAGGAAATCAAGGCCTTGGCATGGGCCTCTGAGCATAACAACAGTGATAGCATAGAGATCTTAGAGGGGGTGTGCCCCAGCTGTTCAACGACGTTGAAATCACTCTTCTTGATAATCTTAAGGATTTCTTCCATCTCTTGCTGGGAAGCTTCAACATTAACAGTCTTCGGTGCCTCTATCTGGGCAGGCACATCAGCAATCCCTTTGCCCCGAGTGTCAGATGACTCGGCAGCAGGGGTAGAAACTTGATCAGGAGGGGAAACAGGCACACTAGCAGGTGTGATAACAAGAGGTCTTTGAATAGCAGGAGGTGCAATATCAGGAGAGAAGAGCTTGCCACTGCGAGTAACTTTAGCGGGACCGGTGATGTTACTGATGCCGGTACTGGTATTGAACTCTTGCTTTACCCCGAGCACATGCACATCTGCCCCATAGTGCCACGGGACAGCCTTGTCAGATTTATAGGGGAGGGGCCCCAGAACAGTAATGATGATGGGTGCAACAGACATGATTTTGACTGGCTTCCTCGGGGGAGCCTTGGTAGGATTGTTGAAAATGGTGACAACGGATACTTCTTCAGTAGGAACAATAGGAACATCGGTCTTCTTGAACAAGATCTCTTTGCTATCCATCAGGTTTTGGACGCCTGACTTCAGCAACGGACAACCAGTAGGTGAAACAACACATAGAAGGCAACCCTTGCTACAAACCCGAAATAAACCGGCTAGAAACAGGTTCCTCTTGACAGTCGATAAAGGTGTAACAATCTCATCCACAGAGCCTACATATAGATCTTCCTCAATAGCATTTACTCCATGCTGGGGCATAGGAGCAGTCACAATGTTGGGCCTTTCGGGCGCCTCAAACTGTATTTCCTTGGCATCGATAAGGTCCTGGACCTTATTCCTTAGGGCCCAGCAATCATCAGTAGAATGCCCCGGGCAATCAGATTGATAAGCACAGCGGGCGTTGGGATTGTACTTTGGAGAGGTTGTGTTTACCACCTTCGGAGCTTCTCTGACAGTTACCAAGTTGGTTGATAGCAGTTGCGGCAAGATCTGAGACAAGGTCATACTAAGCCGAGTGTATTCTCTTCTGGGTCTCTCACCCCTTGGTTGGTTAGGTTTCCGAGGAGCGACAGCAGGCTTTGAAATCACCACCGCGTTGACAGCTTGGCGGTGTTCTGGTTTATTTTGTCTTCTGGGACCATACACAACACTGACTTCTTTCTTGAAAGGCTTCTTTTCAGAACTTGAGGATGCACCTTTCTGTATCTTCCCCGATTTCATACCAGCTTCTATCCTCTCACCAGTCAGAATGAGGTCTGTAAACCCTGCAGAAGAATTGCCAATCAGGTGGTTGAAGAATGGCCCAGACAGGGTCCCCAAGAACATGTCCACGAGTTCACGGTCAGTTAACGGTGGCTGCACCCTGCCAGCCAGGTCCCTCCACTTTTGCGCGTACTCTTTAAAACCTTCTCCCGATCCTAGCGACAACACTGGAGTTGGGTACGTGTAGGAGCGAGGTCGGCATTGTACTGATACTGCTTATAAAAAGCAGTAGCCAAGTCCTCCCAGTTTCGAATACTGGCTCCATCCAGCTGATAGAACCACTCGAGTTGAGCCCCTGAAAGGCTATCCTGGAAGAAATGGATCCATAAGTTCTTGTCCACAGTATACGGTTGGATCTTCCGCACATAAGATCTGAGATGTAGTTTAGGGCAGGAAGCCCCGTCGTACTTCGCGAAAGATGGTGCCTTGAACTTATATGGGATCACCACCCCAGAAGATAAACCCAGATCTCCAAAATCCAACCCAGGCACCTGTTGAATTTCCATGGCACTCAGACGATCCTCTAACTGCTTGTACCTGTCTTCAGCGGGAGGGTACTGCTCTTCATTGAAATCTGTCTCGTTGTCAGAGACCACAGGACTAGGAACCCTTCCCCCCTGGGGACTGCCTTTCCCTACAGAAGAACCAGCTTGATCAGCCTCATTACGCAGTGTATTACCAAACCTCCATCCAGTGTTGAATAGTACAGTTCTCTTCTTCTTCTTCTTGACCAGCAGAGCCTTCAATTCCTCTTGACCTTGGGCTAAACTTATGATCAACTCTTGGAACTGGGCGTTTTGGGCCTGAAGGGCCTTGATGGATTGCTCAGTAGATGATTTAGGATTCATGATGAGACAAGCGTGGAATAAACAGCGAAGAAGATTAAGCAACCTGTAAAAAAAGAGTACCTGCTATGCATATGATGCATGATATGCTGTTTATGCAATGCATTCAAGGGTTCGAAAGTTCAAATTTGTTGTAGACAAAAAGGAACACACGTTATCATTAAGAAATAATTGTTCAATACATCAAGGCCTCATGGGCAAAACATTACAAAGTAAATTAATCCCAAAAGACACTGCGCATCCTCTTTGGAGATATGTAAGTGTTGAGAGTCTTTTCCTCGTGCAGTAGGCGGGTGAGCTCCAAGACCTTCTTCTCATTGGCATGTAGACTGGCTTCAAGAGAATTTCGTTCTTCCTTAAGCTGGATCCAGCTCTTCTGCATTTCTTCCCAGGATGTAGGCATGTCAGGATGTTGAATGGTGTATGAGACCTCTTCTTCCAACACTGGCTCTTTGATCACAGGGAGAACATGAGGATATGGCATCACCAGCTTCTGGGAGCGGGCTCGTACCCACTTGAGATAAGGCTCCAACGGGATGGAGTTCTTGTGCCCCAGTGTCTTGCTGTCTACCTTGTTGGGCATCCTCCAAGCTCTGATAAATCTCTGGCGAAGTCCTTGTGCATCGTTGTCGAAGTCAAAAACTATGTCAGGAAGCAACATGTCGTGAGGGCCATCCCTCCGAGCATATCCGAACTGTCTCAAAGCCAGACACGGGTTGTAAGTAATACCTCCTCTGATTCCAAGTAAAGGAACATTAGGAAACTCCCCGCAACGATCAATGATAGTGACGTCTTCTCTGGACCTAGAACACCAATGTATATCAGCATGCGTAAGAGTCATTAATCGTTGTGACCATCTCAAACCCCGCTCGTTCTTCAAAACTGATTGTGGAAGGTGCGAAATAAACCACCTTGCCAGGAGAGGAGTGCAGCGCATGAGAACACCTCTTTTTCTCATGGTTCGAGTGTAACATGAGTGAAGGATGTCCCCAAGCAACGTAGGTATAGGATTCCTGGACATGAAGATCTTGACAACATTGATATCTATAAGCTGATCGGGATTCAAGAACAACACCAAACCCTAGACAAGGAGAGCCACAACTTCTTCAAAGGCTTGTAGGTCAAGGGAATTCCAACATTCTTGGGCCTTCTCAAACAGGAACTTTGCCAAGAATCCTTTGATACCACTTCTAACTTCCCAATGTCCCTTGATGTCAGATGGTTGTAGGCGTAATGCTTTAGCAACCTCTTCAAGTTTGGGTTCCCTTTCTGTACCGTTGTAGGGTAGTTGACTAAGGATAGGGATCTTCAGAAGCTGGGAGAACTCTTCCAAGGTAGGCACCAGTTGATAATCCGGGAAAGTAAAGCAGTGGTGCAACGGGTCAAAGAACTGGAAGAGGACCTTAATCATATCTTCCTCAATGTTGGTGTTGACCAAGCTGATGAGTCTGCCATGTTTCTCACTGAAAGAAGAGCTCTCGGGAATCCTGGATGTAAGCTCCTTAAGCTGAGGAGGGATCTTTACAAGGTTGATCTGAATTGTCTTTCTGCGGATAGTTTCCATGTCCTACAAAACAAGAACAAAGATGAAGATTCGAACCCATGAAGTGGTTAGTGGATGCATATGATGTTGTATGATGTTATGATATTATGATAAAAACACACCACAAGTATCCACAAAAAGCAAACATGGTAAGGCACACAAGTCACACAAGACAGCCCTTAGAGTTTAGGCCAGCATGGGGTCTAGGTATTACCCTCTTGAAGTTGGTGGGCTCAAAACCTGTCCTATCAAAAGTAAACGGGTTCTAAGGATCTCAATATCATTGGGTTGTTTTCTATGTTCATTGTTTCGATTTAGCCACTGAACTGGCGATCAAAATATTCCAAGAAAACAACCCTCAATGAGTGTAGTATCGAGTATCAACCAACTTCGGACTGCACCAAAGTCAGTCATCTCACTACCCTAAAGAGGCCAGGATGGTCAAGTAAGGTTCCTAAGGTCAGTTGATGCTTCACGACACTACGCGGCGGCCCCGTACTCTCCTTGACCTGACTCAAGGGTTACCGGTACTCACCAAAGTGCCACATCAACGTAGCAAACTGCTTCAACCGTGTCGGTATACCCCGCACAGTTCCCTCACAGTTTTGTTGCTACTTTCTAAGAGGTATCCCCCAGATCCGGGTTAGGATCTATAGAACTCCCAAAACAGGCCCACAATATTAAAGCAATCAAAACAGGCAATTGAAAACATAAGTATAATCTATCCTAAGGTACACCTCACTTTAAGTATATGTCCCCAGCAGAGTCGCCAGTTCTGTGATCGGTGGAAATAGAACTGACTGTTTTTAGCTGGATCGCGTATGTCGCGGTAAGCAAGAGTCGCCACCGTCTTTTATATTCTCCAACATGGAAAAGACAAAAGCACAGCAAAATTCCTTATTGAGAATGTTTCTCGGTTCGGGAGGTAGATTTATAGAAAGGGAAGGTGTTAGCACCCTTTCTATCTGTGGTTATCCACGGGCTCTTAGGTACTTGCTCTTATGTTTTCAAAATGTTTGCTTTTCAAACGTGTGTGGATTTTGAAAAAAAAGTTTTATTGAAAGATTTCTGAGTGACTCTTGTATCTGTCCTCAGGAGTGTTTGAAAAATTTGTTTTGAAAGCTTTTGAAAGTGTCAGTGTGAAAAGATTGTTTTGTTTGTTTTTTAGAGAGCAAGTACCCATGAGTCATCTACCTACCCTAAGGAATTAGGCTGTGTAAGAGTCCCTAAGGTAGTGCCATCCCACCATTGAAAGGTAGGTAGCACCACCGTTGGAGGTGTTCGGGTCAATTCGATTGTAGGGACAGTGTGGTCACCGAAGCAATAGTAGGACACCTTAGAAGTAACCCTAATGTCCTAGATCCTTTTTAATCCGAGGCAACCGTTTCGAGGCAACTGGATCTTAGACATAAGGGTGACTGCTAAAACACCCTATACTTGACGACCACTTTCGAGGCAACGAGTGAGGCGTACCCTAGAAGTGGTGTGTGCATTGTGTGTTGTTTTCATGTTAACATTTATCTTGGATCATGCAATTGTGAGCTACGGGTCGTTTTTACTTATCATACATTCTTTCATGCAATTTAGCAGTTAGGAGTGCGGAAAATAAAATACGGAAAGGTAAAAGCTACGCTATTACAAGGCGCGGGTCTATACATCGCCAAAAAACAAAGACCCGTTTTTGATAAAGATGCGGAAAGTAAAGAAAGCGGTAAACCTAATTACTATTACATCCTTGGAAACAGTTACATAATAACCGAAATATAAAAATAACGTGCGAAAGAATTAAAATCAAGACGTCCTAGGGTTTTTGACCCTTTTGAGAAATTAAGAGTTTTTTGTCCTTTGCTTGAAATTAAATTAAAATTAAACCTAATTATTTAATTAATTATTTACAAGATATTTTTTTTGTATTTTTTGTATTTAATGAAAATAAAGAAATTAAAATCAAAAGAAAACCCTAGTTCTAAGTTTATTTTAATTATTAATGAAAATATTAAAGTTAACCTAATTTAAGCTAATTAATTAATTTACATGTTATTTACAAAAATAATAGTAATTAATAAGTAGTGATAATAAGAAAATGATTAAAAAAAAGATCAAAACCTAATTCTATGCAATTTTTATTTATTAAGAAAAAGGATTAAAATTTAAACCTAAATTAAACTAAGTTAGTTATTAGTATTTATTTACAAAAATTAGTTAATGGTGAAATTAATAAATAATTAAAATATTTACAATTTTGATTTTCTGATTTTTATTAGGAAAAATTAATTTATGGTGAATTAATAATAATAATTAAAACAATTAAAAGAATTTAAAAGAAAAGAAAATAAAATTAATTATGCAAACCAAGGGGGTAGGTTGGCCCAAGTGGAGGTGAAATGTTGGAATTCAGGCCCAAGAAGCACAAAGCCTCGTTGACTTTTCCTGATCATGCGCTTGCTGGCTGACTAGGGCATAGAGTGTTCATCACCTCCTGGCCTTCAGATTGTTGATCAAGGCCACTTGGCAAACTGATGCATGAGGCTTATGGTGGAACATTTGAGAGGCGCTGCATTGGAATGCTTTAAGAAAAATATGAAGAAATATATGGGGGGACCTGGGAATCTAACCCAGGTCCCAGTGCTCCTTGCCTTTGTGCCTTTGCCAACTGGACTACCATGCGCGTTTGTAATATAAATGGACAACAATTATTATATAAAATAAACAAACATTATGATAATCAAACAAAATAACGCGCGCTGATTTGAACGTCCCAACCATATGTTGCCACGCATTGTCTTCTTCAGCTTTCCTGCAAAAATAAAGAACAAGTAGCGGGGGTTTTTAACCCCCACTACTACAGCCACGAATAATAACGATTAGAGTTAGGGTTGATATAAATTGAGTGCGAGGATGGGGTTGAATTCGTCTGGCCTTGACGAATTCAACCATAGTCATGATGTGGTCCAATTTTTCCTTATGCATAAAGCCCTAATTGAGAGCTTCAGAAACCCTAGATTTTGTCCATGGTGGATTTCGATTCAGGCAGTTTCAACACAATTAAACTATCCCATTAGCTTCAGAATGTTCCCAACAACACAAACCAATCAAAAAAATGGATTAAAAGCGCATGAATCATGTTATGCAATTTTGGAAATATATTCAAACCGTGGGACTCGTGTTCTTTGATTCTTCGCGTGTTAGGACTGGTTTTTGATGGCAATGGCTTCCTGGAGACTCAGGCAATATGTTTGAATAAAAAAGAAGCTTTGAATTGCGCTGCAAATAGGAATTCAGTTTCACCTTTTTCTTCAATTTTTTGCAATTTGGTTATGGAGTTCTATGGCAGCTTTTTTTGTGTCCAAGCATAGGGTTGGCTTCAGCATATGTATGTGAAGAGAATTAGGTTAAAACCTTGGCCCAAAAGTCCATGAAATTATGTTTTCAATATTTGATTTTTATCAAATCTTTTCCAACTTTTTTGATTGCCAAAACTTGCCAAACATGGATGATTTTGCCTTTTTGATTGAGAAACGAGTTTGCCAGCTTGCCCTGATCTGATTTGCTTCACAAAAGATCCAAAAACCATATCTTTTTAATTTTCCTATAATTAAAACCAATTAAATGAATTAATATTAATATAAATTCAATTAATTAATTAAAAATAAGAAAATAAATCATTTTAAGTTCAACGGGTCGTGCATAGGATTTGGGTAAAGTTTCAAGAAGGAATTTGAGGCCCATTAGCAAAAATGAAGTGTTTTAGGCAAAGTTGACTTTTGAAAGTTCCCAAAAATTTCCCAACTTCTCCAATGCATATCTTGCTCAATTTTGAAGCTATGAACATGTTCTTGGACATTTTGGAAAGGTCTTGAAGTCCTCTAACCAATTCCTTTGGTCCCATGTCCTTTTGATTTACCAATCTCAAGTTATGGTCTTTGACTTAAAGTGCCTTTTTGTTGACTTTTGAAAATGACCTATAATGTTGAAATTGATAACTTTTTGTGAGATCATTTCTTGGACTTGGAATGTGAAGATGAGTTGTAGGAAATGTCATCCCCTTAAAAATGAGAATTGGATGGGATTTTTCTGATGAACCATGAAAAAGTTATGCCTTGGTCAATTTGCAATTGACTTTTCAACTGGCCAAAATAGAAACTTTGACACCTTGATGATTTTTGAGCCATGCTTGTGGAGTCATGATCAAGAATTGATCAAATGATGATTGTGGCTTCAAAATAATATGTTGACCAAAAATTTTGACTTTTGACTGTCAAATGACCATTTTACCCCTGTGGAGCAATTAGGGTTTTTGACTGTGCAACTTGATGCTGTAAGTCTTGAAACTTGACATGTGGATGTTTGACAATGTATATAGGCATATGGGACTTGATTGGACCCTTGAAAACCTCAATTTCTTTGCAAGAACCCAAACCCTAATTTTGACTGTGTTAGGAGGCAATTAGACTGTGCAACCCTTGAGATATTTTGAACCATTTGGAGATTGATCTTGACAAATCTTGAAGAATATGGGAGGGAAAATTTTGGGGTACAACAGTTGCCCCTGTTCAATCTTCTTAGACCTGAGGATGTAGATTGGCTGGCGTGCCTTTCGTAATCCGAAGGTGGAAGATGATTGAACACTAAAGTGCCAGGAAATTTACACTCGCATAATAGAGTGTCAGCAGCGTGATGGCGAGAATGGGCTCATAGATGCCATTTGGAGAGATGATGGATAGGAGCATGGGCTTATAGATGCCATCTGGAGACTGTTGGTATGTGGATGGGCTTATAGATGCCATCTAGGTGTCGATCGCGTAAGAGATTCCTTAGCGAGTACTTGCGTACCTGAGAAAGAAAAATAATTACCTGGCCTGTTACAGGGGTTGATCTTCAAACTCTTTATGTAGATATGCCCCGACTGGATAAAGGAATCGAATCTTCAAACTCTTCATGTAGATATGCCCTGGCTGGATACAGGTATCGAATCTCTAAACTCTTCATGTAGATATGCCCTGGCTGGATACAGGTATCGAGTCTACAATTAGTTAATCACAGATGTGCCCTGGCTAGATACAGGAATCGAATCTGGAGTTAGTCGTCAACAAATATGCCCTGGCTGGATACAGGAATCAAATCTTCAAACTCTTCAGACATGCCCTGGCTGCATACAGGAATCGAGTCCGGAATTAGTCGTCAATAGATATGCCCTGGCTAGATACAGGAATCAAATCTTCAAACTCTTCAGACGTGCCCTGGCTGGATACAGGAATCGAGTCCGGAATTAGTCGTCAACAGATATGCCCTGGCTGGATACAGGAATCGAATCTTCAAACTCTTCAGACGTGCCCTGGCTGGATACAGGAATCGAGTCCATAATTAGTCGTCAATAGATATGCCCTGGCTGGATACAGGAATCGAATCTTCAAACTCTTCAGACGTGCCCTGGATGGATACAGGAATCGAGTCCGGAATTAGTCGCAACAGATATGCCCTGGCTGGATACAGGAATGGAATCTTCAAACTCTTCAGACGTGCCCTGGCTGGATACAGGAATCGAGTCCGGAATTAGTCGTCAACAGATATGCCCTGGCTGGATACAGGAATCGAATCTTCAAACTCTTCAGACGTGCCCTGGCTGGATACAGGAATCGAGTCCGGAATTAGTCGTCAATAGATATGCCCTGGCTGGATACAGGAATCGAATCTTCAAACTCTTCAGACGTGCCCTGGCTGGATACAGGAATCGAGTCCGGAATTAGTCGTCAACAGATATGCCCTGGCTGGATACAGGAATCGAATCTTCAAACTCTTCAGACGTGCCCTGGCTGGATACAGGAATCGAGTCCGGAATTAGTCGTCAACAGATATGCCCTGGCTGGATATAGGAATCGAATCTTCAAACTCTTCAGACGTGCCCTGGCTAGATACAGGAATCGAGTCCGGAATTAGTCGTCAACAGATATGCCCTGGCTGGATACAGGAATCGAATCTTCAAACTCTTCAGACGTGCCCTGGATGGATACAGGAATCGAGTCCGGAATTAGTCGCAACAGATATGCCCTGGATGGATACAGGAATCGAATCTTCAAACTCTTCAGATGTTCCCTGGCTGGATAAAGGAATCGAGTCCGGAATTAGTCGTCAACAGATATGCCCTGGCTAGATACAGGAATCGAATCTTCAAACTCTTCAGACGTGCCCTGGATGGATACAGGAATCGAGTCCGGAATTAGTCGTCAACAGATATGCCCTGGCTGGATACAGGAATCGAATCTTCAAACTCTTCAGACGTGCCCTGGCTGGATACAGGAATCGATTCCGGAATTAGTCGTCAACAGATATGCCCTGGCTGGATACAGGAATCGAATCTTCAAACTCTTCGGACGTGCCCTGGCTGGATACAGGAATCGAGTCCGGAATTAGTCGTCAACAGATATACCCTGGCTGGTTACAGGAATCAAATCTGGAATTTGTGACAGTTGATAGTAATCATCTTTGTATTGACCTTTATTCCTGAAAAGGCGAAACGTTAGTTGTATGCAATGTCATGATGTATGAAATGCGTGATGTTCTCAAAATAAATGAGATTGTATGTTCATGATGCATATGTGCATGCTATAATGTATAAAAATGTGATGTTTATGAGTGTATTTTTGTCTAGGAACATAAATCCTTGACGGATGCCGAGAAGTCAAATCCTGGGTTGATGTTGAAGAGTAGGGTTCTTCGTCTCCGCTGGGGATGATGGTTGCGAGAATAAACCCGTAGGAGAAGATGACTCAGTTGAGGAGTAAACTTGTTGAGGAGATCACTCTGTAGGGAATTACTCTGTGGGAAGAGAGGTATTGTGCTGAGATGTTGATGATAACTCCGCTGGGGATACCATTGATGAGTTATGTTGGGGATTTGATGAACTCCACTGGGGGATAGGAAGAACTTCGCCGAGGACGATCTTTCCGTGGTAGTTAGTTGAGGATAACCCAGTTATAAGCTCTGGTTGGGAATAACCTTTGAATATGGTCGGGGAGAGACGTATGTACTCTGCAGGTGATAAGCTTCTAGAATCTACTGGGGATAAGTTTCCTACTGGGGAGATAGATTCAACATTCCTGGGGAAACTTTTGAACTGTACTGGGGAAGTGGCTCCACTGGGGTGTCTGTATTCCGCCGGGGAACAATCTTAGATCCAGATTGCCGCGGATGCTTGTTAGGAATGTATGTATACTTCACTGGGGAATATTGAGATCTTCTGGGGGATAATCCAACTTCCTTGAGGCTGACAGTAGACTAACTCTGCTTGGGGAGAGTATCACTGACTTGCTGGAGATACTGTGCCTTGTTAGGGCTGATTGGAGACCAACTCTGCTTGGGGAGAATTATTGAATCTTGTCTTACTCGGCGGGGAGTGAAGGTATCTGGGTTACATTCTTCAGCCGAACTTACCTTAGTACCTTGGTGGACAGAGCAACTAGATCGCTTAGACAACTCATTATTGCCCCTGTTTCTAATGTCAACTGTAATTAGTCCTTTGTTTCGCATGCAAATATTTATGAGTTAGCAATTAGTGTCAAATGCATATATCAAAAATGAACATTGGACGTTCTTTGCAAAACAAAACAAAAAAAGGAAAAATAGTTGGCAATTTATTTGAAAAGTGAATTTGTATTGATTTTTTGGAATTTGCCTGAAAATAGGCGTTTATGTACAAGAGGCTGACGTCCTAGTAAGAGAACGCCGCCGAACAATAGAGTTTATACAATTTTGTGAAAAGGAAAACAAAACAGCTATGTGAAAGGAATAATCCCACTGGGTTCCAACTCTGCTATCGCCTTTATGTCTTCAAGCGTCTCATCACTTGGCTGCTTAGTTGAAGATGAAGCTGACTGATCGATGCTGTCTGAACCTGATAGTTGATACCAGATTCTGGATGCAAGGTGATCCAGTGAGACATATTATTACGCTTTAATCCCTAACTTTTGCCTAGACCGTCCTTTCGGGTTTTCAGTCCACCGGGATACCCATTTTTGCCCAAGCTGCCTTTTCAGGTTTTCGACTTGCCGGGTGTACAGATTTTTTCATTTTTCATCCCTTATTTTTGCCCGAACCCTTTTGATTCGCCGGGAAGCCCTTATTTTTTCCTAGGTGTGTCAACCTAGCGGGTCTTTATTCATGCGTAGTATCTTTTTACTATGTCTGCATTGGCAGGGTGAGGAAGGTCGTCACCATCCATGGTGGTTAGAATCATAGCTCCTCCTGAGAAGATATGTTTAACCACAAATGGCCCTTCGTACGTAGGGGTCCATTTGCCCCTGGGATCACTTTGAGGAAGAATGATGCGCTTGATTACCAGGTCCCCAACTTGATACTCTTGTGGTCTGACTTTCTTGTTGAATGCCCTGATCATCCGTTTTTGATACGTTTGACCATGACAAATAGCAGTGAGTCTCTTTTCGTCAATTAGGTTTAACTGATCAAGTCGAGTTTGGGTCCAGTCATCTTCGCTCAAGCCTGCATCCTTCATTATCCGGAGAGAGGGTATCTGGACTTCAATCGGCAAGACTGCCTCCATGCCATAGACCAAGGAAAAGGGAGTTGCCCCGGTTGACGTTCTTGCTGAGGTACGGTACCCATGAAGAGCAAACGGTAACATCTCGTGCCAATCTTTATAGGTCACTGTTATCTTCTGCACAATATTTTTGATATTCTTATTAGCTGCTTCGACAACCCCATTCATCTTCGGCCGATAAGGAGAAGAGTTGTGGTGCTGTATCTTGAATTGCTCGCAGAGCTCAGTGATCATCTTGTTATTAAGATTGGTACCATTGTCCGTAATGATCCTTTCCGGGACGCCGTATCGACAGATCAGGTTGTGTCGAATGAACCGTGCCACGACGTTCTTGGTTACGGTAGCGTAGGAAGCTGCTTCAACCCACTTGGTAAAGTAATCGATCGCCACCAGGATGAAGCGATGTCCGTTGGATGCCGTAGGTTTAATCTCGCCGATCATATCAATGCCCCACATTGCAAAAGGCCAAGGTGCAGTCAAGACATTCAGAGGGACTGGGGGAACATGCACTTTATCAACATAGATCTGGCACTTATGACATGTCCGAGAATGTTGGTAACAGTCGGCTTCCATTGTGGACCAGAAATATCCTGCCCGAAGGATTTTGTTTGCCATAATGTGTCCACTGAAATGTGTTCCAAAGGTACCTTCATGTAGCTCTGCCATGATCCTTTCTGCTTCAGTCTTATCCACACAACGCATCAACGTTGAATCATGGTTTCGCTTGTATAGAATGTCGTTGCTGAGGAAGAACTTTGCTTCGAACCTTCTCAGAAACTTCTTGTCGTTGACAGATGCACCCTCGGGGTATTCTTGAGCTTCAAGATACCTCTTCACCTCATGATACCAAGGTTTTTCAGTTACCTCTTCATCCTCAATATCACAGCAATATGCAGGTTCATCCAGTTTCCAGATAATGATCCGGGGAGCCTCGTTATCCCACTAGACTTTGAACATAGAAGACATCGTAGCCAACGCGTCCGCCAACTGATTCTCCTCTCTTGGGAAGTGTTCAAAAGTTATCTCTGTGAAATGGGGGATCAATGTCAACACACACTCTTTGTAAGGAATAAGGTTTGGGTGTTTCATATCCCACTCGCCTTTGATCTGATTGATCACGAGAGCGAAATCTCCGAAGACACTCAGAAACTTGATCCTTAGGCAAATTGCAGCTTGAAGACCCATGATACACGCCTCATACTCCGCCATGTTGTTGGTGCAGTTGAAACATAGCCGGGCAGTAAGTGGAGTATGAGTGCCTTTGGGGGATATGATCACAGCGCCGATATCGTTACCCAAAGCATTGGAGGCTCCGTCAAAGTGCATGGAACATCGGGATCCTTCCTCAGGTCCTTCATCCGGTCCAGGTACTTCACAATCAATCACTACCATGATGTTCTCGTATGGGAATTCAAAGTTCATTGACTGGTAATCATCCACTGCCTGGTGTGCCAAATGGTCTGCCAACACACTTCCCTTGATTGCCTTCTGAGTCGTGTACTGGATGTCATATTCTGTCAAGATCATCTGCCATCTTGCTATTCTTCCGGACAAGGCGGGCTTTTCGAATATGTACTTGATTGGATCCATTTTAGAGATCAACAGAGTGGTGTGAGTCAGCATATACTGTCTCAGCCGGCGAGCAGCCCATACCAAAGCGCAACAAGTTTTCTCGAGCAGTGAGTATCGGGTCTCACAGTCGGTAAACTTTTTGCTAAGGTAATAAATGGCATACTCTTTTCGGCCAGACTTGTCATGCTGCCCCATCACACACCCCATTGAGCTGTCAAGTACTGTCAAGTATAGTATTAGAGGTCTCCCTTCAACCGGTGGCATAAGAATGGGTGGTTCTTGGAGATACTCTTTGATTCTGTCGAAAGCGGCTTGACATTCATCGTTCCAACGTACTACTTGATCTTTCTTCAGCAGCTTGAAGATTGGTTCACAGGTAGCAGTTAGATGCGAGATGAATCGAGCAATGTAATTCAAACGTCCTAGAAAGCCTCTGACTTCTTTCTTTGTCTTGGGAACTGGCATCTCTTGTATGGCTTTAACCTTGGCAGGGTCCACTTGAATACCTTTGTCGCTCACGACGAAACCTAGTAACTTTCCAGATCTTACCCCAAATGTGCATTTGTTTGGATTCAATCTTAGCTTGTACAACTTCAGACGGTCAAACAGCTTCTGTAGATGGTCAAGGTGTTCCTCCTCAGTTTGGGACCTTGCAATCATATCGTCAACATATACTTCTATCTCATGATGGATCATGTCATGAAATAAAGCAACCATGGAAGTTGGTAGGTTGCCCCAGCATTTTTCAACCCAAAAGGCATGACCTTGTAGCAGAAGGTGCCCCACTGAGTAACAAAAGTGGTCTTCTCCATGTCTTCAGGAGCCATCTTGATCTGATTATAACCTGAAAAACCATCCATGAAGGAGAACACCTTATGTTGAGCAGTGTTGTCAACCAGAACGTCGATGTGAGGTAGGGGGAAGTCGTCCTTGGGGCTTGCCCTGTTCAGATCCCTGTAATCAACACACATTCTGACCCTACCATCTTTCTTCGGCACTGGAACCACGTTGGCAACCCACTGAGGGTAAGAAGTCACTGCTAGAAACCCGACATCAAATTGTTTCATAACCTCAACTTTGATTTTCTCGGACATCTCTGGACTCATGCGGCGGACCTTTTGTTTAACCGGAGGGCAGTCTTCCTTGGTAGGTAGGTGATGAACCACAATGTCAGTATCCAACCCAGGCATGTCTTTGTAGGACCAGGCAAAGATTTCTACATAATCATGCAACATCTGAATCAACCGCTGTTTTACGCTGAGCTCTAGCTTGGCACCAATCTTGACTTCCTTTCTGTCTGCCTCAGTACCCAGATTTACCGTTTCCACTGGCTCTTCATGTGGCTGAATGGCCCTCTCTTCCTGGAGTAACACTCTTGCAAGCTCGCCAGGCACTTCACAATCATCTTCACCTTTGTCTTGGGCTAAGTTGATCGGATTTTCAAAGTCATAACTGGCAGTAGCAGAGTCGTTACCAGTGAGATCCAGAGTGGATTGAAACCTGTATAAGTGAGTGTGTGTAAATATAGCTGTTTTGCAATATATAAAGAAAGAAAGGGAGCAAAAGATTTGAAATGCGAAAAACGTCCAATGTTTTATTCATAATATATGGAAATGACAAGTAATAAGCCCTCACAAATGAAGCCAACGGTGCCCCGGGTAAGACACCGGGCCATAAAGTTTCACATTATTGTTCGTTACAAATTTAAAAACAAAGGAATACATTACTGAGTAACAAAAGTAACAGGTATGTAGTCTTTAGCAGTCCAATTGTTCAGTCCACCGTCGGTCATCGGGTAGATCCAGCTGTCAAATTCAAATTCCTCCGCATCGCCTTCAATAGCATTCACTCCCGGGTTGGTGATGAATACGGGAGGTCTTCCAATCCTTGCTTTACGTACAGCCCTCTGAGCCTCTGCAGTGAAACCCAACCCAAATTTGTCAGTCTTTGGAGTAAAATCAGGGAGCCTGCCCCAGTTTGCACATTCACCTTTCTCAATCACAGCCCGGGCGTCCTTCAAGGAAGCCATCTTCAAGGGAGAGTCTTCTTCAATCACTGTCTCTGCTGACGCCAATGTTGGAGGTACCTCTTCAAAGTGTTGAAAGGGGGTCTCAATGAACTCCCTGTCCATCTCTATATACCGAAACGAGTTAAGATGACTAACCATGTATTCTTCCTCCCCCTGCACTGTAACTATCTTCCCTTTGACCGGGTACTTGAGCTTTTGATGTAGAGTGGAGGTCACAGCTCCAGCCTTGTGGATCCAAGGACGACCCAGCAAACAAGAATAGGATGGTCGGATGTCCATCACATAGAATGTTGAGTCAAAGACTTGAGAACCAACCCGGATTGGAATGTCCACTTCACCATGTACCATCCTCTTCGACCCGTCAAAGGCCCGGACAATAATGTTACTAGGCTTCAACTCCAAACCCTCATAATCTAACTTGTCTAAGGCCTTCTGGGGCAATACGTTCAGTGAAGAACCAGTGTCTACCAACACATGGGCAAGAGTAGTGCCCCTGCATTCAATGGAGACATGCAGGGCATCGTTGTGATTCTTTCCCTTGGCGGTCAAATCAACGTCATAGAAACCCAGACCATTATCAGCGATTAAGTTGGCCACATAATCAGTAAATTGATCGGTAGACGTCTCTTGTGGCACATGGGCCGTCTTCAGGAAGGAAATCAAGGCCTTGGCATGGGCCTCTGAGCATAACAACAGTGATAGCATAGAGATCTTAGAGGGGGTGTGCCCCAGCTGTTCAACGACGTTGAAATCACTCTTCTTGATAATCTTAAGGATTTCTTCCATCTCTTGCTGGGAAGCTTCAACATTAACAGTCTTCGGTGCATCCATCTGGGCAGGCACATCAACAATCCCTTTGCCCCGAGTGTCATATGACTCGGCAGTAGGGGTAGAAACTTGATCAGGAGGGGAAACAGGCACACTGGCAGGTGTGATAACAAGAGGTCTTTGAATAGCAGGAGGTGCAATATCAGGCGAGAAGAGCCTGCCACTGCGAGTAACTTTAGCGGGACCGGTGATGTTACTGATGCCGGTACTGGTATTGAACTCTTGCTTTACCCCGAGCACATACACATCTGCCCCATAGTGCCACGGGACAGCCTTGTCAGATTTATAGGGGAGGGGCCCCGGAACAGTAATGATGATGGGTGCAACAGACGTGATTTTGACTGGCTTCCTCGGGGGAGCCTTGGTAGGATTGTTGAAAATGGTGACAACGGATACTTCTTCAGTAGGAACAATAGGAACATCGGTCTTCTTGAACAAGATCTCTTTGCTATCCATCAGGTTTTGGACGCCTGACTTCAGCAACGGACAACCAGTAGGTGAAACAGCACATAGAAGGCAACCCTTTCTACAACCCGGAAATAAACCGGCTAGAAACAGGTTCCTCTTGACAGTCGATAAAGGAGTAACAATCTCATCCACAGAGCCTACATATAGATCTTCCTCAATAGCATTTACTCCATGTTGGGGCATAGGAGCAGTCACAACGTTGGGCCTTTCGGGCGCCTCAAACTGTATTTCCTTGGCATCGATAAGGTCCTGGACTATATTCATCAGGGCCCAACAATCATCAGTAGAATGCCCCGGGCTATCAGAGTGATAAGCACAGCGGGCGTTGGGATTGTACTTTGGAGAGGTTGTGTTTACCACCTTCGGAGCTTCTCTGACAGTTACCAAGTTGGTTGATAGCAGTTGCGGCAAGATCTGAGACAAGGTCATACTAAGCCGAGTGTATTCTCTTCTGGGTCTCTCACCCCTTGGTTGGTTAGGTTGCTGAGGAGCGACAACAGGCTTTGAAATCACCACCGCGTTGACAGCTTGGCGGTGTTCTGGTTTATTTTGTCTCCTGGGACCATATACAACACTGGCTTCTTTCTTGAAAGGCTTCTTTTAGGAGCTTGAGGATGCACCTTTATGTATCTTCCCCGATTTCATACCAGCTTCTATCCTCTCACCAGTCAGAATGAGGTCTGTAAACCCTGCAGAAGAATTGCCAATCAGGTGGTTGAAGAATAGCCCAGACAGGGTCCCCAAGAACATGTCCACGAGTTCACGGTCAGTTAACGGTGGCTGCACCCTGCCATCCAGGTCCCTCCACTTTTGCGCGTACTCTTTAAAACCTTCTCCCGATCCTAGCGGCAACCCTGGAGTTGGGTACGTGTAGGAGCGAGGTCGGCATTGTACTGATACTGCTTATAAAAAGCAGTAGCCAAGTCCTCCCAATTTCGAATACTGGCTCCATCCAGCGTATAGAACCACTCGAGTTGAGCCCCTGAAAGGCTATCCTGGAAGAAATGGATCCATAAGTTCTTATCCACAGTATACGGTTGGATCTTCTGCACATAAGATCTGAGATGTAGTTTAGGGCAGGAAGCCCCGTCGTACTTCACGAAAGATGGTGCCTTGAACTTATGTGGGATCACCACCCCAGAAGATAAACCCAGATCTCCAAAATCCAACCCAGGCACCTGTTGAATTTCCATGGCACTCAGACGATCCTCTAACTGCTTGTACCTGTCTTCAGCGGGAGGGTACTGCTCTTCATTGAAATCTGTCTCGTTGTCAGAGACCACAGGACTAGGAACCCTTCCCCCCTGGGGACTGCCTTTCCCTACAGAAGAACCAGCTTGATCAGCCTCATTACGCAGTGTATTACCAAACCTCTGTCCAGTGTTGAATAGTACAGTTCTCTTCTTCTTCTTCTTCTTGACCAGCAGAGCCTTCAATTCCTCTTAACCTTGGGCTAAACTCATGATCAACTCTTGGAACTGGGCGTTTTGGGCCTGAAGGGCCTTGATGGATTGCTCAGTAGATGATTCAGGATTCATGATGAGACGAGCGTGGAATAAACAGCAAAGAAGATTAAGCAACCTGTAAAAAAAGAGTACCTTCTATGCATATGATGCATGATATGCTGTTTATGCAATGCATTCAAGGGTTCGAAAGTTCAAATTTGTTGTAGACAAAAAGGAACACACGTTATCATTAAGAAATAATTGTTCAGTACATCAAGGCCTCATGGGCAAAACATTAAAAAGTAAATTAATCCCAAAAGACACTGCGCATCCTCTTTGGAGCTATGTAAGTGTTGAGAGTCTTTTCCTCGTGCAGTAGGCGGGTGAGCTCCAAGACCTTCTTCTCACTGGCATGTAGACTGGCTTCAAGAGAATTCCGTTCTTCCTTAAGCTGGATCCAACTCTTCTGCATTTCTTCCTAGGATGTAGGCATGTCAGGATGTTGAATGGTGTATGAGACCTCTCCTTCCAACACTGGCTCTTTGATCACAGGGAGAACATGAGGATATGGCATCACCAGCTTCTGGGAGCGGGCTCGTACCCACTTGAGATAAGGCTCCAACGGGATGGAGTTCTTGTGCCCCAGTGTCTTGCTGTCTACCTTGTTGGGCCTCCTCCAAGCTCTGATAAATCTCTGGCAAAGTCCTTGTGCATCATTGTCGAAGTCAAAAACTATGTTAGGAAGCAACATGTCGTGAGGGCCATCCCTCCGAGCATATCCGAACTGTCTCAAAGCCAGACACGGGTTGTAAGTAATGCCTCCTCTGATTCCAAGTAAAGGAACATTAGGAAACTCCCCGCAACGATCAATGATAGTGACCTCTTCTCTGGACCGAGAACACCAATGTATATCAGCATGCGTAAGAGTCATTAATCGTTGTGACCATCTCAAACCCCGCTCGTTCTTCAAAACTGATTGTGGAAGGTGCGAAATAAACCACCTTGCCAGGAGAGGAGTGCAGTGCATGAGAACACCTCTTTTTCTCATGGTTCGAGTGTAACATGAGTGAAGGATGTCCCCAATCAACGTAGGTATAGTATTCCTGGACATAAAGATCTTGACAGCATTGATATCTATAAGCTAATCGAGATTCGGGAACAACACCAACCCATAGACAAGGAGAGCCACAACTTCTTCAAAGGCTTGTAGGTCAAGGGAATTCCAACATTCTTGGGCCTTCTCAAACAGGAACTTTGCCAAGAATCCTTTGATACCACTTCTAACTTCCCAATGTCCCTTGATGTCAGATGGTTGTAGGCGTAATGCTTTAGCAACCTCTTCAAGTTTGGGTTCCCTTTCCGTACCGTTGTAGGGTAGTTGACTAAGGATAGGGATCTTCAGAAGCTGGGAGAACTCTTCCAAGGTAGGCACCAGTTGATAATCCGGGAAAGTAAAGCAGTGGTGCAACGGGTCAAAGAACTGGAAGAGGAGCTTAATCATATCTTCCTCAATGTTGGTGTTGACCAAGCTGATGAGTCTGCCATGTTTCTCACTGAAAGAAGAGCTCTCGGGAATCCTGGATGTAAGCTCCTTAAGCTGAGGAGGGATCTTTACAAGGTTGATCTGAATTGTCTTTCTGCGGATAGTTTCCATGTCCTACAAAACAAGAACAAAGATGAAGATTCGAACCCATGAAGTGGTTAGTGGATGCATATGATGTTGTATGATGTTATGATATTATGATAAAAACACACCACAAGTATCCACAAAAAGCAAACATGGTAAGGCACACAAGTCACACAAGACAGCCCTTAGAGTTTAGGCCAGCATGGGGTCTAGGTATTACCCTCTTGAAGTTGGTGGGCTCAAAACCTGTCCTATCAAAAGTAAACGGGTTCTAAGGATCTCAATATCATTGGGTTGTTTTCTATGTTCATTGTTTCGATTTAGCCACTGAACTGGCGATCACAATATTCCAAGAAAAAAACCCTCAATGAGTGTAGTATCGAGTATCAACCAACTTCGGACTGCACCAAAGTCATTCATCTCACTACCCTAAAGAGGCCAGGATGGTCAAGTAAGGTTCCTAAGGTCAGTTGATGCTTCACGACACCACGCGGCGGCCCCGTACTCTCCTTGACTTGACTCAAGGGTTACCGATACTCACCAAAGTGTCACATCAACGTAGCAAACTGCTTCAACCGTGTCGCTATACCCCGCACAGTTCCCTCACAATTTTGTTGCTACTTTCTAAGAGGTATCCCCCAGATCCGGGTTAGGATCTATAGAACTCCCAAAACAGGCCCACAATATTAAAGCAATCAAAACAGGCAATTGAAAACATAAGTATAATCTATCCTAAGGTACACCTCACTTTAAGTATATGTCCCCAGCAGAGTCGCCAGTTCTGTGATCGGTGGAAATAGAACTGACTGTTTTTAGCTGGATCGCGTATGTCGCGGTAAGCAAGAGTCGCCACCGTCTTTTATATTCTCTAACATGGAAAGGACAAAAGCACAACAAAATTCCTTATTGAGAATGTTTCTCGGTTCGGGAGGTAGATTTATAGAAAGGGAAGGTGTTAGCACCCTTTCTATCCGTGGTTATCCACGGGCTCTTAGGTACTTGCTCTTATGTTTTCAAAATTTTTGCTTTTCAAATGTGTGTGGGTTTTGAAAAAAAAGTTTCATTGAAAGATTTCTGAGTGACTCTTGTATCTGTCCTTAAGAGTGTTTGAAAAATTTGTTTTGAAAACTTTTGAAAGTGTCAGTGTGAAAAGATTGTTTTGTTTGTTTTTTAGAGAGCAAGTACCCATGAGTCATCTACCTACCCTAAGGAATTAGGCTGTGTAAGAGTCCCTAAGGTAGTGCCATCCCACCATTGAGAGGTAGGTAGCACCACCGTTGGAGGTGTTCGGGTCAATTCGATTGTAGGGACAGTGTGGTCACCGAAGCAATAGTAGGACACCTTAGAAGTAACCCTAATGTCCTAGATCCTTTTTAATCCGAGGCAACCGTTTCGAGGCAACTGGATCTTAGACATAAGGGCGACTGCTAAAACACCCTATACTTGACGACCACTTTCGAGGCAACGAGTGAGGCGTACCCTAGAAGTGGTGTGTGCATTGTGTGTTATTTTCATGTTAACATTTATCTTGGATCATGCAATTGTGAGCTACTAATCTTGGACCATGATCCTTTATGCTTCAGTCTTATCCACACAACGCAGCAACGTTGAATCATGGTTTCGCTTGTATAGAATGCCGTTGCTGAGGAAGAACTTTGCTTCGAACCTTCTCAGAAACTTCTTGTCGTTGACAGATGCACCCTCGGGGTATTCTTGAGCTTCCAGATACCTCTTCACTTCATGATACCAAGGTTTTTCAGTTACCTCTTCAGCCTCGAGATCACAGCAATATGCAGGTTCATCCAGTTTCCAGATAATGATCCGGGGAGCCTCGTTATCCTACTTGACTTTGAACATAGAAGACATTGTAGCCAACGCGTCCACCAGCTGATTCTCCTCTCTTGGGAAGTGTTCAAAATTTATCTCTGTGAAATGGGGGATCAATGTCAACACACACTCTTTGTAAGGAATAAGGTTTGGGTGTTTCGTATCCTACTCGCCTTTGATCTGATTGATCAAGAGAGCGGAATCTCCGAAGACACTCAGAAACTTGATCCTTAGGTCAATTGCAGCTTGAAGACCCATGATACACGCCTCATACTCCGCCATGTTGTTGGTGCAGTTGAAACATAGCCGGGCAGTAAGTGGAGTATGAGTGCCTTTGGGGGATATGATCACAGCGCTGATACCGTTACCCAAAGCATTGGAGGCTCCGTCAAAGTGCATGGACCATCGGGATCCTTCCTCAGGTCCTTCATCCGGTCCAGGTACTTCACAATCAGTCACTACCATGATGTTCTCGTCTGGGAATTCAAAGTTCATTGACTGGTAATCATCCACTGCCTGGTGTGCCAAATGGTCTACCAACACACTTCCCTTGATTGCCTTCTGAGTCGTGTACTGGATGTCATATTCCGTCAAGATCATCTGCCATCTTGTTATTCTTCCGGACAAGGCGGGCTTTTCGAATATGTACTTGATTGGATCCATTTTAGAGATCAACAAAGTGGTGTGAGTCAGCATATACTGTCTCAGCCGGCGAGCAGCCCATACCAAAGCGCAGCAAGTTTTCTCGAGCAGTGAGTATCGGGTCTCACAGTCGGTAAACTTTTTTCTAAGGTAATAAATGGCATGCTCTTTTCGGCCAGACTTGTCATGCTTCCCCAGAACACACCCCATTGAGCTGTCAAGTACTGTCAAGTATAGTATTAGAGGTCTCCCTTCAACCGGTGGCATAAGAATAGGTGGTTCTTGGAGATACTCTTTGATTCTGTCGAAAGAGGCTTGACATTCATCGTTCCAACGTACTACTTGATCTTTCTTCAGCAGCTTGAAGATTGGTTCACAGGTAGCAGTTAGATGCGAGATGAATCGAGCAATGTAATTCAGACGTCCTAGAAAGCCTCTGACTTCTTTCTCTGTCTTGGGAACTGGCATCTCTTGTATGGCTTTAACCTTGGCAGGGTCCACTTGAATACCTTTGTCGCTCACGGCGAAACCTAGTAACTTTCCAGATCTTACCCCAAATGTGCATTTGTTTGGATTCAATCTTAGCTTGTACAACTTCAGACGGTCAAACATCTTTTGTAGATGGTCAAGGTGTTCCTCCTCAGTTTGGGACCTTGCAATCATATCGTCGACATATACTTCTATCTCATGATGGATCATGTCATGAAATAAAGCAACCATGGCACGTTGGTAGGTTGCCCCAGCATTTTTCAACCCAAAAGGCATGACCTTGTAGCAGAAGGTGCCCCACTGAGTAACAAAAGTGGTCTTCTCCATGTCTTCAGGAGCCATCTTGATCTGATTATAACCTGAAAAACCATCCATGAAGGAGAACACCTTATGTTGAGCAGTGTTGTCAACCAGAACGTCGATGTGAGGAAGGGGGAAGTCGTCCTTGGGGCTCGCCCTGTTCAGATCCCTGTAATCAACACACATTCTGACCCTACCATCTTTCTTCGGCACTGGAACCACGTTGGCAACCCACTGAGGGTAAGAAGTCACTGCTAGAAACCCGACATCAAATTGTTTCATAACCTCAGCTTTGATTTTCTCGGACATCTCTGGACGCATGCGGCGGACCTTTTGTTTAACCGGAGGGCAGTCTTCCTTGGTAGGTAGGTGATGAACCACAATGTCAGTATCCAACCCAGGCATGTCTTCGTAGGACCAGGAAAAGATTTCCACATAATCATGCAACATCTGAATCAACCGCTGTTTTACACTGAGCTCTAGCTTGGCACCAATCTTGACTTCCTTTCTGTCTGCCTCAGTACCCAGATTTACCGTTTCCACTGGCTCTTCATGTGGCTGAATGGCCCTCTCTTCCTGGAGTAACAGTCTTGCAAGCTCGCCAGGCACTTCGCAATCATCTTCACCTTCGTCTTGGGCTAAGTTGATCGGATTTTCGAAGTCATAACTGGCAGTAGCAGAGTTGTTACCAGTGAGATCCAGAGTGGATTGAAACCTGTATAAGTGAGTGTGTGTAAATATAGCTGTTTTGCAATATATAAAGAAAGAAAGGGAGCAAAAGATTTGAAATGCGAAACACGTCCAATGTTTTATTCATGATATATGGAAATGACAAGTAATAAGCCCTCACAAATGAAGCGAACGGTGCCCCGGGTAAGACACCGGGCCATAAAGTTTCACATTATTGTTCATTACAAATTTAAAAACAAAGGAATTCATTACTGAGTAACAAAAGTAACAGGTATATAGTCTTTAGCAGTCCAATTGTTCAGTCCACCGTCGGTCGTCGGGTAGATCCAGCTGTCAAATTCAGATTCCTCCGCATCGCCTTCAATAGCATTCACTCCCGGGTTGGTGATGAATATGGGAGGTCTTCCAATCCTTGCTTTACGTACAACCCTCTGAGCCTCTGCAGTGAAACCCAACCCAAATTTGTCAGTCTTTGGAGTAAAATCAGGGAGCCTGCCCCAGTTTGCACATTCACCTTTCTCAATCACAGCCCGGGCGTCCTTCAAGGAAGCCATCTTCAAGGGAGAGTCTTCTTCAATCACTGTCTCTACTGACGCCAATGTTGGAGGTACCTCTTCAAAGTGTTGAAAGGGGGTCTCAATGAACTCCCCGTCCATCTCTATATACCGAAACGAGTTAAGATGACTAACCATGTATTCTTCCTCCCCCTGCACTGTAACTATCTTCCCTTTGACCGGGTACTTGAGCTTTTGATGTAGAGTGGAGGTCACAGCTCCAGCCTTGTGGATCCAAGGACGACCCAACAAACAAGAATAGGATGGTCGGATGTCCATCACATAGAATGTTGAGTCAAAGACTTGAGAACCAACCCGGATTGGAATGTCCACTTCACCATGTACCATCCTCTTCCACCCGTCAAAGGCCCGGACAATAATGTTACTAGGCTTCAACTCCAGACCCTCACAATCTAACTTGTCTAAGGCCTTCTTGGGCAATACGTTCAGTGAAGAACCAGTGTCTACCAACACATGGGCAAGAGTAGTGCCCCTGCATTCAATGGAGACATGCAGGGCATCGTTGTGATTCTTTCCCTTGGCGGTCAAATCAGCATCAGAGAAACCCAAACCATTATCAGCGGTTAAGTTGGCCACACAATCAGTAAATTGATCGGCAGATGTCTCTTGTGGCACATGGGCTGTCTTCAGGAAGGAAATCAAGGCCTTGGCATGGGCCTCTGAGCATAACAACAGTGATAGCATAGAGATCTTAGAGGGGGTGTGCCCCAGCTGTTCAACGACGTTGAAATCACTCTTCTTGATAATCTTAAGGATTTATTCCATCTCTTGCTGGGAAGCTTCAACATTAACAATCTTCGGTGCCTCCATCTGGGCAGGCACATCAGCAATCCCTTTGCCCCGAGTGTCAGATGACTCGGCAGCAGGGGTAGAAACTTGATCAGGAGGGGAAACAGGCACACTGGAAGGTGTGATAACAAGAGGTCTTTGAATAGCAAGAGGTGCAATATCAGGCGAGAAGAGCCTGCCACTACGAGTAACTTTAGCGGGACCGGTGATGTTACTGATGCCGGTACTGGTATTGAACTCTTGCTTTACCCCGAGCACATACACATCTGCCCCATAGTGCCACGGGACAGCCTTGTCAGATTTATAGGGGAGGGGCCCCGGAACAGTAATGATGATGGGTGCAACAGACGTGATTTTGACTGGCTTCCTCGGGGGAGCCTTGGTAGGATTGTTGAAAATGGTGACAACGGATACTTCTTCAGTAGGAACAATAGGAACATCGGTCTTCTTGAACAAGATCTCTTTGCTATCCATCAGGTTTTGGACGCCTGACTTCAGCAACGGACAACCAGTAGGTGAAACAGCACATAGAAGGCAACCCTTGCTACAACCCGGAAATAAACCGGCTAGAAACAGGTTCCTCTTGACATTCGATAAAGGAGTAACAATCTCATCCACAGAGCCTACATATAGATCTTCCTCAATAGCATTTACTCCATGCTGGGGCATAGGAGCAGTCACAATGTTGGGCCTTTCGGGAGCCTCAAACTGTATTTCCTTGGCATCGATAAGGTCCTGGACCTTATTCCTAAGGGCCCAGCAATCATCAGTAGAATGCCCCGGGCTATCAGATTGATAAGCACAGCGGGCGTTGGGATTGTACTTTAGAGAGGTTGTGTTTACCACCTTCGGAGCTTCTCTGACAGTTACCAAGTTGGTTGATAGCAGTTGCGACAAGATCTGAGACAAGGGCATACTAAGCCGAGTGTATTCTCTTCTGGGTCTCTCACCCCTTGGTTGGTTAGGTTGCCGAGGAGCGACAGCAGGCTTTGAAATCACCACCGTGTTGACAGCTTGGCGGCGTTCTGGTTTATTTTGTCTCCTGGGACCATACACAACACTAGCTTCTTTCTTGAAAGGCTTCTTTTCAGAACTTGAGGATGCACATTTCTGTATCTTCCCCGATTTCATACCAGCTTCTATCCTCTCACCAGTCAGAATGAGGTCTGTAAACCCTGCAGAAGAATTGCCAATCAGGTGGTTGAAGAATGGCCCAGGCAGGGTCCCCAAGAACATGTCCACGAGTTCACGGTCAATTAACGGTGGCTGCACCCTGCCAGCCAGGTCCCTCCACTTTTGCGCGTACTCTTTAAAACCTTCTCCCGATCCTAGCGACAACACTGGAGTTGGGTATGTGTAGGAGCGAGGTCGGCATTGTACTGATACTGCTTATAAAAAGCAGTAGCCAAGTCCTCCCAGTTTCGAATACTGGCTCCATCTAGCTGATAGAACCACTCGAGTTGAGCCCCTGAAAGGCTATCCTGGAAGAAATGGATCCATAAGTTCTTGTCCACAGTATACGGTTGGATCTTCCGCATATAAGATCTGAGATGTAGTTTAGGGCAGGAAGCCCCGTCGTACTTCGCGAAAGATGGTGCCTTGAACTTATGTGGGATCACCACCCCAGAAGATAAACCCAGATCTCCAAAATCCAACCCAGGCACCTGTTGAATTTCCATGGCACTCAGACGATCCTCTAACTGCTTGTACCTGTCTTCAGCGGGAGGGTACTGCTCTTCATTGAAATCTGTCTCGTTGTCAGAGACCACAGGACTAGGAACCCTTCCCCCCTGGGGACTGCCTTTCCCTACAGAAGAACCAGCTTGATCAGCCTCATTACGCAGTGTATTACCAAACCTCCGTCCAGTGTTGAATAGTACAGTTCTCTTCTTCTTCTTCTTGACCAGCAGAGCCTTCAATTCCTCTTGACCTTGGGCTAAACTCATGATCAACTCTTGGAATTGGGCGTTTTGGGCCTGAAGGGCCTTGATGGATTGCTCAGTAGATGATTCAGGATTCATGATGAGACGAGCGTGGAATAAACAGCGAAGAAGATTAAGCAACCTGTAAAAAAAGAGTACCTGCTATGCATATGATGCATGATATGCTATTTATGCAACGCATTCAAGGGTTCGTAAGTTCAAATTTGTTGTAGACAAAAAGGAACACACGTTATCATTAAGAAATAATTGTTCAGTACATCAAGGCCTCATGGGCAAAACATTACAAAGTAAATTAATCCCAAAAGACACTGCGCATCCTCTTTGGAGCTATGTAAGTGTTGAGAGTCTTTTCCTCGTGCAGTAGGCGGGTGAGCTTCAAGACCTTCTTCTCACTGGCATGTAGACTGGCTTCAAGAGAATTCCGTTCTTCCTTAAGCTGGATCCAGCTCTTCTGCATTTCTTCCCAGGATGTAGGCATGTCAGGATGTTGAATGGTGTATGAGACCTCTCCTTCTAACACTGGCTCTTTGATCACAGGGAGAACATGAGGATATGGCATCACCAGCTTCTGGGAGCGGGCTCGTACCCACTTGAGATATGGCTCCAACGGGATGGAGTTCTTGTGCCCCAGTGTCTTGCTGTCTACCTTGTTGGGCATCCTCCAAGCTCGGATAAATCTCTGGCAAAGTCCTTGTGCATCATTGTCGAAGTCAAAAACTATGTCAGGAAGCAACATGTCGTAAGGGCCATCCCTCCGAGCATATCCGAACTGTCTCAAAGCCAGACACGGGTTGTAAGTAATACCTCCTCTGATTCCAAGTAAAGGAACATTAGGAAACTCCCCGCAACGATCAATGATAGTGACGTCTTCTCTGGACCGAGAACACCAATGTATATCAGCATGCGTAAGAGTCATTAATCGTTGTGACCATCTCAAACCCCGCTCGTTCTTCAAAACTGATTGTGGAAGGTGCGAAATAAACCACCTTGCCAGGAGAGGAGTGCAGCGCATGAGAACACCTCTTTTTCTCATGGTTCGAGTGTAACATGAGTGAAGGATGTCCCCAATCAACGTAGGTATAGGATTCCTGGACATAAAGATCTTGACAGCATTGATATCTATAAGCTGATCGGGATTCGGGAACAACACCAACCCATAGACAAGGAGAGCCACAACTTCTTCAAAGGCTTGTAGGTCAAGGGAATTCCAACATTCTTGGGCCTTCTCAAACAGGAACTTTGCCAAGAATCCTTTGATACCACTTCTAACTTCCCAATGTCCCTTGATGTCAGATGGTTGTAGGCGTAATGCTTTAGCAACCTCTTCAAGTTTGGGTTCCCTTTCCGTACCGTTGTAGGGTAGTTGACTAAGGATAGGGATCTTCAGAAGCTGGGAGAACTCTTCCAAGGTAGGCACCAGTTGATAATCCGGGAAAGTAAAGCAGTGGTGCAACGGGTCAAAGAACTGGAAGAGGACCTTAATCATATCTTCCTCAATGTTGGTGTTGACCAAGCTGATGAGTCTGCCATGTTTCTCACTGAAAGAAGAGCTCTCGGGAATCCTGGATGTAAGCTCCTTAAGCTGAGGAGGGATCTTTACAAGGTTGATCTGAATTGTCTTTCTGCGGATAGTTTCCATGTCCTACAAAACAAGAACAAAGATGAAGATTCGAACCCATGAAGTGGTTAGTGGATGCATATGATGTTGTATGATGTTATGATATTATGATAAAAACACACCACAAGTATCCACAAAAAGCAAACATGGTAAGGCACACAAGTCACACAAGACAGCCCTTAGAGTTTAGGCCAACATGGGGTCTAGGTATTACCCTCTTGAAGTTGGTGGGCTCAAAACCTGTCCTATCAAAAGTAAACGGGTTCTAAGGATCTCAATATCATAGGGTTGTTTTCTATGTTCATTGTTTCGATTTAGCCACTGAACTGGCGATCAAAATATTCCAAGAAAAAAACCCTCAATGAGTGTAGTATCGAGTATCAACCAACTTCGAACTGCACCAAAGTCAGTCATCTCACTACCCTAAAAAGGCCAGGATGGTCAAGTAAGGTTCCTAAGGTCAGTTGATGCTTCACGACACCACGCGGCGGCCCCGTACTCTCCTTGACTTGACTCAAGGGTTACCGGTACTCACCAAAGTGCCACATCAACGTAGCAAACTGCTTCAACCGTGTCGGTATACCCCGCACAGTTCCCTCACAGTTTTGTTGCTACTTTCTAAGAGGTATCCCCCAGATCCGGGTTAGGATCTATAGAACTCCCAAAACAGGCCCACAATATTAAAGCAATCAAAATAGGCAATTGAAAACATAAGTATAATCTATCCTAAGGTACACCTCACTTTAAGTATATGTCCCCAGCAGAGTCGCCAGTTCTGTGATTGGTGGAAATAGAACTGACTGTTTTTAGCTGGATCGCGTATGTCGCGGTAAGCAAGAGTCACCACCGTCTTTTATATTCTCCAACATGGAAAGGACAAAAGCACAGCAAAATTCCTTATTGAGAATGTTTCTCGGTTCGGGAGGTAGATTTATAGAAAGGGAAGGTGTTAGCACCCTTTCTATCTGTGGTTATCCACGGGCTCTTAGGTACTTGTTCTTATGTTTTCAAAATGTTTGCTTTTCAAATGTGTGTGGGTTTTGAAAAAAAAGTTTCATTGAAAGATTTCTGAGTGACTCTTGTATCTGTCCTTAAGAGTGTTTGAAAAATTTGTTTTGAAAGCTTTTGAAAGTGTCAGTGTGAAAAGATTGTTTTGTTTGTTTTTTAGAGAGCAAGTACCCATGAGTCATCTACCTACCCTAAGGAATTAGGCTGTGTAAGAGTCCCTAAGGTAGTGCCATCCCACCATTGAGAGGTAGGTAGCACCACCGTTGGAGGTGTTCGGGTCAATTCGATTGTAGGGACAATGTGGTCACCGAAGCAATAGTAGGACACCTTAGAAGTAACCCTAATGTCCTAGATCCTTTTTAATCCAAGGCAACCGTTTCGAGGCAACTGGATCTTAGACATAAGGGCGACTGCTAAAACACCCTATACTTGACGACCACTTTCGAGGCAATGAGTGAGGCGTACCCTAGAAGTGGTGTGTGCATTGTGTGTTGTTTTCATGTTAACATTTATCTTGGATCATGCAATTGTGAGCTACGAGTCGTTTTTACTTATCATACATTCTTTCATGCAATTTAGCAGTTAGGAGTGCGGAAAATAAAATACGGAAAGGTAAAAGTTACGCTATTACAAGGCGCGGGTCTATACATCGCCAAAAAACAAAGACCCGATTTTGATAAAGATGCGGAAAGTAAAGAAAGCGGTAAACCTAATTACTATTACATCCTTGGAAACAGTTACATAATAACCGAAATATAAAAATAACGTGCGAAAGAATTAAAATCAAGACGTCCTAGGGTTTTTGACCCTTTTGAGAAATTAAGAGTTTTTTATCCTTTGCTTGAAATTAAATTAAAATTAAACCTAATTATTTAATTAATCATTTACAAGATATTTTTTTTGTGTTTTTTGTATTTAATGAAAATAAAGAAATTAAAATCAAAAGAAAACCCTAGTTCTAAGTTTATTTTAATTATTAATGAAAATATTAAAGTTAACCTAATTTAAGCTAATTAATTAATTTACATGTTATTTACAAAAATAATAGTAATTAATAAGTAGTGATAATAAGAAAATGATTAAAAAAAATATCAAAACCTAATTCTATGCAATTTTTATTTATTAAGAAAAAGGATTAAAATTTAAACCTAAATTAAACTAAGTTAGTTATTAGTATTTATTTACAAAAATTAGTTAATGGTGAAATTAATAAATAATTAAAATATTTACAATTTTGATTTTCTGATTTTTATTAGGAAAAATTAATTTATGGTGAATTAATAATAATAATTAAAACAATTAAAAGAATTTAAAAGAAAAGAAAATAAAATTAATTATGCAAACCAAGGGGGTAGGTTGGCCCAAGTGGAGGTGAAATGCTGGAATTCAGGCCCAAGAAGCACAAAGCCTCGTTGACTTTTCCTGATCATGCGCTTGCTGGCTGACTAGGGCATAGAGTGTTCATCACCTCCTGGCCTTCAGATTGTTGATCAAGGCCACTTGGCAAACTGATGCATGAGGCTTATGGTGGAACATTTGTAAGGCGCTGCATTGGAATGCTTTAAGAAAAATATGAAGAAATATATGGGGGGACCTGGGAATCGAACCCAGGTCCCAGTGCTCCTTGCCTTTGTGCCTTTGCCAACTGGACTACCATGCGCGTTTGTAATATAAATGGACAACAATTATTATATAAAAAAACAAACATTATGATAATCAAACAAAATAACGCGCGCTGATTTGAACGTCCCAACCATATGTTGCCACGCATTGTCTTCTTCAGCTTTCCTGCAAAAATAAAGAACAAGTAGCGGGGGTTTTTAACCCCCACTAACTACAGCCACGAATAATAACGATTAGAGTTAGGGTTGATATAAATTGAGCGCGAGGATGGGGTTGAATTCGTCTGGCATTGACGAATTCAACCATAGTCATGATGTGGTCCAATTTTTCCTTATGCATAAAGCCCTAATTGAGAGCTTTAGAAACCCTAGATTTTGTCCATGGTGGATTTCGATTCAGGCAGTTTCAACACAATTAAACTATCCCATTAGCTTCAGAATGTTCCTAACAACACAAACCAATCAAAAAAATGGATTAAAAGCGCATGAATCATGTTATGCAATTTTGGAAATATATTCAAACCGTGGGACTCGTGTTCTTTGATTCTTCGCGTGTTAGGAATGGTTTTTGATGGCAATGGCTTCCTGGAGACTCAGGCAATATGTTTGAATCAAAAAGAAGCTTTGAATTGTGCTGCAAATAGGAATTCAGTTTCACCTTTTTCTTCAATTTTTTGCAATTTGGTTATGGAGTTCTATGGCAGCTTTTTTTGTGTCCAAGCATAGGGTTGGCTTCAGCATATGTATGTGAAGAGAATTAGGTTAAAACCTTGGCCCAAAAGTCCATGAAATTATGTTTTCAATATTTGATATTTATCAAATCTTTTCCAACTTTTTTGATTGCCAAAACTTGCCAAACATGGATGATTTTGCCTTTTTGATTGAGAAACGCGTTTGCCAGCTTGCCCTGATCTGATTTGCTTCACAAAAGATCCAAAAACCATATCTTTTTAATTTTCTTATAATTAAAACCAATTAAATGAATTAATATTAATATAAATTCAATAAATTAATTAAAAATAAGAAAATAAATCATTTTAAGTTCAACAGGTCGTTCATAGGCTTTGGGTAAAGTTTCAAGAAGGAATTTGAGGCCCATTAGCAAAAATGAAGTGTTTTAGGCAAAGTTGACTTTTGAAAGTTCCCAAAAATTTCCCAATTTCTCCAATGCATATCTTGCTCAATTTTGAAGCTATGAACATGTTCTTGGACATTTTGGAAAGGTCTTGAAGTCCTCTAACCAATGACTTTGGTCCCATGTCATTTTGATTTACCAATCTCAAGTTATGGTCTTTGACTTAAAGTGCCTTTTTGTTGACTTTTGAAAATGACCTATAATGTTGAAATTGATAACTTTTTTTGAGAGCATTTCTTGGATTTGGAATGTGAAGATGAGTTGTAGGAAATGTCATCCCCTTCAAAATGAGCATTGGATGGGATTTTTCTGATTAACCATGAAAATGTTATGCCTTGGTCAATTTGCAGTTGACTTTTCAGCTGTCCAAAATAGAAACTTTTGACACCTTGATGATTTTTGAGCCATGCTTGTGGAGTCATGATCAAGAATTGATCAAATGATGATTGTGGCTTCAAAATAAGATGTTGACCAAAATTTTTGACTTTTGACTGTCAAATGACCATTTTACCCCTGCAGTTGACTGTGGAGCAATTAGGGTTTTTGACTGTGCAACTTGATGTTGTGAGTCTTGAAACTTGACATGTGGATGTTTGAAAATGTATATAGGCATATGGGACTTGATTGGACCCTTGAAAACCTCAATTTCTTTGCAAGAACCAAAACCCTAATTTTGACTGTGTTAGGAGGCAATTAGACTGTGCAACCCTTGAGATATTTTGAACCATTTGGAGATTGATCTTGAGAAATATTGAAGAATATGGGAGGGCAAATTTTGGGGTACAACAGTTGCCCCTGTTCAATCTTCTTAGACCTGAGGATGTAGATTGGCTGGCGTGCCTTTCGTAATCCGAAGGTGGAAGATGATTGAACACTAAAGTGCCCAGAAATTTGCACTCGCATAATAGAGTGTCAGCAGCGTGATGGCGGGAATGGACTCATAGATGCCATTTGGAGAGATGATGGATAGGAGGATGGGATTATAGATGCCATCTGGAGACTGTTGGTATGTGGATAGGCTTATAGATGCCATCTAGGTGTCGATCGCGTAAGAGATTCCTTAGCGAGAACTTGCGTACCTGAGAAAGAAAAATAATTACCTGGCCTGTTACAGGGGTTGATCTTCAAACTCTTTATGTAGATATGCCCCGGCTGGATAAAGGAATCGAATCTTCAAACTCTTCATGTAGATATGCCCTGGCTGGATACAGGTATCGAATCTCTAAACTCTTCATGTAGATATGCCCTTGCTGGATACATGTATCGAGTCTACAATCAGTTACTCACAGATGTGCCCTGGCTAGATACAGGAATCGAATCTGGAGTTAGTCGCCAACAGATATGCCCTGGCTGGATACAGGAATCGAATCTTCAAACTCTTCAGACATGCCCTGGCTGGATACAGGAATCGAGTCCGGAATTAGTCGTCAACAGATATGCCCTGGCTAGATACAGGAATCGAATCTTCAAACTCTTCAGACGTGCCCTGGCTGGATACAGGAATCGAGTCCGGAATTAGTCGTCAACAGATATGCCCTGGCTGGATACAGGAATCGAATCTTCAAACTCTTCAGACGTGCCCTGGCTGGATACAGGAATCGAGTCCGGAATTAGTCGTCAACAGATATGCCCTGGCTGGATACAGGAATCGAATCTTCAAACTCTTCAGACGTGCCCTGGCTGGATACAGGAATCGAGTCTGGAATTAGTCGTCAACAGATATGCCCTGGCTAGATACAGGAATCGAATCTTCAAACTCTTCATACGTGCCATGGCTGGATACAGGAATCGAGTCCGGAATTAGTCGTCAACAGATATGCCCTGGCTGGATACAGGAATCGAATCTTCAAACTCTTCAGACGTGCTCTGGCTGGATACAGGAATCGAGTCCGGAATTAGTCGTCAATAGATATGCCCTGGCTGGATACAGGAATCGAATCTTCAAACTCTTCAGACGTGCCCTGGCTGGATACAGGAATCGAGTCCGGAATTAGTCTTCAACAGATATGCCCTGGCTGGATACAGGAATCAAATCTTCAAACTCTTCAGACGTGCCCTGGCTAGATACAGGAATCGAGTCCGGAATTAGTCGTCAACAGATATGCCCTGGCTGGATACAGAAATCGAATCTTCAAACTCTTCAGACGTGCCCTGGCTGGATACAGGAATCGAGTCAGGAATTAGTCGTCAACAGATATGCCCTGGCTGGATACAAGAATCGAATCTTCAAACTCTTCAGACGTGCCCTGGATGGATACAGGAATCGAGTCCAGAATTAGTCGTCAACAGATATGCCCTGGCTGGATACAGGAATCGAATCTTCAAACTCTTCAGACGTGCCCTGGCTGGATACAGGAATCGAGTCTGGAATTAGTCGTCAACAGATATGCCCTGGCTAGATACAGGAATCGAATCTTCAAACTCTTCATACGTGCCCTGGCTGGATACAGGAATCGAGTCCGGAATTAGTCGTCAACAGATATGCCCTGGCTGGATACAGGAATCGAATCTTCAAACTCTTCAGACGTGCTCTGGCTGGATACAGGAATCGAGTCCGGAATTAGTCGTCAATAGATATGCCCTGGCTGGATACAGGAATCGAATCTTCAAACTCTTCAGACGTGCCCTGGCTGGATACAGGAATCGAGTCCGGAATTAGTCTTCAACAGATATGCCCTGGCTGGATACAGGAATCGAATCTTCAAACTCTTCAGACGTGCCCTGGCTAGATACAGGAATCGAGTCCGGAATTAGTCGTCAACAGATATGCCCTGGCTGGATACAGAAATCGAATCTTCAAACTCTTCAGACGTGCCCTGGCTGGATACAGGAATCGAGTCAGGAATTAGTCGTCAACAGATATGCCCTGGCTGGATACAAGAATCGAATCTTCAAACTCTTCAGACGTGCCCTGGATGGATACAGGAATCGAGTCCAGAATTAGTCGTCAACAGATATGCCCTGGCTGGATACAGGAATCGAATCTTCAAACTCTTCAGACGTGCCCTGGCTGGATACAGGAATCGAGTCCGGAATTAGTCGTCAACAGATATGCCCTGGCTGGATACATGAATCGAATCTTCAAACTCTTCAGACGTGCCCTGGCTGGATACAGGAATCGAGTCCAGAATTAGTCGTCAACAGATATGCCAGGGCTGGATACAGGAATCGAATCTTCAAACTCTTCAGACGTGCCCTGGCTGGATACAGGAATCGAGTCCGGAATTAGTCGTCAACAGATATGCCCTGGCTGGATACAGGAATCGAATCTTCAAACTCTTCGGACGTGCCCTGGCTGGATACAGGAATCGAGTCCAGAATTAGTCGTCAACAGATATACCCTGGCTGGTTACAGGAATCAAATCTGGAATTTGTGACAGTTGATAGTAATCATCTTTGTATTGACCTTTATTCCTGAAAAGGCGAAACGTTAGTTGTATGCAATGTCATGATGTATGAAATGCGTGATGTTCTCAAAATAAATGAGATTGTATGTTCATGATGCGTATGTGCATGCTATAATGTATGAAAATGTGATGTTTATGAGTGTATTTTTGTCTAGGAACATAAATCCTTGACGGATGCCGGGAAGTCAAATCCTGGGCTAATGTTGAAGAGTAGGGTTCTTCGTCTCCGCTGGGGATGATGGTTGCGAGAATAAACCCGTAGGAGAAGATGACTCCGTTGAGGAGTAAACTTGTTAAGGAGATCACTCTGCGGGGAATTACTCTGTGGGAAGAGAGGTACTTTGCTGAGATGTTGATGATAACTCCGCTGGGGATACCATTGATGAGTTATGTTGGGGATTTGATGAACTCCGCTGGGGGATAAGAAGAACTTCGCCGAGGACGATCTTTCCGTGGTAGTTAGTTGAGGATAACCCAGTTATAAGCTCTGGTGGGGAATAACCTTTGAATATGGTCGGGGAGAGACGTATGTACTCTGCAGGTGATAAGCTTCCAGAATCTACTGGGGATAAGCTTCCTACTGGGGAGATAGATTCAACATTCCTGGGGAAACTTTTGAACTGTACCGGGGAAGTGGCTCCACTGGGGTGTCTGTATTCCGCCGGGGAACAATCTTAGATCCAGATTGTCGGGGATGCTTGTTAGGAATGTCTGTATACTTCACTGGGGAATATTGAGATCTTCTGGGGGATAATCCAACTTCCTTGAGGCTGACAGTAGACTAACTCTGCTTGGGGAGAGTATCACTGACTTGCTGGAGATACTGTGCCTTGTTAGGGCTGATTGGAGACCAACTCTGCTTGGGGAGAATTGTTGAATCTTGTCTTACTCGGCGGGGAGTGAAGGTATCTGGGTTACATTCTTCAGCCGAACTTACCTTAGTACCTTGGTGGACAGAGCAACTAGATCGCTTAGACAACTCATTATTGCCCCTGTTTCTAATGTCACCTGTAATTAGTCCTTTGTTTCGCATGCAAATATTTATGAGTTAGCAATTAGTGTCAAATGCATATATCAAAAATGAACATTGGACGTTCTTTGCAAAACAAAACAAAAAAAGGAAAAATAGTTGGCAATTTATTTGAAAAGTGAATTTGTATTGATTTTTTGGAATTTGCCTGAAAATAGGCGTTTATGTACAAGAGGCTGACGTCCTAGTAAGAGAACGCCGCCGAACAACAGAGTTTATACAATTTTGTGAAAAGGAAAACAAAACAGCTATGTGAAAGGAATAATCCCACTGGGTTCCAACTCTGCTATCGCCTTTATGTCTTCAAGCGTCTCATCACTTGGCTGCTTAGTTGAAGATGAAGCTGACTGATCGATGCTGTCTGAACCTGATAGTTGATACCAGATTCTGGATGCAAGGTGATCCAGTGAGACATAGTATTACGCTTTAATCCCTAACTTTTGGCTAGACCGCCCTTTCGGGTTTTCAGTCCACCGGGATACCCATTTTTGCCCAAGCCGCCTTTTCAGGTTTTCGACTTGCCGGGTGTACAGATTTTTTCATTTTTCATCCCTTATTTTTGCCCTAACCCTTTTGATTCGCCGGGAAGCCCTTATTTTTGCCTAGGTGTGTCAACCTAGCGGGTCTTTTATTCAGGCGTAGTATCTTTTTACTATGTCTGCATTGGCAGGGTGAGGAAGGTCGTCACCATCCATGGTGGTTAGAATCATAGCTCCTCCTGAGAAGATATGTTTAACCATAAATGGCCCTTCGTACGTAGGGGTCCATTTGCCCCTGGGATCACTTTGAGGAAGAATGATGCGCTTGATTACCAGGTCCCCAACTTGATACTCTTGTGGTCTGACTTTCTTGTTGAATGCCCTGATCATCTGTTTTTGATACGTTTGACCATGACAAATAGAAGTGAGTCTCTTTTCGTCAATTATGTTTAACTGATCAAGTCGAGTCTGGGTCCAGTCGTCTTCGCTAAAGCCTGCATCCTTCATTATCCGGAGAGAGGGTATCTGGACCTCAATCGGCAAGACTGCCTCCATGCCATAGACCAAGGAAAAGGGAGTTGCCCCGGTTGACGTTCTTGCTGAGGTACGGTACCCATGAAGAGCAAACGGTAACATCTCGTGCCAATCTTTATAGGTCACTGTCATCTTCTGCACAATCGTTTTGATATTCTTATTAGTTGCTTCGACAGCCCCATTCATCTTCGGCCGATAAGGAGAAGAGTTGTGGTGCTGTATCTTGAATTGCTCGCAGAGCTCAGTGATCATCTTGTTATTAAGATTGGTACCATTGTCCGTAATGATCCTTTCCGGGACGCCGTATCGACAGATCAGGTTGTGTCGAATGAACCGTGCCACGACGTTCTTGGTTACGGTAGCGTAGGAAGCTGCTTCAACCCACTTGGTAAAGTAATCGATCGCCACCAGGATGAAGCGATGCCCGTTGGATGCCGTAGGTTTAATCTCGCCGATCATATCAATGCCCCACATTGCAAAAGGCCAAGGTGCAGTCAAGACATTCAGAGGGACTGGGGGAACATGCACTTTATCAGCATAGATCTGGCACTTATGACATGTCCGAGAATGTTGGTAACAGTCGGCTTCCATTTTGGACCAGAAATATCCTTCCCGAAGGATTTTCTTTGCCATGGTGTGTCCACTGGAATGTGTTCCAAAGGTACCTTCATGTAGCTCTGCCATGATCCTTTCTGCTTCAGTCTTATCCACACAACGCAGCAACGTTGAATCATGGTTTCGCTTGTATAGAATGCCGTTGCTGAGGAAGAACTTTGCTTCGAACCTTCTCAGAAACTTCTTGTCGTTGACAGATGCACCCTCGGGGTATTCTTGAGCTTCCAGATACCTCTTCACTTCATGATACCAAGGTTTTTCAATTACCTCTTCAACCTCAAGATCACAGCAATATGCAGGTTCATCCAACTTCCAAATAATGATCTGGGGCGCCTCGTTGTCCCATTTGACTTTGAACATAGAAGACATCGCAGCCAACGCGTCCGCCAACTGATTCTCCTCTCTTGGGAAATGTTCAAAAGTTATCTCCTCGAAGTGGGGAAGCAAAGTTAACACATACTCCTTGTAAGGAATAAGATTTGGGTGTTTCGTATCCCACTCGCCTTTGACCTGATTGATCACGAGAGCGGAATCTCCGAAGACACTCAGAAACTTGATCCTTAGGTCAATTGCAGCTTGAAGACCCATGATACACGCCTCATACTCCGCCATGTTGTTGGTGCAGTTGAAACATAGCCGGGCAGTAAGTGGAGTATGAGTGCCTTTGGGGGATATGATCACAACGCCGATACCGTTACCCAAAGCATTGGAGGCTCCGTCAAAGTGCATGGACCATCGGGATCCTTCCTCAGGTCCTTCATCCGGTCCAGGTACTTCACAATCAGTCACTACCATGATGTTCTCGTCTGGGAATTCAAAGTTCATTGACTGGTAATCATCCACTGCCTGGTGTGCCAAATAGTCTGCCAACACACTTCCCTTGATTGCCTTCTGAGTCGTGTACTGGATGTCATATTCCGTCAAGATTATCTGCCATCTTGCTATTCTTCCGGACAAGGCGGGCTTTTCGAATATGTACTTGATTGGATCCATTTTAGAGATCAACAGAGTGGTGTGAGTCAGCATATACTGTCTCAGCCGGCGAGCAGCCCATACCAAAGCGCAGCAAGTTTTCTCGAGCAGTGAGTATCGGGTCTCACAGTCGGTAAACTTTTTTCTAAGGTAATAAATGGCATGCTCTTTTCGGGCAGACTTGTCATGCTGCCCCAGCACACAGCCCATTGAGCTGTCAAGTACTGTCAAGTATAGTATTAGAGGTCTCCCTTCAACCGGTGGCATAAGAATAGGTGGTTCTTGGAGATACTCTTTGATTCTGTCGAAAGCGGCTTGACATTCATCGTTCCAACGTACTACTTGATCTTTCTTCAGCAGCTTGAAGATTGGTTCACAGGTAGCAGTTAGATGCGAGATGAATCGAGCAATGTAATTCAGACGTCCTAGAAAGCCTCTGACTTCTTTCTCTATCTTGAGAACTGGCATCCCTTGTATGGCTTTAACCTTGGCAGGGTCCACTTGAATACCTTTGTCGCTCACGAAGAAACCTAGTAACTTTCCAGATCTTACCCCAAATGTGCATTTGTTTGGATTCAATCTTAGCTTGTACAACTTCAGACGGTCAAACAGCTTCTGTAGATGGTCAAGGTGTTCCTCCTCAGTTTGGGACCTTGCAATCATATCGTCGACATATACTTCTATCTCATGATGGATCATGTCATGAAATAAAGCAACCATGGCACGTTGGTAGGTTGCCCCAGCATTTTTCAACCCAAAAGGCATGACCTTGTAGCAGAAGGTGCCCCACTGAGTAACAAAAGTGGTCTTCTCCATGTCTTCAGGAGCCATCTTGATCTGATTATAACCTGAAAAACCATCCATGAAGGAGAACACCTTATGTTGAGCAGTGTTGTCAACCAGAACGTCGATGTGAGGAAGGGGGAAGTCGTCCTTGGGGCTCGCCCTGTTCAGATCCCTGTAATCAACACACATTCTGACCCTACCATCTTTCTTCGGCACTGGAACCACGTTGGCAACCCACTGAGGGTAAGAAGTCACTGCTAGAAACCCGACATCAAATTGTTTCATAACCTCAGCTTTGATTTTCTCGGACATCTCTGGACGCATGCGGCGGACCTTTTGTTTAACCGGAGGGCAGTCTTCCTTGGTAGGTAGGTGATGAACCACAATGTCAGTATCCAACCCAGGCATGTCTTCGTAGGACCAGGAAAAGATTTCCACATAATCATGCAACATCTGAATCAACCGCTGTTTTACGCTGAGCTCTAGCTTGGCACCAATCTTGACTTCCTTTCTGTCTGCCTCAATACCCAGATTTACCGTTTCCACTGGCTCTTCATGTGGCTGAATGACCCTCTCTTCCTGGAGTAACAGTCTTGCAAGCTCGCCAGGCACTTCGCAATCATCTTCACCTTCGTCTTGGGCTAAGTTGATCGGATTTTCGAAGTCATAACTGGCAGTAGCAGAGTTGTTACCAGTGAGATCCAGAGTGGATTGAAACCTGTATAAGTGAGTGTGTGTAAATATAGCTGTTTTGCAATATATAAAGAAAGAAAGGGAGCAAAAGATTTGAAATGCGAAAAATGTCCAATGTTTTATTCATGATATATGGAAATGACAAGTAATAAGCCCTCACAAATGAAGCCAACGGTGCCCCGGGTAAGACACCGGGCCATAAAGTTTCACACTATTGTTCGTTACAAATTTAAAAACAAAGGAATTCATTACTGAGTAACAAAAGTAACAGGTATGTAGTCTTTAGCAGTCCAATTGTTCAGTCCACCGTCGGTCGTCGGGTAGATCCAGCTGTCAAATTCAGATTCCTCCGCATCGCCTTCAATAGCATTCACTCCCGGGTTAGTGATGAATACGGGAGGTCTTCCAATCCTTGCTTTACGTACAACCCTCTGAGCCTCTGCAGTGAAACCCAGCCCAAATTTGTCAACCTTGTGAGAATTCCTCCTCAACTCAAGGAGATTGCTTCCAGATTCTAGAGTATTCCCCATTCACTGAGAGGCATGGTCGACTACTCAACTTGGTCAACTCCAACATAGAGGAAGACATGGTGAAAGTTCTCTTCCAGTTCTTTGACCCCCTGCATCACTGCTTCACATTTCCTGACAACCAACTAGTTTCACTTTGGAGGAATTTTCTCAACTCTTGAGGATTCCTATTTTCAATCAACTACCTTTCAACGGTACGGAAAGAGATCCAAAGCCTGAATATGTTGTTCAAGCCCTACACTTGCAACCATCAGATGTCATAGGACATTGGGAGACTAGAAGTGGTGTCAAGGGTTTCTTGGCAAAGTTCCTGTTTGAGAAGGCCCAAGACTGTTGGAATTCTCTAGACCTGCAAGCTTTTGAGGAGATTGTAGCTCTTCTCATCTATGGGTTGGTCTTGTTCCCAAACCCTGACCAACTTATAGATGTGAATGCTGTCAAGATCTTCATGTCTCGGAATCCTGTGCCTACATTACTTGGGGACATCTTACACTCTTTTCACACTCGAACAATGAGGAAAAGAGGTGTTCTCATGTGCTGCACTCCACTTCTGGAAAGATGGTTTATTTCTCATCTTCCCCAGTCAGTCTTGAAGAATGAGCAAGGCTTGAGGTGGTCACAACAGCTGATGACTCTTAAGCATTCTGATATTCATTGGTGTTCTCGGTCCAGAGAAAATGTTATCATCATTAACCGTTATGGGGAATTCCCTAATGTCCCACTACTTGGCATTAGGGGAGGCATTACCTACAACCCTTGCTTGGCTCTGAGACAGTTTGGTTATGCCCGACGGGATGGCCCACATGACATGTTTATCTAAGGTTTGGTCTTCAACTTCGACAACGATGATCAAGCTCTCCGCCAGAGATTTATCCGAGCCTGGAGAATTCCCAACAAGGTAGACAGTCATACTTTGGGACACAAGAATTCCATCCCCCTTGAGCCTTACCTCAAGTGGGTACGAATCCGCGCCCAAAACCTTATGATGCCTTACCCCTCTATTCTCCCAGTGAGTATAGAGCATGTTCAGGAAGGAGAGGTTCCATACACCGTCCTACATCCTGACATGCCAACATCACTCGAAGATCTACAAAGGAGTTTGATACAGCTCAAGGAAGAGCGTAATACTTTTGAAGACCAATTCTACGACAGTGAAAAGAAGGTTTTAGAACTTACCAGGCTACTTCATGAGGAGCGAACTCTCAACGCCTACATTGCACCAAAGAGGATGCGCAACGTCTTTTTATCTTAGAATTTTGTACTATTTTGCCCTAGGGTCATTGATGTAAACAAATTCTATTTTTATTAATATAATGTTTGTTCCTTTTTGTTTTAAACAAATTTGAATTTTATGAATCCTTGAAAGCATTACATGAATAAATATAATTCATCATATGCATAAACAGGTCTTCACACCAAGTTTCCTCATCCCTCTGCTATTTATTTCAGCAAAATGGATCTTGAACAAACGGTTAAAGACTTGCAAGTTCATAATTCACAATTCCAACAGCTACTCTTGACCTTGGCCAAGGGGCAGGAGGAGCTCAAAACTCTGCTAGAGAAAGAAAAAGAGAAAAAGAAGAAGAAGAGAGCTGGTGTGGCTACCTTGGGCAGAAGATTTGAAGGACAAGCCATAAGGGTTCTAGATTTTCCATCAACCTCTGTGGAAGGGGAAAGAAAGGGTAAAGAGACTGCAGTGCCCTCAGATTCTGAAGCTGAAGAAGAGGAAGAAGAGGACTACTCTGAATAACAATACCCTCCTGCAGATGAAAAATAAAAAAACTTGGAAGAACGTCTGGCAGCTATGGAGATTCAGAGAGTGCCTGGTCTGGACTTTGAAGAGTTAGGGTTGGTATCTGGAATAGTAATCCCTCCCAAGTTTAAAGTACCACTGTTTTCCAAGTACGACAAGGTGTCTTGTCCCAAGATGCACCTACGATCTTATGTCAGGAAAATTCAACCACATTCTGCTGACAAAGATCTATGGGTCCACTTTTTCCAGGACAGTTTGTCAGGAACGCAGCTTGATTGGTTCTACTAGTTAGAAAGGTCTGATGTGCATAATTGGGAAGACTTGGCAGCCGCCTTCTACAAGCAGTATCAATATAATGCGGACTTAGCACCAACCCGTACTCAATTACAGAGTATGGGCATGGTCTCCAATGAAGGCTTCAAAGAGTATTCCAAGAAGTGGAGAGACTTGGCAGGACGAGTACAACCACCTCTATCTGAGAGGGAGCTAGTAGACATGTTCTTGGGAACTCTGTCTAGGCCTTTCTTTAATCATCTGATTGGAAGCTCCTTTGCGGGGTTCACTGAGTTGATTATGACCGGAGAAAGAGTAGAGGCTGGAATCAAGAGCGGGAAAATTCAAAAAGATGCATCTGCTTCTATCGCTGTCACAAAGCCTTTCCCGGCGAAGAAGGAAGTATCTGCAGTCTATGCTCTAAGAGGTCAAGGAAGAGTCGAGCGCCGGCCAGCGGTAGGGGCCGTAATGATTCAGAAGTCTGTAGCTGATCAGCCCAGAAACAATCAACCGAGGACCAACCAAACAAGGGTGGAAAGGCCTGTTAGGCAATTCACTCGGATAAACATGACTCCTGCTCAAGTTCTACCCCATCTCTTGAAGTTAAACCTTGCAAGTTTGAAAGAGGCCCCGAGGAACCCGAATACTGCTTCTCCGCATTACCATCCGAACGCCAGGTGCGCTTATCATTCAGAGAGCCCAGGGCATGACACCGACAATTGTTGGGCCCTCAAGAATAAGATTCGGGATTTAATAGACACTAAAGAAGTTGAATTTGAAGCCCCTGAAAAGTTGAATGTAATCTCTGCTCCAATGCCAAGGCATAGCCATAATGCCCATGCTGTTTAAGAGGATTTGTTTGTTGCTACTGTTGATGATTTGATAACTCCGCTACCGATAATCAAGTTGAATTTGCTGAAGGCTGGGATTTTCCTAGGTTGTGAAGAAGATTGCTGCCTTTGTTCATCCTTACCAACCGACTGTCCGCTGTTGAAGTTAGGCATCCAACGCCTAATGGATAACCAAGAAATCCTTTTTGAGAAGACTCCTGTTACACCGACTCCCGTTAATGATGTTCAATAATAACCATATCTGCCAATCTTTCCAAGGTCTCCAAAAGACTTGTTAAGATTACATCCGCTCCAAAGATTGCGCCTTTGAAGATAACCATGCCCGGGCCCGTCCCGTACAAATCAGACAAATCAGTACCGTGGAACTATGGTGGAGAAATCTACTACCACGATATTAAACAAATTGAATCAACTGAAGAGAGTTCTGATGAAGAGACTTCCGAAATTGGAAACATTTCCGAAACGAGCAAAAACACTCGTAGTGGAAGAATTTTCTCTCCAGAGATTGCTCCTCCAAAGGAAATCTTTGGACCCTCAGCTGCTCCTAAGGTTACCCCTGCACCGATCAACATATGTGCAAGAATTCCAATCCTTGAAGAAGTTATCACTCCTGTGGTTATTCTCTCTGCTGTTGCTGATGATAGAGGGAAAGAGATCCAAGAAGAGCCCGTCAGGACGAGGGCTCAGCCATTGGTCATCCCTGAGACGTCTCAAAAATAAATGGAGGAGATTTTGAAAATAATCAAGAAAAGCGACTATGATGTGGTGGAACAACTGGGGAAGACCCCCTCAAAGATATCTATGTTGGCCCTGCTGCTTTGTTCAGAAGCTCATGCTAAGGCTCTGATAAGATTTTTGAAGACGGCCCATGTGCCATAGGAAACCTCAACGGATCAGTTCCAGGAATGTGTAGCTAGCCTAACAGCTGACAATGGTCTAGGATTCTCCGATGCTGATTTAACATCTAAAGGGAGAAAACATAACGACGCTTTGCATGTCTCGGTAGAATGCAGAGGGACGACTCTAGCACATGTTCTGATAGACACTAGTTCATCGTTGAACGTCTTGCCGAAGAAAGCCTTGGATAGACTGGATTATGAAGGCTTAACTCTAAAGCCCAACAATATAATTGTCAGAGCCTTTGATGGTTCTAAGAGGATGGTTCACGGGGAGGTGGACATCCTGATTAAGGTGGGCACTGAAACCTTCAACTCCACATTCTATGTGATGTACATCCGTCCTTCCTACTCCTATTTGTTGGGAAGACCCTGGATTCACAATGCTGGAGCTATCACCTCCACTCTGCATCAAATGCTCAAGTACCCTGTCCAGGGGAAAATTATAACTGTTCATGCCGAAGAGGAGTACATGATCAGTCATCTAAATTCTTTCCGCTATGTAGAATTGGATGGCGAATTCATCGAAACCCCTTTCCAGCATTTTGAAGAGGTAGCTCAGGAGATTGCAGCGACCAAGACAGTGTATTCTGTGCCCATGATTACCAGACCTCCGCCTCAGATGTCGTCTCTCAAAGATGCAAAAGCAGTGGTTGAAGAAGGAGGAAGCACAATCTAGGGGCAGCTTCCATACTTTCCTTACAAATCAGATAAATTCGGCTTGGGGTTCACTTCTTATGCTCAAAAGGCTGTGCGCCACGCCCGTGCTGGAGGGCCACCAGTGAAGATCACCCATCATGGAGTCAATGCTTTGGAGGATAGTAAAGAGGAGGGCAACTTTGAAGACTGGATATTTCCAACTGTTAACGGAGGACTGTGAAATTGGGAAGCAAAAGACTTTGTTCCGATTACTTTCATACCGCAGTAATTTATCTTTCAAACATTTCTGTTGGCTTGTAATAATTCCTAAACAATTCGTACACTTTTAGCCTTGTGTCTTACCCGAGGCACATAGGTCCATTTGTAAGGGGTTTGATTTTTCATCTTCATATGCCATTTTAATAAATCATGGACGTTTTCACATATAAACTGTTGTGTTCATTGTTTTTCTTTTTACATTTTATTTGTTTAAAGGTGGCTATCCCTTACACACACCCACACTCACAAATGCAGGTACCCTTCCATTCCGGATTCCATGGGTAACAATTCTGCTATGGCCTTCAGTGACTCTGAAGATCTGGTCTACCAAGCCGAATACGAAGGTGAGGAAGATTGTGAAGTGCCAGGAGAATTGGCTAGACTGCTGCAACAAGAAGAAAGGGCTATTCTACCTCACGAGGAGCTGTTGGATACCATCAACTTGGGTACAGAGGAGGATAAGAAAGAAATCAAAGTGGGTGCCAACCTAGAGCCAAGCATCAAGGAGCGTCTAATTCAACTGTTACATGACAATGTTGAGATCTTTGCCTGGTCATACGAAGACATGTCGGGACTAGACATAGACAGTGTGGCACACCGTCTACCCACAAGAGAAGACTGTCCACCGGTGAAACAAAAAGTCCGCCGCATGAGACTTGACATGTCAGAAAAGATAAAAGCAGAAGTTATGAAGCAATTCGATGCTGGATTTCTGGTTGTTACTTCCTATCCTTAATGGGTTGCTAACATTGTGCCCATGCCTAAAAAGGATGGAAAGGTACGGATGTGCATGGATTACAGAGACTTAAACAGGGCCAGCCCTAAAGATGATTTTCCACTTCCACACATCGACATCCTGGTTGACAACACAGCTCAGCACAAAGTATTTTCTTTCATGGACGGATTTTCAGGTTACAACCAGATCAAAATGGCACCTGAAGACATGGAGAAAACTACTTTTGTAACACAATGGGGTACGTTCTGCTACAAAGTGATGCCATTCGGGCTGAAGAATGTCGGGGCAACCTATCAACGTGCCATGGTAGCTTTGTTTCATGACATGATACATCATGAGATAAAGGTCTACATAGACGACATGATAGCCCGATCACAAACGGAGGAAGAACACCTTAATCAATTGCAGAAGTTGTGTGTCCGACTAAATGAGTACAAGCTAAGGTTAAACCCTAACAAGTGCACATTTGGAGTCCGATCTGGTAAACTCTTGGGTTTCATTGTCAGCAACAAAGGCATCGAGGTTGATCCTGCCAAAGTCAAAGCTATACAAGAAATGCCTGCTCCTCGCACTGAGAAGGAATTCAAAGGTTTTTTGGGACGCCTAAACTACATTTCTAGGTTCATCTCTCACTTAACATTTACCTGTGAGCCAATCTTCAAGCTGTTGAAGAAAGATCAGGTAGTAAGATGGAATGACGAATGCCAGATTTCCTTTGAAAAAATCAAAGAGTCTTTGCTAGAACCTCCTATCTTGATGCCTCCCGTTGAAGGAAGACCGCTAATCATGTATCTGAACGTCCTAGAAAATTCAATGGGGTGCGTACTGGGGCAGCATGACGAGTCTGGCCGAAAAGAGCATGCCATTTATTACCTTAGAAAAAAGTTTACCGACTGTGAAACCAGATATTCACTGCTCGAGAAAACTTGATGCGCTTTGGTATGGGTTGCTCGCCGGCTAAGACAGTATATGTTGACTCATACCACTTTGTTGATATCTAAGATGGATCTGATCAAATACATCTTCGAGAAGCCTGCTTTGTCTGGAAGGATAGCTAGATGGCAGATGATCCTAACAGAATATGACACACATTACACGATCTAAAAAGCTATAAAGGGCAGTGTGCTAGCTGATCATCTTGCTCATCAAGCTGTTGAAGATTATCAATCCATGAAGTTTGAATTCCCGGACAAGGACATCATGACTTTGGACAACCGTGAAGGAACCAGACCACATGACGGACCTGAACAAGGATCTCGATGGACCCTATTCTTTGATGGTGCCTCCAATGCACTTGGTAACGGTATCGCTGTTGTGCTTATATCTCCAGAAGGATGCCATACTCCTTTCACTTCCAGACTTTGCTTTAACTGCACCAACAACATGGCGGAGTACAAAGCTTGCATCTTTGGTCTTAAGGCTGCTATAGACCTGGGAATCAAATATTTGGTTGTGTTTGGAGACTCAGCTTTGGTCATTAGTCAGATCAAAGGAGAGTGGGACACTAAACATCCTAATCTTATCCCTTACAAAGAACATGTCTTGACATTGCTACCACATTTTGAGCAGATTACCTTCGAGCACTTCCCGCGAGAAGAATATCAGCTAACGGATGCTCTAGCTACAATGTCATCTATGTTTAAACTTAATTGGGATAATGAGGCTCCCCATATTACCATCGAACAAATGGACGAAAGAGCTCACTGTCACGAGATTAATACCGAAGAAGTAGTGGACCGACCTTGGTTTCATGAAGTTAAAAGGTATCTCGAGGCTCAAGAGTATCCATAAGGAGCTTCAATCAATGACAAAAAGTTCTTGAGGAGATTCTTGGCTAAGTTCTTCTTGAGCAATGGTATCCTGTACAAGCATAATCATGATTGTATTCTGCTCCATTGTGTGGACAAGATTGAAGTTAAACAGATCATGGCCGAACTGCATGATGGTACCTTTGGCACCCACTCAAGCGGGCATACGATGGCGAAGAAAATCCTACGGGCAGGCTATTACTGGTCTACCATGGAAGTTGACTGCTATCAACATTCCAGGACTTGTCACAAATGTCAAATCTATGCGGACAAGTTACACATGCCTCCAGTTCCTCTCAATGTCTTAACAGCTCCTTGGACCTTTTCTATGTGGGGAATCGATATGATTGGGGAGATCAAGCCTACAACATCCAATGGACACCGCTTCATTCTAGTGGCCATTGATTACTTTACCAAGTGGGTCGAAGCAGCTTCCTTCGCATCCGTTACAAAGAATGTTGTTGCCCGCTTCATCAAGCAGAACCTCATTTGCCGGTACGGTATCCTCGAAAGGATCATCACTGACAACGGTACAAACCTTAACAATACTATGATCACCGCCTTGTGCGAGCAGTTCCAGATTCAACATCACAATTCATCTCCCTATCGGCCGAAGATGAATGGTGTTATCGAAGCTACAAACAAAAACATCAAGAAGATCATACAGAAAATGACAGTCACCTATAAAGACTAGCATGAGATGCTACCGTTTTCTCTCCACGGGTACTGTACCACGACTCGAACGTCAACTAGGGCAACATCCTATTCTTTGGTCTACAGCATGGAAGTTGTCCTGACTATTGAGGTTCAGATTCCCTCCTTAAGAATCATGAAGGATGCAGGTCTAAATGAAGACGATTGGATCCAGACCCGACTTGATTAGCTAAACTTGATTGACAAGAAGAGACTTACTGTTGTTTGTCATGGTCAGGCGTATCAGAAACAGATGATCTAGGCATTCAACAAAAGAGTCAGACGCCAGGTATATCAAGTCGGTGATCTAGTGATCAAGCGCATCATCTTGCCGCAAAGTGATCCCAGGGGCAAATGGACTCCTACCTACAAAGAACCATTTGTGATCAAAAACATCTTTTCTGGTGGGGCAATGATCTTAACCACCATGGAGGGCGACGACCTGCCGCACCCTGCGAACACAGACATAGTCAAAAGATACTACACATAAATGACCCGCTAGGTTGACACACCTAGGCAAAAAAAGGGCATCCCGGTGAATCGAAAACCCGAAAGGGAGATTCAGGCAAAAATTAGGGATAAAACAAAAAAATTTGTACACCCGGCAAGTTGAAAACCCGAAAGGGCGACTTGGGCAAAAAAGGGTTTCCCGGTGGACTGAAAACCCGAAAGGGCGGTCCAGGCAAAAGTTAGGGAATTAAAGCGTATGACTATGTCTCGTCGGATCACTTTAAGGACAATCTCTTCACAGACAAGCTCCAGGCTTCTGATCAACTCAATCATCTTCGAACGAAGCAGCAAATGGACAAGATATTCAGAGTTACGAAGGCTATAGCAGAATGGAAACCCCATGGGATTTTTACACATAGCCATCTTTCTTTGTATAAATTTTTCTCATTTTTTACGACAACATTCTCTTACTAGGATGTCTGTCTCCTTTGTATAAAACACTTAATCAAAGTTAATACAAAGATTCCTCTTTAAAGTTCAGAAAACTACTTGTCTTTTCCTTTTTACACTTGTGTTTTATTTGAAAACGTCCAATGATTTATTAATGAGCATATGCATTTGAATATAATCATTGTTTACAAATGAACGAATGGGAAAGATTAATTACTGACAGGTTGAAAGAATAGGAAAAGTCTTTAGGCTATTCCAGGGGCAATCCCTTCAGTACATCATCAAAATCCCCAACAGAACTAAAATTTCAACCTTTAAACCCCAATGGAAATCCTCGAGTTTCCTCAAATTCCCCAGCAAGTTGTCTTAAAACCAGATAATTCCCCAACAAGTTGCTTTGAAGCCTGGCAGCTAACCAGACAACAACATTGGATAATTCCCCAGTAGATTGGCATACAACCCAAACTCTTGATCTCTCTCTATAACAGGAATGAGCTGTTCCCCACAGGGTCTCCTAAACTCCTCAGCAGGATAGCTACTCCCCACAGAGTTTTCACTACTCACCAACAGGATAAAATTCTTCCCTGCAGAGTTTTTATTAATTCTCAACAGAATGAAGTCTTCCATACTCAGCCATAGTCATCAAAGCTCTCGGGATTCCCCAAGCAGGTTTCTCAAGCAACACTTGGCATTATTCTCACAATAGAATGTTTATCATCCTCCAACTTCAAGACATGAAGAATCCCTACATCCCCGGAGAAGTCAGGATTTCTCTTAATCCCCAGCAGTTTCCTAGGATTTCTCATCCTCAGCAATCAAGGATTCTTTTTCCCCGGCAGCAGTCAAGGGTTTTGTTATCCCCAGCTGTCAAGGATTTATTTTCCTCAGCAATACAGCGAATCAGCTTACATGCGCATACATTACATTCATATATCATAAACATTGCTAAAGCACATTTATTGCATCATACATTTCATGCAACATAACTTTGTGTTTCAGCTAACATTTTACCCTTTTTAGGATAAGATTAACAGCTATCTTTAACAACAATTCAAAGATTTCAGATATAGTACGGATACACTCCAGACACGGAATTCATTATGTTGCTCATTCAGATTTCAACTTCAGATACAGTACGGATACACTCCAGACACGGAAGTCATTCTGTTTCTCATATAGTACGAATACACTCCAGACACGGAAGTCATTCTATTACTCATTCAGAATTCAAAGTCAAGATACTGTACAAATACGCTCCAAAAAAGGATGTCATCCTGATACTCATTCAGACCTCAACTTCATGATACAATCCAGATATGCTCCAGACACGGAAGCCACTCTGCCACTTATTCAAGTTTTCAACTACAGATACAACTCAGATATGCTCTAGACACGGTTGCCATTCTGTCACTCATTCTATTTTCCCCAGCTCAGATACACTCCAAACATGGAAGTCATTCTATCACTAATTTCAAGATACAGTCCAGATACGCTCCATACACTGAAGCCATTCTGTCACTTGTTCAAATTCAAATCTCCAGATACATCTCAGATACGTTCCAGATGCGGATACCATTCTGATGTTCATTCTTGTGACTTATAACAAACATTCTTGGATGGCATCTACAAGCCCATCTCCGACAAGATTCTATCACCTCTCAAAATGGCATCTTTAAGCCCATTCCCTCAACTACTTCATCAAGTTCAAACTTATGGGCACTCTAGTTTCCAATCATCTCTTACCTTCGAGTAACGAACGACAGAACTCACCAATCTAACTCTTCAGGTTCAAGAAGATTGAACAGGGGCAGTTGTTGTACCCCAAAATTATCCCTCTCATATACCAAGCTTTTCCTCACAAGACTTTTGGGACTCAAGACCAGATTAGGGTTTGCTCAGCTCAAGACATCTCCTTGCACTGATGACTTGAAATTAAGGTTTGAGTTTGCATAGGGATTTTTGGACTTTCAATGCCTCATGTGACTTTCATACTTCATGTTGGACTTCTAAGATTGCTCATACCAAGTTTCAAGCCTTGAATCACATTTTTGACTCATATGAACCATTTGATCAAGTTTGGACCATAACTCCTCAAGAAATTTGATCAGATCATCAAAAGGGCAAAATGGTCAAAATTAGGGTTTTGACTGAGGAAGGGCAATTTATGATTTTTGACCTAGCCAATGACCAATTGGGTTCAAGCATGGTTTCAAGGACTCAATGGCATCATCTTGACCTAATCACAAGGTTCAAAAGATCTCAAATGCATTAGATTGACAGATGAATTTTCCAGTCAATTGATCAAAAATCAACTGTACACTAAAAAGTCAAACTTTGACTTTTTGGTCAAAATCAAGTGCCAAGGGTCGTATTTCATCAAGATGTGTCAAAACATGAAACTGTTTCACCAAGAAACTTAAATTTGGAAATTAGGGTTTAAGTTTGAAAATTTTCATAACTTAGAATTTTTCTAAGTTATGGAAAATTTCTTATTTTTTTTTCCAACTTTTCCCAACTTTTTCACCATGATGCAATTGGATTCAAAGAAAACTTCCAACATGAAAGTTGTAGTCCTCCATAAAATCTACAACTTTTATAGACAAAGTTTTCCCAAATGATGCTTGGATCTCAAGTTATGATTTTGTGAATAGGGGTCCATGAACTAAATAACTTAGTGAAATTTTGCCCTATTTTAGGCAGGTTTTTGACCTAAGTTCATGACAACTTTTCACCTAGTTCCAAGAGGAATATCAAGTTTAATTTCAAATATGGATTGTAGATCATGTTACAAGCTTTCCAAAATGTCCAAGAACTCTCCAAGATCATTTATGGTTAGGTAGAATCGAAGAAAGGAAAATGGCAATTTGTCACTTTTGTTCAAGGCATTTTCACAATGTTACAAGTTGCAAATCAGTTTCAAACATGCTTGTACTTGGTATTACAGGTCCTAATCCTTTCTACACTCCATAATTAAATGCAAATTCATTGGATATTGGCTTTATTCTGACCTATGGAGCATTGTACAAGAGTTTAATCCAAAAATGGCGTAAAGGTCACAATGCTACTTTGATAAAGCATGCTTTTTGCAACTTTGCAAATCTTGAGCCATGGACCTGATCTTTTGTTGCAAACAAGATCCAAAAACATCATGAAAAGTATACCAACCCTCTACATCCCACGAGCTAGCTTGTACAGGTCTTGAGCTTTGTCACTTCAACTTTCTTCAAAGGCAAGCAAACTTGCAAAAGTCAAGACAACTTGGATATCTGATAAAGAGAGGCCTTTGCATTATTCTACATAACTTCAGAACTTTGTAACAGGCCAATACACGAATTGCTAACATCTCAAACACTCCCAAACACAAAAAACCACATTTCTGCCCAAAATAGGGCAGCTTCTGCAAATCTCAAGCCAAATCAATATTGGCTCGTACGTTTCTTGATTCAACCCTTGAAACACCTTCCATACATCACACCTAAACTGTCCAGGCCCTTGTCTTGCAACTGTGTGCCCTGTTTCAAGCTTCACCATTTTCATTTTGAAGGTTTGCAGGTTGACTTCTATAGGGAGATTCAAGCATCTACAAGGCAAGCTGAGCATTAGAGAAGCTTGAGGGAACTTCAAGGAAGCTCACACGATCTTCAGGCCTCACTCAAAGTCCCCACATTGCCATATCCAAACTCAACTGAACAAGGTATTTGTCAAGTTTCTATCTCTCTATTTAAGCATCCTTAAGCTTAGGTTTGTGAAGCAAAAATGTAGTCCTTAACTTGCTTAAGCTATACATATGCATAGTTTCCATTTATATTAACTGAGCTAAGAGTATTTGGTTGTTGAACATGCTGAAAAAACTAGGTCATAAATTAGGGCCATTAAAATTCTCCCTGATCTTTGAGAGTTAGGTCATGAATTTTATATCATTGGAATCGTGAGTTTATAATCTATATTTTTTGTGTTATGAGTTTTTGATTTTATGCAAGCTAGAGCAAGATACGAGTTTGTACACAGATACGCGCGTTTTGGAAGAAGGCTGGAGGACAGGGATGAAGTCCTGGGCCTGACGCGCCTTGGGCCTCCTTTTCTGACTTTTCACACCCCCATGTTTCCTATTTGCACCCCCTTTGCATATTTTGTTATTTTTCATATTTTCTTTTATTTTTATGATTATTGACTTTAATATTTTTTTCCGAACATTAAAAAATCACAAAAAATATTTTCTTTATTTTTTGCATTTTTGTCATATTTTTTTATCTTATTTTTTGCATAATAAATAGTTTGTTAGGATTTTATACTTTATTTTCTTAAATAAAACTTGTAAATAATTTAAAAATACTATACATTTTTATTTTTATTTTTCATATGCATAAAATATAATTTCCACATTTATTTTAATTTTGAACACTTGTAAATAATTTTATTTATTATTTCTTGTAAGAAATGGACAAATAAAATAATAGTAGAAAACATATTTTTCTTTTAAAACAAAATTAGGGTTTCCCCTTTAAAAAATAATAATATTATTTTTTTCTTATTTTTAGGACTTAGATAATTTTATTTTTCTCATACATAAAACAATTATAAAACATTTTTCTGCATATTTTCATTTTATTGCATATTTAAATAATTGTTTATTTATTTATTGTATAAATTCAATTGGGTTGTAATAGTGAATTAGGGTTTTATTTTGTGCAAATATCCCCATTCAAACTTGTATCCCCCCTCCCATAATATTGTTGTAATAGTCTAGATTTACTTTACGCAATTTATTGCTTTCATATACCATGATAGTAAACTAGGGTTTGAATGAAAAGACCAAAAATCAAAACAAATAGCATGACCTAATACAAGACAAAAATGCATGAAAAATGACAACACAATGCACACAAGCACCTCTAGGGTTTCACCCACTTTGTTGCCTAAAAATGGCCATGGTATGCATGCAAGATATCTTGGCAAAACAATGCAAAAGAAAAGATCATAGTCCCTCGATGACGCTCGATAAGGTTGCCTAAAAACAAATGATCTTAGTCCCTCGGAAAAAATGCCAAGATACCTAGCAACATTGCTATCATGGTTATACGATGACCCACGCCCGTCCCGTTTAACATCCAAAGATAGGGTTGCCTACCAAAACAATGGTAGGTCAACAACATCAAAGGAATAAAAATTGTACAAGAAAGAAAATTGAGTAGGTAGATGCTTCTAGTTACTTGATCAATTTGCAAACAATCCTTGCTATTTTCAAACAAACACACACATTTCAAAATAATTTCCAAACAATTTTCAAAATATTGAAACATTTTTCAAAAGACAAACATCTTTGTATACATTCTTACAAACAAGAATCATTACTAAGATTGCCTAAACAATGGCCTCTTTTCAAAATACTTTCAAAACCACACAAAGCACCATTTCAAACAATTGTCAAAGCAAAGCAAGTGATCTAAACAAGTAACTAAGAGCCCATGGAAAACCATGGATGAAAAGGGTGCTAGCACCTTCCCTTTTCATAATCTACCCCCCGAACTCAAGAAAACATCTCAAAGGTCTTTCCTGTTCTTTTTTAACTTTCCTTTTGGATAAAATAAAAGTCGGTGGCGACTCTTGCTAAACCGCGACATTTTGCGGACACAAACGCAAACCTTCAAGTAAGTTCTCCCACCGTATCACACACATGTTGAAGATGGAGCTGATTACATTGAAATAACCTCCTCAGAAACCCAATATTCCTTCTCCTAATTTACAATCCTAATGCAAGGTATGCATATCACTCCAACAATCCTGGACATGACACTAACAGTTGTTGGGAATTGAAAAATAAGATTCAAGACTTGATTAAAGCTAAAGTAATTGATTTTGAAAGATTTAAAGTTGCTGATAGCAACAACGACTCGGTCGCCAAAAATGGAAGTTTTTAGTTCATTGGATTTTTATTTGCAAATTCTCTTGTTTGTTCAAACACTTATCTTTATGTCAAACTTTGGCTTTTCCCATTAATACATTGAATATGTTTATCTTGAATTAATCCATTTGTTATCATTGTATTTAAACTATGTTATTACTTTTTTTAATGATATTCAACTATCGTTAAAGTTGTAAGCCTTTAGAGGGAGGATGACGAAAACGATACCATAATCTCATACATTATGCTTTTGAACAGACCTTGCTGACGATGTACAAGAATTGCTTTAATTCCTAAATAGTGGAGATATAAGGAAGTTAATTCCTAGTCAACCTATTTGAGCCTAAGAAGTAGGAGTTTTCTTTTTCGTGCAAACTGAAACCCTTAAACATAACTTGGGGCGGGGTAGTTTCTCAGTCAAATCAATTGTGCATTCACAAGATTTACCTTCGTACACAACGAGTAGTGTCGAAGATACTCTTCTAAATCAAAAATTGATGATAGTTCCCCGTAAACTTTGAGTTAGGAAGTTATTATCTTTCAAAAGAAAAGACCGCTAAGTCAAAACCTATGAAGTAGACTTAGGAAAAAAATTGGGGCATCGCGCTGACTGTAATCTCAAACGAAGCAATTCAGGAAAAAGTTAGGGATAATAAAGTCAAAAATAGATCGCTATAAATCCTCAACAAAAGAAAGATGTTACAAAAAAATGTCTGCCTTCCCAAATAAACTTCCGGCTTCAGAACCATCTCCAAAATATTAGTTCTATAATTCAAAATTATATTGGAACCTAAATGCATAATTAACTGAGTATAGGAATGAAGAACATCTTGGAGAACGGTTTGGGTACAAATAAACTTTGAGCCTTTATCCTTTGTTTCTTAAACCGTGAACTAGGCCATGTTACAACCCTTAAAAGTCCTAACTGAAGCATGGGTTATTTCAAAAGCATGCTGTTACAAACAGGTATCCTGACTCTTGTAAGGCTTACTATAAATCCTGAGTTGATATCACATTCTTAAAAATTTTGTTTTACTAAAAAATGCATTTTTAAACTTCAAGAAAAACATAAGCTTTGCATTTTAATACCATTGTTTGCATATGACTAACTGTTTGAAAGCAGAGATTCATTCTGAAAAGCACTTCCCTCAAATGCTAATTCTGACGAGCATTTCCTTCATAGATTCATTTTGAAAAAGCATTTCCCTCAAAGATTAACTCTGACGAGCATTTCTTTCAGAGATTCATTCTGAAAAGCCTTTCCCTCAGAGACTAATTCTGACGAGCATTTCCTTCAGAGATTCATTCTGAAAAGAATTTCCCTCAGAGACTAATTCTGACGAGCATTTCCTTCAGAGATTCATTATGAAAAGCATTTCCCTCAGAGACTAATTCTGACGAGCATTTCTTTCAGAGATTCATTCTGAAAAGCATTTCCCTCAGAGACTAATTATGATGAGCATTTCCTTCAGAGATTCATTCTGAAAAGCACTTCCCTTATAGACTAATTCTGACGAGCATTTCCTTCCGAGATTCATTCTGAAAAGCATTTCCCTCAGAGACTAATTCTGACGAGCATTTCCTTTAGAAGTTCATTCTGAAAAGAATTTCCCTCAAAGACTAATTCTGACAAGCATTTCCTTCAGAGATTCATTCTGAAAAGCATTTCCCTCAGACAAATTCTGACGAGTATTTCCTTCAGAGATTCATTCTGAAAATCATTTACCTTAGAGACTAATCCTGACGAGCATTTCCTTCAGAGGTTAATTCTAAAAAGCGTGTCCCTCAGATAAAATCGGGTAGATTCATTCTGAAAATCATTTCCCTCAGATAAAATTGGATAGATTCATTATGAAAAGCATTTCCCTCAGATAAAATCAGATAGACTCATTCTGAAAAGCATCAGTCAGATAAAACCAGATAAAGGTTCATTCTGATACTCCTTTAGATAAAGTAGGACATAGACTCATTCCCATAAAGTCAGATGTAGACTCATTCTAGTACACCGGTCAGAAAAAACAGACGTAGACTCATTTAGACACTCCCTAGCACATAATCCAGATAAAGTCAGACGTGGATTCATTCTGATACACTTCTATAATAAAATCAAGCATAGACTAATTCTGATACATCTATCATACATTCTCAGATAAAATCAAGTGTAGACTCATTTTGATATTCCTATCAACAGTTACTTTGGATGGCATCTATAAGCCTATCACCGACGACACTTTATAAACTTTCCGAATGGAATCTTTAATCCCATTCAAGCAATATAATAAACCAATGGTGTTACTCCGTGCACCGGTGAGTGCAAATTTCTGGGTACTTATAAGTATTTAATTCTTTTCCACCTTCAAATCATGAAAGACAAGCATGTCAATCTAACTCTTCAGGTTTAAGAAGATTGAATAGGGGCAGTTGTTGTACCCCAAAATTTCCATCCCATCTTTGAGGAAAATTGATTCAATACACATCCTCATGCTAATAGGAGTCTCAAGTACTCAAGACTACTCAAGGGTTGACCATACAAATCCTCATCATAAGCAATTGACCTACAACTAGGGCTTTATTTCTCTCAAAAGAAATTGAGTTTCTAATGCCTCAAGTGGACTTTATCATTTCTCATATGCTTCAAAGAATCCTCATACCAAATTTCAAGCCTTGCAGTACAAGTTTGCTCATTCAATTGATCAGATGATTGAAAATCAACTATGTTGGACAAAAAGTCAACTTTGACCAATCTACAATCAAACTTCAAGATTTTTGGTCAAAATCAAGATTTTGAAGTCACATTCATCATTTGATCAACGGTTGATGATGATTCATCAAGAAAACTCAAGATTCACCAAAAGTAAAAAAGTTACTAAATTAGGGTTTTCTTAAGGAGAAGTCAACTGAACTTTGACCAAACACAACTTTCACATACTTCATCAGAAATTCCTCAACCAAAGCCTACCTTGAAGTAAATTCAATTCTCTACATCTTTTCCGCTCTAAGCCCAAGGCCAAAAATGTTTCATTTGAGAGATATGTGCCAACACATTATAAGTCATTTTAAAAGTCAACAAAAAGACAATTTTTGTCAAAGCAATTTACATCAAGTTAAAGAATTCAAATGAAAAAATGACCAACATCTTTTGTCAAATGTTTTAGTTCATTCTGCTATGTTTTTATACGTTGGTTGTATATTTTGTTGTTTTCAGGCTCAGAGGAATAAAACTAGGAAAATCATTGCGAAAAGTGAAAAATTTGGAGTTTCAGAGGAAATCTCAAAAACCAAGCTACAAGATACCTGACACGGCCACCTGTGTCGCCTGACACGGGCCGTGTCGGGAGAGGATTCTCAACAGGCAGGTTTGGGAGAAGAGGTAGAGACTGACACGGGTGCCCGTGTCAGAAGGTCTGGGTGAGATAGTTGTTGGTCAAATGGGCAGAGTACGACACAGATGCACGTGTCAGGTGACACAGCCTGTGTCGGCCTATGATGTTGATTTCTTGATTTTTTTTCTCATGCTTTTTCCATATGTTAAGCTGTGATGGCGTTTTGGATACTTCCAACCGACCTAGATGAATGGTGACTATTTAAAGGAGTTTTCACAAGGAATAAGGGGACTTTGGATGGGAGAAGATTAGGAACGATAAAGACTCGTGCTTTCAAGAGATTTAGAGATGGAGATTCCTTCATGATAAACAATAATTGAAGATCGAAGAATCCTCACCTTTTGTAATGTCTAATTTTATTATTGCTTTTCTTGTTAATACTATGAGAGGCTAAACCCCCTAATGCTAGGGGGTGTCCCTGATTTGCAAATGTATTGATTTTGAATTCTTGGTTTTGATACAATAGTTGCTTTTTAATTTAATTGTTCAATGTTCTTATGCCTTTTTCTATCGGACAAATAAGGATTGATCCACGGTTAACAATTAGGGTTGGACCGCCATTGTTAAGGTTTTTTCACAATTAGACCGTAGTAGATATCACCTAGGACTATGGATACCCTATAGGTTACTGGTAAAATCTTGATAACATAACTGTTTAGTTTCATCATAATTCACTAAGGACTTAGGGGTTAGGATAAAGGACCAAAGGTTTTCCCACTAAGGACTTGGGGGAAAACTAACTAAAGATTTGGTAGTTGAAAGTAATGAACTTGTTGAAGAGATCAAGAATGAAGGTTAATACAGGGTCAAACCACACACTTACCCTATCATGCATCTCATATATGTTAAAAAGCCATTTTATCTTTCTGTTGATTAAGTGACAAATTCAAAACCATATCCCAAAGTAAAGTTTTTGTTTAATTGAACGTGAATTGAACTCGATAATTGTATATAGTCTTTGAGATTGACATTAGGGGAATTTACCATTATTACTTCAAGGCCAAAATAGTACACTTGCTATTTTCCCATCAAGTTTTTGGCGCCATTGTCGGGAACTGCCTAGTTATTGAGTGTAATTTAAGTTCAATTAAAATTTTGTTGCTCTGAAACTAAAATTTCTTTTATGTAAATTTTATATTGTTGTTATTACTGATTTTTCCTAACCTTTGCATGCGAGGAAATCCCTCAGCTGACTTTCCTTTTGATGTAGAAATCAAAAGAACTTTTCACGCAAGGCACAGACAAGCTCGGTTAGTTAGACAGGAATCAGAAGGTTCATCAGATCATTTAAGTTTAGAGTCTGAAAAGGAAAAAACAATGGCTGAAGACCCACCACCACCAGAGATAATTCTTGGGGATTATGGAGGAACAAATGCTCCAGTAGATCGGTTTACTATTGTGAATCCAACGGTCAATGTTGCAAATTTTCAACTATATCTGTCAACCATCTGCCAGCTCGAGAACAAATCTTTCACCCGAAAGATTAATTAAGATGTCAAAAAGCATTTGCAGAGATTCCTCACCATGAGTATTACTTTGAAGATTGAGGGGAACTATGAAGAAGCCAAGAAATTAAGGATATTCTCGTTCACGCTATCTGAAGATGCTGAAGAGTGGTTTTACTCATTGCCTCCTAGAAGTATCACCATTTGGGAACAAATGGAGAAGACTTTTCTTAATGAGTACTTTCCTGCTTCTGTTTATATTCATAAAAGATATGGTATTATGAAATTTAAGCAGAAGGAAAGAGAGTCACTAGGTGATGCTTATAAGAGGTTCAAGAGGTTATTAGTAGCATATCCCACTCATAACATGGGTCAAACTAAGCAAATGTAAATGTTTGTAAATAGCCTCAGAATGAAGACAAAGCAGCTTATTAATACAACTGTCGGTGGCTCATCCAACTTTACAATAGCCACTGGTGTGAAGAAGATATTTGAAGCCATTGTTGCAAATGAGTATCTGAAGCTATATGACAGAGTTGTAAGAAAACCATAGGGAGTGATTTATTTGAAGTTGGAAGTGAGTAAGCAACTAAAATTTGAAGAGGCTATTGCTGCAGAAGTAGAGAAAAAGCTGAAAGCAATGAACATGGGTATGCAATAGGTGGCTCAAGTTCAACAGGCACAAAAAGTTGTTTATGAAATTTTTAGTGGACCACACCTCACTGTGTGTTGTTCCCAAAAATTCTCCCTCCCATCTTTGAGTCAAATTGATTCAATACACATCCTCATGCTCATAGGAGTCTCAAGTACTCAAGACTACTCAAGGGTTGACCAGACAAACCCTCATCCTAAGAAATTGACCTAAAACTAGGGCTTTGTTTATCTCAAAGGAAATTGAATTTCTAATTCCTCAAGTGGACTTCATGGTTTCTCACATGCTTCAAAGAATCCTCATACCAAATTTCAAGCCTTGTAGTACAAGTTTGCTCATTCAATTGATCAGATGATTGAAAATCAATTGTGTTGGACAAAAAGTCAACTTTGACCAATCTAAAGTCAAACTTCAAGATTTTGAAGTCACATTTTTCATCATTTGATCAAGGGTTGATCATGATTCATCAAGAAAACTCAAGATTCATCAAAAGTCAAAAGATACTAAATTAGGGTTTTCTTAAGGAGAAGTCAACTAAACTTTGACCAAACACAACTTTCACACACTTCATCAGAAATTCCTCAACCAAAGCCTATCTTGAAGTAAACTCAATTCTCTATAACTTTTCCTCTCTAGGCTCAAGGCCAAAAATGCTTCATTGGAGAGATATGGGCCAAAACATTATAAGTCATTTTAAAAGTCAACAAAAAGACATTTTTTGTCAAATCAATTTACATCAAGTTAAAGACTTCAAATGAAACAATTACCAACATGAAAGTTGTAGGAGACATCTTGAGTTTTCCAAAAAGTTCAAGATCATCTTCATATGACAAACATTGAGAGAGTTATGATTGGTTCAAGTTGAGGAATTCTGAGAAAATGTATGAAGTCCACTTTGAGCAAAGTTGAATTTTTGGGCTAATGGGCCTAAGGTTTTAGGTTCAAACATGTTCATGACCTCATATTAGTGTTGGTGTAAGCCCTATAGGCCAATACTTTTGGTACTTGTATCGAATTATTTATTAATAATAAAAGGCATTTATTTATTATGTTTGCTTTCCAAAATAATAAAGTCCCTAGAATGGTTTATTTGTTTAATGAAATGTTAAGCGTGACTTAATCATGAGATCCCATTAAACATAAGACACTATTCTTAAAGTATCCGTAGTCAAGCTTTAATTTGAAGTGGGATAACATTAAAGCATTAAGATTATTATGAAGATAGATTGATGATCACATCTCATGGATCATAGATAAGGAGTTATCAAGTCTTGACATAGGTATGAATATTAGGAGTAATATTTATACTAGATTGAGCCGCTATGAGAATACTACATAGAATGTTATGCAAAGTGTTATAAGTTATTCTCATGATGATAATGGTGTATACCACCCTTCGACCTGAAACCACTATGAACCCTAGATGTAGAGTCAAGTACTTTATTGCTGATCAAACGTCATCCGTAACTGAATGACTATAAAGACGGCTGATGGGTACTTCACAAAGCATGCTAAGGGACATGAGTGACCTAGATGGAATTTGCTCATCCTGCATAACATGATAAATGTCTAAGGGCCCAATATTGAACTGGACAAGGGTGACACAGTGTATGCCTTGTGTTCAATATAGACATGAGGGAAAAAGGGTAATTGTACAACACAAATATTATCACGGAAAAGGTTTGGTCAGATCACATGACATTTTCGTGACTTGGGTAACAGTGATGTGTTGCTAGATACCGCTCACTGTTTATTATATTAAATGTGTGATTTAATATAATTTCCAACGTCGCGAAAACCTACAGGGTCACACACATAAGGACAGGTTGATGAGAGATAGAATAAATAAGGAACATCGTAAGATAAGGTGCACTTAAGTGTAATACGGAAAGTGGTAAGGTACCACGTGGATAAGTGATATATGGTACATCATAAGGTATGATCTCCATAAGCTTAATTGGGCTTTTAGCTTATAGCCTTAATTGGGCTTTTAGCTTGTAGCCCACACGAGTGATTCTATAAATAGATCCCTTGTGATGAAGCAATTTCACTTGATGCAATTTCATTTTTGATTCTCTCTCTCACTCAAGGTTTCCGTTCGTGATCAGCTAGCACTGTGACCGGAAGCGATCTGTTCATGTGGACTGAGTAGAGGTGTTGTTCTTCATCAACGCTCGTGATCACAACATCAAAGGTCTGAATCTCCACAAGAGGTAAATATTTCTATCACTGACCATGTTCATTCGTAAGGATCGCTAAAGGAAAATTTTAAATTCCGCTGCGCTTTTGATCGCAATTTTCCTTCAGTGGTATCAGAGCCACTTACGAAACCATGGATTTGATAGTTGTTTATGTTCTATATTTTCTGTTTTGATTCGATTAAAACCAGAATGAATTGAATAATAAACGATTAATTAAATTTGGCATCTGTTGTGTATGATTTGGATGATTGATGTTGACTATGCTTCGGAATTCGACATTAGTATGGTGAAGCAGCGCTACATCGATCGTCCATAGGTTACACAAATAAGATCGATCACTTTTATATATGATATAAGTAAATCTGATGCAACGATGGTATATGGGATATACTGTTTCTGTTTCGTTCATTCAAACACTTGATGATTGTTATTCCTTTGACCGATCATTGTTCATATGCTTCGGAATTCGACATTAGTATGGTGAAGCAATGGCATGTGATTAATCATACTGAATTATCAATCAAAATGTGTTTGACAACATGAAACTGTTGCATTAGGGTTCATGACGGCACAAGGGTTGTGTTGTTGCAGAGTTATGCGATTAGGGTTGTGAATGCACAAGAGTTGTGCGAAAATGACGCCGATTTCAAATGAATTGTTCATTAAAATTTTGCGTCGGGGTGCTGCCCCTAACAACCCCGCAAAGGGGTGCTGCCCCCTTGACCCCCGTCCGCTGAACGGTCAGCGGAACCACCGTCCACTGACCGGGCAGCGGAACCCCCGGCTAACTCTGCGTAGTGTGATCAATCGTCGAAATTTAATTTGCTTTTTTTTTAATTAACAAAATTTAAACTAATAATAAAAGTGTGTTTATTATTATTGTCTTGTGGTGATCAGTTAAGGCCTTAGTTTTTTCCTTTATTTTGTTTTGGGATTGTAAAATACGGCCTGCGTGTCGTGCCTCTCTCTAAAATTATTGATGTAACTTCTTTTCTCATCTCACTCCCTCGTATGTAAAACGAGTTTCTTTTATGTAATGTAATGTTATGAAGAAAGAGAAGAATACAATATCAAAGGAGGATAACCTTGGAGATCTTGCTTGGAGAAGTTTAGATCGTTATTAGGTTAGCTTAGGTTCTCTCATTGGCTTGGGAGAACAATTGGGCTAGGGGCCATAATTGTATCCTTTTATGTATATTGATGCATGTGTTTGTATGTTGATGCACGAGAGAGACGAATTGCATGTTAAGCTGGTGAGATCAAACTAATAACAAAATCCCTCAAGTTAAATATTAAGTTCATGCTTTCCAAGTTTTAGCACTCATCAAGACTAGTATCGAACAATGTAGGTTTCACCTACACGAGGTGCATGTTCTATATTAGTAAGGTGTGATGGGATAATTGTAATATCCAACTGCTAAAAAAATGGGTCAAACTTAACTAAACACATTATAATAAGATTATACATGTTTAGAAGCAAGAGTTGGGAATAATTCATATGATGAAATAGAATAAGGAGTTATTCACCCAACTGAAAATATTCGAGAGTTGTATGAGATACAATTGGAAGGAGTTCCTACCTAAATAACCTAGTTTTGTGTAATCAGCCTAACGCTGACTTAGAACAAAGTGAAATATGGATCTCGACCCACTAGAAAGTCTTCCAACGGGATTTTCCGAATCAAATGATGAGGGTCATTTGGTTTGAGTAAAATAGTGGGAGCATATTTGATTAAAGGCCTAATTAAATATGTTGTTTTAATGATACTTATATTTTCATTTTTTTTGTAGATTACCATGACAACAAACAACCATATTTTGCGATGAATCCTAGATAAGGAAAAATTGTCTGGGACAAATTTCCTGGATTGGCACCGAAATCTGAGGATTGTCCTCAAGCACGATAAGAAGCTGTATGTCTTGCAGACACCTGTTCCTGAAGAGGAACCGCCTAGTTCGGCACCTAAGGTAGAAAGAGATGCTTATAAGAAGCATTTTGATGATGCTAACGAAGCCGCTTGTCTCATGCTAGCTACTATGAACTCGGAGTTGCAAAATCAACACGTGAACATGTCAGCGTTCGATATGATCGGACATCTGAAAATGCTCTATCAAGAGCAGGCAAGAAACGAGAGGTTTCAGGTTTCAAAGGCCCTTTTTAACAGCAAGTTATCTGAGGGAAACCCTGTAGGTCCCCATGTACTCAAAATGATTGGGTATGTGGAGAACCTTGAAAGGTTAGGGTTTCGGCTTGGAAAGGAACTTGCAACTGATTTTATCTTGCAATCGTTGCCAGATAACTTTAATCAGTTTGTCATGAATTTCAACATGAATGACATGGATAAGAGTCTTCCAGAATTGCTAAGCATGTTGAAAACTGCTGAGCAGAATATGAAGACAAAAGGGAAGTCCATTCTGATGGTCAGTAATGGAAAGAAGCTGAACAAGAGGCCCACCAAGCAGGTTGGTAAAGGGAAAGGCAAGGAAGTTGCCAAGCATAAACCTAGTGTTCCTGCTTTGAAGCCTAGTGGAGGCATAGCAAAGGAGGGCACTTGCTTCCATTGCGGTAAGACCGGACATTGGAAGAGAAACTGCCCAAAGTACCTGGAAGATATGAACAATGGAGTAGGGACTTCAAATTCAGGTATTTTTGTTATTGAAATTAATTTATCTACTTCTGCATCATGGGTATTAGATACTGGATGCGGTTCTCACATTTGTACTAATATGCAGGGGCTAAAAAGGAGTAGAGATTTGGCAAAAGGTGAAGTTGACCTACGAGTTGGAAATGGAGCAAAGGTTGCTGCTTTAGCCGTAGGAACTTGTGTTTTGACTTTACCTAGTGGTTTAATAATTCAGTTAGAGAACTGTTATTATGTACCTGCAATTAGTAGGAATATTATTTCCGTTTCTTGTTTGTACAAGTTTGGTTTTTCATTTATAATAAAGAACAATTGTTGCTCTATTTATTTGAATGATATATTCTATGCTTCTGCACAAATGAACAATGGACTATATGTCCTTGATCTTGAAATGCCAATTTATAACATTAATACTAAACGGATTAAACCTAATGAGTTAAATCCAAGCTACCTTTGGCACTGTCGCTTAGGCCACATAAATGAGAAACGCATTTCCAAACTCCATAAAGATGGACTCTTGGACTCTTTTGATTATGAATCATATGAGACATGTAGATCTTGTTTAATTAGAAAGATGACAAAGTCCCCATTCACAGGAAAAGGTGAAAGGGCTAATGATCTTTTGGCCCTCATACATACTGATGTATGTGGACCACTGAACATACCAGCCAGAGGAGGTTTTCAATACTTCATCACATTTACTGATGATTTCAGTAGATATGGTTATGTGTATTTAATGAAACACAAATCTGAAACCTTTGAAAAATTCAAGGAATTCAAGAATGAAGTACAAAACCAACTAGGTAAGAATATTAAAGTTCTTCGATCAGATCGAGGCGGTGAATATTTAAGCCTAGAGTTTGATGACCATCTAAAGGAATGTGGGATTTTATTCCAACTTACTCCTCCCGGAACACCACAATGGAATGGTGTATCTGAGAGAAGAAATCGAACCTTGTTAGACATGGTCCGATCCATGATGAGTCACGCCGATCTTCCGAACTCCTTTTGGGGACATGCACTATTGACTGCAGCTTACACACTTAACCGGGTTCCATCCAAAAAGGTTGAGAAGACACCATATGAGATATGGAGTGGTAAGAAACCACATATGTCTTACATGAAGATTTGGGGTTGCGAAGTTTATGTGAAAAGACAAATTTCAACTAAGCTTGAGCCCAAATCTGACAAATGCTTATTTGTGGGGTATCCTAAAGAAATAAGAGGGTATTACTTATATAATCCTTCTGAGGGAAAAGTGTTTGTCGCTCGAACTGGAGTTTTTCTGGAAAAGGATTTTATTTCCAAAAGAATCAGTGGGAGGAAAATAGAGCTTGAAGAAATTCAAGAACCACAAAGCATTGATACACCTATGGAGGAATTAGATCAGTAAACACAAGTAGTTGTGGAAGAGCAACCTGCTCAAGTAGAACAAGACCAGCGTAGGTCAAGCAGGATACGTCAACAACCTGAGAGATATGGATATCTCATAAGTGATCAGGGTGATGTATTACTCATGGATCAAGATGATCCTGTGACCTACCAAGAGGCCATAACTGGTCCTGAGTCCGAGAAGTGGCTAGAAGCCATGAAATCTGAAATGGATTCCATGTACACAAACCAGGTTTGGACCTTGGTAGAGCCTCCTATAGGAGTTAACCCTATAGGATGCAAGTGGGTCTTCAAAAAGAAGATTGACATGGATGGTAAGGTACATACCTATAAGGCAAGACTGGTTGCAAAAGGCTATAAACAAATTCATGGGGTTGACTATGATGAAACCTTTTCACCAATTGCAATGATTAAATCTGTTCGGATTTTACTTGCTATCGTTGTATATCATGATTATGAAATATGGCAGATGGGTGTCAAAACTGCTTTCCTTAATGGGAATCTTCTTGAGGATGTGTACATGACACAACCTGAAGGATTTGACATACCAGAAGAAGCCCAAAAGATATGTAAGTTACAGCGATCAATTTATGGATTGAAGCAAGCTTCCAGAAGCTGGAATCTTCGTTTTGATGAAACAGTAAAACAATATGGATTCATCAAGAATGAAGACGAGCCTTGTGTCTACAAGAAGGTTAGTGGGAGCATGATCGTATTCCTGGTATTATATGTAGATGACATATTACTCATAGGAAACAATGTCCCTACCTTGCAACAAGTGAAGACTTGGTTAGGGAAATGCTTTTCAATGAAGGACCTAGGTGAAGCAGCCTATATATTAGGAATCAGGATCTATAGAGATAGGTCACAAAAACTGCTTGGCCTAAGTCAGAGTACATACATAGAAAAAGTGTTGAGACGCTTTAATATGCATGATTCCAAGAAAGGATTCATACCTATGTAACATGGCATGTGTCTGTCAAAAACACAATCCCCTTCAAGTAAGAAAGAAAGGGATCACATGGATAAGATTCCATATGCATCTGCAATAGGATCTATAATGTATGCCATTCTATGTACTCGACCAGATGTCTCGTATTCTTTAAGTGCAACGAGTAGGTACCAGTCTAATCCTGGTGATGCTCATTGGGTAGCTGTCAAGAATATCCTTAAGTACTTGAGAAGGACTAAGGACTCATTCTTGATATATGGAGGTCAGGAAGAGCTTGCTGTAATTGGATACACCGATGCTAGCTTCCAGACAGATAAGGATGACTTTAGATCGCAATCTGGTTATGTGTTTTGTTTAAATGGTGGCGCTGTGAGCTGGAAAAGTTCAAAGCAAGATACAGTTGTTGATTCTACAACCGAGGTTGAGTATATTGATGCCTCAACTGCAGCAAAGGAAGTTGTTTGGATCAAGAAGTTCATTAGTGAACTTGGCATAGTCCATAGCATTGTGGATCCCATTGATCTCTATTGTGATAACAATGGAGCTATCGCACAAGCTAAGGAGCCTAGATCTCACCAACGATCCAAACACATACTTAGGCGTTATCATCTCATTCGAGAGATAATCGATCAGGGAGATGTGAAAATATGCAGAGTACCTACACTTGACAATGTTGTTGACCCATTAACAAAGCCTCTTGCGCAGCTGAAGCATGATGGACATACTAGATCTATGGGTATTAGGGGTATGCCTGATTGGCTCTAGTGCTAGTGGGAGATTGTTGGTGTAAGCCCTAGAGGCCAATACTTTTGGTACTTGTATCGAATTATTTATTAATAATAAAAGGCATTTCTTTATTATGTTTGCTTTCCAAAATAATAAAGTCCCTAGAATGGTTTATTTGTTTAATGAAATGTTAAGTGTGACTTAATCATGAGATCCCATTAAACATAAGACACTATTCTTAAAGTATCCGTAGTCAAGCTTTAATGTGAAGTGGGTTAACATTAAAGCATTAAGATTATTATGAAGATAGATTGATGATCACATCTCATGGATCATAGATAAGGAGTTATCAAGTCTTGACATAGGTATGAATATTAGGAGTAATATTTATACTGGATTGACCCGCTATGAGAATACTACATAGAATGTTATGCAAAGTGTCATAAGTTATTCTCATGATGATAATGGTGTATACCACCCTTCGACCTGAAACCACTATGGACCCTAGATGTAGAGTCAAGTACTTTATTGCTGATCAAACGTCATTCGTAACTGGATACTATAAAGACAGTTGATGGGTACTTCACAAAGCATGCTAAGGGACATGAGTGACCTAGATGGAATTTGCTCATCCTGCATAACAGGATAAATGTCTAAGGGCCCAATATTGAACTGGACAAGGGTGACACAGTGTATGCCTTGTGTTCAATATAGACATGAGGGCAAAAGGGTAATTGTACAACACAAATATTATCACGGAAAAGGTTTGGTCAGATCACATGACATTTTCGTAACTTGGGTAACAGTGATGTGTTGCTAGATACCGCTCACTATTTATTATATTAAATGTGTGATTTAATATAATTGCCAACCTCGCGAAAACCTACAGGGTCACACACATAAGGACACGTTGATGAGAGATAGAATAAATAAGGAACACCGTAAGATACGGTGCACTTAAGTGTAATACGGAAAGTGGTAAGGTACCACATGGATAAGTGATATATGGTACATCATAAGGTATGATGTCCATAAGCTTAATTGGGCTTTTAGCTTATAGCCTTAATTGGGCTTTTAGCTTGTAGCCCACACGAGTGATTCTATAAATAGATCCCTTGTGATGAAGCAATTTCACTTGATGCAATTTCGTTTTTGATTCTCTCTCTCACTCAAGGTTTCCGTTCGTGATCAGCTAGCACTGTGACCGGAAGCGATATGTTCGTGTGGACTGAGTAGAGGCGTTGTTCTTCATCAACGCTCGTGATCACAACATCAAAGGTCTGAATCGCCACAAGAGGTAAATATTTCTATCACTGACCATGTTCATTCGTAAGGATCGCTAAAGGAAAATTTTAAATTCCGTTGCGCTTTTGATCACAATTTTCCTTCAATTAGAGCTATAAATCCATTCATATATCTTTGTGATTTTTATTTCTTTTTATTTTGATTTTATTCAATTAAATTTAAAATAAATTTAATAAAATACAAAACTAATGGATTAAGGCGCAAAGCTTTTGTTTTGGTCAAATTGGAGGCCCAAAAAGCTCACGACAACTTGCCAAAACCGTGTGAGGCTGATTGGGACAAGATTGAGCTTAAAAAGATACTTTTCATGCAAATTCCAAATCAAATATTACACCATGAATTACAAAGATTTTATCCACTTTTGTTGTCCTAATTCTTCTCATATAAATACACAATACCTTCAACCATTCAAGGACACGCATGCTGCTTCCAAAAAGCAACCCTAAAGCTTATAAATTTTCTCAAAAACTAGAGCACAATCAAACCCTTATCTTCAGCCGTTCTCAATCAATTTCAAGCATCACACTAGCCTGCTGAAGGTCCCAGGAGTTCATACCAACCATTACTCAAGCTTAAAGCACGCCAGAAACCTCTCCCTCGACTGCACTGGTTTGGTAACCTTCTTTAATTTCAAACTTTTAATATATGCATTGTTGAATGATTTGATGCATACATTCATGTTCATATTGATGTTTGGAACAATTTTGACGCATTATTTGTGAGGTTTGACATAGGAATGAAGATCTATCATTGTTAAGGCATGATCTGTATTTGCGTTTGAATCTCATGATACTCTAACCTTTTGCTTGTTTTGAGCCCAAAATCGAGTCCAGGACGTAATTTTGTATAGGACATGCCTTTTGGTTTGCTTTGAATCTTCCATTTTTTAAGGTTTGGCATTGGAGCTCTCCGAAGAAGATGACTGGAGTTTGACTCTGACGTCTTTGTGGTTTGTTTGACTCTGATAGGGCTTGTGTGGCATGAAGGTGCTTCAAGACTAGTCATCACTTAAGTCGACGGGGTCCACTTTTGACTCGTTTGAAAGTTCAAGAACTAACACACGTTTTATTATTTGTTTAATTCATAATCACTTAACGCGTAAAAACTGATGGACGAGTGGTAAGTGTTATGTGTGTTAACCATAGAGGCGTGAGTTCGATCCCTCCTTTTGTCAAATAATTTCGCTTTTTATCAGGAAAATACGCAGGTTTATAACAGATTGATTGGTTCCTATTCCATATCACAAACAACACCATAGCGCAGTGGATAGAAGGGCATACAATTGAGATCAAGGACGTGGGTTCATCTCCCACCCCATGCATTTTGGTTTCTTCTATTTTACTAACCCTATTTTTTGATTCCATTTTACTAATTACTTTTTGATTAACCATTTAACAAACCATTAATCATAATCTAATCAGTTTTAGGGTTAGTTGGCCAAATAATTTTCCATAATTAATTAGACCTTTTTTTATTTATTAAAATGAATTAGACATTAGGTTTTCTAATTACTAATTAGGATTTTTGACTTTTTAATTAACTTAATATGGTTAGAATTAGTTAGTTAATTAGGTCTTAATTGTCATTAACATTAAAATTATTTTCTACAAAAACACCAAAAATATCTTTTCTAATATTTAGAATTTTAGGTATTTAAACATTTTTCTAACATTTTTGTTATTTCTTTTTGCTATTTAATTTCCTAGTTAAGTGTATAGGATCGCACTATCAATGTAATAGCGTAGATTCATCTTTTATCGCATTTTTCCTATTATGTATCTGCTCCGAGGATGTAATAGTGTAGATTTACTTTCTCGCAAATTTCTATACTTAGGTATCTCTCCCAAATCCATGTAATAGGGTAGGAACTTTACATTCCGCACTTTAATTTTTTGTACATATTTAACTGTTAGTAATTAGGGTTTGTATGGAAAGGCTAATAATTGGACATAGATAACCCTAATCTTCGAGATAAGATAATTGAAAATACACACTTTGAACACTTCACCTCTAGGGTAACCTCTCTTTGTTGCCTTATGATGCTATTGGTCACGTCCCTCGAATGTGGGGATACTTTAGCAAAAGACCCTCGATCAAATCATCATGGTCCCTTTCGCATAAAGATCATAACCCCTCGATGACCCTTCGAGTTGCCTACAAAATGATCTAATCCCTCAATGACCCTATGAGTAAAATGATGATAGTCTCTTAGATACAATTGCTAAAGTATCTTTACATGTTGCCTTCAATGACCATACAATGATCCTACGCATGTCCCTTCACATCCAATAGATAGGATTAATAATGGTATGGATAATACTATCTCCAAATGAGAAGGAAAAGAATAAGAAAGACCATAATTAGTGGGTAGGACTCTTGAATTCTTGCTCACAAACAAAACATTTTCCACACTACACTTTCAAACAAGATATTTTCAAAAAACACTTTGTATACATTCTTGAGGACCGACACAAGGATTATTACAAAGTTAGCCTTACATTGGCATTTTAAAATATTTTCAAATAAATCACACACACAAAGCAAGTTGGTGGCAGAAACGACTGTTTAATATTGGTTCTTGTGTTTGTGTTCACGAATGTTGCGGTAAGCAAGAGTCGCCACCGACTTTTCTTTTATCCAAATTAAGGAAAGGGTGAAAAGAACATAAAAATACCTTTTCGAGAATTTTCTAAGTAAGGGGGTAGATTATGGAAAGGGAAGGTGTTAGCACCCTTTCCATCTGTAGTTATCTACGGACTCTTAGAGGTTTGTCATTTTGAAATACCTTTGTGCTTTATGTGTTTGAAGATGTTTTGATAATGCCTTAGTATGGCGAACTTTGCAATGTTTCTCGGGATATTGGAGAAAGTATACAAAGTGTTTTGGAAAATGTTTTTGAAAAGTAGTATTTGTGTAAGTGCAAAATGTTTTGAGCAAACTTTTAACAACTATCTACTTTGTATTCGAAAAGGTAGTTCTTTTCCTCCTATCCTTTAGACAGTGCTATCCTACTATTAGTGAGTAGGTAGCCCTATCGTTGGATGTATGAGGGGCATCGAAGGGACGATACGGTTACGAAGGCAACTTGGCAAGAAATTTTAGTAACTGTCCTAAAGTTTAAAGATCACTTTTAACCGAGGCAACGTCGAAAGGGTCATCGAGGGACTTGTGATCTTTCAAACTAGAGGACAGCCACTAAAACTTCTCACATTTCTATAATTGTGACCGTTTTCTGAAAGCAACCAAAGTGGGATACCCTAGAGATGCACATGTGCAATTGTGTTTAGTTCAAGTATTTATCTTGCGCATTTAGGTTTACTAGCATTTTAATTTCAGTCTTGCCATACATGCCTAGTTACTAGCAATTAATATGTACATAATATAAAGTGTGGAAGTATAAACCTACACTATTACATGGCTTCGGGGAAGGGATTTACAATGTACAAAAATTGGGGGAAGAAAAAATAAAGAAAGTGGATAAAATCCTCTTAACTATTACATCCAGTGTACAGGTACAATAATATAAAATACGAAAGAAAATAAATAACGCGCGAAAGTTAAAAGTACGTCTAAATACCTAGTAAGTAAAAATGAAATAAGAAAATCTTTTTATTGCTCTTTTTTTATTTAAGAAAATAATTAATAATTAAATTAAATCCTAAATTCTAATTCATTTTAAATTAAGAAAATAGTTAAAATTTAATTAATTAATTAATTAGAGAAATTAATTATCTAATTAAAAAATCTAAGCCTAATATTTTTTTTGTGAGTTTTTTATTATTATTTGTTTAATTAAATAAAGAAAATAAAAGAAATTAAAACAATACAAAAAAATGCTAAATGGCCCAAGGTATCTAAAAGAGAAAAGGGGGGTGCTGATTTGAAATTTCACTGGGCCCAGATTGTGAAGCCCAGATTTGTCCTTGGATCCAGTGAGGAGCAACTTTGAGGGTGCATGATGAGCTTGTGCGTTGGATGCTTTAACTTGGAGCAGGGATGCTTCTGATGGCTTGGATCTGATGGTGTATGATGAGAAAATGGACTTAAGGAGTACTAGATCTGCATGAAATATGTTAGAAAAGGTAAAATGCTGGACCTGGGATTCGAACCCAGGTCATTTCCCTTCTACATGCGTGCCTTTACCAACTGAGTTGCTGAATCATTCGAACTAGATGAAATTACCATTGGATCCAGCAAAATTTGTTAGTTCCAACATCTAACGAACCTATCCCCATCAAACTCACCCCCTGAGCTCAAATATGGGGTTATTTCAATCTGTGACGGATTATAGCTCTAGTTTCGAAAGCAGTCTATATCGAAGGCTCCTAGCATTGGCATCTTAACATTTGGACGCTGCAGCTTACGTATATCATGTTAAATCAATCACACACAAACAAGGATAACATGAATATGCAATCCAACGAGTTTACATTATTGAATGATAAGAAGGAAATTTTACCGACTCAGGTATTTTGATCTGATCTTGGGATGACTTGGATTTTGGACTGGAAATTGTCTTTCAAAGTTTATAACTTTGGATTTTTTTTTGCAAATTTTCTATAGAATTCCTCTAGGCTCTCTTTGTGTGGCTAATGCTTGCTAATGTGTTCTTTATATAGAGAGGAGGGAGGGGACAAGAAGGCAATCGTTTAAACAACCTCGATCATGTTCTTTAAGAGCCATAAACAAAATATTGTAACTTTGCCAAAGACATGGAATCTTGTCTTTTTTTGAATTTTGAATGAATGTGGACATTAATGGCTTTCGAATGCCTTCAGTCCCTGCCCTTCGATTGGATCTCTTGTACATCCTTCGAATGGGTCTTTAGATGTCTTTTATGTACCCTTTGAATGGGCCTTTGGTTGCCTCCTTCGAATGGACTTTTTGAGTGTCTTTCATATGTATGCTTTGTGCCCTTTTCGAATGGGCCACTAAGGTGTGTCCTTCGAATAGGCTATCATGCATGTTGAAGTGTGTACAACTGTTTCCAAGGGGCCATTGTCCAGCCGAAGCTGGCACAAAGGCAGCATATGCCTTGTGGATGCTAGCATGAGGCAGGTCAAAGCAAGCGTAAAGGAGGCCATTGCCTAGGCAAAGCTGGCACAAAGGTAGCCGATTCCTTGTGGGTCGAAGGAAACTTTTTTGCCTGGTGGATCAAAAGAAGATTTTTGCCTGGTGGATCGAAGGAAAATCTGAAGGAGTCTTGGCCTTGTGTGCTGAAGGCATACAGAAGAAGGGGCCTTTGCCTTGTGAATCGAAGACCAGTGAGAGGGGTCTTTTGCCTTGTGAATCAAAGGCATGCTGATGGGTTTTTGCCTTGTGAAACCAAGGCAAGCATGAAGAGGCATACATGCACCGGTGATAAGTTGAGGGGCCTTTTTCCTAGTGGGAGCTTTGTGAACTAGGCTTGATCGAAGGATACCCAGCTTCTAATCGAAGCTGGTATGCAGGAGTTCATTGCTGGTGAATCGAAACGCATTTATAGGGGATTCTTGTTTGTGCGCTGAAGGCACACACAAAGGAAGTATTTGCCTAGTCGAAGCAGGAATCAAGTTGGCTCCAAAGAAATCAAATGCCCAAACGAAGCAGGAATCAAGCTTGCTCCAAAGAAACCAAATGCCCAAACGAAGCAGGAATCAAGATTGCTCCAAAGAAACCAGATGCCCAAACGAAGCAGGAATCAAGCTTTCTCCAAAGAAATCTAATGCCAAATCAAAGCAGGAATTAAGCTTGCATGCATATAGCCATTGCATTGTGAATCAAGCCAGCATGCAAAGCCGATGGTGCAATCAAAGGATGTATGCAGGGGGGCATTGCCTTGTGCCTGCTGGCATGAAGGAAGTTCCTGCCTTGTGAATCAAAGGAAAGCCTGAAGCAACCAATGTGCAGTCGAAAGCCTTGTGATTTGACCTTGATCGAAGGGGGCCCGGCACCCAATTGAAGCTTATGAATCAAGCTTGCGTCAAAGGAAGTTGAGCGCCTAATCGAAGATTGCTCAGATGCCAATCGAAGCACCTTGTTCAGATGTCAATCGAAGGACATTGATGAATTTCCAATCAAATGACACTTTTCTAACATTAAAATTTTCATTTTCTTTAGCCAAGTGCTTGTAACAACCCATATAAGAGAAAAAAACCTTGGGAAACATGAGAGGGAAAATTTTGGGGTACAACAGCTGCCCCTGTTCAAACTTCTTAAACCTGAGGATTTAGATTGTCTTGTCTGCCTTTCGTGATCTAAAGGTGGAAGATGTTTGAACACTAGAGTGCCCAGAAATTTGCACTCGCATGAAATAACATTGTTAGTTGATGATGATGGGAATGGGCTTACAAATGCCATTTAGATAAGATGATAGAGAGTTGTCGGAGATGGGCTTAAAGATGCCATCCAAAGTAGATGCTGATTTCATACATGGTCCCTTTGGGGGTTCCTGTTCCTGCTGTCTGAGGAGGAGTCCATTGAGGAATGTGGGTTTCTGTTGTTCTCCGGCTCGAGGAAAACTCTATGGGGAATAGAGTCTAGGAATTTCAGTTGTCCAAGGTTCTGCTGAAGTCTCATCTCTGAAGAGATGACAGTTTGCTATATTCTGGTTGAAGTCCAAGCTTTTAGTAATTTGCTGGGGATAATGGAATTAACTGTTATCTGAAATGTATTAGAAAGAGCCTATGTAGGGCTGCTTCAAGATGAGCCCGTGTTAGTCTACGTTCGAAGATATATGAGAAGGAGCTTGTGTAAGGTTTCTTCGTTTTGTCATGTAGATAGTTTTCCTGTCTGGTTTCAGGTGTTAATTTATAAATCATCTGTTCGCAGATAGTTATCCTATCTATTTTTAGGTATTAATCCATGGTCGATCGTCCACAGATAGCTTTCCTGGCTTGTTACATGTGTTAATCTAGAACTTGAAAACTGTTGATCGTTGAGATAGTTGTCATGGCTTGTTACAAGTATTAATCCATAGTGTGTCATCCCCAGATAGTTCTCCTGGCTTGTTACAGGTATTAATTTGGAACTTGAAAATTGTCGGTTGCTTAGATAGTTATCCTGACTTATTACAGGTATTAATCTCTGACCTGATAAAGAAAGATAGTTTTCCTGGCTTGTTACAGGTATTAATCTTCAATCTCTTCATGTATATAGTTCTCCTGGCTTGTTACAGGTATTAATCCACAGTCGGTCGTCCATAGATAGTTCTCCTGGCTTGTTACAAGTATTAATCTGGAACTTGTTTTGCTGGTCACATACATAGTTTCCCCATCTGGTTTCGGGCATTAATCCATGGCCTGTTGTATTTATTGGTAAACCCGTCTTGTTTTGGGAGTTCATACCACTTGGTCTTACAGATAGTTTTCCCGTCTGGTTTCGGGCATTAATCTTTGACCTGCTGTAAAAGTTGATAGTGTTTGTCTGTCTGTTAATTTAACCTGAAAAGGTAAAATCAGTTTCATGCGATGTCATGATGTATGAATTGCATGATGCTCCCAAAATAAATGAGATTATGATATATGTATTTGTATGCATATGCCATGATGTATGAACATGTAATGCTGTTGCACAGTATCTTTGTGTGGGAAAATAAATCCCTGACAGCTGTTAAAGAGTACCGGGAAGCTTAATCCTGGACTACTGTTGGTGAGTGAAGAAAATGATTCTTTAAGTTCCGCTGGGGATAATGAATGGAGATGGTTTTGTCGGAGATTCCCTTTCTCTGTCGAGGATCTTCGACTTCTGTTTGAGAATAATTTTGCCGAGGGGAAGAGTTCTGTTGGAAGATTTCACCAATTTGGAAAAATAAACTCGGCTTGGGGATGAACTTCCGTAGCTAGAGAAATAAACTCTATTTGGGATAAGGCTTTATAAACTACTCGAGATTTATAAAACTCTGTTGCGGAAGGTGAACTCCTTAAACTGCTTGGGGATTTTGTTAAAATCCTGTTGGGGAATCCTGAGAAGCTCGACGACTTCACTGGGGATTTTTGTTGGAGAAGTAATTGGAGATTCTTGATCTGCCGGGGATATGAGAACCCGACACCATTAGGATGCATACTGAGAACATGGAAGTTAATTTGTAGTAGGATATCTCTGCTTCTGTACCTGCTGGAGAAAATATCTGCCAGGGAAAACATCTGCGGGGATCTTGTAGATGGCCCTTAGATATTGTCCCTTTTCTTAAAGTCATTAGCAATTTTCTTTCTGTTTTTTTATGCGTGTATTTGTAAGCAGTAATCATATTCAAATGCATATGTTCAATAATAATCACTGGACGTTTTCCCATACAAAACAGAAAAGAAAAAAAAACCCAGAAGTTTTGCACTTTCAAAGGAATAGTTTTGTATTAACTTGAAATAAGCGTTTTTGTACAAGGAGACAGACATCCTAGTAAGAGAATGTCGTCGTAAGACATGGAAATTATACAAAAAGAGTATACAAAGAAAAACAGCTATGTAAAATGGTCCCATTGGGTTCCCATTTTGTTATTGCCTTTATGTCCTTGAGCATCTCATCACTTTCGCTGCTTGTTCGAAGCTAATTGGATTGGTTAGTACTACTTGAACATGATAGTTGATACTAAATATTGGTTGTAAGGTGATCCAACAGGACACAGTTATAGGCTTTAAACCCATAACTTTTTCTTGGACCGCCCTTTCAGGTTCTCAGTCCACCGGGATACCCTTTTTTGCCCAAGTCGCCTTTTCAGGTTTTCGAATTGTTGGGTGTACAGATTTTTTATGTATATCCCTAATTTTTGCCCGAACCTTTTTAGTTCACCGGGATACCCTAATTTTTGCTTAGGCCAATCGACCTAGCGGGTCTTTGTTTATGTGTAGTATCTTTTAACTATGTTCGCGTTTACAGGGTGCGGAAAGTCGTCACTGTCCATAGTGGTTAGGATCATGGCTCCACCAGAGAATATGTTCTTGATTACAAATGGCCCTGGTATCACCTTACGGTAGTATGATGCGTTTGATTACTAAGTCACCAGCCTGATATACCTGACGCCTGACCTTTTTGTTAAAAGCTTTGATCATACGTTTTTGGTACATCTGACCATGGCAGACAACCGCGAGCCTCTTCTCGTCAATCAGGTTTAACTGGTCAAGTCGAGTCTAGACCCATTCGTCTTCACTCAGCCCTGCATCCTTCAGGATTCTTAGTGAAGGGATCTGTACTTCAATGGGAAGGACAACTTCCATACCATATACCAAAGAGAAAGGAGTTACCCCTGTTGATGTGCGTATTATGGTGCGGTAACCTTGAAGAGCAAATGGTAACATCTCGTGCCAATCTTTATATGTCACCGTCATCTTCTGTATGATTCTCTTGATATTTTTGTTAGCATCTTCAACAACGCCATTCATCTTCGGCCGGTAGGGAGAAGAGATATGATGCTGGATCTTGAATTACATGTAAAGCTCGGTGATCATAGTGTTATTGAGATTGGTACCATTATCTATAATGATTCTTTCTGGAATACCATACCGACAGATAAGATTATGCCTGATGAATCGAGCCACAACGTTCTTGGTAACGGAAGCAAATGAAGCTGCCTCGACCCACTTCGCGAAGTAATCAATGGCAACCAAGATGAAACAGTGTCCATTACAAGTTGTTGGTCTAATCTCTCCGATCATGTTGATGCCCCACATTGCGAACGACCAAGGAGCAATCAAGATGTTTAGAGGAACCTGAGGCACATGCACCTTGTCAGCATAGATCTGGCATTTGTTACAAGTCTGTGAATGCTGATAACAGTCTGTTTCCATAGTGGACCAATAGTATCTTGCCCGTAGGATATTTTTAGCCATCGTATGTCCACTGGAATTAGTGCCAAAGGTACCTTCGTGCAAGTCAACCATAATCCTTTCTTCCTCAACCTTGCCTACACACCAAAGCAAAGTAGAGTCATGGTTGCGCTTGTAGAGGATCCCATTACTGAGAAAGAACTTAGCAGAGAACCTTCTTAGGAACTTCTTATTGTTGACTGAAGCTCCCTTAGGATATTCTTGGGCTTCGAGATATCTTTTGACTTCATGGAACCAAGGCTTGTCCGCTACTTCTTCAGTACCAATCTTATGACAGTATGCTGGCTCGTCCATCCTCTCAATGGTGATCTGAGGAGCCTCATAATCCCACATGACCTTGAATATGTATAACATCGTAGCTAGCGCATCCGCTAGTTGATTTTCCTCTCGTGGAAAATTCTCAAAGGTAATTTCTTTAAAGTATGGGATTAGTGTCAGCACATGCTCTTTGTACGAGATGAGATTAGGATGCTTTGTGTCCAATTCTCCTTTGATCTGACTGATTACTAAGGTTGAATCTCCAAATACACTCAAAAACTTGATCCTTAAATTGATTGCATCTTTGAGACCCACGATACATGATTCATACTCAGTGTTGTACCCTAAAATTTTCTATCTCATTTATCAAATATTTTCTCACAAGATCTCCTTTGGTTCAAGACAGTACATGGATTGATCAGCTCAAGACACCTTCTTAAGCACTGATGACTGAAATTAGGGTTTGAGATTGCACAAGGATAATTGAACTTTTACTGCCTCATATGACTTTCATGGATCATTATATACCCTCAAGATTACTCATGTCAAGTTTCAAGTCTTGGATTACACTTTTGCTCAGTCAATTGAGTTGTTGACCTAAAACTCAGCTATATTGGGGAAAAGGTAAACAATGGCCAATTTACAGTCAAACTTCATAATTTTTTATCCATATCAACATTTTATGTATCATTTGATCAAGTTTAGACCACAATTCCTCAATAAATTTGATCAGATCATCAAAAGGGCAAAATGGTCAAAATTAGGGTTTTAACTGAGAAAGGGCAATTTCTGATTTTTAACCTAGCAAATGGTTAATTGGTTTGAGACATGATTTCAAGATTTCAATTGCATAATTTTAACCTAATGGCATGACTCATAACATCCCTCAAAGATCAATTGATTGATAGTTGATTTTCATTCAACTGATCCAAAGTCAATTGTACACTAAAAAGTCAAACTTTGACTTTTTGGTCAAAATCAAGTGTCAAAGATCACAATTCATCAAAACATGTCAAAATATGAAACTTGTTAATTAAGAAATCAAAACGTCAAGATTTCATTTTGAAAAGTCAAAGTTTCCAAACTTAGAAATTTTTCTAAGTGTTGAAAACTTCATATTTTTTTCATAACTTTGAGCCAATTTTTCACCATGATGCAAGATGATTCAAAAGAAACTTTCAACATGAAAGTTGTAGATCTCCATGAGATCTAAAACATTGCTTCACACAAATTCTCCTATAAATTCTTGTATCTCAAGTTATTAATCCATGAAGTCATGGTCATGAAACTAACACTTAGAGAAAATTTTGCCCTAGTTTAGGCAGGATTTTGACCTAACTTCATGGCAGTTTTTCATATAGTTCCAAGGGGAATTTTCAAAAGTGATTCAAAGAGGGGTTGTAGAGAATATTACAAGCTTTCTAAAATGTAAAATAACTCCTTGAGATCATGTTTGAGCAAGGAGAATCAAAGGAATGAAGTTGGCATTTCATTCTTGAATTATAGGTCATTTTCATGATGAACAAGAATGCAATTTAAATGTTAGGCTGCATAATCTTGCTTTGCAAGCCTTATAACTTGTGTATCAATTCATCATTAATGGATTACATAAATGTTTGAGCTATAATCCAAGTGGTTTAAGCTTTATCCAATTCACATTGCCATTTTGGGAAGAAAGTGAAGAATACCATTCTTGAAAAGCAAGCTTTATGCACAAAGTCAATTCTTGAGCCTTTAACTTGTTCCCTCTGATCACACTCCATCTACAAAGTTAGAAGCAAGTGTGTTTTAAGCATAACCACTCTATCTTATCAAGTACACAAGACTTTGAAACTTGGATTTTTAAAAAATAATCATATGTTATGCTTAAACTTGTGATTTTGAATTCTGATCAACAACAAGCTTCCAAACTTGTTGCTTATAAATAGAGGCACTATTTGTGAGCTAGAGCACGAGCTTAAGCACCCTGAAACACACCAAAACTCCCTCAAGCTAGAATTTGCACAAGAAACTCCATTGATGCACAGTTCTGACCTTAAACTTATATCTCTCATTTCCGTCGTGTGTTTTCCTTCTTAATCAATCACAAAGCTTCTAAACATCAAATATAACTCATCCCTGACCATGTTTCATAACTGTAACACCTCCATCATCAAGTTCCATTTTCAAAAACAGGGGTCTGCAAGTTGACTTCTCCATAACTCCTCAGCCACTTCCAGCTCAAGCTAAGCATCAGATTAGCTTCCTGGGAACTTGAGGAAGCTAACCCAATCACTGGAACTCATCAAAAGCTGCTCAAACTCAAAACACGATATCCTCTTGCAAGGTGAGTTTTCTGACTTTTGAACTCTTCATATAAGCATCATTTTATTTCCATTTGTGAAGATAAAATGTAGACATCATAGTCCTGAAACTAACCATATCCTTAGAATTCATTTATGTTGCCTGAGGAGTAAAAATTTTAGTGTTGAATTTTCTGAAAAAATTAGGTCAGATTTGGTACCACTCAAAATTCATGCTCATTTTTTATTTATAACTTTAGTTATTTATAAGACTGAAGTCGTGATGAAATTTGGAGCAAGTTTCATGTTTATACTTTTGCAAATGGTTGAGAAATGAAAGAGATACTTTCAAAAAATCATGTTGATTGGTCTGGCGCGAGGTTGAAGATGATACAGGCCTAGGAATATGTTTCAAATATATATTCTTGGTTTTGTATTAATAAACTGATGTATATCCACCCTAGTGGTAAAAGCGCGCGCCTGTGACTATAGGGACCTGGGTTCGAGCCCCAGTGGTACCCTTTTATTTTTTCTTGTTTTTTTTACAGATCTCGTGCAAATCAGCCAACGCGCATATGGTACACTCTTCAATCACCACCATCAAATCATTGTAAAGTTAAATGCAACACACTCCAATGCAAGAACATGGTATACCTTAGAAGGGCAGCCACACTCGATCCAAACAAGCACTGGGTTATTGCTTTGGGCCCAGTATGAATTGCTGACTCTCACCCCCCATTTTACTTTCTAATACAGGCCCATTCATGCATTTTTTTTTTATTTTCTCTGATTACAAAAACACACATTTGGGCCTAGCGCCCCTTTTTACTATTGTTAAACCCCATTTTCATTTTTTAACCCCTGACTTTAATTTTATATTTTTATTTTATTCTCTTTCCTTTATTATTATTAATATTATCATTATTATTATTATTATTATTATTTTCATGAATAAAAAACCAAATTAATATTTTATTTATTATTTTTTCATTTATTTTATTTATTTTGTTTTATGAAACTAAAAAGAACAAAAACATTTTTTTAAACAAACTTAATTTCTTTTTCTAACATTAATTAGATTTAGGTTTAATTATTTCATTATTTTTATTATTTACAATTAATTTAGAATTTAGGTTTTCTTTAATTAATTAATTACCATATTATTTTTATTAATTTAAACCCTTTTCATAAATAAAACCCTAAAAAAATATTTCTAAGTTAATTTCTTCTCTTATTTAGTTTAAAATAATTTCATTTAATTTTCATTAATCATTTTTCTTAATTAGGTTTAGGTTAAAACCTCCTTTCATAAAAAACCAAACAAAAATCATTTCTTTTTCCATTTTGCATTCTTGCATTTTTATCTTCATTTTTGTACAATATTCAATATGGTTGTAATAATTATTTAGATTTAATTTTCTTGCAAATTCCCCATTTGTTAATTTGTATACCCAATCCCCTAAATGATGTAATAGCTTAGTATTTTTTTTCCCGCAATTTAATCCTTTATATACAAATGCTAGTAAATTAGGGTTTGTATGGATAAAATCAAAGCTTAGAAAACCCTAATCAATACAAATCAAGCATGTAAACCAATACACTTGCACACATACACCCTTAGGGAAAATCCACTTTATTGCCTTACAAAAATGGCCATATTATGCATGTGAGGTATCTTAGCAAAAATAATCAACAAAAGTACAAGATCATAGTCCCTCGATGATGCTATCAAAGTGTCCTTTCAAAAATGATCTTAGTCCCTAAAGAAAATGCTAAAATATCTTACAACATTGCTAATCATGGCTATACGATGACCCTTCTGTCCCTTTTACAACCAAAGATAGAGTTACTTACCAAATCAATGGTAAGATAACAATGTCAAAGGAAAGAGGAAATAAACATGAAAGACTTTTGAGTAGGTAGATTGTTCCTAGTTGCTTGCTCAATTTCAAAACCAAAACATCTTTTCTATTTTCAAAAACAAACACCAACACTTTCAAAAACATCTTTCAAACTTGAAAACATTTTCAAAAGATTAACACTTTGTATACATTCTTACGAACGAGAATCATTACAAATTTTTCCTAAACGATGGAACCTTTTCAAAATACTTTTCCAAAACCACACAAAGTAAATTTTCAAACAAAAGCAAGTGATCTTGCAAGAAACTAAAAGCCAATGGAAAATCATGGATGAAAAGGGTGCTAATACCTTCCCTTTTCATAATCTACCCCCCGAACTCAAGAAAACATCTCAAAGGTCTTTCCTGTTCTTTTCAGCCTTTCCTTTTGGATAAAAGAAAAGTCGGTGGCGACTCTTACTAAACTGCAACATTTGTGATAAAATGCAAAACAACCAAGTCAATTCTCCCACCGCGTTATAGAACTGGCGACTCTGTTGGGGATAATTTTAAAAGTGGGGTTACCTTAGGGCTATATCACATTTACTTTCTTTCATTGTTTGACTTGTATGCTTTACATTTTGGTTCTTTGTTTGGGTTTGAATCCTCTATCCGGATTTGGGATACCTTATAGGTAAGTAACAATACATTGTGGAAACTATGTGGGGTATACCGACATGGTCTAAGCAATAGCTACGTTAGTGTGACATATTTGTGGGTACCGGTAGCCCTTCAGTAGTCAAGGAGAATACGGGGCCGTTGAGTGATGTCATGAAGCACTAACTAACTTTTAGAACCTTTACTTGACCAACTTGGTCATTAGGACGTAGTGAGATGACTGGCTTTGGTGCAGTCCGAAGTTGGTAGATACTCGATACTACAGTCATTGAGGTTTGGTTTTTGGGATATTTCGGTCGCCATTAAAGAGGCTTGCGCTGAAACAATGCCCGAGAAAACAAACCAGTGATATTGAGCTCCCTTAGAACCCGGTTACTATTGCTAGGACAGGTTTGAGCCAACTAAACTTCAAGAGGGTACTTACCTATGAGACTCCATGCAAGCCTAAATCTAAATACTTGTTTGTTTTGTTTGTATATATTTACTTGTACATAACATCATAAACATCATAACATCATACTCATACTCACTAACCATTTCAAGGATTTTTGGGATTTATCTTTGTTCTGTTTTGTAGGACATGGATTTTATTCGTAGGAAAACCATTCAAGTCAATCTTGTAAGAATCCCTCCTCAACTTAAAGAGTTAGCATCAAGGGCTCCCGAAAATTCTCCATTTACCGGAAGACATGGTCTCCTCCTAAACTTGGTTACCTCCAACACTGATGAGGACATGATGAAGGTACTCTTCCAGTTCTTTGATCCTCTACACCATTGCTTCACATTTCCCGATTATCAACTTGTGCCAACTTTGGAAGAATTCTCCTAACTCTTAAGTATTCCCATCCTCAATCAACTACCCTTCAACGGTACGGAAAGAGATCCAAAACTAGTAGAGATTGCTCAAGCCCTACACTTGCAACCATCTGAGGTCACGACTAATTGGGAAACAAGGAGTGGTGTCAAAGGTTTCTTAGCCAAGTTCTTGTTTGAGAAAGCTCAAAACTGTTGGATTTCCTTGGACTTGTAAGCTTTATAGGAAATTGTGGCTCTCCTCATCTATGGAATGGTTTTGTTTCCAAATCCTGACCAACTCATAGATGTAAACACCGTAAAAATATTCATGTCTCGTAACCCAATGCCTACTTTGTTAGGAGACATCCTACATTCTTTTCACACTCGCACTATGAGGAAAAGAGGTATCCTTATGGGTTGTACTCCTCTCTTGGCAAGATGGTTTATTTCGCATCTTCCCCAATCTTTATTGAAGAACGAGCAAGGTTCAAGGTGGTCACATAGGATGATGATGCTCAGACATTCAGATGTTCATTGGTGTTCCCGATCTATGGAGAGTGTTACTATCATCGACTGTTGTGGATAATTCCTTAATGTCCCCTTGGAATTAGAGGAGGTATCACCTACAACTCCTGCTTAGCCTTAAGGCAGTTTTGTTACGCCCGAAGGGATAGTCCATATGAGATGCTTATCCAAGGGTTGGTATTTGATTACAAGAATGACGATCAAGGTCACCGCCAGAGGTTTATCCGAGCTTGGAGGATGTTGAACAAGGTAGATAGCAAGACATTGGGGCATAAGAATTTCATCCCTCTTGAGCCCTATGTCAAATGGGTACGAGCCCGTACTCAAAGTCTTATGATGCCTTACCCCTCTATTCTCCCGGTCATCAAAGAGCCTATTGTGGAAGAAGATGTCCCATACACTGTCCTGCATCCTGACATGCTCACCTCTCTCGAAGACTTGCACAGGGATTGGATACAGCTTAAAGGGGAGCGAGAAACTTTCGAGGCCCAATTCTATGCCAGCGAGAAGAAGGTTCTGGAACTCACCAAGAAGCTTCATGAGGAGCGGAGTCTGAACGCCTACATCGCACCAAAGAGGATGCGTTCAACTTTTTTGTCTTAGAGTTTTTGTATTTCTTTGTAATCCCAATGAGGCATGATGTACTCAAACTTTGATTTATTAATATAGCGTGTGTTCCTTTTTGGTCTAAAGGAAATTTAAGTCTCTAATTTCCTTGAAATCATTGCATATGCATCTTCATTCATCATAAAATAAGCAGGTTTCTTACAACAGGTCTCCTTATCTTTCTCCTGTTTATTTCAGTAAGATGGATCTTGAGCAGACAGTAAAAGACCTCCAGGCGCAGAATGCTCAGTTTCAATAAATGTTCTTGACTTTGGAAAAAGGACAAGACGATTTGAAAAAATTTCTGATCAAAGAAAAGAAGAAGAAAACAAAGAAATCAACCGGTGTTTTAAATCTAGGAAGAAGGTTCCAGGACCAGTCAGATGGACCCTAGACTTCGCAACATCATCAGGTGAAAAGGATAATCAAGAAGGGAAAAACCAAGAAGTGATTGCCCATCCAGAATCTGAAGAGGAAGAAGAAAATGATTACTCCGAAGAGCAGTATCCTCCGGCTGACGAAAAGTACAAACATCTGGAAGAGCGTCTAAGTGCAATGGAGATTCAGAAAGTGCCCGGGCTGGACTTTGAAGAGTTGGGTTTGGTGTCAGGGATTTTTATTCCACCAAAGTTCAAGGCACCAGTGTTTTCTAAGTACGACGGGGTTTCGTGTCCCAATATGCACCTCCGATCTTATGTGAGGAAGATACAGCCTCACATTGTTGACATATATCTGTGGGTCCATTTCTTTCAGGATAGTATATCCAAGACTCAACTAGATTGGTTTTATCAACTGGAGAGGGCCAATATACATAATTGGGAAGACCTTGCCGCTGCTTTTTATAAGCAGTATCAATACAACGCATACCTTGCTCCCACCCGTACTCAACTCCAAAGTCTGACTATGGGTTCGAACGAAGGTTTCAAAGACTACGCTCATAAGTGGAGGGACTTAGCAGGAAGAGTCCTGCCTCCCCTGTCTGACAGGGAGTTAGTAGACATGTTTTTGGGTACCTTTTCCAGTCCTTTCTTTAATCATCTAATTGGAAGCTCCTCAGTCGGCTTTACTGAATTAATCTTGACTAGGGAGAGAGTGGAAGCTGAGATTAAGAGAGGGAAGATCCAAAAAGACGCATCCTCCAGTGCCGTGAGAAAACCATTCATTTGGAAGAAAGAAGTTGGTGATGTATACCATCAAAGGAATCAGGACAGAACTGAACACCGTCCAATAGTAGGGGCCGTCATGATCCATAAGCCTGCACCTACTCAACAAAGGAGCAACCAGCCTTGAACGGAAAGACCAGTAAGACAATTTACCCGGATAAATATGACGTTGTCTCAAGTACTTCCACATTTGTTGAGATCTAATTTGGTAACTTTGAAGGAAGCTCCGAGGAATCCCAACACCGCCTCTCCTCATTACAACCCTAATGCTCGCTGCGCTTACCATTCAGAAAGTCCAGGCCATGATACCAATAACTACTGGGCTTTGAAAAACAAGGTGCAAGACCTTCTCGAGGAAAAATAAATTGAATTTGATGCTCCTGAGATCCCAAATGTTATCACGGCTCCTATGCCCAATCTTGGTCGTGATGTTAACGTTATTGAAGATGACGTGTTTGTTACTGTTGTTTATGAACTTGTTACTCCTCTCTTGACTGTCAAAAGGAACTTGTTGAAGGTCGGTTTATTTCCGGGTTATGGCGAAGGTTGTCACCTCTGTTTATCCCTACCACTTGGTTGTCATTTATTGAAAGCAGATGTCCAGCGCCTAATGGATGACAAAGAGATTTTGTTTGAGAAGACTCCCGTTCTAACCATTTCTTACGAGGATGTTTCAATAGTAACCATTTCCGCTAATCCTTCCAGGGTCTCCACCAAAAGACCAGTTAGGATTACATCACATCTGTTCCTAAGGTGAATCCACTAATAATTACTATGCCAGGACCAATCTCGTACTCATCAGATATAACTGTCCTCTGGAACTATGGGGGTGACGTCTACTATCACGGTGTCAAGCAGGATTGGATGGCTGATGAAGACTCGATTTTTTAGAAGGCTGACCCTAACATCGGAAACATTGCAAGAACAAGCAAAATAACCCTAAGTGGAAGAGTATTCTCCCCTGAGATTGCTCCTCTGGAAATTGTTACCGGTCCTGTGATCATCCCTGCTTTTCTTCCTGTTGACAGTACTACTACAGTTCCTATGGTTACCCCTACTGACACCCCTACCACCGAGTCGACCGAGACTCGGGGCAAAGGCATTTTGGTTGAGCCTGTCCAAATGAAGGTGCAATCAGTATCTATCCCAGAAGCCTCCAAGAAAGAGATGGGAGAAATTTTGAAAATTATAAAGAGAAGTGACTACAACGTAGTCGAACAGCTAGGGCTGACTCCGTCAAATATTTCTATGCTAGCTTTACTGTTGTGCTCCTAGGCTTATGCGAAGGCCTTGGTGAATTTTCTTAAAACTTCCCATGTGCCACAGGAAACCTCTGCTAACCAATTCCAAGACTGTGTGGCCAGTTTGACCGCTGATAATAGTTTGGGCTTCTCTAACGCTGACCTAACACCTAGAGGGAGGAAACACAACGAGGCATTTCATGTCTCTGTCGAATGCAAGGGCACTACTTTGGCCCATGTCCTGGTTGATATTGGTTCATCTTTGAATGTGCTACCTAAGAAAGCTCTTGATAGACTAGACTGTGAAGGTTTGACCTTAAAACCCAGCAACATAGTGGTAAGGGCCTTCGACGGTTCAAAGAGAATGGTGCATGGGGAGGTGGACATCCCCATTAAAGTTGGAACTCAAACCTTTGATTCAACTTTCTATGTGATGGACATTCGCCCCTCTTATTCCTGTTTGTTGGGCCGACCTTGGATTCATGACGTTGGTGTTATTACCTTTACATTACACCAGATGCTGAAATACCCAACCAAGGGAAAATCATTATTATCCATGGAGAAGAGGAATATATGGTCAGTCACCTGAACTCCTTCAGATACGTGGAAATGGATGGTGAATTCATTGAAACACCATGTCAGCATTTCGAGGAAGTCCCACAAACAGTGGCAGCAACCAAGACTGTTTCCCAAGTCCCAAAGATTATAAGACCTCTGCTAAAGATGTCTTCTCTGAAAGATGTCAAGGCAGTAGTCGAAGAAGGTGGGTGTACTATTTGGGGCCAACTCCTGGATATCCCTTACAAATCTGACAAATTTGGTTTGGATTTCACTTCAGGAGTCCAGAAAGTTGTTCGTCATGCTCGTGCTAGGGGACCACCTTTGCGTATCAGCAACCAAGGAGTCAACACAGTGGAGGATAGTGATGACAGCTACGACCTGGAATAATGGATTTTCCTAACCATCAACGGAGGACTCACCAACTGGGAAGCCAAATATTTTATCCCAATTACTTTTATCCAGCAGTAATTGTCTTTAAATTTTTGTCGGACTTATAATAATTAAACAATTCAGACTTTTAAAACCTTGTGTCTTACCCGAGGCACAATGGTCCATTTGTAAGGGTTGTTACTTCATTTTCATATGTTATCAATGAATCATGGATGTTTTTGCATGCAAACCTTGTGCTCTTTGTTTTTCTTTTTCTACATTTTTTATTTCTTTCAAAAATAGCTATGCTCTTACACACACTCACATATCAAAATGCAGATCTACATCCATTCAGGATCCCATGGGTAACAATACTGCTATGGCCTATTGTGACTTTGAAAAACTAATCTACCAAGCTGAAGACGAAGGTGAAGAAGATTGTGATGTGCCAGGGGAACTAGCCAGGTTACTACAACAGGAAGAAAGGACCATACAACCCCACGAAGAACCAGTGGACATAGTTAACTTAGGTACCGAAGAGGACAAGAAAGAAGTCAAGGTAGGAGCCAATCTGGAACCCAGTGTCAAGAAGTGTTTAACTCAGTTGCTACATGACTATGTTGAGGTGTTTGCCCTGTCATACAAATACATGCTAAGGCTTGACGCTGATATCGTGGTCCATCGTCTACCGGTAAAAGAAGACTGCCCTCCGGTAAAATAGAAAGTCCGTCGCATGCGGCCAGACATGTCAGAGAAGATCAAGACTGAAGTCATGAAAAAATTCAACACCGGATTCTTAGCCGTCACCTCCTATCCATAATGGGTCACAATGTTGTTTCAATGCCTAAAAAAGACATTAAAGCACGCATGTGTGTGGACTACAAAAATTTGAATAGGGCAAGCCCTAAGGATGACTTCCCGCTTCCCCACATTGATATTCTGGTTGACAACACCGCATAGCATAAAGTATTTTCCTTCATGGATGGTTTCTCTGGCTACAATCAAATCAAAATGGCACCTGAGGACATGGAGAAAACGATCTTCGTCACACAGTGGGGCACTTTCTGTTACAAGGTTATGCCATTCAGGTTGAAGAATGCTGGGGCAACTTATCAGCATACCATGGTAGCTCTATTTCATGACATGATCCATCATGAAATAGACATCTATGTGGACGACATGATAACCAGATCTCAAACTGAAGAGGAACATCTTGACCATTTGCAGAAACTGTTTGAAAGACTGAAGAAATACAAGCTAAGGTTGAACCCGAATAAATGCACATTTGGGGTGAGGTCCGGTAAACTCCTAGGCTTCATCGTCAGCGGTAAAGGTATCGAAGTGGACTCTGCCAAGGTAAAAGCAATACAAGAAATTCCTGCTCCTCATACTGAGAAGGAAGTCAGAGGATTCTTAGGACGGCTTAACTACATCGCCAGATTCATTTCTCACCTAACTGCTTCTTTTGAACCAATCTTCAAATTACTGAAGAAAGATCAAGTAGTCAAATGGAACGATGAATGCCAATCTGCCTTCGACAAGATCAAGGAGTACCTTCAAGAGCCTCCTGTTTTGATACCGCCAGTCGAGGGAAGACCTTTGATCATGTATCTAACTGTCTTGGAAAATTCAATGGGGTGTGTGTTGGGGCAGCATGACGAGTCTGGCCGAAAAGAGCATGCTATTTATTACCTAAGCAAAAAGTTTACCGACTGTGAACCAAGATATTCACTACTCGAGAAAACTTGCTGCGCTCTGGCATGGGCTGCTCGCCGGCTAAGACAGTATATGCTGACCCATACTACCTTATTGATATCCAAGATGGATCCAATTAAATACATATTCGAGAAGCCTGCCCTCTCTGGGAGAATAGCAAGATGACAGTTGATCCTGACTGAATACAACATTCAGTACACTACCCAAAAAGCAATAAATGGCACTGTACTAGTCGATCACCTTGCTCATCAGGATATAGATGACTACCAGTCCATGAAATTTGAGTTCCCAGATGAAGACATCATGATGGTAAACAATTGTGAAGAACTCAGACCATATGACGGACCTGAACAAGGATCCTGATGGACCTTGGTTTTTGACGGAGCCTCCAACGCACTCGGCAATGGCATAGGTGTTGTAATCATATCCCCTGAAGGATTTCATACTCCCTACACCGCAAGACTTTATTTCAACTATACCAATAACATGGCAGAATACGAAGCGTGTATTTTTGGTCTCAAAGCTACCATAGATTTGGGAATCAAGTACTTAAGTGTATTTGGAGATTCATCCTTAGTCATCAGTCAGATCAAAGGAGAATGGGACACAAAGCACCCTAACCTCACCCCCTACAAAGAACATGTGTTGACATTAATCCCACATTTCGAAGAAATTACCTTTGAGCATTTTCCACAAGAGGAAAATCAACTAGCAAACACGCTAGCAACTATGTCATCCATGTTTAAACTCAAGTGGGGGTAACGAGGCTCCCCAGATCACCATTGAGCGGATGGATGAACCAACTTACTGTCACGAGATCGATACTGAAGAAGTAGTGGACTAGCCTTGGTTCCATGAAGTTACGAGGTATCTCGAGGCTCAAGAGTATTCGGAGGGAGCTTCAGTCAATGATAAGAATTTCTTGAGGAGATTCTCTGCTAAGTTCTTCCTCAGTAATGGCATTCTCTACAAGCGCAACCACGACTCTGTTTTGCTTCGTTGCATAGACAAGGCTGAGGCAAAAAAGATCATGGATGATCTGCATGAAGGCACTTTTGGCACCCATTCTAGTGGGCATACGATGGCTAAAAAGATCCTACGGGCAGGGTATTACTGGTCTACAATGGAAGCAGATTACTATCAGCATTCACGATCCTGTCATAAGTGTTAGATCTATGCTGACAAAGTGCATATACCTCCAGTGCCTCTAAGCGTCCTGACTGCTCCCTGGCCATTTGCTGGTTTGGTGCAGGATTAGAAATCATAACAGCCCCTACCATCGGACGATACTCATTTTTGTTAAGATTTATTTGGCCATAAGCAGCAATGACCTCCTTCTTCTTTGTGAACGGTTTCTTTGCAGTACTAGAGGATGCATCTCTTTGAATTTTACCACTTTTAATGTCGGATTCTACCCATTCGCCAGTCAAGATCAATTCAGTAAACCCAGTTGAAGAACTTCCAATCAGATGGTTAAAGAATGGCCCAAACAACATGCCCAAGAACATGTCCACCAGCTCCCTATCAGACAATGGAGGCTGGACTCTTCCTGTAAGGTCTCTCCATTTTTGGGCATAGTCCTTAAAACCCTTGTCGGAACCCATAAACATACTTTGCAACTGTGTACGAGTCGGGGCGAGGTCAGCATTATATTGGTACTGCTTGTAGAAAGCAGCTGCCAGATCTTCCCAATTACGCAGATTGGTTCTTTCTAGTTGATAGAACCATTCCAGCTGAGTTCCTACCAAACTTTCCTAGAAGAAGTGTGCCCATTGATCCCTATCAGTAGTGTGGGGTTGAATTTTCCTGACATACGACCTTAATTGCAGCTTAGGACACGAGACAACGTCGTATTTAGAAAATGTAGGCACCTTAAACTTCCGCGGGATGACTACCCCTGGGACCAGTCCTAGCTCTTCAAAATCTAACCCGGGTACCCTTTGGATCTCCATGGCATTGAGCCGATCCTCCAGCTGTTTGTATTTATCGTCAACAGGAGGATACTTCTCCTCGGAATAGTCAGGTGCATCTTATTCAGACTCCCTTGTACTGTGGTCTTCTTCTCTTGGCTCTCCTTCCTGTTTGTCTCTCTCTTTTGACAGAGTTGCGAGCTCTGAAACTTTCCTTACTGGTCCTTTGAAACTTCTTCCCAAATTCAGAACACCCACTGGCCTCTTTTTCTTATTCTTGTCCTTGAGAATCAGAGCTTTCAAATCTTCTTGTCCCTTAGCTAGATTCAGGAACATTTCTTAGAATTGGGCATTTTGTGCTTGAAGCTCCTTAACTGTTTGTTCAAGAGCCATTGCTGGAAAAAAACAGCGAAGAAGATAAGAAACTTGTCCTGAAAACCTGTTTATGCAATGATATGTATGATATATGTATGCAATGTTTTAAAGGGCCTCATATGATTTAAAATCTTTTAACCAAAACAGAAACAAATACTTTTTATTAGTAATCTCAAATGAAATCAAAGCTTACAAAGGATTAACAAATAAGAAACTTCTAAGTCTCCCAAGGACGCTTCCTTTTGGTGCTAATGTAGGCATTGAGATTCTGCTCTTCGTGAAGCCGCTTTGTCAGTTCCAACACCTCTTTATCACTTGCATAGAATTGGGACTCAAAGGTATCTCGTTCTTCTTTGAGATGTATCCAAGATTTTTGCAATTCTTCGAAGTTTGTTGGCATATCAGGATGAAGAATGATGCGAGACTCGACCCCGTGAATAATAGGCTCTGAAATCACTGGTAGGATAGCAGCATACAACATCATAATATTTTTAGCACAAGCTCACACCCATTTAAGGTATGGCTCCAAAGGGATGGAGTTCTTGTGTCCTAGAGTCCTGCTATCAGCCTTCTTAACCATTCCTCAAGCGCGGATGAACCTCTGATGATAACCTTCCAGATCATTTAAATAGTCGAACATAATATCTTGAATGAGCATATCATGAGGACCATCCCTCTGGGCATAGCCGAACTGACGTAAATCTAAAGAGGGGTTTTAGGTGATGCCTCCTTTAATGCCAAGGAGTGGAACATTGGGAAATTCTCTGCAGCAATCAATAAAAGAGATGTCTTCTTGGGAGCAAGGAAACCAATAGATGTCAGAGTGATAAAGAGACATTAATCTTTGGTTCCATCTTAAACATAATTCATTCTTCATTACTAACCAAGGAAGGTGCGAAATAAACCACCTATAGAGTATAGGTGTACAACATATAAGAGCCCCTCTCTTCTTTATGGTACGTGTATGGAGTGAGTGCAGAATATCCCCGAGCAATGTAGGCACTGGATTGTGAGCAAGGAAAATGTTGATGGCACTGACATCTACAAACTGATCTGAATTGGGGAACAGAACCAACCCGTAGATAAAAAGAGCTAAAACATCTTCAAAGGCATGCTAACTCATAGCGTCTAGGAATACATGGGCTTTCTTCATCAGGAAACTTGTGAGGAGGCCCTTAAATCCACTCCTTCTTTCCCAATTGGACTCAATGTCAGATGGCTTCAAATGCAAAGCTATGGCCATATCTTCAACAGTTGGATCTTGTTCTAAACCGGTAAAGGGTATCCACTCCAATATAGGCAAACGAGTATTTTAGAGAATTCTTCCAACGTAGGCACCAACTGATAGTCTGGAAATGTGAAGCAGTTGTGCTTAAGATCGAAGAACTGGAATAAGACACTCATCAAACCTTCATCGAAACCGGTAGCAACCAAACTAAGCAAGTAGCCATATCTCTTGTTGAATGAGGAATTCTCAGGAACCTCTGAAACCAATTCTTTGAGTTTGGGAGGGATCTTTTCAAAATTGATTCGGATGGTTTTTCTACGAGCTAAATCCATGACCTATAAAACAGATAAGAGATAAATCCACAGGCCCTTGAAATGGTTAGTGTACATGACATGTTATGATGTTTATGATGTTATGATTATGCTTTGAAATCACAAGTATATCAAACACAAACAAGTCACACAGAGACCTTAGGTTTAAAGGCTTGCATGAATTTTAAAGCTAAGTACCCTCTTGAAGTTTCAGTTGGCTCAACCTTTCCTATTAATAGTAACCGGGTTCTAAGGAGTCTCATATCACTGACCTTTCTTTTAGGAATTGTTCTAGCTCAAGCACCAAAGTATTGCAACCAGAATATCCCAAAAGTCTAATCTCAATGAGTGTAGTATCGAGTATCCACCAATCTTCAGTCAGAACCAAATCCGGCCATCTCACTACTTTCTAATGGCTTAGGATGAGTCAATTAAAGGTTCTAAAGGTCAGTTAGCGCTTAATGACACTAAGGAAACCTAATATTATCCTTGATTGACTCAAGGAACATTAGTACAAACCAAAGTATCATGCTAATGTAGCTATCACTTTTTCCATATCAGTCTACGATGTAAAACTTCTATGATTTATTGCTACTTACCTAATAAGGTGCCCCAGATTCGGGTGTAGGATCTATAGTAACAACCCAAACAAGCCCTCAAAAGTAAAGCATAAAAACACATAATGAGAGCAATTTTAAAATGAACTAAGCCCTAAGGTAACCTGTTGCAATTGGTTTTTTAATCAGAGCCGCCACTATTAGTTTTTATCCTAGGGGAAGGGAATCTAACAGAAAACCCTAATTCGCAGATAGAGATTCTAGGTTTCTGACTCAATTAGACAAAAGGAAGGTGTTAGGCACCTTTCATATACCTTGTTCACAAGGATATTAGGTTTTAGGTTTAAGTTTGGGGTAAACAGTGTTTTAAGTCTTAATTAGGAGGACTCGCCACGATTTTTGATCGTATGCCTACGTATCCTCTTATGAGGAATCAGAGTCCCAATTCGTAGTTTCTATGGGTTTGTGTTTTTTAGGGGTCGCAAGCGTACTTTGAATCACATCGCATTTTGACCGGGAGTAGTGATTGCGGAGATTTTGGCTAAATGCGCAGTAATTTAAAATATGCTTGAAACCCTTTTGCAAAAATAGTTGTTTAGATCAATTTGTTGCGAAAATAGTTTTATGTTTGTTATATGTTTTTTATAGATATTAATTGCAAAAAATTCTTATTAATGCTTGATAAAAAATGTTTAATGCAAATAATATAAGAAAATAATATGTAATTTTTTATGTAAAAATAATTTACGTGATATAATAAATAATATTAATATTTACAATACAAATTAATAATTATAATAATATAAAAAATATAAAATAGAAAAATAAAAGGAAAAAAACAATTTATGAACAGGGGGATGTATCCTTTGTAAGCCCTGGCGTAAATTCTGGAAAAGGGATGTTCTGAAAGAGGCAGAAGTTCTGCAGGGGATGCAGGGAAATTGACTGGGTTTTGACCCAGTCACAGAAATTCTAGAGAAGCACATTGTAAGCAAAGCCAGGAAATAGGGACGTCAAATTCTGGGTTAAGCTCACTACTCAGAGTTTCTGGAAAAAGGGCAGTCAGAAAGTATATAAGTCTAATGATGATTCTGGACAGAGGGAAAGATCTGAAACCTGGGTTAAGCCTAGTCAGAACTTCTAGGAGGGAACTACGTCTGAACGTAAGAAATTAATGTGAACATGCAATCAGAATATAAGACTATCTACATATTTTTCTATAGTTTCAGCCCTGCCTATGTTCTTCTGACCCTACCCAGCATGAAGACAGTAAATAAACAAATTAAAATTGGTTACACCTTTTTTGCTTTTACTTCTGGTTCTGGTGTGTGTCTTGCTGTCCTTTCCTTCTCCTTTTGCAGATTCTGGTAACAGCGGCGACGAAAGGTGGAGCGATGGCGATTGAAACTAGGGTTCCAGATATTGGAACCTCAGTTACTCTTCTGCGTGTTCTTCCTATTCTTGCTCCTACCGTGTTGTCCTTGTTTTTGTAATTTTTCTGCAAATTTGTTTTTCTCCTTGTTAGAAACTTTTCTCCTTCTTTTTTCTCTATTTTCTCTGTTTACTAATTTTCTCCTCTATTTCTAATGTTCAATTTTTTGGCTTGGACTATGGCTAGGACAAAGATTGAGCATGAAATTAAAAATATTTGATTGGAAATTGATCCTCCATGGAAGATTTGATTGAAATTGATTCTCTGTAGAAGATTTGATTGAAATTGATACATAGCACGTCCAACAAATTTGGGCTTGGGTTGCTTAGCTTCTGAAACTATGAGCTTGGGCTGTGGAAGATAATCTAATTCTTCCCTTGCTTACTCTGCTAGAAGATCTGATATTCCAATTCTATACTAGCTTGTGCATGATTCTGGATCTGATCTACACGGCTTTTGCGTTTGCTTCTGTAAGGATGAACTTCTGGGATTTCTGTCTCAGAAGTTCTGATGGGCCAGTTCTTGATCCATACAGCCTACCACTTCATGTTTGCAGTCAGAATTTCTCCCTTAATTCAATTGGGCCTAGCGTTGATTCTTCTTTATTTTTCATACTTCCGAATTTAATTTTCACCCCTCCTTTTTACTAAATCTTCTCGTTGTTCAAAATACACCTCCTTTGATATTGAATAAAGATAGTCCATCAGATATTTCTGTACCATCTTTAATTAAATAACTTTAAAAAAAGGATCCTTGAGGTAGGACAAATTTGGGGTATGACAACTTCCCCTATTCAATTATCTTCCAATCTAATAGCGCGAGAAAAACGCAGGTCTAGCGCATTTTGATTGGCAGTTTATTGAATGCTAGGAATATCCAAAATTTGTCCGACCTACTCATAAGGTTATGCGGATATAGCACACCCTCATGAGCCTTGAGAAAATAAGCGAAGCCGATGGTATATCGCTCACCAAAGTAATGGATTGGATGAGGAAAGTACATTGAGGTTTAGAAGTAATGTACAACGTTTCTGCAACTACATTGAGGCTTAGAGGCAAAGTAGTAAGCTGAGAGAGTACATTGAGGCTTAGAGGCAATGTATGGAGTTTGAGAACACGTTGAGGCTTAGAGGCAACGTAGTGAGATAAGAGAGTACATTGAGGCTTAGAGGCAATGTATGGAGTTTGCGAATAAGTTGAGGCTTAGAGGCAACATAGTGAGCTGAGAAAGTACATTGAGGCTTAGAGGCAATGTACGGAGTTTACGAATACGTTGAGACTCAGAGGAAACGTATTTAGTTGAGTGAGTACATTGAGGCTTAGAGGCAATGTAAGGAGTTTGCAAATACGTTGAGGCTTAGAGGCAATGTAGTGAGCTGAGAAAGTACATTGAGGCTTAGAGGCAATGTACGGAGTTTGAGAATACGTTAAGGCTTAGAGGCAACATAGTGAGCTGAGAAAGTACATTGGGGCTTAGAGGCAATGTACGGAGTTTGCGAATATATTGAGGCTTAGAGGCAACGTAGTGAGCTGAGAAAGTACATTGAGGCTTAGAGGCAATGTACAGAGTTTGTGAATAAGTTGAGGCTTAGAGGCAACATATTTAGCTGAGAGAGTACATTAAGGCTTAAAGGAAATGTACGGAGTTTGCGAATACGTTGAGGCTTAGAGGCAACATAGTGAGCAGAGAAAGTACATTGAGGCTTAGAGGCAATGTACGGAGTTTGAGCATACGTTGAGGCTTAGAGGCAACGTATTTAGCTAAGAGAGTATATTGAGGCTTAGAGGCAATGTATGGAGTTTGCGAATATGTTGAGGCTTAGAGGCAACATAGTGAGCTGAGAAAGTACATTGAGGCTTAGAGGCAATGTACGGAGTTTGCGAATACTTTGAGGCTTAGAGGCAACATAGTGAGATGATAAAGTACATTAAGTCTTAGAGGAAATGTACGGAGTTTCGTTCACTATTGCCTGGAGACTTAGGTAATGGACTACTTTGCAAGGAACTCATCACTGCATGGAGACTTAGGTGATGGGATAAACGCGTCATAGCATGGAGACTTAGGTGAAAGGTTGAATTGTAGGAGGAGTGTTTGGTTGATTGACCCTTAGACGATTGAATCAAGGGTTAGATTGCTTACGTGTTGTGCGATGCAGGCGTATGCATGTGCATTTGAATGTTTAGATGCATGTATAGTGTATGTATGCTTTAGATATGCAAAATGTATGTAAGAAGACATATGAAAAATGCGCGTATTTTTTGTATGTGTGCCTTGAGATATCATGCAGACTGTTTCCAGCATTCTCTCTTTTTAATCATTGGCTCAGAGTTACCAATCCCTTGGCATTACGTATTGTGTTGTCGTAGCTACGTTGAATTTGATCGTAGTGAACAGTGTGAACATTTATTTTGTTGTATTGTAAGCACTGGGGTAGACGTATGTATTAGGCACGAACTCTTTGAGTTGTGAGTGCAGACCTAAGCGTAGCCAGATGCATAGACTTTGTGTTGCAGGTGCAAGTATAGGCGCAGACGTAGACATAGACATGTGCGTGGACGTGATCGTGGATTTTTCTTTTGAAGTTTTTTCTAACCAAAATGCTTTTCTGATGTTTTTTCAAATGCTTTTATTTGTTAATTCCCCCGAAATGATTTCAGGATAATATTCACAAGTAATAATCGTAGTATTTTGTAAACAAGCTAGAAAAAGAAAAAAAAATGCAGTTTGAAAGGTGCAAAGAAAACAAATGTTTTATTGATTATGCCTCTGAATATGCGAATATACATGATGCAATTCCTAGAAAGAGGTAATTACAGAAATTTTTTAAAACTATAAATGACAATGAAAAATGATAATTGCTGCTGCTATTCCCCAATATCCTTTTGATAGCCCTTATCTCCTTTGCTTCTGAGTTATATGATTCTGATTTATCTCTCCCTTCGTGGTTCATAGTCGTAGTTCTCAGATTGCAGTCTTTTTGTTCTTTATTTCTTTGTATGAAATCCCTAACTTTTGCCTGGATTGCCTTTTCGGGTTTTCAATCCACCGGAAATTTTTTTATATGCCCATAATTTTTTCCTGGATCTCTCTTTAGGGTTTTCGATCCATCGGGACGCTCCTTTTTTGCCTAAGTCTCCCGTTTAGGGTTCGAGCTTAACGAGCCTTTTCTACATAGCATTTTTAGACTACGTCTGAATTTGCTGGATGCGGCAGTTCTTCCCCATCCATTGTTGTGAGGATAAGACTGCCCCTGGAGAATATTGTTTTGACTACGTATGGACCTTCGTAGTTGGGTGCCCATTTTCCACGTGAATCGAGGCGAGGTAGCAGAATCTTCTTGAGCACTAGATCTCCTTCTTTAAATGTTCGAGGACGGACTTTCTTGTCAAAGGCTCTCTTCATCTATTTCGGATGTAAAATATGTATGTTTTGGCTATAAAAAAATGTTGTATATAAATGGATGGTGGAGGTAGGGAAAGAAATATATTTATTTTATAATTTTTGCCCCTGCTGCGGTTGCAAACCTTTAGTGCCTACGTACCACCTTTTCGTGCAATAGGGAATCAAGGTACACGTAGTTCCTCTTTTAAAAGTTTAAAACACATATGTGTTGGTTAATTTTATGAGATAAAACATCACCGTCATTGTCCGTGTGGAAGACATACCTACTACCCACAATTATGAGAAAGGATAATTTGCATCATCTCAAAGTGGAGGATATGGCTTGGATTTTAAAATCAACAATGCCTCACTCAACACCCAAGTGGAAAATATCTCTCTTCACTACATATGGTAGAAGTATGGTTGTTTGCATCACTACAAGGATTGACAAGAGTTCAACCTTTTGAGAAAGGTTTAAAGATAAAATCCAAAGTGGCAAAATGGTTTGAAATGAGATTAATTGACTTTTAGTCTTATCACAAAAAATGTCAAGGTATTATTAAGTTGATTGGAGTTTATTTATGAAAATGTTTTGAAAATGCATGGACATAAGTCTAAGTTTATTATGAAAGTGGTTCAAGTTCAAAAACAAGAAGAGTTTTCAAAAGGAGGAAAAAGATTTTTTGAAATTAAAGAAGATGGGAGGAGAAGAAGGGACTACCCTAAAGCATAAGGGTAAAGCTAGGGATGAGAACTATCTAACCAACAAGAAGGCAAAACTTGACATTATGAGCCAAGATAGAATTCCCATTCCTTGGATTGAAACCAATCAAGCAAAAAAAAACTAGACCTCTTGAGAGAACCAAACTTCAAGTGTATTAAGTCTTTGCAAAAATTGGACAGAGTAACGGATGTATACGGGTGAATTCCAGATTATAAATAAAGGGTGTAACCACAAAAAACCTGCACACAAAAACAAATAAGCAACCCAATGTCTTGAGGTAAACCTCAAGAACTCCATACAAAATAATAAGATAAGATCACAAGGTCTCCAAGATAGGCCAAGGTTTCTAATTCAAAGTCCAAGAAAAGTCCCATGCTCCATAATGCCAAGGATAGTAACCAAATAGTCCAAGTACCATTAAAGATCTTTAGGGTTTATGTTGATTATTAAGTATCTCAATAAAGGAAAAGAAAAGCTCAAGTGAGCAAAGTAAAAATGGCAAGAAAGTAAATACTCAAATGAGCAAAGATGAAAATGGCATGAAATGTAAATGCTAAGAGTAAATGGTACATAAAGCATAAAAAAGAATAAAAGCATAAGGTGAAACAAGTCAATAATTAGTGGTTAGTTGGATGACCATCTTGAAGCTTGCATTTGGAACTTATTAGAGGATTGGTAGAACCAAAGCCTCCACACAACAAGTTGCATTTGCTTTTTATCAAGTATATCATCCATTTGGAATTCTCACAAGTGCCATTTAATGATCAATGATGTTTAAGTGATTCGCGTTGACCAAAGGTGTTGCGGATCCATTTGAGGATTGGTAGAACCAAAGCCTCCACATAATGAATCTCAAAGTTATTGGATCAAAGAGATGAAATTAACATACTTGGGTTTGCAATCATAAGTTTGGGCCACAAATGATCATTTATTTGAATCGGGAAAAAATTTAACGCTATGTTAAGCAATCGTAAGTGGACTTATATAGAAGTCGCACCTATTTTGAGGCCGGTCAATTGCAATCTATGCACCATTTATTTTGAGACATGATATAGAGATCATGCTCCAATAACATTTAGTGCAATAAGAAAGGGATGAGATGAAGAGGGATGGGGGAAAAATACACAAACCACATTTGAATTAAATTTTAATCAAACTATTATTAAAATCATTCATCCATTTTTGTGGAGTTAAACTCAACACCCTGGATCCAATGATGTTAATAAAGGTCATGATCCAAAATCTAACCCAAGATCAGCCAGAAAATAGTCATAGAATAATATCACATTTAATATACACAAAAGGATTTAAAAAAGGTTTCAAAAATAGAAAATAATGAGAAAAATATTAACTATGTTCAAATTAATCAAGAAATGAAAAGTAAGACCATAGAAAAATCAGAAAAAGACTCAAATAATTTTACAAAATTTTTGGTAATTTTTTGAAGTCAGAAACTATTTTTAAAATTAAAATAAATGGGGAAAATAAAACAAAATGATAAAAAATAGTAAAGTCAGAAACAAAAATAAAATAAGGTCACCAATATTTGTCACAATATCATTGGATCATTCCATAATTTTTTCAGAATTTAAAAATGTATGAAATTTTTTTAAACATTTAAAACAAATCAAATAAGTGTAAAATTTACAAAAAATACCAAAAAACAAATTAAATTGTGAAAAAATAAAAATCAGAAAGAGGATAATCAAAAATATTTTTCATAATTTATTTAGATTTTTTGGACTAAAAATGAATTTTCTATGATTTTTTGAAATTTAAAACAATTAAAATATAAAAATTAGAAAAAGAAAATAAAAGTAAAATATGTGGACCATTGGATGAGAGTCAAAACACATTAGTAATCAAATCCAAGGGATCTGGCGCGTTGTGCATATCATGGTCATTAGTGAATATTGTACATAATCATTAATTAAATCAGATTTTGAAAAATACAGATGGCGCGCCTTCATTCACTACGCCAAAAAAGACCTACGAAAGTACTTTTTTTGGCCTTTAAAAGCGCTTAAAAGTGCTTTCTAAGGTGGCGCTGCTAAAGGTTTTAGCAACGCTTTTTGTTTAATGAAAAGCGCTCTCATAGGTCTACTTATGACAACACTTTTTCTTTAAAGCGCTCTCTTTAGTACCCTTATGGCAGCGCTTTTCCTAAAAAGCGCTCTCTTAAGTAGGCTTTTGGCAGCGCTTTTTAATGAAAAAGCGCTTTCATTGGTGGCGCTTTTTTTGGAAAAAAGCTTTCATAGGTTGTCTTTTAGCAACGCTTTTTCTTGGAAAAGCGCTCTCATAGGTCTACCTATGAAAGCGCTTTATGTGAAAAAGCGCTGTCATAGGTCTACCTATGAAAGCGCTTTTCTCCAAAAAGCGCTTTCATAGGGTGTTTTTTTTTAGAGGTATTATTTATATCATTCATATACCTGCATTGTTTGCCATAACCTGTAATTCATAAATAGCGGTAATGCATTGTAATTCCGATACCCCGTTCTCGTACTCTTTCGACAATCGATTGGAATACATCCATGTCTTATCCATGGTTTACGGTTTCTGAGTCAAAACCAATACTCAATATAACAAAACCAATACTCAATATTTTTCACTAAATTCATTTTATTCTATCAACTACTTTAGTACACAAGTATAACACAAGAAACCATAAACAAGAAACTATCATTGCTCAAAATCAATCATAAATTATGTTTGTATCTCAAATTATATATAAACCATTGTTATCAGTATTCTAACTCAAAATCAGTCTTACAAAATCAACCCTAACAACAACTAAACCAGTCCTTATATTATTCTCTGCTCAATAAAATATTGACACAACTCCTCTTTGGTTTCTTCCAACTGAAGTTTCGTGTAATATGCACATTTGTACTCATCGAAGTACTACATAAGAAAACATAATATGCATGATTTAGTTAAAAGTAAAAAATTATATGGAATATCCGAGAAATAATAAAACAAATTCTAAGTTATAAATTCATACCGTGACTGGAATCTCTATTTGATTCAGTTGAATGATTTCTTTGATAAATCGCATAACGAAGTATCCGCAATCTATACCGTTTTGCTGTTGAGGACACTACATAGAAAAACAAATAAGAATATATAGTTGTATTGTTTTATCAAATAGCGTAAATATTATAAGCAAAATAGTGGAAATTAATATACCTGCACTTTGATCCAATTAATGTTGTTTGATTTAGACCGTCGTACCCGAGCTTCTCTTTGACACCGGAATACTTGTATCGCTCTAACAAAATAAAAATATATATTTAGAACAATGTCACAGAAATAATTAAATACATAAATACACATAAATATTTAGAATAATCTCACTTACGTATCAATCATTAACTTCATATCCGGATAATTTGTCCAATCACCGTCAACCGAATTCAGATAATAGACCACTTCTTTTATAGGATCGATAGCAACCAACAACCAGTGATGTCTATAAATTAAAACAACAGTTTAGAAGAAATTTTTCTATGCAAAAATTACAAATATTAAAATGAATTTAGAATGAAAATCTAACCCTGTAGGAATAGTATTATACGCCCAAAGATATAAGCTTTTTGTACTGCCAGTTGCCATGAATCTTTCGACTAAGTGCTCTCTTACTGAATTCGGTTCCCTACCAATTGTCGCTCCGCTGACACGGGAGGAAGACACAAAATGGAATCTGTTTGACAATTGATTCCCGCGCATCAATTTGTCATATAACAGCCTTAAATAAAAACATAATTAATATTAGAGTATATTCATTGAAAATGTTTAAAAAAGATTTCAGCTAATTACATAATATAAAGATGGGGTTACCGGATGTATGCATGCATAATACTGACGCCCAATTCTTTATGACGGAAAATTTGATCCACGTCCTCATGTCCAATTATTTCTGTGCAAGGAAAACCAAAAATACCTTGATCCATATCAATTTGACGAATACCACCATCCATCAAATTTGTTGTTCCCACTATTGTTTCAAGACACTACCGGTATCGAGGGAAAAATATAGTAGGCACCCTTTTCTTGGGTGGTACGCCAACGATTTTCTGGCTCACTTGTTGTGACCCATGAAAAGGTACCTAAAAATCATATAAACTCGGTTAAATTATAAAATTATGCAGTTTTTTATTTGGATCATATAATTAACACTTTAAACGTACCTCTTTTGGTGATACGTCAGACTCGTCGTGCCGCAAAATCCCTTTACCCTTAGATGCGGGTGTTGTAGGAGTCTATAATTACCGTGGAAATAACTGAGGTCAGAACTGACAGTTGAAGACTTAAAGATTCATAATTGTTTTCAACATACCTGATCATCTATGAAAATGAGGTCGGATGGCCATGCAACAAAAGATCCAATTGCATCTCGCAGCAATGTGGTCTCAGCAACAATGTCAGGTACCGGAAGCAATGCATCCATATCTAAAGCAATGTCAACCGATACTTTCATGTGACCATCCGGAAGCGGTCTATTATGAAGTAAATCTCCTGAACTGTTATGGACTTTTCCCTTGCCAACTAGTCGATAAGTCGGTGACGATAGGTATAGCTGGCAAGATGAAATTCCCTAAACCAATAATAACCGTTAGAAGTGACTAAAAATATTCTATAGTAATAACGGATATATATTGAAAATTACCTCGGGAAATTTATGCTGAAAGTTGATACTAGCTTTGTCACTAGTTTCTTTCAATTGTGAACTGCTCTTTTCCGCCATATATCTCTCTTTATCCTTCTGCAATTCACGAACTTGAGCTTGTAAATCCTGCAATGTTTGCATCACTTATGCATTGCTAGGATTTCTTCTCCTTAGATGCTTATACAAAGAGGTTGGAGTCACACCATGAGCTTTACCCCTCACCCGACCCGGATAATCAGCAATATTTAGTGCTCGACTAAGTACGCTCCTGGTATCGTGAGGATCCTCACCTGGGGATACCGATTGGGACAAGGTCTCCTGTAATTCAATTACATATAAAAAATTATTAGTGGAGATAAAAAATTACTTAAATATTAATAAACATTAATTGATTTAACTAAAGACACAATCTTATACTTACACATTCATCATACACATGTTGAATATCGGGATTAACAGCTTGATCCTTGCCCACACAGGCTTTCTTCCACAACAAATGTGCCGGTAGTGATGTTGCGTCACTTTTCGTCTCTTCTAACTACGCAATGATGGAGGTCTTAAGATCATCAACTATATAACACATTGAGAGAATTAATAAGATCGTAGAGTTTATATTTACTTAAAATTTTTTCCTCTAAGCGAGCATATCCCAAACGCCCTTTTTTGTATGGATATGTGGGTTTTGACGCTCTCTCGCGATTTATAGCACTCACTTTCTTGAAATTCTCATCTCTTCTTTGGCCTACAAAACCAACCCATTCTTCAGGTGTAATGAAGTTCTCATATTTCTTTGGACGTTCCGGATCCTCTTCAAGAAAATTTCCTTCATCATCTTTAAGATACTTGTTGGTTAAAAATGTTCTCCACCCTCTATGTCTTTTTCCAGCCAAACCCATTATATACTTTTTACGGGTATCTTCAATGTTAAAAGACCTCTACAAAAAAACATACGCATAAAGTGTGTTAGTAAAAGAAATTTAAACACATATTATCGTCAAGATAAAGCAAATAACAAAAACCATATATGTACCTTTATCTCAGTCCAAACTTTCTCCTTAGCCTCATCCAACTCTCCTCTTTTCCATCTAGGAGTGGTGATCGGAATGTGTATACGAACAAGCGTACCAATGTAGCTTGTCAACTTTGCAGCATTAGACCCAATTAATTGGTCATTATCATTCCATTCTACATTATATGTTACTCCTCTATCTCTATCACGTATGATTCCCCTCATAATAGTTATACCTCGTGTAATATCTTTTTCTGAAGTATTTTCTTGAGTATTTTCAGGAGCATTTTCAGGAGCATTTGCATTATCTTGATTACTAGCCATTTGACCTGTAATAATGAAAAAAAAAAATAAACATGAAATGTCAAATAAAAATGAAATGACAAATATAAAAATGAAATGACAAATAAAAATGAAATGGCAAATTAAAATGAAATGACAAATATAAAAATGAAATGACAAATAAAAATGAAATGGCAAATTAAAATGAAATGACAAATATAAATGAAATAGCAAATAAAAATGAAATGACAAATATAAAAATGAAATGACAAATAAAAATGAAATGGCAAATTAAAATGAAATGACAAATATAAAAATGAAATGGCAAGTTATATATACTATTACCCTTTTCACTAAGGTCTCTTTCTTTTCTTGGTAGGAATATGTTCTACTCGTCTCTTAACAACGTGGACAGTTGGATTGATCCAAATACCCTCATTATGATCGTTTCTAATACATGATTCATTATCATTTTGATCAGTTATGGTTAAAGATTCAATGTCAACACCAATATCACTTTGATCTCCAATGCTTTCATCAATTACTTTGTTAGATAGTAGCACTATAGACCATTTCGTACTTGTCGGATCATTGACATAGAACACTTGTTTAGCTTGAGAGGCTAGAATGAAAGGCTCATCTTTGTACCCCACCCTATTAAGATCCACTTGCAAAAAACCTGACTTATCCATTCGTATGCCATTATTATTTTCAACCCACTTGCAACCAAATATAGGAATCTGAAACTTCTCGTAATCAAACATCCAAATGCGCTCGATAACCCCAAAATATGACAGGTTTGCAAATTTTGGGTTTAAGTCCTTCACACTTGATATATGCATTTCTTCAGCGATCAAGGTGACACCACTATTTTGCATAGTACTTTTGTCATCCTGTTCTTTGGTATAAAATGTGTATCCATTAATTGCATATGCGTTATAAGAAAACACAATTAAACTTGGACCGTATGCTAAACATCTCAATCTTTCTGTTACTGAAGCATGATCTGAACGATACTTTGAATAAATATGTTCCTTAAACCATGGTATGAAACTTCGGTTGTGCTCTCGTACAATCCAATTCTCATTTCTATTCGGATTTAAACCTTGAAGAACACCCTTGTGAATTTCAACATACGGCTCAACTTCAAGCTCATTATGCAGAACATACAAATGCACTTGATCCCGTTCGACCATTGATATTGTCACAACTTTATTTCCAATTAGCTTCTTACCTTCTTTTTTTTCAACAATGTGAGATTTGGGGAGTCCAATTGATTGAACATTTGACAGATATTCAGTACAAAACTCAATCGCTTCTTCAACAATATATTGTTCAGCAATACAACCCTCTGGTCGACTTCGGTTTTTCACATACCCTTTTAATATTTTCATATAACGTTCAGTAGGGTACATCCATCTCATATAAGCTGGTCCGCATAGTTGTGTCTCTTTGACAAGATGAACGACAAGATGAACCATTATGTCAAAAAACGAGGGAGGGAAATACATTTCAAGATCACACAAAGTAACAACTATTTCTTTTTGCAATGTTGGTAAGATCTCAGGATCGATCACCTTGCTGCAAATTGACTTGAAGAAAAAACACAGTTTAGTTATTGCGCTTCTTACCTTTTCTAGAAGAATAGAACATATACCTATCGGTAGAAAATGTTCCATTATAGCATGGCAATCATGCGTCTTTAAACTCTTTAACTTGAGGTCTTGCATAGACACAAGTCTTCTAATATCTGATGAGTAGCCTTCTTGAACTTTAACCTCACTTAGGAACTTACACAATATTTTTTTCTCCTTTCTGGATAGAGTGTAAACAACAGGTGGTAGATATGTTCGTGTTCCTTTTTTCACGGGTCCCAATTCAGTTCTTATTCCCATCTCTACCATGTCCTCCCTTGCTTTAAGACCATCCTTAGACTTCCCTTTTATATTGAGTAACGTACCAATAACACTGTCAAATACATTTTTTTCAATATGCATAACATCAAGAAAATGTCTTACGTACAAAGATTTCCAATATGGCAATTCAAAAAAAATCGACCTCTTCTTCCACCCACCTGTAACAACTTTATGTGCAAAAGGCTTTCCAAACTGAATACTCACATCTTTCACCTTTTCAAATAATTGATCACCTGTCAATCCAGGCGGAGCTCTACATTGTTCGGTATCTCCGTTGAACGCTTTTCTCCATCCACGATATTGATGTTTAGAATTTAAGAATCTACGATGACCGAGAAAGACATTCTTCTGACAAAGTTTCAATCGCATCGTATCGGTTCCATCTTCACAGATAGGACACGCTTTTTCACCTTTAATGCTATACCCGGATAGATTTCCGTAGGCTGGAAAATCGTTAATTGTTCCAAACAACATCACCCTCAAGTTGAAACTTTCTTTCCTATACCCATCATAAACCTCCACACCGTTCTCCTACAAAATCTTCAAATCTTCGATTAAAGGTTCCAAATATACGTCTATGTCATTTCCTGGTTGTTTAGGCCCAGAAATTAACATAGATAACATCATGTACTTACGCTTCATACATAGCCACAGAGGTAGGTTATAAATCATAAGAATTACAGGCCATGTGCTATGCGAGATACTTTGAATACCGTGTGGGTTCATTCCATCAGTAGACAATGCCAAGCGAAAGTTTCTTGCGTCTTTTCCAAATTCAGGATAATCATTATCAATTTTCATCCACTGTGGTGAATCTGTCGGATGTCGAAACTTTCCATCAACAATTCTTTCATTTGCATGCCAAGTTAAATGTCTTGAATCGGTTTCACTACGATACATCCGTCTAAATCTCGGAATTATAGGAAAATACCATAAGACTTTTGCCGGAGACAACTTTTTCTTATATCGAGGGGCACCGCATTTAGGACACTCATTTAACGATGCATACTCGTTTCGAAACAAAACGCAATCTTTTGGACAGGCATGTATCTTGTCATAGCTCATGCCAATAGAGTACAACATCTTTTTGGCCTCATACGTTCGATTGGGGAGATAATTATCCTCTGGTAGCATATCTTTCATAAGGGCTAATAATTCTGAAACTTTTATCCGACCATCCATTGCCCGCCTTTAAGTTGTACAACTTTAATACCGCAGACAATCTTGTGAATTTTGTACAACCATTATACAACGGTTTCTCTGCATCGCTTACCAACCTCTCGAACATTTTGGGACAATCATTAAGATCTTCTTCAAGCGCTTCTGCAATCTCTTCAACTCGATCATAATCGTATGTATATGTGCCATTGTCGTTTGAAGCATAGGTCCTATTATCCCCCGATTCATCATTCCCGTCACTTTTCTCACGATTCATATTCCAACATGTATAACTTCTATCAATTCCATACCATATTAGATGCGATGCCAACTGAACCGCGTCAACCCGATTCCCATAACAGCAACACAAACAAGGACATGTCATTCGACCGGGGTCTTCGGCGTGCGCAACAGCAAACTTAACGAATTCCGATACCCCGTTCTCGTACTCTTTCGACAATCGATTGGAATACATCCATGTCTTATCCATGGCTTACGGTTTCTGAGTCAATCTAAGCTAAATGATAAGTTAGAAAACAAAACCAATACTCAAAACTTGCACTTGCTCTTGCACAACCATATAACAAAACCAATACTCAATACTTTTCACTAAATTCATTTTATTCTATCAACTAATCACATTTTATGATTACATCACTAATCACAATTCTTAACTCTCACAATTTTATATAAGCATGCATTCTGTTTCTTTATCCATCTCATTAACAAGTTAATTAATCACTTTACATTATCTCTAATTAAATATACATATAGATATAGATATATAGATACATAATAATGAATGGTAATGTGAAATGGGTAACCCCGTTTGTTAATGAATCATAATTTCCACCACCATTCACTAACACAACACAACATCATTAGCACAATCCTCTACATGTCCGTTTCTTATATACTAGTACACCCTTGTTTCATCAAACTCAAGGGCTACCCTATACCAAACTTCATATGTTTCTTATATATGGCGTGGCCTCATTTTAGTCTAAGATATGTTTTCTGATACAAAATTTTGTAATAAACAAAAAGGACAAAATATTTTGTATAGATTGAAAAGAAGAAACAATCACCTGACGGTTCTCTTGTTTTCTGACGATTTGACACGTTTGAGTTCTCCGGTGAGATATGTTGCTCTGAATCGGAAGGTCCTGAAGAAGTTAAATAAACCGATTAATTTCCAAAACACATTAAACAAACATCAAAAGACAGAGAGCCTTAATCGGGAATCACAATTACCTTCCGTCCAACTAGTGTGAATGAGAAACACTAACTGTGCCTGCTAATCAATGAAATAAGAATTTTGTATGTCATTATGGCTTCCAAGAATATATTCCGTGCCCGATTATTCAATAAACGCTCAATAACTTTTAAAACATAATCACCTAACGGGAACCAAAAATTCAAGCTCTTATCCAATTCAAGTTCATGTATGAAAAATCAAGCTCAAAGTAAGCTAAAATCAACTGAACCAAATTACGGGAAACAACTATGTAATCCTAATAATGCTCAATAAAACTCATCTCAAACAAGTGTTCCATGTGCACACGATAAACAACAATACCATAACCGAGTTCGTCATTCAAAACCAAATCACACAATGTCATCACAAATTCAAAGCCAACATGTTTTAAAACAAAATTAGGAACAATCAAAATCAACACCAAGTTTAATTCATTCAAGATTAACTCAAAATGAAATAACATATTAATAACATCATTAGAAAATCATCAAAGGGTTTTAGGAAACTTTCAAAAATCATCAAACAACAACAACAACCAATACACTGTAAATGAGAAGAAAATAATAATCAACGAAAACCACAGTACGAACCTTGTGAAGAGAGGGACGAGTCGTGCGGCGGAGATGAGAGTTGACGATGGTGGCGATTGAACGGAAAGAGCTACCGTGAAAAAGCGCTTTGGACGAAGAAGGAACAGGAACGAAAGGGTTTGGGATGTTGGTAGAGAGGAGGAAACACAACAGCCACAGTGCGAACACACAGCTTTAATCAAAAACAATAAAATTTATTATAAAACAACCTATGAAAGCGCTTTTAAAAGCGCTTTCTAATGGTCATGTATAACAACGCTTTTTCATAAAAAAGCGCTTTCGTAGCATACCCTATAGCAGCGCTTTTAAAAGCGCTTTCTAAAGGCCAGATTTAGCAGCGCTTTTGAAAAGCGCTTTCTAAGGCTGACCTTTAGCAGCGCTTTTGAAAAGAGCTTTCTTAGGTTCCCTCTGAAAGGCACCCTTTAGCAGCGCTTCTCAAAAAGCGCTTTCTAAGGGTGACCTTTAGCAGCGCTTTTGAAAAGCGCTTTCTTAAGGTACCCTTTGAAAGCGCTTTTTTTAAGCGAATTTTTTTAATACCTACAGCAGCGCTTTTTCCTAAAAGCGCTTTCGTATGTGTGCTGCTAAAGCTTATTTTTGGCGTAGTGATTGGTTGGAAGATGACATGTTGGTCATCTTCAACCTCCAGCCATCACGAATTGCAGGTCTCTCAAACTGTAAAATCAGAAGCTCAGACCTATACCATTCGCTTTGTCTCTTCAAGGCGAAGACAACCACACCCTCGCGTCAAATTTATATAAACTGTAGCTCAAGCATTTTGGAAGGAAAGTTTTGAAAAGGGATTTGAAATTTCATGGTCAAAACGTGTTTTCAGTAAAAGGTTAGTGTTGCGACTAGAACTAAGGCAACGAGAGCAACACAATGATATCAGAGTTTTGAAGAATTGATGAAGGAATCTACCTATTGAAGTTGAGTTGCAGAGCTCTGAAACTGGACTTCTATGGAGTAGTATAGGGCATGATTCTCAAATGTAATTATGTGGTTAGCTTCAGGAAGATCAAGGAAGGTGAATTGATGGAAAAATGGATTGAAAAAGGCTCGATATTGGATTTTGAAGTTACAGAAAATTGAGTTATGGAGCAAGTTTGGCAGGGTGATTCTGGCTATTCAAGCTTGGGAAAATGAATGGGATGGTACATGTATTTATAGGATAAGTGAATGGGATAAGGAAGAGTAAATGATGCGTTTTGGAGGGAATTCGTGCAAACCTGATGCACGAGTGAAGTGTGATCCAAACTTCACCAAAACTCATCCAATTCTTGCGTTTTGATGCACTAATCCACTTGGGAAAGTTGGCTAATCATGTTTAGACCCAAAACGCGTGTTAATTTGAGGTTCAAAGGTTGTAACATGAAATTCAAATTCTGACTTGCAAGGAAACTTCAATTCCAAGTTACCATTTTTGAAACAATGGCATTCTCAGCTCAAGGGGTCTTAAGGCATGATTCTTGATGCTTTAGAAAGATGAGGTTACAAGATTTGCAATGGAAAAAGAATGGAGTTAAATGGATTCTTGAGCTGAAAGTTATATTGAGTCAAAGTTGGAGAAAAAGGGTTGACTTTCCATACTTAGAAATATTTCAAATTCTTCTTCAAAAATGACCTATAATGTCTTGCATCCAAACATGTCCTTCCTCTTGGAATTTGCTCTTGAACAAAAAAGATGGCATGAAGTAAATCTCTAGAATGACATTTTTAAACTTGAATCATTCAAAATCTCCAAAATTTGAGCAAGTTATGACTTGTTGAAGTTGGCAAAATTTCATAAAATGACCTATAATCTTTTGTTTCCTTAAGGTAACTTCCATCCATTTTATAACTTTGCACATAAAAGAAGGAATAAATTTCACATCCTCAAGATCATTTTGGAAAAATAATGGGCTCAAGGTGATAAAAGTTGACCAAGTTATGATCATTTGAAGTTACACATGGAAAATTGGGGATTCATCTGGAGGACTTGTAATCTTTCTTCTTCACCAAGTTTCTTCCACATGAAAACTCCTTGGAACTTTTGAAGTGATTTATTGATAACACTTGGAAGAGAATTATGTCTTTGTAATCATTCAAAAATACCTAAAGGTGAGCAAGATATTCTCCTTTGAAGTTCAAAACCCTAGCTCCTAGATCAAGAAAATGCTTTGAAGAACTTTGACAAGCTTGAACAAACTTCTTGTACCAATATTATTGCTTTGTGAATAGAAGTTGTTGAGGATGATAATGAGGACTCATAGCTACCAAAACCACTTTCATATCTTGAAATTTGAGAGAAATATCCTCTTTTGACCAATGGGAACAAAACCTTGTCCAAACATGACAACTTCTCCAATCAAACCCCTTGTAATTTTGAGTCAAATCTAATAACCTTGAAATGTGATGAACCAAAGAAACCTTGCCATGCCAATTCTTCCAAAACCACTCCAATGATTAGGTTTGAACTTCTCAAGCTTTATTGACTAGGGCATGGAAATAAACTCATGAAACCATGGGGTAACTTGTTAAATCTCATTGCCTTTACCTACATGGATAACAAGCAAGACAAACCAACATTGCATTTTATTAGTTAAATGAAGAAATCAAAACAATATTCATGATCACAAAAGGAACATAAGTCAAGGTGCTTGGTAATCCCTCAAAAGGGCAAGACCAAATATAGGGAGGGGAACCAAGAATCATAGTGTGATCTTGTTGTGAATGAATCAACATGGTATGATGAAGGGATCTTAGGGGCAAAAGTTGGGGTACAACAGCTGCCCTTATTTAAGTTTCTTCTATCCAGAGATACGAAGGTTAAAAAATCTTTGTGTCGAAGCAATCGAAGATGCTTAAATATAAAACAAACCCTATTTTTGGCTGTAAGATGCCATGCAAATGCTTATGATCCTGAATGCATATGAACAGGACCAAAGAGACGTAAAGCATCACTGGGGATGTAACAATAATAAAGAAACAAAAGAGCAACCCCACCAGGAAAATAATTCACTGGTGGATCAAAAGACCTGAATCAAAGAGGATGGTAGAATGGTCAAAGGATACACCAACTTCTAACGAAGGCAGAGCTACCAACGTTTATTGAAGGCAGAGAGAAAGATAACAAACATCGACATTCACTGCCAATGTCCTACCAACTTTCACTGAAGGTAGAAAGAGAATATCATAGCACTGTCGTTCACTGACGATGAACTACCAACGTTCACTGAGGGTAGCAAAAAGATAATAAACATCGACGTTCACTGCCGATGGTCTACCAACTTTCACTAAAGGTAGAAAGAGAATATCATATCACCGCCGTTCACTAACGATGAACTACCAACGTTCACTGAGGGTAGCAAAAAGATAATAAACATCGTCATTCACTGTCGATGGTCTACCAACTTTCACTGAAGTTAGAAAGAGAATATATCATATCACCGCCGTTCACTGACGATGAACTACCAATGTTCACTGAGGGTAGCAAAAAGATAATAAACATCGACGTTCACTACCGATGGTCTACCAACTTTCACTGAAGGTAGAAAGAGAATATATCATATCACCGCCGTTCACTGACGATGAACTACCAACGTTCACTGAGGGTAGCAAAAAGATGATAAACATCGACGTTCACTGCCTATGGTCTACCAACTTTCACTGAAGGTAGAAAGAGAATATATCATATCACCGTCTTTCACTAACATGAACTACAAACGTTCGCTGAGGGTAGCAAAAAGATAATAAACATCGACGTTCATTGTCGATGGTTTACCAACTTTCACTGAAGGTAGAAAGAGAATATATCATATCACCGCCGTTCACTGAAAATGAACTACCAACGTTCATTGAGGGTAGCAAAAAGATAATAAACATTGACGTTCATTGTCGGTGGTCTACTAACTTTCACTGAAGGTAGAAAGAGAATATCATATCACTGCCATTCACTGACGATGAACTACCAACGTTCACTGAGGGTAGCAAAAAGATAATAAACATTGATGTTCACTACCGATGGTTTACCAACTTTCACTGAAGGTAGAAAGAGAATATCAAATCATCGCCGTTCACTGACGATGAACTACCAACATTCAATGAGGGTAGAAAATAGATAACAAGTTTCCCCAAGATTCTGGTGTTTCACCTAGAACGGGTCTCAACTTCTTCTTTAACCAAGGCACTCCTCCTGGAAAGGATAATATATAAGCTGTCTCAAATAAAGAGACTTGCTATTTGTTGTCATGGAGGATTGTAAAAGAAATGAATTTTTGGGAAGGAGATATGACTTCCTGGGGAGATGCCATGATATTCTTGCTGAGGGGATAAAGTCTTCTCGTGCAAAATAAATGCACTAACCAAAGCTTGGAGTTTTCAGAAATCCAAAGTAAATAACATTACCGTGGAACCACAGATTCAAACCAGAAATAAACTGGAATGAAACAGTCAACCAGAATACATCCTTTGAGAAATAAACTCAAGAGGGAAAACCAAATCCATCCAAACAAGGAGCTGTATCGGAAGGCTAAAGCAAATATCTTCTACGAAGGACAACTCGGTTGGTAGATTGAAAGAATATACGCTTTCTACTTAAGACTAACACTCTATTGAAAAGAGGACAATGTAACTCTGCAAAATAGGGTAATATGTTAACAAAAATATTAACAAATGTCGATGAACAATGATTTGTCTATTTTAGCTATGCATGATGTATGCATGAATGTATGAGTGTTATCATGCGTATGCTGACATAACAGATATATAACATGGGGAATAACCAGGCAAAACTTCCTTGGGCACTAACAACACTCAGTTAAACTTCATCTAAGATGATCATTCCAATAAGGGTAAAGGTCGGCTGAGGAAACAAAACCTATTGTCTGCTTTAACTTTACTGAGGAGAAACATGATCCAGAGGTAGATAAATCAAAGTGATGAAATAGTACGGATACAGGGATAGAACATCCTCCTTCAGGCTTCACCAGGGAAACCAGTGTTTTTTCTAAAATAACATTCCTACTAGAGATTACAAAACTAGTCTCAAGCTAAGCAGACTGACACCAAAACATCCAAACATTCACTGGGGAATTCAGACCTACTTCATTGGCGAGGTTAACATCATATTCACAATACGTCCTTCACTTGGAGAAACCAGGGACCTACGTTCTTCAAGAGCGGGTATGGTACTAATCTCTATGGAAAAATAACTTCTATTGGGCCAAACGAAAACTTCACTGGAGAAAATGCAGATTGAAACTTCACATCATGAAAATTCAGAAAAGAGGAGAAATGAATCCAAACTTGACCGAGGATACCGGAACCATAAACCCAATACGGTGAAAACAACCTGAGTAGACCATCCCGAGGGGAACAAAAACTTCTCAAAGAAACTGGAGTTTGTCCATTCTTGGGATCACCATTTTTGTTGTCATTGTTTCATCACAAATCTCAAAGTAAAAGCAGATTGTAAAATCTCTTTTTTTTTATAAGTCAATTTTGTTATTTAATCTTTTTTTCTTTGAAAGTTATTATCAATAATAAATGGAGTCTTTGTAAACTAAATAAAATAAGAAATACAAAGAATTGGGTAAAAGCTCAAATTTGATTAACATAATGGTAGTTAGTGAATGGCGAGACTCCATAGATGATTACAAAGTTCGGAAAACGGTAATATATACTGGAAAAGATACATTGAGATACAATGACCACTATCCCCTCTAACAACTTTTGAAATCCTGAGCAGCGGCTTCTGTTGAAGTATGGTGAGGATCCGAGAAGAGTGTTGCTTCAATGATCAAGTCTTGTCTGACGTAGTTACTTGCCAAGAAAGTCCATAACTTTTGCCTAAGCTGCCCTTGCGGGTTTTCAACTTAGCGGGAAATTTTATTCTGTTTATGTCTCTAATTTTTGCCTAGACCGCCCTTTTGGGTTTTCGGCCTACCGAGACGCTCCTTTTTGCCTAAGCCGCCCTTTCGGGTTTTCAACTTAGCGAGTTGTTCTTTTATTTCTTTAGGCGAAGTATTTTTTGACTGCGTCAGCGTTCATGGGACGTGGGAACTCCTCGCCATCCATAGTTTCAAGAATTAATGCACCGCCAGAGAAGGCTTTCTTGACAACATATGGGCCTTCAAAATTGGGAGTCCACTTGCCCCTAGAATCAGTGTTGAAAGACATGATATTCCTGAGCACGAGGTCGCCTTCTCTGAATTCACGAGGTTTGACCTTTTTATCAAAAGCTTTCTTCATTCTTCTCTTATATAACTGGCTATGACACAAAGCTGTCATTCTCTTCTCCTCAATCAAATTCAATTGGTCAAACCTGTTCTAGACCCATTCAGCCTCTGTCAATTTGGTTTCCATTATCACACGCAGCAAGGGAATCTCAACCTCGACAGGGAGTACAACTTCCATTCCATACACCAGGGAGAACGGGGTTGCTCCCGTTGAAGTGCGGACAGATGTTCGATATCCATGTAGAGCAAAAGGGAGCATTTCATGCTAATCCTTATAAGTAACAACCATTTTCTGGATAATTCACTTGATATTCTTATTAGCAGCTTCGACAACCCCATTCATCTTTGGCCTGTATGGAGATGAATTGTGATGGACAATCTTGAATTCTTCGCACAGTTTTGTCATCATCTTGTTGTTCAAATTAGAGCCATTGTCAGTGATAATCCTGCTCGGCACACCATACCTACATATAAGGTTATTCTTAATGAAGCGCACAACAACCTGCTTAGTAACATTGGCATATGAAGCATCCTCCACCCACTTGGTGAAGTAATCAATTGCTACCAAGATAAAACGGTGTCCGTTCGAAGCTTTGGGTTCTATCATCCTAATCATGTCAATACCCCACATAGAGAAAGGCCACAGGGAGGAAATCACATTGAGAAGTTTCAGAGGCACATGGACCTTGTCTGCATAAATCTGGAATTTATGGCACTTCTTTTCAAATTTATAACAGTCTGACTCCATTGTCAGCCAATAGTAACCTGCCCTTAGCATCTTTTTAGCCATCGAATGTCCATTGGAATGAGTGTTAAATAAACCTTCATGAATCTCATGCATCAACATGTCTGCTTCATGTCTATCCATGCATCTGAGCAAGACCATGTCATAATTTCTCTTGTACAACACATTTTCACTGAGGAAGAAACTACCTGCCAACCTTCTCAATGTCTTTCTATCTTTCTTCGACGCCCCAATCGGGTATTCCTGAGTCTGAAGAAAATTCTTGATGTCATGATACCAAGGTTTTTCATCTGCTACCTCTTCTGTTGTAAGCACGTGAGCGGGACTATCCAGCCGTCGAATCGTAATTCGGGGTATGTCATTCTAAGTATTCACTTGGTACATAGAAGCCAGAGTTTTTCCAGAGCATCCGCCATTTGATTTTCATCTCTAGGGATGTGATGGAATTCAACTTTATTAAAGAAGGGTAATAATCTTCTAGCACAATATTTGTAAGGGATTAAGCCGGGGTGACGAGTATCCCATTCTCCTTTAATCTGATTTATTACCAAAGCTGAATCACCATACACATCTAAAATTTTAATTATGAGATCAATAGCTTCTTCGAGACCCATGATGCAAGCCTCGTATTCTGCCATATTGTTAGTACAATTGAATGTTAACCTTGCAGTAAAAGGAATGTACGATTCACGAGGAGTGACAATCACATCACCAATTCCTTTACCATAAGCATTCACAGCTCCATCAAATATCATAATCCAACGAGACTCAGGGTCAGGACCTTCCCCAGGCAATGGCTCATCACAATCCTTCACTTTCAGGAACATCACATCCTCATCGGGGAATTCATATTCTACAGACTGGTGATTCTTCACTGGTTGGTGAGCAAGATAATCTGCCAACACACTACTTTTAATAGCTTTTTGAGTGCGGTATTCTATATCGTATTCAGATAACAACATATGCCAGCGGGCAATTCTCCCAGTAAGAGCAGGCTTTTCAAAAATGTACTTGATTGGATCCATTTTGGAGATCAACCAAGTAGTGTGATTCAACATATACTTCCCCAAAGCTTTTCCGCCCAGGCTAAAGCACAACTTGTTTTTTCCAGCATGGAATACCGTAACTCACAATCAGTGATTTTTTTACTGAGGTAATAGATGGCGAACTCCTTCTTCCCTGTTTCATCCAGTTGTCCCAGAATAGAACCCATGGATTTATCTAACACTGTCAGATACATAATCAACGGTCTTCCTTCTACAGGGGGAGAGCAAGATAGGTGGTTCAAGCAAATATTATTTAATACTTTCAAATTCCCTTTGGAAATCATCTGTCGGCACACAACCTTGATCTTTCTTTAACAACTTAAATATCGGTTTACATGTTGCAGTCATGTGAGAAATGAATCTGGAAATATAATTCAAACGCCCAAGGAAACCCCTAACTTGCTTTTCAGTTTTTGGTGCTGGCATTTCTTGAATTGCTTTGAATTTATCAGGGTCAACTTCAATTCCTTTCTGGCTAACAATGAAACCCAATAACTTCCCTGATCAAACACCGAAGGTGCATTTATTTGGATTCAAGCGGAGACGATACTTCCTCAAACGCTGAAACAGCTTCAACAAATCTTCTATATGCCCTTCTTTAGTCTGGGATTTGGCAATCATAACATCAACATATACTTTAATTTCCTTGTGCATCAGATCATGGAATAGGGTTGTAATAGCCCTTTTGTACGTTGCACCAGCGTTCTTCAACCCGAAGGGCATCACTCTGTAACAGAGTGTTCCCCAGGGTGATATAAACGTTGTTTTTTCCATGTCCTCTGGAGCCATTCTTATTTGATTATACTCGGAAAATCCGTCCATGAACGAGAATACTTTAAATTTTGTTGTGCTATCCACTAACATATCGGTATGTGGAAATGGAAAATCATCTTTTGGACTAGCTTTATTTAAATCTCTGTAATCTACGCACATGGAGAATTTTTCGTCTTTTTTCGGTACTGGGACAATATTGGCAATCCATTGAGGATACACTGACGTCACAAGAAAACTAGCATTAATCTGCTTTAGAACCTCCTCTTTGATCTTTACTGCCATATCTGGGTGAGTTCTTCTTAACTTTTGTTTAATTGGCAGACACTCTGGCTTCGACGGTAAACGGTGCTCGACAATATTTGTATCTAGACCAGGCATATCTTGGTAAGACCAAGCAAAAATATCCACATACTCTTCCAACAGCTCAATCAACCCGCTCTTCACATCATGATGCAGTGATGCTCCAATCTTGACTTCCTTTGGATCTTCTTCTGAACCCAAATTGATTACTTCCAAAGGCTCTTTATATGGCTGAATGGTATTTTCCTCGTGCTCAAGCAAACGTGAGACCTCTTCTGGAATATCACCATAAACTTCTTCTTCAGCCCCATACACAGGACATTCAAAGTTGGGAGAGGGTGCAGGGTCATTGTATTAAACGGGTATTTTAATTAATCTGCATATATGATTTGTGATTGCATTTAGAAATTGACACATATAACAAGTGATCATGCAGATTGAATTTCAGTTATTATTTATTTTGAAAGGTTTTTTTCATTACCATTTTCCAAGAAAAAGCATAAAATAAAGACATAATTCGGGAAGCAAAGACAACTTTAATTATTGATCTTAACAGTCACAGCAAACAGATAAGCCCTACAACATTAATACTTCCACCTTGGGCAGAGTGAAAGCTTTTCAAAAAATGAGATTAGCAAATCAAATTACTTTGAAACATGTATGCAAGAGGGAACATCAATGGTGATCCAGTTCTGAACCCTGACTCCGTGTGTCACATAATTCGGCATTTCCTGCTCTTCTTTATCCTCCATAATGGCGTTAATCCTGGAAACAGTCGGATGAAGATATCCTCCGCTACGGAAAATGTCTTGATACCTACCTGCAGCAGACTTCGGCTTCATGCCCTTACATTTGTCATTCTTCGAAGAGAACCCCAAGTCAGTTATATTCTTGTTCACAGGTGGATCCACAATTTGTCCCCCAAACTTCACTATGACCATTACGCACAACCTGCTACGCATCCTTCAGCGAAACCATGGAATTCTCATTTCCTCTTATGTTATCAATGGATAAGGCTTGGAAATGGGTTCCAATAGCAGCTTCATCCGCTTCTACAATACTTAAAGAGGACAAGTGAGATATCAACAATGCCTGCTCCCCATTTATGATCACCACCTTCCCTTCACGCACGAACTTTAGCTTCTGGTGTAAAGTTGAAGTGACAGCCCCTGCCTCATGTATCCATGGTCGTCCTAGCAAACAGCTATAAGTGGGAACAATATCCATGACCTAGAAGGTTATCTGAAACAAATGTGGTCCTATATGGATAGGTAAGTCCACTTCACCGATGACAGATTTCCTCGACCCATCAAACGCTTTCACAATGATGCCACTCGGGCGCATAGGCGTTCCTTGATATTTCAACATCATGAGAGTTCTCCTTGGTATAACATTCAACACAGATCCATTATCAATCAGCACATTGGATAGTGAATCATTCTTGCAGTTCATAGAGATGTGGAGGGCCAAGTTATGATTCCTCCCTTCATCTGGCAATTCATCATCACAAAAACTCAGGTTATTACATGACTTAATGTTTCCTATTACGTTGCTGAATTGGTCTATTGGCATATCACTCTCCACAAAGGCTTGGTCTAGTAACCTCATCAAGGATTCTATATGAGTAGAGGAGTTCATCAATAAAGCCAAGATAGATATTTTTGAAGGAGTCTGCAGTAGCTGATATACAATTATGTAGTTGCTCATCTTAATTATCTTCAAAATATCATCTACTTCCTTTTCTAATGTAGCTCCACTAGTCTCTCTCGTAGCCTTCTTAGGTTCATCATTCTCAGCAACTTTCTTTCCAGTATCAATATCTCTCCGAACAACCGGAACAAACAAACGACCGCTACGGGTCACCCTACTATTTTCAACTATATTTCCAACATCAGGCATTGGCTGGATGGGAACTTCCACACCATCTTCTAAGATTGTAGCATTGTATTTGTAAGGCAAATCCTTATCTGATTTGTAGGGGATAGGACCTGGAAAACTAATCACCAATGGGGTAACAACTGGCTTGCTATGATACTCCACTTCAAAATGGGTGGGTGCACCAAAACAAAGCATAATGACGCTTACCCCTTCTTCAATGAAATCAGTCAATAATAAGTCATTTCTGGAAAACAAATCTTCGTCTAAAGAGAAATACTCATCTGCGGAGGCATACTCCTCCTCCGACTCTTCTTCCGTTAAACAAACCTCAATCATATCAACTTCATGGTAATCATTCCTCTGACCTGTGATCTTGATAGTTCCATTATCTAACAACAACTGAACACCCTTCTTCACGATTGAACATCCTCGGTGGTCTCAACAGCAAACTATGTAAGATCCATATTTGTGTTCCACTTGACCATTCGTATGGCAGAAGGTGGCATGCAACTGCACGAGGTCCTCATTCATATACTCTACATCAAAAATTATGAATTCACCAGGACATCCAGAAACCATGTTCACTTCCTCTTCATACTCTTCCCTAAGCTTGATTATGTGGATGAGGCCCTCATCCATCATCATCTGTAAATCAGCCTTTATCTTCTCGCAACCTTATATGTTTCTACTTCAAATAGCACAACCAGAATGGTCATGCGTATAGTAGCTAAATTCACAGAGGTCTGCATTCATTTTCACCAAATCTCCTCTAACCAGATTAATATCAAAAATCCGGAAGTCGCCTGGATAACCGGCCACCATATTCACAATATTTACTCCCCCGTGCTTAGGTAGGGGATTATCTTTCACATTAGGTCCCACGTCTTTGAAAGATAGAACACCAGACTTTACCAATTCATGTACCTCAGTCTTCAAAGGATAACAATTTTCAACATTATGCCCTGATGCTCCCTGATGAAAAGCACATGTTTGGTCTGCCTTGTAATACCAAGGCAATGGTGATGGTACGGAGGGAGGTGGTCGTGTATGGACCAACTTTTTATGAATCAATGTTGGTAGTAACTCTGTATAGCTCATGGGAATAGGGTCATAACTCTCCCTTCTCTGATTATACCCTTGATTCCCCTGTTTGGATGGTCTCTGATAAGCAACGGTAGTTGGAGTGGCATTCATAACAGGAGTAACTGAGATGACTTGCTGATGACGCTGATAATTCCTTCTAGGAGCGTTTACCCACCTCTCTTGTATAACAACATTTGCATCTCCTTATTTCTTCTTGGTAAACCCATAAGATGGCTTCTTCACACCTCCGGATCCTTCACTCTTCGTCAAACAGCCTTCTCTTACAGCCTCTTCTAAGCGGATACCCATTCCTACCATCTCAATAAAGTCACTTGGCGCGCTTGCTACCATCCTCTCGTAGTAGAAATCACCCAGTACCTTTAATAAAATCTTAGTCATCTCCTTCTCTTGCATGGGAGGAATCACTTGGGCGGCTACCTCACACCATCTTTACGCATACTCTTTGAATGATTCCCTGTCTTTCTGAACCATGGCCCTAAGTTGATCACAGTCAGGCGCCATGTCCATGTTGTACTTGTATTGTTTGATGAAGGCTTCTCCCAAATCATTAAAAGTATGGATATTGGCGTTATCCAAACTCATATACCACTTCAACGCAGCACCGGTCAAATTATCCTGAAAAAAGTGAATCAGCAGACGCTGATCATTAGTATGGGTAGACATTCTTCTCACGTACATCACCAGATGAGCACGAGGGCAAGTGTTGCCCTTATACTTCTCAAACTCTGGGACCTTAAACTTAGTAGGTATCTTAACATTCGGGACCAAACATAGCTCATTCACATTCTGCCCAAATAGCTCTTTTCCCCTGAAGGCCTTCATCTCTCTCTGCATCTTGTCAAACTGGTCTTGAAAATCATCCATTATGTCATGAAGACCCAAGTCTTCACTTGGTGGAGGGAAAGGACGACACACATCATCGTTAACAAACGGAACCATATTTACCGAAGGAGGCGCAACAAGAGCAGCATGCACCACAAGAGGTGCCGGAGTAACAATAGTCTGAACCACTAGAGTATCTTAAGGACCAAGATTGAAACCTTCAGGTGCAAAATTCTCTGGCATTTCCCATGGATAACCTTGAGGCATGCGATTCTGAACAACAGTCGGAGTAGCAGATACGGGAATAGTCGGAGCTTCAGTATTTGCCCTTGCTGGTTGAGGTTGAACACTCGGTGGCTGATTCTGAGCAGCCACCAGAGCTTCCATCAGAGTAGTTAGATTGTCCATGCTGGCCTTCAAAGCAAAAACTTCCTCACGCAGCTCGCGATTCTCTTGTTCTAAGTTGTCCATCTTCTTTTTGAAATTAGCCCGAGTGTTGTAGTGATGAGTCAGCTTGCTGAATGAAGTAAAGAAGCTTGGTAAGACACCTGGATATGCATAATAAATGCAATAAATATGTGTAACATGATGCATGATATGCAATGCACATGATTATTTTTACTTTGTTATTTAATATTTCAAGGGATTTAAAGTTTATAAACATATTTCAAACATCAAAGTAATAATGCTTTTTGATATACTGGAAAAAAATTTATTATAATAACTCCAAAATGGATTACAAGTTTCAATGATCCCAAGTACAAGATGAAAATAAAATCTAAAATCCTGAGAAAAAGAACTGATGAAGATCGCTCTATACGTTGGCGCTTCCCCGTGAGCCTGGAAATTTGAGCCTTCAACCTCTAGTTTTCTTCCACACATCTGATGGCAACCTCCTCCCAATCATTTGAATCAGGAAATGAGTGATCAGCACCTGATTGAGGCCCAGGATAAAATAAATCCCCTTGTCTCTCCATAGAATCCACCGCTCTACTCTCAAGGATCTCAATCAAGTCGTCTTTCTCCTTCAGGTCTGCTTTGTAGGAACCCTCTAAAGTTTGGAACTTGTTCTTCCAAGCATCCCTTTCCTGTTGCATCCTAACTAAAGCAAGTTGAAGCTCTTCTAGATCATCTAATAAGGGAGGAGTGGTCTTCAAAATAGATCAGGCATGGGTGTCTCCCGGGTATATGGCATCTTTAACTGAATGGATCTCAATCGGATCCATTGAAGATATGGCTCCAAAGAAATAGCACCCCTAGGCCCTAAATCCTTCCTACTCTTCTTATGAATGTGACACCAGGCCTTCGCGATCTGCTCCCTAGCTTCCCTATGGTCTTATCCTTCCTTCAGAAAGAAACTACTTAAATGAATACTATTCGGTTTATCCCTCATCGGATAACCAAGTTATCGCCGTGCAAGAACAGGGTTATAGTTAATTCCTCCCTTTGTACCAAGAAGAGGTACATTGGGGAAACTACCACAACAGTCAATAATCTCTATATCCCGGTAAACTCGATGATACCAATCAATATCCAAGTGAGTAAGTGTCGTGATCTTAGGAGCCCAACGGGGTTCCTTCTTGACATCCCAAAAAGCATCAGACTGAGGCATATGAGAGATAAACCATCGGTACAACAAAGGCGTCCAACAGATAATCATCCCCCCATGATAAGAATTCCAAAGATGGATAGAGTAATAAGCATCACCCAACAGTCTAGGAACTGGATTTCCAATCATGAAGATCCTGATAGCATTAATGTCAACAAACTTATCCACATTAGGAAATAAGAACAACCCGTAAGCAAGTAGAGAAAAGATGGCCTCAAAAGCAACTATACTCTTCATTCTGGCAAAGTAACGAGCTTTCTCCAATAAGAACTGAGCTGGTAATCCTCTAATCCCTCCTTCGGTAGTCATATGGGCTTCCACCTCAGACTTCCTTAGGTGAATCGAAGCAGCAATCTCATGTGGTTTTGGCTCATCCTCCAAACCAGTAAAAGGAACACGATCAGTAACAGGTAAGTCCAATAGATAAGAATACTCCTCTAGTGTAGGAATCAACTGATAGTCGGGAAAAGTAAAGCAATGATACATAGGATCATAGAACTGGACCAAGGTCGAGAGAATACCCTCCTTCATCTTCAGCTTCATCAGAAGAATAATGGATCCATACTTCTTCCGAAAGTCTGCAGAACACTCGATCTCGGGAATTAGACTGATCAACTCATCTATCTTGGGATCCTTGAAACTGTATTTCCAGGTCTTTCTATTTCCAGAACCCATGGTTAAAAGTACCTGAGATATTCACAAATAGTCAACCTTTAAATCCCTTGACATATGGTTTCTTCAAAAGATGTTTATGAGTGCATGGATGCATGATGCAATAATCACACACAAGATCACACATATAGGGTTCATAGGTTCAACGTCACGAGCATGAGGTCGAAGGTACTACCCGTAAGGTGTTGGTCTAAAAAGTCATCACCTACTGAACAAGGTTCTAGAGGTTCCCAGAGTCTACATCCTTCCTTCAGATATTACTAACTTCCTGATTAACTCGGTAATTAGTAATATTCTCAAGAAAGACTTGTCCGAGTGTAGTATCGCGTGACAACTTTTTTCGAATTACTCTGTCATAGCTTCTGCACTACACCTAAAAGGCCAAGATGGGTTTGGTATTCTACGATCCTCAGTTTCAGCAGGCTCCCAGGTCGAAAGTAGTACGTCTTCCCGATTACTCGGTAAACGACACTACAGTCAAAGGGGCCTCCACTGAGTGAGGGATCTCATGCCTCCTTTTTTGGGATTACTCCCTCAAAGTTAACATGACTATACCGCTTATCCTATCTTAAAGTTTGCCCAAGTCCGGGTATAGGACTTATGAGTAATCACCAAGCACCCTAAAAACCAGGAAAATCCAGACAAACATATATACAATCATATAACACAAAAACAGTAATATCACATATACAGATATAAACAAAGATAGGCTTAACCCTCTTAGGGATGGACTAGCAAGAGGTCAATTTGTCCCCAGTGAAGTCGCCATTTTTCTGTAGCGGTAGAAATGTTCAAGACTAAGCCATTGGATTGACTAGACTTTATACAAATCAAAATAAAAATCGCCACCGCGCTTTATTGTTTCCAAAGGAATGGGAAAAGAAGAATAACCCAAAAAGAGAGGGGGAAAGATTCAAGGTAAGGGGGTTGGTTATGCAAAGGGAAGGTATTAGCACCCTAAACATCTACGGTACTCCGCAGGAGCCTCTTTGTAAAATATGTATGTTTTGGATATAAAAAATGTTGTATATAAATGGATGGTGGAGGTGAGGAAAGAAATATATTTATTTTATAATTTTTCCACCCGCCGCGGTTGCGAATCTTTAGTGCCTACGTACCACCTTTTCATGTAATAGGGGATCAGGGTACACGTAGTTCCTCTTTTAAAAATTTAAAACACATATGTGTTGGTTAATTTTATGAGATAAAACATCATCTTCATTGTCCATATGGAAAACATACCTACTACCCACAATTATGAGAAACGAGAATTTGCATCATCTCAAAGTGGAGGATTTGGCTTGGATTTTAAAATCAACAATGTCTCACTCAACACCCAAGTGTAAACTATCTCTCTTAACTACATATGATAGAAGTATGGTTGTTTGCATCACTACAAGGATTGACAAGAGTTCAACCTTTTGAGAAAAGTTTAAAGATAAAAGCCAAAGTGGCAAAATGGTTTGAAATGAGATTAATTGACTTTTAGTCTTCTCACAAAAAATGTCAAGGTATTATTAAGTTGATTGGAGTTTATTTATGAAAATATTTTGAAAATGCATGGACATAAGTCCAGGTTTATTATGAAAGTGGTTCAAGTTCAAAAACAAAAAGAGTTTTCAAAAGGAGGAAGAAGATTTTTTGAAATTAAAGAAGATGGGAGGAGAAGAAGGGACTACCCTAAAGCATAAGGGTAAAGCTAGGGATAAGAACTATCTAACCAACAAGAAGCCAAAACTTGACATTATGAGCCAAGATAGAATTCCCATTCCTTGGATTGAAACCAATCAAGCGAAAAAAATAGACCTCTTGAGAGAACCAAACTTCAAGTGTTTTAAGTCTTCACAAAAATTGGGCAGAGTAACGGCTATATACGGGTGAATTCCAGATTACAAACAAAGGGTGTAACCATAAAAAACTTGCACACAAAAACAAACAAGTAACCCAATGTCTTAAAGTAAACCTCAAGAACTCCAGACTAAATAATCAGATAAGATCACAAGGTCTCCAAGGTAGACCAAGGTTTCTAATTCCAAGTCCAAGAAAAGTCTCATGCTCCATAATGCCAAGGATAGTAACCAAATAGTCCAAGAAAAGTCTCATGTTCCATAATGCCAAGGATAGTAACCAAATAGTCCAAGTACCATTAAAGATATTTAGGGTTTATGTTGATTATTAAGTATCTTAAGAAAGGAAAAGAAAAGCTCAAGTGAGCAAAGTAAAAATGGCAAGAAAGTAAATACTCAAAAGAGCAAAGATGAAAATGACATGAAATGTAAATGCTAAGAGTAAATGGTACATAAAGCACAAAAAAGAATAAAATCATAAGGTGAAACAAGTCAATAATTAGTGGTTAGTTGGATGACCATCTTGAAGCTTGCATTTGGAACTTATTAGAGGATTGGTAGAACCAAAGCCTCCACACAACAAGTTGCATTTGCTTTTTATCAAGTATATCATCCATTTGGAATTCTCACAAGTGCCATTTAATGATCAATGATGTTTAAGTGATCCGCGTTGAACAAAAGTGTTACAGATCCATTTGAGGATTGGTAGAACCAAAGCCTCCACATAATGATTCTCAAAGTTATTGGATCAAAGAGATAAAATTAACATACTTGGGTTTGCAATCATAAGTTTGGGCCACAAATGATCATTTATTTGAATCGGGACAAAATTTAACGCTATGTTAAGCAATCGTAAGTGGACTTATATAGAGGTCGCACCTATTTTGAGGCCGGTCAATAGCAATCTATGCACCATTTATTTTGAGACATGATATAGAGATCATGCTCCAACAACATTTAGTGCAATAAGAAAGGGATGAGATGAAGAGGGGTGGCGAAAAAAAATACACAAACCACATTTGAATTAAATTTTAATCAAACTATTTTTAAAATCATTCATCCATTTTTGTGGAGTTAAACTCAACACCCTGGATCCAATGATGTTAATAAAGGTCATGATCCAAAATCTAACCTAAGATCAGCAAGAAAATAGTCATAGAATAATATCACATTTAATATACACAAAAGGATTTAAAAAAAGGTTTCAAAAATAGAAAATAATGAGAAAAATATTAACTATGTTCAAATTAATCAAGAAATGAAAAGTAAGACCGTAGAAAAATCAGAAAAAGGCTCAAATAATTTTACAAATTTTTTGGTAATTTTTTGAAGTCAGAAACTATTTTTAAAATTAAAATAAATGGGGAAAATAAACAAAAAATGATAAAAAATAGTAAAGTCAGAAACAAAAATAAAATAAGGTCACCAATATTTGTCACAATATCATTGGATCATTCCATAATTTTTTCAGAATTTAAAAATGTATGAAAGTTTTTTTAAACATTTAAAACAAATCAAATAAGTGTAAAATTTATAAAAAATACCAAAAAACAATTTAAATTGTGAAAAAATAAAAATCAGAAAGAGGATAATCAAAAATATTTTTCATAATTTATTTAGATTTTTTGGACTAAAAATGAATTTTCTATGATTTTTTGAAATTTAAAACAATTAAAATATAAAATTTAGAAAAAGAAAATAAAAGTAAAATATGTGGACCATTGGATGAGAGTCAAAACACGTTAGTAATCAAATCCAAGGGATCTGGCGCGTTGTGCATATCATGGTCATTAGTGAATATTGTACATAATCATTAATTAAATCAGATTTTGAAAAATACAGATGGCGCGCCTTCATTGGTTGGAAGATGACACGTTGGTCATCTTCAACCTCCAGCCATCACGAATTGCAGGTCTCTCAAACTGTAAAATCAGAAGCTCAGACCTATACCATTCGCTTTGTCTCTTCAAGACGAAGACAACCACACTCTTACGCAAAATTTATATAAACCGTAGCTCAAGCAATTTGGAAGGAATGTTTTGAAAAGGGATTTGAAATTTCATGGTCAAAACGTGTTTCCAGTAAAAGGTAAGTGTTGTGACTAGAACCAAGACAATGAGAGCAATACAATGATATCAGAGTTTTGAAGAATTGATGAAGGAATCTACCTATTGAAGTTGAATTACAGAGCTCTGAAACTGGACTTCTATGGAGCAGTATAGGGCATGATTCTCAAATGTAATTATGTGGTTAGCTTCAGGGAAGATCAAGGAAGGTGAATTGATGGAAAAAATGGATTGAAAAAGGCTCGAGAATGTATTTTGAAGTTACAGAAAATTGAGTTATGGAGCAAGTTTGGCAGAGTGATTCTGGCTATTCAAGCTTGGGAAAATGAATGGGATGGTATATGTATTTATAAGAGAAGCGAATGGGATCAAAAGGAAGAGTGAATGATGCGTTTTGGAGGGAATTCGTGCAAACCTGATGCACGAGTGAAGTGTGACCCAAACTTCACCAAAACTCATCCTATTCTTGCGTTTTAATGCACTAATCCACTTGGGAAAGTTGGCTAATCATGTTTAGACCCAAAACGCGTATTAATTTGAGGTTTAGAGGTTGTAACAAGAAATTCAAATTCTGACTTGCAAGGAAACTTCAATTCCAAGTTACCATTTTTGAAACAATGGAATTCTCAGCTCAAGGGGTCTTAAGGCATGATTCTTGATGCTTTAGAAAGATGAGGTTACAAGCTTTGCATTGGAAAATGAATGGAGTTAAATGGATTCTTGAGCTGAAAGTTATATTGAGTCAAAGTTGGAGAAAAAGGGTTGACTTTCCATACTTAGAAATATTTCAAGTTCTTCTTCAAAAATGACGTATAATGTCTTGCATCCAAACATGTCCTTCCTCTTGGAATTTTCTCTTGAACAAAAAAGATGGCATGAAGTAGATCTCTTAAATGACATTTTGAAACTTGAATCATTCAAAATCTCCAAAATTTGACAAAGTTATGACTTGTTGAAGTTGGAAAAATTTCATAAAATGACCTATAATCTTTTGTTTCCTTAAGGCAACTTCCAGCCATTTTCTCAATTTGTATATAAAAGAAGGCATAAAGTTCACATCCTCAAGATAATTTTGGAAAAATAATGTGCTCAAGGTGATAAAAATTGAACAAGTTATGATCATTTGAAGTCACACATGGAAAATTGGGGATTCATCTAGAGGACTTGTAATCTTTCTTCTTCACCAAGTTTCTTCCACATGAAAACTCCTTGGAACTTTTGAAGTGATTTGTTGATAACCATTTGAAGATAAGGATGTATTTGGAATCATTCAAAAATACCAAAAGGTTAGCAAGATATGCTCCTTTGAAGTTCAAAACCCTAGCTCCTAGATCAAGAAAATGCTTTGAAGAACTTTGACAAGCTTGAACAAACTTCTTGTACCAATATTATTGCTTTGTGAATAGAAGTTGTTGAGAATGATAATGAGGACTCATAGCTACCAAAACCACTTTCATATCTTGAAATTTGAGAGAAATATGCTCTTGTGACCAATGGGAACAAAGCCTTGTCCAAACATGACAACTTCTCCAATCAAACCCCTTGTACTTTTGAGTCAAATCTAATAACCTTGAAATGTGATGAACCAAAGCAACCTTGCCATGATAATTCTTCCAAAACCAATCCGATGATGAGGTTTGAACTTCTAAAGCTTTATTGACTAGGGCATGGAAATAAACTCATGAACCCATGGGGTAACTTGTTAAATCTCATTACCTTTACCTACATGGATAACAAGCAAGACAAACCAACGTTGCATTTTATTAGTTAAATGAAGAAATCAAAACAATATTCATGATCACAAAAGGAACATAAGTTAAGGTGCTTGGTAATCCCTCAAAAGGGCAAGACCAAATGTAGGGAGGGGAACCAAGAATCTTAGTGTGATCTTGTTGTGAATGAATCAATATGGTATGATGAAGGGATCTTAAGAGCAAAAATTTGGGTACAACACTATCTACTTTGTATTCAAAAAGGTAGTTCTTTTCCTCATATCCATTAGACAGTGCTATCCTACTATTAGTGAGTAGGTAGCCTTATCGTTGGATGTATGAGGGACATCGAAGGGACGATATGGTCACGAGGCAACTTGGGAAGAAATTTTAGTAACTGTCTTAAAGTTTTAAGATCACTTTTAACCGAGGCAACGTCGAAAGGGTCATCGAGGGACTTGTGATCTTTCAAACTAGAGGACAGCCACTAAAACTTCCCACATTTCGAGAATTATGACTGTTTTCCGAAGGCAACTGAAGTGGAATACCCTAGAGGTGCGCATGTAAAATTGTGTTTAGTTCAAGTATTTATCTTGCGCATTTAGGTTTGCTAGCGTTTTAATTTTAGTCTTTCCATATGTGATACGGTGGCAGAACCGACTGTTATACTGGTTTGTGTTTTTTGTTCGCAAAATGTCGCGGTAAGCAAGAGTCGCCACCGACTTTTATTTTATCCAACAAAGGAAAAGGACAAAGAACAGAAATAAACCTTTTTCGAGAATGTTTCTGAGTACGGGGGGTAGTTTATAGTAAGGGAAGGTGTTAACACCCTTTCTATCCATGGTTTTCCACGGGCTCTTAGGTACTTGCTCAATTTGAAAATTGCTTGTGTGTGTTTGTTTTGAAAAGTTTTGTTTTACTTAGTTTATAGTAAGGGAAGGTGTTATGAAGTTGTTTTTAAAACTTTAGTTTGAAAAGTTTATTTGAAAGTGTATGGTGTAAAAGATTTGTTATTTTGAGCAAGTACCTAATAGTTATATACCTACTCGAAAAAAGGTGTTCTTTTCCTCCTATCCTTTTGACCGTGTTATCCTACTATTAGTGAGTAGGTAACCCTAGTCGTTGGATGTTTGAGGGACTATCAAAAGGGACGTAATGGTCATTGAAGGCAACATGTAAGGATACCTTATCATTTCGAAGGGACTGTCATCATATATTCGTAGGTAACATCGAGGGACAAGATCATTTCTCGTAGGAAACTCGAGGGACGTTAAGGGACTATGATATTTATGATGACTTTTAGATTGTGGGTCTTTTTCTAAGATATTCCTATGTTCGAGGGACATGACCATTGTTTTTAGAGGCAACCAAGTGGGGAGTACCCTAGGGGTGCAAGTGTGCAGCAGTGTTTGTTTTCAGATATATTATCTTTGAATTAGGTTATGCTATGTTCAATTAGTTTACCGGTCTTTCCATGCAATCCTATTAGTCTAAGCATTGTATAAAATATAGTAGTAGAAGGTAAAGACGGAAATATAAACCTAGGCTATTACAAAACTTTGGGGCAGTTACATAATAATGAAGAGTGCGGAAAAGAAATCCTAAAACTATTACATCCCGGAAGCAATTATATAATTAGAAAAAAAAATGCGAGAAAAAATAAATCTACGCTATTACATTGATAATGTGACCTATACAATTTTCCTACAAATTAAAATGTAAAAGAATAAATAAAAAGAAATTAAGGAAAAATTAAAACCTAAAATTATAAGTTAATGTTTTTGGTGTTTTTTGTAGAAAATAATTTTAAGTTAATTAAAAACCTAATTCTAACTAACTTTAATAAAAAAAAAGTTAATTAACTTAATTTATCAATAAATGAAAAAATCTAAAAAATCAGTTACTAACTAAAACAAAAACTTAATCCTAATTTGTTTAAAAAAATGGTTAATTAAAGGGTTAATTACAAACAAAACCTAAAACCTAATTGTTTTCCTAATTTGCAGGAAAAAAAGTTAATTAATTAAATTAAAGAGTTAATAAAAAAAGAGTTAATAATAATAAAAAAAATTTAAAACCTAAATTAATTAGAGTCTGTAAAAAAGAGTTAAGTTTGCCAATTAATAAGGTTTTTGATTTAAATAAAATTAGAGTTTATATGAATTTAGAGTTTTTAAGGAAGATATTAAGGAGAAAGAAATGAGGCAAAAAGGGTTAAAAATAAGCAAAATTATACATATTGTCATGGGTGGGTGTTGAACCAAAAATTAATTTAAAACCTAAAATTAGATTAAATAAAACTTAAAATTAATTATTCGAGTTTATTATGAAAAATCAAAGGTTTGTGAAAAATGTTAAGTTTTATGAAAAAAGTTTTAAACAGAAAGAATAAAAATAGGTAAAAGAATAAATAGAAAGAAAGAAAACCAAAACCAATAGGGGTGAGTGTTGAACCCACGCCCTTAACCTCCTTAGGATGCCTGCCTTGCCATGCATTGGTGGTTGTTCTATTTTGGCCTCAGTGTTTTGTAATAAACCTGCATGGAACCATGTCTAAATCCGCAGTATTGAATCTCATGAACACATTAAATAACTTACATATCATGAAATACAAAGAAAATAAATATATGAAAATTCTTTAATGTTAAAACCGATATGGCATGTATGAATGCTTCTATACCCTTTTGATCATGGAAATCAAATCAGCCTTACCCTTACTAGAGAAGTAGTGAGATGTGGGTTTGTAACAAGGATGACTTGTTTGTAGTGAGATGAGAGTTTGTAATAAGGATTTCAAGGTTTTTAGGATTCTTGAAAGAATTTGATATTTTGACAGGGTTGTGGCAAATGTTTTTTTCTCGTTTGTCGTGTCCTTTTTGTGTGAAAAAAGTGAGATTATATCATGGAAATTAGAGAAAAGATATGGGCTTTGAATGTGTAACTAGGCCTCCAATAACCACAAGCAATAGTGCAGATTTTTTATTCACTTGAGTCTGTCCTATTCCAGGCTAAATTGCAGGGGCTTAAGTACAATTTTTGAAGTTGAAATGTGAAAATAAAAGGTAGCCAATATCGATAACTAACTCTTGTCCGAAAATGGGCTCAATCTAATAAACGGTGAATTAGTTATGAATTTTTGAAGTTTTGGCTCAGACAAACTTATTTTGAGCTCCAGTGTCAACTCTGACACGTTCTTCAATAAAAAACTGGTATTGATCGGAGCATAAACTGGTCTCGTCTTTGGAAGAAAAGTTGTAGATATCTGAGTCAATAACCTTGTGTAAAAATATGGGCCCAATCCGATAAAAATTGACAGAGTTATGAATTTTCGAAGTTTCGACCCATATGAAATAATATTCAGCATTCAGGATTTTCGGCGCGTCACGCGCACTCTGGCTAAAAAACGAAGGCCTTTTGGATACCTTTCAAACTCTATATCTCCTGTGAAAACTTAGACAACCCAATTTGTGAAATTTTGGCGCCGGAACCAGCTCGATACGATGAAAATCGACCAAGTTATGATTTTCTGAACATGACACAAATAAACTTCTGTCACAAATTTTCTATACGAAAATACTTGATAAATCCGTGTTTTTGAATACCTTCTGATTTAAATTGGCTTCTAGTCGTGAGAGATGAAAACTAGATGCCGTCAAGATGGAATTTTGGCCACCGGAACGGGTTCAAAACAAGTCACGATCTTCAAGTTATGAATTTTTTAGTGCGTAAAAACTGCACTTTCAGCACACTTTTTCACCATATTTCTTCGAGAAAACTCACACATTCAGAGGCCTTCTTTAAAGAATTGACTCTTGAGCTGAACTTGAATTTGAGAATACGTTATCAGAGATATCTTGGTGAAAGAACACCTGAATATGATGCGCCGGGTTGGACTTGTGAATCTTTAAACACTGAATCATTACAAAACATCAAACCGATCTTCAGCGCGGAAAATACTCTGAGAACATCCATTGGCGAAATAAATGTCACTTGTAACCTGAAGAAGCTTGATAAATATATCTTTATTCCATAACCATAAAACCAATAATATACGTGTATGAAAAGAGGGTAAATTTTGGGGTACAACAGCTGCCCCTGCTCAATCTTCTTAAAACTGAAGATTTAGATTGGCTTGTCTGCCTTTCGTGATCTGAAGGTGGAAGATGATTGAACACTAGAGTTCCCAGAAATTTGCACTCGTCTGTAATGATGCTTGACTATGTAGGTAGTATCGGGAATGGGCTTACAGATGCCATTTGGAGGAGATGACGGAAGGTCACCAGAGATGGGCTTAAAGATGCCATCCGGAAGATATGACGGAGAATCTTCGGAGATGGGCTTAAAGATGTCATCTAGAGGATGTTGATTTCCCGAGATAGTCCTTTTATAAGAATTTCTGTTTCTGTCGTTGAGGAGGAATCTGCTAAGAAATGTTGGTCTCTGTCTTGGGAGAAATAGAATTTTATGAGCTTCAGTTGTCCATTACTCTAATGGGGAATCATCTCTTAGTCGAGGAGGTGAAAGTGAACTGCTATCTGGTCGTGCTCCAGGATTTACAGTGATTTGCCGAGGATAATAAGATTAATTGTTATATGGTCATGCTCCAGGTTTCAAAGTGACTTACTGGGGAGATGAGATTAAACTTGCTATCCGGTCGTGCTCTAGGCTTTGCAATTTCTCAATTCTTATCTGGTCGTGTTCCAGGCTTCAGAAGGAATTAAGTGATTATTTGGTCGCATCCGGGTTTCAAATTGAATTTAAGGCATACTAATATCTGGTTGATTTCCGGGCTTCCTAGTAATTGGCTGAGTAAACTGCTATCTGGTCGAATTCCAAGCTTCGTAGTACCTCATACTGTTATCTAGTCATGCTCCAGGCTTCACAGTGTCTCTTGCCGCTATCTAGTCGTGCTCTAGTCTTCACAGCGTCTTATATCGTTATCTGGTCGTGCTCCAGGTTTCACGGTGTCTTATACCACTATCTGGTTGATTCTAGGTTTCGTAGTATTCAACTGGAATAGAAATCTTAGTATCGATTTGACTGAAACATGGAAAGGTCTCGAGTTGTCTTCAACTGGGATAGAAATATTAGTATCGATTTGAATGAACCCGGGAGAGGTCTCAGATTAACTTTGACTGGCATAGAAATCATGGGAATCTTAGTGGCGATTCGGCTGACCCAGACGAAAGTCTTAGAACATCTTCAACTAGAATAGAAACCTTAGTGTCGGTTTGATTGAACCAGAGAAAATCTTGAAGAGTGTTGGAATATCTTCAACTGGAATAGAAACCTTGGTGTCGGTTTAACTGAACCAGCGAGAACTCGTGAGAACTTGATTGCATCTTTCCTTGAAAGGTAAAGAGTTAGTCGTATGTAATGTCATGATGTATGAAATACATTGAATGATGATGTTCTCAAAATAAATGAGATTGTGTTGTATAATATGTATGTGCATGCCATGATGTATGGATATGCAATGTTATTGTGATATTCTCTAGCTGGGGAAAATAAATCTTGACTGTTGCTGGAGAGTATAAAGAGTTGAGCTCTTCATTTCCGCTGGGGATAGTGACCGAAGATGATTAGCGGGGGATTTACATCCATTCTGCTTGAGAACATTCTGCCGGAGAGACTCTGTCTGAGAATAATCCTGCGGGGGAATGACTCCATGGGGCAGAGAGATACTTTGTTGGAAGATCTACTGATTTGGAGAAATAAACTCAGCTCGGGATGAACTTCCATTGCTGGAGAGAAGAGCTCTGTTGGAGATTGAGCTTCCGCTGTCAGAGAAATAAACTCTGCTCAGGAGAAAACTTTATAAACTGTTTATGATTATAAAGCTCGGTTGGGGAAGACATACATCAGCTTTCTGAAAGAACCTGTTGAGGAAGGAATTCCTGCTTGGGGAAACGGAGGTCGGACCTTGGTTGTCTCGGCTCTGTGGGGAATATAGGTACCACTGGCTTGTATGTGATAGTGGCTTTGCTTCCAACTGTCTCTGCCCCTTGTACCATGATGGAAAAAGTACATGCAGAGATTTTATGGATGGATCTATGTCGTGATTATACTTGAACATGTATTTAATGAGTGTCAGGATGACATCTGTCTCTGGATCGTATCTGAACTTTACTTGAAACATGTGTTGAATGAGTGTTAGAATGACATCTGTCTCAGGATCGTATCTGAATTGTACTTGAAAATATGTTGAATGAGTGTCAGAATGACATCCGTCTCTGGATCGTATCTGAACTGTATCTGAAAGTTGAATCTGAATGAGTATCAGAATGGCATCCGTATCTGGAGCGTATCTGAATTGTATCTGAAATATGAATCTGAATGAGTATCAAAATGGAATTCGTATCTAGAGCGTATCTGAATTGTATCTGAAAGCTGAATCTGAATGAGTATCAGAATGGCCTCCATATCAGGAGTGTATCTGAACTGTATCGGAAAGTTGAATCTGAATGAGTATCAGGATGGCATTCGTATCTAGAGCGCATCTGAACTGTATTTGAAAGCTGAATCTGAATGAGTATCAGAATGGAATCCGTATCTGGAGCATATATGAATTGTATCTGAAAGCTGAATCTGAATGAGTATCAGAATGGCATCCGCGTCTGGAGTGTATCTGAACTGTATCAGAAAGCTGAATATGAATGAGTATCAGAATGGAATCCATATTTGGAGCATATCTGAACTGTATCTGAAAGCTGAATCTGAATGAGTATCAGAATGGCATCCGCATCTGGAGTGTATCTGAACTGTATCTGAAAGCTGAATCTGAATGAGTATCAGAATGACATCCGCATCTGGAGCGTATCTAAACTGTATCCGAAAGCTAAATCTGGATGAGTATTAGAATGGAATCCATATCTAGAGAATATTTGAAATGTATCTGAAAGCTGAATCTAAATGAGTATCAGAATGGCATCCGCATCTGGAGCGTATCTGAACTGTATCGGAAAGCTGAATCTGAATGAGTATCAGAATGGCATCCGTATCTGGAGCGTATCTGAACTGTATCTGAAAGTTGAATCTAAATGAGTATTAGAATGGCATTCGTATCTGGAGCGTATCTGAATTGTATCTGAAAGTTGAATCTGAATGAGTATCAGAATGGCATCCGCATCTGGAGTGTATCTGAACTGTATCGGAAAGCTGAATCTAAATGAGTATCAGAATGGAATTCGTATCTGGAGTGTGCCTGAACTGTATCTGAATGTTGAATCTGAATGCGTATCAAAATGGCATCTGTATCTGGAGCATATCTAAACTGTATCTGAAAGCTGAATCTGAATGAGTATCAGAATGGCATTCTCACCTGGAGCGTATCTGAACTGTATCGGAAAGCTGAATCTGAATGAGTATCAGAATGGCATCTGTATTTGAAGCGTATCTGAATTGTATCTGAAAGTTGAATCTGAATGAGTATCAGAATGGCATCCGTATCTGGAGTGTATCTGAACTGTATCTGAAAGTTGAATCTGAATGAGTATCAGAATGGCATCCGTATCTGGAGTGTATCTGAACTGTATCTGAAAGCTGAATCTAAATGAGTATCAGAATGGCATCTGTATCAGGAGCGTACCTGAACTGTATCGGAAAGCTGAATCTGAATGAGTATCAGAATGGCATCCGTATTTGGAGCGTATCTGAACTGTATCTGAAATTGGATGTGAATGAGTATCAGAATGACATCCGTATCTGGAGCGTATCTGAATTGTATCTCGATGTATGAAAATCTTGAATAAGTAGCAGAATGACATCCGTATCTGGATCATATCTGAATCGTTTCTCGATTCTGGTGCTCTTGATGAATGTTGATCAAGGTATAAGTCTTCCACTGATAGACAGGTGACGGGACATAGTCATACATTTTAAATCCCTAACTTTTGCCTGGACCGCCCTTTCAGGTTTTCAGTCCACCGGGATACCCTTTTTGCCCAAGCCGCCCTTTCGGGTTTTCGACTTGCCGGGTGTACAGATTTTTTTCATTTTTTATCCCTAATTTTTGCCCGAACCCTTTTGGTTCGCCGAGATTCCCTTATTTTTGCCTAGGTGTGCAACCTAGCGGGTCTTTTTTTCATTCGTAGTATTTTTCGACTATGTCCACGCTTTCAGGATGTAGACAGTTGTCACTGTCCATAGTGTTGTGTTGTAGTACTGTCAAAAATGTTTTCTTGATGGCACATGATTCGTTGCTGGAATGCGTGAGTAATTCCCCGAGCGATTCAGATGGAGATCTGCCCCTGGTTATTTGGCACTTTTAGAGAGACTGTCCCAGGTTTATTTAGACATCATGTCATGCCCCTTGCTTATGGAAGACCTGTTATTGGAAGTTTCTTTCTTGCTGAGGTGATTCTGTCCATTGAGAGGATGTATGTTCATTGAATATCCATTGTGCGGATTTCTCTACTGTCAAACAATTAGTCATATGCAAATAATGTCATTTAAAGGATGTAAAACTCATGTATGTCTTGAAAATTTTTTTTTTTGAAAATGTGTTTTGTGTAGTAACTCTAAATTTGCAAGAATGTGATATCAACTCGGGATTCATAACAAGTCCTATAGGAGTCAGGATACCTTTGTAACAGTATGCTTTCAAACTAACCTGCGCTTCAGCTAAGACTTTTAAGGGTTATAACGTGGCCTGGTTCACGGTTTAAGAAACAAAGGATAAAGGCTCAAAATTTATTTGTACCCACCCGTTCTTCGTGATGTCCTTCAGTCCTATGCTCAGTTAATTGCATGTTTAGATCCCAATTGAGTCTGGAATCTTTGCTCTGATACTTGGTGATGATTTGTTTTGAAAAGGCAGTCATTTTTGTAATCTTCTTTTTGTCGAGGATTTGTAGTAACCTCTTTTTTTTGTTTTCGTTATCCCTTCTTTTTGCCTAAACTGTTTCCTTTGTGGTTACAGTCAGCGGGATGCCCTAATTTTTCTCTTAAGTCTCCTTCATAGGTTTTGACTTAATGGGCTTTTATTTCGAGAGATAATGACTGCTTGTCTTAACGATTATACGGAAGCATCACCGTCTTTTTCTTTGGAAGGACATCTTCGATGCCATTCATTGTGTACGAAGTGGAAGATTGTGACTGAATGCGCCTCTGAATTAACTAAGAAAACTACCCTGCCCTAGGTTATGACTAAGGGTTTTAATTTGTGTGAAAATAAAAACTCCTACTTCTTTGGCTCGAAGGGGTTGACTAGGGATATCTTCCTGATAACTCCACTGTTTAGGATTTGAAACAATGCTCGTACATCGTCAGCGAGGTCTGCTTAAAAGCATACTGTAGAGATTGTGGTATCATTTTTGCCATCCTCCCTCTAAGGCTTAGATTTTTTAATCGAGAGTTGAATATCACAAAAGGAAATAAGAATGCATTTTTGAAACAGTGAATACGAATGAATTGATTCAAGACAAACATGTGCAATGTGTTGATAAAATAACGAGGTTTGATATGAATAAATGTTCAAACAAATCAAAAGAAAATTACACATTGAAAATTCTAATAAACGAAAAGTATTCTTGTGAGAACTTGTCACTTCAGATGGTATGCCTTGGAGGGATGGCAGAAGAACTCAACCTGACCGTCTTGTGTGAATTCTAGCGCTCATTCATCAATCAGGTCTTGAATTTTATTTATCAACACCCAACAACTGTTGGTGTCATGTCCAGGACTGTTGGAGTGGTACGCACATCTTGCATTTGGATTGTACCTTGGGGAGGCTATGTTGGGATTCTGAGGAGGGTCCCTTAACATAACCAACTTGGCCTTCAACATGCGTTGCAATGCTTGAGCCAATGACATGTTGATTTCGGTGAAGCGTCTTTCGGATGTATTCTTCTTATGTCGTTGTCATTGGCGAGGTTATGGTTGGGCATGTGATGTAGTAGTAATCTGGAATGGTCTGTTCCTGACCACACCAACCTCTTCTCTCACTAGGGGTTGATTAATGCCTTGATCCATAATTTTAACTATTTGTTTCATGGATCTGCATCCATCTTGGTGAAGCTTGTTGAGGAAGGCTCTTAGCCCTTCTTATCTCCGAGCTAAGTTTTAGATATGAACCATCTGCCCCAGCATCTGTATTCTCATTGCTTCTACCTCATCTTGCAGTTGTTCCAATTGTTTTCCTAATTTGCAGGTCTCTCATGTTCTCACTGTTTATTTCAGTAATGGCTCTCCAACAAGACAACAGAGATCTCCAAGCTCAAGATGCCCAATTCAAGGAATTTCTCCTGAATCTATCCAAGGGGCAAGAAGACCTGAAAACACTCTTCGTCGGGAATCTGACCAAGGAACGTCCTGATAACAACCTAATTGTTTTCCTAATTTGCAGAAAAAAGTTAATTAATTAAATTAAAGAGTTAATAAAAAAAAGAGTTAATAATAATAAAAAAAATTTAAAACCTAAATTAATTAGAGTTTGTAAAAAAGAGTTAAGTTTGCCAATTAATAGGGTTTTTGATTTAAATAAAATTAGAGTTTATATGAATTTAGGGTTTTTAAGGAAGATATTAAGGAGAAAGAAATGAGGCAAAAAGGGTTAAAAATAAGAAAATTATACATATTTTCAGGGGTGAGTGTTGAACCAAAAATTAATTTAAAACCTAAAATTAGATTAAAAAAATTTTAAAATTAATTATTCGAGTTTATTATGAAAAATCAAAGGTTTGTGAAAAATGTAAAGTTTTATGAAAAAAGTTTTAAACAGAAAGAATGAAAATAGGTAAAAGGATAAATAGAAAGGAAGAAAACCAAAACCAATAGGGGTGAGTGTTGAACCCATGCCCTTAACCTCCTTAACCTCCTCAAGATGCTTGTCTTGCCATGCATTGGTGGTTGTTCTATTTTGGCCTCAGTGTTTTGTAATAAACCTGCATGAGGCCATGTCTAAATCTGCAGTGTTGAATCTCATGAACACATTAAATAAGTTACTATATCATGAAATACAAAGAAAATAAATATATGAATTTTTTTAATGTTAAAACCGATATGGCATGTATGAATGTTTTTATACCCTTTTGATCATGAAGATCAAATCAGCCTTACCCTTACTGGAGAAGTAGTGAGATGTGGGTTTGTAACAAGGATGGCTTGTTTGTAGTGAGATGGGGATTTGTAATAAGGATTTCAAGGTTTTTAGGGTTCTTGAAAGAATTTTATATTTTGACAGGGTTGTGGCAAATGTTTTTTTTTCTCGTTTGTCGTGTCCTGTTTGTGTGAAAAAAGTGAGATTATATAATAGAAATTAGAGAAAAAGATATGGGCTTTGAATGTGCAATTGGGCCTCCAATAACCATAAGCAATAGTGCAGATTTTTATTCACTTGAGTCCGTCACATTCTAGGCTAAATTGCAGGGTCTTAAGTGCAATTTTTGAAGTTGAAATGTGAAAACAAAATGTATCCGACATCGAGAAATAACTCCTGTCCAAAAATGGGCTCAATCGGATAAATGGTGAATTAGTTATGAATTTTTGAAGTTTTGACTCAGACAAACTTAATTTGGGCTCCAGTGTCAACTCTGACACGTTCTTCAATAAAAAACTGGTATTGATCGGAGTATAACCTGGTCTCGACTTTAGAATAAAAGTTGTAGATCTCTGAGTCAGTGACCTTGTGTAAAAATATGGGCCCAATCCAATAAAAATTGACCGAGTTATAAATTTTCGAAGTTTTGATCCAGATGAAATAATATTCAGCATTCAGGATTTTCGGCGCATCACGCACACTCTAGGCAAAAAAAGAAGGCCTTTTGGATACCGTTCAAACTTGATATCTCCTGTGAAAACTTAGGCAACTCAATTTACGAAATTTTGGCGCCGGAACCAGCTCGATACGATGAAAATCGACCAAGTTATAATTTTCTGAACATGACGCAAATAAACTTCTGTCACAAATTTTCTGTATGAAAATACTTGATAAATCCGCGTTTTTGAATACCTTCTGATTGAAATTGGCTTCCATCCGTGATAGATGAAAATGTAGACAACGTCAAGACGGAATTTTCGCCACCGGAACGGGTTCAAAACAAGTCACGATCTTCAAGTTATGAATTTTTTAGTGCGTAAAAACTGCACTTTCAGCACATTTTTTCACCACATTTCTTCGAGAAAACTCACACATTCGGAGACCTTCTTTAAAGAATTGACTCTTGAGCTGGACCTGAATTGGAGAATATGTTATCAGAGATATCTTGGCGAAAGAACACCTGAATATGACGCGTCGGGTTGAACTTGTGAATCTTTGAACCCCGAATCATTACAAAACGGTGAATCGATCTTCAGCACGGAAAATACTCTTAGAACATCCATTGGCGAAATAAACGTCACTTGTAACCTGAAGAAGCTTGATAAATATACCTTTATTCTATAACCATAAAACCAATAATATGCGTGTATGAAAAGAGGGTAAATTTTGGGGTACAAAACCATACATACCTAGTTACTAGCAATTAATATGTACAGAATATAAAGTGTGGAAGTATAAACCTACACTATTACATGGCTTCAGGGAGGAGATTTACAATGTACAAAAATTGGGGGAAGAAAAATAAAGAAAGCGGATAAAATCCTATTAACTATTACATATAGTGTACAAGTACAATAATGTAAAATACGAAAGAAAATAAATAACGCGCGAAAGTTAAAAGTACGTCTAAAAACCTAGTAAGTAAAAATGAAATAAGAAAATATTTTTATTGCTCTTTTTTTATTTAAGAAAAATAATTAAAAATTAAGTAAACCCTAAATTCTAATTCATTTTAAATTAAAAAAATAGTTAAAATTTAATTAATTAATTAATTAATTAAATTAACTATTTAATTAAAAAAATCTAAGCCTAATAATTTTTTTTGTGAGTTTTTTATTATTATTTGTTTAATTAAATAAAGAAAATAAAAGAAATTGAAACAATACAAAAAAATGCTAAATGGGCCTAGGTATGTAAAAGAGAAAAAGGGGGTGTTGATTTGAAATTTCGCTGGGCCCAGATTTGTCATTGGATCCAGTGAGGAGAAACTTTAAGGGTGCATGATGAGCTTGTGCGTTGGATGCTTTGACTTGGATCAAGGATGCTTCTGATGGCTTAGACCTGATGGTGTATGATGAGCAAATGGCCTTGAGGAGTACTAGATCTGCATGAAATATGTTAGAAAAGGTAAAATTCTGGACCTGGGATTCGAACCCAGGTCATTTCCCTTCTACACGCGCGCCTTTACCAATTGAGTTGCTGAATCATTCGAACTAGATGAAATTACCACTGGATCCTGCAAAATTTGTTAGTTCCAACATCTAACAAACCTATCCCCATTGAACTCACCCCCTGAGCTCAAATATGGGGTTGTTTCAATCTATGACGGATTATAGCTTATGTTTTGAAAGCAGTCTATATCGAAGGCCCCTAGCATTGGCATCCTAACATTTGGATGTTGCAGCTTACGTATATCATGTTAAATCAATCACACATAAACAAGGATAACACGAATATGCAATCCAACGAGTTTACATTATTGAATGATAAGAAGGAAATTTTACCGACTGAGGTATTTCGATCTGAGCTTGGGATGACTTGGATTTTAGACTGAAAATTGTCTTTCGAGTTTTATAACTTTGGATTTTTTTTGCAAATTTTTTGTAGAATTTCTCTAGGCTCTCTCTGTGTGGCTAATTCTTACTAATGTGTTCTTTATATAGAGAGGAGGGAGGGGACAAGAAGGCAATGGTTTAAACAACCTTGATTATGTTCTTTAAGAGCCATAAACAAAATATTGTAACTTTGCCAAAGACATGGAATCTTGTCTTTTTTTGAATTTTGAATGAATATGGACATTAATGGCTTTCGAATGCCTTCAGTCCATGCCCTTCGATTGGATCTCTTGTACATACTTTGAATGGGTCTTTATATCTCTTTTTTGTACCCTTCGATTGGGCCTTTGGTTGCCTCATTCGAATGGACTTTTTGAGTGTCTTTCATATGTATGCTTTGTGCCCTCTTTGAATGGGCCACTAAGGCGTGTCCTTCGAATGGGCTATCATGCGTGTTGAAGTGTGTACAACTATTTCCAAGAGGGCCATTGCCCAGTCGAAGCTGGCACAAAGGGAGCCTATGCCTTGTGGATTCTAGCATGAGGCAAATCAAAGCAAGCGTAAAGGAGGCCATTGCCTAGGAGAAGCTGGCACAAAGGTAGCCAATGCCTTGCGGGTCGAAGGAAACTTTTTTGCATGGTGGGTCAAAATAATCTTTTTTCCTGGTGGATCAAAGGAAAATCTGAAGGAGTCTTGGCCTTGTGTGTTGAAGGCAAGCTGAAAAGGGGGCCTTTGCCTTGTGAATCAAAGACCAGTGAGAGGGGTCTTTTGCCTTGTGAATTAAAGGCATGTTGATGGGTCTTTGCCTTGTGAAACCAAGGCAAGCATGAAGAGGCATACGTGCGCTGGTGACAAGCTGAGGGGCCTTTTTCCCAGTGGGAGCTTTGTGAACTAGGCTTGATCTAAGGATACTCAACGCCTAATAGAATCTAGTATGCAGGAGTTCATTGCTGGTGAATCGAAACACACTTGTAGGGGATTCTTGTTTTATGCGCTGAAGGCACGCACAAAGGGAGTATTTGCCTAGTCGAAGCAGGAATCAAGCTGGCTCCAAAGAAATCAAATGCCCAAACGAAGCAGGAATCAAGCTTGCTCCAAAGAAACCAAATGCCCAAACGAAGCAGGAATCAAGCTTGCTCCAAAGAAATCAAATGCCAAATGAAGCAGAAATCAAGCTTGCTCCAAAGAAACCAAACGCCCAAACGAAGTAGGAATCAAGTTTACTCCAAAGAAATCAAATTCCCAATTGAAGCAGGAATTAAGCTTGCATGCATGTAGCCATTGCATTGTGAATCAAGCCAGCATGCAAATCTAATGGTGCAATCGAAGGATGTATGCAGGGGGCCATTGCCTTATGCCTGCTGGCATGAAGGAAGTTCATGCCTTGTGAATCAAAGGCAAGCCTGAAGTAACCAATGCACAGTCGAAAGCCTTGTGGTTTGAACTTGATTGAAGGGGGCCCAACACCCAATCGAATCTTGTGAATCAGGCTTGCGTCAAAGGAAGTTCAGCGCCCAATCGAAGCTTTCTCATATGCTAATTGAAGCACCTTGTTCAGATGCCAATCGAAGGACATTGATGAATTGCCAATCGAAAGACACTTTGCTAACATTAAAAATTTCATTTTCTTTAGGCAAGTTCTTGTAACCACTCATATAAGAGAGAAAAAACCTTGGGAAATATGAGAGGGAAAATTTTAGGGTACAACACAAGTTAAAAGTGAGCTAAGCAATTAACAGCCCGTAGATAACTGAAGATGAAAAGGGTGTTAACATCTTCCCTTTTCATAACTTACCCCCGAACTCAAAATATATCAAAGGTCTTTCCTGTTCTTTTCACCTTTCCTAAATATTGGATAAAAGAAAAGTCGATGGCGACTCTTGCTAACCGCAATATATGTGATAAAACCAAAAAAGTCAGTTCTCCCACCCTATTACAATGTGCAATATCTTACAACTCACAGAAAATTAAGGGGATAATATACTTGAGGTAAAAAATAACCCATATTCTAACACCTATAATCTTGGGTAGAAGAATCATCCTAACTTCTCCTGGAAAGATGAGCAGCAACAAGCTCCTTAGAAGGCAGAGTGAGAGGTGGCTAATGAAAAGATGGTTGTCCACACCTGTCAATTTCAAGAAGAGACAAGGAATAACCAAGGGAATACCACAGCTGCAATCAAGAATTTGGAAGTTAAAATGGGATAGATTGCAGAATAGGTTGCGCCGCGAGCACAAGAAAATTAGAAAAATCATGAGAATATTAATGCTGTCACAACAGGGAATGAGAAAGTTGCTGAAGAGAAGAAAGATGAGGTAAAATTTGATGATAATATCATATAAGTAGAGTTGGAAATGAGAGAGGACCTTAAAAAACAGGAAGAAGTGGTATCACCTGTAAAGCCAGTTGAAGAGAAGACTAAACCAGTGATCTAGCTATTGTATCCATCTCGAGTGGAAAAGAAGGACCCAAAAGAGAAAGAGTTTGATAAATTTGTCCAATTGTTCAAAATGCTAGAGATAAATATACCATTCTTTAAAGCACTTGAGTAAATGCCTTTGTATCATAAATTCATGAAGGAGGCATTATCAAAGAAGAGATCAACAGGAGGGGGATTTTCATGTGATAAGAAATTGTGTGTGATTGAACCCGAGACAAAAATAACTTTCAAGCAGAAGGATCCGTGGTCAGTGGAAATACCATTCACCATAAAAGACATAAATTTCAAGAGGGTTCTAATTAATTTTGGTTATAGTGTGAGTTTGATGCCATTGTCTATTTTCAAAAAGTTGGGTATTGAGAAGATAATCAAGAGTGGGACTAAATTTAAATTTGTCGATCATACCATCAAGCAGTCATATGGGATAGATGAATATGTATTATTAGAAATTTACAATTTTGTTTTCCCAATTGATTTTCAGATCATGAACAAGCCTGAAGATGAAGAGACTCTTACCATTCTTGGTCGACCATTTATGCTGACTAGTCAATGCAATTTTGATGTCGAGATGGGTAATCTGACACTGAAATCATTTGATGAGGAGATAACTTGGAAGGTGTTAGAGAACCCGAAGCAAGGTGCAAGTGGAAAGAATAAAACTTTAGTCGGAATGATCAAAGTAGAAGGAGAAAGCAACAATTCAAAATCACTCCCAGAAGAAGTCTCGGGAAAAATCTCTCAGGTGGCATCAATAAAAATTCCTAAGCTCATTCAAGAAGGAAAGAAGAGAAAGAAGAAGGAACACTGACCCGAGAAGATGAAAGTTGGAAGTGGCTGGAAGCACAAATGGGATGATATTTTTTATCTTAATGAGTTATGGATTACAAAAGAGACAAGCAACAAGGTGTGGAAGAGGAAATACCCCCATAAGGGGATGAACTGTCGAGCCATGCGACGTTAAATGGAGCACTTCGTGGGAGGCAACCCATGCTTTTAATAACTTAGTTTTTATTTAATTTTGTCTGCATGTAACAAAAAGGGAGTCTTACTGGTGAAAGCTAGAAGGAAGCAACATGTGTTGCATTACCCTCTGTGAGTCACCTTCTCGAGCTTGTTCCGAAACATTGGGGTTAATGTTTAGTTCAAGTTTGGAGGGGGGTTATTACTTTTGTTTTTCTTATTTTCGAATTATTTGTCAGTTCTATGCAAACTGCTGTGTAAATCCACGAGTTGAAGTCCTCCAAATTTGACCAAAAATTTTATTTTGATCAAGAACTTGGTTCTCATAGAGTTCGAGAATAGTATATAGAGACAAAGAGATGGTTGTTCGAGGGTAGGAAGTTCAGAATAATGTGACAGAGATACGAGTCTAACGTGTGGATTTGTACCATAGTGCTTGAATCCTGAGAAGTACTCTTAAAGTAGTTTATCATCACATTCTGGCATAATATAGACTCACATACGTGTATGATTGATGGAGAAATAAAAAAATTTGGCACCAAATGATGAAAATGCGGTAAAAGGCAACTGGCTCGCTAAGTTGGGTAGCCCTCATCCGGTTATTCAGCCCAAAGGGGGTTGATCTCCAAACATCGTCCAAAAGGATAATATATAACTGCAAAGTTTGAAAATTTCATTGGTAATTAAAAGTAGCCAATGCTGCTATTTGGTGCCTAAGAAAAAAATTCTTGATTAGTCTTGTACATGTGATGATCATCATAATTCTCATTGACTTAATTTGACTGTCTGAATGAAAAAAGGAGGAAAATTGGAAAGAGACTAAGCATAAAGCATAGTTAGAGAGGTATCTGAAAAGGAAACTCTAGATTTAAAGATTCTTAAACAAACTCTTTGCATCATGTGAACATTGGACGAACTGCTTTTTGATCAATTTGAGCTGATGCCTCACGTATGAGTACTGGGTTGCTGTGATTTTCATGAGTTCTTGTAATAGTCGCTTGAGGTCAAGCAATGATTTAAGTTTGGGGGTGTTTAATCAGTGGTTTTTCCACCTTTATATATAGTTGATTTTAGTTCTAGTTTCTTTAATTTGTCAAATGTTTTAGTTTATTCTACTATGTTTTATGCGTTGGTTGTGTATTTTGTTATTTTCAGGCTCAGGAATAAAACCAGGAAAATCAGTGTGAAAAGCGCAGAATTCTGAGTTTCAGAGGAAGTCTCAAAAACCAAGCTATAGGGTACCTGACACGGCCACCCGTGTCTCCTAACACGGGCCGTGTTAGAAGAGGATGCTCAGCAAGCAGGTTTAGGAGAAGAGGCAGAGGATGACACGAGTGCCCGTGTCAGAAGGTCTGGGCGAGAGAGTCGTTGGTGCGATGTAAAGAGTATGACATGGGTGCATGTGTCAAGTGACACGGACCGTGTCGGCCTATGACGTTGATTTCCCGATTTTTCATGCTTTTTCCATATGTTAAGCTATGAGGGCGTTTTGGATACTTCCAACAAACCTAGATGAATGGTGACTGTTGTACCCTAAAATTTGCCCTCTCATTTCTCAAGGAACCACTCTGGATCCTCAGTTTTACTTCCATCCAATTCCAAGCCTTGAGCATCAACTTTTCACGAAAATCACTCACAAGGGTAAAATGGTCATTTGTACACTGAAAGGTCAAACTTTGACTTTTGGATCAAAACCAAGTTTTCAGAATCATATTTCATCAAGACATGTTAGAATGTGAGATTTGTTTCATTAAGAAATTCAAAATTCAAATGTACCGTGGAAAAGCCAAATTCTAAATACTTAGAACTTTTCTAAATTTGACACTTCAGAACTTCTGAGCCAGCCTCCATGCAAGTGCAGTCAGAGGTTACAAACATGGTTCAGAACATGGCTCTTCAGCCTCTACGCAAGCTCAGTCAGAGTTTGCCAGGGTAATGCAAAGAAGGTTAAGAAGCATGCTGCAAGCTTTCTAGAAAGTCTGAAAGATCCTTCAGAACATGCTGGAGCCAGAAGATAAGAGGAACAGGAGATTAGGTGCTACGCAAGCTCAGAACTTCTAATCCAGAACTAAGCCTTGGCGTGGAATCTCACGTGCAGGATTTCTGGTTGTGATAAGTCTCATCATCATTTAATGCTCATTTAATGCTCACAACCATTTGCTGAATATTTATCCAAAGGATTTTCACCACGTGTACCTCTACTGTCTTGGGATAACAACTTTTCCACTAAGCCCATGCTTTGCTTTTTGCTTTTCCTTAATTCCTGCTGACAGCCACCATGCTTGCTTCAAAAACAAGACAGCGCTTCAGCACATGAAGGCTATATACAACGCTTTGGTCAGAACTTGACCAAATCCCAAAACCTTGTTTACACAACCTGCTGCAGACCTATAACCAACAACTAGTTCTGCCTACACCTGCATCCCATGATTACGCCAAACTAGCATCCAAAAATTGTGATGAAAAAACAAAGGAATAGGATGCCAAAACAGGTTCAAATCCTATTTGTTTTTTCCCCCAAAGTCACAAAAATTTCATCCATAAATACTTGGCTCCATCATACGTTCAAGGGGGCGAGAGGCTGAAGGCTAGAGGCTGGATTTTGGAGAGAGGTTAGCAAAAAAGGAGAGAAAACAAAGATGTGAAATCTTCATAAAAATCCATATTTCTCATACACAAAAACAAACCTTTATTCTTCCCTTTGAACCAAAGAACTTGGCATTTCCCCTTACGTTTCTCCTGCTATCTCAGAACATCCAAAGGCAGTCACTCAAAGCACTAAGCCCACGTTCCAGGTAAGTCTTTATGACTTTACTTGCCTTTCATTCTGAACATCGTTAGCATGTAAATATAATAATATTAATGTTGTATATATCATTGCATGAATAGAAAAACTATGGATCCGAACTTCTAGAATAATGCTAGGCCCAGACTTAGGATTATAACTTTTATGAACTGTTGTGCTGTTATTCCTATGACTTGCTATTTGCCAAAAATGAATGTGTTGCTTATGCGTTGATTAACATGAGAAAAGAGATGAAATGTAATATAGAACTTCTAGTTTTCACATGCTGATAACACACAGAACTTCTATGTTTTTTCTCACTATTAACACACACTGCACTTCTGATTCTCACTTGCTGATAACGCACTGAACTGCTAAGGTTCACTCACTGTTTTAACACAGCATAGAACTTGAGTTCTCCTTACATGTCAAATACACTGAACTGCTGATGTTTGCTCACTATTTTAGTGTAATACATAACTTCTGACTTTTGCTTCACTGGCTGAACACCACCCAGAACCTCTGTGTTTTCCCTCTAACATTTTGCAGGACTTCAGAGTGTATCAATCCCGAACCTCTGTTCTCTTTCCCTCTGACTTTATTTGCAGAACCTCAGAGTGTAGGAATCGAAAACTTCTGATCCCACTGAGGTTTCCTGCTGAGTCATGCGCCTGGTTTCAGAACTTCTGATCCTTGTTTCTTTGTTTGCAGCAACACGTTGTTTCTGTTTTGCATTTATTTTCCTTTTCATCATTTTAATATTAACTCTTTTTTTTATTAACATAAAAATACATAAAAACATTTTCCTTTTAACTTATTTCCTTTTTAATTCATTAAGACAAAAAACCTTTTTCTAAACAAATTCTTTCTTTATTACATTATACATTTCGATATTGGTTGTAATAGTAACCTAGGATTTAATTTGATTTGCAATCCCCATTTGTAAATCTGTACACCCCACCCCCCTAATGATTGTAATAGCGTAGGATATTTACTATCTGCACTTTTTATTGCTTTCATATATTGCTAGTAATTAGGGTGTGTATAGCAAGACAAGAACAAAACAAAGCAAAATAGAAAACCCTAAATACAAGACAAAATCAAAAGCATGGAAATAATACACTTTGCACACAAGCACCCTTAGGGTTTCTCCCACTTGGTTGCCTAAAATAAAATGGACATGTTACGCATGCGAAGTATCTTGGCAAAACAAAACAAATATAAGATCATAGTCCCTCGATGACGTTATTCAAAAGTTGCCTTACAAAATGATCTTGGTCCCTCAAAAATGCTAAGATACTTGGCAACATTGCTATCATGGCTATATGATGTCCCAACGCCCGTCCCTTCACATCCAACGATGGGGCTTCTTACCAAATCGATGGTAAGATAGCTACATCTAAAGGAGGAGGAAAAGCACATCTAAGACCTTTTGAGTAGATAGATTCGCTCTTGGTTAATCGCTTGCTCACAACAAAAACATTTTTACTCACACTCACATCTTTGAACTATTTTCGAAACAAACACTTTGTAGGCGTTCTTATAGAAACGAGAATCATTACGAAGTTCCATTTTCAAAATACTTTAAAAAACACATCTTACAAACACACTTTTGAACTATTTTCGAAACAAACACTTTGTAGGCGTTCTTATAGAAACGAGAACCGTTACGAAGTTCCATTTTCAAAATACTTTCAAAAATCACCACCACAAGCACACATTCAAACAAAAGCAAGTGATCTAGCAAGTAACTAAGAGCCCATGGAAAACCATGGATGAAAAGGGTGATAATACCTTCCCTTTTTATAATCTACCCCCCGAACTCAAGAAAACATCTCAAAGGTCTTTCCTGTGCTTTTTCACCTTTCCTTTTGGATAAAAGAAAAGTCGGTGGCGACTCTTGCTGACTGCGACATTTGCGATAAAATGCAAAACCTCAAGTCAGTTCTCCCACCGTATCACAGAACTGGCGACTCTGTTGGGGACTTATCCTAAAAGTGGGGTTACCTTAGGGTTTAGATCATATTTACTTACTTACATTGTTTGATTTGTATTCTTTACATTATGGTTCTTTGTTTGGGTTTGAATCCTCTATCCGGATTTGGGATACCTTATAGGTAAGTAGCAATACATTGTGGAAATTGTGCGGGGTATACCGACATGGTCTAAGCAATAGCTACGTTAGTGCGACATATTTGTGGGTAACGGTAGCCTTTGAGTTAATCAAAGAGAATACGGGGCCGCTGAGTGATGTCATGAAGCACTAATGAACTTCTATAACCTTTACTTGACCAACTTGGCCTTTAGGATGTAGTGAGATGACCGGCTTTGGTGCAGTCCGAAGTTGGTAGATGATCGATACTACACTCATTGACGGTTGGTTTCTTGGGATATTTAGGTCGCCAGTAAAGAGGTTTGAACTGAAACAATGAACAAGGAAACAATCCAGTGATATGGAGCTCCTTAGAACCCGGTTACTATTTTTAGGACAGACTGAGCCAACTAATCTTCAAGAGGGTACTTACCTATAAAACCCCATGCAAGCCTAAAACTAAGGACTTGTTTGCTTTGTGTGAATAGGACTATTTGTATATACACTTGCTTACCTCGCATATCTGTACATAACATCATTACATCATACCATAACATTTTCAATAACCATTTCAAGGATCTCGAGGGTCTTTGATGCAGGGTCATGTTGAACTAGACGTCTACCAAGGGGCAAGAGGATTTATTTTCCTCTAAACAAACACCGTCAAAGATCAAGTACAACAACTTGAGTCAAGGGCTATGACCCACTTGACATGGTGAGCTTGATTCTTGTGGAAGGACATCCACCGATACAAAGTTCTCCAATCAAAGTTGTTGATCGAAGTTCAAATTTTAACTTTTTCTTGTGTTTACCCCGCGAGATCCTTGAAAACATGCATCCACATATCATGCATCATATCATGACAGGTTTCTCCCATATAGGTCTCCTTATCTTCCTATTGTTTATTTCAGTAGAGATGGCTCTAAAGCAGACTATCAAGGACATCCAGGCTCAAAATGCTCAACTTCAAGAGATGTTCTTGAACCTATCCAAGGGGCAAGAAGAAGTCAAGGCTATCCTCACTAGAGGCATGACCATGGGGAATCCTGATGACAACAAAAATGACTAGTTGGAACGGCTACAAACCGAGATAGCCATAATGAAGGTCCAAATGATGGGACAACTGGTGGGCCAGATGGCTCTTATCCAAAATCTGGCACAAGGACAAGAAGAGCTCAGGGTCCTCATCAACAAGCTTCGTCGAGATGAATGTAACCAAATGGGGCAAACACCCAGGATTGGGGATCAAATCATCGATCAGTCTCCCATGAGACAAGGAACCGAGAGTGCACCTTTCCAATTTGCTCTTGCGTCACGAACCCAACAACAACCTCGCCAACAACAACAGGGTAATCGGCGTAGGTGGAATACATCTGAAAGACGTTTCACCGAAATTGACATATCATTATCTCAAGCACTGCAACACCGGTTGGAAGCCAAGCTGTTTGTATTAAGGGACCCTCCTCAGAATCCCAACATAGCCTCCCCAAGGTACAATCCAAATGCAAGATGTGCGTACCACTCCAACAGCCCTGGACATGACACCAATAGCTGCTGGACATTGAGAAATAAAATTCAAGACCTGATCGACGAGGGGGCTTTGGAGTTCACACAAGATGGCCAGACTGAGTTCTTCTGTCATCCTTCAAAGGCTCACCACCTAAAGTGACAAGTTCAAACCAAGAGGCTTCTGTTCATTTTGAATTTTCAAGTTGTAATTTCTCTTTTTGTTATTCAAACAATTATCTATTAATGTCAAACTCTGTTTCATTAATGCATTGCATATGTTTGTCTTGAATTCATCCTTTCATTTTCACTATATTTAAACTATGCTTTTTATTCTTCTTATGACATTTAACTCTTGCTAAAAGTTACAAGCCTTTAGAGGGAGGATGACGAAAACAACGCCATAATCTCATACAGTATGCTTTTGAACAGACCTTGCTGACGGTGTACATGCATTCTTTCAAATCCTAAACACTAGAGTTATAAGGAAGATAATCCCTAGTCAACCCCTCCGAGCCAAAGAAGTAGAAGTTTTATGTTTTAACACAAATTGAAACCTTTAATCAAAACCCGGGGCAGAGTAGTCTCTCAGTTAATTCAAACACGCTTTAAGCCGCAAACTCTCATCTCGTAATACAGCGAATGACGTCAAGAAACATTCCTCTGGGATCAAAAGACAGTGATGGTTCCCTATCACATAGGCAGTCATTATCTCTCAAACAGAAAAGCCCGCTAAGTCAAAACCTACGAAGGAGACTTAAAGAAAAACGGGGCATCCCGCTGACTGTAATCTCAAAACAAGAACAATCAAGCAAAAATTAGGGATAACAAATCAAAAGAAAGAGGTCATTATAAATCCTCAACAACGTGAAAAATGTTGCAAAAATGATTGCCTTCCAACAAACTTAACTTGTTTGAACCATCACTAAAATTTCATTCCAGACTCAATTGGAGTTCAAAATGCACAATTAACTGAGTTTAGGACTGAAGAACATCACGAAGAACGGGCGGGTACAAATACACTTTGAGTCTTTATCCTTTGTTTCTTAAACCGTGAACCAAGCCACGTTACAACCTTTCAAAAGTCCTAATTGAAGCATGGGTTAGTTCGAAAGCATACTGTTACAAAAGGCATCCTGACTCCTGTAAGGCTTTACTCAAAATCCTGAGTTGAATTTTTCTTACAAAAATTTCTTGCTAAAAAAAACGTATTTTCAAAATTTCAAGACAAGCATAAAATTTGCATTATTTGAACATCGTTGTTTGCATATGGCTATTTTTTTGACAGCGGAGAGATTCACACAACGAATATCTGATGAACAAAAGCTCTCCCAGTGAACAAAATCACTTCAAGTGGGATGACACTTCCAACGTCAAATCTCCTATAGACAAGGGGGCATGACATGTCACTATCTAGCACACCTGGGGCAGTCCAGTTAAGATTCCAGGAAATCTCTCAAGAAGTACAGAATAACCAGGGGCATGTCTCCATCTCCATTACTTGGGGCATTGAACGCCAATCTCAGCAAAGGGTTACGTACAGTCAAACATTTCTTGGTAGTGCCACAAACACTCGCTACTAGGGGCAGTGACAAATCTCCCCAAAATCCTTCTCATAGGATGACTCCCAGCCAGAGTTTCAATCTCTGATAACCTCTTCCCAGCTAAGTCGACCTCAAGAATCCTCGAGGATTCTTCTCCAGTAAAGTCGCTGCCTCTCTAGCAGACCGGCAACAGGGTTTATTTCCCCAACAAACGGCATAAATCCCCAGCTTGAGGTGGCCTCTCCAACTACTACAAATCAAAGGACCACAACTCCTCTTCCCCAGTAGACTACTCTACAATCCCCAGCAAGTTACTGTGAAACCTGGATTCGACCAGATATTAATTCAACTTCGATTCCCCAGTAAGAGCAATGGACAATCAAGACTCCTGAACTTTTTCCCAAGCAGGAATAAACATACTCCCCACAGAGTTTTCAATATTTCCCAGCGGAGTTCTCCTCAAACAACAAAACAGGAATCCCCGGTGGAAACATTCTAAGCAAAGTTTGAAGACACACATACTCTTCAATAGCAGTCCAGGATTTAACAAACTCCCCGACATTTGTCAAGGATTTATTTTCCCAGACGAAAATACATTCATAAACATTTCACATTTCATATCTCCTATTTTACATGCATGATAAGTGCATACAACACAATCTCATTCATTTTGAGAACATCATGACATCGTGCATTTCATACATCATGACATTACATACAACTAACGTTTTACCTTTTTCAAGAAAAGGTCAATCACTAGATGGCTACCAGCAGTATTTTCAAGTTCCAGATTAATACCTGTAACAAGCCAGGAAAACCATCTATGGATGACTGATTTTAGATTAATACCTGAAGCCAGACAGGACAGCTATCTACTTGACTAGCTGAAGCAACCCTACACAGGTTCCTTCTTCCCAAGATGCAGTTTTACACGGACTCATCATCATCAGGCAACCCTATACAGGTTCCTTTTTCCCGAGATGCAGTTTTACACGGACTCATCATCAGGAAACCCTACACAGGTTCCTTCTTTCCAAGTTTACACAGACTCATCATGAAGCAACCCTACACAGGTTCCTTCTCAAGAAATTTCAGATGCAGTTTTACACGGGCTCATCATCATCAGGCAACCCTACACAGGTTCCTTCTTCCCAAGATGCAGTTTTACACGGACTCATCATCATGAAGCAACCCTACACAGGTTCCTTCTTCCCAAGATGCAGTTTTACACGAACTCATCATCATCAGGCAACCCTACACAGGTTCCTTCTTCCCAAGATGCAGTTTTACACGGACTCATCATCATCAGGCAACCCTACAGAGGTTCCTTCTTTGTAAGATGCAGTTTTACACGGACTCATCATCATCAGGCAACCCTACACAAGTTCCTTCTTCCCAAGATGAAGTTTTACACGGACTCATCATTAGGAAACCCTACACAGGTTCCTACTTTCCAAGATGCAGTTTTACACTGACTCATCATGAAGCAACCCTACACAGGTTCCTTCTCAGGAAATTTCAGATGAAGTTTTACACGGACTCATCATCAAACAACCCAACTTTCCAATACAGTTCAGATACGCACTAGATACGGATGCCATCCTGATACTCATTTAGATTCAGACTTCAGATACAGTTCATATACGCTCTAGACAAAGATGTCATTCTGACACTCAAACACTCTTGGATGGCATCTACAAGCCCATCCCCAACAAGATTCTATCACCTCTCCAAATGGCATCTTTAAGCCCATTTCCTCAACTACACTTTGTCGAGTGCAAATTTACGGGCACTCTAGTGTCCAATCATCTTTTACCTTCGAGTCACGAATGGCAAAACTCGCCAATCTAACTCTTCAGGTTTAAGAAGATTGAACAGGGGCAGCTGTTGTACCTCAAAATTTGCCCTCTCATTTCTCAAAGAACCACTCTGGATCCTCAGTTTTACTTCCATCCAATTCCAAGCCTTGAGCATCAACTTTTCACGAAAATCACTCACAAGGGTAAAATGGTCATTTGCACACTGAAAGGTCAAACTTTGACTTTTGGATCAAAACCAAGTTTTAAGAATCATATTTCATCAAGACATGTTAGAATGTGAGATTTGTTTCATTAAGAAATTCAAAAGTCAAATGTACCGTGGAAAAGCCAAATTCTAAATACTTAGAACTTTTCTAAATTTGACACTTCAGAACTTCTGAGCCAGCCTCCATGCAAGTGCAGTCAGAGGTTACAAACATGGTTCAGAACATGGCTCTTCAGCCTCTACGCAAGCTCAATCAGAGTTTGCCAGGGTAATGCAAAGAAGGTTAAGAAGCATGCTGCAAGCTTTCCAGAAAGTCTGAAAGCTCCTTCAGAACATGCTGGAGCCAGAAGATAAGAGGATCAGAAGATTAGGTGCTACGCAAGCTCATAACTTCTAATCCAGAAGTAAGCCTTGGCGTAGAATCTCACGTGCAGGATTTCTGGTTGTGATAAGTCTCATCATCATTTAATGCTCATTTAATGCTCACAACCATTTGCTAAATATTTATCCAAAGGATTTTCACCACGTGTACCTCTACTGTCTTGGGATAGCAACTTTGCCACTAAGCTCATGCTTTGCTTTTTGCTTTTCCTTAATTCCTGCTGACAGCCACCATGCTTGCTTCAAAAACAAGACAATGCTTCAGCACATGAAGGCTATATACAACGCTCTGGTCATAACTTAACCAAATCCCAAAACCTTGTTTACACAACCTGCTGCAGACCTATAACCAACAGCTAGTTCTGCCTATGCCTGCATCCCATGATTACACCGAAGTAGCATACAAAAATTGTGATGAAAAAGAAAAGGAATAGGATGCCAAAACAGGTTCAAATCCTATTTGTTTTTTCCCCCAAAGTCACAAAAATTTCATCCATAAATACTTGGCTCCATCATACGTTCAAGGGGCGAGAGGCTGAAAGCTAGAGGCTGGCTTTTGGAGAGAGGTTAGAAAAAAAGGAGAGAAAACAAAGCTGTGAAATCTTCATAAAAATCCAGATTTCTCATACACAAAAACAAACCTTTTTTCTTCCCTTTGAACCAAAGAACTTGGCATTTCCCCTTATGTTTCTCCTGCTGACTCAGAACATCCAAAGGCAGCCACTCAAAGCACCAAGCCCACGTTCCAGGTAAATCTTTCTGACATTACTTGCCTTTCATTCTGAACATCGTTAGCATGTAAATATAATAGTATTAATGTTGTATATATCATTGCATGAATAGAAAAACTATGGATCAAAACTTCTAGAATAATGCTAGGCCCAGACTTAGGATTATAACTTCTATGAAGTGTTGTGCTGTTATTCCTCTAACTTGCTGTTTGCAAAAAATGAATGAGTTGCTGATGCGCTGATTAACATGAGAAAAGAGCTGAAATGTAATATAGAACTTCTGATTTTCACATGCTGATAACACACAGAACTTCTATGTTTTTTCTCACTATCAACACACACTGAACTTCTGATTCTCACTTGCTGATAACGCACTGAACTGCTAAGGTTCACTCACTGTTTTAACACAGCACAGAACTTCTGAGTTCTCCTTATATGTCAAATACACTGAACTGCTGACGTTTGCTCACTGTTTTAATGTAATACAGAACTTTTGACTTTTGGTTCACTGGCTGAACACCACCCAGAACCTCTGTGTTTTCCCTCTAACATTTTGCAGGACTTCAGAGTGTCTCAATCCCGAACCTCTGTTCTCTTTCCCTCTGACGTTATTTGCAGAACCTCAGAGTGTACGAATCCAGAACTTCTGATCCCACTGAGGTTTCCTGCTGAGTCACGCGCCTGGTTTCAGAACTTCTGATCCTTGTTTCTTTGTTTGCAGCAACACGTTGTTTCTGTTTTGCATTTATTTTCCTTTTCATCATTTTAATATTAACTCTTTTTTTATTAACATAAAAAGACATAAAAAACATTTTCCTTTTAACTTATTTCCTTTTTAATCCATTAAGACAAAAAACCTTTTTCTAAACAAATTCTTTCTTTATTACATTGTACATTTCGATATTGGTTGTAATAGGTAACCTAGGATTTAATTTCATTTGCAATCCCCATTTGTAAATCTGTACACCCTACCCCCTAATGATTGTAATAGCGTAGGATATTTACTATCTGCATTTTTTATTGCTTTCATATATTGCTAGTAATTAGGGTGTGTATAGCAAGACAAGAACAAAACAAAGCAAAATAAAAAACCTTAAATACAAGACAAATCAAAAGCATCAAAATAATACACTTTGCACACAAGCACCCTTAGGGTTTCTCCCACTTGGTTGCCTAAAATAAAATGGCCATGTTACACATGCGAAGTATCTTGGAAAAACAAAACAAATATAAGATCATAGTCTCTCGATGACGCTATTCAAAAGTTGCCTTACAAAATGATCTTGGTCCCTCAAAAATGCTAAGATACTTGGCAATATTGCTATCATGACTATACGATGTCCCACCGCCCGTCCCTTCACATCCAACGATGGAGCTTCTTACCAAATCGATGGTAAGATAGCCACATCTAAAGTAGGAGGAAAAGCACATCTAAGACCTTTTGAGTAGATAGATTCGCTCTTAGTTATTCGCTTGCTCACAACAAAAACATTTTTACTCACACTCACATCTTTGAACTATTTTCGAAACAAACACTTTGTAGGCGTTCTTATAGAAACGAGAACCATTACGAAGTTCCATTTTCAAAATACTTTAAAAAACACGTCTTACAAACACACTTTTGAACTATTTTCGAAACAAACACTTTGTAGGCGTTCTTATAGAAACGAGAACCATTACGAAGTTCCATTTTCAAAATACTTTCAAAAATCACCACCACAAGCACACATTCAAACAAAAGCAAGTGATCTAGCAAGTAACTAAGAGCCCATGGAAAACCATGGATGAAAAGGGTGATAATACCTTCCCTTCATAATCTACCCCCCGAACTCAAGAAAACATCTCAAAGGTCTTTCCTGTGCTTTTTCACCTTTCCTTTTGGATAAAAGAAAAGTCAGTGGCGACTCTTGCTAACCGCGACATTTTCGATAAAATGCAAAACCTCAAGTCAGTTCTCCCACCGTATCACAGAACTGGCGACTCTGCTGGGGACTTATCCTAACAGTGGGGTTACCTTAGGGTTTAGATCACATTTACTTGCTTACATTGTTTGATTTGTATTCTTTACATTATGGTTCTTTGTTTGGGTTTGAATCCTCTACCCGGATTTGGGATACCTTATAGTTATGTAGCAATATATTGTGGAAATTGTGCGGGGTATACCGACATGGTCTAAGCAATAGCTACGTTAGTGCGACATATTTGTGGGTACCTGCTCCAACATCTTGAGTCGCTCACCCTGTGAGAAGATCATGTAATTGGTCTGGTTGATTTCCGCGAACAGGGCTCTGGTCGTGGCGTCAGCACCTTCACGAACGGGGATCTCCTGATATGCATTGGGCTCATAATTCTGCAGAGGATGATAGTCGTTGCATGGTTGCGAGTGGGTCGATGAAGAGGTAGTCAATTTGTCCTTGTGGTCTTGCTCGGGGGCGGTCGTGTCGTTGTTGCCCGTGTTGTTGTGCCCAACATCGGGGAAGTGAACATTCTGGTCATTGTTGAAAGCTTGGTCGGCCATGGCAATCAGAAGGTTGATAAAGAGTTGCTTTAGTCTTGAGTGAAAGACGGGAAAGATGGTTTCCCATAGACGGCGCCACTGATCGTACCTGATCAGAAGGGATTGTCAAGGTCCACAAGTTTTAAGTCGAGCAGTGGTTGAATGTGAAGTGGGGGGGTACCTGCAAGACACTCTGATGCCAAAGTAAGGTTCAGAGTAAGTGCAAGTAAAGCGTTAGAGTATGGTTGAATGAATGAATATTTGACCCTCTCAAGTGGGAGAGCATTTATAGCCCCCAGCGTTGGGTCAAGGTCCCCATTGTTGGGCTGACCAAGCAGGCTCAAAATAGAGACTGTTAGGTCCTACGTGTGTAGTGGAGACCGACATGTGGTCCCCAACCTTAATGGTCTCCTCTGAATTATTAGGAGGACATGGATGTGGTTTTTTCGGGATCAAGAGAACTCCGTGACATTCGAGGGCGTTGGGTGCATGCCCTACGAGGAGGGTGCTCGCGAGGACCTCCTGAGTATCATTGGTCCTCCTCGTTAGTCATGCGGTGAAGTTGTCCCCGAAGGACATATCCCGGTCGACGAGAGAAGTGGAATCACTATCTGACATGGTTAATGGCAGACTCTTTCTTGCTGATTTTCTCCTGCAGCATAGTTGGATTGAGCTTTGTATGATGTTTGGGCCAAATGTAGGCCCAATCCAGAACAAAATTTATTTTTAAATTGTGTATTAATTTAAATAAGTAAATATTTTTTGTGTGTTATTTGAAATTAATAAATGTTTGTTCAGAATTATTAAGTTAAGTATTCATCATTAGAAATATTAATAATAGAAATTGATTTGTATAGTTGGAAAATGACTATCATTTAACTTGAATAAACTTTAATTTTGTATTTTTTTAAATTCAAAATTATTAAATATTTCTAGAAATCATAGGAAATATTCTCATAAATATATATTGGCCTAGTGGTAAAGACATAAGATATGGCTTAAAGGTCATGTGTCGATTCTTTAAAAGAAACAATTTTAGCTTTTTTTTTTATATATTATTAATTCAAAATTGTTTAAAAATAAAATTAAAAATAAAAATCAATTTAACATTTAAAAAATAAAAAATAAAAACAAAATTCAACTTGGCCGTCCAATCACGATTTAAAAGTAAGAAAAAATTGATTTAAGAAAAATATTGACAAAAAGACTAATATGATTCGATTAAATTTTGTAAGAGATTAATTCAAGTCTTTTTTTTTGTGAGAAACTAATTTAAATTACGCAATTTTTATGAGAAACCAAAATAAATCTTCACTCTCATTATAATTATATATTTTTTATAAATTCATAATATTTTATAGTAAAAATATATAAACTATTTTAATTCTCGTTAACAAATATTTCTTGACCCCACTAAATTGGATTCTAGGAAATTATGACAAAAATAATTTATTCTGTCTGAAAATTTATTTTATACATTCGTCCACTAATAAATCAACAGAATCAACGGTTTATCATATCATTAAAAAAATTTAAAATAAAAAGTGATGTGTCATAATACTTAATATTGATTAATTATCAATGTAAAATTAATTTACACAATCAGTACATTATATATATATATATATATATATATATATATATATATATATATATATATATATATATATATATATATATATATATATATATATATATATATATATATATATATATATATATATATATATATATATATATATATATATATATATATATATATATATATATATATATATATATATATATATATATATATATATAATATTTATTTTATTATGGCTTAAATTCTCACATCGACTAACCATTATAAATACACCTCACTCCCACTCTTGGTCTCATTATGCTCTACTCTTTTGTTTTGTTTTCTAATAACTTCCTCTGTTTCAAAATTTTCTTTTGAAGAAAAAAAATGGGTGGAAATTCACCATGTGCTTCATGCAAGCTTTTGAGACGCAGATGCGCAAAAGATTGCACCTTTGCTCCTTATTTCCCCTCTCATGAACCCCAAAAGTTTGCCATAGTTCATAAGGTTTTTGGAGCTAGCAACGTTAGCAAAATGTTACAGGTACCTCGTACAATGTTTTTTTTTTCTTTCTATTTACTTCCTCTAATTATTTTGATTTTGTTATTCTCTTTTGTAGTTTCAATAGTTTGTGAATCAGATGTTTGACCTTAAAAAACAAAAACAAGAATCTAAAGATTTATTTAGACACTGTCTATGTTCTTGTTCTAAAACTTCCAAAATTGTAAAACTTAGTATTTTGTCCTAAATTCGAACACAAAGCCTCTCGCCGTTGTGTGTTAAGTTCTATCAAGTATAGAACCAGACACCAGACACGACAGTGACACTAAAGACACTGACACGCCATTTATTCAGAGGTGTAGAGCCTTTGTCTTGGTATCAATTTTTTTCTAATATATTTTCGTCATGCAATGAAACAGGAGCTTCCGGTTCATAAAAGAGCAGATGCAGTCAGCAGTTTAGTCTATGAAGCAAATGCAAGAGTGAGAGATCCAGTTTACGGCTGTGTTGGAGCAATATCCTATTTACAAAACCAAGTGTCTGAACTTCAAATGCAGCTTGCAGTAGCTCAAGCAGAGATACTATGCATCCAGATGCAAAATGAACAAGTGATTATTCCAAATCCAGAAATTAATCAAGACCAGAAAACTTACTTTACTCAAGATGAACTCACTCAGTTTCTTAATTACGGTTCTTCTTCTAGTAATAATAATGTTTATGATTCTCTTAAAAGAGATAACATTTATGGACATGATATGGTTTCTTGAATTTAATTTGGTCACGTGGTTTGGCGTTTTTAAATTGAGTATTGTTATCTTTTTTTTTTTTTAATGTTTATGCCAATTCTGTTTATATTGTTAATTATTATGTATGCAAATTTTCTATGCTGTTTTTTTAATGTTTGTGAAGTGTTTGATGTGTGAAGGTATTTTTAGGGTCAACTCTAGCATGTGATTTAGTTCCATTAAAATAATGTCGCGTTTTCTTAATTTGTACCCTATGAATAAACAAATAATTAGGGTATTACTATGGTGTGACACGAGAGTTTAAGGGTGTATTCCATCAGATCTTAAAGTGAGTTGTGCTGAGTTGATACTTGATTATTCATATATTTAAAATAAATAAAAACCTATTTTCTTATTAATAAAATATAGGTAGAATTTTTATACCACAAGTTTTGCTTGAGGATATATATTTTTAATGAAAATTAATTTGACATTTTAATTTATTTTAAAATAAATTAATTTTAAAAAACATATGGTATTAAATAATATTATTTGATTAGATAAAAATATCGGTACTTAACTAAATTATGTGTACCAAAATGTTCATCTAAAATATATGTCACTTTAAAAAAAAGAGAAAAAAATTATCTTAAAATAAATGTGGTTTTATTCTCTATTATTGTTAAAATAAAATATGTTCACACTAATTGAGTGCATACTTCTTGGATTTTGATAATAATAAAAGTACTTAAACAACAATAGAGTATATTAATGTTTGATTAAATGTGCAAGATCGTTAAGCTTATATTTAATTTGGTTCTGACCTAGTGAAAGAGCTTGTAAATAAGAAGCATGTGAAACCAGTTTCTACTAGATTCAGAACCTGAGTTTCAAGCTAAACCTCAGCGCCATATTGAAGCTTCTGATTTTTGAATATAAACTCAGTTGCTATATTGACTTTTCCTCTGATGACTCCAACGGAACTAAACGCCTGTTGGCAGCACAATACAAAGATCTATTGTCTGTCCTCTGTGTAAAAACAACTACATCTTGTCAACGACTTGAATTGTTGAGGAAGTCAACTAGAAGTTTTAGCACAAGGCTCAAGACAAACTCATATGATTTTTTCAGTCTACTACTATATGCCTATGAACACCTTACCTGAGAAAGACACAATGGATAATACAATTATTCAGAAGATGAAGATCTTCATCGTACCAACTCCAACGTCTCTCTCTTAGGAATAACTTCTTCAACAAAGACACTTCTGCAAGCAAGCTTCCAACGTCTCTTTTGTTCCCTCTATGTGTAAAGGAGTTAAATATTCGAAAAGAAGTGAACAAGAATAATACAACAAGAACAACAATAGAAAATCAAATATTACAAGAATTGTTTCACTATTCACATTACCATTTATAGTTATTGTATTGCACATAGACTTGGGAATATTCTTATGCCTGTATATCATAGATATCTCAAGTATCAAGGTCTTTGCATGTACTGTATTATATGTACCTCTGGTTGTATATCAAGTACATCTTGTTGTAATCTAAACATTTTGTTTAGAACTTGGAAAAGTCTCATTCTAGATTGATTGAGCAAGAAAGTCTTGAATAATATGTTTAGGCAATGAAGTCTCTTTCTAGTTTGATTGAGCAAGGAAGTCCTGAACAATTGGTTTAGGAAAGAAAGTCTCTTTCTATATTGATTGAGCAAAGAAGTCTCAGACAGTTGGTTTGGGCAAGAAGTCTCTTTCTAGTGAGATTAAGTAGGAAGTCTTGGATTGGTGTGTGTAAGCAATTTGTAATAATATACTGATTATAGTGAAAAGCTCTTGCGTGGCAAGGGGACTGAACTATTTTCATTATAGAGGAATCAAGATACATTTTGTGTGTGATTTACTTATAGCTTTTGCACTTTAAATATTTCGCTGCTGCATACTCAAGCTTGAAATCTGAACTTGGTCAGATTCAGAAGTTGTTGTTTGAAAAGCTTAAGTTATCAGTTACACAAGATCGTTTATCAAAGGCAGCATCGAAGGGTCATCAAGGGACTACGATCTTTTTAACCGAGGGTATTTGCTAAAGCATCACACGTTCGAGGGACATGACTGTTTAAATCCGATGTAACAAGTGAGGTTACCATATAGGTGCGCGTGTGCGAAGTGTTTTGATTTCAGTTATTTTTGTCTTGAGATTAGGTTATCTAACAGTTGATTTTAATCTTGCCATACAAACCCTAATTACTAACAATAATAAGGAATGCAGTAAATTGTGGAAATTAAATGTTCTACGGTATTACAAGGCCTCGGGAATTGGGGTACAAATTTGTGAATAGGGATGAAAAAAGCAGTAAACCCTAATTTATCTATTACAAGTTTTGAGCAATTGCATAATTGGGAAATAAAGTAAGCGAAGATTTGTAAAAATAAAGAAACGAGAAAAGGATTTGTTTTGTGATTTTTTGATGGAAAAAGTTTGATGATTAGCCTAATTATTTGATTAATTTTCATTAACAAAAGTTTAGTAAACCTAAAGAAACTAAATGAAATTTAATAAATGAAAAAAAAGGTCAATTAATTTGATTGATTAAATTAAGAAAGTTAGTTTTGTTATCTTAATTAAACAAAAAACCTAAGTCTAAATTAATTTGAATTTAAAAAAAAATTAATTGTTAGAAAGTATTTTTGATATTTTATTTAGAAAAATTATTGAAGTATAAAACCTAGTTCTAATAAAATAAAGTCAAAGTGATTAAAATAAATTAATTTTTATTCATCAAAAATTAAATAAATTAATTAAAAACCTAAATCTAATTTTTTTATTATCATTTTTTATGATTTGCTAATTTAAATAAAAAATGATTAAAAGAAAATAAATAATTTAAAACAAAAAGAAATTTAAATGGGTCTGGCGCTGTAAAAGAAAAATGGGGGGGGGGGGGGGGTGTTAGAAAGCAAAAATGGAAGGCCCAAATCATGGAGGCCCAGTGGCCTGTTTGAGATTTAATGTGGATAACTCAATGGGGTGCATCATGGTCATGCGTCTTGGGGCGTTAGATCTGGACATTTTGAAATCTGAAAGTCAAGGTGTGAGGTGCACCATGCGCACCGTTGACTTGTTTGTATTGAATATGCAAGAAATAAATATGTGGAAAATAAAAGGGTACCGCTGGGGCTCGAACCCAGGTCCCTATATTCATAGCGTGCTCGTTTTACCACTGGGGTGGCTGTTTCATCCGATTATGAAATGCCTCCCCAGTAAATATATTATAAACTTGTTTCAAGAAATGGAATTCTCACTTCTTCTTCTTCCTCGCGCCAGACAACAACAACCATATTTTTTGAATTTGGAGAATACTCATTTCTCAACCAAATTGCAAGATGTAAATATCAAACTTGCTTGAATTTTAACCACGAATCCTACCACACAACTTTCAAAAGCTAAAGATCAATGGTCAGGACGAATTTTGTTTGGTACCAAACTAAAACCTAATATTTCAGAAACTTCAATTCCAAAATTCTCATCACACACTCAACATAAATGAAAACTAAGGACATGGTTAGTTTCAGGGCAATCATATCTACATTTTATCTTTAGAAAGTAAATGCAAATGATGCTTTTACAGAGATTTCAAAGTTTGGAAAACTTACCTCTTGATGAAAATTTTCGATGCCCTCTACATGACTTCGAGAGATGAAATGATGATTTGGTGAGCTTGCTTGGACCTTGAGGAAGCTGTTTGGATGCTCACTCGGTACTGAGAACCTCTGGATACCTCTGACCAAGTCAACTTGCAAGTATGCAAAAGTGAAAATTATGGATGATGAAGATGATGTTACAGTGATAAAACAGGTCTTTAGATCACTTATATATGATATATATGAAGTGTTTGGATGATTTATTTGGACAAAAGTTGCAAGAGTAACGAGTTTCGAAGTTAAGGTTTCAAAAGCTTAAAAGTGGAGGTTTTTGGCCAATTTTGATTTGAGAGAGTTTGAGAGGGGTTTAGGGCTTGTGAAATCTTGCTATGGCTTGCTAATGACCTCTTTATTTATAGAGAAAAGGTTTGAGGGAAAGGGTTGATCATATTTGCAACTTATGGAGTTATGGCTTGGTTGGATTATAAGTGAAGGTACATGGCCATTACATAGTTCCAATGTGAGCATGGCCTGATTTTAGGGGTGCTTTGCAGGTTGTAGATGATTGCTTCTTGCTTTGGCATTGTGTTTGTGCAGAAGAAACAATTGAGAGGCTCAAGGAGAGTGGACTTTGCACAAAGCATGCTTTTCCAAAATGGAAGTGTTAACTTTGTGTCATTAATGGAAAATTATTTTAGACAATGGCTCAAACACTTGGGTAATGGTTCAATCAATTGTGTAAACACTCAATTATAGGAAGATTTACAAGTTAATGGACCTGAAAAGTGAGATCTCTAAGCATGGCATGAGAATTGGTTATGAACTTGTCACAAAAATGACCTATAATACAACCTTAGATACCTAACTTCATCTCTTCAAAACTTTTAGCTCAACTATGATAAATTTGTGTTCTAGGACATTTTGGAAAGCTTGAAACATTGTCTACAACTTTCATGCTGACCACTTTGGCTAAATCAAATGGGAACTTGGTGGAAATTGGCCAATAGGTTAGGATAAAAAACTGATCAAAACTTGTTTGAAAAAATTTCTAAGTGTTAGATAAAAAACATCATAACTTTATGGGCTTATATCTCTTGAATTAAGCACTTTCTGAGAATTATCCCACATTGACCAAGTTGTAGAATTCATCAATCCCTACAACTTTCATGTTTAAAGTTTCCCTTGAATCAACTTGTATCTTGAGGAAACTTGCTTGTGAAGTTAGGGTTTTTTAGGTACAAAACACTTGAATTTTTTCTAAGTGTTTGAAAATTTTGACTTTGACTTTTGTTGACTTTCTTGATTCTTGATGACAAAGTTTGATAGTTTTGAATGTTTTGATGATTCTTGATTTTTGAATTCTAATGTTGACCAAAAAAGTCAAAGTTTGACTTTTGTGTGACTGTTGACTTTTCACCAATTAATTCAATTCTTCAACTATCAATCACTTGTATCTTTGGAAATGTCTGGAGCCATGTAATTAGGTCAAGATGTTGTATTTGAGTCCTTAAGATCATTTTTTCAAGCCATTAGGTCATGGACTAGGCCAAAAGTCAATGACCAGTCATCCTCAGTCAAAACCCTAATTTGGTCATTTTTAACCTTTGATGATTTGAGGGCTTTCCTTGAGGACTCATAATCAACCCTTTCTCAAATGATGAATATCACCTCAAAATATTGTTGTTGACAAAAAATCTCAAAGTTTGACTGTATGTTGACCATAGTTGACTTTTTACCCAATATAGTTGATTTTCAATCATCTGAGCCATTGACTGAGGAAACATGTGAGGTAAGACTTGGAACTTGACATAAGAATTATTGAGGACCTATGATGAACCATGAAAGTCATTTGAGACCCTTTCAACTCATTCTTCTTTGTACAAGATGAAACCCTAGTTATGGACCCATTGCTTAGGAGGCGAGTTTGTTTGATCAACTCTTGAGAATCCTTGAGTATTTGAGAATCTTAGAAGAATGCCTTGAAGAAAATGGGAGGGCATATTTTGGGGTGCAACAGCTGCCCCTGTTCAATATTTTTTAACCTGAAGAGTTAGATTGGCATGTTTGACAACATGAAAATGTATAGTATATTTGGCTTGATTAACATAAATTATGTCTCTATTTTATTTTAATTATATTGCTTTATGTTGGTATTATGCTAGTATTTTAATGTGTTTCAGGAATTTAATATTTACAAAGCTTGCTTGAGAAAAGGAGTAAAAATGAGAAGAAATGAAGTAAAAATGCATATAATATAAAAGAAAAATCCCACGAAGAACCCAAGACCCACAAAGAAAGAAGCGCGCCCCATGTGTGCAAGGCGTGACGCTCGTTACACCCACTGTGACGTTCGGAAGAAGCAAAAAAAGGAAAAGGTGACGGTTGTCACCTACCCCTGACGGTCGGCATGCTTAATGCATGCGTGCTCCATGTCACATGCCTTACCCCTCGTCACAAGACTTTTTCAACCACGTAACTTCATTTGTAACAATTAAACCACTTCCTCCTACTTTTTCTCCACACACTAAGTTCTCTAAGACTAAACCAACTAACCACTTCATCCTATTTTTTCTCCAACGAAGTCTTCCTTAATACTCTCTCCATGATGCCACTACCCATATTTTCTCTCACCAAAACAAGTTATCAGAGGAGTATATATTGGAAAGCCATTACCGCAACAAAGCTGGCTCTCTCTCTTCGATTATTTCTAATTTCTATTGTTTTAGTTTTTAGGCAGAAATATTCACCATGTAAAAGTGGTAGTTTCTCACACCGGGGAACTACCACATCATTAGTTTTAGGTGTTGTTTTTCTTTTATTTCCATTTTATATCTGATTGTCAAGCGTGCCAGTATTTTCTGAATTCCAGTGTTAGCATTAATTTCAGTTTCCAGTATATTTACAAGTTTCATTTTATTGCTTTATTATTATTATCATTATCATTATCATTATTATTATTACTATCATTATCATTATTATTATTACTATTATTATTATTATTATCATTATCACTTTCATTATCATTATTATTATTACTATTATTATTATTATTATTATTATTATTATTATTATTATTATTATTATTATTATGTGTTTATTTAGATCAATCACCATGTCATTTCTTTTTGTAATAAGCATGTTTAATTCATTTTCACTTAAAAGCATGTCCGACTAAACATTCTTGAGTCCGGTGTATGAGGATCGTTGTTGTCAACGGACTCAGTAGAAAATAATAGGTGCAAATTTATGATTAGAATTATGTTTTGGTTTTAATTTCCAAGTCTAATTTAAATAGCCTTGTCGCGAGAGTGAAAGATTATTTAACATGATTTTTTCACGAGAGTGAGAAATTAATTAAGGTTAGAGCCGGCATTGCGAGAGCGTGGGGATCAAACCAGATAGTGGAAATTAGGCATTAAATCTAAATACAGCGAGAGCGCTTTAGATGCGTTTAGGATATTATTGGCTTTCAAAATATATTTCTTAGTTACTAGGCGAGCGAGAGCAAAATCTTGGGATTAGGAAGTATGGCTTTAGTTAAAACCGCGAGAGCGTGAGGCGGAGTCCTTAAGTCAGTATATTCTACGGAACTAAGTTATAGTTGTAACTAGTACCTATTTTCTATAAGTCCTTCAGGAACGCGGAAATCCTATTCAGATCTCTCTTTAGTATTACATTTTCTAAATTTATTTTTAGTTTTAGTTCTTAATTTTCCCTAAAAATCCAATTATTCATTAGCCTTAGCTTTACAAAGTAGGGATAGATTGCAATAAGTTGACATTGGTCTCTATGGTTCGACAATCTTTTATATTACTTCGATATTTCCATGCACTTGCGGACGCATCAAGTTTTTGGCGCCATTGCCGGAGACCAACAATCAATATTGTTATTCCATTGTTGCACCGTATAGACTAAGGCACTCTTGTCCCAATTACTATGTATCACCCAAATTTTTTCTACAACTCCCATTCCGAGTATTTCACGGAATCACAAGAACCCCATAAATCCAACCTCGAAATACTATTGGAGAATTACAATGCGTCACAAACTCATTCTCACCCGAATTACCTTTCCAACTACCAATCCCAACATTTTGAGGAATCACGAGAATATTATAATTCCAACCAAACTTATCCTTAACTAAATTTTCCCTACAATCTCTACACCCAATATTTCGAGGAGACGCAAGAATCCTATAAATCCGACCTTGAAATATTAATGGAAAATTTTAATGAAATATCTATAATGACAGAGCACTTTGTGGAAACAAAAAATGCGACTCTAACTCACTTTGAAGAATCAGAAGAATCGCATGATTTCAACTTCGAAACATCAATGGAGGATTCTGATGCGACGCTAATTCACTCTAGGTTAGAATCTATGATGGAGCACTTTGTAGAGATGCAAACTGTCCAGAACGAAGAGTTTAGCAAACAAAGTCTTCAAAACAGTGAAAACCTTAGGCAACTGACCACTGTGTTTGAGTCTCCCGCTACTCACAATATAGCCTTAGATACTCAAATCTCCCTGCTTAAACAAAACCCTCTAGGACCCTTACCTGAGGAGAAAATGGATGTTGTAACAACCAGTAGTGAAAAACAAATTGAAAATCCTAAGGAGAGTGATAATGAGGTTGAGGAGAGTGATGATGTGGTTGAGGAGAGTTCTGACAAGAAAAGAGTAAAGATTGAGAAAAATCCTCCAACACCATCTGAAAGGGAGGTTGTAGAAGAGGCAGATAAGGAAGCACATATTGTTATTCCTCGTCCCTATACCCCACCATTTCCTTTCTCAAAAAGTTTTATGGAAGCTCAGGTAGACTCCAAATCTAAAACATATATGGAGGTATTGGAAAATATCCACACCAATGCACCCTTGTTTGAAGTCTTGCATAAAAAGAGAAAATTAGAGGACCATGAAACTAGGGATATAATTACTGTTAAGAGGGTAAGGTTAAACTTTGAGGTGGTGGATGAAATTACTAAGCCCAAACTTGAAAATATGATACATAGGATAGATCCAGAACCACCACCACAAGTTCAAAAGAATGAACCACCCCATAGAAGAAAGAAAAGAAAATGTGAGGGATATGTGAGATGGCTTGATAAGTGGCCATGGAAAATGACAACTACTAAAAGTTCAACCGAGGAGTCATTCTCGAAGAACCACCACGAGTGCTTGCACTCTAGAGCCGTCGAGATATCGACGTTAAACAAAGCATTGTGTGGGAGGCAACCCACGAGCTTTTAACTTAATGTTTTGTTTTTATTGTCTGAATTTGTAGAAAATAAAGATATGGATTTCTCCTCACGTCTCGGCCATCTCTAGGCGGAAAATTTATAGATAATCATCTCAAAGATGAGCCGGTGCCCACTCATATTCCTATGAATGTCGCTGCTGGTGGTGACACTGTTGATGAGTACAATAGGAGAATGTACTTCCTTTGGATGCAGAGCAGATTTGGTCGTGATAGCCCATCAATAACATTCATACAGGTTCTGTCTTTCCTATTTCCACCTTTTATCAAAACATTGAGGATAATGTTTGGTTTAAGTGTGGGGAGGAACTCTACCGCTTTCTATTTATCTCTTTGTTAGTTCGATTGATCCTTTTCTAGTTTATTTCATGTTTTTAGAATTTTACTTGTTTTCGGTATTTGGCCGAGTCATAGCATATGTTGTCAAGTCTGTATGCCTATTTTCAATTGTTATCGAATTTCCCCGTATTTTTAAAATATTAGCCTCCAACAAAAATTTTCTTTTTGATTCATGGCACCATACTCTGAAAGTTTATAGGCTGTCTCGGCTTTGTTAGAGAGACTTGGGAAAGTTTCGATAAAATCGATACCATTATGACACCTAAACTCCTCATTATGTGATATCAATCTGGGTACCCATTATGTCAAGACCTTAGGCTCAAGTTTTCAAAGTAGCTCTTAAGTAGTTTATATTAGCAGTCAGCACCATCTTAAACATAAACTACGTAGGGAGTCGATAAATATAAGTGAATGATCCTGTTTTTAATAAATAAATGATTTAATTGAAAAATAACTTTCTAAGTTAGGTGACCCTCACCCGGTCATTAAGCCTAACAGTTGTTAAGCCTGTAAGGATTTAATAATAAGCATCCATTGCCGGTTGGTCCAGAGGTCACTGGTACTGGACTTGGTAGGGCGAGCTACGGTCCGATCCCCCACAACTGCAGTTGGGAAAAATGGGTTACACCGCTTAAATACCAGAACCCCATGCTAAAGAAAAGAAAAGGATCATAGTCGCTAACCGATTTCCCCTACTATGTGCATGTACAGATAACAGGCTTAATGTGATTACGCTTGAATAAATAGAGTGAAATAAAAACGAGAGATATAGGTTGAGTTATAATGGCATGATTCGAATTGGTTTGCATAAAGTGGGAGTCTTTGAACATTGTATCGTTACAGTATCCTTGGTATTGAATACTTAGTACCTATCAAACTAACATTAGCCTAGCAGCCACATATGATTAGAAGTCGTGTTGTGCCCTTGTTTGAAAGCTCTCTTATCATTTCTTTTACCGTGTTGGTCGATTTCTTGAGGACAAGCAGTGGTTTAAGTGTGGGGGTATTTGACAACATGAAAATGTATAGTATATTTGGCTTGATTAACATAAATTATGTCTCTATTTTATTTTAATTATATTGCTTTATGTTGGTATTATGCTAGTATTTTAATGTGTTTCAGGAATTTAATGTTTACAAATCTTGCTTGAGAAAAGAAGTAAAAATGAGAAGAAATGAAGTAAAAATGCATATAATATAAAAGAAAAGAAAAATCCCACGAAGAACCCAAGACCCACAAAGAAATAAGTGTGCCCCATGTGTGCAAGGCGTGACGCTCATCACACCCACCGTGACGATCGGCAGAAGCAAAAAAAGGAAAGGGTGACGGTCGTCACCTACCCCTGACGGTCGGCATGCTTAATGCATACGTGCCCCACGTCACATGTCTTGTCCCTCATCACAAGACTTTTTCAACCACGTAACTTCATTTGCAACAATTAAACCACTTCCTCCTACTTTTTCTCCACACACTAAGTCCTCTAAGACTGAAACCAACTAACCACTTTATCCTATTTTTTCTCCAACCAAGTCTTTCTTAATACTCTCTCCATGATGCCACTACCCCTATTTTCTCTCATCAAAACAAGTTATCAGAGGAGTATATATTGGAAATCAATTACCACAACAAAGCTGGCTCTCTCTCTTCGATTATTTCCAATTTCTATTGTTTTAGTTTTTAGGCAGAAATATTCACCATGTAAAAGTGGTAGTTTCTCACACCGGGGAACTACCACACCATTAGTTTTAGGTGCTATTTTTCTTTTATTTCCATTTTGTATCTGATTGTCAAGCGTGCCGGCATTTTCTGAATTCCAGTATTAGCATTAATTTTAGTTTCCAGTATATTTACAAGTTTCATTTTATTGCTTTATTATTATTATTATTATCATTATCATTATCATTATTATTATTGCTATCATTATCATTATTATTATTACTATTATTATTATCATTATCACTTTCATTATCATTATTATTATTACTATTATTATTATTATTATTATTATTATTATTATTATTACTATTATTATTATTATTATTATTATTATTATTATTATTATTATTATTATTATTATTATTATTATTATGTGTTTGTTTAGATTAATCACCATGTCATTTATTTTTGCAATAAGCATGTTTAATTCATTTTCACTTAGAAGCATGTCCGACTAAACATTCTTGAGTCCGGTGTATGAGGACTGTTGTTGCCAACGGACTCAATAGAAATTAATAGGTGTAAATTTATGATTAGAATTCTGCTTTAGTTTTAATTTCCAAGTCTAATTTAAATAGCCTTGTCACGAGAATGAAAGATTATTTAACACGATTTTGTCACGAGAGTGAGAAATTAATTAAGGTTAGAGCCGGCATTGCAAGAGCGTGAGGATCGAACCAGATAGTGGAAATTAAGCAACAAATCTAAATACAACGAGAGCGCTTTAGATGCCTTTAGGATATTATTGGCTTTCAAAATATATTTCTTAGTTACCAGGCGAGCGAGAGCAAAATCTTGGGATTAGGAAGTATGGCTTTAGTTAAAACCGCGAGAGCGTGAGGCGGAGTCCTTAAGTCAGTATATTCTACAAAAATAAGTTATAGTTGTAATTAGTACTTATTTTCTATAAGTCCTTCAGGAACGTGGAAACCATATTCCGATCTCTCTTTATTATTACATTTTAGAAAGTCATTTTTAGTTTTAGTTCTTAATTTCCCCCAAAAATCCAATTATTCATTAGCCTTAGCTTTACAAAGTAGCGATAGATTACAGTAGGTTGACATTGGTCTTTGTGGTTCGACAATCTTTTATATTACTTCGATATTTTCGTGCACTTGCGGATGCATCAATGTTCGCCATTCATGACTCGAAGGTAGAAGATGATTGAACACTTAAGTGCCCAGAAATTTGCACTCGCATGTGCACGAAGTAAGTCTGTTGGTTGATGTAATACCTGGAAAGGCTTAAAGATGCCATTTTGAGAAGTAATGATGAGTCATCAGAGATGGGCTTATATATGCCATCTAAAGTAACTGTTGATAGAGATTAGACTAAGTCTACTCTCAGCTTTAACTGGAAAAGTATCAGAATAAGTCTACGCTTGATTTAATTTGAGCCAGAAGATGTCTACGCCTATCTTTAATTGGAAGAAGTATCAAAATAAATCTATGGTTGATTTAATATGAGCCAGAAAATGTCTACTGGAAGAAGTATCAGAATAAACCTACGCTTGATTTAATCTGAGCCAGAAGATGTTTGCGTCTGTCTTTAATTGGAAGAAGTATCAAAATAAATCTATGGTTGATTTAATTTGAGCCAGAAAATGTCTACTAGAAGAAGTATCAGAATAAATCTACGCTTGATTTAATCTGATCCAGAAGATGTCTGCGTCTGTCTTTAACTGGGAGAAGTATGAGAATAAATCTATGGTTAATTTAATCTGAGCCAGAAAATGTCTATTAGAAGAAGTATCATAATAAATCTACGCTTGATTTAATCAGATCCAGAAGATTTCTGCGTCTGTCTTTAACTGGGAGAAATATCAGAATAAATCTATGGTTGATTTAATCTGATCCAGAAAAAGTCTACTGGAAGAAGTATCAAAATAAATCTACGCTTGATTTAATCTGAGCCAGAAGATGTCTGTGTCTGTCTTTAACTGGGAGAAGTATCATAATAAATCTATGGTTGATTTAATCTGAGCCAGAAAAAGTCTATTGGAAGAAGTATCAAAATTAATCTATGGTCGATTTAATCTGAGCCAAAAGATGTCTGCGCCTGCCTTTAACTGGAAGAATTATCAGAATAAATCTACGCTTGATTTAATCTGAGCCAGAAAATTTCTATTGGAAGAAGTATCAGAATAAATCTATGGTCGATTTAATCTGAGCTAGAAGATGTCTTATTTAGGAATGACCCTCTGAGGGAATTTCTTAAATAGCCCTTTGTCAGATGTAGCCTTTGAGAAGAATGTCGGGTCATATAAGTAGTTGATGATGTTTGTCTTTTCATTGATCTTTCCTGAAAAGGTAAAGAGTTAGTTATATGCAATGTCATGATGTATGAAATGCATTGCGTAATGATGTTCTCAAAATAAATGAGACAACGCTATATGTGTTTCATATGCATATGCTATGATATGGGTAAATGATGTATGAATGTGAAATGTTGTTGAAGTGTATTTGTAGTTTCGTATGACATCTTGCTTGAGAGAATGAATCTCTGACTGGTGTTGGGGATAAAGAACATGTGTAATCTTTAACCTTGTCTAGAATGCTTCCGCTGGGGACTCCTGCTTGCTGTTTGAGTAAACTCCGCCAGGGGATGCTGACTTCTGTTTGGGGAGAAGAGTTTAGGAACATTAGTCGTTCATCGCTCTATTGTAGAGTTTAATTCTTATATACCCTGACTGGGGATAAAAGAGATGGATAACCTTCTGACTCGTATGGGGAATTTAATTCTTATATACCCTGATTGAGGATAAAAGAGATGGATAACCTTCTGACTCATCTGGGGAGGATAAAGTTGACTAATATCTGGTCTGGTTCCAGGTTTCGTAGCAACTCTCTGGGGATAGTGGCGATTTCACTAGGGAGAGGAATTTTTCCGGTGATTTGTATCCATCTGAGGAATAGACTCAAGCTGGGGTGACTGTAATCTGTTGGGGAAATAAACCATGTTGGGGAAATAAACCCTTTTGATGAAGAAATACTCTGCTGAGGAAACAAGCTTTGCTTGAGGGAAGAAATCTGCAAGTTTTTTTTTTCCAGTTTTGGAGGAATAAACTCAGCTGAGGAAGTGAACTTCCATGTACTGATTATAACTCCGTAGGTTAGTGATATTGTAGAAAGGAGATCATATTCTTTTATCCGCTGGGAAATCTATCGGGGAAATTGCGGGGAATGTATCTTAATTGAAGATGATTTTGTGAAGATTACTCTGTGGGGATAATGTCATAAAAGTGGTTCTGTGGGGATTTGTGGACAACTCGAATATGATCCCAACTCCTAGAGTCTTGAGTAAATGCTTATTCCTGTTCTTATGCATATATTTTTTAACAGTTAATCATGTTCATATGCACATGTTCATTCAATTTTAGTCATTGGACGTTTTTGCAAACAAAACAGAAAAATTAAAAACAAAAAGTTTGAATTTTAGGGTGTATTTGTATTGATAGTTTACCTATAAATAGGCGATTTTGTACAAAGAGACATAAATCCTAGTAAGAGGAAATTGTCATGAAATGAAAAAGAGTACAAAGTGAAAACAAAACATATAGGTATATAGAAATGATCTCGTTGGGTTTCAAATCTGTTATTGCCCCTATGTCTTTGAATATCTCATCCCTTGCTGTCGGAAGAAGTTGATTAAACTGATCTGTACCATTTGAATTTTTGACTTTGGTAATAAAGCTTGCGGTAAATGATCCAATGGGACATAGTCGTACGCTTTTTATCCCTAACTTTTTTCTGGACCGCCCTTTTGGGTTTTCAGTCCACCAGGATACCTCTCTTGCCCAAGCCGCCTTTTCAGGTTTTCGACTTACCAGGTGCACAATCTTTTATATATATATCCCTATTTTTTGCCCGAACCCTTTTGGTTTGCCGGGATGCCCTTATATTTTCCTAGGCCATTCAACCTAGCGGGTCGTTTTCATGCATAATATCTTTTAACTATGTCCACATTCACAGGGTGCGGGAAATCTTCACCGTCCATGGTGGTTAGTATCATAAAACTGCCCGAAAATACCTTCTTGACAACAAATGTCCCTTCGGAGGTGGGACTCTATTTTCCCCTGGGATCACCTTGTAGTAGAATGATGCGCTTTATTACCAAGTCACCAGCCTGATATACCTGATGCTTGATTTTCTTATTGAATGCCTTGATCATAAGCTTCTGATACATCTGACCGTGAAAAACAGCCACAAGCCTCTTTTCGTCAATCAGATTCAACTGGTCTAGCCTGGTCTAAATCCACTCATCTTCGTCTAAGTTTGCATCTTTCATAATTCTCAGAAAAGGAATCTGAACTTCGACAGGAAGGACAACTTCCATGCCATAGACTAGAGAGAATGGGGTTGCCCCAATTGATGTTCGCGCTGAAGTGCGATAGCCATGAAGAGAAAATGGTAACATCTTGTGCCAGTCTTTATAAGTCACAATCGTCTTCTGTATGATATTTTTAATATTCTTGTTGGCAGCTTCCACTGCTCCATTCATTTTTGGTCAATACAGAGAAGAGTTATGGTGCTTGATCTTGAACTGCATGCAGAGTTTAGTGATCATAGTGTTGTTGAGGTTGGTACCATTGTCTATGATGATTCTCTCAGGAATTCCATACTGGAAGATAAGATTATGTTTTATGAACTAAGCGACCATATTCTTAGTAACAGAGCCGAACAAGGCTGCTTCAAACCATTTTATAAAGTAGTCAATGGCGACGAGAATGAAACGATGTCCATTAGAAGAAGTAGGCTTGATTTCTCCGATCATATCAATGCCCCACATTGCAAATGGCCAAGGAGAAGTGATGAAATCCAAAGGTACTGGTGGCACATGAACTTTATCAGCATGGATCTGGAACTTATGATAAGTTTTCGAGTGGTGGTGACAGTCGGTTTCCATAGTCGACCAATATTAACCCGCTCTCAGAATCTTCTTAGCCATAGTATTCCCACTGGAGTGAGTAATAAAGACGCCTTCATGTATATCCTCCATAATCTTCTCTGCTTCCTTCTTGTCTACACAGTGAAACAAAGTTGAATTATGATTACGCTTGTACAAAATTCCATTGCTCAATAAGAACATAGCCGAGAACCTCCGTAGGAATTTCTTGTCATTGATCGATGCCCCATTCAGGGTATTCTTGAGCTTTAAGATACCTTTTCACTTCATCAAACCAAGGTTTTTCTTCTACTCCATCGGTATCAATTTTGTAGCAATGTTCCAGTTCGTTGAATCTTTCAATGGTAATTCTGGGAGCTTCATTGTTCTCTGACCTTGAACATGGATGAAATGGTTGCTAACGCATCCGCCAATTGATTCTCTTCTCTTGGGATATACTCAAAAGTAATCTCTTCGAAGTACGAAATCAAGGTTATCATATGTTCTCGTTAAGGGATAAGATTCAGATGCTTCATATCCCATTCTCCCGTGACTTGACTGATTAACAAGGCTGAATCCCCATGTACGCCCATGAATTTTATTCTCAGGTCAATAGCAGCTTTAATACCCATGATGAACGCTTCATATTCAGCCATATTATTGGTGCAGTCAAAGCAAAGTTTGGCAGTGAAGGGCGTATGACAACCTTGGGGAGAGATAATTACAACGCCGATCCCATTGCCAAGTGCGTTAGAAGCTCCATCAAAAACCATAGTCCATCGGGATCCTAACTTAGGTCTTTCATATGGTCCAGGTTCTTCATAATCTGTAATTAGCATGATGTTCTCATCCGGGAATTCTAAGTTCATAGATTGGTAGTCATCTATAGCTTGGTGCGCCAAATGATCTGCCAGTACACTTACTTTGATTGCTTTTTGAGTGGTGTACTGAATGTCGTATTCTGTTAAGACCATTTTCCATCGGGCTATTCTTCTAGAGAGAGCAGGATTATCGAATATGTGCTTGAGGAGATCCATTTTAGAGATCAATAGAGTAGTATGAGTTAACATATACTATCTTAGTCGGCGAGCAGCCCATGCCAAAGCGTAGCAAGTTTTCTCGAGCAGTGAATATCTTGTTTCACAGTTGGTAAACTTTTTGCTAAGGTAGTATATTGCATGCTCTTTTTGACCAGACTCATCATGCTGCCCCATTACACACCCCATTGAATTCTCTAGCACTGTTAGGTATATGATTAAAGGTCTTCCTTCAAATGGTGGCATTAGAATCAGAGTTTATTGTAAGTACTCCTTGATTTTACCAAAAGCTATTTGACGGTCGTTGTTCCATTTTACTACTTGATCTTTCTTCAGCAACTTAAAGATTGGCTCACAGGTAGCAGTCAAATGAGAAATGAATAGGGCAATGTAGTTTAGTCGTCCTAAAAAACCTCTGGCCTCCTTCTCACTACGGGGAGCTGGAATTTCTTGAATACCTTTGAATTTTGTATTATCAACTTCAATACCTTTAGTGCTGACAATGAAACTTGGGAGTTTCCCAGACCTCACCCCAAAAGTGAATTTGTTCAGGTTTAACCTCAGTTTATACTTCTTCAGCCTTTCAAATAACTTATGCAGATGATCAAGATGTTCTTCTTCAGTCTGTGACCTTGCTATCATGTCGTCAACATAGACCTCTATCTCGTGATGAATCATGTCATGAAATAAAGCTACCATGGCACGTTGATAAGTTGCCCCAACATTCTTCAACCCAAAAGGCATGGCCTTGTAACAAAAAGTGCCCCATTGTGTGACAAAGGTAGTTTTCTCCATGTTTTCAGGTGCCATCTTGATCTGATTATAACCCGAGAAACCATCCATGAAAGAGAATACGTTATGCTGAGCAGTGTTGTCAACCAAAACATCAATACGTGGAAGTAGGAAGTCATCTTTGGGGCTCGCCATGTTCAGATCCCTGTAATCTACACACATACGTACCTTTCCATCCTTCTTTGGTACCAGAACAACATTAGCAACCCATTAAGGATATGACGTCACTGCTAATAAACATGCGTTGAATTGTTTCATAACCTCGACCTTGATCTTCTCTGATATCTCGGGACGCATGCGACAAACCTTCTGCTTAATCGGAGAACAAACCTCTTTCATTGGAAAACAGTGAACCACAATATCAATATCAAGCCCTGGCATGTCCTCTTATGACTAAGCGAACACCTCAACATAGTCGTGCAACATTTGAATCAATCTGTTCTTGACACTGTCCTCTAAGTTGGCGCCTATCTTGGCCTCTTTTCTGTATGTCTTAGAACCCAAGTTTACCACTTCGATCGAATCTTCATATGGTTGGATAGCCTTTTTTTCTTGTATTAAGAGTCTGGCAAGTTCTCCAGGTATTTCACAATCTTTCTAACCTTCATCTTCAGATTGATAGATTGGATTTTTAAAGTCATAAGCGGCAATAGCAGAATTGTTATCAACGAGATTCCGAGTGGATGGGGATCTGCAATGTAGTATGTGGGTGTGTGTAAGAACACATAGCTATTTGAAAATGCAATAAAGTAAAAGAGAGACAAAGAGCACAAAATTTGAAGGCAAAACGTTTAATGTTTTTCATTAAATGAAAATATGACATATGAAATGACAACCCTTAACAAATGAACCATTGTGCCCCGGGCAAGACTCAAGGTTTGAAGTTATTGTTTTAAAATAAATTACATAACCAAAATTCTTAAAGCAATAAAACAAAAATAGTTATTACTCCTGACTAAAGGAGATAAAGATAATGTCTTCTGCTTTCCACTTGTTGAGTCTGTTGCCCTTAGTAGGAAAGATCCAGTTGTCGAAGTCACAATCATTATCAACGTCTTTTATAGCATTGACTCCATTGTTACTGATACAGACCAGAGGTCTTCCAGCTCGAGCGCAATGAACATCCTTTTGACCCTCTGCAGTAACGCCCAAACCAAAGTTGTCAGATTTATAGGGGATATCAGGAATCTGGTCCCAAATTATGCAACCACCTTCTTCTATAGTAGCTTTGGCATCTTTCAAAGAAGACATCTTGTGTGGAACCCTGGTAGACTTTGGAATGGCAGAAACATCTTCAACAACAGTAGAGGAAATCACTTCAAAAGCTTGGCAGGGAGTCTCGATGAATTCCCCGTCCATCTCCATGTATCAGAATGAATTCATATGGCTGACCATGTAATCTTCTTGTCCGCAGACAGTAACAATCTTCCCTTTCACGGGATACTTTAATTTCAAGTGTAAGGTGGAGGTAACAACGCCTTCCCCATGGATCCAGGGGCATCCCAATAAACAAGAATAAGCTGGCCGAATATCCATTACATAGAAGGTGGATTCAAAGATCTGTGAACCCATTTTGATCGGGAGGTCCATTTCTCCATGCACCATTCTTTTAGACCCGTCAAAGACTCAAACTATAATGTCACTAGGTTTCAGCACAACCCATTTCACAATCTAGTCTGTCAAGAGCGCCATTTGGCAGAACATTCAGAGAAGAGCCAGTATAAACTAACACATGAGCCAGTGTAGTGCCCCTACATTCGATGGACACATACATGACCCTATTATGATTTCTCCCCTCCGGAGTTAGGTCAGCATCGAAGAAACCTAATCCATTGTCATTCATTAAGCTAACAACATAACTTCCAAATTGATCGGTAAAAATCTCTTATGGTACATGATCAGTCTTCAAAAACTTCATTAAAGCTTGTGTATGAGCTTCAAAACATAGTAGCAGGGATAACATATAGATCTTAGATGGGGTCTGCCCTAGCTGTTCAACAATTTTGTAGTTTCTTCTACGAATGACCTTCAAAACCTATTCCATTTCTTGTCCAGAGGTGTCCTTTGTTGTAGCTTCTTTTGGTGCCTCCTTTCGAGTAGACTCTATCATTGGCTCTTTACCCCGAGCCTCGTCAGTTGTCTTGGTAACTGTGACTTGAATAGGTGGGGAGATTTCCGGGGAGAAAATACTCCCGCTTCTAGTAATTTTGTTGGTCCCTACAATATTTTCAATGTTGGGATCGACCTCTTCATCATCTTCGTCAGACAACTCTTGTTTAATGCCATGGTAATATACGTCATACTCATAATTCCATGGAATAGATTTCTTCGAGAAACATGGGATTGGCCCATATTTTGTAATGATTAAAGGAGAAGATTTTGGATTGGAAGTAATCCTTACAGGACCTTTGGAAGTGATCCTGAAAGAAGTACCAGTTATGACAGACAAATCCTGACACGAATTCTCAGCATGCAGGACTTTCTCAAACAAAATTATATGTTCATCCATCAGGCGTTAAATGCCTTCCTTCAGTAACCCGCATCCATTGGGTTGAACTGCACATCAATAATTTTTTTTAACACAACTCGGAAATAAACCGACTTGTATCAAATTCTTCTTGACTGTTGAGAGAGGAGTAACCACATCACTTACGAAGGTAACATACAAAACATCTTCAATAGAACTTATGCCTTTGTCATGCTTTGACATAGGAGAAGTAATCACGTTCGGAGTCTCTGGAGGGTCGAACTCAATTTCCTTGTTATTAATCATCTCTTGAATTTTGTTTTTTAGGGCCCATCAATTATTGGTGTCGTTCCCAGGACTATTCAAATGATATGCACATCTTGTATTTGGGTTGTACTTCAGAGAGGATGTGTTGGGATTAGGAGGAGGATCCCGGAGTGTTATGAGGTCAACCTTTAAAAAATGTTGCAATGCTTGAGCCAATGGCATACTAATCCTGGTGAACTGCCTCCTCGAAGAGTCTGACCTACACTGGTTGCCCTGTTGCGATTGTTGAACAGGTGTTTGATTAGAGATTAATACCGCCCCCACAGACTGATGGCAATCATTTCCACTATGGCTTTTATGGACATAGACAACATTGGTTTCTTTTTTACCAACTAAGGGCTTCTTCACAACAATAGAAGATGTAGCCATCAAAATCTTCCCGCTCTTGATACCACTTTCAACTTGTTCGCCAGACAGAATCAACTCATTAAACCTTGATGAAGAACTCCCAATCAGAAAATTAAAGAATGGAACCGTCAGAGTTCCCATGAACATATCCACCAATTCCTGGTCAGTCAAAGGAGGTTGCACCCTTCCAGCTAGATCCCTCCATTTTTGGGCATACTCCTTGAACCCTTCATTTGAGCCCATGGACATGTTTTGCAATTATACATGAGTCTGTGCAAGGTCAGCATTGTATTGATACTGCTTGTAGAAAGCAGCAGCCAAGTCTTCCCATGTGTGAATATTGGTTCCCTCCAGCTGATAGAACCATTCTAGTTGAGTATCAGACAAACTTTCTTGAAATAAACCGACCCACAATTTCTGGTCAGCAGTATGAGGTTGGATTTTTCGAACATACGACCTCAGATGAAGTTTGGGATAAGAGACCTTATCATATTTAGAAAAGATAGGGACCTTGAATTTGTGAGGGATGACCACCCCCAGGATCAGACCTAGCTCTCCAAAATCCAATCCAGGCACTTTCTGGATTTCCACAGCTTTGAGTTGGTCTTCTAACTGCTTGTATTTTTCATCTGCAGGAGGATACTGTTCCTCAGAGTAGTCTTCATCCTTAAAAACCTGATTATTTCTATCTTCACTCCTGAAACTTATGCCATCCTCCTCTTGGTTTTCGTCTTCCTCAGAGGAAACATCTTGAACTGGTTGAGCAGGACCTTTGAATCTTCTCCCCATGTTGAGGATAATAACCCGCTTCTTAGTCTTCTTTTTCGTGGTGAGGAGCGCCATCATCTCTTGTTTCCCTTTGGCCAGATTCAGGAGAGTCTCTTGAAATTGTGCAAGCTGAGTTTAGAGATCCTTGATAGTTTATTCAAGATCCATCTTATACTGAAATAAATAGTAAATAGATGAGGAAAACTGTATCGGAAAACCTGCTTATGAAATGATGCATGATATGTGGATGCAACATTTTGAAGGACCTTAGGAGATTTAAGTTTGTTAGCCAAAAGGAAAACAAAGATTTCATTAATAAGTTCAAAGTTACAACTGCCTTCTTAGGCTTACAATGAAGAGCAAAAAGGCCTCAAGGAGACAACAATATAAACTCCTAAAACCTAAGACTCAAGTCTCCCATAGACGCTTCCTCTTCGTGTCGATGTATGCATTAAGATCCACTCTTCATGAAGTTGCTTTGTGAGCTCTAACACTTTCTTTTCACTTGCATAAAATTGAGCTTCAAAAGTGTCCCGTTCTTCCTTGAGTTGAATCCAGGACTTCTATAATTCTTCGAGGCTAGTGAGCATGTCTGGATGGAGGATGGTATAAGGAATATCCCCCTCAACAATAGGCTCCACAATCACTGGTAAGACAATGGGATATGGCATCATGAGATTTTAAGCGCGAGCTCGTACCCATTTGAGATAGGGCTCCAAATGGATAGAATACTTTTTTCCTAAAGTCTTGCTATCAATCTTGTTTACCATGCCCTAAACACGTATAAACCTTTGATGATAACCTCGAGGATCATTCTCATAGTCGAACACAATACTCTGGATAAGTGCATCATGAGGACCATCTCTTTGAGCATAACCAAATTGTCGTAGAGCCAGAGAAGAGTTGTAAGTAATACCTCCCATAATGCCAAGGCGTGGAACATTAGGGAATTCCCCGCAATGGTCAATTATAGTAACATCTTCCAAATATCGGGAACACCAATAGATATCTGTATGAGAGAGCGACATCATCCTTTGAGACCACCTCAAACCTTGTTCATTCTTCAATACTGATCGGGGAATGTGAGAAATAAACCACCTTGATAGCAGAGGTATGAAACACATAAGAGTCCCTCGCTTCATCATATTACAAGTGTTAATAGAATGCAAAATGTCTCCGAGCAAAGTAGGCACAAGGTTACGAGTGAGTAAAATTTGACAACATTCACATCTATGTGTTGGTTTGGATTAGGGAATAGCACCAAACCATAGATCAACAAAGCCAAGGTTTCTCCGAAAGCTTGAAAAATCATAGCATCTAAAAACAGTCGAGCCTTCTCTAATAGAAATTTAGCTAGAAAACCCTTGACTCCACTCCTTGTTTCCCAATTTCATACAATGTCAGACCGCTTCAGATGTAAGGCTGCTGCAATTTCTTCAGGTTGTGGATCTTTCTCTAAACCAGTGAAATGTATTTGATTGAGAACGTGTACTCCTAGTAATTGAGAAAACTCATCCATTGTGGGTACCAACTGATAATTGGGAAAGGTGAAGCAGTGATGCGCGAGGTCAAAGAACTAGAATAGAACACTCATCATGTCTTCTTCAAAACCCGAGGTAACCAAAACGAGTAGTCGGCCATGCCTTTTGATGAACGGAGAACTTTCGGGAACCCTTGGACTAACTCCTCAAGTTGAGAAGGTATCCTCACAAAACTGATCTGAATAGTGTTTTTGCAAGCGGAGGCCATAACCTACAAAACAGAACAAAGATAAATCCCTAAGTCCTTGAAATGGTTAGTGAAAATGGCACGTGTAATGATGTCATGATGTAATGTTCGAACAATTAATCATACACAAACAAAACACACAAGGCCTTAGGTTTAAGCTTGCATGGAGTTTGTTGGTAAGTACTCTCTTGAAGTTTTAGTTGGCTCAACCTATCCCAAAAGAAGTAATCAGGTTCTAGGAGCCTCAATATCACTGATCTTTCTCTCAGGTATTGTTTCAGCACAAGCATCTGAATTGAAACCGAAATATCCCAAGAGTCCAATCTCAATGAGTGTAGTATCGAGTATTAACCAACTTCAGTATGCACCAAAGCCGATTATCTCACTACTTTCTAATGGCTAAGTTTTAGTCAACTATGGTTCTATGGTCAGTTAGTGCTTATGACACCATGTGGAAGCCCAACATTCTCCTTAACGTACTCAAGGGACATAGACACCAACCAATGTGTCCCACTAACATATCCATCATTTCAACCATATCGTTCTACGCCGTACAGTCTTCACGATCTATTGCTACTTGCCTAAAATGCCCCCAGATCCGGGTATAGGATCTATACAAGAAATAAACCCAAGCATATCCCAAAGTATAAAGCATACAAGGCAAACAAATAAAGCAATAATGGTGATCTAGCTCTTAATGTAAACCCACTTTTAGTTCAATTATCCCCAGCAGAGTCGCTAGTTATGTAATACGGTGGGAGAACTTACTTTTGGGTTTGCGTTTTATTGCAAATATTGTGGATAGCAAGAGTCGCCACCGACTTTTCTTTTATCCAAATAAAGGAAAGAGTGAAAAGAACAGGAAAGACCTTTGAGAATTTTCTTGAGTTCGGGGGGTAGGTTATGAAAAGGGAAGGTGTTAACACCCTTTTCATCCGTAGTTATCTACGGGCTCTTAATTGCTAGCTCACATTTGAAATTCTTTGTGTTTGTGTATGTTTGAAAATATTTTGAAAATGCCTAAGTGCGACAATTTTGTAATGATTCTTGTATCGTTGAGAATGTATACAAAATGTTTGTTTTGAAAATATTTGTGAAATAAAATGTTATTTTGGAAAGTGTTTTGAAAATGCCAATGTAAGGAAGTTTTCTTTATAATAACCCTTGTATCAGCCCTCAAGAGTGTTTATAAAGTGTTTTGAAAGTAGTTGTTTTTTGAAAGTGTGAAGCGTGGAAATCGTTTTAGTTTGTGAGCACGCGATTACGAGCGATCTACCTACTCAAAAAGTATTTGTTCTTTTCCTCTTCCTTTAGATAGTGCTATCATACCATTAGCTAGTAGGAAGCTCTATCATTGGATGTGAGGGACGGGCGTGGGTCATTGTACAGTCATAGAAGGCAACTTGTAGGAAGCTTTAGCAATTGTCGTAAGGGACTAAGATCATTTACCGAAGGCAGCATCGAAGGGTCATTGAGGGACTATGATCTTTTTAACTGAGGGTCTTTGGTAAAGCATCTCACGTTCGAGGGACATGACTGTTTATATCTGAGGCAACAAGTGAGGTTACCCTAGAGGTGCGCGTGTGCGAAGTGTTTTGATTTCAATTATTTTTGTCTTGAGATTAGGTTATCTAACAGTTGGTTTTAATCTTGCCATACAAACCCTAATTACCAACAGTAATAAGGAAAGCAGTAAATTGCGGAAATTATATGTTCTACGCTATTACAAGGCCTCAGGAATGGGGGTACAAATTTGTGAATGGGGATGAAAAAAGCAGTAAACCCTAATTTATTCATTACAAGCTTTGAGAAATTACATAATTGGGAAATAAAGTATGCGAAGATTTGTAAAAATAAAGAAAAGAGAAAAGGATTTGTTTTGTGATTTTTTGATGGAAAAAGTTTGATGATTAGCCTAATTATTTGATTAATTTTCATTAACAAAAGTTTAGTAAACCTAAAGAAACTAAGCAAAATTTAATAAATGAAAAATAAGGTCAATTAATTTTAATTGATTAAATTAAGAAAGTTAACTTTGTTACCTTAATTAAATAAAAAACCTAAGTCTAAATTAATTTGAATTTTTAAAAAAAAGAAATTAATTGTTAGAAAGTATTTTTGATATTTTATTTAGAAAAATAATTGAGGTATAAAACCTAGTTCTAATAAAATAAAATCAAAGTGATTAAAATAAATTAATTTTTATTTGTCAAAAATTAAATTAATTAATTAAAAACCTAAATCTAATTTTTTATCATTTTTTTATGATTTTCTGATTTAAATAAAAAAATTACTAAAAGAAAATAAATAATTTAAAACAAAAAGAAATTTAAATGTGCCTGACGCTATAAAAGAAAAATGGGGGGTGTTAGAAAGCAAAACTGAAAGGCCCAAATCATGGAGGTCCAAACGCCGGTTTGAGATTCTATGTGGGCAACTCAATGGGGGTGCATAATGGTAATGCGTCTTGGGGCGTTGGATTTGGCCCTTTTGAAATCTGAATGTCAAGGTGTGAGGTGCATCATGCGCACCATTGACTTGTTTGTATTGAATCTGCAAGAAACAAATATGTGGAAAATAAAAGGGTACCGCTGGGGCTCGAACCCGGGTCCCTATGTTCATGGCGCGCTCATTTTACCACTGGGGTGGTTGTTTCATCCGGTTATGAAACGCCCCCAATAAATATATCATAAACTTGTTTCAAGAAATATAATTCTCACTTCTTCTTCTTCCTCGCGCCAGACAACAACAACCATATTTTTTGAATTTGGAGAATAATCATTTCTCAACCAAATTGAAAGATGTAAACATTAAACTTGCTTGAATTTTAACCAGAATCCAACCATACAAATTTCAAAAGCTATAGATCAATGGTTATGACGAATTTTGTTTGGTACCAAACTGAAACCTAATATTTCAGAAAATTCAATTCCAAAATTCTCATCACACAGTCAACATAAATGAAAACTAAGGACATGGTTAGTTTCAGGGCCATCGTATCTACATTTTATCTTTAGAAAGTAAATGCAAATGATGCTTGTACAGAGATTTCAAAGTTTGGAAAACTCACCTCTTGATGCAAAATTTCAATGCCCTCTGCACGACTTCCAGAGGCGAAATGATGATTTGGTGAGCTTGCTTGGAGCCTGAGGAAGCTGTTTGGATTCTCACTCGGTGCTGAGAACCTATGGATACCTATGACCAAGTCAACTTGCAAATATGCAAAAGTGAAAATGGTGGACGATCAAGATGATGTTAAAGTGATGATACAGGTCCTTAAATCACTTATATATGATATATATGAAGTGTTTGGATGATTTTTCTGGACAAAAGTTGCAAGAGTGATGAGTTTCGAAGTTAAGGTTTCAAAGGCTTAAAAATGGAGGTTTTTGGCCAATTCTGATTTGAGAGAGTTCTAGAGGGTTTTAGGGCTTGCAAAATCATGTTTTGGCTTTCTAATGACTTATTTATTTATAGAGAGAAGGTTTGAGGGCAAGGGATGATCATATTTGCAACTTATGGAGTTATGGCTTGGTTGGATTATAAGTGAAGGTACATGGCCATTCCGTAGTTCCAATGTGAGCATGGCCTGATTTTAGGGGTGCTATGCAGGTTGTAGATGGTTGCTTCTTGCTTTGACATTGTGTGTATGCAGAAGAAACAATTGAGAGGCTTAAGGAGAGTGGACTTTGCAAGAAGCATGCTTTTCCAAAATGGAAGTGTTAACTTTGTGCCATTAATGGAAAATTATTTTGGATAATGCCTCAAACACTTGGGTAATGGTTCAATCAATTGTGTAAACACTCAATTATGGGGATATTTGCAAGTTACTAGACCTAAAAAGTGAGATCTCTAAGCTTGGCATGATAATTGGTTATGAACTTGTCACAAAAATGACCTATAATGCAACCTTAGATACCCAACTTCATCTCTTCGAAACTTCTAGCTCAAGTATGATAAATTTGTGTTCTTGGACATTTTAGAAAGCTTGAAACATTGTCTACAACTTTCATGTTGACCACTTTGGCTAAATAAAATGAGAACTTGGTGGAAATTGGCCAAGAAATTAGGATAAAAAACTGATCAAAACTTATTTGAAATAATTTCTAAGTGTTGGATAAAAAACATCATAACTTCATGGGCTTATATCTCTTGAATTAATAACTTTTTGAGGATTATCCCTTATTGGCAAAGTTGTAGAATTCATCTATCCCCACAACTTTCATGTTGAAAGTTTCCCTTGAATCAACTTGTATCTTGAGGAAACTTGCTTGTGAAGTTAGGGATTTTTAGGTACAAAACACTAGAATTTTTTCTAAGTGTTTGAAAATATTGACTTTGACTTTTGTTGACTTTCTTGATTCTTGATGATAAAGTTTGATAGTTTTGAATATTTTTATGATTCTTGATTTTTGAATTCCAATGTTGACCAAAAAGTCAAAGTTTGACTTTTGTGTGACTGTTGACTTTTCATCAATTGATTCAATTCTTCAACTATCAATCACTTGTATCTTTGGAAATGTCTTGATACATGTAATTATGTCAAGATGTGGTATTTGAGTCCTTAATATCATACTTCAAGCCATTAGGTCATGCACTAGGCCAAAATTCAATTATCAGTCATTCTCAGTCAAAACCCTAATTTGGCAATTTTTGACCTTTGATGATTTGAGGGCTTCCCTTGAGAGCTCATGCTGAATCAAATGACGAATATCACTTCAAAATATTGATGTTGACAAAAAATATTGAAGTTTGACTGTATGTTGACCATAATTGACTTTTTACCTAATATAGTTGATTTTCAATCATCTGAGCCATTGACTTAGCAAACATGTGAGGCAAGACTTGAAACTTGACATAAGGATTATTAAGGACCTATGATGAACCATGAAAGTAATTTGAGACCCTTTCAACCCATTCTTCTTTGTACAATATGAAACCCTAGTTGTGGACCCATTGCTTAGGAGGTGGGTTTATCTGATCAACTCTTGAGAATCCTTGAGTATTTGAGAATATTAGAAGAATGCCTTGAAGAAAATGGGAGGGAAAATTTTGGGGTACAACAATTATCATTTTCACTCTTGACTTTGACAATCACACTCATCTTTTCCTCTTGAATTCTTTGACACGGACTTTTGAAGACGTCAAAAGTATCTGATTTTTCTGTAAGAAAATTCATCAAAGTATATCCAGAAAAGTCATCTACAACCACAAAGACATGCCTTTTTCCTCCTAGGTTGTCTATCTTTAACGATCCCATTACATCCATATGAAGAAGTTCCAAAACTTTGGAAGTATTCTTATGTTGCAACATTGGGCGTGACATCATGATTTGCTTTTTACTTTCACACTTATCACATACTTCTCATTCTTAAATCTTGAGCTTTGGCATATCTCTAATGGCTCCTTCAAACATGACTTCCTTCATTCTTTTTAAATGAAGATGTATAAGTTTCCGGTGCCATAAATTCACTTCATCCTTATTATTTTCTGAACATGTGAAAGAGTAAGTAATTATTTGAGATTCCTACAAATAACAGTTGTCTTTGGACATTATTCCTTTCATTAGAACAACTTCTTTTTCATCTTTGACCAGACATTCTGATTTTGAGAAGTTAACTAATAGACCTTGGTCACATAGTTGACTAATTCTCATAAGATTAGCAGTTAATCCTTTCACAAACAACACATCTTCTAACTTGGGACAACCAGTCCACATCAAATTTCCAACTCTGATTTCACATCTAAACCCATCACCAAATCTTACAGAACCTGTGGGATGAGGCTTAACATCTACCAACATCTTCTGAACCCCTGCCATATTTCTAGAGCATCCACTTTCAAAGTACTAGTCTTTACTGGTCGAGTCTCTCAAGGAAGTATGAGCTATAAGATTAATATCCTATTTTCAACACTACTCTTTTTGCTCACTATATTAGCCTTGGAACAAACTGAAGATTTTTTATCTCCATACAATTTGAAACAAAAGGCTTTATATGACTATACTCACCATAATATTGACATCTCCAAGTAGATTGAGGTTGATTTGAAGATTTATCACATTTTCCAGGATGTTGTAACATGTGTTTGGACATGTTGATCTTTTTTCTTCTTTTCAGAATGAAAAAACTTTTCTTTTCTCACTCTTAGTTTATTATCAGATTGATAATGAACTTGTGCATTTTCATCCTCTTTCACCATATTAATGGAATTTGTCAAGTTGTCAAGCTTGGAATATAGGTGTGTTACCTCATTTTATAGATGATATGCAATACTTAAGAGTTTCTTCCTCTCATTCTCCAAGTCAGCAATGATCTTCCTTTGTTCTTGCTCTTTCTCGAGACTTTTATCACACCTGCCACACATCTCTTTGTAGGATACATCTAGGTCTTCATAAAGATCATTATCATCACAAGCTTCAATTTCATCTTCCCATCTTCGAGATAGAGCCAACACAAGTTAGGTAGTCTTAAAATTATCTTCATTTTCTGACTTATCATCGTCAGACCAAGATGCAGTGAACCCCTTCTGCTGTTTCTTGATGAAGTTGGGGCATTCAGGTCTAATATGACCATATCCTTCACATTCAAAACATTGAATGCCTCTACTTTGACTTGATTTCTCTTTTGTACTTATTTTCTTCTGAGAATCAAGATAGTTACTAATGTCATATGAGATGTTCTTGACATCTGGTCTCCCTTTCTTGTCTAATATTTTTTTAATACTCTATTGAATTTCTTCCCTAGTATCAAAATGGTATTAGACAAATCCTCATTAGTTTCTAGCTCATCTTGACCTTTCTCATCTTCAGCACTAGATACAAAAGCTATTCCTTTGTTCTTTTATTCAGTCTTGTCACCAATAGCTAATTCAAATGTTTAAAGTGACCCAATAAGCTCATCAACTCTCAAGTTGTTGATGTCCTGAGCTTCTTCAATAATTGTAACCTTCATGTAAAATCTCCTAGGTAAGGACCTAAGAATCTTTTTGAACAACTTTTCTTCTGACATTTTCTCTCCCAAGGAACTTGATGCACTAGAAATTTCAAGAATCTTCATTTGATATTCCTGAATTGTCACATCATCATTCATCTTCGATTTCTCAAGTTTGGAAGTGAGAAGCTGAGGTCTTGAAATTTTCACTTTAGAGGTACCTTCATAAGTTGTCTTGAGAATCTCCCAATCATCCTTTGCTATAGAACATGTATTAATCAACCTGAAAATTTTTTTGTCTACTCCATTGAATAGAGCATTCAAAGCCTTGAAATTTCTAATGGCTTCTTTATCATCATTTTCATCCTAGTCTTCTTTAGGTTTTATAGATTTTCTTCCATCTTTGACCTTCACAACTGGATGCTCCCATCCTTTTAAAATAGCCTTTTTACCTTTACTATGCATAGATTTCAGAAAAATTACCATTTTGACCTTCCACCAGTCATAGTTTGAACCATCCAACATGGATGGTATGTTATTATATCCTCATTCTTTCTCCATAGTTCCAGATAGTAAATCCTTGGATCTCACCCAATAAAAGAACACAGTGCCTACTCTTGATGCCAATTGAAATTCTGGCACACACAATTGATAAGTAAAATTGTAGTTATTTTTGTATATAATTTTTGTAGCACTTATCGACTCTTTATGGTTAATATCGGTTGAATAAACCCAACTTTTGTGTAAATTCATTTAGTTTGTATATGTTTATGTTTTCATGTACATAGTGTATCATTTGATAGTTTTGTATATATATTTTTTAGGTATTTGAGCATTGTGTAAGCAATAGGAATAAAAGCTCCAAGATGCATTGTTGGATTAATAAAGGAATAAAGCCAAGAAGAGAGAGCCATTTGAAGTTGTGTATAGAAATTAAAAAAAGTTTCTGAACTGATGTGCATCTTCAGGCGATGGCCGAGCGAGATGTATCGCGTCTGTATCGCCGAGCGACAGTGGAGCATTGGGTTGGAGTCATATTTCCTATTGGGTATTCCTTGCTTTGTTGTTGTGTTTCTGGGCGAGGAAGAGAGCAACATCGAGAGATGTGAGTCTATCGTAGGGGGAAAGAAGATATTTGTGGCCAGTTGCTTACATGGCGTAGTCTGGGCCAAGAGTTTAGGTAGCGTCGTCGGGCGACGTATTTGTGTCGCTGGGCGATGGTCGCGGAACATATACTATTTATATTTCATTTTCATTTCATTTTTTTTGGTTATGGTTTTAGGTGTGGTTTTTGATCTCCCAACTTCACCAACCTCATTTTTGTAGTGGATTGGCTTAAATAACAATTATGGAGCTTGCATAGGGATGATCCGAGGTGGATTACTTTTCGATCGACATTGAAAAACCGATAGATTTGTGGTTCATTTCTCTTTTTCTTTGTGTATTCTCTTTTAGTTTGGGTTGTATATGTATTTACTTTGAACTCATATATATTTGTCACCCATGACATTATATAAAACTCGCTTTACAAATATTTGTCGATTGTTGTTCTGGATTTTTGCTTTGTGCTCAGGATTTGGGTTGTTATAGACATATACTTCTTGAATTCTTATCTAGAATGATAGTCTGTTAGTTTCTGGACTCTAGAGATAGATTTAGAGCTGATATTCAGTTGGATGTCTGTTATTAAAGCCTTTGTGTTGATTGTGTCACTCTGAGAGATTGTCGACACGATTAGAATGGTTGGCTTCTGTGTTATTGACGTGGTTGAGAGATCGCTATCGAGGTGATACAACATGCCTCTCAATTTGGGTTAGCATTGACTTAGGTTGTGAGTGATACATGGTGACATTAATGAGTATTGTAGGTTGAGTATAATTGGTCGATAGGTTTAAGTCTGTGAGAATTAGTATATATACACTCTTGATAAGTTATTCCTTTTTCTTTTATTTTTGTTTACATTTATTTTCTGTTGATAACTTTTACCATTTCCATTCAAATCCCCAAACTCATTAACGAATGATTTATCGAACGAAGACTCGATAACCAATCTCTGTGGACACAATACAATATAACCTATATCACCCGATAAAATAATACTTTACTTTTTGCTTGCCACTTTACCGCTTCAACAAATGGCGCCATTGTCGGGGATTGGTTTACTATTTTATATTGCAAATTCCTTTGTTTTTGAGTTTTGTAGAAATCGTATATATTATATATTTTTACTTGTGTATATTGATACTTGTATATGTATACTATACTTATACATTTTGTTATATCATTGGTTGTTTCCTTTCACATTTGCTTGTGTGTTGGTTAAGAATAACCGGGTGGAAGCAACTTGGAGGAACTTTCTTAAATAACAGGCGTCGAGCTTACGATGTAAAATGAGCATGTTTTATTGTTTTTCATTTTTTAGTTTAGGTAGTTGAATGCAATTGTCTAAACAAATTTAACTCAGACTAGTTCTTAAATTTCATATCTTCACTTTTAAATTTGTTAAGACAATTTCATTTGGTCTTTTAGTATGTGTATATTAATTGTGTTCACTTTTGTGTTTGTCTTTGACCTTGTTTTGAATAGTTTGAGGATATTGAGGTGATTTATCAATTTTGATCATTTCGACTTACGAATGTATGGTAATGATTTTGTTAATGTTTTGTACACGTTCGAGGTATGTGTTTATCGCTCTCTACACTTTAGTATATCCATGATAATTATACTTTTTAAAATTTTTATGACATACATTCTTTTGTTTATACTTGTTCATTTGTTAATCACTTTAGTTCATACCCTTTTTGTGAGGTAGCTTTCCATTTTTCACATATGCCGGAGGCTACAATTCTTGTTTTAATTGGATTTTATTATGCTTAATATTTTGTTTGTGTTGATTATATGAAAGCATGAGAAGAATCAAGACACTTTTATTTCATTTTGAGCACAACTACCTAACCAAATATCCAACTGTCCTTGTGAGTGTGTGATCATTTGTAACCCCTTTGAGCCTTTTGTCATTGTCCATATTCTTTGAATTTGGTGCTTGTCTATAAGTATTGATTTCACTTTTTGTATGGATTTTAATTGTTGATTTTTTTCTTGAACCCTCAACTTTGTGTTGTTGTATGAATTTTTACCCTGCCTTAGAAAGTAGAGAGTATTCATATGATAATGTCAGTTGAATTCAAGTTGGGGAGAAAAATGATTATGCACTTATGGTTGATTTCTATGAGGTTGAGGAAGAAAAATAATTAAAAAAATGAGAAAAATAAGATAAAATAAAAATAAATTAAAAAATGAAAAAGCTTTGAACAAGAAAAAAAAAACAAAAAGAGTTCGAATAGTAGTGCGAATAAGTATTGTGATTTGTTCGAGTAAATTTGGATTAAAAAAGAAGTTTGATTGATATTGTGTTGCTTGAGTCTCTATGAGTTGATCAATCCCTTAAGTTAAGGAAAGTTTTTGTTTCGATTAGCTTTAAGAATCATCCCTTGTTTGTTAACCAAGCCAAATTACAACCTTGAAAAGCCTCTGTGATTCTTGTTTTTATGTCTTCAACATGAATTTTTGGATGAGTGTATAATTTAATATTTTTTTGAAAGATTGTTGGATGAGTAAAATACCTCATTTTTGTGTGTTTTTCATCTACTAATGATTGACTTTGCTAGGTGTAGCGGTAGAAATGTTAAGACTAAGCCATTGAATTGACTTAACTCATACAAATCAAATCAAAATTGCCACCACACTTTATTGTTTCCAAAGGAAATGGGAAAAGAGAGAATAAACCCAAAAAAGAGGGGAGAATCTAGGTATGGGAGTTGGTTATGCAAAGGTAAGGTATTAGCACCCTAAACATCTACGGTACTCCACAAGAACCTCTTTGAAAGTCTGTGTATTTTGGCTATAAAAGGTGTATACAAAGTAAGATGGTGGAGATGAGAAAAGAAGTATTTTTTACAATTTTTGCACCTGTCGCGTTTGTGAAACTTTAGTGCCTATGTACCACCTTTCATGCAATAGGGGATCAAAGTACTCGTAGTTCACCTAAAATTTTTTCAAACACATGTGTGTTGGTTAATTTTAAGAGAAGAGACATCATCGTCATATCCGAGTGGAAAATATAAATACTATCCACAATCATGAGAAAGGAGCATTTGCATCATCTCAAAGTGGAGGATATAACTTGGATTTAAAATCCGTCACTCAACACTCAAGTGGAAAATAACTCTCTTTACTACATATCATAGAAGTATAGTAGCTTGCATCACTACAAGAATCAACAAGAGTCTAATCTTTTGAGAAAAAGTTTTAAAGTAAAAATTCAAAGTGGTAAAATGGTTTCGATGAGGTTAATGACTTTTAGTATTTCAAAAGATATCAAAGTATGGTTAAATTGATTAAATTTTGATTAAGAAAAGATTTTTGAAAATGCATGGACCTAAGTCCAAGTTTATTATGAAAGTTGTTCAAGTTAGAAAACAAGAAGAGTTTTGAAAAGGAGGGAGAAGATTTTTGAAATTAAAGAAGATATGAGGAGATGAAGGGACTATCCTAAGTACACAAAGTAAAATATAAGGAAAAAATGGTCTAACAAACAAGAAGCAAACACTTGACATGAAGACGTCAATGTAGAATTATCATCCTTTGGATTAAAACCAAGCAAGCAAAAATACAAAACCTCTAAGGAATACCAAGCTTCAGATGAATTAAGAACCAAGCAAAGTCTTCATTGACAAAAATTGGCTAGAGTAACAACTGTATACAGAGGAATTCTTAATCACAGACAAATCATGAAAATAAGAATAACATGCACACCAAAAAAAATTCAAACCAATCCAAGGATTTCATAAGATCTTCACAAACATTAACCAAAGATTACAGAGTTCCAAGGTCTCATGACTTCTAATCCTAAGTCTCAGGAATCCACAACTCCATAGTGCTAGGGATACTAACCAGATAGTCCAAGTAACCTTAAATCTTTTAATATTCAATTTGATTATTAAGTGTATTTACAAAAAAAAGAAGAAAATAAAGCTCTAATGAGTAAAGATAAAAAGGCAGAAAATAAATGCTCAAGTGAGCAAAAGGCAAATAGCATGAGATGTAAATGCTAAAAAAAAATGGTACGTAAAAGTAAAGGCACAAAATATAGGCATAAAATAAACTTAATTGTTAGTGAATTAGAAGTTAGAGGTTAAGTATAACAAAAGATTAGTTGAATAACCATTTTGAAGCTTGCTTTTGAAAAATCATTAGAAGATTGATAAAATCGAAGCCTCTCAACAAAAAAGTTTCATTTTCTTTTTATCAAGTATATAATTTATTTCAAGTACTCAAAGTCAACACATATGACCAACAATAATTGAAGATCAAACTTAGGCCAAAGTTGATGAAGGCTTGTTAGAGGATTGGTAAGACCAAAACCTCCTAAAACCAAGCTTCAAAGGTTTTGAACCAAAATCCAATAATCAATTATACTTGGGCTTTCAAACATAAAGTTTAGGTCACGAATGATCATTTTTCGAATCAGGACAAATTTATCGCTATGTTATTGTAAGTGGACTTAAGTAGAAGCCAACCTATTTTGAGGCCGGTCAATAGCAATCTATGTACCATACATGTTAGAGAAATGATATATAGATCATTTTCCAAAAGAATGTAGCACAAGTAAAAACAAGAAATGGATAAGATGAAGAGGGAGGGGAATGATAGCGTAACCAATGTATCAAATGAAACTAGGATTTAAAATATCGTCAACATCATTCATGCATTTTGGTGGATTTGATTTTTCAACCTATCAAAACCCAAGATCCAATGAGGTTGAGGAACTTGTCCCAAAGTAATACTAGAGTATCTCCAAATCAAGATCAATCAAAAAATAATAAAATGTATTTAATATAAAAGAAAAATTTAAATGATTTATAAAAAAAATTGGTAAAGTACACAGTATGTATTAAAACACCAAATAAAAATCCTAAAAAAATATTCGAGGTCAAACATGAATCAACACGTGTTAACAAAATTTTTTAGAATTTTTTTAAGTCATAAACTATTTTTAAAATATCAAAATAAGCTAAAAAAAGTAAAAAAAAAATAGAAAAAGTCAGGATAAAAATCCCAATAAAATCACCACAGGTGTTAAACAATCATTGGATCATTTTCTATTTTTTTTTCCAGAATTTTAAAATCAAGAATTTTTTTAAACCAATTAAAACCAAGCAAATAACACAAAAATTATTTAAAATACCAAAACTCATTCAAAAATTATGGAAAAAATATCATTAAATCAGAAATAAGATAAAATATTTTTAAATATTTTTTTCAAATTTTTTAGATAAAATTTGAATGAGTTATGATTTAATAAGTCTGAAAACAATTAAAAAAATTAGAAAAAAAATAAACATAGAAAAATTGTGGTGCGATGGATCTGAGTTGACTATGCAAAGTAATCACATCAAGTGGTCCAGAGGACGCTTTTACCATGGAATTTTGTGAAATAAAAACACTGAGTTCATTTTAAATCAGCCAATCAGAATATTTCAAGTGTCGTGCTTTGATCGGTCCACAAGGGAAAATAATTTAAGAAATGCAGAGCTGTCGTGAACTTCCTCCGGTCATCTCATCTGATGCCCTTCCCTGTAGCAAACCAAAAATTGTTTCCAAAGTTCACGAGACTGGTATCATTTGAAGCGTCTCACTGAGACGAACTCAAGCATGGCATTGCGAAATATTTATATAAACTGTGTATTGCTTAATTTGCAAAAGAAAGATAAAATAACGAGCACAAACTCTGGAGATTACACGATAAATTCTTAATGAAAATGAAAATTAGAAGAAGTATGGGGTTCATAGAGATGAGGAGAGTAGATTGATAACTTATTTGAAGCAAAATGAATGAGTAATCTACCTGAACAAAGTCCAATGAAATTTTGCTAAAACTTGACCTAGCTAGCACGATTTAGAGAACCTCAAGGCTTAATTCTTCTTATGTTAGCTTCAGTGAAGTTCAAAGATGAATAATCAATCAAAAAATAAAGGCTGAAAGTGAAGGAAATGAGAAATCAAAAACTGGGAATGTGAGCTATGGAGAGAGTTAGGCCGGGTGATTTTGGCTGTTCAAGCTTGGGAAATTAAAGGGAATGTGGTCTTCTATATATAGGAGAGTGAATGGAAATGAGAATTTAGAGAAATAGTGAGGTATGGAGGGAATTTGAGTGAAGGTCGAAAGTGAGAAAAGTGTGACTTGCTTAGCATCAAAACTCACTCAATTCTTGCATTTTGATGCTTAAACAAGTCTGAGCAAGTTTGTTAAACATGTTTAAGTGAAAAACACACACAAAATTGGTGATTAGAATGCACATTATGAAAATCAAATTCTGACTTAATGAGGAAACTTCAGTTTCTAGGTACCAACTTTGCAACCGCAGTGCAAGTAACTCAGGGGCCTTTATTATGAAATCTTGGGTTCTTTCAAAAACTGGATGATCAATCTTGACAATGTGCTTTGAAAGTTTTTATTTTGATGCTTGAGCATAAACTTATATCCATTTGAAATCATGAAAAACACACAGATTCTTTGTACTTAGAAAAATTCTAAGTGTTGAGCTTCAAAATGACCTATAATGTTTTGCAAACTTACAAGCCTTTCCATTAAAAATTTGAACTTGATCCTTGAAGATGAAATGAATTAGACTCTTCAAATTGAATTGTGGAATTGATATCATTCAAAAATCATAAAAATTGAAAGAGTTATGGTCTTTGGAAGATGAGGAACAAATTTGGGAAAATTCACAAATGACCTATAATCTTTTCAATTCTTAAACAAACTTCTAAGCATTTTCAAGCCTAGCACCTTGAAACAAAGTTGTAGTAGACATCCTCAAGTTTATTATGAAAAAAGAATGAGCTCAAGGAGATAAAAATTTAGCAAGTTATGATCCTTTGATGTCACAAAGAGAATTTGATAGCCTTTTCAAAGGACTTGTAATCTTCTTCAACCATTAGTGATCTTCCATTCAAAATTAGCCTTAAAAAGTTGAAGAGAAGTTGTTAAGGAATCTTAAAAGAGAATCATGGATTTGGAATCAACCTAATATCTCAAAAATGAGCAAGATATTATCCTTAGAAGTCAACCAACCCTTACTCAGAGAGTTCCAAAATGACTTGTAACCCCTTTCAACTTTTGATGACTTTCCTTGCACAATTGTATATTCTCATGTGAAGATAAGTTGTTGTAGATGATGATAAGAACACATAGAAAAATAACCAACTCAAAATATTGAAAATTGATAGGGTTATGCACTTGTAATAATTAAATCAAACACTTTCTCAATTAGGTCAAACTTGTTGAATCAACCTTGAATATTTTGAACTTTATTTGCAAAATAGAGCATGATTAATCACATTAGACCTTGAAATACTGTTGTCATGAAGCACACTCAAAGGTGGATCTTAAGTCTTAATTAAACTTGTTGAAGAAGGCATGGAAATAAACACATGAATCTATGAATCTTCTTGATGAATACCACCGCCAACTTTGAGGAAAAATTGACCTAAATAAGGTGAGAGAGCTCTTTGAACCAAAAAAAACTTTGATATCATAGACATAGCCTTGAACCTTAAGCTTTTGCAATACATTGAAGAGCCATTTGACTGAGGACTATCCCTCAAAACCCTAGGTTAGATGGTGAGATGGATGCAGTTATGTCATCACCTACAATATGAACATCCAAAGAAACATATATACATATTTTGATGTTAGTTAAAAGTTAATCCAACCAAAAACACACATGTACAAGATACACAATTCAAGGTGCTTGGTGATTCCTCAAGAGAAAACTTAAAGATAGGATGAAGTAGAAGGGAGAACCAACCCTAATGTGTGATCTTGATGTATTGATAATATGAGATAATGAAAGATTTTAGGGGGGGAAATTAGGGTATAAAAGCTGCCCTTATTTAAGTGTCTTCTATCCGGAGATACAAAAGATAAAATCTTCATCTCGACGCGATAAAAGATACTTAAATACAAAACAAACCCTATTTTTGGCCCTAAGATGCCATGTAATGCTTATGATTATGAATGCAAACGACCAAATACATAGGTGACGCAAAACACCAATGGGGAAGAAAATATAAAACTAACGGCCCAAAAAGAGAGTTTGACCAGGAATATAAATCATCGGGGAACAACAAGACTCTGGGGATGACTATAAATAAGTAAAACCAAAATAAAGATTAAATAAACCAAATGTATAGTAGAAAGGAGGTAACCATTAAAAAAGGTTACCGACTCGAATGGGAAAATAAACTTAACTCTGTTGGAGAAAAAAACAACGCTACTAGGGAAAAGAAGACTCAACTCTACCGGTGTAAAGCCCGAAGAGGAGATAAAGTATCATAAACTCAATAAATGAGGAAAAGCAATGGATAACAATGATCAATAGATAACTGTGAAATACCCACTCGCAGAGGAGGTAGCAAAAAAAAGAGTAACATCGACTCACATGGGATCACAAACTACCAACTCAGAGTTGAAGGTAGAACAAGCAGCATAATACTGACTCAGACAATGGTGAACACCAACCTCGAGACTAGTAAACAAATGATTGGCATCAGTACTTATGATTGGGAACAAAGGATTGACGTCAGTACTTATCTCTTGGAACAAATTAATTAACATCAGTACTTATGACTGGCAACAAAGAGTGACATCAGTGCTTATGACTGGTAACAAAGAGTGACATATGTGCTTATGACTGGTAACAAAGAGTGACATTAGTACTTATGACTGTGAACAAAGGTTTGAAATTAATACTTATGACTGGGAACAAAGGATTGACGTTAGTACTTATGACTGGGAAAAAATTGATTGACATTAGTACTTATGATTGGGAACAATTGTTTGACATCAGTACTTCTAACTAGGAACAAGGGTTGACATTAGTACTTATGACTGGGAACAAATGATTGACATTAATACTTATGACTAGAAACAACTCAACTCTATTGGGGTAAAGTCCAATGAGGAGAAAGAAGTAAATATCTACCAACAAATGATAGTGAACTACCAATTTAGGGTTGAAGGTAGAAAGAACATAAAACAATAACAACTTTCCCAAAATTCTGGTATTCCACCTAGAACGGGTATCAACTTCTTCTTTAACCGAGGCATTCCACCTAGAAAGGGGAACAAACTTTACCAACTTCTAGATTTCACTGAGAACGGTAGCAATTTCTTCTTTGATCAAGATATCACTTAAAAAGAGTAATAACTGCTATAAGGATCTTTAAACAAATTTCCTTTATCATCGAAGTATAACCAATATCAACAACAAACTATCTCCCATAACATAGATACTACCACTCATCGGAGTAAAAAACATCTTATCTGGCATTAAAAGACTTATTGGGTAAGTACAGGTTGCTCAAATAAAGAGACCGCCACTTGTTGTTATGAAAAGGATTGCGATAACACTGCTTGGAAATTAATTTTGATTTCATGGGGAAATACCAACACATTCTTGCCGAGGGGATAAAGCCTTCACGTGAAAAATAAATGCACATTCTTAATTCAGGGCTCACATCCTATAGGGATCAAAATAATATTGTTGTCGGGGACCAAAAATTCAAACTGAGAACAAATCGAAGTGAAACAGTCAACCAAGACGCCAATGCTTTGTGAGAGATTCTTCATCAATTCTCAACATAAAGGGAGAAGGACTCTAACAAATGAACAAATGCTACACAACTTTACAATCTCTGCTTGATCACAACCCTGTTGGATAAGGAGAATCACACTCATCTAGAGAAATCCACATCAAGACCTAACTGGGGAACATGGGACAGAGGTATCAGAATACCCAAACAACCACCACATATGAACTGGTATGAAATCCAACTACCCAAAGAATAATCACAGATGGACTATACACATATCAATAACAGTAGTCGGAGAATACTTCTTGGGGAATCTTTTAAAATTTTTGGAGTTCGTCCATCCTTGGAACCAATACTTTTGTCCCACTTGAATCACATAATTGAAGTAAAAATTAATTTGTAATTTTTTTTCAAAAACATGTTTTTATTATTAAGTCTTTTTGTTTTGAAAATTACTATCAATAATAAATAAATTTTTTGTAAACAAAATAAAATAAGAACTACGAAGAATTGGATAAAGGCTCAAACTTTATTAACAGAATGGTAGTCCGTAAATGGCGGGACTCCATGGATGATTACAAAGTTTTGGAAAATTGTAAATACATGGAAAATATACATTGAAATACAATGACCACTATTTTCCCTAACAACTTTTAACTCCTGAGCATAGAATTCAGTTGAAGTGTGATGATAATTCGAGAAGATTGTTGCTTCAATGATCAAGTCTTGTCTGATGCAGTTACTTGCCAGGAAATCCCTAACTTTTGCCTAGGTTTCCCTTTCAGGTTTTCAACCTACTAAAAATTTATTTTGTTTATGTCTCTAACTTTTCCCTAGACTTCCCTTTAGGGTTTTTAGCCTACTGAGGCGCTCTTTTTTTTTTTTGCCTAAGCCGCCCTTTCGGGTTTTCAACTTAGCGAGTTGTTCTTTTATTTCTTTAGGAGAAGTCTTTTTTAACTACGTCAGCATTCATGGGACGTGGGAACTCATCACAATCCATAGTTTAAAGAATCAATGCACCGCCAGAAAAGGCTTTCTTGACAACATATGGGCCTTCATAATTGGGACTCCACTTGCCTCTAGAATTAGTTTTAAAAGACATGATCTTTCTGAGCACGAGGTCGCCTTCTCCGAATTCACGAGGCTTGACCTTTTTATCAAAAGCTTTCTTCATTCTTCTCTATTATAACTGACCATGACACAAGGCCATCATTCTCTTTTCTTCAATTAAATTCAACTGATCAAACATGTTCTGTACCCATTCAGCCTCTGACAACTTGGTTTCCATTATTACACGCAAATAGGGAATCTCAACCTCAACGGCGAGCACTGCTTCCACACTATACACACGAGAGAACGAGGTTACCCCTGTTGAAGTGCAAGCGAATGTACGATACCCATGCAAAGAAAAAGGGAGTATCTCATGCCAATCCTTATAGGTAACAACCATCTTTTGGATAATCTTCTTAGTGTTTTTGTTAGTAGCTTCAACAACCCCATTCATCCTAGGCCTGTAAGGAGACGAGTTGTGATGGACAATATTGAGTTCTTCACAAAGTTCTGTCATTATCTTATTATTCAAATTTGAGTCATTATCAGTGATAATCTTACTTGGCACACCATACGGATATATAAGATTGTTCTTGATAAAGCATACTACCACCTGCTTGGTGATATTAGCATAAGAAGTTGCTTCCACCCACTTGGTAAAGTAGTCAATTGCCACTAAGATGAAATGATGTTCATTCGACGCCTTGGGTTCAATCATTCCAATCATATCAATACCCTACATAGAAAAAGGTCATGGGGGAAGAAATAACATTCATAAGCGTTGGAGGCACATGAATCTTGTCAGCATAAATTTGACACTTACACTTCTTCGCGAATTTATAACAGTCAGATTCCATTGTCAGCCAATAGTAACCTTCCCTAAGAATCTTCTTTTCCATCGAATGTCCATTGGCATGGGTACCAAAGGAACTTTCATGAATTTCATGCATTAACATGTCTGCTTCGTGTCTATCCACGCATCTGAGCAAGACCATGTCATAATTTCTCAATGTATAACACATCTTCATTAAGGAAAAATCTACCCGCTAGCCTTCTCAATGTCATTCTATCTTTGTTGGACGCACCAACCGGGTATTCCTAAGTCTGGAGGAAATGTTTGATATCATAATACCAAGGTTTACCATCTGATATAGTCTCCATGGCAAACACATGAGCTGGTCTATCAAGACATCAAACTATAATTTGAGGTACATTATTCCAAGCATTTACTTGGTACATGGAAGCCAAAGTTGCTAAAGCATATGCCATCCGACTCTCATCTCTGGGAATATGATGGAATTCAACTTTATTGAAGAAAGGTAATAATCTTCTTGCATAATCTTTGTAGGGAATCAAGCCAACGTGACGAGTCTCCCATTCTCCTTTGATCTGATTTATTACCAAAGCTAAATCACCATATACATCAAGAATTTTGATTCTAATACCTATAGCCTATTCAAGGACCATGATAAAATCTTCATACTCTGCCATGTTATTGGTACAATCAAATGTTAACCTTTCAGTAAAAGAGATATGTGACCCATGGGGAGTGATAATCACGACACCAATTCCTTTTCCATAAGCATTTACAACTCCATCAAACACCATACCCCACCGGGATTCAGGATCAGGAACTTCCTTAAGAAAAGGTTCATCACAATATTTTACTTTCAAATACATCACATCCTCATCAAGAAAATCATACTTAACAGACTGATAATCATCAACTGGTTGGTGAGCAAAGTACTCTGCCAACACACTACCTTTAATAACCTTCTGAGTATTGTATTTAATATCATATTCAGACAACATCATATGCCAACTGACAATTCATCTAGTAAGAGTAGGATTCTCAAAAATATACTTAATTGGATCCATTTTGGAAATCAACCAAGTTGTGTGATTCAACATATATTTCCGCAATCGCTTCACCGCCAAGGCCAAAGCACAACATGTTTTTTCTAGCCTAGAATACCGTGACTCACAGTCAGTGAACTTCTTGCTCAAATAATAAATGGCATATTATTTTCTTCCTGTTTTATCTTGTTGTCTCAAAATACAGCCCATGGAGTTATCCAACACAGTCAAATACATAAGCAATGGTCTTCCTTCAACATGAGGGAGCAAGATAGGAGGCTCAAGCAGATACTCTTTAATATTTTCAAATGCCCTTTGGCAATCATTCATTGCAGTCACATGTTATAGTCATATGGGAAATAAATCTTGAAATGTAATTGAAACGTTGTAACACGGTGGGAGAACTGACTTGGGATGTTTTGTGTTTGATCACAATTGTTGCAGATAGCAAGAGTCACCACCGACTGTTCTTTTATCCAATAAAGGAAAGGGTGAAAAGAACAGGAAAGACCTTTGAGATTATTTTCTTGAGTTCGAGGGGTAGGTTATGAAAAGGGAAGGTATTAGCACCCTTTTCATCCATAGTCATCTATGAGCTCTTAGTTGCTTGCTAGATCACTTGCTTTTGTTTGAAAGTGTACTTTGTGATGTGGTTTTGAAAGTATTTTGAAAAGGGTGTCTTTGTAATGGTTCTCGTCTCTATAAGAACGCATACAAAGTGTTGTCTTTTAAAAATGTTTCAAAAATGAAAGTGTTGGTGTATAAAATGTTTTTATTATGAGCAAGCGTGCAACTAGGAGCAATCTACCTACTCAAAAGGTCTTAAATATTCTTTTCCTCCTCCTTTAGATATTTCTATCTTACCATTGATTTGGTAATAAGCTCCATCGTTGGATATGAAGGGACGAGTGTGGGTCATCGTATAGTCATGATAGCAATGTTGTGAGATACCTTAGCATTTCTCTTGAGGGACTAAGATCATTTGTAAGGTAACATTCGAAGCGTCATCGAGGGACTATGATCTTGTATTTTGATTGTTTTTACTAAGACGTCTCACATGCATAACATGACCATTTTTAGGAAACAAGTGGAGTTAACCCTAGGGGTGCATGTGTGAATAGTGTGTTTGATTTGCATGCATTTAGTCTTTGATTATGGGTTGTCTACTTGTTGTTTTTATCTTGCCATACATACCCTATTTTCCTAGCAATCATGCAAAAGTAATAAAATGCAGAAAGATAAAATCCTACACTATCATAACCATATTTAATAGCAAGAAAATATAAAGGCAAAAATAAGACAAAAACAAGAAAAATGAAGGTCTTTCGATTAAGGCAGAAGACCCTTCGATTTTGCATATTTTAGCTTTCTTCGATCTGGCCAGAAAAGGGGTGAAGGCATGGCTTTCGATTGGGGCCTGGAAGCCATCATGTTGTGTCTTTCGATTGGGGCCTGGAAGTCAGCATGTTGTGCCTTTCGACTAGTCCTAGAATCAGTGTAGACATGCTTTTCGTCTGGGCCTGGAATCAATGTAGGAATGCCTTCTGGTTTCCTCTTTCGTTTGACCTGGAGAATGGGGTAGAAGCCAGAAGCTTCGTTTCCTACTTCCTGTTTCCTATTTCTTTCGTTTGAACTCTTAAATAGAAACATGGCCTAAGGCCATGCTAGAATTACCTTACAACCAATTTTAATACTTAATGCATGTTTAGGTAAACAAGAATCAAAACCAAAGGGTTAGCTCTGAAAACATGTTAAAAGGGTGAAAACGAAAATAACAATGATATGTACATGCTTGAAACGAAAGAAAATCTTATTCACATGTTATACAAGAAACGAAAAGCTCAAGGTTTAGAACAACTTACCTTACTGGAGGCTAGAATGTGTGTTGGGCCTTTAGGTGGTTTCCGTGGGTGCTTCTGGATTCGAAAGAGGAAAGAAACAAGTGTTATGTTTCTAGATTTGGATTCGAAGGCCAAAGAAGTAGGTGTTGTGTTTCTTATGGATTCAAAGGGTCAAGGAAACAGGTGTTGTGTTTCTTCTAGATTCTGGATTTATGCTTAGTGTTTGAGAATCTTTAGAGTTTAAGAGTTTTGAGAGTTTGATGATTTTTGAAGAATCTTTCCACACCACAAAATTCGGACGTCTTTCGTTGTTCATGGTTCCTCTATTTATAGAAGAAATGCTTGGGAGATGTTGAAGTAGTCAGCTTTGCAAAAAATAATAAAATATGAAAACGAAAAAGTACAAGTGAGGGCCTGATGTCAGTTGGGTACAAAAGTCTTGACTTATGCCTTTTGGCATTGCTTGTGCTCAGACAAAAATCAGGTTGAGAGCTGATTTTGTGATTAAAGTACTCTTTATGAAGAAAGGGTATGTGACCTTTTTCCATTTCATCCAAGAATGGTATTATCCAGTGGATAAACCTTCGAATCTTTGTGTAATGTATCACAAATTTGTGTAAGCCTCTGATTATGTAAAGGTTTGGAAGCAACATAGCCTGTCAAATGAGATTTGGAGGATAAGGCTATGAGATTTTGTCTTGAGTCGAATGCAAGAATGAGATCGATGCACACTTGTTCGAAGGAAGCCTTTCCCTCAGTCGAAGCTTGTGGTCGAAGCAAGCTTGCTCGAAGGAAGCTAATGCCCAGTCGAATCTTGGATCGAAGAAAACATAAAGGGAGTCATTGCCTTGTGTCTGTTTATCATGAGGGAAGTTCCTGGCTTTGTGAATCAAAGGAAAACATATAAGGCCAAAGGTGCATTCAAAGCTTGTATGCAGGAGGCCTAAATGGTGCAATCGAAAGAAACATTCAGAAGACTATTGCCTTCTGAATTGAAGGATGTTTTTCAGAAGGTTATTACCTTCTGAATCAATGGGCGCTCTTTCAAGGGAAGAAAGAACTTAGTCAAATCTTGTATGAAGATACCTCTTGGCTCAAACGAAGCTTGTATGAAGCAAATTCTGCAAGAGGCCCTTGGTGCAAGTGGATTCGAAGGATGCATAGAGATGGTTACTTTGTCCCATCTAAATTTGTTCAAACGAAGCAAGCATGTAGGCAGAAAACTTGTCCAATAGAAGCAGGCTTGTAGGCAGTAAACTTGTCCAAATCGAAGCAGGCTTGCAGGAACCTATTTTGTTCAAATCGAAGCAGGCATGCAGGCAACATATGCCTAATCGAAGTAAACTTTATTTTTCTTTAATTTTGTCAAAAAATAATTTTATCTGTTTTGCCCCTTTTTTTCAATAGTTTCCTCTTTAACCTGGTGCTGGAAAAACCCAATGTGACTCATGGCAACTATAAGAGGCATCGAAAATCCAATTATACTTGTGGAAGCTCAAACTTTTAAAAATCCTTGTGGAAAATGCCTCGAGAAAAGAGAGGGAAAATTTTGGGGTACAACAACTGCCCCTGTTCAATCTTCTTAAACCTGAAGAGTTAGATTGGAGAATCTGCCATTCGTGACTTGAAGGTGGAAGATTATTGAACACTAGAGTGCCCAGAAAATTTGCACTCGATGATGTGGTGGTTGGTCATGTAGGGAATGGGCTTACATAGCCATTTGGAGAGATGACAAAGAGTTGTTGGAGATGGGCTTACAGATGCCATTCAAGGGTGATTGTTGACAAAAATTAGACTAAGTCTAAAATTTACTTCAACTGGAAAAGAATCAGAATAAATCTTTGGAGTGATTTATGTGAACCATAGAAAATGTCTACCGGAAAGAATCAGGATAAACTGTTGAGAGATTCAAACTGAACCAGCAGGGGTCTTGAATATTCTTTAACTGGAAAGAATCATAATAAATCTTGGAGCAATTTATCTAAACCAGAGAAATTATCTACGGGAAAGAATCAAGATAAACCATTGAGAGATTTTAACTGAACCAGCAGAGGTCTGGAAAGAATCAGAATAAATCTTGGAGAAATTTATCTGAACCAGAGAAAGTGTCTACGTGAAAGAATCAGGATAAACCATTGAGAGATTTAAACTAAACCAGCAGAGATAGTGGGATGAGTATCAGAATAATATCCATAAATGGATTGTATCTGACTCATATCTGAAAGAAGTACTGAATGAGCATCAGAATGACATCCGTATATGGATCGTATCTAGATTGTATTTGTGAAATAAGCTGAATGAGTGTCAGAATGACAACTGTGTCTGGATCGTATCTGGATTGTATTTGAAAGGTATGATGAATGAGTGGCAGAATGACATCCGTATCTGGATCGTATCTGGACTGTATTTGAAAGGTGTGTTAAATGAGTGTCAGAATGACATCTGTATCTGGATCGTATCTGGATTGTATTTGAAAGATGCTGGAGTAAGTATCAGAATGTCAGCCATATCTGGATCGCATCTGAATTGTTTCTAGAAGGAATCTGGAGTAAGTATCAGAATGTCATCCATATCTGGATCACATTTGAATTGTTTCTAGAAGGAATCTGGAGTAAGTATCAGAATGTCATCCATATCTGGATCGCATCTGAATTATTTCTAGAAGGAATCTGGAGTAAGTATCAGAATGTCAGCCATATCTGGATCTCATCTGAACTGTTTCTAGAAGGAATCTTGAGTAAGTATCAGAATGTCAGCCATATCTAGATCACATCTAAATTGTTTCTAGAAGGAATCTGGAGTAAGTATCAGAATGTCAGCCGTATCTGGACCGCATCTGAACTGTTTCTAGAAGGAATCTAGAGTAAGTATCAGAATGTCAGCCATATCTGGATCGCATCTGAACTGTTTCTAGAAGGAATCTGGAGTAAGTATCAGAATGTCAGCCGTATCTAGATTGCATCTGAACTGTTTCTAGAAGAGAATCTAGAGTAAGTATCAGATTGTCAGCCGTATTTGGATCGCATCTGAACTGTTTCTAGAAGAGAATCTGGAATAAGTATCAGAATGTCAGTCGTATCTGGATCGCATCTGAACTATTTCTAGAAGGAATCTGGAGTAAGTATCAGAATGTCAGCCATATCTGGATCATATCTGAACTGTTTCTAGAAGGAATTTGGAGTAAGTATCAGAATGTCAGCCGTATCTGGATCGCATCTGAACTGTTTCTAGAAAAGTGTATGAGAAGGAGCCCGTGTAGGATTGCTTCAGCTGGTTGTGTAGATAGTTTCCCTATCTTGTTTCAGGTATTAATCTCTGACCTCAGAAAGAAATAAAGTTTTCCTGACTTGTTACATGTATTAATCTTCAATCTGCTCATGTAGATAACTTTCCTGGCTTGTTACAGGTATTAATCTACAATCAGTTGTTCTCAGATAGTTTTCCTGGCTTGTTACAGGTATTAATCTAGAACTGTTGAAAATTGTTGACGACAGTTATATATTGTTTAGTCTTTCCTAAAAAGTAAAGAGTTAGCCTTATGCAATGTCATGATGTATGAAATGCATGGCGTAATGATGTTTTTCAACATCAATGAGATTATGTTGTATGCATTTATCATGTATGTAAATATGATGCATGAAATATTGTCAGAATGTAATTTTGTCTTGGAAAACAAATCCTTGACAAATGCTGGGGAGTTTTGGAAGGCTGAATCCCGGACGTCCGTTGGGAATGAAGATTATGCACACTTTTACAGACCTTGCTTTTAGAATGTTTCCGCTGAGAATTCCTGTTTTGTTATTTAAGGAGAACTCCATTGGAGAATGTTGAAAACTCTGGAGGACGTTGATTTCCGCTTGGATAAAAGAGTTTAGGAGTCTCAGTTGTCTGTTTCTCTATTGGGGAGTTATTCTTGACTGGAGAGAATCAAAAGTTAACTGTTATTTGGTCGAAATCCAGGCTTGGCAGCAAATTGTTGAGGATAAATGAAGTTGACTGTTATCTGGTCGTATTCAAGGCTTCGCAACGACTTACTGAGGAAGATTAAATTAAATGTTATCTGGATGGATTCCAGGTGTTGTACCCCAAAATTTTCCCTCCCATATTCCTCAAGATATGTCAAGAATAATCTCCAAATTGCTCAAGATGGCTCAAGGGTTGGACAGTCAGATCACCTCCTAAGGCAGTCAAGTCAAAATTAGGGTTTTGTGTTGCATTAAGGTCCTCACATACAAATGACCTCAAGTTCTACCCAATTTCCAAATATGTTCTCAAGTTCATCCATGTCAAATTGCAAGCCTTGCAGAGGAAGTTTGGTCAGTCAATTGCTCAAGAGGTCCAAAAATCGACTGTGCTAGGGCAAAAGTCAACTGTGTCCCAAATACAGTCAAACCTCAAGATTTTTAGTCAACATTCTCATTTTTAAGGATAATTCATCATTTTATCAAGGGTTGATCATGATTCATCAAAGATTGTTCAAGATTCATCAAGATTCAAAAGTTGCTAAATTAGGGTTTTGTAGGAAAAGTCAACTCAACTTTGACCAAGCATAACGTTCTCATACTTTATAAGAAATGACCCATCCAAACCCATTTTTAAGAGGATAAAATTTCCAACAATCCATCTTCACACCCCAAGATCAAGAAATGCTCTCATAAAAAGTTACAAATTTGGACATTATAGGTCATTTTTGAAAGTCAACAAAAACACCTTTTTTTCCAAAGCTTATAACTTGAGCATGGAACATCAAAATGAGATTAGACCAAAAGGGTTCGTTAGAGGACATCTCAAGGTTTCTAAAAAGTCTAATAACACTTCCAAAAGTTCAAAATTGAAGAAGTTATGCATTGTTGAAGTTGGGCATTTTTCCAAAATTGCCAAAAGTCAACTATCCTCAAAACTCCAATTTTTGACAAAAGGGCCCACTTTTTTCCACTTGATTTGGCCTTGACATGCCACACACGTGTCCCATACTTAATTTCATGACCATTCATTTATATTTCTATTTTATTTTATTTTTATTGATTTAATTCATTTTAAATCAATATTAAATCAAATAAAATCTAAAAATTGATGTAAAGGGATCTTTGTGATTTGTACAACTTCCAATTATCATTATTCACTTAATCAAATTGCATCATGGCTCATTCAAGCATAAAAAGCAGATCTTGCCTATATTTGGAAATATGGTTATGGTGATCAAAATCAAATCCCAATTCTTCAATGCACATGGATATTGGCCCATATTTTGACCTAGAATCATTCTATTATATGCAAGCAAGCCTCACAAACCTAGAACACGCATAGAAGACTGCAGAAACAACCAGAAGAATTGAAAAAAAAATCTTGAAAACCTTGAATCTGAAATTGCACTTAGAGACCTTTTCAGGATCAAACAAAGGTTCCAATCGCTTCCTTGGACCTCACTGAAGCAGTACCAATCATTATCGTGTGCTCTCCTGCCCCAAAAAGCCATGTAAGTATCGCTCTGAACCGCCATACTCATGGAATCATAAAGCTCCAATCTTGCATCCTTTCATTGAAATAATTGCATATTCATACTCTGTGCTGTATCCTGAAGCTTTTGGCATCATTGAATTTTATTTTCATAGTCTGTAACACCATGCCCAGTTCTAGGGTTCGTGTATCTCGTTTTTGGGGTTTTTAATTGAAGGCAAAATCAATGCAAATAATGGCCATGGATGAGTTCAGGGGAGAGAGACAAGTGCATTGGCACTCTTAGCTTGCGTTTATATGGCCTAGGGAGGATTTTGGAGAGGTGCTACGAATCTTCCTGTGGAACAAAATCCGCAGGTGAACGAACTAGGGTGATATAAAGAAGACGATCACGTGGCTTAATGTGATTGGTTCATTTGAATCAATCGCGCGTTTTTTATATATTTTGGCAGGCATAATTATTGATTTGTTTTATAATATTTGTTATGCATCCCACTAACAATTTAACATCATGGCTCAGCTGGCAAGGCGTTAGTGTGTGATACCCTTGGGACCTGGGTTCTAATCCCAGGTCCCCCAAAACTTTGTTATATTTTTTCTTCAGGGATTCATATGCATTTCTCAAGGGATGGACCACCATGCGCTTGCAGATCTTCAATGCTACGTGTCTCATGAAGCAGATCTAATGGCCTAGGTTGGGAGACTACCATGGTCTCAAGTCAATGCACGCCTAGCAAATCCAAAAAGTCTAATAGGATGAAGCGTTTTGGGCCCAAAAATTGCAATTCACACTGCCTTTTCAAGCCCAGCACCCCCTTGAGTTTGTATCTTTATTTTATTTTCTTTTCACTATTTCTTTTTTATTATTATTATTATTTTAATTAATCAATTAACTAATTAACTTTTTTTCATAAAATCAGAAAACACAAAAAAATAATATTTATTAATTTCACTATTTTATTTTTGTAAATAAACCATTAATTAATTTATTTAGCTTAAATTAGGTTTAATGATAATATATTTTGCAATAAATTAAAATGAATTTAGAATTAGGTTTTTAATATTTTTACCATTTCTCATTTTATTTCCTTAATTAAAATAAAAAACCCAAAAATATTTTCTTTTAATTAATTAATTCCATTATTAATTTAGACTTAATCCTTAATTCAAAAAAGAACAAAAAATATGCTTTATTTAATGAAAAGAGGGTCAAAACCCTAGGACACTCCGATTCAATTTTTCTCGCACGCATATTATTTTTGATCCATATATTGTAATTGCTCTGAGGATGTAATAGTTTTAACTTAGGACTTTTATTTATCGCTTTTATTTACTTTTTGCAATTTAATTTTCAAGGGTTTGTTTTTGGCGATGTAAATACCTGACGCCTTGTAATAGCTTAGATTTATTTTCCGCAATTTAACTTTCGCAACCATTAACTGTTAGATGTTTGAATAATAGGCTATGCATGACAATATTAATCCTTAATTTAAAATCAACAGTAGCTCACCATTAACATGTACAAAGATAAATGAACTGAAAAACAATACACTCGCACATGCCACTCTTAGGGTACGCCTCACTTGGTTGCCTCGAACGTAGTCATTGAGTATATGAAGTTTTAGAGGTTGCCCTTTTGTCCAAAGATCATAAGTTGCCTCGAAACGGTTGCCTCGGATAAAATGAGCTAAGACATTAGGGTTACCGCTAAGGCGTCCTAACATTACTTTAGTGACCACACGTCCCTTAATCGAATTGACCCGAAAACTTTAACGAAGATGCTTCCTACTCCTCAATAGTGGGATAGCATTGTATAAAGGACATTTGTACAGATTAATTACTTTTTGAGTAGGTAGATGTTCTTAAGTACTTGCCCCTTTTAAAACAAAAACAAAACTTTTCGCACTTACACAATTTTCAAGCAAAAACTTCTTTCAAATCCACAAACACAAAGAAAAGCAAACTTTTGAAAACATAATGAGCAAGTACTTAAGAACCCGTGGATAACCACAGATAGAAAGGGTGCTAACACCTTCCCTTTCTATAATCTACCTCCCGAACCCGAGAAATATCTCTAAAAAGGAATTTTTCTGTGCTTTTGTCCTTTCCTTATTGGATAAAATAAAAGACGGTGGCGACTCTTGCTTACCGCGATATTTTGCGAAAACAAACGCAAACACGAACCAACAATCTAAAACAGTCAGTTCTCTTCCCACCGATCACAGAACTGGCGACTCTGCTGGGGATACTTATAAGTGAGGTGTAACTTAGGATTAGATCACTATGTTTTCAATTGTATGCTTTATATGCTTTAATTTTGTGGGCTTGTATCAGAGTTCTATAGATCCTAACCCGAATCTGGGGATACCCTTTAGGTAAGTAGCAATAAACTGTGAGGGATCTGTCCGGCGTAGACCGACACGGATGAAGCAGTAGCTACGTTGGTGTGGCACCTTAGTCTGTACCGATATCCCTTGTGTTGGAACGAGGAGAATATGGGTCTTCTAAGGAGTCATTAAGCACCAACTGACTTTAGAACCTTAAATTGACCAACTTGGCCATAGAACAGTAGCAGTATGCTACACTCATTGAGACTAAACTCTCGCGATGATTCCGGCCGCAAGAAAAGGTTGCTAAACTGGAATTATGATCGATTGAGGGTAGTCAGTGATATTGAGATCCTCTAGAACCCGATTACTATTTTTAGGACAGGTTTAAACCAACTGAACTGAAAGAGGGTAATACCTAAACTCCATGCCAGCCTAAACTTAAGGCTATTTGTGTGACTTGTGTGCCTTCAAATCTGAACTACTTGCACATTCTTGTTATCTGACAACATGAGTTCCTTGCAGGTTTTGTTTACAGTCCTTATCCAATAATTTGGATTTATCGCAGGGTTTACTTACAACATCTCACACTTTTTCTTAAACGCATATCATACACATCATAACATCATGCCTTAACATTTCCTTAACCATTTCAAGGATCACAAGGGCTTGTGATGCAGGTTATGGTAAATCTAATGTCCAGCAAGGGGCAAAGGGGATTTATTTTCCTCTACCCAATGTCGTCTAGAGATCAAAACATGATAACTTGAGTCAGGGGCTATGACCCACTCGATATGGTGAGCTTGACTCTTGAAGAAGGAATCTTAACGACACAAAGTTTATTCTATCAAATTCTAACAAGTTTCTTGTTTACCCCGCGAGATCCTTGAAAACATTGCATACATATATCATACATATCATTGCATAACATGTCTCCCAATACAGGTCTCTCATGTTCTCGCTGTTTATTTCAGCAATGGCTTTCCAACAAGACAATAGAGATCTTCAAATTTGAGAAACCTAGTTCATAGAAATCTTCCTAAACCTATCCAAGGGGCAGGAAGAGTTGAAAACACTCCTCGTTGGAAACTTGGTCAAGAAAAGTCCTGAAGACAATAAGGACGAACGACTGAAATATCTGCAAGCTGAGGTAGATGCAATGAGAACCCAGATGTTGGGGCAGATGGCTCTTATCCAAGTCCTAACCCGGGAACAAGAAGAGCTTAGAACCATTATCAGCCAGCTTCATCAAGACAAATACAACAACATGAAGCAAATAGTCAAAGCCGGGGACCAAGTCATTAATCAACTTCCGAGAAGTCAAAGGTTTGGTTTTATGAAGAATATACCTCTCCAAGTTTCTACTACCTCAAGGGTCCAACAACAACCTTGCCATAAACAACGGGTTGATCAGAGTAAGCCAAATATGCCCAAGAGGCAATTTACCAAGCTCAACATGTCGTTGTCTCAGGCTTTACAACACCTGTTGATATTGAATCTGGTGACGTTAAGGGACCCTCCTAATAATCCCAACATAGCCTTCCAAAGGTACAATCCTGATGCAAGGTGTGCATATCACTCCAATAGCCCGGGGCATGATACTAACATCTGTTGGGCGTTGAGCAACAAAGTTCAAGACCTGATTGATGAAGGAGCATTGTAACTCACACAAGATGCTCAGATTGAATTCTTTTGTCATCCCCCAAGGTTCTCCATTTGAAGTGACAAGTCTTGAGACGAGAAGACTTTTTTAATCATTAGAATTTTCAATTTGTAATTTTCTTTTGATTGTTCAAACATTTATTCATGTCAAACTTTGTTACTTTATCAATGCATTGCATATGTCTGTTTTGAATCAATCCATTCGTATTCACTATATTCAAATTGCTTTCATATTTGTGATGATTAACTCCCGATTAAAAAATTCTAAGCCTTTAGAGGGAGGATGACGAAAATGATACCAAAATTTCTACAGTATGCTTTTGAACAGACCCCGCTGACGATGTACATGCATTGTTTCAAATCCTAAACAGTGGAGTTATAAGGAAGATAATCCCTAGTCAACCCCTTTGAGCCAAGGAAGTTGGAGTTTTTCTTTTCACAAATTAAAACCCTTAATTATAACCTAGGGCAGGGTAGTTTTCTCAGTTGATTCAGGTGCACAATGAATGGCATCAAAGAAGTCCTTCCGAAACAAAATACGGTATTGGTTCCGTATAATCGTAAGGACAAGCAGTCATTATCTTTCGAAATAAATGCCCACCAAGTCAAAACCTATGAAGGAGACTTACAAAAAAAAACTGGGGCATCCCGCTGACTGTAATCACAAAAGAAACAGTTCAGGCAAAAAGACAGGGATAACGCAATCAAAAAGAAAGAGGTCCTACAAACTCTTATAAAAATGAATGCCTGTTCAAAATAAACTGTCAGTATCCGAACCATCACCGGAATATCAGAGCAAAGACTCAAACGGGATCTAAATGCACGATTAGCTGAGTTTAGGATCGAAGAACATCACGAAGAACAGGTGGGTACAAATAAAATTTGAGCCTTTATCCTTTGTTTCTTAAACCGTGAACCAGGCCACGATATAACCCTTAAAAGTCCTAGCTGAAGCATGGGTTAGTTTGAAAGCATACTGTTACAAAAGGTATCCTGACTCCTGTAGGGCTTGCTGTAAATCCTGAGTTGACGTCACATTTTACAAAAAAGTTCCTATCTTACTGAAAAAATGCATTTTCAAAAACTTCAAAACAGACATAAGCTTTGCATTCTTAAAATAACATTGTTTGCATATGACTATTTGTTCAAACAGTAGAGAAATTCACACGATGAATATCTAGTGAACAAAAACCTTCTAAATAAAAAGGATCACCTCAAGTGAAAAAAAACTTCCAATCAAGGGGCACGACATGATCATTGTCCATCATCTAGGGCAGTTAAGTCAAGATTCAAGGAATCTCTCAAAATGCCAAATAACCAGGGGCAAATCTCCATCTGAATCAATTGGGGGATTGGACATGAATTCCAACAACGAATCTTGCATGATCAAACGAAGATCTTTGGGTAGTATGGCAACACGACACTACCGAAAATGACAACTCCCTACACTCTGAGAGCGTGGACATAGTCAAAAAAGTACAACGCATAATCAAAGACCCGCTAGGTTGACTGGCCTAGGCAAAAATAAGGGCTTCCCGGCGAACCAAAAGGGTTCGGGCAAAAAAAATTAGGGATAAAAATGGAAAAAAAACTGTACACCCGGCAAGTCGAAGACCTGAAAAGGCGGCTTGGGCAAAAAAGGGTATCCCGATGGACTGAAAACTCGAAAGGGCGGTCTAGGAAAAAATTAGGGATCAAAGTGTACGACTATTTCCCATCATCTCGTCACTGTCCTAAGAGAAGAAGACTTGTCATTCTGACCGAAAGATACCAAGCACCCCATAGGTGGGGATAATACTCGATCCACAGGGCCTCCGCAGGAACCTTCTCCCGCAAAACAGGGGCAAATAAGAATTGTCCGAACTGTACAAGTTGCTCTGTCCACCAGGTACAAAGGTATATATTCAACTGAAGAATATGGCTAAGGTACTTTCACTCCCCGCAGAGTAGGACAGTAATGATAGCTCTCTCAGCTGAGACTTGCAACTATGGACGAATCAGCAATACTCTTCTCCAAGAAGAGTTAATCTACCATCAGCCCTGAAAAGGCTTGGTATCCCCAGAAGATCTTAATCTTCCCCAGCGGAGTATAAAGATATTCCCCAGCAAGTATAAGAGCATCTCCGGCAATCTTAATATTCTTCAACAGAGTACAAGAATGTTCCCCGGCGGAATACAAGATACCCTTAGTGGAGCCGTTTCCCCAGTGCAGTCTAAAAAAGGCTTCCCCGCCAGAGTTGAATCATCTTACCCAGTAGCTTCTAGAAGCTTATCCCATGCAGAGCACAAGTAAATCTCCCCCAGCCAAATTCAGAAGGTTATCCTCACAAGAGTCTAACTGGGTTATCCTCAGCAAGTTGCAACTGAAGGATCATCCCCAGTGAAATTCTTTCTATCCCCAGTGGAGTTCATCATTAAAATCCCTAACAGAGCTTATCAACGGAATCCCCGGCGGAGTTTATCGTTAAAATCTCAGCAAAGTATCTCTTCCCCACAAAGTAATTCCCCGCAGAATAATCTCTTCATCAGCTTATTCCCCAACAGAGTTCTCTTCTCTTGCAGGCTTCTTCTCATAATCATCTTTGTTCATCATCACCAGCGGGAACGAAGAATCCAACTCTACTCTCCAGCAGCTATCCGGGATTTATTTTCCCCAGCTAAAACATTACATTTTCATACATCATAATACATGCATGTACGCATCATACCATACAATCTCATTTATGTTGAGAATATCATTGCTTGATTCAACTCATGCATTGCATGTGACTGACCTTTACCTTTCAGGAAAAATGCAGTTAAGCTCTCAGCTTAGTCGAAGATCTAACCAGTTCTTAAATCTCAATTGAATTATCCTCGGTTGAATTTCAGATAAGGTTCTCAATCTCGACAGTTTCTCTACCTCATAGTGTGGACGAGTACTATAACTTCAACGGTATACTCCCGGTGAGCACGAGTCAGTTCCTAGATCTTGATGTTTTCCTCCGTCATAGTGTGGACAAGTTCTATAACCTCAACGGTATACTCCCCGTGAGCATGAGACAGTTCCTAGATCTTGATGAAGATGCTTCACTACGTCATAGTGTGGACGAGTACTATAACCTCAACGGTATACTCCTGGTGAGCACGAGTCAGTTCCTAGATCTTGATGTTTTCCTCCGTCATAGTGTGGACAAGTTCTATAACCTCAACGGTATACTCCCGATGAGCACGAGACAGTTCCTAGATCTTGATGAAGATGCTTCCCTATGTCATAGTGTGGACGAGTACTATAACCTCAACGGTATACTCCCAGTGAGCACAAGTCAGTTCCTAGATCTTGATGTTTTCCTCCGTCATAGTGTTGACAAGTTCTATAACCTCAACGGTATACTCCCGATGAGCACAAGACAATTCCTAGATCTTGATGAAGATGCTTCCCTACGTCATAGTGTGGACGAGTACTATAACCTCAACGGTATACTCCAGGTGAGCACGAGTCAGTTCCTAGATCTTGATGTTTTCTTCCGTCATAGTGTGGACAAGTTCTATAACCTCAACGGTATACTCCCGATGAGCACGAGGCAGTTCCTAGATCTTGATGAAGATGCTTCCCTACGTCATAGTGTGGACGAGTACTATAACCTCAACGGTATACTCCCGGTGAGCACGAGTCAGTTCCTAGATCTTGATGTTTTCCTCCGTCATAGTGTGGACAAGTTCTATAACCTCAACGGTATACTCCCGGTGAGCACGAGACAGTTCCTAGATCTTGATGAAGATTACCCCCCAATTGAATTATGGACAGGTTCTTAATACCCATCCGAGGCATTATCTCAGTTGAAGTAAATGCAAGTTCCTAAATTTCAACAAAGGTTAGATTTCCCTAGCGGAATCTTCTACAACAACAGGTATGCAAGTTCTCGCTAAGGAATATCTTATGCGATCAACACTCCTGCAGATGGCATCTGTAAGCCCATCCTCCAACCAACAATCTCCAAATGGCATCTGTAAGCCCATTCCTAACATCACAATGCTGGTACTACACCATGCGAGTGCAAATTTCTGGGCACTCTAGTGTTCAATTATCTTCCACCTTCGGATCACGAAAGGCTCGAAAGCCAATCTATATCCTCAGGTCTAAGAAAATTGAACAGGAGCAAATGTTGTACCCCAAAATTTTCCCTCCCATATTCCTCAAGATATGTCAAGAATAATCTCCAAATTGCTCAAGATGGCTCAAGGGTTGGACAGTCAAATCACCTCCTAAGGCAGTCAAGTCAAAATTAGGGTTTTGTGTTGCATTAAGGTCCTCACATCCAAATGACCTCAAGTTCTCCCCAGTGTCCAAATATGTTCTCAAGTTCATCCATGTCATATTGCAAGCCTTGCAGAGGAAGTTTGGTCAGTCAATTGCTCAAGAGGTCCAAAAATCGATTGTGCTAGGGCAAAAGTCAATTGTGTCCCAAATACAGTCAAACCTCAAGATTTTTTGTCAACATTCTCATTTTGAAGGATAATTCATCATTTGATCAAGGTTTGATCATGATTCATCAAGTATTGTTCAAGATTCATCAAGATTCAAAAGTTGCTAAATTAGGGTTTTGCAAGAAAAGTCAACTCAACTTTGACCAAGCATAACTCTCTCATACTTTATGAGAAATGACCCATCAAAATCTCATTTTGAAGAGGATGCAATTTCCTACAATCCATTTTCACACCCCAAGATCAAGAAATGCTCTCATAAAAAGTTACAAATTTGGACATTATAGGTGATTTTTGAAAGTCAACAAAAACACCTTTTTTGCCAAAGCTTATAACTTGAGCACGGAACATCAAAATGAGATAAGACCAAAAGGGTTGGTTAGAGGACATCTCAAGGTTTCTAAAAAGTCAAATAACACTTCCAAAATTATAAAATTGAAGAAGTTATGCGTTGTTGAAGTTGATCATTTTTCCAAAATTGCCAAAAGTCAACTATCCTCAAAACTCCAATTTTTGACAAAAGGGCCCACTTTTTTCCACTTGATTTGATCTTGACATGCCACACACGTGTCCCATACTTAATTTCATGACCATTCATTTATTTTTCTATTTTATTTTATTTTTATTGATTTAATTCATTTTAAATCAATATTAAATCAAATAAAATCTAAAAATTGATGTAAAGGGATCTTTGTGATTTGTACAACATGCAATTATCACTATTCACTCAATCAAATCGCATCATGGCTCATTCAAGCATAAAAAATCAGATCTTGCCTATATTTGGAAATATGGTTATGGTGATCAAAATCAAATCCTAATTCTTCAATGCACATGGATATTGATCCATATTTTGACCTAGAATCATTCTATTATATGCAAGAAAACCTCACAAACCTAGAACACACATAGAAAACTGCAGAAACGGCCAGAAGAATTGGAAAAAAAATCTTGAAAACCTTGAATCTGAAATTGCACTTAGAGACCTTTTCAGGATCAAACAAAGGTTCCAATCGCTTCCTTGGACCTCACTGAAGCAGTACCAATTATTATCGTGTGCTCTCATGCCCCAAAAAGCCCTGTAAGTATCGCTCTGAACCGCCATACTCATGGAATCGTAAAGCTCCAATCTTGCATCCTTTCATTGAAATAATTGCATATTCATACTCTGTGCTGTATCTTGAAGCTTTTGGCATCATTGAATTTTATTTTCATAGCCTATAACGCCATGCCCAGTTCTAGGGTTCGTGTATCTCGTTTTTTGGGGTTTTTAATTGCAGGCAAAATCAATGCAAATAATGGCCATGGATGAGTTCAGGGGAGAGAGACGAGTGCATTGGCACTCTTAGCTTGCGTTTATATGGCCTAGGGAGGATTTTGGAGAGGTGCTACGAATCTTCCTGCAGAACAAAATCCGCAGGTAAATGAACCAGGGTGATATGAAGAAGACGATCACGTGGCTTAGTGTGATTGGTTCATTTGAATCAATCGTGCGTTTTTTTTATTTTATTGTAGGCATAATTATTGATTTGTTTTATAATATTTGTTATGCATCCCACTAACAAGTTAACATCATGGCTCAGCTGGCAAGGCATTAGTGTGTGATACCATTGGGACCTGGGTTCGAATTCCAGGTCCCCTAAAACTTTGTTATATTTTTCTTCAGGGATTCATATGCATTTCTCAAGGGATGGACCACCATGCGCTTGCAGGTCTTCAATGCTACGTGGCTCATGAAGCAGATCTGATGGCCTAGGTTGGGAGACTACCATGGTCTCAAGTCAATGCACACCTAGAAAATCCAAAAAGTCCAATAGGCTGAAGCATTTTGGGCCCAAAAATTGCAATTCACACTCCCTTTTCAAGCCCAACACCCCCTTGAGTTTGTATCTTTATTTTATTTTCTTTTCACTATTTCTATTTTATTATTATTATTATTTTAATTAATCAATTAACTAATTAACTTTTTTTCATAAAATCAGAAAACACAAAAAAATAATATTTATTAATTTCACTATTTTATTTTTGTAAATAAACCATTAATTAATTTATTTAGCTTAAATTAGGTTTAATGATAATATATTTTGCAATAAATTAAAATGGATTTAGAATTAGGTTTTTAATATTTTTACCATTTCTCATTTTATTTCCTTAATTAAAATAAAAAACCCAAAAATATTTTCTTTTAATTAATTAATTCCATTATTAATTTAGACTTAATCCTTAATTCAAAAAAGAACAAAAAATATGCTTTATTTAATGAAAAAAGGGTCAAAACCCTAGGACACTCCGATTCAATTTTTCTCGCGCGCATATTATTTTTGATCCATATATTGTAATTGCTCCGAGGATGTAATAGTTTTAACTTAGGACTTTTATTTATCGCTTTTATTTACTTTTCACAATTTAATTTTCAAGGGTTTGTTTTTGGCGATGTAAATACCTGACGCCTTGTAATAGCTTAGATTTATTTTCCGCAATTTAACTTCCGCAACCATTAACTGTTAGATGTTTGAATAATAGGCTATGCATGACAAGATTAATCCTTAATTTAAAATCAACAGTAGCTCACCATTAACATGTACAAAGATAAATGAACTGAAAAACAACACACTCGCACATGCCACTCTTAGGGTACGCCTCACTTGGTTGCCTCGAACGTAGTCATTGAGTATAGGAAGTTTTAGAGGTCGCCCTTTTGTCCAAAGATCATAAGTTGCCTCGAAACGGTTGCCTCAGATAATATGAGCTAAGACATTAGGGTTACCGCTAAGGCGTCCTAACATTGCTTTAGTGACCACACGTCCCTTAATCGAATTGACCCGAAAACTCCAACGACGATGCTTCCTACTCCTCAATAGTGGGATAGCATTGTCTAAAGGACATTTGTACATATTAATTCCTTTTTGAGTAGGTAGATGTTCTTAAGTACTTGCTCCTTTTAAAACAAAAATAAAACTTTTCGCACTTACACAACTTTCAAGCAAAAACTTCTTTCAAATCCACAAAAACAAAGAAAAGCAAACTTTTGAAAACATAATGAGCAAGTACCTAAGAGCCCGTGGATAACCACAGATAGAAAGGGTGCTGACACCTTCCCTTTCTATAATCTACCTCCCGAACCCGAGAAATATCTCAAAAAAAGATTTTTTCTGTGCTTTTGTTCTTTCCTTGTTGGATAAAATAAAAGACGGTGGCGACTCTTGCTTACCGCGACATTTTGCAAAAACAAACGCAAACGCGAACCAGCATTCCAAAACAATCAGTTCTCTTCCCACCGATGACAGAACTGGCGACTCTACTAGGGATACTTATAAGTGAGGTGTACCTTAGAATTAGATCAATATGTTTTCAATTGTATGCTTTGTATGCTTTAATTTTGTGGGTTTGTATCGGAGTTCTATAGATCCTAACCCGTATCTAGGGATACCCTTTAGGTAAGTAGCAATAAACTGTGAGGGATCTGTCTGGCGTAGACCGACACGGATGAAGCAGTAGCTACGTTGGTGTGGCACCTTAGTCTGTACCGATATCCCTTGTGTTGGAACGAGGAGAATATAGGTCTTCTAAGGAGTCATTAAGCACCAACTGACCTTAGAACCTTAAATTGACCAACTTGGCCATAGAACAATAACAATATGCTACACTCATTGAGACTAAACTCTCGCGATGATTCTGGCCGCAAGAAAAGGTTGCTAAACTGGAATTATGACCGATTGAGGGTAGTCAGTGATATTGAGATCCTCTAGATCTCGGTTACTATTTTTAGGACAGGTTTAAACCAACTGAACTGAAAGAGGGCAATACCTAAACTCCATGCCAGCCTAAAATTAAGGCTATTCGTGTGACTTGTGTGCCTTCAAATCTGAACTACTTACACATTCTTGTTATCTGACAACATGAGTTCCTTGCAGGTTTTGTTTACAGTCCTTATCCAATAATTTGGATTTATCGCAGGGTTTACTTACAGCATCTCACACTTTTGCTTAAACGCATATCATACACATCATAACATCATACCTTAACATTTCCTTAACCATTTCAAGGATCTCAAGGGCTTGTGATGCAGGTTATGGCAAATCAAATGTCCAGCAAGGGGCAAAGGGGATTTATTTTCCTCTAGCCAATGCCGTCTAGAGATCAAAACATGATAACTTGAGTCAGGGGCTATGACCCACTCTATATGGTGAGCTTGACTCTTGAAGAAGGAATCTTAATGACACGAAGTTTCTTCTATCAAATTCTAACAAGTTTCTTGTTTACTCCGCGAGATCCTTGAAAACATTGCATACATATATCATATATATCATTTCATAACAGGTCTCCCAATACATGTCTCTCATGTTCTTGCTATTTATTTCAGCAATGGCTTTCCAACAAGACAACAAAGACCTTCAAATTTGAGAAACCCAGTTCAGAGAAATCTTCCTAAACCTATCCAAGGGGCAGGGAGAGTTGAAAACACTCCTCGTTGGAAACTTGGTCAAGAAAAGTCCTGAAGACAATAAGGACGAATGACTGAAACATCTGCAAGCTGAGGTAGATGCAATGAGAACCCAGATGCTGGGGCAGATGGCTCTTATCCAAGGCCTAACCCGGGAACAAGAAGAGCTGAGAACCATTATCAGCCAGCTTCATCAAGACAGATACAACAACATGAAGCAAACAGTCAAGGCCAGGGACCAAGTCATTAATCAACTTCCGAGAAGTCAAAGGTTTGGTTTGATGAAGAATAGACCTCTCCAAGTTGCTACTACCTCAAGGGTCCAACAACAACCTTGCCATAAACAATGGGTTGATCAGAGTAAGCCAAATATGCCCAAGAGGAAATTTACCAAGCTCAACATGTCGCTGTCTCAGGCTTTACAACACCTGTTGATATTGAATTTGGTGACGTTAAGGGACCCTCCTAAGAATCCCAACATAGCCTCCCTAAGGTACAATCCTGATGTAAGGTGTGCATATCACTCCAACAGCCCGGTGCATGATACTAACATCTGTTGGGCGTTGAGCAACAAAGTTCAAGACCTGATTGATGAAGGAGCATTGGAACTCACATAAGACGCTCAGATTGAATTCTTTTGTCATCCCTCCAAGGTTCACCATTTGAAGTGACAAGTCCTGAGACGAGAAGACTTTTTTGTTCATTAGAATTTTCAATTTGTAATTTTCTTTTGATTGTTCAAACATTTATTCATGTCAAACTTTGTTACTTTATCAATGCATTGCATATGTTTGTTTTGAATCAATCCATTCATATTCACTATATTCAAATTTCTTTCATATTTGTGATGATTAACTCCCGATTAAAAAATTCTAAGCCTTTAGAGGGAGGATGACGAAAATGATACCAAAATTTCTACAGTATGCTTTTGAACAGACCCCGCTGACGATGTACATGCATTGTTTCAAATCCTAAACAGTGGAGTTATAAGGAAGATAATCCCTAGTCAACCCCTTTGAGCCAAGGAAGTTGGAGTTTTTCTTTTCACAAATTAAAACCCTTAATTATAACCTAGGGCAGGGTAGTTTTCTTAGTTGATTCAGGTGCACAATGAATGGCATCAAAGAAGTCCTTTCGAAACAAAATACGGCATTGGTTCCGTATAATCGTAAGGACAAGCAGTCATTATCTTTCGAAATAAAAGCCCACCAAGTCAAAACCTATGAAGGAGACTTACAAAAAAAAACTAGGGCATCCCGCTGACTGTAATCACAAAAGAAACAGTTCAGGAAAAAAGACAGGGATAACGCAATCAAAAAGAAAGAGGTCCTACAAACTCTTATAAAAATGACTGCCTGTTCAAAATAAATTGTCAGTATCCGAACCATCACCGGAACATCAGAGAAAAGACTCAAACGGGATCTAAATGCACGATTAGCTGAGTTTAGGATCGAAGAACATCATGAAGAACGGGTGGGTACAAATAAAATTTGAGCCTTTATCCTTTGTTTCTTAAACCGTGAACCAGGCCACGATATAACCCTTTAAAGTCCTAGCTGAAGCATGGGTTAGTTCGAAAGCATACTGTTACAAAAGGTATCCTGACTCCTGTAGGGTTTGCTATAAATCCTGAGTTGACGTCACATTTTACAAAAAATTTCCTATCTTACTGAAAAAATGCATTTTCAAAAACTTCAAAACAGGCATAAGCTTTGCATTCTTAAAATAACATTGTTTGCATATGACTATTTGTTCAAATAGTAGAGAAATTCGCACGACGAATATCTAGTGAACAAAAACCTTCTCAATAAAAAGGATCACCTCAAGTGAAAAAACACTTCCAATCAAGGGGAACGGCATGATCATTGTCCATCATTTGGGGCAGTTAAGTCAAGATTCAAGGAATCTCTCAAAATGCCAAATAACCAGGGGCAAATCTCCATCTGAATCAATTGGGGGATTGGACATGAATTCCAGCAACGAATCTTACATGATCAAACGAAGATCTTCTGGTAGTATGGAAACACGACACTACCGAAAATGACAACTCCCTACACTCTGAGAGCGTGGACATAGTCAAAAAAGTACTACGCATAATCAAAGACCCGCTAGGTTGACTGGCCTAGGTAAAAATAAGGGCTTCCCAGCGAACCAAAAGGGTTCGGGCTAAAAAAATTAGGGATAAAAATGGAAAAAAATCTATACACCAGGAAAGTCGAAGACTTGAAAAGGAGGCTTGGGCAAAAAAGGGTATCCCGATGGACTAAAAACCCGAAAGGGCGGTCCAGGAAAAAATTAGGGATCAAAGTGTACGACTATGTCCCGTCATCTCGTCACGCGCCTACCAGAAGAAGACTTTTCATTCTAACCGAAAGATACCAAGCACCCCATAGGTGGGGATAATACTCGATCCACAGGGCCTCCGCAGGCACCTTCTCCCACAAAAACAGGGGCAAATAAGAATTGTCCGAACTGTACAAGTTTCTCTGTCCACCAGGTACCAAGGTATATATTCAGTTGAAGAATATGGCTAAGGTACTTTCACTCCCCGTAGAGTAGGACATTAATGATAGCTCTCTCAGCTGAGACTTGCAACTATGGACGAATCAGCAATACTCTTCCCCAAGAAGAGTTAATCTACCATCAGCCCTGAAAAGGCTTGGTATCCCCAGAAGATCTTAATCTTCCCCAGCGGAGTATAAAGATATTCCCCAGCAAGTATAAGAGCATCTCCGACAGTCTTAATATTCTTCAACAGAGTATAATAATGTTCCCCGGCAGAATACAAGATACCCCTAGTGGAGCCGTTTCCCCAGCACGGTCTAAAAAAGGCTTCCCTGCCAGAGTTGAATCATCTTACCCAGTAGCTTCTGGAAGCTTATCCCCTGCAGAGCACAAGTAAATCTCCCCAGCCAAATTCAGAAGGTTATCCTCACAAGAGTCTAACTGGGTTATCCTCAGCAAGTTGCAACTGAAGGATCATCCCCAGCGAAATTCTTTCTATCCCCAGTGGAGTTCATCATTAAAATCCCCAACAGAGCTTATCAACAGAATCCCCAGCGGAGTTTATCGTTAAAATCTCAGCAAAGTATCTCTTCCCCACAGAGTAATTCCCCGAAGAGTAATCTCTTCATCAGCTTATTCCCCAACGGAGTTCTCTTCTCTTGCAGGCTTCTTCTCACAATCATCTTCGTTGATTGTGATCGGTGGGAATGAGAACTGACTGTTTTGGAATGCTAGTTCGCGTTTGCGTTTGTTTTCGCAAAATGTCGCGGTAAGCAAGAGTCGCCACCATCTTTTATTTTATCCAACAAGGGAAAGGACAAAAGCACAGAAAAATTCCTTTTCGAGATGTTTCTCGGGTTCGGGAGGTAGATTATAGAAAGGGAAGGTGTTAGCACCCTTTCTATTCGTGGTTATCCATGGGCTCTTAGGTACTTGCTCACTATGTTTTCAAATGTTTGCTTTTCTTTGTGATTGTGGGTTTTGAAAAGAGTTTTGTCTTTTGAAGAGAGTGTAAGTGCGAAAAGTTTTTTTTTGTTTTTAAAAGGAGCAAGTACTTAAGAACCTCTACCTACTCAAAAAGGAATTAAACTGTGAAAATGTCCTTTAGACAGTGCTATCCCACTATTGTGGAGTAGGTAGCACCGTCGGTTGAGTTTTCGGGTCAAATGCATATAATGTCAAATGCATATATCAAAAATGAATATTGAACGTTCTTTGCAAAACAAAACAGATAAAGGAAAAACAATTTGAAATTTGTTTGAAAATGAATTTGTATTGACTTTGAAGTTTGTCCTGTAAATAGGCGTTTTGTACAAGAGATTGACGTCCTAGTAAGAGAACGCCGCCGAACAAATAGAATTTATACAATTTGTGAAAACAAAACAGATATATGAATAGTCCCACTGGGTTCCAGCTCTGCTATTGCCTTTATATCTTCAAGCATCTCATCACTTTGCTACTTAGTTGAAGATGAATCTGATTGACTGGTGTCGTCCGAGCCTGATAGTTGATACCGAAGTCCGGATGCGAGGTGATCCAATGAGACATAATGTTACGCTTTAATCCCTAACTTTTTCCTGGACCGCCCTTTCGGGTTTTCAGTCCACCGGGATACCCATTTTTGCCCAAGCCGCTTTTTCAGGTTTTCGACTTGCCGAGTGTACAGATTTTTTTTTATTTTCATCCCTTATTTTTGCCCGAACCCTTTTGGTTCGCCGGGAAGCCCTTATTTTTTCCTAGGCCAGTCAACCTAGTGGGTCTTTGATTATGCATAGTATCTTTTTACTATGTCTGCATTGACGGGGTGAGGAAGGTCGTCACCATCCATGGTGGTTAGAATCATCGCTCCTCCTGAGAAGATGTTCTTAACCACAAATGGCCCTTCGTAAGTAGGGGTCCATTTTCCCGTGGGATCACCTTGAGGTAGAATAATGCACTTGATTACCAGGTCCCCAACTTGATACTCTTGTCTTCTGACTTTCTTGTTAAATGCCTTGATCATTCGTTTTTGGTACGTCTGACCATGACAAATAGCAGTAAGTCTCTTTTCGTCGATTAGATTCAATTGATCAAGTCGGGTCTGGATCTAGTCGTCTTAGCTTAAACCTACATCCTTCATGATCCGAAGAGAGGGTATCTGAACTTCAATGGGCAAGACTGCCTCCATGCCATAAAACAAGGAATATGGTGTTTCCCCTGTTGACGTCCGTGCTGAGGTACGGTACCCATGAAGAGCAAATGGTAACATCTCGTGCCAGTCTTTGTATGTCACTGTCATCTTCTGCACAATCTTCTTAATGTTCTTATTAGCTGCTTCTACAGCCCCATTCATCTTCGGCCGGTAGGGAGAAGAGTTATGATGTTGTATCTTGAATTGCTCGCAGAGCTCAATGATCATCTTGTTGTTAAGATTGGTACCATTGTCCGTAATGATCCTCTCTGGTACACCATATCGACAGATCAGGTTGTGCCGAATGAATCGTGCCACGATGTTCTTGGTTACTGTAGCAAAGGAAGCTGCTTCAACCCACTTGGTAAAGCAATCAATCGCTACCAGGATGAAACGATGCCCGTTGGATGCCGTAGGTCTGATCTCGCCGATCAGATCAATGCCCCACATTGCAAAAGGCCAAGGTGCTATCAAAACATTCAGAGGAACTGGAGGAATATGCACCTTATCAGCATAGACCTGGCACTTGTAACATGTCTGAGAATGCTGATAACAGTCGGCTTCCATTGTGGACCAGTAATATCCTGCCCGAAGGATTTTCTTTGCCATGGTATGTCCACTGGAATGAGTTCCGAAAGTACCTTCATGTAGCTCTGCCATGATTCTTTCTGCTTCAATTTTATCCATGCAACGCAGTAAGGTTGAATCATGGTTACATTTGTACAGAATGCCATTGCTGATGAAGAACTTTTCCGCGAACCTTCTTAGAAACTTCTTGTCATTAACAGATGCACCCTCGGGGTATTCTTGAGCTTCAAGGTACCTCTTCACTTCATGATACCAAGGTTTTTTTGTTACCTTTTCAGTCTCAAGATCACAGCAATGTGCAGGTTCATCCAATTTCCAAATAATGATCTGGGGAGCCTCGTTGTCCCACTTGACTTTGAACATAGAAGACATCGTATCTAGTGCGTCCGCCAACTGATTCTCCTCTCTTGGGAAGTGTTCAAAGGTTATCTCCTCGAAATGGGGAAGCAACGTCAATACATATTCCTTGTAAGGATTAAGATTTGGGTGTTTCGTATCCCACTCTCCTTTGATCTGACTGATCACGAGAGTGGAATCTCCAAAGACACTCAAAAACTTAATCCTTAGGTCAACTGCTGCTCGAAGACCCATAATGCAGGCTTCATACTCTGCCATATTGTTGGTGCAGTTAAAACATAGTCGGCCGGTAAACGGAGTATGAGAGCCTTTAGGAGATATGATCACAACGCCAATGCCATTACCCAAAGCGTTTGAAGCTCCATCAAAGTACATAGACCATCGGGATCCTTCCTCAAGTCCTTCATCCGGTCCAGGTGTGTCACAATCAGTCACTATCATGATATTCTCGTCTGGAAATTCAAAGTTCATAGATTGGTAATCATCCACTGCCTGGTGTGCCAAATGGTCTGCCAATACACTTCCCTTGATTTCTTTTTGAGTCGTGTACTGTATGTCATACTCAGTCAAGATCATCTGCCATCTTGCTATTCTTCCGGACAAGGCGGGCTTCTCGAAGATATACTTGATCAGATCCATTTTTGAAATAAACAAAGTGGTGTGAGTCAACATATACTGTCTCAGCCGGCGAGCAGCCCATGCCAAAGCGCAACAAGTTTTCTCGAGCAGTGAGTATCGGGTCTCACAGTCGGTAAACTTTTTGCTAAGGTAATAAATGGCATGCTCTTTTCTGCCAGACTCGTCATGCTGCCCCAGCACACACCCCATTGAGTTATCGAGCACTATCAAGTATAAAATCAAAGGTCTCCCTTCAACTGGTGGCATAAGAATAGGTGGATCCTGGAGGTACTCTTTGATTCTTTCGAAAGCAGCCTGACATTCATCGTTCCAACATACCACTTGATCTTTCTTCAGCAGTTTGAAGATTGGCTCACAAGTAGCAGTTAGGTGCGAGATGAATCGGGCAATGTAGTTAAGTCGTCCTAGAAAGCCTCTGACCTCCTTCTCTGTCTTGGGAGCTGGCATCTCTTGTATGGATTTCACTTTGGCAGGATCCACTTGAATGCCTTTGTCGCTTACGACGAAACCCAGAAGTTTACCAGACCGTACCCCGAAGGTGCATTTGTTTAGGTTCAATCTCAGCTTAAATAACTTCAACCTGTCAAACAGCTTCTGTAGATGGTCAAGGTGTTCCTCCTCAGTTTGGGACCTCGCAATCATATCGTTGAAGTATACTTAAATCCCATGATGGATCATGTCATGAAATAAAGCAACCATGGCGCGCTGATATGTTGCCCCAACAATCTTCAACCCAAAAGGCATGACCTTTTAACAAAAGGTACCCCACTGGGTAACGAAAGTGGTCTTTTCCATGTCTTCAAGAGCCATCTTTATCTGATTATAACCAGAGAAACCGTCCATAAAGGAGAAGACCTTGTGCTGAGCAGTATTGTCAACCAGAACGTCGATGTGAGGTAGAGGGAAGTCATCCTTAGGGCTTGCCCTGTTCAAATCCCTGTAGTCAACACACATTCGGACCTTACCATCCTTCTTCGGTACCAGAACCACATTGGCAACCCACTGAGGATAAGAAGTTACTGCTAGAAAACCGGTGCCAAACTGTTTCATAACTTCGGCCTTAATTTTCTCAGACATCTCTGGACGCATACGACGAACCTTCTGTTTTACCGGAGGACAGTCTTCCTTGGTAGGCAGGCGATGAACCACAATGTCAGTATCCAACCCATGCATATCTTCGTAAGACCAGGCAAAGATCTCCATGTAGTCATGTAGCATCTGAATCAACCGCTGTTTCACACTAAGCTCCAGATTTGCACCGATCTTGACTTCCTTCTTGTCTGTCTCAGTACCCAGATTCACTGTTTCCACTAGCTCTTCATGTGGCTGAATGGCCCTCTCTTCCTGGAGTAGCAGTCTTGCAAGTTCACCAGGCACTTCGCAATCATCTTCACCTTCGTCTTCGGCTAAGTTGATCGTATTTTCGAAGTTATAATTGGCAGTAGCAGAGTCGTTACCAGTGAGATCCAGAGTGGATTGAGACCTGTATATGTGAGTGTGTGTAAAATAGCTGTTTTGCAATATATAATAAAGAAAGACAAGGAGCACAAAATTTGAAATGCAAAAACGTCCAATGTTTTTATTAATGATATATGAAAATGGCACACAAAAGCCCTCACAAATGAAGCCACGGTGTTCCGGGTAAGACACCGGGCCATAAAGTTCAAAACATTGTCTGTTACAAATTCGAAACAAAGAGCTCATTATTGAGTAATAAAAGTAATAGGGATGAAATCCTTTGCTGTCCAGTTGTTTGGTCCACCATTGGTCGTAGGATAGATCCAGCTGTCGAATTCAGACTCCTCCACGTCATCTTCGATGGCATTTACTCCCGAGTTGCTGATGAACACAGGAGGTCTTCCAATCCTTGCACTTCGAACAACCCTCTGAGCTTCTGCAGTGAAACACAAACCAAACTTGTTAGTCTTCTGAGTGAAATCAGGAAGTCGGCCCCAATTTGCATACTCACCCTTCTCAATAACAGCCTGGGCATCCTTTAAGGAAGCCATCTTCATGGGAGAATCTTCCATCACAGTCTCAGCTGACGCCAGTGTCTGAGGAACCTCTTCAAAGTGTTGAAATGGGGTCTCAATGAACTCCCCATCCATCTCTACATACCGGAATGAGTTGAGGTGGCTGACCATGTACTCCTCCTCCCCTTGAACTGTCACAATCTTGCCTTTAACCGGGTACTTCAACTTCTGGTGGAGCGTTGAGGTTACGACTCCCGCTTTGTGGATCCATGGACGACCCAACAAACAAGAATAGGATGGCCGAATGTCCATCACGTAGAATGTAGAATTGAAGACCTGAGAACCAACTTTGATTGGAATATCAACCTCACCATGCACCATCCTCTTAGACCCATCAAAGGCCCGGACAACAATGTTACTCGGCTTTGGCTCCAAACCTTCACAATCCAGCCTGTCTAGAGATTTCTTGGGCAAGACGTTCAACGAGGAACCAGTGTCAACCAACACATGTGAAAGAGTAGTGCCCCTGCATTCAATGGAGACATGCAGGGCATCATTATGGTTCTTCCCTTTAGCAGTTAGATCAGCGTCAGAGAAACCCAAACCATTATCAGCAGTTAAATTGGCCACATAATCGGTAAATTGATCAGCTGATGTCTCTTGTGGCACGTGGGCCGTCTTTAGGAAGGTAATCAGAGCCTTGGCATGGGCCTATGAACACAACAGCAGTGATAACATAGGAATCTTGGATGGGGTTTGCCCCAGTTACTCAACTACATTAAAATCACTCTTCTTAATAATCTTCAGAATCTCTTCCATCTCCTGTTTGGAAGCTTCAACATTGATTGTCTTTGGCGCCTCCGTTTGGGCAGGAATATCAGTGGTGATCCCTTTGCCCCGAGCGTCAGAAGACTCGGTGACAGGGGGAAGGATAGGAATTTGATCAGGAACAGCAGTAGGTACACTTGCAGGCTTAATGACAACAGGTCTTCGGACAGTTGGTGGAGCAATATCAGGTGAGAAAAGTCTACCGCTGCGAGTGACTTTAGCAGGCCCAGTAATGTTGCTGACGCCGGTATCATCATCAAACTCTTGCTTAATTCCAAGAACATAAACATCTGCCCCATAGTGCCAAGGGACAACTTTGTCAGAGGTATAGGGGATGGGCCCCGGAACAGTGATGATTATAGGTGCGATCTTCGGAACAGATGTAATTCTAACAGGCGTCCTTGAGGGAGCCTTGGAAGAATTGTCGAAAATGGTAATAATGGCAACTTCTTCAGAATGAACAGATGGAACAACAGTCTTTTCAAACAGGATCTCCTTGCTATCCATCAGGTTTTGGATACCTGACTTCAAAGATGGGCAACCAGTAGGTAAAACAGAACACAAACGGCAACCTTCACCACATCTCGGAAATAAACCGGTTAGCAACAGGTTCCTCTTGACAGTCATCAGAGGGGTAACAATATCATCCACAGACACTACAAACAAGTCTTCCTCTACAGCATTTACTCCATGTTTGGTCATGGGAGCAGTCACAACATTAGGCCTCTCGGGCGCCTCAAACTCAATCTCCTTTGCATCAATTAAGTCTTGCACCTTGTTTTTCAGACTCCAACAATCATCTGTATTATGCCCCGGGCTATCGGAGTGATAAGCACATCGGGCGTTAGGGTTATACTTCGGTGATGCAGTATTTTGATTCTTTGGAGCTTCTCTTAGAGTCACCAGATTAGTCTTCAGCAACTGTGGCAACATCTGAGACAAAGTCATGCTAAGACGAGTAAATTACCTTCGAGGTCTCTCGTCCCTTTGTTGGTTGTGATGCTGAGGAGCACCAGCAGGTTTTGAGATAACAACCGCATTGACAGCTTGGCGGTGTTCAGGTCTGTTTTGTCTTCTTGAACTGTAGACAGCACTGGACTCTTTCTTAAACGGTCTCTTCTCGGTGCTCGATGAGGCACCCTTCTGTATCTTCCCAGCCTTAATACCAGCTTCAATCCTCTCACCAGTCAAGATAAGGTCTGTAAACCCGGCTGAAGAGCTTCCAATCAAATGGTTAAAGAATGGACCGGACAGGGTCCCCAAAAACATATCAACAAGTTCACGATCAGCTAAAGGTGGTTGCACCCTTCCGGCAAGGTCTCTCCATTTTTGAGCATACTCTTTAAATCCTTCACCCGTCCCTATTGACATACCCTGGAGTTGGGTACGCGTAGGAGCGAGGTCGGAATTATACTGATAATGCCTAAAGAGTGCAATAGCCAAATCCTCCCAGCTGCGGATACTGGCTCCGTCCAACTGATAGAACCACTCAAGCTGAGTCCCTGAGAGACTGTCTTGAAAGAAATCGATCCATAAGTTCTTATCAATAGTGTAAGGTTGGATCTTCCTCACATATGACCGGAGGTGCAACTTTGGACAGGAAGCTCCGTCATACTTGGCAAAGGCAGGTGCCTTGAACTTATGGGGAATCACCACCCCAGATGATAAACCCAAATCCCTGAAGTCCAGACTGGGCACCTTCTGTACTTCCATAGCCTTCAAACGGTCTTCCAGCTGTTTGTACTTATCCTCAGCAGGAGGATACTGTTCTTCATCATAGTCCGTCTCGTTGTCGGAGACCATAGGGCTAGGAGCCCTCCTTTCTTGTGGACTGTCTTTCTCTCCAGACAGGATGGCCAGATCAATTTCATTCTGCAGCCCGTTTCCAAACCTGCGTTCAGTGTTGAACAGGATGGTCCTCTTCTTCTTTTTTTCCCACTCTTTCAGAATCAGGGTCTTCAAGTCCTGCTGACCCTTAGCTAGATTCATGACCAGCTCTTGAAATTGGGCATTTTGGGCCTGGAGAGCCTTGATAGCTTGCTCAGTGGAAGGTTCAGCAGACATGATGATTGCTGAAATAAACAACGAAGAAGATAAGAGACCTGTAAAAGGGTACCTGTTATGCATATGATGAATGGTATGCTATTTATGTAATGCATTCAAGGGTTCAAAAATTCAAATTTGTTGCAGACAAAAAGAACACATGTCATACTAAGAAGAAATTTGTTAGTACATAAGTGCCCCATGGGCGAAATATTACAAAACTCTTAATGTAAAAAGACATTGCGCATCCTTTTTGGAGCGATGTAAATGTTGAGGGTCTCCTCCTCGTGAAGTCGGCAGGTAAGCTCCAAAACCTTCTTTTCACTGGCATAGAAGCTGGCTTCAAAAGTATTCCGCTCTTCCTTGAGTTGGATCCAACTCTTTTGCATTTCTTCCCATGATGTTGGCATGTCAGGATGTAGGATGGCGTATGGAACCTCTCCTTCCATAACAGGCTCTTTGATCAAGGAGAGAATGTGAGGATATGGCATCATAAGATTCTGGGAGAGGGTTCGTACCCACTTGAGGTAAGGCTTAAGGGGGATAGAATTCTTGTGCCCCAGTGTCTTACTATCCACCTTATTAGGCATCCTCCAAGCTCTGATGAACCTTTGTCGAAGTCCTTGCATATCATTGTCGAAGTCAAAAACTAGGTCAGGAATCAGCATGTCATGGGGGCCATCCCTCCGAGCATATCCAAATTGTCTCAAATCTAGACAGGGGTTGTAGGTAATGCCTCCCCTAATTCCAAGTAATGGAACATTAGGAAATTCTCCATAACGATCAATGATGGTGACATTTTCTCTGGACCGAGAACACCAATGTACATCAGAATGTGTGAGGGTCATCAATCGTTGTGACCACCTTAAACCCTGCTCATTCTTCAAAACTGATTGTGGAAGGTGAGAAATAAACCACCTTGCTAGGAGAGGAGTACAACACATGAGAACACCTCTTTTCCTCATTGTTCGTATGTAAAATGAGTGGAGGATGTCCCCAAGCAATGTAGGTATGGGATTCCTGGATATGAAATTCTTGACAGCATTTACATCTATAAGTTGATCAGGATTTGGGAACAAAACCAACCCATAGATAAGGAGTGCCACAATCTCTTCAAAGGCTTGTAGATCAAGAGAATTCCAGCATTCTCGTTCCTTCTTAAACAGAAACTTTGCCAAGAATCCCTTGATACCTCTTCTGGTTTCCCAATGCCCTTTGATGTCGGATGGTTGCAAGCGTAATGCTTGAGCAACATCTTCAAGTTTTGGTTCCTTTTCCGTACCGTTGTAGGGTAGTTGACTAAGAATAGGAATTCTCAGGAGTTGAGAAAATTCCTCCAAAGTAGGCACCAATTGATAATCAGGGAATGTGAAACAGTGGTGTAGGGGGTCAAAGAACTAGAAGAGAACTTTCATCATGTCTTCTTCAATGTTGGTGTTGACCAAGCTGAGGAGTCTACCATGTCTTTCACTGAAGAGAGAATTCTCAGGAATCCTGGATGTAAGCTCCTTGAGTTGAGGAGGGATCCTTACAAGGTTGACTTGAATTGTTTTCCTGCGGAGAGACTCCATGTCCTGCAAAACAAGAACAAAGATGAAGATCTAAACCCTTGAAATGGTTAGTAGATGCATATGATGCTTTATGATGTATGCACAAACACATGTACAAGCAAGTCACACAAAAACCCTAGTTTCAGGCTTGCAGGAGGTTTCATAGGTAAGTACCCTCTTGAGTTTAGTTGGCTCAAAACCTGTCCTATAAATAGTAACCGGGTTCTAAGGAGCTCAATATCATTGGATTGTTTTCTATGTTCATCATTTTGGTTTAGCCACTTAACTGGCGACCAAAATATTCCAAGAAAACAATCCTCAATGAGTGTAGTATCGAGTATCTACCAACTTCGGACTGCACCAAAGTCGGTCATCTCACTACCCCTAAAAAAGGCCAAGATGGTTAAGTAAGGTTCTAGGTCATTAGTGCTTAGTGACATCACTCAGCGGCCCCGTATTCCCTTTGATTGACTCAAAGGCTACCGGTACTCACAAATATGTCGCACTAATATAGCTATTGCTTCAACTGTGTCGGTATACCCCACACAGTTTCCACAACGTATTGCTATCTATGAATGTTTCCCAAATCCGGGTGGAGGATTTCAAACCCAAACAATAGAACAAAGATAAAGCAATCAAATAAAACAATAGAAGTAAATATGATGAACTAATCCTAAGGTATACCCCACTTATTAGAGTCCCCAGCAGAGTCGCCAGTTCTGTGATCGGTGGGAACGAGAACTGACTGTTTTGGAATGTTGGTTCGCGTTTGCGTTTGTTTTTGCAAAATGTCGCGGTAAGAAAGAGTTGCCACTGTCTTTTATTTTATCCAACAAGGGAAAGGACAAAAGCACATAAAAATTCCTTTTCGAGATGTTTCTCAGGTTCAGGAGGTAGATTATAGAAAGGGAAGGTGTTAGCACCCTTTCTATCCGTGGTTATCCACAGGCTCTTAGGTACTTGCTCACTATGTTTTCAAAAGTTTTCTTTTCTTTATGATTGTGGGTTTTGAAAAGAGTTTTGTATTTTGAAGAGAGTGTAAGTGCAAAAAGTTTTGTTTTGTTTTTAAAAGGAGCAAGTACTTAAGAACCTCTACCTACTCAAAAAGGAATTAAACTGTGCAAATGTCCTTTAGACAGTGCTATCCCACTATTGAGGAGTAGGTAGCACCGTCGTTGGAGTTTTCGGGTCAATTCGGTTTAAGGGACGTGTGGTCACTAAAGCAATGTTAGGACGCTTTAGTGGTAACCCTAAAGTCTTAGATCATTTTTCTGAGGCAACCGTTTCGAGGCAACTTTGATCTTTGGATAGGAGGGCGACCTCTAAAACATCCTATACTCAATGACCACATTCGAGGCAACCAAGTGAGGTGTACCCTAGGGGTGGCATGTGCAAGTGTGTCAATTTTCAGTTATATTATCTTTGCATGTCATGGTGAGCTACTATTGATTTTAAGTTAAGAGTTAATCTTATCATACAATCCTAGTTAGCATACATCTAAGCAGTTAATATATGTACAGGAATTTAAAGTGCGAGAATTGTAAATCCTACGCTATTACAAGGCTTCGGGGAGGGGGATTATTTACATGTCCAAAATTGGGGAATAAAGCAGTAAAGTAAAAGTCTTAGTTAAGGTATTACAAACCAATAAGCAGTTACAATAAAATAAGCGCGCGTGAATCTGAAAAATCCTAAGAATAAGAACTTTTGTTGTTTTATTTTATTTTTTGGGAAAATACTAAATGTCTAATTAATTCAAATTTAATTAATTAAAAAAAACTGATTAAAATTAACTCTAAAACATACCTAATATTTTTTTGCATTTTTTTTGTTTATGAAAAGGATTGAATTTAAATAAATCCTAAGTCTACTGATTTTAAAATTGAAGAAAATAAGTTAAAATAATTAACTAAATTAAATCCTAATTCTAAGTTACTTATTTTTATGACTTTTATGTTGATTAAAAAAAAACAAATAAAATGGTCCAAACGAAAATGAAATCAGGCAGTAAATCAAGAAAAACAAAATAATTCTGGAGGCCTGGGTCGAAAGAAGTGTGGGCTGTCTTTCGACCCAGTGAAGAAGCTGGATCGAAGGTGCATGAGGGGCTGCACTCTGAGGATGTTCGATCTGGATATGTCATTCTTCAATCTGGAAGTCCTGGGTCCAGTTCGAAACTAAGCTACTGAGCTTCGAAACTCTGAACAGGATCCTGAGAATATATTTCCTGCAAAAACGAAACACATGTTAAAGGTCCAAGGGGGACTTTACCCCCCTGATTCGAATCTCCTCCCTATTTGCACCTGCTGAATCTAGGTCTGGGTTTATTTTATCCTGAGATTCGAAGGAGAAACTCAGGTTGTGCCCAAGCAATGGCACAATCTCATCTCTGCATTGTAGCTTATATGTAGCACATTAAGTCATTCACAAACAGCAGTAATGACATGAATATGCAATCAGAGATCGAAATGAGTTTGAGATTAGATTTCTTTACCAAACAGAGGTGCTTTGATCTGTAGTTCTGAGGGTGGAATGACTGGTGCAAGGATTGGGTATGGCTTCCTGGAAGTGCTGATGATTTTTGGCAGCGTATCTCCAAGTTCTCCCTGCTTCTTTTCTCTATTTTTTCTGTATATTTTCGTCCTCCTCTTTGCAACACTTGTGATCTCTTTATATAGAGGGGGTAGAGGGGACAGGAAGGCAAAGGTTTAAATGACCTTGAATATGTGTTTGACAGCCATGAATGAGAATTTGTAACGTTGATTATGTGTTTGAAAGCCATGAATGAGAGTTCGTAACGTTGGCTAAACACATGAGATCTTGTCCATTTTTGAATTTTGAATGACATGTAACTGGCCTTCGAATGCTCCCTTTCGAATGGGCTGATGGCCTCCTTCGAATGCTTTTCAAAAGCTTCTTCGAATGGACCCTTTGAATGCTTCTTCGAATGGACCTTTTTGGAATTCCAATCGAAGGACACTGTTATAATGCCAATCGAAGTACTTGTCCATAATTCCAATCGAAAGGCTCCTTCATAATACCAATCGAAGGGTCTTTCAGAATGCCAATCGAAAGCCTTGACATAATGCCAATCGAAATGCTTGTCCATAATTCCAATCGAAGAGCTTGACAGAATGCCAATTGAAAGGCTCCTTCAGAACACCAATCGAAGGGTCTTTCAGAATGCCAATCGAAATGTACTTAAAGCACCACTCAAAAATTCTCTTTTTCCTTAGGCAAGAGTTTGTGATCACCCATGTAGGGGGAAGACTTTGGGAAACATGAGAGGGAAAATTTTGGGGTACAACATTCATCATCCCCAGCGGGAACGAAGAATCCAACTCTGCTCTCCAGCAGCTATCAAGGATTTATTTTCCCCAGCTAAAACATCACATTTTCATACATCATAATACATGCATGTACGCATCATACCATAAAATCTCATTTATGTTGAGAACATCATTGCTTGATTCATCTCATGCATTGCATGTGACTGACCTTTACCTTTCAGGAAAAATGCAGTTAAGCTCTCAGCTTAGTCGAAGATCTGACCAGTTCTTAAATCTCAATTGAATTATCCTCGGTTGAATTTCAGATAAGGTTCTGAATCTCGACAGTTTCTCTACGTCATAGTGTGGACGAGTACTATAACCTCAACGGTATACTCCCGGTGAGCACAAGTCAGGTCCTAGATCTTGATGTTTTCCTCCGTCATAGTGTGGACAAGTTCTTTAACCTCAACGGTATACTCCCGGTGAGCACGAGACAGTTCCTAGATCTTGATGAAGATGCTTCCCTATGTCATAGTGTGGATGAGTACTATAACCTCAACGGTATACTCCCGGTGAGCACGATTCAGTTCCTAGATCTTGATGTTTTCCTCCGTCATAGTGTGGACAAGTTCTATAACCTCAACGATATACTCCTGATGAGCACGAGACAGTTCCTAGATCTTGATGAAGATGCTTCCCTATGTCATAGTGTGGATGAGTACTATAACCTCAATGGTATACTCTCGGTGAGTACGAGTCAGTTCCTAGATCTTGATGTTTTCCTCCATCATAGTATGGACAAGTTCTATAACCTCAACGGTATACTCCCGATGAGAACGAGACAGTTCCTAGATATTGATGAAGATGCTTCCCTACGTCATAGTGTGGATGAGTAATATAACCTCAACGGTATACTCCAGGTGAGCACGACTCAGTTCCTAGATCTTGATGTTTTCTTCCGTCATAGTGTGGACAAGTTCTATAACCTCAACAGTATACTCCCGGTGAGTACGAGACAGTTCCTAGATCTTGATGAAGATGCTTCCCTATGTCATAGTGTGGACGAGTACTATAACCTCAACGGTATACTCCCGGTGAGCACGAGTCAGTTCCTAGATCTTGATGTTTTCCTCCGTCATAGTGTGGACAAGTTCTATAACCTCAACGATATACTCCTGTTGAGCACGCGACAGTTCCTAGATCTTGATGAAGATGTTTCCCTATGTCATAGTGTGGACGAGTACTATAACCTCAACGGTATACTCCCGGTGAGCACGAGTCAGTTCTAGATCTTTATGTTTTCCTCCGTCATAGTGTGGACAAGTTCTATAACCTCAATGGTATACTCCCGGTGAGCATGAGATAGTTCCTAGATCTAGATGAAGATGCTTCCCTACGTCATAGTGTGGACGAGTACTATAACCTCAACATTATACTCCCGGTGAGCACGAGTCAGTTCCTAGATCTTGATGTTTTCCTCCGTCATAGTGTGGACAAGTTCTATAACCTCAACAGTATACTCCCAGTGAGCACGAGACAATTCCTAGATCTTGATGAAGATGCTTCCCTACGTCATAGTATGGACGAGTACTATAACCTCAACGGTATACTCCCAGTGAGCACGAGTCAGTTCCTAGATCTTGATGTTTTCCTCCGTCATAGTGTGGATAAGTTCTATAACCTCAACGGTATACTCCCGGTGAGCACGAGGCAGTTCCTAGATCTTGATGAAGATGCTTCCCTATGTCATAGTGTGGACGAGTACTATAACCTCAACGGTATACTCCCGGTGAGTACGAGGCAGTTCCTAGATTTTGATGAAGATGCTTCCCTATGTCATAGTGTGGACGAGTACTATAACCTCAACGGTATACTCCCGGTGAGCACGAGTCAGTTCCTAGATCTTGATGTTTTCCTCCGTCATAGTGTGGACAAGTTCTATAACCTCAACGGTATACTCCCGGTGAGCACGAGACAATTCCTAGATCTTGATGAAGATGCTTCCATACGTCATAGTATGGACGAGTACTATAACCTCAATGGTATACTCCTGGTGAGCACGAGTCAGTTCCCAGATCTTGATGTTTTCCTCCGTCATAGTGTGGACAAGTTCTATAACCTCAACGGTATACTCCCGGTGAGCACGAGACAGTTCCTAGATCTTGATGAAGATGCTTTCCTACGTCATAGTATGGACGAGTACTATAACCTCAACGGTATACTCCCGGGGTGCACGAGTCAGTTCCTAGATCTTGATGTTTTCCTCCGTCATAGTGTGGACAAGTTCTATAACCTCAACGGTATACTCCCGGTGAGCACGAGACAATTCCTAGATCTTGATGAAGATGCTTCCATATGTCATAGTGTGTACGAGTACTATAACCTCAACGGTATACTCCCGGTGAGCATGAGTCAGTTCCTAGATCTTGATGTTTTCCTCCGTCATAGTGTGGATAAGTTATATAACCTCAACGGTATACTCCCGGTGAGCACGAGACAGTTTCTAGATCTTGATGAAGATTACCCCCCAGTTGAATTATGGACAGGTTCTTAATACCCAGCCGAGGCATTATCTCAGTTGAAGTACAGGCAAGTTCCTAAATCTCAACAAAGGTTAGATTTCCCCAGCGGAATCTTCTACAACAACAGGTATGCAAGTTCTCGCTAAGGAATCTCTTATGAGATCGACACTCCTGCAGATGTCATCTGTAAGCCCATCCTCCAACCAACAATCTCCAAATGGCATTTGTAAGCCCATTCCTAACATCACAATGCTGGTACTACACCATGCGAGTGCAAATTTCTGGGCACTCTAGTGTTCAATTATCTTCCACCTTCGGATCACGAAAGGATCGAAAGCCAATCTATATCCTCAGGTCTAAGAAAATTGAACAGGGGCAACTGTTGTACCCCAAAATTTTCCCTCCCATATTCCTCAAGATATGTCAAGAATAATCTCCAAATTGCTCAAGATGGCTCAAAGGTTGGACAGTCAAATCACCTCCTAAGGCAGTCAAGTCAAAATTAGGGTTTTGTGTTGCATTAAGGTCCTCACATCCAAATGACCTCAAGTGCTCCCCAATGTCAAAATATGTTCTCAAGTTCATCCGTGTCAAATTGCAAGCCTTGCAGAGGAAGTTTGGTCAGTCAATTGCTCAAGAGGTCCAAAAATCGACTGTGCTAGGGCAAAAGTCAACTGTGTCCCAAATACAGTCAAACCTCAAGATTTTTTGTCAACATTCTCATTTTGAAGGATAATTCATCATTTGATCAAGGGTTAATCATGATTCATCAAGGATTGTTCAAGATTCATCAAGATTCAAAAGTTGCTAAATTAGGGTTTTGTAGGAAAAGTCAACTCAACTTTGACCAAGCATAACTTTCTCATACCTTATGAGAAATGACCCATCCAAAGATCATTTTGAAGAAGATGAAATTTCCTACAATCCATCTTCACACCCCAAGATCAAGAAATGCTCTCATAATAAGTTACAATTTTGGACATTATAGGTCATTTTTGAAAGTCAACAAAAACACCTTTTTTGCCAAAGCTTATAACTTGAGCATGGAACATCAAAATGAGATGAGACCAAAAGGGTTGGTTATAGGACATCTAAAGGTTTCTAAAAGGTCCAAGAACACTTCCAAAAGTTCAAAATTGAAGAAGTTATGCATTGTTGAAGTTGGGCATTTTTCCAAAATTGCCAAAAGTCAACTATCCTCAAAACTCCAATTTTTGACAAAAGGGCCCACTTTTTTCCACTTGATTTGGTCTTGACATGCCACACACGTGTCCCATACTTAATTTCATGACCATTCATTTATTTTTCTATTTTATTTTATTTTTATTGATTTAATTCATTTTAAATCAATATTAAATCAAATAAAATCTAAAAATTGATGTAAAGGGATCTTTGTGATTTGTACAACTTGCAATTATCATTATTCACTCAATCAAATCGCATCATGGCTCATTCAAGCATAAAAAATCAGATCTTGCCTATATTTGGAAATATGGTTATGGTGATCAAAATCAAATCCTAATTCTTCAATGCACATGGATATTGGCCCATATTTTGACCTAGAATCATTCTATTATATGCAAGCAAGCCTCACAAACCTAGAACATGCATAGAAGACTGCAGAAACGGCCAGAAGAATTAAAAAAAGCTTGAAAACCTTGAATATGAAATTGCACTTAGAGATCTCTTCAGGATCAAACAAAGGTTCCAATTGCTTCCTTGGACCTCACTGAAGCAGTACCAATCATTATCGTGTGCTCTCCTGCTACAAAAAGCCCTGTAAGTATCGCTCTGAACCGCCATACTCATGGAATCGTAAAGCTCCAATCTTGCATCCTTTCATTGAAATAATTGCATATTCATACTTTGTGTTGTATCCTGAAGCTTTTGGCATCATTGAATTTTATTTTCATAGCCTGTAACGCCATGCCCAGTTCTAGGGTTCATGTATCTCGTTTTGGGGGTTTTTAATTGCAGGCAAAATCAATGCAAATAATAGCCATGGATGAGTTCAGGGGAGAGAGACGAGTGCATTGGCACTCTTAGCTTGCGTTTATATGGCCTAGGGAGGATTTTGGAGAGGTTCTACGAATCTTCCTGCGGAACAAAATCCGCAGATAAACGAACTAGGGTGATATGAAGAAGACGATCACGTGGCTAAGTGTGATTGGTTCATTTGAATCAATCGCACGTTTTTTTTATATTTTTTGGCATGCATAATTATTGATTTGTTTTATAATATTTGTTATGCATCCCACTAACAAGTTAACATCATGGCTCAGCTGGCAAGGCGTTAGTGTGTGATACCCTTGGGACTTGGGTTCGAATCCCAGGTCCCCCAAAACTTTGTTATATTTTTTCTTCAGGGATTCATATGCATTTCTCAAGGGATGGACCACCATGCGCTTGCAGATCTTCAATGCTACGTGGCTCATGAAGCAGATCCAATGGCCTAGGTTGGGAGACTACCATGGTCTCAAGTCAATGCACGCCTAGCAAATCCAAAAAGTCCAATAGGCTGAAGCGTTTTGGGCCCAAAAATTGCAATTCACACTCCCTATTCAAGTCCAGCACCCCCTTGAGTTTGTATCTTTATTTTATTTTCTTTTCACTATTTCTATTATTATTATTATTATTATTATTATTATTTTAAATAATCAATTAACTAATTAACTTTTTTTTCATAAAATCAGAAAACACAAACAAATAATACTTATTAATTTCACTATTTTATTTTTGTAAATAAACCATTAATTAATTTATTTAGCTTAAATTAGGTTTAATGATAATATATTTTGCAATAAATTAAAATGGATTTAGAATTAGGTTTTTAATATTTTTACCATTTCTCATTTTATTTCCTTAATTAAAATAAAAAACCCAAAAATATTTTCTTTTAATTAATTAATTCCATTATTAATTTAGACTTAATCCTTAATTCAAAAAAGAACAAAAAAATGCTTTATTTAATGAAAAAAGGGTCAAAACCCTAGGACACTCCGATTCAATTTTTCTCGCGCGCATATTATTTTTGATCCATATATTGTAATTGCTCCGAGGATGTAATAGTTTTAACTTAGGACTTTTATTTATCGCTTTTATTTACATTTCGCAATTTAATTTTCAAGGGTTTGTTTTTGGCGATGTAAATACCCGACGCCTTGTAATAGATTAGATTTATTTTCCGCAATTTAACTTCCGCAACCATTAACTGTTAGATGTTTGAATAATAGGCTATGCATGACAAGATTAATCCTTAATTTAAAATCAACAGTAGCTCACCATTAACATGTACAAAGATAAATGAACTGAAAAACAATACACTCGCACATGCCACTCTTAGGGTACGCCTCACTTGGTTTCCTCGAACGTAGTCATTGAGTATAGGAAGTTTTAGAGGTCGCCCTTTTGTCCAAAGATCATAAGTTTCCTTGAAACGGTTGCCTCAGATAAAATGAGCTAAGACATTAGGGTTACCGCTAAGGCGTCCTAACATGGCTTTAGTGACCACACGTCCCTTAATCGAATTGACCTGAAAACTCCAAAGACGATGCTTCCTACTCCTCAATAGTGGGATAACATTGTCTAAAGGACATTTTATATAGATTAATTCCTTTTTGAGTAGGTAGATGTTCTTAAGTACTTGCTCCTTTTAAAACAAAAACAAAACTTTTCGCACTTACACAACTTTCAAGCAAAAACTTCTTTCAAATCCACAAACACAAAGAAAAGCAAACTTTTGAAAACATAATGAGCAAGTACCTAAGAGCCCGTGGATAACCATGGATAGAAAGGGTGCTAACACCTTCCCTTTCTATAATCTACCTCCCGAACCCGAGAAATATCTCAAAAAAGGAATTTTTCTGTGCTTTTGTCCTTTCCTTGTTGGATAAAATAAAAGACGGTGGCGACTCTTGCTTACCGCGACATTTTGAAAAAACAAACGCAAACGCGAACCAGCATTCCAAAACAGTCAGTTCTCTTCCCACCGATCACACCAGGCTTTATAGAAAATTTCTTGGGAGAGTGAAGTTAAACTGTTATCTGGTCGGACTCCAGGCTTTGCAGTAACTTGCTAGAAAGGATGAAGTTGAACTGATATATGGTCGGGTCCAGGCTTTGCAGTAACTTACTAGGGATTGTAGAAAAGTCTACCGGGGAAGAGGAGTTGTAGTCCCTTGATTTGTAAAAGTTTGAGAGGCAAACTCAAGTTGGGGAATCTGTAGTTTGTTGGGGAAATAAACCTTGTCGCCAGTCTATTGGGGGAGGTGATTTTCTTTTGGCAGAAATCCTCGAGGATTCTTGAGGCCGACTCAATTGGGGACAAGTTTTCAAAGATTGAAACCCTAGGTGGGGGCCATCCTATGAACAGGATTTTAGGGGAGATTTGTCACTACCCCTAGTAGCAGTTGTTGCGACACTGCCAGTAAATGTGTGTTATACGTAACTCTTTGTTGGGATTCGTGTTCAATTCCCTAAGTGATTCAAATGCAGACCTGCCCTTGGTATATTCAGCAATTCTTGAGAGATTTCTTGGAATCTTGACTTGACTTCCCCAGGTGTGCTAGATAATGATCATGTCGTGCCCCCTTGCTTATAGGATATCTGTTATTGGAAGCATCTTCCCACTTGAAGTGATTTTGTTCATTGAGAGGGTTTTTTGTTCATTGGATACTCGTCGTGCAAATTTCTCTACTGTCAAACAAATAGCCATATGCAAACAACAATATTCAAAATAATACAAAGTTCATGCTTGTCTTGAAGTTTTAAAAATGCATTTTAGCAGATAAAAGAATTTTTGTAAGAAAATTCAACTCAGGATTTAGAGTAAAGCCTTAAAGGAGTCAGGATACCTTTTGTAACAATATACTTTCGAACTAACCTATGCTTCAATTAGGACTTTTGAAGGTTTGTAACGTGGCTTGGTTCACAATTTAAGAAATAAAGGATAAAGGCTCAAACTTTATTTGTACCCATCCATTCTTCGTGATGTTGTTCAGTCCTAAACTCAGTTAATTGTACGTTCGAACTCCAATGACGTTTTGGTGGTGGTCCAGACAAGTTAGTTTATCTGAAGGCAATCATTTTTTGCAACATTTTTCATGTTGTTGAGGATTTGCATTGATCTCTTTTTTTGATTTATTATCTCTTATTTTTTGCCTGACTGTTCCTATTTTGAGATTACAGTCAGTGAGATGCCCCGGTTTTTCTTAAGTCTCCTTTGTAGGTTTTGACTTAGCGGGCTTATCTTTTTGAGAGATAATGACTGCCTATGTGATAGGGAACCATCACCGTCTTTTGATTCTAGAGGAATGTTTTTGATGTCATTCATTGTATACGAAGTGAAAGTTTGCGACTGAACGCACATTTGATTTAACTGAGAGACTACCCAGCCTCAGGTTTTGATTAAAGGTTTCAATTTGTGTAAAAATGGAAACTTCTACTTTTTTGGCTCAAAGGGGTTGACTAGGGATTATCCTCCTTATAACTCCAGTGTTTAGGAACTGAAAGAACGCCTGTACATCATCAACAAGGTCTGTCCAAAAGCATATTGTATGAGATTAAGGCATTGTTTTCGTCATCCTCCCTCTAAAGGCTTATAACTTTTAGCGAGAGTTGAATGTCATAAAGAGAGTAAAAAGCATAGCTTAAATATAGTGAAAACAAATGGATGAATTCAAGACAAACATATGCAATGCATTAATGAAACAAAGTTTGACATTAATAGATAAGTGTTTGAACAACAATAGAAATCAAAATTGAAAATTCAAAATGAACTGGAACGCTCAATGATTTGGCATGCGAGTGGTGATCACGTTGGGAGTCCCTGGAGGGTCAAACTCGATCTCCTTGGCGTCAATCATGTTTTGAATCTTGTATTTCAGCGCCCAACAATAGTTAGTATCATGCCCAGGACTTCCGGAATGATATGCACATATTGCATCAGGATTGTAGTTAGGAGAAGAAGTTTTGGGGTTTGGATGAGGTCCTATCAACATAATCAGATTCACCTTCAACAAGTGTTGTAGTTATTGGGACAAAGGCATGTCGATGTTGGTAAACTTTCTTTTGGGCTCGTTTGGCCTTCGCTGATTTCCTCTTTGTTGTTGTTGCCGCGATGTAGGACCAGAGATCAGGACTGCCCCCACATGTTGGTCATGGTGGCTCTTGTTATGACCCTTTTGTCCATAAACAAAATTGGACTCTTTCTTCCCATTGTATGGATTTTTCAGAGTATCAAAGGATGTAGCTCCTTGGAATTTTCCTGTTTTGATGCCAGCTTCGACCCTTTTGCTAATCAGTATTAGCTCGATGAACCCGGGCAAGGAGCTTCCGATTAAGTGATTGAATAAAGGTCCCGTAAAAGTTCCCATAAAGATGTCAATCATATCCCTATCAGTTAATGGGGGTTGCACCCTACCGGCCAGGTCTCTCCACTTTTGGGCGTATTATTTGAAACCCTCGTTGGAACGCATGGCCATATTCTGCAATTGCACACGAGTTGGTGCAAGATCAACATTGTTATGGTACTGCTTTTAAAAAGCAACATCTAGATCTTCCAAAGTGTGAATGTGGTAACTCTCCAATTGATAGAACCACTCAAGTTGCGTCCCAACTAAGCTCTCTTAGAAGAAATGGATCCAGAGCTTCTGATCAGTTGTGTATGGTTGAATCTTACGGACATAAGACTTCAGATGCATCTTAGGACAAGAGACCCCATCATACATGGAAAAGGTAGGGATTTTGAACTTTTATGGGATAACTACTCCAGAAACCAAACTCATGTCTCCTAAGTCCAAGCCAGGCACAACTTGGATCTCCACAGCTTTTAGTATATCTTTAAGCTGTTTGTATTTTTCATCTGCCGGTGTATACTGCTCCTCAGAATAGTCTTCGTCATCAGTAGCTATGTTATCCCTAATGCTTCTAGCTTCCTGTTCTTGATTGTCTTCTTCTTCAGAAGAAGCATCTTCTTTTTAAGCTAGTTGGGTATGCCCCTTGGACCTTCTTCCCACGTTGAGGATGACAACCCTTTTCTTAGTCTTCTTCTTGCTCTCTTTGGTGAAGAATGTTTTCAGATCTCCCTGCCCCCTGGCCAAGTTCATGTGCGCCTATTGGAACTGAGCATTTTGAGCTTGGAGATATTTAACTATTTTCTCTAGAGCCATCTCTACTGAAATAAACAGTAAGCAGATGAGAAAACTTGTACGGGAAAACCTGTTATAATGACATGCATGATATGCGGACGCAATGTTTTCAAGTATCTTGCGGGGTAAACACAAGAAGATGTTAGAAATTGAATTTTGATCAACAACTTTGATTGGAGAACTTCGTATCGGCGGATGTCCTTCCACAAGAATCAAGCTCACCATGTCTAGTGGGTCATAGCCCTTGACTCAAGTTACCGTGCTTTGGTCTTGACAACATTTGATTAGAGAATGAATCCTTTTGCCCCTTGATAGGCATCTGATTAAAACATGACCATGCACCATAGGCCCTTGAGATCCTTTAAATGGTTATTGAAAATGCTATGGTATGATGTTATGATGTTATGTACAAGTATGCAAAGTAAGCAAGTTTCTATGTACAAATAGTCATATACACACAAAGCAAACGAGTCCTTAGGTTTAGGCTTGCATGGAGTTTGATAGGTAAGTACTCTCTTGAAGTTTAGTTGGATCAACCTGCCCTAGTAATAGTAACTGGGTTCTAAAGGATCTCAATATTAATGACATTTCTTTAAGTAATTGTCTCAGCATAATCAATCTTTTCTTGCGGCCGAGATATCCCAAAAGTCCAATCTCAATGAGTGTAGTATCGAGTATCAACCAATTTTCAGCTTTCCACTGAAATCGATTATCTCACTATGTCCTAATGGCCAAGTTTGTTCAATTATGGTTCTAAGGTCAGTTAGTGCTTCATGACACTGCTCAGCGGTCCCGTATTCTCCTCGATTCAACACAAGGGATACCGGTACCAAAAAATGCGTCACACTAACATAGCCATTGCTTCAACCATATCGGTCTACACCATACAGTCTCCATAATCTATTGCTACTTACCTAAAAAGGTGCCCCTGATCCGGGTAGAGGATCAAAACAAGCCCAAACAAGGAACCATAATATAAAGCAAGCAAATCAAACAAGGAAAGCAAGTAAAGGTGATCTAGCCCTTAGGTAACCCCACTTTTAAGTATAGTCCCCAGCAGAGTCACCAGTTCTATAACACGGTGGGAGAACTGACTTGGGATGTTTTACGTTTGATCGCAATTGTTGCAGATAGCAAGAGTCGCCACCGACTTTTCTTTTATCCAATAAAGGAAATGGTGAAAAGAACAGGAAAGACCTTTGAGATTATTTTCTTGATTTTGGGGGGTAGGTTATGAAAAGGGAAGGTAATAGCACCCTTTTCATCCATAGTTATCTATGGGCTCTTAGTTGCTTGATAGATCACTTTCTTTTGTTTGAAAGTGTGCTTTGTGGTGTGGATTTGAGAGTATTTTGAAAAGGGTATCTTTGTAATGGTTCTCATCTCTATAAGAACACATACAAAGTGTTATCTTTTAAAAATGTTTCAAAAATGAAAGTGTTGGTGTATAAAATGTTTTTATTGTGAGCAAGTAAGCAACTAGGAGCAATCTACCTACTCAAAAGGTCTAATGTTCTTTTTCTCCTCCTTTAGATATTGCTATCTTACCATTGATTTGGTAAGAAGCTCCATCGTTGGATGTGAAGGGACGGGCGTGGGTCATCGTATAGTCACGACAGCAATGTTGTGAGATATCTTAGCATTTATCTTGAGGGACTAAGATCATTTGTAAGGCAATATTCGAAGCATCATCGAGGGACTATGATCTTGTATTTTGATTGTTTTTTCTAAGACGTCTCACATGCATAACATGATCAGTCTTAGGCAACAAGTGGAGTTAACCCTAGGGGTGCATGTGTTAATAGTGTGTTTTATTTGCATGCATTTAGTCTTTGATTATGGGTTGTCTACTTGTTGTTTTTATCTTTCCATACATAACCTATTTTACTAGCAATCATGAAAAAGTAATAAAATGCAGAAAGATAAAATCCTACACTATTACAACCATATTGAATAGCAAGAAAATATAAAGGCAAAAATAAGACAAAAACAAGAAAAATGAAGGTCTTTCGGTTGAGGCAGAAGACCCTTCGATTTTTCATATTTTAGCTTTCTTCGATCTGGCCAGAAAAGGGGTGAAAGCATGGCTTTCGATTGGGGCCTGGAAGCCAACATGTTGTGTCTTTCGATTAGGGCTTGAAAGTCAGCATGTTATGCCTTTCAACTGGGCCTGGAATCAGTGTAGACATGCTTTTCGTCTGGGCCTGGAATTAGTGTAGGCATGCCTTCTGGTTGCCTCTTTAGTTTGACCTGGAGAATGAGGTAAAAGCTAGAAGCTTCGTTTCCTACTTCCTGTTTCCTGTTTCTTTCGTTTGAACTCTTAAATAGCAACATGGCCTAAGCCATGCTAACATTGCCTTATAACCAATTTTAATACTTAATGCATGTTTAGGTAAACAAGAAGCAAAACGAAAGGGTTAGCTCTGAAAACATGTTAAAAAAGGTGAAAACGAAAAGAAAAATGATATGTAGATGCTTAAAATGAAAGAAATGCTTATTCACAGGTTATACAAGAAACGAAAAGCTCAAGGTTTGGAACAACTTACCTTACTGGAGGCTGGAATGTGTGTTGGGCCTTTAGGTGGTTGCCCTGGGTTCTTCTGGATTCGAAAGAGGAAAGAAATAAGTGTTATGTTTCTAGTGTTGGATTCGAAGGCCAAAGAAACTGGTGTTGTGTTTCTTCTGGATTCGAAGGGTCAAGAAAACAGGTGTTGTGTTTCTTCTGGATTCTGGGTTTGTGCTAAGTGTTTGAGAATATTTATAGTTTAAGAGTTTTGTGAGTTTGATGATTTTTTAAGATTCTTTCCACACCATAAAATCTGGACGTCTTTCTTTGTTCATGGTTCCTCTATTTATAGAGGAAATGCTTGGGAGATGTTGAAGTAGTCAGCTTTACAAAAAATAATAAAATATGAAAACAAAAAGTACAAGTGTGGGCCTGATGTCAGTTGGGTACATAAGATTTGACTTATGCCTTTTGGCGTTGCTTGTGCTCAGACAAAAATCAGGTTGGTAGCTGATTTTGTGATTAAAGTACTCTTTATGAAGAAAGGGTACGTAACCTTTTGCCATTTCATCCAAGAATGGTATTATCCAGTGGATAAACCTTCAAATCTTTGTGTAATGTATCACAAATTTGTGTAAGCCTCTGATTATGTAAAGATTTGGAAGCAACATAGCCTGGAAAATGAGATTTGGAGGATAAGGCTATGAGATTTGGTCTTGAGTCGAATGCAAGAATGAGATCGAAGCATACTTGTTCGAAGGAAGCCTTTTCCTTAGTCGAAGCTTGTGGTCGAAGCAAGCTTGCTCAAAGGAAGCTAATGCCCAGTCGAAGCTTGAATCAGAGCAAACATAAAGGGAGTCAATGCCCTGTGTCTGTTATCATGAGGGAAGTTCATGGCTTTGTGAATCAAAGGCAAACATATAAGGCCAAAGGTGCATTCAAATCTTGTATGCAGGAGGCCTTAATGGTGCAATCGAAAGAAACATTCAGAAGACCATTGCCTTCTGAATTGAAGGACGTTTTTCAGAAGGTTATTACTTTCTGAATCGAAGGGCGCTCTTTCAAGGGAAGCAAGAACTTAGTCAAATCTTGTATGAAGATACATCTTGGCTCAAACAAAGCTCGTATGAAGCAAAGTCTGCAAGAGGCCCTTGGTGCAAGTGGATTCGAAGGATGCGTAGAGATGGCTACTTTGTCCCATCGAAATTTGTCCAAACGAAGCAAGCATGCAGGAAGAAAACTTGTACAATCGAAACAGGCTTGTAGGCAGTAAACTTGTCCAAATCGAAGTAGGATTACAGGTAGCTATTTTGTTTAAATCAAAGCAGGCATACAGGCAACATATGCCCAATCGAAGCAAACTTGCTTTTTCTTTAATTTTGTCAAAAAAACAATTTTATTTGTTTTGCCTCTTTTTTTCTCTCAATAGTTTCCTCTTTAACCTGGTGTTGGAAAAACCCAATGTGACCCATGACAACTATATGAGGCATCTAAAATCCAATTGTACTTGTGGAAGCTTGAACTTTTGAAAATCCTTGTGGAAAATGCCTTGAGAAAAGAGATGGCAAATTCTGGGGTACAACAAACGTCCAAGGAAGCCTTTAACTTGCTTTTCAATTCTTGGTGCAGGCATTTCTTGAATTGTCTTAACTTTATCTGAATAAACTTCAATTCCTTTTTGGTTGACAATGCAACCTAGCAACTTTCTTGAATGAACACCAAAGGTACACTTATTAGGATTCAAGCGGAGACGATACTTCCTCAAACGCTGAAACAATTTCAACAAGTCTCCCATATGCCCTTCCTTAGTATGAGATTTGGCGATCATATCATCTACATGTACTTCGATTTCCTTATGCATCAGATCATGGAATAGGGTTGTCATAGCCCTCAGGTACGTTGAACCAGTGTTCTTTAACCCTAAAGGCATCACTCTGTAACAGAATGTTCCCCAGGGTGTGATAAACTTTTTTTTTCCATGTCTTTAAAAGCCATCTTAATTTGATTGTGTTCTGGACTGGCCCGAAAGCCAGAGTGGGCCCAGTCTAACTCCCTCCTTCGGCACGGCCCGTACAAAAATGGTCCAAATATCCCTTGCCCTATGTCAGGTAACATTGTGCATTTGTCCTTCTAGACTGGCACTTGCCTACGATGATTAACGAGCAACTCCCAGTCTGCCCGACCTCGAGTCGCACAGACAACCAGGAATCGACCAGACTGCTTCCCATAACCTACCTCCTCCTTGGAACTAACGGCTAGTTACGGGCACACCTGCCGGGTATGACCAAGTCCTGGCAGTTACCTATTTTTGCAGACTCGCATATCCATACCCAAAAATAGGAACCAATGGCCATGCACCAGGGGCACTATATAAACCCTCACACATGTGAGGGTCAGGTATCGAATATTGACTATTCACCACTAAAACCCTAATACTTTGCTTGTATCTCTTTACTCCTACACTTACTTGATCATCGGAGTGCCTTGCAGGTACAAACCCCTTTTTCCTCCTCGACTTTCTAACCCGATAGAAGATCATCATTTGGCCACCTTGTAGGTTCTGATCAACCGGTAAGATCAGTGGCACCATCTGTGGGAATCAATCTTCCCCATTTTCTATTCTTCAAAGTCTGAAAGCCAAAGATTCTCTTCATTTAATAATCATGGCTGACCGTGATGATCACCACATGTATGGAAAGGATGCACTTTCCCCAGTGCACAAGAATGACGGAAGTCAAGAACATCCTCACCTCAAGGATAACCTCGGCTTCCGCGATGGTCGGACTGCATCCCCGAATTCCATTGATGCCCAGCGCGAAGATCAACAATTCAAGGACGAGCAGCATCCCAAGATCCCCACCGAGGAACTTCCGGAAGTCCTGCAACTAGTTCCCATCCCTGACAACTCTGATTCGGCCATTGCAGTATTGCTCGCTGCCATCAACTAGACCAACGCCCTTATCCTGCATCAGAATAAAAAGATAGGGCCTGGGAGAAGAAGTAGTCAAAGTCTCCTCCTTGAAGAGCTCGACGATGAGATTCCCCCAGCGTATCTCCACCTAGACGTGGCCATCCACCAGAAAAAGAGAGGTGCGACATTTCTTTCTTCAAGAAACGCAACCACACACCTCCCACGAAAGGTCAAGACTGTCCTTCACCCAAGAAGAATAAAGGCGACCACCAATCCAATTACGGTCGATCACCATCGCCCAAACCAAGACAAAAAAGAGGAGTCATTCCCCTGGACAAGACAACGACGACCGATGGGGAGGGAATCATTACTCCCCTTCTCCATATCCCGTAGAAAGTGACAACGACGAGCCTCGCGGGATACTATCAAGAGATATTACAGAGGCCCAGCTCCCGATCGGTCTGGAAAAACCACCCCACTGGGAACTTACGATGGAACGACAGACCCCGATGAACATATAGAGAACATTGATGCCCTCCTCGACTATTGAGGGGTCATGGGAGCCATCAAATGCAGATTGTTCCCGGCCACTCTCAGGAAAGGAGCAATGTCTTGTACAAGAGTCTCCTAGATGAATCTATTACCTCTTGGAAGTAACTTGGGAGAATGTTCTCGAGGCACTTCACCGCCTCCTGTCGACATCCAAAGTCAGAGGCTTCGCTCGAAGAAATCATCCAAGGTAGAGATGAATCTCTATGGGCATACATCGAGAGCTTCAAAAAGGAAGCAGTACAAGTCTCCACGACCGAAAACATATAGAAATACCTCATTAAGCGCATGCTCCGTCCCCGCAACAATTTTGCTAAAGTAGTGGGCATGGAATCACCAGCAACGCTCGACTCCCTCCTCCTCAAGGCTCAAGCATACATACAATACAAGGAGAAGGAAGCCGCCAATAGCGCCAAGGATTCGAGGCACAGAGAAAGCGCCAAGTACCCAAGGAGAGACGAGCTATCAACATCACATCGGGAAGAGAAGAAACAGAAAGACAGACCCTGGGACTCTAAGGACTACAAAGGGCCTACTGGTCGGTTCCACGACTACACGCCTCTGACTACTTCGAGGGAGCGTATTCCATTTGAATGCACCAATTTCGAATTCAAACAGGTTGGGGTACACTTTCCCCGACAGACGCCTTCCAAACCAGGAATCAACAAGAGCAAATACTGTAGGTTCTATAAAAGCCACAAGCACAACATTAAGGATTGAATCCATCTCAAGGATGCGATTGAGATACTGATTCGAGATGGGAACCTCAAATAATACAAGAAGAAAGATGATGCCTATGAAGAAGCTCCTGAAACCAAAAACATCAAAGAGGGGAAGAAGTCCCCCGACATCAACGCTATACCGGTCGCCTTGAGCATCTCACGGCCAGAAGATTTCTACTACTTGGACACATGGAGTGTTCCATTGTATTTATCCTCTCACAGTACTTGGGAATCATTCCCCGCTGCTATGGTTATCTCCGACAGGGGATTCAACAGACATACAGTTGGGTTGATAAAAAGAAGATTCAATCAACTCATCGAAGCCAATTCCGACATGGATGTCATGTTGGACAAGTTTCGAGGAGGATCCCACCCCCTCACTTTCTACAGGGAGGAACTACCGGGCGGAGCCCCCAACTCGACCATCCCACAGTTCATAAGGGCTTGCATGGAGAATTTCGACGTGCGATGCATCCTAGTCGATTAGTGTAGCTCGGTAAACATCATGTACACCCAATTTTTCTCTACCCTACAACTTAATGAAAGCCATATGACCCCATACGTGGGATTAGACTTCCAGGGCATCAATGGGGCCAGTACGAAACCCTGGGGATATGTCGAGCTAATCCTCACCTTCGGGACAGGGGTGACAGCTAGAGCCATCAAAACCCAATTTCTGGTAGTGGATTGTCCGTCTCTCTACCAATGCATCTTTAGAAGATCCACTCTCACCGAACTAATCGCAGTACCCTCCACCGTGCACCTCAAGAGAAATACTACACTGCTGAGGGTTTGGTCAACACCCTCCACGGGGACATCCAAGCAGCAAGAAGGTGTTTTGAAGCCTCATCTAGAGGCATCAATTCCATCAACGTTCAACCTCAAATGACCGCCAGGGCCACACTTCCCTCCAAATCCGAGGAAGCCAAGCTCCTGTTAAGGGTCGACACTATGGACCTCGATAGCGGCTTCTCCAAAGAAGATTGTTTCGAACAGAGAAAGAAAGGGGAAAACCCATGGTCGAAGGCGAAGCTTCAACCCCACCGCAGGTAGCAAAGAACTCTCAAATCATGTCCGACCAATCCCAGATGGAGACTTCGAGCTCGTCCCCCTCGGGAACGACCCCACCAGAGGAGTGAAGATTGGAGCATACCTTACCGACTTGGAGAAAAGGCAACTTAAGGCTTGCCTAAGAGAGAATGCTGACCTATTTTCCTAGAGTCGACCGAGATGCCCGGATTAGATCCATAAATCACATGTCATCACCTGACCATATATTCTACCCTCAAGGCGGTCGCCCAACGTAGGAGAAAACAGTCCCCTAAAAAAGCGGAGGTTGCCAAACTAGTTGTAAAAGACCTTCTAGAGGAACATTTTATTTCTGAAGCCCAGTACACAACCTGGCTCTCAAATGTAGTTCTTGTGAAAAAATCTAATGGAAAATGGTGCATGTGCATTGATTATACTGATCTCTATCAGACTTTCCTGGAAGATGCTTATCCCCTCCCCAATATTGACAAAATGGTCGACAACTCGACCGGTTTTAAATTGCTATCGTTTATGGATGCATATTCTGGTTATAACCAGACCACAATGGCGAAAGTGGACAAAAAATATACCGCTTTCATGACAGAGTCAGGTAACTACTACTACCACATAATGCCCTTCAGGCTAAAAAATGCAGGCGCTATATATCAGCACTTGATGAACAAAGTTTTCCACAACGATATGGGCGACGTGCTCGAAGTCTATACGGACGACATAATCGTAAAATCCATGGAAGAGGTCGATCGTGTCATCAACTTAAAGAAAGTGTTCGAGTAGGCCAGAAAGTTCCGAATGTGATTCAACCCAAAAAAATGTACCTTTGGCGTACGAGCAGGCAAGTTCCTCGGATTCTACCTAACATAACGAGTCATTGAGGCAAACCCCGACAAATGTCGAGCATTTTCTGAATTTCCAACGCCCAACTCAAAAAATTCCATCCAAATCTTGAACGACAAGCTCACTTCTCTCTCTCTCTCTCTCCCCCTCTCTCTCGATTCGTGGCAAAATCCACCCATCACACGCTTCCCTCTTCAAGCTCCTCCAAAAGGAAGCTGCCTTCGAATGGATGTCCGAATGAGAACAATCCCTCACCCAATTGAAACAAGCATTGTCACAACCGCCCGTCCTTTCTCGACCCGAGAAAGATGAAACCCTCTACCTCTATCTGGTCGTCGCCTCTGAGGCAATAAGGGCGACGCTAATCAGAGAAACCTCAGGAGGATAAAGACTAATCTATTTCACGAGCAAGTCCATGCAAGGCCCAAAAGTGAGATATCAACGAATTGAAAATGTGGTTGTATCCCTCATTAACACGGTGAGGAGGCTCATGCACTACTTCTTGGAGCATACCATAGTTGTCTGAACAGATCGACCAATAAAGCAGTTGTTCGTAAGACCCTACATGGCCGACAAAATGCTGAAATGATCCTTAGAACTCTACGAATTTGATATCTAATACGAGAGCAGAAAATCCCTCCAGGACCAGGCCTTAGCCAACTTCGTTGCTGAAATGACTTTGCCCGCATGTCCGGACAGATCACGCTGCTGGAAAATCTTCCTTGACGACACCTCTAGTTCGACAGGGAGCGGCACTGAAATCATATTAGAAAACAAAGAAGGGACCTTAATCAAGGTATCCCTCGCATTATCTATCCCCACCTCAAAAAATCAAGCCGAATATAAGGCATTCCTGGCAGGATTACGACTGGCCGAAGATCTGTGAGCCGAGGAAGTTAAGATCTTTACCGATTCTCAGGTGGTTGTGCCCTAAGTCTGAGGGGAATATCAGGTGAAAAACGAACAACTTGCTGAATATTGGACCCTGGTCCAGGAGAGGAGAAATAAATTCAAATCCATGGACGTGCAACATATTCCCCCCGAGCAAAACGTATGAACAGACATCCTATCTAAGCTGGAAAGCACGAAGAGGAAAGGAGGGAACAAGTCGGTGATACATGAAATCCTTCCTCGACCAAACACCCAAAACCCCCTCTACCTTGGAAGTATTCACCATAGGGGATAACGATTGTTGGATGACCCCCATACACGACTACCTCACAAAAGGGAAACTGACCATTGACTCAAGAGAGGCGGAGGTTATAAGACAAAGAGCCTTCTCGTATGTATTGGTTGAGGGTAAACTTTACAGGAGAGGGTTTTCCATTCCCCTCGTCAAATGCTTTGACCGAAGCGGCGCGAATCGTATCTTGCTTGAAATCCACGAGGGTATTAGTGGCCAACATCTGGGCGAAAGATCCCTCGCTAGGAAAGCTCTACGAGCAGGATATTATTGGCCTACCATGCAGCACGATGCAAAAGAACACATGAAAAAATGCGACAAATGCCAGCGACACGGAGACATGTATTTAGCTCCTCCTAACGAGCTCAAGTCCCTCTCCTCTCCTTGGCCCTTCACCTGGTGGGGATTGGATCTCCCTAGTCCATTTGTGGTAGGGACCAATCAAAACAAATATTTGATTGTAGAGGTCGACTACTTCACCAAATGGATAGAAGCCAAATCTCTGGCCAAAATTACCGCCCAAAGTGTCCTTCGCTTCTACAAAAGAAACATCCTCGCTTGGTTCGACTTCCAACAAGCGATAGTCAACGACAATGGGACTCAGTTCACAAATCACACCTTTCAGGAATTCGTCGCCAAGTTGGTCACCACCCATCACTTTGCCTCTGAGAATCCCCAAACACACGTACAAGATGAATCTACAAATAGGGTAATACTCAGGGGCCTCAAGCGAAGATTAGACGAAACCAAGAAAAGATGGGTCTAGGAGTTACACAGTGTACTCTGGGGATACCGAACAACTGCACATTCATCGACCGGGGATACTCCTTTCCGACTAGCTTATGGGACGGAGGCTTTCATTCTCGTGGAGATCAAGGAACCCTCTAGGAGAACCAAAGCTCCTCTAGGCGAGGAGATGAACGACGTCTCCCTTCGTGAGGAATTAAATCTAGTAGAAGAAATCAGAATAGGAGCGGCCCTACGAGAGGCCTCGCTTAAACAAAAGATAACCATACGCTATGAAGCCAAGGTCATATGACGAGAGTTCGAGGTAGGTAGCCTTGTCTTAAAAAGAAATCACAAAGAATCTCGCGAAGGAAAGCTCGCAGAAAACTGGGAAGGCCCTTATCGCGTTTATGCAAAAACAGGGACCGGGGCATATTACTTAGAAAATTTACAAGGGGAACAACTCATTCAATCAAGGACGATGAAATGCTAAAACAATATTATAGTTAAAACACTAAACGGTCGGCGAGTCACATCGACAAGACAAACACATTAAGGCCCGGTTACACGTGCATGCCCAGGTACAATCATAGTACCCAAAATGTTTTGAAGGGGAGATACTCTTCTCTTTTAACGAGCGTGTCCTCAGCCTGACACGGATAACTCAATCAAGCTCCATCATCCTCGTACCATGACGGTAGTACACCAGGCTCACGATGGGAAGTTCACGCTGCTGAGCTCAGGTCCTTGTAATGAGATCTGAGTTCCGACCCATGCCCGGTACTCACCCTGGCCATTTGTCCAGTTTCCCCATATTGGCAAACATACAAATCAAACGAGCGAGCGCTCACTCTAAACGCTTAGCAAAATAAAACATCTCAAGCAAGATGAGCACAATGATAAACGTGCAAACACAAATGTTTAGAATAAACGACTGCCATGGCCGGAAAATTAAAGAAACAACCACCAAGGCTGCTATTATACAAATATTACAGCAAGGGAGGCCTTTAATGCCCCATCCAAAAGAATAATTTTGTGGCCACAAAAACCACACTTGTTCATAACTTACATAAATAGGAAAAATCCTAGAAAGCAATACTACAAAATTATGGCTTGCAGGCCGGAGAAAAATGAGAAAACTATCAAACATCATTCTTCTATTCTTTCCTCGGCAACATACGATAACTGAGAAGGTTCCCCCATAGGTTGGGCATCAAGCTCTTTGAGGTAGTTTGGGACCAGGATCTTACCAGCATCCACATAATAATTGACCACCATGTCGGAGATATTGAGCTCGACCCTAGGATTCAGCATGCAAAGCTGCTTCAACTCGTTCTCGAAACTCCCCTCGGAGGCAGCCTGGGCGTCATCCATTTCCAATTGGAAACGAGCGACCAGCTCGGCCCAGGTCCTCAAATCCTTTGTGTCCTTCGGCTCGCCTTTAGTAGGTACAACCTTTGCAGTCGGGATCATTACCTTATCCTCCAGCACCTTCTTTTCGAGCAGCCAGGCTTTGCGTTCCTCTAAAAGCCTTCCCAAGTCCTCCTCGGCCAGCTTCCGAGCCTTCTCTTCGTCACTCCTCCCCTTCTCGTCTGCGGCCAGTTTAGCCCGTAGCTTCTTCAGCTCAGCTTCTTGTGAAGAACTCCCCTCGGTGTAAGCGACAACCATCTCCAATATCCTCATTATGCCGCCAGCACTACCCTTTTTTCCGGGAGATCCAAACCCTCGAGGTGAAGAGACTCATCCCGGGGAAGTTGAAGAGCATCACCCTCGAAGAAATCCATCTCCATCCAGTAGAGGGGAAGGTCGTACTTTCCTTTCCCCTTCTCCCGGTCAGATCGACACTACCCTCGAAACGCATCCTCTTCACCTTCGAGGACACTTGAGCGGGAGATAGAGCTACAGTAGCCTGGCCTGAATATGAATTGCTCGACCCTGATGTGTGAGCGGCCTCCGAACTAGTTTGAGTGTCCTTCAAGGCTTTCTTCACTTTAGCAACGAAATTCCTGGCTATACACTCTTGGGCAGGGTTCATTCTATCTGCAAAACAAACAAATAAATTAGAGTTAACAAACGAGGACTTAAAAAGCATCAACCACATATAACTAATCAAAGCATAAATACCCAAATATTTGACAGGATCCTCGCTCTCGAGAAGCTCCTTAACAACTATCAAACCAGGCTCGTATAAGGCCTCCCCGCTATTGTCCGTTACTGGTTTGCCTCCCCGACCCACTTGTTAGACCCGAGGGATCCGGGCTACAAAAGCGGTCAAAATGACAAAGCTCTCCTGGTCCTCGACACCGAGCTCCCCCTCCTTCCAAACATAGGAACCTAGTTTGTTATCAAAAGGTTTCCCCGTCCACTGGAAAGTGAACTTATAGACCAACTTGTTCACAGCCCCCCCCCCCCCCCCCCCCAACTCATTCAAAATGGGGGCCTTATTCTCATCGTATACCGGTACAGTCCTGAAAATGTTCAGCATCGCTCTGGTCGAGAGGTGCTTCACCAAAATATATCTGTCCTTAAAATGAAGGACAAACTCCAGGTAAGCTTTGAATAGATTCTAGTTGCCTTGCTTCAAAGCAACCCATCCCCACATGCCATCAAACTTGCTCATTTGGAGATAAAAGCAGTAGAAGAACAAGGGAATAGTGGCCCCTATCTTCAGATAATTGCAAATAATCTCGAACGATCACATGAACATGATGCCGTTCGGATGCAATTGGGAAGGAGCCATCCGAAGATGCCTGAATACGGCCACCTCAAAATCCGAGAAAGGAAGCCAGAGGACCATCTCCTGTAACATGATGTCATATATGGGAATCCTTCGTTTGTCATATTTCAAGCAAATCTTGCTATCTCTCCCAGGGATGTACTGTAACCACTCTCCCCGGTTCCCGTCCTCGTACGCGTACACCTCGGTAAAAACATCGTCTCGGTGCTCGAAAAAGTAAGAGGCGCAGTCCCAAGGATCATCCGTGACCCAAGCCCATATATCCTCATCATACTCGGGAGAAAATAGGCCGCCTTGATCGGCATGGGCCATCTCCATATCACCCCCCCACTTGTTGTTCGATCTGATCCGGCTCATCCCCGGAAATCTCTAAAATACTCTATGAGATACTTGTCTGGTATGAAGAACTCTGTGAGGATCCAACAGACTCGCCCGAGAAGTTATCTCTGGTATTTCGTCCATAGTACCTGAAGAGCAGAGGATAGAGATGAGTTAGACATTAATGCCAAAACCACCCTTCCACCACTAATCAAGTGAAATGATGTTGATAAACGAGGACCGTGTCCCCGACCAGAACCCTCACCAAGGCACATAAACAAACAACTAATTTCCCCAACAGGGAAAACTCCAGCAAAGCGACCTAGATCCTAAAGGTCCATCTACGACACATTGTGAAAAGTCCAAGGAGGATCCATGGTGGCTCCGAAGATTCTAAACTATAGAACCACCGTCTGCTACCAACACTCCCCAAGAATGCCCTCACAGATAGGATCCTAAGCCCTAACCTCATGCATCTCTAAGAAGAAAATCATGAAAATCTAGGCTACAAAAGCCAAATGACAACGAAAAGTTTAAATCTTACCAGTTAAAGAAGAAAGAAGGCTGAAAAGAGCGGTAGCGAGCGATGAATCCCAAGATAAGACAATAATCGACAGGAGAGCAACAACAAGCAGTATGTGAGAAGAACGAAAAGTATAAAATGCCCCACTCCTCTCATATTTATAGTTGGGACCATCCACGCATGGGAGACACACGCGTAGGGAACCCTAGGATCGTCATCATTGCACCCTAGCCCATAGGCCATCATTGTGCTGCTTCGTCAGTGAGCTACCTGAAACGCGTAACCTCTTCCAATTCGAAGCTCTGAAGGACCAACTCTTCATCTCCCCTCAAGAAAGGCGCAATGGGTGACGCTCATGCTCCCCGTAAGATGTGCCCCGTCCCACGAGCAGGTGTTAAAGTCATCACTTCTATGCCTAGAAGCAACGACTTAGGGGGCTACTGTTATGGACTAGCCCAACAGCCAGAGTTGGCCTAATCTAACTCCCTCCTTCGGCACGGCCGATACAAATATAGTCTAAATCTCCCTCGCCCTCTGTTAGGAAACATCGCTCGTTTGTCCTCTTGGGCTGGCACTTGCCTATGTTGATTAACGAGCACCTCCTAGTATTCCCGACCTTAAGTCGCTCAGACAACCATGAACCGACCTGACTATTGCCCGTAACCTAGCTCTTCCTCAGAACCAACAACTAGTTACTGGAATACCTGCCTGGTATGACCAAGTCATGGAAGTTACCTATTTTTTCAGACTCGTATATCCAGGCCCAAAAATAGGAACCAATGGTCATGCACTAGGGGCACTATATAAACCCTCACACATGTGAGGGTCAAGTATCGAATATTCACTATTCACCATTAAAACCCTAATACTTTGCTAAATTTCTTTACTCTCACACTTACTTGATCGTTGGAGTGCCTTGCAAGTACAACCCCCTTTTTCCTCCTCGACTTTCCAGCCCAACAGAAGATCATCATCCGACCATCTTGTAAGTTCCGACCAACCGGTAAGGTTATATTGTATCCAGAAAATCCATCCATGAACGAGAACACTTTGAATTTTTTTGTGCTATCAACCAACATATCAATATGGGGCAATGGGAAATCATCTTTTGTACTTGCTTTATTTAAATCTCTATCATCAACGCACATGCGGACTTTTCCATCTTTCTTTGGTACTGGAACAATATTGGCAATCCACTGAGGGTACACTGATGTTACAAGAAAACCAACATCAATCTGCTTCAAGACCTCTTCTTTAATCTTCACTTCCAAGTCAGGATTAGTTCTTCGCGGCTTCTGCTTGATTGGTGAACATTCTGGCTTTAGCGGCAAATAATGTTCCACAACATCAGTGTCCAAACCAGGCATGTCTTGGTAAAATCAAGAAAATATATATGTATACTCTTTCAGCAACTCAATCAACCTGCTCTTCACATCGAGATGAAGCAATGCCCCAATCTTGACTTCTTTTGAATCTTCTTTTGAACCCAAGTTAATCGTCTCCAACAACTCTTTATATGACTGAGTGGTATTTTCCTCACGCTCAAGCAACTGTGAAACCTCTTCTGGGATTTCATCATATTCTTCTTCGTCAGCCACATACACAGGATATTCAAAGTCAGGAGAGGGTGCAGGTTCATTGCATTCAACAGGTTTTCTTAATTAATCTGCACATATGATTTATGATTGATTTTAGAAACTGACACATGTAACAAAGTGATTATGCAGATTTATTTATAGTTATTACTTATTTCGAATGGTTTTTTCTGATTATCATTTTCCAAGAAAAAATAGAAAATAAAGACACAATTTAGAAACAAAAAACAACTTTTATTAATGATCTTAAAATTCAAAACAAAAGACATGCCATACAACATCACTTTCACCTTGGGAAGAGTTAAAGACTTTTGAAAAGACAAACAAAAAACAAATTACTTTGAAATGTGAATGCAAGAAGGAATATCAGCAGTGATCCAATTCTAGATTCTGACTCCATGTGTCACAAAGTTTGGAATCTCTTGCTCTGGCTCATCTTTGAGAATAACATTGATCTTTGGATTAGTCGGATGGAGATATCATGCACTGTGAAAGATATCTTAATATTTACTTAAAGCGGACTTCAGCTTCACAACTTTATTCTTCATGGAGAAACCCAAACCAGTACCATTCTTGTTCACAAGTGGATGATTAACCTTCCCCACACCTTGCTAGGGCCATTCTGCACTACCTGTTGCGCATCCTTAAATAAGGATATAAAATATTCATTCTTCCTTATATTATCAATAGAAAAAGCTTAGAACTGAGTTCCAACAGCGGCTTCATTAGCTTCTACAATGCTAAAGGAAGATAGATGAGATATCAACCAAGCTTGCTCACTGTTCACAATAACTATCTTTCCTTCATGGACAAATTTCAGTTTCTAATGCAATGTTGAAATAAGAGCTCCTGCTTCATGGATCCATGGTCTTCCTAATAAACATCTATAGGCTAGGACAATATCCATAGCCTAAAAGGTGATTTGGAATAAGTGCAGACCTATGTGAATATGTAAATCCACCTCTCCAATGACAGATTTTCTCGAACCATCAAAAGCTTTTACTATAATGCCAATAGTGTGCATAGGAGTTCCATGATATTTGAGCTTCATGAGAGTGCTTATTGGTATGACATTCAAAGAGGATCTAGTGTCTATTAGCACATTGGACAAAGAGTCACTCTTACAATTCATAGATATATGAAGATCCTGATTATGGCTTCTCCCTTCATCAGGAAATTCCTCATCACAAAATCTCATATTGTTACAAGACGTAATATTCCCCACAACACCATTGAACTGGTCCAGAGACACATTCCTTTCAACAAAAGCCTGACCCAACACCCTCATCAGAGATTCCCTATAAGAAGAAGAGTTCATTAACTAATCCACAATCTTGTAATCACTCATCTTGACAATTTTTAACAGATCATCAACATCCTTTTCCAAGGCGGTTCCACTAGATTCTCTTACCACTTTTCTAGGTGTAACATTTTCAACAACCTTCTTACCAGAATCAACATCTCGTGGAAAGGTAGGGGCGAAGACATGACCACAACGAGTTACCCGACTAGGTTCAGCAATATTCTCAACATGGGACAAAGGTTGGAGAGGAATTTCCACACCATCTTCCAAAATTGTTGTATTGTATTTATAAGGCACAACTTTATCTGATTCATATGGGATAGGACAAGACAGACAAATAACTACGGGAGCAACAACAAGCTTACTATGGTACGCAATCTCTACATGAGTGGGGATATCAAAATGTGGCACAATGACATTCACCCATGCTTCTTCAGAATACTCAAGAATCACAGAATTATCATAAAACATAATTTCATCAGAGGAAAATTGAAATTCTGGCTGCAGATACTAAATGTCACGTTCAATGTTATGACACCGTATCTGACTTTCTATAAGACAGTAAATACAAAAACAGTAAAGAACACAGTCAATTGTTTACCCAGTTCAGTGTGCAACAACACCTACTCTGGGGGCTACCAAGCCAGGGAGGAAATCCACTATAAGAGATATTAATTCAGGAATAAACCAACCAGTTTATCTCCTTCACTTAAGACCTACCCAATGCAACTTCAATCTAAGTACAACTTAAACCTAAGTTCCTACTCACTCCCCCTCAATCACAGCAGTGATACATAATACAATTTGACTAATGAATTGATGAAGACACTCTTCAAAACATACACTTGATTATGCTTCACAGCTTTTTAATCAAGCAACACAAACACTCTTGCTTCACAGCTTTGAGTGATACACAAACCTAACTTGACTTTGCTTCAAAGCTTTAGTCAAGAGACATACAAACACTCTTGCTTCAAAGCTTTGAGTGATACACAACCCTTACAATTAAAACCTATTCCAAGTCATTTATCACAATGATAATTGCTTGGATTACAATAGTTAAAACTATACAGCTTCTAAATGATCTTCTGTCAAAAAAGGGATTATTCCAAAAACAGCAGCTCTGTTGAATATATAGCAGCTGCATCTTCAGTTAGGGTTTCCACAAAAATCTAGGGTTAATTCCGTTTGACCTTAAGACTAGGTCACAGGACTTTATCAACCAGATTAGGGTTGAGCTAGGTTAACCCCAAGTCCACAAGATTTTCTGTTCTGGAAAGACTGAGTCATAATCCTGAAAAAACTCAGAATTACCCAAACTGCATAACTGTTAGTTCAGAACAGGATGTCTTAACATTTGTTATGACACCTGAAAACCTGTCTACTGATTTAGGTAAATGTGATCTTTTTGCAAAATGCTCAGATACACACTTATAAACAGCAGCACTTGTATGACAATATTTTTCTGCAAAGGTACCTAATGAATCAGTACATACTGAACTAGAATGTTATGACATCAGTCATGACATTCACACACACACACACTTGGTTTTACCAAAAATGCAAGCCAATAACTAAACAACTACAAACTCCCCCTTTGGCAGATTTTTGGCTAAAGACCCTAAGCAATCAGAGACAGATAGCAGCAGAAAGAAATGACTGCAGAAAAATAGAATGTCTAATTAAGTACCAAAATATATCTCCCCCTCTTTAGCCACAAATGGGCCAAAGTTACATGTTCTTAAAATTTATACAGTCATCCAGAAAATGTAACATAACAAGACAAAAACTGAACACACTTTGCAAATTCCACCAGGGACCAGCATCAACTCCACCAATCAGCAACTCCACCAACCTTTAAGCACTGTCATCAGACTCAGGAGCTAATTTCTTCAGTATTGAGATGATCTTCAGCTTCTACACCCTCTTCCTTTCTGTTTCCTTCAGCTTCCTCCTTTTCTAACCTGGCAATTAGGTTTTCTAGGGTCTTTTTCCTAGCTTCCAGCTCTTTGCAGGTCTCTTTCAATACAGCTATAACATCATATGTTTTGGACTGAGTCTTCACAGAAGATGTCTCAGCTGATGTTATGACAATATCAGGAGCATGAGATCCCTGAAACAGCTTGTAGTGTAACCCAAGAGCAGGAGCTCTTTTGCAAGCAGTATCTCTTGCCACCAGGATATCAGGGTATTGTGCAAGGATAATTCCACAAAGGAGGGAGGGAAAGGCAATTGGGCCTTTGACAGCATAACTACCAGCATGTTTTAAAGTTTGTTCAAAAATATACCTGCCATAGTCAAAAGCAGTCTTGGTTCCCACAGCATAAATAAATCTCCCCAATCTTGTGGATATAGTTGATTTATGGTTTGTAGGGACCCAGTTGGCTGCACCAATCTTGTGCAGGATGGCAAATTTCATGCTAAGTTTGCTGGCATTCAGCTTGCCTTTCAAGGGCCAACACTTCACTTGTCTTGCTGTGATGGTTTGACAAACTTCATTGTCAGTGACTTCCAGTTCAGGACACTCCTCATTTGATCTTCCAAGAAATTTGTTAATTTCTGATGGAGAGAAATTAACCCTTCTTCCTCTAACATAAACACTTTCAAAGTTAGCTGACCTTCCATCAGCACATTCATTAGACAAGTTAACTATGAACTCCTTGACCAGATTTTCATAACACTTGGTAAATTTTATCACTGTCTTCATCAGTCCAGCATTCTTAATCAGGTCCATGATGTCCTTGCATTCCATGGCATCATTGTTTAGCTCTCTTTCTAAAGCTATTCTCTTTAAGCAAACATACTTCCATCTGTTTGCATTGTCAGGATGGTGAAAAGAGATGTTGTCTGTTGGGACTTCAGGAACTCTAGTAATTTTGCTGGAGGGCAGTTTCCTTCTGATAGGAATTTCTTCAGCATCAATCTCAAACTCTGATTCCTCATCAGAATCAGAAGATTCAGGTTCTTTTCTCTTCTTAGTAATTAGTTGTCTACCAGTATACACCTGGGCTTTCACCTTCCCTTTGGACTGACCAGTTTTCACAGATTCTACCCCAGCCTTGCCTTCAGCCTTGGATTTCTTAACAGCAGGTTTATCTTTGGACATACATTTTGCATCATTCTGATTACCCTTTCTTTTCATCATTCTCTTAGCTATGCTAGGGTTTACATTGGCAATCAGATCATTGTTTGAGTATTCCTCATCCACATCAATGATAGGTGGATCAGCAGTCTTTTCTGAAGGGTTCTGAATGTTGTCATTTTGTGTCACAACATTCTCAGAGACATCTACATTCTCAGAGACATCCACATTTGGGCTTGCTGATTGATTTAATGGGACAGAAATCCCCGGTACAGATTGGTTTTCGCTCAGTATACTTGTCACAAGCCTAGCAATTGCTTGATGAACTTGAACTGATCCTTCCCTATTTGGAACAGAGGAAGAAGGATGAGAAGGATTACCAGAAGCAGTAGCTTGAGCTCTTCCTGCATGCCTAGTTCTCAGCTTTTTGACTTTGGAGGGGTCAGTTGCCATTTCTCTGAGAGGGGTGATCTCCAGGACATCAGAATCTATGCATGTGGTGATTGCTCGAGAATCTTGGTCAGATGATGAAGATGAAGTGGTCGCCTTGGTTGAAGACGATGTTTGAGACATTTTGATTGACTTAGAGCACCAGTAGCAATTTGAGAGAAAACTTTGATTGAGAGAAAGGAATAGGTTGCAAAGACGAGAGAGGTAGGAGGCAAATGAGAGTCTATTCAACTTATTATTAATTTTGACGGAGTTGGAAAGACATATGATTAACCTACTAAAAATAGACTCAACACAAATAACTCCTTCAACCCTTGTTTTAAGCAAAATTAATTGCTATAATTTTTCACGTTGGAAAATACCCATCTTGCCCCTCAAGTTTTCAAGTTGATTTCCAACAAGAGCCTTGGTAGAAGAATCAGCTAGTTGAAACTTGATGACACCATGTTCTAGTTTAATTGTCTTCTTTTCTACAAGGTCAATGTGCTTGATCCTGCTATGCTGAATAGGGTTCTTGGAAATATTGATTGTATTCAGATTGTCACAATACAATGTCACAACATCTTGTGAGACATTATACTCAGTGAACATCTGTTTTGTCCAGATATTTTGAGAACAGCTACTACCAGCTGCAACTATTTCAGCACAGAGTTGGGAAGGCATTCTTTTGACATGAATCATAGCTCTGGCAGATTCCTGTATGTTCCTATTTTCTTTTTGTCAACTCCATTTTGATGATGAGTTATAGGAGAGGAGACTTCATGACTCATTTTTTTTGGAAAACAGAATTTATTAAACTTGTTGTTTCCAAATTCTTTGTCATGATTAATTCTGGTTCTGACAACCCATCCTTCTTCAAGTTTATTCACCACATCATAGACATGTCTCTTTTTACCAAGCCTTTCAATTTGAAGTTCACCACAAACCCTCCTTTTATCAATTTGCAGTCTTGGAATCCTTCTGACTGCTTCCATAGAGATAGTTCTTTTCATTCTTCTTAGATGAAGATGGCCAAGCTTATGGTGCCACAGTTTCATCTCTTTTTCTTCTTTGGTAATGGAACACATAGTGGAGTTATTAGTGTTCTCAGGCTGCCACAAGTAACAGTTATCTTTAGATCTGATTCCTTTCATTACCACTTCTAGTTTTTCATTAATTACTAGACATTCAGATTTTGAGAAGATGACCTTGAATCCTAGATCACAATTGACTGATACTAATGAGATTAGCAGTCAAGCCTTTTACCAATAGAACTTCATTTAGATTTGGAACTTCAGGGCAGTCCAAATTACCAACTCCTTTGATTTCACCTTTAGCACCATCTCCAAAGGTCACATAACTAGTGGTGTGAGGTTTAACATGATTGAGAATGTTCTTTATTCCAGTCATGTGCTTAGAGCACCCACTGTCAAAGTACCAGCCTTCCCTTGCAGAGACTCTCAGGGAAGTGTGGGCTATCAGGGAAGTAGCCTTTTTCTTCCATTGAGGAGTATGTGGTACCCTTTTTGACTTAGGTTTAACACCTGAGTTTTGATTAGGGTATCCATGCAATTTGAAGCAGAAAGGCTTTATGTGGCCATACCTCCCACAATGATGACATCTCCATCTTTGGTACTTTTTCTTCATATATCTCTGTTTCTGATGTTGAGAGTTGTGTTGAGACATCTGCTTTGACATTTGTTTAACAGGCCTGATCTTCTTGTCTGCACCAGATTTCTTAGCTTCCACAAATCCTAGTCCAGATTTGTTTCCCACATTTTGTCCAACTTGAAGAATCTCTTCCAATTTGTCTGTTCCATTAGTCAGCATCTTGACAGATTTGGTCATTTGGTTCAGTTGTGAGTTCAGCAATTGAACTTCCCCTTCTAGATGACTTATAGTTTCAAGGTCTGCCCTTTTTTCAGCCTCCAGCTTTATGATGAGTTTTGATTGTTTCTCATTCTGCACACAGACTTCAGCACTTCTGATACACAATTTCTTGTAGGTATCAGCCAGTTCTTCAAATGTCACTTCTTCATCACTAGTGTCACTTTCAGAGGTACAAACACCAGTTAAAGCAGTAACTAGTTTGGCAGATTCTTCTTCAGAATTACTTTCTGAATCACAGTCAGACCAAGTAACAGTCATTCCTTTCTTTTGTTTCTTAAGAAAGGTAGGACATTCAGCTCGAATATGCCCATATCCTTCACAACCATGGCATTGAATTCATCTGCCTTGATTTCCCTTCTCTTCTGACCTTGGTCTTCTGCTGGAACTGTCAATGTCAGAGGGAATGTTATGAACATTAGACCTTGACTTTGGATCTATTCTTTTGATGAGTTTGTTGAACTGTCTTCCAAGCATGGTTATAGCTTCTGAAATATTTTCTTCTTCATCCTCCTTGTTTTCAACATCAGTGTTGGATACAAGTGTTATGCTCTTGTTCTTCTTGTCACCATTTTCAGTGATCCCCATCTCAAAAGTCTGAAGAGATCCAATAAGTTCATCCACTTTCAACTTGCTGATGTCCTGGGCTTCCTCTATGGCAATTACCTTCAATGCAAATCTTTTAGGCAAGGATCTGAGAATCTTTCTCACCAATTTTTCTTCTGACATCTTTTCTCCCAGTGCTCCTGAGGTGTTGGCAATCTCCAAGATGTTCATGTGAAACTCATGAATGGTTTCATCTTCCATCATTTTTAGATTCTCAAACTTGGTAGTCAACATCTGAAGTCTTGACATTTTTACTTTGGAAGTGCCCTCATGGGTAGTTTTGAGAGTGTCCCAAACTTCCTTGGCCAGTTCATATTGATGTACTAGTCTGAATATGTTTCTATCAATTCCATTGAACAAGGCATTTAAAGCTTTGGAATTTCCCAGGGCTAACTCATCTTCTTCTTTACTCCAATCTTCCTCAGGCTTCAGACTGATTGTCCCATCTTTCTCAGTTATGGTGGGATGGATCCATCCTTTGTCAGCAGCTCTCCAAGCCTTTTTGTCCAGAGATTTTAAGAAGGCAATCATACGAGGTTTCCAGTAGTCATAATTTGTTCCATCCAGAATGGGTGGTCTATTTCCAAAAACTCCTTCTTTGTCCATAGTGCCAGAAAGTGATATCCCTAGATCTCACCCAGTAATACAGGCAGGGTGCCTGCTCTGATGCCAATTGAAATTCTGGCTGCAGATACTCAATGTCACGTTCAATGTTATGACACCGTATCTGACTTTCTATAAGACAGTAAATACAAAAACAGTAAAGAACACAGTCAATTGTTTACCCAGTTCAGTGTGCAACAACACCTACTCTGGGGGCTACCAAGCCAGGGAGGAAATCCACTATAAGAGATATTAATTCAAGAATAAACCAACCAGTTTATCTCCTTCACTTAAGACCTACCCAATGCAACTTCAATCTAAGTACAACTTAAACCTGAGTTCCTACTCACTCCCCCTCAATCACAACAGTGATACATAATACAATTTGACTAATGAATTGATGAAGACACTCTTCAAAACATACACTTGATTATGCTTCACAACTTTTTAATCAAGCAACACAAACACTCTTGCTTCACAGCTTTGAGTGATACACAAACCTAACTTGACTTTGCTTCAAAGCTTTAGTCAAGAGACATACAAACACTCTTGCTTCAAAGCTTTGAGTGATACACAACCCTTACAATTAAAACCTATTCCAAGTCACTTATCACAATGATAATTGATTGGATTACAATAGTTAAAACTATACAGCTTCTAAATGATCTTCTGTCAAAAAAGGGATTATTCCAAAAACAGCAGCTCTGTTGAATATATAGCAGCTGCATCTTCAGTTAGGGTTTCCACAAAAATCTAGGGTTAATTCCGTTTGACCTTAAGACTAGGTCACAGGACTTTATCAACCAGGTTAGGGTTGAGCTAGGTTAACCCCAAGTCCTCGAGATTTTCTGTTCTGGAAAGACTGAGTCATAATCCTGAAAAAACTCAGAATTACCCAAACTGCATAACTGTTAGTTCAGAATAGGATGTCTTAACATTTGTTATGACATCTGAAAACCTGTCTACTGATTTAGGTAAATGTGATCTTTTTGCAAAATGCTCAGATACACACTTATAAACAGCAGCACCTGTATGACAATATTTTTCTGCAAAGGTACCTAATGAATCAGTACATACTGAACTAGAATGTTATGACATCAGTCATGACATTCACACACACACACACTTGGTTTTACCAAAAATGCAAGCCAATAACTAAACAACTACAAAAATAATTCATCAGCAGAAACATACTCATCATCAGACATAGCCTCAAATAGAGTAGTCTTCATTCATATTAACTTCATCATCTTTGTTTCCTGTGACTCTGATAGTACATTTTTCTAACAGCTGTTGAATACCTCTTCTCACAATAGAACAACCACAAGAATATCTGCAGAAAATCTGACAAGAACCATAATTATGTATCTCCTGACCATGCATATAACAAAAGTTAGCATGCAACTGCACCAGATCATCATCAATTAATTCACATCATAAATCTGGAATTCACCGAGACATCCATCAAACATATTCACATTATTCTCATATTGTGCCTTTGTCCTGATGATATGGATAAGGCCTTTATCCAAAATCTCTTGTAAATCACCTTCTACCATAGAATAATTGCAAGTGCTTTCTCTACATACCCGACTGGCTTTATGGTCATGTTCATAGTGACTGTATTGACATAGAAAAGCATGCATCTTTACCAAATTCCCTCTTACCATGTTTATGTCAAAGATTCTGAATTCTCCTAGACAACCAACAACCATATTCACACTACCTCCACCTCTATGCTTGGGTAGTGGATTAGCCTTCACACTGGGACTAATATCTTTAAAAGACAAGAGACCAGATCTTACCATCTTCTGCACTTCAGACTTTAATGGATAACAATTTTGAATGTTGTGCCCAGGGGATCCTTGATGAAAAGCACAAGTCTAATCAGCTTTATAATACCCTGACAAAGTTGGCGGTATAGCTGAGCAAGGCCTAGTCTGCACCAGGTTCTTTGGAATCAAAGCTGAAAATGTTTTTGTATAACTTATCAGAATAGAATTAAAATCTGCCCTCCTCTTATATTGCCCTTGATTACCTTGTTGAGGTTCTATTTGATATGCAACAACAGTCAGAGCTGCATTGAAGACAGGAGTTACTAAAGTAACCTGTTGTTAATCTTGATAACGTCTTCTTGGAGGTCTAATCCTTCTTCTTTATTTTAAAAAAAACCCATATGATGATTTCTTTGTTCCACTAGGACCTTCATCTTTTGACAACCATCCTTCCCTGACGACTACCTTTAAATGGACACCCATACTTACCATCTCCGTGAAATCACCCATTGCACTTGCAACCATTCTTTCATAGTAATATGATCCAAGGGTTTTTAGGAAGACCTTAGTCATTTGTTGCTCTCCCATTGGGGATACCACTTGGACAGCAACCCCGCGCCAACGCTGCACATACTCTTTAAATGATTCCTTATCTTTCTGAGCCATCGCTCTCAATTAGTCACGGTCAGGTGCCATAAACATGTTGTACTTATACCGATTCACGAAAGCTTCACCCAAGTCATTGGATGTATGGATGCTGCTACTGTGCAATCCCATATGTCATTTTAAAGAAGCACCAGTTAAGCTATCCTGGAAGAAATGAATAAGCAAGCGTTGGTCATCAGTATGAGTAGACATCCTTTTGATATACATCACCAGATGGTCACGGAGACAAGAGTTTACCTTGTACTTCTCAAATTGTGGTACTTTAAACTTTATTGGCACTTTCATATTAGGAGAGCCTTCACTTCTTTATGCATTTCATTGAATTGACCCTGAAAGTCATCCATTCGGTCATAAAATCTCAAACTTTCACTTTGTGGAGGAGGACGATAAACCTCATAATTAATAACAGGGACTACATTCACCACATGAGCTACAACATGATGAATCTCATTATTAATAACAGGGATAACATGCACCACATGAGGTGTAGAAACAATAACAATTGTAACAAATGGAGCATCTTGAGCAACAATATTATAACCTTCTGGCATGAAATTCTCAAGCATTCCCCATGGGTAACCGCGAGGCATATGCTATTGAGTAGTAGTAACTGGAGTAACATATATGGGAAGTGACAGAATCTCTTAAATAAAGGGTGTATGCTATGGTTGAGTAGCATGAGAAGACAAAGGAGGAGGAGGTGGTGGCTGATTCTGAGCAGCCACCAACAACTCTACCAAAGTAGTCAGATTAGCCATAATGGCTCTCAAAGTAGTAACTTCTTCGTGTAGCTCACGACTCTCTTGTTCAAGGTTTTCCATCTTCCTTCTAGAATTAGCCCGAGTATTATAGCGATGAGACAGCTTGCCTACTGAACGAAGTAGAGAAGCAAGTAAGACACCTGGGAGAGATAGTGTTGTACCCCAAAATTTTCCCTATCTTTTCTCAAAGACATTTCTCACAAAGATCTTCAAAAGCTCAAGCTTGCACAAGTATTGACTAGGTCAAGCCATCTCCTCAACACTGATGCTTCAAATTAGGGTCTGAGTTTGCACAAGGAAAATTGGACTTATAATACTTCAAATGAATTTCATGGATCATTATGGATCCTTAATATTTCTCATGTCAAGTTTCAAATCTTGGATCACAAAATTGCTCAGTTAATTGATCAGATGGCCTAAAATTAGTTGTATTTGGTAAAAAGTCAACTATGATCAACCTAAAGTAAAACTTCAATATTTTTGGACCAATATCAACATTTAAATTCATATGTATCAATTGATCAAGTTTGAATCACAATTCCCCAAGAAAATTATTCAAACCACCAAAAGGGCAAAATTATCAAAATTAGGGTTTTGACTGTATTTGACTGATCAAGGGTTTTTGACCTAATACATGATCTAATGGCTTGAAGCACAATCTCTATGATTCAAATACAACATATTGACCTAATTTTATGGATCAAGAAATTTCTCAAGATCATTTGATTGATAGTTGAAATTCAGTAAACTGATGAAAAGTCAACTAATACACCAAAAGTCAAACTTTGACTTTTTGATCAAAATTGAGTTTCAAAGATCACATTTCATCAAGACATTCAAAAACATGAAACTTTATCATCAAGAAATCAAGAAAGTCAAAAGTCATTTTGAAAAGTCAAAGTATTCAAGACATCAAAAATTTTCTAAGTGTTTTAAGTCTTAATCAGATCAACATAAAGTCTTCTCCTTCATGGATGGTTTCTCTGGCTATAATCAAATCAAAGTGGCTCTCGAGGACATGGAGAAAACCACTTTTGTTACATAGTGGGGAACTTTTTGTTACAAGGTTATGCCTTTCGGTTTGAAGAATGCAGGGGCAACATATCAACGAGCTATGGTAGCTCTATTTCATGACATGATCCATCATGAGATAGAAGTCTATGTGGAAGATATGATTGCAAGGTCGCAGACTGAGGAGGAGCACCTTGATCACTTACAAAAGTTGTTCTAAAGGTTTAATAAGTACAAATTGAGGCTGAATCCTAACAAATGCACCTTCAGGGTAAGATCTGGAAAACTCTTAGGGTTTATCGTCAGTGGAAAAGGTATTGAGGTTGAACCTACAAAAGTCAAAGCCATACAAGAAATTCTATCTCCATGTACTGAGAAAGAGGTCAGGGGTTTCTTAGGTCGACTCAACTACATTGCTCGATTCATATCTCACTTGACTCCTACTTGTGAGCCAATCTTCAAACTCTTAAAGAAAGATCAAGTAGTCAGATAGAACGACGACTGTCAAGCAGCCTTTGAAAAGATCAAGGAATATTTACAAGAACCTCCTATCCTGATGCCTCCATTTGAAGGAAGACCTTTGATTATGTATTTGAATATATTAGAGAATTCAATGGGGTGTGTGTTGGGCCAACATGACGAGTCTGGCCGAAAAGAGCATGTAATGTACTACCTGAGCAAAAAGTTTACTGACTGTGAAACAAGATATTCACTACTCGATAAAACTTGTTGCGCTCTGGCATGGACTACTCGTCGGCTAATAAAGTATATGTTGACTCACACCACTCTGTTGATTTCTAAGATGGACCCTATCAAGTAGATCTTCGAAAAGCCATCTCTCTCCGGATGAATAGTTAGATGGAAAATGATTCTGACTGAATATGACATCCAATATACAACACAAAAGGCCATCAAGTGAAGTATATTGGCAAATCATTTGGCTCATCAAGTTGTTGATGATTACCAGTCTATGAAATTTGAATTCCCAGACGAGAATATCATGCTGATAACTGATTGTGAAAAGCCTAGATCGTATGACAGACCTGAACAAGGATCTCGATGGACTATGGTTTTGATGGGGCTTCCAATGCTTTCGGTAATGGAGTTGGTGCTATGATTATTTCTCCTGAAGGTTGCCATACACCTTTCACTTCCAGACTATGCTTCGACTGTACAAACAACATGGCTGAGTATGAGGCATGGATATTGGGTCTTATGGTTGCCATTGACCTAAGAATCAAATTCTTAAGTGTATATGGAGATTCAGCTTTAGTAATCAATCAAGTTAAAGGAGAGTGGGATACCAAACATCCTAATTTGATCCCCTACAAAGAGCTTGTGTTAACCCTGATCCCACACTTCGAGGAGGTCATCTTTGAACACTTCCATAGAGAAGAAAATCAGTTGGCAGATGCCTTGGTAACAATGTCTTCCATGTTCAAGGTTAATTGGGACAACGAGGCCCCTAGAATTACAATTGAAAGATTTGACGAACCTGCGCACTGCAATGATCTTGACACTAATGAAGAGAAGCCTTGGTATCATGAGATGAAGATATATCTTGAGGCAGAAGAGTATCATGAAGGAGCCTCCATCAATGATAGGAAATTCTTGCGAAGATTTTCAGCCAAATTCTTTCTAAGCAATGGAATCCTTTATAAGCGTAACCACGATTCGACTCTACTCTGTTGTATGGACAAGAAGAAGCAGAGAAAATCATGGAGGACATGCATGATGGTATCTTTAACTCACTCTAGTGGACACACTATGGCCAAGAAGATTCTGAGGGATGGTTACTATTGGTCAACAATGGAAACTGATTGTCACCACCACTCGAGAACATGCAATAAATGCCAAATCTATGCTGATAAGATCCATGTACCTCCAATTCCCTTGAATGTCATGATTGCTTCATGGCCATTTGTAATGTGGGGCATTGACATTATTGGAGATATCAAACCTACTGCTTCCAATGCACACCGCTTAATCCTTGTTTCCATTGATTACTTCACCAAATGGGTCGAAGCTGCCTCGTTGCCTCAGTCACAAAGAACATTGTAGCCATATTTATCAAACATAACCTCATATGTCGTTACGGTATCCCTGAAAGAATCATCATTGGCAATGGAACTAATCTCAACAATTCTATAATTATGAAACTTTGTGCTCATTTCAAAATTAAGCATCACAATTCTTCTCCTTACAAACCTAAAATGAATGGCATAGTAGAAGCTGCCAATAAAAACATAAAGAAGACTATGCAAAAGATGATGGTGACCTACAAAGACTGGCATGAGATGCTACCGTATCTCGGCTCGAACTTCAACTGGGGCAACCCCATTCTCCTTAGTCTATGGCATGGAAGTTGTTTTTCCTGTGGAAGTTCAGATTCCTTCCTTAAGGATTATAAAAGAAGCAGATTTAGGCGAAGACGAATGGATTCAAACTATATTGGACCAGTTGAACTTGATTTATGAGAAGAGATTGGCTGCTGTTTGTCATGGTCAAATGTATCCAAAGCGTATGATCAAAGCTTTCAACAAAAATATCAAACCTCGAGTGTATCAGACTGACGATTTGGTAATAAAGTGCATCATTATTCCTCAAGGCGATCCCAGGGGAAAATTGACTCCCACTTATGAAGGGCCATTTGTTGTTAAGAAAGTATTCTCTGGTGGTGCTATGATGCTAACTATAATGGACGAAGAATATTTTCCACATCTTGCGAACGCGGACATAGTCAAAAAATACTACGCATAAAAGTGACCCTCTAGGTTGACATACCTAGGCAAAATAGGAACTTCCCGACGAACCAAAGAGGTTCAGGCAAAAGTTAGGGATATATACAAAAGATTGTACACCCGACAAGTCGAAAACCTGAAAGGGCGGCTTGGGAAAAAATGGGTATCTTGGTGGACTGAAAACCCAAAAGGGCGATCCAGGCAAAAGTTAAGGATTAAAGCGTATGACTATGTCTCGTGGAATCTATACATCCAACTTTATTATCGAGGTCCAAGTTCAATGGTCCAAGATCAATTTAATTGACTTCTTTCAATGGCAAAGGATGATGTTAGAAGACATAGGGGAAATAGCGAGGTTAGAACTCAATGAGATCACTTCCACATGGCTATTATTCTTGTTTTCACTTTTTATTCCTTTCATTCTTTCGATGATTTCCTCTTACTAGGATCTCTGTCTCCTTATACACAAATGCCTATTTATGGGAAAAACATTAATAAAAGTATACTTTGAAGTGCAAAATTTTTGTTTTTCTGTTTTGAGTGCAAAAGTGTCCAATGACTAAAAAATGAATGAACATATGCATATGAACATGATTAACTTTTAACAAATGTATGCATAAAAATAGTAATAAGTATTTAGGATATCCCCACAGAGTTACTTCAATAAAACTCTCCCCACTGAGTTAAATTCGTACATCCAGAGTTCCAATCTCTTAGAAACCCTCTCCCCAGTTGAGTTAGTCTTAAAAGAGAAGCCTCGTGGAGTTATCTTCAATAGGGTTTATTTCCCCAACAAACTATAAATTCTCCAATACAAGTCTTTTTCTCAAACCATTACAAATCAATGGACAAGACCTCTAATCCCCAACGGAGTTGATACAATCCCCAGTAAGTTACTACGAAGCCTGGAATCTGACCAGATAACAATTAACTTTCATTCTCCCGAGCAATTTGATGCGAAGCCTAGAATCCGACTAGATAACAATTTAACTTCATCTAAATTATTGCGAAGCCTGGAATCCGACCAGATAACAGTTAATTTCAATTGCTGCGAAGCCTGGAATTCGACCAGATAATAGTTAACATTAGTTGTTGCGAAGCCTGGAATCTGACCCGATAATAGTTAATTTCAATTGTTGCGAAGCCTGGAATCCGACCAGATAACACTAATTTCAGTTGCTGTGAAGCCTGGAATCCGACCAGATAACAGTTAACTTCATCCTTCCAAGTAAGTTGATGCGAAGCCTGGAATATGACCAGATAATAGTTAACTTCATCCTCCAAAGTAAGTTGCTGCGAAGCCTGGAATACGACCAAATAACAGTTAACTTTATTTTGCCCAACAAGTTGCTGCGAAGCCTGGAATCTGACCAGATAACAACTAACTTTTATTCTCCCCCAGTAGAGTAATGGACAACTAAAACTCCTGAACTATATTCCCCAAGAAGAAACCAACACTCCCCGCAGAGTTTCCTTAAGCAAAATCAATGTTCCCCGGCCGAATTCTCCTCAAACAACAAAGCAGGAATCCCTAGCGGAAGCACTCTAAACAAGGTTTAAAGATGCACATACTCTTCATCCCCAACAACAATCCGGGATTTAACTTCCCAAAATACCCCAACATTTGTCAAGGATTTATTTTCCAAACAAAGATACGCTTCAACAATATTTCATATTCATACATCATACTACATACATGACAAATGCATATAACATGATCTCATTTATTTTAAGAACATCATTACGCCATGCATACATCTGCATGAAACCAACCATCTTCCTAACAGGAAAAATCAATCAACAGACCTCTTCTGGATAAATTCACTTCCTCCAGTTAATAATAGGCAACCGAAAGGCCTCTTCTGGTTAGATTTGTTTCCCCAGTGAAGTCACCATCACAAGGCCTCTTCTGGATAGGTTTATTTCTCCTAGCTAAAGACATGCAAAAGATATCTACAATTTTAGTATAAATCGACCAAGGATTTATTCTGGTACTTCTTCTAGTTTCTACCAACAGTCACTCTGGATGGCATCTATAAACCCATCTCCAGAAAACTTTTCATCATTTCTCCTAATGGCATCTTTAAGCCCATTCCCGACATAATCTACTAACACATTATCGAGTGCAAATTTCTGGGCACTCTAGTGTTCAATCATCTTTCACCTTCAAGTCACGAATGGTGGACCCTGTCATACCCCAATTTCTGACCTAAGATCCCATCTTCATTTGCATTTTTCTTATATACATCAAGGTCACGAAATATGGTCGGTTTCAAAATTCTCACCTCCGAGCATTACATGTGCAGAGATTATCGAGTGTTGTTAACATTTTATCTTATGCATGACTAACTTCTAATCAAGCACGAAGTGTATGTTTTTTTGTTTCTTTGATTTCATGTGCAGAAACAGGTTCGAATCAAGAGCATCAAGCGTCACGTCTCAATTAGGGTTTTGAATCTCTTAATCCAGAAGTACGATTGATTGTTGATTCTCAAAGAATGATTTATCAAGGGAACTTTCAGAGAATCGTGTGTTTATTTCCATGCTCTGTTCAACCATTGGCCTCAAGCTTCTCCGAAATTCTTCAAAAAAAATAGTCAAGGTTCCATGTTCACTGGTTCACGTGTGTTCTACCTTGCCTTGAAATACAAGAAATCAAGCTATGCAAGTTAATTCAAAACACTTCGAATGAAAGTCATCTGCAAGTTTCTTTAAAAGTTAAAGACGAATTGTGTTTAGAAAGCCATGAGAGGACTTTATGGGAAGTTTGCCATGATTTAAGACTTTCTGGATCTCTAAGTTCAGTTCACTGTGCCAATTTCTCGATGCGATAACATTTCGCCTCAAATCCCTCTTCTATTAATCATTCGAAGATTTTAAGTATGGTTCAATTTCTTATACTTACATGACGCGAGGTGAATTTCGTTAGAGTGGAGAGATTGAATTCAAGATCGTTTTGGAAGAATTTATTTAGAATACTTGGAATTTTCATCATGTGAATTCAAGTGTTAATTAAATAGAAGTTATCAAAAGGGCTCATTCAAGAATAATTGTTCATCAAATTAATATTTTATTCAAGATTATTTTTGTGTGATTACTTTGATGGATTCCCACCATGGCCATTTGAATTCACATGAGGCATTAACTAAAGGAGATATTGAAAAGAGAAATTTGATTCAAATAATCATTCATCACATGAACAAATACATGATGGTTAACAATTCATTACAAGATCAATTCTTGTAATTCATTTGGATCTCTAATACAAGATGCAAGATTGAGGTCTTAAGGCTTGCATTATTGTTTATTCATCATTCAAAAATTCATTAAAGTATCAATCAATTCCTTTCCAAATTCAAGTGGAAGATTTTGAATTTCATCAAGACAAATAATGATCCAAAGTGTTTACAATTACAAAGGAATTGAGAGAATTATATTCAAGACAAGTTTACATTCATGTTACATATAAGTTTAAATTCTAGACCTATTGATATTAATTTCAAGGCTTCAAATCTTGCTCCAAATTCTGCCAAAAATTGTTGTAAATCAGCCCAACAGCAGCCTGCAAATCAGCCTATTTCCAGCCCTGTTTGAACATAATAACAGTCCCAATTCTGCCCAAAAATTGCTATAAACCAGTCCAAAAAACCACAGTCTGCAATGGTCCAAAAACTGCTATAAATCAGTCCAGAACAGTCTGCTACAACCTGCTGCCCTGCATCATAACAGCCAAGAAATTGCATCAAAATGGAAACTTAAAATTGTATGAAAAAAGCATCGAAACATGGTATTCATAATTGTTCAAATCTCTACAATTTTCCCTCTCAATTCTACTCCACTATGCCTATAAAAGGAGACAAAGACAACCACTTTGAAGGGAGAAAAACAAAAAAGGAGGAGAAGTTTGTTCAAGTTATAACAACAAGAATCATAATAAAAAAGTTTGAGCATCAACGAGAGAGGGAAGGAGAACTTAATGCTTTTGAAGCTCCATCGGAGAGACTCCGATAAGTATTTCTTCTCCCTATTACTTCTGCATAATGTTCTCATATATCCATCAGTATCATCACTTCCGTGCTTGAATCTTCGTTTGCATCACTTTCTTTTATGCCATTTGATCACTTGAATTATCACTTTGCTGGATTTTTAAGCTGCTGCTTTTTTATTGGCATTGAGAAGTGCTAGAATAATAATAATAATAATAATAATAATAATAATAATAAGCACAAGAAAGACCATAAATGAATAATAAAAATTATAGGAAATTATAGAAATCATATTTGTTCAACCTTCTCTAACCCGAAACTTCCTGAAGATCTTTTTGGCGAAAGATGAGCGTTTGTTCAGTTACCTTACTCGGCTGTCTGAGAAGAGGCCTCGGCCTCAGAAGAAATATTTGGATATGGTTCTGGATAAGACCTTGATTTATTGGGCGTTGAAATCTATGAGAAGACGTTGATCCCAGGACTCGCTGTTGCATCTTCTCGTGCTAAATATTATCAGCTTTTATGAATGGATTGGAGCTCTATGCCATTGAAGCGGACACTGCTCACGCTAACTTGACTCTTTCTTTACGATTTCGACTCGATATGTATACGCGACATATAAAAAGGTCCTACATCGACCAAAGAAGCTAAAGCATGGGAAGCAACTAAGAAGCTTCAGGAGGTTTGCATTTCCTTGCAATTCAAGAGGAGTTAGATTCTGAAAACTGTGTTGGCTTCTGGCTTTTGCTAGACTTGCCTCCTCCACTTGTATAATCATGAAAATTATTGCTTCACAATATTCATAGAACAAATGACGACGTTCCATTATGGACTACGGTTACACTTTTGGCTTTTCAAGTTACACGAACAAAGTCTTCTTCTTCTCTTCGTGCACACGACCCAACCCAATTTTCTCCGCCTCCGATCTTAAGTTCACAGTGACACCACCTCCTCTGTTCAACCTATTTATTATTCCTCATATCACGTCGTTCCTCTTCTCCAGTTCACCTCCGATTCGAATTTAATTCAAAAATCTGTCTCGGTTTCACTCATCCTCGCTCTCGTTTCATGTTCGTTCACTCAGCATAAGGCTTCAACCGAAGCCAGTGATAAAACCAGAGAAAGCTTTTTTCAAGAACAGAAGCTTGAAGATTATGAATGTGATGCGTGTGATGTTATTGTAAAAGCAACAAACGATAAGGTTGACGAGTGAAGGTGCGTTGATGTTGCAGGTTTTGTTGATGATTGAATAATAAAGTAGATATGCTCGAAGATGTTGATGCTGAAGCGGTAGAGTTTGAAGGAGTTTGAATGTGCAGAGAGTTTTTTTAGAGTTTGCTTGAGCTTACTTTATTGATGTGTGCATGGTTGGTTCTATTTGGTATAGCAGGTTTAGAATCTTGACAGAATAAGTTATATGCAACTTATTTGAAGCAAATTTCAGGGCATAATTTTCTGTGGGATGCCACTGTGCATGAATGAAGAATTTTAAAGTGTAAGGCATGATATTAGAGCTTAAATATTAGGTTTCATAAACTTTAGGATCACAAATTTTATTTAGCTTTCCCAATTCTATACAACAGCAACGCCTTTCCCTAATTGTTTAGGGTTTCAAAAACTTTCTGTGTCTCTTCCCAAAACTGAGTCAGCCCCATTGGGCCGGTTGGCTCAATCACATTATCAATATTACCCTTATCTTTTAATTAAAACATAATCATAACAGATAAAGTAACATAGCTTAGTGGCAAGACATGTATGCTGCAATCTAAGAGACCCGAGTTCAACACCTTGCCAAGAAATTTTTATTTTGTTTTTAGATCTTTAGCCTTATTTCCAAAAATATTAGTTTAAGTTTATATATATATCATTATTTCTTGCTATTATAAAAATACCAAAAAAAAACATGATATTATAATTTTGTCTTTATTTAATTTAATTTATTTATTTAATTGTTTAAAAATACATGCTTATAAATTAATCTCTTATTGAATTTTTGTTATTATTCAATTGTCACTCTAATTAACTTTATTCTCGATCGTTTAATCTTTATATATTTTGTCTGTCTTAATTCCAAGGGAAATGTTTTAACTTTGTTGAATTCATTCATCAAACAAATCTTATACGATTGTGCGAATCCTTTCATTCATTTTTGTTTTACTATTTTGCTAATCTTAAGGTAATTTTCCTAAAATACTCAATTTTAAAACTCACACCTTTTAAGTCAAAACTTCGACACTAGGTCGTCGTATCTTCAAAATCTCGTCCACATCCATTTTGACCAAACAAACAATTTTTACCAAAAAAAAGATATTTCAAAAGGTTCCTGCGGAGTATGGCAGATGCATTGGGTGCTAGTACCTTACCATTGTATAACCAACCCCCGAACCTTCGATCTCTTTCAAAAATGCATTATGTTTTCATTACTGTTAAGTATTACTTTACATTTCATATTTAAGGGTCTTATTTCGCTCTTATCCTTTTTCCCTTGGAAATAATAAAGTGTGGTGGCGACTATTGCTTTTGCGAGTCGAGTTAATTAATAGCTCGATCTCCGATTTACACCGCTACATTTTTTATCGCTACAGACCCGCCAATCTAACTCATAAGGTTTAAGAAGACTGAACAAGGGCAGCTGTTGTACCCCAAAATTTACCCTCTCATTTCTTAATACATTTCCCATAAGATCTTCAATAGCTCAAGCTTGCACAAGGATTGACCAGGTCAAGACATCTCCTCAACACTGATGCCTCAAATTAGGGTTTGAGTTTTCACAAGGAAAATTGGACTTTTAATGCCTCATATTACTTTCATGGATCATTATGGACTTTCAAGATTGCTCATGTCAAGTTTCAAGTCTTGTAGTTCAAGTTTGCTCAGTCAATTGATCAGATGACCTAAAATCAACTATATTGGGTAAAAAGTCAATTATGGTCAACTTACAGTCAAAGTCCAACATTTTTGACCCATATCAACATTTTGAACTCATATGTATCATTTTATCAAGTTTGGATCACAATTCCCCAAGAAAATTACTCAGATCATCAATAGGGCAAAATGGTCAAAATTAGGGTTTTGATTGAGAAGGCTTGATTTTTGACTTTTGACCTATTACATGATTTATTAGTTTGAAACATGATATCAAGTATTTAAATGCATCATCTTGACCTAATTGCATGGTCCGATTCATTTCCCAAGATCAATTGATTGATAGTTGAAATTCAGCCAACTGATGAAAATGTCAACTGGTACACCAAAAGTCAAACTTTGACTTTTTGATCAAAATTGAGTTTTAAAGATCACATTTCATCAAAACATGCAAAAATATGAAACTTGATCATCAAGAAATCAAGAAAGCCAAAATTCATTTTGAAAAGTCAAAGTTTCCAAGACTTAGAAAATTTTCTAAGTGTTTTAAACATGGTTTTTTTCATAACTTCATGCCAATTTTTCACCATGATGAAAATTGATTCAAGGAAAACTTTGAACATGAAAGTTGTAGATCTTGATGAGATCTACAAATTTTATTTACTGATCAAGTCCTATAAATTCTTGTATTTTGAGTTATAAATTCATGAAGACATGCACTTTTTCAAACACAGTGAAAATTTAACCTAGTATAGGCAGATTTTTTACCTAACTTCTTGGTCAATTTTCACCAAGCTCAAAGATGATTTTGTCAAATTGGTCAACATGAAAGTTTAAGAGGAAGTTTCAACCTTTCCAAAATGTCCAAGAATTTGAAGAGGTCATTTTTTAGCTAAGAGAATCGAAGAGGAGAAGTTAGGCATCCAATCTTGATTTTCAAGTCATTTCTTCATGAAGAATCTTTGATCCAATGTTAAACATGATGCATAATCTTGTTATATAAGTCCATTAACCCCTAAATCTATCTTTATTCAGATGATTACACAAGTTTTTATTCCCTAATCCAAGCATTCAATGCATTGTCCATGCTTAATACCATTTTAGGAAGAAAGACAATATTGCCATTTTGGAAAAGTGGCTTTAATCACAAAGTCCACTCTTCTTTTGCCTCTAAATTGTTGTTCTGAACACACAACACATGTATTCTCAGAAGTAACATGTTCAAAGCTTCTAAGCCACCCTATAAATCATGTACTTTTGCATTGAAACCATACTTGTCAACCTTGCTTCAAAAACAAGTCAAGAAGCCAAAACATGTGATCTTGTACTTTATGATCATCTCAAGCTCTCAAAATTTTTCTCTACAATGAGACATCATTTGCAATCTTAGGACAAGATTATAAGCCCTCAAAGACTCCCAAACTCCCTCAAGTCAGAAATTTCCCAAAACTTCCATTTTTGTGTCATTTCTGACTTTACACACCCATTTTCAAATCCATTCGTGCATTTCTTGGCCAAACCATTCACAAAGATTCATTTCCTCATATAGAAGCTACCCCAATCCCTGTTAGAGTTTTGTAACACCTCCATCACCATCTTCCATTTTCAAAAATAATTGCTTGCACATTTACTTCTCTAGAACAATCCAGACACTTTAAGCACAAGGTGAGCATTGTAATAGCTTCCTGGAGGTTCAGTGAAGTTAACCAAATCATTAGAACATATTGAAGTGAGCTCATTTGTAGAACACGATTTCCAATTTTGAGGTGAAATTTTTGACTTTCAATCTCTTCACATATGCATTGTTAGGCTTCCATTTTCAAAGATAAAATGTAGACATCATAGCCCTGAAGATGACCATGTCCTTAGATTTCATTAATATTGACTAAGTAGTAAGAATTTTAGAGTTGAACTTTCTGAAAAAGTTAGGTAAAATTTGGTATCATTTAAAATTCGTGCTCATCTTTGATCTATTGTTTAAGTTAGTTATATATTTGGAATCGTGGTGAAATTTCTAACAAGTTTGATATTTATAATTTTGAAAATGATTAAGAAATGAAGAAGTTACAGTTTTGATAATGTTGGTGTTCATCCCTGCGCGCGCGAAGTTTGAAGATGAAGTTCAAATTTTGGAAACTTGGTTTATTTTAAGTTTATTGATAGTTATTCTATAAACGAATGAAACAACCACCCAGTGGCAGGAGGAGCGCGTGTAAGGAATTGGTATTAAGGGTCCTGGGTTCGAGTCCCAGGGACGCCTTTTGTTATTTTTCCTTGTTTCTTTTTGCTGGCTAGCGCATTGGGCTTCCTCACCATGGGTCTGTCTTTTTTTGCTCTCTCTCTCACCCCCAGAGTTGCGAAACATATGCGCAGGCCCATATATTTTTTATTTGATTATTTTTTCTGGTTATAACAAAAAATAAACTTGGGCCTAACAAACAAAAATCAGTTTTTTCTCACAAACATCCTTTCCACTTTCTAACCCCCCTGACTTTAATTTTATATTTTTATTTTATTTTGTTTTCTTTTATTTATTATTATTAATATTTATTATTATTATTATTATTATTATTATTATTATTATTATTATCAATAATTAAAAAAATACCAAAAATATATTATATTTACTATTTAGATATTTTTAAGTTTATTTTTATTTCTTTTAAACAAAAGACCAAAAATATTTTCTTAATGAACTTACTTCCCTTTTCCTAATTAAATCAATTTAGGCTTAGATTTATTTTAATTTTCTTTGTGTATTAATTAACTTAGAATTTAGGACTTTTAATTAACCTCTTTTTATTAAGTTTAACTAGGTTAAATATTTTTTTTTTATAAAACTCTAAGAATTTGTTTTTCTTAATTAATTTAGTTTCCTTTCTTAAATCAATCTAGGTTATTTTTATTTGAATTAATTATTTATTTCTTTTTATTTAGCTTAATTAAAATTAAAACCTTTCAAAAAATACAAACAAAAACGATTTATTTTTTTCTTCTCGTATATTACCATACATTCTTCTACATTATTTGTTTATATTCAATATGGTTGTAATAGTAAATTAGGGTTTATTTGCTTTTATCCCCCATTTGTAAATTTGTATCCCCATCCCCAAATGATGTAATAGCGTAGAATTTTACATTTCCGCAATTTATCGCTTTCAATACAAATGCTAGTAATTAGGTTTTTTATGGCAAGATATGAAATCAACAAGTAGAAAACCCTAATTCAAAGACAAAAATGCATGAAATCAAAACCACTTTGCACACTTGCACCTATAGGGTTAACCTCACTTGCTTCCTTAAGAAAAATAGTCATGTCTCGCATGTGGGATACTTTAGCAAAAAAACAATCAAATACGAGATCATAGTCCCTCGATGACCCTTCAAATGTTGCCTTCATAAATGATATTAAACCCTCATAAATTGCTAAGGTATCTTACAACATTTCTTTCCATGACTATACGATGACCTACGTCAACCCCTTAACATCCAATGATATGACTTCCTACTAACTAATAGTAGACAAGTATTATCTAAAGGAGGAGGAAAAGAACAAAGACTTTTTGAGTAGGTAGAATGTTCATAGTTTCTTGCTCACAATCATCTTCAAAATAAACATCTTTTCAAATACACTAACATATTTCAGAAGAAAATATTTTCAAAAGTCAACACTTTGTATGCATTGTTATAGATACGAGAATCATTACAAAGTTCGCCTAAATGAAGGAACTTTTCAAAAATATTTTCAAAACCCATCACAAACACATTTCAAACAAAGAATTTCAAAGTGAGCTAGCAACTAAGAGCCTGTAGATAACTACGGATGAAAAGGGTGCTAACACCTTCCCTTTTCATAACCTACCCCCCAAACTCAAGAAAATATCTCAAAAGGTCTTTCCTGTTCTTTTCACCCTTTCCTTATTGGATAAAAGAAAATTCGGTGGAGACTCTTGCTATCCGCAACAATTGCGATAAAACGCAAAAAAACCAAGTTAGTTCTCCCACCATATGACATTCATCATCTACCCTTTTAAAAAATCAAGCTTGCAGTTTCACTTGTGTATGGAGATTCAGGGACTTCCGAAGTAAAGTAAGGTTTGCAACACACTCAGGGAGGTCCAGGAAAGCTAAACAGATCATTAGGACACCTCAAAGATTGCTCAAACTCCATACGCAATTCTCACTTCAAGGTAAGTTTTTCTCAATTGTGATATCTTAATACAAGCATATTTTGTACATACATTCTGAAGTAGAAATATAGATGTAATTTCTCTAAAGCTAACCATAACCATTGTTTTCATTTATATTGACTGTGCATTAGGAATTTTGGGTTTGAACTTTCTGAAAAATTAGGGTTCAGTTTGGTACCAAAAAAAATTTATCCTTATCCTTGAGTGTTAGCTTAAATTAGTTACATGGTTGGATTCATGGTGGAAAAATGCATAAGTTTCATGTTTACACTTTTAAAAATGGTTGAGAATTGATGAAGTTACAGTTTTCAAAATTGTTGGTGCGATGAAGAAGATGAAGTTGTCCTCCTGACTCATTTTCAAATATATATTTATGGTTTTGTATTAATAAAAAAATGTATAGCCACCCCAGTGGTAAAGCGCGTGCCTATTAACCTTTGGGACCTGGGTTCGAGCCCCAGTAGTACCCTTTTAGTTTTTCTTATTATTTCATTATAGATCCAATGCAAGCAGCCCTTAGCGTGCATGGAACACCCTTAAATCTCAACCACCTGATCATCATCAAGCCAGATCCAGCGCATCACATGCCATCCCCATGATGCACCTCCAACAAGCCTTTCACATTGAATCATCAACAGGCGCTGGGCTCACTGTTTTGGGCTTGATTTTTTTTCTTCTATTTTCTCACCCTCCATTTGCTCTTCACATGCAAGCCCAGTTCAGTTTTATTTATTTTCTGAGTTTTGAAACAAAAAAAACTATTGGGCCTTTTGTTAAACATTCACACCCTTTTAACTTTCTAAATCCCCCTGACTTTAATTTTATATTTTTATTTTATTTAATTTTTCTTTATCATTATTATTATTATTTTTATTAATAAAAAATACCAAAAAATATAATATTATTTATTTAGATATTTTTGTTTATTTTTAGTAAACAAAATATCAAAAGTATTTTCTTAATGAACTTAATTTCTTTTTCCTAATTAAATAAATTTAGGCTTAGATTTATTTTAAATTTATTTCTATATTAATAAACTTATAATTTAGGATTTTTTAATTAATCTTTTTTTATTAAGTTTAACTAGTTTAAAACTTTTTTTATAAAACCCTAAGAACATTTTTTTTTCTAAATTAATATAGGTTAGTTTATTTGAATTAACTACTTACTTCTTTAGATTAATTATAATTAAAACCCTTTCAAAAACTCAAACAAAAACAATTTCTTTTTCCTTGTATATTACTATACATTCTTGTACATTATTTGTTCATATTCAATATGGTTGTAATAGTAAATTAGAGTTTATTTACTTTCATCCCCCATTTGTAAATTTGTATCCCCATCCCCAAATGATGTAATAGCGTAGAATTTTAAATTTCTGCAATTTATCGCTTTCAATATAAGTGCTAGTAATTAGGGTTTGTATGGCAAAACATAAAATCAACAAGTAGAAAACCCTAAATCAAAAGACAAAAATGCATGAAAAACAAACACTTGGCCCACTTGCACCGCTAGGGTTAACTTCACTCGTTGCCTAAGATAAAAACAGTCATGACCCTCGAACATGTGATATACTTTAGCAATGACCCTCGATTAAAAGATCGTAGTCCCTCGATGACCCTTCGATGTTGCTTTCGGTAAACGATCTTAGACCCTTACGACAAATTGCTAAAGTATCTTACAATGTTGCCTTCTATGATTGTTCGATGACCCACGCATGTCCCTTTACATCCAATGATATGGTTTCTTACTAACTAAAGGTAAGATAACACTATCTAAAGGAGGAGGAAAAGAACTTAGACTTTTTGAGTAGGTAGAACGTTCGTAGTTACTTGCTCACAAACATTTTAAAACATATTTCAAACACACCAACACTTTCAAATGATATATTTTTAAAAGTCAACAATTTGTATGCATTCTTATAGACAAGAGAATCATTACAAAGTTTTCCTAAACGAAGGCACTTTTCAAAAATACTTTCAAACCATCACAAAACACATTTCAAATAAAGCATTTTAAAATGAGCTAGCAACTAAGAGTCTGTAGATAACTACAGATGAAAAGAGTGCTAACACCTTTCCTTTTCATAACCTACCCCCCGAACTCAAGATAATTCTCAAAAGGCCTTTCTTGTTCTTTTCACCCTTTCCTTTATCGGATAAAATAAAAGTCAATGGATACTCTTGCTATCCGCAACAATTGGCTACTTTGGAGTAATTTTCTCAACTCCTGAGAATTCCTATTCTACATCAACTACCCTACAACAGTACGGAAAAAGAACCAAAGCCTAAAGATGTTGCTCAAGCATTACACTTGCAACCATCTAACATCAAGGGGCATTGGGAAACTAGAAGTGGTGTCAAGGGTTTCTTGGCAAAGTTTCTGTTTGAGAAGGCACAAGACTACTGGAATTCTCTTGATCTACAAGCCTTTGAAGAGATTGTGGCACTCCTCATCTATGGTTTGGTCTTGTTCCCAAACCCTGACCAACTTATAGATGTGAATGCTGTCAAGATTTTCATATTCAGGAATCCTATACCTACATTGCTTGGGGACATCCTGCACTCATTTTACACACGAACAATGAGGAAAAGAGGTGTTCTCATGTGTTGTACTCCTCTCCTAGCAAAGTGGTTTATTTCTCACCTTCCACAATCAGTTTTGAAGAATGAGCAGGGTTTAAGGTGGTCACAACGGTTAATGACCCTCACACATTCTGATGTTCATTGGTGTTCTTGGTCCAGAGAAAATGTCATCATCATTGATCGTTGTAGGGAATTCCCTAATGTCCCACTACTTGGCATTAAGGGAGGCATTACCTACAACCCCTGTCTAGCTTTGAAACAATTTGGATAGGCTCGAAGGGATGGCCCTCATGACATGCTGATTCCTGACTTAGTTTTTGACTTCGATAACGATGCGTAAGGACTTCGACAAAGGTTCATCAGAGCTTGGAGGATGCCCAACAAAGTGGATAGTAAGACACTGGGGCACAAGAATTCCATCTCCCTTGAGCCTTATCTCAAGTGGGTACGAACCCGCTCCCAGAATCTTATGATGCCATACCCTTACATTCTCCCTTTGATCAAAGAGCCTGTTATGGAAGGAGAGGTTCCATACACCATCCTACATCCTGACATGCCAACATCATGGGAAGAAATGCAAAAGAGTTTGATCCAACTCAAGGAAGAACGTGATACTTTTGAAGACAACTTCTATGCCAGTGAGAAGAAGGTTTTGGAGCTTACCCGCCGACTTCATGAGGAGGAAACTCTCAACACTTACATCGCACCAAAGAGGATGCGCAATGTCTTTTTACATTAAGAATTTTGTAATATTTTTCCCATGGGGAACTTATGTACTTACAATTTCTTCTTAATATGACGTGCGTTCCTTTTTGTTTACAACAAATTTGAATTTCTGAATCCCTGAATGCATTACATGAATAACATACTATTCATCATATGCATAAATAGGTCTTCACACCAGGTTTCCTTATCTTTCTGCTGTTTATTTCAGAAAGATGGATTTGGAGCAGATGGTAAAGGATCTGCAGGCACAAAATTCACAATTCCAACAACTCCTCATGACCTTGGCAAAGGGTCAAGAGAACCTCAAAACTTTGTTGGAGAAGAATAAAGAGAAAAAGAAAAAGAGACCTGGGGTGGCCACTTTTGGAAGAAGGTTTGAGAGCAATGCCAGGAAGGTTCTTGATTTCCCCTCAACGTCTGACGAAGGGGTCGGTAAAGGGAAAGGGGCTACTGTACCTTCTGAATATGAGGTTGAAGAGGAAGAAGATGAAGAAGATGAAGACTACTCCGAACAACAGTATCCTCCAACGGATGATAAATATAAGAATCTTGAGGATAGACTGGCAGCCATGGAGTTGCAGAGGGTCCCTGGTTTGGAATTTAAAGAACTAGGGCTGGTAGCTGGGATTGTTATCCCTCCCAAGTTCAAGGTGCCAACATTTGCCAAGTACGACGGTCTGTCTTGCCCAAAGATGCACCTGAGATCGTATGTCAGGAAGATCCAACCCCACTCGTCTGATAAAGACCTCTAGGTACACTTTTTCCAGGACAATTTGTCTGGAACGCAGTTGGATTGGTTCTATCAGCTCGAGAGATCAGAGGTTCACAATTGGGAAGACTTAGCAGCTGCTTTTTACCGTCAGTATCAATACAATGCTGATTTGGCGCCCACTCATACTTAGTTACAAGTATGTGGATGGCTTCCAATGAAGGGTTTAAAGAGTACGCCCAGAAGTGGCGTGATCTAGCTGGAAGGGTGCAGCCATCGTTGTCAGATAGGGAGTTAGTTGACATGTTTCTGGGGACCCTGTCTGGCCCCTTCTTCAACCATCTAATCAGGAGTTCTTCCGCGGGATTTACTGAACTAATTTTGACCGGCGAAAGGGTCGAGGCCGATATTAAGAGTGGAAAGATTCAGAAGGATGCTTCCGCATCCACAGCTGTTAAGAAACCCTTCCCAGCCAAGAAGGAAGCATCTGTTGTGTATTCTCAGAAGGTTCAGGGAAGAACCGAGCACCGGCCGACTGTAGGGGCTGTGATGATTCAAAACTCGTCAAATGATCAACCTCGTAACAATCAGTCGAGACCTAATCAACAACGGGTAGAAAGGCCACAACAGCAGTTCACCTGAATCAACATGACGCCTGCTCAGGTACTCCCTCATTTGTTGAATCTAAATCTTACCAGTTTGAAGGAAGCGCCAAAGAACCCTAACACCACCTCTCCATACTACCACTCCAATTCCAAATGTGCTTACCATTCTGACAGTGTTGGGCACGATACCAATAATTGCTGGGCACTTAAGAACAAAATCCAGGATCTGATTGATGCTAAAGAAGTAGAATTTGATGCTCTTGAGAAGCCCAATGTTATATCTGCTCCGATGCCCAAGCACGGCCACAATGTTCATGCCATTATAGAAGACCTCCATGTTACTGATGTTGCCGAACTGTTGACTCCATTGTTAGTGATTAAAGAGAATTTGATGAGAGCCGAGATATTCTCGGGCTAAGGGAAGGACTATTATTTTTGTTTGAACATACGAGCTGATTGCCCAATGTTGAAATCAGGTGTCCAACGCCTGATGGATACTCAAGAGATACTTTTCCAGAAAACCCTTGTTGATATCTTCAATCCTGTTACTCCTGTTACTTTTGCTACTTCAACCAACGATATTGCAATCATAACCATTTCCGACAATCCCCTCAAGGCTTGCAAAAGGCCTGTCAGGATTACACCCAACTCTGAATGTGTACCATTAAAGATCACCATGCCGGGACTTGTCCCATACCAATCCAGCAAAATGATACCATGGAACTATGGAGGAGAAATCTTCTACCATGGTATCAAACAAATTGAAACAGTCCAAGAAAAATCTGAAGAAGAAAACCCTGATATAAGGAACATTGCGGGTACAAGCAAGATAACCCGCAGCAGCCGGATCTTTTCTCCGGAGATTTCTCCCCCTCGAGCAGTTTTTGGACCCTTGAAAGCTTCTGTACCTGTTAGACCATCTGTGCAAGGTCCGATGATTGAAGAATTGGATACTCCTGAAGTAAGACCATCTGTTGATACTACCGACAAGGGTAAGGGGATACTAGAAGTGTCTGTCAGGATGAAGGCTCATGTTGTGGTTATCCCCGAAACCACTCAGAAAGAAATGGATGAAATCTTGAAAATAATCAGAAAAAGTGACTACGACGCTGTGGAATAGCTAGGGCAGACCCCTTCTAAAATTTCAATGTTGGCTCTTCTACTCTGTTCTGAGGCCCATGCTAAGGCCCTAATCAAATTCTTGAAGGAGACACATGTACCCCAAGAGACTTCGGCTGACCAGTTTCAGGAGTGTGTGGCCAGTCTTACTGCCGATAATGGCTTGGGATTTTCCGATGCTGACTTGACTCCCAAAGGAAGGAAACACAACGACGCGCTACATGTCTCAGTTGAATGCAGGGGAACCACCATCGCCCATGTCTTAGTTGATACTGGTTCTTCCTTGAATGTGCTGCCGAAGAAAGCCTTAGACCGTTTGGATTGCGAAGGATTGACCCTCAAACCTAGTAACATCGTTGTTAGGGCCTTTGATGGGTCCAAAAGAATGGTTCATGGAGAGGTTTACATTCCTATCAAAGTAGGCACAAAATTTTTCAACTCCACCTTTTACGTGATGGACATCCGTCCGTCATATTCGTGTTTGATAGGAAGACCGTGGATCCATTATGCCGGGGAAGTTACCTCCTCTTTGCACCAGATGCTGAAATATCCTGTTAAGGGTAAGATTATAACGGTGCACGGCGAGGAAGAGTACATGATAAGTCATCTAAATTCCTTCCGATATGTGGAGTTGGATGGGGAGTTCATCGAAACGCCTTTCCAACATTTTGAGGAAGTTTCTCCTGAGGTAGCAGTTGCGAAGACAATGGTTGAGGTGCCTGTCGTTCCCAAGCATGTATCTAGGATGGCATCTCTCAAGGACGCAGAGGCTGTAATTAAAGAAGGGAAGAGTATAGTATGGGGGCAATTGCCTGACTTTCCCCATAAGACGGACAAGTTTGGGTTAGGGTTTACTGCTGCAGGACAAAAGGCTATGCGTCGCTCTAAGGCTGGAGGGCCACCCGTCAAGATCTCTCACCATGGAATCAATACTGTAGAAGATGAAGATGAAGAGAGCCACTTTGAAGATTGGATCTTTCCGAACGTCGAAGGAGGTTTAAGCAACTGGGAAGCAAAGGATTTTGTTCCCATCACCTTTATCAACCAGTAATTTTATCTTTGAACAATTTCCCATTTTATGGTCTGTAATAAATAACAATTTGCACACTATTTTCACCTCATGCTTTGCCCGGGGCATGTAGGTCCATTTGTAAGGGCTTGATTTTCTTCATAATCATATGCCATGTTTTAATGAATCATTGGACGTTTTTCATCTATAAACTGTTGTGTTCATTTTCTTTCTTTTTGCATTTTTTTTGTTTAAGGATGGCTATCCCTTACACACACCCACACTCACAAATGCAGGTACCCACCCGCTCCGGATTCCATGGGTGACTATTCTGCTTTAACCTTCGATAACTCTGAAGATTTGGTCAATCATGCTGAGTACGAAGTTGACGAAGATTGTGAAGTGCCGGGAGAGTTAGCCAGACTTTTGCAACAAGAAGAGAGGGCTATTCTTCCTCATGAAGAGTTGCTAGAAACCATCAACTTGGGGTCAGAGGAAGACAAGAAAGAGGTAAAAGTGGGTGCCAACCTAGAACCAAGTGTCAAGGAGCGCTTAGTGCAGTTGTTGAACGAATATGTTGAAATCTTCGCCTGGTCTTATGAAGACATGCCGGGACTAGACACAGATATCGTGGTTCACCGTCTCCCTATAAGAGAGGATCGTCCACCGGTCAAGCAAAAGGTCCGCTGGATGAGGCCTGACATGTCTGAGAAAATCAAGGCTGAAGTAATGAAGCAATTCAATACTGGCTTTCTGGTTGTTACTTCCTATCCACAATGGGTTGCTAACATTGTTCCCGTGCCTAAGAAGGACGGCAAAGTCAGAATGTGTGTGGACTATCGGGATTTGAACAGGGCTAGCCCTAAAGATGATTTTCCACTGCCATATATCGACATCTTGGTTGACAACACAGCTCAACAAAAGGTTTTTTCCTTCATGGATGGATTCTCGAGATACAACCAGATCAAAATGGCCCCCGAGGACATGGAGAAAACTACTTTTGTCACGCTATGGGGTACCTTCTGCTACAAAGCAATGCCATTCGGACTGAAGAATGCAGGGGCAACCTATCAACGCGCCATGGTAGCTTTATTTCATGATATGATACATCATGAGATCGAAGTTTACGTAGACGAAATGATAGCTCGATCACAGACAGAAGAAGAGTACCTTGATCATCTGCAAAAGCTATTTGTCAGGTTGAAGGCGTATAAGCTCAGACTGAACCCGAGCAAGTGCACTTTTGGGGTTAGGTCTGGTAAACTTTTGGGATTTATTGTCAGCAACAAAGGAATTGAGGTCGATCCAGCTAAAGTAAAGGCTATACAAGAAATTCCTGCCCCCCGTATTGAAAAGGAGGTTAGAGGATTCTTGGGACGCTTGAACTATATTGCGAGGTTCATCTCTCACCTAACATCTACCTGTGAGCCAATTTTCAAACTGTTGAAGAAAGATCAGGTAGTCGAGTGGAACGATGATTGCCAAGTTGCTTTTGATAAGATCAAGGAGTACTTACTAGAACCTCCTATTCTGATGCCACCCATCTAAGGAAGGTTGTTAATCATGTATCTGACTGTTTTGGATAACTCAATGGGGTGCGTGCTGGGCCAACATGACGAGTCTGGCCGAAAAGAGCATGCCATTTATTACCTTATCAAAAAGTTTACCGACTGTGAGACCCGCTACTCACTACTCGAGAAAACTTGTTGCACTTTGGTATGGGCTGCTCGCCGACTAAGGCAGTATATGTTGACTCATACCACTTTGCTGATTTCCAAAATGGATCCAATCAAGTATATCTTCGAGAAGCCTGCTTTATCTGGAAGAATCACTAGATGACAAATGATCCTGACTGAGTATGATATCCAGTATACTACCCAAAAAGCTATAAAAGGGAGTGTACTAACTGACCATCTAGCTCATCAAGCCGTAGAAGATTACCAATCTATGAGATTCGACTTCCCTGACGAGGACATCATGACATTGGATAACATTGAAGGTAACAGACCGTATGACGGACCCGAACAAGGATCCTGATGGACCCTGTACTTTGATGGTGCTTCAAATGCACTTGGCAACGGTATCGGTGCGGTACTCATTTCTCTGGAAGGTTGCCATACACCCTTCACTGCCCGACTTTTCTTCAGCTGTACCAACAACATGGCTGAATATGAAGCTTGCATCTTTGGTCTCAAGGCTGCTATAGACTTGGGAATCAAATCTTTGGTCGTATTTGGGGACTCGGATTTGGTTATCAGTCAAGTCAAAGGAGAGTGGGACACCAAGCATCCTAATCTTATCCAATACAAAGAACATGTCCTGACGTTGTTGCCTCATTTTGAGCAGATCACCTTCGAACACTTCCCGCGAGAATAAAATCAGCTAGCAGATGCTCTGGCTACAATGTCTTCCATGTTTAAACTCAACTGATATAACGAGGCTCCCCAAATTACCATCGAGCGAATGGACGAACTTGCGCACTGTCATGATATTAATACCGAAGAAGTAGTGGAACAACCCTGGTTTCATGAAATCAAAATGTATCTCCAGACTAGAGAATACCCTAAAGGAGCTTCCGTCAATGACAAAAAGTTCTTGAGGAGATTTGCTGCCAAGTTCTTCCTAAGAAATGGCATCCTTTATAAGCGTAGCCATGATTGTGTTCTACTTCGTTGTATGGACAAAGCTGAAGCAGAGTTAATCATGACTGAGATACATAGTGGCACATTTGGCACCCACTTGAGCGGACATATGATGGCTAAGAAGATTCTAAGGGCAGGCTACTACTGGTCTACCATGGAAGCTGATTGTCATCAACATTCCCGTACTTGCCACAAATGCCAAGTCTACACTGACAAGGTACATATTCCTCCAGTTCCTCTTAATGTTCTGACAGCTCCTTGGCCATTCGCAATGTGGGGCATTGACATGATTGGAGAGATCAAGCCTACGACATCCAATGGGCATCACTTAATTTTGGTCGCTATTGATTACTTCACCAAGTGGGTCGAAGCAGCTTCCTTTGCCTCTGTTACAAAGAATGTGGTTGCCCACTTCATCAAGCAGAACCTCATATTCCGGTATGGTGTCCTCGACAGGATCATCACTGACAATGTTACGAATTTGAACAACACCATGATCACCGCTCTATGCGAACAGTTCAAGATTTATCATCATAATTCATCTCCCTATCGGCCGAAGATGAACGGTGTTGTTGAAGCCGCGAACAAAAATATCAAGAAGATCGTTCAAAATATGACAGTCACCTACAAAGACTGGCATGAGATGTTACCATTTTCTCTGCATGGATATCGTACCACGACACGTACTTCAACAGGGGCAACCCCATTTTCTTTGGTATATGGCATGGAAGCTGTTCTACCCATGGAAGTTCAGATTCCTTCCTTAAGGATTATGAAGGACGCTGGTTTGAGTGAAGACGATTGGATTCAAACCCAGCTTGATCAACTTAATTTGATCGATGAGAAGCAACTTACTATTGTTTGTCATGGTCAGATGTATTAAAAATGGATGATCAAGGCTTTCAACAAGAAAGTCAGGCGTCAGGTGTATCAAGTCGGAGATCTTGTAATCAAGCGGATCATCTTACCGCAAAGTGAACCCAGGGGCAAATGGACTCCTACCTACGAAGGACCATTTGTGATCAAGAGCATTTTTTCTGGTGGGGCAATGATTCTGACCACCATGGACGGCGACGACTTTCCACACCATGCGAACACAAACATAGTCAAAAGATACTACGCATAAAACGTTCCAGCAAGTTGAAAACCCGAAAGGGCGGCTTGGGAAAAAATGGGCATCCCGGTGAATCGAAAACTCGAAAGGGCGGTTCAGGCAAAAATTAGGGATAAAACAAAAAAAATTTGTACACCCGGCAAGTTGAAAACCCGAAAGGGCGACTTGGGCAAAAAAGGGTTTCCCGGTGGATCGAAAACCCGAAAAGTCGGTCCAGGCAAAAGTTAGGGAATTAAAGCGTATGATTGTGTCTCGTCGGATCACTTTAAGAACAATCTATTCACCAATAAGCTCCAAGATTCTGATCAATCTAGTCATCAGCGGACGAAGCAGCGAATGGACAAGATATTCAGAGTTGTGAAGGCTATAGCAGAATGGGAATCCCATGGAATTATTACACATAGCCATCTTTCTTTTGTATAAAAATTGTCTCAATTTTTCTACAACAACATTCTCTTACGAGGATGTCTGTCTCCTTTTTACAAAAATACTTACAAAATTAATATAAAGATACTTCAAAGTGAAGAAGTTTTCTTGTCTTTCTTTTCTTTTTACACTTATGTTTATTTTGAAAACGTCCAATGTTTTGTTAAATAGGCATATGCATTTGAATATAATCACTGCTTACAAGTAAAACGAAATTGAAAAAGGATAATTACGGATAGGTTGAAGGTGTAGGAAGATATTTTTGTGCCATCTTAGAAGAAACCCCCTACGATACATCATTCAAATCCTCAACAAGGCTAAATTTGGAGTATATTTCCCCAACGGAGTTAAGCTTCAAGATCCTCAGCGGAGCCAGTTCATTCTAAAACTTGATTCCCCAACTGAGTTAAGTTTCAAAATTCCCATCAAATTTAAGCTTCAAGGTCCCCAGTGGAGCCCAAAAACCCTGAAAACCATATTCCCAGCGGAGCCAGAACAATGAACATTCCCCCCACAGAGTTATCTCCCAGCAAGATCGAAAAATCTCGGTCTCATTTCTCCAAGCAGAAGCCTCCTAGGTTTTAACTCCCCAGTAGAGATTTTAGAGTTTTCCCTATTTCTGCAGAAATTGTCAAAGGCCTTGTGAATCCCCACAGATCGCCGAGGATTTTCAATCTCCAGCAGTGGTCCCAAGATTTCTCATTCTCAATAATCAGAGATCTTTAATCCCCAAGCAGTCAACAAGGATTTCTCATCTTCAGTATTCAAAGATTTTTGGAATCCTCAGCATTGGTCAAGGATTTACTTTCCCCGACAACAATCAAAGATTTCATTATCTCCAGTTATCAAGGATTTATTTTCCTCAGCAAGACAGCTACTCAGCTTACATGCACATCCATTACATCCATATATCATAAACATTGATGAAATACAATTCATTGCATCATACATATCATACATCATAACTTTGTATTTTAGCTAACATTTTACCCTTTTCAGGATAAGATTAAAAGGCTATCGCTAACAATTGTTCAGATACAGTATGGATACATCCCAGACACGGAGGTCACTCCATTACTCATTCAGAATTTCAAAGTCAAAATACAGTACAGATACACCCCAGACACGACGATCATTCTACTACTCATTTAGACTTCAGCAATCTGATACAGACTAGATACGCTCCAGACACGGCGGCCATTCTATCTCTCATTCAGATTCAACTATCAACTCCAAGTTCAGATATGCTCCAGACACGGATGTCATTCTGTCCTTTACACCAACAATTTGAGTCTCCCCAGTGAAATCTCCACGAAAGTTATTCTATCGCTTATTCAGACTCCAATTACAGTCTCAGATACACTCCAGACACGGAAGTCATTCTGCTACTCATACGGATCTCAACTTCAGATACAGTCCTGATATGCTCCAGACACGGTTTCCATTCTGTCACTCAGTCGGAATTTATCCCCAGCCCAGAGATGCCCCATGCACAGATGTTTCTCTGTCGCCCATTCAGAATTCAGATACAATACATATACACTCCAGACACGACAGTAATTCTGATATTCATTCAAAGATCAAATACAGTTACAACTCAGATACGCTCCAGACACGGACGCCATTCTTTTTCTCTTACAGACTCAGTCTCCAGATACAGTTCAAATGCATTTCGGACACGGATACCATTTTGATGCTCATTCTTCTGACCTACCACATTGCAATTCAACAAACACTCTTGGATGGCATCTTTAAGCCCATCTCCAGCAAGGTTCTACCATCTCCAAATGGCATCTTTAAGCCCATTCCCTCAACAATATTTTGACGAGTGCAAACTTACGGACACTCTAGTGTCCAATCCTCTTTTACCTTCGAGTCGCGAAAGGCAAACTTGCCGATCTAACTCTTCAGGTTCAAGAAGATTGAACAGGGGCAACTGTGGTACCCCAAAATTTTCCCTCTCATTTCATCAACATTTCTCATCACAAGAATCGTGGTAGTCAAGGTCAAGCTAGGGTTTGCTCTGCTCAAGACACCTCCTTGCACTGTTGACCAAAATTAGGGTTTGAGTTTGCACAGGGATGTTTTGACCTAGAATGCCCAAAGTGACTTTCATACTTCATGTTGGACTCACAAGTTTGTCCATACCAAGTTTCAAGCCTTGATTCAAATTTTTGCCCAGTCAATTGGACAGTTGACCTAGAAATCATCTATATTGGGGAAAAACTCAACTGTGGCTAATTAACAGTCAAACCTCATGAATTTTGACCCACATCAACATTATGAACTCATATGAACCATTTGATCAAGTTTGGATCACAATTCCACAAGAAATTTGATCAGATCACCAAAAGGGCAAAATGGTCATTTTTAGGGTTTTGACTGTACAAAAGCAATTTTTGACTGTTTGATCTAGCCAATGGCAAATCAAGCTCAACCATGGACTCAAGGACTCAATGACTTTGTCTTGACCCATTCAACAAGTACAAAAGATCTCAAATGCATAGGATTGACATATTAATTTTTCAGTCAACTGATCAAAATTTGACTGTATACTGAAAAGTCAAACTTTGACTTTTTGGTCAAAATCAAGTGCCAAGGGTCATCTTTCATCAAGACATGTCAAATTATGAAACTTGTTCATCAAGAAACCCAAAAATGCAAATTTCGGTTTAAAATGGAAAATTTTCATAACTTAGAAATTTTCTAAGTTATAAAATTTTCTTATTTTTTCCTAAGTTTGTCCCTTTCTTTCACTAAGATTCCAATGGATTCAAAACAAACTTGTAACATGAAAGTTGTAGTCCATCACAAATTCTACAACTTTGATTCACAAAGTTTTCTCAAAAGAAGCTTGTATCTCAAGTTATGATTTTTGGAACAAGGGTACCTAAAACATTTAACTTAGAAAAATTTTGCCCTAGTTTAGGCAGGATTTTGACCCATCTTCTTGGCCATTTTTCACATAGTTCCACTTGGAGTTTCAAGTTGAATTTCAAATATGGATTATAGTACATGTTGCAAGATTTCCAAATTGTCCAAGAACTCCTCAAACACCTTTGTGGTTAGGGTGAATCGAATGCTTGAAGTTGGCAAAAACTCACTTTGAAACCATGGCCAATACATGTTCATACCAAGTTGCAAATATGACCAAACTAGCTTAGTACATGATTACAGGCCTCTAAACCAATTTACACTCCAAAATAGAATGAAAATACATTGGATATTAGCATTGTTCTGATCAAGAGAGCTTTGTACATTGAACTTTTCCATTTTGAGCATAAAGGTCATACTTCCATTTTCATAAAGGCCACTTTATGTCAATTTCCATTTTCTTGAGCCTTGGACTTTTTTCCTTGCAGCAAATAACTTCCCTAATCTCAGGCATAGTACACCAAGTTGAGCATGCTTGTAACTAGCCTGTACAGGCCCTAGCTTGGACAGTTCACAACTTTGCTTTCAAAACAAGTCAAATGGCCAAAAGCTTGTATCTCTCACATCTGATAAAACCAACCAAGACAAAGTTTTCAAACAAGTTTCATACATCCTCACAAGTCAGAAGCACGAGCCTTTCACCCCTAAAGCATCCTCATACTCATGAACCCCATTTTCTTGCAAAACAGGGTCAGTTCTGCATTTTGCTAGCCATCATCAAATTCCATCGTGCGTTTTTCCCAAAGATACTTCAAACACCTTCCAACCAACACACCTGAACTATTCCAGACCTCCATTTCTAGCTGTAACACCATTAACACACATTTCCATTTTTGTTTCAAAGCTTTGCAGGTTGAGTTCTGTAGCACGATTCAAGATGTTTCAAAACAAACTAAGCATTGGGAAAGCTTCATTGGACATCAGGCAAGCTCAAAAGAACCTCAAGCACCCTTGGAAGTTGTTTCATTGTCCAGTTCGAAGTCAATTGAAACAGGTATTTCATGAACTTCTATCTCTCTATTTAGGAATAGTTAGACTTAGGTTTGTGAATGAAAGATGTTGTATTCATAGCCCTGAAACCATACATGTGCTTAGTTTTCATTTATATTAATCGTGCTAGGAAAATTTTGTTCATGAACTTTCTGAAAAAACTAGGTTAAGAATTAGGGCCAGAGAAATTCTCTCTGGTCTTTGAGAGTTAGCTTAAGTTTTTTATATGGTTAGATTCGTTGTTTGATGCTCTACAAGTTTCATGTTTTGAGTTTTGTCAAAGGATCATTGAAACAGGAGATACAGGTTTGTGTGCAAAACGCGCGTTTTTCAAACTTCTAGAGGTTGAAGATGAAGTCTGGGCTGGGCCTGGATTTCTTTACTTTTGACACCTCCCAATTCACTTTCAGCACCCCCTGGCCCATTGTTTTGTATTTTCATTATTTTTGCATTTTTATTTTTTCTCTGACCTTGATATTTTATTTTCAAATATAAAAAATACTTAAAAAATATTTTCATAAATTTTTATATTTATTTGGCATTTATTTTAATTATTTCTAGTATTAATATATTAAATACTTTATATTTATTTTTGTTTAAATGTATAAATAATGTAAAAAATACTTTTATTTTTATTTATTATTTTTATACACACTTGAAAATATTTTCTTGAAATATATACATTTTTGTAAATAATTTATTTTTATTTTTATACACTTAATATATTTAATATATATATATATATATATATATATATATATATATATATATATATATATATATATATATATATATATATATATATATATATATATATATATATATATATATATATATATATATATATATATATATGTTTTATTAAATAATTAGGACAAAAAAATACAAAAATAATACATTTTTATTTTTATTAATATTTTATACTAAAAATACCATTTTTTCAATATGCTTATATTTTTGTACAAATTAATACATTATTGTATATAAATAACAAATAATACTATTTTATTTAAAAAAATTAGGGTTTTTTGCCCTAAAGAACAAAAATAATTAAAATTGACTTTTTTTATTATTTACACTTCACATTTAAAAATACTTTTTACGTACATAAAAATCTTTTTTTGCATAACACATTTTATCTAATATTTATTTATTATATTTATTTAAATATTGTACATTTAAATATTGTATCTTATACATTCGATTTGGTTGTAATAATTTAGAATTTAATTTCTTACAAAATAATCCCAAATTCAAATTTGTACCCCCCTCCCTATATCATGTTATAATAGTGTAGAATTTAAATTCACGCACTTTTAAAGCTTTCAATTATGCCATGATTAGACCTAGGGTTTGTATGCAAAATAAAATCAACAACTAGTTTGACCTAATCCAAGATAACAAGGCATGAAAATAAACACAATGCACACTTTCACCCCTAGGGTTTCCATCCACTTGTTGCCTTCAAAAATGGGCCATGGTATGCATGTCAAGTACTTTGGCAAAACAAAAACAAAACAAAAGATCATAGTCCCTTGATGACGTTATTTGAGTTGCCTAAACAAAATGATCAAGTCCCTTAAGAAAATGGCCAAAAATACTTGACACTATTGCTATCATGGTCTATACGATGACCCGTGCCTGTCCCGTTCAACATCCTAACACAAGGTTGTTCACCAAATACAATGGTGAAACAACACTGTTAAAAGGGTTAAAAACATAAGAAATATCTTTGAGTAAAATAGGGTAGACAAACTCTTAGTTACTTGATCAAAGCTTGAAAAAACATCCTTGCTATCTTCAAAACACACTTCACAACACAATTTCAAAATCCTACTTTCAAGCATTGAAAACTTTTCAAAAAGACCAAAAACACCTTTGTATACATTCAAACAAGAACCATTACAAAGGTTGCCACAACGATGGCCTCTTTTCAAAACATCTTTCAAAACCACACACAAAACACCATTTCAAACAATTGAAGAGCACCATTTTAAACAATTGAAAAGCAAATCAAGTGATCTAAACAAGTAACTAAGAGCCCATGGATAACCATGGATAGAAAGGGTGCTAATACCTTCCCTTTCTATAATCTACTCCCCGAACCCAAGAAAACATCTCAAAGGTCTTTCCTGTGCTTTTTGACCTTTCCTTAGGGTAAAATAAAAAGTCGATGGCGACTCTTACTAAACCGAAACATTTTCAAACACAAACGCAAAACCTCAAGTCAGTTCTCCCACCGTATCACAATAAGCAACTCGAGGACAAATTGAAGGCTATGGAAGTTCAAGCTATGCGTGACCTAGATTTTGGTGATTTGGGTTTTGTTCCTGGGGTGGCAATCCCCCACAAATTAAATATTCCAGTTTTTTCCAAGTACGATGGTGTTTCGTGCCCGAAGCTTCACTTGAGATCTTACGTCCGTAAAATTCAACCGCATATCACTAATAAGAAGTTGTGGGTACACTTATTTTAAGAGAGTCTATCTAGGGCTCAATTGGAGTGGTTTTACCAGTTAGAGGGTTCCAACATCCATACCTGGGAAGACTTGGCCACCGCCTTCTACCGTCAATATCAGTACAATGCCGATCTGGCGCCAACTCGAGTGTAGTTACAAGAAATGAGCATGGGTTCCAACGAAGGTTTCAAAGAATATGCACAAAAATGGAGAGACCTGGCAGGTAGGGTGCAACCACCATTGAATGATAGGGAGTTGGTAGATATGTTCATGGGAACATTGATTGGACCATTTTTAAATTTGTTAATTGGGAGCTCATCATCTGGTTTCACAGAGTTAATCTTGACTAGTCAAAGGGTCGAGAGAGATATTAAAAGTGGAAAGCTTCCCATGACCTCTGCCTCTACATAAAATACTATTAAGAAACCTTTTACCGGTAAAAAGGAAACTAATGTCGTTTATGGGTCAAGGGGCCTTATCAAATAGGGCCATCGTCAATCTGTAAATGCAGTTCTAATCTCCAATCTGACCTCTACTCAAAGACCACAACAACAAGCTGGCTACCAAAGACTTGATATTCCAAGAAGACAATTTATAAGGATCAACATACCACTATCTCAATCCTTACAACACCTGTTGAAGGCTAATTTGGTAACATTGTGTGACCCCCCTTCAAATCCTAATGTTTCATCTCCAAAGTATAACCCGAACGCCAAATGGGTTTACCTCTCCAATAGTCCCGAACATGATACTGATCATTGTTGGGCTTTGAAATGAAAAATCCAAGATCTCATCGACAACAAGACCATTGAGTTTGATCCTCCTTCAACTCCAAATGTTATCACTGCGCCTATGCCAAATCATGGCAAAGGTGTAAACGCTATTGAAGATACTGTTTTTGTTTCCTCTGTTAAAGACTTGACCACTCCTATGACTATGGTTAAAGAAAATTTGTTGAAAGATGGGGTATTCCCTGGTTGTCTTGAAGACTGTCGTTGTTGTGCTGAACAAAATAATAACTGTGAATGGCTGAAAAAGGTGTCTAACACCTAATATATAGCCATGACATTTTGTTTGAAAGAATCCTCCCGTAAAAAGTTTGATTGAAGTTGCGCCTCAAGAAATTAAAGATATATCCATCATCACTATCTCCAACAAACCTATTAGGATCTCTTCAAAAGGTCCTATTAGGATTTCCAATGAACCTAAAATAGCTCCATTGATAATTACTACCCCTGGACCAGTTCCTTATTCTTCCGATAAAGCGGTACCCTGGAATTATGACGCTGAAGTATACTACCATGGTATTAAGCAAGACTCCTGGATTGATGAAGATAAAGCTGCTGACGTTACCAACATTGTTGCCTCTAGCAAGGTGACAAGGACGGGGAGAATTTTCTCTCCTAATATTTCACCTCCAACCACCACAACTACACCTATTCGCATTACTGTTGACAAACCTAGTACTGATGCTGAGGGCAAAGAAAGGATGATTGAGCCTGCCAGGATGGAGGCGCCCGCCAAAGACATTACAACTGAGGAACCTTCCACCCAAGAGATAGAGGAGACTTTGAAGATCATAAGGAGAAGTGATTATAAGATAGTAGAGAAGTTAGGGCAAACCCCCTTAAAGATTTTGATGCTATCCTTATTACTTTGTTCTGATGCGCATGCTACAGCCTTGATAAAATTTATGAAGAAAGCTCATGTTCCTCAAGAGACTACAACCAATCAATTTGAAATTTGTGTGGCGAGTTTGACTGTCAATAATGGTTTGGGATTCTCGGATACTGATTTAACTCCATCTAGAAGAAATCACAACAAGGCTTTGTATGTCTCTATTAAATGCAAAGGAACCACTCTAGCCCATGTATTGGTGGATATTGGGTCCTCTCTAAATGTCTTGCCCAAGGGTGCCCTATATCAGTTGGATTGTGAAGGTTTGGTGTTGAAGCCAAGCGACATAGTGGTAAGAGCTTTTGATGGATCAAAGATGATGGTACATGGAGAGGTCCACCTCCCCATCAAAGTTGGTTTTCAAACTTTCACCTCGACTTTCTATGTGATGGACATCCGTCCTACCTACTCTTGCTTGCTTGGACGCCCTTGGATACATGGGGTAGGAGCGGTGACGTCCACTCTTCATCGAAAATTGAAATATCCAGTCAAAGGAAAGATTGTTATTGTCTGTGGTGAAGAATAGTTTATGGTTAGCCACCTGAATTCGTTTAAGTATGTTGATATGGATGAAGAGTTCATAGAAACTCCTTGTCGAGCCTTCAAAGTGGTCTCTCCCATGGTTGCTTCTTCCAAGGCTAATCCTGATGTTCCAAAATCTGTTAAAGATGTGCCTAGGATGGCTTCCCTCAAAGATGCTCGTGTTGTGATTGAAGATGGAGGTTGTACCATATGGGGACAACTCCCTAACATCCCTTTTAAATCAGACAAAAGTGGTTTGGGTTTCACTGCCAAAGCCCAAAAGGAGGTTAGACGTGCTCACATAGGAAAACTACCTATTCGCATAAGTAATCATGAAGTGAATACTCTTGAAGACTCCGACAACGAATGTGATTTTGATGAGTGAATCTACCCGACTACCGAGGAAGGACTCAACAATTGGCGTGCCAAGGATTTCATTCCCATCTCCTTCAATAAGGAGAATTACCATTTACTGTTTTATTAATTTAAGAACTATGTCTGTAATTTTATTGAAATAATGACTTTCAGCCATGTGCCATACCCGGGGCACCATGGTCCATTTGTTAAGGGTTTGTTCATTTTCATATGCCATATGATCATTTAATGAAAAAACATTGAACTCTTTTGCATTCAAATTTTGTGCTCATTGTCTTTCTTTCACTTTATTGCATTATCAAAATAGCCATGTATCTTACATGCACACACACACGCATTTGCAGATCCCCATCCACTCCGGGTCCCATTGACAACGACTATGTTATTGCCACCTATCATTTTGAACATCCAATATACCAGGATGAAGATGAGGGCGAGGAAGATTGTGAAATACCCGGGGAATTAGTCAGACTTCTGATGCAAGAAGGAAAAGCCATTCAACTGCATGAAGAGGTATTTGAAGTGATCAACTTGGGTACTGAGGCAGATAAGAAAGAGGTCAAGATCGGCACCAACTTGGAAGATGGTGTCAAAGGCAGATTGATCCAGTTGTTGCATGACTATGCTGAGGTGTTTGCTTGGTCATATGAAGATATGCCGGGACTTGATACTGATATTGTGGTGCATTATCTACCAACAAAGGAAGATTGTCCTTTAGTCAAGTAAAAAGTTCGTCTTATGCGGCCAGACGTGTCTGAAAAGATAAAAGCTGAGGTAATGAAGCAATTCAATGTAGGCTTTCTAGCACTAACGTCATATCCCCAATGGGTGGAAAATGTGGTCCCCGTGCCAAAGAAGTATGTAAAGGTCCGTATGTGCGTAGACTATAGAGATTTGAATAGGGAAAGCCCCAAAGATGATTTCCCACTACCACATATTGACGTCTTGGTCGACAACACTGCTCAACATAAAGTCTTCTCCTTCATGGATGGCTTCTCTGGCTATAATCAAATAAAAATGGCTCCCGAAGACATGGAGAAAACTACTTTTGCTACACAGTGGGGCACTTTTTGTTACAAGGTCATGCCTTTCGGTTTGAAGAATGCAGGGGAAACTTATTAACGAGCTATGGTAGCCCTATTTCATGACATAGAAGTCTATGTGGATGATACGGTTGCAAGGTCGCATACTGAGGAAGAAAACCTGGATCACTTACATAAATTGTTTGAAATATAGAAGAAATACAAGCTAAGGCTGAATCCTAACAAATGCACCTTCGGGGTAAGATCTGGGAAACTCTTAGGGTTTATCGTCACTGGAAAAGGTATTGAGGTCGACCCTGTAAAAGTTAAATCCATACAAGAACTTCCAGCTCTCTGTACTAGAAGGATATTAGGGGTTTCTTAGGTCGACTTAACTATATCGCTCGATTCATATCTCACTTTATTAATACTTGTGATCCAATCTTCAAACTCTTAAAGAAAGACCAAGTAGTCAGATGGAACAACGACTGCCAAGCATACTTTGACAGATCAAGGAATACTTACAAAAATATCCCATCCTGATGCCTTCAGTTGAAGGAAGACCTCTGATTATGTACTTGATTGTATTATAGAATTCAATGGGGTGTGTATCGTGCCAACATGACGAGTCTGGACGAAAACAACATGCAATATACTACCTGAGCAAAAATTTTACCGACCGTGAAACAAGATATTCATTGCTCGAGAAAACTTGTTGCACTCTGGAATGGGCTGCTCGCCAGCAAAGACAGTATATGTTGACTCACACCACTTTGTTGATTTCTAAGATGGACCCTATCAAGTACATCTTCGAGAAACCATGTCTTTCCGGAAGAATAGCTAGATGGAAAATGATCTTGATTGAATATGATATTCAATATACTATGCAAAAGGCAATCAAAGGAAGTGTGCTAGCGGATCATTTGGCCCATCAAGCTGTTGATGACCATCAATCCATGAACTTTGAATTCCCTGACGATAATATTATGCTAGTAATTGATTGTGAAAATCCTGGACCGTATGACCGATCTGAACAAGGATCCCGATGGACTATGGTTTTTGATGGAGATTCCAACACTTTGGGTAACGGAATCGGTGTTGTAATTATTTCTCCTGAAGGCTGTCATACGCCTTTCATTACTAGACTATGCTTCGACTGTATGAACAATATGGCTAAGTATGAGGCATGCATCTTAGGTCTTAGGGCTACCATTGACCTAAGAATCAAATTCTTAAGCGTATATGGAGATTCAGGTTTAGTAATCAGTTAAGTTAAAGGAGAATGGGATACCAAACATCTTAATCTGATTCCCTACAAAGAGCTTTATGTTGACCCTGATCCCATGCTTTGAGAAGGTTACCTTCGAACATTTTCCAAGAGAAGAAAATCAGTTGGCGGATGCCTTAGCAACAATGTCATCCATGTTCAAAGTCAAGTGGGACAACGAGGCTCCTAGAATTATAATTTAAAGTTTTGATGAACCGACACACTGTTATGAGATTGACACCGACAAAGAGAAGCCTTGGTATCATGAAGTGAGAAGATATCTTGAAGCACAAGAGTATCCTGAAGGAGCTTCCATCAATGATAAGAAATTCTTGCCAAGGTTCTCAACCAAGTTCTTCCTAAGTAATGGGATCTTGTACAAGCGCAACCATGATTCTACTCTGCTTCGTTGTATGGAGAAGAAGGAGGAATAGAAAATCATGGAGGACATGCACGATGGTATCTTTGGAACTCAATCTAGTGGAAAAACTATGGCCAAGAAGATTATGAGGGCTGGTTATTATTAGTCAACAATGGAAACTGGTTGTTACCATCATTCGAGGACTTGCTATAATTGTCAAATCTATGCCGATAAGGTTCATGTGCCTGCAATTCCTTTGAATGTCATGACTGCTCCATGGTTGTTTGCAATATGGGGCATTGACATGATTGGAGAGATCAAACCCACTGCTTCCAATGGAGACCGCTTCATCCTTGTTGCCATTGATTATTTAACCAAATGGGTCGAAGCTGCCTCATTTGCCTCAATTACAAAGAACGTTGTAGCTCGGTTTATCAAGCATAACCTCGTATGCCATTACAGTATCCCTAAAAGGATCATCACTGACAACGAAACCAATCTCAACAATGCTATGATTACAGAGCTCTGCATTGACTTCAAAATCAAGCATCACAACTCTTCTCCATATAGACCTAATATGATTGGCACAGTGGAAGCTGCCAATAAAAACATAAAGAAGATTGTGCAAAAGATGGTGGTAACCTATAAATACTAGCATGAGATGCTACCGTTTGCTCTTCATGGCTACCGTACTTTGGCTCGAACCTCAACTATGGCAACCCCATTCTCCTTAGTCTATGGCATGGAAGTTGTTATGCATGTGGAAATTTAGATTCCTTCCTTAAGGATTATGAAAGAAGCAGGTTTAGGAAAAGATGAATGGATTCAAACTAGATTGGATCAATTGAACTTGATTGATGAGAAGAGACTGGATGTTGTTTGTCATGGTCAAATGTATCAAAAGCGTATGATCAAGGCTTTCAACAAAAGGTCAAACCTAGAGTGTATCAGGCTGGAGACTTGGTAATAAAGCACATTATTCTTCCTCAAGGTGATCCCAGAGGTAAATAGACTCCCACTTACGAAGGGACATTCATTGTTAAGAAAGTATTCTCTGGCGGCGCCATGATGCTAACTACTATGGATGGCGAATATTTCCCGTATCCAGTGACCGCAGACATAGTCAAAAAATACTACGCATAAAAAGGACCTGCTAGGTTGACATACCTACGCAAAAACAAGGGCATCTCAGCAAACCAAAGAGGTTCAGGCAAAAATTAGGAATATATACAAAAGATTGTACACCCGACAAGTTGAAAACCCGAAAGGGCGGCTTGGGCAAAAAAGGGTATCCTAGTGGGATGAAAACCCGAAAGGGCGGTACAGGAAAAAGTTAAGGATGAAAGCGTATGACTATGTCCCGTGAAATCACTACAACCAACTTTATTCCCAAGGTCCAAGAACTCTTGGATGTAAGATCAATTCAATCAACTTCTTTCAAAGGGATGATGTTCGAAGACATATGGGCAATAGGGGAGTTGGAAGACAATGAGATCACTTCCACATGGCTATTATTGTTACTTTGTATTCTTTCGAGGATTTCCTCTTACTAGGATCTTTGTCTCCTTATACCAAAAATGCCTATTTATAGGAAAAACATCAATAAAAATATACTTCAAAGTGCAAACTTTTTGTTTTTCTATTTTGAGTGCAAAAACGTCCAGTGACTAAAATTGAATGAACATATGCATATGAACATAATTAACTGTTAACAAATGTATGTTTTAAAACAGTAATAAACATTTCTTAAGGATTCGGGATATCCCCACAGAGTTACTTCAACAAAATTATCCCCATAGATTTGAATTCATACAATATCCATCTAGGGTTCCAATCTCTTGACAATCGTTTCCCCAGCTGAGTTGGTCCTAAACTACAAGGGAATCCATGCGGAGTTCGATCCAAAAGAATTTATCTCCCCAATAAGGTATTAATAATAATTTCCTCAACGAGGTTTATTCCCCAACAAACTTCAACATTCCACAAAAAACTACAAGATTCCCCAATAGACTACAAATTCCCCAGCTCGAGTTCTTTTTTCAGACTATTACAAATCAACAGAAAAAACCCCTTGTCCCCAGCAGAGTTGATACTATCCCCAGAAAGTTGCTGCAAAGCCTGGATTTCGACCAGATACCAGTAACCTATCCTCTCCAAGATGAAAGTTTAACCATCTCTTTTATCCCCAGTCAGGGTAAATAAGAATTAAATTCCCCAGTAGAGCGATGGACAACTAAAAGTCCCTAAACCCTACTTCCTAAGCAGAAATCAACATTTCCCGTAGAGTTTCTTCAAATAGAAAACAGGAATTCCAATTGGTAGCATTCTAAACAAAGTTGAAGATACACATACTCTTCATCTCCAGCAGTAGTCCAAGATTCAGCTTCCCAATCCTCCCCAGCAATTTATCAAGGATTTATTTTCTAGACTAAGATGCACTTCAATGTTTCACATTCATACATCATAGCATATACATGACAAATACATACAACATAATCTCATTTATTTGGAGAACATCATTATGCCATGCATACATCTGCATGCAACCAACCCTCTTCCTTGCAGGAAAAATCAATCAACAAAGACCTCTTCTGGTTAGATTTATTTCTTCCAGATTAATGACAGGAGAACGAAGACCTCTTCTGGTTAGATTTATTTCTTCCAGATTAAAGACAGGTGTTGTACCCCAAAATTTGCCCTCTCATTTCTCAAAGGATCCTCCTAGACCCTCAGGTTTGCTTCTATCAAGTTTTAAGTCTTAGACTACAATTTTCCAAGAAAGTCATTCACAAGGACAAAATGGTCAAGTGCATACTGAAAAGTCAAACTTTGACTTTTGGATTAAAAATCAAGTTTCATCAATCATATTTCATTAAGATATGAAATTGGTTCCTCAATAAATCAAAATTCAGAAATTTCTTTGAAAAATCAAATTTCTAATTATTTAGAAAATTTTCTAAGTGTTAAGAGAGTATGGTACTTCAGAACTTCTGGGCCATCCTTCACGCAAGTGTAATCAAAATTTGCAAAGACGGTTCAGAATATGACCCTTCAATCAGAACATATGGAAGCAATGTTCTTCGGTCAGAATATGACTCTTCAACATATGGAGGCTACGTTTCTGATCTTCTACGATCATAACATCACCAAATCCTAAAACCTCGTTTAAGCAGCCTGTTGCCCTACTATAGCACAATTCTGCAACCAGCTGCTGATCCAGTCCATGCCTGCACTTTCTCAAACCCATAATTGCACCAAATTAGCCTACAAAAGCTGTGATTAAAAAGAAATGGAACAATATGCCAAAAAGGTTTAAATCTCATTTGTCCCCCCCCCCTTAAAAAAAACCACAACAAAGTCACCTATAAATAAGTTTCTCCATCACACTTTCAAGGGGCTGGCTTTTGGAAAGAGAGAATTATCAAAGAATAAAAAAGTAAAACATTCTTGAACCCTGAATTCCTAAGCAAAACCAAAACCTTTGTTCTTCCCTTTGAATCAAAGAACATAGCATTTTCTGTTCCGTTGTTCTTGCCGACTCCAAAACATATGAAGGCAGCAGCTCAAGTCCCAAACGCACATTCCAGATTCAAGGTAAGTCTTTCTGACTTTGAATCTTTTCATTCAGAACATCATTAAATATGTAAATATCATAATATTGATGTTGTTCATATCATTGCATAAGTAGAAAAACTATGGATCAGAACTTCTTGAGTAAAGTTAGGCTCAAAATTAGGATTAGAACTTCTATGAACTGTTGTGCTTTTATCTTTCTGATTTGCTGTTGTCTGGAACTGAATGAGTTGCTGATGAGTTGATTAATGTAAGGAAGGAGTTTTAGCACAATACATAACTTCTGAGTTCTCCTCAATGCTTTAACACACAAAACTTCTAGGCATTCTTACTGTTAACACGCACAGAACTTCTGATTTTTACTCACTGTTTTAGAACAATACAGAACTTCTGAGTTGTCCTCACTGTTTTAATACACAAAACTTCTAGGCTCTCTTACTCTTAACTTCTGACTTTTTGCTCACTGTTTAACACGCACAAAGTTTCTGATTTTCACTCATTGTTAACACGCATAGAACTTCTGAATTTTCACTCACTATTTAATACGACAGAACTTCTGATTTTCACTCACTATTTTAACACGAGAACTTCTAATATTTTCTCACTGTTTTAACACACAGAACCTCTAGGCTTTCTTACTATTTTAACACATACAGAGCTTCTATGATTTTCTTACTGTTCTAACACTCAGAACTTCAGCATGTAGCGACCCAAAACTTTTGTCCCCCCCCCTAACGTTTCTTTCAGGACCCCAACGTGTATCAACTCAGAACTTCTGATCACCTATGATGTTTCTTGCTGAACCACAGCGCGCCTGGAATCAAAACTTCTGGTCCTCTTTATTTTGCTTCCAGCAACATGCTAATCCTATTTCTCTGTATTTTTTCCTTTTTTCTCTTTTATTTTATTATTAGAACTATTTCCATAAAAAATACATCAAAAATATTTTTCTTTTATTAAATATTTACTTTCCTTTTAATTTATTAAGACAAAAAACTCATTTTTTTTAGAACAAGTCCTTTCCTTTTTTTTTCTTTTTTTATATTGTACAATTCAATATGCTTGTAATAATTAATTAAGATTTGAAATTCTTGCAAACCCCATTTGTAATTTGTACCCCCAACCCTAAATGATGTAATAGCGTAGGACTTTACTTTTCCGCACTTTTATCGCTTTCAAAAATAAATGCTAGTAATTAGGGTATGTATGGAAAGACATGAAATCAACAAGTAGATAACCCTAATCAAGACTGAATGCATGTAAGTCAAACACACTTGCACACTAGTACCCTTAGGGTAATCCCGTTTTGTTGCCTTTCGGAAAATAGTCATGTCCCTCGAATATGGGCGTTTTAGCAAAGACCCTTAATAAAAGATCGTAGTCCCTCGATGTTGCCTTCGGTAAACGATCTAGTCCCTAAATGACATTTCTAAAACGTCCCATAGGTTGCCTTCTATGACTATACAAACGTCCCACACCCGTCCCTTCACATCCAACGATGGGGTTTGTTACCAAAACAATGGTAAGATAACAACGTATAAAGGAGGATGAAAAGAACGTTTAAGACCTATTGAGTAGGTAGGTTTCTCCTAGTTGCTCGCTTGCTCACAAAAAACATTTTACGCACCCACAATTTCACTTTGAAACATTTTTCAAAAGATAAAACACTTTGTGCGCGTTCTTATAGAGACTAGAACCATTACAAAGACATTCTTTTACAAAATACTTTCAAAACCCACATCACAAACACACTTTCAAATAAAAATCAAGTGATCTAGCAAGCAACTAAGAGCCCGTAGATAACTACGGATGAAAAGGGTGCTAATACCTTCCCTTTTCATAACCTACCCCCCGAACTCAAGAAATAATCTTGAAATGTATTTCCTATTCTTTTTAACCTTTCCTTATTGGATAAAAGAAAAGTCGGCGGCGACTCTTACTAACCGCAACAATTGCAATCAAATGCAAAACAACCAAGTCAATTCTCCCACCGCATTACAACAGGCGAACAAAGAACTCTTCTGGTTAGATTTATTTCTTCCAGATTAAAGACAGGCAAACGAAGACCTCTCCTGGTTAGATTTATTTCTTCCAGATTAAAGACAGGCAGACGAAGACCTCTTCTGGTTAGATTTATTTCTTCCAGATTAAAGACAGGCAAACAAAGACCTCTTCTGGTTAGATTTATTTCTTCCAGATTAAAGACAAGTGAACAAAGACCTCTTCTGGTTAGATTTATTTCTTCCAGATTAAAGACATGCAAACAAAGACCTCTTCTTGTTAGATTTATTTCTTGCAGATTAAAGACAAGCGAACAAAGACCTCTTCTGGTTAGATTTATTTCTTCCAGATTAAAGACAGGAAAACGAATACCTCTTATGGTTAGATTTATTTCTTCCAGATTAAAGACAGACGAACAAAAGTTTTTTGTTTAGATTTATTTCTTCCAGATTAAAGACAGGCAGTCAACATACCTTTCCTGGTTAGGTTCATTTCCACAATGAAGTCTCCAAACAACAGACCTCTTCTGGTTAGATTTATCTCTTCCAGTTAAAAACAGGCAAAAGACCTCTACAGTTTCAATATAAATCGACGAAAGACTTATTCTGATACTTCTCCCTCGACAGTTACTATGGATGGCATCTGTAAGCCCATCTTCGACAAATTCTTTATCACTTCTCCAAATGGCATCTTTAATCCCATTCCCGACATAATCAACTAGCACATAGTCGATTGCAAATTTCTGGGAACTTTAGTGTTCAATCATCTTCCACCTTCAAGTCACGAATGACAGACTCGCCAATCTAACTCTTCATGTTTAAGAAGATTAAACATGGGCACTTGTTGTACCCCAACATTTCCCCCTCTTTTCTCAAAGACATTTCTCACAAAGATCTTCAAAAGCTCAAGCTTGCACAAGTATTGACTAGGTCAAGCCATCTCCTCAACATTGATACTTCAAATTAGGGTTTGAGTTTTCACAAGGAAAATTGGACTTATAATACTTCAAATGACTTTCATGTATCATTAGGGACCCTTAAGATTTCTCATGTCAAGTTTCAAGTCTTAGATCACAAAATTGCTCAGTCAATTAATCAGATGACCTAAAATCAACTATATTTGGTAAAAAGTAAACTATGGTCAACCTACAGTCAAAATTCAAGATTTTTGGACGAATATCAACATTTAAAGTCATATGCGTCAATTGATTAAGTTTGGATCATAATTCCCCAAGAAAATTGTTCAAATCACCAAAAGGGCAAAATGGTCAAAATTAGGGTTTTGACTGTATTTGACTGATCAATGGTTTTTGACCTAATACATGATCTAATGGCTTGAAGAACAATCTATATGAATCAAATACAACATATTGACTTAATTTCATGGCTCAAGACATTTCTCAAGATCATTTGATTGATAGTTGAATTTCAGTCAACTGATAAAAAGTCAACTAATACACCAAAAGTTAAACTTTGACTTTTTGATCAAAATTGAGTTTCAAAGATCACATTTCATCAAGACATTCAAAAACATGAAAATTTATCATCAATAAAGTCAAAATTCATTTTTAAAAGTCAAAGTTTTCAAGACTTAGAAAATTTTCTAAGTGTTTTAAGTTTTACTTTTTCATGAATTCATGCAAACTTTGCACCAAGATACAAGATGATTCAAATAAAACTTCCAACATGAAAGTTGTAGATCTTGATGATATCTACAACTTTTATTTACTGATAAAGTCATTGAAATGCTTGGATCTTGAGTTATAAATTCACAAAGTCATGCACTTTTTCTTAAACACTTAGTGAAAATTTGACCTAATTTAGGCAAAAATTTTACCTAACTTCTTGGCCAATTTTCACAAATCTCCTTGAGGATTTTTTTGAAATGGACAACATGGAAGTTATATATAATGTTCCAAGCTTTTCAAAATGTCAAAGAAATCAATGAGATCATTTTTGAGCTAGGAGAATCGAAGAGATGAAGTTAGGGTTTCAAACTTGAATTATAGGTTATTTTGTGATGAACAAGAATTCAAATCTCAAGCCTATGCTCCACAATCTCATTTTTGCAGTCTTCTAACTTGTAAATCACTCCATAATTAATTGTTTTCACAATTTATTGAGGTATGGTCCAAGTGATTAAGCCATTATCCAAAGCAATTTGCCATTTTGGGAAGAAAGTCATCACTTCCATTCTAGTAAAGCAAGCCTTTATGCAAAGTCAACTTCTTGAGATCCCAACTTGTTTCATGTGAGTACAAGAAATGTAAAAGCTCGAAGCAACATGTCTAGAGCCTCCAACAAACTCAGACCATGCTTGTACTATGCTTTGAAACCATGTTTTCCACTTTTCTTCAAAATCAAGTAACATAGCCAAAACCCTACATTTCAGAAATCCCTTGTGAAAAACATCTCTAACCTTTTCCATACAAATATACAAGTCTATTGCAAGCAAAGGCATGAGTTCAAGCACTCTAAAAAACTTCACAAGCATTCTGCAACACAGAATTGGCCATAATTTGACATTTTTGAGCATAAAACCACCAAATCAAAATCTTCTTGTGCGTTTCCATTTCTATTCATCTAAACACTTAACATATCTCATATACAAGCCATCCCAACACCTGTTTCTTGACTGTAACTCCATCTTTACCATCTACCATTTTCAAAAATCAAGCTTGCAGATTGACTTGAGTAGGGATATTCAGGGACTTTCAAAGCAAAGTAGGGGTTGCAACACACTCAGGGAGGTCCAGGAAAGCTAAACAGATCATTAGGACACCTCAAAGGTTGATCAAACTCCATACACAATTCTCACTTTAAGGTAAGTTTTTCTCAATTGTGATATCTTGATACAAGCATCTTTTATACATACATTCTGAAGTTGAAATGTAGATATCATTACTCTGAAGTTAACCATATCCATGGTTTTCATTTATATTGAATGTGCATTGAGAATTTTGGGTTTGAACTTTCTGAAAAATTAGGGTTATGTCTGGTACCAATAGAAATTCATCCTTATCCTTGAGTGTTAGCTTAAATTAGTTACGTGGTTGGATTCTTGGTGGAAAAATGCACAAGTTTCATGTTTACACTTTTAAAAATGGTTGAGAATTGATGAAGTTTCAATTTTCAAAATTGTTGCGGCGAGGAAGAAGATGAAGTTGGCCTCCTGTCTCGTTTTCAAATATATATTTAAGGTTTTGTATTAATAAACGGATGTATAGCCACCCCATTGGTAAATCGTGCGCCTGTTAACCTTTGGGACCTGGGTTTGAGCCCCAGTGGTACCCTTTTTGTTTTTATTATTATTTCATTACAGATACAATGCAAGCAACCCCTAGCGTGCATGGTACACCCCTCAACTCTCAACCACTTGATCATCATCAAGCCAGATCCAGCACATCACATGCCATCCCCATGATGCACTTCCAGCAAGCCTTTCGCACTGAATCATCAATAGGCGTTAGGCTCATTGTTTTGGGCTTGAGTTTTTTTGCTATTTTCTCACCCTCCATTTTCTCTTCACACGCAGGCCTAGTTTATTTTTATTTATCTTCTGATTTTTGAAACAAAAAAAACTATTGGGCCTTTTGATAAACATTCACACCCTTTTCATTTTCTAAACCTCCTGTCTTTAATTTTATATTTTTATTTTATTTTATTTTTCTTTATCATTTTTATTATTATTATTATTATTATTATTATTATTATTATTATTATTATTTTTTATTAATAAAAAAATAACAAAAAAATATAATATTATTTATTTAGATATTTTAGTTTATTTTTATTAAACAAAAGACCAAAAATATTTTCTTAATGAACTTAATTTCTTTTTCCTAATTAAACCAATTTAGGCTTAGATTTATTTTAATTTTATTTGTATATTAATTAACTTAGAATTTAGGATTTTTTTAATTAATCTCTTTTTATTAAGTTTAACTAGGTTAAAACTTTTTTTATAAAACCCTAAGAACTTTTTTTCTAAATTAATTTAGGTTAATTTATTTGAATTAACTACTTATTCTGCTAACTTAATTATAATTAAAACCCTTTCAAAAAAACTCAAACAAAAACAATTTCTTTTTCCTTGTATATTACTATACGTTCTTGTACATTATTTGTTCATATTCAATATGGTTGTAATATTAAATTAGGGTTTATTTGCTTTCATCCCCAATTTGTAAATTTGTATCCCCATCCCCAAATGATGTAATAGCGTAGAATTTTAAATTTTCGCAATTTATCGCTTTCAATATAAGTGCTAGTAATTAGAGTTTGTATGGAAAGACATAAAATCAACAAGTAGAAAACCCTAAATCAAAAGACAAAAATGCATGAAAAACAAACACTTGGCACACTTGCACCTCTAGGGTTAACCTCACTTGTTGCCTAAGATAAAAACAGTCATAACTCTCGAACGTGGGATACTTTAGCAATGAACCTCGATTACAAGATCGTAGTCCCTCGATGACCTTTCAATGTTGCTTTCGATAAACGATCTTAGACCCTTACGAAAAATTGCTAAAGTATCTTACAATGTTACATTTTATGATTGTACGATAACCCGTGTCTGTCCCTTTACATCCAATGATATAGTTTCTTACTAACTAATGGTAAGATAACACTATCTAGAGGAGGAGGAAAAGAACTTAGAATTTTTGAGTAGGTAGAATGTTTGTAGTTGCTTGCTTACAAACATTTCAAAACATCTTTCAAACACACAAACACTTTCAAATGAAATATTTTCAAAAGTCAACATTTTGTATGCATTCTTATAGAGACAAGAATCATTACAAAGTTCGCCTAAACGAAGGAACTTTTCAAAAATACTTTCAAACCATCACAAAACACATTTCAAACAAAGCATTTTAAAGTGAGCTAGCAACTAAGAGGTCGTAGATAACTACGGATGAAAAGGGTGATAACACCTTCCCTTTTCATAACCTACCCCCCGAACTCAAGAAAAATCTCAAAAGGTCTTTCTTGTTCTTTTCACTCTTTCCTTTATTGGATAAAAGAAAAGTCGGTGGTGACTCTTGCTATCCGCAACAATTGTGATAAAATGCAAAATACCAAGTCAGTTCTCCCACCGTATTACCGATAGGAATGCAAAAAATATGTGAAAAATGATGCATGATATGCAATGCATATGATTTATTGTGTTTATTCAAGGAACTAAAAGAACAATGAACAATTGCAAATATTGAGGAACTAACACATTTGGGAATACTGAAAAATCTCATTTTAATAATAACTTTGGGATAGAATATAACTTTTAGTACAAGTTTCAATAATCCAAAGTACAAGAGAATAAAGATAGAATTTAAAAATCCTAAGGAGCCAAAGTTGATGAAGATCTATCCACACACTGACATTTTCCCTTGAGTCTTGCAAGTACCAATCAATGTCAGAATGAGTGAGCTCCAAAATCTTTGGTGCCCGACGTGGTTCCTTCTTGATATCCCAAAAAGCAGTAGACCGAGGTAAGTGAGAAATAAACAACTAATAAAACAATGATGTGCAACAAATGATCATCCCTTCCTGATAGAAATTCTGAATATGGATGAAATAATAAGTATCACCTAGAAATATAGGGATTGGGTTCCCAATCAGAAAGATCCTAATGGCATTAACATCCATAAATTGGTCGACATTAGTGTTGTACCCCTATTTTTGACCCTAAGATCCCTATATCACTTCATATTAATTTAATCACAACAATATCACACACTAGGGTTTGGTTCTTCTCCCTATCTTTAGCTTTTATCTATGGGGAATCACCAAGCACCTTGACTTGTATCTTTTTATCATCTATGTTTTGATTATCCTTTAACTAATGAATACAATAAGTGTTTTCCCCAAATGATGATATTGTAGGAGAAAGCACAACACATTCCATCAAGATTGATCTATGGATTCATGAGTTCATTTCTATGTCTTCCTCAACAAAGCTTCATTGAGACTCAAGCCTCAACATTGAAGATACTTCTAAGAAATATCATGAAAAAGTATATTATGATTCATCGCACTTCAAGTTGTCAAAGATGGTTCAAAGGTACAAGGATTGATTGAAGAATTTTGACTCAATTGGGAAAATCCTTGATTCATTGATCACAAGTGCACATATCCTTAAATTCACAAGATTTGAAAGTGGTTTTGGTTGCTATGGTTTCTATTTATCATCCTAAAAAACTAAAATTCACATGACAAAAGTATTTGTCTAAGGAGTTAGGTCAAAATTGCAAAGGTTTCCCAAGGCATTTTCTTACTCTAGGAGCTAGGGTTTTGAACTTCAAAGGGGTATATCTTGCTCATATTTTGGTATTTTTGAGTGATTCCAAATACATTCTTCTCTTAAAACGTTTCTTAACAAATAAATTTAAAAGTTTCAAGGAAATTTTTTATGGAAGAAACTTGATGATGAAGAAAGATTACAAGTCCTCCAGATGAACCCTCAAATTCCTTTAGGTGATTTTAAAAGACCATAACATGGTCAATTTTTATCACCTTGAGCCCATTCTTTTTTCATATTGATCTTATATATGTGAACTTCAACCTTTATTTTAAGTGGAAAATGTGAAAATGGATGGAAGATGCCCTAAGGATGCAAAAGATTATAGGTAATTTCATGAATTTTTCCAAACTTCAACAAGTCATAACTTTCTCAATTTTTGGAAGTTTTGAATGGTTCAAGTCTCAAAATGTTATTCAAGAGACCTAATTCATGCCATATTTTTTTATCAAGAGAAAATTTCAAGTGGAAGACAATGTTTGGATGCAAGAGATTACAAGTCATTTTTGAAGAAAAAACTTAGAAATTTTCTAAGTATAGAAAGTCAACCTCTTTTTCTCAACTTTGACTCATTACAACTTTCAGCTCAAGTATCCATTTGATCTCATTATTTGCACAATGAAAATCTTGTAACCTCATATTTCTAAAGCTTCAAGAATCATGTCCTAAGACTCCTCGAGTTGAAATGCCATTAATTTGAATTTGGTAACTTGAAATTGAAGTTTCTTCAAAAGTCAGAATTTTAAATCTTGGTTTTGGCTTCTAATCCCAAAATTGCCATGCATTTTTACTTCTAATCGTGCTTAGCAACTTTGCAAAAGCATTTAGCATCACAAAACACAGGATTTGGTTGAGTTTTGATGCAAAATGACTCACACTTTTCCCATGCTGCAGATTTACACGAATTCCCTCCAAATATGATCATTTCACACGCTTGAACATTCCATTCACTTCCCTATAAATAAAGGATCATCCTTCATTCATTTCCTCAAGCTTGAAGAACTAAAATCACTCTGTCAAACTCTCTCCATAACACCCTTTTATGAGATTTCGAATTCTTATTTCTACCACTTTTCAATTCAATTTCATCCTTGATCCTTCATCCTTGAACTTCCCTGAAGCTAATAGAAGAAGAATAAAGCCTTGAGGTGACCGGAATCATGCTAGCCAAGTCCATTTACAGAGAAACTTCATCTGACTTCGTTTAGGTAGTTTGAGGCACCAAATCTTCTAACTCAAATTACTATAATGGTCTATGATGTTCACTGATGCTTGCTATTAACTCAATTTTGGAGAAATAATGCATTTGATACTTCTGATTTTTTATTTTGACATTTTTAAACCTCTCTGGTTTTTTCCAAATCGACTATGCTGTGTTTTATATAAATTTGGTGCAAGGATATGGTAGTGATTGTCATGAAGAGACGCGTCTATTGGTACCACTATGAGCACCTAAATTTAAAGATTCAATTACTTGAGGTTTGCCCTATTCGCAGGAGGTTGGAGGTTGAAGACGATCTACGTGTCGTTCTTCAACCAATGGCATCAGCCCAATTGTTTTAATTCTATTGGCTGGATTTTATTATGATTCATGCGCGCGCTCAGCCTTGGGTCCATGATGCTCCCCCACCTCTGATCGGTTGGATGTGTCAGCGTGTATTAGTGAGGAAATATCCAACGCGCGTGGTTTTTTTTTTTTGATTTATTTATTTTTACAATTTTATTTGTTAATTTCATTTTATTTGTCAATTTTTCATCTTTTTATTTTAATGTTTGATACTTTTCATAATTTTTGCTTTGCTTGCTTTATTTAAATTATGTTAAAAAATACTTTCTGACATTTTTAAATTCTGAATTTTTTTTATAAAAATCATTTTCATTATTTCTGACCCTCTGATTTTTTGTGGAATTTTATCTTAATTTTTACTATTTTTGATCTTTTTTCCTTTATTGGAGCAATTTAAATTAGTTTAAAAAATAGTTTCTGACTTTAAAAAATTACCTAAAATTTTATAAAAATATTTGAGTTCATTTCTGATTTTTCTATAGTCTCACTTTATTTTTCTTGATTAATTTGAATATAATTTATATTTCCCCTCTTATTTTCATTTTTAAAATTATTAAAAAAAACCTTTTTCTTTTATTTTAAATATTAATTTATTTTTGTACATATTCTGAATATTTTGAATTTTGATCGTGGACTTCATTAACATCATTGGATCTTGGGTGCTTAGTTTAACTCCATCAAAATGGATGGATGATTTTAATGATAGTTTGATTAATTTTGTTTTTATTTTTAAATATTTCCCTATCCCTCTTCATCTTATTCCATTCTTATTGTACTAAATGTTATTGGAGCATAATTACCATATCATGTCTCAAAACAATGGTACATAGATTGCTATTGACTGACCTCAAAATAGGTGTGACTTCTATATAAGTCCACTTACGATGGCTTAACATAGCGCTAAATTTTGTCCTGATTCGAGAAATGATCATTCATGGCCCAAACCCATGTTTGCAAGCCCAAGTATGTTAATTTGAACCCTTTGATCCAATAACCTTGAGATTCATTGTTAGGAGGATTTGGTTCTACCAATCCTCTAATGAATCTTCATCAATTATGGTCAAAGTGGATCACTTAAACATCATTGATCATTTAATGTTGCCTTAATAATTCTTAAATGGATGATATACTTGAAAAAAATAAAATGCAACTTGTTGTTGAGAGGTTTTGATTCTACCAATCCTCTAATGAGTTCCAAATGCAAGTTTCAAGATGGTCATTCAACTAACCACTAATTTATAACAATTGACTTTATTTTATGTCTTTTACCTTTTGCTTTTTACTTTATGTACCATTTACTTTAGCATTTACATTTCATGCTATTTTTATCTTTGCTCATTTGAGCAGTTATCTTTTATGTCTTTTTTTTTATTTTGCTCACTTGAGCTTTTCGTTTATTTTTGAAGATACTTAATAATCTAGTTAAACCCTAAAAAAACATTAAAGTTACTTGGACTACTTGGTTATTATTCTTGGCATTTTGGAGACATGAACCTCTTGGACTTAGGATTAGAAGCCTTGACCTATTCTGGAGACTTTGTAACCTCAACTATTATTTTGTATAGAGTTCCTGGGATTTACCCCAAGATACTGGGTTGCTTGTTTATTTTGTGTGCAGCTTATTGTGGTTACATGCTTTCTCCGTGATCTGGAATTCATCTGTGTACAACTGTTACTCTGCCCAATTTTTTGTGAAGACTTAATGCAGTTGAAGCTTGGTTCTCTTAAGAGGTTTATTATCTTTATTTGTTTGGTTTTAAATCCAAAGGATGGGAATTCTACATTGACTTATCGTGTCAAGTGTTGACTTCTTGTTGGTTAGACAATTATTTTCTCTAGCTTTTATCTTATGCTTTAGGATAGCCCCTTCATCTCCTCCCATCTTCTTTAATTTCAAAAATCTTCTCCCTCCTTTTGAAAACTCTTCTTGTTTTAAAACTTGAATCATTTTCATAATAAACTTGGACGGATGTCCATGCATTTTCAAAAATCATTTTCTTGATCAAATTTTAATCAACTTAATAATACTTTGACATTTTTGTGAGTAGACTAAAATTCAATCAATCTCATTCAAACTATTTTTTCCATTTTAGCTTTTATCTTTAAATTTTTCTCAAAAGACTAGACTCTTGTCAATCCTTGTAGTGGTGCAAACAACTATACTTCTACAATATATAGTGAAGTGAGATATTTTCCACTTGGGTGTTGAGTGAAGCTGTGTTGATTTTAAAATCCAAGCTATATTCTCCACTTTGAGATGATGCAAATTCTCCTTTCTCATAATTGTGGGTAGTAAGTATGTTTTCCACTCGGACAATGACAATGACTTCTTATCTCTTAAAATTAATCAACACACTTGTGTTTTTAAATTTTTTAAAGGTGAAATATGTGTGCTCTGATCCCCTATTGCACAAAAATATGGTACTAGGCACTAAAGGTTCGCAACCACGGCGGGTGCAAAAATTATAAAAAAACATTTCTTTTCTTATCTCCACCATATATTTTTATACACATTTTATAGCCAAAATATACAGATTTTCAAAGAGGTTCAAGTGGAGTATCGTAGATGTTCAGGGTGCTAATACCTTCCCTTTGCATAACCAACCCCCTTACCTAGATTCTTTCCCCCCTCTTTTTGGGTTATTCGCTCTTTTCCCATTCCTTTGGAAACAATAAAGCGCATTGGCGATTTTTCATTTGATCTGTGCAAGTCGAGTCAATCCAATGGCTTAGTCTCAACATTTCTACCGCTACAGAAAAAATGGAGACTTCACTGGGGACAAATCGACCTATTGTTGGTCCATCCTTAAGTGGGTTGAGCCTATCTTTGTTTATTTGTGTATGTGCTATTATTTGTTGTATATTATATGTTGTATATAGGTTTGTCTGGATTTTCCTGGTTTTCAGGGTGCTTGGTGATTTCTCAAAAGTCATATCCCCGGACTTGAGAAAACTTAAGATAGGACGGGTGGTATAGTCATGTTAACTTTGAGTAAGTAATCCCAAAAAAGGAGACATGAGATCCCCTCCTCAGTGGAGGCCCCTTTGACTGTAGTTTCGTTTACCGAGTAATCAGGAAGACGTGCTGCTTTCGTCCTGGGAGCCTGCTGAAACTGAGGACCGTAAAACCTTTTACCCATCTTGGCCTTTTAGGTGTAGTGCGGAAGCTATGACAGAGTAATCCAGAAATAGTTTTCATGCGATACTACGATTGGACGAGTTTTTCTTGAGAATATTACTAATCACCAAGTTAATAGGGAAGTTGATAATATCCGAAGGAAGGATGTAGACTCTGGGAACCTCTAGAACCTTGTTCGGCAGGTGATAACTTTTAGACCATAACTTATGGGTAGTACCTCTGATATCATGCTCGTGACGTCGAACCTATGAACCCTATGTTTGTGATCTTATGTGTGATTGTTGCATCATGCATACATGCACCCATGAGAATCTCCTAAAGACACTTTGTTTCAAGGGACTTAAAAGTCGACTCTTTGTGAATATCTCAGGTACTTTTTGACTATGGATTATGGAAAAAGAAAGACTGGGAAATATAGTTTCAAAGATCCCAAAATAGATGAGTTGATGTGTTTGATTCCCGAGATCGAGATTTCTACATATTTTCGGAGAAAGTATGGGTTCGTCATTTCTCTTATGAAGCTCAGGATGAAGGAGGGTCTTCTCTCGACTTTGGTCCAGTTCTATAATTAGATGTATCAATGATTTACTTTCCCTGATTATCATTTGATGCCTACATTGGAAGAGTATTCTTATCTATTGGGTTTACCTATTATCGATCGTATTCCTTTTACCGGTTTGGAGGGGGAGCCAAAATCCCATGAGATTGCTGCTTTGATCTATTTGGGGAAGGCTGAGGTTGAAGCCCACATGATTACCAAAGGAGGGATTAGAGGATTACCCGCTAAATTCTTATTGGAGAAAGCTTGCTACTTTGCTAGGATGAAGAGTAAGGTTGCTTTTGAGGCCATCATTGCCCTACTTGCTTACGGGTTCTTATTTCCCAATGTCGACAAGTTTATGGATATCAATGCCATTAGGATCTTTATGATTGGGAACCCAGTCTCTACATTATTGGGTGGTGCTTATTACTCCATTCATCTTCAGGATTATTATCATGGATGGATGATCATTTGCTGCACGCCTTTGTTGTATCAGTGGTTTATTTCTCACTTACCTAGATCTGATGCTTTGTGGGATGTCAAAAGAAACCTCGTTGGGCTCCAAAGATTATGGCCCTCATTCATTTAGATATTGTTTGGTATCATCAGGCATACTATGATGTAGGGATTATCGACAATTGTGGTAGTTTCCCCAATATACCTCTTCTTGGTAGAAAGGGAGGAATTAATTACAATCTTGTTCTTGCACGACGGCAGCTTGGATATCCAATAAGGGATAAGCCAAATATTATTCATATGAGCGGTTTCTTCCTTAAAGAGGGAGAGGTTCATAAGGAAGCTAAAGAGCAGATTGCGAAGGCTTAGCGTCATATTCACAGGAAGAGTACGAAGGATTTAGGACCTAGAGGGGTTATTTCTTTGGAGCCTTATCTTCAGTGAGTACAAGCAAGAGCAATGTAGTTAAAGATTATGTATTCTCGTGAAGCACCCATTCCTGATATGTTTGTGAAGACCACTCCTCCCCTATTAGACGGTGTATAAGAGCTTCAGCCTGCTTTAGTCAGGATGCAGCAAGAAAAAGAAGCTTGGAAGAATAAGTGCCAGACTTTAAAGGTATCCTACCGAGCAAACCAGAAGGAGAAAGACGACTTGATCAAGATTCTTGAGAGCCATGTTGTAGAGGCAACTGAGAGGCAAGAGGATTTATTTTCCTCTAAGCCTCAGTCAGACATTAGTTGTTCACTTCCTGACTCTGATGATTGGAAGGAGGTCGCCACCCGGTATGCAGAAGAAAACCAGAGGTTGAAGGCCCAGGTTGCCAGACTCACAGGGAAGCATCAGCGTGTAGAGTGATATCCATCAACTTTGTTGTTTAGGGTTTTAGACTTTCATCTTGTACTTGCGATTATTGAAACTTGTACTAAAAAGTGTAATCCGTTTTGAGATTATTATAATGAAATTTTTCAGTATTTCAAATGTGTTATTACTTTGATATTTGCAAATTGTCTATAAATTTTGTAGTCCCTTGAAATGTTAATAATAAAATAAATCATGTGCATTGCTTATCATGCATCATATTGCACATACTTATTGCATTTTTTATACATATCCAGGTGTATTACCGAGCTTATTTACTTTGTTCAGCAAGCTGTCTCATCAGTATAATACTTGGGCTAATTTCAGAAGAAATATGGATAATATAGAACAAGAAAATTACGATTTGTGTGAGGAAGTTTCTGCTCTGAAGGCCGGTATGGCCAATCTTACTACTCTAATGGAATCTTTGGTGGCTGCTCAGAATCAGCCACCAATTGCTCAACCTCAACAGACAGTGGTTTCTACTGAAGCTCTGATTGTTCCTGTTTCTACTACTCCACCTGCTATTGTTCAGAATCGTATTCCTCTGGGATACCCTTGGGAATGCAAGAGAACTTTATGCTAGAAGGTTATAATCAGGATGCTCAAGTTTCTCCCCTTGATCAGAATGCTGCCACTCATACACCTTTTGTGGTGCATATCACCCCTGCTACTAGAAATGAGACTCATTATGCTACACCTCCCTCGGTGAATGTGGTCCCATTTGCTAATGATGAAGTGTATCGCCCTATTCCTCCACCAAGTGAAAGATTGGGTTTCTATGATCTAATGGACGATTTTCAAGACCAGTTTGATAAGATGCGAAAAGAGTTAAGGGCCCTCAGAGGAAAAGAGTTGTTTGGGAAGAATGTGAATGATATGTGTTTGGAGCCAAATGTAAAGATACCTGCAAAGTTCATAGTGCCGGAGTTCAAAAAGTACAAGGACAACAATTGCCCTCTTTCCCACTTAGTGGTGTATGTAAGGAGAATGTCTACCCATATAGATGATCAATGCCTATTAATTCATTTCTTTCAAGACAGTTTGACCGGTGCAACGTTGAAATGGTACATGAGCCTGGACAATGCTAATATTCATTCTTTCAACGACTTGGGTTAAGTGTTTATCAGACAGTACAAATACAATGTGGACATGGCACCTGAACATGATCAACTCAAGGCTATGGTCCAGAAGGACAAGGAGTCATTTAAGGAATGTGCACAGAGATGGAATGAAGTAGCTGCCCAGGTGATTCCTCCAATGGAAGAAAAAGAGATGACACAGATTTTTCCGAAGACACCAGGTGCATTCCATTATGAAAGAGTGGTGGCGAGTGCACCCAGTGATTTTACCGAAATGGTGGGAATGGGCGTCCGTTTAGAAAAATCTGTAAGAGAAGGTCATCTGACAAAGAGTGAAAATTCCAGCAATACGAAAAAACCATCATTTGGATTTGTTAAGAAGAAAGAAGGAGAAACAAACACTGTTATTCATGAAAGAAGGGTTAATCTTCCTAGAAGAAATCATCAGCACCATCAACAGGTTGCCTTGGTAACTCCGGTTGTAAATGCTGCTCTGACTACAATCGCTTATCAAAGACCAGCCCCTCAAGGAAGTCAAGGGAAGGATCAAAGAAGAGAGCCTTTTTATGCTATCCCTATGAGTTATGCAGAGCTACTCTTAGCATTGATCCAGAAAAAGTTGGTCCAGACTAGGCCACCCCCTGCTATACCATCCCCTTTGCCTTGGTACTATAAGGGAGATCAGACATGCGCTTTCCATCAGGGTGCACCAGGGCATAATGTGGAAAACTGTTATCCTCTGAAATCCAAGGTACATAAAATGATTAGATCTGGCCTCTTGTCCTTTAAGGATGTCATTCCTAATGCAAAATATAATCCTCTACCAAATCATTGAGGAACGAATGCTGTCAACATGGTTGCTGGTTGTCTAGGGGACTTCCGGATTTATGATATCCACTTGGTCAAATGAGACTTGGTAAATATGCATGCAGACCTTTGCGAGTTTAGTTACTATACTCATGACCATGCTGGTTGTGGTATCTGTAGTACTAATATACAAGGTTGTGACAAGATAAAGGCTGATTTGCAGGAGATGATGGATGAGGGCCTCATCCATATAATCAAGACTAGGGTAGAATATGAGGAGGAAGTGAACATGGTATTTGGGTGTCCTGAAGAGTTCAGGATCTTTGATGTGGACCATATGAATGATAATCTCGTCTAATTGCATGTTACTTTCTGCCACATGGCTGGTCAGGTAGAGCACCACTATGGATCTTATCAGGTTTGCTGCAGGGATTCCCATGGATGTTCCATTGTAAGAACAGGTATCCAGTTGTTATTGGATAATAGGACAGTCAAGGTGTCAGGCCAAAGAGATGATTACCATGAGGTTAATATGATTGAGGTTTTCTTGGCTGAGGATGAATCTGATGATGAACATGCTTCTGCAGATGAATTTTTTTCCTCATGTGAGGATATGTTCTCCAGAGGTGATTCTTTGATGTCCAAATTTTCGAAAGAAGGTGTGAACGTGATTGGGACTTGTTTCAATGATTCTTCCCATGTTGAAATTGAATATTGTAGTAAGTTAGTTGTTGCCCCTATGGTGATTTTCTTGCCATGGCCCATTCCTTACAAATCAGATAAATTTGTACCGTACAAGTACAATGTTACTATTTTAGAGGATGGTGCGGAAATTCCCATCCAGCGTTTGTCTAGTATTGAGAATATTGTTGAAACTAGCAGGGTGACTCGCAATAGTCATGTATTTGCACCAGTTATTAGGGGAAGTATTAGTGTTGAGAAGAAAGTTATAGAAGGTGTTGAGAATAAAAAAGCTGGAGGAGAGTCCAGTGGTGCTACCCTTGAAAAAGATGTGGATGATATTTTGAAGATTATTAAAATGAGCGATCACAGAATTGTAGATCAGCTATTGTAAACTCCTTCAAAGATATATATCCTAGCATTGTTGATGAATTCTGCTGCCCATAGAGAATCTTTAATGCGGGTGTTGGATCAAGCCTTTGTGGAGTGTGATATTCCGTCAGATTAGTTTAGTAGTGTGATAGGTAATATTAAATCTTTTAATAACCTAAGCTTTTGCGATGATGAATTACCTAACGAAGGGAGGAATCACAACCTAGATCTCCACATATCCATAAACTGTAAAAGTGATTCATTATCAAATGTGTTGATTGATAATGGGTCCGCCTTAAATGTTATACCGAGGAGTATGATGATGAAGTGGAAATATCAAGGGGCTCCCATGCGCCAAAGTGGTATTATTGTCAAAGATTTTGATGGATCAAGGAAGTAAGTTATTGGGGAAGTAGATCTGCCTATTCACATAGGCCCGCACTTGTTCCAGATCACTTTCCAATTCATGGATTTTGTGTCTGCATATAGTTGTCTACTGGGAAGGCCATGGATATATGAAGCAAGGGATGTCACTTCCACTCTACACCAAAAGCTGAAGTTCGTGCGCGAAAGCAAAGTGGTTATTAGAAATGTAGAGCAAGCATTGTCGATATCTCATCTATTGTCTTTCAGTGTTGTAGAGGCAGATGAAGTTGATGTGGGGACGCAATTCCAAGTTCTTTCCGTTGATAACATAAGAGAGAATGAGAATTATATGGCTTCATTCAAAGATGCTCAACAGGTTGTGTGCAATGGTCCAAGTAAAGTATGGCGGAAGATTGTTGATCCTCCAATAAACAAGAACAAGGCTGGTTTGGGATTCTCTGCAAAGAATGGCAAAGTTGAGAGTTTGAAGTCAAAGTCTACTAAGAGAAGCTATCATGATATTTTCTGCATTGGAGGCTACCTCTATCCAACTGCTTTTGGAGTTAATGCCATTGTAGAGGATGGAGAAGAATATGAGATGCCCGATTATGTGATGCTTGGAGTCAAAATTCAAAACTGGGTCACTTATGATGTTCCCTCTTGCATCCATGTCTCAAAGAAATTTGTTTTGTTTATATTTTCAAAAAGCTTTCACCCTGCTCAAGGTGAAAGTTAATATTGTATGGGCTTATCTATTTGTTTTTCTCATCAAAATCATTAATAAAAGATGTATTTGATTCTCAAATTGTGTTTTATTTTCTGCTTTTTTCTTGGAAAATGGTAATCAGAAAAAATACTTTTTGGAATATGTTGTACCCCAACATTTTCCCTCCCATATTTCTCAACAAATGTCAAGTGAGGTCCCCAAATTGCTCAGGGAAGTTCAAGAGTTGACCAAACATACTCTCTCCTAAGGCAACCTACCCTAAATTAGGGTTTCTATTTTCATCAAGATGTGTGAACCACAAAGGACTAAAATGCTCACCATTGCCATAATATGTTATCAAGATCATCCATGTCAAGTTTCAAGCCTTGCAGAAGAAGTTTGCTCAGTCAATTGCTCAAATGCCTGAAAATCAACTATACTAGGTCAAAAGTCAATTGTGGCCCACATACAGTCAAACTTCAAGATTTTTGGTAAACATCCTCATTTTGAAGTATTATCCATCATTTGATCAAGGGTTGATCATGATTCCTCAAGGATTGCTCACAATTCACCAAAACCCAAAAGTTGCTAAATTAGGGTTTTGTAGGAAAAGTCAACCCAACTTTGACCAAGCATAACTTTCTCATACTTTATCAGAAATGAATCATACAAAGCTCATTTTGAATAGGATGCAATTACCTACAATTCATATTCAGCTCCCAAGTTCAGAATATGCACTCACAAAAAGATATGAATTTTGACATTATAGGTCCTTTTGGAAAGTCAACAAAAACACCTTTTGGGTCAAAGCTTCATACATGAACATGGAAGACTCAATTGAGATGAGACCAAAAGGGTTGCTTATAGGACATCATAATCTTTTTAAAACGTCCAAGAACACATCTCTAGGGTCAAAATTGAGATAGTTATGCATTGGCAAAGTTGACCATTTTTGCAAAATTGCCAAAAGTCAAATATGCTCAAATTTGCAATGTTTTGCTAAATGGGCCAAACCTTTTATGCTTGCACCTCAATTATAATGTGGTCCACGACTCAAATAATTATCCACACATTATTTGCTTCATTTTTCAATTTATTTTGATTTTTCATTAATTAAAAAGTGAATTAAATCAAATAAATGATAAAAATTATCAAAGATATGATTTGATTTGTTTTTTTACAGATCGAATCAATGGCAATTGGTACAAGAAAGGCATGATTGGAATGAAAATAGAAAGATATCATACAAATTGAAAATCAAATCAAATCTTAGATAAATGCAAAGATTCATGCCAAGTTTGTTAACCTAATTCATTCTAGGTTATATAATAAAGCTTTGCAGATCAAAAGAAAAGGGTTGGAGGTCGTGAGAAGCTTGGAACAAAACTGAAAAATTCCAAGAAAAGTGTGAGACGAATCTTCTTCCACATGCCAATTCAAGGTGTGCTGAAGGTTCCAATCGCTTGCTTGATATCCCAGAAAGCTATTCCAATCACACCCAGGGCCTGAAACACTCAAAAACTTGCTCTACACCTCACGCGGTTTGTTATATTTTTCAAATTCGATTATTGCAATTTACGCATCATAAGCATGTTTTAATTATATATTATTGTTTATCATCATGTTTGCAAGATAACCATGCCATTTAATTGCATTTTTGATGCGTGTACGTGATATTGCCACAGCTAGGGTTTTATGTTCTTGTTTAGGGATTTTTAATACAGACAAAATTAGGCTTTGATTTTGGTACCATGATGCTCGTTGGGATGAGACGAGTTGATTGGTACCAATATTTGTCATTTATCTTGCTCGTATGCAGTTTTGGAGATGAACATGGTTATACCTACAGTGAGCGTCTGTAGGTAAAAGTCTCATTTGCTAAAACGACGGTCCAGGGAAGAAGATGAGGCATGGCAGTCCATGGTCGGCTTGTTTGAATTTTCGTGCATTTTCTGAATATATTATTTGTTTTGATTATATTGTTTTACTTATATTATATGAACAACAAGAGCGCGTAGCACATCTGGCAAGAAGGCACTCCAAGCGAGCATAGGGACCTGGGTTTGATCCCCAGGCCCCAACATTTGTTTCATGTTATTTTTCTTCATATGATCAGGTGCGCTACTGTCCCATGTGTCCACCATGCAACTCAAAGATCTGGCCATCAGACTCATCTCCAGCCAGGATCCAACGTGCCAATGATGAGAAGTCTACCATGCTCCTCAAGTCAACACCCACACCAAATCAAACATGGTCAAATAGGCTAGGATTATTTGGGCCAAGAAAATCAGATTTGCAACCCCAGAATTGCTATTCAACACATGCCCATCTCTACACTTTTTTATTTCTTCTTTTTTCTTTTAATTCTTTTAATATTTTCTTTAATTATTTTAATTAACGCCATTAATCATTTTTTCATAAAGTCATAAAATCAAGAATTCACAAAAAATTAGAATTAGTTTTTTTTATTTTATCAAATTTAATTTAATTTAGTTTAATTTAATTTAGGGAAATTTTAGCTTGTTTTCACAATTAAAATCAAATAGAAAATTAGGTTACGTTCTTGGTTTAATTCTCTTTTTTCTTTCTCAAATAAAACAAAAATACAAAAAATAGGTTAACTTAATTATTTTTCTTAATTAAAATTAATTAGTAATTAGGTATTTTTTTATTCAATTATTTCAATATTTTCTCAAATAATAAAAACATAACAAAAAACATTTTTTTAATCAATTGCAAATAGGGTTAGTCAAAGGGTCAAAACCCTAATCGCCTCGCAATTAATTCGCCGCGCTCCTGTTATTTATTTTGCCATTATATTTTGTAACTGTTCATGGTTTGTAATAGTTAATTTAGGGTTTTTATTTACTGTTTAAATCCCCGAGTTTTTGCTATGTAATTAATCCCCCTCCCCGAAGCCTTGTAATAGCGTAGATTTATTTTCTCGCATTTTTAATTCCTGCAAATATTCAACTGTCTAGTTGTATACTAATAGGATTGTATGGAAAGAATGCATGACAAGATTAAAATAGTTAGAAAACCCTAATGTGCAAAGATAAATAACTGAAACAAATCACTCGCACATATCACTCTTAGGGTATACTCTCACTTCGGTTGCCTTTGGTAAACGATCATTAAGCATAGGTGTCTTAGTGGTTGCCCTCTAGTCTAAAAAGATCAAAATGTCCCATTCGAATGTTGCCTCAGAAATGTTGTCGCGAAAGATCTTAAGACTCTAGGGTTATTACTAAGGTATCCTAACATTGCTTTTGTGATTGTACGTACGTTTCGAATTGACCCTTACAACTCCAATGACGGTGATACCTACTCCTTAATAGTAGGATAGCGTTGTCTAAAGTAAATAAGAATAGAAACAATTTTTTTCGAGTAGGTACTTGCTCAAATTAAAACTTTTCACACTTACACTTTTCAAAACAATTTCCAAAACAACTTCGTCACACCTTTGAGGACTGATACAAGGGTTATCACGAAGTAAAACATTTTCAAAAACAAAGCACACAAACACAATCAATTTAAAAATGAGCAAGTACCTAAGAGCCCATGGAAAACCATGGATAGAAAGGGTGCTAACACCTTCCCTTTCTATAATCTACCCCTCGTACTCAAAATATCGAAAAAGGATTTTTTCTGTACTTTTTTCCTTTCCGGTTGGATGAAATAAAAGTCAATGGAGACTCTTGCTTACCGCGACATTTTACGAACACAAAACGCAAAATGAAAACCAGTATTAAACAGTCGATTCTGCCACTGTATCACAGAATAAATAATAACTGTAAATAAATATAAATGATCACTTGATATATGTGTTAGTTTCTAAAAAGCAATCATAAATCACATGTGCAGATTAATTAATAAACCTGTTGAATACAATGACCTTCCACCCTCTCTCAACTTTGAATACCATGTGTTTGGGACAGAAGAAATAAAATATGATGATTCTAGAAGAGGTTTCACGGTTGCTCGAGCACGAGGAAAATGCCATTTAGCCGTATAAAGAATCGTTGGAGACCATCAATTTGGGTTCAGAGGAGGAGCCAAACGGAGTCAAAATCGGAGCATTGTTGCATCCTGATGTGAAGAAGAGGTTGACTGAAATATTGAAAGAGAATATGGACATATTTGCTTGGTCGTACCAAGATATTCCTGGTCTAGATACTGATATTATGGAGCATCATTTTCCTTTGAAGCTAAAGTACCCGTCGGTCAAGCAGATGTTGAGAAGAGCTCACCTTGATATGGCAGTAAAAATTAAAGAAGAAGTGTTAAAGTAGATAAATGTCGGTTTTCTTGTGACATTAGTGTATCCTCAGTGGATTTCCAATATTGTCCCTGTACCAAAGAAAGACGGAAAAGTTCGCATGTGCGTAGATTTCAGAGATCTAAATAAAGCTAGTCCAAAAGATGATTTTCCATTACCATATATTGATATGTTGGTTGATAGCACTAAAAAATTCAAAGTATTCTCGTTCATGGATTGATTTTCCGGATATAATCAAATCAGAATGGCTCTTGAGGACATGGAAAAAACAACGTTTATCACACCCTGGGGAACATTCTGTTACAGAGTGATGCCCTTCGGGTTGAAGAACACTGGTGCAACGTACCAGAGGGATATGCCAACCCTATTCCATGATCTGATGCACAAGGAAATTGAGGTATATGTTGATGACACGATTTCCAAGTCACAGACCGGAGCAGGGCATATGGAAGATTTGTTGAAGTTGTTTCAGCATTTGCGAAAGTATCATCTCCGTTTGAATCCAAACAAATGCACCTTCAGTGTATGATCAGGGAAGTTATTGGGTTTTATTGTCAGTCATAAAGGGATTGAAGTTGACCCAGATAAAGTCAAAGAAATTCAAGAAATGTCTATGCCAAGGACTGAAATGCAAGTTAGAGGCTTCTTTGGGCATTTGAATTACATTTCCAGATTCATTTCCCACATGACTGCAATGTGTGAACCGATCTTTAAGTTGCTAAAGAAAGATCAGGGTTGTATGTGGACAAATGATTGCCAAAGGGAATTTGAAAGTATCAAAGAATATGTACTTGAACCTCCCATCTTGCTCCCTCCCGTTGAAGGAATACCATTGATCATGTATCTAACAATGCTGAATAGTTCTATGGCTGTATTTTGGGACATCAGGATGAAACAGGAAAGAAGGAATATGCCATCTACTATCTCAATAAGAAATTTACTGACTGTGAGTCACGGTATTCTATGCTGGAATAGATGTGTTGTGCTCTGGCCTGTGCGGAAAAACGGTTACGACAATATATGTTGAATCATACTACTTGGTTGATTTCCAAAATGGATCCAATTAAGTATATTTTTGAGAAGCCTGCTCTTACTGGGAGAATTTCCCGTTGGCAGATGCTATTGTCTGAATATGATATTGAATACTGCACTCAGAAGGCTATAAAAGGCAGTGTGTTGGCAGATTATTTGGCTCACCAATCGGTTGATGATTATCAGTCTGTTAAATATGATTTCCCTACTGAGGATGTTATGTTTCTAAAGTGAAATATTGTGATGAACCTTTGCCGTAGGAAGGTCCTGATCCAGAATCCTGGTGGGGTATGGTATTTGATGGAGGTGTGAATGCTTATGGAAAAGGAATTAGTGCTGTGATTATCACTCCTCATGGATCACACATTCCTTTTACCGTAAGGCTGACGTTTGATTATACTAATAATATGGCAGAATATGAGGCCTGTATCATGGGTCTCGAGGAAGCCATTGATCTCATAATCAAAGTTCTAGACGTTTATGGTGATACAACTTTGGTAGTTAACTAGATAAAAGGAGAATGGGATACTCGTCACCCTGGCTTGATCCCTTACAAAGATTATGCTAGAATACTATTACCCTTCTTTAACAAAGTTGAATTCCATCATATTCCTAGAGATGAAAATTAAATGGCAGATGCTTTGGCAACTCTAGCTTCTATGTATCAAGCGAGTAGTTGGAATGATGTGCCTCGTGTCACAATGTGATGTCTGGATAGACCGACTCATGTGTTTGCGGCGGAGGAAACAACAAATGAAAAGCCTTAGTATTATGATATCAAACACTTCCTCCAGACTCAGGAATACCCTGCTGGCGCATCAAATAAAGATAAAAAGACATTGAGAAGGTTGGCAGACAACTTTTTCCTTAATGAAGATGTGCTATATAAAAGAAATTATGACATGGTCCTGCTCCGATGCGTGGATAGACATGAAGCAGACATGTTGATGCATGAAGTCCATGAAGGTTCCTTCGGTACTCATACCAATGGACATTCGATGGTAAAGAATATGCTTAGGGAAGATTACTATTGGATGACAATGGAATCATATTGTTACAAATTTGCAAAGAAGTGCCATAAATGCCAGATGTATGCCGACAAAATTCACGTGCTTCCAATGCTTCTCAATGTTATTTCTTCCCCATGGCCTTTCTCTATGTGGATTATTGACATGATTGGAATGAATGAACCAAAGGCGTTAAATGGACATCGTTTTATTTTGGTGGCAATTGACTACTTCACCAAATGGGTGGAAGCAACTTCATAGGCTAATGTTACTAAGCAAGTGGTAGTGCGCTTTATCAAGAATAATTTAATTTGTCGGTATGGTGTGCCCAAAAGAATTATCACCGACAACGGCTCAAACTTCAATAACAAGATGATGACAGAACTTTACAAAGAATTCAAGATTATCCACCATAATTCATATCCCTACAAGCCAAAGATGAACGGGGTTGTTGAAGTTGCTAATAAGAACATCAAGAGGATCATCCAGAAAATGGTTATCACTTATAAAGACTGGCATGAGATGCTCCCTTTCTCTTTACTTGGGTATTGAACATTTGTACACACTCCAATAGGGAAACCCCGTACTCTCTTGTGTATGGCATGGAAGGAGTGCTCCCCATTGAGGTTGAGATTCCCTCTTTACGCGTGATAATGGAAGCCAAGTTATCAGAGGCTGAATGGGTCTAGAACAGGTTTGACCAGCTGAATCTAATTGAACAGAAAAGAATGACACCCTTGTGTCATGGTCAGTTATACCAGAAGAGAATGAAGAAAGCTTTTGATAAGAAGGTCAAACCTCGTGAATTCATAGAAGGCGACCTCGTGCTCAGGAAGATCATGTCCTTTAACGCTAATTCTAGGGGAAAATGGACTCCTAATTTTGAAGGCCCATATGTTGTCAAGAAAGCCTTCTCTGGCGGTGCATTGGTTCTTCAAACTATGGATGGCGAGGAGTTCCCACATCCTGTGAATGCTGATGCAGTCAAGAAATACTTTTCCTAAAGAAATAAAAGAACAACTCGCTAAGACGAAAACCCGAAAGGGAGACTTAGGCAAAAAGGAGCGTCTCGGTAGGCCGAAAACTCGAAAAGGCAGTCTAGGAAAAAACTAGAGACATAAACATAATAAATTTTTCCCGGTAGGTTGAAAACCCACAAGGAAAATCTAGGCACAAGTTAGGGATTTTCTGGCAAGTAACTACATCAGACAAGACTTGATCATTGAAAAATAATCTTCTTGTATTTTCATTACTCTTCAACCAAAGTCTCTGCTCATGAATTCAAAGTTGTTAGGGAGAATAGTGGTCATTATAACTCAACGTATCTTTTCCAATGTATATTACCATTTTCCAAACTTTGTAAACATCTATGGAGTCTCGCCATTCACAGACTACCATCCTATTAATAAAGTTTGAGCTTTTATCCAATGCCTTGCAATTCTTATTTTATTCAGCTTACAAAGACTTTATTTATTATTGATAGTAATGATCAAAGCAAACAAATTAAATAACAAAATTATTTTTTAAAAAGAATTTACAAATTACTTATTGCTTCAGATTTTGTGACTCAAGGAGAACAAAAACAGTGACTCCAGTGATGGATAAATTCAGAAATTTTTGAAAATCTGATTTCCCCAAGAAAATTCCCCCAAGGCACTTCTGCTGGAATGAGTATGATCTTCATGTGTTTCCCAGTTAGTTGAAGATGGGATCAATTGGTGTATGTTGTGATGTTGGGTTTGTGATCCCATCTTCACCAGTCAAGTCTTGGTACATTGTGGTCTCGGGTTTTCCTGATATGAAGTCTTTACCTCCGATTTTCCAGTAAGGTCTTCACTCATGTAACGAAAGTTTATTCTCTCCATGCATGCTGAGTTAGAATCACTTGCAAAACATCACCCTTTTGTAGTGCTAGCATTTTTTTGTTGTTTTCCCAGTAACCAGGCAATGGAAATGCCTTTATTAAGAAGTGCCAAAACAGTTTTCGACCTTTTGGGTTTTCTCCTGCCAAGTGCTGGGTTTGATTTAAAATCCCCATAAGTTTGAATTCTTGCGGTAATATTTGAATTTCTTAAATCCCCAAGTAAGGCTGAGATAACATGTCTCTCTGAAAATTGTTATCCCCATGAGGTTTCATAAATTTCTCCCTAGAGAAGTTGGTGCAATCCTCACTATAATTATTAAATAATGTATCTTGGTTTCCCCTCAATGATATGGTGTTTCCCTCTTCAATGAAGACAATACAATATCCCCAGCTGATGTCTCGACAATGTGGTATTGTTTTCCCTAGTGAAATCAGTATTGTAATCCCCAGTAGAAATACTGACCTTGAAACTTGTGTTTTCCCCATTGAAGTCCGTGAGCTATTCTCCGGTGGAGCCTAGAGGAAGATGCTATATCATTATGTTTGTGTTGATTTACTATTATGATTTTGTTTCTACCCAATAAAGTTAAGCTGTGAAATAGGAATTTGTTTCCTCAGTTGGTGCTTACTTTCTTATGGAAATTCCATCTTGGATGAGATTCAGCCGAGTATTGATTATACCTACCTATTTTTTCCCGTTTGTCCCCAGTGTTATATGTCTATTTTTCCAGAATATACATAATATCATTTATGCATTCATACATACATCATGCCTATCTGAATTTAGCAAATCATCGCTCATTTGCATTCATTAATATCTTGTTGGCATATTACCCTGTTTTGCAGAGTTGTGTTATTCTCTCTCCAATAGAGTGTCAACCTTAAGAAGAAAGTGTATATTCTTTCGATTTCCCCATTGAGTTTGGCTCTCATGGAATAATTCTACTTTATCCTTCCCGTTCAGTTCTTTGTCTGGATAGAACGTGTTTCCCTCTTGAGTTTATTTCTCATGGTGATTGATTTTGGTTGACGGTTTCACTCTGGTTTATTTCCAGTTTGAATGGGTGGTCCCCTGCAATACTATTATTTTGATTTTTGCAAGCTTTAAGCCCTAGTTTCAGAATGTGTATTTATTTTGCATAAGAATATTTTACTTCCTCAACAAGAATACTTTGGAATTTCCCCAGGAGGTCCTACTTCTTTCCCCAAGAAGCCATATTTCTTTCCCCAAGGAATCATTATTGCAATTCCTACTCATAACAACAAATAACAGGTCTCTTTATTTGAACAACCTGTATTTCCTCGGTGAATTTGATAGCTCCCAGAGAAGATTCAATTTTGTTACTCCAATGAAAGGTAGCCTTGTCATTATGGAAGGTAGTTTGTTGTTGAGATTTGTTACTCCAATGAATGGTAGCCTTGTCATTATTGAAGGTAGTTTGTTGTTGATATTTGTTACTCCAATAAATGGTAGCCTTGTCATTATGGAAGGTAGTTTGTTGATGATATTTATTACTCCAATGAATGGTAGCCTTGTCATCATGGAAGGTAGTTTGTTGATGAGATTTGTTACTCCAATAAATGGTAGCCTTGTCATTATGGAAGGTAGTTTGTTATTGAGATTTTCTACTCCAATAAATGGTAGTCTTGTCATTATGGAAGGTAGTTTGTTGTTGAAATTTGTTACTCCAATGAATGGTAGCCTTGTCATTATGGAAGGTAGTTTGTTGTTGAGATTTGTTACTCCAATAAATGGTAGACTTGTAATTATAGAAGGTAGTTTATTGTTGATATTTGTTAGTCCAATAAATGGTAGCCTTGTCATTATGGAAGGTAGTTTGCTGATGAGATTTGTTACTCCAATGAATGGAAGCCTTGTCATTATGTAAGTTAGTTTGTTGTTGAGATTTGTTACTCCAATAAATGGTAGACTTGTCATTATAGAAGGTAGTTTGTTGTTAAGATTTGTTACTCCAATAAACGGTAGCCTTATCATTATGAAAGGTAGTTTTTTGTTGAGATTTGTTACGCCAATAAATGGTAGCCTTGTCATTATGGAAGGTAGTTTTTTGTTAAGATTTGTTACTCCAATGAATGGTAGCCTTGTCATTATGGAAGGTAGTTCGTTGTTGAGATCGTTTTCCAATGAAAGGTATCCTTGTCATTATGGAAGGTAGTTTGTTGTTGAGATTTTTTACTCCAATGAATGGTAGCCTTGTCATTGTGGAAGGTAGTTTTTTGTTGAGATTCGTTACTCCAATGAATGGTAGCCTTTTCATTAAGGAAGGTAGTTCATTATTGAGATCTTTTCCAGTGGATGTTAGCCTTGTCATTATGGAAGGAAGTTCTTCATTGAGATTCTATTGCTCCGAAGAAGTTCATTTGTTTTCACCATTATCATTCACTTTCTCTCCGCAATTTTTTAATTTGAGGACGCTTTATCTCCTCTTTGGGCCTTACCCCAAAAGAGTCTGATCTTTTTCTCACCGGTGATTTATTTTCCTGGTCGAGTTTTCCTTTTGAGCCTGTTTTTATTTACTACATCCCCCGTGGATTTTTGTGCCCTTTTTAGATTTGTTCATCTGTATTCATAATCATAAGCATTGCATGGCATCTTAGGGCCAAAAATAGGGCTTGTTTTATATTTAAGTATCTTCAATCGCGTCAACACAGAGATTTTTAACCTTCGCATCTCCGGATAGAAGACACTTAAATAAGGGCAGCTGTTGTACCCCAATTTTTGACCCTAAGATCCCTCTATCACATCATATCAATTTAATCACAACAAGATCACACACTAGGGTTTGGTTCTTCTCCATATCTTTAGATTTGCTCTATGGGGAATCACCAATCACCTTGACTTGTATCTTGTGATCATCTATGTTTTTATTATTATTTAACTAATGAATACAATAAGTGTTTCCCCAATTGATGATGTTGTAGGAGAAAGCACAACACATTCCATCAAGATTGATCTATTGATTCATAAGTTCATTTATATGCCTTCCTCAACAAAGCTTCATTGAGACTCAAGCCTCAATATTGAAGATACTTTGAATCAATATCATGAAAAAGTATATTATGATTCATCACACTTCAAGTTGTCAAATATGGTTCAAAGGTACAAGGATTTATTGAAGAATTTTGACTAAATGGGGCAAATCCTTAATTCATTGATCATAAGTGCACATCTCCTTCAATTCACAAGATTTGAAAGTGGTTTTGGTTTATATGGTTTATATGGTTTCTCCTTATAATCCTCAACAACTCATATTCACACGACAAAAGTATTTGAATAAGGACATAGGTCAAAATTGCAAAGGTTTCCCAAGGAATTTTCTTACTCTAGGAGCTAGGGTTTTGAACTTCAGAGGGGTATATCTTGCTCACATTTTGGTATTTTTGAGTGATTCCAAATAAATTCTTCTCTTCAAAGTGTTATTAATAAATTACTTTAAAAGTTTCAAGGAAATTTTTTATGGAGAAAGCTTGATGATGAAGAAAGATTACAAGTCCTCCAGATGAACCCTCAAATTCCATTAGGTGATTTTAAAAGACCATAACTTGGTTAATTTTTATCACCTTGAGCCCATTCTTTTTCCACATTGATCTTAGAGATGTGAACTTCTACTTTTATTTGAATTGAAAAATGTAAAAATGGATGGAAGATACCCTAAGGATGAAAAAGATTATAGGTCATTTCATGATTTTTTCCAACTTCAACAAGTCATAACTTTGTCAATTTTTGGAGATTTTGAATGGTTCAAGTCTCAAAATTTCATTCAAGAGACCTTCTTCATGCCATCGTTTATGAGCAAGAGCAAATTTCAAGTGGAAGACCATGTTTGAATGCAAGAGATTACAAGTCTTTTTTGAAGAAAAAACTTAGAAATTTTCTAAGTATATAAAATCAACCTCTTTTTCTCAACTTTGACTCATTACAACTTTCATCTCAAGCATCCATTTTATCCCATTCTTTTCATAATGAAAATCTTGTAACCTCATATTTCTAAAGCTTCAAGAATCGTGTCCAAAGACTCCTTGAGTTGAGAATGCCATTGATTTGAATTTGGTAAGTTGAAATTGAAGTTTCTTCAAAAGTCAGAATTGCATATCTTTGTTTTGGCTTATAATCACAAAATTCCCATGTGTTTTCGCTACTAATCGCGTTTAAAAACTTTCTAAAAGCATTTATCATCATAAAACGCAAGATTTTGTTGATTTTTGATGCCAAACGAGTCACACTCTTCCCACGCTGCATATTCACACAAATTCCCTCCAAATTTGATCATTTCACACGCTTGAACATTCCATTCACTTCCCTATAAATAGAGGATCATCCCTCATTCATTTACTCAAGCTTAGAGATCCAAAATCACTCTGTCAAACTCTCTCCATAACACCCTTTTTTGAGATTTTGAATTGTTATTTCTACCACTTTTCAATTCAATTTCTTCCTTGATCCTTCATCCTTGAACTTCCCTGAAGCTAACAGAAGAAGAATCAAGCCTTGAGGTGCTCGGAATCGTGCTATCCAAGTCCATTTATAGAGCAACTTCATCTGACTTTGTTCAGGTAGTTTAAGGAACCAAATCTTCTAACTCAAATTACTGGAATGGTCTATGATGTTCACTGATGTTTGCTATTAACTCAATTTTGGAGAAATAATGCATTTGATACTTCTGATTTTTGATTTTGACATTTTTAAATATCCTTGGTTTTTTCCAAATCGACTACGTTATGTTTTATATAAATTTGGTGCGAGGATATGGTTGTGATTGTCTTGAAGAGACGCATCTATTGGTACCACTATGAGTGCCTAAATTTACAGATTCAATGACTTGAGGTTTTCCCTATTTGCAAGAGGCTGGAGGTTGAAGACGACCTGCATTTCGTTCTTCAACCAATGACATCAGACCAATTGTTTTAATTCTATTAGCTAGAAGGAGATTATGGGTTTCTTAGGTCGACTTAACTATATCGCTCGATTCATATCTCACTTGATTACTACTTGTGATCCAATCTTCAAACTCTTAAAGAAATATCAAGTAGTCAGATGGAACAACGACTACCAAGCATCCTTTGACAGATCAAGGAATACTTACAAAAATATCCCATCCTGATGCCTTTAGTTGAAGGAAGACCTCTGATTATGTACTTGACTGTATTAGAGAATTCAATGGGGTGTGTATTGGGCCAACATGACGAGTCTGGACGAAAACACCATGCAATATACTACCTGAGCAAAAAGTTTACCGACTGTGAAACAAGATATTCATTGCTCGAGAAAACTTGTTGCACTCTGGAATGGGATGCTCGCCAGCTAAGACAGTATATGTTGACTCACACCACTTTGTTGATTTCTAAGATGGACCCTATCAAGTACATCTTCGAGAAACCATCTCTTTCTGGAAGAATAACTAGATGGAAAATGATATTGACTGAATATGATATCCAATATACTATGCAAAAGGCCATCAAAGGAAGTGTGATAGAGGATCATTTGGCCCATCAAGATGTTGATGACCACCAACCCATGAACTGATTGTGAAAAGCCTGGACCATATGACCGATCTGAACAAGGATCTCGATGGACTATGGTTTTTGATGGAGCTTCCAACACTTTGGGTAACGGAATCAGTGCTGTAATTATTTCTCCTGAAGGCTGTCATACGCCTTTCATTACTAGACTATGCTTCGACTGTATGAACAATATGGCTAAGTATGAGGCATGCATCTTGGGTCTTAGGGATACCATTGACCTAAGAATCAAATTCTTAAGCGTATATGGAGATTCAGGTTTAGTAATCAGTCAAGTTAAAGGAGAATGGGATACCAAACATCCTAATTTGATTCCCTACAAAGAGCTTTATGTTGACCCTGATCCCATGCTTTGAGAAGGTTACCTTCGAACATTTTCCAAGAGAAGAAAATTAGTTGGCGGATGCCTTAGCAACAATGTCATCCATGTTCAAAGTCAAGTGGGACAGTGAGGCTCCTAGAATTACAATTGAAAGTTTTGACGAACCGACACACTATTATGAGATTGACACTGACAAAGAGAAGCCTTGGTATCATGAAGTGAGAAGATATCTTGAAGCACAAGAGTATCCTGAAGGAGCTTCCGTCAATGATAAGAAATTCTTGCGAAGGTTCTCAACCAATTTCTTCCTAAGTAATGGGATCTTGTACAAGCGCAACCATGATTCTACTCTGCTTCGTTGTATGGAGAAGAAGGAGGCAGAGAAAATCATGGAGGACATGCACGATGGTACCTTTGGAACTCAATCTAGTGGAAAAACTATGGCCAAGAAGATTATGAGGGCTGGTTATTATTAATCAACAATGGAAACTGATTGTTACCATCATTTGAGGACTTGCTATAATTGTCAAATCTATGCCGATAAGGTTCATGTGCCTGCAATTCCTTTGAATGTCATGACTGCTCCATGGTTGTTTGCAATATAGGGCATTGACATGATTGGAGAGATCAAACCCACTGCTTCCAATGGACACCGCTTCATCCTTGTTGCCATTGATTATTTCACCAAATGGGTCGAAGCTGCCTCATTTGCCTCAATTACAAAGAACTTTGTAGCTCGGTTTATCAAGAATAACCTCGTATGCCATTCCGGTATCCCTAAAAGGATCATCACTGACAACGGAACCAATCTCAACAATGCTATGATTACAGAGCTCTGCACTGACTTCAAAATCAAGCATCACAACTCTTCTCCATATAGACCTAAGATGAATGGCGCAGTGGAAGCTGCCAATAAAAACATAAAGAAGGTTGTGCAAAAGATGGTGGTAACCTATAAAGACTAGCATGAGATGATACCGTTTGCTCTTCATGGATACCGTACTTCGGCTCGAACCTCAACTATGGCAACCACATTCTCCATAGTCTATGGCATGGAAGTTTTTATGCCTGTGGAAATTTAGATTCCTTCCTTAAGGATTATGAAAGAAGCAGATTTAGGAAAAGACGAATGGATTCAAACTAGATTGATGAGAAGAGACTGGATGTTGTTTGTCATGGTCAAATGTATCAAAAGCGTATGATCAAGGCTTTCAACAAAAGGTCAAACCTCGAGTGTATCAGGCTGGAGAATTGGTAGTAAAGCACATTATTCTTCCTCAAGGTGATCCCAGGGGTAAATGGACTCCCACTTACGAAGGGACGTTCATTGTTAAGAAAGTATTCTCTGGTGGCGCCATGATGCTAACTACTATGGATGGCGAATATTTCCCGTATCCAGTGACCGCAGACATAGTCAAAAAATACTACGCATAAAAAGGACCTGCTAGGTTGACATACCTACGCAAAAACAAGGGCATCTCAGGTAACCAAAGAGGTTCGGGCAAAAATTAGGAATATATACAAAAGATTATACACCCGACAAGTCGAAAACCCGAAAGGGAGGCTTGGGCAAAAAAGGGTATCCTAGTGGGATGAAAACCCGAAAGGGAGGTACAGGAAAAAGTTAAGGATGAAAGCGTATGACTATGTCACGTGAAATCACTACAACCAACTTTATTCCCAAGGTCCAAGAACTCTTGGATATTAGATCAATTCAATCAACTTCTTTCAAAGGGATGATGTTCGAAGACATATGGGCAATAGGGGAGTTGGAAGACAACGAGATCACTTCCACATGGCTATTATTGTTACTTTGTATTCTTTCTAGGATTTCCTCTTACTAGGATCTCTGCCTCCTTATACCAAAAATTCCTATTTATAGGCAAAACATCAATAAAAATATACTTCGAAGTGCAAACTTTTTGTTTTTCTATTTTGAGTGCAAAAACGTCCAATAACTAAAATTGAATGAACATATGCATATGAACATAATTAATTATTAACAAATGTATGTTTAAAAAGCAATAATAAACATTTCTTAAGGATTCGGGATATCCCCACAGAGTTACTTCAACAAAATTATCCCCACAGATTTGAATTCATACAATATCCATCCAGGGTTCCAATCTCTTGACAATCGTTTCCCCAGCTGAGTTGGTCCTAAACTACAAGGGAATCCATGCGGAGTTCGATCCAAAAGAATTTATCTCCCCAATAAGTTATTCATAATAATTTCCTCAACGAGGTTTATTCCCCAACAAACTTCAACATTCCACAAAAAACTACAAGATTCCCCAACAGACTACAAATTCCCCAGCTCGAGTTCTTTTTTCAGACTATTACAAATCAACAGAAAAAACCCCTTGTCCCCAGCAGAGTTGATACGATCCCTAGAAAGTTGCTGCAAAGCCTGGATTTCGACCAGATACCAGTAACCTATCCTCTCCAAGATGAAAGTTTAACCATCTCTTTTATCTCCAGTCAGGGTAAATAAGAATTAAATTCCCCAGTAGAGCGATGGAAAACCAAAAGTCCCTAAACCCTACTTCCTAAGCAGAAATCAACATTTCCCGCAGAGTTTCTTCAAATAGAAAACAAGAATTCCAAGTGGTAGCATTCTAAACAAAGTTGAAGATACACATACTCTTCATCTCCAGCAGTAGTCCAAGATTCAGCTTCCCAATCCTCCCCAGCAATTTATCAAGGATTTATTTTCCAGACAAAGATGCACTTTAATGTTTCACATTCATAAATCATAACATATACATGACAAATGCATACAACATAATCTCATTTATTTGGAGAACATCATTATGCCATGCATACATCTGCATGCAACAAACCCTCTTCCTTGCAGGAAAAATCAATCAACAAAGACCTGTTCTAGTTAGATTTATTTCTTCCAGATTAATGACAGGCGAACGAAGACCTCTTCTGGTTAGATTTATTTCTTCCAGATTAAAGACAGGTGTTGTACCCCAAAATTTGACCTCTCATTTCTCAAAGGATCCTCCTAGACCCTAAGGTTTGCTTATATCAAGTTTTAAGTCTTAGACTACAATTTTCCAAGAAAGTCATTCACAAGGGCAAAATGGTCAAATGCATACTGAAAAGTCAAACTTTGACTTTTGGATTAAAAATCAAGTTTCAGAAATCGTATTTCATTAAGATATGAAATTGGTTCCTCAATAAATCAAAAGTCAGAAATTGCTTTGAAAAATCAAATTTCTAATTATTTAGAAAATTTTCTAAGTGTTAAGAGAATATGGTACTTCAGAACTTCTGGGCCAGCCTTCACGCAAGTGTAATCAGAATTTGCAAAGACGGTTCATAATATAACCCTTCAATCAGAACATATGGAAGCAATGTTCTTTGGTCAGAATATGACTCTTCAACATATAGAGGCTACGTTTCTGATCTTCTGCGATCTGAACATCACCAAATCCTAAAACTTCGTTTAAGCAGCTTGTTGCCCTACTATAGCACAGTCCTGCAACCAGCTGCTGATTCAGTCCACGCCTGCACTTTCTCAAACCCCATAATTGCACCAAATTAGCATACAAAATCTGTGATTAAAAAGAAATGGAACAATATGCCAAAAAGGTTTAAATCTCATTTGTTCCCCCCCCCCCCCAAAAAAAACCACAAAAAACTCACTTATAAATAAGTTGCTCCATCACACTTTCAAGGGGCTGGCTTTTGGAAAGAGAGAATTATCAAAGAATTAAAAAAGTAAAACATTCGTGAACCCTGAATTCCTAAGCAAAACCAAAACCTTTGTTCTTCCCTTTGAATCAAAGAACATAGCATTTTTTGTTCCGTTGTTCTTGCCGACTCCAGAACATCTGAAGGCAGCAGCTCAAGTCCCAAACACACATTCCAGATTCAAGGTAAGTCTTTCTGACTTTGAATCTTTTCATTCAGAACATCATTAAATATCATAGTATTGATGTTGTTCATATCATTGCATAAGTAGAAAAACTATGGATCAAAACTTCTTGAGTAAAGCTAGGCTCAAAATTAGGATTAGAACTTCTATGAACTGTTGTGCTTTTATCTTTCTGATTTGCTGTTGTTTGGAACTGAATGAGTTGCTGATGAGCTGATTAATGTAAGGAAGGAGTTTTAGCACAATACATAACTTCTGAGTTCTCCTCATTGCTTTAACACACAAAAATTCTAGACATTCTTACTGTTAACACACACATAACTTGTGATTTTTACTCACTGTTTTAGCACAATACAGAACTTCTGAGTTGTCCTCACTGTTTTAATACACAAAACTTCTAGGCTCTCTTACTCTTAACTTCTGACTTTTTTATCACTGTTTAACACGCACAGAGTTTCTGATTTTCACTCACTGTTAACACGCACAGAACTTCTGAATTTTCACTCACTATTTAATACGATAGAACTTCTGATTTTCACTCACTATTTTAACACAAGAACTTCTAAGATTTTCTCACTGTTTTAACACACAGAACCTCTAGGCTTTCTTACTATTTTAACACATACAAAGCTTCTATGATTTTCTTACTGTTCTAACACTCAGAACTTCAGCATGTAGCGACCCATAACTTTTGTCCCCCCCCCCTAACGTTTCTTTCAGGACCCCAACATGTATCAACTCAGAACTTCTGATCACCTATGATGTTTCTTGCTGAACCACGACGCGCCTAGAATCAGAACTTCTGGTCCTCTTTATTTTGCTTTCAGCAGCATGCTAATCCTATTTCTCTTTATTTTTTTCCTTTTTTCTCTTTTATTTTATTATTAGAACTATTTCCATAAAAAATACATCAAAAATATTTTTATTTTATTAAATATTTACTTTCCTTTTAATTTATTAAGACAAAAAACTCATTTTTTTAGAACAAGTCCTTTCCTTTTTTTCTTTTTTTATATTGTACAATTCAATATGGTTGTAATAGTTAATTAAGATTTAAAATTCTTGCAAACCCCATTTGTAATTTGTACCACCAACCCTAAATGATGTAATAGCGTAGGACTTTACTTTTCCGCACTTTTATCGCTTTCAAATATAAATGCTAGTAATTAGGGTATGTATGGCAAGACATGAAATCAACAAGTAGATAACCCTAATCAAGACTGAACGCATGTAAGTCAAACACACTTGCACACTAGTACCCTTAGGGTAATCCCGATTTTTTGCCTTTCGGAAAATAGTCATGTCCCTCGAATATGGGTGTTTTAGCAAAGACCCTTAATAAAAGATCGTAGTCCCTCGATGTCCCTCGATGTTGCCTTTGGTAAATGATCTAGTCCCTAAACGACTTTGCTAAAACGTCCCATAGGTTGCCTTCTATGACTATATAAACGTCCCACACCCGTCCCTTCACATCCAACGATGGAGTTTGTTACCAAAAAAATGGTAAGATAACAACGTATAAAGGAGGATGAAAAGAACGTTTAAGACCTATTGAGTAGGTAGGTTTCTCCTAGTTGCTCGCTTGCTCACAAAAAACATTTTACGCATCCACAATTTTACTTTGAAACATTTTTCAAAAGACAAAACACTTTGTACGCGTTCTTATAGAGACCAGAACCATTACAAAGACATTATTTTACAAAATAATTTCAAAACCCACATCACAAACACACTTTCAAACAAAAATCAAGTGATTTAGCAAGCAACTAAGAGCCCATAGATAACTACGGATGAAAAGGGTGCTAATACCTTCCCTTTTCATAACCTCCCCCAAACTCAAGAAATAATCTTGAAATGTATTTCCTATTCTTTTTAACCTTTACTTATTGGATAAAAGAAAAGTCGGTGGTGACTCTTGCTAACTGCAACAATTGCAATCAAACGCAAAACAACCAAGTCAATTCTCCCACCGCGTTACAACAGGCGAACAAAGAACTCTTCTGGTTAGATTTATTTCTTCCAGATTAAAGACAGGCGAACGAAGACCTCTTCTGGTTAGATTTATTTCTTCCAGATTAAAGACAGGCAGACGAAGACCTCTTCTGGTTAGATTTATTTCTTCCAGATTAAAGACAGGCAAACAAAGACCTCTTCTGGTTAGATTTATTTCTTCCAGATTAAAGACAGGAAAACAAAGACCTCTTCTTGTTAGATTTATTTCTTCCAGATTAAAGACAAGCGAACAAAGACCTCTTCTGGTTAGATTTATTTCTTCCAGATTAAAGACAGGCGAACGAACACCTCTTATGGTTAGATTTATTTTTTTCAGATTAAAGATAGGCGAACAAACCTCTTTTGTTTAGATTTATTTCTTTCAGATTAAAGACAGGTAGTCAACAGACCTTTCCTGGTTAGGTTCATTTCCACAATGAAGTCTCCAAACAACAGACCTCTTCTGGTTAGATTTATCTCTTCCAGTTAAAAGCAGACAAAAGACCTCTACAGTTTCAATATAAATCGACCAAAGACTTATTCTGATACTTCTCCCTCGACAATCACTCTGGATGGCATCTATAAGCCCATCTCCGACAAATTCTTTATCACTTCTCCAAATGGCATCTTTAAGCCTATTCTCGACATAATTAACTAGCACATAGTCAAGTGCAAATTTCTGGGCACTTTAGTTTGCAATCATCTTCCACCTTCATGTCACAAATGATGGACTCGCCAATCTAACTCTTCATGTTTAAGAAGATTAAACATGGGCACTTGTTGTACCCCAACATTTCCCCCTCTTTTCTCAAAGACATTTCTCACAAAGATCTTCAAAAGCTAAAGCTTGCACAAGTATTGACTAGGTCAAGCCATCTCCATAACATTGATACTTCAAATTAGGGTTTGAGTTTGCACAAGGAAAATTGGACTTATAATAATTCAAATTACTTTCATGGATCATTAGGGACCCTTAATATTTCTCATGTCAAGTTTCAAGTCTTGGATCACAAAATTGCTCAGTCAAATAATCAGATGACCTAAAATCAACTATATTTGGTAAAAAGTCAACTATGGTCAACCTACAGTCAAAATTCAAGATTTTTGGACGAATATAAACATTTAAAGTCATATGCATCAATTGATCAAGTTTGGATCATAATTCCCCAATAAAATTGTTCAAATCACCAAAAGGGCAAAATGGTCAAAATTAGGGTTTTGACTGTATTTGACTGATCAAGGGTTTTTGACTTAATACATGATCTAATGGCTTGAAGATCAATATCTATGACTCAAATACAAAATATTAACCTAATTTCATGGCTCAATACATTTCTCAAGATCATTTGATTGATTGTTGAAATTCAGTCAACTGATGAAAAGTCAACTAATACACTAAAAGTTAAACTTTGACTTTTTGATCAAAATTGAGTTTTAAAGATCACATTTCATCAAGACATTAAAAAACATGAAAATTTATTATCAAGAAAGTCAAAAGTCATTTTGAAAAGTCAAAGTTTTCAAGACTTAGAAAATTTTCTAAGTGTTTTAAGTTTTACTTTTTCATGAATTCATGCAAACTTTGCACCAAGATACAAGATGATTCAAAGAAAACTTCCAACATGAAAGTTGTAGATCTTGATGAGATCTACAACTTTGATTTACTGATAAAGTCACAGAAATGCTTGGATCTTGAGTTATAAATTCACAAAGTCAGGCACTTTTTCTTAAACAATTAGTGAAAATTTGACCTAATTTAGGCAAAAATTTTACCTAACTTCTTGGCCAATATTCACAAAGCTCCTTGAGGATTTTTCGAAATGGACAACATGAAAGTTGTAGATAATGTTCTAAGCTTTTAAAAATGTCAAATAAATCAATGAGATCATTTTTGAGCTAGGATAATTGAAGAGATGAAGTTAGGGTTTCAAATTTTAATTATAGGTCATTTTGTGATGAACAAGAATTCAAATCTCAAGCCTATGCTCCACTATCTTATTTTTGCAGGCTTCTAACCTATACATCACTCCATAATTAATTGTTTTCACAATTTATTGAGGTATGGTCCAAGTGATTAAGCCATTATCTAAAGCAATTTTCCATTTTGGTAAGAAAGTCATCACTTCCATTCTAGTAAAGCAAGCCTTTATGCAAAGTCAACTTCTTGAGATCCCAACTTGTTTCATGTGAGTACAAGAAATGTCAAAGCTCTAAGCAACATGTTTAGAGCCTCCAACAAACTCAGACCATGCTTGTACTATGCTTTGAAACCATGTTTTCCACTTTTCTTCAAAATCAAGTAACATAGCCAAAACCCTACATTTCAGATATCCCTTGTGCAAAACCTATCTAACTTTTTCCATAAAAATATACAAGTCTATTGCAAGTAAAGGCATGAGTTCAAGCACCCTAAAAAACTTCACAAGCATTCTGCAACACAGAATTGGCCATAATTTGACATTTTTGAGCATAAAACCACCAAATCAAAATCTTCTTGTGAGTTTCCATTTCTATTCATCTAAACACTTAACATATCTCATATACAAGCCATCTCACCACCTGTTTATTGACTGTAACTCCATCTTTACCATCTACCATTTTCAAAAATCAAGCTTGTAGATTGACTTGAGTAGGAATACTCAGGGACTTTCAAAGCAAAGTAAGGGTTGCAACACACTCAGGGAGGTCCAAGATAGCTAAACAGATCATTAGGACACCTCAAAGGTCGATCAAACTCCATACACGATTCTCACTTCAAGGTAAGTTTTTCTCAACTGTGATATCTTGATACAAGCATCTTTTATACATACATTCTGAAGTTGAAATGTAGATATCATTACGCTGAAGTTAACCATATCCATGGTTTTCATTTATATTTAATGTGCATTGAGAATTTTGGGTTTGAACTTTCTGAAAAATTAGGGTTCTGTTTGGTACCAATAGAAATTCATCCTTATCATTGAGTGTTAGCTTAAATTAGTTACATGGTTGGATTCTTTGTGGAAAATGCACAAGTTTCATGTTTACACTTTTAAAAATGGTTGAGAATTGATGAAGTTACAATTTTCAAAATTGTTGCTGTGAGGAAGAAGATGAAGTTGGCCTCCTGACTCGTTTTCAAATATATATTTATGGTTTTGTATTAATAAACGGATGTATAGCCACCCCATTGGTAAATCGTGCACCTGTTAACCTTTGGGACCTGGGTTTGAGCCCCAATGGTACCCTTTTTGTTTTTATTATTATTTCATTACAGATCCAATGCAAGCAACCCCTAGCGCGCATGGTACACCCCTCAACTCTCAACCACTTGATCGTCATCAAGCCAGATCCAGCGCACCACATGCCATCCCCATGATGCACTTCCAGCAAGCCTTTCACACTGAATCATCAACAGGCGTTGGGCTCATTGTTTTGGGCTTGAGTTTTTTTTGCTATTTTCTCACCCTCCATTTTCTCTTCACACGCAGGCCTAGTTTATTTTTATTTATCTTCTGATTTTTGAAACAAAAAAAACTATTGGGCCTTTTGCTAAACATTCACACACTTTTCATTTTCTAAACATCCTGACTTTAATTTTATATTTATATTTTATTTTATTTTTCTTTATCATTTTTATTATTATTTTTTATTAATAAAAAAATACCAAAAAAATATAATATTATTTATTTAGATATTTTAGTTTATTTTTATTAAACAAAAGACCAAAAATATTTTCTTAATGAACTTAATTTATTTTTCCTAATTAAACCAATTTAGGCTTAGATTTATTTTAATTTTATTTGTATATTAATTAACTTAGAATTTAGGATTTTTTTTAATTAATCTCTTTTTATTAAGTTTAACTAGATTAAAACTTTTTTTATAAAACCCTAAGAACTTTTTTTCTAAATTAATTTAGGTTAATTTATTTGAATTAACTACTTATTCTGCTAACTTAATTATAATTAAAACCCTTTCAAAAAAACTCAAACAAAAACAATTTCTTTTTCCTTGTATATTACTATACGTTCTTGTACATTATTTGTTCATATGCAATATGGTTGTAATATTAAATTAGGGTTTATTTGCTTTCATCCCCCATTTGTAAATTTGTATCCCCATCCCCAAATGATGTAATAGCGTAGAATTTTAAATTTCCGCAATTTATCGCTTTTAATATAAGTGCTAGTAATTAGGGTTTGTATGGCAAGACATAAAATCAACAAGTAGAAAACCCTAAATCAAAAGACAAAAATGCATGAAAAATAAACACTTGGCACACTTGCACCTCTAGGGTTAACCTCACTTGTTGCCTAAGATAAAAACAGTCATAACTCTCGAACGTGGGATACTTTAGCAATGAACCTCGATTACAAGATCGTAGTCCCTCGATGACCTTTCGATGTTGCTTTTGGTAAACGATCTTAGACCCTTAGGAAAAATTGCTAAAGTATCTTACAATTTTACCTTCTATGATTGTACGATGACCCATGTCTGTCCCTTCACATCCAATGATATGGTTTCTTACTAACTAATGGTAAGATAACATTATCTAAAGGAGGAGGAAAAGAACTTAGACTTTTTGAGTAGGTAGAATGTTCGTAGTTGCTTGCTTACAAACATTTTAAAACATCTTTCAAACGTACAAATACTTCCAAATGAAATATTTTCAAAAGTCAACATTTTGTATGCATTCTTATAGAGACAAGAATCATTACAAAGTTCTCCTAAACGAAGGCACTTTTCAAAAATACTTTTAAACCATCACAAAACACATTTCAAACATAGAATTTTAAAGTGAGCTAGCAACTAAGAGCTCGTAGATAACTACAGATGAAAAGGGTGATAACACCTTCCATTTTCATAACCTACCCCCCGAACTCAAGAAAATCTCAAAAGGTCTTTCTTGTTCTTTTCACCCTTTCCTTTATTGGATAAAAGAAAAGTCGGTGGAGACTCTTGCTATCCGCAACAATTGCGATAAAATGCAAAATACCAAGTCAGTTCTCCCACCGTATTATCGATAGGAATGCAAAAAATATGTGAAAATGATGCATGATATGCAATGCATATGATTTATTGTGTTTATTCATGGAACTAAAAGAACAATGAACAATTGCAAATATTGAGGAACTAACACATTTGGGAATACTGAAAAATCTCATTTTAATAATAACTTTGGGATGGACTATAACTTTTAGTACAAGTTTCAATGATCCAAAGTACAAGAGAATAAATATAGAATTTAAAAATCCTAAGGAGCCAAAGTTGATGAAGATCTATCCACACACTGACATTTTCCCTTGAGTCTTGCAATCTGAGCCTTTAACTGCTTATTCTCTTACGCATACTTGTCGGCGAATTCTTTCCATCTACCAGAATCAGAAAATGGGTGACCGGGACCTGGATGAACTCTAGAGGAAAATAAATCATCTTGCTTCTCCATTATCTCCACATCGTGACTCTTAAGAATCTCAATCCATTCATCTTTCTCTTTTAATTTTGTTAAGTAGGACACCTCCAAAGTCTGGTACTTGTTCTTCGATGCTTCCTTCTCTTGCTGCATCCTAACTTAGGAAAGCTGAAGTTCTTCCACGTCATCTAATAGAGGAGTAGTAGTCCTAATAAACATTTCATCTAAAGGTTCTTTACGAGAATAAGGCATCTTCAACTAAATTGCTCTTGCTTGTACCCAACGGAGATGGGGCTATAAGGAAACAACTCCTCTTGGACCTAAATCTTTTCTACCATTCCTATGAATATGGTGCCAAGCCTTTTCAATCTCTTCCTTAGCTGCCTTGTGATCTTCTCCTTCTTTGAGAAAGAAACCACTCATATATATGTTGTTTAGCCTGTCTCTTATTGGATATCCAAGTTTGCAGCGTGCAAGAACAAGATTATAGTTAATTTCTCCCATTGTACCAAGAAGAGGCACATTGGGAAAACACTGTAACTATCAATAATCTTCACATCATAATAATCTTGATGGTACCAATCAATGTCAGAATGAGTGAGAGCCAAAATCTTTTGTGCCCGACGTGGTTCCTTCTTGATATCCCAAAAAGCAGCAAACCGAGGTAAGTGAGAAATAAACAACTAATATAACTATGATGTGGAACAAATGATCATCCCTTCTTGATAGAAATTCTGAATATGGATGAAATAATAAGTATCACCTAGAAATATAGGGATTGTGTTCCCAATCAGAAAGATCCTAATGGCATTAACATCCATAAATTGGTCGACATTAGTGTTGTACCCCTATTTTTGACCCTAAGATCCCTCTATCACTTCATATCAATTTAATCACAACAAGATCACACACTAGGGTTTGGTTCTTCTCCCTATCTTTAGCTTTTATCTATGGGGAATCACCAAGCACCTTGACTTGTATCTTTTGATCATCTATGTTTTCATTATCCTTTAACTAATGAATACAATAAGTGTTTTCCCCAAATGATGACGTTGTAGGAGAAAGCACAACACATTCCATCAAGATTGATCTATGGATTCATGAGTTCATTTCTATGCCTTGCTCAACAAAGCTTCATTGAGACTCAAGCCTCAACATTGAAGATACTTATAAGAAATATCATGACAAAGTATATTATGATTCATCGCACTTCAAGTTGTCAAAGATGGTTCAAAGGTACAAGGATTGATTGAAGAATTTTGACTAAATTGGGAAAATCCTTGATTCATTGATCACAAGTGCACATCTCCTTAAATTCACAAGATTTGAAAGTGGTTTTGGTTGCTATGGTATCTCTTTATCATCCTCAACAACTAAAATTCACATGACAAAAGTATTTGTCTGAGGAGGTCGGTCAAAATTGCAAAGGTTTCCCAAGGCATTTTCTTACTCTAGGAGCTAGGGTTTTGAACTTCAAAGGGGTATATCTTGCTCATATTTTGTTATTTTTGAGTGATTACAAATACATTCTTCTCTTAAAACGGTTCTTAACAAATTAATTTAATAGTTTCAAGGAAATTGTTTGTGGAAGAAACTTGATGATGAAGAAAGATTACAAGTCCTCCAGATGAACCCTCAAATTCCGTTAGGAAATTTTAAAAGACCATAACTTGGTCAATTTTTATCACCTTGAGCCCATTATTTTTCCATATTGATCTTAGAGATGTGAATTTCAACCTTTCTTTTAAGTGGAAAATGTTAAAATGGATGGAAGATGCCCTAAGGATGCAAAAGATTATAGGTCATTTCATGAATTTTTTCAAACTTCAACAAGTCATAACTTTCTCAATTTTTGGAAATTTTGAATGGTTCAAGTCTCAAAATGTTATTCAAGAGACCTAATTCATGCCATATTTTTTTATCAAGAGCACATTTCAAGTGGAAGACAATGTTTGGATGCAAGAGATTACAAGTCATTTTTGAAGAAAAAACTTAGAAATTTTCTAAGTATAGAAAGTCAACCTCTTTTTCTCAACTTTGACTCATTACAACTTTCAGCTCAAGCATCCATTTGATCTCATTCTTTGCACAATGAAAACTTGTAACCTCATATTTATAAAGCTTCAAGAATCATGTCCTAAGACTCCTTGAGTTGAAATGCCATTAATTTGAATTTGGTAACTTGAAATTGAAGTTTCTTCAAAAGTCAGAATTTGAAATCTTTGTTTTGGCTTCTAATCACAAAATTCCCACGCATTTTCGCTTCTAATCGTGTTTAGCAACTTTGAAAAAGCATTTAGCATCATAAAACACAGGATTTGGTTGAGTTTTGATGCAAAATGAGTCACACTTTTCCCATGCTACAGATTTACACGAATTCCCTCCAATTATGATCATTTCACACACTTGAACATTCCATTCACTTCCCTATAAATAAAGGATCATCCTTCATTCATTTCCTCAAGCTCGAAGAACTAAAATCACTTTGTCAAACTCTCTTCATAACACCCTTTTATGAGATTTAGAATTCTTATTTCTACCACTTTTCCATTCAATTTCATCCTTGATCCTTCATCCTTGAACTTCCCTAAAGCTAATAGAAGAAGAATCAAGCCTTGAGGTGATCAGAATCATGCTAGCCAAGTCCATTTACAGAGAAACTTCATCTGACTTCGCTCAGGTAGTTTAAGGCACCAAATCTTCTAACTCAAAATTACTAGAATGGTTTATGATGTTCACTGAGGCTTGCTATTAACTCAATTTTGGAGAAATAATGCATTTGATACTTCTGATTTTTTATTTTGACATTTTTAAACACTCTGGTTTTTTCCAAATCGACTACGTTGTGTTTTATATAAATTTGGTGCAAGGATATGGTTGTGATTGTCTTGAAGAGACGCGTCTATTGGTACCACTATGAGCACCTAAATTTAAAGATTCAATTACTTGAGGTTTGCCCTATTTGCAGGAGGCTGGAGGTTGAAGACGATCTACGTGTCGTTCTTCAACCAATGGCATCAGCCCAATTGTTTTAATTCTATTGGCTGGATTTTATTGTGATTCATGCGCGCGCTCAGCCTTGGGTGCATGATGCTCCCTCACCTCTGATCCGTTGGATGTGCCAGCGTGTATTAGTGAGGAAATATCCAATGCGTGTGGTTTTTTTCGGATTTATTTATTTTTACAATTTTATTTGTTAATTTCATTTTAATTTTAAAAATTCATAAAAATACCTTGAATTATTTCTGACTTTGTGAATATTTTTTCATATTTTTATTTTAATGTTTGATATTTTTCAGAATTTTTGCTTTGCTTGCTTTATTTAAATTATGTTAAAAAATACTTTCTAACATTTTTAAATTATGAATTTTTTTTTATAAAAATCATTTTCATTATTTCTGACCCTCTGATTTTTTGTGGAATTTTATCTTAATTTTTACTATTTTTGATCTTTTTTCCTTTATTGGAGAAATTTAAATTAGTTTAAAAAATAGTTTCTGACTTTAAAAAATTACCCAAAATTTTATAAAAATATTTGAGTTCATTTCTGATTTTTCTATAGTCTCACTTTATTTTTCTTGATTAATTTGAATATAATTTATATTTCCCCTCTTATTTTCATTTTTAAAATCATTAAAAAAACCTTTTTCTTTTATTTTAAATATTAATTTATTTTTGTACATATTCTGAATATTTTGAATTTTGATCGTGGACTTCATTAACATCATTGGATCTTGGGTGCTTAGTTTAACTCCATCAAAATGGATGGATGATTTTAATGATAGTTTGATTAATTTTGTTTTTATTTTTAAATATTTCCCTATCCCTCTTCATCTTACTCCATTCTTATTGTACTAAATGTTATTGGAGCATAATTACCATATCATGTCTCAAAACAATGGTACATAGATTGCTATTGACTGACCTCAAAATAGGTGTGACTTCTATATAAGTCCACTTACGATGGCTTAACATAGCGCTAAATTTTGTCCTGATTCGAGAAATGATCATTCATGGCCCAAACCCATGTTTGCAAGCCCAAGTATGTTAATTTGAACCCTTTGATCCAATAACCTTGACATTCATTGTTAGGAGGATTTGGTTCTACCAATCCTATAATGAATCTTCATCAATTATGGTCAAAGTGGATCACTTAAACATCATTGATCATTTAATGTTGCCTTAAGAATTCTTAAATGGATGATATACTTGAAAAAAATAAAATGCAACTTGTTGTTGAGAGGTTTTGATTCTACCAATTCTCTAATGAGTTCCAAATGTAAGTTTCAAGATGGTCATTCAACTAACCACTAATTTATAACAATTGACTTTATTTTATGTCTTTTACCTTTTGCTTTTTACTTTATGTACCATTTACTTTAGCATTTACATTTCATGCTATTTTTATCTTTGCTCATTTGAGCATTTATCTTTTATGTATTTTTTTTTTATTTTGCTCACTTGAGCTTTTCGTTTATTTTTGAAGATACTTAATAATCAAGTTGAATCCCAAAAAAACATTAAAGTTACTTGGACTACTTGGTTATTATTCTTGGCATTTTGGAGACATGAACCTCTTGGACTTAGGATTAGAAGCCTTGACCTATTCTGGAGACTTTGTGACCTCAACTATTATTTTGTCTAGAGTTCCTGGGGTTTACCCCAAGATACTGGGTTGCTTGTTTATTTTGTGTGCAGGTTATTGTGGTTACATGCTTTGTCCGTGATCTGGAATTAATCTGTATACAACTGTTACTCTGCCCAATTTTTTGTGAAGACTTAATGCAGTTGAAGCTTGGTTCTCTTAAGAGATTTATTATCTTTGTTTGTTTGGTTTTAAATCCTAAGGATGGGAATTCTACATTGACTTATCGTGTCAAGTGTTGGCTTCTTGTTGGTTAGACAGTTATTTTCTCTAGATTTTATCTTATGCTTTAGGATAGCCCGTTCATCTCCTCCCATCTTCTTTAATTTCAAAAATCTCCTCCCTCCTTTTGAAAACTCTTCTTGTTTTAAAACTTGAATCATTTTCATAATAAACTTGGACTGATGTCCATGCATTTTCAAATATCATTTTCTTGATCAAACTTTAATCAACTTAATAATACTTTGACATTTTTGTGAGAAGACTAAAATTCAATCAATCTCATTCAAACTATTTTTTCCATTTTAGCTTTTATCTTTAAATATTTCTCAAAATACTAGACTCTGGTCAATCCTTGTAGTGGTGAAAACAACTATACTTCTACAATATATAGTGAAGTGAGATATTTTCCACTTGGGTGTTGAGTTAAGTTGTGTTGATTTTAAAATCCAAGCTATATCCTCCACTTTGAGATGATGCAAATTCTCCTTTCTCATAATTGTGGGTAGTAAGTATGTTTTCCACTCGGACAATGACAATGACAATGACTTTTTATCTCTTAAAATTAATCAACACACTTGTGTTTTTAAATTTTTTAAAGGTGAAATATGTGTGCTCTGATCCCCTATTGCACGAAAAGGTGGTACTAGGCACTAAAGGTTCGCAACCACGGCGGGTGCAAAAATTATAAAAAAACATTTCTTTTCTTATCTCCACCATATATTTTTATACACATTTTATAGCCAAAATATACAGATTTTCAAAGAGGTTCAAGTGGAGTACCGTAGATGTTCAGGGTGCTAATACCTTCCCTTTGCATAACCAACCCCCTTACCTAGATTCTTTCCCCCCGTCTTTTTGGGTTATTCGCTCTTTTCCCATTCCTTTGGAAACAATAAAGCGCATTGGCGATTTTTTATTTGATTTGTGCAAGTCAAGTCAATCCAATGGCTTAGTCTCAACATTTCTACCGCTAAAGAAAAAATGGAGACTTCACTAGGGACAAATCGACCTATTGTTGGTCCATCCTTAAGTGGGTTGAGTCTATCTTTGTTTATTTGTGTATGTGCTATTATTTTTTGTATATTATATACTGTATATAGGTTTGTCTAGATTTTCCTGGTTTTCAGGGTGCTTGGTGATTTCTCAAAAGTCATATCTCCGGACTTGAGAAAACTTAAGATAGGACGGGTGGTATAGTCATGTTAACTTTGAGGAAGTAATCCCAAAAAAGGAGACATGATATCCCCCCCTCAGTGGAGGCCCCTTTAACTGTAGTTTCGTTTGCCGAGTAATCAGGAAGACGTGCTGCTTTCGACCTGGGAGCCTGCTGAAACTGAGGACCGTAAAACCTTTTACCCATCTTGGCCTTTTAGGTGTAGTGCAGAAGCTATGACAGAGTAATCCAAAAATAGTTGTCACGCGATACTACGCTTGGACGAGTTTTTCTTGAGAATATTACTAATCACCAAGTTAATCGAGAAGTTGATAATATCCTAAGGAAGGATGTAGACTCTGGGAACCTCTAGAACCTTGTTTGTCAGGTGATAAATTTTAGACCATAACTTATGGGTAGTACCTCTGATATCATGCTCGTGACGTCGAACCTATGAGCCCTATGTTTGTGATCTTATGTGTGATTGTTGCATCATGCATACATGCACCCATGAGAATCTCCTAAAGACACTTTGTTTCAAGGGACTTAAAAGTTGACTCTTTGTGAATATCTCAGGAACTTTTTGACTATGGATTCTGGAAAAAGAAAGACTGGGAAATATAGTTTCAAAGATCCTAAAATAGATGAGTTAATGAGTTTGATTCCCGAGATCGAGAGTTCTACATATTTTCGGAGAAATTATGGGTCCATCATTTCTCTTATGAAGCTCAGGATGAAAGAGGGTCTTCTTTCGACTTTGGTCCAGTTCTATGATTAGATGTATCAATGATTTACTTTCCATGATTATTATTTGATGCCTACATTGGAAGAGTATTCTTATCTATTGGGTTTACCTATTATCGATCGTATTCCTTTTACCGGTTTGGAGGGGGAGCCAAAATACCATGAGATTGCTGCTTTGATCTATTTGGGGAAGGATGAGATTGAAGCCCACATGATTACCAAAGGAGGGATTAGAGGATTACCCGCTAAATTCTTGTTGGAGAAAGCTTGCTACTTTGCTAGGATAAAGAGTAAGGTTGCTTTTGAGGCCATCATTGCTCTACTTGCTTATGGGTTGTTCTTATTTCCCAATGTAGACATGTTTATGGATATCAATGTCCTTAGGATCTTTATGATTGGGAACCCAGTATCTACATTATTGGGTGGTCCTTATTACTCCATTCATCTTCGGGATTATTATTATGGATGGATGATCATTTGCTGCACGCCTTTGTTGTATCAGTGGTTTATTTCTCACTTACTTAGATCTGATGCTTTGTGGGATGTCAAAAAGGAACCTCGTTGGGCTCTAAAGATTATGGCCCTCATTCATTTAGATATTGTTTGGTAACATCAGGCATACTATGATGTAGGGATTATCGACAGTTGTGGTAGTTTCCCCAATGTACCTCTTCTTGGTACAAAGGGAGGAATTAATTACAATCTTGTTCTTGCACGACGGTAGATTGGATATCCAATGAGGGATAAGCCAAATAGTATTCATATGAGCGGTTTCTTCCTTAAAGAGGGAGAGGTTCATAAGGAAGCTAAAGAGGAGATTGCGAAGGCTTAGCGTCATATTCACAGGAAGAGTATGAAGGATTTGGGACCTAGAGGGGTTGTTTCTTTGGAGCCTTATCTTCAGTGGGTACAAGCAAGAGCAATGTAGTTAAAGATTCTGTATTCTCGTGAAGCACCCATGCCTGATATGTTTGTGAAGACCACTCCTCCCCTATTAGAAGGTGTAGAAGAGCTTCAGCCCGCTTTAGTCAGGATGCAGTAAGAAAAAGAAGCTTGTAAGAATAAGTGCCAGACTTTAAAGGTATCCTACTGAGCAAACCTGAAGGAGAAAGACGACTTGATCAAGATTCTTGAGAGCCATGTTGTAGAGGAAACTGAGAGGCAAGAGGATTTATTTTCCTCTAAGCCTCAGTCAGACATTAGTTGTTCACTTCCTGACTCTGATGATTGGAAGGAGGTCGCCACCCGATATGCAGAAGAAAACCAGAGGTTGAAGGCCCAGGTTGCCAAACTCACAGGGAAGCATCAACGTGTAGAGTGATATCCATCAACTTTGTTGTTTAGGGTTTTAGACTTTCATCTTGTACTTGCGATTATTGAAACTTGTACTAAAAAGTGTAATCCGTTTTGAGATTATTATAATGAAATTTTTCAGTATTTCAAATGTGTTATTACTTTGATATTTGCAAATTATCTATAAATCTTTGAGTCCCTTGAAATGTTAATAATAAAATAAATCATGTGCATTGCATATCATGCATCATATTGCACATACTTCTTGCATTTTTTATACATATCCAGGTGTCTTACCGAGCTTAATTACTTTGTTCAGCAAGCTGTCTCATCAGTATAATACTTGGGCCAATTTCAGAAGAAATATGGATAATCTAGAACAAGAAAATTACGATTTGTGCGAGGAAGTTTCTTCTCTGAAGGCCGGTATGGCCAATCTCACTGCTCTAATGGAATCTTTGGTGGCTGCTCAGAATCAGCCACCAATTGCTTAGCCTCAACAGACAATGGTTGCTACTAAAGCTCTGATTGTTCCTGTTTCTACTACTCCACCTGCTATTATTTAGAATCGTATGCCTCCGGGATACCCTTGGAAATGCAAGAGAACTTTATGCCAGAAGGTTATAATCAGGATGCTCAAGTTTCTCCCCTTGCTCAGAATGCTTCCACTCCTGCACCTCTTGTGTTGCATATCACCCCTGCTACTAGAAATGAGACTCATTATGCTACAACTCCCTCGGTGAATGTGGTCCCATTTGCTAATGATGAAGTGTATCGCCCTATTCCTCCACCAAGTGAAAGATTGGGTTTCTATGATCTAATGGACGATTTTCTAGACCAATTTGATAAGATGCGGAAAGAGTTAAGGGCCCTCAGAGGAAAAGAGTTGTTTGGGTAGAATGTGAATGATATGTGTTTGGAGCCAAATGTGAGGATACCTGCAAAGTTGATAGTGTCGAAGTTCGAAAAGTACAAGGACAACACTTGCCCTCGTGCTCACTTAGTGATGTATGTAAGGAGAATGTCTACCCATATAGATGATCAATGCCTATTAATTCATTTATTTCAAGACAATGTGACCAGTGCAACGTTGAAATGGTACATGAGCCTGTACAATGCTAATATTCATTCTTTCAATGACTTGGGTTAAGTGTTTATCAGACAGTACAAATACAATGTGGATATGGCACCTGACCGTGATCAACTCAAGGCTATGGTCCAGAAGGACAAGGAGTCATTTAAGGAATATGCACAGTGATGGCATGAAGTAGCTGCCCAGGTGATTCCTCCAATGGAAGAAAAAGAGATGACAAAGATTTTTCCTAAGACATCAGGTGCATTCCGTTATGAAAGAGTGGTGGCGAGTGCACCCAATGATTTTACCGAAATGGTGGGAATGGGCGTCCGTTTAAAAGAAGCTGTAAAAGAAGGTCGTCTAACAAAGAGTGAAAATTACGGAAAAACGAAAAAACCATCATTTGGATTTGTTAAGAAGAAAGAAGGAGAAACAAACACTGTTATTCAAGAAAGAAGGGTTAATCCTCCTAGAAGAAATCATCAACACCATCAACAGGTTGCCTTGGTAACTCCAGTTGTAAATGCTGCTTTGACTACAATTGCTTATCAAAGACCAGCCCCTCAAGGAAGTCAAGGGAAGGATCAAAGAAGAGAGCCTTTTGATGCTATCCCTATGAGTTATGCAGAGCTACTCTTAGCATTGATCCAGAAAAGTTGGTCCAGACTAGGCCACCCCCAGCTATACCATCCCCTTTGCCTTGGTACTATAAGGCAGATCAGATGTGCGCTTTTCATCAGGGTGCACCAGGGCATAATGTGGAAAACTGTTATCCTCTGAAATCCAAGGTACATAAAATGGTTAGATCTGGCCTTTTGTCCTTTAAGGATGTCATCCCTAATGCAAAATATAATCATCTACCAAATCATTGAGGAACGAATGTTGTCAACATGGTTGCTGGTTATCTAGGGGACTTCCGGATTTATGATATCCACTTCGTCAGATGAGACTTGGTAAAGATGCATGCAGACCTTTGCGAGTTTATTTACTATACTCATGACCATGCTGGTTGTAGTATCTATGGTACTAATATACAAGGTTGTGACAAGATAAAGGATGATTTGCAGGAGATGATGGATGAGGGCCTCATCCATATAATCAGGCCTAAGGCAGAATATGAGGAGGAAGTGAACATGGTCTTTGGGTGTCCTGAAGAGTTCAGGATTTTTGATGTGGACCATATGAATGATAATCTCGTCTAACTTCATGCTACTTTCTGCCACATGGCTAGTCAGGTAGAGCACCACTATGGATCTTGTCAGGTTTGCTGCAGGGATTCCCAAGGATGTTCCATTGTAAGAACAGGTATCCAATTGTTATTGGATAATAGGACAGTCAAGGTGTCAGGCCAAAGAGATGATTACCATGAGGTTAATATGATTGAGGTTTGCTTGGCTGAGGATGAATCTGATGATGAATATGCTTCTGCAGATGAATTTGTTTCCTCAGATGAGGATATGTTCTCCAGAGGTGATTCTTTGATGTCCAAATTTTCGAAAGAATGTGTGAACGTGATTGGGCCTTGTTTCCATGATTCTTCCCATGTTGAAATTGAATATTGTAGTAAGTCACTTGTTGCCCCTGTGGTGATTTGCTTTCCATGGCCCGTTCCTTACAAATAAGATAAAGTTGTACCATACAAGTACAATGTTACTATTTTAGAGGATGGTGTGGAAATTCACATCCAACATTTGTCTAATATTGAGAATATTGTTGAAACTAGCAGGGTGACACGCAATGGTCATGTATTTGCACCAGTTATTAGGGGAAGTATTAGTGCTGAGAAGAAAGTTATAGAAGGTGTTGAGAATAAAAAAGTTGGAGGAGAGTCCAGTGGTGCTACCCTTGAAAAAGATGTGGATGATATTTTAAAGGTTATTAAAATGAGCGATCACAGAATTGTAGATCAGCTATTGCAAACTCCTTCAAAGATATATATCCTAGCATTGTTGATGAATTCTGCTGCCCATAGAGAATCTTTAATGCGGGTGTTGGATCAAGCCTTTGTGGAGTGTGATATGCCGTCAGATTAGTTTAGTAGTGTGATAGGTAATATTAAATCTTGTAATAACCTAAGCTTTTGCGATGATGAATTACCTAACGAAGGGAGGAATCACAACCTAGCTCTCCACATATCCATGAACTGTAAAAATGATTCATTATCAAATGTGTTGATTGATAATGGGTCCGCCTTAAATGTTATACCGAGGAGTATGATGATGAAGTTGAAATATCAAGGGGCTCCCATGCGCCAAAGTGGTATTATTGTCAAATCTTTCGATGGATCAAGGAACTAAGTTATTGGGGAAGTAGATCTGCCTATTCACATAGGCCCGCACTTGTTCCAGATCACTTTCCAAGTCATGGATTTTGTGTCTGCATACAGTTGTCTACTGGGAAGGCCATGGATATATGAAGCAGGGGCTGTCACTTCCACTCTACACCAAAAGCTGAAGTTCGTGAGCGAAAACAAAGTTGTTATTAGAAATGGAGAGCAAGCATTATCGATATCTCATCTATTGTCTTTCAGTGTTATAGAGGCAGATGAAGTTGATGTGGGGATGAAATTACAAGTTCTTTCTGTTGATAACATAAGAGAAAATGAGAATTATATGGCTTCATTCAAAGATGCTCAACAGGTTGTGTGCAATGGTCCAAGTAAAGTATGGCGGAAGATTGTTGATCCTCCAATAAACAAGAACAAGGATGGTTTGGGATTCTCTGCAAAGAATGGAAAAGTTGAGAGTTTGAAGTCAAAGTCTACTAAGAGAAGCTATCATGATATTTTCCTCATTGGAGGCTACCTCTATCCAACTGCTTTTGGAGTTAATGCCATCATTGTAGAGGATGGAGAAGAATATAAGATGCCCGATTATGTGACGCCTGGAGTCAAAATCCAGAACTGGGTCACTTATGATGTTCCCTCTTGCATCCATGTCTCAAAGAAATTTGTTTTGTTTATATTTTCAAAAAGCTTTCACCCTGCTCAAGGTGAACGTTAATATTGTATGGGCTTATCTATTTGCTTTGCTCATCAAAATCATTAATAAAAGATGTCTTTGATTCTCAAATTGTGTTTTATTTTCTGCTTTTTTCTTGAAAAATGGTAATAAAAAAAAATACTTTTTGGAATATGTTGTACCCCAAAATTTGCCCTCCCATATTTCTCAACAAATGTCAAGTGAGGTCCCCAAATTGCTCAGGGAAGTTCAAGAGTTGACCAGACAAACTCTCTCATAAGGCAGCCTACCCCAAATTAGGGTTTCTATTTTCATCAAGATGTGTGAACCACAAAGGACTCAAATTCTCACCATTTCCCTAATATGTTCTCAAGATCATCCATGTCAAGTTTCAAGCCTTGCAGAAGAAGTTTGCTCAGTCAATTGCTCAAATGCCTGAAAATCAATTACACTAGGTCAAAAGTCAACTATGGCCCACATACAATCAAACTTCAAGATTTTTGGTCAACATCCTCATTTTGAAGTATTATCCATCATTTGATCAAGGGTTGATCATGATTCCTCAAGGAATGCCCACAATTCACCAAAACCCAAAAGTTGCTAAATTAGGGTTTTATAGGAAAAGTCAACCCAACTTTGACCAAGCATAACTTTCTCATACTTTATCAGAAATGACACATACGAAGCTCATTTTGAATAGGATGCAATTACCTACAATTCATCTTCAGCTCCAAAGTTCAGAATATGCACTCACAAAAAGATATGAATTTTGACATTATAGGCCTTTTGGAAAGTCAACAAAAACACCTTTTGGGTCAAAGCTTCATACATGAACATGGAAGACTCAATTGAGATGAGACCAAAAGGGTTGCTTATAGGACATCCTAAGCTATCTAAAACGTCCAATAACACCTCTCTAGGGTCAAAATTGAGAGAGTTGTGCATTGGCAAATTTGACCATTTTTGCAAAATTGCCAAAAGTCAAATATGCTCAAATTTGCATTTTTTTACTAAATGGACCCAACTTTTTATGCTTGCACCTCAATTATAATTTGGTCCACGACTCAAATAATTATCCACACATTATTTTCTTCATTTTTCAATTTATTTTGATTTTTCATTAATTAAAAAGTGAATTAAATCAAATAAATGATGAAAATTATCAAAGATATGATTTGATTTGTTTTTTTAAAGATTGACAATCAAGATATGCTAAGGTTGCATGATCAACTCGAATCAATGGCAATTGGTACAAGAAAGTCATGATTGGCATGAAAATAGAAAGATATCATACAAATTGAAAATCAAATCAAATCTTGGATAAATGCAAAGATTCATGCCAAGTTTGTTAACCTAATTCATTCTAGGTTATATAATAAAGCTTTGCAGATCAAAAGAAAAGGGTTGGAGGTCGTGAGAAGCTTGGAACAAAACTGAAAAATTCCAAGAAAAGTGAGACGAATCTTCTTCCACAGGCCAATTCAAGGTGTGCTGAAGGTTCCAATCGCTTGCTTGATATCCCAGGAAGCTATTCCAATCACACCCAGGGCCTGAAACACTCAGAAACTCGCTCTACACCTCACGCGGTTTGGTATATTTTTCAAATTCGATTATTGCAATTTACGCATCATAAGCATGTTTTAATTATATATTCTTGTTCATCATCATGTTTGCAAGCTAACCATGCCATTTAATTGCATTTTTGATGCATGTACGTGATATTTCCATGGCTAGGGTTTTATGTTCTTGTTTAGGGGTTTTCAATGCAGACAAAATTAGGCTTTGATTTTGGTACCATGATGCTCGTTAGGATGAGACGAGTTAATTGGTACCAATATTTGTCATTTATCTTGCTCGTATGCAGTTTTGGAGATGAACATGGTTATACCTACAGTGAGCGCCTGTAGGTAAAAGTCTCGTTCGCTAAAACGAAGGTCCAGGGAAGAAGATGAGGCGTGGCAGTCCATGGTTGGCTTGTTTGAATTTTTCTGCATTTTCTGAATATATTATTTGTTTTGATTATATTGTTTTACTTCTATTATATGAACAAAAAGAGCGCGTAACACAGCTGGAAAGCAGGAACTCGAAGCGAGCATAAGGACCTGGGTTCGATCCCCAGGTCCCAACATTTGTTTCATGTTATTTTTCTTCATATGATCAGGTGCACTACTGTCCCATGTGTCCACCATGCAACTCAAAGATCTGGCCATCAGACTCATCTCCAGCCAGGATCCAACGTGCCAATTATGAGAGGTCTACCATGCTCCTCAAGTAAACACCCACACTAAATCAAACATGGTCAAATAGGCTGGGATTATTTGGGCCAAGAAAATCAGATTTGCACCCCCAGAATTGCTATTCAACACAGGCCCATCTCTACACTTTTTTATTTCTTCTTTTCTTTTAATTCTTTTAATATTTTCTTTAATTATTTTAATTAACACCATTAATCATTTTTTTCATAAAGTCACAAAAATCAAGAATTCACAAAAACTTAGAATTAGTTTTTTTTAATTTTATCAAATTTAATTTAATTTAGTTTAATTTAATTTAGGGAAATTTTAGCTTGTTTTCACAATTAAAATCAAATAGAAAATTAGGTTAAGTTCTTGGTTTAATTCTCTTTTTTCTTTCTCAAATAAAACAAAAATACAAAAAATAGGTTAACTTAATTATTTTTCTTAATTAAAATTAATTAGTAATTAGGTCTTTTTTTTATTCAATTATTTCAATATTTTCTCAAATAATAAAAACATGACAAAAAACATTTTTTTAATCAATCGCAAATAGGGTTAGTCAAAGGGTCAAAACCCTAATCGCCTCGCAATTAATTCGCCGCGCGCCTGTTATTTATTTTTCCATTATATTTTGTAACTATTCATGGTTTGTAATAGTTAATTTAGGGTTTTTATTTACTGTTTAAATCCTGGGGTTTTGGCTATGTAATTAATCCCCCTCCCCGAAGCCTTGTAATAGCGTAGATTTATTTTCTCGCATTTTTAATTCCTGCAAATATTCAACTGCCTAGTTGTATACTAATAGGATTGTATGGCAAGAATTCATGACAAGATTAAAACGGTTAGAAAACCCTAATGTGCAAAGATAAATAACTAAAACAAATCACTCGCACATATCACCTTAGGGTATACTCTCACTTCGGTTGCCTTCGATAAACGATCATTAAGCATAGGTGTCTAAGTGGTTGCCCTCCAGTCTAAAACGATCAAAATGTCCCATTCGAATGTTGCCTCGGAAATGTTGCCTCGAAAGATCTTAAGACTCCAAGGTTATTACTAAGGTATCCTAACATTGCTTTAGTGACCGTACGTCCGTTTCGAATTGACCCTTACAACTCCAATGACGGTGCTACCTACTCCTTAATAGTAGGATAGCGCTGTCTAAAGTAAACAATAATAGAAACGATTTTTTTCGAGTAGGTACTTGCTCAAATCAAAACTTTTCACACTTACACTTTTCAAAACAATTTCCAAAACAAATTCGTCACACCTTTGAGGACTGATACAAGGGTTATCACGAAGTAAAATATTTTCAAAAACAAAGCACGCAAACACAAGCAATTTAAAAATGAGCAAGTACCTAAGAGCCCATGGAAAACCATGGATAGAAAGGGTGCTAACACCTTCCCTTTCTATAATCTACCCCCTGTAGTCAAAATCTCGAAAAAGGATTTTTTCTGTACTTTTTTCCTTTCCGGTTGGATAAAATAAAAGTCGGTGGAGACTCTTGCTTACCGTGACATTTTGCAAACACAAAACGCAAAATGCAAACCAGTATTAAACAGTCGATTCTACCACTATATCACAGAATAAATAATAATTGTAAATAAATATGCATGATCACTTGATATATGTGTCAGTTTCTAAAAAGAAATCATAAATCACATGTGCAGATTAATTAATAAACCTGTTGAATACAATGACCTTCCACCCTCTCTCAACTTTGAATACCATGTGTTTGGGACGGAAGAAATAGAATATGATGATTCTAGAAGAGGTTTCAAGGTTGCTCGAGCGCGAGGAAAATGCCATTCATGCGTATAAAGAGTCGTTGGAGACCATCAATTTGGGTTCAGAGGAGGAGCCAAATGGAGTCAAAATTGGAGCATTGTTGCATCCTGATGTGAATAAGAGGTTGACTGAACTATTGAAAGAGAATATGGACATCTTTGCTTGGTCGTACCAAGATATTCCTGGTCTAGATACTGATATTGTGGAGCATCATTTTCCTTTGAAGCCAAAGTACCCACCGGTCAAGCAGATGTTGAGAAGAGCTCACCTTGATATGGCAGTAAAAATTAAAGAAGAAGTGTTAAAGCAGTTAAATGTCGGTTTTGTTGTGACATCAGTGTATCCTTAGTGGATTTCCAATATTGTCCCTGTACCAAAGAAAGGCGGAAAAGTTTTCATGTGCGTAGATTTTAGAGATCTAAATAAAGCTAGTCCAAAAGATGATTTTCCATTACCATATATTGATATGTTGGTTGATAGCACTACAAAATTAAAAGTATTCTCGTTCATGGATGGATTTTCCGGATATAATCAAATTAGAATGGCTCCTGAGGACATGGAAAAAACAACGTTTATCACACCCTGGGGAACATTCTGTTACAGAGTGATGCCCTTCGGGTTGAAGAACGCTGGTGCAACGTAACAGAGGGCTATTCCAACCCTATTCCATGATCTGATGCACAAGGAAATTGAGGTATATGTTGATGACACGATTTCCAAGTTCTAGACCGGAGCAGGGCATATGGAAGATTTGTTGAAGTTGTTTCAGCATTTGTGAAAGTATCATCTCCGTTTGAATCCAAACAAATGCACCTTTAGTGTCTGATCAGGGAAGTTATTGGGTTTTATTTTCAATCATAAAGTGATTGAAGTTGACCCAGATAAAGTCAAAGCAATTCAAGAAATGTCTACGCCAAGGACTGAAAAGCAAGTTAGAGGCTTCTTTGGGCATTTGAATTACATTTCCAGATTCATTTCCCACATGACTGCAATGTATGAACCGATCTTTAAGTTGCTAAAGAAAGATCAGGGTTGTGTGTGGACAGATGATTTCCAAAGGGAATTTGAAAGTATCAAAGAATATATGCCTAAACCTCCCATCTTGCTCCCTCCCGTTGAAGGAAGACCATTGATCATGTATCTAACAATGTTGAATAGTTCTATGGCTGTATTTTGGGATAGCAGGATGAAACAGGAAAGCAGGAATATGCCATCTACTATCTCAATAAAAAATTTACTGACTTTGAGTCGCGGTATTCTATGTTGGAATAGACATCTTGTGCTCTGGCCTGTGCAGAAAAACGGTTACGACAATATATGTTGAATCATACTACTTGGTTGATTTCCAAAATGGATCCCATTAAGTATATTTTTGAGAAGCCTGCTCTTACTGGGAGAATTTCCTGTTGGCAGATACTATTGTCTGAATATGATATTGAATACTACACTCAGAAGGCTATAAAAAGCAGTGTGTTGGAAGATTATTTGGCTTACCAATCGGTTGATGATTATCAGTCTGTTAAATATGATTTCCCTACTGAGGATGTTATGTTTCTAAAAGCGAAATATTGTGATGAACCTTTTCCTGAGGAAGGTCCTGATCCAGAATCATGGTGGGGTATGGTATTTTATTGAGCTATGAATGCTTATGGAAAAGGAATTGGTGTTGTGATTATCACTCCTCATGGATTACACATTCCTTTTACCGTAAGGCTGACGTTTGATTGTACTAATAATATGGCAGAATATGAGGCATGTATCATGGGTCTCGAGGAAGCCATTGATCTTATAATCAAAGTTCTAGACGTTTATGGTGATTCATCTTTGGTAGTTAACCAGATAAAAGGAGAATGGGATACTCGTCACCCTGGCTTGATCCCTTACAAAGATTGTGCTAGAAGACTATTACCCTTCTTTAACAAAGTTGAATTCCATCATATTCCTAGAGATGAAAGTCAGATGGCATATGCTTTGGCAACTCTAGCTTCTATGTATCAAGCGAATAGTTAGAATAATGTGCCTCGTGTCACAGTGTGATGTTTGGATAGACCGACTCATGTGTTTGCGGCGGAGGAAACAACAAATGAAAAGCCTTAGTATTATGATATCAAACACTTCCTCCAGACTCAGGAATACCCTGCTGGCGCATCAAATAAAGATAGAAAGACATTGAGAAGGTTGGCAGGCAGCTTTTTCCTTAATGAAGATGTGTTGTATAAAAGAAATTATGACATGGTCCTGCTCAGATGCGTGGATAGACACAAAGCATACATGTTGATGCATGAAGTCCATGAAGGTTCCTTCGGTAATCATGCCAATGGACATTCGATGGTAAAGAATATTCTTAGGGAAGATTACTATTGGCTGACAATGGAATCATATTGTTACAAATTTGCAAAGAAGTTCCATAAATTCCAGATTTATGCCGACAAAATTCATGTGCCTCCAACGCTTCTCAATGTTATTTCTTCCCCATGGCCTTTATCTATGTAGATTATTGACATGATTGGAATGATTGAACCAAAGGCGTCGAATGGACATCATTTTATTTTGGTGGAAATTGACTACTTCACCAAATGGGTGGAAGCAACTTCATAGGCTAATGTTAGTAAGCAAGTGGTAGTGCGTTTATCAAGAATAATTTAATTTGTCGGTATGGTGTGCCCAAAAGGATTATCATCGACAACGGCTCAAACTTCAATAACAAGATGATGACAGAAATTTGCAAAGAATTCAAGATTATCCACCATAATTCATCTCCCTACAGGCCAAAGATGAACGGGGTTGTTGAAGCTGCTAATAAGAACATCAAGAGGATCATCCAGAAAATGGTTATCGCTTATAAAGACTGGCATGAGATGCTCCCTTTCGCTTTACATGGGTATTGAACATCTGTACACACTCCAATAGGGTATCCCGGTACTCTCTTGTGTATGGCATGGAAGCAGTGCTCCCCATTGAGGTTGAGATTCCCTCTTTACGCGTGATAATGGAAGCCAAGTTGTCAGAGGCTGAATGGGTCTAGAACAGGTTTGACAGGCTGGATCTAATTGAAGAGAAAAGAATGACACCCTTGTGTCATGGTCAGTTATACCAGAAGAGAATGAAGAAAGCTTTTGATAAGAAGGTCAAACCTCGTGAATTCGGAGAAGGCGACCTCGTGCTCAGGAAGATCATGTCCTTTAACGCTGATTCTAGGGGAAAATAGACTCCTAATTTTGAAGGCCCATATGTTGTCAAGAAAGCCTTCTCTGGCGGCGCATTGGTTCTTCAAACTATGGATGGCGAGGAGTTCCCACGTCCTGTGAATGCTGATGCAGTCAAGAAATACTTTTCTTAAAGAAATAAAAGAACAACTCGCTAAGACAAAAACCCGAAAGGGAGACTTAGGCAAAAAGGAGCGTCTCGGTAGGCCAAAAACTCGAAAAGGCAGTCTAGGAAAAAGCTAGAGACATAAACAGAATAAATTTTTCCCAGTAGGTTGAAAACCCGCAAGGGAAATCTAGGCACAAGTTAGGGATTTTCTGGCAAGTAACTACATCATACAAGACTTGATCATTGAACAATAATCTTCTTGGATTTTCATTACTCTTCAACCAAAGTATCTGCTCATGAATTCAAAGTTGTTAGGGAGAATAGTGGTCATTGTAACTCAATGTGTCTTTTCCAATGTATATTACCATTTTCCAAACTTTGTAAACATCTATGGAGTCTCTCCATTCTCAGACTACCATCCTATTAATAAAGTTTGTGCTTTTATCCAATGCCTTGCAATTCTTATTTTATTCATCTTACAAAGACTTTATTTATTATTGATAGTAATGATCAAAGCAAACAAATTAAATAACAAAATCGTTTTTTAAAAAGAATTTACAAATTATTTATTGCTTTAGATTTTGTGACTTAAGGAGAACAAAAATAGTGACTCCAGTGATGGATAAATTCAGAAATTTTTGAAAATCTGATTTCCCCAAGAAAATTCTCCCAAGGCACTTCTGCTGGAATGAGTATGATCTTCATGCGTTTCCCAGTTAGTTGAAGATGGGATCAATTGGTATATGTTGTGATGTTGGGTTTGTGATCCCATCTTCACCAGTCAAGTCTTGGTACATTGTGGTCTCGGGTTTGCCTGATATGAAGTCTTTACCTCCGATTTTCCAGTAAGGTCTTCACTCATGTAACGAAAGTTTATTCTCTCCATGCATGCTGAGTTAGAATCACTTGCAAAAACATCACCCTTTTGTAGTGCTAGCATTTTTTTTTGTTTTCCCGGTAACCAGGCAAGGGCAATGCCTTTATTAAGAAGTGCCAAAATAGTTGTCGACCTTTTGGGTTTTCTCCTGCCAAGTGCTGGGTTTGATTTAAAATCCCCATAAGTTTGATTTCTTACTGTAATATTTGACTTTCTTAAATCCCCATGAGGTTTCATAAATTTCTCCCTAGAGAAGTTGGTGCAATCCTCACAATAATTATTGAAGAATGTATCTTGGTTTCCCCTCGATGATATGGTGTTTCCCTCTCCAATGAATACAATACAATATCCCCAGCTGATGTCTCGACAATGTGGTATTGTTTTCCCTAGTGAAATCAGTATTGTAATCCCCAGTAGAAATAATGACCTTGAAACTTTTGTTTTCCCCATTGAAGTCCGTGAGCTATTCCCCGATGGAGCCTAGAGGAAGATGTTATATCATTATGTTTGTGTTGATTTACTATTATGATTTTGTTTCTTCCCAATAAAGTTAAGCTGTGAAATAGGAATTTGTTTCCTCAGTTGGTGCTTACTTTCTTATGGAAATTCCATCTTGGATGAGATTTAGCCGAGTATTGATTATACCTACCTGTTTTTTCCCGTTTGTCCCCAGTGTTATATGTCTATTTTTCCAGCATATACATAATATCATTTATGCATTCATACTTACATCATGCCTATCTGAATTTAGCAAACCATCACTCATTTTCATTCATTAATATTTTGTTGACATATTACCCTGTTTTGTAGAGTTGTGTTTTTCTCTCTCCAATAGAGTGTCAACCTTAAGCAGAAAGTGTATATTCTTTCGATTTCCCCATTGAGTTTGGCTCTCATGGAAGAATTCTACTTTATCCTTCCCGTTCAGCTATTTGTTTGGATAGAACTTGTTTACCTCTTGAGTTTATTTCTCATGAGGATTTATTTTGGTTGATAGTTTCACTCTGGTTTATTTCCGGTTTGAATGGGTGGTCCTCTGCAATATTATTATTTTGATTTCTGCAAACTTTAAGCCCTAGTTTCAGAATGTGTATTTATTTTGCATAAGAATATTTTACTTCCTCAACAGGAATACTTTGGAATTTCCCCAGAAGGTCCTACTTCTTTCCCCAAGAAGCCATATTTCTTTCCCCAAGGAATCATTATTGAAATTCCTACTCATAATAGCAAATAGCAGGTCTCTTTATTTGAACAACCTGTATTTCCTCGAGGAATTTGATAGCTCCCAGAGAAGATTCAGTTTTGTTACTCCAATGAATAGTAGCCTTGTCATTATGGAAGGTATTTTGTTGTTGAGATTTGTTACTCCAATGAATGGTAGCCTTGTCATTATTGAAGGTTGTTTGTTATTGATATTTGTTACTACAATAAATGGTAGCCTTGTCATTATGGAAGGTAGTTTGTTGATGATATTTATTACTCCAATGAATGGTAGCCTTGTCATTATGGAAGGTAGTTTGTTGATGAGATTTGTTACTCCAATAAATGGTAGCCTTGTCATTATGGAAGGTAGTTTGTTATTGAGATTTTCTACTCCAATAAATGGTAGCCTTGTCATTATGGAAGATAGTTTGTTGTTGAGATTTTTTACTCCAATGAATGGTAGCCTTGTCATTATGGAAGGTAGTTTGTTGTTGAGCTTTGTTACTCCAATAAATGGTAGACTTGTAATTATGGAAGGTAGTTTATTGTTGATATTTGTTAGTCGAATAAATGGTAGCCTTGTCATTATGGAAGGTAGTTTGCTGATGAGATTTATTACTCCAATGAATTGTAGCCTTGTCATTATGGAAGGTAGTTTGTTGTTGAGATTTGTTACTCCAATAAATGGTAGACTTGTCATTATAGAAGGTAGTTTGTTGTTAAGATTTGTTACTCCAATAAACGGTAGCCTTGTCATTATGAAAGGTAGTTTATTGTTGAGATTTGTCACGCCAATAAATGGTAGCCTTGTCATTATGGAAGATAGTTTGTTGTTAAAATTTGTTACTCCAATGAATGGTAGCCTTGTCATTATGGAAGGTAGTTCGTTGTTGAGATCGTTTTCTAATGAATGGTAGCCTTGTCATTATGGAAGGTAGTTTGTTGTTGAGATTTTTTACTCCAATGAATGGTAGCCTTGTCATTGTGGAAGGTATTTTGTTGTTGAGATTCGTTACTCTAATGTATGGTAGCCTTTTCATTATGGAAGGTAGTTCATTATTGAGATCTTTTTCCAGTGGATGGTAGCCTTGTCATTATGGAAGGAAGTTCTTCATTGAGATTCTATTGCTCCAAAGAAGTTCATTTGTTTTCAGTTATGAGTACTGACTACTTATTGAAATTTACGGGTACCATTTTACCTTTTCTTTCCACGGTGGGTCGACGTTATTTTTTCTTGCTATCTCCTTAGTGAGTGGATGGTTTGTAGTCATTTGTTGGTCACCATTATCATTCACTTTATCTCCTCAATTTTTTAATTTGAGGACGCTTTATCTCCTCTTTGGGCCTTACCCCAAAAGAGTCTGATCTTTTGCTCACCGGTGATTTATTTTCCCGGTCGAGTTTTCCTTTTGAGCCTGTTTTTATTTACTACATCTCCAGTGGATTTTTGCTCCCTTTTTAGATTTGATCATCTGTATTCATAATCATAAGCATTGCATGGCATCTTAGGGCCAAAAATAGGGCTTGTTTTATTTTTAAGTATCTTCAATCGCGTCAACACAAATATTTTTAACCTTCACATCTCCCGATAGAAGACACTTTAATAAGGGCAGCTGTTGTACCCCAATTTTTGACCCTAAGATCCCTCTATCACATCATATCAATTTAATCACAACAAGATCACACACTAGGGTTTCGTTCTTCTCCCTATCTTTAGCTTTGCTCTATGGGGAATAACCAAGCACCTTGACGTGTATCTTGTGATCATCTATGTTTTTATTATTATTTAACTAATGAATAGAATAAGTGTTTCTCCAATTGATGATGTTGTAGGAGAAAGCACAACACATTCCATTAAGATTGATCTATTGATTCATGAGTTCATTTCTATGCCTTCCTCAACATTGCTTCATTGAGATTCAAGCCTCAATATTGAAGATACTTTGAATCAATATCATGAAAAAGTCTATTATGATTCATCATACTTCAAGTTGTCAAAGATGGTTCAAAGGCACAAGGATTTATTGAAGAATTTTGACTCAATGGGGCAAATCCTTGATTCATTGATCATAAGTGCACATCTCCTTCAATTCACAAGATTTGAAAGTGGTTTTGGTTTATATGGTTTATATGGTTTCTCCTTATATTCCTCAACAACTCATATTCACATGACAAAAGTATTTGTCTAAGGACATAGGTCAAAATTGCAAAAGGTTTCCCAAGGAATTTTCTTACTCTAGGAGCTAGGGTTTTGAACTTCATAGGGGTATATCTTGCTCATATTTTGCTATTTTTGAGTGATTCCAAAGAAATTGTTCTCTTCAAAGTGTTATTAATAAATTACTTTAAAAGTTTCAAGGAAAATGTTTATGGAAGAAGCTTCATGATGAAGAAATATTACAAGTCCTCCAGATGAACCCTCAAATTCCATTAGGTGATTTTAAAAGACCATAACTTGGTTAATTTTTATCACCTTGAGCTCATTATTTTTCCACATTGATCTTAGAGATGTGAACTTCTACTTTTATTTGAAGTGAAAAATGTAAAATTGGATGGAAGATACCCTAAGGATGAAAAAGATTATAGGTCATTTCATGATTTTTTTTCCAACTTCAACAAGTCATAACTTTGTCAATTTTTGGAGATTTTGAATGGTTCAAGTCTCAAAATTTCATTAAGAGACCTACTTCATGCCATATTTTTTGAGCAAGAGAAAATTTCAAGTGGAAGACCATGTTTGAATGCAAGAGATTACAAGTCTTTTTTGAAGAAAAAACTTAGAAATTTTCTAAGTATATAAAGTCAACCTCTTTTTCTCAACTTTGACTCATTACAACTTTCATCTCAAGCATCCATTTTATCCCATTCTTTTCATAATGAAAATCTTGTAACCTCATATTTCTAAAGCTTCAAGAATCGTGTCCAAAGACTCCTTGAGTTGAGAATGCAATTGATTTGAATTTGGTAACTTGAAATTGAAGTTTCTTCAAAAGTCAGAATTTCATATCTTTGTTTTGGCTTATAATCACAAAATTCCCATGTGTTTTCGCTTCTAATCGTGTTTAGAAACTTTCTAAAAGCATTTAGCATCATAAAACACAAGATTTGGTTGAGTTTTGATGCCAAACGAGTCACACTTTTCCCACGCTACAGATTCACACGAATTCCCTCCAAATTTGATCATTTCACACGCTTGAACATTCCATTCACTTCCCTATAAATAGAGGATCATCCCTCATTCATTTACTCAAGCTTGGAGATCCAAAATCACTCTGTCAAACTGTCTCCATAACACCCTTTTCTGAGATTTTGAATTCTTATTTCTACCACTTTTCAATTCAATTTCTTCATTGATCCTTCATCCTTGAATTTCCCTGAAGCTAACAGAAGAAGAATCAAGCCTTGTGGTGCTCGGAATCGTGCTATCCAAGTCCATTTACAGAGCAACTTCATCTGACTTTGTTCAGGTAGTTTAAGGAACCAAATCTTCTAACTCAAATTACTGGAATGGTCTATGATGTTCACTGATGTTTGCTATTAACTCAATTTTGGAGAAATAACGCATTTGATACATCTGATTTTCGATTTTGACATTTTTAAATATCCCTGGTTTTTTCCAAATCGAATACGTTGTGTTTTATATAAATTTGGTGCGAGGATATGGTTGTGATTTTCTTGAAGAGACGCGTTTATTGGTACCACTATGAGCGCCTAAATTTACAGATTCAATGACTTGAGGTTTTCCCTATTTGCAGGAGGTTGGAGGTTGAAGACGACCTGCGTTTCTTTCTTCAACCAATAACATCAGACCAATTTTTTTAATTCTATTGGATGGATTTTATTGTGATTCATGCGCGCGCTCAACCTTGGGTCCATGATGCTCCCTCACCTCTGATCTGTTAGATGTGCCAGCGTGTATTAGTAAGGAAAGATCCAACACACATGGTTTTTTCTGATTTATTTATTTTTACAAATTTATTTGTTAATTTCATTTTAATTTCAAAAATTCATAACTCTTTCATTTTTTATCCAAAAATTCAAAAAAAAAAATTTAAAAATACCTTGAATTATTTTTGACTTTGTGAATATTTTTTTATATTTTTATTTTAATGTTTGATATTTTTCATAATTTTTGCTTTGCTTGTTTTATTTAAATTGTCTTAAAAAATACTTTCTGACATTTTTAAATTCTGAATTTTTTTTTTATAAAAATCATTTTCATTATTTTTGACAATCTAAATTTCTTGTGCAATTTTATCTTAATTTTTACTATTTTTCATCTTTTTTCCTTTATTGGAGCAATTTAAATTAGTTTAAAAAATAGTTTCTGACTTTAAAAAATTACCAAAATTTTTATAAAAATAGTTGACTTAATTTCTGCTTTTTCTATGGTTTCACTTAATTTTTCTTGATTAATTTGAATATAATTGTTATTTTCCCCTCTTATTTTCATTTTTAAAATCATTTAAAAAAACCTTTTTCTTTTATTTTAAATATTATTTTATTTTTGTACATATTTTGAATATTTTGAATTTTGATCATGGACTTAATTAACATCATTGGATCTTTGGTGTTGAGTTTAACTCCATCAAAATGGATGGATGATTTTAATGATAGTTTGATTAATTTTGTTTTTATTTTTGAATATTTCCTTGTCCCTCTTCATCTTATCCCATTCTTATTGTATTAAATGTTATTGGAGCATGATTTCCATATCATGTCTCAAAACATATGGTACATAGATTGCTATTGACAGGCCTCAAAATACGTGTGACTTCTATATAAGTCCACTTACGATTGCTTAACATAGCGCTAAATTTTGTCCCGATTCGAGAAATGATCATTCGTGGCCCAAACCCATATTTACAAGCCCAAGTATGTTAATTTAAATCCTTTGATCCAATAACCTTGGGATTCATTGTTAGGAGGATTTGGTTATACCAATCCTCTAATGAATCTTCATCAATTTTGGTCAAAGTGGATCACTTAAACATCATTGATCATTTAATGTTGCCATAAGAATTCTTAAATTGATGATATACTTGACAAAAAGCAAATGCAACTTGTTGTTGGGAGGCTTTGGTTCTACCAATCCTCTAATGAGTTCCAAATGCAAGTTTCAAGATGGTCATTCAACTAACCACTAATTTCTAACAATTGACTTTATTTTATGTCTTTTACCTCATGCTTTTTACTTTATGTACCATTTACTTTAGTATTTACATTTCATACTATTTTCATCTTTGCTCATTTGAGCATTTATCTTTTATGTCTTTTTATTTTATTTTTCTCACTTGAGCTTTCCATTTCTTTTTGAAGATACTTAATAATAACCTTGAACCTTAAAAAAATTTTAAAGTTACTTGGACTACTTGGTTACTATCCTTGGAATTTTAGAGACATGAACCTTTTGGACTTAGGATTGGAAGCCTTGACCTATTCTGGAGACTTTGTGACCTCAACTGTTATTTTGTCTGGAGTTCTTGGGGTTTACCCCAAGATATTGGGTTGCTTGTTTGTTTTGTGTGCAGGTTATTGTGGTTACATGCTTTGTCTGTAATCTTGAATTCATCTGTATACAGTTTTTACTCTGCCCAATTTTTTGTGAAGACTTAATGCAATTGAAACTTAGTTCTCTTAAGAGGTTTATTATCATTATTTGTTTTGTTTAAAATCCAAAGGATGAGAATTCTACATTGGCTCATTGTGTCAAGTGTTGGCTTCTTGTTGGTTAGACAGTTATTTTCTCTAGATTTTATCTTATGCTTTAGGATAGCCCCTTCATTTCCTCCCATCTTCTTTAATTTCAAAAATCTTCTCCCTCCTTTTGAAAACTCTCCTTGTTTTAAAACTTGAACCATTTTCATAATAAACTTGGACTGATGTCCATGCATTTTCAAAAATCATTTTCTTAATCAAACTTTAATCAACTTAATAATACTTTGACATTTTTGTGAGAAGACTAAAAGTCAATCAATCTCATTCAAACTATTTTTTCCATTTTGAATTTTATCTTTAAAATTTTCTCAAAAGATTATACTCTTGTCCATCCTTATAGTGGTGCAAACAACTATACTTCTATAATATATAGTGAAGTGAGATATTTTCCACTTGGGTGTTGAGTGAAGTTGTGTTGATTTTAAAATCCAAGCTATATCCTCCACTTCGAGATGATGCAAATTCTCCTTTCTCATAATTGTGGATAGTAAGTATGTTTTCCACTCGGACAATGACAATGACATCTTATCTCTTAAACTTAACCAACACGCTTGTGTTTTTAAATTTTTTAAAGGTGAACTACATGTGCCCTGATCCACTATTGCACAGAAAGGTGGTACGTAGGCACTAAAGGTTCGCAACCACGGCGGGTGAAAAAATTATAAAAATACATTTCTTTTCTTACCTCCACCATCTTATACAACATTTTATAGCCAAAATATACAAATTTTCAAAGAGGTTCCTGTGGAGTACCGTAGATGTTTAGAGTGCTAATATCTTCCATTTGTATAACCAATCCCCTTACATAGATTCTTTCCCCCCTCTTTTTGGGTTTTTCTCTCTTTTCCCATTCCTTTGGAAACAATAAAGCATGGTGGAGATTTTTTATTTGATATGTGCGAGTCGAGTGAATCCAATGGCCTAGTCTCAACATTTCTACCGCTACAATTAAGAAACAAGAATAACCCATAGGCAAGAAAAGAAAAGATAGCCTGAAAAGCAGTTGTACTCTTCATCTTGGAGAAGTAACGAGCTTTCTCTAATAGAAACTGAGCAGGTAAACCTTTGATTCCTCCTTTGGTAATCATGTTAGCCTCAATCTCAGACTTCCTCAAGTGTGTTATGGCGGAAATCTCATGAGACTTGGGATCTCCTTCTAAGACAGTGAAAAGAACACAGTCAGTAATATGTAAACCAAGTAAGTAAGATTAATCTTCCAATGTTGGCATCAACTGATAATTAAGAAAAGTAAAACACCGGTATAACAGATCATAGAATTGCACAAATGTAGAAAGAATACCCTCCTTCATCTAGAGCTGCATAAGAGGAACAATGGCTCCATACTTCTTCCGGAAATCTATAGGACTCTTAATCTCAGGAATCAAACTCCTTAGCTCCTCTATCTTAGGATCCTTAAATTGTATTTCCGAGTCTTTCTCCTTCCAAAATCCATGGTCAAAAGAGTACCTGAGATATTTGCAAAATTCAACCTTAAGTTCCTTGAAAAATTGTTTAAAGAATGCTCAAGGGTGCATGAATGCATGATGATGCAACAATCACACAGATCACAAACATGGGGGTTCATATGTACGATGTTACGAGCATGAAGTTAAAGGTACTACACATAAGGTAAAGACTAATGGTTTATCACCTGCCGAACAAGGTTTTAAGGAAATCCAAATTCTATATTCTTACTTCGGATATTACCAACGTCTCGATTAGCTCGGTAATTAGCAATATTCTGAGGAAAAACTCGTCTGAGTGCAGCATCGCGTGACAACTAATTTCGGATTGCTCCGTTATAGTCTCTGCACTACACCTAAAAGGCTAAGATGGGTTAAGGGTTCTACAGATTCTCAGCTTCACGGGCTCCTAGGTCGAAAGCATCACGTGTTCCCGATTGCTCGGTAAACAAATACTACAGTCAAAGGGGCCTCCACTGAGTGGGAGATCTCATGTCTCCTTTTTCAGAATTACTCCCCAAAGTTAACGTGACTATAGCGCCTATCCTATCTTGAGTTTTCTAAAGTCCGAGTATAGGACTTATAATAGATCACCAAGCACCCTGAAAACCAGAAAAATCTAGACGTACATTTATACAACAAATAAAATACAACAAATAATAGCGCATATACAGATAAACAAAGATAGGCTCAACCCACTTTAGAGACATTGTCCCCAGTGAAGTCGCCAGTTTTCTGTAGTAGTAGAAATGTTGAGACTAAGCCATTGGATTGACTTAACTCATACAAATCAAATAAAAATCGCCACCGCGCTTTATTTTTTTCCAAAGGAAATGGGAAAAGAGCGAATACACCAAAAAAAAAGGGGAGAATTTAGGTATGGGGGTTGGTTATGCAAATTGAAGGTATTAGCACCCTAAACATCTATGATGCTCCGCATGAACCTCTTTGAAAATCTGTGTATTTTGACTATAAAAGGTTTATACAAAATAAGATAGTGGAGATGAGAAAAGAAGTATTTTTTTAACAATTTTTTCACTCATCGCAGTTGTGAACCTTTAGTGCCTACGTACCACCTTCAGTGCAATAGGGGATCAGGGTACTCGTAGTTTACCTCAAAATTTTTAAAACACATGTATGTTGGTTAATTTTAAGAGAAAAGACATCATCGTCATATCCGAGTGGAAAACATACTTACTATCCACAATTATAAGAAATGAGCATTTGCTTCATCTCAAAGTGGAGGATATAACTTGGATTTAAAGTCCATCACTAAACACCCAAGTGGAAAATATCTCTCTTCACTACATATCATAGAAGTATAGTAGCTTGCATCACTACAAGAATCAACAAGAGTATAATATTTTGAGAAAAAGTTTTAAAGTAAAAAGCCAAAGTGGCAAAATGGTTTGAATGAGATTAATGACTTTTAGTGTTTCAAAAGATGTCAAAGTATGGTTAAATTGATTAAAGTTTGATTAAGAACATATTTTTGAAAATGTATGGACCTAAGTTCAAGTTTATTATGAAAGTGGTTCAAGTTAGAAAACAAGAAGAGTTTTGAAAAGGAGGGATGAGATTTTTGAAATCAAAGAAGATATGAGGAGATGAAGGGACTATCCTAAGTACATAAAGTAAAGGCTAAGGAAAATAATGGTTTAACCAACAAGAAGCCAACACTTGACATGAAGAAGTCAATGTAGAATTCTCATCCTTTGGATCAAAACCAAGCAAGCAAAATACTAAACCTCTAAGAAATACCAAGCTTCATATGAATTTAGAACCAAGAAAAGTCTTAATTGACAAAAATTGGCCAGAGTAACAACTGTATACCGAGGAAATCTCAATCACAGACAAAGCATGAAAATCAGAATAACTTGCAAACCGAAAAAATTCAAACATATTCCTTGGAGTAAACCCCAAGGATTTCAAAAGATTTTCATAAACATCAACCAAAGATTACAGAGTTCTAAGGTCTCATGGCTTCTAATCCTAAGTCTCAGAAATCCACAACTCCACAGTGCTAGGGATAGTAACCAGATAGTCTAAGTAACCCTAAAGCTTTTAATGTTCAAGTTTATTATTAAGTGTATTTACAAAAAATAAAAAAATAAATCTCAAGTGAGCTAAGATAAAAAGGCAGAAAATAAATGCTAAAGTGAGCAAAAGAAAAATAACATGAGATGTAAATGCTAAAAAAAATGGTACATAAAAGTAAAGGCACAAAAAAAGTATAAAGTAAAGTTAATTGTTAGTGAATTAGAAGTTAAAGTTAAAGTATAACAAAAGGTTAGTTGAATGACCATCTTGAAGCTTGCTTTTGAAAACTCATTAGAAGATTGATAAAATTAAAGCCTCTCAACAACAAGTTTCATTTTCTTTTTGTCAAGTATATCATTCATTTCAAGTACTCAAAGCCAACATATATGACCAACGATAATTGAAGATCAAACTTAGGCCAAAGTTAATGAAGGCTTGTTAGAATATTGGTAAGACCAAATCCTCCTAACAACAAGCTTCAAAGGTTTTGAACCAAAATCCAATAATCAATTATACTTGGGCTTTTAAACATAAATTTTGGGTCACGAATGATCATTTTTCGAATCGGGACAAATTTAGCGCTATGTTAAGAAATCGTAAGTAGACTTATGTATAAGCCACGCCTATTTTGAGGTTGGTTAATAGCAATCTATGTACCATACATGTTAAAGAAATGATATATAGATCATTCTCCAAAAACATGTAGCACAAGTAAAAACAAGAAAGAGATAAGATGAGAGGGAGGGGAATGATAGTGTAACCAATGTATTAGATGAAATTAGGGTTTCAAATATCGCCAACACCATTCATCCATTTTGGTGGATTTAAATTTTTAATCTAACAACATCCATGATCCAATGAGGTTGAGGAACTTGCCCCAAAGTAAAACTAGAGTATCTCCAAATCAGGACCAATCAAAAAATAATATAATGTAGTTAATATAAATACAAAATTTAAATGATTGATAAAAAGGAAATAATTGGTAAAATATAAAACATATATTAAATCACCAAATAAAAATCATACAAAAATATCAGAGGTCAAACATGAGTCAACAAGTGTTGACAAAAGTTTTTAGAATTTTTTTTAAGTTAGAAACTATTTTAAAATTATAAAGATATATGCTAAAAAAAAGTAAAAAAATAGAAAAAGTCAAGATCAAAAAGCCAATAAAATCACCATAGGTGTTAAACAATCATTTGATCATTTTCTATTTTTTTTCATAATTTTGAAATCATGAAAAAATATTTTAAAACCAATTAAAACCAAGTAAGTAACACAAAAACTATTTAAAATACCAAAACTCATTAAAAAATAATGGAAAAAATATCATTAAGTCAAAAGTAAGATAAAGTTTTTTTGAAATTTTTTCATATTTTTTAGATAAAATTTGAATGAGTTATGATTTTTTAAATCTGAAAACAATTAAAATAAAAATTAGAAAAAGAAAATAAATAGAGATAAACGGTGGTGCGTTGGTTCTAAGTTGACTATGCAAAGTAATCACATCAAGTGGTCCAGAGCACGCGTTTACCATGGAATTTAGTGAAATAAAAACATTGAGTTCATTTTAAATCAGCCAATCAGAACATTTCAAGTGTCGCACTTTGATTGGTCCACAAGGGAAAATAATTTAAATAATGCAGAGCCGCCATGAACTTCCTCCAGTCATCTCTTCCGATGACCTTCCTTGGAGCAAACCAAAAATGGTTTCCAATGTTCACGAGATCGGTATCATTTGAAGCGTCTCTCTGAGACGAACTCAACCATGGCATCATGAAATATTTATATAAATTATGTATTTCTTAATTTGCAAAAGAAACAGAAAATAGCAAGCACAAACTCTGGAGATTACATGATCAATTCTTTAATGAAAATGAAAATTATAAGAAGTATGAGATTTAGAGAGATGAAGAGAGTAGATTGACAACTTATTTGAAGCAAAATGAATGAGTAATCTACCTAAACAAAGTGCACTGAAATTGCTCTGAAACTTGAGTTGGTTAGCATGATTTAGAGCACCTCAAGGCTTAATTCTTCTGTTAGCTTCAATGAAGTTCAAGGATGAATAATAAATCAAAAAACAAGGGCTGGAAGTGAAGGAAATGAGAAATCCAAAACTCAAAAATGTGAGCTAAGAAGAGAGTTTGGCAGGGTGATGTTGGTTGTTCAAGCTTGGGAAATAAAAGGGAATGTGGTCTTTTATATATAGGAGAGTGGGTGGCAATGAGAATTTAGAGAAATAGTGAGGTATGGAAGGAATTTGAGTGAAGGTCGAAAGTGAGAAAAGTGTGACGTGCTTAGCATCCAAACTCACTCAATTCCTGTGTTTTGATGCTTAAACAAGTTTGAGAAAGTTTGTTAAACACGTTTAAGTGAAAAACACGCACAAAATTGGTGATTAGAATACACATTATGAAAATCAAATTCTGACTTAATGAGGAAACTTCAGTTTCAAGGTACAAACTTTGCAACCATGGTGCAAGTAACTCACAAACCTTTATGATGCAATCTTGGGTTCTTTGGAAAGCTGGATGATCAATCTTGACAATATGCTTTGAAAGTTTTCATTTGGATGCTTGAGCAAAAAGTTATATCCATTTGAAATCATGAAAAAACACACAGATTCTTTGTACTTAGAAAAATTATATGTGTTGAGCTTCAAAATGACCTATAATATCTTGCAAACTTACAAGTCTTTCCACTCAAAATTTGATCTTGATCCTTGATGATGAAATGAAGTATACTCTTCAAATTGAATTGTGGAATTGAGATCATTCAAAAATCATTAAAAATAAAATATTTATGGTCTTTGGAAGATGAGGAACAAATTGGGGAAATTTACAAATGAATTATAATCTTTTCAATTCTTAAACAAACTTCCAAGCATTTTTAAGCCTAGCACCTTGAAACAATGTTGTGGTAGACATCCTCCAGTTTATTTTGAAAAAATAATGAGCTCAATAATATAAAAATTGACCAAGTTATGTAATCTTCTTCAACCATTAGTGATATTCCATTCAAAATTATCCTTAGATCCTTGAAGACAAGTTTTTAAGGACTCTTAAAAGAGAATCGTGGATTTGGAATCAACCTAATATCTCAAAAAATGAGCAAGATAAATTCTGTGGAAGTCAACCAACCCTTACTCAGAGAGTTCCAAAATGACTTGTAACCCCTTTAAACTTTTGATGAATTTCCTTGCATAATTGGATCTTGTCATTTGAAGAGAATTTGTTGTAGATGATGATAAGAACCCATATAAAAAATAACCAACTCAAAATATTGAAAATTGAGAGAGTTATGCACTTGTGATCATTGAATCAAACACTTGCTCAATTAGGTCAAACTTGTTGAATCAACCTTGAATCTTTTGAAGTTACTTTTCAAAATAGAGAATGATGAATCACATTAGGCATTGAAATGATGTTGTATTGAAGCACGCTCATAGGTGGAGCTTAAGTCTCAATGAAACTTGTTGAAGAAGGCATGGAAATAAACACATGAACCTATGAATCTTCTTGATGAATACACCCGTCAACTTTAAGGAAAACTTGACCTAAATAAGGTGAGAGAGCTATTTGAACCAAAAAAACTTTTATATCATAGACATAGCCTTGAAGCTTAAGCTCTTGAAATCCATTGAAGAACTATTTGACAAAGGACTATTCCTCAAAACCCTGGGTTAGATGGTGAGATGGATGCAGTTGTGTCATCACCTATAATATGAACATCCGAATAAACATATATACATATTTTGATGTTAGTTAAAATTTAACCCAACCAAAAAAACACATGTACAAGATACACAATTCAAGGTGCTTGGTGATCCATCAAGACAAACTTAAAGATAGGATGAAGTAGAAGGGAGAGCCAACCCTAATGTGTGATCTTGATGTATTGATAATATGAGATAATGAGAGATCATGTGGGAAAAAATTGGGGTATAACACTAGGTGTGATTCATTTATGAACTAGTGTTGTTTTAGAATGTTTGGCATGATTTCTGTATTTAGCATTTGTTTCGGGTTTATATTATAGTTGTAGTTTAGTGGTAAATGTTTACTTTGTGTGTATTGATTATCATTTAAACCATTGCATTTGTTTTCCGTTTTCAAAACTTGTCGATTCATGATTCTTTGGTTGATCATTTTTGTTTGTTCGAGTTGTTTGTTTCTTGTTTGAGGACAAACAAGTTCAAGTTGGGGAGAGTTTGATAAGTGAAAATTATAGTTATTTTTGTATATACTTTTTGTTGGACTTATCGACTCTTTATGGTTAATATTGATTGAATAAACCCAACTTTTGTGTAAATTTGTTTAATTTGTATATATTTGTGTTTTCATGTACATAGTGTATCATTTGATAGTTTTGTATTAGTTTTGATAGGTATTTAAGCATTGTTGGATAAAGAGGAATAAAAGCACCAATATGCATTATTGGATCAATAAAGGAATAAGGCCAAGAGGAGAGAGACATTTGAAGTTATGCAGAGAAAACAACAAAAGTTGATGTACTGGTGTGCATCATCATGCGATGGTCGGGCAAGATGTATCATGTCTGTGTCGTTAAGCGATAGTTGGGCGTGGGGTTGGAGTCAACTTTCCAATTAGGTTTGCCTTGCTTTGTTGTTGTGTCACTGGGCGAGGAAGAGTAGCATAACCGGGCGACATGAGTCCTTTGCCGGGAGAAAGAAGATATTTGTGGGCAAATGCCTACAAGGCGTAGTCTGGGCCAAGAGTTTAGGTAGCGTCATCGAGCGACGTGATTGTGTCGTCAGGCGATGGTCGCTGAACATATATTCTTTATATTTCGTTTTAATTTTGTTTGGTTATGGTTTGGGGTGTGGTTTTTGATCTCCCAACTCTATCAACCTCATTTTTGTAGTGGATTAGCTCAGATAACAACTATGGAGCTTAAATAAGGATGATTCGGAGGGTTGATTTCTCTTCAATCTGAATTGACAAACTGATAGATTTGTGGTTCATTTCTATTTTTCCTTGTGTATTATCTTTTAGTTGGATTTGTATATGTATTTACTTTGAACTCATGTATATTTTTCTCCCATGGAATTATATAAAACTTGCTTTACAAATCTTTGTCGATTGTTTACCTAGATTTTTGCTCTGTGCTCAAGATTTGGGTTGTATAGACATATACTGCTTGAATTCTTATCTAGAATGATATTTTGTTAGTTTCTAGACTCTAGAGATATATTTAGAGCTGACATTCACTTGGGTTTCTATTATTAATGTCTCTGTGTTGGTTATGTCGCTCTGAGAGATCGTCGACACGATTAGCACGATTGACTTCTATGTTGTTAAGGTGGTTGAGAGATCGCTATTGAGGTGATACAGTAGGCCTCTTAATTTGGGTTAGAAATGACTTAGGTTGTGAGTGATACGTGATGACATTGAGAAATATTATTGGTTGAGTATAATTGGTCGATATGTTTAAGTCTGTGAGAAGTAGTATATATGCACTATTGATAAGTTATTCCTTTTTATTTTATTTTTGTTTACATTTATTTTCTGTTGATAACTTTTACCCTTTCCATTCAAACCTCCAAACTCGTTAATGAATGACTTGTCGAACGATGACTCGATAACCAATCTCTGTGGATACGATACGATATGACCTATATCACCCGGTAAAATAATACTTTACTTTTTGCTTTCCGCTTTAGTGCTTCAACAAAATGACGCTGTTGTCGGGGATCGGTTTATTGTTTTGCATTGCGATAGTTCCTTTGTTTTTAAGTTTTGAGGATATCGTATATATTGTCTATTTTACTTAGGTATATTGATACTTGTATATGTTTACTATACTTATAAATTTGTTATACCATTGTTTATTTCCTTTCACGTTTGCTTATGTGTTGGTTAGGAATAACCGGGTGGAATCAACTTGGAGGAACTTTCTTAAATAACAGGCGTCGAGCTTACGACGTAAATGTTTATTGTTTTTCATTTTGTTAGTTTAGGTAGTTGAATGCAATTATCTAAACAAATTTAACTCGGACTAGTTCTTAAATTTCATATCTTCACTTTTAAATTTGTTTAGACAATATGATTCGGTCTTTTAGTATGTGTATATTAATTGTGTTCACTTTTGTGTTTGCCTTTGAGCTTTTTGTAAATAGCTTGAGGATATTGACGTGATTTGTCAAGTTTGATCGTTTCAACTTGCGAATGCGTGTTAATTATTTTGTTAAGGTTTTGTACACGTTCGAGGTATATGTTTATCGCTTTCTACACTTTAGAATATTCATGATACTTATACTTTTTACAATTTTATGCCATTCGTTATTTTGTATACTTGTTCATTTGTGAATCACTTTAGCTCATACCCTTTTTGTGAGGTAGCTTTCCATTGTTCACATATGCTGGAGGCCATAATTCTTATTTTAACTAGATTTGATTATGCTTAATCTTTTGTTTGTGTTGATTATATAAAATCATGAAAAGGATCAAGGCATTTTTGTTCCATTTTGAGAACAACTACTTAACCAAATATCCAATTGTCCTTGTGAGTGTGTGATCATTCGTAACCCCTTTGAGCCTTTTATCATTGTCCATATTCTTTGAATTTGATGCTTGTCTATAATTATTGATTTCACTTTTTGTATAGATTTTGATTGTTGATTTTTTCCTTGAACCCTCAACTTTGTGTTGTTGTATGAATTTTTACCTTGCCTTAGAAAGTAGGGAGTATTCACATGATAATGTCGGTTGAATTTAATTTGGGGAGAAAAATGATTGTCCACTTGTGGTTGATTGCTATTAGGTTGAGGAAGAAAAATAAAAAAATCAGAAAAAGAAAAGAAAAAGAAAGAAAAAATGAAAAATCTTTGAACAAGAAAAAAGACAAAAAGAGTTCAAATAATTGTGTAAATAAGTATTGTGATTTGTTTGATAAATTTGTAATGAATAAGAAGTTTGATTGAAATTGTGTTGCTTGAGTCTTTATTGATCAGTCCCTTAGGTTAAGGCAAGTTTTTGTTTCGATTATCTTTAAGACTTATCCCTTGTTTGTTAACTAAGCCACATTACAACCTTGAAAAGCCCTTGTGATTCTTGCTTTTATGCCTTCAACATGAATTTTTGGATGAGTGTATAATTTAATATTTTGTTTGCAAGATTGTTGGATGAGTGAAAATACCTCATTTTTGTGTGTTTGTCATCTACCGATGATTTATTTTGCTAGGTGTGATTCATTTGTGAACTAGTGTTGTTTTAGAATGTTTGGCATGATTTTTGTATTTAGCATTTGTTTCGTGTTTATGTTATAGTCATAGTTTAGTGGTAATTGTTTACTTTGTATGTATTGTTTTTCATTTGAACCATTTCATTTGTTTTCAATTTTCAAACTTGTAGAATCGCGATTCTTTGGTTGATCGTTTTTGTTTCTTCGAGTTGTCTGTTTCTTGTTTGAGGATAAACAAGTTTAAGTTGGGAAGAGTTTGATAAGTGTAAATTGTAGTTATTTTTGTATATACTTTTTGTTGCACTTGTCGACTCTTTCTGGTTAATATCGGTTGAATAAACCCAACTTTTGTGTAAATTCATTTAGTTTGTATATATTTGTGTTTTCATGTACATACTGTATCGTTTGATAGTTTTGTATTCATTTTTGTAGGTATTTGAGCATTGTTGGAGCAAGAGGAATAAAAGCTCCAAGATGCATTGTTGGATCAATAAAGGAATAAGGCCAAGAAAAAAGAGAGCAATTTGAAGTTGTGAAAAGAAATCAACAAAAGTTGTTGGACTGATGTGCATCGCCAGACGATGGTCGAGCGAGATGTATTACATCTGCATCACCGAGCGACGATAGAGCGTTGGGTTGGAGTTAACTTTCTAGTTGGGTTTGCCTTGCTTCGCTGCTGTGTCATTGGGAAAGGAAGAGTAGCAGCGCCGGGCTACGTGAGCAGTCGCCGTGCGAAAAAATATATTTGTGTCCAGTTGCCTACATGGCATAGTCTGGGCCAAGAGGTTAGGTAGCGTCAACGGGCGATGTGTTTGTGTCTCCGGGCAATGGTCCCGGAACATATATTCTTTATATTTCATTTTAATTTCTTTTTGTTTGGTTATGGTTTTGGGTGTGGTTTTTGATCTCCCAATCCATCAACCTCATTTTTATAGTGGATTAGGTTAGATAAAACTATGGAGCTTGCATAGGGATGATCCGGGGTGGATTTCTCTTCGATCGACATTGACAAACCGGTAGATTTGTGGTTCATTTATCTTTTTCTTTGTGTATTCTATTTCAGTTGGGTTTGTATATGTATTTACTTTAAACTCATGTATATTTTTCGCCCATGGTATTCTATAAAACTTACTTTACAAATATTTGTCAATTGTTGTCCTAGATTTTTGGCTCTGTGCTCGGGATTTGGATTGTTATAGACATATGTTGCTTGAATTCTTATCTAGAATGATAACCTATTAGTTTCTAGAATCTAGAGATAGATTTAGAGCTGACATTCACTTGGGTGTCTGTGATTAATGCCTATGTGTTGGTTGTGTCGCTCTGAGAGATTGTCGACGCGATTAGCAAGGTTGACTTCTGAGAGATTGTTGCTACCGAGGTGATACAATAGGCCTCTCAATTTGGGTTAGAAATGACTTAGGTTGTGAGTGATACATGTTAACATTGACGAGTATTGTAGGTTGAGTATAATTGGTCAATAGGTTTAAGTCTGTGAGAAGTAGTATATATGCACTCTTGATAAGTTATTCCTTTTTCTTTTATTTTTGTTTACATTTATTTTCTGTTGATAACTTTTACCCTTTCTATTCAAACCCCCCAAACTCATTAACAAATGATTTGTTGAACGACGACTCGATAACCAATCTCTGTGGACACGTTACGATATAACATATATCATCCGGTAAAATAATACTTTACTTTTTGCTTACCAGTTTACCGCTTCAACAACAATATCATAATTCAAGATAGATGTCTCAACAGCACACAATGTCACAACATATGTTATAATATCTACTGATAGACAACAAACTTGCTAAAACAAAAAGATTATGTAGGAAAGTAAATTGCATAAACTTAAAGAACACAATCAATTGTTAACCCAGTTCGGTGCAAACTCACTTACTCTAACAGCTACCAAGCCAGGAAGGAAATCATCTATCAATAGTATCAATTCGAAGCTAAACAATCCCAGTTTACACTTCTCACTTAATCCCTATGTAGTGCAACTTCTACCTAAGCACCTACTAGATATCAGAACCCCTCCCACTCCCAATCACTGTAGTGATATCAAACAATCCCAATCCTAGGGAATGTCTCAAGAAACCAAAAAAAGGAATAACACACTTCCAAATTAAAATACTTAGTTTGCTTAAAAGCTTCACTAAGAACAATACTCAACTCTTGCTTAAAAGCTTCGAGGATAATAATAATTTGATAAACAAGTAATAATCAGTCAACTCAAATGCATCAAAGATACATGAGGACATACAAAAAAACACACGGAGAACCTAAGGAACTATCAAACCCTAAACCCTTATTTTTCACAAGGTTTTACAATAAAATTATGCTACTAAAAACTAGGTCTTGGACTACTCCTTATATAGACTTCTGCAGTTGGGCTTGGACTCTTCAATCAAATATAATCTTTAGCTCTAAATCTCTACAGACTCTTCTGCACAAAAATAGGAAAAAAAACAAATCTTTCAAATATTTCCTAAAAAGTCCCAAAGATGCTTTTTATGAAACAAATCAAATCCCAATTTCTCCGAAAAATCATTGATTGGCTGCGCCTGTTATGAGTACTAGAAACCTCCTGAATATCATATTTTTCAATCAAATCTTCAAGGATATTATCCAGTCGTACTGTCATAATGTTATGTTGAAACATGTTACAATATGTGATAGAACATATGTCAAACAAGTACGAGCAAACTCTGTTGTACCAGCTGGTCAAGATGTTATGACATCTTGCTCAACATTAGGCTGCAATACATGTTTCTCCCAATGAAACATGTTTTGATAAAATTATTGTCAACTATTTATTTTACCAAAATTGTTGCCAACCATAAAATGACATACCTAACAAACCCCTCATTCTCTCTATATTTTTCAAAATTATTAAATCATCTCTTCCCTCAGTCTTTAAAAAAATATTCTCTCCTCATCACTTGAGAAAGGTTCTTGAGCCTTCTTGATATGAAGAATCAGTTGGTTGTTATCATTGAGGGTTATGTCAATATTGAAGAAATGATGAACCAAGGTTTTTATATTTAGAAGATTGTTTCTAGACATAAATGGAACAAGTACTTTAATATGCTTTATGATTCCACTTACCCGAACCTTGTTGAGGAATTCTAGATGGGTGCATCTATCCAAAAGTTAAATCAGAAAGAAGTATTTTGTTCCAAAGTATATGGTATACCAATTGTCGTATCTCCAACTACTATTGCAAATATAATAGATTGTATGGATTAAGGAATCCCTCCTAATATGATTCCTTGGGAACAATATCTCCTTGTTAGCACGATATTCAAAGATTCATCTTACCTCTAAGGCTTCTAATCTTAATCCTTTGGCATTAGTGTGGTATCAATTCTTGCCCCAAACTTTTTTTACCAAAGAACAAGAATATATATGTTTTAGATAGCTATAAAAGGGCTTTTCTTCTTCTACTTGTCAACACAGACATAAAGATCAATCCCTCTATATCTTCTTTGAACATATGAAGAAGTCTCTTATGTCCTTCCAAGAAGGAAAACATTCTTCATTCCTTATGGATGAGTTCTCTCTAAATTCTCCATACAACAAGGAGTCAAGAAAACCAAGGTTGAGATGATGTATCAAGTCTGGGGTGATAATTTAGAATTTCCAGGAGTCTCAAGAACCTTTGATGATGCTCTCTTCAAGGTCAAGGCAATTTCCTCTGATGAATATTTTCATTATTTGTAATCCTTATTAAGATCTCTATAAGTTTTTTTAATAAATCTTTTTGTTTTAGGTTTGGTTGGATAGTTAACAAGCATTATCACAATTTATGAAAATGATAATTTAAATATAATTAATGATAAACATACAAGATAAAGGAAGAACTTTATTGATTAAAGAGAATCATTACAAAGACTGTTACATATAAGTTTCTTAAGAATACTCTTTTAGTTCTCTTGATCTGTCTAAGGTAATAAATCCAAATAAGCCTTCCAGTCCTTATCCCATTCTTCATTTGAATCTTCCTTCTGCTTATGTAGCTTCTTCATCAAATGTTCTAAATTCATTCTCATAGGAAGAGCTTCAACTGATGAAGATGCTCCTGCAACTAGTGAAGTCAGTGCATTTGATGCTTCCTTCTCCTTGAGCTTCTCTTCTCTTGCCTGCTTCTTGAACATATTTGCTACCTCCTTTTTGCAATCCTTCTTTTGTGCTTTGAACTACTTTTTATTTCCCATTCTTACTCTTGTTGTGGAATGAGATGAAATTGCTCACACACAATGACTGTATTTATAGAAGAAGATCTTAGATTTCGTAATAAAATCTGTTTTAAAGATTGCCTTAGGAAGATACTTTGGTTAAGTAATCTGCTCTTATGTATCTTGTAAGTTGTGCAAATAGTGCTTGCCTTCTCCCCAACTAATAAAATTTTGAAAACTGTTTTAACTTTGTACTTCTTCAAATTGTTTTCAAATATTTTTTTAATTAATGGATAAGCAGAATCTACTACGTCTGGTGCATGTGTTAAACTAAGACTAATAAAGGTACATAAAAGACTTTCTACATTTCAGTGGAAGAAGCTAGTGCAAGGATAAAACACTAGACTATTACATCTTGAACATAATAAAAATCCAAGAACTATCAATGTATTTTTTTTGCTGATTCTCTAGTTCGTCCAGATACTTCAAATGGTCTTGATCAGACTCATCTTTAGGTGAAGGAGAATCCTCTCTCCTGCTTCTTTGTATGGATTCTATAACTTTACTTCTACTTCGAGTAGTAACTCTAGAAGTACTTGTTAAGTCAATAACAAAGCAAACATGAGTTGGTGATTCCTCCTCAGACTCTTATTTCTTTTCCTCTGTATGCTTCTTATGTTTCAAAGTCTTCTTGTCATCTTTTTCCTCCTTTGATGGTTTTCGCCTACCCATTCTTATGGACTGTGTAAATCTGAAGAAAAAAAGATGATTTAGTTAAGCTATATGGCCTATACATTTATAGAGAAATTTTCCTTGGAAAATATCTTTAAAAATATTATGTGCGTGATTCTCGAGCCTTGCTACCTATGCTATAATGTCTGAATCTCACTCTAAACCATCTTGGAATTTTTAGTCTAGATGCTTATCTATCGAACATGCTTTTGTCTTTTCACTGACTATTTTTCTACTATTTTCTTTCTAAGAAGAATCTTTTTTTGTTTTCCTCGTGTCTCAGAACTTCTTTCTCTCTTTTCATTTTTATTTATTTTTTCTTTCTTTTTTGTTTCATTTTGCTGATGAAAAAATGGGGAGAATCATATGAGAAATAGGAAAGTATTTAAAGATTTTGATAAAAAAAACATATTTTCTATGTGAGAATGTGTTTTATCAATATCCTGAACCCAACTTATTCAATTTAATTATTTTATGCTTAAAGTTGTAACAAAATGTATGTGAATATGGAAGTGCTTCAAGACTTTGATAAAGACATTTTCTATGTGAAAACATGCTTTTATCCAGATCCTGAATTATGTGCCTAATGGTGTAAGAGGAAGTTTGTAAAAGTATTTCATGACTTTTATAAAGACATTTTCTATGTGAAAATGTGCTTCTGTCAAGATTCCAAATCCTTAACTTAATCAAAATGTGCTTAAAAGTTGCAGAGGATGTTTTAATAACTTGAATAGTACATTAAGGGGTTTCTTGGGAGTTGGTTTTTGGAGGGTTTTTGATGGGAAGGCTTTGGAGGGTTATGTCAATATCATGAAATGTGTTTGAAGTTTTTTAAAAATTTAAAAATCAATATGATTTTATATGCTAATGTAGTATATATTTTTTTAAACTTTTTAAAAATTTCATAAACATTTTCAGATATAAGCGCAACCCTCAAAAACCCTCAAAAAACCAACTACCGAATAGCCCCTCAGGCTCTAAACTCAAGTTAATAAAACTTAATTAATAATTTTAACAAAATATAGGTAGAGCTTACGAACCTAAACCTATGAACAGTTAAACTGAGGGGGAGCTTACAAACCTCAGACTCTGATGTTGTCAAGTTATTAATCAAAATGGTTTAATTAATTTGGATAGAACTTAGGTGGAGGTTACAAACCTCAATCTATGAATTGTTACACTCAGGGGGAGCTTACAAACCTCAACCTCTGAATTTGTCAAATTATTTAAACTGACCAACCATTTGTTCTTAAAATACTTATGTTTATCATCATCAAAAAATGGGAGATTGTTGGAACAAAATTTGTTCACACTAATTGAGTGCATACTCCTTGGGTTTTGATGATAACAAAAGTAATTAAAGAACAATCGAGTATACTAATGTTTGATTAAGTGTGAAGGATTATTAATCTTATATTTAACTTGGTTATTACCTAGTTAAAGAGCTTGTAAAGATGAAGCAAGTGAAACCAGATTCTACTAGATCAGAACCTGAGTTTCAAGCTAAACATCAACACCATATTGAAGCTGCTTATATTTGAATAATAACTCAGTTGCTATATTTACTTAGAATATGATGATTCTGAAGAGACTAAAAGCCTTTGTGGAAGTACAATACAAATCTCCTTTGTCCGTCCTTTGTGCAAAAGCGACTACATCTTGCCAACAACTTGAATTGTGGAGGAAATAAACTAGTGGTTTTAGAATAAGGCTCAAGGAAAACTGACATGATTTCTTCAACCTACTAGTCCATGCCTATGAATTCCTTACTTGAGAAAGATACAATGGATAATGCAATTGTTTATAATATGAAGATCCTCATCGTATCAACTCCAACGTCTCTCTCTTGGGAATAGCTTCTTCAGCAAAGAAACTTGTGCAAGCAAGCTTCCAACATCTATTTTGTTCCCTCTCTATAATGTAGCTAAAGATTCAAAAAGATATGAACAAGAATAATACAACAAGAACAACAACAAAAAAATCAGATATTGCAAGAACTATTTCACTTTTCACGCTACAGTTTATAGTTGTTGTATTGCACATATACTTGAGAATATTCGTATACTTGTATATCTTAGAAATATCAAGTATAAAGGTTATTTTGTGTGTTGTATTATCTATTTGTATATCAAGTACATCTTGTTATAATCTAAATATTTCATTTAGAACTTGGAAAAGTTTCATTCTGGTTTAATTGAGCAAGAAAGTCCTAAGTAGTTGGTTTAGGAAAGGAAGTCTCTTTCTAGTTTGATTGAGAAAGAAATTCTTGAACAATTTGTTTAGGCAAGGAAGTCTTTTCTAGTTTGATAAGGCAAGGAAGCCCTGAACAATTGTGTGATACAGTGGGAGAACTGACTTGAAGGTTTTGTGTTTGATCGCAAATGTTGCGGTTAGCAATAGTCACCACCGACTTTTCCTTTATCCAAAAGGAAAGGTGAAAAAGCATAGGAAAGACCTTTGAGATTCATTTCTTGATTTCGGGGGGTAGATTATGAAAAGGGAAGGTATTAGCACCCTTTTCATCCATGGTTTTCCATGGGCTCTTAGTTACTTGCTAGATCACTTGCTTTTGTTTTAAATTGTGCTTTGTGTGGTTTTTGAAAGTATTTTGTAAAGAGGTCATTGTTTAGGAAATCTTTGTAATGATTCTCATTTGTAAGAATGTATACAAAGATGTTGATCTTTTGAAAATGTTTTCAAGTTTTGTAAGATGTTTTGAAATGTGTAGGTGTTTGTTTTGAAAATAGCAAGGATGTTTGTTTTGAAATGAAGCAAGTAATTAGGAGCAATCTACCTACTCAAATGTCCTTCTTGTTCATTTTCTTTTCCTTTGACATTGTTGTCTTACCATTGATTTGGTAAGAAACCCTATCTTTGGATGTAAAAGGGACGGGAAAGGGTCAACGTATAACCATGATTAGCAATATTGCAGGGTATCTTAGCATTTTTCCTTAGGGACTAAGATAATTTAAAAGGCAACTTAGATAGCGTCATCGAGGTACTATGACCTTGTATTTTACTTGTTTTTGCTAAGATACCTTACATGCGTAATATAGCCATTTTGTAAGGCAACCAAGTGGATTTTACCCTAGGGGTGCTTGTGTGCAAGTGTATTATTTTCACTCTTGTTTTTGTCTTGAATTAGGGTTTTCTACTTGATTGATTTTATTCTTTCCATACAAACCCTAATTACTAACATGTTATGTAAAAGCGATAAATTGCGAAATTTAAAGTTACTACACTATTACAACATTTGTGGGGAGGGGGTGTACAATTGGTAAATGGGGATTGCAAGAATATAAACCTAATTAATCTATCACAACCAAATTGAATGTGTACAAGAATTACATAAATGCAAAGTATAATGAGGAATAAATGTATAAGGATGAAAAATGTAAAGAAAAAAAATGAATTTTGTTTGATTTTTATAAAAGGGATTTTTTGTGTTAACCTAATTTAAATAAAAAAATAATAATTAATTAGGTTTGAATTTATTAAGAAAAAGATTTTAAAGTAAAACCCTAATTCTATTAATCAATCAAAAGAAAATAATTTAAGGAAAGTATTTTTTTTTTTACTTTTTTTTTATCTTGAAAATATTTATAGCATTAAAAATATTTTTAGTCTTTTTTTGGTATTTAAATAATATATTTTTAAATGGTATGAACAAAAATTAATAATATAATATTAATTAAGTCTATATGATTTAGTTAATAAAAATAAATAAAGTATAGTAAATAAAATATTTTTTGTTTATGGAAAAATAAAATAAGTCAAAATATAAAATATATCATTTTTGTATTTTTTATGATTTTTTATTATTTTAGAAAATATATTAAAAAAGAAAAATGCAATAAATAAATAAATAAATACAAATGGACCAAGGATGTGCATGAAGTAGGCAGGGAGTTAATCAGCAAAAACAAAAAAAAAAAGCCAAGCCCAAAGTGTCCAACGCCTGCAAAAAAACAAATCAGAAATATCAAAAAAATTTGAAAAAATGAAAAGGGTACCACTGGGGCTCGAACCCAGATCCCATAGGTTAACAGGCCCGCGCTTTACCACTGGGGTGGCTATACATCCGTTTATATAAACAAAACAATAAATATGTAAGGCAAATCAAGTCCTGATGACTTCATCTTCAACCTCCAGCTTGTGTACCTGTAACTTCTTCATTTCTCAACAAAAATGGAAGATGACAAAATGAAAGTTGTTGCATTCTTCCTCATGAATCTAACCATGTAAATAACTAAAGCTAAAAGTCAAAGATAAATGAGAATTTCTCTGGCCCTAATTTGAACCCTGAAAATTTCATAAACTTCAACTCTAAAATTCTCTATGCTCAGACCATGTAAATGCAAACTATGGATATATACAACTTTGTGGAAATGAGGTCTACATTTTATCTTTACAAATGCAAGCCTAACAATGCCTAAGTAATGAGATAGAAGTTCAAGAAAAATACCTCAAAACTGGAAATCGTGAAATACAAATGAGCTTGATTCAAAAGTCTGCAAGGATAAGGTTAGCTTCCTTGAGGTCCCGGGAAGCTAATGTAATGATTAGCTTCAGCTGAAAGTGGCTGAGGAGCTCTGGAGAAGTCAAGTTGCAGACCCCTATTTTTAAAAATGGAACTTGATGATGGAGGTGTTACAGTTGATCAAATGGACTTTGGATGGTTTGTATTTGATGTTTAGAAGCTTTTGGAAGTGAAAGGCCAAAGAACACACGAGGGGATTTGGAGTTTGGTATGTAAAGTAAGAACTTGCACAACAATGGTGTTTTGAGACAATTTTTGGCTAGATGGAATTTGAGTGAGTTTAAGGGTCTTCTAGCTCGTGTGTTAGCTCACAAATAGTGCTTCTATTTATAAGCAACAAGTTTGGAGACTTGTTGTTAATCAGAATTTGAAATTACATGTTTATGCATAACATGTGATTTTTTGAGAAAACAAGTTTCAATGCCTTGTACTTGCTAAGATAGAGTGGTTATGCTTTAAACACTCTTTCTTATGACTTTGTAAATGAAGTATGATCAGAGGGAACAAGTTAGAGGCTCAAGAGTGGACACTATGCATAAAGCTTGCTTTTCAAGAATTGTATTGTTAACTTTCTTCCCAAAATGGCAATGTGAATTGGATAAAGCTTAAATCACTTGTATTATAGCTTAAACATTTGTGTAATCCATTAATTATGGAGTGAAAAACAAGTTTGAGGCCTACAAAGCAAAGATTATGCATCCTAACATTGATTTGGTTCATGTGTTCATCCAAAAATGACTTATAATTCAAGTGACAAAACCCTAATTTCATCTCTTCGATTCTCCCTACTCAAGAATGATCTCAAGGAGTTCTTGGACATTGTGGAAAGATTGAAATGTTCTATACAACCCATATTTTAATTGAATTTGAAGACTCCCCTTGGAACTATGTTAAAAAGTGCCATTAAGTTAGGTCAAAATCCTGATCAAATTAGGGCAAAATTTCACTAAGTGTTTTAGTTTCACGACCCTATGTTATTAAAATTATAACTTGAGATCCAAGCACTTTTGGAAGCAGTTATATGACGAAAAGTTGTAGATTTCATGGAGATATACAACTTTCATGTTGGAAGTTTCTCTTGAATCATCTTGTATCATGGTGAGAATTTGGCTTAAAGTTATGAAAAAATAAGAAAATTTTCATACTTAGAAAAATTTCTAAGTTAAGAAATTTTAACATTTCAAGATGAAATCTTGAATTCTTGATTTCTTGATGAACAAGTTTCATATTTTGGCATGTTTTGATGAATCATGATCTTTGGCACTTGAATTTGACCAAAAAGTCAAAGTTTGACTTTTCAGTATACAATTGACTTTTGACCAGTTGACTGCAAAATTCATCTGTCAATCTAATGGACTTGCAATATTTTGAACCATATCATTAGGTAAAAAATGGTGCAATTGGACTCTTGAGATCATGCTTTAAACCAATTGATCATTTTCTAGGTCAAAAATCAGAAATTGCCCTTTCTCAGTAAAAACCCTAAATTTTGACCATTTTGCCCTTTTTATGATTTAATCAAATTTGTTGAGGAATTATGGTACAAACTTGATTAAATGATACATATGAATCTAAGATGTTGATATGGATAAAAATTTATGAAGTTTGACTGTAAATTGGCCATGGTTTACTTTTTCCCCAATATAGTTGATTTTTAGGTCAAATGTTCAATTGACTGATCAAAAGTGTGATCCAAGGCTTGAATCTTGACATGAGTAATCTTAGGGGTCCACAATGGTCCATGAAAGTCATATTAAGAATTGATAATTCAAAAATCCTTGTAGAAACTCAAACCCTAATTTTGGTCATCAGTGCCTAAGGAGGTGTCTTGAGCTGATCAAACCCTAGTGCAGTCCTGAGCCCAAGGAGATTTTGTGAGAAAAATATTGATAAGTGACAGGGCAAATTTTGGGGTACAATAAGTTGGTTTAGGCAAGGAAGTCTCTTTCTAGTTTGATTGAGCAAGGAAGTCCTGAACAATTGGTTTAGGCAAGGAAATATCTTTCTAGATTAATTAAGCAAAGAAGTCCTAGAGAGTTGGTTTAGGAAAGAAGTCACTTTCTAATTAGATTGAGCGGGAATTCTTGGACTGATGTGTCTAAGAAAACTGTAATCATCTACTGATTATAGTGAAAATCTTTTGTGTGGCAAATGGACTAGATTAATCAAATTATATAGGAACCAAGATACATTTTGTGTGTGATTTACTTATAGCATATTCACTTTAAATATTTCGTTGTTGCATTCTCAAGCTTGGATTATGAGCTTGGTCAGATTCAAAAGATTTTGTTTGAAAAAGTTTAAGTTATCAGTTACACAATTCAACCCCCCTTTCTTGTGTATTACTCACCTTTAATTATTATTTTGTATACGAGACTTTACCCATTTAGTAATGATTAATTAATTTGAGTATATTTTAAATTATTAATGTTGCGGTAAAGCAACAAGCGAAAGTAAGTATTTTTAGTTATGTTTTATCGTCTCCATAGGGATTAGTGCGATGGAAAGAATGTCATTTAATGGTCTCCATGTTTCTGAGCTTTGTTTTGAATGGTTTAAAAGGAAAGTACGGAAACTAAAACATATGCACAAGTAAAGAATACATTCTTTAGAAAGGAGAGAACTCGTCTGGATTGAATTTCATCTACCCTTCAAATACTTAAACATATCGATCAGTTATACACAATCTAAAATACTCGTCAATATAATTATGTATCACCCATAATAATGGTTATGTCTAACACAAAGTTGATAGAAGAACCGTATTGTATCACTGGTGATGTCTCACGCAAATAAACAATACATAAGCATTAGGAACCCATACCCACTATAAATATTAACTCTAAATCTATCTCTAGAGTCGAGAACCTAATATATGTTCATGCTAAATTCGGATTTGATTCGTATATGTCTATAGCTACTCAAATCTAACATAAAGCAAGCAATCATTCATATTGATTTTAAAATAGATATTATACAACACCATGATCAACAAATATACAAATAATCAGAGTAAACTTACATACAAACTGTAACAAATAGAGAATACAAAGAGAAGAAGGAAGAAGAACCAAACATCTCTCGTAGTGTCAGGACGATTGATGAGAAATCTGACTCTGAATCATCAAGATTTAACCTCCATTATTATAGTCTAAGTATCTCTTCTAAAGAATGTTTGTGATGGAGTTGGGAGCAAAAAATCCCCAAAACCATAACCTAAAAAATTCTGAACAAATGATTGTATAGTGGCTGGAAATCACAAAACGCGCTTATTCTCCTTAGAGTATGCATCCACTTATTTCCTAAATCGCCTTAACGCGCGCTAAATTCCCTCAGACTATGCTTAGCACAAAAATCTCTTCCTGGCCAACTTCCTGCGCGCTACCACCGCGCTTAGCCTGACCTGAGACTTGTTATTTCCTTCAAAATTGCATCTTAAAGCTTTTCCTTTGGCACTTATTACTCAATGCTCCAACCATGCAATAAATACCTACAAAAGAGATTAACAACTATCAAACGATACAATATTTATACGAAAAACATGACTGTACTATTATTTTCATAAAAGTTGGGGTTTTACTTATTAATACACAAAAATAGAATGATAAGTGCCACAAAATACTACTGAAAATAACGATATTTTGGCACTTATCACACTCCCCAACTTAAAAAATTTTTGTCCTCAAACAAAGGTCAAAATAACCTAAGGAAACTAAAATTCTAGCTATCAGATCCCGGATGTCTTAAGAGATATCGAGACACCACATCCGACTTCACACGCAACAACAAGATGTATGGACAAAATAAACAGTGCTGAAAGTAAATAACAACAGATATGTTTACACAGTTCAAAACAACCTTCCTACTCTAGGGGCTTCCAAGTCGGGGATGAAATTAACTAGATAGTATCAGTTTGTTGATCCCAGAACAAACATCCCAATTAACAGCCTACACACTTAACCACTACCCTTTGCTTAACTTATACCTAAGACACACCTAGGTATGAGGCCCTCCTAAAATCCCTCTTCAATTTCACTCAGCAATTGAAGCAACTCTAAATACAAGTAGAGAACAAAACCAAAAGCCACTCTTCCAAGACACATAAAACTAAATGATTAAAAGCTTATGCAAATTGACACACAAATACTTAATGCTTAATAACTTATGAGCATCTGACACAAAAATCTTCAATGCTTAAAAGCTTATGAACATCTAACACATAACTTACAACCCAACAATAAGGATTCTAAAAACCCTAACAAAACTACACACGTAAGTTCCACTTTATACTAGGTAAACACCAGTCTATTTACAACTTTATTCTGGACTGGGTTGGGCTTCAAAACCGCAACAGTGATGCTGCACAAAGTCTACAAAATCTTCTCCAAGAAAATAAGTCTTCAATCATTAGTTTCCTAAAATGTCTCCATATTTAGAAACTAAGAAAATCTTCAAAAACCAACATAAAATATTCTGATTTGTCAATCTTGATGCCACATAAGCTAACTAAATATTCTATGAATATCTAGTAGCTAACCAATCAAGTGAACTATAATTGTCAGCTGCTGCAGACGTGATGTCCTATCTCTTGGTTGGGACATCTTACTCGGCATGTAGAAAACTGAAGGTTGTAACATCTTGTTCAACATGCTGATTCCAAATTAGTTTTACCAAAATGTATGCCAATAATAATTTCAGAGAAATAACAATCTCCCTCTTTGGCACATTTTGGCTAAAACACCCAAACAACCCATGCACAGTAAAGTATGCTTGAGAATAAATACAACATACATATCATAGGTACAACATTGGAAAAAGCATAGGCAAGATTAGAAGCACATAAATTAGCAGCACACAAATAAGATGCAGCACCAACAGTAATTGCTATAATTCTTCAAAGATACAGATCCCAAGTGATCTTGTTGTGATTGAATTGATATGATATGATGAAGGGATCTTAGGGGAAAAAATTTGGGTACAACAGTAACAAGAGGACTTTAAGTGACCAAACATCCCACAAAAATGACATCTCCATGGATGATACATGGGACTATAATATCTTCTCTGATGTCTCTGTTGATATTGGGACATGTGACTCGACATCTTCTGATCTTGTTTCATCTTTTGAGGAACAAACATCACTACTTGCATGTTATTTTTCACAGCTTGGTTATTATAACTAATACCATTCACATTCCCAGCATTCTTCCCAGATTGAAGTATCTCATCCATCATGGTAGGGCCTTTATTCAGCATTCTTACAGATTTTCTCATATTGTCAAATTTTGATTTTTGCAATATTACCTCCTCTTTAAGATTAGTAATGATAGATAGATTCTCTTCTTTCTCAGCCTCTAGTTGATTAATAATTATCTTTTGCTCTAAAGCTTATTGACACATTCTTTCATTCTTGAGGCACATCTATGTGAATCCAACAGACAATTCACTAACAGTGAGTTCTCCAACATATGATTCTATATCAAATTCACAAAGTTCTTTATCAAACCCACAAATTCCAGTCAAGGCAGTCACCTGCTTGACTAATTCTTCTTTATGATCACTTTCATATTCTCCATCTGACCATGATACATATAATTTATTCCCTTTATTTTTGAGACAGGTGGCACATTCAGTTCTTATATGTCCATATCCCTCACATTCATGCCACTGGACACCTTTCCCTTGGTTTGAATTCTCTTCAAATCTTGACTTCCTTCCCAGGTCATGGTTTTTGTTGATGTAAAATGACATGTTCTTAGCACTTAACTTGGACTTCCTTAACACCATATTAAATTGTCTCCCAGTAGCACGAGATCCTCAGATGCTCCTTTTGAGGTCATATTTCTATTATCCTCTGAGTCTTCAGCACTAGAAGCAAAATCTATACTCTTTTTCTTTTCAAATCTTTCATTAATAGCAGTCTCAAAAGTCTTAAGTGAACTTACAAGTTCATGCACTATCATAATGCTTAAATCCCAGTATTCTTCAATAGCAATTACCTTCATATCAAATATCTTTGGGAGAGATATGAGAATATTCCTGATCAGCTTATCCTTTGATATGTTCTCTCCCAAATCTCGAGTCATTACCAATATCTAGAACAATCATGTGAAAGTCATGGATACTTTTGTATTCCTTCATCTTCATGTTCTCTATTTTTGTAGAGAGAAGTTACTGTATTGCTATCTTAACCTTAGAACTTCCTTCATGACCTTTCCTCAAGGTATCCCAAGCAACCTTAGCACTTTTACAATTCTTTATCAGCTTGAACACATTCTTATCAACTACATTTAATATGGCATTCAAAGCTTTGGAATTTACTTGAGATGATGCCTCATCATTATCATCCCAATATTCTTCAGGCTTCAACACACCAGTGACCTTACCATCTTCATCCACAACCTTTGGTGGTTCCCATCCTTTGACAACATTTTTCCAGGCCTTGTTGCCAAGGGATTTTATGCATATCTCCATACGAGATTTCCAACTGGCATAGTTGGTACCATCCAAAATAGGAATTTTAACCACAATTCCACTATCCTTGTGCATTACGCCAGAAAGTAACATCCTTGAATCTCACCAAGAGTCAGAGCAGGATGTTTGCACTGATACCAATTGAAATTATGACTATCAAATCCCAAATATCCTAAGAGATGTCGAGACACCATATCTGACTTCACACGCAAAAACAATATGTATGGACAAAATAAATAGTGTTGAAAGAAAATAGCACAAGATATGTTTACTCGGTTCAGAACAACTTTCCTACTCTAGGGACTACCAAGATAGGGACGAAATTAACTAAATAGTATAAATTTGTAGACCTCACAACAAACATCCCAACTTAAAGTCTACACACTTAATCACTACTATTGTACCCCAAAATTTTCCCTCTCATTTTACTCAAGACATGCTCATTGAGGTCCTCAACTGCTCAAGGTTGACCAGGAATTGGCCAGGCAAATTCTCCTCCTAACAATGGACTTCCAACTAGGGTTTCACTTATCACAAATAATTTTGGGTTGAAAAGGATTCAAGTGATTTCAATGGTCCTTAATATGTCCTCAAGAATATCCATGCCAAGTTTCATGCTTTGCATCATAAGTTTTCTCAGTCAATTGCTCAGATGACTGGAAATCAACTATATTAGGTCAAAAGTAAATTGTGGCTAATATACGATCAAACTTCAAGATTTTTGGTCAACATCAACATTTTGAAGTGATATCCATCATTTTATCAAGGTTTGATTATGATTCCTCAAGGAATATTCTCAAATCATCAAGAATCAAAACTTACCAAATTAGGGTTTCCTAGAGAAAGTCAACTAAAGTTTGACCAGGCATAAATTTCACATGATTCATCCTTTTTGCCCCAACCAAAGCTCATTGTGAAGAAAATCCAATTCCCTACAACTTTTCTTTTTCTCTCAAGTCCAAGAAATGCATCATTGGAAAGATATGAGCTAATAAATTACAAGTCTTTTTGAAAGTCAATAAAAAGGCATTTTTTGTCAAGGAAATTTACTTCAAGAAAAAGTATTCAAATGCAAAATTTATCCAAAGAGAGATTGAATAAGACATCTTGGACTTTCCAAAAAGTCCAAGACCATCTTCAAAGGTTAAAAATTGAGCAAGTTATGGCTTTCACAAGTTGGGGAATTTTGAGAAATTTCAAGAAATATACATTGCGCAAATTTGTGTTTTTAGTTTGATGGGCCTAATTTGTGAACTTGAACATATTCATGACATGTATAAGAACCTATAAACCCATCCATGCATGAGCTTGATTTTGATTTTATTTATTTTGTATTTTTATTTAAATAAATTCAAAATAAATTAAATATATACAAGGTTAATGCATAAGACATGTAAGGCTTGAGATTTGATCATGTTGGAGGCCCAAAGAGCTCGTGGATAGCTGGAAAAAACGCATAAAATTGATTGTCATGAGATTGGATCAAATATAGGAATTTTCATGCAATAATAAAATCATATCTTTTAATCATAATATGCAAAGATTTTGACTCTGTTTGTTAACCTAATCTTGTCTCATATATATACACAGCAACCCTAGATCAAGAGCACACATGAAGCTGCCTCTAAACCCTAAGAGAAAATTTACAAAAAATTTCAAAGAAGGTGAGACTCGTATCATTCGATCTAGCTTCCCCGAGTCCATTCCAGGCGTTCCATCATCACCCTAAGATTCCCAGGAGCTTATACCAACCATCGCTCAAGCCAAATCGTGCCCATGATCTCTCCCTCAAGCATCAACGATTTGGTATACTTTCTTAAACTCAAATCTTTCTATTATGCAATATAAATGAATTATTCATGCATATATGTGATCATACTGATGATTGTGGCTGTTTAGAGTCATTACATGCGAGGTTTAATGCAAGGACGAAGATTTTCCATTGTTAGGGAAAAGCTTCAATTGTGTTTCGTTTTCATTGATACAGGGACTTTCAGACGAAACAAACCCCACCATCAGATTCACAAGGGTCTAATTAGTCTGGTAGGGTTATCTTGCATGTTTTCATTGATTTTTGCAGGATTTGGGTTTTGAGGCCATCGGAGAAGATAATTATAGGTTTGACTCTGACCGGGCCTGATCATTTGACTCTGTTAGCCTGGCGTGTGTCATGACTGGTTTTTAAATTAGAGCCGCCACTATTAGTTTTTATCCCAGGGAAGGGAATCTAACAGAAAACCCTATTTCATAGACAAAGATTCTAGGTTTCAGACTTCTTTAGACGAAAGGAAGGTGTTAGACACCTTTCATCTACCTTGTTCACAAGGATACTAGGTTTTAGGTTTGAGTTGGGGAAACAGGATTAAAATATTTTATAAGGGAAAAGTGTCTTAATCTTTTAATAGGGGAACTCGCTACGACTTTTGATCGTATGCCTACGTATCCTCTTACGAGGAATCAGAGTCCCAATTCATAGTTCGTATGGGTTTGTGTTTTTTAGGGGCCGCAAACATACTTTGAATCACCTCGCATTTTGGTAGAGAATAGTGATTGGGGAGATTTTGGCTAAATGCGCAGTAAGTCAAAATTTGCATGACACCCTTAGCAAAAAAAGTTGTTTAGATCATTTGATTGCGAAAAAAAGTTTGAGATTTGTTGAGTGTTTTTTATAGATATTAATTGCAAAAATTCTTATTAATGCATGATATAACATAAGAAAATAATATGCAATTTTTTGATGTAAAATAATTTAAGTGATATAATAAATAAATTTAATATTCACAATAAAAATTAATAATTATAATAATTATAATAATTATAAATAATAATAATAATAAAAAATATCTTAATCAAAACAGGAGGGTGTATTTTCTGGTTGTTAAGCCCTAGCGCAAATTCTGGAAAAGGGATGTTCAGAAAGGGACAGAAGTCCTGCAGGGGATGCAGGGAAATTGACTGGGTTTTGGCCCCAGTCGCAGAACTTCTGAAAAGGTGCGCTGCAAGCTGGTTAGTAAAAATCAAAACATAGGGGTGTCAAATTCTGGGCTAAGCCCACTACTCAGAATTTATGAAAAAGGGCAGACAAAAAGTATATAAGTCTAATGCTGATTATGGAAAAATAAAAAAAAATCTGAAACCTGGGTTAAGCCCCGTCATAACTTCTAAAAGGGGAACTACATCTGAATGTAAGAAATTAGTTGAACATATGCAATCAGATTATAAAACTATCTACAGATCTATTTTCTATAGTTTCAGCCCTGTCTATGTTCTCCTGACCCTATTCATCTTTAACCCAGCATGAAAATAACAGTAAAGAAACAAATTAAAATTTGTTACCCCTTTAGAGCTTTTACTTATGATTTTGGTGCGTGTTTTGCTGTCCTTTTCTTCTTCTTCTGCAGATTCTGGTGACAGCAGCGACGAAAGGTGGAGCGACAACGATTGAAACTAGGGTTCTAGATATTGGAACCTCAGTTACTCTTCTGCGTGTTCTTCTTCTGGTTTTTCCAGAAATTCTACTCTCCTTGCTCTTTCTTCAAGCGTTACCATATTGCTTTTCTCTGGAAATTCGTCTTTCTCCTTGTATTCTTTCCTCCTTTTTCCTCCCTCTTTCGTTTGCTGATTTGCTCCTCTATTTATAATGTTTGATTTTTGGGCTTGGACTATGGCTAGAGCAATGATTGAGGATAGAATTAAAAAGATTTGATTGAAATTGATTCTTTGTGGAAGATTTGATTGAAATTGATACAGTGCACGTCCAACAGATTTGGGCTTGGGTTGCTTAGCCTCTGAAACTCTAAGATAGAGCTGTGGAAGATAATCTGATCCTACCCTTTCTTACAATTTGACTCTTCTAGAAGATCTGATATTCCAGTTCTGTACCAGTACTAGCTTGTGCGTCATTTTGGCTCTGATCTGCACAGCTTTTGCATTTGTTTCTGTAAAGAAGAACTTCTGGGATTTGTTTCATAAGTTCTGTTGGGTCAGCGCTTGATCCATACAACCTAGTACTTCTTCATTTGCAGTCAGAACTTCTCCTTTAATTCAATTGGGCCTAGCATTAATTCTTCCTCTTTCTTTTGCATACTTTCAGATTTAATTTTCACCCCTCCCTTTTAAATAACAACTAAATCTTCTTGATTTAAAATACACCCCCTTGATCTTGAATAAATATAGTCTATCATATATTGTTGTACCATCTTTAATTAAATAATTCTAAGAAAAGGATCGCTGAGGTAGGACAAGTTTGGGGTATGACAGCTGTCCCTAGTCAATTATCTTCCAATCGAATAGCGCGAGAAAACGCAGGTCTAGTGCATTTTGATTGGGAGTTTATTGAATACTTGGAATATCCAAAATTTGTCTGACCTACTCATAAGTTTATGCTGATATAGCACGCCCTCATGAGCCTTGAGAGAATAAGCGAAGCCGATGATATATCGCTCACCAGGGTTTGAAGTTGTGGGTTGGATGAGGAAAGTGCATTGAGGCTTAGAGGAAACATAGCTAGTTGTGAGAGTACATTGAGGCTTAGAGGCAATGTAGCGATATTTGCGAATATGTTGAGGCTTAGAGGCAACATAGTGATTTGTGAGAGTACATTGAGGCTTAGAGCCAATGTACAGAATTTTTGCGAATACGTTGAGGCTTAGAGGCAACGTAGTGAGCTGTGAGAGTACATTGAGGCTTAGAGGCAATGTACGAAATTTAGTTCATTACTGCATGGAGACTTAGGTGATGGGTTGGATCGTAGGAGAAGTGTTTTGTTGGTTGACCCTTAGATAGCTAAATCGAGGGTGAGATTGTTTGTTTGATGTATGATATATGCGTATGATGTCTGATATTGAGATGTTTGGATGTATGCAAAATGTATGATGTTTAACGTTGATATGGAACCCTGAATATATGTGTATTATATGCAAAAATGTATAGTGTATGTATGCTTTGGATATGCAAAATGTATGTATGAAATGTGTGTAAAATGCGTGTATGCCTGGAAATGTTATGAAGACTATTTCTGGAATCCTCTCCTTTAAACCATTGGCTTAGAGTTACCAATCCCCTGGCGTTGCATGTTGTGTCGTTGTAGCTTTGTTGAATTTGAACACAGTGAACAATGTTAGCAAAATTTTGAACATTGATTTTCTGTATTGTAAGCGCAGGCGTAGATGTACACGTATGTGTTGGCATATGCGTAGATTTGTAGGTTGTAAGTGCGGGCATGGACATGGAAATGTGTATAGAATTCGTATTGTAGATGCAAGAGTAGACATATGCGTGGACGTAGACGTGGATTTTAACCAAAAAAAAATTTTTCTGATGTTTTGTCAAATGCTTTTATTTTGTTAATTTCAACGAAATGATTTCAAGACAATATTCACAAGTAATAATCGTAGTATTTTGTAAACAAGTCAGAGAAAAAACACAACTTGAAAGATGCAAAGAAAGCAAATATTTTATTGATATGCCTCTGAATAGGCGAGAGTATAAGATGCAATTCCTAGAAAGAGGTAATTATAGAAATTTTCAAGACTGTAAATGACAATGAAAATGATAATTGTTACTGTTGTTTCCCCAATATCCTTTTGATAGCCCTTATCTCCTTTTCTTCTAAGGTTTATGATTCGAATCTATCTCTCCCTTCGTGGTTCGTAGTCGTAGTTCTCAGATCGCATTTTTTTGTTCTTTATTTCCTTTTGTATGATCCCTAATTTTTGCCTGGATTTCCCTATCGGGTTTTCAATCCACCAGGATAGTTTTTTTGTTATATGCCCCTAAGTTTTTCCTGGATCACCCTTTAGGGTTTTCGATCCACCGAGACGCTCCTTTTTGCCTAAGTCACCTGTTTTAAGGTTCGAGCTTAGCGAGCTTCTTATACATAGTATTTTTTGACTGCGTCAGAGTTTGCCGGATGCGGTAGTTCTTCCCAATCCATTGTTGTGAGGATAAGACCACCTCCGGAGAATGTTGTTTTGACTACGTATGGACCTTCATAGTTGGGTGTCCATTTACCACGTGAATTAAGGTGAGGTAGCAGAATATTCTTGAGCACTAAATCCCCTTCTTTGAATATTCGAGGACGGACTTTTTTGTCGAAGGCTCTCTTCATCCTCTTCTGATGTAGCTGGCTATGGCACAGAGCTATCAATCATTTTTCTTCAATAAGGTTAAGCTGATTGAGTCGTGTCTGCACCTATTACGCTTCTTGTAGCTTTGTTTCCATTAGAACCCAAAGTGATGGTATCTCTATTTCAACTGGAAGTACTACCTCCATGCTGTATACCAGTGAGAAAGGAGTCGCGCCTGCTGATGTGCGTACCAAAGTGTGATAGCCATGTAGAGCGAAGGGAAGCATTTCGTGCCAATCATTGTACATCTTCACCATCTTTTGGATGATTTTCTTGATATTTTTGTTGGTTGCTTCGACAACCCCATTCATCTTTGGTATGTATGGTGAGGAATTATGATGCTTGATTTTGAAGTCATCGCACAGTTCCTTCATTATTTTGTTGTTTAAATTGGACCCGTTATCAGTAATTATCCGGCTTGGGACCCCGTATCTGCATATGATATTTTTCTTGATGAAACGCGTAACCACTTGACTTGTCACGTTGGCGTAGGACGCCGCTTCTACCCATTCGGTAATGTAGTCGATGTCTACCAGTATAAAACAGTGTCCGTTGGATGCTTTCGGATCGATCATGCCAATCATATCAATTTCTTACATAGAGAATGGCCAAGGGGAGCTCATGACGTTCTGAGGAGTTGGTGGCACATTTATCTTATCGGCGTAGATCTGAAATTTATGACACGTCTTCGTGTAGTGATAACAATTGGCTTTCATTGTTAACCAATAATACCTTGCTCACAGTATCTTTCTAGCCATGGCATGCCCATTTGTATGAGTCCCGAAAGTACCCTCATGGATTTCTCTCATAAGTGTATCTGCTTCTTGCTTCTCCATACACCTGAGTAGTACCATGTCGTAGTTTCTTTTGTATAAAACCTCTTTACTCAGAAAGAATTTTGAAGCTAACCTCCACAGGGTTCGTTTGTTAATAATAAAGGAATTTTCTGGATATTCCTGCTTTTCTAGGTACTTCTTGATGTCGTAGAACCAAGGCTTGTTTTCTGGTCCTTCTTATATAGAAAGATAGTGTGTGGGATCTTTGAAATGTATAATTGTGATGCGTTGTTCTTGATTCGTCCAGGTTACCTTGAATGTAGCTGATAGAGTTTCCACAGCATCCGCCATTTGATTTTCTTCTCGCGGGATGTAGCTGAAAGTGATCTCGGTGAACTCCACGGACAACTTCAAAATATGATCCCGATATGGAATCAGTTTTGGGTGTTTTGTAGCCATTAACCTGATATATGACTAATGAAGAGTCCCTAAATACTTCGAGGTGCTTTATTCTCATATCAATGGTAGCTTCCAGTCCTAGTATGCAAGCTTCGTAGTCGGCAATGTTGTTGGTGCAGTCGAACTATAATATTGTAGTATATGGCTTGTGATAGTTCTTTGGAGAACTCAAAACTGCCCATATGCCGTGCCCTAATGCATTTTAAGCCCCATCGAACGTGAGTGTCCAACGTGCCCCTGGCTCAGGCCCTTAGTCGGGTCCTGGTATTTCATAGTCGGCTATAATCATGACGTCTTCGTCTAGAAAGTCGAACTTCATAGGCTTGTATTCTGGAAGAGGTTGATGAGCTAGATGATCAACTAGTATACTACCCTTGATGGCCTTCTGAGTGACATATTGGATTTCGTATTCGGATAGTAGCATCTTCCATCGTGCGATTCTCCTGGTAAGAGATGGTTTTTCAAACACGTACTTTAGAAGAACCATTCTTGCTATTAACCATGTAGTGTGGGTTAACATATATTGCCTCAACCTCTTGGTATCCCAAGCTAATGCGCAACAAGTTTTCTCGAGGAGTGAGTACCTGGTTTCGCAGTCAGTGAATTTCTGTCTGAGGTAATAAATCACATGCTCCTTTCTGCCTGTTTCATCCTGCTGTCCCAAAACATAACCCACTGATCCTTTAAGCATTGTCAAATACATGATGAGTGGTCTTTCAGGAACTGGAGGCATTAAGATTTGTGGCTCTTGCAGATACTGTTTTATCGTCTCGAAGACTGTTTGACAATCATCATTCCATACTACCGTCCGATCTTTTCGTAATAACTTGAATATTGGCTCACATGCAGCTGTTAGATGTGATATGAACCTTGGGATGTAATTCAATCGCCCTAAGAAAAAACGAACTTCTTTTTCTATCCTTGGTGCTGGCATCCTTTGTATAGCTTTAAATTTGTCGGGGTCCACTTTGATACCCCACTGGCTTACAATGAAACCAAACAATTTGCCTGATCTGACGCCAAATGTACACTTGTTTGGATTTAACTTCAGTATGAACTTGCATAGTCGTTCGACTAGCTTTTGTAAATGAATGATGTGTCCCTCCTCCATATGGGATTTGGCGATCATATCATCTACGTACACTTCAACGTCATTGTGGATCATATCATGGAATAATGTGACCATTTCCCTCTGATAGGTTGCCCCTGAATTCTTGAGACTGAATGACATTACTTTGTAGCAGAAAGTTCCCTAAGGTGTCATGAAGGTAGTCTTTTCCATGTCTTCGGGCGCCATTTTTATTTGATTATAGCCAGAGAAGCCGTCCATGAATGAGAATACTGAGGCTTGAGCCGTGTTATCCACCAGAACATCTATGTGGGGTAGCGGGAAATCGTCCTTGGGGCTTGCTTTATTCAAATCTCAGTAATCCACACACATGCGTACCTTGTCGTCTTTCTTGGGCACTGGCACAATGTTAGCTATCCAGGGTGGATAATCTACCACAACTAAGAACCCTGTGTCAAATTGTTTAAGAACCTCTTCTCTGATTTTGCTGAACATATCTGGACGAGTTCTCCTGAGTTTTTGCCTAACTGGAGAATACCCTTCTTTGAGAGGTAGTTTGTGCACCACGATGTCGCTATCTAACCCTGGAATACCTCTGTAGGACCAAGAGAATATATCCATGTACTCGTGCAGTAGTTTGATCAACCCTTCCTTGACTCTCTTCTCTAACCTTGCCCCTAGCTTTACTTCTTTGGAATCTTCCTCTACGCCCAGATTAATGGTCTCCACAGCCTCTTGGTATGGTTGTATGCTGTCAGCCTTTCGTTCTATTTACTTCGTCATTTCCTCAGGGATTTCCAAATCTTCATCATCTTCCTCTTCGACTTGGTTGATAGGAGCCTGAAAATTGTATCGGGTCGCAGCAGTAACATTATCATTGGTTTTGGGCATGGATCTACACATTTATCATGTTTTGGTGCAGATTTTAGTATACGAGTTTTTGAAAATGCATATGTAGAGAAAGTATTGTCATTTTTAATTTTTAAGAAATAAATGCAAGAGAAAGACAAGGATCTTGATTGAAATCAAAATATAACTTTTATTGATTATAAATATTGTCTGAATAAAAATGGGGAACCCTTACAAACAACCCCTATGCCTCAGGCTTAACATAGGTTCTTTTAAAACAATGAAAATTACTTAGGAAAGAAAAAGATCTCGGGAATCTCCACGGAAGTCCAACTTTTGAATTCATCTCCTGGAGTGCACTCCCTGATAAAATCCGTTGCCTTTCTGGTGTGAACTTTGTTGGATATCATCGCCACGTGTCCGCCATGCTCTATTCCTTTATTGATGAAGGTCTCTCAAATCGAAGGGAAGTGTGCTTTTCCTTTTGGAGTAGCTTTCGATGATTCATAACCTAATCCAAAGCGATTCTTCTTCTCAGGGATCTCTGGGTGCTTTCCCCAATCTTTTGAGGCATCACATCCCATGGTTGCTTGCAGATCTCTCCAAGATGTCACCTTAGGCTTATTACCCTTCTCGAATGGTAGAGTCACCATTGAAAAAATTTCCAAGGCTTGGAACGGGGTAGCTATATAGTCTTCTTCGGAACTGATGTATCTATATGATTCAATGTGACTTACAAAGATATCTTCCTCGCCATCGATTATGATTAATTTCCCTTCCACTAGGAACTTCAATTTCTGATGCAGGGTCGAGGTGACCGCCCCTGCTGCATGGATCCAAGGTCTCCCCAGTAAACAAGTGTATGTTGGTTCTATATCCATGACCTGAAAAGTGATATTGAATATATGCAGCCCAATTTTAACTGGAAGATCCACCTCTCCTAACACCAAGCTTCGAGAATCATCAAATGCTTTCACTATTGTAGAACTAGGCCTCATCACAACATCATCTATTGTTAACTTTATCATACTGGAACTTGGAAACACATTGAGGGAAGAACCGGTATCAGTGAGAACCCTGGATAAATGGGTAGTTCCTATTTGCATAGTAATGTGGAGTTCCTTATTATGGGCTCGACCCTGTGGCGGCAATTCATTGTTGCTGAAACCCAGGTATGATCCGTATGTTAGGTTTGCTACGACATTGTCAAATTGATTTACCGAAATTTCCTCCGCGACATGAGCTGAACTTAGTAACTTCATCAAGGAGTCTCGGTGTGCTTCAGAGTTGATCAGTAGTGAGAGTATGGAGATTTTCGCTGGAGTTTGGTGAAGCTGATCCACCACTCTGTAATCAATTCTTTTGATTATTTTCAGAAACTCTTTTGCCTCTTGATCAGTAAAGTTTTTGCTTGGAGGTTTTTTTTCTTTACTTGTATCCACCACTTCTTTTCCGTTGTATTTTGTTGGAGTCTCATCTTTCTTCTTTGATGGTCCAACTCCAAAAATTCGACCGCTTCGGGTCATACCCCCTGTCCCTGCTATATTAGAAATTACAGGTCCCTGACTTGGTGATGGCTCACTTTCTTGTTTTATTCCATTAATGTATACGGCCGAGTCATAACTCTACGACACTGCTTTGTTACTCTCATAAGGGATTGGTGAGGGTCCCTTAATCACCATTGTGGCCTTTGGAATAGTTGGTATTATGAGAGTCTTCTTGGGTTCCATCCATGTAGTCTTTATTGATTCTTCCCACGAGATCACTAGAGTTTTCTTGTTAAGATTTGGGCCTTGGCAAGGGATTACCAATGGCTTCTTTCCTTCAATCGCGGCTATATATTTTTCTCCAGGGTATGGTCCGAATTGGACTATCCCCTGGTCCATTAGCTTTTGCAAAGTTCTTTCGAAGGCTTTATTATCTTCCAACGGGAACCCACATTCGAACAGATATTCTTTTAACAAGTTGATTGGGGTTTCTGCTTGTTTGATTGCCCCAAAGTCAATGACTACTTCAATTGCATTTATTGTCGGCCCACCATGCAGAGGCATGGGATTTATCTTGATGTTAGGTTTCTCAAAGGTGATATCTTGAGATTCTAACAAGTCCTGCACTTTGTGTTTGAATGCCTAACATTGCTCTATGGTGTGCCCTAGAGAATTAGCATGGTATTCACATTTGGCATCGGCATTATACCTTCATGGGAGTGGCCCGACTGGAGGAGCTAGAGGCTTGATTTCCACCATGGATGCCTTAACCAAGTGTTGTAATAACTGGCTAGGTGGCATGGGGAGTGGATCAAAGTTTCTTGGTGGCCTCATAAATCTATCTTGCTGCTGCCCTTGCGGGATCATTAGTGGTTGTGGTGCCCTTGGTTGTGAGGCTACAATGTTAATTTCTCCCTCCTTTATCTTTGGGAAGTTTGAAGTAGGTCTTTTTAGATTATGGGGAGCGTTTGATGATCCCCCTTATATCTTCCCACTTTTTATTCCAGTCTCGATTCTTTCTCCAATAGTCACTAGATCTGAGAATCCCGAAGAGATACTCCCAACCATTTTCTCATAATATAGCCCTTGCAAAGTTCCCACGAACATGTCTACTAATTCCTTCTCTAATAGCGGTGGTTGCACACGGGAGGCCATCTCCCTCCATCTTTGAGCATATTCCTTGAAGGAGTCTTCTTTCTTTGGAACAGATTCTGGAGTTGCACGCGGGTAGGCGCCATGTCCAGGTTATATTTGTAATGCTTTAAGAAAGCATTAGCAAGATATGCCCAGGTTTGAATGTGTGTTTGCTCCAGTTATATATACCAGTCTAAAGATGCCCCACTCAGGATATCCTGAAAATAGTGAATCATCAACTTTTGATTGCGGGCATGTGCATGCATCTTCCTATAATGCATGCGTAGATGATTGATTAGACAGGTGAGCCCCTTGTACTTTCCAAAGTCAAGTACTTTGAACTTTGGTGGAATTACCACATCAGGAACTAGGCCCATTTAGAGAGGGTCTACCTCGAAGGCCTTGAAACCTTCCACAACTTTTAATCTTTCCTCCAGAGCTTTGTATTGATTCATTACCAGTGGATTATTAACAACATGAGTACCGGTCGTCTTTAATGGTGCTTGGTTGGCATCTTCTGGGTCGTGGTCTCTGTATTGTAGATCCAAGTAGTTATCCGTGTTGTTTACTGGGATTTGTAGGGTCCCTTATTTTGATGGTGGTGGGACAAACCCTTCGGTCTCAGCTTCTTGTTGGGCCATGACAGACTTTTGGAGTCGTACCTCTGGTTTATTCCTTAGTTGTTAACCGCTTGATGCACTAATGGTTTGGGCTACTTCTTCGAAAGCTACCCTAGGAATCTCGTCCTGCCTGTCAATAATGTTCTTCAGAGCTAGAATAACTTGGCTCGGATCTCCCGTCATTGAACTCACATCACCCTTTACTTGGTCGAGATCTTCTTTGAACGCAGCCCGAGTCTCCTCAATTTTTTCCATTGCTTTTTACTGGTAGGCCCTTGTTTTATGTGGAGGCCAAGGAGGTGGATATCTTCTTCTACCAATGGTTTACTGGAGAGATTTTGCAAGATATGAGTTTTGATATGATATGCAGGTGTTTTATGAATTCATCCATGCAGACGGATGCGTATGAACATGAAATGTCTTATTCATTTGGGTAAACAATTATCTTTTGTTTATTATTATTTTAATTGGTGACTGTCTTTGAAATGGATACACAAACGATATACGGAAACAAAATGCCTTTATTGAAAGTAACATAGTTCAGATATTGAAAAATATTACAACTTTGAATCAAAACTTGTTTGCATAAACATAAATGAAGGGAAATAAATCGTCTAGGTGCGCCTGCAGATGTGTGCTCTGAAACCATCAACCATTGCTCGACAAAGATAGAGAAAGTCTTTAACATCCTTTGGAAGAGGAACCATCACACTTTCTGCGTCTCTCAGACTTCTAGGGATATCCTCAATAAGATTGTTGGCTAAGAAGACAAGCTTTTCATGTCTTTCCTTGTAATACCGGCACTCTTGATAAAGATGTGAGATTATATTATGGTTGTCTCTCCCTGCTTGTTCGATCTTGACATACTGCTCTTCCCAATACATTTTTCACCCCTTATTTACGTATAAAGTCTCGGCTAAATAAGGAAGTCTTTTTTGAGACCCTGCAATTCTAGGCATACTTGCTCGTATTCTTCAGTTTTCTGAACCAAGAGTCCTTGTGCCTTCATCCTCTCGAGGTGTTCATTATTCTCTACTTCTTGGTTTTCTAGCAATCTAGTGGTGAGGTACTTTATTTTCTCTTCTTGGTCTAAGGAAGCTTGTGTTAAACCTTGGATCTGGGCTCTTAGGTCCTCCTCTAGTACCTTCTTGTCATGTGTAGCCTTTTCATACCATATGGTTAACTTTCCAATTTCAGCAGCATCATCTTCTAACCTTAGGTTGTGGGAATCCAGATTGAAGGTTTCACTTAGTAGCCCTTCAGTTGTCCTCTTTCGCTTAAGACTCTCCTTTTCCAATACCTTTTGATCTCTCTCAATTTATAGGTCCTTGGACTTAAGTATGAGCTGCATCTGCTTCTTCTCTTTGGTCGGATTGCGAAGGTTGATCTCTAACTCTTTCTTTTCCCTTTGAGCTTGCTTTAGGTGTTGTACCCCAAAATTTGCCCTCTCATTTCTCAAAGGATCATCCTAGACCGCTAGGTTTGCTTCCATTCAATTTCAAGCCTTGAATTACATATTTTCCAAGAAAGTCATTCACAAGGGCAAAATGGTCATTTGCATACTGAAAAGTCAAAACTTTGACTTTTAGATCAAAATCAAGTTTCAAGAATCATATTTCATCAAGGCATGAAGTTTTTTTCATCAGGAAAATCATAAGTCAATATTCATGTTGAAAAAGTCCAAATTCTAAATACTTAGAATTTTTCTAAGTGTTTAAGAAATATGACAAGCTCAGAACTTCTGGCCAGGTTTTCACCATGATGCAAGCTGATTTTGGAAGAACTTCTAACACAAGAGTTTTAGATCTCAATAGGACCTAAAATACTGCAGAACAAAACTTCTTCTAGAAATGCTGAGATTTCAAGTTGTACATCTTCAAAGTCACGTCCCTGAAACTTAAACACTTAGTAAATTCTGAGCATTTTCATATTAGAATTTGTTTACAACTTCTGGGCCAGTTTTCACATAGGTTTAGTCAGAAGTTGCAAGAGTAATTCAAAGAGGGCTTACAAAGCATGTCATAAGCTTTCTGGAAAGTCTGAGAACTCGCCCAGAACATGCTGGAGCAAAGAGATTTAAGGATCATAATTTGGATGTTTGTTCTATGTTGCGCTGATGCTAAACTTTTGACCCAGAATTAGGCTATGATGTATAAACTCACATTGCTGGATTTCTGGTTTGATAAATCTCATCGTCATTTAATAATCACAACCACTTTTGAGTTTTTATCCAAAGTATTTCCCCACGTGTGAGATAGAAGTACCATTGTTGTCCTTGAAAAGCAAACTTTTGTACAAGTTTATGCTGGGCCCATGCTTTGCTTTTTCCTCTGAGGGTACTTTTCCTTAATTCATTCTTACAAATCCAGCTTAGGCACGACTAAAAGCTACTAACCACCATACTTATTTATCTTTCTTCAAGAACAAGCCAACACGCTAGCATGATGTTGGTACTTTTGACTTCTCCAAGCTACAAAGTTCTTGCCTATAAATTGAACTTCATTGGCAACTGTGAAGGGGGGCGGAAAACTCAAAAGAAAAAGCCTTGAAACCTTGCTAAAATTTCCATAAATATGAAACTGCAAACACAAATACAAAACCTACTAGTTTTTTATTCTTACATTTAAACTCCCATTTTCCTCAAGTGTTTCTTGACCAAACCATTCATACAGTTTCTGATATACATTTAGAAACCATCCTAACTTCTGTTTTCAGACCATAACACGTTCTCAAAAAGTCAGAACTTTACTTCTTGACTGTTTCAGAATTTTACATCCATTCATAGCCCAAGATAAAGGTTGTTCCAATCTACTGAGCACGTGAGGAAGATGATCAGAACATTACAAGCAGCCAGAACCAGGCTCCAGCTCATAGAACATTTTCCAGTTGCAAGGTAAGCTTCTGCTGACTCTCATCATACTACTTACGCATTGTTAGATTTGCACGTTCAAAATACAATGTAGACATCCTGATTCTGATGTTGTACATATTCTGAAGTTTCATGTATTTGTCTGCCTAAGTAGAGAGAACATTAGTTCAGAACTTCTTAAGGAAACTAGGTTTAGCAAATACGTGCTTGTTTCTGATTTAAAGTCTTGACATTTTTTATGTTTCTGAAACCATGGTGAAACTTGGAAGAACTGTTATGTGTGCATTTTTATTTTATTGAGAAATGACTAAGCTGCAGATGCTCTGATTGGTATGGAGAAAGAGATGAAGCTCATCATCAGAATTTAATTTATGTTATATGTTTATGCTTTTGCTTCTAATACCGCATGTACAACCACCCCAGTGGTAGCAAGTGTGCGCATAAGACATTAGTGCTAAGGGTCTTGGGTTCTAACCCTAGAAGCATTTTTTTTAGTTTTATTTAGTGACATTTTCACCCATTTATTTGTCAAACAATATGCCTAAATCAGAACTACTAGACAACCTTACTCAGCAACATTATCACCTCATTCTCTCAAAGAGTCAGAACCTCTGACTTACCAGAGATACATAAACTTCTAGCTTCCCAGCTACGTTATAGCTTCTGAACCCCTCAACCTCAAAATTTGGTGTACCCAGGCCCAGAACTTCTGACCCTCCACTTTCTCACTAACACTTTCTCTTTTGCAGCATATCATAGTCAAAACTTCTGCTCCTTCTTGTTTCAGTAACGTGCTGATTCTGATTCCCTTTTCTCTCATTTATTTTATTTTAGCTTTTAAATAACCAAAAACACCAAAAATATTTCATATTCACATGTTTTATTTTATTTCTTTGAGAACAAAAAGATTAAAATATTTTCTTAAGTAAACTTATTTCTTAACAAAAACAAGACAAGTCCATTTCAATTCTTGTAAATTATTTTAATATGGTTGTAATAGATAATTAGGACTTTAATTTCTTGCAATCCCCATTCATAAATTTGTACCCCCATCCCCTAAAGCTTTTTAATAGCTTAGTATTTTTATTTTCTGCAATTTAATGCTTTATATACAAATGCTAGTAATTAGGGTTTGTATGGAAAGATTAAAACAAACAAATAGCAAACCCTAATCAAGATAAATCAAGCATGTAAACCAATACATTTGCACACTTGCACCCTTAGGGTAAATTCACTTTGTTGCCTTATAAAATGGCCATATTATGCATGTGGGGTATCTTATAAAAAACAAATGAAATACAACATTATAGTCCCTCGATGACGCTATCAAAGTTGCCTTTTAAAAATGATCTTTGTCCCTTAAAGAAAATGCTAAGATATCATACAACATTGCTAATCATGGCTATACGATGACCCTTTCCAGTCCCTTTTACATCCAAATATAGGGTTACTTATCAAATCAATGGTAAGATAACATTGTCAAAGGAAATAGGAAATAAACATGAAATACTTTTGAGTAGGTAGATTGTTCCTAGTTGCTTGCTCAATTTCAAAACCAAAACATCCTTGCTATTTTCAAAACAAACACCAACACTTTTAAAAACATCTTTCAAACTTGAAAACATTTTTAAAAGATCAACACTTTGTATACATTCTTATGAACGAGAATCATTACAAAGTTTTCCTAAACGATGTCGCCCTTTTCAAAATACTTTCAGAAAACCCACATCACAAGCACATTTTCAAACAAAAGCAAGTGATCTAGCAAGCAACTAAGAGCACATGGAAAACCATGGATGGAAAGGGTGCTAATACCTTCCCTTTTTATAATCTACCCCCCGAACCCAAGAAAACATCTCAAAGGTATTTCCTGTTCTTTTCAGCCTTTCCTTTTGGATAAAAGAAAAGTCGGTGGCGAATCTTGCTAACCGCAACATTTGCAATCAAACGCAAAACGACCAAGTCAGTTCTCCCACTGTGTTACAATAGGAGTGACCTCTGGGACCTCTGTCTTGTACCCTGGATCTATCTCCAAGGGAAGCTTGATAATCTGTACCCTATCTCTGACCTATCTGGTGTAAGGCTCTCTTGCTATGGCATTCTTTCTTTCAGCTCTCCTCTTATTGACCTTCTTCCAAGCCCGAATAACCTTGTTGAGTAAATCTTGGTATTTTGTACCCATGTCATGGATGATCAATGGTTGGAGTTGTTCGTCCGTAAGTCTGTCTTCCAAAGGATACCCTAGCTGTCGTAGGGCCAGAGTAGGGTTGTAGTTAATACAGTCTCGTGATCCAATCAACGGGACATTAGGAAAGTCTCCACAGCTAATAGTGATGTCACCAATATCTAGATTCCTTGCATACCATAGTACCGAGTTTGCACTGAGAGACTTTAATTTCTGGGGCCATTCGCATTTGGCCAGCTTCAGAATCATATAGTCTTCTTTGTAAAGAGGGGTCATGAACCAAGTATATAGGAGTGGAATGCAACAATTCTAAGTACCTTTTCACTTTTCGTACATCATATGCAAAGTGTAATAAATGTCAGCAAGTAGAGCATGAGTTGGATCAGTATTAATGACTTTCACACCCCTAAATATGCTAATGGTTGTAGGGTCAATATAGTTTATGGTCCGAGGAAATAAAATTACACCAAATACCAGTAGCCCTAAACAATTAACACAAGATTCCCATTCTTTATAGTTAGCAAATTCAAGTTCCTTAGCTTCCAAGTATATCCTTTTGATTCCTTGTATCGGACCTTCTCGTCAGTAATTTTGCACTAACTCAGCGTAAGGGATCCCTAAGCCTTTTGCCAAAAATTTGACTTCAACAGCCTGTCCGACACCTACATAGGCCTTCTCTTTGGAAAAGTTCAGAATTCTGTCAAATTCTTCCAAAGCTGGTGCTAGCTAGAAGTCTTCGAATGTAAAACATCTCAGTGGAGGGTCGTATAACTGAATGAGGACAAATATAGCATCTATTTGAACATCTACTCTGGTCAAGTCAAGGGTATCCCCATAGCGGAGAGCTTACATTTTCAGAGCTCTTTCAGATAATTTCCCCTTTATAGTTTTGATTTCAGAAAGGTCGGGATGGAAAGTATTGATGCGGACAAGTTTTTTTCCCTTTGGTATCCATTTTTGTAGAAATTCCCCAAAAAACTTTATTTTATTATCTTTCATTTTGGTACCCTGCGAATAAGACAGATAAAAGACATAACTGATGAATATATGACAAATATGAATGCATGAATGTATGGATGTATGATTTAGTGGCAGGGTTTTGTGGTAAGTACCCTTAGAAGGTAGGTTCCTTAATTTTGACCTACGGTTAATCTACCCCCCCCCCCCCCCCCGAAGAAGATGGTTTCCTTAAGGGTATCATGAATAACACTAGAGGGAAAAAGCACAAGGACCTCCCTTAGTTGGAGCCTCTTTACAGACTGAGACTTTCGTCTCAAAGTCGTGAAAGGTCTCGTCATGAATTTTTAGGTTAAGGCCGTTACAAATAGTCATGGGTAACCTTCAAAAGTCCTACTCGTCAAGAGGATATCTCTCGATAAGTATTCCTTTTTCGGAAGTTCACCAACTCTAGGCGAAGTCGTCACATAAACTCGCAGGGATGATGTACCCCCTAAGCTAATAGACGAACCTTCTTTCTAAGGGTTATATTGAAAATATTTTGAGAAATAAAAAATCCCGCCACAAAGTATATATGATGATAAACAATAGACAATGATTAAATAAATGTAATGAATAATGAAAGTAATGGATAAATAAACAATAAATAAATAAAATAAAACCCAAAATAAACCTAAAACCTAGAGTTAGTCCCCAACAGAGTCGCCAGCTGTCGTGACTGGTTATTAAATCACATCCGCCACTATTAGTTTTTATCCTAGGGAAGGGAATCTAACAGAAAACCCTAATTCACAGACAGAGATTCTAGGTTTCGGACTTCTTTAGACGAAAGTAATGTGTTAGGCACCTTTCATCTATCTTGTTCACAAGGATACTAGGTTTTAGGTTTGAGTTGGGGAAACAGGATTTAAAATTTTTATAGGGGAAAAGTGTCTTAATTTTCTAATAGGGGAACTCGCTACAATTTTTGATCGTATGCCTACGTATCCTCTTACGAGGAATCAGAGTCCCAATTCGTAGTTTGTATGAGTTTGTGTTTTTAGGGTTCGCAAATGTACTTTGAATCACCTTTCATTTTGGCCGAGAGTAGTGATTGCGGAGATTTTGGCTAAATGCGCAGTAAGTCAAAATGTGCTTGAATCCCTTTGCAAAAAAAGTTGTTTAGATCATTTGATTGCGAAAAAAAGTTTGAGATTTGTTGAGTGTTTTTTATAGATATTAATTGCAAATATTCTTATTAATGTATGATATAATTTTTTTTAATGCAAATAACATAAGAAAATAATATGCAATTTTTTGATGTAAAAATAATTTAAGTGATATAATAAATAAAATTAATATTCACAATAAAAATTAATAATTATAATATTTATAAATAATAATAATAATAATAATAAATATCTTAATCAAAACAGGATGGTGTATCTTCTAGTTGTTAAGCCCTAGCGCAAATTCTAGAAAAGGGATGTTCTGAAAGGGACAGAAGTTTTGTAGAGGATGCAGGAAAATTGACTGGGTTTTAGCCCCAGTCACAAAACTTCTGAAAAGGTGCGCTGTAAGCTGGTTAGTAAAAATCAAAACATAAGGGTGTCAAATTCTGGACTAAGCCCACTACTCAGATTTTCTGGAAAAGGACAGACAGAAAGTATATAAGTCTAATGCCGATTCTGGATAAATAAATAAAATCTGAAACCTGGATTAAGCCCCGTCAGAACTTCTAAAAGGGGAACTACATCTGAACGTAAGAAATTAGCATGAACATATGCAATTAAATTATAAAACTATCTACAGATTTGTTTTCTATAGTTTCATCCCTGCCTATGTTCTCCTGACCCTATTCATCTTAAACCCAGCATGAAAAAAACAATAAAGAAACAAATTAAAATTTGTTACCCCTTTGGCGCTTTTACTTCTGATTCTGGTGCATTTTTTGCTGTCCTTTCCTTCTTCTTCTACAGATTCTGGTGACAGCAACGATGGAAGGTGGAGCGACGGTGATTGAAACTAGGGTTCCAGATATTGGAACCTCAGTTACTCTTCTGTGTTTTCTTATTTTGGGTTTTCCAGAAATTCTACTCTCCTTGCTATTTCTTCAAGCGTTACCGTATTGCTTTTCTCTGCAAATTCGTCTCTCTCCTCGTATTCTTTCCTCCTTTTTCATCCCTCTTTCGTTTGCTAATTTTATCCTCTATTTATAATGTTCAATTTTTCGGCTTGGACTATAGCTAGAGCAAAGATTGAGGATAGAATTAAAAATATTTGATTGGAATTGATTCTCTGTGAAAGATTTGATTGAAATTGATATAGTGCACGTCCAACAGATTTAGGCTTGGATTTCTTAGCCTCTGAAACTCTGAGCTTGGGTTGTGGAAGATAATTTGATTCTTCCCTTTCTTACAGTTTGACTCTGCTAGAAGATCTGATATTCCAATTTTGTACCAGTACTAGCTTGTGCGTGATTCTGGCTCTGATCTGCACAGCTTTTGTGTTTGTTTCTGTAAAGAATAACTTCTGGGATTTATTTCAGAAGTTCTTTTGGGTCGGCGCTTGATCCATATAGCCTATTACTTCTTCGTTTGCAGTCAGAACTTCTCCTTTAATTCAATTGGGCCTAGCGTTAGTTCTTCCCCTTTCTTTTGCATACTTTCAGATTTAATTTTCACCCCTCCCTTTTAAATAACAACTAAATCTTCTTGATTTAAAATACACCCCCTTGATCTTGAATAAAGATAGTCCATCAGATATTGTTGTACCATCTTTAATTAAATAATTCTAAGAAAAGGATCGTTGAGGTAGGACAAATAGTGGGTATGACAGTGTGCCATTTCGTGATTGGTTGATTCAAAATCCCAGGGGTCCACTGAAGTGTGTGTGTGTGACAACTCAACATTTTAACTTGTTTCCATTATATTATTATTGTTTGGTATATACTCCCACATGTAAAGTCGTCCTAACGGTTGGGTGTGTGTGTGTTAAGGCATTGTGTGTGTGCAAGGGCATGGATTCGATCCCTGCCTCTTGCCATATTATTTTTAAAAATTTCCTTTGAAGATCTAGTGCTCCCAGATCTAAGGCGTGCACCATACATCACCTATTCATCACCATCAGATCCCAGCTAATTTGGATCCAACGCCTCGAACGTGCAACCTCATCATGGACCCTCAAGGGGTCTCCCTCACTGGAGTCAGCGCAAGTCTGGGCCTCCGTAGACTTGGGCCTCACATTTTCAAACTTGCACCCCTAGTTTGTTTTGACATCAGGCCCACTCTTTTCTTTGATCTATTTATTTATTTTAATTTCTTTATTTATTTATTTAATCAGAAAAAAACAAATATAAAAATATAAAAAAAATAGATTTAGGACTTTCTAAATTAAAATTAATTTTGTAAAGTAATTAATTAATTATCTTGACTCGTTTTTTTTAATTAAAAATCAAGTAAACTTAGGATTTAATTTCAATTTCATTTTCACAATACAAAAATACAAAAAAATTTAGATTTAGTTTCCTTTTTCTCAATTTCAATTTTCATTAATAATTAATATTTTTTCTTTAAGACTAGATTTAGTTAATTAATTATTTTTATTTTTATTCAAACTCTTTCTTAAAATAAAACCAAGCAAACAACAAAAAGATTCTCCTCTTTTGCTTAGAATTTTTAGGGTTTTAGACATTCCCTTTGATTCACATGCGTTTAAATACTTTCGTATTATTTTTATTATTATTGTACTTGCTTCCCAGCTTATAATAGTTAAAAACTAGGACATTTACTGTTGTTATCTCCCCAATTTTGGACTTGTAAATTCCCCCTCCCTGAAGCCATGTAATAGTTAGGTTTTAATTTCCTCACTTTAAATTCCTATACATATATTAACTATTTAAATGTATGGTAATAGGATTGTATGACGAGAATTAAAAACAAAATGTTAGCAAACCTAACGCAAAGATAAAAAACTGAAACACAATGCACTCGTACACGTGCACCTCTAGCGTATCCCCACTATGGTTGCCTTCGGAATAAAATAGTCACAACTCTCGAAACGTGAGATATTTTAGTGGCTATCCTCCAGTTTAAAGATCATAAAAATAACCCTCTCGATGTTGCCTTTGTATGATCTTAAAACCATAGGGTAGTTACTAAAGTATCTTTCCCAGTTGGCTTTGTGACTGTAATGATGACCCTTAGATTGTCCCTCAAACATCCAATGATAAGGCTAATTACTCACTAATAGTAAGATAGCATTGTCTAAAGGATAACAGGAAAAGAACAAACCCTTTCGAGTAAAGTAGATAGTTCTTAGATGCTTTTTCAAAAATAATTTTTCACATACACAAAACTCTTTCCAAACACATTTTCAAAACACTTTTTATATCTTCTCAACAATACGAGAAACATTATAAAGTTCTCCGCACTAAGGAGTCTTTTTAAAATACTTTCTCAAACACAGAAAACACAAGGTATTTTAAAATGAGCTAGCATCAAAGAGCACGTAGATAACTACGGATGGAAAGGATGCTAACACCTTCCCTTTCCATAATCTACCCCCCTTACTCATAAATAATATCGAAAGGTCTTTTTTTGTTCTTTTCACCCTTTCCTTTGTTGGATAAAAGAAAAGTCGGTGGCGACTCTTGCTTACCGCAACATTTGTGAATACAAACGCAAAACCATAACAGTCGGTTCTACCACCATATTACAACTACCCGTTGCTTAACTTCTACCTAATACACATCTAGGTATAAGTCCCTCCTCAAATCCCTCTTCAATTACACTCATCAATTGGAGCCACTCTTCCAAGACACATAAAAATAAATGCTTAAAAGATTATGAGAATTGAAACAAAAATACTCAACGCTTAACATCTTATGAGCATCTGACACACAAATGTTCAATGCTTAAAAGCTTATGAACATCTGACATAGAACTTACAACCCAACAATAAGGATTCTAAAAACCCTAACAAAAATACACACATAAGTTCCACCTTATACTAGGTATACACCATTCTATTTATAACTTTATTCTAGATTGGGCTGGGCTTTAAAACCGCAGCAGTGAGGCTGCACAAAGTCTGCAAAATCTTCTCCAAGAAAATAGGTCTTCAATCATTAGTTTCCTAAAAATGTCTCCATATTTAGAAATTAAGAAAATCTTCGAAAACCAACATAAAATATTCTGATTTGTCAATCTTGGACGCCACATAAGCTAACTAAATATTCCTTGAATATTTTGTAGCTAACCAATAAACTGAACTATAACTGTCAGCTACTGCAAACATGATGTCCTATCTCCTAGTTCATACATCTTACTCGACATGTTGAAAACTTAAAGTTGGAACATCTTGTTCAACATGCTGATGCCAAATTGGTTTTACCAAAATGTATACCAATCATAATTTCAGAGAAATAACAGAAACACAAGCAACATCCAAGAAATTATGAATCAACAAGTTTTGAAAAATAAAAACAAATGTATGATTCAAAAGAAAAAGCACAAACAAAGTAATCTTTACCATTTTACTACAACGACATAATGAAAATGAAACAAATCCTAAATACAAAACACATGTTAAAAATTCTAAAATAATACAAACTCAATCATGAATCATACCTATCACACATCTTCAAATGATGAAGAAAAAAGAATAGAATGAGAGAAATAACTCACACCCAACAATTATGCAAACATCCAGATCAACTTAGGCATTCAACAAAGAAAAATCATATTGAAAGCATAAAAGAATAAATCACAAGGACTTTCAAGGGTTGTAACGCGGCCTGGGTAACAAGGAATGGTCATTTCTAAAGCCAATGAAACAAAATTGCCTAATCCTATAAGATAAATCAATTCCCACACTTTAAAGCAATAAAAAATTATACAACCATTTCTCATTACTCAAAATTACAACCTTGATGATATTCATCATTTTTTCTTTTTCTTTTTTGTTTCTCTTTCTTTTTCTTTTTATTTTCTGTTTTCACATATTTTTTAATTTTTATTTTTCAACCACTTTATTATCCAACCTCTAGTAGCCAACTTATAAGAAATCAACCATTGATCTCCCCAACTTGAATACAACCACACATAGTGACATGAATGCTTCCAACATTCTGAAGCAAGGAAAAATTCCAACCACAATACATGGTTGATGGTCAAGTGCAAAGAAAAAAATTAGAATCCATGATGAACTACTTACTCATTCACAAGTTCATAGTTCAACACCGAGATGAATTCTAACAAAAATGCTCAAAGTGGTTAACAAATGCTCGCCAACTCACAAGGTGAATTATTTTTGGTTAGGTGGTTATGCTTGAAATCAAACAAAATGCTTTGATCATTTTCATGATTTCATATAAAATAACATAAATGCAGGAATAAACAAAAGTCAAAAAAGTTAAAACAAAATTGTTGGTCTCCTATGCACATAGTAAACAATGAAAAGCTTCCTAACAATAATAAATGACATACAATTTGTACAAACTCAAAGTTTCATAATCAGACTATGTTCTAGAAAGCATTAAACATGTACCTTTACAATGTACCAACTTCAAACAATATCATGACCACACAATTGCATGTTGAAAGAATCAAACTTGAAACAATTACTCCATGCTTCTTCAAACCATAAGATCAATGTTAGAACATGAACAACAAACAAAAATTATTAGAAATTACTACTAATATTTACTACTCTGAAGAGGCTCGATGAAAATGGGTAAAAAGGCAGAGTGAAAAGAATTCCCACTGGCACAACAGCAAGGGGCATTTAGCCCCCACAAAGTGCACTTAGCGCACGCAAAAAAACAAGATGTGCTTAGCATGTACAGACCATACTCAGCGCAAGCAGGTCTATGTAGAAACTCATAAATACATCTGAATTTCATGCTAACCATCCACTAACACCACACTAACTCATATATGAACAATATAGAGTTTAAAAATGTTGAGGTGCCTCCCAACAAGTGCTTGTTTTACGTCGTTAGCCCGAAGCCTTTATTTAGCCTGACTAGTTTGTAAAATCAAGCTTCTCAAATGAACTTTTGTTTTGATGAATACAAACCATGATTGACAAAGAAAGCAATGATTTTTGATCAAGCTCAAAGCATCTATGGACAAAGTCTTCAGTTCAAGCTCTTAGAAACTTTCAAGGTATAATGATAATACTTACTTTGAACTTAAGATATATATGCTCAATGGTGAAAAGAAATGTCTTATAAATCCTTACTCAAGTTTTTCTAAGTTAAAATTCATTTTTCACTTGAGTGCAATCGATTTGCATATTAGTGCAATCGATTGCATGCTTCAATTTTTCAGATCTTTTGCTACTGTTTCTCAGTGCAATCGATTTGTATATTAGTGCAATCGATTGCATGCTTAAAATTTTCAAAACATTTGCTTCTGTTTCTCAATGCAATCAATTTACATTGCTTGTGCAATCAATTTCACTCAATCATTTTTTGCTACTGACTTCACATGCAATCGATTTACACTCTTGTGCAATCGATTGCACACTTAAAATTTTTGAAAATATAGTTGTTGAAACACCGTGCAATCGATTTCATGCTGCACGATTTTGAAAAACAACAGCTTTGCACATGCCTGTTCATAATATCTTTTCATGGAAACCTTTCACTCAATCTTGGCAATTGTTCATAATTGATTTACAGAACTTTATGATGTTTCAAAAAGTTGCTATGAACTTATAAATACTAATTTTCAAAATCATTTTCAACATCTCTTACAAATATATTTTCTGAATTTTTCAAAATACAAACTCAAGCTTTTCTTCACTTTCATACATAAGTTTGTTGCACACTTTCATATACTTTTAACCAGAAAACTTTGATCATTTATATCTTGAGTCATTGTATAATATTATCATTGGAAGAGAAGATCATTCATTGATAAATCACTCTAAGTGATCATTACTAGTCACTCACTCAAAATCAAATATTGATAGATACTTACTTATTTTTCCAAGATTGTTGGAAATAAGTTTAAGTGGTTTTTTAAATCTTGTCTTTCCAGGATTGTTGGATACAAGTGTAGTCACTTTGAGAGGATTGTTCTCATTGTTGACATAGTGAAAATCCAAGAGGATTGTTCTTGGTCCTAGAGGATTGTTCTTGGCTTTTTGGTAGTTCTTGTTTAAGTTTGCCACAATAAGGAAATCTCTTTCATGTTGAAAGGGGACTGGAGTACTCTCGGACTGTGAGGGGAACCAGGATATATCGCTTGTGCCTCTTTATTTTTCTGCACTTTACTATTTCCTAAACTCACCATAATCCAGAAAAATAATATCCATCATCACTAAAACCTGAATTTTTAAAGTACCTAATTCACCCCCTCCCCCTCTTAGGCTCACTCCGTACTTACAATTGGCATCAGAGCAGGTTATAGGTAACCTCTTCCTAAAAGATCCAAAATGGCTTCCGCAAATCAAAATCCCGTTTTCAGAGATGGTGGTAGTAACAACAAGCCTCCTCTATTTTGTGGTGAATATTTTGACTTCTGGAAAATACGCATGAAGGAACATCTAGAAGCACAAGGAGAAGAAATATGGGATGCCTTCGAGAATGGTCCATTTATCCCTATAACGGTAATCAATGGTGCTGGCTCATTAAAGCCTAAAAATGCATGGGGCGATGATGATAAGAAGAAAGTTCTCTATGATAAAAAGGCAATAAACCTTCTTCAAGGTGCACTTAGCATGGATGAATTCTTCCGTGTCTCGGCATGCAAAACAGTAAAAGAAATATGGGATACCTTGGTACAAACTCATGAAGGAACGATTGAAGTAAAAAGATAAAGACTAAATACCTTGAGTCAAGAATACGAATCATTTCGAATGCAGCCCGGAGAAACCATTCTTGACCTACAAAAGAGATTTGTGCACTAAACAAATCATTTAAGTTCTCTTGGTAAGACTTTGACGAATGATGAACTAAATCTAAAATTACTTAGGTCCCTAACTAGGGAATGGCAACCAAAGGTAACGACAATCTCAGAAAAGAAAAGTCTTTCCTCCATGACATCCGCAACATTGTTTGGGAAACTTCAAGAATATGAAACAGAACTCGGAAGACTTGAAAAACATGAAAATCAAGAGAAGAAATCCAAGAATATTGCTTTGAAGATAGATTCCAAGGGAGTTGAAAAGGAGGACAATTCGGAAGAAGATGAAAATTTCATGATTCTTGTTAAAAGGCTTGGTAAGTTCTTTGGTAGAAATGACAAATCCTTTTCTCATTCAAAAGGAAAGAAACAATTTAATAAAAAGGAAGCTTCCACATCAACACAAGAAGTCACATGTTATGAGTGTGGTAAGCAAGGTCATATCAAGCCGGATTGTCCAAAACTCTCCAAGAAAGGTGGCTTCAAAAGCAAAAAGGGATTCAAGAACAAAAAGGCCTATGTTGCATGGGAGAATAATGAAATAAGTTCCTCATCTGATTCTGATAGTGATGAAAGTGAAAATCTAGCATTGATGTCCTCACACTATTCCGATGATGAAGACAATGAGCAACTTGGGTACCTAACAAAACCTAATTTGTTTTGCAGGTATGCTTGAAGACCACATGCAATCTTTGGTATCTTGATAGTGGTTGTTCAAAGCATATGACGGGAGATATAAACCAATTTTCAAATCTAGTGCTAAAGGCCAAGGGTTTTGTCACTTATGGAGACAATAATAAGGGAAGAATTCTTGGCAAAGGCAAAGTTGGGGCTCCAACTTTCACATGCATTGAATATGTTCTTTATGTTGAAGGACTAAAGCAAAATCTTCTTAGTATTAGCCAACTTTGTGACAAAGGCTTCAAGATCAAGTTCACCAAGGATGAATGCTTGATAGAAGACAAAGTCACACATGAGGTTATACTTAAAGGTAAAAGAATCAATAATATATTCATGATTTCCCTTGATTATCCATCTTTGAAGATAAAATCTATCATGGCGAACAACGATGATTCATGGCTGTGGCACAAAAGAATTGCTCATATTCACATGGAACACTTGAATAAACTAATCAAGCATGATCTTGTCATTGGGTTGCCTAAGAGAAATTTTGTCAAAGATAGACTCTGTAATGCTTGTCAAAAGGGGAAACAAACAAAATCAACTTTCAAATCTAAGAATGTGGTTTCTACTACAAGGCCACTACAATTGTTACATATGGACTTATTTGGTCCATCAAGAACAAGAAGTTTCGGAGGTAATGTATATGCTTTAGTTATTGTTGACGATTTCTCTAGATATACTTGGACATTCTTTTCAGTGCAGAAAAGTGATGCATTCAAGGCATTCAAGAAGTATGCTAAACAAATTCAAAATGAGAAGTCTCTAACAATTGCCTCTATAAGAAGTGATCATGGCGGAGAATTTCAAAATTCCCTATTTGAAGAATTTTGTGGAGAACATGGAATATCTCACAACTTCTCGGAACCAAGGACTCCTCAACAAAATGGAGTGATAGAAAGAATAGGACTCTTGTGGAACTTGCTAGAATGATGCTTAGCGACTCAAATCTTCCAAAATAATTTTGGGTGGATGCGGTGAGAACGACATGTTTTGTTAGCAATAGAGTTAACATAAGACCAGTCTTGAAGAAAACTCCATATGAACTCTTCAAAGGGAGAAAACCAAACATTGCTTTCTTTCACATTTTCGGATGCAAATGCTTTGTCTTAAAAAACGACAAAGATAACTTTGGTAAGTTTGATTAAAAATCCGATAAAGGTATTTTTCTTGGTTACTCTCTTTCTAGTAAGGCATATAGAATCTACAACAAAAGAACTTTAACAATTGAAGAATCAATGCATGTATCTTTTGATGAATCTAACCCCTCCAAGGAGGATAATATTGTTTGTGATAATGATGATGATGAAATACTAGAAGGTCCTTAAGAAAATACTTCCAAAGATCAATCAATTCAACACGAAGAATCACCCCAACAAGAATCAAATCTCAATGATCTACCAAAAGAATGGAGAACTCATAGAGATCATCCTATCGATAAAGTAATTGGTGATATAAGTCAAGGTGTGTCAACAAGATTGAATCTCAAAGATGCTTGCCTAAACATGGCGTTTGTCTCTCAAATTGAACCTTCCAGAGTTGATGAAGCCTTAGGCGATGACCAATGGATTATCACGATGCAAGAAGAATTAAATCAATTTGAAAGGAATCAAGTTTGGGAACTTGTCCCTAGGCCAAGCAACAAACACATTATTGGAACAAGATGGGTATTTAAAAACAAACTTGATGAGAATGGAATAATTGTTCGGAACAAAGCAAGGTTGGTAGCACAAGGCTACAATTAAGAAGAAGGAATATATTTTGAAGAAACTTTCGCTCCGGTTACAAGGTTAGAATATATCCGTCTCTTACTTGCCTATTCTTGCTCATTAAATTTTCAGCTTTTCCAAATGGATGTCAAAAGCGCATTCTTGAATGGATATATCACTGAAGAAGTCTACGTTAAGCAACCCCCGGGGTTCGAAGATTTCAAGAATCCATCTCATGTATTTAAATTGAGAAAAGATCTCTATGGATTAAAACAAGCACCAAGGGCATGGTATGATCGTTTAAGCAACTTCTTATGCGAAAAAGGTTTTGAAAAGGGCAAAGTTGACAAGACTCTATTTATCAAGAAAATCAAAGATGAGACTTTGCTAGCTCAAGTCTATGTTGACGATATAATTTTAGGATCTTCAAATCAAGAAATGTGTGAAGAATTTTCAACAATGATGCAAGGATAATTTGAGATGTCCATGATGGGTAAAATTAATCATTTTCTTGGACTTCAAATCAAACAATTAAAAGATGGCATCTTCATCAACCAATCCAAGTATTGCAAGGAGCTCTTGTAAAGATTTGACATGGATAACTGTAAGGTAATGTCTACACCAATGGGTTCAGGTACATATGTTGCTCAAGATGAATTAGGTGTTTCCATCGACATTACAAAGTATCGAGGTATGATTGGCTCCTTATTATATTTGACGGCAAGTAGTCCTGACATAATGTTTAGTGTTTGTTTATGTGCCCGCTTTCAAGAAAATCCAAAGAAATCTCATCTCACGGTGGTGAAGAGGATCGTGAAGTATCTCAAAGGAACAACAAATGTCAGTTTATGGTATCCTAAAGGTAGTGTTTGCAACTTAGTTGGTTATTCTGACGTGGATTATGCAGGTTGTAAAACTGATAGAAAAAGCATGGTACTTGCCACATCCTTGGAAATGCATTAGTATATTGGGCCTGCAAGAAACAAGCATGCGTTGCTCTTAGCATGACCGAAGCAGAATATATTGCAGCGGGTAGTAGTTGCGCTCAAATTTTGTGGCTCAAACAACAACTTCGTGACTACGGACTCGATCTAGGATGCATTCCTCTACGGTGCGACAATACAAGTGCAATAAACATTACGAAGAATCCAGACATGCATTCAAGAACTTAACACATAGATATACGACATCATTTCCTTCGTGATCATGTACTTCAAGGAGATGTCGATGTAACCTTTGTAGATACTCATAATCAACTTGCCGATATCTTCAGGAAACCTTTGGCAGGAGAACCATTTTACAAGATTCGACGAGAGCTTGGCATACTTGACGAACACAACATATAAGGTGCCTTCTATCCTTGTTAAGATGTTATATAAGTTTTCCTAGAAATATTGCTTTATTACTGTTTGTTTTTGCATCTTTCCCTTCTTTTTGATAATGTCAAAGGGGGAGAAAGATGTGGTACTCTATGCTTGTACATTTCCTTGTCTTAAATTTTTTAAGGTACTCTCCAACCAATATGAACAAATTCAAATAATTCCAACCTTCTCATACATAGGTGGAGTTATGCATCTTAGGGGGAAAAGCTCTTTCCGGAAATTACAACGCATCAAGCAAGATTGTTTGTCATCATCAAAAAGGGGGAGAATGTAAAATCAAGCTTCTCAAATGAACTTTTGTTTTGATGAAGACAAACCATGATTGACAAAGAAGGCAAAGATTTTTGATCAAGCTCAAAGCATCTATGGACAAAGTCTTCAGTTCAACCTCTTAGAAACTTTTAAGGTATAATGATAGTAGTTACTTTGAATTTAAGATATAGATGCTCAATGGTGAAAAGAAATGTCTTATAAATCCTTACTCAAGTTTTTCTAAGTTAAAATTCATTTTTCACTTGAGTGCAATCGATTTGCATATTAGTGCAATCGATTGCATGCTTCAATTTTTCAGATATTTTGCTACTGTTTCTCAGTGCAATTGATTTGCATACTAGTGCAATCAATTGCATGCTTAAAATTTTCAAAACATTTTCTTCTGTTTCTCAGTGCAATCGATTTACATTACTTGTGCAATCGATTGCACTCAATCATTTTTTGCTACTGACTTCACATGAAATCGATTTACACTCTTGTGCAATCGATTGCACACTTAAAACTTTTGAAAATCTAGCTGTTGAAACCCCGTGCAATCGATTTACACAAAGGGCGCAATCGATTGCATGCTGCACGATTTTGAAAAACAACAGCTTTGCACATGCATGTTCATAATACCTTTTCATGGAAACCTTTCACTCAATCTTGGCAATTGTTCATGATTGATTTACAAAATTTTATGATGTTTCAAAAAGGTGCTATGAACATATAAATACTCATTTTCAAAATCATTTTCAACATCTCTTCCAAATATATTTTCTGAATTTTTCAAAATACAAACTCAAGCTTTTCTTCACTTTCATACATAAGTTTTCTGCACACTTTCATATACTGTTAACCAGAAAACTTTGAGTATTTATATCTTGAGTCATTGTACAATATTATCATTGGAAGAGAAGATCATTCATTGATAAATTACTCTAAGTGATCATTACTACTCAACTCACTCAAAATCAAATATTGATAGATACTTACTTATTTTTCCAGGATTGTTGGAAATAAGTTTAAGTGGTTTTTTAAATCTTGTCTTTCCAGGATTGTTGGATACAATTGTAGTCACTTTGAGAGGATTGTTCTCATTGTTGACATAGTGAAAATCCAAGAGGAGTGTTCTTGGCTTTTTGGTAGTTCTTGTGTAAGTTTGCCACAATAAGGAAATCTCTTTCATGTTGAAAGGGGACTGGAGTACTCTCGGACTATGAGGGGAACCGGGATATATCGCTTGTGTCTCTTTATTTTTCTGTACTTTACTCTTTCCTAAACTCACCATAATCCAGAAAAATAATATCCATCATCACTAAAACCAGAATTTTTAAAGTACCTAATTCACCCCCCCCCCCTCTTAGGCGCACTTCGTACTTACATAGTTGTTGCTCCTGGTTTCGCTATCCGTACACCAATAGTAACGCCTAACCAAAACTGGAACGAACATTAAACAAAACAAGTATATAGAATATAAATAAATGTACAAATGTATCAATATAAACAAGTATCTACATATGGACAAATGTACAAAAGTATGAATATAAACAAGTAGATATCTATACATTATAGAAATTATGTACAAAACTAAAAAACATAGAAACTATTGCAATGCAATTCAATATCTAAACACCAATCCCCGACAACGGCGCCATTTTTTTGTTGCGGTAAAGTAGCAAGAAAAAGTAAGTATTTTTAGTTTTGTTTTATCGTCTCCACAAATATTAGTACGAGGGAAAGAATGTCGTTCAATAGTCTCCATGTTACTGAGCTTTGTTTTGACTGGTTTAAATGTAATTTGCGGAAATTAAAACATATGCACTAGTAAATAATACATTTTTTAGAGAGGAGATAACTCGTCAGGATTGAATTTCATCTACCTATCAAATACTTAAACCTATCGATTAGTTATACACAACCTAAAATAATCGCCAATATCGTCATGTATCACCCACAATAGAGGTTATGTCTAACACAAAGTTTAGAGAACAACTGTATTGTCTCATCACTGATGTCTCACGCAAATAAACAATAAAGAAGCATTAAGAATTAATACTCACTGTGAATATTAAGTCAAAATCTATCTCTAGAGTCTAGAACATGATAATGTTCCTCCTAAATTCATATTTGAGCCATATATGTCTATAGCAACTCAAATCTATCATAAAGCAAGAAATCATCGATATTGATTTGTTAAATAGATACTATACAACAACATGATCAACAAATATACATAAAATCAGAGTAAACTTACATACAAACCGTAACAAATAGAGAATACAAAGAGAAGAAGGAAGAAGAACCAACCATCTCTCACAGTATCAGGATGATTGATGAGAAACCCGACTCTGAATCATCAAAATGCAACCTCCATTGTTGTTGTCTAAGTCTCTCTTCAAAAAAATGTTTGTGATGGAGTTGGTAGCAAAAAAACCCCCAAAACCATAACGTAAAAAAACTGAACAAATGAATTTATAGTGGCTGGAAATCATACACCGCGTTTATCTTGCTTACAGTATGCTGTCACTTATTGCCTAAATCAACTTAATGCATACTAAGTGCCCTCAGACCGTTCTTAGTGCGAAACTCTTTGCCTTTCCAACTTCCTACACGCTACTACCGCACTTAGCCCGACCTGAGACTTGTTATTTCCTTCAAAATTGCATCTTGAAGTTTTGCATTTTTCTCTTATTACTCAATGCTCCAACCATGTAATAAATACCTATAAAAGAGATGAACAACTGTCAAACGATATAATATTTACACGAAATCACAATTATACTATTATTTTCACAAAATACTACTAAAAATAATGACATTTTGTCACTTATCAAACTCCCTAACTTAAAACTTTGTTTTCCCTCAAACAAAGGTCATAAAAACCTAAGGAAACACAAGCAACATCCATGAAATTATGAATCAACAAGTTTGAAAAACAAAAACAAATGTATGGTTCAAAAGAAAAAAAACAAACAAAGTAATGCTTACCACTTTACTACAACGACAACATGAAAATGAAACAAATCCTAAATACAAAACTCATGTAAAAAACTCTAAAATATTAAAACTCAATCATGAACCACACCTATCACACATCTTCAAATGATGAAGGAAAAATAATAGAATGAGGGAAACAACTCACGCCCAACAATTATGCAAACATCCAGATCAACTAAGTCATTCAACAAAGAAATAACATATTAAAAGCATAAAAGCATAAATCACAAGGACTTTCAAGGGTTGTTACACGACTTGGGTAACAAGGAAAGGTCATTTCTAAAGCCAATGAAACAAAACTTCCTAATCCTATAAGAGAAATCAATTCCCACACTTTAAAATAATAAAAAAATTATAAAACCATTTCTCATTACTCAAAATTACAACCTTGATCTTATTCATCATTTTTTTATATTTTCCTTTTCTCTTTCTTTTCTTTTTATTTTTCTTTTCTTTTTCAGATTTTTTTTATTTTTATTTTCCAACCACTTTATCATCCAACCTCTAGCAACCAACTTATAAGAAATCAACCATTGATCTCCCCAACTTGAATACAACCACACATAGTGACATGAATGCTTCCAACTTTCTAAAGCAAGGAAAAATTCCAACCACAATACATGGTTGAGGGTCAAGTGCAAACAAATAAAATTAGAATCCATGATGAACTACTTACTTATGCACAAGTTCATAGTTCAACACCAAGATGAATTCTAACAAAAAGTCTAAAAGGGGTTAACAATTGTTCGCTAACTCACAAGGTGAATTACTTTTGGTTAGGTGGTTATGCTCGAAATCAAACAAAATGCTTTGATCATTTTCCTGCTTTCATATAAAACAACATAAATGCAAGATTAAACATAAGTCAAATGAGTTAAAACAAAATTGTTGGTCTCTTGTTCACATAGTAAACAATGGAAAACTTTCTCACAAAAAGTCATGGATCTAAGGTAACTCAATCATGAACAAGTAATGCAAAAGAATAAATTACATGCAGTATTTACAAATTAAAAATTTCATAATCAGGCTATGTTCTAGAAAGCATTAAACATGTACCTTGGCAATTTACCAACTTCAAACAATATAATTACCACATATTTGCATGTTGAAAGAATCAAAATTGAAATAATTACTCCATGCTTCTTCAAACCATAAGATCAATGTTTGAGGACCAACAACAAACAAAAATTATTAGAAATTACTTCTACTATTTACTACTCTAAAGAGGCTCGGTGAAAGGGGGTAAAAGGGCAAAGTAAAAAGAATTCCCACTAGCACAACAAAAGAGTGTGTTTAGCCCCCAATGAGTGTGCTTAGTGCGCGCAGAAAAACAAGATGCCCTTAGCGCGCACAAACCACACTTAGCACGAGCAGGTCTGTGCAGAAACTCGGAAATGCATATGAATTTGACGCTAAACATCCACTAACACCACACTAACTCATCTACAAAAAATACATAGTTTAAAAATGTTGAGGGGCCTCCCAACAAGCGCTTGTTTCAAATTATTAGCTCGACACCTTTATTTAGTCTGGCTAGTTATTGCTCCTGGTTTCACTGTCCCTACACCAACAATAACGCATAACCAAAACTTGAACAAACATTAAACAAAATAAGTATATACAATATTGATAAATGTACAAATGTATCAATATAAACAAATATCTACATATATACAAATGTACAAAAGTATGAATATAAACAGGTATATATCTATACATTATAGACATTATGTACAAAACTAAAAAACATAGAAACTATTGAAATGCAATTCAATATCTAAACATCAATCCCAACAACGGCTCCATTTTGTTGTTGCGGTAAAGTAGAAAGAAAAAGTAAGTATTTTTAGTTTTGTTTTATCGTCTCCACAAAGATTAGTACGAGGGAAAGAATGTCGTTCAATGGAATCCATATTACGGAGCTTTGTTTTGACTGGTTTAAAAGTAAAGTGCAGAAATTAAAACATATGCACTAGTAAAGAATACATTTTTTAGAGAGGAGAGAACTCGTAAGGATTGAATTTAATCTACCTATCAAATACTTAAACCTATCTGTTATACAGTGGGAGAACTAACTTGGGATGTTTTACGTTTGATTGCAAATGTTGCGGTTAGCAAGAGTCACCACTGAATTTTCTTTTATCCAAAAGGAAAGGTGGAAAAGAACAGGAAAGACCTTTGAGATTATTTCTCGAGTTCGGGGGGTAGATTATGAAAAGGGAAGGTGTTCGCACCCTTTTCATCCATAGTTATCTATGGGCTCTTAGTTGCTTGCTAGATCACTTGCTTTTGTTTGAAAATGTGCTTTGTTCGAAAATGTGTATTGTGGTTGTTTTTGAAAGTATTTTTGAAAAGCCGCCTTATTTTAGGCAAACTTTGTAGTAGTTCTCGTTCGTAAGAACGTATACAAAGTGTTGGAATTTTGAAAATATTTCATGTTTTGAAAGTTTGTTTTTGAAAGTGTTTGGTGTTTGTTTTGAAAATGAGCAAGGATGTTTATTTTGAAAGTGAGCAAGCAAATAGGAACAATCTACCTACTCAAAAGTCTTTGTTCATTTCTTCCTTCCTATGATATTGCTAACCAATGATTTGGTAAGAAGCCTTATCTTTGGATGTAAAGGGACGGACGTGGGTCATCGTATAGTCATGATAGCAATGTTGTGAGATATCTTAGCATTTCTCTTTTAGGGACTAAGATCATTTCGAAAGGCGGCATTTGTAGCGTCATCGAGGGACTATCATCTTGTATTTTTTTGATTGTTTTTGCTAAGATACTCCACATGCATAACATGACCATTTTTATAAGGCAACAAGTGGAATTACCCTAAGGGTGTAAATGTGCAAGTGTGTTTGATTTGCATGCATTGTTTATCTTGAATTAGGGTTTACTAATTGTTGATTTTAGTCTTTCCATACAAACCCTAATTACTAATATTTATATGAAAGTGATAAATAGCGGAAAGTAAAATTACTACGCTATTACATCATTAGGAGGGGTGTACAAATTTACAAAACGGATTGCAAGAAAATTAAACCTAATTATCTATTACAACCATATTGAATAATATACAAGACTTAAAAATATAATGTACAAGAAGATAAATGGAAAAGAAATGATTTTTTATTTGGTTATTGTTAAGGGTTTAGTCTTGACCTAATTAAAAAAATGATTAATTAAAATTAAATAAAAATTAAACCTAAACTAATTTAGAGAAGAAATTAAGTTAGAAAGCATTTTTAGGGTTTTTATGAAAAGGTTTTAAGTTTAATAAAAATAATATGAAAATCAATTAATTAAAAGAAACTTAAGTTCTAAATTAATTTTAAATAAAAATAAAAATAGTTAAACCTAAATCTAATTATTTATTAAGAAAAAGAAATCAAATTTATTAAGAAAATGTTTTTGTCTTTTTGTTTTATAAGAAAATAAAATCTAAATGTATAAATAATAAATAATAATAATAATAATAATAATTATTATTATTATTATTATTATAGTAATAAAAAATAATAAAGAAAAATAAAATAAAATATAAAATATAAAATTCAAAAGGTGAAAAAGAAGTTTAGGAGGTTTATTAGAAAAAAAGTCTTGTTTGAGTTTGGGCCTAAATGATGTTTTTGTCAGTAAAGAAAAAAACATATAATAAGAAAAACAAAAGGGCCTGCTGGAATAAGTAAAATGGGGGGGGGGGGGGGGTGTAGCAAAAAATGGAAGGCCCACTGCAGGAGGCCCGGCGCTCTAGTTGCTGGCAAAAAGAAGGAAAGTGTTGAAAATTAAAACAAAAGGTAGTATTGGGACTTGAACCCATGACCCTTACCATACACGCGCACTACCTTTGCCACTGGGGTGGCTATACACCCGTTAACATAAGCAAAACAATAAATACATAACACAAGTCAAGTCCTGAAAATGACTTCATCTTCAACCTCCAGCCATGGTTCATGTAACTTGCTCATTTCTCAACAAAAATGAAAGATGCAAACATGAAAGTTGCTCCCTTTTTCCATACGAATCCAATCATATAAATATCATAAGCTATAAATCAAATATGAATGAGAATTTCTAAAAGTACCAAATTCTGACCTAAATTTTTTCAGAGATTCAAACCTAAAATTCTCTAAGCTCAATCAATATAAATGAAATATATGGACATGTACAATTTCAGGACAATGATATCTATATTTTATCTTCACAAATGCAAGCTTAACAATGCCTAAATGAAAAGATAGAAGTTCAGAAAAGATACCTTTAAACTGGAAATCGTGAAATGCAAATGACCTTGATTCAAGGTGCTGCAATAATTAGGATAGCTTCCTCAAGTTCCCAGGAAGCTAATGCAATGATTAGCTTGAGCAATGGATGGCTGGAATGGCCTGGAGAAGTCCACTTGCAGAGATCTGTTTTTGGTTATGGAGGATGATGGAGATGGAGTTACAGTTATGAAACAGAGACAGGGATTGACTATATTTGATGTTTAGGAGCTTTATGATTGATTAGGAATAAAAACGCACAAGGGAATTGTGAGTTACAAGTTCAAAGTCAGAATATGCACATAAATGGAGTTTTGATGCAAGTTTTGATTTGAGGGAGTTAGGGAGAGTTTCAGGGTGCTTAAGCTCGTGTGTTAGCTTGAAAATAGGGCCTCTATTTATAAGCAACAAGTTATAGACTTGTAGTTGATTAGAATTCAAAATCAAATGTTTAAGCTTAACATGTGATTTTCTTGAAAAATTAAGTTTCAATGCTTTGTACTTGCAATTGTAGAGTGGTTATGATTTAAAAAAACAACTTGTTTCTGACTTTGTAGATGGAGTGTGATCAGAGGGAACAATTGAGAGGCTCAAGAATTGACTTTGTGCATAAAGCTTGCTTTTCAAGAATGGCAATGTTAGCTTTCTTCCCCAAAATGGCAAATGGACTTGCACAATGCTTAAACCACTTGGATTATAGATCAAAAGTTTGCGTAATACATTAATTATGGGTAGATTCACAAGTTAGAAGACCTGCAAAGTAAGATTATGCAGCCTAACATTGAGATTGGATTATGTGTTCATCAAGAAATGGCTTGTAATTCAAGTTTGAAACCCTAACTTCTAGCCTTCGATTCTCTTAGTTCAAGTATGATCTTAATGAGTTCTTGGAAATTTTGGAAAGCTTGTAACATCCTCTATTACATCTATGTTAGACAATTTTGAAGATTCATCTTGAAACTATGTTAAAAATTGTCATGAAGTTAGGTCAAAATTCTTCCTAAACTAGGGCAAAATTTTACTAAGTCTTCAAGTTTCATGAGCATGTCTTCACAAAATCATAATTTGAAATCCAAGAAATTATAGAAAAATTTATGCCCTACAATGTTTTAAATATCATTGAGATCTACAACTTTCATGTTGGAAGTTTCCTTTGAATCATCTTGCATCATGGTGAAAATTTGGCTCAAAGTTATGAAAAAAAGTGAATTTTCAACACTTGGAAAAATTCTAAGTCTTGGAAATTTTGACTTTTCAAAATGAAATCTTGAGTTTTTGATTTCTTGATGAACAAGTTTAAAATTTTGACATGTCTTGATGAATTGTAATCTTTGAAACTTGATTTTGATCAAAAAGTCAAAGTTTGACTTTTCAGTGTACAGGCTTTTCATCAGTTGACTGAAATTCAACTATCAATCAAATGATCTTGAGAAATTTTTTGAGCCATGCCATTAGGTAAAAATGATGTATTTGAATCCTTGAGATCATATCTTAAACCAACAAGTAATTTGCTAGGTCAAAAGTCAAAAATTACACCTTCTCAATCAAAACCCTAATTTTGACCATTTTGCCCTTTTGATGATCTGATAAAATTTCTTGAGGAATTATGACCCATACTTGATAAAATGACATATATGAGTTCATGATGTTGATATGGATCAAAAGTTATGAATTTTGACTGCAAATTGACCAGTGTTGACTTTTTCCCCAATATAGTTGATTTTAGGTCAACTGATCAATTGACTGAGCAAAAATTTGATCCAAGACATGAAACTTGACATGAGATATCTTGAGAGTCCAAAATGGTCCATGAAAGTCATATGTGGCCCTAAAAGTCCATTTGTCCTTGTGCAAACTCAAACCCTAATTTGAGTCATCAGTGATGAGGAGGTGTCTTAAGCTGATCAAACCTTGTGTAGTCTTGGACCAAAGGAGATCTTATGAGAGATTTTATTGAGAAATGAGAGGGAAAATTTTGGGGTACAACAGCTTCCCCTGTTCAATCTTCTTATACCTGAAGAGTTAGATTGGCGGATCTGCCATTCGTGACTTGAAGGTGGAAGATGATTGAAAACTAGAGTGCCCAAAAATTTGCACTCGAATATGTATTGGGAATGGGCATATAGATTCCATTTGGAGGAATGATGGTAAATACTGGAAGAAGTATCAGCACAAATCTTTGGTCGATTTATACTAAAACTTGATGTTTTACCTGTGGAAAAAAGGGTTAGTTAAATGCAGATGTATGCATGGTTTTCAACAGATGAATGAAATTGTGCAATGATGTATGAATATGGGATGCATATTTGTCTGGGAAAATAAATCCATGACTACTGCTGAGATGTTCCTGGGAAGTTGAATCCCATATTACTGTTGGGGATGAAGAATATACATATCTTCAAACTTTGTTAAAAGAATGCTTCCGCTGGGGAATATCTCTCGTATGTTAGCTGTTATTTGGTCGGATCCAGGCTTCACAACAATTTTCTGAGGATGAGGAAGTAAACTGCTATTTGGTCAGATCTAGGCTTCACAGTAACTTATTGGGGAAGGATAAATTAACTGTTATCTGGTCGAATTCCAGGCTTCGTAGAGATTTCTTGAGATTGAACTGTTATCTGGTCAGATCCAGGCTTCACAGATTTCCTAAAGTGGTAACTATTATCTGGTCGGGTCCATGCTTCATAGTTTCTTGAAAATTTAAACTATTATCTGGTCGGATCCAGGATTCATAGTGTCTTGCTGGGGATTATAGCTAGTTGTTATCTGGTCGGACTCCAGGATTCACAATAACTTACTTGAATAGACAAAGTTAAACTGATATCTGGTCGGATCCAGGCTTCACAGTAACTTAATGACATTAAACCGCTTATCTGGTCGAATTCCAGGCTTGGCAGGTTTCTGAGGTGGATGAAGTTAATTGCTATCTTGTCGGGTCCAGGATTCACAATAAACTTGTCTGAAGAGATAGAGTTGAACTGATATCTGGTTGGATCCAGGCTTTATAGTAACTTGCTTGCAACTTAGTTGTTATCTGGTCGGATTCCAGGTTTCACAACAAATTTCTGAGGGGAATTAATATCTGGTCGGATCTAGGCTTTACAATAACTTACTTGAAAAGATGAAGTTGAAAACTGATATCTGGTCGGGTCCAGGCTTCGCAGTAACTTGCTGTGTAGAGGCAAACTCTAATGGGGAAAAGAAGTTAAACCCTTGTCTGGTTGAGTCCAGGTTTTCATAGTATTTGAAAGTTGACTAATATCTGGTCAGACCCGGGCTTCATAGTAGCTGAAAGGTTACACTATTATCTGGTCAGGTCCAGGCTCTATAGTGAATTGAGAAGTTGACTATTATCTGGTCGGGTCTAGGTTTCATAGTAGTTAGAAAAGTTACACTGTTAGAAAACTATTTAATCATGTTCATATGCATATGTTCGTTCAATTTTAGTCATTGGACAATTTTATATTCAAAACAAAAACAGAAATTTTGCACTTCAAAGTATATTTGTATTGATATTTTGCCTGTGAATAGGTGTTTTTGTACAAAGAGACGGAGATCCTAGTAAGAGGAAATCTTCGAAAGGAAAACAAAATTATGAAAACAAAAACAAATAGCCATGTGGAAATGATCTCATTGCATTCCAACTCTATTATTGCCTCAATGTCTTTGAATGCCCCCTTGTCGTTGACAAAAGTTGACTGGATTGATCTTGGACCGTTTGAACTCGGACCTTGGTATAAAGCCTTTTGTGGTGATTCCACGGGACATAGCCATACGCTTTCAATCCTTAATTTTTGCCTGGATTTCCCTTTCGGGTTTTCATCTCACCAGGATACCCTTTTTTGCCCAAGTCGCCCTTTCGGGTTTTCAACTTGTTGGGTATACAATCTTTTGCATAGATCCCTAATTTTTGCCCAAACATTTTGGTTTGCCGGGATGCCCTTATTTTTGCCTAGGTGTGTCAACCTAGCGGGTCTCTTATGCATAGTATTTTTTAACTATGTCCTCGTTTATAGGTTGTGGGAAGTCTTCACCATCCATGGTAGTCAGCATCATGGCACCACCAGAGAACACTTTCTTGACAAAAAATGGCCCTTCATAGATGAGAGTCCATTTACCCCTGGGGTCGCCTTGTGGCAGAATGATATGCTTTATCACCAAGTCATCAACTTGATATACTCGAGGCTTGATCTTTTTGTTGAAAGCCTTGATCATGCATTTTTCATACATCTGACCATGAAAAACAACAGTCAGTCGCTTTTCATCGATCAAGTTCAACTGATCCAATCTCATCTGAATCCACTCGTCTTTGCCTAAGCCTTCCTCATTCATAATCCGTAGTGAGGGAATCTGCACTTCCACTAGTAAAACAGCTTCCATGCCATAGACTAGAGAAAAGGGGGTTGACCTATTTGATGTCCGAGCTGAAGTACGATAGCCATGAAGAGCAAACGGTAACATCTCATGCCAATCCTTATAGGTTACTACCATCTTCTGCACAATCTTCTTAATGTTTTTGTTGGCCGCTTCGACTGCACCGTTCATTTTAGGTCTATATGGAGAAGAATTGTGATGCTTGATTTTAAACTGAGTGCAAAGCTTGGTAATCATAGCATTGTTGAGGTTAGTCCCAATGTCGGTGATGATCCTTTAGGGGATACCATAGTGGCAGATGAGGTTATGTTTGATGAATTTAGCTACCACATTCTTGGTGACTGAGGCAAATGAGGCGGCTTCGACCCACTTGGTGAAATAATCAATAGCGACTAGAATGAAGCGATGTCTATTGGAAGAAGTGGTCTTGATATCTCTAATCATGTCAATTCCCCACATTGCAAATGGCCACGAAGCTGTCATGATGCTCAGAGGCATAGGAGGTACATGGACCTTGTCATCATAGATTTGGATTTTGTGGAAAGTCTTTGAATGTTGATGGAAATCAATCTCCATTGTTGACCAATAGTAGCCAACTCTCAGCATCTTCTTTGCCATAGTATGTCCACTAGAGTGAGTCCCAAAGAGACCATCACACATGTCTTCCATAATTTCCTCTACCTCTTTCTTGTCCATACATCGGAGTAGAGTAGAGTCATGGTTGCGTTTGTACAAGATTTCATTACTTAGGAAGAATTTGGCTGAAAATCTTTGTAAGAACTTTCTGTCATTGATGGCTGCTCCTTCGGGATACTCTTGTGCTTCAAGGTATCTCTTCACCGCATGGTACCATGGCTTTTCTATATTAGTTTCGAGCTCATAGCAGTGTGCAGGTTCGTCGAATCTCTCAATTGTAATCATGGGAGCTTCGTTGCCCCATCTGACTTTGAACATAGAATACATGGTGGCTAAGGCGTCAGCCAGCTGATTTTCTTCCTTAGGGAAGTGTTCAAAGGTGATCTCTTCGAAGTAAGGAAGAGATAGCACAAGTTCCTTGTAAGGGATGAGATTAGGGTTCTTAGTGTCTGAATCTCCTTTTACTTGGCTAATCACTAGAGCGAAATCCCCAAACACATTCAAATGCTTGATCCTCAAATCAATGGCAGCTTTCAGACCCAAAATGCATGCTTCGTACTCAGCCATATTGTTCGTGCAATCAAAGCATAATCTGGAAATGAAAGGAGTGTGGCAACTTTTAGGGGAGATGATCACAACACCAATTCCGTTACCCAAGGCGTTGGAAGCCCCATTGAAGACCATAATCCATCGAGATCCTTGTTCAGGTCCGTCATATGGTCCAGGTTTCGCACAGTCGGTGACTAGCATGATGTTCTCATCCGGGAAGTCAAAGTTCATAGACTGATAATCATCAATAACTTGATGGGACAAATGATCTTCTAGTATGATTCCTTTGATGGCCTTTTGCATTGTGTATTGAATGTCGTACTCATTCAAGATCATTTTCCACCTAGCTATCCTTCCAGAAAGAGCAAGTTTCTCGAAGATGTACTTGATTGGGTCCATCTTAGAAATCAACAGAGTGGTATGAGTCAACATATACTGTCTTAGCCGGCGAGCAGCCCATGCCAGAGCGCAACAAGTTTTCTCGAGCAGTGAATATCTGGTTTCACAATCGGTAAACTTTTTGCTCAGGTAGTAAATAGCACGCTTTTTTCGGCCAGACTCATCATGTTGTCCCAAAACACACCCCATAGAATTATCTAGCACTGTCAAGTACATGATCAAGGGTCTTCCTTCAATTGGAGGCATGAGGATAGGAAGTTCTCGCAGATATTCTTTGATTTTTTTGAAGGCAGCTTGGCATTCATCATTCCATCTGACTACTTGATCTTTCTTCAAGAGTTTGAAGATTGGCTCACAAGTAGCAGTCAAGTGAGATATGAAGTGGGCAATGTAATTAAGACGACCCAAGAATCCTATAAATTCCTTTTCAGAATAGGGGATAGGCATTTCTTGGATGGCTTTTACCTTGGTCGGATCAAGTTTGATGCCTTTACTAATGACAAAAAAACCTAGAAGCTTTCCAGATCGTACTCCAAATGTTCACTTGTTAGGGTTCAACCTCAACTTGTACTTTTTCAACCTCTCGAATAATTTGTATAGGTGATCGAGATGTTCTTCTTCAGTTTGTGATCTGGCAATCATATCATCCACATATACCTCTATTTCATGATAGATCATATCGTGAAACAAAGCTACCATAGCCCTCTGATATGTTACCCCTGCATTCTTCAATCCGAACGGCATGACCTTATAGCAAAAGGTGCCCCATTGCGTAACAAAAGTTGTCTTCTCCACGTCTTCGAGAGCCATCCTAATCTGATTATATCCAGAGAAACCATCCATGAAAGAGAAGACTTTATGTCGAGCAGTGTTATCGATCCAGACATCAATATATGGTAGAGGGAAGTCATCCTTGGGGATTTCCCTATTCAGATCTCTATAATCTACGCACATACGAACTTTTCCGTCTTTATTTGGTATTGGCACCACATTTTCTACCCATTGGGGATGAGATGTCACAGCCAGGAATCCTTCATCAAATTGTTTCATCACTTCAGCTTTTATCTTTTCAGACATGCCAGGCCTCATGCGACTAACTTTTTGTTTAACAGGAGGACAATCTTCCTTTGTCGGCAGACGATGAACTACAATATCGGTATCCAACCCTGGAATATCTTCATATGACCAAGCACACACTTCTACATAATCATGCAACATCTGAACCAATCTGTTTTTGACACTGCTTTCCAGGTTAGTGTCGATCTTGACTTCTTTCTTGTTTGTCTCGATACCTAGATTGATGACTTCAACAGATTCTTCATGCGGCTGAATAGCTTTTTCCTCTTGTAATAGAAGTTTGACTAGTTCTCCCTATATTTCACAATCTTCCTCACCTTCGTCTTTGGCTTGGTTAATTGGATATTCGAAGTCATAGTCGGAAATAGTAGAGTCATTAGTAATGAGATCCAGAGTGGATGAGGACCTGCTAGAGTATGTGTGTGTGTGTGCATGTAAGATACATGGCTATTTTGAAAAATGTATTTGAAGAAGAAGAAAGATAATGAGCACAAATATTTGAATAAAAAAGATTCCAATGATTTGTATTTAATGATCATATGATAAGATGAACATAAATAAAACCCTTGGCAAATGGACCATAGTTCCACGGGCTAGGCACATGGCTTAAAAGTCATTGTTTAATATTACAAACAAAATGTTCTTGAATTAATAAAAAGCAATAAACAAGTGATTACTCCTCAATTAAAGAGATGGGAACGAAGTCCTTTGCTTGCCAATTGTTGAGTTCCATTGTAGTGGTATACACCCAATCTACAAATGCACACTCATCATCATAATCACCTATAGTGTTGACTTCGTGGCTTCTAATACAGAGAGGGGGCTTCCCTACATGAGCGCGCCTTACTTCCTTCTGAGCCTTGACGGTGAAACTAAAACCAAATTTGTTCGCTTTGAATGGGATCTGGAGGAGTTTCCCCCAAGTATCACAACTTCCTTCTTCAACTTCAGCATGAGCATATTTTAACGAAACCATCTTTGGCGCGACCTTAACAGCTTTAGACACATTAGAGGAACATTTGGCAGCGGCAATCATTGGTGGTACAACTTCAAAAGCTTGACACATGGTCTCTATAAATTCGCCATCCATCTCCACTTATTTGAAAGAGTTGAGGTGGCTTACCATGAACTCCTCCTCACCACAGACAATGACAATTCTTCCTTTGACCGGATACTTGAGCTTTTGATGGAGGGTTGAGGTTATTGTCCCAGCTCCATGGATCCAAGGGCGACCCAACAAACATGAGTAGACAGGACGGATATCCATGATGTAGAAGGTAGAGTTGAAAATTTATGAGCCCACCTTGATCGGGAGGTTCACCTCTGCATGAACTGTCCTTTTTGACCCGTCGAAAGCCCTCACAATGATATCACTTGGTTTCAAAACTATACCTTCACAATACAAACAGTCCAATGCCCCCTTGCGTAGCACGTTTAAAGAAGAGCCAGTGTCGACCAGAACATGTGCTAGGGTGGTCCCCTTGCACTCGACAGAAACGTGTAGAGCTTTATTATGATTCTTCCCAAGTGGTGCTAGATCCGCATCCAAGAACCCTAAACCATTATCGGCCGTCAAGCTTGCCACACAATTTTCAAACTGTCAGTTGTGGTCTCATGAGGGACATGAGCCTTCTTCAAGAATTTTATTAACGCCCAAGCATAAGCATCAGAACAGAGTAGCAGAGATAAAATAGAAATCTTGGAAGGGGTTTGCCCTAACTGCTCCACGATCCCGAAGTCTCTCCTTTTTATAATTTTTAAGATCTCATCTATTTCACGAGCAGAAGGTTCTCCATCAGCAACGTCCTTTGCGGGTAATTATGTCTCAACAGGCTCAACCACATTCTCCTTTCCCCTTGTATCAGTACTTGGCTTAGCAGCAATGATGCAGATAGGTGCCTTTGTAACAACTGTTGGTGAGATGTTGGGTGAAAAGATTATCCCAGTTCTGGTCACTTTGCTAGAGCCAGTTATGTTACCAATATCATCAGCTTTGTCTTCTTCAATCCAGGCGTCTTGATTTATCCCATGGTAAAACACCTTAGTACCATAGTTCTATGGTCTTGCTTTGTTATAAGAGTAGGGAATTGGCCCGGCATTGGTAATTATTAGGGGAGAAAAAGTTGGTTCATTTGAAATCCTGATAGGACCTTTGGAGGAGATCCTAAGAGGCTTTTTTGAGATGGTTATAATGGAGAGATCTTCACATTTATCGGTTAAGATTTTGGCAAGCGGAGTCGTCTCAAATAGGATCTCGTGGCTATCCATCAGGGTTTGAATGCCTTCCTTCAGCCCTTCGCACCCATTGAGTTGTTTGGTACAGCAAACACAGTCCTTCAAACAGCCGGGGAAATCCTGGCTTTCAACAGATTCTCTTTGATGATAGTTGATGGAGTAGTCAATTCTTTGACAAAGGCAACGAAAATGGTATCTTCAACAGCATTGACACCCTTGCCATGATTTGGCATAGGTGCGGTGATTACATTCGAAGTTGGAGGAGGATCAAATTCAATGGACTTGTTATCTATCAAGTCCTGAATTTTATTCTTCAGTGCCCAACATTGGTCAGTCTCATGCCCGGGACTACTTGAGTGATATGCACATTCGGTGTTCAGATTATACTTTGGTGAAGAGGTATCTGGATTGGCAGGAGGATCACGCAATGTCACCAAATTATCCTTTAGTAAGTGTTGTAAGGCTTGAGATAGTCACATGCCTAGCCTCCTGAATTGTCGTCTCGGAGTCTCAAATCGTTGGTGATTAGCAGATGGTATTTGAGCAGGAGTTGGATTGGAAATTCGGACAACATTAACAGACTGGCGGTCATCCTTCTTGGTATAGGCCCTTGCCCCATACACAACATTCACTTCTTTCTTTTCAGCAAAAGGTTTCTTTATAGTATTGGAGGTGGAGGATGATGCCATGGGAATCTTCTCGCTTTTGATGCCGCTTTTAACTCTTTCACCGGTTAAGATCAGCTCATACCAGAAGAAGAACAACCAACCAATAAGTTAAAGAATGGACCATATAAAGTGCCCATAAACATGTCAATGTGTTCCCTATCAGTCAAATTTGGTTGAACCCTACTGGCAAGGTCTCTCCACTTTTGTGCGTATTCTTTGAATCCTTCATTTCTTCCCAATTGTCATATCTTACAACTGAACTCTTGTCAGCGCCAAGTCGGCATTATACTGGTATTGGTGGTAGAAAGCGGTGGCTAAGTCCTCCCATGTATTGATGCGGGAACCATCCAACTGGTAAAACCACTCTAGTTGCGTTTCGGCCAAGCTTTCTTGAAACAATTGAACCCAAAGTTTCTTATCAGCCGTGTGCGGATGTATCTTGCGCACATAAGATTTCAGATGAAGTTTTGGACAGGAAACCCTGTCGTACTTTGCAAAGACTGGTATCTTGAATTTGTGGGGAATGAAAACCTCGGATATCAAACCCAAATCATCAATATCCAAACCGGGGACTGCTTGAATCTCGACGACCTTCAATTTGTCTTTTAGCTGCTTGTACTTGACATCGGCGGGAGGATACTTTTTGTCAAAATAATCATCATCAGAGGCTTGATCATTAATACACCCATCCTGGGTACTCCTAGCTTCTCCAATCTGATTCTCGTCTTCCTCAGATGAGTCCTCCACTATCGGGATCTGATGGATCGACTCTTTGCACCTTCTACGCATGTTGACTAGAGCTTTCCTCTTGGGTTTCTTCTTGGCTGCCAACAATGCCATCATATCTTGTTGCCCCTTGTATAGGGTCAGTAGAGTCTCTTGGAACTGAGATTTTTGTGTTTGTAGGTCCTTCACTATTTTCTCTAGATCCATCTTGCTGAAATAAACAGCGGAAAGATAAGGAAACCTGTTGAGTGAAAACCTGTTATGTTATGATGCATGGAAGATGTATATGCAAATGATTTCAAGGATTTATGAAATTTAAATTTGTATAGACAAAGAATGAATAAATGTAAAATTTCATTAATTAGTTCAACATGACTAAAACATGCCTCTTACAACATAAATCTCTAAGATAAAAAGACCGAACACATCCTCTTCAGTGCAATGTAGGCATTCACGCCTTTCTCCTCATGTAGCTGCTTTGTAAGCTCCAAGACCCTTTTCTAACTAGCGTAGAATTGAGCTTCAAAGGTATCTCGTTCTTACTTTAGTTTAATCCAACCCTTTGCAAGTCTTCAAGAGAAGTAGGCATGTCGGGATGGAGGACAGTGTACGAGGCATATCCTTCAAGCATAGGTTCCATGATAACTGGTAAGATGGAGGGATAAGGCATCACAAGTTTATAAGCACGAGCTTGTACCCACCTAAGGTAAGGCTCAAGGGGAATAGAATTCTTGTGTCACAACGTCTTATTATCCACTTTTTTCACCATCCTCCAAGCTCGTATAAACCTCTGACGGAAGATTTGATCGTCGCTTTCATAGTCGAATACCACTCCTTGGATGAGCATATCATGAGGACCATCTCTTTGGGCGTATCCAAACTATTATAAGTCTAAGTAAGGGTTGTAAGTGATACCTCCTCTAATGCCAAGAAAAGGGAAATTAGTAAATTCCCCATAACGGTCAATGATAGTAACATTCTCCAAGGATCGAGAACACCAATGAATATCCGAATGTCTGAGCGTCATCGGCCTATGGGACAATCTCATACCTTGATCGTTCTTCATTACATACCAGGGAAGATGCGAAATAAAACATCTAGCCAAGAGAGGAGTGCAACACATGAGGCCCCCCTCTTCCTCATAGTGTGAGTGTGGAGAGAATGTAGGATATCTCCGAACAATGTAGGCACCAGATTGCGAGACATGAAGATTTTGACAGGATTTACATCTATGAGTTGGTAATGGTTTGGAAACAAAACCATCCTATAGATGCGAAGGGCCAAGATTTCTTCAAAATCTTGTAGGTCCAAAGAGTTCCAACAATCTTGAGCTTTCTCAAACAAGAACTTGGCTAAGAAACCCTTGACACCACTCCTTGTATCCCAACTAGTCGTGACATTAGATTGTTGCAAGTGTAGTGCTCGGGCAATCTCTTCAGGTCTTGGATCTCTCTCTGTACCGTTTAAAGGTAGTTGATTAAGAATACGAATCCTCAAGAATTTAGAGAATTCTTCTAGAGTAGGTACAAGCTGATAATCAGGAAAGGTGAAGCAATGGTGTAGAGGATCAAAGAACTGGAAAAACACCTTCATCATATCTTCATCAGTACTTGAGGTAACCAAGTTTAGGAGGCGACCATATCTTTCGGTGAATGAAGAGTTCTCAGGGACCCTTGATGTTATTTCTTTGAGTTGAGAAGGAATTCTCACTAGGTTGGCGTGAATGGTTTTCCTGCGTATGGAAGTTATGTCCTATAAAATAGAACAAAGATAAATCCCAAAAATACTTGAAATGGTTAGTGAGAATGCTTATGATGTTATGATGTTTATGATGTTATGTACAAGTAAGCATATACACACAAGACAAACAAGTCCTTAGGTTTAGGCTTGCATGGAGTCTCATAGGTAAGTACCCTCTTGAAGTTTAGTTGGCTCAAACATGTCCTAGAAATAGTAAATGGGTTCTAAGGGATCTCAATATCACTAATCTTTCTTATCGGGTATTGTTTCAGCGCAAGCCTCTTTAATGGAGACCGAAATATCCTGAGAAGTCTGATCTTAATAAGTGTAGTATCGAGTATCAACCAACTTCAGACTGCACCAAAGCCATTTATCTCACTACTTCCTAATGGCCAAGTTGGTCAAGTAAAGGAGCTAAAGTCAGTTAGTGCTTTATGACACCACAAAGCGGCCCCGTATTCTCCTTGACTACTCAAGGGCTACCGGTACCCATAAATGTGTCACAATAACGTAGATATTGCTTAGACCATGTAGGTATACCCCGCACAATTTCCACAATGTATTGCTACTTACCTATAATGTATCCCAAATCTGGGTAGAGGATTAAAACAAACCCAAACAAGGAACCAAAATGTAAAGCAAGAAAGTCATACACTGAAAGGAAATAAAGGTGATCTAGCCCTAAGGTAACCCCACTTTTAAGTTATAATCCCCACTAGTGTCTTCAGTTCTATAATACAGTGGGAGAACTGACTTGGGATGTTTTGCGTATGATCGCAAATGTTGCAGTTAGCAAGAGTTGCCACCGGATTTTTTTTATCCAAAAGGAAAGGTGGAAAAGAATGGGAAATACATTTGAGATTATTTCTTGAGTTCGTGGGGGTAGATTATGAAAAGGGAAGGTGGTAGCACCCTTTTCATCCATAGTTATCTATGGGCTCTTAGTTGCTTGCTAGATCACTTTCTTTTGTTTGAAAATGTGCTTTGTTTGAAAATGTGTATTGTGGTGGCTTTTGAAAGTATTTTTGAAAAGGCGCATTCGTTTAGGCAAACTTTGTAATACTTCTTGTTCGTAAGAATGTATACAAAGTGTTGGACTTTTGAAAATATTTCATGTTTTGAAAGTTTGTTTTTGAAAGTTTTTTGTGTTTGTTTTGAAAATGAGCAAGGATGTTTATTTTGAAAGTGAGCAAGCAACTAGGAATAATCTACCTACTCAAAAGTCTTTTTTCATTTCTTCCTTCCTTTCATATTTCTATCTTACCATTGAATTGGTAATAAGCCTTATCTTTGGATGTAAAGGGACGGGCGTGGATCATCGTATATTCATGATAGCAATGTTGTGAGATATCTTAGCATTTCTTTTTGAGGGACTAAGATCATTTTGAAAGGCGAAATTTGTAGCATCATCGAGGGACTATAATCTTGTATTTTTTTTATTGTTTTTGCTAAGATACCCCACATGCATAACATGACCATTTTTATAAGGCAACAAGTGGAATTACCCTAAGGGTGTAAGTGTGCAAGTGTGTTTGATTTGCATGCATTGTTTATCTTGAATTAGGGTTTACTAATTCACAAGATTGTCTGCGGTGTTAAAGTTGTACAACTTAAAGGCGGACAACGGATGGTCGGATAAAAGTTTCACACAGTTATTAGCCCTCGTGAAAGAAATGCTACCAGAGGATAATGTTCTTCCCAATCGAACGTATGAGGCCAAAAAGATGTTGTCCTCTATTGGCATGAGCTATGAAAAGATACATGCATGTCCAAAAGATTGCGTTTTATTTCGAAACGAGTACGCAGTGTTAAATGAGTGTCCTAAATGCGGTGCCCCTCGATATAAGGAAAAGTTGTCTCTGGAAAAGGTGTTATGGTATTTTCCTATAATTCCGAGATTTAGGCGCATGTATCGTAGTGAGACCGATTCAAGACACTTGACTTGGCATGCAGATGAAAGAATTATTGATGGGAAGTTGCGACATCCGGCAGACTCACCACAGTGGACGAAAGTTGATATTGATTATCCTGAATTTGGAAAAGAAGCAAGAAATCTTCGCTTGTCGTTGTCTACTGATGGAATGAACCCGCATGGTATTCAAAGTATCTCGCATAGCACCTGGCCTGTGATTCTTATGATATATAACCTACCTCCGTGGCTATGTATGAAGCGTAAGTACATGATGCTATCTATGTTAATTTCTGGGCCCAAACAACCAGGGAATGACATAGACGTGTACTTGGCACCCTTAGTCGAAGATTTGAAGTTTTTGTGGGAGACCGGTGTGGAGGTTTACGATGGGTATAGGAAAGAAAGTTTCAACTTGAGGGCGATGTTGTTTGGAACAATTAATGATTTTCCGGCGTATGGAAATCTATCAGGGTACAGCATTAAGGGTCAAAAAGCGTGTCCTGTTTGTGAAGATGAAACCGATACGATGCGATTGAACTTTTGTCAGAAGAATGTTTTTCTCGGTCATCGTAGATTCTTAAATTCTAATCATCACTATCGTGGGTGGAGAAAGGCATTCAATGGAGAGGCAGAACACGGTAGAGCTCCACATATGTTGACAGGTGATCAGATTTTTGAAAAGGTGAAAGATGTGAGTACTGAGTTTGGCAAGCCTTTTGCACATAGACTTGTCACGAGTGGGTGGAAGAAGAGGTCGATTTTTTTTGAACTTCCATATTGGAAGTCGTTGTACGTAAGACATTTCCTCGATGTTATGCATATTGAAAAAAATGTATTTGATAGTGTTATTGGTACGTTACTCAATATACAAGGAAAGTCTAAGGATGGCATTAACATAAGGAAGGACATGTTAAACATGGGAATTAGAACTGAATTGGCACCCGTGACGAAAGGAAGACGCACATATCTACCACCTGTTGTTTACACTCTATCTAGAAAGGAGAAGAAAATATTGTGTAAGTTCCTCAGTGAAGTTAAAGTTCCAGAAGGCTACTCATCAGATATTAGAAGACTTGTGTCAATGAAAGACCTAAAGTTAAAGAGTTTAAAGACTCATGATTGCCATGTTATAATGGAACATTTTCTACCAATAGGTATACGTTCTATTCTGCCAGAAAAAGTAAGGAGCGCAATAACTAAGTTGTGTTTTTTCTTCAAGTCAATTTGCAGCAAGGTGATCGATCCTGCGATCTTACCAACATTGCAAAAAGAGGTGGTTGTTACTTTATGTGAGCTTGAAATGTATTTTCCTCCCTCGTTTTTTGACATAATGGTTCATCTAGTCGTTCATCTTGTCAAAGAGACACAGTTGTGCGGACCAGCTTATATGAGATGGATGTACCCTGCTGAACGTTATATGAAAATTTTAAAAGGGTACGTGAAAAACCGAAGTCGACCGGAGGGTTGTATTGCGGAACGATACATTGTTGAAGAAGCAGTTGAGTTTTGCACTGAATATCTGTCAAATGTTCAATCAATTGGACTCCCCAAATCTCATATTGTCGAGAAAAAAGAAGGAAAAAGACTAATTGGAAATAAAGTTGTGACAGTGTCAATGGTCGAACGGGATCAGGTGCATTTGTATGTTCTGCACAATGAGATTGAGGTTGAGCCGTATGCTGAAATGCACAAGGGTGTTCTTCGAGGTTTAAATCTGAATAGAAATGAGAATTGGATAGTACGAGAGCACAATCGAAGTTTCATACCGTGGTTTAAGGAACAAATTTATTCAAAGTATCGTTCGGATCCTGCTTCAGTAACAGAAAGGTTGAGATGTTTAGCATATGGTCCAAGTATGATTGTGTTTTCTTATAGCGCATACGCAATTAATGGATACACATTTTATACCAAAGAACAGGATGATAAAAGTACTATGCAGAATAGTGGTGTTACCTTGGTAGCTGAAGCGATGCACATATCAAGTGCGAATGACTTAAACCCGAAATTTGCAAATCTGTCATATTTTGGGGTTATCGAGCGCATTTTGTTGTTTGATTACGGGAAGTTTCAGATTCCTGTATTTGATTGCAAGTGGGTTGAAAATAATAATGGCGTACGAATGGATAAGTCAGGATTTTTGCAAGTGGATCTCAATAGGGTGGGGTACAAAGATGAACCCTTTATTCTAGCCTCTCAGGCTAAACAAGTGTTCTATGTCAATGATCCGACAAGTACGAAATGGTCTATAGTGCTTTTGTCTAACAAAGTAATTGATGAAAACATTGGAGATCAAGGTGATATTGGCGTTGGCATTGAATCTTGTACAAGAAACGATCAAAATGAGAATGAACCTTGTACTAGAGATGATCATAATGAGGGTATTTGGATCAATCCAACCATCCGAGTTGTTAACAGAAGCGTAAAATATATTGCTACCAAGAAAAGAAAGAGACGTTAGTGAAAAAGGTATTATTATAATTATAGCCTAATATTGTAAGTAATATGTGAATAATGTTTTGAATTTTTGGCATATCTTTTGAACCGTTTTGAATTTTTGCGAATGTGACTAGTGTTTATTTAGTAGAACAATGTTTCCGGAGCTGATGGTGAGGTTTATTTCTTTCAAGTTTGGTTTTTTAGCATTTTATTCAATTTTGAGTTCCTTTAGTGCTATTCATATCTTTTTCGACTATCCATTTTCATGTAGTGTACTAATGTGCTTGTTTGACTTTTGTTACAGGTCTAATGGCTAGCAATGAAGAAAACCCGCAAGGAAACCAACAAGAAAACCCACCAGGAAACCAACAAGATCATGAAAACTCACAAGAAACAAATCATGCAGCGGATGATACTTCAGCAAATGATGTTGCACGAGGCATCACCATAATGCGCGAAATCATTCGTGCTAGAGATAAGGGAGTGAAATATAATGTAGATTGGAATCATTCAAATCAAGTAGTTGGGGTTAATGCTTCAAAATTCACAAGCTACGTTGGTACACTTGTTCGTATGCATGTGCCAATCTCCATATCTAGATGGAATGCGAAACAATGTGAAGCATTGAAGCAAGGAAAAGAAATGTTTTGGGAAGATGTTAAGGTATGTATGTTATATGGTTTATATGGTTATATGTTTATAAGTTTATAAGTTTATATGGTGTATATGGTTTTTAAACTACTTATATGTTTATATGGTTTATATGGTTTTTAAATTACTTATATGTTTATATGGTTTATACGCAGCGGTCTTTTAACGTTCCAGATGAGCGTAAAGGCTTCGTACTTGGGTTGGCCGGGAAAAGATTTAGAGGGTGGAAAAATCTGTTGACGAACACCTATCTTAAGGATGACAAAGGAAAGTGGCTGGAAGAGTTCCCGGCCGGAAGGCCAGAAAAGTATAATCTTTTCATTAAACAAGAAGATTGGACTGAGTTTATTAGACAAAGAGATGACGAATTCCGGCAAAAGAGTGCCAAAAATAGTGAGAGAGCATCAAAGCCCGCGTATCCATACAAAAAAGGGCGTTTGGGATACGCGCGCTTAGAGGAAAAAGTTGTAAGTAATAAATAGAAATGATATGTTCTTATTAATTGTCTAAATGTGTTGTATTTGACGATCTAACCGTTTGTTTCTATGCATAGTTAGAGGAGACGAAAAGTGATGAAACCTCACTTCCAGCACATTTGCTGTGGAAGGAAGCCCGTGTGGGCAAGAATCAAGCTGTTGATCCAAGTGTTCTAAGAATTTATGATGAATGCGTAAGTATAACATTGTGTCTTTAATTAAATCAAATTTTTATGACTATTTAATTGATTTTTTTATCTCCATTATTTTCAGGAGACATTGTCACAAACGAAGTCCACCGGTGACGACCAGGATACGAGGAGCGTACTTAGTAAAGCACTGAATGTTCCTGAGTATTCCGGTCGGGTTAGGGGTAAAGGTCACGGTGTGACTCCAACCTCTTTCTACCAGCATCATCGGAAAAGAAATCCTACCAATGCAGAAGTGATGAATGTACTTATGGAATTACAAGCAAAAGTCAATGCATTGGAAAGAGATAAAGAGGTATTAATGAGGGAAAAGGGCAATGCGGCAATGGCGAAAGAAACTAGTGACAACGCTAGTATCAACCGTCAGAATAAATTTCCTGAGGTAATTATAAATATATTGATAAATCTCTATTGTTCAAGTTTCTCATTTTTATTCCACCTCTTTCTATTATTGAATTAAAAGTAATATGTATGCATATTGGTTTAGGGCATTTCATCTTGCCAACTATACGTAATGGCATCAGATTATCACCTTGTTGGCAAGGGAAAAGTGTACAACACTTTGGGAGATTTAATTCATAATACACCGATCCCGGCTGGACACCTGAGAGTATCAGTAGATTATCCTATTGATCCCGATGCGTTGGTTCAGGTACCTGACGTGGCCTTGGATATAAGATCGGTGCGAGACGCAGTAGGGTCGTTTGTTGCATGGCCCTTGGACCTCATTTTCATTGATGATGAGGTATGTTTAAAACCATTAATATGAATCATTTAGATTTCAAATGTCAATTCTGAACCGTTAAGTTAATTATTTTTTAATATTAGCCTCCTACAAAACCCGCTAATAAGGGTAAGGAGATTTTGCAGCAAGGCGGCGAGTCTATGGCATCAATTCCAGAGGTACACTTAAATTGTTTATTATATGATATGAATTTAAAACTGAACGATTTTATAATTTACCTAAGTTATATGATTGTTAGGTATCTGCGAAAGTGTCACAACAAGTGACCCAGCCTGTTCGTAGCAGACCACCCCCGAAAAAGTCAATGCATAAGGGGGGAAGAGGCGGGGGAAGAGGCGTTTTTGTACCTCGATATCGGAATACACTTGGAGTACTTTTGGAAACCTCAGATTTGAAGTCAGGTGGTATTCGTACAATCCTTATGGATGCAGATATCTTTGGTCTTGACTGCCAAGAAACGATAGGAATGGACGAAATGACTGAGATTATGACGCATGGTGAATTAGGCATCGGCAATGTTCACGCATACATCCGGTATTCCGATAAATATATCATTTAATTAGTTGAACAATTTATTTACACATTTCAATGAAAATAGTCTAATGTTTATATGTTTTTATTTAAGGTTGTTGTACGATAAAAAAATGCGCGAGACTGTATTGGCAAGACGCTTCCATTTCTTGTCTGCCCATATTGTCAGCGGAGCGACAATTGTCAGGGAACCGGGTTCAGTTAGGGAGTACTTAGTGAATCGATACACGGCCTACGTCGGCAACCCAAATAGCTTGTTTATTTTTCCGTATAACACTGTTCCAGTGGGGTGAGTTTTTCATTTATTCTAATATATCTTTGTTTATTTTGCGTAGAAACTTTTCTTCTAAACTGTTGCTTAAATTTTTAGAAAACACTGGTTGTTGTTGGCTATCGATCCGATTAAAGAAGTTGTGTACTTTCTGAATTCGGTAGACGGGGAATGGACTAACTATCCCGCTATGAAGGAAACTGTTGATCAGTAAGTGAGATCGTTCTAACTATTCGTGTATATTTATATATTTAATTATTTCTGTGAGATTGATCTAAATATATGTTTTTATTTTCTTAGATCAATACAAATATTTCGTAGTCAAAGGGACGCACAGGTACCCCGGAGTAAATCATCAAATATTACTTGGATCAAAGTGCAGGTACAAAATTAGTTGCTTATAATAATAGTTATGTTACTTGATAAAATTACACGACAACTATAAAATATATTCTGTTTTTCTATGCAGTGTCCGTTACAGAATAACGATGTAGATTGCGGATACTTTTGCTTGAGGTTTATGAAAGAAATCCTTCATAAAAATCAAGTAGAGATTCCAAGCACGGTATGGATTTATAACTTAGAATAATTTTGTATGATTTCTACATTTAATAACATCATGCATATACTGAAGTAATAATTTCTTATATAGTACTTTGATGACCTCTATACTATGTCGTACACGAAAGTTCAAGTGGAAGAAGTCAAAGAGGAAATATGTCAATTTTATGTTGAAAACAGATTATTCTGATGGGTATGAATAAAATATTATTGTACGTGTTAGTTTGATTGTGTTGGAGCCTTTAATATTGTTTGTTTAATTTACCGTGTTGTTCATATTCATACTTTGCAGGATGACGACCGTGTCGGTGGAGCATTATTTTCGATGTAATTATATATGATTTAGTTACATATGTATATATATATATGGTTACAAATTAACATGATACTTTGTATGTGATTTAGTTATGGTTACAAATGTATATATGGTTACAAATTTAGTTATATATGATTTAGTTACATATATATAGATAAGGATTGAATATTATATGGTATACCGGTTTCTGTTAATATAATACCGATTTCTTAAAATATATGTATAGATAAGGATTGAATTACAGGTTAAATTATTGGACCAAAAAAAAATTACAGGCCGCACAGGGAACCTCAAATTATAGGTTTCACTTTAAAAAATTTGTATGAGCTACGAAAGCGCTTTTGGCTAAAAAGCGCTTTCGTAGGCAGGATAAATAAAAAAAAAAATTAAATAGAAACCCCCTATCAAAGCGCTTTTTATGGAAAAAGCGCTGTGAAAGACCCCCCTATCAAAGCGCTTTTTCCATAAAGCGCTGTAAAAGCCATGATAAATAAAAAAAAAATTAAATAGAAACCCCCTATCAAAGCGCTTTTTATGGAAAAAGCGCTGGGAAAGACCCCCCTATCAAAGCGCTTTTTCCATAAAAAGCGTTGTAAAAGGCCTGATAAATAAAAAAAAAAATTTTAAATAGCACACCTATCAAAGCGCTTTTCAAAAAGCGCTGGGAAAGACCCCCCTATCAAAGCGTTTTTTAAGGAAAAAGCGCTGGGATAGGTCCACCTACGACAGCGCTTTTGGCCAGAAAAAAGCGCTTTCGTAGCCTACGCCAGCGCTGGCTACGGCAGCGCTTTTAAGCGCTTTTAAAGGGCAAAAAAAAGCGTTGTGAAAGCCCATTTTCGTAGTAGTGTTTAGTCTTTCCATACAAACCCTAATTACTAACATTTATATGAAAGTGATAAATTATAGAAAATAAAATTACTATACTAATACATCATTAGGGGAGGGGGTGTACAAATTTACAAATGGGAATTACAAGAAAATTAAACCTAATTATCTATTACAATCATATTGAATAATATACAAGAATTGAAAATATAATGTAGAAGAAGATAAATGGAAAAGAATTGATTTTTTGTTTGGTTATTGTTAAGGGTTTAGTCTTGACCTAATTAAAAAATGATTAATTAAAATTAAATAAAAATTAAACCTAAACTAATTTAGAGAAGAAATTAAGTTAGAAAGCATTTTTAAGGTTATTATGAAAAGGTTTTAAGTTTAATAAAAATAATATGAAAATTAATTAATTAAAAGAAACTTAAGTTCTAAGTTAATTTTAAATAAAAAGAAAAATAGTTAAACCTAAATCTAATTATTTATTAAGAAAAAGAAATCAAATTTGTTAAGAAAATATTTTTGTCTTTTTGTTTTATAAGAAAATAAAATATAAATGTATAAATAATAAATAAAAATAATTTTGGATTTTTTAATAAAAATAATAATAATAATAATAATAATAATAATAATAATAATAATAATAATAATAATAATAACAATAATAATAATAATAATAATAATAATAGTAATAAAAAATAGTAAAGAAAAATAAAATAAAATATAAAATATAAAAGTGAGGGGGTGAAAAAGAAGTTTATGAGGATTATTAGAAAAAAAAGTCTTGTTTGAGTTTGGGCCCAAATGATGTTTTTATTAGCAAAGAAAAAAAATATAATAAGAAAAACAAAAGGGCTTGCTGGAATATGTAAAATGGGGGGGATGGTGTAGCAAAAAATGGAAGGCCCTCTGCAGGAGGCCCAACGCGCTAGTTGTTGGCAAAAAGAAGGAAGGTGTTGAAAATTAAAACAAAAGGTAGCGCTGGAACTTGAACCCATGACCCTTACCATACATGCGCGCTACCTTTATCAATGGGATGGATGTACATGCATTAACATAAGCAAAACAATAAATATATAACACAAGTCAAGTCCTGAAAATGACTTCATCTTCAACCTCCAGCCATGGTTCCTGTAACTTGCTCATTTCTCAACAAAAATGAAAGATGCATACATGAAAGTTGCTCCATTTTTCCATACGTATCCAACCATATAAATATCATAAGCTATAAATCAAAGATAAATGAGAATTTCTAAAAGTACCATATTTTGACCTAACTTTTTTTAGAGATTCAAACCTAAAATTCTCTAAGCTCAATCAATATAAATGAAAACTATGGACATGTACAGTTCCAGGGCAATGACATCTACATTTTATCTTCACAAAAGCAAGCTTAACAATGCCTAAATGAAAAGGTAGAAGTTCAGAAAAGATACCTCAAAACTGGAAATCTTGAAATGCAAATGATCTTGATTCAAGGTGTTGCGATGATCAGGTTAGCTTCCTCAAGTTCCCAGGAAGCTAATTCAATGATTAGCTTGAGCAATTGATGGATGGAATGGCCTGGAGAAGTCCACTTGCAAAGCTCTATTTTGGTTAAGGAGGATGATGGAGATGGAGTTACAGTTATGAAACAGAGACGGGGATGGACTATATTTGATATATAGGAGCTTTGTGATTGATTAGGAAGGAAAACGCACGAGGGAATTGTGAGTTACAAGTTCAAAGTCAGAATGTGCACATAAATGGATTTTTGATACAAGTTTTGATTTGAGAGAGTTAGGGAGACTTTCAGGGTTCTTAAGCTTGTGTGTTAGCTTGCAAATAGGGCCTCTATTTATAAGCAACAAGAGACTTGTAGTTGATCAGAATTCAAAATCAAATGTTTAAGCTTAACATGTGATTTTCTTGAAAAATTAAGTTTCAATGCTTTGTACTTGCTATTGTAGAGTGGTTATGCTTTAAACAAACATGCTTATGACTTTGTAGATGGAGTGTGATCAGAGGGAACAAGTGAGAGGCTCAAGAATTGACTTTGTGCATAAAGCTTGCTTTTCAAGAATGGCAATGTTAGCTTTCTTCCCAAAATGGCAAATGGACTTGGACAATGCTTAAACCACTTGGATTATAGCTCAAAAGTTTGTGTAATACATTAATTATGGGTAGATACACAAGTTAGAAGACCTGCAAAGTAAGATTATGCAGCCTAACATTGAGATTGGATTATGTGTTCATCAAGAAATGGCTTTTAATTCAAGTTTGAAACCCTAACTTATTGCCTTCTATTATCTTAGCTCAAGTTTGATCTTAATGAGTTTTTGGCAATTTTGGAAAGCTTATAACATCCTCTGCAACCTCTATGTTATACATTTTTGAAGATTCATCTTGTGACTATGTGAAAAATTGTCATGAAGTTAGGTCAAAATTCTGCCTAAACTAGGGCAAAATTTCATTATATCTTCAAGTTTCATGAGCATGACTTCACAAAATCATAATTTGAAATCCAAGAATTTCTAGAAAACGTTATGGCCTACAATGTTTTAGATCTCATTGAGATCTACAACTTTCATGTTGGAAGTTTCCTTTGAATCATCTTGCATCATGGTGAAAATTTGGCTTAAAGTTATGAAAAAAAGTGAATTTTCAACACTTAGAAAAATTCTAAGTCTTGGAAATTTAGACTTTTTGATTTCTTGATGAACAAGTTTCATATTTTGACATGTCTTGATGAATTGTAATCTTTGAAACTTGATTTCGATCAAAAAGTCAAAGTTTGACTTTTTAGTGTAAAGTTGACTTTTCATCAATTGACTGAAATTCAACTATCAATCAAATAATCTTGAGAAATGTTTTGAGCCATGCCATTAGGTCAAAATGATGTATTTGAATCCTTGAGATCATGTCTTAAACCAACAAGTAATTTTCTAGGTCAAAAGTTAAAAATTGCACCTTCTCAATCAAAACCCTAATTTTGACCATTTGCCCTTTTGATGATCTAATCAAATTTCTTGAGGAATTGTGATCCAAATTTGATCAAATGAGATATGTGAGTTCACGATGTTGATATGGATAAAAAATTATGAAGTTTGACTGCAAATTGACCATAGTTGACTTTTTCCCCAATATAGTTGATTTTAGGTCAACTGATCAATTGACTGAGCAAAAATGTGATCCAAGACTTGAAACTTGACATGAGTAATCTTGAGAGTCCATAATGGTCCATGAAAGTCATATGGGGCCTTAAAAGTCCATTTTTCCCTGTGCAAACTCAAACCCTAATTTGAGTCATCAGTGTTGAGGAGGTGTCTTGAGCTGATCAAACCTTGTGTAGTCTTGGACCAAAGGAGATCTTATGAGAGATTTTCTTGAGAAATTAGAGGGAAAATATTGGGGTACAACACTATCGATCAGTTATACACAACCTAAAATAATCGCCAATATCGTCACGTATCACCCAAAACAAAGGTTATGTCTAACGCAATGTTAAGAGAATAACGGATTGTATCGTTGGCGATGTCTCACGCAACTAAACAATACATAAGCATTAAGTATCAATACGCACGCTGAATATTATGTCTAAATCTATCTCTATATTTATATCCTAATAATGTTCATCCTAAATTCGGACTTGAACCATATATTTCTCTAGAAACTCATATCTAACATAAATTAAACAATTATCCATATTGATTTGTAAAATAGATATTATACAAAACCATGATCAACAAATATACATAAAATTAGAGTAAGCTTACATACAAACCCCAAAAAATAGATAATACAAAGAGAAGAAGGAAGAAGAACCAAACATCTCTCACGGTGTAAATACAATTGATGAGAAATCCAACTCCAAATGATCAAGATGAAACCTGCATTATTTTTGTCTAAATCTCTCTATCAAATAATGTTTCTGATGGAGTTGGGAGAAAAAAATTCCAAAACCATAACCTAAAAAAATATGAAAAATTGAATATATATATATATATATATAGTGGATGGAAATCGCAGACTGCGCTTAGCGTGCTCACAACATGCTAAGCGCACTGCCACTTATTGCCTAAATCTCCTTAACACACACTAAGTGCCCTCATATCGCTCTTAGCGTGAAAGTCTCTGCTTGGCCAACTTCCTACGTGCTACCTCCGCGCTTAACCCGATCTGGGACTTGTTATTTCCTTCAAAATTGCATCTTGAAGTTTTCCCTTTGGCTCTTATTACACAATGCTCCAACCATGAAATAAATACCTACAAAAGAGATGAAAAACTATCAAACGGTATAATATTTACACAAAAACACGATTATACTATTATTTACACAAAAGTTGGGGTTTTACTTATTAATACATAAAAACATAATGATAAGTGCCACAAAATACTACTGAAAATAACGACATTTTGACACTTATCAACTATTGTATGTTGACAAATGTTTAAGGAGAAAAGTTATAGAAAATATAACGATGAGGATTCGTTGTTTATTTCGTATTATAATTTTTATTTGGATATATCATATAATATCGTTAGATATGAAACGTGAATTTATCCCATAGAATTTGTTATGGATGTATTAGTTGTGTAAGAAAACTATTTGTTTTAAACAATAGAAATAAATTATATGGAGATATATTTATATGGAGTTTATGAATTACATGTTTGAACCCACTTCCTGAAATAATAGTTAGTCATGATAAATTTGTATGATCATGATTGTCAATTGATATAAATGTTTAATGAAATAAAATATATTTTGAATATATTTAAGTGGAAGTAAAAATTCAAATTAAAAATGTTAGCAAATGAAGAATGAGGTCAAATTTTTGTAGATGACAAAATGAATGACAAAAGTGTCATGGTGATAGTTTTTCAAAACTATCAAGAATATAGATATATTTTGTATATGATAATTGTACTGATATGACAATAGTTTCTGGTTGGATGAAAGTTGGTAAATAATACCAAGATTACATAAAGTAATCATATATATGACTATTGGAATGATTGAATATTCAAAGTTTATTAAAGTTTGAAAAATCATACAATTCTTTGATGAAATGATTGACAAGTGTGATCGGTGGATCTGGAACTGACTGTTTAATGATGGTTCACGAAATGTCGCGGAAGCAAGAGTCGCTACCGTCTTTTATTTTCTCCAACATGGAAAGGACAAAAGCACAGAAAAATTCCTTATTGAGATTAGTTCTCGGTTTGGGAGGTAGATTTATAGAAAGGGAAGGTGTTAGCACCCTTTCTATCCATGGTTATCCATGGGGTCTTAGATACTTGCTCATTTGTGTTTTCAAAATGTTTGTTTGCTTTTCAAGGTAAGTGGGTTTGAAAAAGTTCCGTTTAAAATTTCAGTTCGACTCTTGTATCGGTCCTCAAGAGTGTTTGAAAAGTTGTTTTCGAAAGATTTTTGCAAAGTGTCGGTGTGAAAAGAAGTTTTTGATTTGTTTTGAATTAGAGCAAGTATCTACGAGTCATCTACCTACCCTAAGGAATTAGTCTGTGTAGAGGTCCTTAAGGTAGTGCCATCCCACCATTGAGAGGTAGGTAGCACCACCGTTGGAGGTGTTCGGGTCAATTCGAGGATTAGGGACAGTGTGGTCACCAGAGCAATAGGAGGACACCTTAGAAGCTACCCCCATGCCATGTTCATGGACATGAGGACTTACTAAAACGTCCTCTACTTGACGACCACGTTTCGAGGGGCAAGGCAACAGTGAAGCGTACCCTAGGAGTGGTGTGTGAATTGTGTGCCATTTTCAGTTATTATTTGTCTTGATCATGCATTGGGTGTTCTACGCTTTGATTTTATTTGAGCATACATTCTTTCATGTGATTATTAACAGTTAAAAGGTGCGGGAATTAAAATGCGGGAAAATAAAGGTCCTACGTTATTACAAGGCGCGGGTCTACATCGCCAAATTAAACCAAGACCCGATTTGCATAAAAGTGCGTAAAGTAAATGTCCTAATTATCTATTACAAGGCTTTGGGGAAATTACATAAGATTAAAAAAGAAAAATAAAAGCAAACGCGCGAAAAGGAATTATAATCGAAGGTGCGAGGGCGTTGGACCCTTTAAAGAAATTAAATTAAAATTGCAAATTAATTAATGATGGAATAAAGGAAGTTATTTTTGGAGTTTTTTGTATTTATGAAAAAAAAGGAAGGTTAATTGAAATTAGAAATTTAAATAAAAACCCTAATTCTAGTTTGTTTTTAATCATTAGAAAATGCTTAAGTTTTGACCTAATTTAACCCTAATTAATTAAATGTCATATTTATTTACAAGATAATTAATAATTAATAATAATAAGAAGAAAAATTTAATTATTGAGAAAAAGAGTAAAAATGCTAGAAACCCTAATTTTTATGTTTTTTTAGTTATTAAGAAGTAAATTAAAATTAAAACCCTAATTTAAAACTAAATTGATTATTAAATTTATTTACAAAAAAAACATTAATGCATTAAATAATAAATAAATATATTTTATTTTTTATGATTTCTGATTTTTTGTATTTTTTATATTATGAGAATTAATTAAAATAATCAAGATAAATTAAAATAAATAAAAGAGAATAAAAAGAAAGGGAAAGAAAATACAAACAGGGGGTGTTGATCCAAATTGAGGAGGTTCATGGAAAGCAGTTTGGCCCAAGAATTCCAGGCCCATGTGGACTTTTAGCGCTTGTGTGAGAAACAGTTGACCAACGCGTATGGTGGATTGCTGGTGATGGCCATTAGATTGGCCTTCATGGACATGTGGCAAGCATAGATCTGGGGTTGCATGATAGCCCTTTGGAAACGTACTACACAGCATCATGTTAGAGAAAAAAATATTGAATAAAGTGGGGGGACCTGGGAATAGAACCCAGGTCCCAATGCTTGCATGACAACGCAGCTTCCACCAAGCCAAACGCATTTATCTGATGTATAATGGACAATGAATAATAAGAGAGAGAAAGCAAAGTATTAGTGGGACAATAAAAAAAAAAGCACCAATTATTCAAACTGGCCAGTCACCGTTCAACACCTCATCATCTCTTTCCTGGCTTCTTTGCTTTTGCCTGAAAATACAGATGAATAGCGGTGGTTTTAAACCCCCACAACCTGAAACAACGAATAATAGCGAATAGAGATTGAGCAATCATAAAAAAAGCGCGATGAGTGATTTGGCTTCATGGGAATGTCACGAATTCATTGGTCCTAGTTTCATGGCCTAATTTTTCCAGATGCATGAACCCCTCTTTTGAGGTTTCTGAAACCCTAGCAAGCATCAATGGCGTATTCTTGTACAGGCAGCCATTCTTCAATTGAATGGTACCAGTAGCTTTGGAATGATCATGTTAGTACAATTTAAACATTAAAATGCATTGATATGGCATGTAAATTCAAATACGATTAAGAAAAATTTCGTGAACAGGGTGACTGTATTCTACCACTTCTTCGAGTATGGAGACTTGGCTTTGGTTGGGAAAGATTCCTGGTATTGTCAGGAGTCTATTGGAATGCTTCTTTTGCTTTGAAACGTGCTCTATGTGGGAAAGCAGTTTTCAGAATTTTGTGAAAAAAATGCAAAGTGTTCTTTGAGTTTGGGCGCAGCTTGCTTGTTCTTAGCATTAGGGTTGCAATGTGCACATATATGTCAATGAATTAGGGTAAAAAGATCAAGCCCAAAGCCTTGTTTTAATGCCTTTCAATATTTGATTTTCAAGCATCTTTTTTCAATCTTTTCCATACCAATCTTATGCCAATCATTGAAGATTCTTTCCTTTTTGAGTATGCACGAAATATTGAGTGAATGATGAGTGGAAATGCTGCATAAAAAGATTTGAAATGTGTGATTTGCTATTTTTGTCATATTTTATTTTAATTAAATGAATTAATAGGATAATAAACTCAATTAATTAATAAAAAATAAGAAAATAACTCCCCTTTGGGTCAATGGGTCGTGCATAGCTTTTGGGTGATGATTCTTGGAAGAAATTGTGGCCCATTAGCAATTTTGAGGCATTTGAAGCAAAGTTGACTTTTCAAAATTCCCAAAACTTTCCCAACTTCCACAAGGCATATCTTGCTCAATTTTTAAGCTTTGATCATGTTCTTGGATATTTTGGAAAGGTCTTGAAGTCCTCTAACCAATGTCTTTGGTCCCATGTCATTTTGATTTACAAATCTCAAGTTATGGTCTTTGACTTAAAGTTCCTTTTTGTTGACTTTTGAAAATGACCTATAATGTTGAGATTGATAACTTTTTGTGAGAGCATTTCTTGGACTTGAAGTGTGAAGATGCGTTGTAGGAAATGTCATTCTCTTCAAAATGAGCTTTGGATGGAATTTTTCTGATAAACCATGTGGAAGTTTTGCCCTGGTCAATTTGCAGTTGACTTTTTCAACTGTCCAAAAATAGAAACTTTTGCATCTTGAGACTTTTTGAGCCATGCCTTGAGAATCATGATCAAGAATTGATCAAATGATGTTTGTGGCTTCAAAATAAGATGTTGACCAAAATTTTTGACTTTTGACTGTTAAATGACCATTTTGCCCCTGCAGTTGACTGTTGAGCAATTAGGGTTTTTTACTGTGCAATTTTGTGCCGTAAGTCTTGAAACTTGGCATATGGATGCTTGACAATATTTATAGGCATGTGGGACTTGTTTGGACCCTTGGAAACTTCAATTTCTTTGCCAGAACCAAAACCTTAATTTTTGACTATTAGGAGGCAATTAGACTGTGCAACCCTTGGGAGATTTTGAAGCATGCTCTTTGCAAATCTTGAAGAAAAAGGGAGGGCAAATTTTGGGGTACAACAGTTGCCCCTGTTCAATCTTCTTAGACCTAAGGATGTAGATTGGCTGACGTGCCTTTCGTAATTCGAAGGTGGAAGATGATTGAACACTAGAGTGCCCAGAAATTTGCGCTCACATGTTAGCAGTGTGATGATGGGAATGGGCTTACAGATGCCACTTGGAGATTAGTGGATAGGAGGATGGGCTTATAGATGCCATGTTGAGAGGTGATGGATAGGTGGATGGGCTTATAGATGCCATCTGGGTGTCGATCGCGTAAGAGATTCCTTAGCGAGAACTTGCGTACCTGAAAAAGAAAATGATTACCTGGCCTGTTACAGGAGCTGGTCTTCAGACTCTTTGTGTAGATGTGCCCTGACTAGTTACAGGAATTGAATCTTAAAACCTCTTCAGACGTGCCCATGCGAGATACAGGAATCGAGTCTGGAGCTTCAAAAGGTGATGAATGAATCAGGGATGGTTACTAACTCAACGGGACGATGAGAGAACCTTGGGCGATTACTATCTCAATCGTAACGATGAGAGAACTTGGGGCGATTACTACCTCAACAGTAACGATGAGAGAATCTGGGGAGATTACTACCTCAACAGTAACGATGAGAGAATCTGGGATGTCTTCTCCAGAGTCTTCATTAGGAAAATCTTTAGGAATCGATTTAACTGGACCAGAGAAGGCCTTTGACTGGATCGGCATCAGAAAAAATCTTTAGGAGTCGATTTAACTGAACCAGGCAAGGTCTTGGAATCTTCAACTGGAGTAAGAATCAGGGAGATCTTAGGGTCGATCTGACTGAACCAGAGAAGGCCTTTGACGGGATAAGAATCAGGAAAATCTTTAGGAGTCGATTTAACTGAACCAGGCAAGGTCTTGAAATAACTTCTACTGGATAAGAATCAGGGAGATCTTAGGGTCGATCTGACTGAACCAGAGAAGGCCTTTGACGGGATAAGAATCAGAAAAATCTTTAGGAGTCGATTTAACTGAACCAGGCAAGGTCTTGGAATAACTTCAACTGGATAAGAATTAGGGAGATCTTAGGGTCAATCTGAATGAACCAGAGAAGGCCTTTGACTGGATAAGAATCAGAAAAATCTTTAGGAGTCGATTTAACTGAACCAGGCAAGGTCTTGGAAAAACTTCAACTGGATAAGAATCAGGGAGATCTTAGGGTCGATCTGACTGAACCAGAGAAGGTTTTGGACATAGCTGAGAACTTAACTGGATCTTTCCTGAAAGGTAAAGGTCAATCATATGCAATGCATGATATGGATCAAGCCATGATGTTCTCAACATAAATGAGATCGTATGTTCATGATGCATATATGCATGCTATAATGTATGGAAATGCGATGTTTATGAGTGTATGTTTTTGTCTAGGAAAGTAAATCCTTGACGGGTGCCGGGAAGTCACATCCTGGGTTGATGTTGGAGAATAGTGCTTTGTTGTTTCTGCTGGGGGTGATAGTTGCAAGAATACCGGTAGGAGAAGATTACTCTAGCGACCTTGCTGGGGAACAATACTCTGTGAGAAGAGAGGTACGTTGCTGGAATGTTGATGGTAACTTTGTTGGAGATACCGTTGATGTTGGAAGTGTTAATAGACTTCGTTGGGGATAAGAAGACTTCGCCGGGGACGATCTTTCCGTGGCTTTTGGCTGAGGATAACCCAGTTATATCCTAGTGGGGAAATAACCTTTGAATAAAGTCGGGGGACGCGTTCGTGCTCTGTAGGGGGGGAGCTTCCAGAATCTACTGGGGATAAGCTTCCTGATGGGGAGATTCAAACTTTCTTAGGGAAATCTTGATTGGACTCTCCTGGGGAAATTTTGAGATGTACTGGGGAAGTGACTCCACTGAATGTCTGGTATGCCGCCGGGGAACAATCTTAGATCAAGATTGCCGGGGATGCTTGTGAAGAATGTCCGTATATTGTGCTGGGGAATGTTGAGATCTGCGGGGGATACCCAACTTCCTTAAGGCTGATTGTATAGCTTTGCTTGGGGAGAGTGCATTGACTTGCTGACTCACTCTCTGGGGAATTAAGATATACTGGTTATGTTCTTCAGCCGAACTTACCTTGGTACCTTGGTGGACAGAACAATTAGATCACTTAGACCACTCATTATTGCCCCTGCTTCTAATGTTACCTGTAATTAATCCTTTGTTTCGTATGCAAATATTTATGAGTTAGAAATTAGTGTCAAATGCATATATCATAAATTGAACCTTGGACATTCTTCGCAAAACAAAACAGAAAAGGAAAAAACAATTGGCAATTTTAACTGAAAAGTGAATTTGTATTGATTTTTTTGAATTTGCCTGTAAATAGGCGTTTTATGTACAAGAGGCTGACGTCCTAGTAAGAGAAAGCCGCTGAACAAAAGAGTTTATACAAATTTGTACAAAGGAAAAAATAAAACAACTATGTGAAAAGAATGATCCCACTGGGTTCCAACTCTGCTATCGCCTTTATATCTTCGAGCGTCTCATCACTTGATGACCTAGCTGAAGATGAAGCTGATTGATTGATGCCGTCTGAACTTGGTGTTGATACCGGATTCTGGATGCGAAGTGATCCAATGAGACATAGTATTACGCTTTATCCCTAACTTTTGCCTGGACCGCCCTTTCGGGTTTTCGGTCCACCGGGATACCCATTTTTGCCCAAGCCGCCTTTTCAGGTTTTCGACTTGCCGGGTGTACAGAGATTTTTTCATTTCATCCCTTCATTTTGCCCGAACCCTTTTGGTTCGCCGGGAAGCCCTAATTTTTTCCTAGGTATGTCAACCTAGCGGGTCTTTTTTCATGCGTAGTATCTTTTTACTATGTCTGCATTGGCGGGGTGAGGAAGGTCGTCACCATCCATGGTGGTCATAATCATGGCTCCTCCTGAGAACACATGTTTAACCACAAATGGCCCTTTGTACGTAGGGGTCCATTTGCCCCTTGGATCACTCTGAGGAAGGATGATGCGTTTGATTACCAGATCCCCAACTTGATACTCTTGTGGTCTGACCTTCTTGTTAAATGCCCTGATCATCCGTTTTTTGTACGTCTGACCATGACAAATAGCAGTGAGTCTCTTTTCGTCAATTAGATTTAACTGATCAAGTCGTGTCTGGATCCAATCATCTTCACTCAGATCTGCATCCTTCATTATCCGGAGAGAGGGTATCTGTACTTCAATCGGTAAGACTGCCTACATGCCGTAGACCAAAGAGAAAGGTGTTACCCCGGTTGACGTCCTTGCTGAGGTACGGTACCCATGTAGAGCGAACGGTAACATCTCGTGCCAATCTTTATAAGTAACTGTCATCTTCTGCACAATTTTCTTAAAGTTCTTATTCGCTGCTTCTACAACCCCATTCATCTTCGGCCGGTAAGGAGAAGAGTTGTGGTGTTGTATCTTAAACTGCTCGCAGAGCTCAGTGATCATCTTGTTATTGAGATTGGTACCGTTGTCTGTAATGATCCTTTCAGGGATGCCGTATCGACAGATCAAGTTATGCCGAATGAATCGTGCCACAACGTTCTTGGTTACCGTGGCGTAGGAAGCTGCTTCAACCCACTTTGTGAAGTAATCAATCGCTACTAGGATGAAGCGATGCCCATTGGACGCTGTAGGTTTAATCTCACCGATCATATCTAGGCCCCACATTGCAAACGGCCAAGGTGCTGTCAAGACATTCAGGGGAACCGGAGGAACGTGCACCTTATCTGTATATATCTGGCACTTGTGACATGTCCGAGAATGTTGGTAGCAGTCGGCTTCCATTGTGGACCAGATATACCCTGCCCGAAGGATTTTCTTTGCCATAGTGTGTCCACTGGAGTGTGTTCCGAAGGTACCTTCATGTAGCTCTGCCATGATTCTTTCTGCTTCAGTTTTATCCATACAACGCAGTAAGGTTGAATCATGGTTTCGCTTGTACAGCATGTCGTTGCTAAGGAAGAACTTTGCTGCGAACCTTCTCAGAAACTTCTTATCATTGACAGATGCACCTTCAGGGTATTCCTGAGCTTCCAAGTATCTCTTCACCTCATGGTACCAAGGTTTCTCAGTCACTACCTCAGCCTCAAGATCACAACAGTATGCCGGTTCGTCCAGTTTCCAGATGATGACCCGGGGAGCCTCATTGTCCCATTTGACTTTGAACATGGAAGACATCGTAGCTAACGCGTCCGCCAACTGATTCTCCTCTCTTGGGAAATGTTCAAAAGTTATCTCTGTGAAGTGGGGGATCAAGGTCAACACACATTCTTTGTAAGGAATAAGATTCGGATGTTTCGTATCCCACTCTCCTTTGATCTGATTGATCATGAGAGCGGAATCTCCGAAGACGCTCAGAAACTTGATCCTTAAGTCGATCGCAGCTTGAAGACCCATGATGCATGCCTCATACTCCGCCATGTTGTTGGTGCAGTTGAAACATAGACGGGCAGTGAGTGGAGTATGAGTGCCTTGAGGAGATATGATCACAGCGCCGATACTGTTACCCAAAGCGTTGGAGGCTCCGTCAAAGTGCATAGACCATCGGGATCCTTCCTCAGGTCCTTCATCCGGTCCAGGTACTTCGGAATCAGACACAATCATGATGCTCTCGTCTAGAAACTCGAAGTTCATTGACTGATAGTCGTCTACTGCCTGATGTGCCAAGTGGTCTGCCAATACACTTCCTTTGATGGCTTTTTGAGTTGTGTACTGGATGTCGTATTCTGTCAAGATCATTTGCCATCTTGCTATTCTCCCAGACAGAGCAGGCTTTTCAAATATGTACTTTATTGGATCCATTTTTGAGATCAACAAGGTAGTGTGAGTCAGCATATACTGTCTCAGCAGGCGAGCAGCCTATACCAAAGTGCAACAAGTTTTCTCGAGCAGTGAGTATCGGGTCTCACAGTCGGTAAACTTTTTGCTAAGGTAATAAATGGCATGCTCTTTTCGGCCAGACTCGTCATGCTACCCCAACACACACCCCATTGAGTTGTCAAGTACTGTCAGGTATAGTATCAGAGGTCTCCCTTCAACCGGTGGCATAAGAATGGGTGGTTCTTGGAGATACTCTTTGATTCTGTCAAAAGCGGCCTGACATTCATCATTCCAACGTACTACCTGATCTTTCTTCAGCAGCTTGAAGATTGGCTCACAGGTAGCAGTTAGGTGCGAGATGAACCGAGCAATGTAATTCAGGCGTCCTAAAAAGCCTCTGACTTCTTTCTCTGTCTTAGGAACTGGAATCTCTTGAATGGCTTTGACCTTGGCAGGGTCGACTTGAATACCCTTGTCACTTACAACGAAGCCTAGCAACTTTCCTGATCTAACCCCGAAGGTGCACTTGTTCGGGTTCAACCTCAGCTTGTACAGTTTCAAACGGTCAAACAGTTTCTGCAGATGGTCAAGGTGTTCCTCCTCAGTTTGGGACCTTGCAATCATTTCGTCGACATACACTTCTATCTCATGATGGATCATGTCATGAAATAAAGCAACCATGGCACGTTGGTAGGTTGCCCCAGCATTCTTCAACCCGAATGGCATGACCTTGTAGCAGAAGGTGCCCCACTGAGTAACAAAGGTAGTCTTTTCCATGTCTTTAGGAGCCATCTTGATCTGATTATACCCTGAAAAACCATCCATGAAGGAAAACACCTTATGCTGAGCAGTATTGTCAACAAGGACATCAATGTGAGGTAGAGGGAAGTCATCCTTGGGGCTGGCCCTGTTCAGATCCCTGTAGTCAACACACATTCTGACTTTACCATCTTTCTTCGGTACCGGCACCACATTAGCAACCCACTGAGGGTAAGAAGTCACTACAAGAAACCCGGCATTGAATTGCTTCATAACCTCAGTTTTGATCTTCTCGGACATCTCTGGACGCATACGACTGACCTTTTGCTTAATCGGAGGGCAGTCTTCCTTGGTAGGCAAATGATGGACCACAATGTCGGTATCCAACCCAGGCATGTCTTCGTAGGACCAGGCAAAGATCTCCACATAATCATGTAGCATCTGAATCAACTGTTGCTTCACGCTGAGCTCTAGGTTGGCACCAATCTTAACCTCCTTTCTGTCCGTCTCAGTACCCAGATTTATCGCTTCCACTGGCTCTTCATGTGGTTGAATTGCCCTCTCTTCCTGGAGTAACAGTCTTGCAAGCTCGCCAGGCACTTCGCAATCATCTTCACCTTCGTCTTCGGCTAAGTTGATCGGATTTTCGAAGTCATAACTGGCAGTAGCAGAGTTGTTACCAGTGAGATCCAGAGTGGATTGAAACCTGTATGAGTGAGTGTGTGTAAATACAGCTGTTTTGCAATATATAAAGAAAGGAAAGAAAGAAAAGGAGCATAAGATTTGAAATGCGAGAAAACGTCCAAGGTCTTTATTCATGATATATGAAATGACAATTAATATGCCCTCACAAATGAAGCCACGGTGCCCCGGGTAAGACACCGGGCCATAGAGTTTTAATTCATTGTTTATTACAAATAACAAAAACAAAGGGATCCATTACTGCGTAAAAAAAGTAACAGGTGTATGATCTTTCGCGGTCCAATTGTTCAATCCACCATCAGTCGTCGGGTAGATCCAGCTATCGAACTCCGATTCTTCCACTTCGTCTTTATCCCCAATAGCATTCACTCCTGGATTGGTGATGAGCATAGGAGGTCTTCTGGTCCTTGCCTTGCGCACAGCCCTCTGAGCCTCTGCAGTAAAACCCAGTCCAAACTTGTCAGTTTTAGGGGTGAAATCAGGGAGCCTTCCCCAGTTAGCACATTCACCTTTCTTGATTATAGCCCGGGCGTCCTTCAAGGAAGCCATCTTCAAGGGAAAGTCTTCTTCAACCATTGCTTCTACTGCTGCCAATTTTGGAGGTACCTCTTCAAAATGCTGAAAGGGGGTTTCAATAAACTCCCCGTCCATCTCAATATACCGGAAGGAATTCAAGTGACTAACCATATACTCCTACTCTCCCTGCACAGTGACAATCTTCCCTCTGACGGGGTACTTGAGCTTCTGGTGTAGGGTAGAGGTCACTGCCCCATCTTTGTGAATCCAAGGTCGACCCAGTAAACAGGAATAAGATGGACGGATATCCATCACATAGAAAGTTGAGTCGAATACTTGAGAACCCACACGAATAGGAATGTCTACTTCTCCATGAACCATTCTCTTAGAGCCGTCAAAGGCTCTGACAATGATGTTGCTAGGTTTCAGCTCCAGGCCCTCACAATCCAACCGGTCTAAGGCCTTTTTGGGCAACACATTCAGGGAAGAACCGGTGTCCACCAACACGTGCGCAAGAGTAGTGCCCCTGCATTCAATTGAGACATGCAAGGCATCATTGTGGTTCTTTCCCTTAGCAGTAAGGTCAGCATCCGAGAAACCCAAACCATTGTCAGCTGTCAAATTGGCTACGCAATCAGTAAACTGGTCTGCCGAGGTCTCTTGTGGCACATGGGCCGTCTTCAGAAATGAAATCAGGGCCTTAGCGTGGGCCTCTGAGCACAGTAGTAAGGAGAGCATAGAGATCTTGGAGGGTGTATGCCCCAGCTGTTCAACGACATTGAAGTCGCTCTTCTTGATTATTTTGATAATTTCCTCCATCTCTTGCTGGGAGGCTTCAACATTCACAGACTTTGGTGCCTCCATCCGGGCAGGCTCATCTTCAACCCCTTTGCCCCGAGCGTTAGATGACTCGGCAGCAGGGGAAACAATTGGATCAGAAATGGAAACAGGCGTACTTGCAGGCGTTATAATGAGAGGTCTTCGAATAGTTGGTGGCGCAATGTCAGGCAAGAAGAGCCTGCCACTGTGGGTTACTTTTGCTGGGCCAGTGATATTGCTGATGCTGGTACCAGTGTTGAATTCTTGCTTTATACCATGTACATATACATCTGCCCCATAGTACCATGGGACAGCCTTATCAGATTCATAGGGGAGGGGCCCCGAAACAGTAATAACAATGGGTGCGACAGTCATGATTTTAATTGGCTTCCTCGGGGGAGCCTTGATCGGATTATTGAAAATTGTAACGACGGACAATTCTTCCACAGGAACAAAAGGAACATCGGTCTTCTTGAATAGAATTTCCTAGCTATCCATCAGGCTTTGGATGCCTAACTTCAGCAAAGGACAACCAACAGGGGTAACAGCACACAAAAGGCAACCCTTGCTGCAACCCGGAAATAAACCGGCCAGCAGTAGGTTCCTTTTAATAGTCATCAGAGGGGTAGCTACATCATTCACAGAAACGTCATATAAGTCTTCATCAATGGCATTTACTCCATGCTGGGGCATAGGAGCAGTCACCACATTTGGCCTCTCAGGCGCTTCAAATTGTATTTCCTTTGCATCAATAAGGTCCTGCACCTTATTCCTCAGGGCCCAGCAATCATCAGTAGAATTCCCCGGGCTATCGGAGTGATAAGCACAGCGGGCATTTGGATTATACTTCGGAGAGGCAGTATTCACAACCTTCGGGGCCTCCCTGACAGTCACTAAGTTGGTGGATAACAGCTGCGGCAAGACTTGTGATAAGGTCATACTTAGCCGGGTAAACTCTCTTCTGGGTCTTTCAGCCCTTTGTTGATTGGTTTGCCGAGGAGCGGCAGCAGGTTTAGCAATCATCACCGCGTTGACAGATTGGCGGCGTTCTGGTTTGTCTTGCCTCCTAGGCCCATACACAGCACTGGCCTCCTTCTTAAAGGTTTCTTCTCATCACTTGAAGACACACCTTTCTGAATCTTACCGGACTTCATTCCAGCCTCTATCCTTTCCCCAGTCAGAATAAGGTCTGTGAACCCTGCAGATGAATTGCCAATGAGATGATTAAAAAACGGCCCGGATAGGGTCCCCAAGAACATATCTACCAGCTCACGGTCTGTTAACGGAGGCTGCACCCTGCCAGCCAGATCCCTCCACTTCTGCGCATACTCTTTAAAACCTTCGCCTGATCCTAGCGACATACCCTGGAGTTGGATACGTGTAGGAGCAAGGTCGGCATTATATTGATACTGCTTGTAAAAAGCAGTAGCCAACTCCTCCAAGTTACGAACCTTGGTCCCATCCAGCTGATAGAACCATTCGAGATGAGTCCCTGAAAGACTCTCCTGGAAGAAGTGGATCCACAAGTTCTTATCCACAGTGTACGGTTGAATCTTCCGCACATAAGATCTGAGGTGTAGCTTGGGGCAAGACGCCCCGTCATACTTGGTGAAAGATGGTGCCTTAAACTTGTGAGGCATGATCACACCAGTAGATAAGCCCAAGTCTCCGAAATCCAAACCAGGCACTTGTTGGATCTCCATGGCGTTCAGACGGTCTTCCAGCTGCTTGTACCGGTCTTCAGCAGGAGGATACTGTTCCTCATTAAAATCAGTCTCGTTGTCAGAGACTACTGGACTTGGAGCCTTTCCCCCCTGGGGACTGTCCTTGCCTACAGAAGAACCAGCTTCCTCATTCTACATAGTGTTACCAAACCTCCGGCCTGAGTTGAAAAGAACAGTTCTCTTCTTCTTCTTCTCCTTCTTCAAGAGCAAAGCCTTCAGCTCTTCTTGGCCTTGAGCCAAACCCATGATCAACTCTTGAAATTGTGCGTTCTGCGCCTGAAGGGCCTTGATGGACATCTCGGTTGATGATTCAGGGTTCATGATGCTGAAATAAACAGCGAAGAACAGTAAGCAACCTGAAAAGAAGAATACCTGCTATGCACATGATGAATGGAATGCGTATGATTTATGTTTTCAAAGACAATCGGGAATCAACTTTGTAAACAAAAAGGAACACACTTCATTAGATTCAACTTTGAAATTTAAGTTGTTCAACAGGTTGCCCTTAGGCGTTACATAAAATGGAAATACTGAAAAGGGAAATACAACTGTAAAAGAACATCCAGAGCTCCTCATTGATCCCAGGGTCTCCTCTTCTCAGTACAGATGTAGTCATTCAGAGCTCGCTCATTCTCCAATTGCTTTGTCAGCTTCTGGATCTTCAATTCCTGCTCGTTGAACTTTTCCCGATAAGAATCCCGTTCTTCTCGCAGTTGCGACCAAGACCTCTTTAACGTCTCATAATCAGTAGGTATCTGAGGAGGGAGGACAGTTGGAGGAGCCCCATCTTTGTCAGGATACTCAAGAATGATGGGTCTGACAGCTTCGTACAGCATACCTAACTTCTGAGCACGGATGCGAACCCATTTGTAGTAGGCTTCCATAGGTAGATAAGTCTTTGGCCCCAACTCTTGTGGGTCAGCCTTATGAACTCTGTCCCAAGCCTTAATGAACCTACGACGCAGCTCGTCACTATCCACCTGAAACTCAAAACCAATGTGAGGCACCAACATCTCATGAGGCCCTGCTCTTCTGGCCCTTCCAAACTGACGGAGTGCTAGACATGGATTATAAGAGATCCCTCCTTGGGTACCAATCAAAGGAACATTAGGGTATTCTCCGCAACAATCAATAACAGCTATCTCATCCAAACCTCTGAAAGTCCAAATGATGTCCTTATCAGTGAGAGACATTAGCCTATGAGCCCAACCTCTTCCTTCTTGGTTCTTCAGTACGAACTTAGGGAGGTGCGAAATAAACCACCTCACCAACAAAGGGATACAACACCACAGAGTTCCTCGTCTTCGGGCAGTACGAGCATAAAGTTGTTGCAGGATGTCACCCAAGAGAGTGGGCACAGGATTCTGAGACATGAAGATCCTTATGGCAGTGACATTGATGAAGTTGTCAGGATTAGGAAACAAGACTAGCCCATAGATTAAGAGAGCCAAGATGTCTTCATATGCCCTAAAGTCCAAGTCGTTCCAGAAACTGTTAGCTTTACCAATCAGAAACTTGGCCAAGAAACCCTTAACTCCGCTTCTAGTCACCCAGTTGTCCATTACTTCTTGATGGGTCAAGGGAAGAGCTGCAGCAGCCTCCTCAAGCCTGAGGGTCTTTTCCCAACCAGTGTAAGGAGTCTGATCCAAGATAGGGATACCAAGCAAATCAGAGAACTCTTCCAGGGTAGGGACCAGTTGGAAGTCTTGAAAGGTGAAGCACTGGTACAGAGGGTCATAGAACTGGGTCAGGACACTCATTAACTATTGATCCCGCTTTGCAGTGACTAAACTGAGAAGAGAACCATGCCTCTGGATGAAGGATGTGGTGTTTGGAATTCTGCTAACCAATTCTTCAAGTAACTCAGGTGGGTGAACAAAGTTGAACTGGATAGTATTCCTTCGCATAGGCATCATGATATCCTACAAAACAGAGCAAAGGTGAAACCCTCTTGTCTTTGAAATGGTCAGTCCTTATGCAGGATGCATGCAATGCTCATGATGTTATGTTGTTATGATAAAGCATACCACAAATATTTACAAAGGCAAACATGATAAGGCACACAAGTCACACAAGACAAGCCCTTAAAGTTTAGGCCAGCATGGGGTCTAGGTATTACCCTCTTTCAGTTTGTTGGTTCATACCTGTCCTAAAAGTAACCGGGTTCTTAGAGGATCCCAATATCACTGACTACCCTCAATCGGTCATAACTCCAGCATCGCAATCTTTTCTTGCAGCTAGAACCATCACGAGAGTTTAGCCTCAATGGGCGTAGCATACTGCTACTGTTCTATTGGCCAAGTTGTGTCATTTAAGGTTCTAACGTCTGTTGGTGCTTAATGACTCCTCATAAGACCCATATTCTCCTCGTTGCAACACAAGGGATATCGGTACAGACCAAGGTGCCACACCAACGTAGCCACTGCTTCACCCATGTCGGTCTATGCAGGACAGGTCCCTCACAGCTTATGCTACCTAACAGGGTATCCCCAGATCCGGGTTAGGATCTATGTAACTCCGATGCAACCCACAATTTAAAGCAAACAAGTCAAAACAATTGAAAACACAGCTATGAACTATCCTAAGGTACACCTCACTTTAAGAATCCCCAACAGAGTCGCCAGTTCTGTGATCGGTGGATCTGGAACTGACTGTTTAACGCTGGTTCGCGAAATGTCGCGGAAGCAAGAGTCGCCACCGTCTTTTATTTTCTCCAACATGGAAAGGACAAAAGCACAGAAAAATTCCTTATTGAGATTAGTTCTCGGTTCGGGAGGTAGATTTATAGAAAGGGAAGGTGTTAACACCCTTTCTATCCATGGTTATCCATGGGCTCTTAGATACTTGCTCATTTGTGTTTTCAAAATGTTTGTTTGCTTTTCAAGGTGAGTGGGTTTGAAAAAGTTTCGTTTAAAATTTCAGTTCGACTCTTGTATCGGTCCTCAAGAGTGTTTGAAAAGTTGTTTTTGAAAGCTTTTTGCAAAGTGTCAGTGTGAAAAGAAGTTTTTGATTTGTTTTGAATTAGAGCAAGTATCTACGAGTCATCTACCTACCCTAAGGAATTAGTCTGTGTAGAGGTCCTTAAGGTAGTGTCATCCCACCATTGAGATGTAGGTAGCACCACCGTTGGAGGTGTTCGGGTCAATTCGAGGATTAGGGACAGTGTGGTCACCAGAGCAATAGGAGGACACCTTAGAAGCTACCCCCATGCCATGTTCATGGACATGAGGACTTACTAAAACGTCCTCTACTTGACGACCACGTTTCGAGGGGCAAGGCAACAGTGAAGCGTACCCTAGGAGTGGTGTGTGAATTGTGTGCCATTTTCAGTTATTATTTGTCTTGATCATGCATTGGGTGTTCTACGCTTTGATTTTATTTGAGCATACATTCTTTCATGTGATTATTAACAGTTAAAAGGTGAGGGAATTAAAATGCGGGAAAATAAAGGTCCTACGCTATTACAAGGCGCGGGTCTACATCGCCAAATTAAACCAAGACGCGATTTGCATAAAAGTGCGTAAAGTAAATGTCCTAATTATCTATTACAAGGCTTTGGGGAAATTACATAAGATTAAAAAAGAAAAATAAACGCAAACGCGCGAAAAGGAATTATAATCGAAGGTGCGAGGGCGTTGGACCCTTTAAAGAAATTAAATTAAAATTGCAAATTAATTAATGATGGAATAAAGGAAGTTATTTTTGGAGTTTTTTGTATTTATGAAAAAAAAGGAAGTTTAATTGAAATTAGAAATTTAAATAAAAACCCTAATTCTAGTTTGTTTTTAATCATTAGAAAATGCTTAAGTTTTGACCTAATTTAACCCTAATTAATTAAATGTCATATTTATTTATAAGATAATTAATAATTAATAATAATAAGAAGAAAAATTTAATTATTGAGAAAAAGAGTAAAAATGCTAGAAACCCTAATTTTATGTTTTTTAGTTATTAAGAAGTAAATTAAAATTAAAACCCTAATTTAAAACTAAATTGATTATTAAATTTATTTACAAAAAAAACATTAATGCATTAAATAATAAATAAATATATTTTATTTTTTATGATTTCTGATTTTTTTGTATTTTTTATATTATGAGAATTAATTAAAATAATCAAGATAAATTAAAATAAATAAAAGAGAATAAAAAGAAAGGGAAAGAAAATACAAACAGGGGGGTGTTGATCCAAATTGAGGAGGTTCATGGAAAGCAGTTTGGCCCAAGAATTCGAGGCCTATGTGGACTTTTAGCGCTTGTGTGAGAAACAGTTGACCAACGCGTATGGTGGATTGCTGGTGATGGCCATTAGATTGGCCTTCAGGGACATGTGGCAAGCATAGATCTGGGGTTCCATGATAGCCCTTTGGAAACGTACTACACAACATCATGTTAGAGAAAAAATATTGAATAAAGTGGGGGGACCTGGGAATCGAACCTAGGTCCCAATGCTTGCATGACAACGCAGCTTCCACCAAGCCAAACGCATTTATCTGATGTATAATGGACAATGAATAATAAGAGAGAGAAAGCAAGTATTAGTGGGACAATAAAAAAAAGCGCCAATTATTCAAACTGGCCAGTCACCATTCAACACCTCATCATCTCTTTCCTGGCTTCTTTGCTTTTGCCTGAAAATACAGATGAATAGCGGGGGTTTTAAACCCCCACAACCTGAAACAACGAATAATAGAGAATAGAGATTGAGCAATCATAAAAAAAGCGCGATGAGTGATTTGGCTTCATGGGAATGTCACGAATTCATTGGTCCTAGTTTCATGGCCTAATTTTTCCAGATGCATGAACCCCTCTTTTGAGGTTTCTGAAACCCTAGCAAGCATCAATGGCGTATTCTTGTACAGGCAGCCATTCTTCAATTGAATGGTACCAGTAGCTTTGGAATGATCATGTTAGTACAATTTAAACATTAAAATGCATTGATATGGCATGTAAATTCAAATACGATTAAGAAAAATTTCGTGAACAGGGTGATTGTATTATACCTCTTCTTCGAGTATGGAGACTTGGCTTTGGTTGGGAAAGATTCCTGGTATTGTCAGGAGTCTATTGGAATGCTTCTTTTGCTTTGAAACGTGCTCTATGTGGGAAAGCAGTTTTCAGAATTTTGTGAAAAAAATTCAAAGTGTTCTTTGAGTTTGGGCGCAGCTTGCTTGTTCTTGGCATTAGGGTTGCAATGTGCACATATATTTCAATGAATTAGGGTAAAAAGATCAAGCCCAAAGCCTTGTTTTAATGCCTTTCAATATTTGATTTTCAAGCATCTTTTTTCAATCTTTTCCATACCAATCTTATGCCAATCATTGAATATTCTTTCCTTTTTGAGTATGCACGAAATATTGAGTGAATGATGAGTGGAAATGCTGCATAAAAAGATTTGAAATGTGTGATTTACTATTTTTGTCATATTTTATTTTAATTAAATGAATTAATAGGATAATAAACTCAATTAATTAATAAAAAATAAGAAAATAACTCCCCTTTGGGTCAATGGGTCGTGCATAGCTTTTGGGTGATGATTCTTGGAAGAAATTGTGGCCTATTAGCAATTTTGAGGCATTTGAAGCAAAGTTGACTTTTCAAAATTCCCAAAACTTTCCCAACTTCCACAAGGCATATCTTGCTCAATTTTTAAGCTTTGATCATGTTCTTGGATATTTTGGAAAGGTCTTGAAGTCCTCTAACCAATGTATTTGGTCCCATGTCATTTTGATTTACCAATCTCAAGTTATGGTCTTTGACTTAAAGTGCCTTTTTGTTGACTTTTGAAAATGACCTATAATGTTGAGATTGATAACTTTTTGTGAGAGCATTTCTTGGACTTGAAGTGTGAAGATGAGTTGTAGGAAATGTAATTCACTTAAAAATGAGCTTTGGATGGAATTTTTCTGATAAACCATGTGGAAGTTATGCCTTGGTCAATTTGCAGTTGAATTTTTCAACTGTCCAAAAATAGAAACTTTTGCATCTTGAGACTTTTTGAGCCATGCCTTGAGAATCATGATCAAGAATTGATCAAATGATGTTTGTGGCTTCAAAATAAGATGTTGACCAAAAATTTTGACTTTTGACTGTCAAATGACCATTTTGCCCCTGCAGTTGACTGTTGAGCAATTAGGGTTTTTGACTGTGCAGTTTTGTGCTGTAAGTCTTGAAACTTGGCATATGGATGCTTGACAATATTTATAGGCATGTGGGACTTGTTTGGACCCTTGGAAACTTCAATTTCTTTGCCATAACCAAAACCCTAATTTTTGACTGTTAGGAGGCAATTGGACTGTGCAACCCTTGGGAGATTTTGAAGCATGCTCTTTGCAAATCTTTAAGAAAATGGGAGGGCAAATTTTGGGGTACAAAAACAAGGATATGATATCTTTGGATATAATTGAAGATAATGAAGATATCATTAGGGATGTGAACAAGTCCATATCTAATTAGTCAACAATAATGGAAACTCAACTCACACTTGATTAATATTATGTTTTAAGTTCAATGATGAAAGTACATTATTAGAGTGATTGAAGTACTTGATAATAGATACATCCTAAGGAATAAAAGTACTTGGACCATAAGAATAAATGTGGTAGGATAAGGTGTTCCTCTTAATAGACATATAGCCTATGTTTGCAAGAATACATGATTATGTGTGCATTTCTGATATAGTCTACCTATATGAGAATGAAGTGGTGCCACATCCCAGTGTTTAAGGGCTTGACTCATAAAATTATCACGAAGAGGATGAGACACAAGGCCCTTATTTAATGTGTCATATTAATATTCCGGTTAATGATACAAATATTTCATGTGTGAGTTATGCATATTTGATCTAATGAATAAATGGTTCAAATCTTGTCTACCAATTTATTCGAAGATTGGTAAAAACTTAACATACTAAGTAATGATTCAAATAGTAAGATACCTTTATCTGAAACCATGAAACTTATTATGTTTTTATTTGAACAGCAACAATATTTAAAATAGTTGCAGCCCTTGGGCATCAAACACGAGACACAAAGGATGTTGGGCAAGCGCCCTAGCCATCAAACCAACATATCATTTCATGAAATTTTTGTCTGTTATTAATATATAACTATTTGAGAATGACCATTTTGAAACCACTGAAACATAGTTTCTCCTCATCAATTAGTACAAGTTTGTCTATAAATAGATACACTTGTTAGACATAAAATACACACGAAATTAGACATATTTCAAGTGCCAAAATTATATCTAAGTCATTTTTATTTATTTTTCTGGTGTACGAGAATAAGTGAGTGAACTTTGTTATGTAAAATATTGTTTATCAATATTCTTAATATGAATATGCAATTCATGTTATGATTTTCAAAGTATCTCGATGGGGATTCACTGGATTACCCATTTGCATCCAATTTTTCTAAATTGGTGGGGGGGGGGGGGGGGGAATCGAACCTAAAACTTAGTATAAACACACGCTTTGGAATTTATTTTGTTCTACTTTCATCATTGCCATTTTCATCTTTTTCTTATGGGTTAAATATACAAACCCTCATGTAATGTTAGCGAGTTTTTGTTTTATCCCCTGTAAAAGATTTTTTTTAATCCCCCCTTATCTTATTTAGATTGCCTCACACATCCCCTCAAATGCCAAGTTGCAGGGAAGATTCACTTATTAACTCAAATTCCATCCACGTATTATTAGTATTTACACACATGCCATTTTATTTTATTTAGTTGGTATTTATTGCACCCCAAAATTTACCCTCTTCTTTTTACCTTATATGACTTATGTTTCATCATACGCATTCATGCATTCTGATATGATCAAGGTACTTTGGTTCTCATTTTCTTCTACAAGCTATAAAAGGGTGGTTGTATTGACAATTAATGCCAAAAGGGTCTCATGCCCTCACTCTTCGGGTAACTCAAGCTACAAGGTTTTCGCATACCTCAAGACATCTCAATTATCTTACTGGTTCATTAGAAGATTAAAAATTGCAAGTGTTTTAAAGTGAATCACATTTCTCCTATTCATCTCTTAAAATTAGGGTTTTGACCAGATGAAGTATGTGGTGCTTGTATGAGCCCATTTGTTGAAGAAACACCCTCTTATCATCATATGAGACATCTTTGTTCAAGAAATTCTTCATCATACTTCATGGAACTAGGGTTTTGAGACTTGATCATCGTATCCTAACACAAGTGATCAAAATTAGGGTTTGTGATTAAACCATGATATCTCTAAATTTTTTAGCTACACTTGATTCCATGCTTTTCAACATGTTTCTAAGTACCTATGATTGAATAATTAGGCATCAATTTTGATTGGAAGAGATTCAATTGATAAATTAGGGAGAAAATCCCAAGAATGGTTGATTTTAAAGTTTACTTGTCAAAGAAGTTATCATTATAACTTAGAAAATTTTCTAAGTTATAAGATTTTTCATGTTCATTCACCACTTTTTGAATAGCCATAACTTTCTCATCTTTGATTCAATTTATGCAAACTTTATATCCATGGAAAGAGGAGATTTCATACTACGCTCTTGTCCCTGAGGGTCTATCTCTAAAAAGACCTTGGATTTCAAGTTATTTGATCAAGAAGTAATGCACTCGTTCAGATTTGTCACTTGACAATTAGTGGAATTTTAGATCATTTCAATCAGTCTCATGATACCACTTTCATGCTTGAATTCAAGCAATATCCATACATTATTTGTTGGTGACTTAACCACCAAAGATATAGAGAAATCTTTGCTCTACCACTTTGCTCAATTGTATTCCAAATGATAGAGAGATGATGTATATATAGAGTTAAGGCTAGGACAGGAAAGAAACCTCACATCTGCAGCGAGAACTTGGTCATTTTGAGATTGTTTGCGTATGAGGCAAAATTTACTGCAAGGTTTTTGTGTATATGTCGTTCACATGTCGCTCTTTTTATCCTTTAGCCTCATTTGGCTAAACAAAGTGTAAAAAAGTCGTGCATAGGAAATGGCATATTTTCCAAAGTTGGTAAGGTTTACAAAAACTATAAATCCTCTCTCTCACGAGGGAACCCAACTCACTTCATTCATACTCAATTCATGACTCTCTCAGCTCACTAAAACGCAGGGATTAGCCTAGTATAACACAATAAAACGCAACACACACCACACACTCCTCACATGACATCTTTTTTATTTTCCTTTTCTACCCTCAAACAAGATTGCTCTCGACTCTATCCCACTCTATATAACACTATCATATCCCTCATTCCAAGAGAAAAAAAGAGCGCATTGGGAGAGAGAAAATAGATCTGAAAATTATTACCCTTCTTCAAGCAAGCTTTCCCTCGGTTTTGAAAATTTTCTGCAAGCTCTCTTCATCTTTCCATTAACCTAAAAAATTGACAAAAATATTTTTTGAGTTCCTTATGTTGTTAAGTTTATCTTAGGGTTTTAAACCATTTTATCATTTAATATCCTTTGACTTTAAAATTTGAGAAGTATAAATTCTATTTTGTTAGTTTCACTTAATTTTGCTAGAAGTTTGATTTAATTATTTTATTTCATCAACTTCGAAAAATAAAAATAAAAATGTTTAGGTTTCTTTAATGTTTTAGGGTCATGAAAATTATTTTTGTTTAATTTTTCCCTTTTATTTTCTATTTTCCACAAATTCTTTGGTTTAGGGTCTCTAGTTTGGAGTTTTCTTAACTAGTTTGAACATTTGAATTTCATTTTCACTTTTCCTTCAAAATTCAAGAACCCTAAGTGCTTTATTCTGACTTATATAAGTCTTGAGGAGCTTATAATAAATTTTTCCTAATTTAAAAAGTCATTTTCATATTTTTTTTCTTGATTTAAATTGTGAATATGTGCTTTTGCTCTTACTTGAGATACAAGGCATGCACTTGTGCAACCTATAAGGAACCAAATTCCTTATTCTTTCTATCATTCTCGTCATATGTAAAGAGTATCGAGTTCATATTTATGAACCATTTAAGCACTCTTAACATCGCTTCTTTGCTTGTTTAATCTTTGAGGTTACTTGTCAATCTTTGAGACTTTGGTTGGGAAGGCAATTGTGCATTTCCTCTTTGATAATGATGATTCCAAGTTGATGTAAATAATTTGAGTATGATTCTTATCTATTTCCCTATAACCTCTTATTCTATTGCTCCTTTTATTCTTTGATTGACATTTTATTTTTAATTCATCATGATGACAAGTTAGGAGCTACATTCTTGTCTTGACCTAGTTTGTGTGTAAGGGATTTTGAATCCTCTAAAGGACCATGGGTCCAACATCTTTGTGCTTAAGTTTTGATCTTAATATCTCTTCTCATATTAACTCTCCATGCTTATATGATCTTTTGGTTAAGCACTCATTTTCTAACCAACATGGTGACACATTAGAAGCTACATTTGCTTTCTTACTTGTGTTTTGTGCATCATTAATTAGTGATTGCTTCATGAGCTCTTAATCTATGTCCCATGAATTTATCTTTATGTTGGTTACTGCCCATAACATCTAATAATATTAACATTAATCTATTTAGATCATAATGCTTGTGTGCATTTATGGAGTACACTTTGCCATTTCATCATGACCTTTGAGTATGTTATATTGTTAACATCTCTTAAAGTTTTAAGTTCATGATTGATACATTATGAAAGATTATCCATTAACCTATTACATATGAGGTGTCATTTTGCCTTTACTTGGTCTTCATCAATATTGTTTGATTTAAGATAAGTACCATCCACTTTAGATGATGTTGATTATCAAGTTATGTGACTTTATTTATACATGAAGTTTCTTATTTTTAATTGGTTACTCTTGAATCTAATCTTGAGTTAACTTATTCCACAAGTCATACATTCCATAATTCTTCAATTATGATTTCATTATTTGATCTTTACTTGTTTAAGATGAACATTTTTGCTTGTCCCCTTTGGTCACTTCCCTTGTGTGCTATGTATGCAACTTTCTCTCTTTGCTTGTGATGTTTAAATGTATGATATTAGAGATCATTTTCTACTGACCTATTTTATTTGACGCCATCTAATCACTTACCCTCTTTATCTATCCCTTTATTGTGCTTCACTTGCCTTTAGGGGTATGTTAGGGTGTGGTATTGACCAAATCTTGCAATATCCATTGTATGTGCTTTAGTAGTGATACCTTAGGGATGTTTATAGGTCAATGGTGTTTGTTAACCTCTAGTTTTTTCTTCTTACTTGACACATTATCCCATGTTCAATTAATCACACACTTGTTTCCATTTCACATCACAACTTTGATTGATGCTAGTTTGGGTACCTTGGTGTTTGAACCATGTTTTCAGTGACTAATTGAACTTATTCGTGACCATGAAGTTTGTTCTAAGTGTATAACATGTCTATTCTTACCTATTATTATTCACATTACGTCTTATTTTCTAATTTGTTTGCATGCTAGCATTACATGAGGACTTATGTCCACTTAGGGTGATTGTGATCCTTTCTTTGTATGATTGTGATGTAAATATTTCTCAAGTATATTTATGTGATAATGATGATTTTCTTATGTGTTTAATTCTAACTTATAAACTCACTCATCCCTTTCACTTCACCTCACTTCCTTATAACATGATATGTTAGGCACTTGGCTCCTAAGTCTTCACTAGCTAGTGTATTTGCCTAACTATTTTCTTTTTATGGTTTCTACATCCATACCCTTGAAGCAGGACCCTTAGGTATGTCTCCATATCTTCTTTATGTCCTCTTGATTCCATTGTTTTCCACTTACTTAAGATATAAGTCTTATCTGGTCACTTATCTACACTTCATCTCTTTCTACTATGCTTACTTGTTTGTTTAAGAGGATGTTTGTTAATATGTAATCTCTTGGTGATAAATTTTTATGTCTTGAAGCATGTTTAGAATTAGGTATTCACCTCTTGTCTCTCATTTTGATTTATGCTTTTGACATGTGTTGATGTTTTGTCTTCTAAATGCACACTTGCACTTCTACTTTCCTATTTAGGTAGTTTCCTCTACTTCTTGACCCATGTTGATATGTTTAGGGTAGTCTAACGTGTTTAACATGATAGGACTAGAACTTATGTTATACCTTGATGTTATTTTATTCCATTCCTCTTTGATTTCTTATCATTACTCTCTCACTTTCCTTCTTCACTTCTTCAAGTTTGTTTGTGAGAGCTTCATCTCTTTTGTGTTTTACCATATTGACTTATGTGTTTAATAATGTTTTATCATCCTTATCTTTTATTTGGGCTTGATGTTTTGTCATCATAATATGTGTGTGCTTAGTTTTTTATCATCTACCTCCCCCCATCTTTGATACTAGATGTGTTATCATCTGTACGCGATGTTTATCATCTCCTCTCTTATTGGTTTAGGTATCTACCTATGTGCTTGCTTTTTTGATATTTATCATCTTATATTTTGATGTGTCACCATCATTCTACTTTTTTTGGTACTCGATGTGTTATCATCTTTGTGTGATGTTTTATCATCTCTTCTCTTATCTTTACTTGCTTATCTAAGTAGGTATTTGCTTGGTACCTTGTCTAAGTGCCTTACGTGATGTTTGCTTACTTTAATTATCTTATTTAAGTGTATTGCTTGCTCCTCATTTTGTATACTCCCCATAGTATATTTAGTTCATTCTTCTCTAAGTTTGAAATAAATAGACCTTAGGTTAGGAATCCATGCATGACAATGCTAGGTAGATCTCCCTTGCATCCCAACTTTAGGTTCACAAGCATGACAATAAGTAGGATCGAGATTCCCCTTTTGTTACTCTTTTCTTTTGCATACTCAAAACTAAAACTTCTTTCTTAAGCAAGTGTCAAAGCACTTGATAAATAAATATGAGAATCATACTTTCACGAGCTTTAATAAATGGTGGAGAATGAGTGGGTTCATTCCCGAAGCTTGTTCTTCATTCCATTCATAGACTTTTGTGTGGTTCAAATCACAAATCTTTTTTCAAGGTAAAAAACACAAACAAATGCAAACCTTTTTGTCTTCATACTTTTTTATCTTAAAACCTTTTCATAATAAGGATGTGTTATTTCCTCTCCGCGCATAAGACTCATAAAGTCCCCAAAGGTCGGGAAATCCTATGTCTATTGCTAGAGTGTGAATCTAACATTATCCGCCTAAAAAATGCACAACAAACCAAAACTTTTGAGGTGAACTATGAGTTCCCTGATCCCTTATTGCACAAAAGGTGGTACGCATGCACAAAGCTTCGCAACCGCGGCGGGCACAACTAATAAAAACTTTATTTTTGCATATACTTTGCATTCATGCATTTTCCCTTAGCTTGGTAGATTTATACTTGACACACCTTTTGATTAGAACAACAAGAGTGGATCTTGTGGAGTACCACAAATGTGAGTGGTGTTAATACCTTCCCCTTGCGTAAACACTTTCCTTACCCGATCTCTAGATTGAAAGCACTTGATTTCTCCCTTCTCAGGTTTTCTTCGATGTTTTCCTTTCCCTTCTGTGGGATGAAAAAATATACGATGGCGAATTCATTGTTTTGTTTTTTAATGATTTATTTTCTCTAGTCGCTTCAGCTGGCGACTTCACTGGGGACGCCTAAGTGAGTCAGTACTAGATCTTGATTATTGCATCTTTGGGTGTTAATTCCTTTTATCTTCATCATCTGTGTATGTGTGTTTATCTGTATATCTTTGCATTGCATTTTATTTTCATTTTTTCTATATACTGGATATGTTGGACTGTCTGTGTTCTCTTGGTGGACGGGTTGTTACTATGAGGTAAAAGGCCCAATACACAGGCCAGAGTTGTAAACACATAAGACCACATAGGAATAGAGTGGAGAGTCATGACGACTAATAGGCATATTCCCTATCAAGTTCGATCATGAAAGTGTTTACTGTGGAAAATGGTAAACAACTGCTGGTCCTCCCAGAGTCCTAAATTGAGGGTAACTTACGAGATCAACCAGTTGATCTCAAGATGCGTGCTAAGAGTTTTTGCTATCACACCTATTCCGTCGAAATATTAGTCAAGGAAAATGGCTTTCTTTTGATTGGGGAACAGGTGTAATGGTTTTCCACAATATGATTTAATCGACTGACTAGTAACTCGTGACCGACAGAAGATATTCGTACAAAAAACGAGACTCACTAAACTAAATGACATGTGACTCGTGACCCACAGATAGTGTCAAATTGTTTATGTGAAATATAAGATAACATAGAGATCTCGCTCGACACTAAAGAGAAAACAGATAAAGTACTCAAAAGATATAATTGAAAGATAAAATATTTGCATTGAAATAAAAATGGTGATTCACGTACATCAAGCACTCTTCACTCTTGATTTCCTGACGCTGGGAATGAGAGAGTTTGACAAGTGATTTGAGAGTATAAGTGAACACACCCAAACTATACAAAATCTGCCTATTTATAGTGTTTACAGAGTAACTACCTAGATAAAATCTACGGCTACTATTAACATCTTGAGGTAACTGCTTCACTAGATGTTGCCACCTATTTGGCGCTCAAGCGCGTCGTGGATTGTTAGTAACTTCCCACGACTTTAAAGTTCCACACATTTGGCACTTGAACACGTCGTAGGTTGCTGGTAACTGCCCACGTTTCCTCTATACCTCTTGAACATAAACCGCTTATGCCTTGCTTCGACGCTTTCTTTTTGGCAAAGAATAATCACGCTTCCTCTAAGTCCAGAAAACCCTTCTTTGTCGACTAATACCATTTTCGACCAAGTCTTTGTCTTTCACCCTTTTGGTCGAATAAACCAATTTTATCCTCCTGAGATATCCTTTTATTTCTTCCTAGTCGACATAGTTCAATTTTCGACAGTTACACTGTGACTCCTTCCAAGCATTAACTCTGACTTAATAAAACCAACTTTTCACACATTGGCTCCTGTTTCCCAAAAATCCTTATTTCAGAGAATTACTCATAACTTATGAGAATATCTTCATTTCTCACATGTACTTGAATTCCTTAAGATTTTCCAAGGTAACAAAATGCCCCCCAGAGATGCCATTTTTGAATTTCGACTAATATGAGATCATGGCATCTCTGAAGCGTCGGTTTCACCATTCGATCAAATCGTTTCCATTTCTCAAAAAGTGAACATTACTATTCTATCTTTTCCGTGACGTCACACAATCATGGTAGCGTACCACACCTTTCAGTTTCGAGATGTGCGACATTAACTTCTTGCCATCATTGCACTTTTAGTGGGAAATGTGGCCCACTAACTCGCGCTAGTCTTATGGCACGTGCCCCACTAACTGACGTGATTTGAACTTTGGGAAATCACAAAATATTTTCCCATTATTTCCTCTTTCCTCAGGGTTTATAAATACCCTTATTTCCCATTTTTTATATTTTCCTTCACTTCTTCAATCCCTTGCTTTTTAGAAAACAAAAAACCCAGAAACTACACACCATCATTGTTCTTCATCTTCATCCTCCTTCAACCTTCTACAATGGAGAATGTAAAAAATCAAACCTCTTCTCCAGCTATCGCTCTTCATCTGCGCCTTGTCGACGACAAAGCCTATGTACCAGAACCTCCATTTGTTGAGGAGAAAGCCAAAATCTGGAAATCTCAAGTACTTATCCCTTTCTCTCTTGAGGAGAAACCCTTAGCCTTTTTATGACCGCTTCCTGCTGATGCACCCTCCGAAATCTACGTAGATGATAAGGAGGCGTTTTTTTCCCACTAGTACTTCTACAAGACCTAGCATCTCTTCTCCAAACCCTATATCACTTAAATATATTGACAGGAACTTTAGGACCGCTCCACCTCTGCGTTGTCCTAAATTTCGTGCTTGGATGACACGTTTAGAAACTACCAAAGGAGACCAATGGAAAAAGATGGATATCTATACCCTGCTAGAACTTTCTCGATGTGGTCAACTTTATTCTAGTGTCATGCTCCTAGGTGCCATATATTTCTGGGAGGGGTCGACCAACACCTTTCATACTAAATGTGATATAATCACTTCTACCTTGTTCGACATCGCCGCCATCATTAGGCTGAAACCATCTAGCACAGTTTTCAACTATAGAGATGCTAAACCTATGCCAATAAGGTTTGATGTGGGTAAAGCTGGAAAGCCAACATATAATAATTTCATTGAACATCATGCTCAAACCTCTGGTACTGTAACTGATGAAGAGCATGTTGCATTTCTAACCTTGTGGCTATCTCGCTTTGTTTTTTGTTCCAGGTCAATGTAGGTGGTCAAACAATTTTCTTATCTGGCTATCCAGTTGCATATGGGTGAAAATATTGCTTTAGGCCAGCTGATTATGACCTCTCTCTATGCAGCTTTAACTGATGCTGCTAACCAGATAAAGCGTTTCAACCCTAATAATCTAAAGAAAAAGAACATCCTAGTACATGGTCCCTTCTGGATCTTGAAGCTATGGTTGAATGCCACGTTCTCTGAGGAGATTAAGCCTTTTAGAAATAGAAAGGTGACATGTCCTCCATCTCAAAGCCATATCATCTGGAAATGCCTTCTCCCTCTGACTTCTATCGACAAAGGCTCTCCAAATCCTGAAGTCTTCAGGCTGCTGTTTACCATTCTGCTGATAAGAGTCGACTTTACCCCCTCGAGGGCCCCTTTTTATACTAGACAAGATGGCCCAGAGTGGTTTACTAGGGCTTTTCCACCCAAAAGAGAAGAGGATAAGAAAAATTCTTTAATCCTTTTGAGGCGTTACTTGACTCCCCAATTCTTATCTACTGTGATTATCGGTGTAAACCCAAGTTTAGTCGCTTACCATCCTAACTTAGTAGCTCGACAATTTGACCTCTATCAACTTGTTCCTAAATCTTTGTTCAATTCTTATGGGCTGCTGGTCGACATCACAACTGACCAACCCTTTGAAATGATCAAGGATGATATAGGGAATCCATGGGCAGGGAGGCCCACACTCACTCTCACTCCTTTCCAACTGTCTTTCTACTGCACCAAAGAATTTGAAACTTGGTGGCAGACATATTTTGTTACATTCATTGATGATTCTAATACTAAGCTGACTGAATTAACCACAACTTTCTCAAATTTGCAGGCAAAGGCGACCAAATGTAAGATTACTCATATTAAACAAATTCGAGCTTTCCAGAATTACTTCTGAATTGTGTATCGACCTAATGATCTTCGTCGGACCATCTATGAGGCCGCTGTCAAATTAAAGGATAAGGTAACTGATAGAATCTCGACATTAAAAATCCCTAGTTATGTGAAAGATAAATATCTTTACGCTCTTCATTTTGGAAACATCAAATTTCCTCCTTTGCCATCCAGCCCTTTGGCCTTGGCCTTTGGCCCACCTATTCCTGATTGGTGGTATTCCTCTATACCGGATATGCAAAATTCCTATAGGACAAAGGCCGGAAGAGTGCTACCGACTAAGTATTACCTACCTGACTATTTGGGGCATCTTCATTATGATCTCTGATATGTTAGAGTACTTTCTACTACACAAATTGGTAACGATTTCTGGAAACTTTTACCCCCTACCTATTTTACTTGGGCTGCTTATCTGATTATTTTACACTTGTCTTACAACTATACCACTAGATTAGGAGGGAATCGTTTATGTCGACAAACAAGAACCTTCAACGCGTCAGGTTTAAACTTCAATTTTTTGTCAGCTATCATTCTTGATTTGGCATATCTGACTTAGCCTAATTTTTTAGATCATTCCTGACCACACACCCTCGGACGACGAACCCATTTCTTCTTCACTCAAGAAGGCTTCTTTGGTGGGTGTACTTATATACTTCTTGTTTCTATGTTGTTTTACGCCCTAAACTTGTATTAATATTTTCCTTGTTTTCCATAGTCAAAAACGCTCAGCGGATTTGGCTTCTCCCTCTAACCAATCCAAAAGGTCCAAGAAGGACAAAAAACATACTTTTGAGCGGGCTAAGGTATATTCGGTCGATTTAAAACTTCCATTTTCGACTAACACAATTGCTTTGATTTACATATTTCTTTGATACTGTAGCCATCACCTGATGTTCATCCCTCTCTATATTCTCACAAATCCAAAAGCTACAAGAGGAAAAGAGATTCCTCCACTGAAGGCGAGGTGGTAAAGAAAAAGAAGAAGACAAGGGCACCTATACCCCAGGGTTCTGAAGAAATGTTTGGCTTGAAACTTGTTGTTGAAACAGAGGAGCCAGCTAACATAGAAATTCCTCTTACAACAAGAAGGAGACGTAATGTGGTTTTGGTCGAAAATCCTGAAGCCACTTCGGATTTGGGTGCTGACACCATCGTGGTCGAAAAATCTCTGGTTACTCCGACTCGTGCCCCTAGGGTTGATGAGGTACATAGCCCAGTGAGAAACCTCACTGATGTTTCATCCAAGGACGGGTCTGTCGATCTTAATCCGTCGACATAGGTATTAGCTATTTGTTTTCTAGTTTCTTTTGTTTTCTGCTTATTAAATTTGTTTTGGCTAATACCTTTTCTTACTTACTTTAGGTCAACACCTCTGATCAACAACAACGCATACCTGACTATACCCCTTTGTCAAAAGCTTCTTCTCCTCACCATCATGAAAATCTTGACTTTCCTGATGGTGAGTTTATCGACCTGGATATTTCGGCTACTCTTAGTGACTCTAACTCAGTCACTTGTCCTGCCAAACATAAGGGTTATAGTTCGACTAGTTCTGATTCTAGCATTTCAGATTCCATGCAGGATTCAGAAGCAAATAAAAATGTCACCACTTCTCGAATCCCTCCCCCCCTCTCTGAAAGCACGCAAGGCGCGTTTCTTGTTTCTTCTGGGAGAACAAAGGTCGACTCGACCACTATGCTAAAACACATGGGAGTCAATCCTTTTGGTCTAGAAGCAATTGCTAAGTTGTGTCGCTTTGTGAGTTCTCACACTCTTTCTTCTAACTCCAACCCATCTCAAGCACATAACGACAAGATGAGTCCTGAAGCAGTTAAAGCAAAAAATCTAATGACTGAAATTCAGACTCATGCTTTGAATCCTGATTTTCCTCATCTGCTCCATTCTGATCCAACTCTTGGCCCAGAGCTCTCAGTAGTTCTTGCTCAAATGAAGGAACTCAATATGTCTGAATCATCCGGGTTGATGATAACGGCATTTGAGAAACTTTTCATCCCTCTATGCCAAATTTTGAAAGAATTCGAGCAAATGAGGCATCGGTTGAGTCGAAGGAAGCCTTTGTGAAAGCAAAGTTGGATATGGTGGTGCAGGTTACTGAAGAAATTAATGGTTTGTTAGCAGTGGTTAAAGAGAAAAAACAAGAACTGATTCCCAAAAGAAACAGAGTTGCTGAAATCCGTAGCCAGATTTCTGCTCTCAACAAGGAATTAGAATTAATCACCAAGCAAGAGGAAGAAATTAACAATGTTATTAATCCCATCCAAGCAAAAGCTGAGCAGATGGCTGTGGACGTCGTGGCTGAAAGTGACGCGATTTCTTCTGTTGAAACAGAGCTTGAAAAACTTAAGATTCAAGCAGAAGGTTTTGAGTATTAGGCCACTAACCTCCATGGTGAACTGCATTCATTTCAAGCCAAATTTAAGCATTTTAACCATTGTAACAACAATCTTGTAATTTCTTCATGGCTCTAAGCCAAATTTTAACGAATCCTTTATTTGTTTGTTTTATATGTAATCTCCATATTTTATATGTGTTTTGAATTTGCTGGTCTCAACAAAATTTTCCAGCTCGTTGGTTCGACGAATATTTATTCCGTCGAGATTTTGATTTCTTGAAGAATGGGATTATACTTTTTTAAGTACTTTCCATTTACCCTTAAGATCCGTCAATATGGGGCTCACTCCTCAAGCCCATAGGAATTATTTGAAAAAACTTGTATCACCTTAAAAGGTCCTTCCCAATTTGGGGACCATTTCCCTAAAACTCTACCATTTTTGTACATAGGCAATATCACTTTCCATACTAGATCATCGACAACAAATATTTTATCCTTTACTTTTTTGTTGTAAGCTCTGGCGACTCTTTCTTTCTGTCTTATTAACGAATCAAGGGCAAACATCCTTTCCTCATCTATGTCGACAAGCTCGTCTGCCATCATATTCCAGTAATCCTCAGATGGTATTCCATGTTGCCTTTGGATTCTTATCGATTTGATATGTATCTCCACTGGTAACATTACATCATGCCCATATGCAAGTCGAAATGGAGTAGTTCATGTTGCTTCCTTAGGGGAAGTTCTACACACCCATAAGGCTTGATCCAATATTTTATGCCAATTCCTTGGCTTCTTTCCTACCTGCTTCTTATTTAGGCTAATTATCACTTTATTTGAAAAAACGTGTATCACCTTAAAATGTCCTTCCCAATTTGGGGACCATTTCTCTAAAACCCTATCATTTTTGTCCATAGGCAATATCACTTTCCATACTAGATCATCGACAACAAATATTTTATCCTTTACTTTTTTGTTGTAAGCTCCGGCGACTCTTTCTTTCTGTCTTATTAACAAATCAAGGGCAAACATCCTTTCCTCATCTATGTCGACAAGCTCATCTTCCATCATAATCCAGTAATCTTTAGATGGTACTTCATGCTGTATTTGGATTCTTATCGATTGGACATGTATCTCCACTGGTAACATTGCATCATGCCCATATGCAAGTCGAAATTGAGTAGTTCCTGTTGCTTCCTTAGGGGAAGTTCTACACTCCCATAAGGCTTGATCCAATGTTTTATGCCAATTCCTTGGCTTCTTTCCTACATGCTTCTTAATTAGGCTAATTATCACTTTATTGGTAGCTTCGACTTGGCCATTTGTTGAGCATAGTAGGGGGTAGAAGTTAACAACTTAATTCCAACTTCTTGTGCAAATTCTTAAATTTTTCGTCTAGTAAACACTGATCCTTGGTCGGTCATAATTAATTCTGGAATTCCAAACCGACAGATGATGTGATTTTGTATAAAATTAATAACAGCTTCTTGGTCGATGTTAGTTAAATCTACTGCCTCGACCCATTTTGTAAAGTAATCAATACCGACTAAAATATATCTTTGTTGTTTTCATGATTCTCATTTTATTTCTCCAATCACATCTAAAGCCCATCCTCTGAACGGCCAGGGCTTTATAACTGCATGTAATTCACTTGCGGGGACGTGTTGTATGCCCCCATGCATTTGACATTCCCAGCAACCTTTAGAAAATTTGATGCAGTCTTTTAGCATTGAAGGCCAATAGACGCCTGAATGCACCAAAAGCCATTTCATTTTGTGTCCTGCTTGATGTGCACCACATGCTCCACTATACGCACTTGACATTGCCACGTATGTCTCACTTTCTCCAAGGCATTTTAACAAAACTCCTTCACCAGTTTTCTTAAATAATCCATTCTCTATCAAAACATAATTGAGAGGACGATACTTGATCTTATAATCTGTTGACCCCGTGGGGATGCGCAGCCAATGGTTTTCACCAATAATTCTCTTGTCCATTATCAATGGTTGAAATTTGAAAGTTTTCGGAATTTATACCCCTTAACTTCACAATCGAGAAATCTGAATTGGATAACAAAGTTGCTCAAACTTTATATCTTACTTGGGTAAGTTATTCATTTTGATCTCTCTTGTATCCCGAGGCTTCTTATGCTAGGTCATTAGCCTTTTCGTTCTCTCTTCGAGGTATGTGTCGAATACTTACTTGCTCGAATTGTTTTAGTAATCTAATGGTAATCACAAAATACATGATTAAATTTTCTTTAACACATTTGTACTCCTTTGATACTTGTTTAATTACTAATTCAGAGTCTCCCATAATTACGATTTTCCATGCCCCCAAATCTAGCAGCAATTCAAGTCTTGTTATTAAGGACTCGTATTCTGCTTCATTATTTGTGCATATACCGTCGATTTTATACTTGAACTCTACTAGAATTCCACAAGGAGAAATTATAATTCCTCCTATTCCAACTCCATTCTTATGTCTAGAACCATAAAAGTATAATTTCCATGGCACTAAATCTACATAATTTTGAGGTATACCAACCATTGAATGGTCGACCAAAAAATCTGCCACTACTTGTCCTTTCATTGCTTTTAAGGGCATGTAAGTCAGAGAATACTTTGTTAATGCTAAAGCCCATTTACCAATTCGACTATATAAAATTGGTTTGGATAACATGTGCTTAATAATATCGAAACAAGAAGATACATACACATCAACAAGCTTTATATATTGCTTTAGTTTAATACAAGAGAAGTACAGGCAAAGGCATAGTTTTTCTATATCACTATACCTATTCTCAGGATTATTTAGCATTCAACTAAGATAATACACAGGTCTCTCGACACCTTTTTCATCCTGTTGGACTAACATACTACCTATAGTCGCATCTGAGGCTGCAATATATAACCTCATAGGTCTATGTCTAACAGGAGGCGCTAATATTGGAGGCTTTACTAAGTAGTCTTTGATTTTGTCAAAAGCCTCTTGATGCTCCTCTTGCCAAACTAAATCTTCATTTTTTAGTCGAAGTAGTGGTAAAAATACTTTGGTTTTTCCACTTAAGTTAGATATGAACCTCCTTAGGAAATTTATCTTGCCCAACAAAGATTGAAGTTCCTTTTTGGTCGACGGTGGTCTGACGTCCATGATGGCTTTGGTCTTACTTTTATTTACTTCTATGCCTTTTTTATGCACCACAAAGCCAAGAAAGTCACCCGCCTGCACACAGAAATCACATTTTAATGGATTCATTTTTAATCCATGTTTTCTTATCCTTTCAAAATACTTTCGAAGGTGTTGCAGATGAGTTGGTTTATTGTTCGACTTTATTACAATATCATCAATGTAAACTTGCATGAAATCTTCAATAAAATCATGAAACATAGAATTCATTACCCTTTGATATGTCACTCCGAGATTTTTTAAACCGAATGGCATGACAACCCATTCATAGGTTCCCAGTGCCCCAGGGCAGTGAAACATCGTCTTCGACACATCTTCATCTGTAATAAAAAAATTTGTTATAACCAGAATAACCATCAAGCATACTTAGATATTCAAATCCAACGGCCGAATCGACCAACATTTCTGCCACAGGCATGGCATACTCGTCTTTTGGGGTAGCAGCATTTAAATCCCTAAAATATATGCATACCCTTAATTTTCCATTTTTCTTAATTACCGGCATAATGTTTTCCAACCAGTCGACATATCTTGCAGTTCTTATGAATCAGGTTTGAGGATTATTTCTACCTCCTCTTTGATTTTTGACATTATGGATGGAGAGAAACGTCTGGGCGTTTGCTTTACTGGTTTCTTTCCAGCTTTTATTGGTAATTTTAGTTCTACCAATTCCCTTCTTAAACCTGGCATTTCATTATAGTCCCAAGCAAAACAATCTTTAAATTCTTTTAATAAAGATATTACCTCAAATTTCAACTTTGGGTCGATGTTGGCACTGATATAAGTTGGTCTTTTATCCCCCTTTTCTCTAAGATCTATTTCTTCTAAAGGGTCTTGTGGCTGCATCTTTTCGGGTGCCATTGGATCCTTTTTGAAGCCTACGGGTTCTTCGTCATATATGCAGTCCAGACGCTGCTTATCGATGTTTTCTTCGACCATCTCTAGTATATCTGGTATCTTTGGCTCAATAGCCAAAGTAGTCCCTTCATGTAGAACTTGTGTTTTATTGTCTTTGACAACCATATTTTCTTTAGCTTCTAGTGCCGAATTTATTTTACTTTCGACGATATATGCCGAAATCCTATTTACAGCATCTAGCTCAGACATCATCACTGATGTCTCCCCAGCCCGTCGGCCGGTTAGCACAGTATGGATCCTCGAGAGGTTCCACATCCCATATAAAGCCATGGTTTTCATGTAACTTCAATGAAACAAATGCTTCATCAAGGTTGGCATATACTTCTTCAGCAGGTTGACATGGGGAAATATTAGCCAATTTCCTGCCCAACTGCTTCTTTCCGACATTGTTCACATCTGCCATAAAATACCCTTGATCAGCTTCAATATTCTCGACTATGCCATCTTCCCTCCAGATCACCAAACGCTGATGCATAGAGGATGGCATAGCCCCCACTCTGTGTAGCCATTCTCTCCCTACTAGGAGATTGTAACTTGGCTTGCCTTGAATCCCCCTGAAAATAGTCGGCCTAGTAACTGAGCCGACAGTTATGTCCACTTGGATCACACCCATGGTGTTTCTAGTTCTTTCTTCGTAGTATGATAAGACCACGTTATGAGATCTAACAACGGTGTCATATTTACCGATTTTCCGTAACATGTGGTATGGAATAATGTTTACCGTAGCACCACAGTCTACCAACACCTTGTTGATAGCCACCCCTTCAACTTCAACCCTTATTAAAAGGGGCTTTAAAGGGCTTCTCATCACCATATCTGGTTTCTCAAAGAAATCATTCGGGTTCTCAATGGAACCATTGTTCATGACAAAATAGCACGTTGGCTTGTGTAAAGCCATCTCCTCAGCATCCTTGTCTGCTGAATCCTTTACTTCCGTCAAGCAATCGTATTCCGCTGGCAGAATTGATACTATGTTGACTAGAATATTCAAACTCTCTTCAGAGTCGGAATCAAAATCGTCAGTGGCTTCTTCAGAACAATTGGCAGCTGGTCGATTCACGAATTCTTTGATTCGCTCTTTCACAGAGGAATCGACTTTCACCTGGTATTACCTCTGATTGCCACCATTGTTTGCAGCAAACTGGCCAGCAGTCGCTTGCCTCTCAGCTTGCTTTCGATGCTGGAAGCGTCTCCATTGGGTTCTAGTCATGGGATTCTTCCCCACGTAGTTTTCAAAGATGTGGCTTTTCTTCTCTGACTTGAACTCATGTCGGTAGTCAATAGCTGACTTCCCTCGGTTTGGTGCCCCATCAATTGGTGCGCCTTTTCTCCCTTGGGGTTTAATATAGGTCCCATTAGGAGCTTTCATTGAGGGGATATAACTCCTAGGTTTAACATGCGAATTTCACATAGCTCTCCTTGGGTCCCTATGTGTAGGGAACTTTGATTGTGTGGCTTGGTTCTGTTCTTCTCTAACTGTAGCTTCTGGAAATTTTTAGTAGCTATTTTGTCAGTCAAAGTGCCACATCTAGGACACAAGCAAGCTTGTGAACCTTTAATCTTACAACAGTAAAGGAAGTCTAGCAAATCTTTCTCAGGCGTTGGGTACACATCTGCTAGGCCGACATCAAGACTTTCTCCAGTGCCCTCTTCGACCATATTGTTCTCATGGAATTCAGTAATCTCTACCATGTTGATGCCCACTTGGTCGAGGAACAAAGCCTTCTCTTGCCTAAGAGGATCAGTATCAATCTTCATCTTTCTTCCAACAAACTTCAGTCTGCCCTCTTGCAGCGACTTTTGCACGAGATCCCTGAAAAGGTAACATTGAGAGGTTGTATGACCAAGATAATTATGAAATTTACAAAAACCTATTTTCTGTCGTTGTTCTAATGGTGGTAATTTAGCACACGGGGGTACTAAAATTTGACCATCTTTAACCAGTAAATCAAAAATTTCTTCACACTTAGTGACATCAAATGTATAAGTTTTTGCTGGGAATTTTAGATTATTTTCGACCGTATTCTTTCCTTTAGTAGGAAATAATGATTTACATTCATAGGCTGGCCCTGGCTTTATTTCAGCCAAGTCGACCTCTGCCTCTGTTGGTGAGGTATAGTCGGCCTCACAAATGGGATATGTGTCATCATAATATATGAAGGCTACTTTTTCTTTTCTAGTCTTAGCCTTAGTATGTATGACTTTTTATAGTCGCATACACTCTAGATGTCGAACTCTATCAGCTAGTTGTGACATACTTTTCACGAAGGTTGGATCTATTTTCTTCCTAATGGAATAATCTAAACCTCCAGCAGCCATTTGAACAAGCTCGTGTTCTGGCACTTGAGTAAAGCATCTTGCTTTTAATGACCTAAATTTGTTTATATAATCATCAATGGTTTCGGAAAACCTTCTTTTAATGTTTGATAATTCGATCAAACCAATTTTCAAATGACCCTCATAAAATTGTTCATGGAAAAAATTCTCCAACTTCGTCCATGAGTCAATCGAATTTGGGGGTAAAGTGGTAAACCACGTGAAAGCTTCCTTAGTAAGGGAAGAAGGAAAGTGCTTTACCCTTAATTTTTCATTATTCGACATATCCCCAGATTCAGTTAGATATCTGGCAATATGTTCCACCGCCGACTCTCCAGATTCTCCCCCAAATTTCGTATACTTGGGGATTTTCCATCCTCTAGGGTTTTCAGTCTGTAAAATATATTCATACAAAGGGGAGGAATATGTTGGCCTCTGAAGTGCAGTATTCATGCCATTTCTGAACGTAATTCTTTCGACAATGGTGGTTAAAATATTTTCAACAAATAAGTTTTCTTGTCAAATTTGCTCGATAATTTGATCAGCCTCTTGATGTCGGTCTACTAATACCCTAGGTGGATCGACGATCAAGTTCCTTGGAGGCACTACCATTTTCCCCTGATGGAAAATTTCATCCTGTAGTTCCCCCATATCTATTTGACCAGGGGCATCTAGTCGAACAGGTGGTGCCTATCGAATAGGCGCTGGGGAGCACCTAAAAAATTACGCAAATGCATTAATTGGGCAATCACCTATCGATTTGTTTCAGTGGACTTCCTGTTAGTCTCAGCCGACTCTTATACTATGCGATTAAATACATTACCCATCTGGTTAGTTAACATATTAACCAACTCATGGTTATTATCCTTGTAAAGGAGAGTTCAAATTTTGAACATTATCTGACGCCAGTGCTGTTTTCGATGTCAACTGATATCGTGGCATCATGGAATATGAAATTCCATAAGCAGGAACTACATTACCAAAACGAAGCATGTTAGGTATGGTAGTCATAGTCATTACTGGTCTTGGGCTTCCCGGTGGAGCCTGATACATTTATGCGGAAACCGCAGCAGTCGACCCTACTGGAGGAAAAAGTGCTACTTGTGAAACTACTGGATCGATAGTGATTAAAGTTCGTAACGGTATTTCATCTACATTTGGATTATCAGGACTTGTCATTATTGATATTTTCTTCCTATATAATGGTTTATTATAACCTTTGGTTAACTTCCCATTTCTAAGTTGCATTTACTTATAAATACTCAAGACCAATTCTTAGCACTTGGTCACACCAGGTGTGCCAATTTGTTTACTGTGGAAAATGGTAAACAACCACTGGTCCTCCCAGAGTCCTAAATTTAGGGTAACTTTCAAGATCGACCAGTTAATCTCAAGACGCGTGCTAAGAGTTTTTGCTATCACACCTATTCCGTCGAAATATTAGTCAAGGAAAACAACTTTCTTTTGACTGGGGAAACGGGTCTAATGGTTTTCCACACTATGATTTAATCGACTGGCTGGTAACTCGTGACTGACAGAAGATATTCGTACAAAAAATGAGACTCACTAAACTAACTGACATGTGACTCGTGACCCACAAATAGTGTCGAATTGTTTATGTGAAATAGAAAATAACGTAGAGATATTGCTCGACAGTAAAGAGAAAACATATAAAGTACTCAAAAGATATAATTGAAAGATAAAAGATTTGCATTGAAATAAAATGGTGATTCACGTACATCAAGCACTCTTTGCTCTTGATTTCCTGGCACTTGGAATGAGAGAGTTTGACAAGTGGTTTGAGAGTACTGTTGCACCCCAAAATTTACCCTCTTTATTTAGGCTTATGTTTCATCATGAATATCATATTGCGTTGCATTCATACATTGTGATGGGATCAAAGTACTTTGGTTATCAAGTCTTCCTCAAGATTTGAAGGTTGGTTGCATTGACAAGTTGCTCAAGTAGAACCTTATCATCTAAACCTCTGGATCTTTCAAGCTAAATTTATTGCATATCTCAAGATATTTTATCCATCTCTTTGGATCATCAGAGGATTGAAGTTTGAGATTGATTATAAGAGGAATCACCCTTTTGATTCACCAGTCAAAATTAAGGTTTTGCTTGATCAAGGCTATTGATCAATGTATAAGTCTTGATTTGGAAGCTACAACATCTCATTGGTATTTTAAAAGTCTTTGTATAAGAAATTGGTCAAGATGCCCAGAGGATTTGAAATTTTTGAGATGATTCATCAGTCTCCTAAGGTGTTAACCAAAATTAGGGTTTGGGATTTCATCAAGATTTCTTGAAAATTTTGAAGTGAAACTTTGCACATGGCCTATATATATTTGGAAGATCATATGTTTGAAGTTTTGATCATCAATTTTGAAGGGAAGAGGATCAATTGTTTCAAAGGGGCAAAATGGTCATTTTGGTCAAAATCAGTCAAAGTCAAGGTTGACCAAAGGAATTTTTGGTCAACCATCAATTCAAGGGTGTAATTTTCATATTTAAAGTCCATTTTGATCATTAGATCAAAGAGATTGAGGTTTGGGTTGAAACTTGTTCATGAAGAAACCCTAAAAGTTTCTAATTTTGGAAAATAAAGACTTAACTTCAAAAATTCATATTTTACTCACCTTTGTTCAAAAAAATGTAAATGAAGTATGCTTGGAAAGATAAGAGGATGATCTTTCATCTCCTTTTGGTTTCATTTCCAAATTGGTAAAGAGTCAAGAGTTATAAAGCTTGGAAGTCACAAAATTATAGGTCATTTTCCAAATTTAGTGAATTTCATGTCAAATTTTGAGGAACTTAATGGATTCAATTGAAAAAATTAAAAACTAAGTGATTGTAGATCTTTTCAATACCTTACCAAATTGTGCTCATTTGTGTCTAAATTCAAAAATATGAGCAAGTTATGAGCTTTGGAATTTGGAGGCATTTCATTGAATTCATGCACACCATGCAAATTGCAAATTCTTGATAACCTGATTTGTGGCCATTTGTTTCACTTCAAACATGGCCCATGACTAATTTGCAACATACCAAGGCCCATCATGCCAAAGTTTGAGCTGCACATGGGCAAATGCAAGGGCAACTCGTGGTTTTGCAAAAAGTGGCATTAAAATGCCTAATCACCAACACTTGGTTAATACAATGATTTAAGCCTTAATCTTTTGTAAACTTCTTCCTGAGATAAAAAGAATTGAAATGCACGTAAAAGCAGGGAGAACGCACGAGGGATTTGAGATCTGCATGTGCAAACTTCATTTTGGCAAAAAGAGGAATTCATTTTTTCTAACGGTTTTCAGTGTGAAAAGCTTATCCTACCCTCCTCCTCGTGCTCTATATATTGAGAGGCAAGCTTCATTGAGCCTCATTGGTGCTTTGTTTCATCCCTAAGCTCGAAAAACTCCATAGCCACTTGTTCTGCAAATTTCTTCGATTCTCTCAATTCACTTGCGTGTTTTGAGTGTTTCTTCTTGCATTCTCTTCTCCATATGATAAGGATTGTAGATCGAGGCTTTGTTTGCAACTGGAGTGAAGGAGACAGTAGATTCATTTTTGCCTCAAAGGTTAGAATTATTAACTTTGGATCTTGATTTCTAGCCGTGCATTGTGTGATTGGAGTTCATAATCATGTTGTTTGAAGTTCATTAGGTGTTTCTGTAGCTTCAGAGCTTTTGATTTGATGAGATGTGCATATATGATGCATCTCAAATTTTCTGCTCAGTGAGTTTTTGTCATTTTCATGAGAATCGTTCTTGATATATGGTTAATTATTTGATGTGATTCGAATTGCATAATGAAGTATGATATGTTAGCTTTAATTTGCATAAAATTTCATGAAAAATGGTGTAGAATTGAGCATGTTATGTTGATTGGAACATGAGGTGATGGATCTTATCTTGCGCGCATTTTTGCCCTAGCCAGAGGTTGAAGATGATGGCGTGGCCTCCTCTGGTTGGATGATTTGGTTTTTTTAATTCATTTGAATTTTGTTTCATAATTTGATTTTCATGATTTTATTTCTTGCTCAAAAATTGTTGAAAATGATGAAAAAATTCAGGAAACCTAAAAATAATATTCCTGACCTTGTGTATTTTTTTAATAATTTTTGAAAATGTTTTGATTGGTTTAAAAATTTGTGTTATTATTTAATTATTTGTTTAATGTTTATTTTTATTTTAATATTTCTTTGATCTAAAAAATTCCACAAAAATTATCTTTGACTCATAAAATAAATTAGAAATTGATTCTGATTTTCGTTTAGCATTTTTTCCATTTTTGATCAGAAATTTAATTTGAGAAGTTTATTTGAAATATTTGTTTCATGATTTTTGTTTTAATACTCCCTTTAATTCAAAAATCCTCAAAAAAATCATGTAAGTTTGTTTTTAATCATAGAGTCTGAATATAATTTTGTTTTGACCTTTTTATGACTTTTGGTTAGGGTTTGAATTTTTTGTCATTAAATAATAGTTTAACTGTTTAATTGTTTTTGATTTTATTTTAATATTTCGTTTAATTCAAAAATTCCACAAAAAATCAGGGATGTGTGTTTTTAATTCTAATATTTGAATATAATTTTGGTTGGATATTTTTCTAAATTTTGAATAGAATTTTGTTTTGAGAGGTGATTATTTGTTTAATTGATTAATTGTTTGAATTTGATTTTATTTTTGACTTTTCTTTAATTCAAAAAATGTAAAAAAAATATGTATTCTGACATTTAGGGTTTCCTTATGGTTTGCATGATCTTGGTTTGAATTGTTTGAATTTTGATCTTACCTAATTAATATTTAAGATTAAAATTCAAACAATTAGGGTTTTATAGCTTACATTGCAAGTATCATTTTCAAAACCATCATGCCCTGGATTTTCAATGGAATTTAAGTCTTGATTATGGTTCATGAATGTATTGAGGATCTAAAAACCATTTTTCTTGAATTATTTGACTTGGTTTGATATTTTTCCATGAACTATTTTGAAAGCTTGTCTAGTTTGGTAGTTTTCCCAACTAGTTTTGAACTTTGGGCCTCATTTGATCCCCTCCTAAACCATTCATGAACTTAAGACTTGCTTTCTGAATTCTGCACACTTCAAAGATGCTAATATTTTTTTTGTGTAAATTATTGATCCTTGTTTCTATTTTTGATGTATTTTTGAAGTGAAGGTACCCAATTAATGTTGCATATCTTGTTGCAATTTGCTTGATGGCCAATGAACTTGAGTGGGCACCTAATGATCATGTTGTTTCTGTTTATCCATATAAACTCAATTCATTTCATTTATTGCCCCATGTTTGAATGATTGAACCTTTTGATGCATTGTGTGGGATTCCTCTTCTATTATTCTTGTGAGATGTGATGAAATATTTGAGTATGATTGAATTGTGGTTGCTACTGACCTTCATGGTCTTTGATTGTATTCTTCTCAAGCTCCCATGATCCTTGATTGATATTCAATTGTCAACTCAACATGGTGATAGAAAGGAGAAACATTCCTCTAATTTTTTACCAAATTGTGCATGGCGTAATTTCAATATCTGAAAATCTCAATACTTACATCCTGATGGCGTAATTTCTGACTTGATTTGTCTGTTGATGCCAGCTTGCTTGAAGTTCTCTGGGTTTCCTTTATTCTTGCTCAGTTTCTACGGATAGTTATCCGTTTGGTATTGCACTATTTCCTTTCTTCTATTTGCATAGTTCTATGTTGCATTATGGGACCTCTGTTGTTGATATATGTCATGAAGCCCTCTGGTTTTTTATCTGATATTATGTTTGTTTCTTTAACTTTTGATCGATGAGTCACTCAACTTAGAAATTGAGATCACGACTTCGCTCTCATTGCATGTTCCCTATAGGATATTTATTGTTTGTTTCTTTAATTGTTGATCGATGAGTCACTCAATTTAGAAATTTAGATCACGACTTCGCTCTCAGTGCATGTTCCCTATAGGATGTTTATTATTTTTCTTCTTTAATTTTTTATTGATGAGTCATTCAATTTAGAAATTGAGATCACGACTTCGCTCTCATTGCATGTTCCCTATAGGATTGTTTTGTTAAGCTTCCTTTAACATTTTAATTAAGGTAGGAATCCATGTATGCTAGCATAGGGTAAGATTTTCCTTTATCCTCAATCTTAGGGTCAATCATTGTATGATAACACTAGGGATAGTGCTAGGCTAGTTTCCCTTAGTTGTTTTTTTCTTCCTTTGCATTTTGCATCTTAAAACAAAATTGTTTTCTTGGAAAATCATAAAACACCTCTAATAAACTTAAACCCTTCTTTCAAGGCAAAATATACAAATAAATCTTATTTGTTTGTGTGCCTCTTGGCTTTGTTTTTAAACCTTTTAGCTGATGTTTCGCCATCGCACACTTGTTTTAAGCCGATGTTTCGCCATGGCACATGTTTGTTATCCTACTTTGATTCTCAATATCATTGTTAGGTGTGATGCTTTGCCATCCGATATATTGATGTTTTGCCATCTTTGCCATGATACCTTACTACCTTTTAGCCGATGTTTCACCATTGCACACTTGTTTGAAGCCGATGTTTCGCCATCGCACATCTTTGTTATCCTACTTTGATTCTCAATATCATTATTAGGTGTGATGTTTTGTCATCCATTTTATTGATGTTTCACCATCCTTGCCATGATATCTTGTTATCTTTTAACCGATGTTTCGCCATCGCATACTTGTTTGAAGCCGATGTTTCGCCATCGAACATGTTGGTTATCCTACTTTGATTCTCAATATCATTGTTAGGTGTAATGTTTTATCATTTGATGTTTCTCCATCTTTTACATGTTACTTTGTTATTATTTAGTCAATGTTTTACCATCTCATTTGTTTGTTGTTTTATTTGATGTTTTGCCATCTTGACTGTTTTGTTGTCTTAACTAAAAAACACAAACCAACCAAAATATATAAGCCGAACTACGGCTTCTCTGATTCCTTAAAAGGGATACGTAGGCATTGGGGTAGGGCCCGATCGAGCATAACTTTTATTTTCCCTACATTGTTTTCTTTTTTTTTCTTTCGCGTGCATTCCCTTTTCAGCTTTAAGCCATAGACATAGGTTTTAACCACACCCATTAGATTAGACAACAAGAGTGGATACCATAGAGTACTATGGGCGTGTGGGGTGCTAATACCTTCCCCTCGTGTAACAGACTCCCTTACCCGATCTCTCGGTCGAAAGACCATGATTTCTCCCTTTTCAAGTTTTCTCGATGTCTACCTTTCCCTTTCGGCGGGATAAAAGACGTTCGGTGGGGACTTCATTGATGTTTCATTACATCCAGATGACAGGTTCGACCGGGTGGTTTCAGCTGGCGACATCACTAGGGACAGATTGACCTTTTACTGGTCCATCCCATAGTCGATCCTAGCTCTTGTTTGTTTTCGTTTTTGGGTGTTTATTTTACCGCTTTGCATATTTATCTGTTTGCATTGCATATTATGTGTGCTTTACTTTCTGCATACTGGATTTGGCTGGACTATTTGGATTATGGAATTCTTGATGGGTGGGTTGTTCCATGAGGTAAAAGGCCTCATACCCAGGCTATGAGTGAATTCCATAGGAACTAGGAATAGAGTGGCCATGGAAGCTATGAGGCGGATGCTTTGTTGACCTGACCATGAGACCCGTGACTTCAGAGGTAGTTCGGATAAGTGTTATCGTATGATGATACCGACAGTCGAGCTCTCGTACTCTGATTTGGATTTTAACCTTACCTTGACCTAGACTACACCCGTGAGAGGGGAGGGAAAACTTTTCTTACAGGTACAGGTACTATTGGTGACTTTGTGTTGTGAAGGTGACTCAGGTTCCCATTGTAGTTTCGAAGCTTTGGGATTTTCTTTTGATCTTGAGTGGTGTTGTTTTACAATGCTCCAGCCATTATCTAGTGTGAAACTTTGATCCTGTCATATTGCATCATAGCATATTTATTTCTAAAAAATTATGTATAAAAAAAAACTAGCATGCGCATGTCATTTTCCAGGGACATTCAAGAGTCTTCTTTCCATCAGAAATGGTTGGCCTCCCGTCAGATGAGTTTGATTTAGTTCGTGTTAAAGATCCCAACAGGCATACATTCGCTTATTAGATTCCTACTATTGATGTGTCCGAATTGAAGAGGTTGAGTTCTTATCTGAAGGGTGATGTTCTGAATAATTTCAACAAAAATTATGGCAATTTGTTACTAATCCTTAATACTCCAGTTGACCCAATGGCTTTGATCACCCTCTTCCAGTTTTATGACAAGGAATTATGGTGTTTTACTTTTCAAGATTATCACCTGGTTCCCACACTAGAAGAGTATGCGTACCTACTTAATATCAAGTTGTCCGATGAAGTTCCTTTTCTCCAAGTGCCGGAGAAGCCGAAGTTCGAAGTTATTGCTGAAATTCTTCATTTGAGTTGGAAAGAGGTGAAAGACAATTGGAAATCAAGTGAGGATACTATAGGGTTTTATTTGGATTTCTTAGTGAAGAAAGTTGAAGACTGGGAAAAGAAAGGGAATTAGAATGACTTTAGCACTCTGTTTGCTCTCATGATATACAGGATCATCCTCTTCCCTCGCAAGAGAAATTTTGTGGATTTGACAGCTATTTGTGTTTTTAGAAATAAGAACCCGGTACCGACACTCTTGGCAAATACTCTTTACACAATTCATTTAAGGCATGGAAAAGGAGGTAATGTAAGTTTATGTCATTCAATGTTGTATCAATGGTTTAAGTTGCACCTACCGGTAAGTGGCCCTTTCGTGGATACCAGACATTCTCTCTGATGGTCATCAAGACTTGTCAACCTTACTTCATTTGATATTCGGTGGAATTATGACATGGGGGAAGTACGAAGTATTATCACTAGCTGCGGAGATTTCCCCAATGTTCCCCTCATAGGAACTAAGGGGTGTATCAACTATAATCTTGTGCTTTCTCATCGTCAATTGGGATATGCAATGGATAGACCACCAAAGGTGGAAGAGGTGTCTGAGTCAGTGTATTTTGTTAGAGGAAGTGATCCTGTGATGTTGAAAAGAGTGACAAGTGCTTGGAAGGGAATTCAAAATAAGGATAGAACTACTTTAGGCAAGAAGGTTCCTATTGACAGGGTTCCTTACTTGGAATGGATTAAAGCCAGGGTTAAGATTTTACGGTTACCATTTGCAAGGTCGGCTCCTACATGTGAGCAACCTCCTATTGTTCTGAGTAATATGGTGCCTACTGAGGTATTCACCCAGGTTCATGTTGAGAACATTCAACTTCGTGCAAAATACCATGAGGCAGGGATGAAACTTTATTGGGTAGATCAAGAAAGGTCCGACTTAGCTCGCAAACTCAAAAAAGCTCAAGGGGAAACTTTTGTTGCAACCAGCTTTAGGAAGAGATCTCATTCTAAAATGGAAAAAGAGTTGAGTAAGACCCAACAAGAGTGCCAAAGCTTCAGGCATCTGAGAATGGCTACAGGAAGAAGATTCAAAACTTGGAGAAACAGCTCAAAGACAAAGATGCTCATCTCAAGAAGGAAGTAGCCCAGAGGCGTGTCGCAGAGGATCGGTTTCAAGAAAGTAAAGTAGTCGCATCACAACTTTTGAAGGAGAAAGCCAGGCTTGAAGAGTATTTTCAACACCTTAAAGCGTGTCTTGTTCTAGAGATTTAGTTTTTGTTACTTACCTTTGGTGTATTTGGTCACCCCCGGGATTGTTGGAAGGGACCACTGTTTGTTTATATTATTCAATTTTTGTTAAGTTTACTTTGAAACATGTATTTTGTTATTTATCGTTACACTCTAAAATGTCTGAAGTCACCTGAACATCGTTTCTTTTGTTTGTAAATAATTGAAGGGTTTATCTTATTGTCCTTTTTCCCCTTGACTGTATGTTTGATCTTCGGCTGCACGCCATGATTGATGAACAAAAGGACTCTTGAATACCGGGAAATGACAAACACATCATGCACATCATGCATTTCATAACATTACAGGTTATCTCAAGACGGTATTCTTATTCTTCTGCTTTTCTTATTCAGAATTCAAGACGACTACTCATCGGTATTCCACCAGAAACAATTTTCCAAGACAAATGGAATAAGTTCAAGCTGAACTCGCTGAAATAAGGGCCCATATGGCTACTCAGATGACCCAGTTCATGGAGGTCATCACCAATGTGAATCATCGACAAGAGGAACTGGATGCCATTGTAAACAACCAGCGCCGCAATCCAGGGGATGGTGGAAATCAAGGGCTCTATTAGGACATTTCTGTAGGATTGGGGGATGTGCAAGATCAGCCTATTGGAAATTCTCACGGGATGCCTGGAAATCCTTTTATGCGGAATGTAGGACAGTTTCCCCCATCCCTGGGACCTCATCTTGTGGGGAACAGAAGAGATAATCAGGACGGTGTAAGGAACTATCAGGAGCAGGATTATGACTTTGACTAGGATGAAGATCAGTTTTCTGTTCGGCGTTCAGAGCCGGAAGTTCAGGTTGAGGATAGGAAGTATCGGTTGTTGGAAGAACATTTGAAGGTTGTGGAAGGGAAAGGAGTCCTTGGTATGGATGATAATGATCTCGGGTCGGTGTCTGGGGTGAAAGTTCCTCCAAAGTTCAAGCCTCCTATATTTGAAAAGTACAACGGAACGTCATGTCCTGTTACTCATGAAACTGCTTATTTCCGAAAGATGTCGGTGCATACTGAGGATCAGGGGCTTTTGATTCACTTTTTCCAGGATAGCCTATCTGGGGCATCCCTGGAGTGGTACATGAAGTTGGAGAAAACCCATATTCGTTGCTGGAATGATCTTGCTTGGGCTTTTGTCAAACATTATCAGTACAATATGGATATGGCACCTAATCGCACTCAGTTACAGAATTTGTCACAGGGACCAAGAGAATCTTTCAAGGAATACGCTCAGAAGTGGCGTGAGTTGGCTGTGAGGGTTCAACCTCCACTCATGGAGAGAGAACTCATTGATATGTTTATGAGTATCCTGCAAGGGCCATTCTATGAGCACATGATAGGAAGTACTTCGGCAGGATTTCCAGACTTGGTTATGGCTGGTGAAAGAATTGAGATAGGTTTGAAATTGGGGAAAATTCAGATTGGAGGTTCTAGTGGCTCATCAGGGGGCAGTAAGAAACCATTCAACACTTACCCTAAGAAAATGTAAGGCGATCCAAGCGCGGTTTACTCTCATAGAGGAAGAAGAGAGGATCGTCAGCACCAACAAATCAATGTTGTTTCTATTCCTGTTAATGCTCCTCCGCCGCAGAGACCGAATGCAGTGCCTCAATAACAAAGACAGCAAGATGCTCCCCGTCAGTATAATAATCAACAGCAGAGACAACTGATAAAATTTGATCCCTTGCCGTTATCTCTTACTGAAGCACTCCACCATTTACTCGATTTAAAGTTGATCGGTTTGAGAAATATGCCACCACCACCCGCGAGACTTCCTCCTAACTATGATGCTAATGCAAGATGTGAATTCCATTCGGGCGGAGTTGTCCATTCTACTGACATTTGCTTTGCGTTGAAGTGCAAAATACAAGACTTGTGAGATGCTAAGGCAATCGAGTTTACTTCAGTGACTGGTTCGAATGTTACTCAGAACCTAATGCCTAGGAATGGAGGGGTGTTGTTAATATGATTGATGATAATGGTGAAATGTTGAATTTAATCATGAATGTGGAACAAGTAACTACTCTATTGTGCTATGTTAAGAGGTATTTGCTTGACGATTCTATTTTCCCGAGTTGTACTTATAAGTGTGCCAAGTGTAGAGAGCAACCGAAGGGCTGTGATGATTTAAAAGTCGGTATCCAGTTGATGATAAAGGAGGGTTCCCTGCAGTTTGATAGAAAACCGAGCTACTGTAAGGTTACCGAAGAAGATGTTGTTGTGGTATCTATTCCTTACACCCATGTGCACATTCCTGCCCCGTCTAGGGCACCTCCTTTGATGATTACGGTACCTGGTCCCATGCCGTATACCAGTGAGAAGGCTATCCCATGGCATTATGGTGCTGATGTTTATTACCATGGGGTAAAGCAGGAGGTAAGTACCCGTTCGTCTGAGGAAGAACGTGCTGAAGGTAATGAAGAGGAAGTTCATAATTTTTTTGGTGTGGGTCGAATGACTAGAAGCGGAAGAGTATTTGGTCCTTCCAGTGTGCAAGATACGGCAGATGCTTCTGCAAGAGAAAAAGGAAAACAACAGGCGATAATTGGTAATCCAAGGGTTACGCCAGCCAATGTGACTCAACCAATTTCAATACTAGAGGATTCTTCAGTTCCCGATGAGGTTGAAGAGTTAATGCGAATTATCAGAAAGAGTGATTATAGCATAATTGATCATCTGAGCCATACCCCTTCCAAGATGTCTATCTTGTCTCTGTTGATTTATTCATAACCTCATAGAAATGCTTTGATGAAGTTGTTAAAGAATGCGTTCGTGCCACATGAGATAACAGTCAATCAGTTTGAGAATGTTTGTGCTAACATATCTGCCGGGAACGGTCTAGGCTTCATAGATTTTGATATTCCTCCGGAAGGGCAAGACCATAACAAAGCGTTTCATATTTCAATGGAGTGCAGGGGCACTACTTTATCCCGGGTTTTGGTGGATACAAGATCGTCTGTGAATGTATTACCTAAGTCAACGTTGATGAAGATTGATTATTCTGGACTGGAGTTGCGCCCTAGTGATTTGATGGTGAAGGCGTTTGATGGGTCTCGAAGGTCAGTGTTTGGGGAAGTGGAGTTACCAATCAAGGTTGGTCCTTGCACCTTCATGGCTACATTTTTCGTGATGGATATACAGCCAGCGTATTGTTGTTTGTTGGGGCGGTCGTGGATTCATAAAGCAGGGGCAATCACTTCTACCCTTCATCAGAAACTCAAGTATCATGCAGAGGGAAAGGTGATAATTGTGTGCGGCAAGGAAGAATACATCGTAATTCATTTGACATCATTCCTCTATGTTGAATTTGAAGGCGAGATACATGAGACTCCGTTTCAGGCGTTTGAGACAGTTCATGCTGTCAATTTTCCTCCTCCAGAGCAGAAAAGGAAACCTGAAACGGTTATGTCTTCTCTCAAGGATGCGAGAGCTGTGGTGGAAAATGGTAACCCTGAAGGTTGGGGTCAGGTGCTGGACGTTACTCCAAAATTTGATAAATTTGGTCTTGGTTTTATCCGAGGTCAGCAGAGTGCAACTCCCAGAGCATCTAGTTTATCTACTCCTGTGAAGTTTTCTCGTCCTTGTGCTACTGAAGAAGGACACGTCAATGCAGTTGGCTACGAAAGGGTTGATGGCTATAATATTGAAGATTGAATTCGTCTGAGTATTCTAGGCCAGACACTCAACAATTAGACTTCTGTGGATGTTATCCAAGTTTCAAACGCTGAGGAGTAATTTTCTTGTTTTCTTTTATTATCATATCATAATTCCTACGCTCTGCCCAAGGCGTGGTGAATCATTTGTGTAGGGCCACCATGTTTATTTTCAAGTTTATCATGAAATAAAGGACATTTTTGCACTCAAAATTTTGCTGCATTTCTTTTCTTTTATTTGAATGGCAATGTTTCTCTTTTCACACACTGTCACTAAAAAATACCAAAATATCATTCATGCAGATGCACTTCAACCACCGATCATATTGATAATGACTCTGCTATGGCTCATTATGACTTTGACACTCCTATTTATCAAGCTGAAGAAGAAGCATATGAGGATTGTGATCTTCCTGAGGAATTAGTAAGATTGTTAAAACAAGAGAAGAAGGTTATCCAGCCGAATCAGGATTCGATTGAGGTGGTGAATATTGGCACAAAAGAGGTAAGAAGAGAAGTCAAGATAGGGGCATATCTTGAAGAAAGTATAAAGATCAGATTGATTGAGCTACTCCGTGAGTATTCTGATATCTTCGCCTGGTCTTATGAGGATATGCCTGGGTTGGATACAGACATAGTGGTGCATCGATTACCGCTCAAAGAAGGTTGTTCCCCTGTCAAGCAAAAGCTTCGAAGAACTCATCCTGAGATGTCAAAGAAGATCAAAGAGGAAGTCCAAAAGCAGTTAGCCACGAATTTCTTAAAGGTCATCAATTATCCGCCATGGATTGAAAATATTGTGCATGTGCCCAAGAAGGATGGTAAGGTCAGCATGTGCGTTGATTATAGGGATTTGAACAGGGCCATCCCTAAAGATGACTTCCCTCTTCCGCATATTGACGTGTTGGTCGATAATACTGCCCATTCCAAAGTGTTTTCGTTCATGGATAGGTTTTCGGGTTACAATCAAATTAAGATGGCTCCGGAATATATGGAGAAGACAACAACTCCTCAAGAAATTTGATCAGATCATCAGAAGGGCAAAATGGTCATTTTTAGGGTTTTGACTGTAGAAGGGAAATTTCTGATTTTTCACCTATCCAATGGCAAATTGGGTTCAAGCATGGTTTCAAGGACTCAATGGCATCATCTTGACCTAATCACAAGGTTCAAAATATCTCAAATGCATTGGATTGATTGTCAATTTTCCAGTCAACTGATCAAAAATCAACTGTACACTGAAAAGTCAAACTTTGACTTTTTGGTCAAAATCAAGTGCCAAGGGTCATTTTTCATCAAGATGTTTCAAAAAATGAAATTGTTCACCAAGAAACCTAATTTTGAAAATTAGGGTTTAAGTTTGAAAATTTTCATAACTTAGAATTTTCTAAGTTATAAAAATTTCTTATTTTTTCCCAACTTTTCCCAACTTTTTAACCATGATGCAATTGGATTCAAAGAAAACTCCTAACATGAATGTTGTAGTCCTTCACAAAATCTAAAACTTTGATTCACAAAGTTTTCCCAAAAGATGCTTGGATCTCAAGTTATGAATTTGTGAATAGGGGTCCATGAAACTTTTAACTTAGTGAAATTTTGCCCTAGTTTAGGCAGGATTTTGACCTATCTTCATGGCAACTTTTCACATAGTTCCAAGTGGAATCTCAAAATGCATTTCAAAGATGGATTGTGTAGCATGTTACAAGATTTCCAAAATGTCCCAGAACTCTCCAAGATCATTTGGATTTGGGAGAATCGAAGGAATGAAAATGGCAATTTCTCACTTTTGTCCATGGCATTTTGCACATTGCTACAAGTTGCAAATCTGTCCTAAGCATGCTTGTACTTGTTTTACAGGTCTTAAACCATTCCACAATCCTTAATTTAATTCAAATACAATGGATATTGGCATTGTTCTGAGCTATAGAGCATTACACAAAGAATTATTCCAAAAGTGGCATAAAGGTTGCAATACCATTTCCATAAAAGCATACTTTTTGCAATTTTGTTTATCTTGAGCATTGAACCTGATCTCTTGATACAAACAACATCCACAAACATCAGGAAAAGTGTACCAACTCTCCTCAGGCCTTGAGCTAGCCTGTACAAGCTTTGGCTTTGTTAACTCAACTTTTGCTTCAAAAGCAAGTAAGCTTGCAAAAGGTCCACAACTTGTGCATCTGATAAAACAAAGTCTTGCAACATTTTCAAACAACTTCAGCATATTATACCAAGCCAGAAACACGATTTTCCAAGTTCTAAAACACCCTATAACACAGAAATCACAAGTTCTTTCCCAAACAGGGCATCGTCTGCAGAATCATTTCTAAAACCAAATTGCCTCGTGCGTTTTGCTTGAAACCACTTCAAACATATTCCATACATCACACTTAAACTATCCAAACCCCTGTCCAGCAACTGTAACCTCATTTTCACACTTCACCATTTTCATTTTGAAGCTTTGCAGGTTGACTTCTACAGGGACATTCAACCCATTTCAAAGCAAGTTGAGCATTGGGAAAGGTTAAGGGAACTTCAAGCAAGCTCACAAGTACTTCAGGCCTCACTCAAAGTTGCTACATTTCCATATTCAACTTCAACTGAAACAAGTATTTGTCAAGATTCTAACTCCTTATTTAGGCATCATTAGGCTTAGGTTTGTGAAGCAAAAATGTAGTCTTCAATGTGCTTGAGCTGTACATATGCATAGATTTCATTTATATTAACTGAGCTAGGAGTATTTGATAGTTGAAGTTGCTGAAAAAACTAGGTTAGAATTTAGGGCCACTGAAATTCTCCCTGGTTTCTTAGAGTTAGATCAAGTTTTTTATATCATTGAAATCGTGAGTTAACAAGCTACAAGTTTCATGTTACAAGATTTCATTTTTAAGCATGTATGCAAGAGTAACAGTTTGTACATGGCGCGCGTTTTTCTGGTTTGAAGGACAGGGATGAAGTGAGATTTGGCCTGGGCTTGGCTTTCCTGACTATTCACACCCCCTTGCTTACTTTCTGCACCCCCTTGGCCCATTTCTTTTATTTTTCATATTTTCTTACATATTTCACATTTCTGACTTTATTTATTTTTTCTAAATATTAAAAAATCTCAAAAATATTTTCTTAAATTTTTGCATTTTTATTTTATTATTTTTATTATTTTTTGGACATGAAAATAGTTTATTAAACAATAATATACTTTATTTTTCTAAATAAAACTTATAAATAATACAAAAATATTATATATTTTTATTTTATTATGTTATACACTTAAATTAATATTTTCATACAATATTTAATTTTTAACATTTTTGTATATATTTTTATTTATTTTCTTGTACATAAAAATGAGTAAATAAATAATAAAGCATAATTTCTTTAAAAAAACAAAAATTAGGGTTTTCACCCTTTCAAAAATAATCATTTTTATTTTCTTATTTTTAGGACATAAATAAATTTATTTTACATACATAAAATAAATACAAAAACATTTCTTTGCATATTTACATATTTATTGTACATTTAAATATTTGCTTATTTATTTATTTGTACAAATAAATTCAATATGGTTGTAATAGTTTTAGGGTTTTATTTTGAGCAATATCCCCCTATTCAAAACTTGTATCCCCCTTTCCATAATATTGTTGTAATAGTCTAGATTTACATTACGCAATTTATCATATTATATGCATGATAGTAAGATTAGGGTTTTGTATGCAAAAGACCAAAAAATCAAACAAATAGCATGACTAAACACAAGACAAAAAAGCATGAAAATGACAACATAATGTGTTGTACCCCAAAATTTGTCCTCCCATATTCTTCAAAGTTTTGACAAGCATCACCTCAAATGGTTCAAAGTCTACTCAAGGGCTACACAGTCAACCATCCTCCTAAGCCAGTCCAATTAGGGTTTTGGTTCTTGCAAGGAAGTTGAGGTTTTCAAGGGCTCAATCAAGTCCCATATGCTCATATACATTGTCAAGCACCTACATGTCAAGTTTCAAGGCTCACAAGGTCTAGTTGCACAGTCAAAAACCCTAATTGCTTCAGAGTCAACTGTAGGGGCAAAATGGTCATTTGATAGTCAAAAGTAAAATTTTTTGGTCAACATCTTATTTTGAAGCCACAATCATCATTTGGTCAAATCTTGACCATGATTTCACAAGAATGGCTCAAAAATCATCAAGACGCAAAAGTTTCTATTTTTGGACAGTTGAAAAGTCAACTCTAACTTGATCAAGGCATAACTTTTACATGGTTCATCAGAAAAATCCCATCCAATGCTCATATTGAAGGGGAGGACATTTCCTACAACTCATCTTCACATTTCAAGTCCAAGAAATCCTCTCACAAAAAGTTATCAATTTCAACATTATAGGTCATTTTCAAAAGTCAACAAAAAGGCACTTTAAGTCAAAGACCATAACTTGAGATTGGTAAATCAAAATGACATGGGACCAAAGACATTGGTTAGAGGACTTCAATACCTTTCCAAAATGTCTAAGAACATGTTCATAGCTTCAAAATTGAGCAAGATATGCATTCGAGAAGTTGGGAAATTTTTGTGAAAAGGCCAAAGTCAACTATCCTTGAAATTTCATTTTTGACAAAAAGGGCCCACTTTTTCCACTTGGTTCAGCTTTGCCATGCCTCCCACGTGTCCCACAATTTATTTCAAGATTAAAAACTAATTTTTCCATTTTTATTTAATTTTATTTGATTTAATTCATTTTAAATCTTTAAAATTCAAATAAAAATCAAGAAAATTAATGGAAGGATATTTTGTGGCTTGAATAGCTTTGATACACCATTAAGCACATTCCAAATTCGTGCAAGGCCTATTCCAAGCATGAAATTCAAATTTGAAGCAAAAATGGCAAGATTTTCAATGGAGGTTATGGCAAAATCCAAAACATAATTGCAAGGCTTAAAGGCACACATTATGGATTGATTCTCATTACAAAACATATATGCAAGCCTTGGCAACACAGCACACGACCTAGAGCACTCCCAAACAGCATAAGCAATCTCAAAATTTCAAAGAAAAAGTGAGAAACTGAAAACCTATTCCAGCATATTTCAAGCCTCTCCTCTGATCCAAACACACTCCTGACCCTTCCAGGAACCTTTTGCAATCAGAATTAAGCCAAATCACTCAAGGAATCACGCTACACAAGTCACGCGGTTTTCATTCATTCTCAAAATCACAGTCATACATTTACGCATTTTTAACTCTTTTCATTGATTGCATTATACTCACAGGGTCCAAATGAAGCTTTCCATATAATTCAATTTGAGTATAACGCCCTGGATTGAAAATTACCATTAGCGATTTCTAGGTTTTCAGAGCTTTGAAATTGGGGTTATTCTCATGCTGTAAAATTAAAACTCCAAACAGGCATGGTCAAAATCAGTGTGACAAGACGAAGCTAAAGCACACCTCGCGCCCTTTTTATATTCAATGAGCGTCTATTCGCTATTTTTAAAATGCCTGCATTTTGTGGGGGTTTAAAACCCCCGCTATGTATTTTATGTTTACAGGAAAGGTTGAAGACGAAGGTCGTGGCAACGTGTGAGTGGTCAATTCAACTTCGCGCGCGTGTTTCAGCATATAGGGCACTTATCTCATATATTCTTTTGTTTCTATTATGTTTACAAACAAGCGCGTTTGGTTCAGTGGTTGGCTGTGTACTTGGTATTCACTGGGACCTGGGTTCGAATCCCAGGTCCCCCTATAGTTCCATATTATTTTTCTCAATGCTTTCCTGTGCAGATTCCAAGATGATGTGCACCATAAACCTCATCCAAGAGCCAGCCAAGTGTCCATTAGCGCAGATCCAAGGGCCCAGAAAGCAGGAGCACCATGCTCAGGAGTCAACAGCGCTCCACTCAGTCCAAAAAGTCAAACGAGCTGAAGGTTCAAATGGGCCAAGATTCAACAATGCACCCTCAAATTCCAGCCCACACCCCCCTTGGGTTTACTCTTCCTTTTTTATTTTGTCATTTTCATTTTTTTTTATTATTTACCTTATTTTATTTTTTTATTATTAACAATTAACATAATTAACATATTTTCATAAAAAATCAAAAAAATAGAACTAACATCATTATTATTATTATTATTATTATTATTTTACTTTGTAAATAAATATTAAATAATTAAATTAGCTTTAATTAGGCAATTTTAATCTTTTTTAAATAACTAAAATAACTTAGAATTAGGTTAACTTAGAATTTTAATTCTCTTATTTTATTTCATAAAAACATAAAAAAAAACACAAAATATTTTCTTTTAATTAAATTAATTAATTAGTCATTAGTTAGTTTTAATTTCATTTTAATTACAAAAATACCAAAAAAAAATTCAATTCTTTTCTTAAAAGGGTCAACACCCTTTAGACATTCCCGATTCTTTCTTTCGCGCGCATTTTGGTTTTAATTCTTTATTTTGATTATTTCTGTAACTGCCTCCGGATGTAATAGTAATTAGGATTTTACTGTTTTTTACTTTCCGTACTTATTTACCAAAAATGGGTCTTTGTATTTTTGGCGATGTATAGACCCGCGCCTTGTAATAACGTAGGATTTATGTTTCCGCAATTTATTTTACGCACCCCCTAACTGTTAAATGCATGAAAGAATGTATGGTAAATAAAAATAACTCGTAGCTCACTAATTACAAAGACAAACATTAACTGAATACAACACACAAAGCACATGCCACTCCTAGGGTACGCTTCACTCGTTGCCTCGAGATGGTCATCAAGTATAGGGTGTCTTAGAGGTCGCCCTTCTGTCTAAGATCCAGTTGCCCCGAAACGGTTGCCTCGGATAAAAGGATCTAGGACGTTAGGGTTACTTCTAAGTTGTCCTACCATTGCTTAGGTGACCACACTGTCCCGATAATCGAATTGACCCGAACACCTCCAACGATGGTGCTACCTACCTCTCAATGGTGGGATAGCACTATCTAAAGGACTCTTACACAGCTTAATTCCTTAGGGTAGGTAGATAACTCATGGGTACTTGCTCTCTTCAAAAACAAACAAAACAACTCTTCACACCCCACACTTTCAAAAAGTTTTCAAACAAAACACTTCATACACTCTTGAGGACTGATACAAGAGTTACTTAGAAGTTTTTCAAACGAACTTTTTCAAAACCCACAAACACTTGAAAAGCAAACAAATTTTGAAAACATAAGAGCAAGTACCTAAGAGCCCGTGGATAACCACAGATAGAAAGGGTGCTAACACCTTCCCTTTCTATAAATCTACCTCCCGAACCGAGAAACATTCTCAAAGAAGGAATTTTGCTGTGCTTTTGTCCTTTCCATGTTGGAGAACATAAAAGACGGTGGCGACTCTTGCTTACCGCGACATTTCGCGAAACCAGCTAAAAACAGCCATTTCTATTTCCACCGATCACAGAACTGGCGACTCTGCTGGGGACAATAAAAGTGAGTTATACCTTAGGATAGATCATACTTATGTTTTCAATTGCTTTGCTTTGATTGATTTATATTTGTGGGCTTTGCATCGGAGTTTCATAGATCCTAACCCGGATCTGGGGATACCCTTTTAGGTAGCATAAGCTGTGAGGGACCTGTCCGGCATAGACCGACACGGGTGAAGTAGTGGCTACGTTGGTGTGGCACCTTGGTCTGTACCGATATCCTTTGTGTTGCAACGAGGAGAATATGGGTCTTCTGAGGAGTCATTAAGCACCAACCGACCTTAGAACCCTAATGTGACCCAACTTGGCCATGGAACAGTAGCAGTATGCTACACCCATTGAGGCTAAACTCTCGCGATGGTTCTGGTCGCAAGAAAAGATTGCGACGCTGGAGTTATGACCGATTGAGGGTAGTCAATGATATGACAGGTCTTAACCAACGAAACTGAAAGAGGGTAGTACCTGAACTTCATGCTGGCCTAAACCCTAAGGGCTGTCTTGTGTGACTTGTGTGCCTTATCATGTTTGCCTTTGTGAATACTTGTGGTGTGCTTTATCATAACATCATACCATCATACCATTGCATGCATCCTGCATAAGGACTGACCTATTTCAAAGACAAGAGGGTTTCACCTTTGCTCTATTTTGTAGGACATCATGATGCCTGTGCGAAGGAACACTATTCGGCTCAACTTTGTTCACCCACCTGATTTGCTTAAAGAGCTGGTTGACAGAATTCCAAGCACTGCCTCCTTCATCCAGAGGCATGGTTCTCTTCTCGGTTTGGTCACTTCAAAGTGGGACCAACAACTGATGAGTGTCTTGACCCAGTTTTATGATCCCTTGTACAGTTGCTTCACCTTTCAAGACTTCCAGCTGGTCCCTACCCTGGAAGAATTCTCTGATTTTCTTGGCCTCCCTATCTTGGATCAGACTCCCTTCACTGGTTGGGAAAAGGCTCTTAGACCTGAGGAGATTGCAGCATCCCTTCCTTTGACCAACAAGGAGGTAATGGACAACTGGGTGACTAGAAGCGGAGTTAAGGGCTTCTTGGCTAAGTTTCTGATTGGTAAAGCTAACAGTTTCTGGAATGACTTAGACTTCAGGGCGTACGAGGACATCCTGGCTCTCTTAATCTATAGTCTAGTATTGTTTCCAAATCTTGATAACTTTGTCAACATCAATGCCATAAGGATCTTCATGTCTCGGAACCCTATACCCACTCTCTTGGGTGATATCCTGCAACAAATCTATGCTCGTACTGCTCGAAGACGAGGAACTCTGTGGTGTTGTGCTCCTTTGTTAGTGAGGTGGTTTATTTTGCACCTCCCCAAGTTCGTGCTGAAGAACCAAGAAGGAAAAGGCTGGGCTCATAGGTTAATGTCTCTCACTGATAATGACATCATTTGGACTCTCAGAGGTTTAGATGAGGTAGCTGTTATTGATTGTTGCAGAGAATATCCTAATGTTCCATTGATTGGTACTCAGGGAGGAATCTCTTATAATCCATGTTTAGCTCTCCGTCAATTTGGAAGAGCCAGAAGAGCAGGGCCTCATGAGATGTTGGTACCTCACATCAGTTTTGAGTTTCAGGTAGATAGTGACGAACTGCGCCGTAGATTCATCAAAGCTTGGGACAAAATTCACAAAGCTGACCCACATGAGTTGGGACCAAAGACTTATCTACCAATGGAACTCTATTACAAGTGGGTCCGCATCCATGCTCAGAAGTTAGGTATGCCATATGAAGCTGTCAGGCCTATCATTCTTGAAAGTCCTGATGGAGATGGGGTTCCTCCAACTATTATCCCTCCTCAGATACCCACTGATGTTGATACCCTAAAGAGGTCTTGGGCGCAACTACAGGAAGAGCGGGATTATTATCGGGAAAAGTTTAACGAACAGGAACAGAAGATCCAGAAGCTGACCAAGCAATTGGAGAACGAGCGGGCCCTGAATGACTATATCCGTACTGAGAAGAGGAGGCCATGGGAGCACTGATGGGCTTTGGATGTTTCTTTTACAGTTTTATTTCCTTTTCAATATTTTCATTCTTGTAACGCCTAAGGGCAAAATTGTTGAACAATTTAAAGTTTGAATCTAATAAAGTGTGTTTCCCTTTTGTCTACAAAGTTGATTCCCGATTGTCTTTGAAAACATAATTCATATGCATTTCATTCATCATATGAATCACAGGTACCCTTTTTCTACAGGTTTCTTAATCTTCTTCGCTGTTTATTTCAGCACTCAAGCATCATGAATCCTGAACTCACTACCGAGCAAGCTATCAAGGCCCTCCAGGCCCAGAATGCCCAATTTCAGGAGATGGTCATGAACTTGGCCCAAGGACAACAAGAGCTGAAGGCTTTGCTCCTGAAGAAGAAAAAGAAGAAGAGGACTATGATGTTCAACACTGGGCGTAGACTCGGGAATACACTGCAGAATGAAGCTGAGAGGACTACTCCATCTGTTGGGGAAGGCAGTCACCAAGGGAGAGAGGTCCCTAGTCCTGTGGTCTCTGACACCGAGACAGACTTCAATGACGAACAGTACCCTCCTGCTGAGGACCGGTACAAACAACTGGAGGACAGGTTAAATGCTATGGAGATTCAACGTGTGCCTGGGTTGGATTTCGGAGACTTGGGGTTATCTTCTGGGGTGGTGATCCCGCACAAGTTCAAGGCGCCGACCTTTGTGAAGTATGACGGGGCTTCCTGCCCTAAGATACACCTCCGTTCTTATGTAAGGAAGATCCAGCCTTACACAGCAGACAAGAACTTATGGATCCACTTCTTCCAGGAGAGTCTTTCAGGGACTCATCTCGAATGGTTCTATCAGCTGGATGGAACCAACATTCGTAACTGGGAGGATTTGGCCACTACTTTTTACAAGCAGTATCAGTACAATTCTGACCTTGCTCCCACGCGTACCCAACTCCAGGGTATGTCACTGGGGACGGGTGAAGGTTTTAAGGAGTACGCATAAAAATGGAGAGACCTGGCTGGCAGGGTGCAGCCATCGCTGATGGATCGTGAACTAGTGGACATGTTCTTGGGGACCCTATCTGGTCCATTCTTCAACCATCTCATTGGTAATTCCTCTGCTGGGTTTACTGACCTGATCCTGACTGGTGAGAGGATCGAAGCTGGTATAAAATCGGGAAAGATAGAGAAGGGTGCCTCCTCAAGTACTGAAAAGAAGCCCTTCAAGAAAGAAGCCAGTGCTGTGTACGGTCCCAGAAGGCAGAACAAACCAGAACGCTGCCAAGCTGTCAACGCGGTGGTTATTTCTAAGCCTGCTGCTGCTCCTCAGCAGTACAACCAGCCAAGAGCTGAGAGGCCCAAAAGGCAGTATACTCGGCTCAGCATGACTCTCTCTCAGATCCTGCCGCAGCTGCTGTCAACCAGCCTGGTAACTGTCAAGGAAGCTCCGAAGATAGTAAACACAACATCTCTGAAGTACAACCCCAACGCCCGTTGCGCTTATCACTCTGATAGCCCGGGACATTCTACTGATGATTGTTGGGCCCTAAGGAATAAGGTTCAAGACCTTATTGATGCTAAAGAGGTACAGTTTGAGGTGCCCGAGAAGCCTAATGTGGTGACTTCTCCCATGCCTAACCATGGAGTAAATGCTATCAGGGTTGAGGATGAAGTGGAAGAATCCGAATTCGACAGCTGGATATACCCAACAACCGAAGATGGACCTAGCAACTAGACTTCCAAAGACTGCATGCCTGTTACTTTTGTCACCCAGTAATAAACTCTTTTGTTTTAAAGTTGTAACGAACAATATTACTAAACTCTATGGCCCGGTGTCTTACCCAGGGCACCGTGGTTTTATTTGTGAGGGCTTTTGTGTGTCACTTCCATATATCATGAATAAAAGCATTGGACGTTTTTCACATTTCAAATCTTGCGCTCCCTTTCTTTCTTTACATATTGCAAAACAGCTATATTTACACACACTCACTCATACAGGTTCCAATCCACTCTGGATCTCATTGGTAACGACTCTGCTACTTCCAGTTATGACTTCGAAAATATGATCAACTTAGCCGAAGACGAAGGTGAAGATGATTGCGAAGTGCCTGGTGAGCTTGCAAGACTATTTCTCTAGGAAGAGAGGGCCATTCAGCCACATGAAGAGCCAGTGGAAACGGTAAATCTGGGTACTGAGACAGACAGAAAGGAAGTCAAGATTGGTGCCAATCTGGAGCTCAGTGTGAAGCAACGGTTGATCCAGATGCTGCGTGACTATGTGGAAATCTTTGCCTGGTCTTACGAAGACATGCCTGGGTTGGATACCGACATTGTGGTTCATCACCTGCCTACCAAGGAAGACTGCCCTCCAGTTAAACAAAAGGTCCGCCGTATGCGTCCAGAGATGTCCGAGAAAATCAAGGCTGAGGTTATGAAACAATTTGATGCTGGGTTTCTAACAGTGACTTCTTACCCCCAGTGGGTTGCCAACGTGGTTCCAGTGCCAAAGAAAGATGGTAAGGTCAGAATGTGTGTTGATTACAGGGATTTGAACAGGGCGAGCCCCAAGGATAATTTCCCTCTGCCTCACATCGATGTTCTGGTTGACAATACCGCTTAGCATAAAGTATTCTCCTTCATGGACGGCTTCTCCGGTTATAATCAAATCAAGATGGCTCCTGAAGACATGGAGAAGACCACTTTTGATACTCAGTGGGGCACCTTTTGCTACAAGGTCATGCCTTTTGGGTTGAAAAATGTTGGGGCAACCTACCGAAGTGCCATGGTTGCTTTGTTTCATGACATGATCCATCATGAGATTGAAGTATATGTCGACGATATGATTGCAAGGTTTCAAACTGAGGAGGAACACCTTGACCATCTACAGAAGCTGTTTGACCATTTGAAGTTGTACAAGCTGAGGTTAAACCCAAACAAGTGCACTTTCGGGGTGAGATCTGGAAAACTACTAGGATTCATCGTAAGCAACAAAGGTATTCAGGTGGACCCTGCCAAGGTGAAAGCCATACAAGAGATGCCATCTCCCAAGACAGAGAAAGAAGTCAGAGGCTTCCTAGGACGTCTGAACTACATTGCCCGATTCATCTCACACCTAACTGCTACCTATGAACCAATCTTCAAGCTACTGAAGAAAGACCAAGTAGTACGTTGGAATGATGAATGTCAGGCCGCTTTTGACAGGATCAAAGAGTATCTCCAAGAACCACCCATCCTTATGCCACAGGTTGAAGGGAGACCTCTAATACTATACTTGACAGTACTTGACAGCTCAATGGGGTGTGTGTTGGGGCAGCATGACGAGTCTGGCCGAAAAGAGCACGCCATTTATTACCTTAGCAAAAAGTTTACCGACTGTGAGACCCGATACTCACTGCTCGAGAAAACTTGTTGCGCTTTGGTATGGGCTGCTCGCCGGCTGAGACAGTATATGCTGACTCACACCACTCTGTTGATTTCGAAAATGGATCCAATCAAGTACATATTCGAAAAGCCTGCTCTGTCCGGAAGAATAGCAAGATGGCAAATGATCTTGACGGAATATGACATCCAGTACACGACTCAGAAAGCAATCAAGGGAAGTGTAGTGGCAGACCATTTGGCACACCAGGCAGTGGATGAATACCAATCTATGAACTTTGAATTTCCAGACGAGGATATCATGGTAGTGACTGATTGTGAAGTACTTGGACCGGATGAAGGACCTGAGGAAGGATCCAAATGGTCTATGCACTTTGACAGAGCCTTAAACGCTTTGGGTAATGGCATCGGCGCTGTGATAATATCCCCTCAAGGCACTCATACTCCACTTACTGCCCGACTATGTTTCAACTGCACCAACAACATGGCGGAGTAAGAGGCATGCATTATGGGTCTTCAAGCTGCAATTGACTTAAGGATCAAGTTTCTGAGTGTCTTCGGAGATTCCGCTCTCGTGATCAATCAGATCAAAGGCGAGTGGGATACGAAACACCCAAATCTTATTCCTTACAAGGAGTTAGTGTTGACATTAATCCCCCATTTCACGAAGATAACCTTTGAATACTTCCCAAGAGAGAAGAATCAGTTGGCGGACGCGTTGGCTACGATGTCTTCTATGTTCAAAGTCAAATGGGACAACGAGGCTCCCCGAATCATTATTTGGAAATTGGACGAACCTGCACATTGCTGTGATCTTGAGGCGGAAGAGGTAACTTAAAAACCCTGGTATCATGAAGTGAAGAGGTACTTGGAAGCTCAAGAATACCCTGAAGGTGCATCCATCAATGACAAAAAGTTTCTGAGAAGGTTCGCTGCAAAGTTCTTCCTCAGCAACGGCATTCTCTACAAGCGAAACCATGATTCAACCTTACTGCGTTGTGTGGATAAACTGAAGCAGAAAAGATCATGGCAGAGCTACATGAAGGTACCTCCGGAACACATTCCAGTGGACACACCATGGCAAAGAAGATCCTTCGGGCAGCATATTTCTGGTCCACAATGGAAGCCGACTGTTACCAACATTCTCGGACGTGTCATAAGTTCCAGATCTATGCAGATAAAGTGCATGTTCCTCCAGTACCTCTGAACGTCTTGACGGCACCTTGGCCTTTTACAATGTGGGGCATTGATATGATCGGCGAGATCAGACCTACGGCATCCAACGGGCATCGCTTCATCCTGGTAGCGATTGATTACTTTATGAAGTGGGTTGAAGCAGCTTCCTATGCCACCGTAACCAAGAACGTCGTGGCACGGTTCGTTTGACATAACCTGATCTGCCGCTACGGCGTCCCGGAAAGGATCATTACGGATAATGGTACCAATCTTAACAACAAGATGATCACTGAGCTCTGCGAGCAATTCAAGATACAGCACCACAACTCTTCTCCCTACCGGCCGAAGATGAATGGAGCTGTCAAAGCAGCAAATAAGAATTTCAAAAAGATTGTGCAGAAGATGACAATGACCTATAAAGATTGGCATGAGATGTTACCATTCGCTCTTCATGGGTACCGTACCTCAGCAAGAACGTCAACCGGGGCAACTCCCTTTTCCTTGGTCTATGGCATGGAGGCAGTCTTACCTATTGAAGTTCAGATACCCTCTCTCCGGATAATGAAGGATGCAGGCTTGAGCGAAGATGACTGGATCCAGACTCGACTTGATCAGTTAAACCTAATTGACGAAAAGAGACTCACTGCTATTTGTCATGGTCAAACGTATCAAAAACGGATGATCAAGGCATTTAACAAGAAAGTCAGACGACAAGAGTATCAAGTCGGAGACCTGGTAATCAAGCGCATCATTCTTCCTCAAAGTGATCCCAGGGGAAAATGGACCCCTACGTATGAAGGGCCATTTGTGGTTAAACATGTCTTCTCAGGAGGAGCTATGATTCTAACCACCATGGATGGTGACGACCTTCCTCACCCCGCCAATGCAGACATAGTAAAAAGATACTACGCATGATCAAAGACCCGCTAGGTTGACACACCTAGGCAAAAATAAGGGCTTCTCGGCGAACCAAAAGGGTTCGGGAAAAAATAAGGGATGAAATGAAAAAAATCTGTACACCCGGCAAGTCGAAAACCTGAAAAGGCGGCTTGGGCAAAAATGGGTATCCCGGTGGACTGAAAACCCGAAAGGGCGGTCCAGGCAAAAGTTAGGGATAAGCGTAATACTATGTCTCATTGGATCACGTTGCATCCAGAATTCGGTATCAACTATCAAGTTCAGACGGCATCGATCAATCGGCTTCATCTTCAACTAAGCAGCAAAGGGATAAGACGCTCGAAGATATAAAGGCGATAGCAGAGTTGAAACCCAGTGGGACTTTTTCACATAGCTGTTTTGTTTTCCTTTGTACAAATTGTATAAACTCTACATTGTTCGGCGACGTTCTCTTACTAGGACGTCAGCCTCTTGTACATAAACGCCTATTTACAGGCCAATTCAAAAATCAATACAAATTCCTTTTTCCAGACAAATTGCCAAATTGTTTTTTCTTTTTTTGTTTTGTTTTGCGAAGAACGTCCAATGTTCAATTATGATATATGCATTTGACACTAATTGCTAATTCATAAATACTTGCATACGAAACAAAGGATTAATTACAGGTGACATCAGAAACAGGGGCAATAATGAGTTGTCTAAGCAATCTAGTTGCTCTGTCCACCAAGGTACCAAGGTAAGTTCGGCTGAAGAATATAACCAAGATACCTCCACTCCCCGCAGAGTAGGACAAGATTCAACAATTCTCCCCGAGCAGAGGTGATCTCACATCAGCCCTGAAAAGGCACAATATCTCCAGCAAGTCAGCAACGCTCTCCCCAAGCAGAGTTAGTCTACTGTCAGCCTCAAGGAAGTTGGGTATCCCCCGAAAATCTCAATATTCCCCAACGGAGTATACAGACATTCCTAACAAGCATCCCTGGCAATCTTGATCTAAGATTGTTCCCCGGCGGAATACAAGACACTCCAGTGGAGCCACTTCCCCAGTGCAGTCCAAAAAGTCTCCCCAGGAGAGTTGAATCAATCTCCCCAGTAGGAAGCTTATCCCTAGTAGATTCTGGAAGCTTACCCCTGCAGAGTACGAACGCATCTCCCGGACTTTTTATTCAAAGGATATTCCCCGCCAGAGCTTATAACTGGGTTATCCTCAGCCAATTACCACGGAAAGATCGTCATCGGCGAAGTTCTTCCTTCCCCCCAGCGGAGTTCATCAATTCCCTCAACATAACTTATCAACGGTATCCCCAGCGGAGTTATCATCAAACCTCAGCGAAGTATCTCTTCCCACAGAGTATTCCCCACAGAGTAATCTCCTCAACAAGTTTATTCCCCAACAGAGTCATCTTCTCCTATCGGTTTATTCTTGCAACCATCATCCCCAGCAGAAATGAAGAACTCTCTTCAACATCAGCCCAGGATTCAGTTCCCGGCATTCGTCAAGGATTTATCTTCCTAGATGAAAATACATTCATAGACATATCACATTTTCATACATCCTGCTTACATACACAATGCATGCACATACGCATCATATCACACAATCTCATTTCTCCCTGATAACATCATGACATCGTGCTTTTCATACATCATGACATTGCATACAACTGATGTTTTTGCCTTTTCAGGAAAAAGGTCAATCCAAAGATAATTACTATCAACTGTCGCAATTCTGGATTCGATTCATGTATCCAGCCAGGGCACGTCTGAAGAGTTTGAAGATTCGATTCCTCTATCCAGCCAGGGCATATCTGTTGACGACTATTTCCAGATTCGATTCCTGTATCCAGCCAGGGCACATCTGAAGATTTCCAGATTCGATACCTGTATCCAGCCAGGGCACGTCTGAAGAGTTTGAAGATTCGATTCCTGTATCCAGCCAGGGCATATCTGTTGACGACTATTTCCATATTCGACTCCTGTATCCAGCCAGGGCACGTCTGAAGAGTTTGAAGATTCGATTCCTGTATCCAGCCAGGGCATATCTGTTGACGACTATTTCCAGATTCGATTCCTGTATCCAGCCAGGGCACGTCTGAAGATTTCCATATTCGATTCCTGTATCCAGCCAGGGCACGTCTGAAGAGTTTGAAGATTCGATTCCTGTATCTAGCCAGGGCATATCTGTTGACGATTATTTCCAGATTCGACTCCTGTATCCAGCCAGGGCACGTCTGAAGAGTTTGAAGATTTGATTCCTGCATCCAGCCAGGGCATGTTTGTTGACGACTAATTCCAGATTCGATTCCTGTATCCAGCCAGGGCACGTCTGAAGAGTTTGAAGATTCGATTCCTGCATCCAGCCAGGGCATATCTGTTGACGACTAATTCCAGATTCGATTCCTGTATCCAGCCAGGGCACGTCTGAAGAGATTGTAGATTCGACGCCTGTATCCAGCCAGGGCATGTCTACACGAAGAGTTTAGAGATTCGACTCTTGTATCCAGCCAGGGCACGTCTGTAAGCAACCTTTTGAAGTTCCAGATTCGACACCTGTATCTAGCCAGGGCATGTCTGTGAACGACTGAGTGAAGATCAACACCTGTAACAGGCTAGGTAATTATCTTTCTTTCTCAGGTACGCAAGTTCTCGCTAAGGAATCTCTTACGCGATCGACACCTAGATGGCATCTATAAGCCCATCCTCCCATTACAGTTCCAAATGGCATCTATAAGCCCATTCCCGACAAGGTTCTGTCACACCTCCATATGGCATCTATAAGCCCATCCTCCTATCCATCATCTCTCCAAATGGCATCTGTAAGCCCATTCCCAACATCACACTGCTGATACTCTACTATGTGAGTGCAAATTTTTGGGCACTCTAGTGTTCAATCATCTTCCACCCTCGGATCACGAAAGGCACACAAGCCAATCTACATCCTCAGGTCTAAGAAGATTGAACAGGGGCAACTGTTGTACCCCAAAATTTGCCCTCCCATATTCTCCAAAGTTTTGACAAGCATTACCTCAAATGGTTCAAAGTCTACTCAAGGGCTACACAGTCAACCATCCTCCTAAGCCAGTCCAATTAGGGTTTTGGTTCTTGCAAGGAAGTTGAGGTTTTCAAGGGCTCAATCAAGTCCCATATGCTCATATACATTGTCAAGCACCTACATGTCAAGTTTCAAGGCTCACAGGGTCTAGTTGCACAATCAAAAACCCTAATTGCTTCACAGTCAACTGTAGGGGCAAAATGGTCATTTGACAGTCAAAAGTCAAAAAATTTGGTCAACATCTTATTTTGAAGCCACAATCATCATTTGGTCAAATCTTGACCATGATTTCACAAGAATGGCTCAAAAATCATCAAGATGCAAAAGTTTCTATTTTTGGACAGCTGAAAAGTCAACTGTAACTTGACCAAGGCATAACTTTTACATGGTTCATCAGAAAAATCCCATCCAATGCTCATCTTGAAGGGGAAGACATTTCCTACAACTCATCTTCACATTCCAAGTCCAAGAAATGCTCTCACAAAAAGTTATCAATTTCAACATTATAGGTCATTTTCAAAAGTCAACAAAAAGGCACTTTAAGTCAAAGACCATAACTTGTGATTGGTAAATCAAAATGACATGGGACCAAAGACATTGGTTAGAGGACTTCAAGACCTTTCCAAAATGTCTAAGAACATGTTCATAGCTTCAAAACTGAGCAAGATATGCATTGGAGAAGTTGGGAAATTTTTGTGAAAAGGCCAAAGTCAACTATCCTTGAAATTTCATTTTTGACAAAAAGGGCCCACTTTTTACACTTGGTTCAGCTTTGCCATGCCTCCCACGTGTCCCACAATTTATTTCAAGATTAAAAATTAATTTTTCCATTTTTATTTAATTTTATTTGATTTAATTCATTTTAAATCTTTAAAATTCAAATAAAAATCAAGAAAATTAATGGAAGGATATTTTGTGGCTTGAATAGCTTTGATACACCATGAAGCACATTCCAAATTCGTGCAAGGCCTATTCCAAGCATGAAATTCAAATTTGAAGCAAAAATGGCAAGATTTTCAATGGAGGTTATGGCAAAATCCAAAACATAATTGCAAGGCTTAAAGGCACACATTATGGATTGATTCTCATTACAAAACATATATGCAAGCCTTGGAAACACAGCACACGACCTAGAGCACTCCCAAACAGCGTAAGCAATCTCAAAATTTCAAAGAAAAAGTGAGAAACTGAAAACCTATTTCCATCATATTTCAAGCCTCTCCTCTGATCCAAACACACTCCTGACCCTTCCAGGAACCTTTTGCAATCAAAATTAAGCCAAATCACTCAAGGAATCACGCTACACAAGTCACACGGTTTTCATTATTTCTCAAAATCACAGTCATACATTTATGCATTTTTAACTCTTTTCATTGATTGCATTGTACTCACAGGGTCCAAATGAAGCTTTCCATATAATTTAATTTGAGTATAACGCCCTGGATTGAAAATTACCATTAGCGATTTCTAGGTTTTCAGAGCTTTGAAATTGGGGTTATTCTCATGCTGTAAAATTAAAACTCCAAACAGGCATGGTCAAAATCAGTGTGACAAGACGAAGCTAAAGCACACCTCACGCCCTTTTTATATTCAATGAGCGTCTATTTGCTATTTTTAAAATGCCTGCATTTTGTGGGGGTTTAAAACCCCCGCTATGTATTTTATGTTTACAGGAAAGGTTGAAGACGAAGGCCGTGGCAGCGTGTGAGTGGTCAATTCAAGTTCGCGCGCGCGTTTCAGCATATAGGGCACTTATCTCATATATTCTTTTGTTTCTATTATGTTTACAAACAAGCGCGTTTGGTTCAGTGGTTGGCTGTGTACTTGGTATTCACTGGGACCTGGGTTCGAATCCCAGGTCCCCCCATAGTTCCATATTATTTTTCTCAATGCTTTCCTGTGCAGATTCCAAGATGATGTGCACCATAAACCTCATCCAAGAGCCAGCCAAGTGTCCATCAGCGCAGATCCAAGGGCCCAGAAAGCAGGAGCACCATGCTCAGGAGTCAACAGCGCTCCACTCAGTCCAAAAAGTCAAACGAGCTGAAGGTTCAAATGGGCCAAGATTCAACAATGCACCCTCAAATTCCAGCCCACACCCCCCTTGGGTTTACTCTTCCTTTTTTATTTTTTCATTTTCATTTTTTTTATTATTTACCTTATTTTATTTTTTTATTATTAACAATTAACATAATTAACATATTTTCATAAAAAATCAAAAAAATAGAACTAACATCAATATTATTATTATTATTATTTTACTTTGTAAATAAATATTAAATAATTAAATTAGCTTTAATTAGGCAATTTTAATCTTTTTTAAATAACTAAAATAACTTAGAATTAGGTTAACTTAGAATTTTAATTCTCTTATTTTATTTCATAAAAACATAAAAAAAAAACACAAAATATTTTCTTTTAATTAAATTAATTAATTAGTCATTAGTTAGTTTTAATTTCATTTTAATTACAAAAAGACCAAAAAAAAATTCAATTCTTTTCTTAAAAGGGTCAACACCCTTTAGACATTCCTGATTCTTTCTTTCGCGCGCATTTTGGTTTTAATTCTTTATTTTGATTATTTCTGTAACTGCCTCCGGATGTAATAGTAATTAGGATTTTACTGTTTTTTACTTTCCGTACTTATTTACCAAAAACGGGTCTTTGTATTTTTGGCGATGTATAGACCCGCGCCTTGTAATAGCGTAGGATTTATGTTTCCGCAATTTATTTTCCGCACCCCCTAACTGTTAAATGCATGAAAGAATGTATGGTAAATAAAAATAACTCGTAGCTCACTAATTACAAAGACAAACATTAACTGAATACAACACACAAAGCACATGCCACTCCTAGGGTACGCTTCACTCGTTGCCTCGAGATGGTCATCAAGTATAGGGTGTCTTAGAGGTCGCCCTTCTGTCTAAGATCCAGTTTCCTGGAAACGGTTGCCTCGGATAAAAGGATCTAGGACGTTAGGGTTACTTCTAAGTTGTCCTACCATTGCTTAGGTGACCACACTGTCCCGATAATCGAATTGACCCGAACACCTCCAACGATGGTGCTACCTACCTCTCAATGGTGGGATAGCACTATCTAAAGGACTCTTACACAACTTAATTCCTTAGGGTAGGTAGATAACTCATGGGTACTTGCTCTCTTCAAAAACAAACAAAACAACTCTTCACACCCCACACTCTCAAAAAGTTTTCAAACAAAACACTTCATACACTCTTGAGGACTGATACAAGAGTTACTTAGAAGTTTTTCAAACGAACTTTTTCAAAACCCACAAACACTTGAAAAGCAAACAAATTTTGAAAACATAAGAGCAAGTACCTAAGAGCCCGTGGATAACCACAGATAGAAAGGGTGCTAACACCTTCCCTTTCTATAAATCTACCTCCCGAACCGAGAAACATTCTCAAAGAAGGAATTTTGATGTGCTTTTGTCCTTTCCATGTTGGAGAACATAAAATACGGTGGCGACTCTTGCTTACCGCGACATTTTGCAAAACCAGCTAAAAACAGTCAGTTCTATTTCCACCGATCAAACAATGCACCCAAGCAGCCCTATGGTTTCATCCACTTTGTTGCCTTAAAATGGCCATGGTATGCATGCTAGGTATCTTGGCAAAATCAAACAAAACAAAAAGATCATAGTCCCTCGATGACGCTAGACAAGGTTTCCTATAAACAAATGATCTTAGTTCCAAAAACTCGCTAAGATACTTGGCACAATTGCTATCATGGTCATACGATGACCCATGCCTGTCCCGTTTAACATCCAAATACAAGGTTTTTTACCAAATACAATGGTAAAACAACAATGTCAAAAGGGTTAAAAATGTGTAGGAAAGTTCTTTGAGTAGGGTAGACAACTCCTAGTTACTTGATCAATTTGCAAAGCATCCTTGCTATTTTTAAACAAACACACACACAATTTCAAAACAGTTTCCCAAAACAAACTTTCAAACATTGAAACATTTTTCAAAAGACAAACATCTTTACATATATTCTTCAAACAAGAATCATTACAAAGGTTGCCAAAACGATGGCCTCTTTTCAAAATAATTTCAAAACCACACAAAGCACCATTTCAAACAATTGAAAAAGCAAAGCAAGTGATCTAAACAAGTAACTAAGAGCCCATGGAAAACCATGGATGAAAAGGATGCTAGCACCTTCCCTTTTCATAATCTACCCCCCGAACTCAAGAAAACATCTCAAAGGTCTTTCCTGTGCTTTTTGACCTTTCCTTTGAATAAAATAAAAAGTCGGTGGTGACTCTTGCTAAACCGAAACATTTGCAAACACAAACGCAAAAACTCAAGTCAATTCTCCCACCGTATCACAGAACTGGCGACTCTGCTGGGGAATAACTCTAAAAGTGGGGTTACCTTAGGGTTTAGATCACCTTTACATGCTTATCTTGTTTGACTTGTTTGATTTACACTTTGGTTCTTTTGTTTGGTTTTGAATCCTCTACCCGGATTTGGGAAACATTCATAGGTAAATAGCAATACATTGTGGAAACTGTGCGGGGTATACCGACAAGGTCTAAGCAATAGCTATATTAGTGCGACATATTTGTGGGTACCGGTAGCCTTTGAGTCAATCAAAGAGAATACGGGGCCGCTGAGTGATGTCATGAAGCACTAATGGACTTTTATAACCTTTACTTGACCATCTTGGCCTTTTAGGTTGTAGTGAGATGACCGGCTTTGGTGCAATCTGAAGTTGGTAGATACTCGATACTACACTCATTAAGGGTTGTTTTCTTGGAATATTTCGGTCGCCAGTAAAGTGGCCAAACAGAAACAATGAACACAAAAACTAATCCAGTGATATTGAGCTCCTTAGAACCTGGTTACTATTTATAGGACAGGTTGAGCCAACTAAACTTCAGGAGGGTACTTACCTATGAAACCCCATGCAAGCCTAAACTAGGAACTTGTGTGAATTGCTTGTACAAATATACTTGTGCATAACATCATGAACATCATGAAGCATCATATGCATCCACTAACCATTTTAAGGATTTTGGATCTTCATCTTTGTTCCTGTTTTGTAGATTATGGAATCACTCCGCAGGAAAACAATCCAAGTCAACCTTGTGAGAATTCCTCCTCAACTCAAGGAGCTCTCGTCCAAGATTCCAGAGTATTATCCATTTACTGAAAGACATGGTCGACTTCTCAACTTGGTCAACTCCAACACAGAGGAAGACATGGTGAAAGTTCTCTTCCAGTTCTTTGACCACCTACACCACTGCTTCACATTTCCTGACTACCAGTTAGTGCCTACTTTGGAGTAATTTTCTCAACTCCTTAGGATTCCTATTCTCCATCAACTACCTTTCAACGGTACGGAAAGAGATCCAAAGCCTGAAGATGTTGCTCAAGCCCTACACTTGCAACCATCTGATGTCATAGGTCATTAGGAAACCATAAGTGGTGTTAAGGGCTTCTTGGCAAAGTTCCTGTTTGAGAAGGCCCAAGACTGTTGGAATTCTCTAGACCTGCAAGCTTTTGAGGAGATTATAGCTCTTCTGATCTATGGGTTGGTCTTGTTCCCAAACCCTGACCAGCTTATAGATGTGAATGCTATCAAGATTTTCATATCTCAGAATTCTGTGCCTACTTTACTTGGGGACATCATACACTCTTTTCACACTCGAACAATGAGGAAAAGAGGTGTTCTCATGTGTTGTACTCCTCTTCTAGAAAAGTGGTTTATTTCTCACCTTCCCCAATCAGTCTTGAGGAATGAGAAAGGTTTGAGGTGGTCACAACGCTTGATGACTCTTACACATTCAGATGTTCATTGGTGTTCTCGATCTAGAGAAAATGTTATCATCATTGATCGTTATGGGTAATTCCCTAATGTCCCTCTACTTGGCATTAGGGGAGGCATTACCTACAACCCCTGTTTAGCTCTGAGACAGTTTGGGTATGCCCAAAGGGATGGCCCACATGACATGCTGATTCCAGACTTGGTTTTTGACTTTGACAACGACGATCAAGGACTTCGACAAAGGTTCATTCGAGCTTGGAGGATGCCCAACAAGGTAGACAGTAAGACCTTGGGACACAAGAATTCCTTCCCCCTTGAGCCTTACCTCAAGTGGGTACAAACCCGCGCCCAAAGTCTTATGATGCCTTACCCCTACATTCTCCCTGTGATTATAGAGCTTGTTAAGGAAGGAGAGGTTCCATACACCCTCCTACATCCTGACATGCCAACATCACTCGAAGATTTACAAAGGAGTTGGATACAACTCAAGAGAGAGCGTGATACTTTTGAAGCCCAATTTTATGCCAGTGAGAAGAAGGTTTTGGAACTTACTCGTCAACTTCACAAAGAGAAAACTCTCAACACCTACATTGCACCAAAGAGGATGTGCAACGTCTTTTTACCTTAGAATTTTGTATTATTTCGCTCATGGGGCATTGATGTACTAACAAATTCTATCTTATAAATATGACGTGTGTTTCTTTTTTGTTTAAAACAAATTTGAATTTCTGAATCCTTGAATGCATTACATGAATACATATCATTCATCATATGCATAAATAGGTCTTCACACCAAGTTTCCTCATCTCTCTGCTGTTTATTTCAGCAAGATGGATATCGAACAAACGTTCAAAGACTTACAAGCTTAGAATTCACAATTCCAACAGCTACTCATGACCTTGGCTAAGGGTTAGGAGGAGCTCAAAACTCTGCTTGAGAAGTAAAAAGAGAAAAAGAAGAAGAAGAGGGTTGGTGTGGCTACCCTGGGTAGAAGATTTGAAGGTCAAGCCAGAAGGGTCCTAGATTTCCCATCAACATCTGAAGAGGGTGAAGGAAAAGGTAAAGGAGTTGCAGTTCCTTCAGATTCTGAAGATGAGTATTACTCAGAACAACAGTATCCTCCTGCAGATGAGAAATACAAAAACTTAGAAGAACGTCTGTCAGCCATGGAGGTTCAGAGAGTGCTTGGGCTGGACTTTGAAGAACTAGGTTTGGTATCTGGAATAGTTATCCCTCCGAAGTTTAAAGTACCTCTGTTTTCTAAGTACGATGGGGTGTCTTGCCCAAAGATGCACCTATGATCTTATGTCAGGAAAATTCAACCACATTCTTCTGAAAAATACCTGTGGGTCCATTTCTTCCAGGACTGTTTGTCGGGGATGCAGTTAGATTAGTTCTACCAGCTAGAGAGGTCTGACGTGCACAATTGGGAGGATTTGGCAGCTGCTTTTTACAAGCAGTAACAATACAATGCGGACTTAGCACCAACCCGTACTCAATTACAGAGTATGGGCATGGTCTCTAACGAAGGCTTTAAGGAGTATGCCCAGAAATGGAGAGACTTGGCAGGACGAGTACAACCACCTCTATCTAAGAGGGACCTAGTAGATATGTTCTTGGGGACTCTATTAGGGCCTTTCTTTAATCACCTAATAGGAAGCTCCTCTGCGGCATCAAGAGAGGGAAAATTCAAAAAGATACATCTACTTCTGCTGCCATCAAAAAGCCTTTTCCAGCAAAGAAAGAAGTCTCAGATGTCTACTCCCAAAGAGGTCAAGGAAGAGTTGAGCGCCTGCCAGCGGTGGGGGCCGTAATGATTCAGAAGTCTGCAGCTGATCAGCCCAGAAACAATCAACCCAGAACCAATCAAGCTAGGGTGGAAAGGCTTGTTAGGAAATTCACCAAAATAAATATGACTCCTGCTCAAGTTTTACCCCATCTCTTGAAGTTAAACCTTACAACCTTGAAAGAGGCACCGAAGAATCCGAATACAACTTCTCCTTTTTACCATTCAAATGCCAAGTGTGCTTATCATTCAGACAGCCTGGGGCACGACACCAACAATTATTGGGCCCTCTAGAATAAAATTCAGGATTTGATAGATGCTAAAGAAGTGGAATTCAACGCCCCTGAAAAGCCGAATGTAATCTCTGCTCCAATGCCGAAGCATGGCCACAATGCTCATGCTGTTGAAGAGGATCTATTTGTTGCTACTGTTGATGATTTGATAACTCCGCTACCGATAATCAAGTTGAATTTGCTGAAGGCTGGGATTTTCCCAGGTTGTGAAGAAGATTGTTGCCTTTGTTCATCCTTATCAACCAACTGTCCGTTGTTGAAGTTAGGCATCCAACGCCTAATGGATAACCAAGAAATCCTTTTTGAAAAGACTCCTTTTACACCGACTCTTGTCAATGATGTTTCAATAATTACCATATCCGCCAATCTTTCCAAGGTCTCCAAAAGACCTGTTAAGATTACATCCGATCCGAAGATTGCACCTTTGAAGATAACCATGCCTGGGCCTGTCCCATACAAGTCCAACAAATCAATACCGTGGAACTATAGTGGAGAGATCTACTATCACGGTATTAAACAAATTGAATCAACTGAAGAGAGTTCTGATGAAGAGACTCCCGACATTGGAAACATTGCTGCAACGAGAAAAATCACCCGCAGTGGGAGAATTTTCTCTCCAGAGATTGCCCCTCCAAAGGCAGTCTTTGGACCCTCAGTCGCTCCTAAGGTTACTCTTGTACCGGTCGACATATCTGCGAGAACTCCAGTTATTGAAGAAGTTGTAACTCATGTGGTTTTCCCCTCTGCTGTTGTTGATGGTAGAGGGAAAGGGATCCAAGAAGTGCCCGTCAGGACGAGGGCTCAGCCTTTGGCCATCCCTGAGACCTCTCAAAAAGAATTGGAAGAGATTTTGAAAGTAATCAAGAAAAGCGATTATAATGTTGTGGAACAACTGGGGAAAACCCCCTCAAAAATCTCTATGTTGGCCCTACTGCTTTTTCCGAAGCTCATGCTAAAGCTTTGATCAGATTCTTGAAGACGGCCCACATGCCACAGGAAACCTCCGCAGATCAGTTCCAGGAATGTGTAGCTATCTTAACAGCTGACAATGGTATAAGATTCTCCAATGCCGATTTGACATCCAAAGGGAGAAAACATAATGACGCTTTTCATGTCTCGGTGGAGTGTAGGGGAACCACCCTAGCTCATGTTTTGGTTGATACTGTGTCGTCTTTAAATGTCTTATCGAAGAAAGCATTGGACAGACTGGATTGTGAAGGCCTAACCTTGAAGCCCAACAATATAAACATCAGAGCCTTTGATGGTTCTAAAAGGATGGTCCACGGGGAGGTGGACATCCCGATTAAAGTGGGAACTGAAACCTTCAACTCCATATTCTATGTGATGGACATCCGTACTTCCTATTCTTGCTTGTTGGGAAGTCCCTGGATTCACAATGCTGGAGCCGTCACTTCAACTCTGCATCAAATGCTCAAATACCCTGTCCAGGGGAAAATCATAATTGTTCATGGCGAAGAGGAATACATGATAAGCCTCTAAATTCTTTCTGCTATGTAGAATTGGATGGCGAATTCATCGAAACCCCCTTTCAGCATTTTGAAGAGGTAGCTCAGGAGATTGCAGTAACCAAGACAGTGTCTTCTGTACCCATGATTACCAGACCTCAGCCTCTGATGTCGTCTCTCAAAGATGCAAAGGCTATGATTGAAGAAGGAGGAAGCACAATCTGGGGTCAGCTACCAGACTTTCCTTTCAAATCAGATAAATTCGGCTTGGGGTTCACTGCTTCTGCTCAAAAGGTTGTACGCTGCTCCCGTGCCGGAGGGCCACCAGTGAAGATCACCCATCATGGAGTCAATGCTTTGGAGGATAGTGAAGAGGAGAGCAACCTAGAGGACTGGATATTCCCAACTGTTGACGGAGGGTTGTGCAACTGGAAAGCAAAAGACTTTGTTCTGATTACTTTCATACCGCAGTAATTTATCTTTCAAACATTTTTGTTGGTTTGTAATAATTCTCAAAACAATTCGTAAACTTTTAGCCTTGTACCTTACCCGAGGTACATAGGTCCATTTGTTAGGGTTTGATTTTTCATCTTCATATGCCATTTTAATGAATCATGGACGTTTTCATATATAAACTTTTGTGTTTATTGTCTTTCTTTTTACATTTTATTTCTTTAAAGGTGGCTATCCCTTACAAACACCCACACTCACAAATGAAGGTAGCCTTCCATTCAGGATTCCATGGGTAACAATTTTGCTATGGCCTTCAGTGACTCTGAAGATCTGGTCTACCACGCCAATACGAAGGCGAGGAAGACTGTGAAGTGCCGGGAGAATTGGCTAGACTGCTACAACAGGAAGAAAGGGCTATTCTGCCGCATGAGGAGTTGTTAGAGACAATCAACTTGGGTACTGAGAAAGACAGAAAAGAAGTCATAATGGGTGCCAACCTAGAGCCAAGTATCAAAGAGCGCTTAATTCAGCTGTTACATGAATATGTTGAGATTTTTGCCTGGTCTTACAAAGACATGCCGGGACTCGATGCAGATATTGTGGTTCACCGTCTCCCTACAAGAGAAGATTGTCCACCAATTAAACAGAAAGTTCACCGCATGAGGCCCGACATGTCGGAAAATATCAAAGCCGAAGTTATGAAGCAGTTCAACACTGGGTTTCTTGCTGTTACTTCCTATCCACAATGGGTTGCTAACATTGTGCCCGTGCCTAAGAAGGACGGAAAATTGAGAATGTGCATGGATTACACAGACTTAAACAGGGCTAGCCCTAAAGATGACTTTCCACTACCGCACATTGACATCTTGGTTGACAATACAACTCAGCACAAAGTGTTTTCTTTCATGGACGGATTCTCAGGCTATAACCAGATTAAAATGGCCCCTGAAGACATGGAAAAAACTACTTTTGTTACACAGTGGGGTACGTTCTACTATAAAGTGATGCCATTCAGATTGAAGAATGCTGGGGAAACCTATCAGCGCGCCATGGTAGCTTTGTTTCATGATATGATACATCATGAGATTGAAGTCTATGTAGATGACATGATAGCTCGTTCACAAACAGAAGAAGAACACCTCAACCATTTGCAAAAGTTGTTTGTCAGGCTGAAGGAGTACAAGCTCAGACAGAACCCTAACATGTTCACTTTCGGAGTCAGGTCCGGTAAACTCTTGGGTTTCATTGTCAGCAACGAAGGCATCGAGGTTAATCCTCCCAAAGTCAAAGCTATACAAGAAATACCTGCTCCTCACACTGAGAAGGAGGTCAGAGGTTTCTTGGGACGCCTAAACTACATTGCTAGGTTCATTTCTCACCTAACATCTACCTGTGAGCCAATCTTCAAGCTGTTGAAGAAAGATCAGGTAGTTAAATGGAATGATGACTGTCAAGTTGCTTTCGATAAAATCAAGGAGTATTTGCTAGAACCTCCTATCTTGATGCCTCCCATCGAAGGAAGACCGCTAATCATGTATCTGACTGTTTTGGATAACTCAATGGGGTGCGTACTGGGCCAACATGACGATTCTAGACGAAAAGAGCATGCCATTTATTACCTTAGCAAATATTTTACCGACTTTGAGACCCGATACTCACTGCTCGAGAAAACTTGTTGCGCTTTGGTATGGGCTGCTCGCCAGCTAAGGCAGTATATGTTGACTCATATCACTCTGCTGATATCTAAGATGGATTCAATCAAGTACATCTTCGAAAATCCTGCTTTGTCCGGAAGGATAACCAGATGGCAGATGATCCTTACAGAGTATGATATACAGTACACGACTCAAAAAGCTATAAAGGGGAGTGTACTAGATGACCATCTGGCTCATCAAGCTGTCGAAGATTACCAATCCATGAAGTTCGACTTCCCTGACGAGGATATCATGACATTGGACAATATTGAAGATCTCAGACCATATGACAGACCTAAACAAGGATCCCGATGGACCCTGTACTTTGATGGTGCCTCTAATGCACTTGGAAACGATATCGATCATGTTCTCATCTCACCAGAAGGTTTCCATACACCTTTCACCGCCAGACTTTGCTTTAACTGCACCAACAACATGGTCGAGTATGAAGCTTGCATCTTTGGGCTCAAAGCTGCAATAGACCTGGGAATCAAATCTTTGGTAGTGTTTGGAGACTCAGCTTTGGTCATCAGTCAGATCAAAGGAGAGTGGGACACTAAACATCCCAATCTCATCCCTTACAAAGAACATTTCTTGACATTGCTACCTCATTTCGAGCAGATTACCTTCGAGCACTTCCTGCGAGAAGAGAACCAGTTAGCAGATGCTCTAGCTACAATGTCATCCATGTTTAAACTTAACTGTGATAATGAGGCTCCTAAACTCACCATCAAGCGGATGGACGAACCTGCACATTGTCACGAGATTAATACCGAAGAAGCAGTGGACCGACCTTGGTTTCACGAAGTCAAAAGGTATCTCGAGGCTCAAGAATATCCTGAAGGAGCTTCAGTCAACGATAAAAAGTTCTTGAGGAGATTCTCTGCCATGTTCTTCCTGAGCAATGGTATCCTATACAAGCGCAATCATGATTGCATTCTGCTCCGTTGTGTGGACAAGGTTGAAGCTGAGCAGATCATGGCTGAACTGCATAATGGTACCTTTGGCATCCACTCAAGCGGGCATACGATGGCTAAAAATATTCTAAGGGCAGGCTACTACTGGTCTACCATGGAAGCTGACTGCCACCAACATTCATGTACTTGTCACAAATGTAAAATCTATGCGGACAAGGTACATATTCCTCCAGTTCCTCTCAATGTCTTAACAGCTCCTTGGCCATTCGATATATGGGGAATCGACATGATTGGAGAGATCAAGCCTACAACATCCAATGGACATCGCTTCATCCTGGTGGCTATTGATTACTTTACCAAGTGGGTCAAAGCAACTTCCTTCGCATCCGTCACAAAGAATGTTGTTGCCCGATTCATCAAGCAGAATCTCATTTGTCGGTACGGCATCCCCGAAAGGATCATCACTGACAACGGTACAAACATTAACAACACTATGATCACCGCCTTGTGTGAGCAGTTCCAGATTCAACATCACAACTCATCTCCCTATCGGCCAATGATGAATGGTGTTGTCGAAGGTGTGAACAAAAATATCAAGAAGATCATACAAAGGATGACAGTCACCTACAAGGATTGGCATGAGATGTTACCGTTTTCTCTTCACGGATATTGTACCACGGCACTTACATCAACTGGGGAAACACCCTATTCTTTGGTATACGACATGGAAGCTGTTTTACCTATCGAGGTTCAGATTCCCTCCTTGAGAATCATGAAGGATGCTGGTTTGAGTGAAGACGATTGGATTTATACCCGGCTTGATCAACTTAACTTGATTGACGAAAAGCGACTTACTGTTGTTTGCCATGGTCATACGTATCAAAAGCGGATAATCAAGGCTTTCAATAAGAAAGTCAGACACCAGGTATATCAAGTCGGAGATCTTGTAATCAAGCAGATCATCTTGCCGCAAAGTGATCCCAGGGGCAAATGGACTCCTACCTACGAAGGACCATTTGTGATCAAAAACATCTTTTTTGGTGGAGCAGTGATTCTATCCACCATGGACGGCGATGACCTGCCGCACCCTGCGAACGCAAACATAGTCAAAAAATACTACGCATAAACGACCCGCTAGGTTGACACACCTAGGCAAAAAAAGGGCATCCCGGTGAATCGAAAACCCGAAAGGGCGATTCAGGCAAAAGTTAGGGATAAAACAAAAAAATATGTACACCCGGAAAGTTAACCCGAAAGGGAGACTTGGGCAAAAAAGGGTTTCCCGGTTGATCGAAAACCCGAAAGGGCGGTCCAGGAAAAAGTTAGGGAATTAAAGCGTATGACTATATCTCGTCGGATCACTTTAAGGACAATCTATTCACAGACAAGCTTCAGGCTTCTGATCAACTCAATCATCTTCGGACGAAGCAACAAATGGACAAGATATTCAGAGTTACGAAGGCTATAGCAGAATGGGAACCCCATGGAATTTTTACACACAGTCATCTTTTCTTTGTATTAAAATTTTCTCATTTTTATGACAACATCCTCTTACTAGGATGTTTGTCTCCTTTGTACAAAATATTTACACAGAGTTAATACAAAGATACTTCAAAGTGCAGAAAACTATTTGTCTTTTCCTTTTTACACTTGTGTTTTATTTGAAAACGTCCAATGATTTATTAAATGAGCATATGCATTTGAATATAATCATTGTTTACAAATAAACGATTTGGGAAAGAATAATTACTGATAGGTTGAAAGTATAGGAAAACGTCTTTAGGCTATTCCAAGAGAAATCCCCTGCAGTACATCATCTAGATCCCCAGCGGAGCTAAAACCTTGAAATACGTATCCCCAGCAGAGTTAAATTTCAAGATCCCTATCAGAGTTAAAATTTCAAACTCCCAATCCACAGCGGAGCCAAAACTTTGAACTACAGATCCTCAACGAAGATGAAACTTTCTTCCTTAACAGAGCTAAAACTTCAACCTTTAAACCCCAGTGGAAGCCATCCAGTTTCCTCCAGTTCCCCAGAGAGTTGTCTTAAAACCTGATAATTCCCCTGCAAGTTATCTTAGAACCTGATAATTTCCTAGCAAGTTGCTTTAAAGCCTGACAGCTAACCAGACGACAACTTCGGATAATTCCCCAGTAGATTGGCATACAACCCAAACTCTTGAACTCTCTCCATAACAGGAATGAACTGTTCCCCACAGGGTCTCCTAAACTCCTCATCAGTATAGCTACTCCCCACAGAGTTCTCACTACTCCCCAGCAGTATCGCTACTCCCCACAAAGTTTTTCATCCCCTAGCAGATTGAAGATTCTCATTCTCATTTCCCCAGTAAAGTTGCCAGAGCCTCCTTTACTCCCCAGCATGAAGTTGCCAAAGTTTTCCTTATTCCTCAACAGAATGAAGATTCTCATTCTTAGTTCCCCGCAGAAACCATTAGAATTTTCCCTATTCACCAGCCGAGTAAGGATTCCCATTGTGTAATCCCCAACCGTAGCCATAGAAGTTCTCAGGATTCGCCAAGCAGGTTTCTCAAGCAACATTTGGCACTATTCTCACAACAGAATGTTTATCATCCTCCAACTTTACAGACAGGAAGGATCCTTACATCCCCAAAGAAGTCAGGATTTTCTCTTAAATCTCCAACAGTTAAAGGACTTCTCATCCTCAACAATCAAATGTTTTGAATCTCCAGCAGTGGTCAAGGATTTATTTTCCCCGGCAGCAGTCAAGGATTTCATTATCCCCAGCTTTCAAGGATTTATTTTCCTCAGCAAATCAGCTTACATGCGCATACATTAAATTCATATATCATAAACATTGATAAAACATATTTTATTGCATCATACATTTCATGCAACATAACTTTGTGTTTCAGCTAACATTTTACCCTTTTCAGGATAAGATTAACAGCTATCTTTAACAAATATTCAAAGATTTCATATACAATACGGATACACTCCAAACGCGGAAGTCGTTATGTTACTCATTCAGATCTCTTATTCAGATACAATATGGATACACCCCAGACACGGAGGTCATTCTATTACTCATTCAGAATTTCAAGTCAAGATACAGTACGGATACGATCCAGACACGGATGTCATTTTGTCACCATTCAGACTTCAACGATCAGATACAGATTAGATACGCTCCAGACACGGAAGCCATTCTATTTCTCATTCAGATTCAACTATCAATTTCAAGTTTAGATACACTCCAGACGCGGAAGTCATTATGTTACTTATTCAATAGTCAAGATACAGTACGGATACACTCCAGACACGAAAGTCATTCTGTTACTCATTCAAGATTCTATTTCAGATACGCTCTAGACACGGATGCCATTCTGACCCTTACACCAGTAGTCTGAATCTCCCCAGCTAAGATATTCTCCAGACACGGATGTTATTCTATTGCTCATTCAGATTCAACTTTAGATACAATCCAGATACGCTCCAGACATGATTGCCATTATGTCACTCATTCAAACTTATTCCCCAGCCCAGAGACGCTCTAGACACAGATGTTATTCTGTCGCTTATTCAAATTTCAGACTCAGATACAATACCAGATACACTCCAGACACAGAATTCATTCTGCTATTCATTCAAGATTCAAATACAGTTACATCTCGGATACGTTCCAGACACAGATACCATTATGATACTCATTCTTCTGACCTATAACTTACAATTCAACAAACATTCTTAATGGCATATACAAGCCCATCTCTGAAAAGATTTTGTCACCTCTCTAAATGGAATCTTTAAGTCCATTCCTTCAACTACAATTTGACGAGTGCAAATTTATGGGCACTCAAGTGTCTAATCATCTTTTACCTTCGAGTCACGAACGGCAAAACTCGACAATCTAACTCTTCAGGTTCAAGAAGATTGAACAGGGGCAGTTGTTGTACCCCAAAATTTTCCCTCTCATTTTATCAAGATTTTCATCACAATACTCTTTGGACTCAAGACCAGATTAGGGTTTGCTCAGCTCAAGACATTTCCTTGCACTGATGACCTGAAATTAGGGTTTGAGTTTGCACAGGGATTTTTGGATCATTAATTCTCAATGTGACTTTCATACTTCATGTTGGACCTCTAAGATTGCTCATACCAAGTTTCAAGCCTTGAATCACTTTTTTGCCCAATCAATTGGACAGTTGACCTAAAAATCAATTGTATTGAGGGAAAAGTCAACTGTGGCCAATTTACAGTCAAACCTTATAATTTTTTATCCACATCAACCTTATAGACTCATATGAACCATTTTATCATGTTTGGACCACAACTCCTCAAGAAATTTGATCAGATCATCAGAAGGGCAAAATGGTCATTTTTAGGGTTTTGACTGTAGAAGGGCAATTTCTGATTTTTCACCTAGCCAGTGGCAAATTGGGTTCAAGCATGGTTTCAAGGACTCAATGGCATCATCTTTACCTAATCACAAGTTTCAAAAGATCGCAAATGCATTGGATTGACAGTCAATTTTCCAGTCAACTGATCAAAAATCAACTGTACACTGAAAAGTCAAACTTTGACTTTTTGGTCAAAATCAAGTGCCAAGGGTCATTTTTCATCAAGATGTGTCAAAACATGAAACTTGTTCACCAAGAAACCTAATTTTGAAAATTAGGGTTTAAGTTTGAAAATTTTCATAACTTAGAATTTTTCTAAGTTATGAAAATTTCTTATTTTTTCCTAACTTTTTCACCATGATGAAATTGGATTCAAAGAAAACTTCCAACATGAACGTTGTAGTCCTACCAAAAATATACAACTTTTATTCACAAAGTTTTCCCAAAATATTCTTGGATCTCAAGTTATGATTTTGTGAATAGAGGTCCATGAAACTTTTAACAGTGAAATTTTGCCCTAGTTTAGGCAGGATTTTGACCTATCTTCATGGCAACTTTTCACATAGTTCCAAGTGGAATCTCAAAATTCATTTCAAATTTGGATTGTATATCATGTTACAAGATTTCCAAAATGTCCCAGAACTCTCCAAGATCATTTGTGGTTAGGGAGAATCGAAGGAATGAAAATGGCCATTTCTCACTTTTGTCCATGGCATTTTGCACATTGCTACAAGTTACAAATCTGTCCTAAGCATGCTTGTACTTGTTTTACATGTCTTAAACCGTTCCACACTCCTTAATTTAATGCAAATACAATGGATATTGGCATTGTTCTGAGCTATGGAGCATTACACAAAGAATTATTCCAAAAATTGCATAAAGGTTGCAATACCATTTCCATAAAGCATACTTTTTGCAATTTTGTTTATCTTGAGCATTGAACCTGATCTCTTGATACAAACAACATCCACAAACATCAGGAAAAGTGTACCAACTCTCCTCAGGCCTTGAGCTAGCCTGAACAGGCTTTGTCTTTGTCAACTCAACTTTTTCTTCAAAAGCAACTAAGCTTGCAAAGGTCCACAACTTGTGCATCTGATAAAACCAAGTCTTGCAACATTTTCAAACAACTTCAGCATATTATACCAAGCCAGAAACACGATTTTCCATGTTCTAAAACACTCTCTAACACATAAATCACAAGTTCTTGCCCAAACAGGGCATCGTCTGCAGAATCATTTCTAAAACCAAATTGCCTCGTGCGTTTTGCTTGAAACCACTTCAAACATATTCCATACATCACACCTAAACTATCCAAACCCCTGTCCAGCAACTGTAACCTCATTTTCACACTTCACCATTTTCATTTTGAAGCTTTGCAGGTTGACTTCTACAGGGACATTCAAGCCATTTCAAAGCAAGCTGAGCATTGGGAAAAGTTGAGGGAACTTCAAGCAAGCTCACGAGTACTTCAGGCCTCACTCAAAGTTGCTACATTGCCATATTCAACTTCAACTGAAACAGGTATTTGTCAAGATTCTAACTCCTTATTTAGGCATCATTAGGCTTAGGTTTGTGAAGCAAAAATGTAGTCTTCAATGTGCTTGAGCTGTACATATGCATAAATTTCATTTATATTAACTGAGCTAGGAGTATTTGATAGTTGAAGTTGCTGAAAAAACTAGGTTAGAATTTAGGGCCACTGAAATTCTCCCTGGTATCTTAGAGTTAGATCAAGTTTTTTATATCATTGAAATCGTGAGTTAACAAGCTACAAGTTTCATGTTGCAAGATTTCATTTTTAAGCACGTATGCAAGAGTAACAGTTTGTACATGGCGCGCGCGTTTTTCTGGTTTGAAGGATATGGATGAAGTCAGATTGGGCCTGGGCTTGGCTTTCCTGACTATTCACACCCCCCTGCTTACTTTCTGCACCCCCTTGATCCATTTCTTTTATTTTTCATATTTTCTTACATATTTCACATTTCTGAATTTATTTATTTTTTTCTAAATATTAAAAAATCTCAAAAATATTTTCTTAAATTTTTGCATTTTTATTTTATTATTTTTATTATTTTTTGGACATGAAAATAGTTTATTAAACAATAATATACTTTATTTTTCTAAATAAAAATTATAAATAATACAAAAATATTATATATTTTTATTTTATTATTTTATACACTTAAATTAATATTTTCATACAATATTTAATTTTTAACATTTTTGTATATATTTTTATTTATTTTATTGTACATAAAAATGAATAAATAAATAATAAAGCATAATTTCTTTAAAAAAACAAAAATTAGGGTTTTCACCCTTTCAAAAATAATCATTTTTATTTTCTTATTTTTAGGACATAAATAAATTTATTTTACATACATAAAATAAATACAAAAACATTTCTTTGCATATTTACATATTTATTGTACATTTAAATATTTGCTTATTTATTTATTTGTACAAATAAATTCAATATGGTTGTAATAGTTTTAGGGTTTTATTTTGAGCAATATCCCCCCATTCAAAACTTGTATCCCCCTTCCCATAATATTGTTGTAATAGTCTAGATTTACATTACGCAATTTATCATATTATATGCATGATAGTAAGATTAGGGTTTTGTATGCAAAAGACCAAAAAATCAAACAAATAGCATGACAAAACACAAGACAAAAAAGCATGAAAATGACAACACAATGCACCCAAGCACCCCTACGGTTTCATCCACTTTGTTGCCGTAAAATGGCCATGGTATGCATGCTAGGTATCTTGGAAAAATCAAACAAAACAAAAAGATCATAGTCCCTCCATGACGTTAGACAAGGTTTCCTATAAACAAATGATCTTAGTCCCAAAAACTTGCTAAGATGCTTGGCAAAATTGCCATCATGGTCATACGATGACCCATGCCTGTCCCGTTTAACATCCAAATACAAAGTTGTTTACCAAATACAATGGTAAAACAACAATGTCAAAAGGGATAAAAATGTGTAGGAAAGATCTTTGAGTAGGGTAGACAACTCCTAGTTACTTGATCAATTTGCAAAGCATCCTTGCTATTTTCAAACAAACACACACACAATTTCAAAACAATTTCCCAAAACAAACTTTCAAACATTGAATTATTTTTCAAAAGACAAACATCTTTGTATACATTCTTCAAACAAGAATCATTACAAAGATTGCCAAAACGATGGCCTCTTTTCAAAATACTTTCAAAACCATACAAAGCACCATTTCAAACAATTGAAAAAGCAAAGCAAGTGATCTAAACAACTAACTAAGAGCCCATGGAAAACCATGGATGAAAAGGGTGCTAGCACATTCCCTTTTCATAATCTACCCCCCGAACTCAAGAAAACATCTCAAAGGACTTTCCTGTGCTTTTTTACCTTTCCTTTGGATAAAATAAAAAGTCGATGGCGACTCTTGCTAAACCGAAACATTTGCGAACACAAACGCAAAACCTCAAGTCAGTTCTCCCACCGTATCACACTTATCATCTAAACCTATGGATCTTTCAATCTCAAGTTATTGCATATCTCAAGATATTTTATCCATCTCTTTGGATCATCAGAGGATTGAAGTTTGAGATTGATTATAAGAGGAATCACCCTTTTGATTCACGAGTAAAAATTAGGGTTTTGCTTGATCAAGGCTATTGGTCAATGTACAAGTCTTGATTTGGAAGCTACAACATATCATTGGTATTTGAAAAGTCTTTGTACAGGAAATTGGTCAAGATGCCCAGAGGATTTGAAATTTTGGAGATGATTTATCAGTCTCCTAAGGTGTTAACCAAAATTAGGGTTTGGGATTTCATAAAGATTTCTTGAAATTTTTTAAGTGAAACTTTGAACATGGCCTCTATATATTTGGAAGATCATACTTTTGAATTTTTGATCATCAATTTTGAAGGGAAGTGGATCAATTGATTCAAAGGGGCAAAATGGTCATTTTGGTCAAAATCAGTCAAAGTCAAGGTTGACCAAAGGAATTTTTGGTAAACCATCAATTCAAGGGTGTAATTTTCATATTTCAAGTCCATTTTGATCGTTGGATCAAAGAGATTGAGGTTTAGGTTTAAACTTGTTCATGAAGAAACCCTAAAAGTTTCTAATTTTGGAAAATAAGGACTTAACTTCAATAATTCATATTTTATTCACCTTTGATCAAAATAATTCAAATGAAGTATGCTTGGAAATATAAGAGGGTGATATTTCATCTCCTTTTGGTTTAATGTCCAAAATTGGCAAAGAGTCAGGAGTTATAAAGCTTGGAAGTCACAAAATTATAGGTCATTTTCCAAATTTAGTGAATTTCATGTCAAATTTTGAGGAACTTAATGGATTTAATTGCAAAAACTCAAAACTAAGGGATTGTAGATATTTTCAATACCTTCCCAAATTGTGCTCATTTGGGTCCAAATTCACAAATATGAGCAAGTTATGAGCTTTGGAATTTGGAGGCATTTCATTGAATTCATGCACACCATGCAAATTGCAAATTCTTGATAACCTGATTTGTGGCCATTTGTTTCACTTCAAACTTGGCCCATGACTAATTTGCAACGTACCAAGGTCCATCATGCCAAAGTTTGATCTTCACATGGGCAATTGCAAGGGCAACTTGTGGTTTTGCAAAAAGTGGCATGAAAATGCCTAATCACCAACACTTGGTTAATACAAGGATGGAAGCCTTAATATTTTGTTAACTTCTTCCTGAGATAAAAAGAATTGAAATGCACGTAAAAGCAGGGAGAACGCACGAGGGATTTCAGGGCTGCATGTGCACACTTCATTTTGGCAAAAAGAGGAATTCATTCTTTCTAACAGTTTTCAGTGTGAAAAGCTTATCCTACCCTCCTCCTCATGCTCTATATATTGAGAGGCAAGCTTCATTGAGCCTCATTGGTGCTTCGTTTCATCCCTGAGCTCGAAAAACTCCATAGCCACTTGTTCTGCAAATTTCTTCGATTCTCTCAATTCACTTACGCGTTTTGAGTGTTTCTTCTTGCATTCTCTTCTCTAAGTGATAAGGATTGTAGATCGAGACATGGTTTGCAACTGGAGTGAAGGAGACAGTAGATTCGTTTTTGCCTCAAAGGTTAGAATTCTTAACTTTGGATCTTGATTTCTAGCTGTGCATTGTGTGATTTGAGTTCATAATCATGTTGTTTGAAGTTCATTAAGTGTTTATGTAGCTTCAGAGCTTTTGATTTGATGAGATGTGCATATACGATGCATCTGAAATTTTCTGCTCAGTAAGTTTTTTTCATTTTCATGCGAATCGTTCTTGATCTATGGTTAATTATTTGATGTGATTCGAATTTCATAATAAAGTATGATATGTTAGCTTTAATTTGCACAAAATTTCATGAAAAATGGTGTAGAATTGAGCATGTTATGTTGATTGGAACATGAGGTGATGGATCTGATCTTGCGCGCGTTTTTGCCCTTGCCAGAGGTTGAAGATGATGGTGTGGCCTCCTCTGGTTGGCTGATTTGGTTTTCTTAATTCATTTGAATTTTGTTTCATTTTACTTAATCCATCCAGTATCACTCGTTAATCGATTTTTCAGGCATTTTGATACCAACTGTGCCAATTCTTTTGCTTAGCCAAGAGTTTAGAGGAAGGAGTTTAGCTAAAAACGATGACTGTAATGGTATGCTTTTGAGTAGAACCCCATTGACGATGTACATGCATTATTTCAATCCCCAAACACCGGAGATATAAGGGAGTTAGACCCTCGTTAACCCCTCTGAGCCTTCGAAGTAGGAGTTTCTTTTCCGTTAAAAAAAACAACCTTATTTTTTTAACCAGGGGCAGGGTAGATATTCAGTTAATGTGTCCAAGCATTCAAATTTCAGAAGGAATGTCACATCCGAGGATCACCATATCGATGGGACATTCCTTCTGAAATTTGAATGCTTGGTCACATTAACTAAACATCTACCCTGCCCCTGGTTAAAAAAATAAGGTTGTTTTTTTTTAACGGAAAAGAAACTCCTACTTCGAAGGCTCGGAGGGGTTAACGAGGGTCTAACTCCCTTATATCTCCGGTGTTTGGGGATTGAAACAATGCATGTACATCATCAACAGGGTTCTACTCAAAAGCATACCATTACAGTCATCGTTTTTAGCTAAACTCCTTCCTCCAAACTCTTGGCTAAGCAAAAGAATTGGCACAGTTGGTATCAAAATACCTGAAAAATAGATTAATGAGTGATAATGGATGGATTAAGTAAAATGAAACAAATATTTTTTCCAAGGCAGAAATATTCAACGCATCAAAACTGACATTCGGCTATAAACAAAATCCTATATGCAGACAATGCTAAAACAATCAATCAAGATGACACATGAAAGTGCGGCAAAGAAACGTAATAAAAGCCATTATGGGGAAGAAATATCTCCAACTAGGTTCGCCGATCTCACCGACCTACCGTAATCTTGATATTATCCTGACCCGTGACCTTCACCAACAGCACGGAGCTGTGAAACAAAATGGCAAGGCATCCACTAGAAAAGTGAATGAGAAACCTATCAATCATAGAACCAAACATGCCCCTTGCACAGTAGTAGTTGTGTTTGTTATCCGTATTTCAAGAGATCAACTAACCATGACTTAGATTACCATTTTCGTGTAAGGTCCACGAAGTTTATATGCACATGCTTATCAAAATATTAGACGTTTTTGCAAACAAAATGGTAAAAAGGGAGAAAAGAAACATATACGTATACTTGAAAGAAGATATTCTATTGATTTTGAGAAATCAGCCTGTGAAAAAGGCATTTACATTTGGAAGCAAGTAATTACAAAATCCAAGAAAACAAGTGTTTACAAATGGCAATGTGAATGTGAATATCCATCAAGTCCCGACTATGTTATGACCCTTATGACTCTTATCTTCCCGCTTTCAGACAGATCATTCTTGGATTAGCTTCGAGCTTATGCCAGGTGACATAATGAAGGAAAGAAACAAAGGACCTCATGTTGAGTGTAGTCATTTGCTTTAAGTCCCTAACTTTTGCCTGAATCTCCCTTTCGGGTTTTTGATTCACCAGGACACCCTCTTTTTTGCCTAAACCTCCCTTTCGGGTTTTCAGTTTAGCGGGTTTTTTTTATTGTTATTATTTTTTTATTATGCAAAATATTTTTTAACTACGTCAGCATTCACAGGGAGAGGGAGGTACTCTCCATCCATAGTCGTGAGCATCATCGCTCCTCTAGAGAAAACTTTTCTAACAACGAAAGGACCTTCATAAGTCGGAACCCACTTGCCCCTGGGATCTCCCTGGGGGAGAATTATCCTTTTTAGCACAAGGTCACCTGGCTTGTAACACTGAGGTCGTACCCTCTTATCAAAAGTTTTCCTCATCCTTTGCTGATATACCTGACCATGACATACAACCGTCAACCTCTTTTCGTCAATAAGTTCCAACTGATCCAGTCGATTCTGTACCCATTCACTTTCATCCAGCTCAACATCCCTCAGGATCCTAAGAGAAGGAATCTCGACTTCTACCGGCAATACTGCTTCCATGCCGTAAACCAATGAAAATAGGTTGCCCCAGTCGAAGTACGCACAATGGTGCGATAACCATGCAAAGCGAAAGCCAACATCTCATGCCAATCTTTGTAGGTTACCACCATCTTCTGTACAATCTTCTTAATATTCTTATTGGCCGCTTCGATGGCACCGTTCATCTTTGGTCGGTATGGGGAAGAGTTATGATGCTTGATTTTCAAGGACTCACAAAGCTCTTTCATCATTTTGTTGTTCAAATTAGACCCATTATCGGTAATGATCTTCTCAGGAACTCCATAACGACAAATAATATTGTGGTTAATGAACTGAGTTACCACCTGCTTGGTGTCATTGGCAAAGGATGCAGCTTCGACCCATTTTGTAAAATAATCGATGGCAACCATAATGAAATGGTGCCCGTTGGATGCAGTCGGTTTAATTTTTCTGATCATATCAATTCCCCACACCGCAAACGGCTAAGGGGAAGTCAAGACATTCAAAGGTACTGGCGGAACTTGCACTTTATCAGCATAGACTTGACATTTGTGCCAAACCCGCGCATGATTGTAACAGTCAGTCTCCATGGTGGACCAATAATAACCTGCTCGCAAGATCTTTTTAGCTATGGTATGCCCATTGGAATGGGTCCCGAAATCACCTTCATGTATCTCCTCAATGATTCTAGCTTCTTCTTTCTTGTCAACATATCTGAGCAGTAAACCGTCATGATGCCTTCTATACAACACACCACCACTGAGAAAGAACTTGGCTGAAAATCTTCTCAAGAACTTCTTATCTGTGACAGATGCCTCTTCAGGGTACTCTTGCGTTTCAAGATATCATTTAACATCATAAAACCAAGGATTACCATCTGATTCCAAACTGGACTCAAAATCGAAAGCTGGCTCACTCAAACTTCCGATGGTAATGGAAGGTGCCTCATTAGCCCACTTAACCTTGAACATGGAGGACAAAGTTGCCAGTGCATCAGCTAGATTGATTTCTTCTCTGGGAATGTGCTCAAACGTGATCTCTTTGAAGTACGGAATCAGCTTCATAACATGCTCACGATAGGGAATTAGGTTCTGATGGCGAGTCTCCCAATCTCCATTAATCTGGCTGATAATAAGATTGGAATTTCCGTAAACTTTCAAAAATTTGATGTGCAGGTCGATCGCCGCTTCAATGCCATAAGTGCAAGCCTCATATTCGGCCATGTTATTAGTGCAATCGAAATAAATATGAGCCGTGAAAGGAATGTGGTATCCCTCAGGGGAAGTGATACCAGCTCCGACGCTGTTGCCCATGGCATTGGAGGGACCATAAAAAACAAGCGTCCAACGTGATCCCGGCTCGGGTCTTTCGTCTGGGTCTGGCATATTACAATCCCGAATATACACAATTTCCTCATCTAGAAAATCAAACTTCATCGGTTCATAATCATTCATGGGCTGATGAGCAAGATGGCCGGCCAGTTCACTACCCTTAATTGCTTTTTGAGTAGTGTATTGGATATCATATTCGGTGAGTATCATATGCCAACAGGCTACCCTTCCTGTAAGAGCTGGCTTCTTAAAAATGTACTTGATTGGATCCATTTTGAATATCAAGTAGGTGGTGTGAGTTAACATGTATTTCCTCAAACGTTTGGCGGCCCAGGCAAGCGCACAACAAGTCTTTTCCAGGAATGACTACCTCGACTCGCATTCCGTAAACTTCTTACTCAAGTAGTAAATAGCTTGCTCTTTCTTCCCTATCTCGTTGTGCTGACCGAGGACACAATCCATTGAGCTCTCCAACACAGTTAGATACATGATTAATGGCCTTCCTTCCACTGGCGGCATGAGTATCGGAGGTTCCTGCAAATACTCATTTATTTTGTCAAAGGCCTTCTGACAATCCTCATTCCATTTCACTATCAGACTTTTGTTCAACAACTTGAACAAAGGTTCACAGGTGGCTGTGAGATGAGAAATAAATCTAGAAATGTAGTTTAACCTTCCCAAGAAACCACGTAATTCCTTCTCTGTCCTTGGTTTAGGCCTTTCCTGTATCGCTTTTACCTTGGACGGGTCCACCTCGATACCTTTTTCACTTACAATAAAACCCAATAGCTTGCCGGATCTCACCCCGAAGGTGCACTTATTCGGATTCAACCTCAGCAAGAACTGCCTCAGTCTCTCGAATAATTTTTCTAGATGAACAACATGTTCCTTTTCCGTGTCAGACTTAGCAATCATATCGTCCATATAAACCTCAATCTCTTTGTGAATCAAATCATGAAAGAGAGTGACCATGGCGCGCTGATATGTTGCCCCAACATTTTTTAAACCAAACGCCATCACTTTATAACATAAATTCCCACAAGGCGTGATAAATGTTGTCTTCTACATATCCTCCGGAGCCATCTTAATTTGATTGTAACCCTAAAACCCATCCATGAACGAAAACACTTTGGAATGAGCAGTATTATCGACCAACACGTCAATATGCGGAAGAGGGAAGTCATATTTAGGGATGGCCCTGTTTAATTCCCTATAATCTACGCACATCCTGACCTTACCATCCTTCTTGGGAACAGGCACAATATTTGCAATCCATGGCGGATAATTGATGACCTTTAAGAAATTTGTGTCCAACTGCTTCTGGACTTCCTCTTTGATCTTCTTGGACATCTCAGGATGAGTTCTTCGAAGCTTTTGATTGACATGGGAACAACCTTCTTTGAGTGGTAATTGATGAACCACTATGTTTGTATCCAACCCAGGCATATCCTTATAAGACCAAGCGAAGATATTAGAATACTCACGGAGTAGCTCAATCAATCTGACCTTTATACTTTCTTCACGATCTGCCCATATCTTGACTTCTCTTCTTACCTCTTATGTGCCAATATTCACCAGCTCAATCGAATCCTGATTCAGATGGATAACCTTCGCCTCTTGTTTTAAAAATCTTGCTAATTCCCTAGGAATATCACAATCCTCATATGCTTCTTCTTCAGCTTGATAAATAGGAGTGTCAAAGTCATAATGAGCCATAGCAGAGTCGTTATCAATATGATCGGTGGTGGAAGTGCATCTGCATGAATGACATTTTGGCGTTTTTTAGTGACAGTGTGTGAAAAGAGAAACATTGCCATTCAAATAAAAGAAAAGAAATGGAGCAGAATTTTGAGTGCAAAAACATCCTTTATTTCATGATAAACTTGAAAATAAACATGGTGGCCCTACGCAAATAATTTACCACGCCTTGGGAAGAGCGTAGGAATTATGATATGATAATAAAAGAAAACAAGAAAATTACTCCTCAACGCTTGAAACTTGGATAACATCCACATAAGTCCAATTGTTGAGTGTCTGGCCTGGAATACTCGGACGAATCCAATCTTCAATATTGTAGCCATCAACCCTCTCATCGCCAACTGCATTGACGTGTCCTTCTTGAGTAGCACAAGGGCGGGAAAACTTCACAGGAGTAGATAAACTAGATGCTCTGGGAGTTGCACTCTGCTGACCTGGGCTAAAACCAAGACCAAATTTATCAAATTTTGGAGTAACGTCCAGCACCTGACCCCAACCTTCAGGGTTACCATTTTCCACCACAGCTCTCTCATCCTTGAGAGAAGACATAACAGTTTCAGGTTTCCTTTTCTACTCTAGAGGAGGAAAATTGACAGCATGAACTGTCTCAAACGCCTGAAATGGAGTCTCATGTATCTCACCTTTAACTTCAACATAGCGGAATGATGTCAAATGACTCACGATGTATTCTTCCTCGCCGCACACAGTTATCACCTTTCCCTCTGTAGGATACTTGAGTTTCTGATGAAGGGTAGAAGTGACTGCCCCTGCTTTATGAATCCACGACCGCCCCAACAAACAATAACACGCTGGTTGTATATCCATCACGAAAAATGTAGTCGTGAAGGTGCGAGGACCAACCTTGATTGGTAACTCCACTTCCCCAAACACTGACCTTCGAGACCCATCAAACGCCTTCACCATCAAATCACTAGGGCGCAGCTCCAGTCGAGAATAATCAATCTTCATCAACACTGACTTAGGTAATACATTTAAAGACGATCCTGTATCCACCAAAATCCGGGATAAAGTAATGCCCCTGCACTTCATTGAAATATGCAACGCTTTGTTATGGTCTTGCCCTTCCGGAGGAAGATCAAAATTTATGAAGCCCAGACCGTTCCCAGCAGATATGTTAGCACAAACATTCTCAAACTGATTGACTGTTATCTCATGTGGCACGAACGCATTCTTTAACAACTTCATCAAAGAATTTATGTGATGTTCTGAATAAATCAACAGAGACAAGATAGACATCTTGGAAGGGATATGGCTCAGATGATCAATTAATCTATAATCACTCTTTCTGATAACTCGCATTAACTCTTCAACCTCATCGGGAACTGAAGAAGCCTCTAGTATCGAAATTGGTTGAGTCACATTGGCTGGCATAACCCTTGGATTACCAATTATCGCCTACTATTTTCCTTTTTCTCTTGCAGAACCATCTGCCGCATCTTGCACACTGGAAGGACCAAATACTCTTCTGCTTCTAGTCATTCGACCCACACCAGAAAAATTATGAACTTCCTCTTCATTACCTTCAGCATGTTCTTCCTCAGACGAACGGGTACTTACCTCCTGCTTTACCCCATGGTAATAAACATCAGCACCATAATGCCATGGGATGACCTTCTCACTGGTATACGAAATGGTACCAGGTACCGTAATCATCAAAGGAGGTGCCCGAGATGGGGCAGGAATGCGCACGGGGGTGTAAGGAATAGATACCACAGCAACATCTTCTTCGGTAACCTTATGGTAGCTTGGTTTTCTATCGAACTGCAGGGAACCCTCCTTTATCATCCACTGGATACCGGCTTTTAAATCATCACAGCCCTTCGGTTACTCTCTACACTTGGCACACTCAGAAGTATAACCCGGGAAAATAGAATTATCAAGCAAATACCTCTTAATATAGCACAACGGAGTAGTTACTTGTTCCACATTCATGATTAAATTCAACATTTTACCATTATCATCAATCATATTAACAACACCCCCTCCATGCCTAGGCATTGGGTTCTGAGTAACATTCGAACCAGTCACTGGAGTAAACTCGATTGCCTTAGCATCCAACAAGTCTTGTATTTTGCACTTCAATGCAAAGCAATTGTCAATAGAATGGCCAACTCCGCCCAAATGGAACTCACATCTTGCATTAGCATCATAGTTAGGAGGAAGTCTTGCGGGTGGTGGTGGCATATTTCTCAAATCGATCAACTTCAAATCGAGCAAATGGTCGAGTGCTTCAGTAAGAGATACCGGCAAGGGATCTAATTTTTTCAACCGTCACTGCTATTGATTATTATACTGATGGGGAGCATCTTGTTGTCTTTGTTGTTGAGGCACTGCATTCGGTCTCTGCTGCGGAGGAGCATTAACAAGAATAGAAACATCATTGATTTGTTGGTGCTGAAGATCCTCTCTTCTTCCTCTATGAGAGTAAACCATGCTTGTGTCGCCTTCCCTTTTCTTAGGGTAAGTGTTGAATGGTTTCTTACTACCCCCTGATGAGCCACTAGAACCTCCAATCTGAATTTTCCCCAATTTCAAACCTATCTCAATTCTTTCATCAGCCATAACCAAGTCTGCAAATCCTTCCAAAGTACTTCCTATCATGTGCTCATAGAATGGCCCTTGCAGAGTACTCATAAACATATCAATGAGTTCCCCCTCCATGAGTGGAGGTTGAACCCTCACAACCAACTCACGCCACTTCTGAGCATATTCCTTGAAAGATTCTCTTGGTCCCTGTGACAAATTCTGTAACTGAGTGCGATTAGGCGCCACATCCACATTGTACTGATAATGTTTGACAAAATCCCGAGCAAGATCATTCCAGCAACGAATATGGGTTTTCTCCAACTTCATGTACCACTCCAAGGATGCCCCAAATAGGCTATCCTAGAGAAAAGTGAATCAAAAGCCCCTGATCCTCAGTATGCACCGACATCTTTTGGAAATAAGCAATTGCATGAGTAATAGGACATGACGTTCTGTTGTACTTTTCAAATACAGGAGGATTGAACTTTGGAGGAAATTTCACCCCAGACACCAACCCGGATCATTAGCATCCATACCAAGGACTCATTGCCCTTCCACAACCTTCAAACGTTCTTCCAACAACCGATACTTCCTATCCTCAACCTGAACTTCCGGCTCTGAACGCTGAACAGAAAACTGATCTTCATCCTGGTCAAAGTCATAATCCTGCTCCTGATAGTTCCTTACACCGCCCTGATTATCTCTTTTGTTCCCCACAAGATGGGGTCCCGGAGACGGGAGAAACTGTCCTACGTTGCGCACAAAAGGATTTCCGGGCATCCCGTGAGAATTTCCAACAGGCTGGTCTTGCACATCCCCCAATCCTACAGAAATGTCCTGATAGAGCCCTTGATTTCCACCATCCCTTGGATAGTGGTGCTGGTTGTTGATAATGGCAGCCAGTTCCTCTTGTCGGTGGTTCACATTGGTGATGACCTCTATGAACTGGGTCATCTGAGTAGCCATTTGGGCCCTTATTTCAGCGAGTTCAGCTTAAACTTGTTCCATTTGTCTTGGAAAATTGTTTCTGGTGGAATACCGATGAGTAGTCGTCTTGAAATCTGAATAAGAAAAGCAGAAGAATAAGAATATCGTCTTGAGATAACCTGTAATGTTATGAAATGCATGATGTGCATGATATGTTTGTCATTTCCCAATATTCAAGAGTCCTTATGTTCATCAATCACGGCGTGCAGCCAAAGATCAAACATACAATCAAGGGGAAAAAGGACAATAAGACAAACACTTCAATTATTTACAAACAAAAGAAACGATGTTCAGGTGACTTCGGACATTTTACATTGTAACTATAAACAACAAAATACGTGTTTCAAAGTAAACTTAACAAAAACTGAATAATATAAACAAACAATGGTCCCTTCCAACAATCCTGGGGGTGACCAAATACACCAAAGGTAAGTAACAAAAACTAAATCTCCGGAACAAGACACGCTTCAAGGTGTTGACAATACTCTTCAAGCCTGGCTTTCTCCTTCAAAAGTTGTGATGCGACTACTTTACTTTCTTGAAACCGATCCTCTGCGACACGCCTCTGGGATACTTCCTTCTTGAGCTGAGCATTTTTGTCTTTGAGCTGTTTCTCCAAGTTTTTAATCTTCTTCCTCTAGCCATTCTCAGATGCCTGAAGCTTTTGGCACTCTTGCTGGGTCTTGCTCAACTCTTTTTACATTTCAGCATGAGATCTCTTCCTAAAACTGGTTGCAGCAGAAGTTTCCCCTTGAGCTTTTTTGAGTTTGCGAGCTAAGTCGTCCCTTTCTTGATCTACCCAATAAAGTTTCATCCCTGCCTCACGGTCTTTTGCATGAAGTTGAATGTTCTCAACATGAACCTGGGTGAATACCTCGGTAGGCACCGTGTTACTCAGAACAATAGGATGTTGCTCACATATAGGAGCTGACCTTGCAAATGGTAAACGTAAAATCTTAACCCTGACTTTAATCCATTCCAAGTAAGGAACCCTAGCAATAGGAACCTTCTTTCCCAAAGTAGTTATATCCTTCTTGTGAATTCCCTTCCAAGCACTTGTCACTCTTTTCAACATCACAGGATCATTTCCTCTAACAAAATACACTAACTCAGACACCTCTTCCACCTTTGGCGGTCCACCCATTGCATATCCCAATTGACGATGAGCAAGTACAGGATTATAGTTGATACACCCCTTAGTTCCTATGAGGGGAACATTGGAGAAATCTCCGCAGCTAGTGATAATACTTCGTACTTTCCCCATGTCATAATTCCACCGAATATCAAATGAAGTAAGGTTGACAAGTCTTGATGACCATCAGAGAGAATGTCTGGTATCCATGAAAGGGCCACTTACCGGTAGGTGCAACTTAAACCATTGATACAACATTGAATGGCATAAACTTACATTACCTCCTTTTCCATGCCTGAAATGAATGGTGTAAAGAGTATCTGCCAAGAGTGTTGGTACCGAGTTCTTATTTCTAAAAACACAAATAGCCGTTAAATCCACAAAATTTCAGACAGTGAAATGGAACGAGGATTGTCAGAAGGCCTTTGACAAAATAAAGGAGTATTTGCAGGAACCTCTGATACTCATGCCGCCAGTGGAAGGAAGGCCACTAATCATGTATCTAACTGTGTTGGAGAGCTCAACGGGTTATCTCCTCGGTCGGAACGACGAGACTGGGAAGAAAGAGCAGGCTATTTACTACTTGAGTAAGAAGTTTACGGAATGTGAGTCGAGGTACTCATTGCTGGAAAAGACTTGTTATGCGCTTGTCTGGGCCGCCAAACATTTGAGGCAATACATGTTAACTCACACCACCTACTTGATATCCAAAATGGATCTAATCAAGTACATTTTCGAGAAGCCAACTCTTACAGGAAGGGTAGCCCGTTGGCAGATGATACTCACCGAGTATGATATCCAATACACTACTAAAAAAGAAATTAAGGGTAGTGTATTGGCCGACCATCTTTCTCATCAGCCCATGAACGATTATGAACCGATGAAGTTTGATTTTCCAGATGAGGAAATTGTGTATATTCGGGATTGTAATATGCCAGACCCAGACGAACGACCCGAGCCGGGATCATGTTGGACGCTTGTTTTTGATGGTGCCTCCAATGCCATGGGCAACAGCGTCAGAGCTATTATCACTTCCCCTGAGGGATACCACATTCCTTTCGCGGCTCGTATTTGTTTCAATTGCACTAACAACATGGCCGAATCTGAGGCTTGCATTTATGGCATTGAAGCGGCGATCGACCTGCGCATCAAATTTTTTAAAGTTTACGGGAATTCCAATCTTGTTATCAGCCAGATTAATAGAGATTGGGAGACTCGCCATCAGAACCTAATTCCCTATCGTGAGCATGTTATGAAGCTTATTCCGTACTTCGAAGAGATCACTTTTGAGCACATTCCCAGAGAAGAAAATAATTTAGTTGATGCACTGGCAACTTTGTCCTCGATGTTCAAGGTTAAGTGGGCTAATGAGGCACCTTCCATTACCATCAAAAGTTTGAGTGAGCCAGCTTTCTTTTTTGAGGCCAGTTTGGAATCAGATGGTAATCCTTGGTTTTATGATGTTAAACGATATCTTGAAACACAAAAGTACCCTGAAGAGGCATCCGTCACAGATAAGAAGTTCTTCAGAAGATTTTCAGCCAAGTTCTTTCTCAATGATGGTGTGTTGTATAGAAGGCATCATGACGGTTAATTCTCAGATGTGTTGGCAAGAAAGAAGCAGCTAGAATCATTGAGGAGATACATTAAGGTGATTTCTAGACCCATTCTAACGGGCATACCATGGCTAAAAAGATCTTGCGAGCAGGTTATTATTGGTCCACCATGGAGACTGACTGTTACAATCATGTGCGGGTTTGCCACAAATGTCAAGTCTATGATGATAAAGTGCATGTGCCGCCATTACCTTTGAATGTCTTGACTTCCCCTTGGCCGTTTGCGATGTGGTAAATTGATATGGTCAGAAAAATTGAACCGACTGCATCCAACGAGAACCATTTCATTCTGGTTGCCATCGATTATTTTACAAAATGGGTCAAAGCTGCATCCTATGCCAATGTCACCTAGCAGGTGGTAACTCGGTTCATTAAGCACAATATTATTTGTCGCTAGGGAGTGCCTGAGAAGATCATTACCGATAATGGGTCTAATTTGAACAACAAAATGATGAAAGAGCTTTGTGAGTCCTTCAAAATCAAGCATCATAACTCTTCCCCATACCGACCAAAGATGAACGGTGCCTTCGAAGCGGACAATAAGAATATTAAGAAGATCATACAGAAGATGGTGGTAACCTACAAAGATTGGCATGAGATGTTGGCTTTCGCTTTGCATGGTTATCGCACCATTGTGCGTACTTCGACTGGGGCAACCCTATTTTCATTGGTTTACGGCATGGAAGCAGTATTGCCGGTAGAAGTCGAGATTCCTTCTCTTAGGATCATGAGGGATGTTGAGCTGGATGAAAGTGAATGGGTACAAAATCGGCTGGATCAGTTGGAATTTATTGATGAAAAGAGGTTGACGGTTATATGTCATGGTCAAGTATATCAGCAAAGGATGAGGAAAGCTTTTGATAAGAGGGTACGGCCTCAGTGTTACAAGCTAGGTGACCTTGTGCTAAAAAGGATAATTATCCCCTAGGGAGATCCCAGGGGTAAGTGGGTTCCTACTTATGAAGGTCCTTTCGTGGTCAGAAAAGTTTTCTCTAGAGGAGCGATGATGCTCACAACTATGGATGGAGAGTACTTCCCTCTCCATGTGAATGCTGACGTAGCTAAAAAATACTTTGCATAATAAAAAAATAATAATAAAAAAACCCGCTAAACTGAAAACCCGAAAGTGCATTTTAGGCAAAAAAGAGGGTGTCCTAGTGAATCGAAAACCCGAAAGGGCGATTCAGGCAAAAGTTAGGGACTTAAAGCAAATGACTTCGCTCAGCATGAGGTCCTTTTTTTCTTTCCTTCATTCCGTCACCTGGCATAAGCTCGAAGCTAATTTAAGAATGATTTGTTTGAAAGCAGGAAGATAAGAGTCATAAGGGTTATAGCAGAATCGGGACTTGATGGATATTCACATTCACATTTCCATTTGTAAACACTTTTTTGCTTTGATTTTTTAATTACTTGCTTGCAAATGTAAATTCCTTTTTCACAGGCTGATTTCTCAAAATCAATAGAATATCTTCTTTCAAGTATACGTATACGTTTCTTTTCTCCCTTTTTACCATTTTGTTTGCAAAAACGTCCAATATTTTGATAAGCACGTGCATATAAACTTTGTGGACCTTACACAAAAATTGTAATCTAAGTCATGTTTAGTTGATCGCTTGAAATACGGATGACAAACACAACTACTACTGTGCAAGGGGCATGTTTAGTTCTATGATTGATAGGTTTCTCATTTACTTTTCTGGTGGATGCCTTGCCATTTTGTTTCACAGCTCCGTGCTGTTGGGAAGGTCATGGGTCAGGATAATATCAAGATTACGGCAGGTCGGCGAGATTGGCGAACCTAGTTGGAGATATTTCTTCCCCATAATGGCTTTTATTATGTTTCTTTGCTGCACTTTCATGTGTCATCTTGATTGATTGTTTTAGCATTGTCTGCATATAGGATTTTGTTTATAGACGAATGCCAGTTTTGATGCATTGAATATTTCTGCCTTGAAAAAAAAATTTTGTTTCATTTTACTTAATCCATCCAGTATCACTCATTAATCGATTTTTCAGGCATTTTGATACCAACTGTGCCAATTCTTTTGCTTAGCCAAGAGTTTGGAGGAAGGAGTTTAGCTAAAAACGATGATTGTAATGGTATGCTTTTGAGTAGAACCCCGTTGACGATGTAAATGCATTGTTTAAATCCCCAAACACCGGAGATATAAGGGAGTTAGACCATCGTTAACCCCTCTGAGCCTTCGAATTAGGAGTTTCTTTTCTGTTAAAAAAAACAACCTTATTTTTTTAACCAGGGGAAGGGTAGATGTTCAGTTAATGTGACCAAGCATTCAAATTTCAGATGGGATGTCCCATAGGAGGATCACCACATTTGATCTTTCGTATCATGAGATCAGAAAAAATGTCTAAACCACGATGTTCATTTCCTCACAAAGTCCTGAGGTCGAGATCGAATCGATACAATAATGGCCATCCCTCGCCGACCAAGGAATGAGGCATTTGTTTTAAAAAAAAGAGAGAGAAATAAAGAAAGAGTTCAAAAACCTAAAGTCACATTGACTTGTTCGAAGTGGAAAGTATGAATAAGAAAGAAACAAAAAGCCCCGCTAAGTCGAAACTTGAAAACAAGTCGCTTAGGAAAAAGTTAGGGCATCCCGCTGGACTCCCAAATTTGAAATTCAAAAGATTTTGTCCAGGAAAAAGTTAGGGAAAAGAGAGCCTAAAAGGCCAGAAAAAAAAGGGATTATTCAATAAAATTTTCATCAAAAGAAGAGGAACAATAATATCAAAAACAAAAGCAGCAAAAGTTAAGTGACAATCATGTTGGAGAATTTGTCGTGATCACACAACCATTATAAATCCTTTTGAAAGATGATTGCTTGTGATAAGTCAGCTGAACTTAGGACAAGAGAATATCACAAAGGGGGTGGGCACCAAATAACTTGAGAATTGAATAACCTTTTTTCTAAAAAACCCTCGAACCAGCCCACATTACAACCTCTAAAAGTCCTAACTAAAACAAGGGTTTAACTCGAAAGCATGCTACAACAGGATAGCGTTTCCTAAACTCCCAAATATGTGTTGCATATCCATGTTGGTATCTTATCACCCACATCTTAACTCGTTTTAAAAAAAAAGGGGAAGAAAAGTTTTAAAATTTTTGCACTCTAGCCAATGATTCATTCACAACAGAGATGCGACACTTTGTTAAGGTTTTCAACTTCAAGGCTTAAATAATCATCGCATCAGATCTGTCATTCCCAAAATAAATATCTTTCTGCATGCAAAACATTTGTTTGACATCAAAAAAGAGTTTACACATTGAACACCTATAAAGAGCTTAATGATTGTCAGGAAGGGAATATTTGGCTTTCTTCTGTTAGACAGAGCCCATGTATGAATAAGACTTTACTTATCCCCAGTGAAGCTTCGTTTCCACAGCGAAGTTTTGTTGCCCCAAGAATCTTCTTTTAAATGTTTCATTCTGAGATTCCGGATTTGAGGATGTCGCATATCCCCAACAGGAGTTGCCAACAGATATCCCTCGCCACGACCTCTCATTTCCCGGCCGATCTGCTGACTGGGGCATCCTTATGTTAAGATCTTTCCTTATCCCCAGTGAGGTCGATACTGTGTGACTATCTGCATGATCCACCCGATGGTTGCATTCCAAAAGAAATCTCTCTCCAACAAAAATCTTCAACAGAGTTCTGTCTCCCCGGAAAAGTCCCGTCTCCTCAGCAGAGCTTTGTTCCCCCAGCAAAGGTTTTCACCCCTCACGTCGAGCTTGTTGTCTTGGTGTCATCTTCAACACGGACGCATACTGTTTTTTCCAGAGATTACAGTCTTTCCCTGATCTCCTCCCTCAATGTCTGATCTTCAGATAACGTCCCTCTCCAGAGGCTACAATGTCGGTTTGATCTTCTCTAAGAGTTTGCAACTTATTTTTGCGGCTCCCCTCAATGTTTGTGGCCCGTTTCTACTGGTTGCTCGGTTGTTATTCCCCGTGAAGCTTCATCTCTTCGAGGTTCCCTCTCTAACGATTCCCCGTATTTCCTCCTCTCCTTTGGATTTTGCAACTTATTTTTGCAAGTCACGTCAGATTCTGACTTCTCGGTTATTGGCTTCCCAATTGGCCATTCCCCAGTGAAACTTTTAAACATGCATCATTACATTGCATCTACCAAAACGCGTAGCATTTCCATTATATGGAACATTACGCTATATAAAAAGAATTCAAACATGCATCGAAACATAAGCCGTTATTGTTTCTGTTGTCCTCAGTGAATTTGCTAATAATTCAGATTAAATCCCCAGTGAGGTCTTCGTCCTCATTATCTCAGTTTCCTCCCCATTACAATATCCTTTTAACGTCAATCATTTGTTTGTTTGAGTGTCTACTCTTGACTGTAGTTCAGTTTCGCCCTGGTGCGGTCTTCTCGGGCCTAGTCTTGACTACCCTCTCCGGTTCATTCCAATGTCTATTGATGCACCTTTCGAATACCAGTTTCATCCTATTCACTTCCAGCAGGTTTTTAGGTGTACGCCCTAATCTCCTTGCTTTGGGTTGAGCTCAGAGTTTCGTCTCCTCACCTTGCGCATGAAATCCAGTTTCGTCCTGGTACTCATCTAGTTTAGTTTCGCCTAACTAGTTATTGAGTCGAGTTTCGTCTCGTTCTTGCTTTCATACCTTAGACCCTTTGACGGTGTTCTCTTACCGAGTGTAGTGTTCGTACAGCGTCCCTGGCTTGAAATCAGTCTCTTTTGTTCCTTGGATTCTTCTATCAGTTTTCGTCACTGTTTTTCCATTGATCTGAGACCAGCAGGTGCTCTGAGAAACATGCACTCTCATCACTTTGCTATGGGTCGAGTTTTGCCTCGTTACCCGTGCGTGAAATCCAGTTTCTTCCTGGTACTCATCTAGTTTAGTTTCGTATAACTAGTTATTGAGTCGAGTTTCGTCTCGCTTTTGTTCCTCATTTCTGGGATTCTTTCAATTCCTTCATACTGTCTATCTTAGTTGAGATTAGCAAGTGCTCCTAGAATCACGCACTCTAGCCACTTTGCTTTGGGTCGAGCTCAGAGTTTCGTCTCCTCATCCGCGTACATTTTCTTTTTCCAGAGCTTAGTTTCGCCTATACTTTGTGGTTTGAGTTTTATCTCACTTTTTTTGAAGTCCAATTTTGTCCTGGCACATTTGTCCGGAAGTTTAGTTGCGTCTACTCTTCTTTTGTTTTTGTGATGTTTCAACCTGCGTTACAGCTTCATTCTGACGCATGTCTTGGGGGTTTTTCTGCTTCTTTTTCTTTCTTCTTCAAGAGTGTAAATTTTCGGGTTCTTTTGTATTCAATCATCTTCAACTCTGAATGCTCGAAAGTTGTCACTTTTCTCACTTATCATGTTGAAGATATTTGAATAGGGGCACCTGTTGCACCCCAAAATTTACCCTCTTGATTTAGGCTTATATTTCATCATGAATATTATATTGTGTTGCATTCATACATTGTGATGGGATCAAAGTACTTTGGTTATCAAGTCTTCCTCAAGCTTTGAAGGTTGGTTGCATTAACAAGTTACTCAAGTAGAACCTTGTCATCTAAACCTATGGATCTTTCAAGCTCAAGTTATTGCATATCTCAAGATATTTTATCCATCTCTTTGGATCATCAGAGGATTGAAGTTTGAGATTGATTATAAGAGGAATCACCCTTTTGATTCAACAGTCAAAATTAGGATTTTGCTTGATCAAGGCTATTAATCAATATACAAGTCTTTATTTTGAAGCTACAACATCTCATTGGTATTTGAAAAGTCTTTGTACAAGAAATTGATCAAGATGCCCAGAGGATTTAAAATTTTGAAGATGATTCATCAGTCTCCTAAGGTGTTAACCAAAATTAGGGTTTGGGATTTCATCAAGATTTATTGAAAATTTTGAATTGAAACTTTTCACATGGCCTCTATATATTTGGAATATCATATGTTTGAAGTATTGATCATCAATTTTGAAGGGAAGTCGATCAATTGATTCAAAGGGGCAAAATGGTCATTTTAGTCAAAATCAGTCAAAGTCAAGGTTGACCAAATGAATTTTTGGTCAACCATCAATTCAAGGGTGTACTTTTCATATTTAAAGTCCATTTTGATCATTGGATCAAAGAGATTGAGGTTTGGGTTGAAACTTATTCATGAAGAAACCCTAAAAGTTTCTAATTTTGGAAAATAAGGACTTAACTTCAAAAATTCATATTTTATTCACCTTTGATCAACAAAATGCAAATGAAGTATGATTGGAAAGATAAGAGGATGATATTTCATCTCATTTTGGTTTCATGTCCAAATTGGCAAAGAGTCAAGAGTTATAAAGCTTGGAAGTTACAAAATTATAGGTCATTTTCCAAATTTAGTGAATTTCATGTCAAATTTTGAGGAACTTAATGGATTCAGTTGCGAAAACTCAAAACTAAGGGATTGTAGATCTTTTCAATACCTTTCCAAATTCTGCTGATTTGTGTCCAAATTCAAAAATATCAGCAAGTTATGAGCTTTGGAATTTGGAGGCATTTCATTGAATTCATGCACACCATGCAAATTGCAAATTCTTGATAACCTAATTTGTGGCCATTTGTTTCACTTCAAACTTGGCCCATGACTAATTTTCAACGTGCCAAGGCCCATCATGCCAAAGTTTGAGCTGCACATGGGCAAATGCAAGGGCAACTCGTGGTTTTGCAAAAAGTGGCATGAAAATGCCTAATCACCAACACTTGGTTAATACAAGGATTTAAGCCTTAATCTTTTTTTAACTTCTTCCTGAGATAAAAAGAATTGAAATGCACGTAAAAGCAGGGAGAACACACGAGGGATTTGAGGGCTGCATGGGCACACTTCATTATGGCAAAAAGAGGAATTCATTCTTTCTAACAGTTTTCAGTGTGAAAAGCTTATCCTACCCTCCTCCTCGTGCTCTATATATTTAGTGGCAAGCTTCATTGAGCCTCATTGGTGCTTCGTTTCATCCCTGAGCTCGAAAAACTCCATAGCTACTTGTTCTGCAAATTTCTTCGATTCTCTCAATTCAATTGCGTGTTTTTAGTGTTTCTTCTTGCATTCTCTTCTCCAAGTGATAAGGATTGTAGATCGAGGCTTGGTTTGCAACTGGAGTGAAGGAGACAGTATATTCGTTTTTTCCTCAAAGGTTAGAATTCTTATATTTGGATCTTGATTTCTAGCCGTGCATTGTGTGATTTGAGTTCATAATCATGTTGTTTGAAGTTCATTAAGTGTTTCTGTAGCTTCAGAGCTTTTGATTTGATGAGATGTGCATATACGATGCATCTGAAATTTTCTACTAAGTGAGGTTTTGTCATTTTCATGTGAATCGTTCTTGATTTATGGCTAATTATTTGATGTGGTTCGAATTGCATAATGAATTATGATATGTTAACTTTAATATGCACAAAATTTCATGAAAAATGGTGTAGAATTGAGCATGTTATGTTGATTGGAACATGAGGTGATGGATCTGATCTTGCGTGCATTTTTGCCCTAGCCAGAGGTTGAAGATGATGGCGTGGCCTCCTCTGGTTGGTTGATTTGGTTTTTTTAATTCATTTGAATTTTGTTTCATAATTTGATTTTCATGATTTTATTTCTTGCTCAAAAATGGTTGAAAAATTATGAAAAAATTCAGGAAACCTAAAAATAATATTTCTGACCTTGTGTATTTTTTTAAATAATTTTTGAAAATGTTTTGATTGTTTTAAAATTTTGTGTTATTATTTAATTTTTTTTAATGTTTATTTTTGTTTTAATATTTCTTTGATCTAAAAAATTCCATAAAAATTATCTTTGACACATAAAATAAAATAGAAATTGATTCTGAGAAATTTAATTTGAGAAGTTTATTTGAAATATTTTTTTCATAATTTTTGTTTTAATGCTCCCTTTAATTCAAAAATCCTCAAAAAATCATGTAAGTTTTTTTTTAATCATAGAGTCTGAATATAATTTTGTTTTGACCTTTTTATGACTTTTGGTTAGGATTTGCATTTTTTGTCATTAAATAATAGTTTAATTGTTGTTTGATTTTATTTTAATATTTCCTTTAATTCAAAAATTCCATAAAAAATCAGGGATGTGTGTTTTTAATTCTAATATTTGAATATAATTTTGGTTGGATATTTTTCTGACTTTTGATTAGAATTTTGTTTTGAGAGGTTATTATTTGTTTAATTGACTAATTGTTTGAATTTTATTTTATTTTAGACTTTTCTTTAATTCAAAAAATGTAAAAAAAAATATATTCTGACATTTAGGGTTTCCTTGTGGTTTGCGTGATCTTGGTTTGAATTGTTTGAGTTTTTGTCATGTATATTTCTCATTTCATACTTACAAATATTTATTTTTTTGCATATATAAAAACTTTATCTTTTTATACAATATTATTTATTATTTTAATACATAAAATACATAAAAAATAATATATAAGAACTTTATTTTCTTTTAAAATAATTGTTGTACCCCAAAATTTTCCCTCCCATATTCTTCAAAGTTTATCAAGAATCATCTTCAAATGGTTCAAGATTTCTCAAGGGTTGGACAGTCCAAATGCCTCCTAAGCCAGTCAAAATTAGGGTTTTGGTTCTCTCAAGGAATTTGAGGTTTTCAATGGCTCAATCAAGTCTCATAGGCCTATACATAGTCTCAAGCATCTACATGTCAAGTTTCAAAACTCCCAATGCCAATTGGCACCGTAAAAAACTCCATTTGATCCACAGTCAACTACAGGGGTAAAATGGTCATTTTGCAGTCAAAAGTCAAATTTTTGGTCAACATCTTATTTTGAGGCCACAGTCATCATTTGATCAAGTCTTGATCATGATTCCACAAGCATGGCTCAAAAATCATCAAAGATGCAAAAGTTATTATTTTTGGACAGCAGAAAAGTCAACTGTAACTTGACCAAGGCATAACTTTTTTATGGTTCATCAGAAAACTTCCATCCAATGCTCGTTTTGAAGGGGATGATATTTCCTACAAATCATCTTCACATTCCAAGTCCAAGAAATGCTCTCACAAAAAGTTATCAATTTCTACATTATAGGTCAATTTCAAAAGTCAACAAAAATGCACTTTAAGTCAAAGACCATAACTTGAGATTGGTAAATCCAAATGACATGGGACCAAAGGCATTGGTTAGAGGACTTCAATACCTTTCCAAAATGTCCAAGAACATGTTCATATGATCAAAATTGAGCAAGATATGCATTGGAGAAGTTGGGAAACTTTCATGAATTTGCAAAAGTCAACTTTGCTCAAAACACTTTGTTTTTGCTAATGGACCTCAAATTTCTTCTTGAAACATTGTCCAAGGCTTATGCACGACCCATTGAGATTAAATTGAATTATTTTCTTATTTTTTATTAATTAATTGAATTTTTAATCAATATTAATTCATTTAATTCATTTAATTGTAGGAAAATATCAAGATATGGTTTTTCCAATCTTTTGTGAAGCAAACAAGCTCAATATATGCTGTCAAGTTCGTGTGCCAATCAAGGGGACACGAATATCTCAATTTATCAAGTTTTCTCAATCAAAAAGATGCAAAAAGATATGATTGAAAATCAAATATTGAAATATTAATGCAATGGATTTTTGGTCAAAGATTTAACCTAAATTCAGTCCATTATATATACAGAACCTAACCCTATTCATGTACACGTGAGAATTGCTGCAGAAAGGCCATTACCATATTGAAAAAAATCAAAGAAAATTCAAAACTGTTTTCTGTGTTCTAGGGCAAATTAAGGACTTTTGTGGATCCAAATACATTGCTGGGAGTTTCCAGGACGATATGCAATCAGTTTCCAGCTTCATAGCTCCAAGAATCGATAATTTCAGAATCACGGTTTGCATATTTATGTCATAATCGTAATTCATTATTCATGCATCATTAATGAGATTATTTGTGTGCTTTGCATTGCTAGAACCTCTCTGAAGCTAATGGTACAAGTGAATTGCATTATGGTGTCCAGAATCATAAAACGCCATTGATGAATTCTAGGTTTTCCAAGCTTCCAAATTGGGGCTTTTCAGTATAGGAAAAATCAAGCTTCATAAGACCTATGGTTGAACTCAGGAGATGCAGACGAACACAAAGCTACCATCGCGCCCTATTTATATAGCCTGTAGGGCTATTCGCTATTATTGGTCATCCTATTTTGTGGGGGTTAAAAACCCCTGCTATCTAACCTTTATTTTGCAGGTTTAGGGAAGACGATGATGAGTTGTTGACATGTTATTGGACAATTCAAATATAACGCGCGTTTTTATTTGTTTCCAGTATAATTGATCTTTTTATATATTATGTTTATTATCCATTATGTTAACAAACGCAGGCGAGTGGAGTAGTGGTTAGTGTGCTGTCTGGTAACCATTGGGACCTGAGTTCGATTCCCAGGTCCCCCAAAATTTCTATATTGTTTTTCATAACATAATCATGTGCAGGCTTCACAAAGGCGTTCCACCATGCGCATCAAACTTAGGTTAATTTTGACTATTTTTCATAATAAGTAAAATCAATTAGACTTAGGTTTTTACTAACTTTTGACTTTTAATTTCTTTTTATTTATTTTATTAAAACATAAAAAACACAAAAATACTTTTTCTTTTAATTAATTAATTAATTAGTAAATTAGGTTTAATTTTAATTAATTGCAAAAAAGGACCAAACTTCCATTCTTTTCTCAAAAAGGGTCAAAACCCTAAGGACGTCCCGATTCAATTCTTTCGCGCGCATAGTTATTTTTAATTCATTATTTTGATTATATTTATGTATCTGCTCCGAGAATGTAATAGATAATTAGGATTTTTATCGCTTTCTTTATTTTCTCGCATTTATTTTCAAGGGTTATGTTTTTGGCAATGTAAATACCCGACGCCTTGTAATAGCATAGATTCACTTTCCGCAATTTATTTTCCGCATAATCATTAACTGTTAATTATGCATGACAAGACTTGTATGAAAAATAAAATCAACCCGTAGCTCACAATGATGCATGTTCAAAGATAACTTAAACATGAAACTTGACACACATGCACATGCCACTCCTAGGGTACGCCTTACTTGGTTGCCTCGAGGTGGTCATCAAGTATAGGGTGTTTTATAGGTCGCCCTCCTATCTAAAGATCCAGTTGCCTCGAAACGGTTGCCTCGGATAAAAAGGATCTAGGACATTAGGGTTACCGCTAAGGCGTCCTACTATTGCTTTGGTGACCACATGTCCCTATAATCGAATTGACCCGCATAACTCCAACAACGGTACTACCTACTTCTCAATTGTGGGATAGTACTGTCTAAAGGACTCTTACACAACTTAATTCCTTAGAGTAGGTAGATTTCTCCTGGGTACTTGCTCTTTCAAAACAACAAAAATACTTTTCGCACTTACACTTTCAAAAAGTTTTCAAACAAATACTTCATACACTCTTGAGGACTGATACAAGAGTTACCTAGAAGTTTTCAAAACGAAACTTTTTTCAAAACCCACAAACACAAGAAAAGCAAACAATTTTTGAAAACATAGTGAGCAAGTACCTAAGAGCCCGTGGATAACCACGGATAGAAAGGGTGCTAACACCTTCCCTTTCTATAATATACCTCCTGAACCGAGAAACATCTCGAAAAGTAATTTTGCTGTGCTTTTGTCCTTTCCTTGTTGGAGAAAATAAAAGACGGTGGCGACTCTTGCTTACCGCGACATTTCGCGAACCAGCATTCCAAAACAGTCAGTTCTATTTCCACCGATCACAGAACTGGCGACTCTGTTGGGGACTCTTATAAGTGAGGTATACCTTAGGATTAGATCATTATGTTTTCAATTGTATGTCTTGATTGCTTTTATATTTGTGGGCTTGCATCGGAGTTTCATAGATCCTAACCCGGATATGGGGAATACCCTTTAGGTAGCAACAAACTGTGAGGGAACTGTGCGGGGTATACCGACATGTTTGAAGCAGTTGCTACATTGATGTGGCACTTTGGTGAGTACCGGTAACACTTGAGTCAAATCAAGGAGAGTACGGGGCCGCCGCGTGGTGTCGTGAAGCATCAACTGACCTAGAATCTTACTTGACCATCCTGGCCTCTTTAGGGGTAGTGAGATGACCGACTTTGGTGCAGTCCGAAGTTGGTAGATACTCGATACTAAACTCATTGAGGGTTGTTTTCTTGGAATATTTTGGTCGCCAGTTAAGTGGCTAAATCAAAACAATGAACATAGAAAACAATCCAATGATATTGAGCTCCTTAGAACCCGGTTACTATTTATAGGACAGGTTTTGAGCCAACTAACTTTAAGAGGGTACTTACCAACGAACTCCATGCCAGCCTAAACTTAAGGCTATATGTGTGACTTGTGTGCCTTTAAACTTGAACTACTTGCACATTCTTGTTATCTGACAACATGGGTTCCTTGCAGGTTTTGTTTACAGTCCTTAATCTAGACTTATAACAGGGCTTACTTACATCACTTCATGCATAGCATGCACATCATAACATCATACCATAGCATTTCCTTAACCATTTCAAGGATCTCAAGGGTTTGCGATGCAGGTCATGATGAACCAAACGTCTAGCAAGGGGCAAAGGGGATTTATTTTCCTCTAGCCAAGGTTGTCCAGAAATCCAAGCATGATAACTTGAGTCAGGGGCTATGACCCACTCGATATGGTGAGCCTAACTCTTGAAGAAGGACTCTCAACAACGCGAAGTTCCTTCAATCAAGCTACCAGATTTGAATTCTAACAAGTTTCCTTGTTTACCCCGCGAGATCCTTGAAAACATTGCATATATATACCATACATATCATTGCATAACAGGTCTCCCGGTACAGGTTGCTTATCTTCTTCGCTGTTTATTTCAGCAATGGCTTTCCAACCAGACAACCAGGATCTCCATACTCAAGAGACTCAGTTCAGGGAAATCTTCCTAAGCCTATCCAAGGGGCAGGAAGAGTTGAGAACACTCCTCATGGGGAATTTGGTCAAGAAGAGCCCTGAAGACGGTAAGGACGAGCGGCTAAAACATCTGCAGGCTGAGGTAGATGCAATGAAAACCTAAATGCTGGGGCAGATGGCCCTTATCCAAGGCCTAGCTCGGGAGCAAGAAGAGTTGAGTACCGTGATCAACCAGCTTCATCAAGACAGATACAACAGTATGAAGTAGATAGTCAAGGTTGAGGATCAAGTCATTAATCAACTTCTGAGAAATCAAAGGTTTGGTTTGATGAAGAAGGGACCTCTCCAGGGTGCCACTACCTCACAAGTCCAACAACAGCCTGACCATAAGCAACGGACTACTCCGAGGCCGTTTACCAAGCTCAATATGCCGCTGTCCCAAGCTTTGCAACACTTGTTGAACTTGAATCTGGTGACGCTGGTAGAACCTCACCCGAATCCTAAGACTTCTTCACCCAACTACAATCCCAATGCCAGGTGTGCATACCACTCTAATAGCCCGGGGCATGATACTGATGACTGTTGGAAGTTGAGGTACAAAATCCAAAACCTGATTGATGAAGGAGCATTGGAGTTTGCACAAGCTGGTCAGGCTGAGTTCTTCTACTATCCCTCCAAGGTTCACCATTTGAAGTGACAAGTCCTGAGACGAGAAGACTTTTTGTTCATTAGAATTTTCAAGTTGTAATTTATTTTTGATTGTTCAAACATTTATACATGGCAAACTTTTTATTTCATTAATGCATCGCATATGTCTATTTTGAATCAATCCATTCGTATTCACTATATTCAAATTGCTTCATTTTTGTGATGTTCAACTCTCGATTAAAAAAATTCTAAACCTCTTGAGGGAGGATGACGAAAACGATACCACAATCTTTACAGTATGCTTTTGAACAGACCCTGCTGAGGAAGTACAGGAATTGTTTCAAATCCTAAACAGTGGAGTTATAAGGAAGATAATCCCTAGTCAACCCCTTTGAGCCAAAGAAGTTGGAGTTTTTCTTTTCACGTAAAATTAAAACCCTTAATCATAACCTGGGGCAGGGTAGTTCTCTCAGTTGATCCAGGTGCACAACGAATGGCATCAAAGGAGTCCTTCCGAAACAAAAGACAGTGATGGTTCCTTATAATCGTCAAGACAGGCAGTCATTATCTCTCAGAAATAAAAGCCCATTAAGTCAAAACCTATGAAGGGGACTTACAAAACTGGGGCATCCCGCTGACTGTAATCACAAAAGAAACATTTCAGGCAAAAGACAGGGATAATAAAATCGAAAAGAACGAGGTCGCTACAAATCCTCAACAACAAAAAAAATGACTGCCTGTTCAAAATAAATAATCAGTATCCGAATCATCATCGGAATATCAGAGCAAAGATTCAAACAAAATCTAATGCACGATTAGCTGAGTTTAGGATCGAAGAACATCACGAAGAACGGGTGGGTACAAATAAAATTTGAGCCTTTATCCTTTGTTTCTTAAACCGTGAACCAGGCCACGTTATAACCCTTAAAAAAGTCCTAGCTGAAGCATGGGTTAGTTCAAAAGCATATTGTTACAAAAGGTATCCTGACTCCTTAAGGCTTGCTGTAAAATCCGGAGTTGACATCACATTTTACAAAATTCATTTGTTTTATTGAAAACTACATTTTCAAAAACTTCGAAACAGACATAAGCTTTGCATTCTTAAAATAACATTGTTTGCATATGACTATTTGTTCAAACAGCAGAGAAATTCGCACGATGAATATCCAGTGAACAAACGCCTTCGCAACGAAAGGATCACCTCAAGTGGAAGAAACACTTCCAATCAAGGGGCACGGCATGATCATTGTCCATCATCTGGGGCAGTTAGGTCAAGATTCAGAGAATCTCTCAAAATGCCAAATAGTCAGGGGCAGATCTCCGCCCGAGTCACTTGGGGCATTAGACATAAATTCCAGCAACGAATCTTGCATGATCAAATATCTTCTGGTAGTATGGCGACACAACACTACCGACAGTGAAAACTCCCTGCGCCCTGAGAACATGGACATAGTCGAAAAAATACTACGCACAATCAAAGACCCTCTAGGTTGACACACCTAGGCAAAAATAAGGGCTTCCCGGCGAACCAAAAGGGTTCGGGCAAAAATAAGGGATGAAATGAAAAAATTTGTACACCCGGCAAGTCGAAAACCTGAAAAGGCGGCTTGGGCAAAAATGGGTATCTCGGTGGACTGAAAACCCAAAAGGGCGGTCCAGGTAAAAGTTAGGGATCAAAGCGTACGACTATGTCCCGTCATCTCGTCACTTGCCTATCAGAAGAAGATTTGTCAAACGACAGGCATTAAGCACCTCCACAGGTACCTTCTCCCGCAGAAACTGGGGCAATAAGATTTGTCTAAGCGATCAAGCTGCTCTGTCCTCCAGGTACCAAGGTAAGTTCGGCTGAAGAATGTAACCAGGATGCCTCCATCCACCGCAGAGTAAGGCAAATCAACAAAACTCTCCCCAAGCAGAGTTGGTCTCCCAGCAGCCCTAAAAAGGCACAGTATCCCTAGCAAATCAGCAATGCTCTCCCCCAAGCAGAGTTGGTCTATTATCAGCCCTAAGGAAGTTGGTTATCCCCAGAAGATCTCAATATTCTCCAGCAGAGTATACAGACATTCCTCAGCAAGCATCCCCGACAGTCTTAATCTAAGATTGTTCCTCGGCGGAATACCAGACACCCCAGTGGAGCCACTTCCCCAGTACAATCCAAGAGTTTCCCCAGGAGAGTTGAATCAATCTCCCCGGTAGATTCTGGAAGCTTATCCCCAGTAGATTCTGGAAGCTTATCCCCAGTAGATTCCGGAAGCTTATCCCTAGTAGATTCTGGAAGCTTGTCCCCTGCAGAGTACGAACGCATCTCCCCGGCTTTATTCAAAGGTTATTCCCCACCAGGGTCTAACTAGGTTATCATCAGCTAATTACAACGGAAAGATCGTCCTCAGCGAAGTTCTTCCTATCCCCCAACGGAGTTCATCAAATTCCCCAACATAACTTATCAATGGAATCCACAGCGGAGTTCTCATTAAAATCTCAGCGAAGCATCTCTTCCCCACAGAGTATTTCCCGCAGAGTAATCTCTCCAACAAGTTTGTCCCCCAACGGAGTCATCTTCTCCTACCGGTTTATTCTTGCAATCATCATCCCCAGCGGAAATGAAGAACTCTACTCTTCAGCATCAGCCTAGGATTCAGCCCAGGATTCAACAAACTCACGGCATTCGTCAAGGACTTATTTTCCTAGACGAAAATACATTCATAAACATTTCACATTTTATGCATCCTGCTTACATACATGATAAAGTGAATACGACACTATCTCATTTATTTTTGAACATCATGACATCATGCATTTCATACATCATGACATTGCATACAACTGATGTTTTTCCTTTACAGGAAAAAGGTCAATCCAAAGATGATTACTATCAACTTTCGCAGTTCCAGATTCGCTACCTGTATCTAGCCAGGGCATATCAGTGAGCGATTGATTGTGGATTCGACACCTGTATCTAGCCAGGGCATATCTGCATGAAGAGTTTGAAGTTCCAGATTCGATACCTGTATCTAGCCATGGCATATCTGTGAGCGATTGATTGTAGATTCGATACCTATATCTAGCCAGGGCATATCTGCATGAAGAGTTTGAAGTTCCAGATTCGATACCTGTATCTAGCCAGGGCATATCTGTGAGCGATTGATTGTAGATTCGATACCTGTATCTAGCCAGGGCATATCTGCATGAAGAGTTTGAAGTTCCAGATTCGATACCTGTATCTAGCCAGGGCATATCTGTGAGTGATTGATTGTAGATTCGATACCTGTATCTAGCCAGGGCATATCTGCATGAAGAGTTTGAAGTTCCAGATTCGATACCTGTATCTAGCCAGGGCATATCTGTGAGCGATTGATTGTAGATTCGATACCTGTATCTAGCTAGGGCATATCTGCATGAAGAGTTTGAAGTTCCAGATTAGATACCTATATCTAGCCAGGGCATATCTGTGAGCGATTGATTGTAGATTCGATACCTGTATCTAGCCAGCGCATATCTGCATGAAGAGTTTGAAGTTCCAGATTCGATACCTATATCTAGCCAGGGCATATCTGTGAGCGATTGATTGTAGATTCGATACCTGTATCTAGCCAAGGCATATCTTCATGAAGAGTTTGAAGTTCCAGATTCGATACCTGTATCTAGCCAGGGCATATCTGTGAGCAACTGATTGCAGATTCGATACCTGTATCTAGCCAGGGCATATCTGCATGAAGAGTTTGAAGTTCCAGATTCGATACCTGTATCTAGCCAGGGCATATCTGTGAGCGATTGATTGTGGATTCGACACCTGTATCTAGACAGGGCATATCTGCATGAAGAGTTTTAAGTTCCAGATTCGATACCTGTATCTAGCCAGGGCATATCTGTGAGCGATTGATTATGGATTCGATACCTGTATCTAGCCAGGGCATATCTACATGAAGAGTTTGAAGTTCCAGATTCGATACCTGTATCTAGCCAGGGCATATCTGTGAGCGATTGATTATGGATTCGACACCTGTATCTAGCCAGGGCATATCTGCATGAAGAGTTTGAAGTTCCAGATTCGATACTTGTATCTAGCCAGGGCATATCTGTGAGCGATTGATTATGGATTCGATACCTGTATCTAGCCAGGGCATATCTGCATGAAGAGTTTGAAGTTCCAGATTCGATACCTGTATCTAGCCAGGGCATATCTGTGAGTGATTGATTGTGGATTCGACACCTGTATCTAGCCAGGGCGTATCTGCATGAAGAGTTTGAAGTTCCAGATTTGATACCTGTATCTAGCCAGGGCATATCTGTGAGCGATTGATTGTGAATTCGATACCTGTATCTAGCCAGGGCATATCTGCATGAAGGGATCTACACCTATATCCAGCCAGGAAAGCTATCTCTACCAAGCTTTTGAGGTTACAAATTTGATACCTGTATCTAGCCAGGGCATATCTGCATGAAGAGTTTGAAGATCAACACCTGTAACAGACCAGGAAATTATCTTTCTTTCTCAGGTACGCAAGTTCTCGCTAAGGAATCTCTTATGCGATCGACACCCCTGGATGGCATCTTTAAGCCCATCTCCACAAGATCCACACATCTCCAAATGGTATCCATAAGCCCATTCCCGACAAGATTCTGTCACACCTCCAGATGGCATCTATAAGCCCATCCTCCTATCCATCATATCTCCAAATGGCATCTGTAAGCCCATTCCCGACATCACATTGCTGATGCCACACTATGAGAGTGCAAATTTCTGGGCACTCTAGTGTTCAATCATCTTCCACCTTCGGATCACGAAAGGCACGCAAGCCAATCTACATCCTCAGATCTAAGAAGATTGAACAGGGGCAACTGTTGTACCCCAAAATTTGCCCTCCCATATTCTTCAAAGTTTATCAAGAATCATCTTCAAATGGTTCAAGATTTCTCAAGGGTTGCACAGTCCAAATGCCTCCTAAGCCAGTCAAAATTAGGGTTTTGGTTCTCTCAAGGAATTTGAGGTTTTCAATGGCTCAATCAAGTCTCATAGGCCTATACATAGTCTCAAGCATCTACATGTCAAGTTTCAAAACTCCCAATGCCAATTGGCACAGTCAAAAACTTCATTTGATCCACAGTCAACTGTAGGGGTAAAATGGTCATTTTGCAGTCAAAAGTCAAAAAATTTGGTCAACATCTTATTTTGAGGCCACAATCATCATTTGATAAAGTCTTGATCATGATTCCACAAGCATGGCTCAAAAATCATCAAAGATGCAAAAGTTACTATTTTTGGATAGTAGAAAAGTCAACTGTAACTTGACCAAGGCATAACTTTTTCATGGTTCATCAGAAAAATCCCATCCAATGCTCATTTTGAAGGGGATGACACTTCCTACAACTCATCTTCACATTCCAAGTCCAAGAAATGCTCTCACAAAAAGTTATCAATTTCTACAATATAGGTCAATTTCAAAAGTCAACAAAAATGCACTTTAAGTCAAAGACCATAACTTGAGATTGGTAAATCCAAATGACATGGGACCAAAGTCATTGGTTATTGGACTTCAAGACCTTTCCAAAATTTCCAAGAACATGTTCATATGATCAAAATTGAGCAAGATATGCATTGGAGAAGTTGGGAAATTTTCATGAATTTGCAAAAGTCAACTTTGCTCAAAACACTTTGTTTTTGCTAATGGGCCTCAAATTTATTCTTGAAACATTGTCCAAGGCTTATGCACGACCCATTGAGATTAAATTGAATTATTTTCTTATTTTTTATTAATTAATTGAATTTTTAATCAATATTAATTCATTTAATTCATTTAATTGTAGGAAAATATCAAGATATGGTTTTTCCAATCTTTTGTGAAGCAAACAAGCTCAATATATGCTGTCAAGTTCGTGTGCCAATCAAGGGGACAAGAATATCTCAATTTAGCAAGTTTTCTCAATCAAAAAGATGCAAAAAGATATGATTGAAAATCAAATATTAAAACATCAATGCAATGGATTTTTGGTCAAAGATTTAACCTAAATTCAGTCCATTATATATACAGAACCTAACCCTATTCATGTACACGTGAGAATTGTTGCAGAAAGGCCATTACCATATTGAAAAAAATCAAAGAAAATTCAAAACTGTTTTCTGTGTTCTAGGGCAAATTAAGGACTTTTGTGGATCCAAATACATTGCTGGGAGTTTCCAGGATGTTCTGCAATCAGTTTCCAGCTTCATAGCTACAAGAATCGCTAGTTTCAGAATCACGGTTTGCATATTTATGTCATAATCGTAATTCATTATTCATGCATCATTAATGAGATTTTTTGTGTGCTTTGCATTGCTAGAACCTCTCTGAAGCTAATGGTACAAGTGAATTGCATTATGGTGTCCAGAATCATAAAACGCCATTGATGAATTCTAGGTTTTCCAAGCTTCCAAATTGGGGCTTTTCAGTATAGGAAAAATCAAGCTTCATAAGACCTATGGTTGAACTCAGGAGATGCAGACGAACACAAAGCTACCATCGCGCCCTATTTATATAGCCTGTAGGGCTATTCGCTATTATTGGTTATCCTATTTTGTGGGGGTTAAAAACCCCCGCTATCTAACCTTTGTTTTGCAGGTTTAGGGAAGACGATGATGAGTTGTTGACATGTTATTGGATGATTCAAATATAACGCGTGCTTTTATTTGTGTCCAGTATAATTGATCTTTTTATATATTATGTTTATTATCCATTATGTTAACAAACACAGGCGAGTGGAGTAGTGGTTAGTGTGCTGTCTGGTAACCATTGGGACCTGGGTTCGATTCCCAGGTCCCCCAAAATTTCTATATTGTTTTTCATAACATAATCATGTGCAAGCTTCACAAAGGCGTTCCACCATGCGCATCAAACAATCAGGCGCCATGTGGCCCCCATCACCAATTCAATGGTCAGGAGATGGATGACCATGGTGTTCACAAGTCAACCATGCGCTGGACAATCAGGAAAGTCAGAAAGGCTTGAGAAACTAATGGGCTTCAGAATTGCCAAGTTCACCTCCTATGGGCCCAACACCCCCCTGGTTAAATATTTTTTTCTTTTATTTTTCTTTTACTAATTTCTAACTATTATAATTATTATTTATTTAACTAACATAATTAATATTATTTTCATAATAAATTCAGACAATTAAAAAATGTAAATATTTTTATTAATTATTATTATTATTATTCTTATTTATTAATCTTAATTTTTTTGTAAATAAATACTAACCAAATTGATTTAGTTTAATTAGGTTAATTTTGACTATTTTTCATAATAAGTAAAATCAATTAGACTTAGGTTTTTACTAACTTTTGACTTTTAATTTCTTTTTATTTATTTCATTAAAACATAAAAAACACAAAAATACTTTTTATTTTAATTAATTAATTAATTAGTAAATTAGGTTTAATTTTAATTAATTGCAAAAAAGGACCAAACTTCCATTCTTTTCTCAAAAAGGGTCAAAACCCTAAGGACGTCCCAATTCAATTCTTTCGCGCGCATATTTATTTTTAATTCATTATTTTGATTATATTTATGTATCTGCTCCGAGAATGTAATAGATAATTAGGATTTTTATCGCTTTCTTTATTTTCTCACATTTATTTTCAAGGGTTATGTTTTTGGCGATGTAAATACCCGACGCCTTGTAATAGCGTAGATTCACTTTCTGCAATTTATTTTCCGCACAATCATTAACTGTTAATTATGCATGACAAGACTTGTATGAAAAATAAAATCAACCCGTAGCTTACAATGATGCATGTTCAAAGATAACTTAAACATGAAACCTGACACACATGCACATGCCACTCCTAGGGTACGCCTTACTTGGTTGCCTCGAAGTGGTCATCAAGTATAGGGTGTTTTAGAGGTCGCCCTCCTGTCTAAAGATCCAGTTGCCTCGAAACGGTTGCCTCGGATAAAAAGGATCTAGGACATTAGGGTTACCGCTAAGGCGTCCTACTATTGCTTTGGTGACCACATGTCCCTATAATCGAATTGACCCGAATAACTCCATCGATGGTACTACCTACTTCTCAATAGTGGGATAGTACTGTCTAAAGGACTCTTACACAGCTTAATTCCTTATAGTAGGTAGATTTCTCCTGGGTACTTGCTCTTTCAAAACAACAAAAATACTTTTCGCACTTACACTTTCAAAAAGTTTTCAAACAAATACTTCATACACTCTTGAGGACTGATACAAGAGTTACCTAGAAGTTTTCAAAACGAAACTTTTTTCAAAACCCACAAACACAAGAAAAGCAAACAATTTTTGAAAACATAGTGAGCAAGTACCTAAGAGCCCGTGGATAACCACATATAGAAAGGGTGCTAACACCTTCCCTTTCTATAATCTACCTCCCGAACCGAGAAACATCTCGAAAAGGAATTTTGCTATGCTTTTGTCCTTTCCTTGTTGGAGAAAATAAAAGACGGTGGCGACTCTTGCTTACCGCGACATTTCGCGAACCAGCATTCCAAAACAGTCAGTTCTATTTCCACCGATCACAATAATAATTAGGGTTAAGTCTCTCTTTTAAAAATTAACTCCTTTTCCTTACATTTTTAGGTTTAGATTAAAATCTCTTTTACATAAAAACAAAACAAAAAAATCCTTTCTTACATATACATTGTATTGCATCTTTAAATATTGTATTCTATTTATTCTAATTCGTACAAATTCGATTTGGTTGTAATAATTTATTTAGGTTTATATTCTTGTAAATCCCAATTCAAACTTGTATTCCCCCCTCCCATAAATTGTTGTAATAGCTTAGTAATTTTACATTACGCAATTTACCGCTTTATATACCATGATTAGTGATTAGGGTTTGGATGATAAGATCAAAACAAAGCAAATAGAAAACCCTAAATCCAAAACTAAATCAAAGCATGAAAAATAACACACTTTTACACAAGCATCCTTAGGTTTCTCCACTTGGTTGCCTTATATAAAAATAGCCATATTACGCATGCGAAGTATCTTGGCAAAACAAACAAATATAAGATCATAGTCCCTTGATGACGCTATTCAAAGGTTGCCTTACAAAATGATCTTGGTCCCTCAAAATGCTAAGATACTTTGCAAATATTGCTAATCATGGTTATACGATGACCCACGCCCGTCCCATTTACATCCAAAGATAGGGTTTCTTACCAAATCAATGGTAAGACAACAATGTTAAAGGAATAGAAAATGCATAAGAAAGACATTTGAGTAGGTAGATTGCTTCTAGTTACTTGCTCTAATTTCAAACAAACATCCTTGCTATTTTCAAAACAAACACACACATTTCCAAACATTTTACAAACATTGAAAACATTTTCAAAAAGACAAACATCTTTGTATACATTCTTACAAACGAGAATCATTACAAAGATTGCCTAAACGAATGGCCTCTTTTTCAAATACTTTCAAAACCACACCAAGCACAATTTTAAACAAACAAAAGCAAGTGATCTAGAGAATAACTAAGAGCCCATGGAAAACCATGGATGAAAAGGGTGCTAACACCTTCCCTTTTCATAATCTACCCCCCGAACTCAAGAATATATCTCAAAGGTCTTTCCTGTTCTTTTTCACCTTTCCTTTTGGATAAAAGAAAAGTCGGTGGCGACTCTTGCTAACCGCAACATTTGCGATAAAATGCAAAACCCTCAAGTCAGTTCTCCAACCGTATCGCCAGAACTAGCGACTATGCTGGGGAATTTATAAAAGTGGGGTTACCTTAGGGCTAGATCACATTTATTTGCTTACATTGTTTGATGTGTTTGATTTACATTATGGTTCTTTGTTTGGGTTTGAATCCTCCACCCGGATTTGGGAAACATTATAGGTAAATAGCAATACGTTGTGGAAATTGTGCGGGGTATACCAACATGGTCTAAGCAATAGCTATGTTAGTGTGACATATTTGTGGGTATCGGTAGCCTTTGAGTCAATCAAAGAGAATACGGGGCCGTTGAGTGATGTCTTGAAGCACTAATGAACTTTTAGAACCCTTTACTTGACCAACTTGGCCTTTTAGGATGTAATGAGAGAACCGTCTTTGGTGCAGTCCGAAGTTGGTAGATACTCGATACTACACTCATTGAGGGTTGGTTTTTTGGGATATTTCGGTTGCCATTAAAGAGGCTTGAACTGAAACAGTGAAAAAGGAAACAATCCCGTGATATTGAGATCCTTAGAACCCGGTTACTATTACTAGGACAGGTTGAGCCAACTAAACTTCAAGAGGGTACTTACCTATAAAACCCCATGCAAGCCTAAACAAAGAACTTGTTTAATTTGCTTGTATATACATACTTGTGAATAACATCATGGATATCATGAACATCATATGCATCCACTAACCATTTCAAGGATTTTGGAAATTCATCTTTGTTCTTGTTTTGTAGGATATGGATTCACTTCGCAGGAAAACTATCCAAGTCAACCTTGTAAGAATCCCTCCACAACTCAAGGAGCTAGCTTCAAGGATCCTTGAGAACTCTCCATTCACCGAGAGGCATGGTCGTCTACACAACTTGGTCACCTCCAACACAGAGGAGGATATGATGAAGGTGCTCTTCCAGTTCTTTGATCCTTTGCATCATTGCTTCATATTTCCCGACTATCAGCTTGTACCTACTTTGGAAGAATTATCTCAACTCTTGAGGATTCCCATTCTCAATCAACTACCTTTCAACGGTAGGGAAAGAGATCCAAATCCAGAAGAGATTTCTCAAGCTCTGCACTTGCACTCATCTAATGTCACAACCCATTGGGAAACTAGAAGTGGTGTCAAAGGCTTCTTACAAAGTTTTTGTTTGAGAAGGCCTAAAGCTGTTGGAATTCCTTAGACTTACAAGCATTTGAGGAAATTGTGGCTCTTCTTATCTATGGGATGGTCTTGTTCCCCAATCCTGACCAACTCATAGATATGAGCACCGTCAAAATCTTCATGTCACGCAATCCAGTGCCTACATTGCTTGGAGATATCTTACACTCTTTTCACATTCGTACAATGAGGAAAAGAGGTGTCCTTATGTGTTGCACTCCTCTCCTGGCAAGATGGTTTATTTCTCATCTTCCCCAATCAGTCTTAAAAAATGAGCAAGGTTTGAGGTGGTCACAAAGGTTAATGACGCTCAAACATTCAGATATTCATTGGTGCTCTCGATCCAAAGAGAATGTTATCATTGTTGACCGTTGTGGGGAATTCCCTAATGTCTGTCTACTTGGAATTAGAGGAGGCATCACCTACAACCCATGCTTCTCTCTAAGACAGTTTGGTTATGCCCGAAGGGATGGCCCGCATGAGATGCTGATTCAAGGCTTGATATTTGACTACGACAACGACGATCAAGGTCTTCGCCAGAGATTCATCCGAGCATGGAGGATGCTAAACAAGGTGGATAGCAAGACTTTGGGACACAAGAATTCCATCCCTCTTGAGCCATACCTCAAGTGGGTACAAACCCGCGCTCAAAGCCTTATGATGCCTTATCCTTCCATCCTCTCGGTGATCATTGAGCCTGTTAAGGAGGGAGAAGTTCCATACACTATCCTACATCCTGACATGCCCACATCTCTTGAAGACCTACAAAGGTATTGGATACAGCTCAAAGGAGAGCGTGATACTTTCGAAGCCCAATTCTACACAAGCGAGTAGAAGGTTTTGGAACTCACTAGGCTACTTCATGAGGAGCAGACTCTAAATGCCTACATTGCACCAAAGAGGATGCGCACTACTTTTTTATCTGAGAGTGTTGTATTATTTTGCCCAAGTGGCATTGATGTACTCAAAACTCTACCTTATTAATATAACGTGTGTTTCTCTTTTGTTTAAAACGAACTTGAATCTTTTAAAATCCTTGAAAACATTACATATGCACATATCATTCATCATAACATAAATAGGTCTTTGTAACAAGTTTCCTCATCTCTCTACTGTTTATTTCAGTAAGATGGATCTCGACAGTTCAAAGACCTTCAAACTCAAAACATGCAGTTTCAACAGTTACTCATAACCTTGGGCAAAGGACAAGAGGAGCTGAAGACTCTGTTGGCAAAAGAGAAAAAGAAGAAAGAGAAGAAACCAACCAGTGTGGTAATCATGGGGAGAAGGTTTCAAGGACAGGCTAGAAGAACCTTGAATTTTCTAGCAACATCTGATGAAGGAGAAGGAAAAGGAAAAGAAACAGCAGTTCTGTCAGAATCTGAAGAGGAGGAGGAAGAGGAAGATTACTCTGAAAAACAGTATCCTCCCGCGGATGATAAATATAGACATCTTGAAGAGCGTCTGAATTCTATGGAAATACAGAGGGTACCAGGTCTAGACTTTGAAGAATTGGGGCTAGTGTCGGGAATTGTGATCCCACCAAAGTTCAAAGTACCGTTGTTTGCAAAATATGATGTGGTGTCATATCCTAAAATGCACCTCCGATCATACGTGAGGAATATTCAGCCGCACTCTGCCGATAAAAACTTATGGGTCCATTTTTTCCAAGATAGTTTATTCGAAACACAACTCGATTGGTTTTACCAATTCGAAAGGGCCGACGTCCACAACTGGGAAGATCTTGCCGCAACTTTCTATAAGCAATACCAGTATAATGCAGACTTGGCACCCACCCGTACTCAACTTCAGAGTATGGCTATGGCTTCAAATGAGGGTTTCAAAAATTACGCGCATAAATGGAGAGATCTAGCTTGAAGAGTGCAACCCCCTCTGTCTGAAAGGGAGTTGGTGGATATGTTCTTGGGCACCCTACCGGGCCCTTTCTTCAACCATTTGATTGGGAGCTCATCTGCTGGATTTACTGAGTTAATATTAACGGGAGAGAGGGTGGAAGCTGGTATAAAAAGTGGAAAGATTCAGAAGGATGTGTCTGCCTCTACAGCTATGAGAAAGACTTTCACTGGGAAGAAAGAGGTAGCTGTTGTTTATCCACAAAGGAATCAAGGAAGAGTTGAACACCGACCAATGGTAGGGGTCGTTATGATCCCAAAGCCTACCTCTGATCAACCAAGAAATAATCAACGGAGGGTGGAAAGGCCAGTCCAGAAGTTCATTAGGATTAATATGACTCTAGCCCAGGTTTTACCACATCTTTTGAAATTGAATCTGGAAACCTTAAAGGAAGCTCCAAAGAATCCCAACATTGCGTCCCCTCATTATCACCCAAATGCCAGATGCACATACCATTCCGAAAGTCCGGGTCACGACACTAACAACTGTTGGGCTTTGAAAAACAAAATTCAAGACCTTATAGATGCAAAAGAAGTTGAGTTTGATGCGCCTTAGAAACCAAATGTCATTTACGCTCTGATGCCTAGGCATGGTCATAACGCCAATGCTATCGAAGAATATTTGTTTATTACCACAGTGGATGAACTTTTGACTCCGCTCCCAATCATTAAGATAAACTTGTTGAAAGTTGGTGTATTCCCAGGTTGTAAGAAAGACTGCCATCATTGCCTATCCTCACCAACTGTTTGCCCTTTGTTGAAAACAGGCATTCAACGCCTGATAGACAATCAAGAGATTCTGTTTGAAAATACTCATGTTCTACCTATTCCTGTTGAAGATGTTTCAATCATAACCATTTCCACCAATCCTTCCAGGGTCCCCAAAAGACCCGTTAGGATTATATTGGTTCCAAAAACTACTCCTCTTAAGATCATAATGCCTGAGCCGGTCCCGAATGAATCATATAAAATAGTACCGTGGAATTACGGTGGATAAATCTACTACCATGGTATAAAACAAGATGGACTGATTGCCGAAGAAGTGATCTCCAAAGAAGAAGACTCTGACATTAGCAAAATTGCTGGAACCAGTAAGATTACCCATAGTGGTAGAATCTTCTCTCCAGAAATTGCACCTCCAAAAGCAGTTTTTGGACCCGTGGCTTCTCCAAAGGTTACCTCCATACCAATAATCATATCCGCAAGTACTCCTATCAACAAAGACGACACAACCCCTGTTGTTATCCCTACCAATACTTCTACTACTGAAATTCGAGGAAAGGGTATTCAAGAAGAGCTTGTCCAGACGAAGGCTCAACCACTGACTATCCCCGAAACCTCCAAGAAGGAAATGGAGGAGATCCTGAGAATAATAAAGAAGAGTGATTATGACGTGGTTGAACAGTTGGGGAAAACTCCCTCCAAGATCTCCATGCTGGAATTGTTGCTGTGTTCTGAAGCACATGTGAAAGCTCTGGTGAAGTTTTTGAACACAGCCCATGTGCCACAAGAGACATTCGCTGACCAATTCCAAGATTGTGTGGCCAGCTTGACAGATGATAACGGCTTAGGCTTCTCTGATGCTGACCTGACACCAAGATGGATAAAACACAACGAGGCATTACATGTCTTTGTGGAATATAGAGGAACAACTCTGGCCCATGTCTTGGTAGACACTGGCTCATCTTTGAACATTTTGCCAAAGAAAGCTCTCGACAGATTGGATTGTGAAGGACTAACATTGAAACCCAGTAACATAGTTGTGAGAGAATTTGATGGTTCAAAAAGGATGGTCCATGGGGAGGTGGACATCCCCATAAAAGTGGGAACTCAGACTTTCAAATCAACTTTCTATGTAATGGACATACGCCCCTCTTACTCTTGTCTGCTATGACGGCCCTGGATCCATAATGCTGGTGATGTCACCTCTACACTACACCAGATGCTGAAATACCTGGTCCATGGAAAGATTATCATTGTCCACAGAGAGGAAGAGTACATGATTAGCCACCTAAATTCTTTTTGGTATGTGGAATTGGATGGCGAGTTCATTGAAACCCCTTTCCAACATTTCAAATAAGTCTCTCAAGAGGTAGTAGTAACCAAGACGGTATCCTCGATCCCCAAGATCACAATACCTCCTCTTTAGATGTCATCTCTAAAGGACGCTAAGGAAGTAGTAGAGGAGGGTGGATGCACCATCTGGGGGCAGCTTCCAGACATTCCGTATAAATCTGACAGGTTTGGCTTAGGGTTTACTTCAAGTGCTCAGAAGGTTGTACGTCGTGCCCGTGCTGGAGGACCACCTTTAAAGATTAGCAACCAAGAGGTCAATGCAGTGGAAGACAGTGAAGAAGATGGCAGCTTGGAGGATTGGATATTTCCTACTGTCAACGGAGGACTCCGCAATTTGGAAGCTAGAGACTTTGTCCAAATAAATTTCATCTCTCAGTAATTTATCTTTTACATTTCTGTTGGACTTGTAATATTCACAAACAATTCGTACATTTTCAACCTTGTGCCTTACCCGAAGCACAATGGTCCATTTGTAAGGGTTTTTATTTCATCTTCATATGACATTCAATGAATCATGGATGTTTTTCACATACAAACTTTTTGTGCTCATTGTCTTTATTTTACATTTTATTGTTTAAAGATGGTTATACCCTTACACACACCTACACTCACAAATGTAGGTACCGCTCCATTCCGGATCCCATGGGTATTGTTATGGCCTTTAGTGACTCTGAAGATCTAATCTACCAAGCCGAAGATGAAGGTGAGGAAGATTGTGAAGTACCAGGGGAATTGGCTAGACTACTAACAAGAGGAAAGAGCTATTCAGTCTCATGAGGAATCATTGGATACAATCAACTTGGGTACTGAGGAATATAAAAAGGAAATCAAGGTGGGTGCCAATCTAGAGTCGAGTGTCAAAGAGCGTCTAATTCAGCTATTGCATGATTATGTTGAGATCTTTTCCTGGTCATACGAGGACATGCCAGGACTTGATACAGACATTGTGGTACATCGTCTGCCGACAAGAGAAGACTGTCCACCAGTGAAACAAAAAGTCCGCCGCATGAGACTTGACATGTCGGAAAAGATCAAAGCAGAAGTTATGAAACAATTCAATGCTGGGTTCTTGGCTGTCACTTCCTATCCTCAATGGGTTGCCAACATTGTTCCCGTGCCTGAAAAGGACAGCAAAGTACGAATGTGCATAGATTTTAGAGATTTAAATAGGGCCATCCCTAAAGATGATTTTCCACTTCCCCACATCGATATCCTGGTTGACAATACGGCCTAACACAAAGTATTTTCCTTCATGGATGGGTTCTCAGGTTATAACCAAATCAAAATGGAACCTAAGGATGTGGAGAAAACTACATTTGTCACACAGTGGGGCACATTCTGTTACGAAATAATGCCATTCGGACTGAAGAATGCTGGGGCAACCTATCAACGCGCCATGGTAGCTTTATTTCATGATATGATACATCATATGATAGAGGTCTATGTAGATGACATGATAGCTCGATCACAAACTGAAGAGGAACACCTTGATCACTTGCAAAAGTTGTTTGAGAGGTTGAAGGAGTACAAACTAAGGTTGAATCCAAACAAGTGCACATTCGGAGTCCGGTCCGGTAAACTCTTAGGTTTTGTTGTCAGCAACAAAGGCATCGAAGTTAATCCTGCCAAAGTTAAAGCGATACAAGAAATGCCTTCTCCTCATACTGAGAAGGAAGTCAGAGGATTCTTGGGACGCCTGAACTATATTGCCAGATTCATTTCTCACCTAACAGCTACTTGTGAGCCAATCTTCAAGCTATTGAAGAAAGATCAAGTAGTCAGATGGAATGATGAATTCCAGACTGTTTTTGACAAAATCAAAGAGTACTTACAAGAGCCTCCTGTTTTGATGCCGCCAGTCGAGGGAAGACCACTGATCATGTATCTGACCGTTTTGGAGAACTCAATGGGGTGTGTATTGGGGAAGCATGACGAGTCTGGCCAAAAAGAGCATGCTATTTACTACCTGAGCAAAAATTTTACCGACTGTGAAACCAGATATTCACTGCTCGAGAAAACTTGCTACGCTCTGGAATGGGATGCTCGCCAGCTAAGACAATATATGTTGACTCATACTACTTTGTTGATATCTAAGATGGATCCGATAAAGTACATCTTCAAAAAGCCTACTCTGTCTGGGAGGATAACTAGATGGAAGATGATCCTAACAGAATATGACATACAGTACACTACCCAGAAAGTTATAAAAGGCAGTGTGCTAGCTGATCATCTTGCTCATCAAGCTGTAGAAGATTATCAGTCCATAAAGTTTGAATTCTCGGATGAAGACATCGTGACATTAGACAACTGTGAAGAAATCAGACCATATGACGAATCTGAACAAGGATCTCGATGGACCCTGTTCGTTGATGGGGCATCCAATTCACTTGGTAATGGTATCGGCGTTGTACTCATATCTCCAAAAGGGTGTCACACTCCCTTTACTGCCAGACTTTGCTTCAACTGTACGAACAACATGGCGCAATACAAAGCATGCATCTTTGGTCTCAAGGCCTCCATAGACTTGGGAATTAAGTCTTTAGATGTGTTTGGAGATTCAGCTTTGGTCGTCAGTCAGATCAAAGGCGAATGGGACACTAAGCACCCAAACCTTATCCCTTACAAAGAACATGTTTTGACATTGCTAAGAAGATTACCTTCGAGCATTTCCCACGAGAAGAAAGTCAGCTAGCAGATGCTCTAGCCACAATGTTATCTATGTTTAAACTTAATTGGGATAACGAGGCTCCCCAGATCACCATCGAATGAATGGATGAACCAGCATACTGTCAAGGGATTAATACTGAAGAGGTAGTGGACCATCCTTGGTTTCATGAAGTCAAGAGGTATCTCGAGGCTCAAGAATATCTAGAAGGAGCTTCAATCAATGACAAAAAGTTCTTAAGGAGATTCTCTGCTAAGGTATTCCTAAGTAATGGCGTCCTGTACAAACGCAATCATGACTCCATTCTGCTCCGGTGTATGGATAAGATTGAGGCTGAAAAGATCATGGCTGAATTACATGAAGGTACTTTTGGCACTCACTCCAGTGGGCATACGATGGCGAAGAAAATCCTACAGTCAGGCTATTATTGGTCTACAATGGAAGCAGATTTCTATCAACACTCTCGGACCTATCATAAGTGTCAAATTTATGCTGACAAGGTCCACGTACCTCCGGTTCCTCTGAATGTCTTGACGGCTACTTGGACCTTTGCTATGTGGGGAATTGATATGATTGGGGAGATCAAGCCTACAGCCTCCAATGGACATCGCTTTATTCTAGTGGCCATTGACTATTTTACAAAATGGGTCAAAGCAGCTTCCTTCGCATCCGTTACTAAGAATGTTGTTGCCTGCTTCATCAAGCAGAATCTCATTTGCCGGTACGGTATCCCAGAAAGGATCATCACTGATAATGGTACCAACCTTAACAATACTATGATCACCGCCTTGTGCGAGCAGTTCAAGATTCAGCATCACAATTCATCCCCCTATCGGCCAAAGATGAATGGTGTTGTTGAAGCCGCAAATAAAAACATTAAAAAGATCATACAAAAAATGACAGTCACCTACAAGGACTGGCATGAGATGCTACCATTTTCTCTCCACGGGTATCGTACCACGGCTCGCACATCAACTGGGGCAACATCATATTCTTTGGTTTATGGAATGGAGGTTGTTTTGCCTATTGAGGTTCAGATCCCCTCTTTGAGGATTATGAAGGATGCAGGTTTGAATGAGGACGATTGGATCCAAACTCGACTTGATCAATTAAACTTGATTAATGAGAAGAGACTTACTGTTGTTTTCCATGGTCAGATGTATCAAAAACGGATGATCAAAGCTTTCAACAAGAAAGTCAGACGCCAAGTATATCAAGTTGGAGATCTAGTGATCAAGCGCATCATCTTACCACAAAGTGATCCCAGGGGAAAATGGACTCTTACCTATGAAGGGCCATTTGTAATCAAGAACATCTTCTCCGGTGGGGAAATGATCCTAACCACCATGGACGGCGACGACTTTCCACATCCTGCAAATGCAGACATAGTCAAAAGATACTACGCATAAGAGACCCGCTAGGTTGACACACCTAGGCAAAACAAGGACATCCCGACAAACCAAAAGGTTCGGGAAAAAATTAAGGATAAAATAAATAAAAAAATTTGTACACCCGGCAAGTTGAAAACCCGAAAGGGAGACTTGGGCAAAAAAGGGTTTCCCGGTGGACTGAAAACCCGAAAGGGCGGTCCAGGAAAAAGTTAGGGAATTAAAGCGTACGACTATGTCTCTTCGGATCACTTTAAGGACAACATCTTGACTTCCACTGACAAACTCAGGGTTTCTGATCAATTCAATCATTTTCGGACGAAGCAACAAATGGACAAGATATTCAGAGATACGAAGGCTATAGCATAATGGAAACCCCATGGGATTAGTGCACATAGCTATCTTTCTTTGTATAAAGTTTTCTTACCTTTTTATGGCATCTTTCTCTTACTAGAATGATTGTCTCCTTTGTAAAAAATACTTATTCGAAAGTCAATGCGAAGATATCTCTTTGAAAGTACAGAAAACTATTTGTCTTTTTTCTTTACACTTGTGTTTTATTTGCAAAAACGTCCAAAGATTCATTAATGAACATATGCATTTGAACATAATTACTGTTTACAAATAAACAAAGTGAGAAAGACAATTACTGATAAGTTGAAAGAGCCGAAAAAACGCCTCTAGGCTATTTTATAAGTAATCTCCATAGTGCATAATTTAAATCCCCAGCGGAATAAACTTCAAATTATTAATCCCCAGTAGAGATCGTAAAATTTCTCAGGATTCCTCAAAGCAATATGTGGCATTGCCCTCACAGGCGAATTTTTGCCAGTACTTCAAACTTCAAGACATGAAGAATCCATATATCCACAGCAGCTTTCAGGGATTTATTTTCCTCAATCAGGCAGCAATACAGCAAATCAACTTACATGTGCATACATTACATCCATACATCATAAACATCGATTAAAGAAAATACATTGCATCATGCATCGCATGCAACATAACTCTGTTTCAGCTAACATTTTACCCTTTTCAGGATAAGATTAACAACTACCATTAACAATATGCAATCATGATACAATACGGATACGCTCCAGACACGGAAGCCATTCTATTACTCATTCAGATTCAGACTTCATGATACAGTACAGATACGCTCCAGACACGGAAGCCATTTTGTTACTCATTCAGATTCAGACTTCAGATACAGTTCAGATACGCTCCAAACACGGATGCCACTCTGATACTCATTCCTTCAGCTTACAACTCACGATTCAACAAACATTTTTGGATGGCATCTACAAGCCCATCTCTAACAAGATTCTATCACTTCTCCAAATGGAATCTTTAAGCGCATTCCCTCAACTACATATTATCGAGTGAAAATTTATGGGCACTCTAGTGTCCAATCATCTTTTACCTTCGAGTCACGAACGGAAAAGTTCGCCAATCTAACTCTTCAGGTTCAAGAAGATTGAACAGGGGCAGCTGTTGTACCCCAAAATTTTCCCTCTCATTTATCAAGACTTTTCTCGCAGGATTTCTTTGACTCAAGACTGGATTAGGGTTTGGATAGCTCAAGACATCTCATCATGCACTGATGACTCAAAATTAGGGTTTGATATTGCACAAAGATTTTTGGACTATAAATGCTTCATGTGACTTTCAAACATCATTATGGATCCCTAAGATTTCTCATGACAAGTTTCAAACCTTGAACCATATTTTTGGTCAGTCAATTGGACAATTGACCTAAAAATCAACTATATTGGGGAAAAAGTCAACCATGGCCAATTTACAATCAAACTTCATAATTTTTTATCCACATCAACATCTTATACTCACGGGTATCATTTGATCAAGTTTGGATTACAATTTCTCAAGAAATTTGATCAAATCATCAAAAGGGCAAAATGGTCAAAATTAAGGTTTTGACTGAGGAATGGCAATTTCTGATTTTTTTTACCTAGAAAATGACCAATTGAGTCAAAGCATGATTTCAAGGATTCAATTGCATCATCTTGACCTAACTACATGGCTCAAAACATTTCAATTTCATTGGATTGACATATGAAATTTACAGTCAACTGATCAAAAGTCAATTGTATACTAAAAAGTCAAACTTTGACTTTTTCGTCAAAATCAAGTGCCAAGGGTCATAATTCATCAAAACATGTCAAAATGTGGAACTTTTTCATCAAGAAATACAAATTTGAAGATTAGGGTTTAAATTTGAAAATTTTCTTAACTTAGAAATTTTCTAAGTATAAAAAATTTCTTATTTTTCTCAACTTTAGGCCACTTTTTCACCATGATGCATAATGATTCAAAGAAAGTTCCCAACATGAAAGTTTTAGACCTCCATGAAATATACAACTTTTATTCACACACTTTTCACTAAAGATGCTTGGATCTCAAGATATAAATTTGTGAATACATGGTCATGAACTAAATAACTTAGTGAAATTTTGCCCTAGTTTAGACAGGTTTTGGACCCAACTTCATGGGAATTGTTCACCTAGTTCCAAGAGGTATCTAAAAATGCATTTCAAATATGAGTTATATATCACATTGCAAGCTTTCCAAAATGTCCAATAACTCCTCAAGATCATTTTTTAGTAGGGAGAATTGAAGAGATGAAGTTTCCAATTTCTCACTTTTTGTCCAAGCCATTTCATGAAGAACAATGTTGCAACCAGTACCTATGATGCCTAATCCATGCTTTACAGGTCCCAAACTTGTTCCTCACTCCTTAATTTAATGCTTACTCAGTTGAAAAATCTTTGATCCATTCCCTAGAGCCATTATCCAAGTGGTAATTCCATTTATGGCAAAAAGTGACCATTGCCATTTTGGAAAAGCACAACTTTTGCCACTTTCCAATTCTTGAGCATTGCACCTATCTCCATTGTACATACAAGTCTCACAGGTCTAAAGCAAATTGTACAAGCTGATACCAACCCTAAGAGAGCAAGTACAAGCATGGCAAGCATTGTCCCTTCACTTTACTTCAAATGCAAGAAAAGTGGCAAAAAGGGTAGATCTGGCACAGCTGTTAGAGGGTTGACATGAAACCCATTCCATACTAATATACAAACATAATACAACTTAGAACACGATTGGTAGAGGCCTGAAACACTCCCAAGCTCAAAAACACCATAAAACTGTCCAAACTTGTAGTTTTGGCATAAGGATACCAATCTCATATTTGGCTCGTGTGTTTCCGTTCTTGATCATCAAAACATCTTACCTACTTGATAACAAAACAATCCAGGCCTTCATCCCTATTTTGTAACCACTTTTCCATCATCTTCCATTTTTGCTCTCAAAGCTTGCAGTTTGACTTGGCCAAGGAGTTTCAGGCACTTTCAGAGCAAGGTAAGGGTTGGAATACCTTCTGGGAGGTTCAAGGAAGCTCAAGCAAGCATCAGGCCTCCATCAAACTCACTCCAGTCTCATCCATGATTTCAACTGAAGGAGGTAAAAATCTCAACTTCTATCTCCTTGTACAGGCAACCATTGGCCACAATTTGTGAATAAAAAAAGTAGTTCTTATTACAACGAAGTTGTACATATCATTATCTTGCATTTATTTGACCTAGGCTGAGAAAATTTAGAACTTGAAGTTTATGAAAAAGTTAGGTTTTAATTTAGGGCTTTCAAAATTCTCTTTGATCTTTGATTGTTAGTTTGCATAACTTATATGGTTAGATTCGTGAGTTCAAATACTACAACTTTCATGTTATGAGTTTTCATTTTCATGGAAGTATGAGAGAGTTACAGGATGTCTGGCCAAGCTTGAGGAAGAAGACGAAGTACAGGGCAAGGACTTGTTTTGTGTTATATTATTTTTGCTTTCCTTAAGACAATGGATGTACAGCCACCCCAGTGGTAAAGTAGCACGCTGGTGAGACCCTAGTCCTGGGTTCGAACCTGGGCGCGCTACTTTTGTTTTTTGACATTTTACTTTTTTTCAATTTTGATATTTTTGCAGGATGGGCCTCCATATTTGGGCCATAATTTTTTTTGCTAACATTGCTGCCAGTTTTCTACAGCACCCCCCTTTTGCCAACTCTTTTTATATTTTTTATTTAATTTATTTTTGTTGTCATTAATATTTTCTTTTATGCATAAAAAATCCTAAAAAAAATGAAATTAATATTATTGCATTTTATTTTGTTTTAGTTTATTTTTCATATAAAAATATATTTTATTTCTAATATTTGTCATGTATTTTCTTAATAATTTGTAAAATATAATCAAAATATATTTAGTTTAATTTACTTATTTATTTCTCATTTCATACTTATAAATATATTATTTTTCATATATAAAAACTTTATCTTTTTATATAATATTATTTATTATTTTATTACAAAAAATACATAAAAAATAATATATAAGAACTTTATTTTCTTTTAAAATAATAATTATGGTTAAGTCTCCCTTTTAAAAATTAACTCCTTTTCCTTACATTTTTAGGTTTAGGTTAAAATCTCTTTTACATAAAAACAAAACAAAAAAATCATTTCTTACATATACATTGTATTGCATCTTTAAATATTGTATTCTATTTATTCTAATTCGTACAAATTCGATTTGGTTGTAATAATTTATTTAGGTTTATATTCTTGTAAATCCCCATTCAAACTTGTATTCCCCCCTCCCATAAATTGTTGTAATAGCTTAGTAATACTTACGTTACGTAATTTACCGCTTTATATACCATGATTAGTAATTAGGGTTTGTATGATAAGATCAAAACAAAGCAAATAGAAAACCCTAAATCCAAGACTAAATCAAAGCATGAAAAATAACACACTTGCACACAAGCATCCTTAGGGTTTCTCCACTTGGTTGCCTTATATAAAAATAGCCATATTACGCATGCGAAGTATCTTGGCAAAACAAACAAATAGAAGATCATAGTCCCTCGATGACGCTATTCAAAGGTTTCCTTACAAAATGATCTTGGTCCCTCAAAATGCTAAGATACTTTGCAAATATTACTAATCATGGTTATACGATGATCCACGCCCGTCCCGTTTACATCCAAAGATAGGGTTTCTTACCAAATCAATGGTAAGACAACAATGTCAAAGGAATAGAAAATGCATAAGAAAGACATTTGAGTAGGTAGATTGCTTCTAGTTACTTGCTCCAATTTCAAACAAACATACTTGCTATTTTCAAAATAAACACACACATTTCCAAACATTTTACAAACATTGAAAAGGTTTTCAAAAAGACAAACATCTTTGTATACATTCTTACGAACGAGAATCATTACAAAGATTGCCTAAACGAATGGCCTCTTTTACAAATACTTTCAAAACCACACCAAACACAATTTAAAACAAACAAAAGCAAGTGATCTAGCGAGCAACTAAGAGCCCATGGAAAACCATGGATGAAAAGGGTGCTAACACCTTCCCTTTTCATAATCTACCCCCCGAACTCAAGAAAATATCTCAAAGGTCTTTCCTGTGCTTTTTCACCTTTCCTTTTGGATAAAAGAAAAGGCAGTGGCGTCTCTTGCTAACCGCAACATTTGCGATAAAACGCAAAACCCTCAATTCAGTTCTCCCACCGTATCACATACAGCTACCAGCTTTTCGCTACTGAAGTGTAACTTTTGAAGGGGTTGAGTGCTCTAGTGGTTGAAGATAATATGAAGAGGTTCAGTTACAGTTATGGAAATCTTTTGTGGTTACTTGATATCATAGTTGATCAGAAGGCTTTGTTGACTCTCTTACAGTTTTATGATCCGAAGTTGAGATGTTTTACATTTCAAGAATATCAGTTGGCTCCTACTCTAGAGGAGTACGCATATCTTCTATGATTGAAGGTTAATGATTGTGTACTTCTTGTTTGCATGCCTGAAAATTTAAAAGAGGAACTCATTGTCGGTGCTCTTTATTTGAGCCTGAAGGAGGTAACAGATAGGTGGAAATCTAATGGTGATACTCATGGTTTTGCTTTAAATTTACTGGAAAGAAAAGATAGAGAGGTGTCTAAGAAAGGGAATTGGGTTTCTTTCAATGTGGTACTAGTCGTCATGATCTACGACATAGTTCTCTTTCCGAATATAGAGAATTTTGTAGATTTTGCTTCTATATGTGTTTTCATGAATAAGAAATCTATACCAACACTGTTAGCAGATACCTATTATGTCATTCACATGAGGCATAAGAAGAAAGGAATTGTTAACTTTTGCTTACCTATGCTTTATAAGTGGTTCATGCTTCACCTTCTTGTGAAGGGTCCGTTTGTAGACACTAAAGCAGAGGCTTATGGCCTTAATTCCTATGACATAAGGTGGCATTATATCTCAGGAGAAGGTCCAAATATCATCACTAGCTGTGGAGAATTTCCAAATGTTTCTCTCATTGGAACAAAGAGTTGCATCAATTATAATCTTGTTCTAGCTTTCCGACGATTGAGATATTCTATGAATGACCAACCCAAGAAGGTAGAAGTTGAGGAGACTGTTTACTTTGAAAGGGAAAGAACCCAGAGTTATTTTTAAAGATGAAGAATGCTTGGAGAGATGTTCACAAAAGTAATAGAGACTTCATAGGGAAGAAAGTCGTTATTACCAGAGCTCCTTATGTAAAATGGGTCAAAAAGAGATTTGAAACCCTTCTGTTTCCATTTATACGAGAGAATCCATTGTATGAATAGCCACTTCTTGTTTTGTCTTAATCTGTGCCTACTGAAGAATATAACCAGGTTCGAGTTAAGAATATACATCGTCGCGAGAAGGATCATGAGTAAAGGATGAAACTTTATGAGGCTAAGGCAGAAAAGTTGGATTTAGTTCATAAACTCAAGCTAGCCAATGAAGGAACTTCTGTAGTCAGAAAGGCCAAGAGGAGATCTGGAGTGGAGGAAGATGCTTCTATTCCTTCTGAAGATTACAAGAAAACCCTTGAAGATGCTGAGAAGAAGCGCCTAGAGTGTGTAAAGCTTCAGTTATCCAGAAACAAGTGTAAAGAGAAGGTTAAGGTGCAAGAGAGGCAACTCAAAAATACCAGACTGGAAAAGGAAAAAGACCAAAGGCGTGCACAAGAAGATGAGATGACACAAGTAATTGAAGAGAATGCAAGACTCTGAGCCTGGTTGGAAGAAATGGAGAATGCACCTGTACCAATTCCACTTCCAGAATGCAATGAATGTGAATGGTTGCTTGAGAAATGAAAGTATCTTGAGACCCATCTATACAGAAAAGACGTTGTGATTGAAAGTTTTACTAGAGGACGCGATCAAGAGAAGCTAAAGGAGTAATTCAATGAGACCAAGGAATGGAGCGCAGACTACTTCAGACAAGGAGGACCTTTGTAATATGTAGAGATGAGGGATACCCCTCCGTGATTGTTGCTTTCCTTTTATTGTATGCTCACCACCAGGCTTGCTGGTTTGGATCTTTATCCTTTTTGTTGTACTATGTCTACTATTTTTTATGAACTAGTTTTATTCGAAGTTTCTTATTATGAAAGAAAAGGCAGTTATTGTCACTATATCTCCTCTTGTTTACTACCTATCTCTTTTATCATGTTGTTTGTTATTCTTGATGCTTGACAAAACTCTAGAATACCCTAGAGATGAAAAACATAGCATGCATATAATGCATCTCATGCATTACAGGTTTTTTTCCGGCCGGTCTTCTTATCTCTTGGTTCAGCTTTTCTTACCAGAGTTCACAAAGATGACTACACACCGCTATGCAACCAGAGGTAATCAACAACTCCAGATGATGTAAGTTTAAGCAGAGTTAACTAAAATGAAGACCCGTATGGCCAACCATATGGCCCAATTCATGGAAGTGATTACCAATGTGACTAGGGGACAGGATGAGCTGAGGGTTCTTGTTGAGAACCCTCGAAGGAACCAAAATGAGACTGGAAATCATGGGCTGTATGAAGACATTTATGTTAGGCTTGGGAATAACCACCAGGAGAATGTGCAGGGGAAGTTTGGTCAGGGTACTTGCAATCCATTCCATCATCAAGGCCTATATGATAACCATGGTGATTTTTCACCACCGCCTAGATCTCATCTTCTTGTTCGAGAAAGAGGGGGTAATCAGAACAGAAGGAATCATCATGTCCAAGATTTTGACTATGACAAAAATGAAGACAAATACTCTGTGTATAAATCTGATCCAAGCTTTCCTGTTGAGGACAAGAAGTTTTGTATGCTCGAGGAGCATTTGAAGGCTGTTGAAGGACAAGGTGTCCTAGGAATGGATGCTAATGGTTTGGGTTGGTACTAGAGTGAGGGTCTCTCATAAGTTCAAACCTCCTATGTTTGATAAATACAATGGGATTACTTGTCCCAAAACTCATACAAAGGCGTATTACAGTAAGATGTCGGTACATATTGAGAATGAAGGGATGTTAATTCAATATTTCTAGGACAGCTTGTTTAAGGCATCCTTGGACTTGTACATGAAGCTAGAAAGGTCGCATATTTGAAGTTAGAGAGAATTAGCAGAATCTTTTATCAGGCATTACCAATAAAATATTTATATGGTGCCCAATCGCACTTAGTTGCAGAACTTGGCCCAGGGTTTGAATGAATCTATCAAAGAGTATGCCCAAAAATGGCGTGAGTTAGCTGCTAGAGTTCAACCACCACTAATGGAGAGAGAACTCATTGAAATTTTTATGGGTACTCTGCAAGGACCTTATTATGATTGTATGATATGGAGGACTTATGTTGGCTTCTCAGACCTAGTAATGGCAGGAGAGAGGATTGGGGTTGGTCTTAAAACGGGAAGAATTTAGGTTGGAAATTCTAGTGGCTCTTCAGAGGGAAACAATAAGAGACCATTTGCTGCATACCCTAAGAAGAAAGAGGGTGAAACCAGTGTTCTTTATTCCCATAGGGGAAGGGGAAGAAACCACCAACATCAATAAGTTAATGTTGTTTCTATCCTAGTTGATGCTCCTCAACAACAACGTCCTCAACAAAAAAGACAACAAAATGCTCCCTGCCAGAATAACAACAATTAGCATAAAAGAAAACCAAGGAGATTTGATCATTTTCCTATGAGTTATTCTCAAGCACTTTAACATTTGCTCAAACTGATGTTGGTCAATTTGAGAAACATGCCAGCTCCTCCAGAGAGGCTCCCTGCCAATTATGATGCCAATGCAAGATATGAATTTCATTCTGGTGGCTTAGGCCACGATACAAAGAATTGTTATGCATTAAAGTGTAAAATACATGACTTGTTGGATTCCAAAGCAATTCAGTTTACTCCCAACAACGGTCCTAATGTTGATCAGAATCCAATGCCTCCACATAGAGGTGTCGTAGTTAATGTTATTTATAATAATGGTGAAGTGTTGGACTTGATCATGGACGTGAATTTGGTGACTACTTTGTTTCCATTTGTCAAGAGATATCTGATTGATAATGTTGTTTTCCCAGGTTATACTCATGATTGTTGTAAGTGCAAAGATCATCCAAAGGGTTGTGTTGATTTGAAAACTGGTATTCAAAGTTTGATTGATGGTGGTTCTTTGCAGTTTGACAGAGTTCCTAAATACAGAAAGGTTACTAAGAAGGATATTGCGGTGATTTTTGTCCCATACACTCCAGTGAGCATTCCTGCTCCTGCCATAATAGTTCCTTTAAAAATTACATTACTTGGTCCAATGCCTTTTACCAGTGAAAAGGTTATTCCATGGCATTATGGTGCTGATGCCTATTATTATGGGGTGAAGAGAGAAGAAGAGTCTTCTTAGGAAAATCCATCAGTGCAGGATAGTTTGAATGTTGACAATTTTGTTTCCATTGGAAGAGTGACAAGAAGTGGTAGAGTTTTATCGCCACAAAGTGTTCAAGATAATGTTGATTCCTTGGCGAAAGTTAAAGGTAAACAATTGATGGTGGAAAATTAAGAACCCGTATAGAATACTTCATCTCATATCTCAAGTTCAGATATAACTAAAGATGTGGAGAAAGTAATCAGCTATATCAAGAAAAGTGACTACCGTATCATTGATCAACTGAGTCAGACCCCACCAAAAATCTATATTTTATCCTTGCTTCGAGATTATGAGGCACATCATAATGCTTTGATGAAGCCGTTGAATACAACTTTTGTCCCTCAAGAGATCTCCATAAATAAGTTTGAAGGTGTTTTTGCTAGCATTATCTCTAGTAATGGCCTGGGTTTTACAGACTTTGATCTCCCCCTGAAGGAAGAAACCATAATAAGGCATTACATATTTTAATGGAGTGTAAGGGAACTACTCTCTCCCATGTGCTGGTGGATGCAAGATCGTCTCTGAATGTACTTCCCAAGTCTGCATTCATGAAGATTGACTATTCAGGTGTTGAGTTGCGCCCAAGTGACTTGGTAGTCAAGGATTTAATGGATCCCGATGATCGGTTTTTTGTAAAGTATATTTACCTATTAAAATTGGACCCTATATTTGCACTGCTACATTTTTCGTGATGGACATACAACCAGGATATTATTGCTTGTTGGGATGCCCTTAGATACATAATGCAAGGGCAATGACTTCCACTCTTCATCAGAAGATTAAGTACCCTGTGAATGGAAAGATGATAATTGTTTGTAGCGAATAAGAGTATGTGGTGATTCACCTGACTTTGTTTTAGTATGTTGAGGTTGAGGAAGAGTGCATGAGACGCCCTTCCCGAATTTTGAAGTTGTGCATATGGTTAAGACTCCTCTTTCTGAGGAGAGGAAGAAACCTGAGACTTATATTTATTCTTTTAAAGATGCTAGAGCGGTGGTTGAAGCAGGTCACCCCGAAGGTTGGGGTCGTGTGTTGGATCTTACTCCAAAGTTAAATAGGTTTAGTTTGAGTTTTAATCTTGTTAAGTAGAGTGCAGCTCCCAAAGCTCCAGATTTGTCTACTCCTGTGAAGTTCTCCCGTTCTGGTTTTGTCCAAGATGATCACACCAATGCAGTTGGTGATGATGGAGAGAGTGACTACAACGTTGATGATTGGATCCTCTCGAGTGTTCTAGGTCAAGAGCTTAACAACTGGAATTTTGAGGATGTCATCCAAGTTACACTCGCTCAGGAGTTATTTTCTTGTTTTCTTTTTATCATTTCATAATTCTTACACTTTGCCCAAGGCATAATGAATCTTTGTGTAGGGCCGCCATGTTTTCTTTTTCAAAAGTTTATGATTAAATAAAGGACGTTTTTTGCATTCACATGTTTTGTTCCCTTTTTTTCTGTTTTTACTTTCATCCTTTCTTTAAATGGAATTATTTTATTTTTAACACACTATCACTAAAGCATAAAAGATATCACTCATGTAGATGCACTTCCACCATGAATTCCATTGGAAACGATTTTTCTATCCCTCATTACGACTTCGATAATCTGATCTACCAAGCCGAAGAATAAGCGTATTAGGATTGTGAACTTCCTATTGAGTTAGCAAGATTATTGAGGAAAGAAGATAAGGTTATCCAACCACACCAAGAGTCAATTGAGGTTGTGAATCTCAGAACTGAGGAAGATGTGAAAGAACTCAAGATAGGGGCTGATTTAGAGGAAAGTGTAAAGGCAAGATTAATAAAGCTGCTTTGAGAGTATGTTGACATCTTTGCTTGGTCTTATGAAGATATGCCATGGTTGGATATCGATATCTTCATGAACCATCTTCCTCTCAAAGAGGAATGTCCTCCTATCAAGTAGAAACTCCAAAGGACTCGACCTAACATGTCTAAGAAGATTAAAGAGGAGGTTCAGAAATAGTTGGATGCATGTTTCTTGAAGGTCGTAAATTCCCTCAGTGGATTGCAAATATTGTATTTGTACCTAAGAAAGATGGAAAGGTCATTATGCGTGTGTACTATAGGGACTTGAATAGAGAAATCCCTAAAGACGATTTCCTTCTTCCCCATATTGATGTATTGGTGTATAACATTGTGCAGTTCAAAGTGTTTTCCTTCATGGATGGATTCTCTGGTTACAATCAAATAAATATGGCACCAAAAGGCATGGATAAAACAACATTTATCACACCGTGGGGAACCTTCTGATACAAGGTGATTCCTTTTGGGTTAAATAACACAGGGGCAACGTATCACCGTGCGATAGTCACTCTTTACCATGATATGATTCACAAAGAAATCGAGGTCTATGTGGACAATATGATTGCAAAGTCTCATACTAAAGAAGAGCACTTTGTTCATTTGCAGAAGTTGTTTGAAAGGTTGAAAAAATTTCTATTGAGGTTGAATCCGAATAAGTGCACCTTTGGGGTGAGATCTGGCAAGCTGTTGGGCTTTATTGTAAGCGAGAAAGGTATCGAGGTTGATCCTGCTAAAGTAAAAGCAATTCAAGAAATGCCTGAGCCAAAAATAGAAAAAGAGGTTTATGGTTTCTTAGGGAGGTTGAACTACATTGCTAGATTCATCTCTCATCTTATATTCACTTCTGAACCATTGTTTAAATTTCTAAGAAAAGATCAAGCGGTCAGGTGGATTGAAACCTATAAAAGAGCATTCGACAGGGTAAAAAAATATCTGCAGGAATCTCCGATCCTTATGCCTCAACTAGAGAAAGTCGTTAATCATGTATCTAACAATTCTGGAAAATTCCAAGGGTTGTGTACATGGTCAACACGAAGAGACTGGAAATAAAGAACAATCCATCTATTACTTGATCAAGAATTTTATAGAATGTGAGTCAAGGTACTCTTTGCTTGAGAATATGTGTTGTGAACTTGCATAGGCTGCCAAGCGCCCGAGACAATATATGTTGACACATACCACTTACTTGATATTCAAAATGGATCCAATCGAGTATATCTTTGAGAAGCCAACTCTCATATGCAGAGTAGCCCATTTGCAGATGATTTTGACTGAATACGATATCCAATATACTACTCAGAAAGGAATCAAAGGTAGTGTATTGGCAGACTATCTTTCCCACCAACCTGTGGATGATTATCAACCAATGAGATTTAAATTCCCATATGTAGACATCATGTATATCCGAGATTGCAATGTTCCTGGCCCAGAAGATGGACCCGAACCAGGATCACAATGGACGTTCATTTTCGATGGTGGCTCAAATGTAGGCATGGCAACGGGGCGGGTCGGGGACGATTTTTACCTCCCCCAAACCCAAACAAGAATTCTCAAACACTCCTCGTTCCCCGCCCCAAACCAAACGAGGATGGAGAATTAAAACCCAAACCCATCCCAAACGCGTTCGAGTTGGGTTCGGGTATCCCCGCCCCGCCACCATCCATTTAGTAAACTCAATTGTTTTTAATAAAAATATTTATTTTTTCCAAAATCAAATTACATTATAAATAATAAAATAAAATAATCTCAAAAAATTCCATACATACATTTCAAATATTTTAGATAATAAACATAAATCATATTATCAAAATATTGGCCGCATATTTAATATTCTAAATTATCAAAAATAATAATAATGTACATAAAGAAATAAATGGGGTGGGTTCGGGGGCGGGTCCAGGGTGGTTACTAATGTCCCCATTACTCGAGCCGTCCCCATATATTGTAATCAGGGAAAACTCAAACCTAAACTCAAACCCAGTCAAAGCGGGTTTTCCTCATCAACTCCGGGTGGGTACCGCAGGTATAAGTTTTATTGCCATGTCTACTCAAATGCTATGGGGAATGGTGTTGGAGATGTCAGTACTTATCTTACAGGTTTTCATATTCCTTTCACACCCAAAATATGTTTTGATTGCACTAATAACATGGCTGAATATGAAGCTTGTATCTATGGGATTGAAGCTGTAATTGATTTGTGAATCAAGTTTTTTAAAGTTTATGGAGATTCATCTCTAGTGATTAGCTAGATTAATGGATATTGGGAAACTCGTCACAAAAATATGGCTCCTTGCAAAGAGCTTGTTATGAAGTTAATTATGTACTTCAAAGAGATCATGTTTAAGCATATCTCAAGGGAAGAAAACAACCTAGCAGATGCTTTGGCTACTTTGTCATCCATGTTTAAAGTCAAGTAGGATAATGAAGCACCCCCAATCACCATTAAGAGATTGGACAAGCCAACATTTTTCTATGAAGCTGAAGTGGAATTGGATGGTAATCCATGGTTCCATGATATTAAGAGATACCTTGAGACCTAAGAATATCCCAAAGATGCATCTGTTACAGATAAGAAGTTTTGAGGAGGTTTCAGCCAAGTCTTTTTCTCAATAATGGTATGCTATACAAAAGAAATCATGATGGTATGTTGCTCAGATGTATGGACAAGAACGAAGCAGCAAAGATCATTGAAGAAATTCATAAAGGTGCCTTTGGGACTCATTCCAGTGGACATACCATGGCTAAAAATATTTTGCAAGCGGATTACTATTGGCCACCATGGAAACTGATTGTTACAACCATTTTAGAATCTATTACAAATTCTAGATCTATGCTAATAAAGTGAATGTGCCTCTCGTTCCTTTGGACATCTAGACCTCTCCATGGCCTTTTGCAAAGTGGGACATTGATATGATTGGTTTTATTGAGTTGGCTGCTTCTAATGGTCATTGTTTCATTCTGGTTACCATTGATTACTTCACCAAGTTTGTTGAAGCTGCATCTTATGCAAATGTTACCAATCAAGTAGTTGCTTGTTTTATCAAGCACAGTGTACTTTGTTGTTATGGTATTCTTGAAAAGATCATTACTGATAATGGATCTAATATCAATAACAAGATGGTGAAGGAACTCTATGAGACCTACAAGATCAAACATCATAATTCTTCTCCGTATCATTCGAAGATGAATGGCGTTGTTGAAGTGGCTAATAAAAACATCAAGAAGATTTTGCAAAATTTGGTGGTGACCTATAAGGATTGGCATGCCATGCTGACTTTTGCTTTGCATGGTTATCGTACTTCTGTACATACTTCGATTGAGGAAACCATGTTCTCACTTGTCTATGGAATGGAAGCAGTATTTCCTGTGGAAGTTGAGATTCCTTCGGTAAGGATTATGAAAGATGTTGAGTTTGGCGAAGCTGAATGGGTACATAATCGGTTGGATCAATTGAACCTCATTAACAAAAAGAGACTAGCAAATATTTGTCATGGTCAGGTGTACCAAAAAAGATGAGAAGGACATTTGACAAAATGGTGCTTCCTTAGAGCTATCAAGCTGGTGACCTTGTTTTGAAAAGAATTATTCTTACTCAAGGGGATCTCATGGGCAAGTGGACTCCTACTTATGAAGGACCATTTGTTGTAAAAAAGATATTCTCTGGTGGAGCCATGATGCTTACAACTATGGATGGTGAAGACTTTCCACTCCATGTGAATGCATACATAGTAAAAAAATACTTCGCATAAGAAGACCCGCTGAGTCGACGACTTAGGCAAAAAGAGGCATCCCGATGAACCACAAAAAATGAATAAAAGGTTTGGGCAAAAATTAGGGATAAAAAATAAGAAATGAAAAGAATGAAAAAGATAATAAGTACACCCGTTAAGTTAAAACCCCGAAAAGGACAACTTAGGAAAAAAATGGCATCCCAGTGGATTGAGAACCCGAAAGGGCGATCCAGGAAAAAGTTAGGGATTTAAAGCGAATAACTGCGTCTAGCGTCGGATCCTAGATTTCATCTGCTACTACAGTTGGTCACCCCGAAGGGTAGGAATCGGTCCAAGTAATCTTCTGCATGAATCAAAGTGATGAGAGCTTCGAGGTCATAAGAGTTATAGCACAATCAGAACCTGATGGATATTCGTTTTCACATTGCCATTTTTTAACACTCTTTTGTTTTACTTTTGCAATTACCTCTTCTAGGAATTTATTCCTGATGTAAATGCCTATTTACAGGACAATTTCGATCAATAAAAGATTTATATTTCATCCAAAAAGCTTGCTTATTATTTTCATTTACTATTTTGTTTTCAAAAAGTCGAATACCTTTTTGATAAACATTTGCATTTGAAAATTTGGTGGCTTTGTGCAACATGATAAATAAATTGCAGATATTACTCTTAAGTTGTTTGTATCCTGGTTCATGGACAAAGTCGTCATAGTATACCCGGGGCATGTTTGGTGTGATTTCTTTTGTATGAATTGTCATTCACTTGCTTATGTGTAATTTTCCAATACTAGAACAATGTCTTTGTAGATTACTATGGTATCCTCAGATTGGTTCCTTTCCCCATCAACACTGAAGTTTTTACTTCTCTCCAGTGAGTCTCTCTGAGCAGGTAGTTTGACTGACTAAAATTCTTGGATGATTTCCTAACAAAACTTGAAGTTTTCCTCTCCTAGCATCGCCTAACGGAAATGTTTTTGTCAGAAAGTTGTGATTAATGAGATTTCTTAGTATAGATTCTTCATTCCCTAACAAATGTTTGTGTTAAGTTGTGCTCATTTGGAGAATGTCTATTCCCCAAAGCAGAGTTTCTTTCCCCAGCCGAAAGTTCTGGTTGAGAATTTTCCTTTTCCCCAAACAAAGTCGCTTCATGAAGATTTCTTATCCAAGAATTTTCTCTTCCCCCCAATAGAAGCATACTTTTAAGATTCCTTATGCTAAGAACTTCTTCTCATCCGCTAGCCAAGTCTATTCGAGATTACTCCTTTTCCTCAATTGAGACATAATGAAGATTATCTCACTCCCCAAAAGAGGCTACTTTTTGAGATCTCTTATTCATGATATCTCATTTCCCCAGTGGAGTTGCCTTATTGAGATCTCTTGCTAAGAAATTCGCATTTCCCCAACTGAGCCATTTCATTGAAAGTTATTATTCAAGGATTCTCCATTTTCCCCAGTAGAGTTTGATCCTGACTGGCGATAAGTTTCATATCCCTAGAGGATTACGCTGTTGTGGCTTCTCGCTCGAGGATCCTATATCCCTTGTAGGTCTCATTCTTATTGAAGATCATTCTTAAATCCCCATCATAATTGTTCTATCAAGATTTATTGATTAAAGATTCTCGTATCTCCAACAGTAGCAAATCTTGCTGAATGATCTTATGCAAATATTACCTTATATCCAACAAGAGTTTTGTTCCTAAGTTATCTTATCTCCAGCATGGGTCCTCATATCCCCAGTAGTATGAGTTTTTTATCATCCCCGATGAGAGGTTGGTAAAGTACTCCTCAAGAAGCCAGAGGAGAATTTTGATATCTATTGGCGTCCTCCCTGGCAATGCCCAATCTCCATTGGCGTACCTTCTCGGAATTTACAGTTTTGGTATGATCTCCTCCAGAAGAGTTTGTGATTTATTTTTGTAACTCCATTCAGAGTTTGTAGCCTGTATTTTCCGGTTACTCAGTTTGTTACTCCACATAGAGTTTCAGCTTTTCAAGAGCTTCTCTCCAGCGGTTCCTTATATCTTCTTCATTTCTCCCGAATAATCATGCATCATTGCATTTCATCCTCAAATTGTATTGTTTACATTCTATTTTGAAACATTACCCCATAGAAAAAAATTCAAACATCCATCGAAACATAAGCCATTGTTGTTTCCCTTTTTCCCTAGTAGAGTTGCTAAAAAACTTTGGATTATCCCCCCAGGAAGGTCACTGTATCCCCCATTGTACCTGTTTTGCACCCCTACAAGTATCCTTTTGATGTTACCACCAGGTTATCGAGTGTCTACTTGTTATCTTTGGTATTAGTCCAGTTCTTCCCTAGCACAATTTTCTCGGGTTAAGTGTTTACTACCCTTCTTGGTCCATTCCAATGTCTATTGGTTTACCTTTCGAATCCAGTTTTACCCTGGTATTCCTTTTGAGATTAGTATCCACTAGTTGCTCTTAGGTCGAGTGTCTACTCATTACCTGTGTGTGTTACCCAGTTTTATCATGGTCCTCATTTTGGACTAGTCTCTACTACTAGTTTTCCTAAGCCGAGTCTTTACTCGTTATATGTCTCTTACACCCCTAGGATTACTTCAGTATCTAATGTCTATCATTGCTTGAGACCAGCAAGTGTATTTTGAAATATGCGCACTTTCTTGTCACCTTGCTATAGGACCCAATATCTATTAGTGTCCTATTGAGTACTTATTTAGAGTCTAGTTTATACTAGTTCCTCTTAGGTCGGGTGTTTATTCGTTACCTTTTTTGCACACCCGTTTCTACCTGTCACATTATTTATAGTACTCCCTAAAGGTCGAGTATCTACTCATTACCTTTCCTCGATCCCACCAGCGTTCAATTAGCTTGCAAATATTTCTGGTCCAGTGTCTCTTATTCCTTGTTGATCGAGACTATATTAGTCTGGTATTACCCTTAAGATACAATGTCTATTGTTATCTTTAGAGTCTAGTTTCCACTAGTCATATCTTGGGTTGAGTTTCTACTTATTTTGGTTGTTTACAAACCAGTTCAGTCCTGGCGCATCACCTTCTAGAATATAGTTTCTACTAGTCCTATATTGGGTTGAGTTTCAACTCATTTTGGTTGTTTGTGAACCAGTTTGGTTCTGGCGCATCACCTTCTAGAATCTAGTTTCTACTAGTCCTATCTTGGGTTGAGTTTCTACTCATTTTGGTTGTTTGCGAACGAGTTCGGTCCTGGAGCATCACCTTCTATAGTCTAGTTTCTACTATTCTTCTTGGGTTGAGTCTCTACTCATTATTGTTGTGTGATCCAGTTCCATCACGGCACATTCTTTGGAGTCTAGTTTCCACTAGTCCTCTTGGGTTAGTTCCAATTTCTATTGGTCTACCTTTTCATAGTCCAATCTCTATTGGCATACCTTTCAAATTTAGTATCCACTAATATTCCTTGGTAAGATCTAATATCCACTAGTCTTTCCTACCTTTATCCTTGTTCCAATAAAAATTTTCCCACACCATCACTTCAAAAAAAGAAAAAATATATAAAAATATAATTACCAATTTTTCTGCACCTTTGCCTTGTCCAGAGTGCAATTTTTTGAGTTCTTTTAGTATTCAATCCTCTTCCACCTTGAACGTGCGAAAGTTGTCACTTTTTCTCACTTATCAGTTTTAAGATGATTGAATAGGGGCAGCTGTTGCACCCTAAAATTTTCCCTCTTCTTTTTACCTTATATGACTTATGTTTTATCATACACATTCATGCATTCTGATAGGATAAAGGTACTTTGGTTCTCATGTTCTTCTACAAGCTATAAAAGGGTGGTTATGTTGACAATTAATTCCAAAATAGACTCATGCCCTCACTCTTTGGGTCACTCAATCTACAAGGGTTTCTCATACCTCAATACATCTCAATTGTCTTACTGGTTCATCAAAAGATTGAAAATTTCAAGTGTTTTAAAGTGAATCACGCTTCTCCTATTCATCTCTAGAAATTAGGGTTTTGACCAAATGAAGTGTGTGGTGCTTGTATTATCCCATTTGTTAAAGCAAAACCCTCTAATCATCATATGAGACACCTCTTCTCAATAAATTCTTCATCATACTCCATGTAACTAGGGTTTTGAGGCTTGATAATCATCTCCTAGCACAAGTGATCAAAATTAGGGTTTGTGATTAAACTATGATGCCTCTAACTTTTTAGCTATACTCGATTCCATGCTTTTCAACATGTTTATAAGTACCTATTATTGAATAATTGGGCATCAATTTTGATTGGAAGAGATTTAATTAATCAATTGGGAGTAAAACAGTCTTTTTGGCAAAAGTCAACTGAAGTCAAAGTTGACCAAGTGAACTTATGGTCAACCAAGAGGCCAATATCCATATTTTCATGTTACATGATCATTGATGAAAGAAAATTACAAGAATGGTTGATTTTAAAGTTGACTTGTCAAAGAAGTTATCTTTATAACTTGGAAAAAATTTCTAAGTTATAAGATTTTTCATGTTCATTCACCACTATTTTAATAGCCATAACTTTCTCATCTTTGATTCAATTTGTGCAAACTTTATATCCATGGAAAGAGGAAATTTCATACTACACTTTTGTCCCTTAGGGTCTATCTCCAAAAACACCTTAGATTTCAAGTTATTTGATCAAAAAGTAGTGCACTCGTTCAGATTTGTCACTTGACACTTTGTGGAATTTTAGATCTTTTCAATCAGTCTCATGATACCACTTTCATGCTTGAATTCAAGCAATATCCATGCATTATTTGTTGGTGACTTAGCCACCAAAGATGTAGAGCAATATTTCCTCTACCACTTTTCTCAAGAGAGTTTCTCAAAATATTTATCAAGTCTAAAGATATAGCCATGGGAAGTAGAGGACACAAGACTGAATATGTGCAATCAATTAGAAAATTATGGCGCGCGATACTTGATCAGTTCAAATTACTAGAATTCGTGCCCAAATTTAAGGTCGTTGCAAGCACCATTTCCAAATTCTTTCAACATCAACTTTTCTCTACATAAGCCAAGCTTTTCATAGAGCTCAATTTTATTCCAAATGATAGAGAGATGAGGGAGATATAGATTTAAGGCTGGGACGGGCAAGAAACCTCGCGTCTGCAGCCAAAACTTGGTCATTTTGAGATTGTGTGAATATGAGGCAAAATTTGATGCAAGGTTTTTGTGTATATGACATTCACATGTCTCTATTTTTATCCCTTTGCCTCATTTTGGAGGTCATAGACAATTTTGTAAAGGATAGTTATAGTATGTGTATTTCTATATTAAAATTTCTTTTTAGTCCATTAATTTCATCAATTTTTGTTTTGCTATTTTAATCACATAAAATTTCTACCAAAAAAATATTTTAAGTCTCTTTTTGAGTCTATTTTTTGAAAATGGTTTTTATTTTATTTTATATTTGGTTTTTATGGTTAATTAATTAATTAATTCATGGGATAAAATAGGTGTTTTCTTCACTAGTTTAATATTTATATTTTATTTTTCATTTTCCATTAACCTAAAAAATTGACAAAAATATTTTTTGAGTTTCTTATGTTGTTAAGTTGATCTTAGGGTTTTTTAACATTTAATCATTTAATCTCCTTTAACTTTAAAATTTGAGAAGTATAAATGCTATTTTGTTAGTTTCACTTACATTTGCAAGAATTTTGATTTAATTCCTTTATTACCTAAACTTCTAAAAATCGAGATCTAAATGTTTAAGGTTCTTGAATGTGTTTGGGTCATGAAAATTATTTTTGTTTAATTTTTCCCTTTGATTTTCTATTTTCCACAAATTATTTGGTTTAGGGTCTCTAGTTTGGGGTTTTCTCAACTAGTTTGGATATTTTAATTTCATTTTCACATTTGCTTCCAAATTCAAGAACCCTAAGTGTTTGATTCTGACTTTTATAAGTCTTGAGGAGCTTAGAATAATTTTTTCTTAATTTTAAAAGTCATTTTCATTTTTTTTTTCTTGATTTAAATTGTGAATATGTGTTTTTTCTCTTAATGGAGATACAAGGTATGCACTTGTGCAACCTATAAAGAACCAAGTTCCTTTTTCTTTCTATCATTCTTATAATATGTAAATATTATTGAGTTCATATTTATGAACCATTCAAGCACTCTTAACATTGCTTATTTTCTTGTAAATCTTTGAGGTTACTTGTCCATCTTTAAGACTTTGGTTGGGAAGGCAATTGTGCATTTCCTCTTTAATAATAATGAGTCCAAGTTGATGTGAATAATTTGATTATGATTCTGACATCTTGCCCTATAACTTCTTATTCTATTTCTCCTTTGATTCTTTGATTGACATTTCATTGTCAATTCATCATGATGACAAGTTAGGAGCCATATTCTTGTCTTGACCTATTTTGTGTGTAATGGCTTTTGAATCCTCTAAAGGAACATGGGTCCAACATATTTGTGCTTAAGTTTTTATATTAACCTCTCTTATCATCTTAATTCTCCATGCTTCTATTATCTTTTGGTTAAGCATTCATTTACTAACCAACATGGTGACACACTAAAAGCTACATTTGCTTCCTTACTTAGTTTTTGAGCATTATTAATTAGTGATTGCTTCATGTGATCTTGATCTATGTCTCATGAATGTATATTTATGTTGGCTATTATACCATAACATATAAGAACATTAACATTAATCTATTTAGTTCATAATTCTTGTGTGCAATTAGGGACTACACTTTTCCATTTCATTGTGACCATTGAGTGTGTTATATTGTTAACATATCTTAAATTTTTAATTTCATGAATGATACCTTATGGGGGATTAGACATTATCCTATGACATATAAGGTGTCATTTTGCCTTTACTTATTATTTATCAATATTGTTTGATTTAAGACAAGTACCATCCATTTCAGATGACGTTGATTATCAAGTTATTTGACTTTGTTTATACATGAAGTTTCATATTCTTCATTGGTTATTCTTGAATCTCATCTTGAGTTAACTTATTCCATAAGTCATACATTCCATAATTCTTCAATTATGATTTTATTATTTGATCTTCACTTGTTTAAATTGAACATGTTTGCTTGTCCCCTTTGGACACTTCCCTTGTGTGCTATGTATGCAACTTTCTCTCTTTGCTTGTGATGTTTAAATGTATGATATTAGGGGTCATTTTATACTAACCTATGTGCTTTTACACACTCTAATCATGTTCCCTCTTCATCTATCTTTTTCTCGTGCTTCACTTGCCTTTAGGGGTATGTTAGGGTGTGGTATTGACCAAATCTTGCACTATCCTTTGTATATACTTTAGTAATGATACCTTAGGGATTTTTATAGGTAAATTGTGTGTGTTAACCTCTATTGTTTGCTTCTGAATTGACACATTATGCCATGTTAAATTAATCACACACTTGTTTCCATTTCACATCACAACTTTGATTGATGCTAGTTTGTGTACCTTGGTGTTTGAATCATGTTTTCAATGACTAATTCAACTTATTCTTGACCATGAGGTTTGTGCTAAGTATATAACATGTCTATGTTCACCTCTTCTTCTTCTTCTTCACATTATCTCTTCTTTTCTAATTTGTTTTCTTACTAGCATTACATGAGGACTTATATCCACTTAGGGTGATTGTGATCCTTTCTTTGTATGATTGTGTTGTGAATATTTATCAAGTATGTTTATATGATAATTATGAGTTTATTATGTGTTCACTTATAAATTATACACTCACTCATACCTTTCACTCCACCTCACTTCCTTATAACATGATATGTTAGGTGATTCGCTCATAAGACTTCACTAGCTAGTGTGTTTGCCTAATTGTTCTCTTTTTATGGTTTCTACATCCATACCCTTTAAGCATAACCCTTATGTATGTCTCCAAATATTCTTTATGTCCTCTTGATGCCATGGTTTTCCATTTACTTGAGATACAAGTCTTATCTTGTCACTTATCTACACTTCATCTCTTTTTACTATGCCTACTTATTTGTTTAAGAGGATGTTAGTTAAAATGTAATCTCTTGGTGATAATTTACGATGTCTTGAAGAATGTTTAGACTTAGTTATTCACCTCTTGTTTATCATTTTGATTTATTCTTTTACATGTGTTGAAGTTTTGTCTTCTAAATGCAAACTTGCACTTCTACTTGCCTATTTAGGTAATTTCCTCTACTTCTTGACCCAGGTTGATATCTTTAGGATAGTCTAAGGAATTTAACATGATAGGACCAAAACTTATGTTATACCTTGATGTGATTTTATGCCATGCCTCTTTGATTGATTATCATTACTCTCTCACTTTCCTTCTTCACTTCTTCAAGTTTGTTTATGAAAGCATCATCTTTGTTGTGTTTTACCATATTGACTTGTGTGTTTAATGATGTTTTATCATCCTTCTCTTATATTTTAGGCTTCATGTTTTGTCAGATTAATATATGTGTGCTTGGTGTTTTATCATCTACCTCCCCCCCTGTCTTTGATACTAGATTTTTTATCATCTTTGCATGATTTTTATCATTTCCTCTCTTATTGGTTTAGGTACCTACCTATGTGCTTGCTTTGTTGATATTTATCATCTTCTATTTTGTTGTGTTACCATTATTCTTCTTCTTTTGGTACTCGATGTGTTAATATCTTTGTGTGATGTTTTATCATCTCTTCTCCTATCTTTACTTTCTTATCTAAGTAGGTATTTTATTGGTACCTTGTTTAAGTGCCTTATGTGATTCTTACTTGCTTTCGTTATCTTATTTAAGTTTGATTTCTTGCTCCTTCTTTTGTATACTCCCTATAGGATCTTTGTTTCATTCTTCTCTAAGCTTGAACTAAATAGACCTTAGGCTAGGAATCCACGCATGACAATGCTAGGTAGATCTCTCTCTCATCCCAACTTTAGGTCCACAAACATGATAACAAGTAGGATTGAGATTCCCCTTTTTTTAGTATTTTATTTTGCATACTCAAAATTTAAACTTCTTTCTTAAGAAAATGTAAAAGCACTTGATAAATAAATATGAGAATCATACTTTCACGAGCCTTAAGAAATGGTGGAGAATGAGTGGGTTCATTCCCAAAGCTTGTTCTTCATTCCATTCATAGACTTTTGTGTGGTTCAAATCACAAATCCTTTTTCAAGGTAAAAAACACAAACAAATGCAAACCTTTTTGTCTTCGGGCTTTTCTCTTTTAAAACATTTTCTTAATAAGGATGTGTTATTTCCTCTCCGTGCATAAGACTCATAAAGTCCCCAAAGGTCGGGCAACCCTATGTCTATCGCTAGAGTGTGAATGTAACATTATCCACATAAAAAATGCACAATAAACCAAAACTTTTGAGGTGAACTACGAGTTCCCTGATCCCATATGGCACGAAAGGTGGTATGTAGGCACAAAGGTTCGTAACTGTGGCAGGCACAACTAATAAAAACTTTTTTGTATATACTTTTCATTCATGCATTTTCCCTTAGCTTGTTATATTTAGACTTGACACACCCTTTGATTAGAACAACAAGAGTGGATCTCGTGGCGTACCACAGACGTGAGGGGTGCTACTACCTTCCCTTTGCATAATTGACTCCCTTACCCGGTCTCTTGGTTGAAAGACCTTGATTTCTCCCTTCTCAGGTTTTCTTAAATGTTTTCCTTTTCCTTCTATGGGATAAATAAATATTCGATGGCGACTTCATTGTTTTGTTTTTTACAGATTTATTTTTTGTAGTTGCTTCAGTAGCCTACTGGGTGGACACATTTCAAGTACCCCCACCCTCTTGCAAACTTTAGGGTTTATGCGAAGAAGCTCAGTTGCGAAGAACTTCAGCTGCGAAGAAGACGAAGATGAAGATGGAGGTTCACGCGGTAAAGATTAAGGGCAAAGACGACTATGAACACATAATCGAAGCTTGTAATGTATGATGTATTTGAGGAAATGTTTGATAGTATTGAACACATATTATGTCTCAAACACTTGTATGTCAATTTTAAGAAAATGTTTGGTGGTGGATCCCTGATTAGGGATTTAATAATGGGAGATGCTAAGGCTACATATTATCAAGTATGGGTCCAAAAGATGAATTAATTGAAGAAGGTAGATCCCAATGCTTGGACTTGGTTGATAGTTGTCCCTACCAAAAGCTGGTGTAAGCATGCCTTCACTTTTTACCCTAAATGTGATATTTTGATGAATAATATTTCAGAGTCTTTTAATGCTACAATTCTAGTTGCTAAGGGCAAACCTATACTGACTATGTGTGAATGGAGAAGAAAATATCTTATGAATAAGTTAGCCACATCTGCCACTAAACTTGAAAAGTGTCAACATAGAGTGATATCAATACATGGGAAGAGGTTGGATAATGAAGTTTTCAATAGTGGACATTGGTTGCCAACTTGGTCAATGGCTGAGCAATTTCAAGTTACACATAGTCTTAACACCGAAGAGTGTATTGTTGACATTGCAAAAATATCTTGTAGCTTTAACTTTTGGGAATTAGTAGGAATTCCTTGTAGGCATGCAGTAGGTGCTTTGAGCTATAGGAAGCAAAACTTTGATGACTTTGTTGATGAGTGTTATACAAGAGACAAATTTTCACTTTGTTATGGATTTTATGTAAGTCCTATCAATGGTCTAGATATGTGGCCAGAAGTTGAAATGGAATAACTCCTACCACCTGCCTATAAAAATGGTCCAGGTAGACCTAGGAAGGTTAGGATAAGAGAAAATGGAGAGGATGATGCAAGGAAGAGAAGACTATAGGTTGCATATAAGTTCACTAGATGTGACAAGTTTGATCATAATGCATTGACTTGTAAGGCCTCCTCACATGACCCCAATGCACTTAAGAGAAAGGTAATGTGTTTTTTGTTTGTGTTTTTGTGTTTTTTGTTTATGTGTTTCAAACATAACATGTTGTCATTTGAATTTGTAGAGAAAAGTTAAAAAAGATAAAAAAAACTGTTGAAACTTATACTGCAGTGGCTTCTGAAGCTGATATTCAGACTGAGAATCAAATGGCTATTGATTATGTAGTTCCTTCTATAGTGGTATCTAAACCTGCAATACCACCTGATGTAGAGGCAATGAACCAGACCGAACAACCAACTGTTATGAGTTAAATTGGATCTCGTGTTGTTGACTCGGAGAAAAAGCAATAAAAAAAAGGAAGAAAAGAAGCCAATCATTAAAAGAATGCAAAGTGAAAGGATTAAATTGAATTGGATGAAAAAACCAATTGTAGGCCTAGGATCCAGTGAACAACCAATTACAATAATAGAAAATGAAGACAAATCATGTGCTAAAGACTCCAAGCTTGGAGTGAAAACTAGGTTTATGAAGACATGGAAGACTAAGAAAATGAGAGATTAAGTATTATGTAATGTTATGCTTGTGTCATGGTTGTCAATTTATTTTCCTTTTGTGTCATTTTCTGCTAGTTGCACTTTGTAATGTTGTAACAGACATATGCACTATATGTGCCTTTTGTTTCATTTTGTGGTTGTGTAAATTTGTGCTTGTTGCACTTTTTAATGTTGTCACTGATATATGCACCAAGTGTGCTTGTAACAGACATATGCATCAATTTTAATGTCAAAGTTTTATGTATCAGTCTGTAGAATTATGTATCTAAACAACAACTACTTTATTGGTACTTATAACATTGCTTAATGAAATGGAAAACATAACATGTGCTTTCATTGATAATAATCTGATTGAATACAATTTCAATTACATTAACTCTTAACAACTAATGTTGACATCCTTAACAATAATACAACCATATTACATTAACTTAAACACAACTGCAAACATCATCCATGACAAACCAATTACAATCATCATCCAACAATTGTTTTTCTTTTCCATTTGAAGCTTTCTTTTTATTATTTTCTCTTCTACTCCATATTTCTTCTCTACTGTGAATTCAACTTCCTTAGCAATCTCCTTTGCAAATTCTCTCAAATAAACTTTATTGATTTCACCTTCACAACATCTTGAGTGGTTCATGTCGTTCACTTTAAGATCACTAACCAAATCATCCCACATGAAGGATCCGCGTCCATTATATAAATTTAATTAAGATTATAATAGATTCTGGAAAAAATAGGGCTACAACATCAACATATACTCACCTGGGAATTCAGACACTTCTAGAATTTTCTACTTGGGTTATCAATGGTGTTTGATACTCACATCTTCATTGTTTCATTGCAACCACATCTTGTCAAACCCTTTCTAAAATTACTCATAGATGAATACTTGCTTCCACCCATGTTTCAGATGATGGCGGACGGTTGGGGACGATGGCGGATGTTTGAGGACGATGGAACTCGTTTCGGGGCGATGGCACTGTGAATCATATGAAGAGAGAAAGGGAGAGGACAAACCCAATTAAGGAGGAAGATAAATTCAACAATGCCATGTTGTCATGTACATGTGGTTAGAATTTCAAAATAAATTAAAAATAAAAGCCATGCGTGAAAATATAGGTGAATCTACTCTGCCACTTGGCATTTGGGGAGTTCTGTGAGAGAATCTAAATAAGATAAGGAGGCGATTAAAAAAATTACCAGGGTATAAAATGAAAAATCACTAACATTACAAAGGAGTTTGTATATTTAATCCTTTTCTTATTCATATTTTGCAGCAGACCCCCAACACCAGATCGAATATATTTTATCATATTGATGAGTTACAATATATTTCATATATTCATTCATAACCTTAATCATTTCAAACTTTCAACCTTAGCGTCCCTAGTGAAAATTTTATATCCCAGTGCAAAAACCTAGAAAATCAGCATGTTTCCAATTGAAATCTTCCCCAAGTATACTTTGATAATCATTAATCATCACTCATCAACTAAGCACTTTTATATTATCATATAGTATATAACTTCACAAATTATCAATATAGCCTCCTAGAGGTTCTAGATTTTTTCATGCATTCATCAAGTTCTTGGTCATGTTTCTATACTATCACATGCAAAACTATTTACACACTACTGATGATCATCATTTAAGGTTAATAACTCACCTTAGGCCTTGCTTCTGATTTCAAGACAAAATAGATGTTGGATGAAGAAGGGAGTGTTGAATGCTTCACAATTCACACTTTTTTCTTCAAGTCCTCCTTCTTAAAAGTATTGTACCATGGCCAAGCTTTCTTCCTCCTTTTCAAGAGGTATTCAAGCTTCTCCTATCTATAGAATGAACAAATGGTTAAAATTTCTTAAACTCACCTTTTATATCTTTAATTGAAATGACTGAATTATCCTTCTAAATTTTTATTTCAATTTCTCCCTTGATACAAGTAATCACCTAAAATTATAATCATCTCTAATAAGCCATTAATTAAGAAATGTGTGGGATATTACAACCTCCCCCTCCCCTAATAAATTTTATCCTAGAAATTTAATATTTCCTGAAAAGTTAAGGATAAGTCATTTGCATATGTGATTCTAACACTCACGTGCCTTTTGTGGGAAGTGATCATTCCAATACTAACTTCACCAAGGGTATGTATTTTTTCTCAAGGACTTCACATCATGGTCTACTACTTGAATTGATAGAGGTTATAAAGTGAGGTCAAATTTAAGCTATATGGATTCCATTAACACGGGCAAGAAACTATCTGTGGAAACTTTCTAAGTTGAGATACAAGGAATACAATGTAGTCTAGATAGAGACGACAACAACGTCAATCTATATTCCACAGCTCCTACTTGATTTATAATCTAGAAAGGTCCTATGTATCGATGGATTATCTTTTTTGTCTTAAATAATCCTCGCAGCCCTAACGTAGGGAGTAACGTCTAAAAAACATGTGTTATCCTTCTTCAAATTTTAGAGGTCTCCTACATTTATCTGCATAACTCATCTGATGAATATGACCCTTTTCATCTTTTCTTGAATTGGTTTTCATCTTCTCAGTAGTTTCTTGATCATCTTCAGGTCCTGGTGTTGTACCCCAAAATTTGCCCTCCCATATTTCTCAATACATTTCAAGTGAGATCCTTAAATTGCTCAAGGAAGTCCAAGGGGTTGACCAGACAAATTCTCTCCTAAGGCAGTCTATCTCAAATTAGGGTTTTAGTTTGCATCAAGATGTTTGAGTCCAAAGGGTCTCAAATGCTCATTATTGTCCTAATATGTTCCCAAGATCATCCATGTCAAGTTTCAAGCCTTGCAGAGAAAATTTGCTCAATTAATTGCTTAAAAGCCTGAAAATCAATTGTGCTAGGGCAAAAGGCAATTATGGCCCACATGCAGTCAAGCTTCAATATTTTTGGTCAACATTCTCATTTTGAAGTATTATTCATCATTTTATCAAGGGTTTATCATGATTCATCAAGGATTTCTCACAATTCATCAAAACCCAAAAGTTGTTAAGTTAGGGTTTTGCAGGAAAAGTTAACTCAAATTTTGACCAAGCATAACTTTCTCATACTTTATTAGAAATGACCCATCTAAAGTTCATTCTGAAGAGAATTCAATTCCCTACAATTCATCTTCATCTCCCAAATTCAAAATATGCACTCACAAGAAGTTATGAATTTGGACATTATAGGTCATTTTGAAAAGTCAACAAAAACACTTTTTTGTCAAAGCTTCATACATGAACATGGAAGACTCAATTGAGATGAGATCAGAAGAGTTGCTTAGAGGACATCTTGAGCTTTCTAAAAAGTCCAAGAACACATCTACAGGGTCAAAATTGAAGGAGTTATGCATTGGTGAAGTTGACCTTTTTTGCAAAATTGCCAAAAGTCAAAAGTGCCTCAAATTGAAATTTTTGTCAAATGGGCCCAACTTTTTGTACTTGTCTTGAATTTGTAACATTGTCCACGACCCATGATCCTTCCCACTTGCCTTTATTTTATTTTTACCATTTATTTGGATTTTTATTTCAATTAAATCAAGTTAAATCAAAAATAAAATCATGGAAATATCAAATTCATTTAAACCTTGAGATTTTGTGCATATTTCAGGTCCCTTATACAGCTAGCAATAAAATCAAATTGTGCAAGGCATGTTTGTGCATAAAAAGATTGGTTTTTGGCTTATTTTGGAAAGATTTTCATGGGAATCAAATCATGATCAAAGACCATAATTGAAAAAGATTGGATGCACATTTGCAAACCTAATTCTATCAGTGATATATATTGAACGTTTGTAGAGGAATGGAGAAGGTTTGGAGGCGTGTAGAGTGAAGGACAAACTTCAAAAAATCAAGAAAAGGTGGTGATTTGTTTTCATATTTCCAGGTACTTTCAAGCCTTGCTAAGCATTCCTTTTTGTTTCCCGGGCATTAAGGGAGTCCATAGCAATCAAAAGCAAGCCTTTTCGTGCACTAAAACTCACTGTAACTGATTCACGGACTTGACATATTCTTGAAATCGAATATCATTGTTTAGGCATTTGTAGCATGAATCATGTATATATTTTGAATCCTGGAAGCATTTGCAAACTATTGGTAACAATTAATTGCATTTTTTCTAACCCTATAGAGATACGCCATTGTTAGGGTTTCTTGTTGTGTTTTGGGATCTTTTTGTAGAGGAAAAATTGGCCCAAAAGAAAGGCACCATGATGTTCACAAGGCCAAGACGAATTGGTCTGTGGCATTAGATTTCATTTATCATGCTTGTAGGTGATTGTGGAAAATTGCAGGGGTTATAGCTACAGGTTGTGTCTGTAGCTAAAAGTATTGGACTTTTACCAACAGAGTGAGGAAGAAGAAAGGTGGTGTGGCGCCCCCTGATTCATCCATTTGAAATTCGCGCGTTATACAGTTGTTAATTTGCGTTTTCTAATATAATGTTTATTTTTTATTTGATATACAAACAAGCGCGCTGGCTCAGTTGGTAAGGAGGTGTGTGAAAAGGCCACAGGACCTGGGTTTGAATCCCAGGTCCCCCATATTATTTTACAATATTTTTCCTTGTGTGATCAGGCATGTGCACAGGCATGGAGCTTACCATGCGCCTCAACATTCAACCACCAGATCTCCAACAAGCTTGATCCAAGAGCCATATTTTGAGGGTCTACCATAAGCTTGGTCAAACGTGCAACATTGGATCATGGAGGCCAACCTTGGACCAAGGCTTATTGGCCCAGAAATTAGATTGGCACCTCCCTTTCTATTTTGACACCAGGCCCAATACTCTTTTTCTTTATTCTTTTTATATTTTCTTTTGTTTAATTTATTTAAATTATTTTACTAACACAAAAATTAATTCTTTTTTTATAAAAAAATCCATAAAATTAATTTCACGAAATTAGACTTTAGGTTATTTTATTTTCATCAAAATTAATTCAATTAGTTTAATTTAATTTTTAGGGTAATTATAATCTTTTTTATAAATAAATTAAAACAAAGTAGAAATTAGGGTTTTTGTTTTATTTAACTTCTATTTTCTTTTCTTAAAAATCACAAAATACAAAAATAGGTCAAAATTAATTATTTTTCTTAATTTAAATTGATTAGTAATTAGGCTTGTACATATTTAATTTAAAACCTTATTCTTTCTCAAAAATAATCAAAAACAACAAAAAATAATTCTTCTTTCAATTAGGTTAGACGGGTCAAAACCCTAATTTACTCTCGTTCTCGTTTCATCGCGCTCTTATTTATTTTTACAATATTGATGTAACTGCTCATGGGATGTAATAGTTTAATTAGGACTTTTTGTTCATTTATCGTTTTTACGGGTTTTTTGGCTATGTAATTAACCCCCCTCCCCGAAGCCTTGTAATAGCGTAGTTTTATTTCTCGCATTTTAATTTTCACAAATATTAACTGTTAGATGTATGATAATAGGGTTGCATGGCAAGAATGTATGTAAATTTTAAAATGGTTAGCAAACCCTAAATGTGCAAAGATAATAACTTCAAATTGAATCACTCGCACATGCGCACTCCTAGGGTATACTCCCACTTCGGTTGTCTTCGGTAAAACGATCATTAAGTATAGGGTATTTTAGTGGTTTCCCTCTTGTCTAAACAAGGTTAAAAGTCCCGTTCAGAAATGTTGCCTCGGAAAGGTTGCCTCGAATATGATCTTAAGACATTAGGGTTATTACTAAGACGTCCTAACATTGCTTTAGTGATCGTACGTCCCTTTCGAATTGACCCTTACAACTCTGACGATGGTGCTACCTACTCACTAATAGTAGGATAGCATTGTCTAAAGGAAACAAGAACAGAAAAAATCTTTTTTCGAGTAGGTAGATAATTGTTAGGTACTTTCTCAAATCAAAATTTCCCACACTTACACTCTTTTCAAACAAAGTTTTCAAAATGACTTCGTAACACTCTTGAGGACTGATACAAGGGTTAAAACAAAGTAAAACAAAAACTTTTCAAAACACACAAACACGGAAGAAATTTTAAAATGATGAGCAAGTACCTAAGAGCCCGTGGAAAACCACTGATAGAAAGGGTGCTAATACCTTCCCTTTCTATAATCTACCTCCCGTACTCAGAATATCTCGAAAAAGGAATTTTTCTGTGCTTTTTTCCTTTCCAGTTGGATAAAATAAAAGTCGGTGGCGACTCTTGCTTACCACGACATTTTGCAAACAAAAAACGTAAAACGCAAACCAGTAAAAACAGTCGGTTATGCCACCGTATCACAGAACTAGCGACTCTGCTGGGGAGTTATAAGTGGGGTATACCTTAGGATCTAGGTCATTAAAATTGCTTCTATTGATTGCTTTGTTTGCTTTATTTTTGAGGGTTTTGTTTGGGGTTACTATAGATCCTACACCCTGATCTGGGGACACCTTTTAGGTAAGTAGTAATAAACTATGAGGGAACTGTACGGCGTAGACCGATACAGTTGAAGCAGTAGCTACGTTGATGTGGCACATTCGTTGGTACCGGTATCCCTTATGGAGAAACGAGGAGAATACGGGTCCGCTGCTTGTGTCGTTAAGCATCAACTGACCTTAGAACCTTTAATCGACCAACTTGGAAATTAGAAAGTAGTAAGATAGCCTGCCTCGGTGTAAAGCTGAGAACTGGTTGATACTCGATACTACACTCATTGAGACTATGCTCTCAAGATAGTTCCGGCAGCAAGAAAAGATTGCGTGAGCTGAAACCATGACCGATGGAGGATGGTCAATGATATTGAGATCCTCTAGAACCCGCTTACTTTTCTAGGACAGGTTGAACCAACTTAACTTCAAGAGGGTACTACCTTAAAACCCATGCAAGCCTAAACCTAAGGTTGTTTGTGTGACTTGTGTGCTTTCAACTTGAACTACTTGCACATTTTTATTATCTGAAAACATGAGTTCCTTGCAGGTTTTGTTTACAGTCCTTATCCAATAACTTGGATTTCTTACCGAGTTTACTTGCTTACATAACCTCGCACTTTTGCTTAAACGCATATCATACACATCATAACATCATGCCTTAACATTTACTTAACCATTTCAAGGATCTCAAGGGTTTGCGATGCAGGTTATGGTAAATCAGACGTCTAGCAAGGGGCAAGGGGATTTATTTTCATCTAGCCAATGTCGTCTAGAGATCAAAACACGATAACTTGAGTCAGTGCCACTCGATATGGTAAGCTTGACTCTTGAATAAGGACTCTTAATGACACGAAGTTTCTTCAATCAAGCTGCAATCAAATTCTAACAGTTTCTTGTTTACCCCGTGAGATCCTTGAAAACATTGCATACATATATCATACATATCAATTCATAACAGGTCTTCCAGTACAGGTCTCTCATGTTCTCGTTGTTTATTTCAGCAATGGCTCTCAAACAAGACAACAAATATCTTCAAACTCAAGAAGCTCAGTTCAGGGAAATATTCCTAAACCTATCCAAGGGGAAGGAAGAGTTGAAAACACTCCTCGTTGGGAACTTTGTCAAGAAAAGTCCTGAAGACAATAAGGATGAATGACTGGAACAACTGCTAGCTGAGGTAGGTGCAATGAGAACCCAGATGCTGGGGAAGATGGCTCTTATCCAAGGCCTAGCTCGAAGGAAAGAAGAGCTGAAAGCCATCATCAACCAACTTCATCAAGACAGATACAACAGTATGAAGCAAATAGTCGAGGCCGGGGACCAAGTCATTGATCAACCTCCAAGAAGACAAGAGTTTGGTTTGGTGAAAAGTGGACCTTTCCAAATTTCTACTACCTCACGGGTCCAACAACAACCTCGCCAAAAACAACATGTTAATCAGAGTAAGCCAGATACACCCAAGAGGCACTTTACCAAGCTCAACATGCCGTTGTCTCAAGCTTTACAACACATGTTAAGGATGAATCTGGTGACGTTGATAGGACCTCATCCGAATCCCAAGACTTCTTCGCCTAACTACAATTCTGATGTAAGGTGTGCATATCACTCCAACAGTTCGAGGCATGATACTGATGACTGTTGGAGGTTGAAATACAAAATTCAAGACTTGATCGATGAAGGAGCATTGGAATTCACACAAGATGGTCAACTGGAATGTTTCTGTCAATCCTCCAAGGCTCACCATTTGAAGTGACATGTTCTAACAAGAGAGGCTTTTGTTCATTAGAATTTTCAATTTGCAATTTTCTTTTGATTGTTCAAACATCTAATCATGTCAAACTCTGTTACTTTATCAATGCATTGCATATGTCTGTTTTGAATCAATTCATTCGTATTCACTATATTTAAATTGCTTTCCTTTTTGTGATATTCAACTCTCGAACAAAAGCTCTGAGCCTTTAGAGGGAGGATGACGAAAATGATATCAGAATCTCTACAGTATGCTTTTGAACAGACCCCGCTGACGATGTACAGGCGTTGTTTCAAATCCTAAATAGTGGAGTTATAAGGAAGATAATCCCTAGTCAACCCCTTTGAGCCAAATAAGTAGGAGTTTTTCTTTTCACACAAATTAAAACCCTTAATCACAACCTGGGGCAGGGTAGTTTTCTTAGTTAATCCAGGTGCACAATGAATGGCATCAAAGACGTCCTTCCAAAACAAAAGACGGTGATGGTTCCCTATAATCGTCAAGACATGCAGTCATTATCTCTCGAAATAAAAGCCCATTAAGTCAAAACCTATGAAGGAGACTTAAGAAAAAAAACTGGGGCATCCCGCTGACTATAATCACAAAAAGAAACAGTTCAGGCAAAAGACAGGGATAATAAAATAAAAAAGAAAGAGGTCCTACAAACCCTCAACAAAAAGAAATGACTTCCTACTCAAAATAAACTGTCAAGTATCCGAACCATCACTGGAATATCAGAGCAAAGAATAAAACGAGATCTAAATGCACAATTAACTGAGTATGGGATCGAAGAACATCACGAAGAACGGGTGGATACAAATAAGTTTTGAGCCTTTATACTTTGTTTCTTGAACCGTGAACCAGGCCACATTATAACCCTTAAAAGTCCTAGCTGAAGCATGAGTTAGTTCAAAAGCATACTGTTACAAAAGGTATCATGACTCCTGTAGGACTTGCTGTAAACCCTGAGTTGACATCACATTTTACAAATTTTTCCTGTTTTACTGAAAAATGCATTTTCAAAAATTTCAAGACAGACATAAGCGTTGCATTCTTAAAATATTATTGTTTGCATATGACTATTTGTTCAACAGTAGAGAAATTCACATGACGAATATCTAGTGAACAAAAACCTTCTCAATAAAAAGGATCACCTCAAGTGGAAAAACACTTCCAACCAAGGGGCACGGCATGATTATTGTCCATCATCTGGGGCAGTCAAGTCAAGATTCAAGGAATCTCTCAAAGATGCCAAATAGCCAGGGGCAGATTTCCATCTGAATCACTTGGGGGCATTGGGCATGAATTCCAGCAATGAATCATGTACGATCAAACAAACATCTTCTGGTAGTGTGGCAACACAACCCTACCGACAGTGACAAATCCCTACACCCTGAGAGCGTAGACATAGTCAGAAAATACTGCGCATGAACAAAAACCCGCTAGGTTGACGGGCCTAGGAAAAAATAAGGGCATCCCGGCGAACCAAAAGGGTTCGGGCAAAAATTAGGAATAAAAACAAAAAAGATATGTACACCCGGCAAGCCGAAAACCTGAAAAGGCGGCTTGGGCAAAAAAAGGGTATCCCGGTGGACTGAAAATCTGAAAAGACAATCCAGGCAAAAGTTAGGGATTAAAGCGTACGACTATGTCTCGTCATCTCGTCACTTGCCTACCAGAACAAGACTTATCATTTCAATTGAAAGTTACCAAGCACCTCATAAGTTGGGATAACACTCAATCGACAAGGCCTCCGCAGGCACTTTCTCCAGCAGGTACAGGGCAGAAAAGTCTCGATGCAAAGTCATTGTCATATCCTCAGCATGCATCCCAGTAACATCTACACTCCTCACAAAGTAAAAATTATCCAAATACGGTGATGTTAGCTTTCCCGAATAGGACATAACTCTCCCCAACTGAGGTTCACAGTCGCGAGTGAGTCAGTAAGTTTTTCCCTAAGCAGAGTTTATTTCTCTCACAAGCAGAAATTCAATCTCCAACAGAATTCATTATCGCCAGCAGTGGAAATTCATCTCCGGTGGAGTTTATTTCTCCAAATCAGCATGACCTATAACCAGAGTATATCCTCTCCAATAGAGTCATTACCCCGCAGGATTGTTCTCAGACAAAGTCTCTCCCGGCAGAATATTCTCAAGCAGAATGGATGTAAATCTCCAACTAATCATCTTCGTTCGCTATCCCCAGCGAGAACAAAGAACTCAACTCCATATACTCTTCAACAACAGTCTGGGATTTATTCTTCCCAGCTAGAGAACATCAGAAGAACATTGCATATCCATACATCATGGCATACGCATATACATCACACAACACAATCTTATTTATTTTGAGAACATCATTACTCAATACATGGTATACATCATGACATTACATACGACTAACTCTTTACCTTTCATGGAAAGATACAATCAAGCCCTCACAAGCTCTATGGTTCAGTCAAACCAAGGCTAAAATTTTTGTTCCAGTTCAAGTTATGAAGCCCGGATTCGACCGGATAGTATCTTTATCTCTACAAAGCACCATGAAGCCTGGAATCGACTAGATAGTGGTACATATTAACTTCAAGTTATGAAGCCCGGACCCGAACGGATAATATTTTGATCTTTACAAAGCACCATGAAGCCTTGACTCGACCAGATAGTGGTATATCTTACATTCAAGTTATGAAGCCCGGACCCGACTAAATAGTATCTTGATCTTTACAAAGCACCATGAAGCCTGGACTCGACCAGATAGTGGTACATCTTACATTCAAGTTATGAAGCCCGGACTCGACCGGATAGTATCTTGATTTCTCCAAATACCGTGAAGCCTAGACCCGACCAAATAATGGTATATGACGCTGTGAAGCCTGGACTCGAACAGATAACAACAAAGCACCATGAAGCTTGGAATCGACCAGATAGTGGTACACCTTACATTCAAGTTATGAAGCCCGGACCCGACCGGATAGTATCTTGATCTTTACAAAGCACCATGAAGCCTGGACTCGACCATATAATGGTACATCTTACATTCAAGCTATGAAGCCCGAACTCGACCGGATATTATCTTGATCTCTGCAAAACACCATGAAGTCTGGACTCGACCAGATAGTGGTACACCTTACATTTAAGTTATGAAGCCCGGACTCGACCAAATAGTATCTTGATTCCCCTAAATACCGTGTAGCCTGGAGCACGACCAGATAGCAGTTCATTTTCACCGCTTCAACCAAGAGATGGTTCCCCAGTAGAATAACGGACGAATGAAGCTCCTAAAATTCTAATTCTACCACGACAGATACCAACATTCCCCAGCAAAGTCCTCCTCAACGACATGTATACGGGCTCTCGCAAAAGAATCTATTATGCGATCGATAATTTTCTGATGGCATCTTTAATCCCATCTTCCGACTTCAATTTCTAAATGGCATCTACAAGCCCATTCCCGACATCGTAAGACGGATATCATTGCATGTGAGTGCAAATTTCTGGGCACTCTAGTGTTCAATCATCTTCTACCTTCGGATCACGAAAGGAAAGCAAGCCAATCTACATCCTCGGGTTTAAGAAGATTGAACAGGGGCAGCTGTTGTACCCCAAAATTTTCCCTCCCATATTTCTCAATACATTTCAAGTGAGACCCTTAAATTGCTCAAGGAAGTCCAAGGGGTTGACCAGACAAATTCTCTCCTAAGGCAGTCTATCTCAAATTAGGGTTTCAGTTTGCATTAAGATGTTTGAGTCCAAAGGGTCTCAAATGCTCATAATTGTCCTAATATGTTCCCAAGATCATCCATGTCAAGTTTCAAGCCTTGCAGAGAAAATTTGCTCAGTCAATTGCTTAAAAGCCTGAAAATCGATTATGATAGGGCAAAAGTCAACTGTGGCCCACATGCAGTCAAGCTTCAAGATTTTTGGTCAACATTCTCATTTTGAAGTATTATTCATCATTTGATCAAGGGTTGATCATGATTCATCAAGGATTGCTCACAATTCATCAAAACCCAAAAGTTGCTAAATTAGGGTTTTGTAGGAAAAGTCAACTCAACTTTGACCAAGCATAAATTTCTCATACTTTATTGGAAATGACCCATTCAAAGTTCATTTTGAAGATAATGCAATTCCCTACAATTCATCTTCAGCTCCAAAATTTAAAATATGCACTCACAAGAAGTTATGAATTTGGACATTATAGGTCATTTTGAAAAGTCAACAAAAACACTTTTTTGTTAAAGCTTCATACATGAACATGGAAGACTCAATTGAGATGAGACCAAAAGGGTTTATTAGAGGACATCTTGATATTTCTAAAAAGTCAAAGAACACATCTCTAGGGTCAAAATTGAAGGAGTTATGCATTGGTGAAGTTGACCTTTTTTGCAAAAGTGCCAAAAGTCAAAAGTGCCTCAAATTGCAATTTTGTCAAATGGGCCCAACTTTTTGTGCTTGTCTTTAATTTGTAACATGTTCCACAACCCATGATCCTTCCCACTTGCCTTTATTTTATTTTTACCATTTATTTTGATTTTTATTTCAATTAAATCAAATTAAATCAAAAATAAAATCATGGAAATATCAAATTCATTTAAACCTTGAGATTTTGTGCATATTTCAGGTCCCTTATACAGCTAGCAATAGAATCAAATCGTGCAAGGCATGATTATGCTTAAAAAGATTGGTTTTTGACTTGTTTTGGAAAGATTTTCATGGGAATCAAATCATGATCAAAGACAATAATTGAAAAAGATTGGATGCACATTTGCAAACCTAATTCTATTAGTGATATATATTGAACGTTTGCAGACCAAATGGAGAAGGTTTGGAGGCGTGTAAAAATCCAGAAAAAGTGGTGATCTGTTTTCATATTTCCAGGTGCTTTCAATCCTTGCCAAGAGTTCCTTTCGTTTCCCGGGAATTCAGTGAGTCCATAGCAATCAAAAGCAAGCCTTTTCGTGCACTAAAACTCACTGTAAGTGATTCACGGACTTGACATATTCTTGAAATCGAATATCATTGTTTAGGCATTTGTAGCATGAATCATGTATATATTCTGAATCTTGGAAGCATTTGCAAACTATTGGTAACAGTTAATTGCGTTTTTGCTAACCCTATAGAGATACGCCATTGTTAGGGTTTCTTGTTGCATTTGAAAATCGGGCGTTGTACAATTGTTAATTTGTGTTTTATAATATAATGTTTATTTGTTATTTGATATACAAACAAGAGCGATGGCTCAGTTGGTAAGGACATGTGTGAAAAGGCCATAGGACCTGTGTTCGAATCCCAGGTCCCCCATATTATTTCACAATACTTTTCCTTGTGTGATCAGGCATGTGCACAGGCATGGAGCTTACCATGCGCCTCAACATTCAACCACCAGATCTCTAACAAGCTTGATCCAAGAGCCATATTCTGAGGGTCTACCATAGGCTTGGTCAAACGTTCAACATTGGATCATGGAGGTCAACCTTGGACCAAGGCTTATTGGGCCAGAAATCAGATTGGCGCCTCCCTTTCTATTTTGACACCAGGCCCAATACTCTTTTTCTTTATTCTTTTTATATTTTCTTTTGTTTAATTTATTTAAATTATTTTACTAACACAAAAATTAATTCTTTTTTTATAAAAAAATCCATAAAATTAATTTCACGAAATTAGAATTTAGGTTATTTTATTTTCATCAAAATTAATTCAATTAGTTTAATTTAATTTTTAGGGTAATTATAATCTTTTTTATAAATAAATTAAAACAAAGTAGAAATTAGGATTTTTATTTTATTTAACTTCTATTTTCTTTTCTTAAAAATCACAAAATACAAAAATAGGTCAAAATTAATTATTTTTCTTAATTTAAATTGATTTGTAATTAGGCTTGTACATATTTAATTTAAAACCTTATTCTTTCTCAAAAATAATCAAAAACAACAAAAAATAATTCTTCTTTCAATTAGGTTATACGGGTCAAAACCCTAATTTCCTCTCGTTCTCGTTTCATCGCGCGCTTATTTATTTTTACAATATTGATGTAACTGCTCATGGGATGTAATAGTTTGATTAGGACTTTTTGTTCATTTATCATTTTTACGGGTTTTTTGGCTATGTGATTAATCCCCCTCCCCGAAGCCTTGTAATAGCGTAGTTTTATTTCTGGCATTTTAATTTTCACAAAGATTAACTGTTAGATGTATTATAATAGGGTTGCATGGCAATAATGTATGTAAATTTTAAAATGGTTAGCAAATCCTAAATGTTCAAAGATAATAACTTGAAATTGAATCACCCGCACATGCGCACTCCTAGGGTATACTCCCACTTCGATTGCCTTCGGTAAAACAATCATTAAGTATAGGGTATTTTAGTGTTTGCCCTCTTGTCTAAACAAGGTTAAAAGTCTCGTTCGGAAATGTTGCCTCGGAAAGGTTGACTCGAATATGATCTTAAGACATTAGGGTTATTACTAAGACGTCCTAACATTGCTTTAGTGATCGTACGTCCCTTTCAAATTGACCCTTACAACTCCAACAACGGTGCTACCTACTCACTAATAGTAGGATAGCGCTGTCCAAAGGAAACAAGAACAGAAACAATCTTTTTTCGAGTAGGTAGGTAATTGTTAGGTACTTGCTCAAATCAAACTTTCCCATACTTACACTGTTTTCAAACAAAGTTTTCAAAACGACTTCGTAACACTCTTGAGGACTGATACAAGGGTTAAAATGAAGTAAAACAAAAACTTTTCAAAACACACAAACACGGAAGCAATTTTAAAATGATGAGCAAGTACCTAAGAGCCCGTGGAAAACCACAGATAGAAAGAGTGCTAATACCTTCCCTTTCTATAATCTACCCCCCGTACTCAGAATATCTCGAAAAAGGAATTTTTCTGTGCTTTTTTTCTTTCCAGTTGGATAAAATAAAAGTCGGTGGCGACTATTGCTTACCGCGACATTTTGCGAACAAAAAATGCAAAACGCAAACCAGTAAAAATAGTCGGTTATGCCACCGTATCACACCTGAGATCACTTTGTAACCTACCTAGTCCAAACATAAAGGTGTTTTTCACTTCCTACCATATAAATGTGGATCTATATGCTTGCATGTGATGAATATTTACATATGAAGTTTTGATGACGACAATGCATGGCAATAGCTTTCAATCTTGATGATGATAGTATAGCCAAAGCATCATCTTCCTCACTAAGAAAAGGAATCAATATCAAAGTGCCTATAAAATTAGAAACTATCTTGCAAAAGACTTTTCGCTTTTTGGAGAAAGGTGTGAAATCTCGTCAAGTCATGTTCGTCGGTCTGTCTGTGTAAACCGAGTATTGTAAAATTAAGGTAGTAGCTTAAGAGTACTAAGGCAACTCCCCCCCCCCCCCCCCCCCCACACACACACACAAACACTTAAAACATATTTAAAAAATGTTTCTATCTTGAAAATGATCTTCTAGCAACAAAAAACAAGTGACTAAAAAATTGTCCAGTCTATTTTTAAACTATCTAATCGATTAGAAAAATGTGCCAATTGATCGAAAAACTTGTTAAACCAGTCAATCAATTGGGATACTAAGATAATCGATTAGAGATGAGTTCTAGTTAATTACACAATTAGCAAGAACAACACATTATTGACTTCCAACTACTCTATATTCAAACCTTCCTATTTGGGATTAATAATCAATTAGAATTGTGATGTCTAATTTATTGGAGTGTTTTACCAATCGATTAGATCATCAATTTGGCCCATGCACTATTTCCATTCTTGGTTTTTCCAACTACTATATAAGAGAGGCTCTCCCTCATTCAAATCACACTACTTTCCAATGTTTTCATATTTATTTGGAATTTATCTCTCTCCCTCTCTCTAGAAAATATTTTCTTTTTATTCATATTGTCTTAGTGCTAGTAAGTGAATCTTTACTTGTGAGGAAGAAATTTTTCTAAGGGGTTGTGATGGTCGTTTATATTATTAAGGGTGTGTTACTCTTAAGATATTGAGTTTGGTTATTGAGATTTACCCATCATAAATTATATGTTATTGGTTTCTTAAGCTTTGTCGCAAAAATATTTGCTTTGGTTATTGAGATCAGCCATAAATCTCTAAATGGTTTATTAGCTTAGCATGGGTTAAAAGATGTCATTGGTTGAGGATAGTAAAAATCAAAGTTTATAGTCAAACTCTTAAAAATACATCTTGGGGATAGGACTAAGCTAATGTTCGTCCAAACTTGTATAAATCTCTAGTGCAATCTTTCTAGCCATATACTTTTATTTTCAGCGATTTACTTTCAGTCTTTTATTTTTGTTGTAATTACTGGCCTAAAGATTACTAATACGGTCTTAATCAAGAAAAGTTTAAATTTTATCATAAATTTTTAATACCACTATTCACCCCCCATTGTGCTTGAATTCACTTATCCAACAAGTGGTATTATAGTCTAACTCATGTTAAGGAATAATTGTATCAGGAAGAAAAATGTCTTCGAGTTATTCACTAAACAGACCTACATCCTTCAATGGAGAAGGGTACCGTTTGTGGAAAGAGAAAATGAAAATTTTCATAGAAGGGATGGAGCATGGTTTTTAGAAAGTTGTGAAAGAAGGACCATTTGTACCTACACATGAAGTTAATGGATATTGTTGTACCCCAAAATTTGCCCTCCCATTTCTCATTGATTTCTCCTCACAAAGCTCTTGAAGCTCAAGATCCAGTTAGGGTTTCATCTGCTCAAGACTCCTCCTTGCACTACTAACCCCAAATTAGGGTTTGTGTTTGCACAAAGATGTTTTGACCTAAAAAGCCCAAGATGACTTTCTTGCTTCATATTGACCTCCTAAGTTTATCCATACCAAGTTTCAAGTCTTGATTCCATGTTTTGCCCAATCAATTGGACAGTTAACCTAGAAATCAACTGTATTGGGAAAAAGTCAACTGTGGCCAATTGACAGTCAAATCCCATGAAATTTGATCCACATCAACATTATGAACTCATATGAACCATTTGATCAAGTTTGGACCACAATTCCACAAGAAATTTGATCAGATCACTAAAAGGGTAAAATGGTCATTTTTAGGGTTTTGACTGTACAGAGGCAATTTTTGACTGTTTGACCTAGCCAATGGCAAACCAAGCTCACATATGGACTCAAGAACCCCATGGAATTGTCTTGACATGCTCAACAAGTCCAAAAGATCCCAAGTACACAAGATTGACAGTTGAATTTCCCAGTCAATTGATCAGTTTTGACTGTATACTGAAAAGTCTAACTTTGACTTTTTGGTCAAAATCAAGAGTCAAGATTCATTTTTCATCAAAATATGCCAAATCATGAAACTTGTTCACCAAGAAATCACAAATTGCAAATTAGGGTTAGAAAATGGAATTTTTCATAACTTCGAATTTTTCTAAGTTATGAAAAACCCTAATTTTTTCCCAACTTTGCCCCACCTTTTCACCAAGATCCATTTGGATTCAAACAAAAGTCAAAACATGAAAGTTGTAGCTTGTTGCATAATCTACAACTTTGATTCATAAAGTTTTCTCATTTGAAGCTTGTATCTCAAGTTACAATTTTTTGAATAAGGGCACTAAACCATTTTTAACTTAGTGAATTTTAACCTATTTTGACAAGGTTTTCTACCCCACTTCAAGGCCATTTTCCATACACTTCCACTTGGAATTTCAATTTTCATTTCAAAGATGGATTGTAGTACACATTCCAAGCTTTCCAAAATGTCCAAGAACTTCTCAAACAACCTCATGGTTAGAGAGAATCGAATTTCACAATATAGCAAAAAACCACTTTGTTCATGACCAAGTTCCATGTCCATAACTTTGCAAATTTGAACTCAGCATAGTTTGTGCTACTTTACAGGTCCTTAAACCAAATTACACTCCTTAATTTAATGCTTGTTCATTGTGCCAAAGTGTTGTTCCATGAGTTCAAGCATTGTACACAAGATTGATCCATTTTTAGATAAAGTGAACTTTCCATTTTTACAAAAGCTTGCTTTATGTCAATTGGTAAATCAAAGAAGTACATTGCAAATCTGAATGGCACAAGATTATGGACAAATTGCTCTGATCAAGAGAAGATTATGCAGCCCATTAGGAGGCCCCCTACATGCCTAGAACATCAAGTGGCATTTTGTTGCTTAAGAAAGAAGAAAGTCCCATATTTTGTAAGAACTCTCAGACCAGCATTAGCACACAAGAAAGAACTTATCAAACACATTCTAAACTACCCAACCAAGCTTTTGCACGAGCCATTTGCCTCTCAAACGCTCTCCATCTCAGAAACACCACAAAACTGCTCAAACAGAGCAAGCCCTACAGATTGAGTGCTATCTCTCAATCCCTTCAAGCATTTTTGTCCAAACTTGTTCCTCTACCTTCCTTACAACCTATGCAAGCTATCCAGAAGCTAAGGCACGACCTGTAGTTGCTCTAACCACTTCCACCATTTTCACATCTTTGACTTGCAGGTGAAGTTCTACAGCTTGATTCAGAAGCTTTCAAGACAAAATAGCCATTGGAACAACATCCCTGAACCTCAAGGAAGCTTTTCCAATCATCACCTTGCACTGAAAGCTCCTCATTCTCCAGATAGAAGTTCAACTGCACAGGTAAAATTTTGAACTCGTATCTCTCTTATCATGCATCTTTAGTCTTAAGTTTGTGAAGAAACAAGGTTCTACTCATAGCCCTGAGCATGTACATATCTTTACATTTCATTTCTTTTGCCTGAGTTGAGAGAATTTAAGCTTTGAAAATGGCAGAAAACTTAGGTTAAGATTTGGGATCACTAAAATTCTCTCTCATTTTTTAGAGTTAGGAGATGTTTTTTATATATTTGGAATCGTGGATTCATGCTTAACATCTTTTGTGTTGGAAGTTTGTTCAAAAAATCAAAGGATCAGAAGTTAGGAACTTGAGAAGCAGGCGCGCGTTTTTTTTGAAATTGGTTGTCTGAAGGTTGAAGATAACAGCTTCCTGGGCTGGGCTTGTTGTTATTTCTTTTTGCACCCTGGTTTTGCTATTACACCCCCCAAGCCCATTTGTCTTATTTTTAATCCTTTTTGACTTTTTTCTTTTTTTGTTTGACTTGTTTATTTTTTCTCAGCATATTAAAATTTTGAAAATAATTTTCTCATCATTTTTTGATTTTATTTGGTATTTATTTGATTTTCTTTTAATTTATACATATATGTATATATATTATTATTTAGGATAAATAGAAAATATGTAAAAATACTTCTATTTTTGTTTTTATTTTATATTATCCTCTGAAAATATTTTATACAAAAAATACTATTTTCTAAAAAAATTTAATTATTATTATTATTTGTATATAATACATATTTAAAATAATATAAGTATACATATATATATTAATATACTTAGAGTAAAAATACCAAAAATGTCCATATTTTACTTTTTTATATTTAATACTAAAAATCCCCCTTTTTTACAAGTATACCATATTTTATTTTATTTTTGTATGCTAATAATAAATACTATGTGAATTAATTAATTAATATACATTTTGATTAAAATTAGGGTTTTTGCCCTAAATATGAAAATACTCAAAAATAATACCTTTTTATTTTCTTATTTTTATTTTGCATAAACAACATTTTTTCATACATATATAAAAACTTTCTTTTTGCATTTTGCATATTTATTCAATTTTTATTTAATTATGCAATTTATTTACCTTGCAAATATTCAAAAATGATGTAATAATTTAGATTTAAATTCTTGTCTAAATATTCCCCATTTGTAAATTTGTACCCCCCTCCCTATATTATTATGTTGTAATAGCGTAGGAATTTAAATTTCGCACTTTATACGCTTTCTAATTATGCCATGTTAGAATTAGGGTTTGCATGCGAAAAAACGATAAAAAATAGTTTGACCTAATACAAGATAAATGAGCATGAAAATGAATAACACATCTCACACTTTCACCCCTAGGGTATTCCACTTTGTTGCCTTCAAATAAATGGGCCATGTTGTATGTTGAATTTCTTTGGGCAAAGCAAACAAATTGAATGATCATAGTCCCTCAATAAAACTTTTCAAAACAAAACAAAAACAAATGATCAAGTCCCTTAAAGAAAATTGCCCAAAGACATTTAACGCCGTTACAATTATGGTCCAAACGATGACCCGTGCCTGTCCCTTTCATCTCCTAAGACAAGATTGTCCACCAAATGCAATGGTGGAACAAAATTGTCAAAAGGTTTAAAAACATAACAAAAATCTTTGAGAGGACTTTAGGGTAGATAAACTCTTAAGTACTTGTTAATTTGCAAAGAAAACAATTGCCTAATTTCCAAACCCACTTCACAAACCCTTTCAAAATCCACTTTTCAAACCCTTGAAACATCTTTTTAAAAGATAAAACACCTTTTGTAAAACATTCGAGTAAATAATTGTTACAAGGTTAGCCTAATACAAGGCATCTTTTCAAAACATTTTCAAAGCCACACACAAAGCACCATTTCAAACAATTGAAGACTAAGGCAAGTTGATCTAAGCAAGTACTTAAGAGCCCATGGATAACCATGGATAGAAGGGGTGCTAATACCTTCCCCATCTATAATCTACTCCCCGAACCCAAGAAAAATCTCAAAGGTTTTTGCTGTGCTTTTTAAACCTTTCCTTAGGATAAAATAAAAAGTCGGTGGCGACTCTTGCTCAACCTAAACATTTGCGAAAACAAACGCAAAACCCAAGTCAGTTCTCCCACCGTATCACAGAACTGGCGACTCTGCTGGGGATAATTTTAAAGTGGAGTAACCTTAGGGCTTAGATCACCCTCTTGCATGACCAATTGTATGTTTTGTTTGCTTTATCTTTTGGTTCTTTGTTTTGGGCTTGAAATCCTAAACCCGGATTTGGGAAACATTCATAGATAGAAATACGTTGTGGAAACTGTGCGGGGTATACCGACACGGTCTAAGCAATAGCTATATTAGTGCGACATATTTGTGAGTACCGGTAACCCTTGAGTTCAATCAAGGAGAGTACGGGGCCGCTGAGTGATGTCACCAAGCACTAATGACCTAGAACCTTACTTGACCATCTTGGCCTTTTATTAGGGGTAGTGAGATGACCGGCTTTGGTGCAGTCCGAAGTTGGTAGATACTCGATACTACACTCATTGAGGGTTGTTTTCTTGGAATATTTTGGTCGCTAGTTAAGTGGCTAAACCAAAACAATGAATAATGAAAACAATCCAGTGATATTGAGCTCCTTAGAACCCGGTTACTATTTATAGGACAGGTTTTTAAGCCAACTACACTCAAGAGGGTACTTACCCATGAAACCCCATGCAAGCCTGAAACTAGGGTTTGGTGTGATTTGCTTGTACATATGTCTTGTGCATACATCATAAACATCATAAAACATCATATGCATTCACTAACCATTTCAAGGGTTGGGATCTTCATCATTGTTCTTGTTTTGTAGGTCATGGAAATACCTCGCAGAAATACCATTCAATTCAACCTTGTGAGAATCTCTCCTCAACTCAAGGAGATCACTTCAAGAATTCCGGAAAATTCATCCTTCAGTGAAAGACATGGTAGACTGCTCAGCCTAGTCAACACCAACATTGAAGAAGACATGATGAAAGTGCTATTCCAGTTCTTTGACCCTCTTCACCACTGCTTCACTTTCCCTGATTATCAGTTGGTTCCCACTTTGGAGGAGTTTTCTCAACTCCTAAGAATCCCTATCCTTAATCAACTACCCTTCAACGGTACGGAGAAGGAACCAAAGCCTGAAGATGTTGCTCGAGCACTACATCTACAACCATCTGAAATCAAGGGGCATTGGGAAACCAGAAGCGGCGTCAAAGGATTCTTAGCAAAGTTTTTGTTTGAAAAGGCACAAGAATGTTGGAACTCATTGGACCTACAAGCCTTTGAAGAGATTGTAGCACTTCTTATCTATGGGTTGGTCTTGTTCCCAAATCCTGACCAATTGGTAGATGTCAACGCCGTCAAAATCTTCTTGTCCAGGAATCCAATACCAACATTGCTTGGGGATATCCTTCACTCATTTTACACACGAACAATGAGAAAGAGGGGTGTTCTCATGTGCTGTACTCCTATCCTCGCAAGGTGGTTTATTTCGCACCTTCCACAATCTGTCCTGAAGAATGACCAAGATACAAGGTGGTCCCAACGATTGATGACTCTTACTCATTCTGATGTACATTGGTGTTCTCGGTCCAGAGAAAATGTCATCATTGTCGATCGTTGCGGAGAGTTTCCTAATGTTCCTTTGCTTGGAATCAGAGGAGGTATCACCTACAACCCTTGCCTAGCTTTGAGGCAATTTGGATATGCACGGAGGGATGGCCCTCATGACATGTTGATTCCTAGCCTAGTTTTTGACTTCGACAACGATGCGCAAGGACTGCGCCAAAGATTCATCAGAGCTTGGGGAAAACTCAACAAGTTCGATAGCAAGACTCTGGGACACAAGAATTCCATCCCTCTTAAGCCCTATCTCAAGTGGGTACGAGCCCGAGCCCAGAGTCTAATGATGCCTTATCCTCATGTACTCCCAGTGATTAAAGAGCCCGTCAATGAAGGAGAGGTCCCCTACACCATCCTGCATCCAGACATGCCTACATCGTGGGAGGAAATGCAGAAGAGTTGGATTCAGCTCAAGGAGGAACGGAACACTTTTGAAGCTAGTTACTACGCCAGTGAAAAGAAGGTTCTAGAGCTTACCCGCCGACTCCACGAGCAAGAGGCCCTCAATACCTACATCGCACCAAAGAGGATGTGCAATGTCTTTCTACCTTGAGAAGTTTATGTTGTAATATTTGGCCCATGGGGCATTTATGTACTAACAAATTTCTTCTTATTAATATGACGTGCGTTCTTCTTTGTCTGAAACAGTTTTGAATGTCCTAAATCCTTGAATGCATTGCATACATCAGCATACCATTCATCATGTGCATAAGCAGGTCTCACTTCAGGTTTCCTTATCTATCTGCTGTTTATCTCAGTAGGATGGATCTCGAGCAAACAGTTAAAGACCTACAAGCCCAGAATGCACAGTTCCAGCAACTCTTGATGACCTTGGTCAAGAGTCAAGAGGATATCAAGGCTCATCTGGAGAGTAGAGACCCAGTAAAGAAGAAGAAGAGGGTCGGAGTGGCTACTTTGGGGGGAAGATTTGACAGAGAAGCTCGGAGGGTGCTTGAATTTCCTCCTACTTCTGATGAAGGGACTAGTAAAAGAGACCGAGTTGCAGTGCCTTCCGAGTCTGATGCAGAGGAGGAAGAGGTTGAAGAGGATGAAGATTATTCTGACCAGCAGTATCCTCCAGCTGATGATAAGTACAAGGGTTTAGAAGACAGATTGGCTGCTATGGACTTGCAAAGGGTACCGGGTTTGGATTTTGAAGACATGGGCTTGGTCGCCGGAATTGTGATTCCCCCAAAATTCAAGGTGCCAGTGTTTGTAAGGTATGACGGGCTGTCCTGCCCCAAAATGCATCTCAGGTCCTATGTGAGAAAGATTCAACCCTATACAGCAGATAAAAATCTCTGGATTCATTTCTTTCAAGACAGCCTGTCGGGAGCTCAGTTGGAATGGTTTTATCAGTTAGAGGGGACCAGTGTCAGAAATTGGGAAGATTTGGCCACTGCTTTCTATAAACAATACCAGTATAATTCTGATCTTGCTCCTACTCGTGCCCAACTTCAGGGTATGTCGCTAGGAACAAGTGAGGGATTCAAAGAATATGCACAAAAATGGAGGGATTTGGCTGGCAGGGTGCAGCCTCCTTTAACCGATCGTGAGCTCGTTGATATGTTTCTTGGGACCCTATCTGGGCCATTTTTCAATCATTTAATTGGTAACTCTTCCGCAGGGTTTACCGATTTGATCTTGACAGGCGAAAGAATCGAGGCTGGCATCAAGTCAGGAAAGATTCAGAAGGGTGCCGCTGCAAGTGTTGAGAAGAAGCCGTTTAAGAAGGAGACAGCTATGGTATATTCTCAAGGAAGAGTAGGGAAGATGGAGCGTCGGCCGACTGTGGGGGCCGTAATGATTCAAAACACTCCAAGTGAGCCGCCTCGCTACAACCAATCCAGACCAAATCAGCAACGGGTAGAAAGGCCACACCGGCAGTTCACCCATATTAATATGACTCCAGCGCAGGTGCTTCCCCATCTGTTGAAATTGAATCTTGCCACTATCAAGGAAGCGCCAAAGAATGTAAATACATCCTCTCCGCATTATCATGCTAATGCTAAGTGCGCCTATCATTCAGACAGTGTTGGGCACGACACCAATGATTGTTGGGCACTCAAGCATAAGATCCAGGATCTGATAGAGGCTAAGGAGGTAGAGTTTGACGCTCCAGAAAAACCCAATGTGATATCTGCACCTATGCCGAAGCACGGTCGGAATGTCAATGCCATTGAAGAGGATCTGTATGTTGCTGACGTTAGTGATCTGACTACTCCACTGTTAACCATTAAGTTGAATTTGTTAAGGGCCGGGATCTTCCCGGGATGTAAAGAAGACTGTTACTGTTGCCAATCTCTTCCGTTTGATTGTCCGCTATTGAGGAAAGGCATCCAAGGCCTCATGGATAGCCGACAAATTTTGTTCGAAAAAGTTCCTGCCGTTCCAGTTCATGTTGAAAATATCTCAATCATAACCATCCACGCCAATATTTCCGAGGCCATCAAAAAGCCAGTTAAGATTACACCAGCTGCAAAGTCTATACCTTTGAAGATAACAATGCCAGGGCCTGTTCCCTATGTCTCCGAGAAGTCGATACCTTGGAACTATGGTGGTGACATCTACTACCATGGTATCAAGCAAGTTGAAATAATTGAAGAAGATTCAGATGATGAAGAAGCCAGCATTAGTAACATTGCGGGCACCAGCAAAATCACCAGGAGTGGGAGGATATTTTCTCCAGAGATTGCTCCTCCAAAAGCAGTCTTTGGACCCTCATCAGCTAAAGAAGTCATCCCTGCACCAGTAAAGCTCTCTGCCAGAACTCCTTTGATTGAAGAAATTTTCGTTCCTAGTGCTGTCTCTCCTACCATTGCCGATAAAGGAAAAGGAATACAAGATGAGCCCGTCAGGACGAGGGCTCAACCTTTGGTGATTCCAGAAGCCTCCAAGAAAGAAATGGACGAGATTTTGAGGATAATCAAGAGAAGTGACTACGATGTGGTGGAACAGTTGGGGCAAACCCCCTCCAAGATCTCCATGCTGGCACTATTGCTTTGCTCAGAAGCGCACGCTCAAGCTTTGATTAAGTTTCTGAAGGCAGCTCATGTGCCCCAGGAAACCTCTGCGGATCAATTTCAGAATTGCGTGGCTAGCCTGACTGCGGACAATGGACTAGGTTTCTCTGATGCCGACCTGACCCCTAGAGGCCGAAACCACAATGATGCGTTGCATATTTCGATCGAGTGTCGCGGAACCACCCTTGCACATGTTTTGGTTGATACCGGTTCATCGCTAAATGTTTTGCCTAAGAAGGCCTTGGACCGGCTAGATTGCGAAGGTTTGGAATTGAAGCCGAGTGATATTGTCGTTAGAGCTTTCGATGGGTCGAAGAGAATGGTCCATGGAGAAGTTGAAATTCCTGTCAAGATAGGTACTGAGGTGTTTAAATCCACTTTCTACGTAATGGACATCCGTCCATCATACTCCTGCCTGCTGGGTAGACCTTGGATACACCATGCTGGGGCAGTCACCTCCTCCCTGCATCAGATGCTGAAGTATCCCGTAAAGGGAAAGATCATTACTGTCCATGGTGATGAAGAGTACATGATTAGCCATTTAAATTCTTTCCGATATGTGGAGGTTGAAGGGGAGTTCATTGAGACACCGTTTCAACATTTCGAAGAAGTGCTTCCTGAGATAGCAATAGCGAAGTTGGCAGCTGAGACACCGAGACAGATGGCCAGGATGGCATCTCTGGAGGATGCAAGGGTTGCAGTTAAAGAAGGGAAGAATTCAGCGTGGGGGCAGTTACCCGATTTTCCGCATAAGGTTGATAAGCTTGGATTAGGTTTCACCACCGCTGGCCAGAAAGCTATGCGCCGGTCAAAGATTGAGAGAGCGCCAGTCAAAATTTCTCCTTACCAAATCAACGCCCTGGAAGATGAAGACAAAGAAAGCAACTTTGAAGAATGGATCCATCCAACTGTCAGAGGAGGGTTGAGCAATTGGGAGGCTAAAGACTTTGTTCCCATTACTTTTATTCCTCAGTAATTTATCTATCAAACATTTCCTATTTGGTCTGTAATATTTTACTTTCAAACAATCCGTGCACTATCTTTTCGCCTCCTGCCTTACCCGGGGCATGTAGGTCCACTTGTAAGGGTTTTGACTATTTTTCATATTCATATGCCATGTTTAATGATTCATTGGACGTTTTTCATTTGATAAACTGCTTGTGTTCATTTTCTTTCCTTTTGCATTTTTTGTTTAAGGATGGCTATCCCTTACACACACCCACACTCACCAATGCAGGTACCCATCCACTCCGGATTCCATGGGTGACTATTCTGCTGTATCTTTCAATAACTCTGAAGATCTGGTCAATCTAGCCGAGTATGAAGATGACGGAGGTTGTGAAGTACCCGGGGAACTAGCCAGACTTCTGCAACAAGAGGAAAGGGCCATCTTACCGCATGATGAGCCATTGGAAACTGTCAACTTGGGAACCGAGGAGAATCGGAAGGAGGTGCAAGTGGGTGCCAACCTGGAACCAGAAGTTAAGGAACGCTTGGTACAGTTACTGAATGAGTATGTTGAAATCTTCGCTTGGTCCTATGAAGACATGCCAGGTCTAGACGCTGATATCGTGGTTCATCGTCTCCCCACAAGAGAAGATTGTCCACCGATCAAGCAAAAAGTTTGCCGAATGAGGCCTGACATGTCTGAAAAAATCAAAGCAGAAGTAATGAAGCAATTCAATGCTGGCTTTCTAGCTGTTACGTCCTATCCTCAATGGGTCGCTAACATTGTGCCAGTGCCTAAAAAGGATGGCAAAGTCAGAATGTGTGTGGACTACCGGGATTTGAATAGGGCCAGCCCTAAAGATGATTTCCCGCTACCTCATATTGACATCTTGATCGATAATACAGTGCAGCATAAGGTGTTTTCCTTCATGGACGGATTCTCGAGCTACAATCAAATCAAGATGGCTCCCGAGGATATGGAGAAAACAACTTTTGTCACACAATGGGGCACTTTCTGTTACAAAGTGATGCCGTTCGGGCTAAAGAACGCAGGGGCGACTTATCAGCGCGCCATGGTAGCTCTATTTCATGACATGATACATCATGAGATTGAAGTTTACGTAGACGATATGATAGCTCGGTCACAAACAGAGGAAGAGCACCTTGAACATCTGGAAAAGCTGTTTGCCAGATTGAAAGAATACAAGTTAAGGCTGAATCCAAGAAAATGCACTTTTGGAGTTAGGTCTGGTAAACTCCTGGGATTCATTGTAAGCAACCAGGGCATTGAAGTCGATCCGGCAAAAGTAAAAGCAATACAAGAGATGCCTGCTCCCCGTACTGAAAAGGAATTTAGAGGTTTCTTGGGGCGCATAAACTATATTGCCAGATTCATTTCGCATCTGACTTCTACCTGTGAGCCAATTTTCAAACTCTTGAAAAAAGATCAGGTAGTTGAATGGAACGACGACTGCCAAGCTGCTTTTGACAGAATCAAGGAGTATTTGCTAGAACCTCCCATTCTGATGCCACTCGTCGAAGGAAGACCATTGATCATGTATTTGACCGTCTTGGATAACTCAATGGGGTGTGTTTTGGGCCAGCATGACGAGTCTGGTCGAAAAGAGCATGCTATTTATTACCTTAGCAAAAAGTTTACCGACTGTGAGACTCGCTACTCACTGCTCGAGAAAACTTGCTGCGCTTTGGTATGGGCTGCTCGCCGACTAAGACAGTATATGCTGACTCATACTACCTTGTTGATATCCAAAATGGACCCTATCAAATATATCTTCGAAAAGCCCGCTTTATCTGGAAGGATAGCCAGATGGCAAATGATCTTGACTGAGTATGACATCCAGTACACCACCCAAAAAGCTATAAAAGGGAGTGTATTAGCTGACCATCTGGCTCACCAGGCTATCGAAGACTATCAACCCATGAGATTTGATTTCCCAGACGAGGACATCATGAATTTGGACAACATTAAAGGTGACGGACCGTATGACGGACCCGAAAAGGGATCCCGATGGACCCTGTACTTTGATGGTGCTTCAAATGCACTTGGAAACGGCATTGGCGCAGTACTCATTTCTCCGGAAGGATGCCACACTCCTTTCACGGCCCGACTTTGCTTCAGCTGCACAAACAATATGGCTGAGTATGAAGCCTGCATCTTTGGTCTCAAGGCTGCTTTAGACTTGGGGATCAAATCGTTGATCGTATTCGGGGACTCGGCTTTGGTCATCAGCCAGATCAAAGGAGATTGGGATACCAAACATCCTAATCTTATTCCATACAAAGAACATGTTCTGACATTGTTGCCTCACTTCGAGCAAATTACCTTCGAGCACTTTCCGCGAGAAGAGAATCAGCTAGCAGATGCTCTAGCCACAATGTCCTCCATGTTTAAACTCAACTGGGATAACGAGGCCCCCCAAATCACCATCGAGCGAATGGATGAACCCGCGCATTGTCACGAGATTAATACCGAAGAAGTAGTGGAACAACCTTGGTTCCATGAAGTCAAAAGGTATCTCGAGACCCAAGATTATCCTGAAGGAGCTTCCGTGAATGACAAGAAGTTCTTAAGGAAATTCGCTGCTAAGTTCTTCCTGAGCAACGGCATCCTTTACAAACGAAGCCATAATTGTGTATTACTCCGGTGTGTGGATAAAGCTGAAGCAGAGTTGATCATGACCGACATACACAGCGGACCATTTGGCACTCACTTGAGCGGGCATACAATGGCTAAGAAGATCCTAAGGGCAGGCTATTACTGGTCTACCATGGAGGCTGACTGCCATCAACATTCCCGTACTTGCCACAAGTGTCAAGTCTATGCTGACAAAGTTCATATTCCTCCGGTTCCCCTCAACGTCCTGACTGCTCCGTGGCCCTTTGCAATGTGGGGCATTGATATGATTGGAGAGATCAAGCCCACGGCTTCCAACGGACATCGCTTCATCCTGGTTGCCATTGACTACTTCACTAAATGGGTCGAAGCAGCTTCCTTCGCCTCTGTCACCAAAAATGTGGTTGCCCGCTTTATCAAACATAATCTCATATGTCGGTATGGTGTTCCCGACAGGATCATCACAGACAACGGTACAAATCTGAATAATACAATGATCACTGCATTATGCGAACAGTTCAAGATTTATCATCACAATTCATCTCCCTATCGGCCGAAGATGAACGGTGCTGTTGAAGCTGCGAACAAAAACATTAAAAAGATTATTCATAAAATGACGGTCACTTACAAAGACTGGCATGAGATGTTGCCGTTTGCGCTGCATGGATACCGTACGACGATACGTACTTCAACTGGGGCAACCCCATTTTCTTTGGTTTATGGCATGGAAGCTGTTTTGCCTATGGAAGTTCAGATCCCGTCTCTAAGGATTATAAAGGATGCAGGTTTGAATGAGGATGATTGGATGCAGACCCGACTTGATCAACTCAATCTGATCGACGAAAAGCGACTTGCTGCTATATGCCATGGTCAGACGTATCAAAAACGGATGATCAAGGCCTTCAATAAGAAAGTCAGACGTCAAGTGTATCAAGTCGGAGATCTAGTAGTCAAGCGGATTATCTTACCGTAAAGTGATCCCAGGGGCAAATGGACTCCTACATATGAAGGACCATTTGTGATCAAGAGCATATTTTCTGGTGGTGCAATGATTCTGACCACCATGCACGGCGACGATTTACTGCACCCTGCGAACGCAGACATAGTCAAAAGATACTACGCATAAAATAACCCGACAAGTCGTTAAACCCGAAAGTGCGGCTTGGGCAAAAATGGGCATCCCGGTGAACCGAAAACCTGAAAGGGCGGTTCAGGCAAAAGTTAGGGATAAAAACAAAAAAATCTGTACACCCGGCAAGTCGAAAACCCGAAAGGGCGGCTTGGGCAAAAAGGGGTTTCCCGGTGGATCGAAAACCCGAAAGGGCGATTCAGGCAAAAGTTAGGGAATTAAAGCGTATGACTATGTCTCGTCAGATCACTTCAAAGACAGTCTCTTCATCAACCGGTTCCGGGTTTCTGATCAATCCAGCCATCGTCAAACGAAGCATTGAATGGACAGATGTTCAGAGTTGTGAAAGCTACAGCAGAATGGAATCCCATGGAATTATTTCACATAGCCATCTTTGTTTTGTATAAATTTTTCAAATATTTACGACGAGATCCTCTTACCAGGATGTTTGTCTCCTTTGTACAAATATACCCAAAGAAAATCAATACAGATACTCTTCCCAAAATTTATGTCATTTCCCTTTTTCTTTTTCTCTTGCACTATTTGTTTTATTTTGAGAAACGTCCAATGTTTTGTTAAATAGGCATATGCATTTGAAACATGATCACTTCCTAATTGAACCTAAGAAAAGAATTACTGATAGGATGAAAGTACAAACGGATATTTTGACACCCTTCCAAAGAAAATCCCTCAAGAACTGTAATCCACATCCCTGGCAAACTCTGAGGTCTATCTCCAGCAGACCCTCGAAGCCTATCCCCAGTAAGGTTCTGAAAGGTATTCCCCGCAGAGTACGGACGTCCCTTCCGAGTTTTATTCAAAGTCATTCCTCACGAAGGCTTATAACTGGGTTATCCTCAGCTAATAACCAGGGGAGGTCGCGCTCGCCGAAATTCTTCCCGTCCCCAGCGGAGTTCCTCAAAATTCCCCCCAACAATAACTTATCAATACAATCCCCGGAGGAGTTTATCGTTGCAAAATCCCCAGCCAGAGAATCTTCCAGAAATCATTTTCCCTCAGAGTTTAAGCTTCAGTATCCCCAGCAGATTAAAAGCTTCGAATGGACAACCCCCAGCGGAGTCAGACTTTTAAACCTTCTCCCCACAAAATTTTAGGAAGAAAATCTTGAGTTCCCCAGTGAAATCTCCAGAGATACTTCTCTCCAGGCTGAAGATTCTCAATCTGGTCATCCCAGCATTAAGTCTACTAGTTTGGTACTCCCCGGTAGAAGACTTCAGGAGTTCCCCAGAAGATTGGTATACAACCCAAGCTCCAGGTTCCCCAGCAACGACCTAGGATTCATTTTCCCCGGCAGCAATCAAGATTCTTTTATCTTCCGCTATCCTGGATTCATCTATCCTGTGCAAGGCAGCTCTCCAGCTTACATACGCATCCATTTACATTCATAACACACAATATACATTGTATCATGCATCATAGCATTGCATCCAACTAACTCTTGGCCTTTTTTAGGTAAGATCAGTCGACAGACTAAAATCATTCAAATCTCAAGATTTCTGAAAACAGTTCACGGGTTCTCCAAGTAAACGGATGTTAACCTATCACTTGTTCAGATTCTTCCCAAGACTTCTGAAAACAGATCATGGATTCTTCCCAAGTAACGGATGTTAATCTATCAGCTTGTTCAGATGCACCTTTGAATTCAGTTTACGGAAGCTTCCCAACAACGGATGCTGCTCTATTGCTGATTCAATCTCAAGATTTCTGAAAACAGTTCATGGATTCTTCCCAAGTAACGGATGTTAATCTATCAGCTTGTTCAGATGCACCTTTGAATTCAGTTTACGGAAGCTTCCCAACAACGGATGCTGCTCTATTGCTGATTCAATCTCAAGATTTCTGAAAACAGTTCACGGGTTCTCCAAGTAAACGGATGTTAACCTATCACTTGTTCAGATTCTTCCCCAGACTTCTGAAAACAGTTCATGGATTCTTCCCAAGTAACGGATGTTAATCTATCAGCTTGTTCAGATGCACCTTTGAATTCAGTTTACGGAAGCTTCCCAATAACGGATGCTGCTCTATTGCTGATTCAATCTCAAGATTTCTGAAAACAGTTCACGGGTTCTCCAAGTAAACGGATGTTAACCTATCACTTGTTCAGATTCTTCTCAAGACTTCTGAAAACAGTTCACGGGTTCTCCAAGTGAACGGATGTTAATCTATCAACTTGTTCAAATGCAACTTCCTGAAAACGGCTTACAGGTTCCTCCCAACAACGGATGTCAACCTATTGCTTGTTCAGACCCCCAATTCAGAAATGGTCCAAAGCTTGGACACTTTCCTAATATTCCCTTCCAGATGGCATCTTTAAGCCCATCCCCGACAAGTTTCTGTCACTCTCTCAGATGGCATCGTTAAGCCCATCTCCAAATGGCATCTCTAAGCCCATTCCCGCATCCAGTGCTTTGATGAGTGCAAATTTCCGGGCACTCTAGTGTCCAATCTCCTTTTACCCTCGAGTCACGAAAGGCAAGCTTGCCAATCTAACTCTTCGGGTTCAAGAAGATTGAACAGGGGCAACTGTTGTACCCCAAAATTTGCCCTCCCATTTCTCATTGATTTCTCCTCACAAAGCTCTTGAAGCTCAAGATCCAGTTAGGGTTTCATCTGCTCAAGACTCCTCCTTGCACTACTAACCCCAAATTAGGGTTTGTGTTTGCACAAAGATGTTTTGACCTAAAAAGCCCAAGATGACTTTCTTGCTTCATATTGACCTCCTAAGTTTATCCATACCAAGTTTTAAGTCTTGATTCCAAGTTTTGCCCAATCAATTGGACAGTTAACCTAGAAATCAACTGTATTGGGAAAAAGTCAACTGTGGCCAATTGACAGTCAAATCCCATGAAATTTGATCCACATCAACATTATGAACTCATATGAACCATTTGATCAAGTTTGGACCACAATTCCACAAGAAATTTGATCAGATCACTAAAAGGGTAAAATGGTCATTTTTAGGGTTTTGACTGTACAGAGGCAATTTTTGACTGTTTGACCTAGCCAATGGCAAACCAAGCTCACATATGGACTCAAGAACCCCATGGAATTGTCTTGACATGCTCAACAAGTCCAAAAGATCCCAAGTACACAAGATTGACAGTTGAATTTCCCAGTCAATTGATCAGTTTTGACTGTATACTGAAAAGTCTAACTTTGACTTTTTGGTCAAAATCAAGAGTCAAGATTCATTTTTCATCAAAATATGCCAAATCATGAAACTTGTTCACCAAGAAATCACAAATTGAAAATTAGGGTTAGAAAATGGAATTTTTCATAACTTCGAATTTTTCTAAGTTATGAAAAACCCTAATTTTTTCCCAACTTTGCCCCACCTTTTCACCAAGATCCATTTGGATTCAAACAAAAGTCAAAACATGAAATTTGTAGCTTGTTGCATAATCTACAACTTTGATTCATAAAGTTTTCTCATTTGAAGCTTGTATCTCAAGTTACAATTTTTTGAATAAGGGCACTAAACCATTTTTAACTTAGTGAATTTTAACCTATTTTGACAAGGTTTTCTACCCCACTTCAAGGCCATTTGCCATACACTTCCACTTGGAATTTCAATTTGCATTTCAAAGATGGATTGTAGTACACATTCCAAGCTTTCCAAAATGTCCAAGAACTTCTCAAACAACCTCATGGTTAGAGAGAATCGAATTTCACAATATAGCGAAAAACCACTTTGTTCATGACCAAGTTCCATGTCCATAACTTTGCAAATTTGAACTCAGCATAGTTTGTGCTACTTTACAGGTCCTTAAACCAAATTACACTCCTTAATTTAATGCTTGTTCATTGTGCCAAAGTGTTGTTCCATGAGTTCAAGCATTGTACACAAGATTGATCCATTTTTAGATAAAGTGAACTTTCCATTTTTACAAAAGCTTGCTTTATGTCAATTGGTAAATCAAAGAAGTACATTGCAAATCTGAATGGCACAAGATTATGGACAAATTGCTCTGATCAAGAGAAGATTATGCAGCCCATTAGGAGGCCCCCTACATGCCTAGAACATCAAGTGGCATTTTGTTGCTTAAGAAAGAAGAAAGTCCCATATTTTGTAAGAACTCTCAGACCAGCATTAGCACACAAGAAAGAACTTATCAAACACATTCTAAACTACCCAACCAAGCTTTTGCATGAGCCATTTTCCTCTCAAACACTCTCCATCTCAGAAACACCACAAAACTGCTCAAACAGAGCAAGCCCTGCAGATTGAGTGTTATCTCTCAATCCCTTCAAGCATTTTTGTCCAAACTTGTTCCTCTACCTTCCTTACAACCTATGCAAGCTATCCAGAAGCTAAGGCACGACCTGTAGTTGCTCTAACCACTTCCACCATTTTCACATCTTTGACTTGCAGGTGAAGTTCTACAGCTTGATTCAGAAGCTTTCAAGACAAAGTAGCCATTGGAACAGCATCCCTGAACCTCAAGGAAGCTTTTCCAATCATCACCTTGCACCGAAAGCTCCTCATTCTCCAGATAGAAGTTCAACTGCACAGGTAAAATTTTGAACTCGTATCTCTCTTATCATGCATCTTTAGTCTTAAGTTTGTGAAGAAACAAGGTTCTACTCATAGCCCTGAGCATGTACATATCTTTACATTTCATTTCTTTTGCCTGAGTTGAGAGAATTTAAGCTTTGAAAATGGCAGAAAACTTAGGTTAAGATTTGGGATCACTAAAATTCTCTCTCATTTTTGAGAGTTAGGAGATGTTTTTTATATATTTGGAATCGTGGATTCATGCTTAACATCTTTTGTGTTGGAAGTTTGTTCAAAAAATCAAAGGATCAGAAGTTAGGAACTTGAGAAGCAGGCGCGCGTTTTTTTTGAAATTGGTTGTCTGAAGGTTGAAGATAACAGCTTCCTGGGCTGGGCTTGTTGTTATTTCTTTTTGCACCCTGGTTTTGCTATTACACCCCCCAAGCCCATTTGTCTTATTTTTAATCCTTTTTGACTTTTTTCTTTTTTTGTTTGACTTGTTTATTTTTTTCTCAGCATATTAAAATTTTGAAAATAATTTTCTCATCATTTTTTGATTTTATTTGGTATTTATTTGATTTTCTTTTAATTTATACATATATGTATATATATTATTATTTAGGATAAATAGAAAATATGTAAAAATACTTCTATTTTTGTTTTTATTTTATATTATCCTCTGAAAATATTTTATACAAAAAATACTATTTTCTAAAAAATTTAATTATTATTATTATTTGTATATAATACATATTTAAAATAATATAAGTATACATATATATATTAATATACTTAGAGTAAAAATACCAAAAATGTCCATATTTTACTTTTTTATATTTAATACTAAAAATCCCCCTTTTTTACAAGTATACCATATTTTATTTTATTTTTGTATGCTAATAATAAATACTATGTGAATTAATTAATTAATATACATTTTGATTAAAATTAGGGTTTTTGCCCTAAATATGAAAATACTCAAAAATAATACCTTTTTATTTTCTTATTTTTATTTTGCATAAACAACATTTTTTCATACATATATAAAAACTTTCTTTTTGCATTTTGCATATTTATTCAATTTTTATTTAATTATGCAATTTATTTACCTTGCAAATATTCAAAAATGATGTAATAATTTAGATTTAAATTCTTGTCTAAATATTCCCCATTTGTAAATTTGTACCCCCCCTCCCTATATTATTATGTTGTAATAGCGTAGGAATTTAAATTTCGCACTTTATACGCTTTCTAATTATGCCATGTTAGAATTAGGGTTTGCATGCGAAAAAACGATAAAAAATAGTTTGACCTAATACAAGATAAATGAGCATGAAAATGAATAACACATCTCACACTTGCACCCCTAGGGTATTCCACTTTGTTGCCTTCAAATAAATGGGCCATGTTGTATGTTGAATTTCTTTGGGCAAAGCAAACAAATTGAATGATCATAGTCCCTCGATAAAACTTTTCAAAACAAAACAAAAACAAATGATCAAGTCCCTTAAAGAAAATTGCCCAAAGACATTTAACGCCGTTGCAATTATGGTCCAAACGATGACCCGTGCCTGTCCCTTTCATCTCCTAAGACAAGATTGTCCACCAAATGCAATGGTGGAACAAAATTGTCAAAAGGTTTAAAAACATAACAAAAATCTTTGAGAGGACTTTAGGGTAGATAAACTCTTAAGTACTTGTTAATTTGCAAAGAAAACACTTGCCTAATTTCCAAACCCACTTCACAAACACTTTCAAAATCCACTTTTCAAACCCTTGAAACATCTTTTTAAAAGATAAAACACCTTTTGTAAAACATTCGAGTAAAGAATTGTTACAAGGTTAGCCTAATACAAGGCATCTTTTCAAAACATTTTCAAAGCCACACACAAAGCACCATTTCAAACAATTGAAGACTAAGGCAAGTTGATCTAAGCAAGTACTTAAGAGCCCATGGATAACCATGGATAGAAGGGGTGCTAATACCTTCCCCATCTATAATCTACTCCCCGAACCCAAGAAAAATCTCAAAGGTTTTTGCTGTGCTTTTTAAACCTTTCCTTAGGATAAAATAAAAAGTCGGTGGCGACTCTTGCTCAACCGAAACATTTGCGAAAACAAGCGCAAAACCCAAGTCAGTTCTCCCACCGTATCACAGAGATGTAATAGACAAACATGAAAAGGATTGGTCCAAAGAGGATAAAGATAATGTGAAACATGGTTTGAAATCTAAGAATAAAATCACCACCACCCTTGGTACTCGTGAGTTCCTGCAAGTTTATCACTATGAAACTTCTAAAGAAATGTGGTACATCCTCCAAATTACCCATGAAGGCACTACTTAGTTAAAGAGGGAAAGGTTGGGCACATTAATCTATGACTATTAACTCTTGAGAATGAAACCTAAAGAGAACATAACTCAAATGCAAAGATGATTCACCCACATCGTGAGTCATATATGAAATCTAGGAAAAACATTCTCAAATGAGGATTTAGTCATAAAGATTCTTAGAATCCTAAACCATAGTTGACAACCCAAAGTCACCTCGATTTATGAATATAAGGATTTGGCGACCATGGACACACACACACACTATTTAGAAAAATACAGGAACATAAAATGGAGTTCAAAAGACCTACCATAAACGAAGAAGGAAAAAAAAAGCAAGACTCTAGCACTTAAATCTGGAGAATCTGATTCAGATGGTGATATGGATCTCATAGTGAAGAGCTTCAAGAAATTCATGAAGAATGAGAAAAATCAAGAACAAGGTAAAGATGAATAAAAAACATCATTCACCCCAACATGTTACAACTGTGGAAAGAAAGGACATATCAAACCATATTGTCCTCTATTCAAAAAGGAAAATCAAAAATTCAGAAAAATTCAGAAGAACGAGAAAGCTTATGTCGTATGGGAAGATAATGATATGAAATCCTAAATGATGAAGAAGAAAAAGCCAACATATGTCTAATGACAAAACATCAAGATGATGATGTAACCTCTCTTTTTTCCTATCATGATTCATTTAGATTATGTAAGAAATTAATGAAATAAATAATCAAACTAGAGAAAATTGTTTCTATATCCAAGGATATTATCTCCTCTCTTGAAACTAAAAACCAAACCCTTGAAAATGAAATAGAACGCCTTATAGAGAAAGAATATAACTTTAAAAAAAAACCATCCCACTTCAAATGATGAACATGCCATGTGTGATATGAACAATAACTTAATTAATGAAGTTTACGATCTTCAGAAAGAAGTTGACAAATTTACCAAAGGGAGAGACAACATAAAAGTCTTGTTAGGAAATCAAAAAGCCTCATACAACAATGTCAAATTAGGATATGAACCAAAGAACAATAGCAAGAACTTTGAGAACATGTGTAAGAAAAAAAGTACATCTCAATATAATACATTAAAGTGTAACTACTGCAATGAAGAAGGTCACATTATCATATAGTGTTTTATAAAAAATCCATGAAATTAAAGAATGACATCCCCCTTCATACTTTTATAAGAAACACTGTGAACATAAAGCTAAAATTTCAGTTAAAACTAAAAAGTCCGACATTCCTGGGACAAGAAAGAAAACTTATTATGAAACTAATAAACTAGAGCCTAAATGATATGGGTACCTAAACTAAGAACTAACATTTTTCTTGCAAGAATGCTTTAAAATATCAAACACTAAATGGTATCTTGATAGAGGTTGTTCAAAACATATGACATGAGACAAAACCTTATTCTCCATATTTCTTCCCAAAGAAGAAAGATTTATCTCATATGGAGATAGAAAATACTAGATTTTGGCACCATCGGTAGGTCCCCAAATCCAAGGATTAGGGAGGTTATCTTGGTAAAAGGACTTAATCATAATTTGTTCATCATAAGTCAACTGTGTGGCAAAGGTAACAATGTAACATTTGATTCTTATAGTTATAGGGTCATAAGTCAAAATCTAATGAAACTCTATTTACTAAATCAAGAAGTGGAAACACCTACACAACGAGTTTAAATAAAATTACTTCAAATGATGTATGTATCCTAAGTAACGAGGATGAATTTTGGTTATGGCATAGGAGAATTACACACATCCACATGGACCACTTAAACGAATTGGTATGTAAAGTTCTTGTAGATGGCTTGACAAACTTACATTTTGAAAAGAATGAATTATTTGATGCATTCCAAAAGGGGAAGCAAGGAAGGCCTCTTTTAAATATAAAAATATAGTTTCTACAGATCGGCCCTTGCAACTGCTTCATATGGACCTCTTTTGCCCATCAAGAAATGTAAGTTTAGGTGGAAAAGTCTATGCTCTAGTTATAGTGGATGACTACTCTCGATATACCTGGAAAAAATTCTTATCTCAGTAAAGAGACGCATTTGCTGCCTTTCAAAAACTAGTAAAGGTTATCTAAAACGGAAAAGGAGTAAGCATCACATCTATAAGAAGTGATCATGACGGAGAATTCCCAAATGAGGAATTCAATTTTTTTGCAACAAGAATGGTATTCATCATACCTTTTCCACTCCACGAACTCCCCAACATAATATGGTAGTAGAGAGGAAAAATAGATCCCTAGTAGGGCTTGCAAGGACGATACTCAATGATACCAATCTTCCTAAATACCTCTATGTTGATGTTGTGAATGTCGCTTGTTATGTTATGAATTTTATTATGGTATGACTAATTCTAAAGAGGGAGCCCTATGAGCTATACAAAGGAAGAAAGCCGAGTATCAGTCACCTTCATGTTTTTGGATGCAAATGCTTCATCCATAATAACTGGAAATATAACCTTGGAAAATTCTCCATAAGAGTTGATGAATGCATATTCATAGGATATTCCACTTCAAGCAAAGTTTTAGAGCCTATGATAGAAGAACCGAAACAACTGAAGAATCAATTCATGTTACCTTTGACGAATCTAACCCCAAACATGTAAAAGTAGAAGTTGTTGATTGTGCAGGTATCTTAGAAAAGACGAGTCTAGAAGATGATCAAGAACTGAACCAAGAGAAAAATGAAAATCAAGTTATAAAAGAAGAACCAATTCAGAATCAAACCCTAGAATCTCTACAAGAAAATCCAGATCTCCCAAAAAATGGAGACTAACAAAAGATCATCCAATATAGAATGTTATTGGAGACATATCCAAAAGTGTCACCACTAGACAATCACTTAATAAGGACTTCAAATCCATCAAACAAAAGGATTATCTCCACCATAGTCTATTGTTCGTCTGAAATTGGGAGTATTCAGCTTTCCTCCATCTCTGTCGACCAACGGTTTCTCCTCATATTTAATATAGGGAGAAGCCTACTTAATAATTCATATAGACCATGTGCTTCTTTGCAGCCTCATCTTTATAGTAATATTCTATCAGGTCAGAGTCCTCTTTCGACGATCCAACATCTGAGGCTTTCATCATTTCCACCAACAACCCCCTCTTAGCATGTGTGTGTAAAATGTTAACTTTTCTTCTAAGGTGCAGGGTGTTACCTTGAATATTCTCTTTATTCCTTTTAGCCACCCTTGGGCAACCAATGGTTCTGTGATCCCTTCAAATTATGGAAAATACATTTTGTTGAACTCTCAAAATGGAATATTCCTTGATTTCTATGAAGGAAAATGTTGTACTCCTTGCATATATTGTATAATATGTATCATGAATTACTATTTTTGTTATTTCATTTACATTGTATGTTATTGTTATGACATATCTGACCAACGATATTTGTTACTATCTTCATCTTATCCCCTACCACATTTGGCTCTTGATTCACCCTAGACCTATCATCTCCTATGTGGTTTCTCCATAAAAGGATCATACCTATCACACATAAATATCAAGTTGATCAGATTTAATACTTAATGAGATGATAAAAAGAATTATATAGGTAATATCTATACAAAATATGAAACTTGCTATCGAGAATCCAAGGATAGGTTTAAGATCGACCTACTCTAACAACAAATGCAATACCCATGAATTAAATGTCTTGAATAATTACTTGAGGCATTAGACTATTAGTATTTGATACTTCAAAATAAATTCAATTACAAAACAACTAACAAAAGGCAATAAGTTCTTAGTACAAAACGACATCACGAATACATAGTAAAAATAACAAAACGTAATGAACCTCACATCCAGTATTCATATGGAATTATGCATCCCCTTTCCACCTAATAATTTGTAATAAAATAAAATAACATGGAGTGACATAATAATAAAAATCTTAGTGGATTCTTACCTAATTTATAAATTTTCTTTAAGATTAGTTGTCTAGTCATCCAATTTGACTCAACTTCGGGATAACCACATATTCCTTAACAAGTTCTCTCAATAAACTACACATTCATAAAAATTTATCTATAAAGATAATCACATATCCTAAAACCTATAGATATATGGTGTACCAATCGTATAAGTCATGCATCAATCACACAGATCATGATGAATCTAAACTCCCCATATTTGAGCACGGAAAAGGATTATTAAACATCCACGATGACTCATAGGACTCTAGTTCCATGCTTTCTAAGTGTGTCTTCTAGAAAGTTATACATTTTAACACCAACATTCTCTATGCAAGTTAGTAAAGTGAAGTGTCGTGGTAACAACATAAGTCTTGTAACACTCATAGAAATCATGACTTTCTTGAATATCCAAGTGATTCATACGACATTAATCATGAATTGTGACACACAACTATATGATATACCAAATTTATTCACTTCCCTATAAGGTTCCTATGAAGTCATTTCTTCGTGAATTTTTTCACGACAATGATGTCATTAAACTTAATAAGTCAAGGCTTAAACCAATCAAATCCTAGTGTAATCATTACTTTTAATATAGAGCTTTCATCTTTGGTAGACTTCTGGTTACATATCCTAAACTACATAGACTATTATTGGAGGCCTGAATCACATAGGTCTTCCTAGTTGTGGATATATGTGGTTGTAGGTACAACAATATGCAATTATCTTATGTTCACAATGGTTTTGATGATAATAACAATATATGTCAAACGAAATGATGTGATGTATTCATTTATCAAGAAGAAGCAGTGAACAACATGTTATATCAAGATGCTTCTATAAGATCAATATGTAAAGACAAATTCATTAAGGACAACACCTAAGGTCAAATGAAGCTCAATAAAGTCCTTGATGATCTCTTGTTCATAAAACCCCAATGATGGTGTATATCAAAGAAGTTGTGATCAAGCCTCATTAGTTATAAGAGACCAAATCCCAGATGAAATGTGAAAGTCCTCATGGTCCATGTCTGAGTGATCAATGTATTATAAAAATATAAGAGTAATTCTTGAATTACTAAGGCAACTCACACACTCATCTAAAAATGTTTTTAAAACTCTCAGAATTTTCTAAAACACCTTAAATCCTGCGTAAGAACTATCATGACGTATATGGAATTTACAAAGAGTTGACATAATCGTTTAGGAAGCATTTATACACTCCTAACCAATTAGAGACTTAGTCCAATCTATTAGTGAAAGGAAAAAGTTTTCTTAATCAATTAGAAATACCCCTAATCAATTAAGACACATATCCATGGTAGAGTTTCCATTTTGGGATTATGGTTACCGTCATTTTAGACCTCTTAATCAATATCCCCAGTATTTAATAGATTAAGTCATTAAAAGGCCCATAGATATTTTTTCTTTTTGAACCAATTTCTTATCTTATAAATAAAGGGGTTGTCCTCATTTTAAAACACACCAGAAAATATATTTCAATCATATTTTCTCACTTTCTACTATCTTTACTTCATTTCTTTTTATTTCTTCACGAAATTGCCTTAGTGTTTTTTAGAATGAAAAATATTTGTGAGTTTTTCTTGTTGGTATGGTGCTGTGAGAATATTGTAATTTATTCACGGAGGATATATTTATTATGTAATGTCTTATAAAGAAGTTGTTATTTGGTTGTTGAGGTAAACCAATTGAAAGCTCTGTGTGGTTCTTGAGATTAGTTATGTGAAATTTTATTTGTTTCATGAGTTAAGCCTGTTAAAATCTGTTGATTGGATATTGAGTTTAGTCGTCAAAAACATTGTTTGGTCTCTGAGCTCAGCCTAATGTAAAAGATATGTTCGATTTTGAAATTAACCCTGTGTAAAATCTCTCGTTTGGTTTGGAGATTAGCTAGTGTAAAATCTCCTATTTAGTTTTAAGAAGGTTCATGTGCATAACTTGTGAAAATCTCACATCTCATATAATGAAAACTCTCAAGAAAAAATTCTTTGGGACAAAAGTATGTCATGGTTAGGTCAAACCTATATAAATCGATGGTGTAGTTCTCTCTTCCCTTATCTCTTTACATTTCTATTCTTTATGTCTTTTTACTGTATTTTTACTTCTTCATCTCTCAAATTTTCTTTCTTTTACTTATTTCGCCACTTTATCTTTTGTTTGATTTATAAAATTAACTTAAATTTTTTATAAATCAATTTATTTTTATAATTAGACATCATTTTTAAATCCACACAATTCACTCACTCATTTTGTATTTGAAGTCATTTGTCCAACATTAATGTCTACCTTACAATGTAGGGTATCATAAATCCACTTACTTGTGTAATTTCTCATGAATTAACTCATTCCCAAATATATACTACTTATTTATAGCTATATCCTAATATTTTTACACTGAAGGTTGTTTTAATAATTTAAGGGATCATTAGTCCCCCTTATTTAGGATTATAATATGAAAATTTGGGTTTTTGGACAATTTTAGATTCATGAAATCTCATGATTCGAGTCACAAATTTCCTATGTAAATCATACTTGGTTGAGTTGATTCAAACTCTCATGATTTAATTCATGGACTGAAAAAACTCCATGATCCAATTCAAGTAAACCCACGAGTCGGATAAAAAACTTGAAACCCATAAAATAATCATTTTTCTAAAAGAAACTCATCTCTAAGCCTAGCTTGATCATCCCCAATAATCATTCATCAAATAAGCACTTTTATATCATTAGATAGTACACAGTTTCACAACAACTTATAAATATAACATGCTAGAGATCCTAGATTCTATCATACATTCATCAAGTTCTTGGGCAAGTTTCTCACATGCAAGATTATTTCTACACTACTATTAATGTAGTTTAAAAAATACATTATCATGTAACAAAAAACTATTAATCAAAAATTCTGCCTTTTTGTGGCGACAAGAAAGTGATAGTAGGAACTCATTTTTCTTTTGAGGGCTCGAGGACAATACTTCCAAAATAACGTTCTGTTTTGGAATTTAGATTCCATTCCGTAACCCACCATCTTCAGTTCTTTTCTCTTTGACTTATATCTTTCTGTGATTTATTTAAGTCAAAGTAATGCTTTCAAGTAACTTCAACTCCAAACAGAGTATTTTGAACTTGAAGCTATGCTAATATATATAGCTCGCGGCCATGTACATACAGTTTTGAGCATTGAACCTTTACATAGAAAATCATTGTTAATTGATTCAGTCCCGGATTTTAGATGTGAGGGCTATATAAGACAAAGTTTAGAGTTGAAGGATAATAGTATTTTTTATCTTAAAAAGTGAAAATAGGCTTCTAACTTTATTATAAGTAAATGGTTGTTTACTGGAATAGTCATTTGAATTAATACACACTTTCTAACATAAAATACATGTCAATTACTATCATCATTAACTTGCGTCTTAGCGTATTTACAAGTAATTGTTAGAATATATATATATATATATATATATATATATATATATATATATATATATATATATATATATATATATATATATATATATATATATATATATATATATATATATATATATATATATATATATATATATATATATATATATATATATATATATATATATATGTTTTAATATGTTGAATTTAAAAAAATTTTAAGTTTCACATTGTTAGAATTTTTGTGTGGTTGAAAAAATCTTTTAATTCCACATTGCTTAGGTGAAAAATATTAACTAGCTCACTTCATTATATAAGAAAATTTCTTATTTCATTTTAATCTTACCGGTTGATCAAAACCTGAAAGTAGGTCGAAGGAGGATGACGTCTGCTTGGTTGGAAATATGAGGAGAGGAGGGGGTGTAACTGAAAGGCACTCCGACGATCTAGTGAGAAAGAGTGCAAATAGATACAAGAAAGAGATTAGGATTTTAGAATGAATATTGGATACCTGACCCTAATGAGTGTGAGGGTTTATATAATGCCCCCGACGCGTAGCCATTTTTCCCTATTTTTGGGCCTAGATATTAGATTCCCAAAAATAGGTAAATGCCCAAACCTGATCAAAACGGGCAGTCATGTCCATAACTAGTCTTTACTTCGAGCTACGATGAGATGACGGACAGACGCGTTATGAGCGCCTACCTGGTTCTATGCTTGACGTGTGACGAGCAAAATTGAAGATAGATATTTTAGTGGTATGGTCGACCGAGGACCAGAGTTAGTGGGTCAAGGTTGTTTGGGTCGTGTTGAAGGTGGAAGCAAATTGGGCCAATTCTAGTCATTGGGTCAGTCCAGAACAAGATCCACAAGTCGTTGCTTCTGGACAGAGGAGAGATGACTTAAGACATGCCCACAAAAGGGGGACGCTTCATGGATGAATCCGTGTGAGGAGCTCGAGCGATACATAATGTGTTCGTCTTGCAGGGAGAAGAACAATTGATTGGATCTAAGGGGTTAGCGTATTGTGCTTGCATTGAGCCACGTGCTGTCATAAATTCACAATGATGGAAAGTCTAGGGACTAGGGCGTAATGATGACGACCCTGGGCTTCCCTTGGCGCCTGTTTGTCCACGTGCTGACAAAGTTGCCTATAAATGGGAGAGAGGAAGCTTTATTTGCACTTTTCGCTTGCTCTCTTCTGCTCATTTCTAGTAGTTCTTCAAAGCACCGCCGTTTATTACTGGAGTTTTTGTTTGTTCCGCTGTCCACCTCTGAGGTTCCTGCTCACCTTGTCGTCATCCATCCCCAACCCAGTAAGTTCCTTGATTTTCCTCTGATTATGTGAAATTTATTCCTGTTTTAGGTTAAATTTACAGATTTCGCCTTTAGGATGCATGTGGTTAGGATTAGGGTAGCTTTATCGGTGTTTGAAGGTGGTTCTACACGCGAGGATGCTAGTTCCACCGTGGATCCTATTGAGTTTCTGGGCAATTGGGTTGTGTGATACGGTAGAAGAACCAACTGTTATACTGGTTTTGCATTTGTGTTCGCAAATGTTGCGGTAAGCAAGAGTCGCCACCGACTTTTCTTTTATCCAAATTAAGGAAAGGGTGAAAAGAACAGAAAAATATCTTTTCGAGAATTTTCTGAGTAAGGGGGGTAGATTATGAAAACAGAAGGTGTTAGCACCCTTTCCATCTGTAATTTTCTATGGGCTCTTAGATGCTTAGCTCATTTTCTAAATACCTTATGCTTTGTGTTTTGAAAAAAAAGTTTGAAAATGCCTTAGTGCGACGATTTGCTTTATGATGACTCTTGTATCAGTCCTCAAGAGTGTTGATAACGCATTTTTTGAAAGTGTTTTTGAAAGAAGTTTTGTGTAAGTGTGAAAGTTTTGTCTTTGAGCAAGCATCTATGAGCTATCTACTTATACTCGAAAAGGTTCGTTAATTTCCTCCTATCCTTTAGACAAGACTAGCCTATTATTAGTGAGTAGGTAGCCATAGTCGTTTGAATGTATGAGGGACATTCGAAGGGACGTACAGTCATAAAGGCAACATATGGAGACGCTTTAGCAATTTTGTTTAAGGGACTGGATCATTTACCGAAAGGCAATAGTGTAGGATCATCGAGGGACTATGATCTTTTGATTTACGGGTCTCTACTAAAGCGTCCCCATTTTCGAGGGACATGACTGTTTTAGTTTCTGAAAGGCTACCAAAGTGGGTGTACCCTAGAGGTGTATATGTGCAAGTGATTCAATTCGGTTCATTTATATTTGTTATTAGGTTTGCTAGCGCTTTGTTTTCAGTTTTTCCATACAAGTCTAGTTACTAACAGTTAATATTTGGCATAAATTTAAAGTGTGTGAACCGTAAATCCTACACTATTACAAAGCTTCGGGGAGGGGGATATTTACATGTCCAAAAATGAGGAAAAATAAAGAAAGCGATAAAGTAAATGCCCTAGTTTAAGTTATTACATACTGTCAGCAAATACATTAGTATAAAAAATACGAAAATAAATAACGCATGCGAAATGGAAAGAGACGTCTAAAACCCAAAAAAAAATTCTAAGTAAACATAAGAAAATCTTTTTTTTTCTTCTAATAAAATTATTAAACTACCTTAAATCTAAATATAATTAAAAAATAAATATTAAATGAATTTAAACCTAATTCTAATATTTTTTGTATTTTTATTAGGAAAATTTGGATGAAATAAACCTAATTCTAATTGATTTTAAATTATTTAAAACAAGTCAAAATAATTAAGTTAATTAATTTACAAAACTAAAATTAATTTAAAACCTAAGTCTATTATTATTATTTTTTGATTTTATATTATTTAAAAAAAATGATTAAAAGAAAGCAAACAATAAAACAAATTTAAAAAAAAAAACAATTGGGCCAGATGTTATAAGCAAATGGGGGGTGTATGAACTGAAATTGCTAGGCCCAGAAGATGACAAGCCCAGGCCACGCTAGATCCTGTGTTGCTGACCCGTGAGGGTGTATGATAGAATAATACCCCAAGGGCGTTGGATCTTTACCCTGTTGATATTCACTGGCCCAAATGTGAAGGCATATGGTAGGCGTTTGGGGAGGTAACACATTGAATCCTGAAAGGAAATGTTAGAAAAATCAAAATCCAGACCTGGGTATCGAACCCAGGTCTCTTCCCTTCACACATGTTCCCTTCACCAACTGATTTGCTTTATCATTCGTTTATATAATCAACAAAACAATAAAATATATGAAGCAAGGTAAGAATTATATTTTAAATAAAAACGCACGTTGAGTGGGCTTTGGGTATGTTTGAATGGACCAATCATTTTGATAGGTTTTGACACGCAAGCTCCGAGGGGTCAAACCACCATCCATGGTGGTTGACCACCTTCTTCTCTGGCGACTCCACAACCCTAACATGCGAAACAACACAATTCAAGACCATAAATTTGGCCTACCCCTCCCCCCCCCCCCCCCAAACCTTAGGTTGCAAATTCAGTGGTGGTGGCCGTTTGGCTCAAAAGTATCTGTACTCAGAGATACTAAGCAAACAGCTCCTTATGCCCTAACAATGGTGCAATCTAATTCCTGCATAAAATATTGCATGTAACACATTGATCATGCTCAAATTATGTATATGAATTGATTCCAGAGATTAGTATCCATTGAACCTGTATAGAATGAAAGATCTAATTCTTACCAAAACTTACCAACCGACGATTCTATGTGGGATGTTCTGGGGCGTTTGAGAGCAAGCTATGAGTATGGATGGCTCCTTGGAACCTTCAGGAAGACAGTATGAGGATTGGTTTGGCCTGGGAGCAACTGGATCGTATGCTGTGAGTTTTGACAACTTTTAGATTTTTTGTGAAATTTGTATGGCTCGCTTATGCAACTTATGCGTGGCTTTGGCTTGCAAAAACAACCCTTATATAGAGGAGATGAAGGGAGAAAGGTAAGAAGGAAATAATCCAATCCATAAACATGTTGTTTAAGGCCATGATTACAATTTGAAAAAATGCCTAAATGGAGATTTCATGCCATTTTCAAAGTTAGATGAAACTGGTCACATTTGCAGGAATTTATGGGCATCTAAGCAAGACAAAACATCAGCCCAAATGCCAAAGCCCATCTCTATTTATTTTATACAATTTACTTTGTATTTATTTGAAATAAATAAAATTAAATATGAATAAAATAGATAAAAATGGTAAGACAATGTAAAAATGATATTAGAGGTCCTCCACAAGTTGAAGAAGATATTTGAAGTCCAAGAAATTAAGCCATTGACCTAAAAGTTTAAGTTTGCTCAATGCACAATCCTTGAAATTTCCAAAATTTTCCAACTTGGGAAAGCCATAACTTGCTCAATGTTTATCCCATGATGATGATCTACTTTAATACCTCTTTTTTTATCAATTTTGCATTTGAAGACTTTATCTTAATGTAAATGGTCTTGACAAACAATGTCTTTTGTTGACTTTCTAAAAATGACCTGTAATGTATAAGCTTGTATCTTTCAAATGGTGCATATCTTGAACTTGAGGATAAAAGATAAGTTGTAGGGCATTAGATTCTCTTAAAAATGAGCTTTGTTTTGGAAAAAATGGATGAAGCATGTGAAAGTTATGCCTGATCAAAGTTCAGTTGACTTTTCCTATAGAAACCCTAATTTAGCAATTATTGACTTTTGATAGTTTAGGAGCATTTATTAAGGAATCATGATCAACCCTTGATCAAATGATGGATATCACTTCAAAATGTTGATGTTGACCAAAAATCTTGAAGTTTGAGTGTACATGGGCCACAATTGACTTTTGACCTAACACAATTGATTTTCAAGCATTTGAGCAATTGACTGAGCAAACTTGTAGTGTAAGGCATGAAACTTGGCATGGACAAGCTTGAAGGCATATTAGGACAATGGATAACATTTGAGACCTTCGGAGCTCACACATATTGATGAAAAGTGAAACCTTAGTTATAGGTTCATTGCTTAGGAGGAGAATTTGTCTAGTCAATTCTTGGTCAACCTTGAGCAATTGGGAACCTCAATGAGCATGTCTTGAGTAAAAATGGGAGGGCTAATTTTGGGGTACAACATCTACCCATGTTCAATCTTCTTAAACCTGTGGATTTAGATTGGCTTGTTTGCCTTTCGTGATCTGAAGGTGGAAGATGATTGAACACTAGAGTGCCCAAAAATTTGCACTCGTATGAAGTAATATCGATAGTTGATGATGTTGGGAATGGGCTTACAGATGCCATTTGGAGAAGATGACTGAGAGTCTTCGGATATGGGCTTAAATATGCCATCCAAAGTAGATAATGATTTCATAAATGGTCCCTTTGTGGGGAGTTCTTGCTCCTGCTGTCTGAGGAGGACTCCGCTGAGGAATGTGGGTTTCTGTTGTTCTCCCGCTTGAGGAAAACTCTGTGTGGGAATAAAGACTATGAGCTTCAGTGGACAAGACTCTACTGAGGAGTTATCTCTGTACTGGAGAGATGAAAGTTTTTTGCTTTCTGGTTGAAATCTAGGCTTCACAGTAACTTGCTGGGGATAATGGAATTAAACGTTATCTGGAAAAGTATTAGAAGGAGCCTGTGTAGGGCTGTTTCAGGTTGAGTCCGTTCTAGACTGCATCTAGATGATGAGAAGGAACCCATGTAAGATTGCTTCAGGATGAGTCCGTGTTAGACTGCATTTGGAGATCATGAGAAGAAACCCATGTGAGATTGCTTCAGGATGAGTCCGTGTTAGACTGCATCTGGAGATCATGAGAAGAAACCCGTGTAAGATTGCTTCATCTGGTCATGTAGATAGTTTTCCTATCTAGTTTCAGGTGTTAATCTACAAATCAGCTGTTCACAGATAGTTGTCCTGTCGGGTTTCAGGCATTAATCTGGAACTTGAAAATTGTCAGACGTTGAGATAGTTGTCCTGGATGGTTTCAGGTATTAATCTCTGACCCGAGAAAGAAAGATTGTTTTCCTGGCTTGTTACAGGTATTAATCTTCAATCTCCTCATGTAGATAGTTTTCCTGGCTTGTTAGATGTGTTAATCTACGGTCGGTCGTCCATAAATAGTTGTCCTGGCTTGTTACAGGTATTAATTTGGAACATTGTTTTTGTTGGTTATTGAGATAGTTATCATGGCTGGTTTCAGGTATTAATCTCTGACCTGAGAAAAAAATATAGTTTTCCTGGCTTGTTACAGGTATTAATCTTCAATCTCCTCATGTAGATAGTTTTCCTGGCTTATTACAGGTATTAATCTACAGTCGGTCGTCCACGGATAGTTATTCTGGCTTGTTACATGTATTAATCTGGGACTTGGAAACATCAGTCACATAGATAATTCCCCGTCTGGTTTTGGGCATTAATATGTGGCCTGTTGTATAAGTTGATAGTGTTTGTCTATCTGCGAACTCAACCTGGAAAGATAAAGTCAGTTTCATGCAATGTCATGATGTATGAATTGCATGATGCTCTCAAAATAAATGAGATTGTGATATATGCATTTGTGTTGCATATGCTATGATGTTTGTAAAATGATGTATGAATGTAATGTATGAACGTATCGGTTGTTCTATTGCAGTATTGTTGAATTAGGGAAAATAAATCTCTGATTGTTGTTGGGGATAAAGAATGTAGGTCTTCAAATTTGTTGAAGTTGAAATGCTGGGAGACAAACTTCCGTTGCTAGAGAAATAAACTTTGTTGGGGAAGGGAAGCTCTTTGAACTACTTGGGGATTTTGTGGAAATCCTACTGGGGAATCTTGAGAAGCTTAGGTGACTTCACTGGGAAATCTTTTGTTGGAGTAGTAACTTGGAGATTTTTCTCTGCTGGGGATATGAGAACACTTGACACCATTAGGCTGCATACTGAGAATATGGCAGTGACCTTGTAGTAGGATGTTTATACCTCTGTACCTGCTGGAGAAGGTATCTGTTGGAGAAAATATCTACGGGGATTTTGTAGATGGCCCTTAGATATTGCCCTGTTTCTTAAAGTCATTAGTAGATGTCTTTCTATTTGTTATGCGTATATTTGTAAGCAGTGATCACATTCAAATTCATATGTTCAAAAATAATCACTGGAAGTTTTGCAAACAAAACAGAAAAATAAAAACGAATAGTTTTGCACTTTCAAAGAATAACTTTGTATTAACTTGAATAAGCGTTTTTGTACAAGGAGACGAACATCCTAGTAAGAGAATTTCGTTGTAAGAATAACACTTTACAAAATAGCGTACAAAGAAAACAGCAATGTGAAACAATCCCATTGGATTCCCATTCTGCTATTGCCTTTATGTCTTTGAGCGTCTTATCTCTTTGCTTCTTGTCCAAACTGACTGGATCGATTAATACTGTTTGAGCTTGATAGTTGATACTAAAGATTGGCTGTAAGGTGATCCAACGGGATATAGTTATACGCTTAAAATCCCTAACTTTTGTCTGGACCGCCCTTTTGGGTTTTCAGTCCACCGGGATACCCTTTTTTGCCCAAGCTGCCTTTTCAGGTTTTCGACTTTCCGGGTGTACAGATCTTTTTATGTATATCCCTAATTTTTCCCGAACCCTTTTTGGTTCGCCGAGATGCCCTTATTTTTTCCTAGGTCAGTCAACCTAGCCGATCTTTGTTCATGCATAGTATCTTTTAACTATATTCGCGTTTACTGGGTGTGGAAGGTCGTCACCGTCCATAGTGGTTAAGATCATGGCTCCGCTAGAAAATATGTTCTTGATCACAAATGGCCCTTCGTATGTGGGAGTGCATTTTCCCCTGGGATCACCTTGTGACAGGATGATGTGCTTGATTACCAGATCACTAACCTGATATACCTAACGTCTGACTTTCTTGTTAAAAGCTTTGATCATACGTTTTTGGTACATCTGACCATGACAGACAGCTGCGAGCCTCTTTTCGTCAATCATGATTAATTGGTCAAGTCGAGTCTGAATCCACTCGTCTTCATTCAGCTTTTCATCCTTCATGATCCTCAAGGAAGGGATCTGGACCTCAATGGGTAGGATAACCTCCATACCGTACACCAGAGAGAAAGGAGTTGCCCTTGTTGAGGTGCACATTGTGATACGGTAACAATGAGTTGCCAGTCTTTATATGTCACTGTCATGTTCTGTATAATCTTTTTGATGTTTTTATTAGCAGCTTCAACAACGCCATTCATCTTCGGTCGGTAAGGAGAAGAGTTATGATGCTGGATATTGAATTGCATGCAGAACTCGGTGATCATAGTGTTATTGAGATTGGTACCATTATCTGCAATGATTCTTTCTGGAATACCTTACTGATAGATAAGGTTATGTTTAATGAATCGAGCCACCACGTTCTTGTTGATGGAAGCAAACGAGGCTGCCTCAACCCACTTTGTGAAATAATCAATAGCAACCAGGATGAAGCGGTGCCCATTAGAAGTTGTAGGTCTAATCTCTCTGATCATGTCGATGCCCCACATTGCGAACAGCCACAGAGCAATCAAGACGTTTAGAGGAAATGGAGGAACATGCACCTTATCAGCATAGATATGGCATTTGTGACAAGTCCACGAATACTGATAACAGTCTGCTTCCATAGTTGACCAGTAGTATCCTGCTTGTAGGATCTTTTTAGCCATCGTGTGCCCACTAGAATGGGTGCCAAAGGTACCTTCATGTAAATCAGCCATAATCTTTTCTGCCTCACTCTTGTCTACACACTGAAGTAAGGTAGAGTCGTGGTTGCGCTTGTAGAGGATTCCATTACTGAGGAAGAACTTGGTAGAGAACCTTCTTAGAAACTTCTTATCATTGACTGAGGCTCCCTCAGGATACTCTTGGGCTTCGAGATATCTTTTGACTTCATGGAACCACAGTTTATCCACTACTTCTTCAGTATCAATCTCATAAAAGTATACGAGTTCACCCATCCTCTCAATAGTGATCTGAGGAGCCTCATTATCCCACCTGACCTTGAACATGGATGACATAGTAGCTAGTGCGTCCGCTAGATAATTTTCCTCTCGTGGAAAATGCTCAAAGGTAATTTCTTGAAAGTATGGAATTAGCGTCAACACATGCTCTTTGTAAGGGATGAGATTAGGATGCTTTGTGTCCCATTCTTCTTTGATTTGACTGATTACTAAGGCCGAGTCTACAAATACACTCAAGAATTTGATCCTCAAGTCGATAGCAGCTTTGAGACCCATGATGCATGCTTCATACTCAGCCATATTGTTGGGAAAATTGAAACATAATCTGGCAGTGAAAGGAGTATGATAGCATTCGGGAGATATGATCACAACACTGATGCCATTGCCAAGTGCGTTGGAAGCTCCATCAAAAACCATAGTCCATCGGGATCCTTTTTCAGGTCCTTCATCCGGTCCAGGTTCTTCACAATCAGTCACTAACATGATGTTCTCGTCCTGGAACTCAAAATTCATGGATTGGTAGTCATCCACAGCCTGATGAGCCAAATGATCAGCTAGTACACTTCCCTTAATTGCTTTCTGGGTTGTGTATTGAATGTCATATTCGGTCAGGATCATTTTCCATCTTGCTATTCTTCCGGAGAGAGTGGGCTTCTCAAAGATGTATTTGATAGGATCCATTTTAGATACCAACAAAGTAGTGTGAGTTAACATATATTGTCTCAGTCGGCGAGCAGCCCATGCCAAAGCGAAGCAAGTTTTATTGAGCAGTGAGTATCTTGTTTCACAGTCGGTAAATTTTTTGCAAAGGTAGTATATTGCATGCTCTTTTCGATCAGACTCGTCATGTTTCCCCATCACACACCCCATTGAGTTCTCTAACACTGTTAAGTACATGATCAGAGGTCTTCCTTCAACCGGCAGCATCAAAATTGGAGGGTCTTGAAGATATTATTTGATTTTTTTGAAGGCGTTCTAGCAGTCGTCATTCCACTTCACTGCTTAATCTTTCTTCAGTAACTTGGAGATTGGATCACAAGTTGCGGTTAGATGGGAAATGAATCTGGAAATGTAGTTCAGGCATCCTAAGAATACCCTGACCTCCTTCTCAGTGCGAGGATTTGGCATTTCTTGTATAGCTTTGACCTTTGCAGGGTCAACTTTAATGCCTTTACCGCTGACAACGAAACCTGAGAGTTTACCAGATCTTACTCCAAAGGTGCACTTATTCGGGTTCAACCTCAATTTGTATTTTTTCAGCTTTTCAAACAGCTTCTATAGATGATCAAGGTGCTCCTCTTCAGTCTGGGACCTGGCTATCATATTATCAACGTAGACCTCTATTTCGTGATGGATCATATCATGAAAAAGAGCTACCATGGCACACTGATAGGTTGCCCCGGTGTTCTTTAACCCAAATGGCATAACTTTGTAACAGAAAGTGCCCCACTGTGTGACAAAGGTCATTTTCTTCATGTCCTCGGGTTCCATTTTAATCTGATTGTATCCGGAGAAACCATCCATGAAGGAGAATACCTTATGTTGTGCGGTGTTGTCAACCAGAACATTAATATGGGGAAGCGGAAAGTCATCCTTGGGGCTTGCCCTATTCAGGTCTCTATAATCCATACACATACGTACCTTACCGTCCTTCTTAGGTACTGGAACCACGTTAGCAACCCATTATGGATAAGGGGTGACGACTAAGAAACCAGCATTGAATTGTTTCATGACTTCAGCCTTGATATTTTCTGACATTTCACGCCGCATGCGATGAACCTTCTGTTTCACTGGAGGGTAGCCCTCTTTTGTCGGGAGGTGATGAACCACAATATCAGTGTCAAGTCCTGACATGTCCTTATATGACCAGGCAAAAACCTCAACATAGTCATGTATCATATGAATTAACCTCTCCTTGACATTATGATCCAGATCGGCACCTATCTTGACTTGTTTCTTGTCCTCTTCAGTACCCAAGTTCACAGTCTCAACTGGCTCTTCATGAGGTTGTATTGCCATTTCTTCCTGTTGTAACAGTCTGGAAAGTTCTCCTGGTACTTCACAATCTTCATCACCTTCTTCCTCGGCTTGGTAGATCAGATTTTCAAATTCATAACTGGCAATAGCAGAACCGTTATCAATGGGATCCAGAGTGGATGTGGATCTGCAGTTTGATATGTGGGTGTGTGTAAGAGCATAGCTGTATATTTTTTGAAAAAGTAAAAAGGCATAAAAGAAAAACAAAAAGCGTAAAATTTGTATGCAAAACATCCAATGTTTTATTAATGACATATGAAAATGAAGGGATGGCCCTCACAAATAGACCATTGTGCCTCGGGTAAGACACAAGGCTTTAAAGTTTCAATTGTTCAAATATTACATATCCTCAAAAACAAAAATACAAATTACTCTTGAATAAAAGTAATGGGCATAAAATCTTTGGCCTCCCAATTGCTGAGTCCACCGCTGATGGTTAGGAATATCCACTTGTCCAGGTCATAATCATTATCACTGTCTTCTAGAGCATTGACTCCCTGGTTATTGATCTGTAAAGGTGGTCCCCCGGTGCGAGCACGACGAACAACTCTCTGGGCTCCTGAAGTAAAACTCAAACCAAATTTGTCAGATTTGTAGGGAATATCCAGAAGATGGCCCCAAATTATACACCCACCTTCTTCGACTACTGCCTTGGCATCCTTCAGAGAAGCCATCTTCAATGGAGGTCTAGTAATCTTCGGGACCTTGGAAGCAGTCTTAGTTGCAGCAACCGTCTGTGGAACCTCCTCAAAGTTCTGACAAGGGGTCTCAATGAACTCACCGTATATTTCAACATACCTGAAAGAGTTCAGGTGGCTCACCATGTATTCTTCCTCCCCATGGACTGTGATAATTTTCCCATTGACTGGGTACTTCAACATCTGATGCAGGGTAGAAGTAACAGCGCCAGCCCCATGGATCCAAAGTCGACCCAATAAACAGGAATAAGACAGGTGGATGTCCATCAAATAGAAAGTAGAATTAAAGGGTTGAGTACCAACTTTGATAGGGATTTCCACCTCCAAGTGCACCATTCTTTTAAAACCGTCGAAGGCCCTCACCACAATGTTACTGGGCTTTAGTGTGAGTCCTTCGCAATCTAACTTGTCCAGAGCATTCTTGGGTAAGACATTAAGCGATGAACTTGTATCCACTAGAACATGGGCTAATGTAGTGACCCTGCACTCAATGGAGACATGCAGGGCATCATTGTGTTTCCTTTCCTTGGGAGTTAAATTAGCGTTATAAAAACCCAGTCCATTATCAGCAGTCAGGCTGGCTACGCAGTTCTCAAATTGATCAGCGGAGGTTTCTTGAAGCACATGGGCAGACTTCAGGAATTTTACTAAAGCCTTAGCATGGGCTTTAGAGCATAAAAGTAAGGCCAATATTGAGATTTTTGAAGGGGTCTGACCCAATTGCTCCACGATATTATAATCACTTTTCTTGATTATCTTTAATATATCTTCCATTTACTTTTTAGAAGCCTCATGGATGACTTCTTTGTGCGCCTTCGTTTGGACAGGCTCAGCCAATACCTCTATTCCCCGAGTCTCGGCCGACCCAGCAGCAGGGATAACAGTAGGGATAACAATAGGAGTAGAAATGGGAGTACTAGCAGGAGTAGCAGCGGGAATAATCACAGGAGTGGAAATAGGAGTAGCAGCAGGAATGATAACAGGAGTGGCAATAGGAGTATTGCCAGGAGTAGCAGCAGGAATGATCACAGGAGTAGCAATCGTCTTTGGAGAGATCTCACGAGAGAAAACTCTTCCGCTTCTCGTAATTTTGCTGGTCCTGACGATGCTGTCGATGTCAGAATCAGTACTTTTAACAACTTTGTCTTTAATAGCCAACAAGTCTTGCTTGACGCCATGGTAATAGACGTCAACCTCATGATTTTAGGGAACAAATTTATCCGAGGAATATGGTATTAGCCCAGGGATGGTGATGATCAAGGGAGCAAACTTGGGAACAGATGTAATCCTGACGAGTCTTTTGGTGGAGACCCTGGGAGCATTGTTAGAAATGGTAATTATCGAGACATCTTCACAACAACTTCTTGTAAGGGGAACTTTTTCGAACAAAATTTCTTTGTTAACCATTAGGCGTTGGACGCCCATTTTTAACAACAAACAACCATCTGGTAGAGACATACATAAGTGGAAACCTTCACCACAACCCTGAAATAAACCGGCTCGCAACAGATTCTCTTTAACAGTCTGAAGAGGAGTAGCTAACTCGTCCACAGAAGAAACAAAATGATCATCATCAACAACATTGAAACCTTGGCCATGTTTGAGCATTGGCGCAATTATTACATTAGGTGTCTCTGGAAGGTCAAACTCAATCTCCTTTGCCTCGATGAGATCCTGTACCTTATTATTTAAAGCCCAACAGTCGTTTGTATCATGCCTCGGAGTTTTAGAATGGTAGGCACATCGAGCATTTGGGTTGTAGCGGGGAGAGGCAATATTAGGATTCTTCAGGGCCTCCTTTAGGGTCACCAGATTGGACTTCAGCAGCTGTGGCAAAACCTGGGATAGGGTCAGGTTGATCTGAGTAAACTGTCTTCTGGGCGCATCTGGCCTGCGCTGATTGTTTCATTGTTGGATTAAGGCAGGATTGGAAATAATAATAGCCCCTACCGCTGGACGATGCTCAGTTTTGTTGTGATTTCTTTGGCCATAAGCAGCACCGACCTCCTTCTTTCCAGTAAAAGGTTTCTTCACAGTACTGGAGGATGCATCTCTCTAGATTTTACCACTTTTGATGCCAACTTCTACCCGTTCACCAGTCGGTATCAGTTCAGTGAACCCAACAGACGAAATTCCAATGAGATGGTTAAAGAACAGACCAGACAACATGCCCAAGAATATGTCCACCAGCTCCCTATCAGACAAAGGAGGTTGGACTCTTCTCGCAAGGTATCTCCACTTTTGGGCATATCTTTAAAACCTTCGCCGGAACCCATAGCCATACTTTGCAATTGTGTACGAGTTGGGGCGAGGTCAATGTTATATTGGTACTTGTTGTACCTCAAAATTTTCCCTCTCATATTTCTCAAAACATTTCAAGAAAGATCCTCAAGTTGCTGAAGATAGTCCAAGGGTTGGCCAGACAAGCTCTCTCCTAAGGCAGTCTATCCCAAACTAGGGTTTCATGTTGCATCAAGATACCTGAGTCCAAATGGTCCCAAGTGCTCACCAATTTCCTAATATTTTCTCAAGATCATCCATGTCAAGTTTCAAGCCTTGCAGAGAAAGTTTGCTCAGTCAATTGCTCAAAAGGCCTGAAAATCGACTGTGTTAGGGCAAAAGTCAACTGTGGCCTAAATACAGTCAAACTTCAAGATTTTTGGTCAACATCCTCATTTTGAAGTATATTTCATCATTTGATCAAGTTTTTATCATGATTCATCAAGGATTGCTCATAATTCATCAAGACTCAAAAGTTGCTAAATTAGGGTTTTATGGAAAAGTCAACCCAACTTTGACCAAGCATAACTTTCTCATACTTTATGAGAAATGACCCATTCAAAGCTCATTTTGAAGAGGATGAAATTCTCTACAATCCATATTCATCTCCCAAGATCAAAATATGCACTCACAAGAAGTTATGAATTTGGACATTATAGGTCATTTTGAAAAGTCAACAAAAACACCTTTTTTGTCAAAGCTTCATACATGAGAATGGAATATCAAACTTATATGAGACAAAAGGGTTGATTAGAGGACACCTCAATATTTCTAAAGAGTCCAAGAAAACCTCCAAAGAGTCAAAATTGAGGAAGTTATGCATTGTTGAAGTTGACCTTTTTTGTAAAATTGCCAAAAGTCAATTATCCCTAAAACTTCAAATTTTGCCAAATGGGCCCAATCTTTTTCACTTGTTTTGAGTTGGCAACTTAGCCCACGTGCCCTAGCCTTTGCCACTTGTCCATATCTTATTTTTAATATTTATTTTGGTTTTTATTTGAATTAATTTAAATTAAATCATAATAAATCAAATAAAATCCAAAATATTGATAACAAAGGATCTTGTGATTATTTCAGGTCTTAAATCACAACTAGCCATCATTCAAATTCGCATCAAAGCTTGTGTGCACAAAAGGATTGAGAAAATGCCATGTTTGAAAAGATTTTAAAAGAAAATCAAATCCAAAATCATTGATGGAGAAGGATTTGGACACAATGATCAACCCTAATGCCTTCACTAATACATAAGGATTGGGTGCAGACCTAAAAACATGTGGGAAATCAGGCGCAGAGCAAGAACAGAATATGAAAAAACAAGCAAAAGGTGTGAGATCAAATTGGTGGTTAGAGGCATCCTCAAGGCTTCGTATCTGTCCCAATCGCTTCCTGGCACTCTCAGCAAGCTAAAGCTATCAATAACAAGTCCGTTATGGTCCCAGAACACGTTGTAAGTCGCTCACAACTTCACCCTGTTCTTGAATTCGAATCTCATATTTAGGCATTGTTAGATGGAATTAATCATACATTCTTGATCTATGAATCATTTGCAAACTTTCTGTATCATTCAATTGCGTTTATATGGTCTGTAACGAAATCCACCATTGTTAGGGTTTCAGACTTTGGTTTAGGGCTTTTTATTTCAGGAACAATTAGCCTTCATGAATGGTACGGTTGTGATCAGGAGGATGAAACGACCTCAACCATGGCCTTAGATGTTATTTCCATGGCCTATGGAAGATTTAGAGAGCGTATAACCTGTAGCAACGGACGTTTGTCTGTAGGTATAGGTGGTTCAACTTTTAGCCACAGTGCAGGGAAGAAGACGCAGACGTGGCCAACTTCCATTGGTTTATTTGAATTTCGCGCAAAAAATCCCACTAACGCTTTGTTTTCATATATTATTATTATTTTCTATTAGGTATACAAACAAAAGCCAATGGTCCAGTGGTAAGCGTGGCATGAAATTCCCCTTGGGGCCTGGGTTCGAATCCCAGGTCCCCCCAAATTCTCTATAATATTTTTCTTTTCAGGATCCAATGTGCACTTGAACTAGGATGTCCGTCATACTCCTTCATTATCCAATGCACCAGATGGCCAGATGGCCAGATGGCCAAATCTGGTGGCCACCATTGCAAGTACACCACAAGCCAGGTCAAACGTGCCATACAGGATCTAGAAAGTCAAATGGACCCCAGCACTAATGGGCCCAGAATTTGCTATTGGCACACCACTTTCTCAGGCCCAATCTCTATCTCTTTATACTTTATTTTATTTCAATTAGTTATTTTATTTATTTTATTAACCATAATTATTTTCTTTTTATAAAAAATTACAAAAAAATACTTTTATGACCAATTAAAATTAGAATATTACTTTTCTTCAATAAATGCAATTAATTTAATTAGGTTTAATTTTTTAGATAACTTTAATTTATTTTGAAAATAATTAAAATTAATTAGAACCAATAGGTTTTTATTACTAACTTAATTATTTTATTTCTTGCCTAAAATAACAAAAACTCCAAAATATGTCATTTAATTATTGTTCATTAATTTATTTAATAACCAATTAATTTAGTATTTAATTTTAGGACTTAATTTCTTTTCTTAAAAAATATTAAAAAACAACAAAAACATTTTCTTTTAATTAGGAGGGTAAAAACCCTAGTTTTCGCATTCGATTTAATTTTCTCGCGCGCTTTATTTTTATCCAATTATTTTATCTGCTCCCGGTTTGTAATAATTAAATTAGGATTTTTTTTATCGCATTTAAATTTCAAAGGGTTTGTTTTTGGCTATGTAAATACTCGAAGCCTTGTAATAGTTTATATTACTTTCCGCACTTTAATTTCTGCAAATATTTAACTGCTAGATATGTGAATAATTAGGGTTTGCATGACAAGAATGTATGACTAATTTTAAAACAGTTAGATCACCCTAAATGTGCAAAGATAAATAAACTAAAATTGAATCATTCGCACATGCGCACCCCTAGGGTACACTCTCACTTGGTTGCCTTCGGTAAAACGGTCATTGAGTACAGGGTGCTTTAGTGGTCGTCCTTTTGTCCAAAGATCATAGTTGCCTCGGAAAGGTTGCCTCGGATATTGTTGCCTCGGATAAATGATCTAAGACATTAGGGTTATTACTAAGACGTCCTAACGTTTCTTTAGTGATTGTATGTCCCTTTGGAATTGACCCTCAAACTCTAACGACGGTGCTACCTACTCACTAATAGTGGGATAGCATTGTCTATAGGAAACAAATGCATAACGATTCTTTTTTCGAGTAAATAGATTTGCTCTTAAGTACTTGCTCAAACAAAATAAAACTTTTTTCCACACTTACACTTCTTTACAAAACAAAGTTTCAAAAAAACACTTCATTACACTCTTGAAGACAGAAGCAAGAGTTAAATCGAAGTTAAAACAAAAACTTTTCAAAACCCACAAACACAAAGAAAACAATTTTGAAAATGATGAGCAAGTACCTAAGAGCCCATGGAAAACCATGGATAGAAAGGGTGCTAATACCTTCCCTTTCTATAATCTACCCCCCGTACTCAGAAATATCTCGAAAAAGGAATTTTTCTGTGCTTTTTTCCTTTCCTTGTTGGATAAAATAAAAGTCGGTGGCGACTCTTGCTTACCACAACATTTTGCAAACAAAAAACACAAAACGCAAACCAGCATTTCAAAACAGTCCGGTTCTGGCCACCGTATCACAGAACTGGCGACTCTGCTGGGGAATTATAAGTGGGGTGTACCTTAGGAATAGTTCATCATATTGTTTTCAATTGCTTGATTTGTTTGCTTTATCTTTGTGGGTTTGAATCGGAGTTACTATAGATCCTAACCCGGATTTGGGGATACCCTTTAGGTAAGTAGCAATAGACTGTGAGGGAACTGTACGGCGTAGACCGATACGGTTGAAGCAGTAGCTACGTTGGTGTGACACTTTAAGTTTGTACCGATATCCCTTGTGGAGGAACAATGAGAATATGGGGCTGCTAAGGGGTCATTAAGCACCAAATGACCTTATAACCTATAATTGACCAACTTGGCCATAGAAAAGTAGCAGCATGCTACACTCATTGAGACCAAACTCTCGAGATGGTTCCAGTCACAAGAAAAGGTTGCTAAACTGGAATTATGACCGATCGAGGAGGGTCAATGATATTGAGAACCTCTAGAACCCGGTTACTATTTCTAGGACAGGTTGAACCAACCAAACTAAAAGAGGGTAGTACCTAGACTCCATGCCAGTCTAAAATTTAAGGGCTATTGTGTGACTTGTTTGCCCTTACCATGTTTTCTATCTGTGATACCTGTGGTGTGTTCTTATCATGACATCATGCATCATGACATTGCATGCATATTGCATTAGACTAACCATTTCAAAGACCAAGGGGATTCATCTTTGTTCTGTTTTAGAGATCATGGCTTCTATGAGCAGAAACACCATTCAGATCAACTTTGTGCAGATCCCTGCTCATCTTAGAGAGTTGGTTTCCAAGGTTCCTGATACTTCTTCCTTTGTCAGAAGACATGGTCATCTCCTTGGTTTGGTCACTTCCAAGTTGGATGAACAAATGATGAGTGTGTTGTTCCAGTTCTTTGATCAATTGTATCACTATTTCACCTTCCCGGACTATCAGTTGGTCCCTACTTTGGAGGAGTTCTCTGATTTACTTGGTATATCTATTCTAGAGCAGACAACATTTACAGGTTTGGAGGTGGTTCCTAAACCAGAGGATATTGCTTCAGCCCTTCATCTGACAAAGGTTGATGTAGTATCTAATTGGGAGACTCGGAGTGGTGAGAAGGGTTTCTTGGCTAAGTTTCTGATTGGTCAGGCTCAACAGTTTTGGGATAGTTTGGACTTTCAAGCATTTGAAGACATCCTGGCTCTCCTTATTTATGGCTTGGTTATATTCCCAAATTCAGATTCTTTTGTTGATGTAAACGCAGTGAAGATTTTCATGTCCTATAATCCAGTGCCCACTCTCTTAGGTGACATTCTACATACTCTTTATGCCCGTACTGCACGGAAACAGGGAACTCTCATGTGCTGTGCACCTTTGCTGGAGAGGTGGTTTATTTCTCACCTCCCCAAATCTGTTTTGAGGAATAAGGAAGGCATGGGTTGGGCCTACAGAATTATGTCCCTTGCTCATACGGACATCATCTGGAGTGCTAAAGACATGGAAGAAGTAGTTGTTATCGATCGCTATGGGGAATACCCCAATGTTCCATTACTTGGAATTAAAGGAGGAATCACTTATAATCCTTGTTTGGCCTTACGACGGTTTGGGGAGAGCTAGAAAGGACGAACCTCATGAGTTGCTGCTTCCAAGCATTGTCTTTGACTTCATGGGAGATGTTGAGAGACATCACCGCAGATTCATACGAGCCTGGGATAGGGTGAACAGGTCTGATACGCATGAGTTAGGAATGAAGACTTCTCTCTCGATTGAACCATATCTCCGGTGGGTTCGAGCACGTGCTCAAAAGACGGGGATGCCATATGAAGCTGTTTTACTAGTGATTGTGGAGCGTGCTGATGAAGAAGGGGTTCCTCATACGATCATCCATTCTCATATGCCTACTGACATTAGGGCATTGAAAAGGTCTTGGATCCAGCTAATGGAAGAAAGAGATACTTACAGAGAAAAGTATCATGAGCAGGAGCGGAAGATCCTGAAGCTTACAAGGAAGCTGGAGAATGAGCAGATCCTCAATGACTATGTCAGCACCAAAGGAAAACGACCATGGGAGCGTTGATTTCTTTTTATTGTTTCTAGTTTAGATTTTACTTTTCAGTATTTCCTTTGTAACGCCTTAAAGGCATTTGTTAAACATTGTTTCAAGTTTTTATCTAATAAAAGTGTGTTTCATTTTGGTTTACAAATTTGAATCTCCCTAAAGTCTTTGAAATCATATCATATGCATTCCATTCCCATGCACCTCATTACAGGTACCCTTACAGGTTTCTCATCTTCTTCGTTGTTTATTTCAGCACGATCATGTCTTCCGAATCAACTACTGATCAAGCTATCAAGGCTCTTCAAGCCCAAAATGCTCAGTTCCAGGAGATGTTCATGAACTTGGCCAAGGGTCAGCAAGACCTGAAGACTCTTATCTTGAAGGACAAGAAGAAGAAGAAGAGGACAATCCTCCTGAATATGGGTCATAGATTTGGAAACAAATTGCGGGAAGAAGTTGATTTGTCCCACTCATCTGGAGGGGGAGAGAATCAAGAAGAAAGGAAGGCTCCTAGACCTGTGGTTTCTGACCATGACAGTGACTTTGACAAAGACCGGTATCCTCCGGCTGAGGATAGGTATAAGCAACTTGAAGACCGGTTAAGTGCAATGGAGATTCAAAAAGTCCCTGGGTTGGACTTTGGAGAGTTGGGTTTGGCATCTGGGGTGGTGATCCCACACAAGTTTAAAGCACCTGTCTTTGCTAAGTACGACGGTGCGTCTTGTCCAAAGCTGCACCTACGCTCGTATGTCAGAAAGATTCAGCCGTATACTGCCGATAAGAACCTCTGGATTCATTTCTTTCAAGATAGTCTTTCAGGGACTCAACTTGAATGGTTCTACCAACTGGAAGGGGCTAACTTCCGTAACTGGGAAGACCTTGCTGCTGCTTTTTACAATCAGTACCAGTACAATACCGACCTTGCTCCCACGCGTACTCAACTTCAAGGTATGTCTATGGGTGCGAGCGAAGGTTTTAAGGACTACGCTCAGAAATGGAGGGACCTTGCTGGGAGAGTACAACCCCCTCTGGCTGATAGGGAGTTGGTGGATATGTTTCTTGGGACTTTGTCTGGTCCGTTTTTCAATCATTTGATCAGAAGTTCATCGTTTGGTTTCACCGAGTTGATTATGACTGGGGTGAGAATTGAGGCCGGTATCAAAACTGGAAAAATACAGAAAGGTGCTTCGTCAAGTACCGAGAAGAAACCTTTCAAGAAGGAGCCTAGTTCGGTTTACAACTTAAAGAATCAAAATCGACCTGGGCTCCGCCAAGCCATGAATGCGGTAGTTATATCAACACCAATTGTTGCCCCACAACGCAACACTCAGCAAAGAACAGAGAGGCCTCAGAGACAGTTTACTCGACTCAGTATGACCCTGTCTCAAATTCTGCCACAGTTTTTGACGACCAACTTGGTGACTCTGAGGGAAGCCCCGAAGAATCCCATTACCACCTCTCCGTCGTATAATCCCAATGTCCGTCGTGCTTTTCACTCCGATATCCCAGGGTATGATACCAATAATTGCTGGGCTTTCAAGAATAAAGTGCAAGATCTGATTGATGCTAAGGGGATTGAGTTTGAAGCGAGAGAAAAGTCTAATGTTGTGTTTGCTCCTATGCCAAGGCATGGAGTGAATGCTGTAGATGATGATTCGTTTGTAGTTTCTGTGGAATACATTTCTACTCCATTGATGACCGTAAAGAAGAACTTATTATTGGTCGATTTATTTCTGGGTTGTGGCGAAGGTTGCCACCTGTGTTCCATCCTACCTGCTGATTGCCATCTATTGAAGTCATGTGTCCAACGCCTGATGGATAATAAAGAAATCTTGTTCGAGAAAACTTTGGTTCCGTTAGTTTCTGTTGAAGATGTGTCTATAATCACCATTTCCGCCAATCCTTCCAAGGCTTCCTTGAGAAAGCCTGTTAGGGTTACATCTGTTCTGAGAGTTTCTCCATTGATCATTACTGTTCCTGGTCCGATCCCCTACACTTCGGATAAGGCTGTCCTGTGGCATTATGGGGCCGACGTGTATTGTTATGGGATTAAACAAGACTTGAAGGTTGAAGAGGCTGATACTGATGTCAGCAACATTTTTGGGTCTAGCAAGGTCACTCAAAGCGGAAGACTTTTCTCTCCTGAGATCTCTCCTCCAAATGTGCGGAAGCCTGTTGTCATTACACCTGCTGCTATTCTGATTCTCACTCCAGTTGTTACCACTGTAGTCGAGTCGTCTGATACTCGGGGCAAAGAGATCATCGGTGAGCCTGCCCGAACGGAGGCACCGGAGAAAGTTATTGTTGAGACCTCTAGGCAAGAGATAGAGGAAATTTTGAAGATCATCAAAAAGAGCGACTACAATGTAGTCGAGCAGCTGGGGCAAACCCCGTCGAAGATCTCTATGTTATCTTTGTTGTTGTGCTCAGAGGCCCATGCTAAGGCTCTGATTGCTTTCCTGAAAATTGTGCATGTGCCGCAAGAGACATCTGCTGATCAATTCAAGGACTGTGTAGCTAGCTTGACCACTAACAACGGGTTGGGTTTCTCCAACGCAGATTTGAACGCCAAGGGAAAGGATCACAATGATGCTCTGCACGTCTTGATCGAGTGCAGGGGCACTACTTTGGCCCACGTGCTGGTGGATACTGGGTCCTCGTTAAATGTTTTACCCAAGAAAGCGTTAGATCGGTTGGACTGTGAAGGGTTGGTGCTGAAGCCAAGTAACATTGTGGTTAGGGCCTTTGACGGGTCCAAAAGGATGGTGCACGAAGAGGTGGATATCCCTATTAAAGTTGGTTCCCAGACTTTTACGTCTATGTTCTATGTGATGGACATTCGACCATCTTATTCTTGTTTGCTGGGTCGCCCGTGGATTCACAAAGCTGGGGCAGTAACTTCTACGGTCCATCAGATGTTGAAGTATCCAGTGAAGGGAAAAATTGTTACAGTGCAAGGAGAAGAGGAGTATATGGTGAGCCACCTCAACTCGTTTCGGTATGTGGAGATGGATGGGGAGTTCATTGAAACCCCATGTCAAAACTTTGAAGAAGTCCCCCAGACTCTAGCATCGACATAAACTATTACTGAAGATCCTCCAATGACGATGGCTTCCCTCAAGGATGCCCGGGTTGTTGTTGAAAAAGGTGGGTGTGCGAATTGGGGCAAGCTTCCTGACTTTGCACACAAGACTGACAAGTTTGGTTTGGGTTTTACTGCAGAAGCTCAAAGGGTTGTTCGGCATGCGCGGATTGGAGGACCTCCCATGTTTATCAGCAATTCGGGAGTGAATGCCATTGAAGATAATGATGAAGAGTCTGAGTTTGGCAGCTGGATTTACCCAACTACCGATGTTGGATTAAGCAATTGGACGGCGAAGGACTTTGTGCCTATTTCTTTTGTTACACAGTAATAAGACTTTTTGTTTTGAGTTTATGTAACAGACAATTTGAAACTTTTACGGCCCGGTGCCTTGCCCGAGACACCGTGGCTTTGTTTGTGAGGGCTCATTATGTGTCATTTCCATATATCATTAATAAAAGCATTGGACGTTTTCTTGCATTTCAAATTTTGCGCTCCTTGTTTTTCTTTTCTATTTTGCAAAACAACTATTTGTCTTAGACACACTCACATATACAGGTCTACATCCACTCTAGATCCCACTGATAACGATTCTGCTACTGCCAGTTATGACTTCGAAAGTCCGATCAACCAAGCCGAGGACGAAGGTGAGGATGATTGTGAAGTTCCTGGGGAACTTTCTAGACTGTTACTTCAGGAGGAGAGGGCCATACAGTCGCATGAAGAGGCAGTGGAAACAGTAAATCTGGGCATTGAGGAAGACAATAAAGAAGTCAAGGTCGGTGCAAATCTGGAACCTAGTGTTAAGCAACGGTTGATTTAGATGCTGCGTGATCATGTTGAGAACTTTGCCTGGTCTTATGAAGATATTCCTGGGTTGGATATCGATATTATGGTTCACCGCCTGCCTACTAAGGAAGATTGTCCTCCAGTGAAACAGAAAGTTCGCCGAATGCGCCCAGAGATGTCTGAGAAAATCAAGACTGAGGTTATGAAACAGTTTGATGTCAGTTTTCTAGCAGTTACTTCTTATCCGCAGTGGGTTTCCAACATGGTTCCGGTACCGAAGAAGGATGGTAAAGTTCAAATGTGTGTTGACTGTAGGGATCTGAACAAGGCAAGCCCCAAGGATGATTTCCCTCTGCCTCATATCGATGTTCTGGTTGACAACACCGCACAGCATAAGGTCTTCTTCTTTATGGATGGTTTCTCTGATTATAATCAAATTAAGATGGCCCCTGAAGACATGGAGAAGACAATGTTCGTTACTCAATGGGGTACCTTTTGCTACAAAGTCATGCCTTCCGGGTTGAAGAATGATGGGGAAACGTATCAGCGCGCCATGGTCGCTTTGTTCCACGACATGATTCATCATGAGATTGAGGTATACGTTGATGACATGATTGCAAGATCCCAGACTGAGGAAGAGCATCCTGACCACCTTTAGAAGCTATTTGACAGGTTGAGGTTATACAAGCTGAGGTTAAACCCGAACAAGTGCACCTTCGGGGTGAGGTCTGGTAAGCTGCTAGGTTTCGTTGTAAGTGACAAAGGTATTCAGGTGGATCCTGCAAAGGTGAAGGCTATACAGGAAATGCCAGCTCCCCGAACAGAAAAAGAAGTTAGAGGCTTTTTGGGACGATTGAATTACATTGCTCGATTCATTTCACATTTGACTGCTACTTGTGAGCCAATCTTCAAACTACTGAAGAAAGATCAAGTGGTAAAGTGGAATGATAAATTTCAAGCCGCTTTCGAAAGGACCAAGGAATATCTCCAAGAGCCACCAATTCTGATGCCTCCAGTTGAAGGAAGACCCTTGATCTTATACTTGACAGTACTCGACAATTCAATGGCGTGCGTGCTGGGGAAGCATGACGAGTCTGGCCGAAAAGAGCATGCTATTTATTACCTTAGCAAAAAGTTTACCGACTGCGAGACCCGATACTCGTTGCTTGAGAAAACTTGCTGCGCTTTGGCATGGGCTTCTCGCCGGCTGAGACAGTATATGCTGACTCACACCACTCTATTGATATCAAAGATGAATCCAATCAAGTATAACTTCGAAAAGCCTGCCTTGTCCAGAAGAATAGCAAGATGGCAGATGATCTTGACTGAGTATGACATCCAGTACACAACCCAAAAAGAAATCAAGGGAAGTGTGTTGGTAGATCATTTGGCACACCAGGCACTGGATGATTACCAGTCTATGAACTTCGAATTCCTAGATGAGAATATCGTGTTGGTGACTGACTGTGAAGAACCTGGACCGGATGAAGGACCTGAGGAGGGATCCCGATGGTTTATGTACTTTGATGGAGCTTCAAACGCTTTGGGTAATGGCATTGGCGCCGTGATCATATCTCCTGAAGGCTCTCATACTCCGTTTACCGCCCGACTATGTTTCAACTGCACCAACAATATGGCGGAGTATGAAGCATGCATTATGGGTCTTCGAGCAGCAATTGACATAAGGATTAAGTTCTTAAGTGTATTCGGAGATTCCGCTCTCGTGATCAGTCAGATCAAAGGTGAGTGAGATATGAAGCATCCAAATCTTATTCCTTACAAAGAGTATGTATTGACGTTGCTTCCATATTTCGAGGAGATAACCTTTGAACACTTCCCAAGAGAGGATAATCAGTTAGCGGACGCGTTAGCTACAATGTCTTCTATGTTCAAGGTCAGGTGGGACAACGAGGCTCCCCAGATTACCATTGAAAGGTTGGACGAACCTGCACATTGCTGTGATATTGAGACTGAAGAGGTAGCAGATAAACCCTGGTTTCATGATGTAAAGTGGTATCTTGAGGCTCAGGAGTACCTTGAGGGTGCATCTGTTAATGATAAGAAGTTTATGAGGAGGTTCGCAGCGAAGTTCTTCATCAGTAATGGTATCCTTTACAAGCGTAATCATGATTCAACCTTACTGCGTTGTATGGATAAGAATGAAGCAGAAAGGATCATGACAGAGTTGCATGAAGGTACTTTCGGAACTCATTCCAGTGGACTCACCATGGCAAAGAAAATCCTTCGGGCAAGATATTATTGGTGCACAATGGAAGCCGATTGTTATCAACATTATCGGAACTGTCACAAGTGCCAAGTCTATGCTGATAAGGTGCACATACCTCTGATTCCTCTGAACGTCTTGACAGCTCCGTGGCCTTTTACAATGTGGGGCATCGATATGTTCGGCGAGATCAGACCTACCGCGTCCAACGGGCATCGTTTCATCCTGGTAGCAATTTATTACTTTACAAAGTGGGTTGAAGCAGCTTCCTTTGCCACTGTAACCAAGAATGTTGTGGCACGGTTTATTCGGCACAACCTGATATGTCGATACGGCGTACCAGAGAGGATCATTACGAACAATGGTACAAATATCAACAATACGATGATCACCGAGCTCTGCAAGCAGTTCAAGATACAACATCACAACTCTTCTCCCTATCGGCCGAAGATGAATGGGGCTGTTGAAGCGGCTAATAAGAACATCAAGAAGATTGTGCAGAAGATGACGGTAACATACAAAGACTGGCACGAGATGTTACCATTTTCTCTTCATGGGTACCGTACCTCAGCACGGACATCAACAGGGGTAACACCCTATTCCTTGGTATATGGTATGGAGGCAGTCTTGCCCATTGAAGTTCATATACCCTCTCTTCAGATTATGAAGGATGCAGGTTTAAGCGAAGATGACTGGATCCAGACCCGACTTGATCAGCTGAACTTAATAGATGAAAAGAGGCTTACTGCTATTTGTCATGGTCAAACGTATCAAAAACGGATGATCAAGGCATTTAACAAGAAAGTTAGACGACAAGAGTATCAAGTTGGGGGTCTGGTAATCAAGCGCATCATCCTACCACAAGGTGATCCCAGGGGAAAATGGACCCCTACTTACGAAGGGCCATTTATGGTTAAGAACATTTTCTCAGGAGGAGCTATGATTCTAACCACCATGGATGGTGACGACCTTCCTCACCCCGTCAATGCAGACATAGTGAAAAAACACTACGCATAATCAAAGACTCGCTAGGTCGACTGGCCTAGGCAAAAGTAAGGGCTACCCGATGAACCAAAAGGGTTCGGGCAAAAATAAGGGATGAAAATAAAAAATTTGTACACCCGAAAAGTCGAAAACCTGAAAAGGCGGCTTGGGAAAAAAAGGGTATCCCGGTGGACTAAAAACCCGAAAGGACGGTCCAGGAAAAAATTAGGGACCAAAGCGTAACACTTTTTCTCATTGGATCACCCTACAACCAAACTTCGGTATCGACTATCAAGCTCGGACGACACTAATCAATCTGATCTACCTTCAACCAAGTAGCAAAGTGATGAGATGCTCGAGGATATAATGACAATAGCAGAGTTGGAACCCAGTGGGATTGTTCACATAGCTGTTTTTTTTCACAAATTGTATAAATTCTATTTGTTCGGCGGCGTTCTCTTACTAGGACGTCAGCCTCTTGTACAAAAACGCCTATTTACAGGCCAAACTTCAAAATCAATACAATTCATTTTCAAATAAATTTCAAATTTTTCTCTTTTCTGTTTTGTTTTGCAAGAACGTCCAATGTTCATTTTTTGATATATGCATTTGACATTAACTGCTGCTTACATGCGAAACAAAAGCCGATTACTTGTGATATCAAGAACAGGGGCAGAAAGGAATTGTCCAGACCTTACAGTTGCTCTATCCACCAGATACAGAGGTAGATTTAGCTGAAGAATATGACTAAGGCACAATCACTCTCTGTATAGTAAGAGAAAGTCAGTAAGTGTTAACTCTCCTCAACTAAGGCTCACAACCACGAATGAGTCGACAATATTCTCCCCAAGCAGAGTTTATCCATCATCAGCGCTAGACAATTATCCCCAGCGGAGTCTGGACAATCATCCCCAGTGGAGTTTGGAGAATCATCCACAGCGGAGTCTGGACAAATTATCCCTAGTGGAGCTTGGAGAATCATCCCCAGTAGAATTTGGAAGATTGTCCCCAGTAGAGTCTAAAAGGTTATCCCCAATGAGGACGCAACTGAAAGATCATCCCCAACGGAGTTCTTTCCTTTCACAAACAGAAACTCAATCCCCAACAGGATTTGGTATTGCCAGCAACAGTAATTCATCCCCAACCGAATTTATCAGCGGAATCCTCAGCAGAGCATGTCCTCCCCACAGAGCCACTTCCCCGTCAGCTTATTCCCCAGCAAAGTTATCCTCCCCTGCAGGTTTATTCTCACAAACATCTTCATCCATTATCTCCAGCGGAAACGAAGAATTCAATTCTTTTCTCCAGCAGCAACCCGGGATTTATTTTCCCTAGCTAAAAACATCACATTTTCATACATCATGACACATGCTTATACGCATCATACAGCACAATCTCATTTATTTTGATAATACCATTGCCTTATACATATCATGCATCATATACAGCTAACCTTTACCTTTCAGGAAAGATACAATCAAATTCTCACAAAAGCAAACTATGAAGCCCAAATTCGACTGGACAATAGTTTGAATCCTTAGCAAGCCGAGAATCCCGGATTACAATCGGATAACAACTCATCAAGTTATTGTGAAGCCTGGACTTTGACCAGACAACAATACAAGTTCCTGTGAAACCTGGATTACAACCAGATAGCAGTTAAGGACGCTGTGAAGACTGGATTTCGACCAGATAACAGATAAGGGATACTGTGAAGCTTGGATTACGACCAACTAGCAGTTCACCCGGCCAGGTACTATGAAGCTCGGATTACGACCAGATGTAGTTGGTCCCAGGCCAAAGGGAATCCCGGATTACGACCGGATAGCCATTTGATCTCTTCTGAAGACTGGATTACGACCAGACAAGAAGTAAAGTATTGTGAAGACTGGATTTCGACCAGATAATAGTAAGAGATACTGTGTAGCTTGAATTACGACCAAATAGCAGTTCACTCGGCCAGATACTATGAAGCTCGGATTACGACCGGATGTTAATTAGCCCCAAGCCAAAGGGAATCCCGGATTGCGACCGGATAGCCATTTGATCTCTTCTAAAGACTGGATTACGACCAGACAAGAAGTGAAGTATTCTGAAAACTGGATTTCGACCAGATAACAGTAAGAGATACTTTGTAGTTTAGAATACGACCAAATAGCAGTTCACTCGGCCAGATACTATAAAGCTCGGATTACGACCGAATGTTAGTTGGCCCACAGCCAAAGGGAATCCCGGATTACGACCGGATAGCCATTTGATCTCTTCTAAAGACTGGATTACGACTAGACAAGAAGTGAAGTATTCTGAAGACTGGATTTCTACCAGATAACGATAAGGGATACAATGTAGTTTGGATTACGAACAAATAGCAGTTCACCCGGCCAGATACTATGAAGCTCGGATCACGACCAGATGTTAGTTCGCCACAAGCCAAAGGGAATCCCGGATTACGACCAGATAGCCATTTGATCTCTTCTAAAGACTGGATTACGACCAGACAAGAAGTAAAGTATTGTGAAAGATTGAATTTGACCAGATAACGGATAAGGGATACTGTGTAGCTTGGATTAAGACCAAATAGCCGTTCACCTGACCAGATACTATAAAGCTCGGATTACAACCAGATGTTAGTTGGCCCACAACCAAATGGAATCCTGGATTATGACCGAATAGCCATTTGATCTCTTCTAAAGACTGGATTACAACCAGACAAGAAGTAAAGTGTTCTGAAGAGTTGATTACGACCAAATAAGAAGTAAAGTATTGCGAAGCCTAGATTACGACCAGACAGCAATACAGAATACCATGAAGACTGGATTACGACCGATAAGAAGTAAAGTATTGTGAAGCCTGGATTACGACCAGATAGTAATACAGAATACCATGAAGCCTGGATTACAATCGGATAAGGTTTAAAAGGACTGAAACCTGGATTGCGACCAGATAGCAGTACAAGACCTCGCGAAGTTTAAATTTCGACCAAATAGCAGTTTACATGGACATTTACTAAGAAGCCCGGTGTCGACCGGATATTAGTGTGCCATAAATTCAAGTTAAAGCTCGGATGCGACCGAGTAACATTTGAATTCCTTCTGAAACCTGGATTACGACCAGAGAAGAATTGAGAAGTTGCGAAACCGGGATTACGACCGAATATCAAGTTTAATCTCATCCCCCCAGTAAGTCACTGTAAGGCCTGGATTACGACCAAGACCATGATCAGCCTTCCCCCAACAGAATCTTTCTCAACGACAGGTACAAGAGCTCTCACTAAGGAATCTCTTACGTGATCGACAGTCCTTCAGATGGCATATTTAAGCCCATCCCCTCGACAGCAATTCCCAAATGGAATCTATAATCCCATTCCCGGCATCACAAGATAACTACCACTTCATGCCAGTGCAAATTTCTGGGCACTCTAGTGTTCAATCATCTTCCATCTTCGGATTACGAAAGGCACGAAAGCCAATCTACACCCTCAGGCTTAAGAAGATTGAACAGGGGAAGCTGTTGTACCCCAAAATTTTCCCTCTCATATTTCTCAAAACATTTCAAGAAAGATCCTCAAGTTGCTTAAGATAGTCCAAGGGTTGGCCAGACAAGCTCTCTCCTTAGGCAGTCTATCCCAAACTAGGGTTTCATGTTGCATCATGATACCTGAGTCCAAATGGTCCCAAGTTCTCACCAATGTCCTAATATGTTCTCAAGATCATCCATGTCAAGTTTCAAGCCTTGCAAAGAAAGTTTGCCCAGTCAATTGCTCAAAAGGCCTGAAAATCGACCATGTTAGGGCAAAAGTCAACTGTGGCATAAATACAGTCAAACTTCAAGATTTTTGGTCAACATCCTCATTTTGAAGTATATTTAATCATTTGATCAAGGGTTGATCATGATTCATCAATGATTTCTCATAATTCATCAAGACTCAAAAGTTGCTAAATTAGGGTTTTGTAGGAAAAGTCAACCCAACTTTGACCAAGCATAACTTTCTCATACTTTATGAGAAATGACCCATCAAAATCTAATTTTGAAGAGGATGAAATTATCTACAATCCATCTTCATCTCCTAAGATCAAAATATGCACTCACAAGAAGTTATGAATTTGGACATTATAGGTAATTTTGAAAAGTCAACAAAAACACCTTTATTGTCAAAGCTTCATACATGAGCATGGAATATAAAAATGATATGAGACCAAAAGGTTTGATTATAGGACATCTCAAGCTTTCTAAAGAGTCCAATAACACATCCAAAGAGTCAAAATTGAGGAAGTTATGCATTGTTGAAGTTGACCTTTTTTGCAAAATTGCCAAAAGTCAACTATCCCTAAAACTTCAAATTTTGCCAAATGGGCCCAATCATTTTCACTTGTTTTGAGTTGGCAACATAGCCCACGTGCCCTAGCCTTTGCCACTTGTCCATATCTTATTTTTATTATTTATTTTGGTTTTTATTTGAATTAATTTAAATTAAATCATAATAAATCAAATAAAATCAAAAATATTGATAACAAAGGATCTTGTGATTATCTCAGGTCTTAAATCACAGCTATCCATCATTCAAATTCGCATCAAAGCTTGTGTGCACAAAAAGATTGAGAAAAAGCCATGTTTGGAAAGATTTTAAAAGCAAATCAAATCAAATCCAAAATCATTGATGGAGAAGGATTTGGACACAATGATCAACCCTAATGCCTTCACTAATACATAAGGATTGGGTGCAGACCTAAAAACAGGTGGGAAATCAGGCGCAGAGCAAGAACAAAATTTGAAAAAACAAGAAAAAAGTGTGAGATTGAATTGGTGGTTAGAGGCATCCTCAAGGCTTGGTATCTGTCCCAATCACTTCCTAGCATTCTCAGCAAGCTAAAGCTATCAATAACAAGTCCATTCCGGTCCCAGAACATGTTGTAAGTCGCTCACAACTTCGCCCTGTTCTTGAATTCGAATCTCATATTTTAGGCATTGTTAGATGGAATTAATCATACATTCTTAATCTATGAAGCATTTGAAAACTTTCTGTATCATTCAATTGTGTTTATATGGCCTGTAACGAAATCCGCCATTGTTAGGGTTTCGGACTTTGGTTTAGGGCTTTTTATTTCAGGAACAATTAGCCTTCATGAATGGTACAGTTGTGATTAGGAGGATGAAACAACCTCAACAATGGCCTTAGATGTTATTTCCATGGCATGTGGAAGATTTTGAGAGCGTATAACCTGTAGCAACGGATGTTTGTCCGTAGGTATAGGTGGTTCAACTTTTAGCCACAATGCAGGGAAGAAGACGCAGACGAGGCCAGCTTCCATTGGTTTATTTGAATTTCGCCAAAAAATCCCACTAACACTTTGTTTTCATATATTATTATTATTTTCTATTAGGTATACAAACGGAAGCCAATGGTCCAGTGGTAAGCGTGGCATGAAATTCCCCTTGGGGCCTGGGTTCGAATCCCAAGTCCCCCCAAATTCTCTATAATATTTTTCTTTTCAGGATCTAATGTGCGCATGAACCAGGATGTCCATCATACTCCCTCGTCATCCAATGCGCCAGATGGCCAGATGGCCAAATCTGGTGGCCACCATTGCAAGTACACCATAAGCCAGGTCAAACGTGCCATATAGGATCCAGAAAGTCAAATGGACTCCAGCACTAATGGGCCCAGAAATTGCTATTGGCACACCACTTTCTCAGGCCCAATCTCTATCTCTTTATACTTTATTTTATTTCAATTAGTTATTTTATTTATTTTCTTAACCATAATTATTTTCTTTTTATCAAAAATCACAAAAAAATACTTTTATGACCAATTAAAATTAGAATATTACTTTTCTTCAATAAATGCAATTAATTTAATTAGGTTTAATTTTTTAGATAACTTTAATTTATTTTGCAAATAATTAAAATTAATTAGAATCAATAGGTTTTTATTACTAACTTAATTATTTTATTTCTTGCCTAAAATAACAAAAACTCCAAAATATGTCATTTAATTATTGTTCATTAATTTATTTAATAACCAATTAATTTAGTATTTAATTTTAGGACTTAATTTCTTTTCTTAAAAAATATTAAAAAATAACAAAAACATTTTCTTTTAATTAGGAGGGTCAAAACCCTAGTTTTCGCATTCGATTTAATTTTCTCGCGCGCTTTATTTTTATCCAATTATCGTATCTGCTCCCGGTTTGTAATAATTAAATTAGGATATTTTTTTATTTTTTTATCGCATTTAAATTTCAAAGGGTTTGTTTTTGGCTACGTAAATACCCAAAGCCTTGTAATAGTTTAAATTACTTTCCTCACTTTAATTTATGCAAATATTTAACTGCTAGATATGTGAATAATTAGGGTTTGCATGACAAGAATGTATGACTAATTTAAAAACAGTTAGATCACCCTAAATGTGCAAAGATAAATAAACTAAAATTGAATCATTCGCACATGCGCACTCCTAGGGTACACTCCCACTAGGTTGCCTTCGGTAAAACGGTCATTGAGTATAGGGTGCTTTAGTGGTCGTCCTTTTATCCAAAGATCATAGTTGCCTCGGAAAGGTTGCCTCGGATATTGTTGTCTCGGATAAATGATCTAAGACATTATGGTTATTACTAAGACGTCCTAACGTTGCTTTAGTGACTGTATGTCCCTTTCGAATTGACCCTCAAACTCCAACGACGATGCTACCTACTCACTAATAGTGGGATAGCATTGTCTATAGGAAACGAATGCAGAAAGATTCTTTTTTCGAGTAAATAGATTATCTCTTAAGTACTTGCTCAAACAAAAAAAAACTTTTTTCCACACTTACACTTCTTTACAAAACAAAGTTTCAAAAAAACACTTCATTACACTCTTGAAGACAAAAGCAAGAGTTAAATCGAAGTTAAAACAAAAACTTTTCAAAACCCACAAACACAAAGAAAACAATTTTGAAAATGATGAGCAAGTACCTAAGAGCCCATGGAAAACCATGGATAGAAAGGGTGCTAATACCTCCCCTTTCTATAATCTACCCCCCGTACTCAGAAATATCTCGAAAAAGGAATTTTTCCGTGCTTTTTTCCTTTCCTTGTAGGATAAAAAATAAGTCGGTGGCGATCTTGCTTACCGCGACATTTTGCAAACAAAAAATGCAAAACGCAAACCAGCATTTCAAAACAGTCAGGTTATGTCCACCGTATCACATTACTGCTTGTAGAAAGTAGCAGCCAAATCTTCCCAATTATGAATGTTGGTTCTTTCCAGTTGATAGAACCATTCCAGTTGAGTCCCCGATAAACTCTCTTGGAAGAAGTGTACCCACAGATTGCTATCAATAGTGTGGGGTTGAATCTTCATGTCGTATGGCCTTAAGTGTAGCTTAGGGCCGGAGAGACCATCGTACTTAGAAAATGTAGGGATCTAAAATTTCTGCGGGATGACCACCCCTGAAACCAGTCCCAGCTTCTCAAAATCCAGCCCGGGTATCCTCTGGATGTCCATAGCATTGAGCCAATCCTCCAGATTTTTGTATTTATCATCAGCAGGAGGATACTGCTCCTCAGAATAGTCAGGTTCATCTTCTTTAGACCCTGGGTTGTTGTCTCCCTCCTTGGGATTTTCTTCTTGATTGTCCCCTTCATCCGATGTGGTTGGAAATTTTAGAGCTCTCTTGGATGGACCTTTGAACCTTCTACCTAAATTCAAGACACCAGCTGGTTTCTTTGGCTTCTTGATCTTCTCTTTGATGATCAGAGCTTTCAGATCTTCTTGCCCTTTGGCCAGAGCTAGGAACATCTGCTGAAACTGGGCGTTTTGAGCTTGAAGGTCCTTTACTGTTTGTCCGAGAGCCATTTCTTTTGCTGAAATAAACAGCAAAAAGAAATAAGAAATCTGTCTTGAAATACCTGCTTATGCAATGAAGTGTATGATATGCTTATCTGATGTTTTTAAGGACTTCGGAAAATTTAAATTTGTGAACCAAAATGAAACAAAGATTTTATTAGTAGAATTCAAAATACAATTTCCTTTTAGGCTTACAATTGAAAAAAAAAATTCTAAAATCCAAGAAATCAGGTTTCCCATGGGCGCTTCCTCTTTGTGCCGAGATAAACATTAAGACTTTTTTCTTCGTGAGCTCCAAAACTTTCTTCTCATTGACATAGAAATTATCTCTAAAGGTATCCTGTTTGTTGTACCCCAAAATTTGCCCTCTCACTTATCAAATATTTTCTCACAAAGATCTCTCTTGGTTCAAGATTGCACTAGGGTTGATCAACTCAAGACACCTCCTTAAGCACTGATGACTAAAATTAGGGTTTGAGACTGCACAAGGATAATTTAACTTTCAATGCCTCATAGACCCCCAAGATTACTCATGACAAGTTTCAAGCCTTGGATCACACTTTTGCTCTGTCAATTGAGCAGTTGACTTAAAAATCAGTTGTATTGGGGAAAAAGTCAATTGTAGCCAATTTACAGTCAAAATTAATAATTTTTTATCCATAGCAACATTATAAACTCATATGTATCATTTGATCAAGTTTGGACCATAATTCCTCAAGAAATTTGATCAAATCATCAAAAGGGCAAAATGGTCAAAATTAGGATTTTGATTGAGGAAAGACAATTTCTGATTTTTGACCTAGCAAATGGTTAAATGGTTTGAGACATGATCTCAATATTTTAGTTGCATCATTTTGACCTAATGGCATGACCCGAAACATTGCTCAAGATCAATTGGGTTGATAGTGAATTTTCAGTTAACTGATCAAAAGTCAATTATACACTGAAAAGTCAAACTTTGACTTTTTGGTCAAAATCAAGTGTCAAAGATCACAATTCATCAAAACATGTCAAAATATGAAACTTATTCATCAAGAAATCAAAAAGTCAAGATTTCATTTTGAAAAGTCAAAGTTTTCTAAGTTAGAAATTTTTCTAAGTGTTTAAAACTTCATGTTTTTTCACAACTTTGAGCCAATTTTTCACTATGATGCAAGATGATTCAGAAGAAACTTTCAACATGAAAGTTGTAGATCTCCATGATATCTACAATATTTCTTTACACAACTTCTTCTAAAAGTGATTATATCTCAAGTTATTAATTCATAAAGTCATGGTCTTGAAATTAAACACTTAGTGAAATTTTGCCCTAGTTTTGGTCAGGATTTTGACCTAACTTCTTACTCAAGTTTCACCTAGTTCCAAGGGGAATTTTAAAAAGTGATTCAAATAGGTGTTGTAGACAACATTACAAGATTTCCAAAATTTCCAAGAACTCCTTGAGATCATTTATGAGCAAGGAGAATCAAAGGTCAGAAGTTAGGGTTTCAAGTTGTTTTTGCAAGACATATTTTGTGATGAACATGAACCAAATCTATAGCCATGATGCATAATCCTCACTTTGCAGGCCTTAAACTTGTTTTTCACTCCATAATTAATGGTTTGCACAACTTATGATTCCCTTATCCAAGTGTTTCAAGCTTTGTCCAAATCAATTTTCCATTTTAGGAAGAAAGTAACATATCCATTCTTGTAAAGCAAGCTTTATGCACAAAGTCAGCTTCTTGAGCTCCAAACTTGTTTTCCTTGATTACACTCCATCCACAAAGTCAGAGGTATTGTTCTTAAAGTGGTTAACAACTCTATGAACCAAGTACAAGGCATTGAAACTTGAATTTCTAAAAAAAAAATCACATGTTATGCATAAACTTGTGATTTTGAATTCTGATCAACAACAAGTCTCCAAACTTGTTGCTTATAAATAGAGTCTCTATTTGTGAGCTAGAAGACAAGATTAAGCACCCTGAAACACTCCCAAATATCCTCTAGCCAGAAATTGCACAGAAAACTCCATTGATACACAGTTCTGACCTTAAACTTGTATCTCTCATTTCCCTCGTGCGTTTTCCCTCAAATTCATTCCTAAAGCTTTCTTACATCAAATATAGTCCATTCTTGTCCTTGGTTTGGAACTGTAACATCTCCATCACCATCCTCCATAACCAAAAATAGAGGTTTGCAACTTGACTTCTCCAGACCATTCTAGCCATCCATTGCTTAAGAAAACCATCGCATTAGCTTCATGGGAACTTGAGGAAGCTAACTTGATCATTGCAGCACCTTGAATCAAGCTCATTTGCATTTCATGATTTCAAGTTTTGAGGTATTTTTCTTGAACTTCTATATTCATATTTAGGAATTGTTAGGCTTGCATTTGGAAAGATAGAATGTAGACATCATTGCTCTGAAACTATACATGTCTATAGATTTCATTTATTTTGATTGAGCTAGGAGAATTTTGAGTTTGAATTTTCTGAAATATTTAGGTCAAAATTTGATACTTTTAGAAATTCTCATTAATCTTTGATTTATAGCTTATGATATTTATATGGTTGGATTCGTGTGAAAAAATGGAGCAACTTTCATGTTTGCATCTTTCATTTTTGTTGAGAAATGAGCAAGTTACAGATCCTTTGGCTTGAGGTTGAAGATGAAGTACAGTCAGGGCACGTTTTATGTTATATATTTATAATTTCATATAAGTTAATGTATGTATCACCACCCCAGTGGTTAAAGCGCGAGCCTGTCACTATGAGGTCCTGGGTTCAAGCCCCAACGTGACCTTTTTCCATTTTCCCCTTTTTTTGTTGACATTTTTGTGTTTTTTTGCAGCGCCTGGGCCATCGTTTGGGCCTGACTCTTTTTTCTCACAATACTCCCTGTTTCACTTATCAACCCCCCTGACTTTTATTTAATTATTTTTATTTTTTACTTTTTTATCTTTTATTTATTATTATTATTAATATTATTATTATTACTATTATTATTATTATTATTATTATTATTTTCATTAATCATGAAAAATCCAAAAATATTTTATTTATTATTTACACTTATTTATTTTATTTTCTTATAAAACAAAAATGGACTAAAAAAACATTTTTGTTTTAACAAATTGATTTCTCTTTTAAATAATTAAACATTTAGACTTAGGTTCACTAATTATTTTATTTTCTTAATTAAAATAACTTAGAATTTAGGTTTCTGTTAATTATTTAATTTTCATTATTTATCATTATTTAACTTAAAACCTTTTTCATAAAAACCCTAAAAAACATTTTTAATTTAATTTCTTCCTTAATTAGTTTAAACTTAATTTTGTTTGTTTCTAATTAATCATCTTCTTCGAATTAGGTTAGAAATCTCCCTTAACAAAAACCAAACAAAAATCATTTCTTTTTTTCATTTATATCCTTGTATATTATTTATTTAATTCTTGTATATTATTCAATATGGTTGTAATAGATAATTAGGTTTAATTTTCTTGCAAATCCCCATTTGTAAATTTGTATACCCCCTCCCCTAATGATGTAATAGCGTAGTAATTTTAAATTCCGTAATTTACCGCTTTATATACAAATGCTAGTAATTAGGGTTTTGTATGGAAAGACTAAAACCAACAAAATAGAAAACCCTAATCAAGACAAAAACAAAGCATGAAAATCAATACACTTGCACACAAGCACCCCTAGGGTAAATCCACTTGGTTGCCTAACAAAAATGAACATATTACGCATGTGAGGTATCTTAGCAAAGACAAGCAAAAATACAAGATCATAGCCCCTCGATGACGCTATCTATGTTTCCTATCAACATGATCTTAGTCCCTAAAGAAAATGCTAAGATATCTTGCAACATTGCTAATCATGGTTATACGATGACCAACACCCGTCCCTCTGTGCTAGGGATTTGAGTTGTTAGAGAGATATACTGCTTAGATTATTATCTAGGATGATTATCTGTTAATTTCTGAACTCTAGAGATAGATTTAGAGCTGACATCTACTTGGGTATCAGAGCTTAATAACTCTGTGTGGTTGTGTTATACTGAGAGATCGTCAATGTGATTACATAGTTGTCTTTTGTGTTGTTGAGGAGGTAGAGAGATCATTTCCTTGGTGATACAGTCGGTCTCTTAATTTCAGTTAGAAATGACTTAGGTTGTGAGTGATACGTACTGACATTGATGAGTATTGTTAGGTTGAATGTAACTCATCGATAGATTTAAGTCTGTGATGAGTAGATTATTTGCAGGCTTGATAAGTTCTTCCTTAGTTTTTTCTTTTGTTTACATTTATTTTCTGTTGATAACATTTTCTTTACAAACTCATTTAATCCTAAACTCATTAATGAGAGATTTGTCTAACGATAATTTAATAACCAATCTGTGTGAACACGATAAATTCCCGGATAAATATTTCTAAAACTTTTTTTGCTTGTCGCTACACCACTGCAACAACCTTCCTGCAAGTTTTCAAGATTGTGTGCGAGCATCTGAATATTGGGGCTACTCTCTCCTTGGTTTTCTACTACTTTCACCTTCAGAGGGGAGGATGGGGAAAGTAGTTCAGATGGGTCTCTCTAAAGCAGTCGGGCAAGTTGTTCAATGCCTACCTTGAATCCATCTAAGATTTTAATAACAAGTACATCTTGGTCCAGCCTGTGTCGGCAGAATCTATTTTTAACGACTTCAATAGTGTTCCTAAGCTTGAACCGGATGGGCGGAAGGTGTTGACCGAGGAGGGTGAGGCTATGATGGAGCTTGAGCGAAAGTTTAATTTTCATTGGCATATGGATCACTTTTATCGGGGTACCGATCACTATATAGTGAAGGCATGCTAGTTGAATGCTGACGATCAGGCTAGTTATGACCAGATGTTGGCTTTCGTCTTAGGAATACCCCCAGTCCAATGTGTGAAAAAAAGGGGAAAGCCTATTGTCGACGAGGATGGGAAGCCGGTGTTCAAGCCTGGGCTTATAAATGCTAAGGAGCTCCTCGAATGTGAGGACCCTGCAAAGTACTTAGGTAGTTGTCTCCCAATTCGATTGGGTTTGCATGCATGTTTCTTTATCCCCATTTGCTAACTTCAACTTGTTATTTTATAGGAAAAATGAATGTTGCTCAGGAGCGTATGGTCAAATCTCCTGCCATCAAGGCAAAGAAGGGACATAAGTCAGTTAAAGGCTCTCAAGGCGAAGAGGGGATGGCTCCCCAGACTGGTTCGGGGACGTCATCGACTGGCCAGGCTATCAGGAATCCTTCTCCTTAGCAAGTGACCTTGAGGTTCAAGAGACCACATGTTGAGGTTACTACTGACCTGACAAGGGAACAGGAAAATTGCAAGTTTGAACTCCCTCCATGCTTTCATGACAAGGTCTTCTTCGAGGGCTCTTCTCTACAGGTCCACCAAACTGAATCATTGGTTCTCGAAGAGATGGACCGTTTGAGAAAGCATACGATGCTGGCCCGAGATACTAGTGCTCTGATGAGAATTCTGGGGATGGCAGTTGTGTATGCTGAGAAGGGTTCTTCCTAGAAGGGTGATTTGAAGAAGTCCTGGGCTAAGGTAGCAGTTCTCGAGGAGAAGCTCAATAAGGAGAAATATTCTAATAAAGTATTGTTTGAGAGCCTGACTAAGTTGACCATGGAGCATAAGACTCTTGTGCTGGAAAAGAAGACCCTTGTGGACACGATCGTAGATATAAGGGCAGAGATGGCTTCTTCCGAGGATGAACTAGATGAGTCCAAGGGTCTAAAGACCCAAGAAGAGTTGGTTGCTCGCCTCCAATTGGCCGTGGATGATGGTCTGGCTAATGTTGGGATAAGCTTCATCAATGTCGTGGCACAGCTCGGAATGGTGAATCCTGGTGTGGAGCTGAACATAGTCGGGACGGGGTTCCTCTACCATGTGGCGATGGGAATATTTTTGTCCTCGTCTCCCTCAAGCTTGGAGAGGACGGATCAGTCGAGAAACCTGTATAAGAGGATCGTGCTCACGAGGAGGGATCTCAGCCTGACTTTTGACCAGCTTATTATTGCTCTCTTTTGTTTCGTCCTGCGTGTCGTTCTATTGTAATTTTCAAGGGCTCTTCCCATTTTTATTTAATATTCAAATAATTGTGGTCCTTGTGGCCATTTGTTCATATATTTGGATAGGGGCTTGACCCTTTTTATGTAATCATTTTGACAATTGCGGCCTTTTTGGTCGTATTTTGATATGTTTTTCTGGACGTTGTGGTCGTTCTCTTTATGCGCATTGTCTTAGTTATTTTGATTTTATGTATGTATGCTCGTCTGCTTGGTACGTTTTATTTTGATTAAGAGTTTTGGGGTTTTATCATTATTTTTCGAGTTCACCAGTGTGGGGAGACTGGTCGAATGATCAGGGTGGTTTTCAAGCATGGGCCACAACTCAGGCCTTGTTTTGAGGGTCCGAGCTCGATGGCATGAACTTCCCATTGTGATCTGAGTGTTCCGCCATCACGGTATGATGAAGGTGGAGCTCTTTTGAGTTTTCCATGTTAGGCTAAGAATCTGCTCATTAAAAGGGCGAAGACTTGCCTCTTTATTTAATTTGAAGTGCCATGCTTGTACCTAGGCATACACATGTGGTCGGGCAAGTTGTGCTCATTATTTCATCGAAGCACGCCAATTGTATCAGTGTTTTAACTATAATATTGCCTTAGTTTTTTGGTGTTCCAAGGTCGAGCAAGTTGTTCCCCGTGTAGGTTTTCCAGGTAGTAGGCTTTGTTCCTCGTCTTTGCATGGACGATAGGGGTCTTCCCAGTTTAAGGCGAGATTTCCTTCATGAGATTCTTTGTGATTTCTCTTTAAGACTAGGCTTCCGACTTTGAATTCACATCATATGAATTTGGTGTCATATCGTATGGAGATTTTTGTTTGAGGGAGGCTTCTCGTAAGGTCGCTCATGTCCGGATTTCCTCGACAAGGTGGAGCTCCTCCATTAACGCTATGTTGCTCATCTCTTTATCGAGGGGAGCTTTTGTCCATCTGGAGGGCTCTCTAATATCGACTGGGATGACGGCCTCAGTTTTGTAAGCTAGTCAGAAGTGGTCTCCTCGGTGGATGAGTGAGTTTTTGTTCGATAGGCCCAGAGTATATATAGCTCCTCGACCCGTCTCTTTTTGGTTTTATCCAACCTTCGTCTAAGACCTCGCAGGATCACCTTGTTCGCAGACTTGGCTTGCTCGTTTATCTGTGGGTGCTCGACAGACGCGAAGTGTTGGTTGGTGCCTAACTTGGTAACAAATTCCTGAAAATTTTTGTATGTGAATTATGTCCCATTGTTAGCGACAATCGCTTGGGGATGCCGAATCGGGAAAGGATGTTTCTTTTGTATAAACGGAGAATGTTTTATGCAGGTATTTTGGCCATCACTTATACTTTTATCCACTTGGTGAATTAACCCACAACTACTATTAGGTATTTATTTTGGTTTAATCCTACCACGAATGGTCCGAGGATATCCAAGCCCCACCATGCGAAGGGCCAGAGGGACGAAAGGGACGTGAGCTCGCTCGGAGGTGCCAAGTGCATGTCCTCATGGCGTTGGCATTTTTCACACTTCTTTACGTGCTCTTTGGAGTCATTCTGCATGGAAGGCCAGTAGTACCTTTCCCGTAATTCTTTTCTGGCCAGGGATCTTCCGCACGGCTGTTGGCCATTGATTCCTTCGTGGATTTCACGCAGGATATGGGCTACTTTGTTTTCTTCGACGCATTTGAGAAGGGGGATGGATAATCCCCTTATGTACAGTCTATCCTCGACCAAAATGTAGGAGCATGATCTTCGCCTGACCACACCGGCCTCCTTCTGATCGATTTCTAATTCTCCTTTTGTGAGGTAGTTATATACCGGGGTCTTCCAACAGTTATTGTCTCCTATGGAGCATACATCTAGAGTCGAGGAGGGTTTTTCAATGCTCGGTTGAGGAAGTATTTCCTGTATTACTGATTTGTTTCCCCCTTTCTTCTTTATGCTCGCCAATTTTGAAAGGATATATGCTTGAGTGTTGTGTTCGCGGGGAATGTGTTGTAATCCTACGGATTCAAATTTCCTCATTCTTTCTTGGACCAAAGTCAAATACTCGGTGAGGTGGTCATTTTTGACCTGATATTCTCCCCGTACTTGAGATGCAACGAGTTGAGAGTCCATGGAGATTTTCACCTCTTCGGCCCCTAGATCTTTGGTTACGCGTAACCCTGCTAAGAATGCTTCGTACTTGGCTTGGTTTTTCGAGGTCAGGAAATATAGCGTGGGGGAGACTTCGATCAAAATTACTTCCTTGTTTTCCAATATAATGCTTGCTCCACTCCCTGTCAAACTAGACGCTCTGTCGACGAAAATTGTCCATTTGCATGCCCCGCTCAGGGAGGATGGAGAGGTCATCTCGGCCATAAAGTCAACCAATACTTGAGCCTTGAAGAATTTCTTGCTTTCGTATTTGATGTCAAACTCGGAGAGCTGCAATGACCATTTGAGCATTTTTCCCGTAATATCAGGTCGACCGAGTAACTATTTTATTGGTTGCTCTGTCTGGACAACAATTATGTGGGTCGGGTAGTGCCCCAGCCTCCTCACTGCATTGATGAGTGCTAAGGATAATTTCTCAGTCTATTGATAAATTACTTCAAGGGCTTTTAAGGCTTTCCTCGTGAAGTAGACGGGTCTCTACCCATCAGAGGTTTCTCAGATGAGGGCAGCGCTTATGGCCTCAGATTCTACGGCCAGATAGAGATAGAGAATTACTTACTTCTCTGATCGTGAAAGGAATGGTGGTTGTGATAGTGCCTATTTGAGGTGGAAGAGGGTGCGTTCTCACTCCTCGGTCCACTCGAAGGTTTCCTCTTTGGGAAGAAGCTTGAAAAGATGAAGTGCATGTTGGGCAGATTTTACCACGAAATGGGATAACGAGGTGAACATTTGATTCAGAATTTGAATCGATTTATTTGATTTTGGCATTGAAAATTCATAAAAGGCCCAACATTTGTCGGGGTTGGCTTGAATTACTCATTTTCTTAGTTAGAAACCGAGGAATTTACCCGCACGTACACCGAAGGTGCACTTTTCTGGGTTAAATCACATTCTGCATTTACTTTCCTGCTCAAAGACTTTCTTTAGGTGGAGAGCATGATCGTTTTCTTCTTTGGACTTAACGAACATGTCATCCATGTAGACCTAAAACATGTCTCCTAATTCTCCTCGGAAGACCTTGTTCATCATTTGTTGGTATGTAGCACCAACATTCTTCAGGCTAAAAGCCATTACGTTGTAGTAATAGTTTCCCAATTCGGTCATGAAGGTCGTGTACTTCTTGTCTGTTTTTTCCATGGGGATCTGGTCGTATCTAGAATATGTGTCCATGAACGAAAATAATTTAAAACATGCAGAGTTATCAACTAATTTATCAATGTTGGGCAAGGGGTAAACGTCTTTAGGGAAAGCCCTATTGAGATCGGTAGTTAATGCACATTGTTGTAACCCAAAATTTGCCCTCCCATATTCTTCAAAGTTTGCCTAATCAAAGCTTCAAAATTCCCCAAGGGTTGCACAGTTCAAGGGCCTCCTAACAGTCAAAAACTAGGGTTTTGGTTTTGACAAAGAAATTGAAGTTTCCAAGGGTCCAATCAAGTCCCACATGCCTACAAATATGTTCAAGCATCCTCATACCAAGTTTCAAGACTCATAGTACAAAATTGCACAGTCAAAAACCCTAATTGCACTACAGTCAACTGTAGGGGCAAAATGGTCATTTGATAGTCAAAAGTTCAAGTTTTTGGTCAACATCTCATTTTGAAGCCACAAACATCATTTGATCAATGCTTGATCATGATTCTCAAAGCATGGCTCAAAAAGTCTCAAGATGCAAAAGTTTCCATATTTGGACAGTTGAAAAAGTCAACTGTAACTTGACCAGGGCATAACTTTCACATGGATTATCAGAAAAATTCCATCCAAAGCTCATTTTTAAGATAAAGACATTTCCTACAACTCCTCTTCATACTTCAAGTCCAAGAAATGCTCTCACAAAAAGTTATCAATTTCAACTTTATAGGTCATTTTCAAAAGTCAACAAAAAGGGACTTTAAGTCAAAGGCCATAACTTGAGATTGGTAAATCAAAATGACATGGTACCAAAGGCATTGGTTAGAGGACTTCAAGACCTTTCCAAAATGTCATAGAACATGATCAAAGCTTAAAAATTGAGCAAGATATGCCTTGTGGAAGTTGGGAAATTTTTGGGTATTTTGAAAAGTCAACTTTGCTTCAAATGCCTTAAAAATGCTAATGGGCCACATTTTCTTCCAAGAATCATCATCCAAAGCATGTGCACGACCATTTGGCCCAAAGGGAAGTTTTTCATCATTTTTATTTATTTATTTGGATTTTTAATTGCTAATAATTCATTTAATTAATTAAAATACATGAAAAATACCAAACCTAAGTTTTTAAATCTTTTTATGCATGAAATACACTCAATATTTCGTGCATGATCAGATTTGGAAAGAATCAAGGTAATTGAACATGATTTGTATCAAATTTTCATGGAAAAAGATTTGAAAAGATTATGCAAAATCACAAAATCAAAAGCATTGATTCCATGGATATTTGGCTTATTTTGTTGACCTAAAACACTCATACATATATATACATGCAAACCCTAGTGCTCATAACATGAATGCTGCGCCCCATCTCAAGAACCAAACTTGCAATTTTATCAAAAAAGTCAAAAACTGAAAACCCTATTCTAGCACGATTCAGAGGAAAACTTTGATTCCATTAGCTTGCAAAGGTCTCAAGGGACGTTTCTGAATCAAAAACATCATTCCTAACATCAAGAATTGGTAATTATAAGTCAGACTGTGTCACTTTTTTTGCATAATCGCATATGAGCATTCATGCCATAATTTTCAAATCTAATGCTTGTTTTGTATTGCTCTTGTCATTCTGAAGCTAACCCAGTTGTTTGATTGAGTTTTCCTCATCCATACACGATTTCACCATTGATGCTAACTAGGGTTCTTCAAGCTTCGAATTGGGTATTTTCATGTACTGTAAAATTGGGACTTCCCAATACCATGATCAAAATCAGGACACTTGGACGAATCAATTGCCATAGTCGCGCCTAATTTATGAAGCACCATAGCCTAATCGCTATTTTGGAAAAAGGCATATTTGGGGGGGGGGGGGGGGTTCAAAACCCCCGCTAATTCTTTTTTATGTTTCAGGAAAATGCAAACAATGAAGAAGATGATGAAGTGTAGGACAACAATTGGTTCATTTAAATTTCGCGCTAAAAAAAGTCCACTAACTCACGTTTTGATTGATATTATTTGTTAGTTATATTACATACAAACCATTCAGGTGGTTCAGTTGGCAAGGCGTGGGGTTGGTAATCTCTGGGACCTGGGTTCGAATCCCAGGCCCCCCTCCCTTTCCATAATATTTTTCTTAATGTCATTCTATGCAGCTGGCTCTCTGAAGACCACCATACGTCCCTCCTCCAGGCGTGCCACGCGCTTATTGATACCAATCTAAAGGTCCAGATTTGGAGAACACCCTGGACGTTGGTCAAACATGCCACATGCTTCCTGAAAAAGTTAAATAAGGCCTTAAAACCTTGGGCCAACAATGCTAATGGTACCTCCAATTGGGGACAGAACCCCCTAAGGTTTTGCAATTCAATTCCTTTTTTTTATTTTATTTGTGTCAATTGTTTCTTTTTTTATTATTTAATTTAATTTATTTTTATAAAATATAAAATAATATAAAAATCAGAAAGTCATAAAAAATCAAAACATATTTTATTTAACTAATATTTTTGTAAATAAAGCTCATTAATTTAATTTAACTTTTTAGATTTAGGTTTAATTCAAATATTTTTCTTAATAAATTAAAAATTTGTAGAATTAGGTTTTAATTATTTTAATTACTTTTTTTCTTTTCTTTTCACTAATAATTAATTATTTATTTTTATAAATCAAATTGCATTAATTAATTAGGTTTAATTTTAGGTAATTTTCATATTTCCTTAATAAATTAAAAGAATAGCTAGAACTAGGTTTTAAATTTCATTTAATTCACCTAAAAAACCATAAATACAAAAAACCCTCAAAAATAATTTCTTTTTCATTTTAACTTCATTAATTTAATAATATAATTTAATTTCATTAAAAAGGGTCCAACGCCCTCGATTTCAATTTTAATTCAATTCGCGCATTTTATTTTATTTCATATAATATTAATGTAATTCTCCCAAAGTCGTGTAAATTTATATTTCTCGCACTTTTCTTTATTTTATTCAAATGGGGTCCTGGATTTAATTTGGCGATGTGGACCCGCGCCTTTGTAATAGTCTAGGAACTTTCAATTCCCGCAACTTTTTAACTGTTAATAATGGCATGCAAGAATGAATGACAAAATAAAAACAAAAGCGTAGATCACCCATGACATGACAAAAGACAAAAATATCTGAAAACGACACGCAAATCACACACCACCCCTAGGGTACGCCTCACTGTTGCCTTGCCTCGAAAGGTGATCGTCGAGTAGAGGATGTCTTAGTAAGTCCTCATGATCCGAGAACCTGGCATGAGGGTAGCTTCTAAGGTGTCTTCCCATTGCTCTGGTGATCACCATGTCCCGAACCTCGAATTGACCCGAACACCTCCAACGGTGGTGCTACCTACCTTTCAACGGTGGGATGGCACTACTTTAAAGGACATTTACACAGACGAATTCCTTAGGGTAGGTAGACGACTCTAGATACTTGCTCTAATTTCAAACAAAATTCAAAATACTTTTCACACCGACACCTTTTCAAAAAGCTTTCAAAAGCGATTTTTCAAACACTCTTGAGGACAGATACAAGAGTCGAACTGGAATTTTCAAAGAAACTTTTTTTAAAACCCACAGTTGAAAAGCAAACAAACCATTTTTGAAAACACAATGAGCAAGTATCTAAGAGCCCATGGATAACCATGGATAGAAAGGGTGCTAACACCTTCCCTTTCTATAATCTACCTCCCGAACCGAGAGCAATCTCTTTAAGGAATTTTTCTGTGCTTTTGTCCTTTCCATTTGGAGAAAATAAAAGACGGTGGTGACTCTTGCTTCCGCGACATTTCGTGAACCAGCGTTAAACAGTCAGTTCCAGATCCACGATCACAGAACTGGCGACTCTGCTGGGGAATTAAACTTAAAGTGAGGTATACCTTAGGGTTAGTTCATAACTGTGTTTTCAATTGTATTGTCTTGTCTGCTTTAAATTTGTGGGTTGCATGGGAGTTACATAGATCCTAACCCGGATCTGGGGATGCCCTGTTTAGGTAGCATAAGCTGTGAGGGACCTGTCCGGCGTAGACCGACACGGGTGAAGCAGTGGCTACGTTTGTGTGGCACCTTGGTCTGTACCGATATCCCTTGTGTCGCAACGAGGAGAATATGGGTCTTCTGAGGAGTCATTAAGCACCAACAACCTTAGAACCTTAAATTACACAACTTGGCCATTAGAACAGGAGCAGTATGCTACGCCCATTGAGGCTAAACTCTCGTGATGATTCTGGCCGCAAGAAAAGATTGCGATGCTGGAGTTATGACCGATTGAGGGTAGTCAATGATATTGGGATCCTCTAAGAACCCGGTTACTTTGATAGGACAGGTATGAACCAACAAACTGAAAGAGGGTAATACCTAGACCTCATGCTGGCCTAAACTCTAAGGGTTTCTCTTATGTGACTTGTGTGCCTTCGTACTTGACTACTTGCATGCTTGTTATCTAACACATACTACTTGCAGGTTTTGTTTATAGTCCTTAATTGGGGACTCATAACAGGGTTTACTAAGTCTCTTGCAGGTTTTGTTTATAGTCCTTAATTGGGACTCCTAACAGAGTGTACTGAGTTTCTTGCAGGTTTTGGTTTGCAGTCCTTAATTGGGACTCGTAACAGGGTTTACCTACATTAACCCATGCATAGCATAACATCATACCATTGCATACATCCTGCACAAAAAACTAATCCATTTCAAGGATCTCAAGGGCTTGTGATGCAGGTCATGGTTAATCAACTATCCCAGCAAGGGGCAAAGAGGATTTATTTTCCTCTAGACAAAGTCGTCAGGGGCTATGACCCACTTGATATGGTGAGCTCTGACTCTTGAAGAAGGTTCCCTTAACCAAGGTTGTTTGGAAATCAAAACCAGACATGATGACTAAAGTCAGGGGCTATGACCCACTGGATATGGTGAGCCTTTGACCCTTGAAGAAGAATTCTCAATAACATGGGTTTCCTTCAATCAAGCTACCGGATCCAAATGCTAACAAATTTTCTTGTTTACCCTGCGAGATCCTTGAAAACATTGCATATATATACATACACATCATTGCATTACAGGTATCCTTTGGACAGGTCACTTACCTTCTCCGCTGTTTATTTCAGCAATAGCTTGCCCACAAGATAACCAGGACCTTCTTGCTCAAGAGGCTCGGTTCGGGGAAATCCTCCTGAATCTATCTAAGGGGCAGTAGGAGCTAAGGGCACTTCTCATGGAGACTTTGGTCAGGAACAGCGCTGAGGGCGAACGACTGAAACATCTGCAAGCTGAAGTGGATGCATTGAAAACCCAGATGCTGGGGCAGGTGACTATCATTCAAGGCTTAGCTCAAAGACAGGAAGAGCTCGGAGTTCTCATCAACCAACTGCTTCAGGATAACCAACTAGGGCAAACATCTAAGGGAAAAGAGCCAATCATCATTCAACCACCTTTGAGACAAGGAGATAAGGGGAGAGCTCCTCAAATGGCTTCAGGGTCACAAACTCAGCATCAACCTCACCAGCTTCAGCCAGACAAGCCCAGGAGGCAATTTACCCAGCTCAACATGTCGCTGTTTCAAGCTTTACAACACCTGTTGAGATTGAATCTGATCACATTAAGGGCTCATCCCCGGAACCCCAACACAACATCTCCTGTCTATGATCCCAATAAAAGGTGTGCCTACCACTCTGCCAGTCCAAGACATGATACAAATGAGTGTTGGGCTCTGAAGAACAAGATCCAGGACCTGATTGATGAAGGGTCATTGGAGTTCACACAAGATGGTCAGGCTGAATTTTTCCACCATCCCTCCAAGGCTCACCATTTGAAGTGACAAGCCCTGAGACTAGAAAACTTTTGTTCATTCGAATGTTCAAGTTGTATTGTTCTTTGATTGTTTAAACATTTACTCATGTTAAACGTTGTTATTTCATTAATGCATCGCATATGTCTGTTCTGAAACAATATATTCGTATTCACTAAATGCAAATTATTTTCATATTTTTTCTGATGATCAACTCTTGACTAATAATTCTAAGCCTCTTGAGGGAGGATGACGAAAACGATACCACGATCTTTACAGTATGCTTTTGAACAGACCCCACTGATGAGGTACAGGCATTGTTTCAATCCCCAAACACTGGAGTTATAAGGAAGATAATCCCTCGTCAACCCCCTCTGAGCCAAAGAAGTAGGAGTTTTTCTTTTCGAAAATTAAAACCCTTTATCATAACCTGGGGCAGGGTAGTTCTCTCAGTTGATCCAAGTGCATAACAAATGGCACCAAAGAGGTCCTTACAAAAAAAAAGAAGACAGTGATGATTCCGAATAATCATAAGGATAGGCAGTCATTATCTCAAAAAATAAAAAACCCATTAAGTCAAAACCCATGAAGGAGACTTACAAAACTGGGGCATCCCGCTGATTGTAATTCCAAAAAAGGAAACAGTTCAGGCAAAAAAGAAAGGGATAACAAAAATCAGACAAGAAAGAGTTCTTACAAACCCTCAACAAAAAAGGAATGACTGCCTATTCAAAATAAGTTATCAACATCCGAATCATCACCGGAAAATCAGAGCAAAGACTCAAACAAGGTCTAATGTATGATCAACTGAGTTTAGGTTTGGAGAACATCACGAAGAGCGGGTGGGTACAAATAAAATTTGAGCCTTTATCCTTTGTTTCTTAAACCGTGAACCAAGCCACGTTATAACCCTTAAAAGTCCTAGCTGAAGCATGGGTTAGTTCGAAAGCATACTGTTACGAAAGGTATCCTGACTCCTTAAGGCCTACGGTAAATACGGAGTTGACATCACGTTTTACAAACATTCACTTGTTTTATGAAAAAGAATGCATTTTAAAAATCTTCAAGACAGACATAAGCTTGGCATTTTTGATATAACATTGTTTGCATATGACTATTTGTTTGAACAGCAGGGAAAGTCGCACGATGAAAACCTAGTGAACAAAAGCACTTCCAATCAAGGGGTACGACATGATCATGGTCTATCATCCGAGGCAGTTAGGTCAAGAGTCAGGGAATCTCTCAAAATGTCAAATAGTCTGGGGCAAATCTCCGCCTGAGTCACTTGGGGGCATTCCAGCAACGAATCTTGCCTGATCAAACACCTTCTGGTGGCATGACAAAACACTTCTAACAGGGGAAATTCCCTATATTCTGAAAGCATGGACATAGTCGAGGAAAAATACGCATAATCAAAGACCCGCTAGGTTGACGTACCTAGGCAAAAATAAGGGCTTCCCGGCGAACCAAAAGGGTTCGGGCAAAAATAAGGGACGAAAATGAAAAATCTGTACACCCGGCAAGTCGAAAACCTGAAAAGGCGGCTTGGGCAAAAATGGGTATCCCGGTGGACTGAAAACCCGAAAGGGTGGTCCAGACAAAAGTTAGGGATCAAAGCGTACGACTATGTCCTGTTATCTTGTCACCTGCCTACCAGAAGAAGGTGGGTCCATCAACAACTATCAGCACCCCACAGATGCCTTCTCCCATAGAAACAGGGGCAAATATGAGCGGTCTAAACGATCTAATTGCTCTGTCCATCAAGGTATCAAGGTAGATTCAGCTGAAGAACGTAACCAGTACATCTTAATTCCCCAGAGAGTGAGCCAGCAAGACAGTGCACTCTCCTCAAGCAAAGCTATTATCAAACCTTAAAGAAGTTGGGTATCCTCCAGCAGATCTCAACATTCCCCATCATACAGACATTCTTAACAAGCATCCCCGACAGTCTTGGTCTAAAGATTGTTCCCTAGTGGTACATCAAACATCCAATGGAGGCACTTCCCCGATACAATTCAAAACTTCCCCAGGAGAGTCCAATCAAGGTTTCCCCAGGAAAGTTGGAATCCATCTCCCCAAGCAGTAAGCTTATCCCCAGTAGATTCTGGAAGCTTATCCTCACAGAGCACGAACGCGTCTTCCGGCTTTATTCAAAGAGTTATTTCCTTACCAGGATATAACTGGGTTATCCTCAGCCAAAAGCCACGGAAAGAGCGTCCTCGACGAAGTCTTCTTATCCCCAGCGAAGTCTGTCAACACTTCCAACACAACAAGGGTATCCCCAGCAAGTTATTATCAACAACTCAACAAAGTACATCTCTCCCCACAGAGTATTGCTTCCCAGCAAGATCGCTAGAGTACTTTTCTCCCTGCAGAGTAATCCATTCGCCAAGTCTACTCCCCAATGGAGTTATCTTCTCCTAACCGGTATTCTTGCAACTATCATCCCCAGCGGGAGCAAAGATCTATTCTTCAACACCAGCCCAGGATATGACTTCCCGGCACCCGTCAAGGATTTACTTTCCTAGACGAAAAGATACATTCATAAACATCACATTTTCATACATTATAGCATACATATACGCATCATATCTTACAATCTCATTTATGTTGAGAACATCATTGCTTGATCCACATCATGCATTGCATGTAACTGACCTTTACTTTTCAGGAAAGTTGCAGTTAAGTTCTCAGCTACATTTCAAGACCTTGACCGATTCAGTTTAATCGACCCTAAGATTTTTCTGTTTCTTATCCCGTCCAAGGCCTTCTCTGGTTCAGTCAGATCGACCCTAAGATCTCCCTGTTTCTTACCCAGTTGAAGATTTCAAGACCTAGACCGGTTCAGTTAAATCGACCCTAAGATTTTACTGTTTCTTATCCAGTCAAAGGCCTTCTATGGTTCAGTCAGATCGACCCTAAGATCTCCCTGTTTCTTATCCAGTTGAAGATTTCAAGACCTAGACCGGTTCAGTTAAATCGAACCTAAGATTTTCCTGTTTCTTATCCAGTCAAAGGCCTTCTCTAGTCCAGCTAAATCGACCCCTAACAGATTTTCCTGATAAAGACTCATTAGAAGATATCCAAGATTCTCTCAATGATTATTGTTGAGGTTGAAGTCGCCCAAGATTCTCTCAATGATTACTGTTGAGGTTGAAGTCGCCCAAGATTCTCTCAATGATTACTGTTGAGGTTGAAGTCGCCTGTGGTTCTCTCCCTGTTACTGCGGAGGTAGTAATCGCCCCAAGATTCTCTCAGCGTCACTGTTGAGGTTGAAGTCGCCCAAGATTCTCTCAGCGTTACTATTGAGGTTGAAGTCGCCCAAGATTCTCTCAGCGTCACTGTTGAGGTTGAAGTCGCCCAAGATTCTCTCAGCGTTACTGTTGAGGTTGAAGTCGCCCAAGATTCTCTCAGCGTTACTGTTGAGGTTGAAGTCGCCTATGGTTCTCTCCCCGTTACTGTGGAGGTAGTAATCGTCCCCAGATTCTCTCGGCGTTACTGTTGAGGTTGAAGTCGCCCAAGATTCTCTCAGCGTTCCTGTTGAGGTAGTAATCATCCAAGGTTCTCTCACCGTTCCTGTTGAGGTAGTAACCATCCCTGGTTCATTCATCACCTTTTGAAGCTCCAGATCCAACTCCTGTAACTAGTCAGGACACATCCACACAAAGAGTTTGGAGACCATCTCCTGTAACAGGTCAGGTAATCATTTTCTTTTGCAGGTACGCAAGTTCTCGCTAAGGAATCTCTTACGCGATCGACATCCAGATGGCATCTATAAGCCCATTCACCTTCCCTCACCTTCCAGATGGCATCTATAAGCCCATCCTCCTATCCACCGTCCCTCCAAATGGCATCTATAAGCCCATTCCACCATCACACTACTACTATGTGAGCGCAAATTTCTGGGCACTCTAGTGTTCAATCATCTTCCACCTTCGGATTACGAAAGGCACGTCAGCCAATCTGCATCCTCAGGTCTAAGAAGATTGAACAGGGGCAACTGTTGTACCCCAAAATTTTCCCTCCCATATTCTTCAAAGTTTGCCTAATCAAAGCTTCAAAATTCCCCAAGGGTTGCACAGTTCAAGGGCCTCATAACAGTCAAAAACTAGGGTTTTGGTTCTGACAAAGAAATTGAAGTTTCCAAGGGTCCAATCAAGTCCCACATGCCTACAAATATGGTCAAGCATCCTCATACCAAGTTTCAAGACTCATAGTACAAAATTGCACAGTCAAAAACCCTAATTGCACTACAGTCAACTGTAGGGGCAAAATGGTCATTTGACAGTCAAAAGTTCAAGTTTTTGGTCAAAATCTCATTTTGAAGCCACAAACATCATTTGATCAATTCTTGATCATGATTCTCAAAGCATGGCTCAAAAAGTCTCAACATGCAAAAGTTTCCATATTTGGACAGTTGAAAAAGTCAACTGTAACTTGATCAGGGAATAACTTTCACATGGATTATCAGAAAAATTCCCTCCAAAGCTCATTTTGAAGAGAAAGACATTTCCTACAACTCCTCTTCATACTTCAAGTCCAATAAATGCTCTCACAAAAAGTTATCAATTTCAACATTATAGGTCATTTTCAAAAGTCAACAAAAGGGACTTTAAGTCAAAGGCCATAACTTAAGATTGGTAAATCAAAATGACATGGGACCAAAGGCATTGGTTAGAGGACTTCAAGACCTTTCCAAAATGTCCAAGAACATGATAAAAGCTTAAAAATTGAGCAAGATATGCCTTGTGGAAGTTGGGAAATATTTGGGTATTTTGAAAAGTCAACTTTGCTTCAAATGCCTTAAAAATGCTAATGGGCCACATTTTCTTCCAAGAATCATCATCCAAAGCATGTGCACGACCATTTGGCCCAAAGGGAAGTTTTTCATCATTTTTATTTATTTATTTGGATTTTTAATTGCTAATAATTCATTTAATTAATTAAAATACATGAAAAATACCAAACATAAGTTTTTAAATCTTTTTATGCATGAAATACACTCAATATTTCGTGCATGATCAGATTTGGAAAGAATCAAGGTAATTGAACATGATTTGTATCAAATTTGCATGGAAAAAGATTTGAAAAGATTATGCAAAATCACAAAATCAAAAGCATTGATTCCATGGATATTTGGCTTATTTTGTTGACCTAAAACACTCATACATATATATACATGCAAACCCTAGTGCTCATAACATGAATGCTGCGCCCCATCTCAAGAACCAAACTTGCAATTTTATCAAAAAAGTCAAAAACTGAAAACCCTATTCTAGCACGATTCAGAGGAAAACTTTGATTCCATTAGCTTGCAAAGGTCTCAAGGGACGTTTCTGAATCAAAAACATCATTCCTAACATCAAGAATTGGTAATTATAAGTCAGACTGTGTCACTTTTTTTTGCATAATCACATCTGATCATTCATGCTATAATTTTCAAATCTAATGCTTGTTTTGTATTGCTCTTGTCATTCTGAAGCTAACCCAGTTGTTTGATTGAGTTTTCCTCATCCATACACGATTTCACCATTGATGCTAACTAGGGTTCTTCAAGCTTCGAATTGGGTATTTTCATGTACTGTAAAATTGGGACTTCCCAATACCATGATCAAAATCAGGACACTTGGACGAATCGATTGCCATAGTCGCGCCTAATTTATGAAGCACCATAGCCTAATCGCTATTTTGGAAAAAGGCATATTTTGGGGGGGTTCAAAACCCCCGCTAATTCTTTTTTATGTTTCAGGAAAATGCAAACAATGAAGAAGACGATGAAGTGTAGGACAGCAATTGGTTCATTTAAATTTCGCGCTAAAAAAAGTCCACTAACTCACATTTTGATTGATATTATTTGTTAGTTATATTACATACAAAGCATTCAGGTGGTTCAGTTGGCAAGGCGTGGGGTTGGTAATCTCTGGGACCTAGGTTCGAATCCCAGGTCCCCCTCCCTTCCCATAATATTTTTCTTAATGTCATTCTATGCAGCTGGCTCTCTGAAGACCACCATATGTCCCTCTTCCAGGCGTGCCACGCGCTTATTGATACCAATCTAAAGTCCCAGATTTGGAGAACACCCTGGACGTTGGTCAAACATGCCACATGCTTCCTGAAAAAGTCAAATAAGGCCTTAAAACCTTGGGCCAACAATGCTAATGGTACCTCCAATTGGGGACAGAACCCCCTAAGGTTTTGCAATTCAATTCCTTTTTTTTATTTTATTTGTGTCAATTGTTTCTTTTTTTATTATTTAATTTAATTTATTTTTATAAAATATAAAATAATATAAAAATCAGAAAGTCATAAAAAATCAAAACATATTTTATTTAACTAATATTTTTGTAAATAAAGCTCATTAATTTAATTTAACTTTTTAGATTTAGGTTTAATTCAAATATTTTTCTTAATAAATTAAAAATTTGTAGAATTAGGTTTTAATTATTTTAATTACTTTTTTTCTTTTCTTTTCACTAATAATTAATTATTTATTTTTATAAATCAAATTGCATTAATTAATTAGGTTTAATTTTAGGTAATTTTCATATTTCCTTAATAAATTAAAAGAATAGCTAGAACTAGGTTTTAAATTTCATTTAATTCACCTAAAAAACCATAAATACAAAAAACCCTCAAAAATAATTTCTTTTTCATTTTAATTTCATTAATTTAATAATTTAATTTAATTTCATTAAAAAGGGTCCAACGCCCTCGATTTCAATTTTAATTCAATTCGCGCATTTTATTTTATTTCATATAATATTAATGTAATTCTCCCAAAGTCGTGTAAATTTATATTTCTCGCACTTTTCTTTATTTTATTCAAATGGGGTCCTGGATTTAATTTGGCGATGTGGACCCGCGCCTTTGTAATAGTCTAGGAACTTTCAATTCCCGCAACTTTTTAACTGTTAATAATGGCATGCAAGAATGAATGACAAAATAAAAACAAAAGCGTAGATCACCCATGACATGACAAAAGACAAAAATATCTGAAAACGACACGCAAATCACACACCACCCCTAGGGTACGCCTCACTGTTGCCTTACCTCGAAAGGTGATCGTCGAGTAGAGGATGTCTTAGTAAGTCCTCATGATCCGGGAACCTGGCATGAGGGTAGCTTCTAAGGTGTCTTCCCATTGCTCTGGTGATCACCATGTCCCGAACCTCGAATTGACCCGAACACCTCCAACGGTGGTGCTACCTACCTTTCAACGGTGGGATGGCACTACTTTAAAGGACATTTACACAGACGAATTCCTTAGGGTAGGTAGACGACTCTAGATACTTGCTCTAATTTCAAACAAAATTCAAAATACTTTTCACACCGACACCTTTTCAAAAAGCTTTCAAAAGCGATTTTTCAAACACTCTTGAGGACAGATACAAGAGTCGAACTGGAATTTTCAAAGAAACTTTTTTTAAAACCCACAGTTGAAAAGCAAACAAACCATTTTTGAAAACACAATGAGCAAGTATCTAAGAGCCCATGGATAACCATGGATAGAAAGGGTGCTAACACCTTCCCTTTCTATAATCTACCTCCCGAACCGAGAGCAATCTCTTTAAGGAATTTTTCTGTGCTTTTATCCTTTCCATTTGGAGAAAATAAAAGACGATGGCGACTCTTGCTTCCGCGACATTTCGCGAACCAGCGTTAAACAGTCAGTTCCAGATCCACCGATCACACACATGCACCATTTTCCATTACTCTTTTTTACAAGAACTACATTAGAGAGCCAGGTTGTGTTCTAGGCTTTAAAACTAAATTTTGCCTCTAGGAGGTCTTTGATGATCTACTCGGCAACCTCAGTTTTCTCCAGGGACTATCGGCGCCTACACTGAGAAATTTACTTAATGGTAGGATCTATCGTCAGATGATGGCAAGCTATCTCCGGGTCTAAGTCGGGCATCTCTATTGCACTCTAGGCGAACAAGTCCACATTCTCTCTGAGGCATGCCTTCAACTGCCTTTTTGCCAAGTCGGGGAGGTCAGCACCAATTTTGACTCCTCGGGATGGGTCATCCCCCAGCGGAATGATTTTAAATTCCCTGCCAGGGATTGGGCACACAAGGTGAACGGGCTCGTTGCTGCTCACATATGAGGAGAAGCTTTCTACCTATATTAGGAGCTATTTTCCTTTTCTATTCTACTCTCAGAGCTCCTCCTCTTTGATTCCGCTATCAAGGTCAATTGCATTGACGTACGACAATGGTTGTGGATCCTCTGAACTGCTGGGCAGGGCAGATCTATTGGTTGTTTTGGGTTGTATGTTGATGGAGCTCAATCCTTTAGTAGCAGCTTCAAAACATCTTCTTGCTGCCTGAATATCCCCGTGAAGAATGGCGACGAGTCCCTGCTCGGTGTAACATTTCCTTTTCAGGTGCACTATGGAGGGAACTGTTATCAATTCGGCCAGGGTAGGCCTCTCAAAACTGAACTGATATAAGGAAGGGCATTCCAGGGTTTGGTGACGAAACCGTTGAATCTATGGAGGTTGAAACCAACATAAGGGGTCATGTGGGTCTTGTTTAGCTGTAGAGTGGTGAAAAGCTAGGAGTACGTTATATCCATTGAGCTGCCTTGATCAACCAAGATTCTCTTGACGTCAAAATTGGCCATCCGTGCTCTTACGAGTAGAGGAATACTAGAGTTAAGGGCCCCACCAAGAAGCTCTTATCTGTAGAATGCAACGGGAACATAACTCCCCCTGACTTTATCTAGGGTGGCACTCTTCTTAGAACTAGCATCCATGAGTTGCTCGAATCTTCTCTTGACCGAGCCCATTGTACACTTGTTAAAGCCCTCGCCAGATATAACCATCGTTGCTGGAAATGTCTCCAAGGGGCTATGGGTCGCAAAGTATAGAGGGACTTTGTCCAGGTCGGGGAAGTAGAAGTCCTCGGGCCTGGTGATGGTCAGGGCGACTGTGTGATTCAGTGGGAGAACTGACTTGAAGATTTTGTGTTTGATCGCAATTGTTGCGGTTAGCAAGAGTCGCCACCGACTTTTCTTTTATCCAAAAGGAAAGGTGAAAAAGCACAGGAAAGACCTTTGAGATTATTTCTTGAGTTTGGGGGGTAGATTATGAAAAAGGAAGGTATTAGCACCCTTTTCTTCCATGGTTTTCCATGGGCTCTTAGTTTCTAGCTAAATCACTTGCTTTTGTTTGAAATTGTAATTTGTGTGGTTTTTTGAAAGTATTTTGTAAAGAGGCCATTATTTTGGCAAGCTTTGTGATGATTCTCGTTCGTAAGAATGTATACAAAAATGTTGATCTTTTGAAAATGTTTTCAAGTTTTGTAAGATGTTTGAAAGTGTAGGTGCTTGTTTTGAAAATAGCAAAGATGTTTTGTTTTGAAATTGGGCAAGTAATTAGGAGCATTCTACCTACTCAAAAGTCTTTCTTGTTCATTTTCTTTTCCTTTGACATTGTTGTCTTACCATTGATTTGGTAAACAACCTTATATTTAGATGTAAACGGGACGAGTGTGGGTCATCGTATAACCATGATTAGCAATGTTGGAAGGTATCTTAGCATTCTCTTTTAGGGACCAAGATCATTTGAAAGGCAACATAGATAGCATCATCGAGGGACTATAATCTTGTATTTGCTTGATAATAAGTAAAAATAAATAAAGTATGATTAATAAAGTAATTTTTGTGTGAGAAAAATAAATAAACTAAATTAAAATACAAATATACTATTTTTTGTATTTTTCATGATTTTTTAGTATTATGAAAATAATTAAGAAAATAAATAAAAACAAAATAAGAAAATAAAATAAAATCGCGCCAAGGGCGCATAAATGAAATGGTGGGTTAGCCAGCAAAAACAAAAACAATCCAGGCCCAAAGAGGCCCAGCGCCTGAAAAAACAAAAGTAAGGAAGCAAAAAATATGAAAGAAATCAAAAGGGTACCACTGGGGCTCGAACCCAGGTCCCAAAGGTTACAGGAGCGCGCTTCTACCACTGGGGTGGCTATACATCCGTTAACATAAGCAAAACAATAAATATATGATGCAAAACGCGCCCTAATGACTTCATGTTCAACCTCCAGCCAAACCAACTCTAACTTGCTCATTTCTCATCAAAAATGAAAACTGTAAACATGAAACTTGTAGCAAATTTCCTCACGATTTCAGAAATGTAAAGCATTAAAACTATAGATCAAAGATAAGCATGAATTTTAATGGCCCTAATCTGAACCCTAAAAATCTCAGAAATTTCAGTCTCAAAATTCTCTAAGCTCATGCAAAATTAATGGAAACTATGGACATGGTTAGCTTTAGGGCAATGATATCTACATGTTTTGTTCACAAATAAATCATTGATGATGCCTGTATGAAGAGTTCAAAGTTAAGAAAACTTACCTCAAAACTGGAGATCGCGTTTTGAGTTTGAGCTTGTTTTAAGTGATGGTGATGATCAGGTTAGCTTCCTTGAGGACCCAGGAAGCTAATGCAATGATTAGCTTGAGCAATGGATGGATGAAATGGTCTGGAGAAGTCAATGTGCAGAGCTCTGTTTTTGAAAATAGAGGATGGTGTTAATGGTGTTACAGTTCTGTAACAGGGTGTGGGATCAGTTCTATATGATGTTTAGAAGCTTTATAAACCAAAAGGCCAAGAAACGCACGAGTAGATTATGAGTTTCAAGTTTTTGGTAAGTTTGTTTGAAAATGAAAGTATGAGATATGTTTCCGAGTTCTAGGTATTTTTAGTGGTCAAGCATTTGTGTATTTGTGGCCAATGGTTTGTGTATGTATAAACAAAAGTGTTTTAGACCTTTGGACAATCAGAAGTACAAGTTTTTTAGCTTTTTGCTAGGTTACTTGATTTTGAAGAAAAGAGGGAAACCAATTTCAAGAGGAGGTACAAGCATGGGCTGGGTGATTGTAAGTGTCTAAACCATTTCTCATGAGTTTTAGGACTTGTTTGATCAAAAGAGAACAAGTGCAAGGATCAAGAACAAGTTTTGTACAAAAAGTCACTTTATCAAAATGGCAATGTAACCTTTCTTCCAAAAATGGATATAAAGCATGTCCATGCATTGAATGCTTGAAGTGAGACCTCTAACCGCTGTGTAAACAATTAACTATAGGGTGCCTAACAAGTTTGAGGCCTGCAAAGTAGTGTTTATGCAACACAACTTTGAATTTGAATTTTGTTCATCACTAAATGCCTTGTAAATCAAGTGACAAAACCCTAACTTCATCTCTTCGATTCTCCCTACTCAAAAATGATCTCAAGGAGTTATTGTACATTTTGGAAATATTGAAATGTGCTATACAACCCATATTTGAATTGCTTTTTAAGATTCCCCTTGGAACTATATGAAAAAGTGTCATGAAGTTAGGTCACTAAGTGTTTTGTTTCATGACCACATGTTCTTAAAATTATAACTTGAGATCCAAGCACTTTTCAAAGAAGTTGTGTGAAGAAAAGTTGTAGATTTCATGGATATATATAACTTTCATGTTGGAATTTTCTCTTGAATCAGCTTGCATCATGGTGAAAATTTTGCTCAAAGTTATGAAAAAATAAGAAATTTCCAACACTTAGAAAAATTTCTAAGTTTAGAAATTTTGACTTTTCAAAATGAAATCTTGACTTTTTGATTTCTTGATGAATAAGTTTTATATTTTGATGAATTTTGATCTTTGGCATTTGAATTTGACCAAAAAGTCAAAGTTTGACTTTTCAATATACAGTTGACTTTTGATCAATTGATTGAAAATTCATCTGTCAATCCTTTGAACTTGAGTAATGTTTTGAGCCATGTCATTAGGTCAAAATGATTCAATTGGACTCTTGAGATCATGCCTTAAACCAATTGATCATTTTCTAGGTCAAAAATCAGAAATTGTCCTTTCCCAGTCAAAACCCTAATTATGACCATTTTCCCCTTTTAGAGATTTGATCAAATTTCTTGAAGAATTATGGTCCAAACTTTATCAAATGATACATATGAGTCTAAAATGTTGATGTGGATAAAAAATTATGAAGTTTGACCGTGAATTGGCCATGGTTGACTTTTTCCCCAATACAGCTGATTTTTAGGTCAACTGCTCAATTGACTGAGCAAAAATGTGATCCAAGGCTTGAAACTTGACATGAGAAATCTTGGAGGTCCATAATGATCCATGAAAGTCATATGGGACACTGGAAGTTCAAAAATCCTTGTGCAAACTCAAACCCTAATTTTGGTCATTAGTGCTTAAGGAGGTGTCTTGAGCTGATCAAACCCTAGTGCAGTCTTGAGCTAAGGAGATCTTGTGAGAAAATTCTTGATAAGTGAGAGGTAAAATTTTAGGTTACAACAGCTGCCCCTGTTCAATCTTCTTAAGCCTGAAAAGTTAGATTGGCGAGTTTTGCCATTCGTGACTCAAAGGTGGAAGATGATTTGACACTAGAGTGCCCAGAAATTTGCACTCGGTGATGTGATGGTTGAGGGAATGGGCTTAAAGATGCCATTTGGAGAGATGATAGAAAGTTGTTGGAGATGGGCTTGTAGATGCCATCCAAAAATGGTTGTTGAACAGTATCTGTGAGCTGAAAAAAATGAGTATCAGAATGGCGTCTGTGTCTAGAGCGTATCTGAACTGTATCTGGAGACTGAATTTGAATGAGTATCAAAATGGAATCCATGTCTGGAGCGTATCTGAACTGTATTTGAAAATTGAATCTGAATGAGTATCAGAATAACGTTTGTGTCTGAAGCATATCTGAACTATATCTGGAGACTGAATTTGAATGAGTATCAGAGTGGCGTCCGTGTTTGGAGCGTATTGAACTGTATCTGGAGACTGGATTTGAATGAGTATCAGAATGGCGTCCATGTCTGGAGCATATCTGAACTATATTTGAAAATTGAATCTGAATGAGTATCAGAATGGCGTCCATGTCTGGAGCGTATCTGAGCTGAATATGAATGAGTATCAGGATGACATCCGTGTCTGGAGCGTATTTGAACTGTATTTGAAAGTTGAATCTGAATGATTATCAGAATGGCGTGTCTGGAGCGTATCTAAACTGTATCTGAAAACTTTAAATATTGTTAATGGTAGTTGTTAACCCTATCCTGAAAAGGGTAAAATGTTAGCTAAAATGCAAAGTCATGTGGTATGAAATGCATGGTATAATGCATTCGTCTTATCAATGTTTATGATATATGGATGTGATGTATGCGTATGTGAGCTAATTTGCTGCACTCCTGTTGGATTGGGGAAAATAAATCCCTGACCACTGCTGAGGATATGGAGTGTAAGTCTTCATGTTGTGAAGTTTAAAGAATTTCCATTTAGAGAATAGACTCTGTTGTAAGGGAAATGTCGTGTACTGTTTGTAAAATCCTGTTGAGGAATCCGGAGAAATTCGGTGACTTCTACCGGTGATTAATAACTGGAAGCTTTGTTCGGCTGAGGATTAAACTGCGTACTGCAGGGGATTTTGTGGAAATAACTTAGAGAGATTTCCCTATCTCTTAAAGCCATCAGTGATTGTCTTTCCATTTTGTTTATTTGTAAACAATATGTTCAGATGCATATGTTCAAAAAATAAATCATTGGATATTTTTGTAAACAAAACACAAGAGTAAAGAAAAAGCATATAGTTTTGCACTTCCAAAGGAAGATATTTGTATTGACTTTGAGTAAGTATTTTTGTACAATGAGACAAACATTCTAGTAAGAGAATGTTGTCGTAAAAAATGAAAATTTTGATACAAAGAAAAGATAGCTATGTGCAATAATCCCATGGGGTTCCCATTCTCATATAGCCTTCATATCTCTGAGCATCTTGTCTATTTGTTGCCTCGTCCTAAGATGATTGAATTGATCAGAACCTCTGAGTTTGTCAGGTTGTCTGTAAGGTGATCCAACGGGACATAGTCATACAGTTTAATTCCCTAACTTTTTCCTGGACCGCCCTTTCGGGTTTTCAGTCCACCGGGATACCCTTTTTTGACCAAGTCGCCTTTTCGAGTTTTCAACTTGCCGGGTGTACAAATTTTTTGTTTTATCCCTAATTTTTTCCCGAACCATTTTGGTTCGCCAGGATGCCCTTGTTTTGCCTAGGTGTGTTAACCTAGCGGGTCTCTTATGCGTAGTATCTTTTGACTATGTATGCGTTCACAGGGTGTGATAGATCGTTTCCATCCATGGTGGTTAAGATCATTGCTCCACCAGAGAATATGTTTTTGATTACAAATGGTCCTTCGCATGTAGGAGTCCATTTTCCCCTGGGATCACCTTGCGGAAGTATGATACGCTTGATCACCAAATCCCCAACTTGATACACTTGTCATCTGACCTTTTTGTTGAAAGCCTTGATCATCCGTTTTTGATACATTTGACCATGACAGACAGCAGTAAGCCTCTTCTCATCAATCAAGTTCAGTTGATCAAGTCGAGTTTGGATCCAATCTTCTTCATCCAGCCCTGCATCCTTCATAATTCTTAGAGAGGGGATCTGGACCTCAATATGCAAGACAATCTCCATGTTGTATACCAGAGAGTAGTGTGTTGCCCCGGTTGATGTGTGAGTTGTGGTACGATACCCGTGGAGAGCGAATAGTAGCATCTCATGCCAGTCTTTATATGTGACTGTCATTTTCTGTATGATCTTTTTAATGATTTTATTCGCGGCTTCAACAACGCCATTCATCTTTGGCCGGTAAGGGGAATAATTGTGATGCTGGATCTTGAATTGCTCGCACAAGGCGGTAATCATAGTATTACTTAGATTCGTACCATTGTCTGTGATGATCCTCTTCGAGATACCGTAATGACAGATGAGATTCTACTTGATGAACCGGGTGACAACATTCTTGGTAACGGAAGCGAAAGAAGCTGCCTCCACCCACTTTGTAAAATAGTCAATGGCCACTAAGATGAAGTGGTGTCCATTGGAGGATGTTGGCTTGATTTCCCCAATCATATCGATGCCCCACATAGAAAAGGGCCAAGGAGCCGTCAAGACATTCAGAGGAACCGAAGGTACGTGCACCTTATCAGCATAGATCTGACACTTATGGCAGCTTTGAGAGTGTTGATAGAAATCTGCTTCCATGGTAGACCAGTAATAGCCTGCCCGTAGGATTTTCTTCGCCATCGTATTCCCACTAGAATGGGTGCCAAAAGTGCCTTCATGTAACTCAACCATAATCTTTTCTACTTCAACCTTGTCTACACAATGAAGTAACACATAATCATGGTTGCGTTTTTAGAGAATTCCATTACTAAGGAATAACTTAGCAGAGAATCTCCTTAAGAACTTTTTATCATTGACTGAAGCTCCCTCCGGATATTCTTGAGCCTCGAGATACCTCTTGACTTCGTGAAACCAAGGCTGGTCCACTAATTCTTCAGTATTAATCTCGTGATGGTGTGCTGGTTCATCCATTCGTTCAATGGTGATCTGGGGAGCCTCTTTATCCCATTTAAGTATAAACATAGATGACATTATGGCTAGTGCATCTGCTAGCTGATTTTCTTCTCGCAGGAAATGCTCGAAGGTAATCTTCTCAAAATGTGGGAGCAATGTCAAAACATGTTCTTTGTAAGGGATAAGGTTAGGGTATTTGGTGTCCCATTCCCCTTTGATCCGGCTAATGACTAAAGTTGAATCTCCGAATACAATCAAGGATTCAATCCCCAAGCCTATGGCAGCTTTGAGACCAAAGATGCACGCTTCGTATTCTACCATGTTGTTTGTACAATTGAAGTAGAGTCTTGCAGTAAAGGGAGTATGACACCCTTTAGGAGATATGAGTACAACACCAATACCATTGCTGATTGTGTTGGATGCCCCATCAAAAACCAGGGTCTATCGGGATCCTTGTTCAGGTTCGTCATATGGTCTGAATTCTTCACAATTATTTACCATCATGATGTCTTCATATGGGAATTCGAACTTCATGGACTGGTAGTCTTCCACAGCTTGGTGAGCAAGGTGACCAACTAGTACACTGCCCTTTATTGCTTTCTGGGTAGTATACTGTATGTCATATTCTGTCAGGATCATCTGCCATCTCGCTATTCTCCCAGAGAGGGCAGGTTTCTCGAAGATGTACTTTATCAGATCCATTTTAGATATCAACAAGGTAGTATGGGTCAGCATATACTGTCTTAGCCAGCGAGAAGCCCATGCCAGAGCGCAACAAGTTTTATCGAGCAGTGAATATCTTATTTCACAGTCAGTAAACTTTTTGCTCAGGTAATAAATAGCGTGCTCTTTTCAGCCAGACTCGTCATGCTGCCCCAGCACACACCCCATTGAATTTTCCAAAACAGTTAGATACATGATCAATGGTCTTCCCTCGACTGGTGGCATCAAAACAGAAGGCTCTTGTAGGTACTCTTTGATCTTGTCGAAAGCACTTTGGCACTCGTCATTCCATTTGACTACTTGATCTTTCTTCAATAATTTGAAGATTGGTTCACAAGTAAATGTCAGGTGAGAAATGAATCTGGCAATGTAGTTTAAACGTCCCAAGAATCCTATGACTTCTTTCTCAGTACGAGGAGAAGGCATCTCTTGTATCACTTTCACCTTGGCAAGATCGACTTAAATACCTTTATTGCTGACGAGAAAGCCTAGGAGTTTACCAGACGTCACCCCAAACGTGCATTTATTTGGGTTCAACCTCAGCTTGTACTTCTTTAGTCTCTCAAAGAGTTTCTGTAAATGGTCAAGATGCTCTTCTTCTGTTTGAGATCTAGCTATCATGTCGTTCATATAGACCTCAATTTCGTGATGTATCATGTCGTGAAATAGAGCTACCATGGCACGCTGATAGGATGCCCCAACATTCTTCAGTCCGAATGGCATAACCTTGTAGCAGAATGTGCCCCACTGGGTGACAAAGGTTGTTTTCTCCAAGTCTTCAGGCGCCATTTTTATTCGGTTGTAGCCCGAGAAACCGTCCATGAAGGAAAACACCTTATGTTGTGTTGTATTGTCAACTAGAATATCAATGTGGGGAAGTGGGAAATCATCCTTAGGAATTGCCCTATTCAAATCTCTGTAGTCTATGCACATTCGTACCTTGCCATCCATTGGCAACCCATTGCGGATAAGAGGTGACGAACAAGAATCCAGCGTTGAATTATTTCATGACTTCAGCTTTAATCTTCTCTGACATGTCAGGTCGCATACGACAAACCTTTTGCTTTACTGGTGGGCAGTCCTCTTTTTTAGGTAGACGATGTACCACGATATCTGCATCAAGTCCTGGCATGTCTTCATAAGACCAGGCAAAGATCTCAACATACTCGTGTAGCAACTGAATCAAATGCTCTTTGACACTGGGTTCCAGTTTGGCACCCACCTTGACTTCTCTTTTGTCTTCTTTAGTGCCTAGGTTGATCATATCCATGGGTTCCTCGTGGGGATGAATGGTTCTCTCTTCTTGTTGTAGTAATCTGGAAAGTTCCCCTGGTACTTCAAAATCTTCCTCACCTTCGTCTTCGGTTGGGTAGATTAGATTTTCAGTGTCACAGAAGACCATAGCAGAACCGTTACCCATGGGATCCCAAATCGATGTAGACCTACATTGTGAGTGTGAGTGTGTGTAAGACTATAGCTATCTTTGAAAGAAATGAAAATGTAAAAAATAAAAACAATGAGCACAAAGTTTGTATGCAAAAAATGTCCATGATTCATTTATGTCATATGTAAATGAGATAATAACCCTTACAAATGGACCATTGTGCCTCGGGTAAGACACAAGGTTTTAAGAGTCTGAATTATTTTAATATTACAAATCCAACAAAATGTAAAGAAAAATTACTATGGGATAAATGTGATCGGGACAAAATCTCTAGCCTCCCAGTTGCTGAGACCTCCACTGAATGTCGGGAAAATCCAATCCTCCAGGCTGTAGCTGTCTTCATAATCCTGCACGATGCTGACTTGGTGGTTGCTGATCTTCAAGGGTGGTTGTGATATGGTGGCAGAACTGACTGTTTAATATTGGTTTGCGTTTTTTGTTTGCAAAATGTCGCGGTAAGCAAGAGTCTCCACCGACTTTTATTTCGTCCAACCAGAAAGGAAAAAAGTACAGAAAAAAATCCTTTTTCGAGATATTCTGAGTACGGGGGGTAGATTATATAAAGGGAAGGTGTCAACACCCTTTATATCCATGGTTTTCCATGGGCTCTTAGGTACTTGCTCATCTTTTTAAATTGCTTGTGTTTGTGTGCTTTGTTTTTGAAAATGTTTTACTTCGTGATAACCCTTGTATCGCTCCTCAAGGGTGTGACGAAGTTGTTTTGAAAATGGTTTTGAAGAGTGTAAGTGTGAAAAGTTTTGATTTGAGCAAGTACCTACTAGCATCTACCTACTCGAAAAAAGATCGTTTCTATTCTTGTTTCCTTTAGACAGCGCTATCCCACTATTGAGAAATAGGTAGCACCATTGTTGGAGTTTGAAGGGTCAATTCGAAAGGGACGTACGATCACTAAAGCATTATTAGTACTCCTTAGTAATAACCCTAGAGTCTTAAGATCTTTATCGAGGAAACATTTCCGAGGCAACATTCGAATGGAACATTTTGATCTTTTTAGACTGAAGGCTAACCACTAAGACACCCTATGCTTAATGATCGTTTGCCGAAGGCAACCTAAGTGAGAGTATACCCTAAGAGTGATATGTGCGAGTTATTTGTTTCAGTTATTTATCTGTGCACATTAGGGTTTTCTAAACGTATTAATTTGTCATGCATTCTTGCCATACAATCCTATTAGCATACATCTAAACAGGTAAATATTTGCGGGAATTAAGAATGCGAGAAAATAAATCTACGCTATTACAAGGCTTCAGGGAGGGGGATTATTTACATAGCCAAAAAACCGAGGATTTAAACAGTAAATAAAACCCTAAATTGAACTATTACAAACCATGAACAATTACAAAAATATTGTTAAAATAAATAACAAGCGTGTGGCGAATTAAATGCGATGCGATTAGGGTTTTGACCCTTTGACTAATCCTATTTGATAAAAAAATGTTTTTTGTCATGTTTTGTTATTTGAAAAATATGATGAAATAATTGAATTAAAAAGAAAATCCTAAGTTCTAATTAATTTTAAATTAAGAAAAAATTAATTCATTCATTCTAAAAACCTATTTTTGTATTTTTATTTTATTTGAGAAAGACAGATAAAATTAAATCAAGAATTAACCTAATTTTCTAATTGAATTTTAATTGTGAAAGAAATTAAAGTTTCCCTAAATTAATTAAACTAATTAATTAAAAAAAAAATTATTAAGAAAATAAACCTATTTGTGATTTTCTGATTGGTTAATTTAAAAAAATAATTTTTGTGAAGATAAAAAAACATAAATAATTAAAGAAAAGAAATTTAAAAAAATAGAAGAAATAATATATTAACTTGTTAATACAATAAAAACAAATAATATATTAGAAAAAACAAGTTTCTGGTCAGAATAACGCGCCAGAATTTAAACCAGCCAGTCAGGTTATGATACGTTGTTGTCTTCTTCCCTGAAACCGTCATTTTAGGCTCTAAACATTTACCTACAGGCACAGGTCTGTTGCTGAAACCTGTGTCATTCAAAAATCAAGCATATGCAATATAAATTCAATTGGGGACCATGGATCAACTGGGTTTGACGTTCTGTTCATCATGGTACCAATTATTAGGCCTAATTTTGCTTGAAAACCAAAACCCCAAATTAGAGCACGAAACCCTAACAATGGCAGAAGCTTATTCCTGCATTGTAAATTAAATCAAACTATCCAGAAACATTGCAAACATGATGATGAACACAAATATGTAATTTAAACATGCTAAATATGCAAGAATTACAGTAATCAAATTTGGATATTTGTGCAAACCGTGAGCGTGATAGGGAGTGATTCTGGATGTTCTGACGCCTGCAAACAATTGGGAATGCTTCCTGAGATGTCCTGGAACAGGTTGCTGGCCTTGAATTTCTCTCAAAGGTCCTCTATCCTGAAATCAGAACTTCACTTTTTGTCAAGATTTTTGAGCTTTGTTCTTACATTCTCACGCCTTCAGCCACTTGATTTTGACCTGCAAAGCTTTATTATATAACTTAGAATGAATTAGGTTAACAAACTTGGAATGAATCTTGAAGGTTTGATGAGATTTGATTTGATTTTCAATTTGTATGATACCCTTCCAAATTTGGCCTAATCATGCCATACTCAATCCAATTAGCTTTGATATGATTTGATTTTGATATGCCAGCATTATGAGCTTATGATTCTGTCCAAAAATCCAATCAAAACAAATCTTTGCTATTATTTACCAATTATTTGATTTAATTCAATTTTTAATAAATAAAAAATCAAAATAAAATAAATAATGAAGCAAATAACATGTGAGTGAGCATTTGGGTCGTGGACCCTATTATATTTGAGGTGCAAGCATAAAAAGTTGGGCCCATTTAGCAAAAAATGCAAATTTGAGCACATTTGACTTTGGCAATTTTACAAAAATGGTCAACTTGGCCAATGCATAAATATCTCAATGTTGACCATAGAGAGGTGTTCTTGGGATTCTTATAAAGCTTAGTATGTCCTCTAAACAACCCTTTTGGTCTCATCTCAATTGAGTCTTCCATGTTCATGTATGAAGCTTTGACCCAAAAGGTGTTTTTGTTGACTTTTCAAAAGGACCTATAATGTCAAAATTCATATATTTTTGTGAGTACATATTATGAACTTTGGAGCTGAAGATTAATTGTAAGGAATTTCATACTCTTCAAAATGAGCTTTGTATGGGTCATTTCTGATAAAGTATGAGAAAGTTATGCTTGGTCAAAGTTGAGTTGACTTTTCCTACAAAACCCTAATTTAGCAACTTTTTGGCTTTGATGAATTGTGAGCAATACTTGATAAATCATGATCAACCCTTTATCAAATAATGAATAATACTTAAAAATGAAGATTTTTACCAAAAATCTTGAAGTTTGACTGTATGTGGGCCAAAGTTGACTTTTGGCCTAGTACAATTGATTTTTAGGCATTTGAGCAATTGACTGAGCAAACTTCTTCTGCAAGGCTTGAAACTTGACATGTATGATCTTGAGAGCATATTAGGACAATGGTGAGCATTTGAATCCTTTGTGGTTCACACATCTTGATGAAAATAGAAACCCTAATTTGAGGTATACTGCCTTAGGAGAGAGTTTATCTGGTCAACTCTTGAACTTCCTTGAGCAATTTGAGGACCTCACTTGACATGTGTTAAGAAATATGGGAGGGAAAATTGGGCTACAACAGCTGCCCCTGTTCAATCTTCTTAAACCTGAAGATGTAGACTGGTTGCTCTGCCTTTCGTGATTTGAAGGTGGAAGATGATTGGACACTAGAGTGCCAATAAATTTGCACTCACACGGAGTAGTACTTGATTTATGATATCGGGAATGTGCTCATAGATGCCATTTGGAAGTTTCTAGAGAATTGTCGGAGATGGGCTTAAAGATTTCATCCGAAGAAGTATCAATCGCACAAGAGATTCCTTTGCGAGAACCCGTGCACCTGTTGTTAAGGAGGACTTCGCTGGGGAACGCTGGTCTCTGTCTTGGGAGAAATAGAGTTTTAGGAGCTTTAGTTGTCCGTTAATCTACTGGGAAATAACTCGGGTTTGGGAAGTGGAAGTGAACTATGTATCTGGTTGGGGTATATGTTGCACCGTGACTTTCTGGGGAAACGTGAAATCAATTTTGTTCAATCAGGTCCCATTCTTTCAGTGTTGTGGACTGCTGTCTGGGGATAAGAGAGGAAGAAACTGGGTAGTAAGGTTATGAGAAGGAACCGGGATGGTAGGGTTATTTCGAGATGAAAGCCTGGATAGTAGGGCTGTGAGAAGGAACCTGGATAATAAGGTTACTTCGGTATGAAAGCCTGGATAGTAGGACTGTGAGAAGGAACCTGGATAGTAGGGTTACTTAGATATGAAATCCTGGATAGTAGGGCTATGAGAAGGAACCTGGATAGTAGGGTTACTTCGATATGAAAGCCTGGATAGTAGGGCTGTGAGAAGGAACCTGGATAGTAGGGTTACTTCGATATGAAAGCTTGGATAGTAAGGCTGTGAGAATGAACCTGGATAGTAGGGTTACTTCGAGATGAAAGCATGGATAGTAGGTCTGTGAGAAGGAACCTGGATAGTAGGGTTACTTCGATATGAAAGCCTGGATAGTAGGGTTGTGAGAAGGAACCTGGATATTAGGGTTACTTCGATATGAAAGCCTGGAAAGTAAGGTTGTGAGAAGGAACCTGGATAGTAGGGTTCCTTCGATATGAAAGCCTAGATAGTAGGCCTGTGAGAAGGAACCTGGATAGTAGGGTTACTTCGATATGAAAGCCTGGATAGTAAGGCTGTGAGAAGGAACCTGGATAGTAGGGTTACTTCGAGATGAAAGCCTGGATAGTAGGGCTGTGAGAAGGAACCTGGATAGTAGGGTTAGTTCAATATGAAAGCCTGGATAGTAGGGCTGCTGAGAAGGAACCTTCATAAGGTTTCATTTGTCACCGATGATTACTCTATTTAGCTTCGAGTGTTGATCATGTACCAGCTGGAAATTGTTGATAATAACTGTCTTTCCTGAAAGAAATACAGGGTTAGTTATGTGTGATTCATGAGATGCATTGTATAATGAATTTCTCAAAATAAGTGAGACTATGTTATATGTGATGTATGCACACGTCATGATATATGAACATGGAATGCTATTGTGACATATCTGAGTGGGAAAATAAATCCCTGACTGCTGTTGGAGAGTAACGGAAATTGAGTTCTTGGCCGTATTAGAAAAAGTGGTTCTTCTACTTCTAATGGGGATGGTGAACCAGAGATGACTATGGTGGAGATTTTCTCCGTGTTTACAGCTACTCTGCCGGGGGAGAGACTCTATTTGAGAATAACTCTGCGGGAGAATAACTCTGTTTGAGAGAGGAGATGCTTTGCTAGAAGATCTTTCTGATTCGGAGAGATAAACTCTGCTGGGGGATGAACTTCCGTAGCCAGAGGAATAAACTCTGTTAGGGATTGAGCTTCTGTATTCATAAAAATAAACTCTTCTTGGGAGATAACTTTACGAACCGCTTGCGATTATGAAATTCGGCTGGGGAATATAGATGTCATCTCTCTGGAAGAGCTTGGTTGGGGAAAGTAACTCCTGTTTGGGGGAGCTGATGTCAAAGCTTTAGTTTCCTCTACTTTGTGGGGAGTGTAGATGTCACAGGGTCGTATGCTAAGGATACGACAATGACTCTGCATCAGGACTTTTTTGCCCCTGTACTTGCTGGAGAAAGTACCCACGGAGGCTTTGTGGATGCTGATCAGAATGATAAGTCTTCTATTGATAAGCAAATGATAAGATGATGGGACATAGTCGTACGCTTCAAATCCCTAACTTTTGTCTGGACCGCCCTTTCGGGTTTTCAGTCCACCGGGATACCCCTTTTTTCCCAAGCCGCCTTTTCAGGTTTTCGACTTGCCGGGTGTATAGATCTTTTTTGTTTTTATCCCTAATTTTTTGCCCGAACCCTTTTGGTTCACTGGGATGCCCTTATTTTTGCCTAGGCCAGTCAACCTAGGGGGTCTTTGTTCATGCGCAGTATTTTCTGACTATGTCCACACTCTCAGGGTGTAGGGAGTTGTCACTGTCGGTAGTGTTGTGTTGCCACACTAACAGAAGATGTTTGTTTGATCGTACAAGATTTGTTGTTGGAATTCATGCCCAATGCCCCCCAAGTGATTCAGATGGAGATCTGTTCCTGGCTATTTGACATCTTTGAGAGATTCCTTGAATCTTGACTCGACTGCCCCAGATGATGGACAATGATCATGTCGTGCCCCTTGGTTGGAAGTGTTTTTCCACTTGAGGTGATCCTTTTTATTGAGAAGGTTTTTGTTCACTAGATATTCGTCATGCGAATTTCACTGCTGTTGAATAAATAGTCATATGCAAACAATATTATTTTAAGAATGCAAAGCTTATGTCTGTCTTGAAGTTTGAAAATTCATTTTTTAGTAAAACAAGTTTTTTTTTGTAAAAGTGTGATCTCAAACCAGAATTTATAGCAAACCTTATAGGAGTCAGGATACCTTTTGTAACAATATGCTTTCGAACTAACCCATGCTTCAGCTAGGACTTTTAAGGGTTATAACGTGGCCTGGTTCACGGTTCAAGAAACAAAGGATAAAAGCTCAAAATTTATTTGTACCCACCCGTTCTTCGTGATGTTCTTCGATCCTATACTCAATTAATTGTGAATTTAGATCCCGTTTGAGTCTTTGCTCTGATATTCCAGTGATGGTTCGGATACTGACAGTTTATTTTGAATAGGAAGTCATTTTTTGTTGAGGGTTTGTAGGACCTATTTCTTTTTTATTTTATTATCCCTTTCTTTTGCCTGAATTGTTTCTTTTTATGATTACAGTCAGTGGGATGCCCCCGTTTTTTCTTAAGTCTCCTTCATAGGTTTTGACTTATTGGGCTTTTATTTTGAGAGATAATGACTGCATGTCTTGATGATTATAGGGAACCATCACTGTCTTTTGTTTCGGAAGGACGTCTTTGATGCCATTCATTGTGTACGAAGCGGCAAATTGTGACTGAATGTGCCTCTGAATTAACTGAGAAAACTACCCTGCCCCAGGTTATGATTAAGGGTTTTAATATGTGTGAAAAGAAAAACTCCCACTTCTTTGGCTCGAAGGGGTTGACTAGGGATTATCTTCCTTATAACTCCACTGTTTAGGATTTGAATCAACGCTTGTACATCGTCAGCGGGGTCCTTTCAAAAGAATACTATAGAGATTATGGTATCATTTTCGTCATCCTCCCTCTAAAGGCTTATAGATTTTTTAATTGAGAGTTGAATATCACAAAAGGAAATAAGAACACATTTTTGAAATAGTGAATACAAATGAATTGATTCAAGACAAACATGTGCAATGCATTGATGAAATAACGAGGTTTGATATGAATAAATGTTCAAACAAATCAAAAGAAAATTACACATTGAAAATTCTAATGAACGAAAAGTTTTCTTGTGAGAACTTGTCACTTCATATGGTATGCCTTAGAGGGATGGCAGAAGAACTCAGCCTGACTGTCTTGTGTAAATTCTAATTCCCCTTCATCAATCAGGTCTTGAATTTTGTATTTCAACCTCCAACAGTCGTCAGTATCATGCCCCGGACTGTTGGAGTGATATGCACACCTTGCATCAAGATTGTAGTTAGGCGAAGAAGTCTTGGGATTCAGATGAGGTCCTATCAACGTAACCAGATTCATCCTCAACATGTGTTGTAAAGCTTGAGACAACAGCATGTTGAGTTTGGTAAATTGCCTTTTGGGTATATCCGGCTTACTCTGATTAACCCGCTGTTTCTGGCAAGGTTGTTGTTGGACCCGTGATGTAGTAGCAATTTGGAAAGGTCCACTCTTCACCAAACCAACCTTTTGTCTTCTTGGAGGTTGATCAATGACTTGGTCCCCGGCCTCGACTGTTTGCTTCATACTATGTATCCGTCTTGATGAAGTTGGCTGATGATGGCTTTCAACTCTTCTTGCCTTCGGTTTAGGCCTTGCATAAGAGCCATCTGCCCCAGCATCTGGGTTCTCATTGCACCTACCTCAGCTTGCAGTTGTTCCAGCCGTTCGTCCTTATTGTCTTCAGGACTTTTCTTGACCAAGTTCCCAACGGGGAGTGTTTTCAACTTGTCCTGCCCTTTGGATAGGTTTAGGAATATGTCCCTGAACTGGGCTTCTTGAGTTTGAAGATCTCTGTTGTCTTGTTTGAGAGCCATTGCTGAAATAAACAGCGAGAACATGAGAGACATGTACTGGAAGACCTGTTATGCAATGATATGTATGATATATGTATGCAATGTTTTCAAGGATCTCGTGGGGTAAACAAGAAACTGTTAGAATTTGGTTGCAGCTTGATTGAGGAAACTTCGTGTCATTAAGAGTCCTTCTTTAAGAGTCAAGCTCACCATATTGAGTGGGTCATAGCCACTGACTCAAGTTATCGTGTTTTGATCTCTAGACGACATTGGCTAGAGGAAAATAAATCCCCTTGCCCCTTGATAGACGTTTGATTTACCATAACCTGCATCACAAACCCTTGAGATCCTTGAAATGGTTAAGGAAATGTTAAGGCATGATGTTATGATGTGTATGCTATACGTTTAAGCAAAAGTGGGAGGTGATGTAAGCAAGTAAAACCGGAAAGAAATCCCAGTTATTGGATAAGGAATGTAAACAAAACCTGCAAGGAACTCATTTTGTCAGATAATAAAACTGTGCAAGTAGTTCAAGTTGAAAGTATACAAGTCACACAAACAGCCTTAGGTTTAGGCTTGCATGGGTTTTAAGGTAGTACCCTCTTGAAGTTTAGTTGGTTCAACCTGTCCTAGAAAATTAACTGGGTTCTAGAGGATCTCAATATCATTGACCATCCTTTATCGGTCATGGTTTCAGCTCACGCAATCTTTTCTTGCGGCCAAAATATTCTGAAAGTATGATCTCAATGAGTGTAGCATCGAGTATCAACCAATCCTCAGCTCTACACTGAGGTCGGCTATCTCGCTACTTTCTAATGGACAAGTTGTTCAACTAAGGTTCTAAGGTTCGTTAGTGCTTCACGATACCATGCAGTGGCCCCGTATTCTCCTCGTTTCACCAAAAGGGATACCGGTACCAACCAAAGTGCCACACCAATGTAGCTACTGCTTCAACCGTATCGGTCTACGCCCTACAGTTCCCTCAAAGTCTATTGCTACTTACCTAATGAGTTCCCCCCAGATCCAGGTATAGGATCTATAGTAACCCCAAACAAAACCCTAAAAAATAAAGCAAACAAAGCAATCAAGAGAAACAATTTTAATGACCTAGATCCTAAGGTATACCCCACTTATAGATCCCCAACAGAGTCGCCAGTTCTGTGATACGGTGGCAGAACCGACTGTTTAATACTAGTTTGCATTTTTTGTTTGTAAAATGTCACGGTAATCAATAGTCGCCACCGACTTTTATTTCATCCAACCGGAATGGAAAAAAGTACAGAAAAAAAATCCTTTTTCGAGATATTCTGAGTACGGGGGGTAGATTATAGAAAGGGAAGGTGTTAGCACCCTTTTTATCCATGGTTTTCCATGGGCTCTTAGGTACTTGCTCATCTTTCTAAATTGCTTGTGTTTGTGTGCTTTGTTTTTGAAAATGTTTTACTTCGTGATAACCCTTGTATCGGTCCTCAAGGGTGTGACGAAGTTGTTTTGAAAATGGTTTTAAAGAGTGTAAGTGTGAAAAGTTTTGATTTGAGCAAGTACCTACTAGCATCTACCTACTCTAAAAAAGATCGTTTCTATTCTTGTTTCCTTTAGACAACGCTATCCCACTATTGAGAAATAGGAAGCACTGTCGTTGGAGTTTGAAGGGTCAATTCGAAAGGGACGTACGATCACTAAAGCAATATTAGGACTCCTTAGTAATAACCCTAGAGTCTTAAGATCTTTCTCGAGGCAACATTTCCGAGGCAACATTCGAATGAGACATTTTGATCTTTTTAGACTGGATAGGTAACCACTAAGACACCCTATGCTTAATGATCGTTTACTGAAGGCAACCAAAGTGAGAGTATACCCTAAGAGTGATATGTGCGAGTGATTTGTTTCAATTATTTATCTTTGCATATTAGGGTTTTCTAACCGTCTTAATTTATCATGCATTCTTGCCATACAATCTATTAGCATACATCTAAACAGTTAAATATTTGCGGGAATTAAGAATGCGAGAAAATAAATCTACACTATTACAAGGCTTCGGGGAGGGGGATTATTTACATAGCCAAAAAACCGAGGATTTAAACAGTAAATAAAACCCTAAATTGAACTATTACAAACCATGAACAGTTACAAAAATATTGTCAAAATAAATAACAAGCGCGTGGTGAATTAAATGTGAGGCGATTAGGGTTTTGACCTTTTGACTAATCCTATTTGATAAAAAAATGTTTTTTTGTCATGTTTTGTTATTTGAAAAAAATAATGAAATAATTGAATTAAAAAGAAAATCCTAAGTTCTAATTAATTTTAAATTAAGAAAAAATAAATTAATTCATTCTAAAAACCTATTTTTGTATTTTTATTTTATTTGAGAAAGAAAGAAAAATTAAATCAAGAATTAACCATATTTTCTAATTGAATTTTAATTGTGAAAGAAATTAAAGTTGCCCTAAATTAATTAAACTAATTAATTAAAAAAACATTTATTAAGAAAATAAACCTTTTTGTGATTTTCTGATTGGTTAATTTAAAAAAAATAATTTTTGTGATGATAAAAAAATAAAAAAAATTAAAGAAAAGAAATTAAAAAAAATAGAAGAAATGAACAAAAGGACCTGCTGTCAGCGGATCTGGCTGGAGATGGATCCAGAAGATGGTGACCCTTGAAAGGTGAGGCACGCTGGTTCTGATTCTGGCTGATGGATCCAGAGGATGATGACCCTCAGAAGATGGGGTGCACTAGATCAGGTTCTGGCTGGTGGATCTAGAGGATGATGACCCTCAGAAGATGGGGTGCACTGGATCAGGTTCTGGCTGGTGGATCCAGAAGATGACAACCCTCAGAAGGTGAGGGGCGTCGGATCTGGTTCTGGCTGATGGATCCAGAAGATGATGCGCTGGATCTGGTCCTGGCTGGTGGAACCAGAAGATGTTGAACCTCAGAAAATGTATGTGCTAGATCTGGTGAAAACAGTGGATAAAATGCCAAAAGCTCACGCCTGGGATCGAACCCAGAACAATGAGCTTCTGACCACCTTCTTCTGACCAACTGCGCTAGATGTTAACTTGTTAATACAATAAAAATAAATAATATATCAGAAAAAACAAGTTTCTGGCCAGAATAACGCGCCAGAATTTAAACCAGCCAGTCAGGTTGTGACACGTTGTTGTCTTCTTCCCTGGAACCGTCATTTTAGGCTCTAAACATTTACCTACATACGCAGGTCTGTTGCTGAAACCCGTGTCATTCAAAAATCAAGCATATGCAATATAAATTTAATTGGGGACCATGGATCAACTGGGTTTGACGTTCTGATCATCATGGTACTCATTGTCAGGCCTAATTTTGCTTGAAAACAAAAACCCCAAATTGGAGCACGAAACCCTAACAATGGCAGAAGCTTATTCCTGCACTGTAAATTAAATCAAACTATCCAGAAACATTGCAAGCATGATGATGAACACAAATATGTAATTTAAACATGCTAAATATTCAAGAATTACAGTAATCAAATTTGGATATTTGTTCAAACCGTGAGCGTGATAGGGAGTGATTCTGGATGTTCTGACGCCTTCAAACGATTGGGAATGCTTCCTGAGATGTCCTGGAACAAGTTGTTGGCCTTGAATTGCTCTCAAAGGTCCTCTATCCTGAAATCAGAACTTCACTTTTTGTCAAGATTTTTGAGCTTTGTTCTTACAGTCTCACGCCTTCAGCGTCTTGATTTTTATCTGCAAAGCTTTATTATATAACCTAGAATGAATTAGGTTAACAAACTTAGAATGAATCTTGAAGCTTTGATGAGATTTGATTTGATTTTCAATTTGTATGATATCCTTCCAAATTTGGCCTAATCATGCCATACTCGAGCCAAGTAGCTTTGATATGATTTGATTCTGATATGCCAGCATTATGAGCTTATGATTCTATCCAAAAATCCAATCAAAACAAATATTTGCTATTATTTACCAATTATTTGATTTAATTCAATTTTTAATAAATAAAAAATCAAAATAAAATAAATAATGAAGAAAATAATATGTGAGTGAGAATTTGGGTCGTGGACCCCGTTATACTTGAGGTGCAAGCATAAAAAGTTGGGCCCATTTAGCAAAAAATGCAAATTTGAGCACATTTGACTTTTGGCAATTTTGCAAAAATGGTCAACTTGGCCAATGCATAACTCTCTCAATTTTGACCCTAGAGAGGTGTTCTTGGGCTTTTTAGAAAGCTTAGTATGTCCTCTAAACAACCTTTTTGGTATCATCTCAATTGAGTCTTCCATGTTCATGTATGAAGCTTTGACCTAAAAGGTGTTTTTGTTGACTTTTCAAAAGGACCTATAATGTCAAAATTCATATATTTTTGTGAGTACATATTCTGAACATGGAAGCTGAAGATGAATTGTAGGGAATTTCATCCTCTTAAAAATGAGATTTGGATGGTTCATTTTTGATAAAGTATGATAAAGTTATGCTTGTCCAAAGTTGAGTTGACTTTTCCTACAAAACCCTAATTTAGAAACTTTTGGGCTTTGATGAATTGTGAGCAATCCTTGAGGAATCACGATCAACCCTTGATAAAATGATGAATAATACTTCAAAATGAGGATGTTGACCAAAAATCTTGAAGTTTGACTGTATGTGGGCCACAGTTGACTTTGGGCCTAGTATAGTTGATTTTCAGGCATTTGAGCAATTGACTGAGCAAACTTCTTTTTCAAGGCTTGAAACTTAACATGGATGATCTTGAGAACATATTAGGACAATGTTGAGAATTTGAGTCCTTTGTGGTTCACACATCTTGATGAAAATAGAAACCCTAATTTGAGGTATACTGCTTTAGGAGAGAGTTTGTCTGGTCAACTCTTGGACTTCCTTGAGCAATTTGAGGACCTCACTTGACATGTGTTGAGAAATATGGGAGGGAAAATTTTGGGGTACAACAGTGGTCCTCCGGCACGAGTGCATCATACAGCCTTCTGGGCACTTGAAGTGAAACCCAGGCCAAATTTGTCTGATTTGTATGGGATATCTAGGAGTTGTCCCCAAATAGTGCACCCACCTTCTTCTATCACTGCCTTGGCATCCTTCAAAGATGACATCCTGAGTTGAGGCCTGGTAATCTTGGGAACTTGAGACACAGCCCTGGTCACTGCCACATCTTGCGGGACTTCTTTAAAGTGTTGGAATGGAGTTTCAATAAATTCACCATCTAATTCCATATATCTGAAGGAATTGAGATGGCTGACCATATACTCTTCTTCTCAATGAACGATGATGATCTTCCCTTGAATTGGATATTTCAGCATTTGGTGCAACGTAGAGGTAACAGCGCCAGCATTGTGAATCCATGGTCGGCCTAGAAAGCAGGAATATGAAGGGAGGCTATCCATTACATAAAAAGTTGGATCAAATGTTTGTGTTCCAACCTTTATGGGGATGTCCACTTCCCCATGCACCATCCTTTTTGAGCCGTCAAAGGCCCTCACTACTATGTAGCATGGTTTCAATGTCAATCCTTCGCAGTCAAGCCTATCAAGAGCCTTTTTAAGCAATACATTCAGAGACGAGAAAGTGTCCACCAAGACATGAGCCAAAGTTATGCCCCTGCATTCCACTGAGACATTTAATGCCTCATTATGCTTCCTCCCCCTTGGCGTTAAATCAGCATCTGAAAAACCTAAACCATTATCTGCAGTCAAGCTGGCTACACAGTCTTGGAACTGATCGACAGATGTTTCTTGGGGTACATGGGCAGTTTTCAGGAATTTTACCAAGGCCTTTGCATGTCCCTCGGAACATAGTAATAAATCCAGCATGGAAATTTTAGATGGAGTTTTCCCCAATTGCTCGACTATATTGTAGTCGCTTCTTTTTATGATTTTTAGAATTTCCTCCATCTCTTTCAGGGAGGTCTCAGGGATAGACAATGATTGTGCCTTCATCTGGACAGGGTCAATTGGAATACCTTTACCTCGAGTCTCGGTTGACTCAGCAGTAGGAATGTCAGTAGGAGTGATAATATGGATTGTAACAGCTTTGTCATCAGGAGTATTAGCAGAGATGATTGTAGGACTGGGAGCAGCCTTTGGAGGAGCAACAACAATAGGAATGTTTACGGGTCCAAAAACTGCTTTTGGGGGATCAATTTCTGGTGAGAATATCCTTCCGCTTCAGGTAATCTTGCTAGTCCCTGCAATATTACTGATATCGGAGTCAACCTTCTCAGAACTTGAATCTTCAGCAGCTGGCCAATCTTGCTTGATACTGTGGTAGTAGACATCCCCCTCATCATTCCATGGTACGGTTTTGTCTAACGAATACGGGATTGGTCCAGGCATTGTAATTATCAAAGGAGCTACTTTTGGAACTGATGTAATTCTAATGGGTCTTTTGGTGGAGACCCTGGTCTTTTGTAAGATGTTTGAAAGTGTAGGTGTTTGTTTTGAAAATAGAAAGTATGTTTTGTTTTGAAATTGGGCAAGTAATTAGGAGCATTCTACCTACTTAAAAGTCTTTCTTGTTCATTTTCTTTTCCTTTGACATTGTTGTCTTACCATTGATTTGGTAAACAACCCTATCTTTGGATGTAAACGGAACGGGCGTGGGTCATCGTATAACCATGATTAGAAATGTTGCAAGGTATCTTAGCATTCTCTTTTAGGGACCAAGATCATTTGAAAGGCAATGTAGATAGTGTCATCGAGGGACTATGATCTTGTATTTGCTTGTTTTAGCTAAGATACCTTACATGCGTAATATGGCCATTTTGTATAAGGCAATCAAGTGGAATAACCCTAGGGGTGCTTGTGTGAAAGTTTATTGTTTTCATGCTTGTTTTTGTCTTGAATTAGGGTTTTCTAAGTATTGGTTTTAGTCTTTCCATACAAACCCTAATTACTAGCATTTGTATATAAAAGAGATAAATTGCGGAATTTAAAGTTACTACGCTATTACAACATTTGTGGGAGGGGGTGTACAAATTGAATTGGGAATTCAAGAATGTAAACCTAGTTAGTCTATTACAACCGTATTGAATTGGTATCAATGTACAAGGAATTAAATGAATACAATGTACAAAAAGAATAAATGTACAAAAATGCAAAATGTGAAGTAAATGAATATTTATTTGGATTTTTTAGAGAAAAGGGATTTTGTCTTAATATAATTAATTAAATAAAATAATTAATTAAACTTAAAAGTAAACCTAATTCACTAAGAAAAGAAATTAAGAAAACCCTAATTCATTAATTGATTAAAGAAAAAAAGTTTAGAAAAAAAGTATTTTTTGGTATTTTTGTCTTGAAAATATTTATAGTATTATAAAATATTTTTGGCATTTTTTAATATTAAAATGATATATTTTAATTGGTGTAAAAGAAAATAACTAATAACCTAGCTTTAATTAAATTTAAAAGATAATAAGTAAAAATAAATAAAGTATGATTAATAAAATAATTTTTGTGTGAGAAAAATAAATAAACTAAATTAAAATACAAATATACTATTTTTTTATTTTTCATGATTTTTTAGTATTATGAAAATAATTAGGAAAATAAATAAAAAGAAAATAAGAAAATAAATCCTTGTCAGCGGTATGAGGCTGGATCTTCCTCACATAGGACCGGAGATGCATTTTGGGGTATGAGAATCCATCATATTTGGCGAACACAGGTGCTTTGAATTTTGGAGGATTGACAATCCCCGACACTAAGCCTAACTCCTCAAAGTCCAATCCAAGCACTTTTTGAATTTCCATTGCACTCAACCGTTCTTCTATATGCTTATACTTGTCGTCGGCTGGAGGATATTATTCTTCAGAACAGTCTTCTTCTTCCTCTTCCTTTTCTGACTCTGAATGGACAATTGTTTCTTTGCCCTTCCCATCTTGATTGTATTTTTCACCTGATGTCGTTGCAAAGTCTAAGGCCCTTCTTGTTTTCCCTTGGAATCTTCTTCCCGTGTTAAGAACTCCGGTTATTTTCTTCATCTTCTTTTTCTTCTCTTCAACCAGCAAGGTCTTCAACTCTTCTTGTCCTTTGGCTAGAGTTAAGAACATCTGTTGAAACTATGCATTCTGAGCTTGGAGGTCCTTCACCGTTTTCTCGAGACCCATCTTACTGAAATAAACAGTAGAAAGATGAGGAGACTTGTTGCAAGGAACCTTCTTATGTTATGATGAATGGTAAATGCATATGCAATAATTTCAAGGATTTTAAGGTTCAAAAGAGGAAACACACGTTATATTAATAAATTAAACTTGAGTACAATAATGTCTCCTTGGGCAAAACAAATACAAAAAAACTCTAAGATAAAAAGGTAGTACGGATCCTCTTTTGTGAGATGTAGGCATTCAAGTTCCTCTCCTCATGAAGTATCCTGGTGAGTTCCAAAACCTTTTTCTCGCTTGCGTAGAATTGGGCTTCGAAAGTGTCTCGCTCCCCATTGAGTTGTATCAAATCCCTTTGTAGGTCTTCAAGATAGGTGGGCATGTCAGGATGTAGGATAGTGTATGGAACATCTCCTTCCACGATAGGCTCAATGATTACCGGGAGAATGGAGGGGTAAGGCATCATAAGACTCTGAGCACGAGTTCGTACCCATTTGAGGTAAGGATCGAGAGGGATGGAATTCTTGTGCCCTAATGTCTTGCTATCTACCTTGTCCAACATCCTCCAAGCTCGGATAAATCTCAGGCGAAGACCTTGATTGTAGTTCTCGTAGTCAAATACCAAACCTTGAATCAGCATCTCATGAGGGCCATCCCTTCGGGCGTAACCAAACTATCTTAAGGCTAAGAAGGGGTTGTAGGTGATGCCTCCCCTAATGCCAAGTAAAGGGACATTAGGAAATTCTCCACAACGGTCGACAATAGTAACATTCTCTATGGATCGGGAACACCAATGGATGTCTGAGTGTTTGAGCGTCATCAACCTTTGTGACCACCTTGAACCTTGCTCATTCTTCAATATAGATTGGGGAAGATGTGAAATAAACCATCTTTCCAAGAGAGGAGTACAACACATAAGGACACCTCTTTTCCTCATTGTGCGAGTGTGAAAAGAATGTAGGATGTCCCCTAGCAATGTAGACACCGGGTTGCGGGATATGAAGATTTTGATGGTGATCACATCTATGAGTTGGTCAGGATTTGGAAACAAAACCATCCCATAGATGAGGAGAGCCACAATTTCCTCAAAATCTTGTAGATCTAAAGAGTTCCAACAACTTTGGGCTTTCTCAAACAAGAACTTTACTAGGAAACCCTTGACACCGCTCCTTGTTTCCCAATGAGTTGTGACATTAGATGATTGCAAGTGTAGAGCTTGAGCAATCTCTTTTGGCTTTGGGTCTCTTTCTGTACCATTGAAAGGTAGTTTATTGAGAATGGAAATCCTCAGGAGTCGGGAGAATTTTTCCAAAGTAGGCATAAGTTGGTAATCGGGAAATGTGAAGCAATGGTGTAAAGGATCAAAGAACTGAAAGAGCACCTTCATCATATCCTCATCAGTGTTGGAGGTGACCAAGTTGAGTAGGCGACCATGTCTCTCGGTGAACGGAGAATTTTCTGGAATCCATGAAGCTAGTTCCTTAAGTTATGGAGGGATCCTTACAAGGTTGACATGAATAGTTTTCCTGCGAATAGAATCCATGTCCTACAAAACAAGAACAAAGATAATCCAAAATCCTTGAAATGGTTAGTGAATGTGTATGATGTTTTGATGTTCATGATGTTATGTACAAGTATGTATATACAAACAAAGAAAACAAGTCCTTAGGTTTAGTCTTGCATGGAGTCTCATAGGTAAGTACCCTCTTGAAGTTTAGTTGGCTCAAACCTATCCTAATAATAGTAACCGGGTTCTAAGGAGCTCAATATCACTGGTTTGTTTCCTTGGTCATTGTTTCAGCACAAACCTCTTTAATGGAGACCGAAATATCCCAAAAAATCAAAGCTCAATGAGTGTAGTATCGAGTATCTACCAACTTCGGACTGCACCAAAGCCGGTCATCTCACTACATCCTAAAGGCCAAGTTGGTCAAGTAAAGGTTCTAAAAGTTCATTAGTGCTTCATGACATCACTCAGCGGCCCCTTATTCTCCTTGATTAACTCAAGGGCTACCGGTACCCAAAAATATGTCACACAAACGTAGCTATTGCTTAGACCATGTCGGTATACCATGCACGGTTTCTACAATGTATTGCTACTTACCTATAAGGTATCCCAAATCCGGGTAGAGGATTCAAACCCAAAAAAGAACCATAATGTAAAGCAAACAAGTCAAACAAATTGAAAGCAAGTAAATGTGATCTAACCCTAAGGTAGCCCCACTTTTAGAATTTTCCCCAGCAGAGTCGCCAGTTCTGTGATACGGTGGGAGAACTGACTTGAAGTTTTTGCGTTTGATCGCAATTGTTGCGATTATCAAGAGTCACCACTGACTTTTTTATCCAAAATGAAAGGTGAAAAGGCACAGGAAAGACCTTTGAGATTATTTCTTGAGTTCAGGGGATAGATTATGAAAAGGGAAGGTATTAGAACCCTTTTCATCCATGGTTTTCCATGGGCTCTTAGTTACTTGCTAGATCACTTGCTTTTGTTTGACATTGTGCTTTGTGTGGTTTTTTGAAAGTATTTTGTAAAGAGGCCATTGTTTAGGCAAGCTTTGTAATGATTCTCGTTCGTAAGAATGTATACAAATATGTTGATCTTTTAAAAATGTTTTCAAGTTTTATAAGATGTTTGAATGTGTAGGTGTTTATTTTTAAAATAGCAAGGATGTTTTGTTTTGAAACCGGGCAAGCAATTAGGAGCATTCTACCTACTCAAAAGTCTTTCTTGTTCATTTTCTTTTCCTTTGACATTGTTGTCTTACCATTGATTTGGTAAACAACCCTATCTTTGGATGTAAACGGAACGGGCGTGGGTCATCGCATAACCATGATTAGAAATGTTTCAAGGTATCTTAGCATTCTCTTTTAGGGACCAAGATCATTTGAAAGGCAACATAGATAGCATCGTCGAGGGACTATGATCTTGTATTTGTTTGTTTTTGCTAAGATACCTTACATGCGTAATATGGTAATTTTGTATAAGGCAACCAAGTGGAATAACCCTAGGGGTGCTTGTGTGCAAGTGTATTGTTTTCATGCTTGTTTTGGTCTTGAATTAGGGTTTTCTAAGTATTGGTTTTAGTCTTTCCATACAAACCCTAATTACTAGCATTTGTATATAAAAGCGATAAATTGCGGAATTTAAAGTTACTAAGCTATTACAACATTTGTGGGAGGGGGTGTACAAATTGAATGGGGATTGCAAGAATGTAAATCTAGTTAGTCTATTACAACCATATTGGATTGGTATCAATGTACAAGGAATTAAATGAATACAATGTACAAAAAGAATAAATGTACAAAAATGCAAAATGTGAAGTAAATGAATATTTGGATTTTTTAGAGAAAAGGGATTTTGTCTTAATATAATTAATTAAAAAAAGTAATTAATTAAACTTAAAAGTAAACCTAATTCACTAAGAAAAGAAATTAATAAAACCTTAATTCATTAATAGATTAAAGAAAATAAGTTTAGAAAAAAAGTATTTTTTGGTATTATTGTCTTGAAAATATTTATATTATTATAAAATATATTTGCCCTTTTTTAATATTAAAATGATATATTTTAATTGGTGTAAAAGAAAATAACTAATAACTTAACTTTAATAAAATTTACAAGATAATAAGTAAAAATAAATAAAGTATGATTAATAAAATAATTTTTGTGTGAGAAATATAAATGAACTATATTAAAATACAAATCTACTCTTTTTTTTTATTTTTCATGATTTTTTAGTATTATGAAAATAATTAAGAAAATAAATAAAAAGAAAATAAGAAAATAAAATAAAATAGAGCCAAGGGCGCATAAATGAAATGGGGGGTTAGCTAGCAAAAACAAAAACAATCCAGGCCCAAAGAGGCCCAACGCCTGCAAAAAACAAAAGTCAGGAAGAAAAAAATATGAAAAAAAATGAAAAAGGTACCACTGGGGCTCGAACCCAGGTCCTAAACGTTACAGGCGCGCGCTTCTACCACTGGGGTGGCTATACATCTGTTACATAAGCAAAACAATAAATATATGATGCAAAATGCGCCCTGATGACTTCATCTTCAACCTCCAACCAGACCAACTGTAACTTGCTCATTTCTCATCAAAAATGAAAACTGTAAACATGAAACTTGTAGCAAATTTCCTCACGATTTCAGAAATGTAAAGCATTAAAACTATAGATCAAAGATAAGCATGAATTTTAATGGCCCTAATTTGGAACCTAAAAATCTCTGATATTTCAGTCTCAAAATTCTCTAAGCTCAAGCAAAATTAATGGAAACTATGGACATGGTTAGCTTTAGGGCAATGATATCTACATGTTTTGTTCACAAATAAATCATTGATGATGCTTGTATGAAGAGTTCAAAGTTATGAAAACTTACCTCAAAACTGGAGATCGTGTTTTGAGTTTGAGATTGTTTCAAGTGATGGTGATGATCAGGTTAGCTTCCTTGAGGTCCCAGGAAGCTAATGCAATGATTAGCTTGAGCAATGGATGGATGAAATGGTCTGGAGAAGTCAATGTGCAGAGCTCTGTTTTTGAAAATGGAGGATGGTGTTAATGGTGTTACAGTTCTATATGATGTTTAGAAGCTTTAGAAACCAAAAGGCCAAGAAACGCATGAGTAGATTATGAGTTTCAAGTTTTTGGTCAGTTTGTGTGAAAATGGAAGTATGAGATGTGTTTCTGAGTACTAGGTCTTTTAGTGGTAAAGAATTTGTGTATTTGTGGCCAATGGTTTGTATATGTATAAACAAAAGTGTTTTAGACCTTTGGACAATCAGAAGTACAAGTTTTTTAGCTTTTGGCTAGGTTACTTGATTTTGAAGAAAAGAGGGAAACAAGTTTCAAGAGGAGGTACAAGCATGAGTTTGGTGATTGTAAGTGTCTAAACCATTTCTCATGAGTTATAGGACTTTTTTTATCATAAGAGAACAAGTGCAAGGCTCAAGAACAAGTTTTGTACAAAAAGTCACTTTATCAAAATGGCAATGTAACCTTTCTTCCAAAAATGGATATAAAGCATGTCCATGCATTGAATGCTTGAAGTGAGATGTCTAAAAGCTGTGTAAACCATTAATTATGGAGTGCCTAACAAGTTTGAGGCATGCAAAGTAGTGTTTATGCAGGATAACTTGGAATTTGAATTTTGTTCATCACTAAATGCCTTGTAAATCAAGTGACAAAACCCTAACTTCATCTCTTCGATTCTACCTACTCAAAAATGATCTCAAGGAGTTCTTGGATATTTTGGAAAGATTGAAATGTGCTATAGAACCAATATTTGAATTTCTTTTGAATATTTCCCTTGGAACTATATGAAAAAGTGTCATGAAGTTGGGTCAAAATCCTGACCAAATTAGGGCAAAATTTCACTAAGTGTTTTGTTTCATGACCACATGTTCTTAAAATTATAACTTGATATCCAAGCACTTTTGGAAGAAGTTTTGTGAAGAAAAGTTGTATATTTCATGGAGATCTACAACTTTCATGTTCGAAGTTTCTCTTGAATCAGCTTGCATCATTGTGAAAAGTTTGCTCAAAGTTATGAAAAAATAAGAAATTTCCAACACTTAGAAAAATTTCTAAGTTTAGAAAATTTGACTTTTCAAAATGAAATCTTGACTTTTTGATTTCTTGATGAATAAGTTTCATATTTTGACATGTTTTGATTTATTGTGATCTTTGGCATTTGAATTTGACCAAAAAGTCAAAGTTTGACTTTTTAGTATACAGTTGACTTTTGATCAGTTGACTGAAAATTCATCTGTCAATCCTTTGAACTTGAGTAATGTTTTGAGCCATGTAATTAGGTCAAAATGATGCAATTGGACTCTTGAGATCATGCCTTAAACCAATAGATCATTTGCTAGGTCAAAAATCAGAAATTGTCTTTTCCCAGTCAAAACCCTAATTTTGACCATTTTGCCCTTTTGGAGATTTGATCAAATTTCTTGTGGAATTATGGTCCAAACTTGATCAAATGATACATATGAGTCTAAAATGTTGATGTGGATAAAAAATTATGAATTTTGACTGTGAATTGGCCATGGTTGACTTTTCCTCAATATAGCTGATTTTTATGTCAACTGCTCAATTGACTTAGCAAAAATGAGATCCAAGGCTTGAACATGACATGAGAAATCTTGGGGGTCCATAATGATCCATGAAAGTCATATGGGACACTGGAAGTTCAAAAATCCTTGTGCAAACTCAAACCCTAATTTTGGTCATCAATGCTTAAGGAGGTGTCTTGAGCTGATCAAACCCTAGTGCAGTCTTGAGCTAAGGAGATCTTGTAAGCAAATTATTGATAAGTGAGAGGGAAAATTTTGGGGTACAACAAAAGGTTATGAGGCTCACATCAGGGGAAGGCCTATCTTCTTCCAATTTCTTGGATTCTTAGGCGTCTTCGCGAGAACCTTCCTTCTTTCTATACTGTTTGAGATGCCCATCTCGGATGAGCATCTCGATGGCATCCATCAGGTGAATGCAGTCGTCGGTATTATGCCCATGATTTTATGAAACCGAAGATATTTTCTTTTGCCCGTCCCAGGTTTGGACGGTGTTTAACGGGGAAAGTGTACCCGAAATTGCTTGAACTCCGAGTTGGTGCATTCCGTCGGGATCTGCTCACACGAAGTGTTAAGGGGTGTAGTCATGGAAGCGACCGGCTGGCCCCCTGTGGCCTTTAGAATCACAGGATTTTTCCTCCCTTTTCTTTTCTCCTCCCAGATGGGATGTCGAGGGCTCATTATTCTTTGATACTTTTGCATTCTCACGATGTCGCGAGCGTCTCACGTTGTTAGGAGCCTCTTTCTCCCTATACTAGATGTATGCATTTGATTTGAGTAGAAGGGAGTCCAGCGTTGTAGGAGTATTTATGCCAATCGCTTTGGAAAAGTCACTGCGAGGGAACAAGCCTCACTCGAGGAGATATTTTTTCATTCCGTTCATCATGGAGACTTGGACGGATTCCTCGTTGAACCTTTCAATGTATGCTCGCAGGGACTCATCCTTCCCCTAGACGATGGCCTCGAGCACAGCTTCTGACTTGGGATGTCGGCGAGATATTATGAAATATGTTGAGAATTGTCTCCCTAAGCCCTTTCAAGAAGTAATGGATTTGTTAGGGAGGCTTTTATACCAAGCCATGACTCCTTTCCTGAGTGTCGATGGGAAGAGTCGATGTTTGATTACTCCTCGGCAACCTCTATAGTTAAGCAACGCATCGATGTTTTTGATGTGCTCATTCGGATTTTTCGTGCCATCGTAAGTCCGTAAGTGTGGGGGTTTCTCAAGACCGATAGGAAGCGGGGTCTCCATGATCTCTTTGGATAATGGGCCACAACATAGTTTGGTTCTGCATCCCTGTAAGAGTTTTGATGATAACAAACACATGATATATAAATATAAAGAACATTAATGCTCTATAATAATGTATTTTAATATGCAAAGAAGTTATGATGTAAGAAGCATAGAAGATGAGAAAAGATCTACTAGAACATAATAGAAGTTCTGATGTAAGAAGCATAGAAGATCTGCTAGAACATCTGGAAGTTCCAATGTAAGAAGATGAGAGAGTTTCGATTTGAAGATCTGTTCAGACACAACATAATTAGAAGCAAATCTGTGTAATACACTAAATGAAGAAGTTATATGTTACAACTTCTGAATGCACCAACACTGTGAAACAAGAACTTTGATTTTCTGATATGTAAAGTTCTGGAAAGAAAAAGAGTCTCAACGGTAACATTCATCTTCTGATGTGAGCATGTTCTGAAGTGTTACATTTTATTAATGGCAAATCAAAAGTAACAGTTGAATCAAGACATGATCTTCACTTTTGGAAATAACATTGACTACACTTCACCAACCTTCTAAAAGCATCTTCTTATGTCTCTCATGCATTTCCTATTTAAAGAATACGTGAAGAAGATATCAATATAGCGACTGCGCACAAAAAAGAAAAACCACAATTATCTAGTTCTACCTTGTGATCCTCTATTGTGTAATACATCACTTTAGTGATATTGTTTTTGTTAGAAAACATATTTGTACACGCCTTTCAGTATTATATTTTATAATATCTTGAGGAAACCGGGTTGTGGTTTAGACTTAATAAGACATTGACAGTTGTCATTGTATTTTTGTAATCAAGTTTGATTAGTGGATTAAGACTTCACTTGAGAGAGGAGAAATCACCTTAGCAGGTGGACTGGAGTAGTTTGAGTTCAAACGAACAAGGATAACCAACGTGTCTTTAATCTTAAGATTTAAACCCTAATTCAACCCCTTTCTTGTGTTTTTCTATATTTCAATTGGTATCAGAGCACCTGTATCTCGGTGCAAACACTTAACTGTGTCAGAAGAAGATCCAAGCAGGAAAAACACTATGGTTGGAACAATTCAGATCATCAGCAATGATTATCATGATGAGAAAGACAGAATCAGCTGCAGACCCCCAATATTTGACGGTGAAAAGTTTGATCACTGGAAATACATAATTAGAAGTTTTTTTCTAGCCCGTGATGCTGATCTATGGGATATGGTGATTGATGGCTATATTCATCCTAGTGATGAAAATGGTTAGAAGATTGACACAAAAAGAATGACAAATCATCAAAAGAGAGAATTCAGAAATCATCATAAGGCCATAACAATTCTCTTGAGTGATATCTTGTACACAGTGTATGAGAAGATCACAAACATAGAATTAGCAAAGCACATGTTTGATTCCTTTAAAATGACACATGAAGGCAACACGCAAGTGAAAGAAACCAAATCTCTTGCACTCATCCAGAAGTACGAAGCTTTCAAAATGGAAGAAGAATAAACTATTGAGACAATGTTCTCAAGATTTCAAACTCTGGTTGCAGGATTGAATGTTCTGGACACAGGGTACTCCACAGAAGACCACATGAAGAAGGTCATAAGAATTTTACCCAAGAAATGGAGACTTATGGTCACAACATTAAAACTATCCAAAGATCTAGATAGAATTTCTCTTGAAGAACTTATCAGCTCCTTGAGAAGTCATGAGATAGAACTAGAAGAAGTTGAACCCGAGAAGCAAGGTAAGCCTGTCACTCTCAAATCTAATAAAAAATATAAAGCTAAAGTTTTGCAGGCAAAAGAAGAAAACTATGGTGGATCCTCGTAAGAAGAAGACAAACTATATCTTCTCTCTAGAAGAGTCAATCAGTTGTGGAAACACAGGCAGAGGAAGTTCAGAACTCCCAGAAGAATAGGGAATCTTTCTGAATCATCTTCTGGATACAGAAAATCAAGGAACAGAGACATTTTTTGCTATGAATGCAATAAAGCAGGCCATTACAAAAGTGACTGTCCAAATCTACAGAAAGAAATTCATAAAAAGAAGTTCTCTAAAGATTAGAAGAAAAGTCTTATGGCAACGTGGGATGACTCAGAATCTTCTGAAGCTGAAACAGAATCAAAAGATGAATGAACCAATATATCCCAAATGGCCAACTTATCAGACGACTCTAGATCATCTGAATCAGAATCAAACTCATAGGCAGAAGAGGTATTCTCTAAATTTTCTAGATCTCAATTAGAAGAAAGCTTGTCATAAATTCTTGAAAGATATCAGCAACTTCGAGTCATAAACAAGAACCTGAAAAAGGATCTAGTTTTTGACTCTGAAGAAACTAAGAAACTGAGATCAGAGAACTCTGAGCTTAAAGAAACAATTTCTAAACTAGAAAATAAATTACAAAATGCTAAGAAAGAAACTGTCTTAAAAGTCTCTAGTAACTTTGATAAGATCATAAAGGAATATGATCATAGCTTTCAAAAATTTCTTGCTAAAAACATAGATATAAGCAAGATGGCTTCAATGATCTATGTAGTTAGCAGAAATGGAAGAAAATGAATAGGATACAAGGGTAAAGTATCTCAACCTAAGAAAGTTAAGGATATGGTCATAAGACACACACCTCTTTATTCTCACTTCACATATGGACACACACGTGATATAAAATATACTAGTAAGGCATTTTGTGCTAAACCAAAATTCAAACAGAATTTTGGAAACTCTAACAATCATGGACCCAAAAAGATATGGATAACAAAGGATAAAATCATCTAAGATGCATATATTTTTAACAGCAAGGTTGAAACACCAGTTTTAACAACTGGACTCTGGATGCTCTCTACACATGAAGGGAAGAAAGCATATGTTCCAAAGTCTGAAATTTAAATCTAGAGGATGCACGGGTTTCAGAGGCAATCAGAAAGTAAAGATTATTGGCTCTGGAACTATTGGTAACAGTACTGAGGACAGAACATCAGAAAATCTCAGTCAAATACAGAAGATGGTGTCACAAATATTACATAAACATCTGAAGATCCCATCCAGAAAAGACAACTCAGAAGATCTGAAAATTTGTTCTGTTTTTGCTCGTTGCTTCATCTTAATCATCTGTTTTTCTTGTGTTGTTAATACTTTTTTATTTTTGACAAAAAGGGGGAGAATGTAATATATTTTGACTCCTTCTCAAAGCTCTGATCAGAAATATTCAGTATTTTTTTCTTCATTTGAGTATCCAACTCAGACGGAGACTTTTATGCTTTATGTTCTTTAAGTATTCTATCAAAATATACAAGTTTTTGTCATCATCAAAAAGGGGGGATTGTTAGAACATAGTTTGGTTCTATATCTCTGTAAGATTTTTGATGATAACAAACACATGATATATATATATATATATATATATATATATATATATATATATATATATATATATATATATATATATATATATATATATATATAAAGAACATATATGCTCTCTAATAAAGTATTTTAATATGCAGAGAAGTTCTGATGTAAGAAGCATAGAAGATAAGAAAATATCTACTAGAACATAATAGAAGTTCTTCTAGAACATCTGGAAGTTCCCATGTAAGAAGATGAGAGAGTTTCATTTTGAAGATCTGTTCAAACACAAGATAATTAGAAGCAAATTTGTGTAATACGCTAAATGAAGAAGTTATATGTTACAACTTCTGAATGCACCAACATTGTGAAACAAGAACTCTTATATTCTGATATGTAAAGTTCTGGAAAGAAAAAAGAGTCTCAACGGTAACATTCATCTTATGATGTGAGCATGTTCTGAAGCGTTAAATTTTATTAATGGCAAATCAAAAGTAACGGTTGAATCAAGACATGATCTTCACTTTAGGAAAGAACATTAACTACACTTCATCAACCTTCCAAAAGCATCTTGTTATGTCTCTCATGCATTTCCTATTTAAAGAAGACGTGAAGAAGATATCAATATAACGACTGCACACGAAAAAGAAAAACCATAATTATCAAGAGTCTACCTTGTGCTCCTCTATTGTGTAATACATCACTTTAGTGATATTGTTTTTGTTAGAAAACATATTTGTACATGCCTTTCAATATTGTATTTTGTAATTCCTTGAGGAAATCAGGTTGTGGTTTAGACTCAAGAAGACATTGACAGTTATCATTGTATGTGTGTAATCAAGTTTGATTAGTGGATTAAGACCTCGCTTGAGAGAGGCGAAATCACCTTGGCGGGTGGACTAGAGTAGTTTGAGTTCAAACGAACCAGGATAACCAACGTGTCTTTAATCTTAAGTTTTAAACCCAAATTCAACTCCTCCCCCCCTCTTCAATTTTTCTATCATTCAATTGGTATCAGAGCACCTGGATCTGGGTGCAAACACTTAAGCGTGTCAGAAAATGATCCAAGCAGGAAAAACACTATGGTGGGACTAAGTCAGATCATCAGAAATAATTATCATGATGAGAAAGAGAAAATCAGCTGCAGACCCCCAATATTCGATGGTGAAAAGTTTGATTACTAGAAAGACATAATCAGAAGTTTCTTTCTAGCTCATGATGGTGATCTATGGGATATGGTGAATGATCGGTATATTCATCCTAGTGATGAAAACAGTCATAAGATTGATAGAAAAAGAATGACAGATCATCATAAGAGAGAATTCACAAATCATCACAAGGCCAGAATAATTCTCTTGAGTGTTATCTCGTACAGAGTATGAGAAGATAACAAACAGAGAATCAGCAAAACACATGTTTGACTCCTTGAGAATGACGCATGAAGGCAACACATAAGTTAAAGAAACCAAAGCTCTTGCACTCATCTAGAAGTACGGAGCTTTCAAAATGGAAGAAGAAGAAACTATCAGCTCCCTGAGAAGTCATGAGATAAAACTAGAAGAAGTTGAACACCAGAAGCAAGGTAAGTCTCTTGCTCTCAAATATAATAAAAAATATAAACTTAAAGTTTTGTAGGCAAAATAATAAAACTCCGGTGTATCCTCGTTAGAAGAAGATGAACTATATCTTCTCTCTAGAAGAGTCAATCAGTTGTGGAAACACAGGTAGAGGAAGTTCAGAACTCCCAGAAGAATAGGGAATCTTTCTTGTGTTTTTCTATCCTTCAATTGGTATCAGAGCACCTTGATCTGGGTGCAAACACTTAACCATGTCAGAGAAAGATCCTAGCAAGAAAAACACTATGGTGGGACCAAGTCAGATCATCAGCAATGATTATCATGATGAGAAAGAAAAAATTAGCTGCAGACCTCCAATATTTGACGGTGAAAAGTTTGATTACTGGAAATACATAATCAGAAGTTTCTTTCTAGCTTAAGATGCTGATTTATGGGATATGGTGACTGATGGATATATTGATCCTAGTGATGAAAAAGGTCAGAAGATTGACAGAAAAAGAATGACAGATCATCAAAAGAGAGAATTCAGAAATCATCATAAGGCCAAAACAATTCTCTTGAGTGCTATCTCGTACACATAGTATGAGAAGATCACAAACAGAGAATCAACAAAGCACATGTTTGACTCCTTGAGAATGAGGCATGAAGGAATCACACAAGTCAAAGAAACCAAAGCTCTTGCACTCATCCAGAAGTACGAAGCTTTCAAAATGGAAGAAGAAGAAACTATTGAGACAATGTTCTCAAGATTTCAAACTCTGGTTGCAGTATTGAATGTTCTGGACAAAGGTTAATCCGCAGTATATCATATGAAGAAGATCATATGAAGTTTACCCAAGCAATGGAGACCCATGGTCACAACATTAAAACTAGCCAAAGATCTGGATAAAATTTCTCTTGAAGAAATTATCAGCTCCTTGAGAAGTCATGAGATAGAACTAGAAGAAGTTGAACCCTATAAGCAAGGTAAGTCTCTCGCTCTCAAATCTAATAAAAAATATAAACCTAAAGTTTTGCAGGCAAAATAAGAAAACTCTGGTGGATCCTCGTCAAAAGAAGATGAACTATATCTTCTCTCCAGAAGAGTCAATCAGTTGTGGAAACACAGGCAGAGGAAGTTCAGAACTCTCAGAAGAACAGGGAATCTTTATTATGTTTTTTAATCCTTTAATTGGTATCAAAACACCTGGATCTGGGTGCAAACACTTAACTGTGGCAGAAAAAGATACAAGCAGGAAAAACACTATGGTGGGACCAAGTCAGATCATCAACAATGATTATCATGATGAGAAAGACAAAATCAACTACAGACCCCCAATATTTGACGGTGAAAAGTTTGATTACTTAAAAGACATAATCAAAATTTTCTTTCTAGTTCATGATTCTGATCTATGAGATATGGTAACTAGTGGCTATATTCATCTTAGTAATGAAAAAGGTCAGAAGATTGACAGAAAAAGAATGAAAGATCACCAAAAGAGAGAATTCAGAAATCATCATAAGGTCAAAACAATTCTCTTGAGTTCTATATCGTACACAGAGTATGAGAAGATCACAAACAAAGAATCAGCAAAACATATGTTTGACTCCGTGAGAATGACGCATGAAGGAAACATGTTGGCCATTTGGGCTATATTGGATCGTTCAACTGATACCAATCGAAGGATAGAAAAACACAAGAAAGATTCCTTATTCTTCTGGGAGTTCTGAACTTCCTTTACCTTTGTTTCCACAACTGATTGACTCTTCTGGAGAGAATATATAGTTTGTCTTATTCTGAAGAGGATCCACCAGAGTTTTCTTCTTTTCCCTGCAAAACTTTAGGTTTATATTTTTTATTAGATTTGAGAGCGAGAGACTTGCCTTGATTCTGGGGTTCAACTTCTTCTAGTTCTATCTCATGACTTCTTAGGGAGCTGATAAGTTCTTCAAGAGAAATGTTATCCAGATCTTTAGCTAGTTTTAATGTTGTGACCATGGGTCTCCATTGCTTGGGTAAAATTTTTATTATCTTCTTCACATGATCTACTATGGAGTACCCTTTGTCCAGAACTTTCAACCCCGTAACCAGAGTTTGAGATCTTGAGAACATTGTCTCAATAGTTTCTTTGAATTGCATGTTGCCTTCATGCGTCATTCTCAAGGAGTCAAACATGTGTTTTGCGGATTCTCTGTTTGTGATCTTCTAATACTCTGTGTACATGATAGTACTCAAGAGAATTGTTCTAGCCTTGTGATGATTTCTGAATTCTCTATTTTGATGATATGTCTATCTTTTTCTGTCAATCTTCAGACCGTTTTCATCACTAGGATGAATATAGCCACCAGTCACCATAACTCATAGATCAACATCATGAGCTAGAAAGAAACTTCTGATTGTGTCTTTTGTACCCTAAAATTTCCCCTCTCCATTCTTGTTGTAGATGGATTGTGTTTCCTCATGTACGCTTACTTGATGGCAATCAGTCAGAGATAGATCTCATATCCCGCTGATTTGGGTTGTTAAGATCTCTAAGGCTTTGTGACATCTCAAGTTGAATCCTTGCGTCGTCAAGATAATTTTAAGTCTGTATTGGTTTAGAAGGTTCAGGTGTTTGGAGTTCAAGATTACTGAAGATTTTCTAATTCATGAAGCTACAAGGCTTTAGTAGTCAACTCCTTCCAAAAATAATCATGGTTTTATTTGCAAAGCTAAAGCATTACTGTTTAAAAATGGGTAAATGCAAAGCGCGATATAAGCGATGAAAATTGTTGGATCAATACTGTAGTCAAAGAACATATGGTCGTAAATCCTACAAAAATAAAATTGGACTTCTCTCACCAATCAAAGTTTCTAAACGTTATTGTGAGAAATACTTTGTGCAGTCAATTCTAGCATTTGTCGCACGAGTTTCTTTGGATTTCTTTTTTAAAAAAAACCTAAAGTTTAAAACATAAGTATTCTTATGGAAGATTAGGTTTTTATCTGAAGATCAAATGTGTTCAAGGCATTTTGAGAATTCGAGAAATATGGAAATTGAAATTTGTTTCATTCCTTTCATCATCCTTTTCAATTTTCATGTAAATCAACAATTGCTACCAAATTTGTCTTACCATTCTTAAATCAAAACCATACTGTGATACGATGAGAGAACTGACTTGAGGTTTTGCGTTTGTTTTCGCAAATGTTTCGGTTGAGCAAGAGTCACCAACGACTTTTTATTTTATCCTAAGGAAAGGTTAAAAAGCACAGGAAAAACCTTTGAGATGTTTTCTTGGGTTCGGGGAGTAGATTATAGAAAGGGAAGGTATTAGCACCCTTTCTATCCATGGTTATCCATGGGCTCTTAGTTACTTGCTTAGATCACTTGCCTTTGCTTTTCAATTGTTTGAAATGGTACTTTGTGTGTGTGGTTTTGAAAATGTTTTGAAAAAGATGCCTTGTCTAGGCAACCCTTGTAACAATTCTTTACTCGAATGTTTTACAAAAGGTGTTTGTCTTTTTGAAAAGATGTTTCAAGGTTTTGAGAGTTATTTGGAAATTGTGTTTGTAAAGTGTGTTTTGAAAAGTAGGCAAGCGTGTTTTGCAAGTTTGATCAAGTAACTAAGAGTTGTCTACCCCTAAATTTACTCAAAGATTTTTCCTATGTTTTAACCCTTTTAACAGTATTGTTCCACCATTGTATTTGGTGGACAATCTTGTGTTAGGATGTTAACGGGACGGGCGCGGGTCATCGTTTAGACCATGAATGCAATAGTGCCAAGTGTCTTTGGTAATTTTTCCTTTAAGGGACTTGATCGTTTTTTAGGCAACTTGAGAAAGCGTCATCGAGGGACTATGATCATTTGATTTGTTTTTGTTTTGCCAAAGACACTCAACATGCAACATGGCCTAATTTTGAAGGCAACAAGTGGAGTAACCCTAAGGGTGCAAGTGTGCATTGTGTTGTCCATTTTCATGCTTTTTTGTCTTGAATTAGGTCAAACTATTTGTTGGTTGATTTTTGCATACAAACCCTAAGTCTATCATGGCATAATTTGAAAGCTTTTAAATGCGGAAATTTAAAGTCCTAAATTATTACAACATAATTATGGGGATGGGGGTACAAATGTTTGAATGAGGGGATATTTAGCAAGAAATTAAATCTAAACTATTACATCCATATTGAATATACAAATATCAAATTGTACAATATTTAAACAAATATAATAAAAATGCAAAATGTATTATGCACAAAAAGATTTTTTATGTATGTGAAAGTATTTTTTCATGTGAAATATAAACAAAAATAAAAAAGTTAATTTTTGAATATTTTTATGGTTTAGGGCAAAACCCTAGTTTTTTAAATAAATAGTATTTATTTATATACAATATTTGTTAATTATATACAAAAAATAAAAAAGTATTTTGTAAAAAGGTGTTTTTTGATGTCATGTATTAACAAAAATAAAAATGTATTATTTTCTATTTTTGTCCTAAATATTCTAATAAATATATACAAGTATGTATATATATATATATATATATATATATATATATATATATATATATATATATATATATATATATATATATATATATATATATATATATATATATATATATATATATATATATATATATATATATATATATATATATATATATATATATATATATATATATATATATATATATATATATATATATATATATATATATATATATATATATATATATATATATATATATATATATATATATATATATATATATATATATATATATATATATATATATATATATATATATATATATATATATATATATATATATATTATATATACAAGAGTAAAATATTAATTATTTACAAAAAAAGTATACTTTTAGAAAATGTTTTCAAAATGTAAATAAAAAATAATGACTGAAAATATATATATTTTTGTATTATTTTTTAATATTTTAAATAAAAAGTATTACATTTATTTATATACATATGCTAAATGAAACAAATAAATACCAAATAAATGCAAAAAATGTGAGAAAAATATTTTTAGTGTTTTTTCATGTTTGAATAAAAATATAAAATCAGAATAAAAAAAAATTCAAAAATGACAAATATATCACACAATGGGCCAGGGGGGTGCAAATGGAAAAAAAGGGTGTAAACAGCATGCTGACTCAGGCCCAGCCCAAGCCAGCTTTGTCTTCAACCTCCAGCTTCATTCAAACAGAAAACGCGCGCGCCTCTTATGCAATCATCATCTCCCGATTCTTTGACTTTTAACAAAAACTCATAACATAAACAATATAGAGCATGAAGAGACGAATTCATACATATAAAAAACTTGACCTAACTCTAAAAACGAGGGAGAATTCCTTCATCCCCAATTTCTGACCTAAATTTTCTTCAATGTTCATGGCCAAAATTCTCACAGCACACTCAATATAAATGAAAAGTAAATACATGGATGGCTTCAGGGCTATGAGGAGAACATGTTTCATTCACAAACCTAAGCCTAACCCTTCATATATTGAGAAATAGAAGTTCATATTTTTACCTGTTTCAGCTTGAGTCGTGTACAGCAATGGAGGTATCTTCAATGGAGTTTGAGCTTTGGTACAACTTGCCTGAAGTCCAAGGATGCTTCTCCAACACCTAGCTTGCTTTGAATCACTATGAATCGTGCTATGGAAGTTCACCTGCACAACTGAAAAATGAAAATGGCAACAGGGGTTAGGGATGTTACAGTTGGTATCTAGGGCTTGGGATAGCTTCAATGGATGGTAGGGAGTGTGCTTGAACAAGCTTTGGCCAAAATGCACGAGCAAACTGAGTTGTGCAACTCAATCTGCAGGGATGCCCTGTTTCTTGCAGAAAAATGGTGTTTTGATGAATGAGGGGGTTTTTGAGGTGATTCAGTCGTGCCTTAGGTCTGTTAGGGAATGTGAAAGATGTTTGCAAAGTTTGCTTAGGTTGGTGTTTTCAGGAATGAGAGTTGGGAGTTGTTATGCAAGTTTTCTTCTATTGTAAGCAAGGATATGTCCACTTGTGATATAGGCCTGTCCAATGTCCTTAAGCATGCTGCATATCTTGTTCTTGATCAGAGGGATTTGTGTACAAATGCTAGCCTCAAAGATCTGGCCCATGCCTCTTGGATTTTTAATTTGACATAAAACACTACTTTACAAAAATGGCAAAGTTGCTTTTTCTAATTATGGATTAATCTTGCATGTAATGACCAAATGAACAAAATAAGACTTGAACACAAAGTTTAAGCATTTAATTATTTAGTGTGAAGGGGTTTAGAGGCCTGCAAACCATCACAAACCCTGTTGACTTGAAAATGCCAATGTTATGAACATGTATTTAGCTATGAACAAAGTGACTTTTGCCCATCTTTGCAAATTCGATTCTCCCTAACCACAAGGGTGTTTGATAAGTTCTTGGAAAATTTGGAAAGCTTGGAATGTGTACTATAATCCATCTTTGTAATGCAAATTGAAACTCCAAGTGGAAGCATGTGAAAAATGGCCAAGAAGTTGGGCAAAAATCCTGTCTAGAATAGGTCAAAATTTCTCTAAGTTAAAAATGTTTTGCACCCTTATTCCAAAAATCATAACTTGAGCTACAAGCTTCTTTTGAGGAAACTTTGTGAATCAAATTTGTAGTTTTGTAATGGACTACAACTTTCATGTTTTGAGTTTTGTTTGAATCCATTTGTATCTTGGTGAAAAAAAGGGACAAAGTTAGGAAAAAATGAGGAAATTTTATAACTTAGAAAATTTCTAAGTTATGAAATTTCTTCATTTTAAACCCTAATTTGCAATTTTGGGTTTCTTGATGAAACAGTTTCATAATTTGACATGTCTTGATGAAAAATGAATCTTGGCACTTGATTTTGACCAAAAAGTCAAAGTTTGACTTTTCAGTATACAGTCAAATTTTGATCAGTTGACTGGAAAATTCATCTGTCAATCCTATGCAATTGGGATCTTTTGAACTTGTTGAATGTGTCAAGACAATGCCATTGAGTTCTTGAGTCCATATGTGAACTTGGTTTGCCATTGGTTAGGTCAAACAGTCAAAAATTGCCTTTGTGCAGTCAAAACCCTAAAAATGACCATTTTGCCCTTTTGGTGATCTGATCAAATTTCTTGTAGAATTGTGATCCAAACTTGACAAAATGGTTCATATGAGTTCATAATGTTGATGTGGGTCAAATTTCATGAGGTTTGACTGTCAATTGGCCACAATTGACTTTTTCCCCAATACAGTTGATTTCTAGGTCAACTGTCCAATTGACTGGGCAAAGATTGGAATCAAGACTTGAAACTTGGCATGGATAAACTTGTGAGTCCAACATGAAGCATGAAAGTCACTTTGTGCATTTTAGGTCAAAACATCTTTGTGAAAACTCAAACCCTAATCTGGGTCAACAGAGCAACGAGGGGTCTTGAGCAGAGCAAACCCTAACTTGATCTTGAGTTCCAAGAGTCTTGTGATGAGAAAATGTTGATGAAATGGGAGGGAAAATTTTGGAGTACAACACATACATTCCTCAAATTATTGTTCAAGATGCATCCCACAAATTGTTACAAATTCTAAAGTTACAAATATAATATTTTGTCCTTTTAGTCACAAATTATTACAAATTATTCAAAATACATTCCTAAAGTCCTAAAATCTATTTGTCTTCAAATTCTCTAAATCCTTGTAGCAAGCCATGGCTTGACCACCTCTCCAACGCTTTGATTCGCCCGCTCCTCATCGATTATACATGAAATAAAATCAAGAAAAAGTTAGTGGTCAAGAAAATTTAAAAAAAACAAAAAATTGCAAGCAAATCACAACTCATCATTAGGGTGGTTTCAAGAAATAGAAGAAAGAGTTTGTTTTTATGTGCTAAGGCCTCAAATTTTCAGTTTTTATCATGGGCAAATTTCTATTGCAAATCACAACCCACCAGTTTCCAAACCCTAACAAAATTCTCATCATCATTTTCCTAAAAAAATTAACCCTTCAGAAATTCGGTAAAAGGAGCAAGAATAAAAAGAACGAACTCACCCAGAAACCAAGGTGGTAAATCCGAAGACTTCCTTCTCCTTTCCATCCTTGTTCATTTTTGGGATTCATTGTAAAGGTCAAACAACAAATCATTTAGAGATTCAGAATAGAAGAAGAGATAAGAAACGGTACAGAATCATAGAAACAGGGAGATATCCGGCAAAGAATAAGAAGGAACACGATCGTGATACAACAAGAGGAAGAAGAGAATAGAGGTGCCGGTGCCTCTCATGAGGCTAGGGTTTACAAACCCTTGTTGTCTGTTTTATTTTTATTATAACAGGTGGGTCTTCAGTCGACCCGGTTCGGCCCAAGCCCACCACTTTTTTTTCTCAAAAAAACTGACATTTTATTTTATATATTTTTAGAACTAGAGGAATAACAAATGGAGCAACATGGTGCAGTGGTTGAGGCGCTCTTTGGTAAACGCAAAGGCCCAGGTTTGAGACCCACCGAGACCATTTTCTATTTTCAAGTTCTTAATTTTGATTTGTTTTGATACCAACATTATTGGGCTTTGCTCCTGGTTCCAGCGCACCATTCATGCGTATACCCCCCCCCCCCTATTGACTAACCATCATGCAGGCCCACTTGTTTTTTTTATTCTAACTAACAAAAAAAGTTTTGGGCTTAAAACCAAAAAAAAAAACTTTTTTTCTTTCTAAAACTCTTTCTACTTTTTTAAACCCCCTCTGACTTATATTATTCTTTATATTTTATCCATTTTTTCCTCATTATTATTATTATTATTATTATTATTAGTTTTATTAATTAAAAATACTAAAAAAAACATTTTATATTTTTTATTTAGAAGATTAATATACTTTTATCTCTTTGAAAACTAAAAAGACCAAAAACATTTTCCTATTCAATTTATTTTCTTTAATTTAAATGCATATTAAACTTAAATTTACTTCATTTTATTTTTAATTAAGATTACTTTAAAATTTAGGATTTTTCAATTAATTAACTTTATATACTAATTTAAATAATATAATTTTTTTCATACAAAACCCTAAAAACTTGTTTTCCTTAATAAATTAATTTCTTTTACTTAACTTAATTTTCTTATTTTAGTTAATTATTTTTTTTTTCAATTAGGTCAAAGTCTTTAATACAAAAATACACTCTATATTCATTCCGTTTCTTGTACATCATATTTATTTCAATTCTTTTACATTTATTCAGTATGGTTGTAAAACATAATTAGGGTCTAATTTCTTGCAATCTCCATTTGTATATTTGTACACCCCATCCCCAAATGATGTAATAGCATAGAACATTTATTTTCTGCAATTTATCGCTTTCATATAAATGCTAGTAAATTATGGTTTGTATGGAAAGTTAAAACCAATGCCTAGAAAACCCTAATCCAAGATAAATTCAAGCATGAAATACAAAACACTTGCTCACTTGCACCTCTAGGGTTAAATCCACTTGTTGCCTCGATAAAATGGTCATGATATGCATGTGAGACACCTTAGCAAAAATAATAAAAAATGCAAGATCATAGTCCCTCATTGACGCTATGAGTGATGCCTTATAAATGATCTTGGTCCCTTAAATAAAAATGATAAGATATCTCAAAACATTGTTATCCATGACTATACGATGACCCACACCCATCCCTTTACGTCCAAAGATAGGGTTACTTTCCAATCAATGGTGATATAATAATATCAAAGGAAGAGAGAAATGAACAAAAGACTTTTGAGTAGGTAGAACGTTCATAGTTGCTTGCTCACAATCCATCTTCAAAAACAAACATATTTTCAAACACACTAAACACTTTCAAAAACATGAAATATTTTCAAAAGTCCAACACTTTGTATGCATTCTTATAGAGATGAGAATCATTACAAAGTTTGCCAAAACAAAGGCGCTTTTCAAAAATACTTTCAAAACCCACCACAAACACATTTCAAACAAAGCAATTTCCAAGTGATCTAGCAAGCAACTAAGATCCCATAGATAACTATGGATGAAAAGGGTGCTAACACCTTCCATTTTTATAACCTACCCCCCGAAAACTCAAGAAAATATCTCAAAGGTCTTTCCTGTTCTTTTCACCCTTTCCTTATTGGATAAAAGAAAAGTAGGTGGCGACCTTGCTATCCTCAAAGTTTGCGATAAAACACAGAACAACCAAGTCAGTTCTCCCACCGTATTATAGATCTGGCGACTCTGCTGGGGAGTTCGTACTTAAAAGTGGGGTTACCTTAGAGCTAGATCACATTTATTTGCTTTCATTGTTTAATTTGTTTGCTTTACATTTATGGGTCCTTGTTTGGATTTTTGATCCTCTATCGGATTGGGGAACATTATTAGGTAAGTAGCAATAATTGAATAACTTGGCTATTAGGAAGTAGTGAGATAGCCGGCTTTGGTGTAGAGTCGAAAAATGGTTGATACTCGATGCTACGCTCATTGAGATTGGACTTTCGGGATATTTCAGTCCCAAATAAAGAGGCTTGCGCTGAAACAATTCTCGATGATGAAAGATCAATGATATTGTGTTCCCCTAGAACCTGGTTACTTTCTAGGACAGGTTGAACCAACTAAACTTCAATAGGGTACTTACCTATAAACTCCATGCAAGCCTAAACCTAAGAACTTGTTTTCTTTGTTTGTATATGATTACTTGTATGCAACAACTTGTTTGCTTTGTTTATGTATGATTATTTGTACATAACATCATACCATAACATTTTCAATAACCATTTCAAGGATCTCAAGGGTTTGTGATGCAGGGTTATGTTGAACCAGACGTCTATCAAGGGGTAAGAGGATTTATTTTCATCTAACCAAATTACATCAAATAACAAGGCATGATAACTTGAGTCAAGGGCTATGACCCACTTGATATGGTGGGCTTGATTCTCGTAGAAGGACATTCAACTATACGAAGTTTTTCAATCCAAGTTGTGATCAAAATCCAACTTCTAACATTTTCTTGTGTTTACCCCGCGAGATCCTTGAAAACATTGCATCCATATATCATGCATCATATCATGACAAGTTTTCCCCATACGGGTTTTCTCATCCGCTTGCTGTTTATTTCAGTAAAAAATGGCTCTCGAACAAACTGTCCAAGATCTTCATACCCAAAATGATCAGTTTCAAGATTTGTTCCTGAATCTATCCAAGGGGTAAGAAGAAGTGAAAGCACTCCTCATTGAGAGCATGACCGAGAAGAATCCTAAATACGACAAGGATGGCCAGTTAAAGCAATTACAAGCTGAGGTAGCAACAATGAGAATTCAGATGTTGGGATAGATGGCTCTTATCCAAAACTTAGCTCGGGGACAAGAAGAGCTGAGAGCCCTTGTCAACAAGCTTATTCAATATGTATGCAACCATATGGAGAAAACAACTAGAATGGGGGATCCAGTCATTAATCAGCCTCAGTTGAAACAAGAAGATTTGGTCGAGAGAACACCATTCAAATTGGATACTACATCGCGAGTCCAACAACAACCTCACCAACCACGACAGGACGGCCTGTGTAAGCAAGATACGCCCAAAAGACTATTTACCAAGATCAACATGTCTCTGTCCCAAGCATTGTGTCATATCTTGGAGGCCAAGCTGGTTACATTGAGGGAGCCTCCTCAAAAACCTAATACTTCTTCTCACCACTACAAACATGATGAAAGATGTGTGTACCATTCCAACAGTCGTGGGCACGACGCTGACCACTGTTGAGAATTGAAGAACAAAATTCAAGACCTGGTCGACAAAGGATTGTTGGAATTTACACAAGATGGTCAACTGGAGTTTTTCTGTCACCCCTCAAAGACACAGTATTTGAAGTGTCAAAGTTTAGGCGGAGAAATTTTTGTTCATTCGAATTTTCAGTTGTAATTTCTTTGTTTGTTTAAACATTTGTCCTTATGTCAAACTTTGTTTTTTCTCATTAATGCATTGCATATGTGTGTCTTGAGTTAATCCATTTGTTTTCACTATATTGAAATTATACTTTCACTCCTTTTTGTATGATATTCAACTATGTATTACAAGTTATAAGCCTTTAGACGGAGGATGACAAAAAGAATACCATAATCTCATAATCTCATACAGTATGTGTAACGCGGTTGGAGAACTGACTTGGTTGTTTGTGTTTGATCGCAAATGTTGAGGTTAGCAAGAGTCGCCACCGACTTTTATTTTATCCAAAGGGAAAGGTTGAAAAGAACAGGAAATACCTTTGAGATGTTTTCTTGAGTTCGGGGGGTAGATTACGAAAAGGGAAGGTATTAGCACCCTTTTCATCCGTAGTTATCTACGGGCTCTTAGTTGCTTGCTAGATCACTTGCTTTTGTTTGAAAATGTGCTTATGGTGTGGGTTTTGAAAGTATTTTGAAAATGTCTTTCTAATGGTTCTCGTTTCTATAATAACGCGTACAAAGTGTTGTTTTAAAAATAGTTCAAAGAGGTGTTTGTGGAATGTGTTTTTTGAAAGTGATTTTGAAAAGGTGTCTTTGTAATGGTTCTCGTTTCTATGAGAACGCGTACAAAATGTTTATCTTTTAAAAATGTTTTCAAGTTTGAATGATGTTTTTGAAATTGTTGGTGTTTGTTTTGAAAATAGCAAGGATGTTTTGGTTTGAAAATGAGCAAGCAACTAGGAACATTTTACCTACTCAAAATTCTTTCATGTTTATTTCCTCTTTCCTTTGACATTGTTATCTTACCATTGATTTTGTAAGAAACCCTATCTTTGGATGTAAAAGGGACGGGAAAGGGTCATCGTATAGTCATGATTAGCAATGTTGTAAGTTATCTTAGCATTTTCTTTAGGGACTAAGATCATTTTTGAAAGGCAACTTTGATAGCATCATCGAGGGACTATGATCTTGTATTTTTTTGCTTGTTTTTGCTAAGACATCTTACATGCGTATTATGACCATTTATTTCTAAAGGCAACAAGTGGATTTACCCTAAGGGTGTAATTGCGCAAGTGTGTTGATTTACATGCATTGTTTTGTGTTTGAATTAGGGTTTTCTAAACATTGATTTTATCTTTTTATACAAACCCTACTTTACTAGTATTTATATGTAAAGCATTAAATTGCAGAAAATATAAAATACTAAGCTATTACATCATTAGGGGATGATGGGATGTACAAATTTACAAATGGGGAAATTGCAAAAAAATTAAATTCAAATAATTATTACAACCATATTAAATATTGTACAAGAATGAAGATAAAAATGCAAGAATGCAAATGAGTAAAGAAACGTGATTTTTATTTGATTTTTATGAAGGGATTTTAACATAACCCTAATTAGAAAAAAGATTAATTTAAAATTAAATAAAATTAACTTAAAATAAATAAGAAAAGAAATTAACCAAAAAAGATTTGTTTGGGTTTTATTTATGAAAAGGTTTTAAGTTAATAAAAATAAATATGGAAAATTAATTAATTAAAATAAACCTAATTTCTAAATTAATTTTAATTACTAGAAAATAATATAATAGTTAAACCTAAACCTAAATATTAATTATTAAGTAAGAAAATTAATTTATTAAAAAAATGTTTTTGTTCTTTTAGTTTTATAAATAAATAAACCAAATAAGTGTAAAAATAATAAATAAAATATTTTTGGATTTTTATTAATAACAATAAAAATAATATCAATAATAATAATAATAATAATAATAATAATAATAATAATAATAATAATAATAATAATAATAATAAAATGAAAAAAAGAATAAAATAAAATAAGAAAAATGAAAATAATAATGAAAATGGGTCAGGGGGTGCTGAAAAAATGTAGGGGGGAGGTTAGCAAAAAATGAAGAAGGCCCAAAGCTGGGCCCAGGCGCTGCAAAGAAAGAAAGGAAAAAAAGTGATAAAAATATGCAAAAGGCAGCGCGCTGGGTGTTGAACCCACGCCCTCTTGGTTACCAGCGCGCTGCCTTACCATTGGGATGGCTATACATCCGGTGTTTAATATCAAACCATTGTATTATATTTTAAGACACTTCCTGAAGACAACTTCATCTTCAACCTCACGTCTGCCTGTACTTCTGCATCTCATTCATCTCTCAACCAAATCGAAAAATGTGAACATGAAACTTGTGGCAAATTCCATCACCATTCCAGAAATGTAAAGCATTAAAACTATGAATCTAAGACAAGCATGAATTTTGAACAGTACCAATTTGAAACTAAATTTTTTAGAAAGTTCAGGTCCAAAATTCTCTCTACTCAGGCCATATAAATGAAATCTATAGATATGTACAGTTTCAGGACAATGATATCTACATTTTGTCTTTGAAAATGCAAGCCTAACAATGCCTAAATAATGAGATGAAAAGTCAGAAAACTCACCTTGCAGCTGAAGATCGTGTTTTGAGTCAGAGCTACTTTCAAAGTGTTTTGATGATTGGGTTAGAATCCTTGTTAAGGAAAATTGCGATCAAAAGCGCAGCGGAATTTAAAATTTTCCTTTAGTGATCCTTATGAATGAGCATGGTCAGTGATAGAAATATTTACCTCTTGTGGCGATTCAGACCTTTGATGTTGTGATCTCGAGCGTTGATGAAGAACAACGCCTCTACTCAATCCACACGAACATATCGCTTCCGGTCACAGTGCTAGTTGATCACGAACGGAAACCTTGAGTGAGAGAGAGAATCAAAAACGAAATTGCATCAAGTGAAATTTCTTCATCACAAGGGATCTATTTATAGAATCACTCGTGTGGGCTACAAGCTAAAAGCCCAATTAAGGCTATAAGCTAAAAGCCCAATTAAGCTTATGGACATCATACCTTATGATGTACCATATATCACTTATCCACGTGGTACCTTACCACTTTCCGTATTACACTTAAGTGCAACGTACCTTACAGTGTTCCTTATTTATTCTATCTCTCATCAACCTGTCCTTATGTGTGTGACCCTGTAGGTTTTCGTGACATTGGCAATTATATTAAATCACACATTTAATATAATAAACAGTGAGCGGTATCTAGCAACACATCACTGTTACCCAAGTCACAAAAATGTCATGTGATCTGACCAAACCTTTTCCGTGATAATATTTGTGTTGTACAATTACCCTTTTGCCCTCATGTCTATATTGAACACAAGGCACACACTGTGTCACCCTTGTCCAGTTCAATATTGGGCCCTTAGACATTTATCCTGTTATGCAGGATGAGCAAATTCCATCTAGGTCACTCATGTCCCTTACCATGCTTTGTGAAGTACCCATCAACCGTCTTTATAGTCATCCAGTTACGGATGACGTTTGATCAGCAATAAAGTACTTGACTCTACATCTAGGGTCCATAGTGGTTTCAGGTTGAAGGGTGGTATACACCATTATCATCATGAGAATAACTTATGACACTTTGCATAACATTCTATGTAGTATTCTCATAGTGGGTCAATCCAGTATAAATATTACTCCTAATATTCATACCTATGTCAAGACTTGATAACTCCTTATCTATGATCCATGAGATGTGATCATCAATCTATCTTCATAATAATCTTAATGCTTTAATGTTATCCCACTTCACATTAAAGCTTGACTACTGATACTTTAAGAATAATGTCTTATATTTAATGGGATTTCATGATTAAGTCACACTTAACATTTCATTAAACAAATAAACCATTCTAGGGACTTTATTATTTTGGAAAGCAAACATAATAAAGAAATGCCTTTTATTATTAATCAATAATTCGATACACGTACCAAAAGTATTGGCCTCTAGGGCTTACACCAACAATCTCCCACTAACACTAGATCCAATCAAGCATACCCCTAATACCCATAGATCTAGTATGTCCATCATGCTTCAGCTGCGCAAGAGGCTTTGTTAATGGATCAACAACATTGTCAAGTGCAGGTACTCTGCATATTTTCACATCTCCCCGATCGATTATCTCTCGAATGAGATGATAACACCTAAGTATGTGTTTGGATCGTTGGTGAGATCTATGCTCCTTAGCTTTTGCAATAGCACCATTGTTATCACAATAGAGATCAATGGGATCCACAATGCTATGGACTATGCCAAGTTCACTAATGAACTTCTTGATCCAAACAACTTCCTTTGCTGCAGTTGAGGCAACAATATACTCAACCTCGGTTGTAGAATCAGCAACTGTATCTTGCTTTGAACTTTTCCAGCTCACAGCGCCACCATTTAAACAAAACACATAACCAAATTGCAATCTAAAGTCATCCTTATTTGTCTGGAAGCTAGCATCGGTGTATCCAATTATAGCAAGCTCTTCCTGACCTCTATATATCAAGAATGAGTCCTTAGTCCTTCTCAACTACTTAAGGATATTCTTGACAGCTACCCAATGAGCATCACCGGGATTAGACTGGTACCTACTCGTTGCACTTAAAGAATATGAGACATCTAGTCGAGTACATAGCATGGCATACATGACAGATCCTATTGCAGATGCATATGGAATCTTATCCATGCAATCCCTTTCTTCCTTACTTGAAGGGGATTGTGTTTTTGACAGACACATGCCATGTTTCATAGGTATGAATCCTTTCTTGGAATCATGCATATTAAAGCGTCTCAACACTTTTTCTAAGTATGTACTCTGACTTAGGCCAAGCAGTTTTTGTGACCTATCTCTATAGATCCTGATTCCTAATATATAGGTTGCTTCACCTAGGTCCTTCATTGAAAATCATTTCCCTAACCAAGTCTTCACTTGTTGCAAGGTAGGGACATCGTTTCCAATGAGTAATATGTCATCTACATATAATACTAGGAATACGATCATGCTCCCACTAACCTTCTTGTAGACACAAGGCTCATCTTCATTCTTGATGAATCCATATTGTTTTATTGTATCATCAAAATGAAGATTCCAGCTTCTGGAAGCTTGCTTCAATCCATAAATTGATCGCTGTAACTTACATATCTTTTGGGCTTCTTCTGGTATGTCAAATCCTTCAGGTTGTGTCATGTACACATCCTCAAGAAGATTCCCATTAAGGAAAGCAGTTTTGACATCCATCTGCCATATTTCATAATCATGATATGCAGCGATAGCAAGTAAAATCCGAACAGATTTAAGCATTGCAACTGGTGAAAAGGTTTCATCATAGTCAACCCCATGAATTTGTTTATAGCCTTTTGCAACCAGTCTTGCCTTATAGGTATGTACCTTACCATCCATGTCAGTCTTCTTTTTGAATACCCACTTGCATCCTATAGGGTTAACTCCTATAGGAGGCTCTACCAAGGTCCAAACCTGGTTTGTGTACATGTAATCCATTTCAGATTTCATGGCTTCTAGCCACTTCTCGGACTCAGGACCAGTTATGGCCTCTTGGTAAGTCACAAGCTCATCTTGATCCATGAGTAATACATCACCCTGATCACTTATGAGATATCCATATCTCTCAGGTTGTTGACGTATCCTGCTTGACCTACGCTGGTCTTGTTCTAGTTGAGCAGGTTGCTCTTCCACAACTACTTGTGTTTCCTGCTCTAATTCCTCCATAGGTGTATCAATGCTTTGTGGTTCTTGAATTTCTTCAAGCTCTATTTTCCTCCCACTGATTCTTTTGGAAGTAAAATCCTTTTCCAGAAAAACTCCAGTTCGAGCGACAAACACTTTGCCCTCAGAAGGATTATAGAAGTAATACCCTCTTGTTTCTTTAGGATACCCCACAAATAAGCATTTGTCAGATTTGGGCTCAAGCTTAGTTGAAATTTGTCGTTTCACATAAACTTCGCAGTCCCAAATCTTCATGTAAGACATATGTGGTTTCTTACCACTCCATATCTCATATGGTGTCTTCTCAACCTTTTTGGATGGAACCCGGTTAAGTGTGTAAGCTGCAGTCAATAGTGCATGTCCCCAAAAGGAGTTCGGAAGATAGGCGTGACTCATCATGGATCGGACCATGTCTAACAAGGTTCGATTTCTTCTCTCAGATACACCATTCCATTATGGTGTTCCGGGAGGAGTAAGTTGGGATAAAATCCCACATTCCTTTATATGGTCATCAAACTCTAAGTTTAAATATTCACCGCCTCGATCTGATCGAAGAACTTTAATATTCTTACCTAGTTGGTTTTGTACTTCATTCTTGAATTCCTTGAATTTCTCAAAGGTTTCATATTTGTGTTTCATTAAATACACATAACCATATCTACTGAAATCATCAGTAAATGTGATGAAGTATTGAAAACCTCCTCTAGCTGGTATGTTCAGTGGTCCACATACATCAGTATGTATGAGGGCCAAAAGATCATTAGCCCTTTCACCTTTTCCAGTGAATGGGGACTTTGTCATCTTTCCAATTAAACAAGATCTGCATGTCTCATATGATTCATAATCAAAAGAGTCCAAGAGTCCATCTTTATGGAGTTTGGAAATGCGTTTCTCATTTATGTGGCCTAAGCGACAGTGCCAAAGGTAGCTTGGATTTAACTCATTAGGTTTAATCCGTTTAGTATTATTGTTATAAATTGGCATTTCAAGATCAAGGACATATAGTCCATTGTTCATTTGTGCAGAAGCATAGAATATATCATTCAAATAAATAGAGCAACAATTGTTCTTTATTATAAATGAAAAACCAAACTTGTCCAAACAAGAAACGTAAATAATATTCCTACTAATTGCAGGTACACAATAACAGTTCTCTAACTGAATTATTAAACCACTAGGTAAAGTCAAAACATAAGTTCCTACGGCTAAAGCAGCAACCTTTGCTCCATTTCTAACTCGTAGGTCAACTTCACCTTTTGCCAAATCTCTACTCCTTTTTAGCCCCTGCACATTAGTACAAATGTGAGAACCGCATCCAGTATCTAATACCCATGATGCAGAAGTAGATAAATTAATTTTAATAACAAAAATACCTGAATTTGAAGTCCCTACTCCATTGTTCATATCTTCCAGGTACTTTGGGCAGTTTCTCTTCCAATGTCCGGTCTTACCGCAATGGAAGCAAGTTCCCTCCTTTGCTATGCCTCCACTAGGCTTCAAAGCAGGAACAATAGCTTTAGGCTTGGTAACTTCCTTGCCTTTCCCTTTACCAACCTGCTTGGTAGGCCTCTTGTTCAGCTTCTTTCCATTACTGACCATCAGAATGGACTTCCCTTTTGTCTTCATATTCTGCTCAGCAGTTTTCAACATGCTTAGCAATTCTGGAAGACTCTTATCCATGTCATTCATGTTGAAATTCATGACAAACTGATTAAAGCTATCTGACAACGATTGCAACATAAAGTCAATTGCAAGTTCCTTTCCAAGCGGAAACCCTAACCTTTCAAGGTTCTCCACATACCCAATCATTTTGAGTACATGGGGACCTACAGGTTTTCCCTCAGATAACTTGTTGTTAAAAAGGGCCTTTGAAACCTGAAACCTCTCATTTCTTGCCTGCTCTTGATAGAGCATTTTCAGATGTCCGATCATATCGAACGCTGACATGTTCTCGTGTTGCTTTTGCAACTCCGAGTTCATAGTATCTAGAATGAGACAAGCGGCTTCGTTAGCATCATCAAAATGCTTCTTATAAGCATCTCTTTCTGCCTTAGGTGCCGAACTAGGCGGTTCCTCTTAAGGAACAGGTGTCTCCAAGACATACAGCTTCTTATCGTGCTTGAGGATAATCCTCAGATTTCGGTGCCAATCCAGGAAATTTGTCCCAGACAATTTTTCCTTATCTAGGATTAATCGCAAAATATGGTTGTTTGTTGTCATGGTAATCTACAAAAAAAATGAAAATATAAGTATCATTAAAACAACATATTTAATTAGGCCTTTAATCAAATATGCTCCCACTATTTTACTCAAACCAAATGACCCTCATCATTTGATTCGGAAAATCCTGTTGGAAGACTTTCTAGTGGGTCGAGATCCACATTTCACTTTGTTCTAAGTCAGCGTTAGGCTGATTACACAAAACTAGGTTATTTAGGTAGGAACTCCTTCCAATTGTATCTCATACAACTCTCGAATATTTTCAGTTGGGTGAATAACTTCTTATTCTAATTCATCATATGAATCATTCCCAACTCTTGCTTCTAAACATGTATAATCTTATTATAATGTGTTTAGTTAAGTTTGACCCATTGTTTTAGCAGTTGGATATTACAATTATCCCATCGCACCTTACTAATATAGAACATGCACCTCGCGTAGGCGAAATCTACATTGTTCGATACTAGTCTTGATGAGTGCTAAAACTTGGAAAGCATGAACTTAATATTTAACTTGAGGGATTTTGTTATTAGTTTGATCTCACCGGCTTAACATGCAATTCGTCTCTCTCATGCATCAACATACAAACACATGCATCAATATACATAAAAGGATACAGTTATGGCCCCTAGCGCAATTGTTCTCCCAAGCCAATGAGAGAACCTAAGCTAACCTAATAACGATCTAAACTTCTTCAAGCAAGATCTCAAAGGTTATCCTACTTTGATATTGTATTCTTCTCTTTCTTCATAACATTACATTACATAAAAGAAACTCGTTTTACATACGAGGGAGTGAGATGAGAAAAGAAGTTACATCAAGAATTTTAGAGAGAGGCACGACACGCAGGCCGTATTTTACAATCCCAAAACAAAATAAAGGAAAAAACTAAGGCCATAACAGATCACCACAAGACAATAATAATAAACACACTTTTATTATTAGTTTAAATTTTTTTAATTAAAAAAGGCAAATTAAATTTCGACGATTGATCACACTACGCAGAGTTAGCCGGGGTTTCCGCTGCCCGGTCAGCGGACGGTGGTTCCGCTGACCATTCAACGGACGGGGGTCAAGGGGGCAGCGCCCCGACGCAAAATTTTAATGAACAATTCATTTGAAATCGGCGTTATTTTCACACAACTCTTGTGCATTCACAACCCTAATCGCATAACTCTGCAACAACACAACCCTTGTGCCGTCATGAACCCTAATGCAACAGTTTCATGCTGTCAAACACATTTCGATTGATAATTCAGTATGATTAATCACATGCCATTGCTTCACCATACTAATGTCGGATTCCGAAGCATATGAACAGTGATCGGTCAAAGGAATAACAATCATCAAGTGTTTGAATGAACGAAACAGAAACAGTATATCCCATATACCATCGTTGCATCAGATTTACTTATATCATATATAAAAGTGATCGATCTTATTTGTGTAACCTATGGACGATCGATGTATCGCTGCTTCACCATACTAATGTCGGATTCCGAAGCATAGTCAACATCAATCATCCAAATAGTACACAACAGATGCCAAATTTAATTACTCGTTTATTATTCAATTCATTTTGGTTTTAATCGAATCAAAACAGAAAATATAGAACATAAACAACTATCAGATCCATGGTTTTGTAAGTGGCTCTGATACCACTTAAGGAAAATTGCGATCAAAAGCGCAGAGGAATTTAAAATTTTCCTTTAGCGATCCTTATGAATGAGCATGGTCAGTGATAGAAATATTTACCTCTTGTGGCGATTCAGACCTTTGATGTTGTGATCACGAGCGTTGATGAAGAACAATGCCTCTACTCAGTCTACACGAACAGATCGCTTCCGGTCACAGTGCTAGCTGATCACGAACGGAAACCTTGAGTGAGAGAGAGAATCAAAAACGAAATTGCATCAAGTGAAATTACTTCATCACAAGGGATCTATTTATAGAATCACTCGTGTGGGCTACAAGCTAAAAGCCCAATTAAGGCTATAAGCTAAAAGCCCAATTAAGCCTATGGACATCATACCTTATGATGTACCATATATCACTTATCCACGTGGTACCTTACCACTTTCGGTATTACACTTAAGTGCACCGTACCTTACAGTGTTCCTTATTTATTCTCTCTCTCATCAACCTGTCCTTATGTGTGTGACCCTGTAGGTTTTCGCGACGTTGGCAATTATACTAAATCACACATTTAATATAATAAATAGTGAGCGGTATCTAGCAACACATCACTGTTACCCAAGTCACGAAAATGTCATGTGATCTGACCAAACCTTTTCCGTGATAATATTTGTGTTGTATAATTACCCTTTTTCCCTCATGTCTATATTGAACACAAGGCATACACTGTGTAACCCTTGTCCAGTTCAATATTGGGCCCTTATACATTTATCCTGTTATGCAGGATGAGCAAATTCCATCTAGGTCACTCATGTCCCTTAGCATGCTTTGTGAAGTACCCATCAACCGTTTTTATAGTCATCCAGTTACGGATGACGTTTGATCAGCAATAAAGTACTTGACTCTACATCTAGGGTCCATAGTGGTTTCAGGTCGAAGGGTGGTATACACCATTATCATCATGAGAATAACTTATGACACTTTGCATAACATTCTATGTAGTATTCTCATAGCGGGTCAATCCAGTATAAATATTACTCCTAATATTCATACATATGTCAAGACTTGATAACTCCTTATCTATGATCCATGAGATGTGATCATCAATCTATCTTCATAATAATGTTAATGCTTTAATGTTATCCCACTTCATATTAAAGCTTGACTACGGATACTTTAAGAATATTGTCTTATGTTTAATGGGATCTCATGATTAAGTCACACTTAACATTTCATTAAACAAATAAACCATTCTAGGGACTTTATTATTTTGGAAATCAAACATAATAAAGAAATGCCTTTTATTATTAATAAATAATTCAATATAAGTACCAAAAGTATTGGCCTCTAGGGCTTACACCAACACCTTGATCCTCCAGGAAGCTATTGCAAAGCTTACTTTATGTTGAGAGTTCTTGAATCAAGCTGAAGAAGTCAATGTGCAATGCCATGTTTTTGAAAATGGAGGATGGTGAAAATGGTATTACATTTTGAAAACAAGGGTTAGGATAGCTTCTATATGTATATTAGGAGCTTTATGGATGGTTTGGCCAAGAAACGCACGAGGGGATTTGGAGATTGGATTCAAAAATCAGAAATGACAAGTTTTTGTGCTTGTATGGCAATTTCTGGTTTTGGGGAGTTTGAGGGAGTTTAATAGCTTGTAAAATCGTGTGTTAAGTTTCATAAGAGTGTCTTAACATATAGGAAAAGGTTTGGAGACTTGTAGAAGTCAGAAGTACCAAATCACATGCTTGTGGATTTTGACTTGTTTTTGAAGCAACATGGACAAACATTTTTTCGAGGCAAGGTAGGGTGGTTGAGAACTTTAAACATACTTATTATGATCTTATAGACTTAGTGTGTGCAGAAGGAACAACTACAAAGCTCAAGAACTGATTTTATGCATAAAGCTACTTTTCCAAAATGGCAATGTGCATTTTCTTCCCAAAATGGCATTAAGCATGGGCAATGCATTGAATGCTTGAGTTGAAGCCTCTAACAGCTGTGCAAACATTTAATTATGGAGTGCCAAACAAGATTGAGGCCTGAAAAGCACAGATTGTGCATCCTATCATGGATTTGCATTCTTGTTCATCATAAAAATGACCTATAATTCAAGAATGAAATGCCAACTTCATGCCTTTGATTCTCCTTGTTCAAACATGATCTCAAGTAGTTCTTAGACATTTTAGAAAGCTTTTAATGTGATATACAACCCCTCTTTGAATCACTTTTGAAAATTCCCCTAGGAACTGTGTGAAAAATTGCCATGAGGTTGGGGTCAAAATGCTGCCTAAACTAGGGCAAAATTTCACTAAGTTTCCAAGTTTCATGAACATGTATTCACAAAATCATAAGTTGAAAATATGAAAGGTTAGTTGTATGCAATGTCATGATGTATGAAATGTATGGTGCAATGATGTTCTCAAATTAAATGAGATTGTGTTGTATGTATTTATGTTGTCAATGCTATGATGTATGGATGTAATGTGTGGACACATTAATTGATATGTCATAGTGTTGCTGGAGTCGGGGAAAATAAATCCCTGAGTATCGCTGGGAATGAGGAGTGTAAGTCTTTGTATCTTGAAGTTAAAGTGTTGATGAGTTTCCATTTTTTAAAGAGATAAACTCTGTTGTGGAAGGGAAACATTGTGCATTGCTTGCGGACCTTGTGAAATCCTACTGGGGAACCATGATCTGACTGATGACTAAGGCCGAATCTACAAATACACTTAAGGACTTGATTATCAAATCTATGCAACCTTTGAGACCCAAAATACACGCTTCGTATTCTGCCATATTATAGGTACAGTTGAAACAAAGTCTTGCAGTGAAGGGAGTATGACATCCTTTTGGGGATATGATTACAACACCTATGCCATTGCCGAGTGCGTTGGAAGCTCCACCAAAAACCAAGGTCCATCGGGATCCTTGTTCAGGTTTGTCATATGGTCTAAGTTCTTCAAAATTGTTTACAAACATGATGTCTTCGTCTGGGAACTCGAATCTCATGGAATGGTAGTCATCCACAGCCTGATGAGCAAGGTGATCGGCTAGCACACTACCCTTTATTGCTTTTTGGGTAGTGTACTGCATGTCGTATTCAGTCAGGATCATCTGCCATCTTGCTATTCTCCCAGAGAGGACAGGCTTCTCGAATATGTATTTAATTGGATCCATCTTGGATATCAATAAGGTAGTATGGGTCAACATATACTGTCTTAGCCGGCGAGCAGCCCATGCCAGAGCGCAACAAGTTTTCTCGAGCAGTGAATATCTAGTTTCACAGTCTGTAAATGTTTTGCTCAGGTAGTATATAGCATGCTCTTTTCAGCCAGACTCGTCATGCTGCCCCAGCACAAACCCCATTGAGTTTTCCAAGACAATTAGATACATGATCAAAGGTCTTCCCTCGACTGGCGGCATCAAAATAGGAGGCTCTTGAAGGTATTCTTTGATCTTGTCGAAGGTAGCTTGGCATTCATCATTCCATTTGACTACTTGATCTTTCTTCAATAATTTGAAGATTGGTTCACAAGTAGCGGTTAAGTGAGAAACGAATCTGGCGATGTAGTTTAGCCATCCCAAAAATCCTCTGACTTCCTTCTCGGTGCGAGGAGCATGCATTTCTTGTATTGCTTTTACCTTTGCATGGTCCACTTTGATACCTTTATTGCTGACGATGAAGCCTAGGAGTTTACTGGACCTCACTCCAAATGTTCATTTATTCAGGTTCAACCTTAGCTTGTATTTCTTTAGCCTTTCAAACAGTTTCTACAAATGGTCAAGATGTTCCTCTTCAGTTTGAGATCTGGCTATCATTTCATCCACATATACCTCTATTTCCTGATGGATCATATCATGAAATAGAGCTACCATGGCGCACTGATAAGTTTCCCCAGCGTTTTTTAACCCGAATGGCATAACCTTGTAACAGAACGTTCCCCAATGTGACGAAGGTCGTTTTTTCCATGTCCTCGGGTGCCATTTTGATTTGGTTATAGCCTGAGAAACCATCCATAAATTAGAACACTTTATGCTGTGCGGTATTGTCAACCAAAATATCAATATGGGGAAGTGGGAAATCATCCTTAAGGCTTTCCCTATTCAAATCTTTGTAATCCACACACATGCGTACTTTACCGTCCTTTTTAGGCACTAGAACAACATTGGCGGCCCATTGTGGATAGAAGGTGACGACTAAGAATTCGGTGTTGAATTGTTTCATGAATTCAGTCTTGATCTTCTATGACATGTCTGGCCGCATGCGATGGACTTTTTATTTTACCGGAGGGCAGTCTTCTTTTGTCGGTAGATGGTGGACCATGATATCAGCATCAAGTCCTGGCATGTCTTCGTATGACCAAGCAAAGACCTCAACATAGTCATGTAGTAACTGAGTTAAACACTTCTTAACACTGGGTTCCAGATTGGCTCCTACCTTGACTTCTTTCTTGTCCTCTTCGTTACCTAAGTTAACTGTGTTAACCAGTTCTTTGTGGGGTTGTATGGTCCTTTCTTCCTGTTGTAATAATCTGGCTAGTTCCTCTGGCACTTCATAATCTTCCTCACCTTCGTCTTCGGCTTGGTAGATCAGATTTTCAAAGTCACAATAGGCCATAGCAGAATCGTTACCAATGGAATCCTGAGTGGATGTGGATCTGCATTTTGATATGTGAGTGTGTGTAAGAGCATAACTATCATTAAAAAAATAAATATATAGAAAAAGAAAAACAAAGAGCGCAAAGTTTGCATGCAAAAATGTTCTTGATTCATTGATGACATATGAAAATGGAGTAACAACCCTTACAAATGGACCGTTGTGCCTCGGGTAAGACACAAGGTTTTAAAAGTCTCAATTGTTTAATTATTACAAGTCTGACAAAAATTTAAAGACAATTACTGTTGGATAAAAGTAATTGGGAGAAAATGTTTGGCTTCCCAGTTGTTGAGTCCTCCGTTGATAGTTGGGAAAATCCATTCTTCCAAGTCACAACCGTCATCACTATCCTCCACTGCGTTGACTCCATGGTTGTTGATCCGCAAAGGTGGTCCCCCGGCACGAGCACGGAGAAAATCTTTCTAGGCTCCTGAAGTAAAACCCAAGCCAAATTTATCAAATTTATAAGGAATATCCAGGAGTTAGCCCCAAATAGTACACCCACCTTCTTCGACTACTGCCTTGGCATCTTCCAGAGAAGCCATCTTTAGTGGAGGTCTGGTAATCTTCGGAACTTTGGGAGTAGTCTTGGTTGCTGCCACTGTTTGTGGGACTTCCTCGAAATTCTAACACAGGGTTTCTATGAATTCACCATCCATTTCCACGTATCTGAAGGAGTTCAGGTGACTGACCATATATTCCTCCTCTCCATGGACAATAATGATTTTTCCCTTGGTTGGGTATTTCAGCATCTGATGTAATGTAGAGGTGACAGCACCGGCGTCATGAATCCAAGGTCGGCCCAATAAATAGTAATAGGAAGGGAGAATATTCATTACATAGAAAGTTAAATCAAAGGTTTAAGTTCCAACTTTAATGGGGATGTCCACCTCCCCGTGCACCATTCTCTTTGAACTGTCAAAGGCCCTTACCACTATGTTGCTGGGTTTTAAGGTTAAACCTTCACAGTCTAGTCTATCCAAAGCCTTCTTAGGAAGCACATTCATAGATGAACCAGTATCTACCAAGATATGGGCCAAAGTAGTGCCCATGCATTTGATAGAGACATGCAATGCCTCGTTGTATTTCCTCCCTCTTGGTGTCAGGTCAGCATCAGAAAAGCCCAACTCATTATCAGCGGTCAAACTGGCCACACAGTCTTTGAATTGGTCAGCAGAGGTTTCTTGTGGCACATGGGCAGTTTTAAGAAATTTCACCAAGGCCTTCGCATGAGCCTCGGAGCACAACAGTAAAGCTAACATAGAGATCTTTGAAGGGGTCTGCCCTAGATGTTCGACTACATTGTAGTCGCTTCTCTTTATAATTTTCAAAATTTCTTCCATCTCCTTTTTGAAGGCCTCTGGGATAGATACTGATTGTTCCTTCATCCGGACAGGTTCAACCAAAATGTCTTTGCCCCGAGTCTCGGTCGACTCGGTGATAGGGGTGTCAGTAGGGATAACCATAGGAACTATAGTAGTAGGAACAAAAGTAGGGATGATCACATGACCGGTAACAATTTTCGGAGGAGAAATCTCAGGGTAGAACACTCTTCCACTTCAGGTTATTTTGCTGGTTCCTACAATGTTGCCGATGTCTGGGTCAGCCTTATCAAAAATCGAGTCTTCATCAGCCAGCCAATCTTGCTTGATATCATGGTAGTAGACGTCACCCCAATAGTTCCAGGGGACAGTTTTATCTGAGAAGTAAGGGATTGGCCTGGGCATAGTAATTATCAGTGGAGTCACCTTCAGAATAGATGTAATCCTAACGGGTCTTTTGGTGGAGACCCTGGAAGGATTGGCGGAAATGGTTACTATTGAAACATCCTTGTAAGAAATGGTTGGAACGAGAGTCTTTTCAAACAAAATCTCTTTGTCATCCATCAGGCGTTGGACACCTACTTTCAATAAATAACAACCAGTTGGTAGGGATAAACCAAGGTGGCAGCCTTCTCCACAACCCGGAAATAAACCGACCTTAAACAGGTTCCTCTTGACGGTCAAGAGAGAAGTAACAACCTCATCAATAACAACAACAAACACATCATCTTCAACAGCGTTAGCATCACAGCCGTGCTTTGGCATAGGAACGGTGATAACATTTGGGATCTCAGGAGCATCAAATTCAATTTCTTTTGCTTCAATAAGGTCTTGCACCTTGTTTTTCAAAACCCAGCAGTCGTTTGTATCATGACCTGGGCTTTCTAAATGGTAAGCACAACGGGCATTTGGGTTGTAACGAGGAGAGGCAATGTTGGGATTCTTCGGAGCTTCCCACAGGGTTACCAGATTAGATCTCAACAAATGTGGCAAGACTTGAGACAATGTCATATTTATCCGGGTAAATTATCTTACCGGTCTTTCTGTTCTAGGCTGGTTGCTCCTTTATTGAGTAGGTGCAGGCTTAGGGATCATGATGGCCCCTACCGTTGGACCGCATTCAGTTCTATCCTGATTCCTTTGATGGTATGTAGCACCAACCTCTTTCTTCCTAATGAATGGTTTTCTCACGACACTGGAGGATGCGTCCTTTTGGATCTTCCCACTCTTAATCCCAGCTTCCACTCTTTCCCCGGTCAAGATTAATTTAGTGAAGCCGGTTGAGAAGCTTCCAATTATATGATTAAAGAAAGGACTAAACAGGGTACCCAGAAACATGTCTATTAGATCCCTGTTAGATAGGGGATGCTGAACTCTTCCTGCTAAGTCCTTCCACTTCTGAGCATAGTCTTTGAAACCCTCGCTCGAACCCATAGCCAGACTTTGGAGTTGAGTACAAGTGGGAGAAAGGTCTGTGTTATACTGATACTGTTTATAAAAAGCAGCGGCCAAGTCTTCCCAATTATGGATATTGGCCCTCTCCAGTTGATAGAACCAATCTAATTGAGTCCCGGATAGACTATCCTGAAAGAAGTGGACCCACAAATCTCTGTCAGCAGTATGAGGTTGTATTTTTCTCACATAAGATCGGAGGTTCATCTTAGGACACGAAACCTCATCGTACTTAGAAAACACTGGTGCCTTGAACTTTGGTGGAATAATAATCCCAGACACCAAACCCAACTCTTCAAAGTCCAGCCCGAGCACTTTCTGAATCTCCATTGCACTTAGACGCTCTTCCAGATGCTTGTACTTCTCATCTGCTGGAGGATACTGCTCTTCGGAGTAATCATCATCTTCTTCCTCTTCATATTTTGGATGGTCAATCACTTCCTTGTTTTTCCCTTCTTGGTTATCCTTTTCACCTGATGATGTTGCAAAGTCTAGGGTCCGTCTGGCTGGCCCTAGGAACCTTCATCCTAGATTGAAAACACCGGTTGATTTCTTCGCCTTCTTCTTCTTTTCTTTGATCAGCAAAGTTTTCAAATCCTCTTGTCCTCTTGCCAGAGTCAAGAACATTTGTTGAAACTGAGCATTATGCGCCTGTAGATCTTTTACCGTCTGCTTAAGATCCATTTTACTAAAATAAACAGTAGAAAGATAAGGAGACATGTTTTAAGAAACCTGTTTGTGTTATAATGAATGAAGATGCATATGCAATGATTTCAAGGAAATTCAAGATTTAAATTTGTTTTAGACAAAAAAAGAACACACATTATATTAATAAATCAAAGTTTGAGTACATCATGCCTCTTTGGGCTTACAAAGAAATACAAAAACTCTAAGATAAAAAAGTTAAACGCATCCTCTTTGGTGCGATGTAGGCGTTCAGACTCCGCTCCTCATAAAGCTTCTTGGTAAATTCTAGAACTTTCTTCTTGCTGGCGTAGAATTGGGCCTCGAAAGTGTCTCGCTCCCCCTTAAGCTATATCCAATCCCTTTGCAAGTCTTCGAGAGAGGTGGGCATGTCAGGATGAAGGATAGTTTATGGGACGTCTCCTTCCACAACAGGTTCTATGATAACCGGGAGAATGGAGGGGTAAGGATTCATAAGACTTTGAGCACGGGATCGTACCCATTTGAGATAAGGCTCAAGAGGGATGGAATTCTTGTGCCTCAGTATCTTGCTATCTACCTTGTTCAACATCCTCCAAGCTCGGATAAACTTTTGGCAGTAACCTTGATCATCATTCTCTAAGTCAAATACCAACACTTGAAAAAGCAACTCTTGGGGACCATCCCTTTGGGCGTAACCAAACTGTCGTAAGGCCAAGCAGGGGTTGTAAGTGATACCTCCTCTAATTCCAAGTAGGGGGGCATTAGGGAATTCTCCACAACGATCGATGATAGTAACATTCTCCATAGATCGGGAACACCAATGAATATCTGAATGTCTGAGCGTCATCAACCTATGTGACCACCTTGAACCTTGCTCGTTCTTCAATACAGATTGGGGAATATGAAAAATAGACCATCTTGCCAAGAGAGGAGTACAACACATGAGAATACCTCTTTTCCTCATAGTGCGAGTGTGAAAATAATGTAGGATGCCTCCTAACAAAGTAGGCACCAGGTTACGAGACATGAAGATTTTGACGGTGTTTACATCTATGAGTTGGTCAGGATTTGGAAACAAAACCATCCCATAGATTAGAAGGGCCACAATTTCTTCAAAATCTTGCAAGTCCAAGGAGTTCTAACGGTCTTCAGCTTTCTTAAACAAGAACTTGGATAAGAAACCTTTGACACCACTCCTTGTTTCCTAATTAGTTGTGACATTAGATTGTTGCAAATGTAGGGCTTGAGCAATCTCTTATGGTTTTGGATCTCTTTCTGTATCGTTGAAGGGTAGTTAATTGAGAATGGGAATCCTCAAGAGTTGGGAGAATTCTTCCAAAGTTGGCACAAGTTGATAATTGGGAAATGTGAAATAATGGTGTAGAGGATCAAAGAATTGGAAGAGCACATTCATCATATCTTCATCTGTGTTGGAGGTAACCAAGTTTAGGAGGAGACCATGTCTTTCGGTAAATGGAGAATTTTCATGAACCCTTGATGCTAATTCTTTAAGTTGAGGAGGGATCCTTACGAGATTTACTTGAATGGTTTTCCTGCGAATAGAATCCATGTCCTACAAAGTAGAACAAAGATAAATCCTAAAAATCCTTGAAATGGTTAGCGAGTATGAGTATGATGTTATGATGTTTATGATGTTATGTACACATAAATATATACAAACAAAACAAACAATTCCTTAGGTTTAAGCTTGCATGGAGTCTCATAGGTAAGTACCCTCTTGAAGTTTAGTTGGCTCAAACCTATCCTAGCAATAGTAACCGAGATCTAAGGGAGCTCAATATCACTGGTTTATTTTCTCGGGAATTGTTTCATCGCAAGCCTCTTTAATAGCGACGGAAATATCCCAAAAAACCAAAACTCAATGAGTGTAGTATCGAGTATCTACCATCTTCGGACTGCACCAAAGCTAGTCATCTCACTACGTCCTAATGGCCAAGTTGGTCAAGTAAAGGTTCTAGAAGTTAGTTAGTGCTTCATGACATAATTCAGCGGCCCCATATTCTCCTTGACTACTCAAGGGCTATCGGTACCCACAAATATGTCACACTAACATAGCTATTTCTTAGACCATGTCGGTATACCCCACACAGTTTCCACAATGTATTGCTACTTATCTATAAGGTATCCCAAATTCGAATAGAGGATTTAAACCCAAATAAAGAACCAAAATGTAAAGAAAACAAATCAAAAAATAAAAGCAAGTAAATGTGATCTAGCCCTAAGGTAACCCCACTTTTAAAATAATCCCCAGCAGAGTCGCCAGTTCTATAACACGATGGGAGAACTGACTTGGTTTTTTTTTGTCTGATCGCAAATGTTGCGGTTAGCAAGAGTCGCCACCGACTTTTCTTTTATCTAAAAGGAAAGGTTGAAAAGAACAGGAAAGGCCTTTGAGATGTTTTCCTGATTTCGGGGGGTAGATTATGAAAAGGGAAGGTATTAGCACCCTTTTCATCCGTAGTTATCTACGGGATTTTAGTTGCTTGCTAGATCACTTTATTTTGTTTAAAAATGTTCTTGTGGTGTGGGTTTTGAAAGTATTTTGAAAATGTCTTTGTAATGGTTCTCGTTTCTATAAGAACGCGTACAAAGTGTTGTTTTGTAAATAGTTCAAAGAGGTGTTTGTGGAATGTGTTTTTTGAAAGTGATTTTGAAAAGGTTGTCTTTGTAATAGTTCTCGTTTCTATAAGAACGTGTACAAAGTGTTTATCTTTTGAAAATGTTTTAAAGTTGGAATGATGTTTTTGAAAGTGTTGGTGTTTGTTTTGAAAATAGCAAGGATGTTTTGGTTTGAAAATGATCAAGCAATTAGAAACATTCTACCTACTCAAAAGTCTTTCATGTTTATTTCCTCTTTCCTCTGACATTGCTATCTTACCATTGGTATGGTAAGAAACCCTATCTTTGGATGTAAAAGGGACGGGCAAGGGTCATCGTATAGTCATGATTAGAAATTTTGTAAGATATCGTAGCATTTTCTTTAGGGACTAAGATCATTTTTGAAAGACAACTTTGATAGCGTCATCGAGGGACTATGATCTTGTATTTTTTTGCTTGTTTTTGCTAAGACATCTTAATGCGTATTATGACCATTTATTTCTCAAGGCAACAAGTGGATTTACCCTAAGGGTGTAAGTGTGCAAGTGTGTTAATTTACATGCATTGTTTTGTCTTTGAATTAGGGTTTTCTAAACATTGATTTTATCTTTTTCATACAAACCCTAGTTTACTAGCATTTATATATAAAGCATTAAATTGCGGAAAATAAAAATTACTAAGATATTACATCATTAGGGGAGGGGTGTACAAATTTACAAATGGGGAAATTGCAAGAAAATTAAATCTAAATAATTATTACAACCATATTGAATATTGTACAAGAATGAAGATAAAAATGCAAGAGTGCAAATGAGTAAAGAAACATGATTTTTTATTTGATTTTTATGAAGGGTTTTTAACCTAACCCTAATTTGAAAAAATATTAATTTAAAATTAAATAATATTAACTTAAACTAAATAATAAAAGAAATTAACTAAAAAAGATTTTTTAGGGTTTTATTTATGAAAAGGTTCTAAATTAATAAAAATAAATATGGAAAATTAATTAATTAAAATAAACCTAAGTTCTAAATTAATTTTAATTAAAAGAAAATAATATAATAGTTAAACCTAAACCTAAATATTAATTATTTAGAAAGAAAATTAATTTATTAAAAAAATGTTTTTGTTCTTTTAGTTTTATAAATAAATAAACTAAATAAGTGTAAAAATAATAAATCAAATATTTTTGGATTTTTATTAATAACAATAAAAATAATATTAATAATAATAATAATAATAATAATAATAATAATAATAATAATAATAAAAGGAAAAAAGAATAAAATAAAATAAGAAAAATGAAAAGTATAATGAAAATGGGCCAGGGGTGCAGAAACAATGCAAGGGGAAGGTTAGCAAAAAATGAAGAAGGCCCAAAGCTGGGCCCAGGCGCTGCAATGAAAAAAAGGAAAGAAAAGTGAGAAAAATATGTAAAAGGAAGCGCGCTGGGTGTTGAATTCATGCCCTCTTGGTTAGCAGCACGTTGTCTTCCCATTGGGGTGGCTATACATCCGGTGTTTAATACCAAACCATTGTATTGTATTTTAAGACACTTCCTGAAGACAACTTCATCTTCAACCACACGCCTTCTTGAACTCCTGCATCTCATTCATCTCTCAACCAAATCCAAAAATGTGAACATGAAACTTGTGGCAAATTCCATCACGATTCCATAAATGTAAAGCACTAAAACTATGAATCTAAGACAAGCATGAATTTTGAACAGTACCAATTTTAACCTAAATTTTTTAGAAAGTTCAGGTCCAAAATTCTCTCTACTCAGGCCATATAAATGAAATCTATAGATATGTACAGTTTCAGGACAATGATATCAACATTTTGTCTTTGAAAATGCAAGCCTAACAATGCCTAAATAATGAGATGAAAGTCAGAAAACTCACCTTGCAGCTGGAGATCGTGTTTTGAGTTAGAGCTACTTTCAAAGCGTTTTGATGATTGGGTTAGCTTCCTTGAACCTCCAGGAAGCTATTGAAAAGCTTACTTTGTGCTGAGAGTTCTTGAATCAAGCTGAAGAAGTCAATGTGCAATGCTCTATTTTTGAAAATGGAGGATGCTGCAAATGGTATTACAGTTTGAAAACAGGGGTTGGGATAGCTTCTATATGTGTATTAGAAGCTTTGTGGATGGTTTGGACAAGAAACGCATGAGGAGATTTGGAGATTGGATTCAAAAATCAGAAATGACAAGTTTTTGTGCTTGTATGGCAATTTCTGGTTTTGGGGAGTTTGAGGGAGTTCAAAAATCAGAAATGACAAGTTTTTGTGCTTGATAGTGCAAATTTTTGGGCACTCTAGTGTTCAATCATCTTCCACCTTCAAGCTATGAACAGCGACATGACATTCTCACTTTCCAGGTTTAAGAAAATTAAACAGGGGCAACTGTTGTACCCCAAAATTTGCCCTCTCCTTTCTTGTTGTACATGGCTTGTGTTTCCTCATGTGCACTCACTTGATGACAATCAATCTGAGATAGATCTTATATCCCGCTGATTTGGGCTGCTAAGACCTCTAAGGCTTTGTGACATCTCAAGTTGAACCCTTGCATCGTCAAGCGAATTTTAAGTATGCATTGGTTTAGAAGGGTCAGGTGTTTGGAGTTCAAGATTACTGAATATTTTCCGATTCATGAAGCTACAAGGCTTTCGTACTCAAACTCCTTCAAAAAAGAATCATGGTTTTATTTGCAAAGCTAAAGCATTACTGTTTAAAAATGGGTAAATGCAAAGTACGATACAAGCGATGAAATTTTTTGGATCAATATTGTAGTCAAGGTACATATGGACGTAACTCCTACAAAAGTGCAATTAGACTTCTCTCACCAATCAATGTTTTTGTACGTTATTGTGCGAAATACTTTGTGCAGTCAATTCTAGAATTTGTCGCGTGAGTTTCTTTGGATTTCATTTCAAAAGAAAACCTAAAGTTCAAAACCAAAGTATTCTTATGGAAGATTAAGTTTTTATATGAAGATCAAACGAGTTCAAGGCATTTTGAGAATTTGAGAAAGATGGAAATTGAACTTTGTTTCATGCACCAATCTTAAAGCAATTCTAATACACCATTCAATATTTGTCACAATTTTTGCAAATTCATTTTGGGTTATTAAAAATTCAAGAAGTTATAGGTTTTTGATTAAGATTGGAAATTAGGGTTTCATTTTGATTATATGCCATTCAAATTTATAAAGATCTAATTCCAAAACTCAAGGATTCAAAACCCATATCATTCCTTTCATCATCCTTTTCAATTTTCATGTAAATCAACAATCTCTACCAAATTTGTCTTACCATTCTTAAATCAAAACCACACATTCCTCGAATTATTGTTCAAGATACATCCCACAAATTGTTACAAATTCTAAAGTCACAAATATTATAAAAATATAATATTTTGTCCTTTTAGTCACAAATTATTACAAATTATTCAAAATACATTCCTAAAGTCCTAAACTCTATTTGACTTCAAATTCTCTAAGTCCTTGTATCAAGCCAAGACTTCGCCACCTCTCCAACGCTTTGACATCTTCGCCCGCTCCTCATCGATCATACATGAAATAAAATCAAGAAAAAATTTAGTGGTCAAGCAAATTTAAAAAAAAAACAAATTGCAAGCAAATCACAACTCATCATTAGGGTGGTTTCAAGAATCAGAAGAAAGAGTTTGTTTTTATGTGCTAAGGCCTCAGATTTTCAGTTTTTATCATGGGCCAATTTCTATTGCAAATCACAACCCATTGTTGGTTCACAATAGAGAAAGGATGCAAACCGAATCTCAAAGCCCAACAGAATTTCAAGCCCAAAAAGAATATCAATTATGCCCAAAAGAAACCCTCATACAAAAGTCAAGACTACATCATTGGCTTAGGAACATTGCTTATTGCTTATAACAAAGTTTGGTTTGGTTCACAATAAACTAAAAGGTGCAAAGCAGAATTCAAGCTCAATCAAGTGAAAAAAAAGCCTCATGCAAAGTCAGTGTTACATCATTGGCTAGGAGGAGCCTTTTGCAAATCTCAATATTTGGTTCACAAAAGATAAAGAAGAAATCGATAAAAAATTAGATTTATCATCATTTCACGCAAAGAAAAACCACATTTCTAAGTTACTGCAAAAGCAAAACATTGCTTACAGTAAAAGAAGGAAGAAAAGTACAACCAACAAGCAAGCTAGTACAACAAGTACTAAAAGTCAGTCACAAGTACAAAAACTTGTACAAAAAAGCAAGCAACCAACAAAAGTAAAGTGAAAAAACGATGCCCCTCGAGTCAGTATCAAACTTGTACAAAAATGCAACAAGCAAACGGTACAGCAAAAGCATCAAACAATTCACAAAGTCAAAAGACATCACAGTATAAAAAACAGCGCCCAAAGGAGAACAAGATTTATAAGAGGGGAGAGAGATAAAAAACCAAAACCATGATTCCCATTTTTCAACATATAAACTCATTAAAATCATTTTTAAACTGAGTTCAAGAAACAAAATATACAGAGCCAAGGGGACAGAGAAACTGGACCACCAGTTTCCAAACCCTAACAAAATTCTCATCATCATTTTCCTAAAAAAATTAACCCTTCAGAAATCCGGTAAAAGGAGCAAGAAGAAAAAGAACGAACTCGCTCAGAAACCAAGGTGGTAAATCTGAAGACTTCCTTCTCCTTTCCATCCTTGATCATTTTTGGGATTCAGTGTAAAGGTCAAACAACAAATCAGTTAGAGATTCAGAACAGAAGAAGAGATAAGAAACGATACAGAATCATGGAAATAGTGAGATGTTCGACGAAGATGAAAAAGGAACACAATCGTGATACATCGAGAGGAAGAAGAGAATAGAGGCGTCGCTGCCTCTCATGAGGCTAGGGTTTACAAACCCTTGTTGTCTGTTTTATTTTTGTTATAACATGTGGGTCTTGGATTGACCCGATTCGGCCTAAGCCCACCATATTATTTTTATTTTTCAAAAAACAGACATTTTATTTTATATATTTTTGGAACTAGAGGAATAACAGATGGAGCAACATGGTGCAGTGGTTGAGGCCTTGTTTGGTAAACGCAAAGGCCCGGGTTCGAGACCCACCGAGACCTTTTTCTATTTTCAAGTTCTTAATTTTGTTTTGTTTTGATACCAACATTATTGGGCTTAGCTCCTGGACCCAACGCCCCATTCATGCGTATATACCCCCCCCCCCTGTTTACTAACCATCATGCAGGCCCACTTTTTTTTTTATTGTAACTAACAAAAAAGGTTTTGGGCTTAAAATCAAACAAAAACTTTTTTACTTTCTAACACTCTTTCTATTTTTTAAACCCCCTCTGACTTATATTATTTTTTATATTTTATCGTTTTTTTTCTTTTCCTCATCATCATTATTATTATTATTATTATTATTATTATTATTATTATTATTATTATTATTATTATTATTATTATTATTATTATTATTATTATTATTATTATTATTATTATTATTATTAGTTTTATTAATTAAAAACATTAAAAAAAACATTTTATATTTTTATTTAGAGTATTAATATACTTTTATCTCTTTAAAAACTAAAAAGACCAAAAATATTTTCCTATTCAATTTCTTTTCTTTAATTTAAATACATATTAATTTGATTTAGTTCTTTTCTTTTTAATTAAAATTACTTTAAAATTTAGGATTTCTCAATTAATTAACTTTATATACTAATTTAATTAATATAAAATCTTTTTTTTTTCATACAAAACCCCAAAAACTTGTTTTCCTTAATAAATTAATTTCTTTTACTTAACTTAATTTTCTTATTTTAGTTAATTATTTTCTTTCAATTAGGTCAAAATCATTAATACAAAAAATACACTATATTCATTTCATTTCTTGTACATAATATTTATTTCAATTCTTGTACATTTATTCAATATGGTTGTAAAAGATAATTAGGGTTTAATTTCTTGCAATCCCCATTTGTATATTTGTACACCCCATCTCCAAATGATGTAATAGCGTAGAATATTTTTTTTCTGCAATTTATCGCTTTCATATAAATGCTAGTAAATTATGGTTTATATGGAAAGATAAAACCAATGCCTAGAAAACCCTAATCCAAGATAAATTCAAGCATGAAATACAAAACACTTTCACACTTGCACCTCTAGGGTTAACTTCACTTGTTGCCTCGAGAAAATGGTCATGATATGCATGTGAGACACCTTAGCAAAAACAATCAAAAATACAAGATCATAGTCCCTCGATGACGCTACAAATGATGCCTTACAAATGATCTTAGTCCCTTAAATAAAAATTCTAAGATATCTCACAACGTTGCTATCCATGACTATACGATGACCCACATCCATCCCTTTACATCCAAAGATAAGGTTACTTATCAATCAATGGTGGAGAGAAATGAAAAAAACAATATTGAGTAGGTAGAACGTTCTTAGTTGCTTGCTCACAATTCATATTCAAAAACAAACATCTTCTCAAACACACTAAACACTTTCAAAAACATGAAATATTTTCAAAAGTCTAACACTTTGTATGCATTCTAATAGAGACGAGAATCATTATAAAGTTTTCCTAAACGAAGGCGCTTTTCAAAAATACTTTCAAAACCTACCACAAACACATTTCAAACAAAGTAATTTTCAAGTGATCTAGCAAGCAACTAAGATCCCATAGATAACTATGGATTAAAAGGGTGCTAACACCTTCCCTTTTCATAACCTACCCCCCAAACTCAAGAAAATATCTCAAAGGTATTTCCTGTTCTTTTCACCCTTTCCTTATTGGGTAAAAGAAAAGTCGGTGGAGACTCTTGCTATCCGCAACATTTATGATAAAACTCAAAACAACCAAGTCAGTTCTCCCACTGTATTACAATGTCTTTCCAGTAATCAAACTTTTCACTGTCAAATATTGGGGGTCTGCAGCTGATTCTTTCTTTCTCATCATGATAATCATTATTGATGATCTGACTTGGTCCCACCATAGTGTTTTTCCTACTTGGATCTTTTTCTGACACGGTTAAGTGTTTGCACCCAGTTCCAGGTGCTCTGATACCAATTGACGGATATAAAAACATAAGAAGGGGGTGAATTGGGGTTTAAAACATAAGATTAAAGACACATTAGTTATCCTGATTTGTTTGAACTCAAACTACTTCAGTCCACCCGACAGGGTGATTTCGCCTCTCTCAAGCGAGGTCTTAATCCACTAATCAAACTTGATTACACAAATACAATGACAACTGTCAATGTCTTCTTAAGTCTAAACCACAACCTAGATTCCTCGAGGAATTACAAAATACAATATTGAAATGCGTGTACAAATATGTTTTCTAACAAAAACAATATCACTAAAGTGATGTATTACACAATAGAGGAGAACAAGGTAGAACTGGATAATTATGGTTTTTCTTTTTCGTGCGTAGTCGTTAAATTGATATCTTCTATACGTCTTCTTTAAATAGGCAATGCATGAGAGACATAAGAAGATTATTTTGGAAGGTTGATGAAGTGTAGTTAATGTTCTTTCTAAAAGTGAATATCTTGTCATGATTCAATCGTTACTTTTGATTTGCCATCAATAAAATGTAACGCTTCAGAACATGCTCACATCAGAAGATGAATGTTACCTTTGAGACTCTTTTTGCTTTCCATAACTTTACATATCAGAATATAAGAGTTCTTGTTTCACGACATTGGTGCATTCAGAAGTTGTAACATGGAATTCTTCATTTAGCATATTACACATATTTACTTCTAAGTATGTTGTGTCTGAACAGATCTTCAAAACTAAACTCTCTCATTTTCTTACATCAGAACTTCCAGATGTTCTAGCAGATCTTATATGCTTCTTACATCAGAACTTCTCTTAATATTAAAATACTTTATTAGAGAGCATATATGTTCTTTATATATATATATATATATATATATATATATATATATATATATATATATATATATATATATATATATATATATATATATATATATATATATATATATATATATATATATATATATATATATATATATATATATATATATATATATATATATATATATATATATATATATATATATATATATATATATATATATATATATATATATATATATATATATATATATATATATCATGTGTTTGTTATCATCAAAACTCTTGCTGGGATATAGAACCAAACTATGTTATAACAAAAATGACACTTCTCCCAATTTAATACAAGATTTACCTCAACGCGTCTTTCTAGGATTTTCTCAAGGTTAGAGAGACAGTCTTTAAAATTGAATCCATATAACGAGAAACCATCCATGAATACTTCCATAATTTCGTCAAGATAGTCTGCGAAAATTGACATCATACAATGTTGGAAAGTGGTTGGTGCATTATAGAGTCCAAAGGGCATTCGTCTATAGGAAAATATTCCGTAAGGGCAGGTAAAGTTCATTTTTTCTTGATCATCAGGGTGAATAGGGATTTGGAAAAATCCCGAGTACCCATATAGATAACAAAAATATGAGTGTCTAGCTAGACACTCAAGCATTTGATCTATAAAGGGAAGAGGGAAATGATCTTTCCTATTCGCTTTGTTCAACTTTCTATAATCTATACACATACGCCAACCTCCTTCAGTTCGCTTGGCAACATGTTCACCTTTTTCATTTTCCGTGACTGTGATGCCTCCTTTCTTAGGTACCACATGTATAAGACTTACCCATTTACTATCTGAAATTTGATAAATTATACCAGCCTCATGCAACTTAAGAACTTCTCTCTTAACAACATCACTCATTATAGGGTTTATCCTCCTTTGATGTTCTCTAGAGGGTTTAGAATCTTCCTCCAACATAATTTGGTGCATGCGCACAAATGGGCTTATTCCTTTTAGATCAAAGATGTTATGCCCTAAGGGTGAGCGATATTTTCGCAAGATATCTAAGAGTTGTTTTGTCTCGTCTTGATTTAAGGTAGCACTTACTATAACAGGACGATTTGTTTCTTCATATAAGAACTCATATCTCAGATTCTTGGGTAGATCTTTAAGTTCTAAAGATGGTTTCTTAGGGAAACGCATGGGATCTGGAGTAAGGGCTAAACATTCGTAGAGGTTGTCATTAAAGTAGGGTTCCAGTCTTTCAAATCTATCGTCCTCCCAAATGGGGGTTGAAGGTAACTTGATAGTTTCGATAGGTTCTTCTTGATCTAGTTCCAATATGCACTCATCAATGACGTCAATGACATATCATGCATCTCCTATGATTGGTGCCATTAAGAACTTCGAAAGAATAAATTCTATCTTTTCATCACCTACCTCAAAAGTAAATTTTCCTTTCTTAACATCTATTATGGCTCATGCGGTTGATAAGAATGGTCTACCTAGAAGGATTGAGGTTTTGTTGTCTTCTTTAATATCCATGACTACGAAATCTATTGGGATATATAGCTGACCTATTTTAACTGGTATGCCTTCTAGTATGCCTATAGGATATTTAACTAGTCTATCAACCAACGAAGAGACATTTTAGTTGGCTGCAATTCTACTAAGTTTAGCGTCTTACAGACTTCCAAAGGCATTAGACTGACGCTAGCTCCTAGGTCTAAAAAGGCTTTGTCAACCATGTGATTTCCTAGGACACAAGGTATGGAAAAACTTCCTGGGTCCTTTTATTTCTTGGCAATTTTATTTTCGGAAATGAAATTGCACTCTAAAGGTTTGGGATCGTCAAATCTATGCTTGTTGGTCAGGATTTCTTTTAGGAATTTTGCATAAGATGGTATCTGAGTGATAGCTTCGGTAAAAGGAATCTCTACATGGAGTTTCTATATAACCTTTATAAATTTTTTATATTGATTATCAATCTTGGTTTGTTTAAGTCTTTGCGGAAATGGGATCAGAGGTTTGTATGGGGGTGGCGGTGTATAAGTTTTATCTTTATTTTCTATTCCTGGGTCTTTTTATTTTTCATGTTCCTCTGGTTCCTCTACTTGGTCCGAAGGCACTACATTTTCCTTAGGTTGTTCGGGCACGCTAAATGTTGGGTTTGTTGGTCCATCGTAAGCAGTTCCACTTTATAAGGTAATGGCATTAGCTTTCCCTTTGGGATTCAGTTGAGGTTGTCCAGGGAATTGTCCTTCGGGTGTAGTTTGAGGAGCTTGTGTCTGGGCTACCCGATAGATCTGGGTTTCAAGCATCTTATTATGAGTAACTATCTGGTCAACCTTAGTTCCTAATTATGCGATTAGTTCATTTATATAAAAGTTATGATTCAGGAACTCTTTATTTTGCTGAGTCTGGGCCGAAATGAAATTGTCCATGATTTTCTCAAGGTTTGGTTTTGGTGGTACAACTTTCAAGGTTGATTTGGTATTTAGGTTTGAAAACCTTGGGGTCTCGGAGGCGCAAAATTCTGAATCGGGTTATTATTCTTGTAGGAAAAGTTTTGGTGATTCCTCCATCCAGGATTGTAAGTGTTTGATAATGGGTTCCATTGGGTATAGTTGACTTGGTCTGTGCTAGATCCATTCAATAGGTTACAGTCTGAAGTTTGATGTCCTTGGGTCCCACAGAGTTCACAATCCGAGTGTATTGCAGCTACAATGTTCGGGCTCTGAGACATGTTTTCAACTTTTAAGGCAAGAGCGTTTATTTTGGCTTGCACCTTGTCTAGGAAACTTATCTCATGTACTCCTCCCTGGGCTTCCTTTTTCTCTACTGTTTCTCACTCTGCTTCCTATTGGTAATAGTTTTGGCCATATCTTCTATGAGAGCACAAGCTTCACGGTAAGGTTTGTTCATCAGTGCGCCACCAATGGCAGCGTCGATAGACATCTTCGTGTTATAATGGAGTCAATTATAGAAGCTATGGATAATTAACCATTGCTACAGGCCATGGTGTAGGCAAGCTCTTAACATGTCTTTATATCTCTCTCACACTTCAAAAAGTGATTCTCCTTGGTTTTGAGTAAATGTAGTGATCAAGTTTCTAAGGACTGTAGTTTTTCTTGGCAGGAAATGTCTAGAAAGAAACACTCTCCTAAGGTCTTCCCAAGTCTCTATTGAATTGGCTAGAAGGGAATCTAACCAATCACGTGCTTTATCTCTAAGGGAGATAGGGAATAATCTTAGACAAATTGCCTCAGGTGAAGCACCATTGGTCTTTAGAGTGTCCTCTAATTGGATAAAACTTTCAAGTGCTGATTCGGGTTCTCTAAGGTGAGACCAGCGAATTGATTTTGTTGAACTAATTGTAATAATGAGGGCTTTTGTTCGAAATTATTGGTGGTGATAGCAGGGTTTACTATACTTGAACTAGGATCCTCGTCTGATGGTTGGGAAAATTCCTTAAGGGGTCTTCGGTTACGATCTTCGGCCATAGTTCTCTTTATCCTACAAAGAAAAAGACGTGCTCGAGTGTAACGTTTCTGGTTCCACTAAAGGATCTACTAAGTTTTTGATACTTTGATTCTTGCGCATTTACCGGATAATAAAGCCTTAGTCTAAACGGGATAAAAATAGGGTACAAAATTTGACGAAATTTGGTCCTCGACAACGACGCTAAAAACTTGATCAGTGTGTTTATAAAGTCTAAAATCTAACTGTAAGTGCACATCTTATCGAATTAATATAAAGGATTGTCGAACCACAGAGACCAATCGTCAATCTATCAACTCTATTATTAAGTTGCTTATCTAAGGCGGATCAATTTAGTTGAGGGAGTATAATGCAAAGGAAATAAATAGATAAAGTAAATTCAGACAAAAGACAGACTAAAATGTAAATCACATTGGTCAAATAAAATTTCAATTTGTATTTAATAGAACTACTTATGGGGAAATATTTTCTACTCCTGTAAAGGAACAATTTGATGGGAACTTGTCTCTTTCGCTAACTAAGAATCGAGTTTACTCTCTAATAAGATCCTTCTATTGTCACTTATAAAAGGACGCTTCAGGCATTAAAGAAGCAAACCTATTTTTAAGAAATTAATTTCTTAACTTAGTAAAAAAGTGGTTTCAACTCGGAATGATTTACATAAAGAGATTCTTGGCTTTTGCTCGAGACTCGGATTGTAAACCTATTAACGCGTCCGAAAATAGTTTCAAAATCGTTTTCTAAAAGTGTCAAAGATCCCTAATTAACCAGTCAAAATGCTTTTGTCCTTTTTGATTGGTTAAAAACTAACCAAGTTTACTCTTTTAAACGAGCGACTTTCAATCTTATCCAAAAATATTAAGTACGGAAAACTTGTGTTAAAAGTTGAAACAGCCCCTAAAGTGTTTCTACTGATACAGTGTTGAAATGTTATCATGACGATGATCCTTACATTCCAACCTTAAAATATTTAGCCAGACATGGAAATAAAAGCAAGCATATTAAATTTGATCGAAATAAACATAGTAATAAAGGCAAGGCAAGGTAATAAAATACGTAATGCAAGTGCAAGATAAAATGATTGAATAAAACAGAAAACTTAAATAGAAACGTGCTTCAAACAGGAGTCTTTAAATCTTGGTACAACTGGAAAGTAAATGCTTGAAGTAAAATGGCGGCAAGATTGTAAATAAATAGATGCTCCAACCTAATCAAAACTATGGTGCAATAATCCTCCGATGTGGCGAATTGTTGCTTTTACAAGTAAGTATAGGCTTAGTGTTGCAAGACTAACTTGAATGCTGGAAAATAAAATGAAACTACTATTTATAGATGTTCTCCAAGCTATGCTTTAACAGAAATTCCCCCCAACTCCTTTTGGGCTGGAAGGAGCTTATCAAAGACCACGGGCGCTGAGTGTGATGATGGAGAGATTGTTAGGGATATAGCAGGTATCCCCTGGGTGGAGTGGGAAACGTCACAGTGCCCCCTATAGAGGCCGTTGAGTTGAACGCCATGTGTAGGATTTCACTGAAAATCTCGATTTCTTGGCCTTTTCGCTTAGTTTCTTCAAGAAGATCTCCAAATGGGCATGTTTCCTGAAAACGAGATAAATACAAGCATAACGCAAGAAACAGTACTGAAAATTATGAAAAAACATGTGTTATTTGAGTCAAATATGCAGTGCGATCAGGTGTTATCATGATTCATAATCAAAATAGTCCAATAGTCCATCTTTATGGAGTTTGGAAATGCATTTCTCATTTGTGTGGCATAAGAGACAATGCCAAAGGTAATTTGGATTTAATTCATTAGTTTTAATCATTTTTATATTAATGTTATAATTTGGCATTTCAAGATCAAGGACATACAATCCATTGTTCATTTGTACAGAAGCATGGAATATATCATTCAAATAAATAGAGCAACAATTGTTCTTTATTATGAATGAAAAACCAAACTTGTCCAAACAAGAAACATAAATAATATTCCTTATAATTGCAAGTTCATAATAACAGTTCTCTAACTGAATTATTAAACCACTAGGTAAAGTCAAAACATAAGTTCCTACGGCTAAAGCAGCAACCTTTTCTCCATTTCCAACTTGTAGGTCAACTTCACCTTTTTCCAAATATCTACTCCTTTCAAGCCCATGAGCATTGGTAAAAATGTGAGAACCGCATCCAGTATCTAATACCCATGATGCAGAAGTAGATGAATTAATTTCTATAACAAAAATAACTGAATTTGAAGTCTCTACTCCATTCTTCTTATCTTCAAGGTACTTTGGGCAGTTTCTCATCCAGTGTCCGGTCTTACCGCAATGGAAGCAAGTGACCTCTTTTGGTATTTGTTTTACCCCAAAATTTCCTCTCTCACTTATCAAGAATTTTCTCACAAGATCTCCTTTGGCTCAAGACTGCACTAGGTTTGATCATCTCAAGACACCTCCTTAAGCATTGAGGACCAAAATTAGGGTTTGAGTTTGAACAAGGATTTTTGAACTTTCAATGCCACATATGACTTTCATGGATCATCATGGACCCTCAAGATTACTCATGTCAAGTTTCAAGCCTTGGATCACATTTTTGTCCAGTCAATTGAGCAGTTGACCTAAAAATCAGTTGTATTGGGGAAAAAGTCAACTATGGCCAATTTACAGTCAAACTTCACAATTTTTGATCCACATCAACTTCTTAAACTCATATGTATCATTTTATCAAGTTTATACCATAATTCCTCAAGAAATTTGATCAAATCTCCAAAAGGGCAAAATGGTCAAAATTAGGGTTTTGATTGGGAAAGGGCAATTTCTGATTTTTGACCTAGCAAATGATCAATGGGTTTAAGGAATGATATCAAGAATCCAATTGAATCATTTTTAACTAATAACATGGTTCAAAACATTACTCAAGTTCAAAGGATTGACAGATGAATTTTCAGTCAACTGATCAAAAGTCAACTGTATACTGAAAAGTCAAACTTTGACTTTTTGGTCAAATTCAAATGCCAAAGATCGCAATTCATCAAAACATGTCAAAATATGAAACTTATTCATCAAGAAATCAAAAGGTCAAGATTTCATTTTGAAAAGTCAAAATTTCTAAACATAGAAATTTTTCTAAGTGTTGGAAATTTCTTATTTTTTCATAACTTTGAGTAATATTTTTACCATGATGCAAGATGATTCAAGAGAAACTTCCAACATGAAATTTGTAGACCTCCATGAAATATAAAAATTTGCATCACACAACTTTTTCCAAAATTGCTTGGATCTCAACTTATAATTTTAAGAACATGTGGTCATGAAACTAAACACTTAGTGAAATTTTGCCCTAATTTGGTCAGGATTTTGACCCAACTTCATGGCACTTTTTCATATAGTTCCAAGGGGAATCTTCAAAATCAATTCAAATATGGGTTGTAGAGAACATTTCAAGCTTCCCAAAATATCCAAGAACTCCTTAAGATCATTCTTGAGTAGGGAGAATCGAAGAGATGAAGTTAGGGTTTTATCACTTGAATTACAAGTCATTTTGTGATGAACCAAGTTCAAAATTCAAACTATGATGCATAAACACTACCTTTCAGGCCTCAAACTTGTTAGGAACTCTATAATTAAAGGTTTACACAGCTGTTATAGGTCTCACTTCAAGCATTCAATGCATGGACATGCTTTATGTGCTAAGGCCTCAGATTTTCAGTTTTTATTATGGGCCAATTTCTATTGCAAATCACAACCCATTGTTGGTTCACAATAGAGAAAGGATCACTACGCCAAAAACTGCTTTTTGCAGCGCCTCTACTAAAGCGCTTATTGAAAAAGCGCTGCCATAGCCTTCACAAAAAACAAAATTAAAAAAAAGGGAAACCTACGAAGGCGCTTTTTTAAAAGCGCTGGCATAGGTGGGGGATACGAAAGCGCTTTTTACATTAAAAGCGCTGTGGTAGGTCAAATAAAAATATTAATAAAAACGAAATAATAGGGTTATGAAGGCGCTTTTTAAAAAGCGCTGTGGAAGATTGGCCTTTGAAAGCGCTTTCAAAAGCGCTGGCATAGGGTCTGATGCTACTAAAGCGCTTTTTAGGCTAAAAGCGTCGTGGTAGCTCAAATATCAAAATTAAATAAAATGAAATATTGAACAGCACAGTTCAGAATACCCACGAAACCCAAAACGAAATATCAGAACGAAGCCCTGTTCATCGTCTTCTCCATCTCACCCTCGCCGGCACGAAGCTTTTCAGCACCGTTCATCATCTCACCCTCGCCGGCACGAACCTTATCAGCACCGTTCATCAACTCACCCTCGCCAGCACGAAGCTATTCTCGTTTTTGTTCTGATTCCTCATCCTCGCCGGCACGAAGCTTTGGTGATTTGGAAGAAGGGCAATGATCAAGTGTATAAGTCATCATCATTTTCTTCATCTCTCAAACACCCAACTCAAAATATTCTCTTCAAGGTAAGTTCTTAGTTAGAACTTGGGGTTAGAAGCTTAGGGTTGTATGTTCATGTGTGGTCTTGTGCTAATGCCTGAAATTCATGACAATGGTATGATTATTGAGTATGCATGTACCGATTTTATGTTTTTTTGTTCCCCAAGCATGTTAGTATAGGTTAGGGATGGATGGGTGGTGGATTGGGGTGATAAATGTGATGTTAGAACACTAACTTTCATGAAAAGTTATAGTCATTCTCGCCTAGTGAAATTTTGCTTGCTTAGCGAGAGCTGTTGATACGAACAAAATTGTATTGCCACTGAAATCAATGTATTTTTAGTTCCGTAACTCCAAATGAGATGCACTCGAATGTGTTAGAAAGCTAGTCCAATTCTCTATGTTATGATGATTAAATATCATGCTTATATGACAGTTTGTGATATGTGATAAGTTTATGTTTGGTTGCTAAGTTTGAATTTCTCTGTTGATATGTAAATGAGATCCTATCCATTGTAATAATTTCATTCATTGAGATTAGAATAATTCCATGATGGTATGACCTTGGTGTATATATGATTATTTCCTTCCTTGACATGTTTAATGTATTCATGATTGTGACTTCTGTGTTATGAATCCTGAAAGTTCTAGTATACTCGCTTAGTGAGAAAATATTATGCCCAATAAGATCTCACTTAGAGATAGTTGTTTTTCGCTAAATGAAGGACCTATTTTGGGAAAAGTTTTAGTTCTATAAGGTCTATCCGGAATAACAACGCAGTTGAGATGCTGAGAGACGGGGCATATTGTATCTTCACACTGTAAACAATGTCATAGTTAGCAAATATAAGCTGTCAGTAGAGTTCTTAACTAAAATCACATGACATCAAGGAAAACAATGGAAATGATCAATGAAATCATATACAAATGTAAAGAAGCATATACTTTGATGTATCATGAGGATAGAAGAAATATATTGAATATTACACCTTGATCAGTAGATCTGTTTCCATTGAACTCCCACAGAGACAGCGAACCTTCATATCTGCTAGAAAGGAATCATCAACTTCACCTTTAATTCTCGCATTAGTTCTGTCTGAAGCACCCTGCCCCTTTGATGCTAGATCAGTGGCTCCAGATGCCTGTAGTTTTCTGGGGGAAGAGTAAACACAAAATATCATGAAAAAAAAAACTATGAAATGAGGGCATTATGGCATGTATACACCAGTACAGTCAACTTAAAGCAACCCTAAAAACAGAACACCGTATCATGTGTTAACTGAGTTTATCTATATAACCTCAGCCATTACATTAATCTGAAGTATAAAAAAACTAGATGAAGAAAATATCATCAACATGTTGTCTCTAACACTGACCTATATGTGTCATCCACTAACTTCATCACTTCTGCTTTTCCAAGAACATTCTTCTTCTTAGCACATATTTTGAAAACTGAAAAATAAACAAGTTGCTTAGTTTACAAGAGAAAGCGGAGGAACATAAGAAACACAACTTCACATATTAAAATCACAAAACTGAACTAGAAGCATAAAAGTTAAATATTCCAAAGTTTTCATATTCGATAAACCATGTCATAGTAGAAGTTTGCACTACTCCTAAAGCAGTGTTTGAATAGAAAGTTAAAATTAGCAGGTCCAACTAGTCCAAGCCTCAAATAAGATTGGAAATGCAACTCAAACAGTATAAACATGTTTGACTCAGACATTTTGGAGCCAGCCAGCTTTCTCATTTGAAGATATTCAAAGACAAATAAAACATTGTATAAAAACTTCTGTATAAAATATAAGCTTCCATTTTTTCACAGAAATCAAATAGACAAAAAGTTATAAAATCTAACATAGAATAAGTGAGTACTAAAGGTTGAGCCATCTGTGTGTCTATAGTATATGATAAGAGATCATACCTTGTTCATCTGTGAGAATAGATAATATCCTATCAACAAGATCCTACATAAAATGGAGAATTGACATCAGTACATTGCACGAAAACTCCAGAGAATAAATAGCATAGCATGATGTGCAGTTAAGCAATTAAAGATAATAATGTATCGGCTATACTCCAGAGTTACAACAGTCGCGTGAATGTCCATTCCTCGGATTGACAATATCAATACTCTCTTAAGAGTTTGATTATTAAACCTGTGTTCTTGATTGCATGTAACCAAGTGGGGTCAATGGTATAAATAAATTATGTAAGTATTTAGCAAGTAATAAGTCAACAAACACCATTCAATCACACTTAAATTTAAAAACCACTCTTAAGTTTCAAAGACAACGTCTCAATATTGAAGATGTATGATCAGTAATATTGATTATCTCACCTGCTTCTTTCCTTGCTTTGAAAGTCCTACCTCAGTAAGCACATCTTTGAGATCTTTTACACGAAGCGAGCCGACTTGTTTAGAATTGTAGGGGTAGTGATCTTAACGTAGTTTGAGATCTATAACTCGAGGCGAGATGTTGTTGGATATGTTAGAGAGCTATTGAGAAGGTATATCCTATAGTAAAGCAAGAATGTGCAAGTGTGAATGTTTCTACTTTATGCATCCCCCTAGATTTCCAACTTAAGTAAAATACAACATGTACATAGTATCTAAAGATATCTATATTCTCGGCTTAAGGGAGATTATATTGATACATTGTATGTTGATAACATCTCTATATTTTTGGATTGGGGGAAATAATATGGATGTGTTATGTTGAGAGTATCCATATTTCTGGATTGAGGGAAATTGTGTCGATACATTATATGCAATGAATACCTAGACTTCCGGCTTGAGGGGAATCGTACAAGTACATTGTAATTGAGGAATCTATGTTTTTGGCTTGAGGGAAGCTATACAGATTCATTTTTTGATAAGGGTCTCTAGATTTTTGGCTTAAGGGAAATCGTATGGATTCATTTTGTATATGAGAGTGCCTAGGCTTTCGACTTGAGGGAAATCCTATAGGAACACGAGGGTGATTAGATTTATGGCTTAAGGGAAATTATATCGACCTTAGAATTTAATGAGTAGCTTTATTATAAGAAAGGGAATAGCTCGATTAATATCCTAATTAATTGAGAATATTGTTATGTGACTAATTAACTAATTAAGGGAACCACATATAGATGGTGTAATCCGAATACTAGTATTTTATTTTTAAATATTAGTAGTTCTATAAATTCATTTGGTAAGAAGGTGCAGAATTTTACAAAGCATTTGCTATGAGATGGAGGGGTTATAATAAGAGGAGTTGTTTGATCCTATGCTTTGGCCTTTAGCAACTGTGTCCCCTATTACTTGTTTTTGCCTCTCTTTTTCAAGAAATGAGTGCTTCTTTTCATCATGGCACTTGATCACATGTGAAGGATATTCTTAGTTGGCGCAAAAAAGCAAGAGTCTGAGTACTTTTGAATTGAAAAATATCATTTAATCTCAAAAAGAATAATGTATATAGAAATTCAATACCCTTGCGTCCGCAATACTTTTTTTTTCTACTGAAACTAATTGATTGTGTTATGTGCAACTTAGTAAAGTGTACCAATAGCATTTTTAATATTAGAGACAACCACAAATGAGTGATAGTTCAACGATTTAATATCGATTTTTAGATAAAAATTACATCAGTTATTGTAATTTAAATTTGTGTGTGACTCCTTTGTGGGAGATTGATTTTAAGTGTTATTGTGGTAGGAAAAAGCTGTGAAACTTTCTCCGATTGAAGAAATTCGAACTGTCCTTGATCGTAGTGTACGCGGGACGCTCTCAACATTTTCAAAGGTTTCTATCCTATTCTTGAACTGACTTGAATAACTGATTGTTTTTACTTTTATTTTCCGGCTCAGTGTGAATTTCTAATGATTATAGTTGAGTGGAATTCATGAGCTGCGGTTGTGTTTTTGTTTATATTTAGACTGTTATGGCAGTATAGGGCTGTATATGGCAGTATGGCAGTATGGCAGTATTGATAGCATTGAAACGAGCACGTTTCAGGGATTCATCAAACATCAATGAAAATCTTAAACACAATGAACCATGCAACACATTAGTTAGCGTGTAGATGTTAGAATTTAGGACTATAGGACTATACCAAAAATATCTGACGGGATTTTTCCGTTGCTAAATCTTCCGGTTGCTTCTCCTCCGATGAAATCTTTACCGTAAGGTTTGAAATCCGACTTCACTATTGTTTGAATATAATTGTTATTACCTGTATCCAAGACTGAATCACTAGTATCCGACTTCACTAGTTAGTAATTAGTTATGAGTTGTTTAGCACATGCTTAAGGTGAGGCAAGAATAACTATGAATTTGATTACCTGATATGTTGAATTTCTTTACAGGTAATTAATTATTATTTTGCTATAGTTGCGTGACTAATTAGTTGCTATAGTCAAACCATAGATAAAAAATGGATGACTGCCAATCGATTGTCGAAAGAGTATGAGGATGGGGTATCAGAATTCGTTAAGTTTGCCGTTGCGCACGCCAGAGAACCCAATGGAATGATATGTCCTTGCTTGAGATGCTGTTATGGGAGACGGGTTGACGCGGCTCAGTTGGAATCGCATTTACTGATGCATGGAATTGATAGAAGTTATGCATGTTGGAATTTGCATGGTGAGAAAAGTAGCGGGAATGTTGAATCGAGTTATAATACGACGTATGCTTCAAATGAGGATTTCGCAGACGCATACGATTATGATCGAGTCGAAGAGATTGCAGAAGCGCTTGAAGAAGATCTTGAGGATTGTCCCAAAATGTTCGAGAGGTTGGTAAGCGATGCAGAGAAACCGTTGTATGATGGTTGTACAAAATTCACAAGATTGTCTGTGGTGTTAAAGTTGTACAACTTAAAGGCGGATAACGGATGGTCGGATAAAAGTTTCACACAGTTATTAGCCCTCGTGAAAGAAATGCTACCAGAGGATAATGTTCTTCCCAATCGAACGTATGAGGCCAAAAAGATGTTGTCCTCTATTGGCATGAGCTATGAAAAGATACATGCATGTCCAAAAGATTGCGTTTTATTTCGAAACGAGTACGCAGTGTTAAATGAGTGTCCTAAATGCGGTGCCCCTCGATATAAGGAAAAGTTGTCTCCGGAAAAGGTGTTATGGTATTTTCCTATAATTCCGAGATTTAGGCGCATGTATCGTAGTGAGACCGATTCAAGACACTTGACTTGGCATGCAGATGAAAGAATTATTGATGGGAAGTTGCGACATCCGGCAGACTCACCACAGTGGACGAAAGTTGATATTGATTATCCTGAATTTGGAAAAGAAGCAAGAAATCTTCGCTTGTCGTTGTCTACTGATGGAATGAACCCGCATGGTATTCAAAGTATCTCGCATAGCACCTGGCCTGTGATTCTTATGATATATAACCTACCTCCGTGGCTATGTGTGATCGGTGGATCTGGAACTGACTGTTTAACGCTGGTTCGCGAAATGTCGCGGTAAGCAAGAGTCGCCACCGTCTTTTATTTTCTCCAAATGGAAAGGACAAAAGCACAGAAAAATTCCTTTAAAGAGATTGCTCTCGGTTCGGGAGGTAGGTTATAGAAAGGGAAGGTGTTAGCACCCTTTCTATCCATGGTTATCCATGGGCTCTTAGATACTTGCTCAATGTGTTTTCAAAAAGGTTTGTTTGCTTTTCAATGTGGGTTTAAAAAGTTTCTTTGAAAAAATTTCAGATCGACTCATACGTCAGAGTGTTTGGAAAATTTGCTTTGAAAGCTTTTGAAAAGTGTCAGTGTGAAAAGTCTTTTTGAGTTTGTTTTGAGATTAGAGCAAGTATCCTTGAGAACCTACCTACCCTAAGGAATTCGTCTGTGTAGATGTCCTTTAAAGTAGTGCCATCCCACCATTGAGAGGTAGGTAGCACCACCGTTGGAGGTGTTCGGGTCAATTCGAGTTTGTAGGGACATGGTGATCACCAGAGCAATGGGAAGACACCTTAGAAGCTACCCTCATGCCAGGTTCCCGGATCATGAGGACTTACTAAGACATCCTCTACTCGACGACCACCTTTCGAAAGGCAACAGTGAGGCGTACCCTAGGGGTGGTGTGTGCGATTCGTGTGTCATGTTCACTTATTTTTGTCTTGTCATGTCAAAGTGATCTATGCGTTTGATTTTAATTAAGACATTCATTCTTTCATGCTTGGTTAACAGTTAAATATTTGCGGGAAATATAAATCTAGACTATTACAAATGGCGCGGGTCCACATCGCCAAAATTAAACCGGACCCGATTTGACGGAAAATAAATAAAGTAAAAGAAAGTGAAGTGCGATAAATAAAGGTACATGGCTTTGGGAGATATACAGAATTATGATAAACGATAAAGATAAATGCGCAAATTAAATAGTTGAAACGACGGGCGTTGGACCCTCTTGCAAATAATTAAAATTAATAAGGAATTAAAATTAATATTAAATGAGAATGATATTTTTATGTTTTTTAATATTTAAAGGAAAAAGAATTAATTAAAGCTAAAAAAGTGGAGGTAAAACCCTAATTCTAATTATTTGTTAATCATTATGAAAGAATTAAATTAAGATCTAAATTAAACCTAAAATTTATTATGTACAATTTTAATTATAAAAATAAATAAATAAATAATAATTATTATTGTGGAAAAAAGAATAAAAATTAAAAAGATATTAAAATTATCAATTTACCTAATTCTACATTTTTTGATTTTTTTATTAAAAAGGAATTAGAATTAAAACCTAATTAACCTAAATAATTTACATTCTAATTTATTTATGAAAATAATTATAATATAAATATTTATTAATTTTGGCTTTTTCTGATTTTTTTGAATGTTTTTTATATTTTTTGTAAACAAAATTAATTAATTAAATTGAGATGACAAATTAAATAAAATTGCAATAAAAGAACATAAAATATAAACATAAATAAGAAAATGCAAACCAGGAGGGGGGGTTCAGGCCCCAGATGGGGGTGTTGGTCCAAAGATCAGGCCCAATAAGCATGGAAGTTCGTTGACCTTTCTGGATTATGTATGATGCGTTTGACTTGAGTGCATGTGTTCTTCAGAATCTTGGCTTTGGATTGGTCTTAGTGCACACGTGAGTGGCCTGGATGTAGCGTGTATAGTGTACCTTGACATGAGCGTTGCATGGAATTAGTTGATGAAAAATAATATGGAATATGTGAAAGACCTGGGGTTCGAACCCAGGTCTTGTGGATTGTCCTTGCATGTGCCTGCCATCTGTGCCATTTGCGTTTCAATTAATATAAAATAGTCAATAAATATTATTAAAAAAAAGTTAGTGCTCTTTGATACGCGCGCGAAATTTCGAATTAACCAATCCCTGCGTGCCACGGAGTTGTCTTCTTCGCGTGCCTGAAAATAAAAACAATATGGCAACGGTTTTAACGCGTTGCAGAAAGGTGCCTATTGAAAAATAACGATTAGAACCCTAGGCATCATAAATTGTTCGCGAGCATATGGATCTTCTCGTCTCTGAGCCCTGAGTTCAACCATGGTGGTTTGGAGTTCTGATTTTGCCTCTACGTAAAAGCCCTCTTTCAAGCTCCTGAAAACCCTAAAAAAGAAACATGGCAATGTCTTCTATACAACACAAAAACTCAATTAAATATAATGGTCAGTTGTAAAACCTTGTAAGGAACATGAATATATCATTAAAATGCCATGATCATGCCTTAAAACCAAAATACGATTATGGATGTTCTTTGGTACAGTTTGAACCCGTTTTACCAGTTCTTGTAGCTTTGCTTGTGGTTTATGATTGATACACGTTCAGAATCACACAAGGAAGCTATTGCCAAAGGAATGGAGGCTTGAATCTACTTAGAACCTTGAAATCAGTTTCCAATTTTTTTGACAGTTTTCAAGTTTTGGTCCTTGCTTTTGAGCGCAGCTTGCCGTCTTGGATCATTAGGGTTATGTTCTAGTATATGTAAGGAATGAGTTAGGTCAAAAACTTTGCACAAAATCTCAAGCATTCATGGATTTCAATATTTGATTTTGGAAAATCTTTTTCATATCTTTTTCTCATGTATCTTGTACCAAATCTGATCAATTAGCACTAAAGCTTGCCTATTTGAGATATGCACGAATTATAGAGGCCAAATCATGCATGAAAAGATTTTTTCATGTTAGGTTTATATTTTTCATGAATTAAAATCATTTAAATGAATATAAATTAATATTAATTCAAATAAATAATTAAAAAATATGAGAATACTTCCCCTTGGGCCTAGTGGTCGTGCATAGGCTTGGCATGAAGAAACTTGGAAGAAAAATGGGCCCATTTGCATTTTTAGGCCTTTTGCATCAATGTTGACTTTTCAAAATTCCTAAAAATTTCCCAACTTCCACAAGGCATAACTTGGTCAATTTTTAAGCTTTTCACATGTTCTTGGACATTTTGGAAAGGTCTTTGAGTCCTTTAACCAATGCCTTTGGTCCCATGTCATTTTGATTTACCAATCTCAAGTTATGGCCTTTGACTTAAAGTCATTTTTTGTTGACTTTTGAAAATGACCTATAATGTTGAAATTGATAACTTTTTGTGAGAGCATTTCTTGGACTTGGAACATGAAGATGAATTGTAGGAAATGTCTTTCTCTTCAAAATGAGCTTTGGATGGAATTTTTCTGATAATCCAAGTGAAAGTTATGCCCTGGTCAATTTCAGTTGACTTTTTCAGCTGTCCAAATATAGCAACTTTTGCATCTTTGATGATTTCTGAGCCAAATTTTGAGAATCATGATCAAGCATTGATCAAATGATGTTTGTGGCTTCAAAATGATATATTGACCAAAAATTTGAACTTTTGACTGTCAAATGACCATTTTGCCCCTACAGTTGACTGTAGTGCAATCTAGGGTTTTGACTGTGCAATTTTGAGCTGAATGCCTTGAAACTTGACATGAGGATGCTTGACCACATTTGTAGGCATATGAGACTTCATTGGGCCATTGAAAAGTTCATTTGCTTGACCAGAACTCAAACCCTAGTTTTGACTGCATAGGAGACAGTTGAGCTGCACAACCCTTGGGGCATCTTGTGACCTTGATCTGGCAATTTTTATGATGAATATGGGAGGGCAAATTTTGGGGTACAACAGTTGCCCCTGTTCAATCTTCTTAGACCTGAGGATGCAGATTGGCTGACGTGCCTTTCGTAATCCGATGGTAGAAGATGATTGGACACTAGAGTGCCCAGAAATTTGCGCTCACATAGTAGCAGTGATGATGAGGGAATGGGCTTATAGATGCCATTTGGATGTTGATCGCGTAAGAGATTCCTTAGCGAGGACCTGCATACCTGCAAGAGAGAAAATGAGTACCTGACACGCTGCAGGAGCTGATTTTTAGATGCTTGGTATAGATGTATCCTGACTGGTTACGGGAGCTGAGTCTGGAGCTTCAAACGCTGATGAATGAATCAGGGATGGTTACTGCCTTAGCATGGATGGTAAGAGAATCCTGAATGATTTCAACCTCAACAACGCTCGTTGAGAAAATCTTGGTGAGGATTACCATCTTTGTAGTGTCAGGAAGAGAACCAAGGGACTTTATAATCTCAAAGGGAGTCACCTCATTCACCGTTGGGGAGGGAACTATAGGAAATTATAATCTGGAAGGGAATGTCACCTCACGCTCATGCCGGAGAGGGGAACATCTGAAGAAGGAATTACCACCTCACACGCCGTTGGAGAGGGGACCATAAGAGAATATCACCTCACGCTCATGCCGGAGAGGGGAACATCTGAAGGAGGAATTACCACCTCACACGCCGTTGGAGAGGGGACCATAAGAGAATATCACCTCACGCTCATGCCGGAGAGGAGAACATCTGAAGAAGGAATTACCACCTCACACGCCGTTGGAGAGGGGACCATAAGAGAATATCACCTCACGCTCATGCCGGAGAGGGGAACATCTGAAGGAGGAATTACCACCTCACACGCCGTTGGAGAGGGGACCATAAGAGAATATCACCTCACGCTCATGCCGGAGAGGAGAACATCTGAAGAAGGAATTACCACCTCACACGCCGTTGGAGAGGGGACCATAAGAGAATATCATCTCACGCTCATGCCGGAGAGGGGAACATCTGAAGGAGGAATTACCACCTCACACGCCGTTGGAGAGGGGACCATAAGAGAATATCACCTCACGCTCATGCCGGAGAGGAGAACATCTGAAGAAGGAATTACCACCTCACACGCCGTTGGAGAGGGGACCATAAGAGAATATCACCTCACGCTCATGCCGGAGAGGGGAACATCTGAAGGAGGAATTACCACCTCACACGCCGTTGGAGAGGGGACCATAAGAGAATATCACCTCACGCTCATGCCGGAGAGGAGAACATCTGAAGAAGGAATTACCACCTCACACGCCGTTGGAGAGGGGACCATAAGAGAATATCACCTCACGCTCATGCCGGAGAGGGGAACATCTGAAGAAGGAATTACCACCTCACACGCCGTTGGAGAGGGGACCATAAGAGAACTTCTACTGAGTCTTTATCAGAAAAACCTGTTTGGAGTCGATTTAACTGGACTGGAGAAGTCTTTGAAATATGTTTGAGAATTTCAACTGCACCCTTCCTGAAAGGTAGAGGTTAGTTATATGCGATGCATGATATGGATCAAGCAAACATGGATACGATTTATATGATATGTTGTGTACATGCATGCTATAATGATGTATGTGATGATTCATGTATGTTTTTGTTTAGGAAAATAAATCCTTGACGGGTGCCGGGAAGTCATATCCTGGGCTGATGTTGAGGAAGAGATTTTGCTTCCGCTGTGGATGATTGTTGCAAGAATACCGGTAGGAGAAGATAACTCCGTTGAGGAATAAACTTGGCAAATGAAATAATTCTGCGGGAGAAAAGATACTCTAGCGATCATGCTGGGGAGTGTTACTCTGTGGGGATAGCGATGCTTTGCTGCGTTGATGAAGATAACTCCGCTGGGGATACCGTTGATGAGTTATGCTGGGGATATCTTTGTTGTGCTGGAAGTGTTGATAGACTTCGCTAGGGGTAGGAAGATATTTTGCCGAGGACGCTCTTTCCGTGGCTTTTGGCTGAGGATAACCCAGTTATATCCTGTTACGGAAATAACTCTTTAAATCAAGCCGGGACGACGCGTTCGTGTTCTGCGAGGGATAAGCTTCCAGAATCTACTGGGGATAAGCTTGCTGCTTGGGGAGATATGAATTCCAACTTTCCTGGGGAAACTGGATTGGACTCTTCTGGGGGAGTTTTAGACTGCGGGGAAGTGATTCCTTTGAATGTGGATGCCGCCGGGGAACAATCTTTAGACCAAGACTGCCGGGGATGCTTGTTAAGAATGCGTGTTGTTGGGGAGGTATTGAGATCTACAGGAGGGTACTCAATTTCTTTGATATTTGCTTGGAGAGACATGTATTGTTTTGTTGAACCACTCTCTGGGAATTAAGATACACTTGGCCGTGTTCTTTAGCTGAACCTACCTTAGTACCTTGGGGATAGAACAATCAGACTGCTCAGACCAACTTTATTGCCCCTGTTTTTGTGGAAGAAGATACTGGTGGAGTCTTGATAACTGCCTTTTGACAAACCTTCTTCTGATAGGCAAGTGACGAGATGACAGGACATAGTCGTACGCTTTGATCCCTAACTTTTGCCTGGACCGCCCTTTCGGGTTTTAAGTCCACCGGGATACCCATTTTTGCCCAAGCCGCCTTTTCAGGTTTTTGACTTGCCGGGTGTACAGATTTTTCATTTTCATCCCTTATTTTTGCCCGAACCCTTTTGGTTCGTCGGGAAGCCCTTATTTTTGCCTAGGTATGTCAACCTAGCGGGTCTTTGATTATGCGTAGTATTTTTCGACTATGTCTACGCTTTCAGAACGTAGGGTGCTGCCCCTATTAGAAGTGTTTTGTCCTGTCACCAGAAGGTGTCTGACCAGGCAAGATTCGTTGCTGGGGTGCCCCAAGTGACTCAGATGGAGATTTGCCCCAGGCTATTTGACCTTTGAGAGATTCTCCGAATCTTGATTGGACTGCCCCAGATGATGGACAATGCCCTGCCCCTTGATTGGAGATAATTTTGTTCACTAGGTATTTCTCGTGCGAATTTCCCTGCTGTTCAAACAAAAAGTCATATGCAAACAAAGTTATGTCAAAACGCAAAGCTTATGTCTGTCTCGAAGATTTTGAAAATGCATCTTTTCATAAAACAAGTGAATGTTTGTAAAACATGATGTCAACTCCATATTTACCGTAGGCCTTCAGGAGTCAGGATACCTTTCATGACAGTATGCTTTCGAACTAACCCATGCTTCAGCTAGGACTTTTAAGGGTTATAACGTGGCTTGGTTCACGGTTTAAGAAACAAAAGATAAAGGCTCAAATTATTTGTACCCACCCGCTCTTCGTGATGTTCTCCAAACCTAAACTCAGTTGATCGTGCGTTAGACCTTGTTTGAGTCTTTGCTTTAATGTTCCAATAATGGTTCAGATGTTGATGATTTCTTTTGAATGGGCAGTCATTTTTTGCTTTGGTTGAGGGTTTGTGAGACCTCTTTCTTGATTTCTATTATCCCTTTTTTTTTTGCCTGAACTGTTTCCTTTTTGGAATTACAGTCAGCGGGATGCCCCAGCTTCATAAGTCCCCTTTGTAGGTTTAGACTTTTTTGGGCTTTTCATTTATGAATTTGATGATGACTGCCTGTCCTTTTGATTGTTCTGAACCATCACTGTCTTTGTTCGTTTTGTAAAGATGCGCTTGGATCAACTGAGAGAACTACCCTGCCCCAGGTTATGATTAAGGGTTTTGATTTTCGAAAATAAAAACTCCTACTTCTTTGGCTCTGATGGGTTGACGAGGGATTATCATCCTTATAACTCCAGTGTTTAGGGGTTGAAACAATGCCTGTACCTCATCAGCGGGGTCTGTTCAAAAGCATACTGTAATGTGGTATCGTTTTCGTCATCCTCCCTCAAGAGGCTTAGAATTGTTAATCGAGAATTGAACATCAAGAAAAATATGAAAGCAATTTGCAATATAGTGAATACGAAATAATTACTTCAAAACAGACATGTGCAATGAAATAACAATGTTTGATATGAATAAAATGTTTAAACAATCAAAGAAAAATACAACTTGAACATTCGAATGAACAAAAATTTCTTAGTTTGAACTAGCTATCTCAGATGGAGAATTCTCAGCGGAAGATTTTCATCTCGCCATCTGGCATGAACTCTATCACCCCTTCGTCAATCAAATCCTGGATTTTGTTCTTCAAGGTCCAACAGTCGTCTGTAGCATGCCCCGGGCTATCTGAATGATAAGCGCAGTGGGTGTCGGGGTTATACCTCGAAGCTGTCCTGTTGGGATTTTTGGGAGGGCCCTTTAGAGTGATCAGATTGACCTCCAGCAAGCGCTTCAGTATAAAGGATGAGGGTATATCAGTCTCCGAGAAATGTCTTCCGGGCGCATTTCGTTTACGTTGACTACCCCGTTGAGGCTGGGCTTGTGACCCTGAAGCAAGCTGAGGAGATTTTCCTTTGTCTTCTTGCCTCGCGTGTGGTTGAATGATGGCTGGAACTTCCACCTTGGCTGTTTGCCCTACTGGATTATTTTGAAGCAGCCTGGTGACGAGAACCCGGAGCTCTTCTTGTTTTTGAGCTAAGTCCTGAATGAGAGTCATTTGGCCCACCAACTGCCCCATCATTTGGATCTTCATGGTTGCCAACTCAATTTGTAGTCCTTCCAGCTGATCGTTCCTGATGCCCCCTGCATTCCCTAAGGTCAAGTTCCTGGTGAGGAGAGTCTTTATTTCTTCTTGCCCCTGGGATAGGTTCAAGAACATTTCTCGCAGTTGAGCGTTCTGAGTACGAAGATCTTGGTTGTCTGGTTGGAAGGCCATTGCTGAAATAAACAGCGAGAAAGGTAAGTGACCTGCAACAAAGATACCTGCTATGCAATGATGTGTATGATATGCATGCAATGTTTTCAAGGATCTCGCGGGGTAAACAAGAAAATTTGTTAGCATTTGAATTTATAGCTTGATTGAAGGACACCCTTGTTGTTGAGAATTCTTCTTCAAGGGTCAAAGGCTCACCATATCCAGTGGGTCATAGCCCTTGACACCCTTGGCTAGAGGAAAATAAATCCTCTTTGCCCCTGGCTAGATGTTTGATTTATCATGACCTGCATCACAAGCCCTTGAGATCCTTGAAATGGGTTAGGATGTATGCAATGGTATGGTGTCATGCTATGCATGGGGTAACGTAAGTGACCCTGTTATGAGCCCAAATTAAGGACTATAAACAAATCCTGCAAGAAACTCAGTATACTTTGTTATGAGTCCTAATTAAGGATTATAAACAAAACCTGCAAGAGAGCTAGTAAACCCTGTTATGAGTCCCAGTTAAGGACTATAAACGACACCTGCAAGAAACTTAGTAAACCTTGTTATGAGTCCTAATTAAGGACTACAAACAAAACCTGCAAGAAGCTCAAGTGTCAGACAACAAGCATGCAAATAGTCAAGTACGAAGGCACACAAGTCACACAAGAGGAGCCCTTAGGGTTTAGTCCAGCATGGGGTCTGGGTAGTACCCTCTTGAAGTTGGTGGGCTCAACCTGTCCTATTAGAAGTAACCGGGTTCTAAGGATCCCAATATCACTGGATTGCTTTCATTGTTCATTGTTTCGATTTAGCCACTGAACTGGCGATCGAAATATTCCAGGAAAGCAACCCTCAATTGAGTGTAGTATCGAGTATCAACCAACCTCGGACTGCACCAAAGTCAGTTATCTCACTACCCTAAAGAGGCCAAGATAGTTCAATTAAGGTTCCTAAGGTCTGTTGATGCTTCACGACACCACGCGGAGGCCCCGTACTCTCCTTGACTGAACTCAAGGGTTACCGGTACACACCAAAGTGCCACATCAATGTAGCAGACTGTTTCAACCATGTCGGTATACCCCGCACAGTTCCCTCACAGCCTTGTTGCTACTTTCTAAGAAGGTATCCCCCAGATCCGGGTTTAGGATCTATAGAACTCCCAAGACAGTCCCACAATAATAAAGCAAGCAAAGAAAGCAATTGAAAACACAGTGATCCTAGTCCTAAGGTACACCTCACTTTAAGTTTTATCCCCAGCAGAGTCGCCAGTTCTGTGATCGGTGGATCTGGAACTGACTGTTTAACGCTGGTTCGCGAAATGTCGCGGTAAGCAAGAGTCGCCACCGTCTTTTATTTTCTCCAAATGGAAAGGGACAAAAGCACAGAAAAATTCCTTTAAAGAGATTGCTCTCGGTTCGGGAGGTAGGTTATAGAAAGGGAAGGTGTTAGCACCCTTTCTATCCATGGTTATCCATGGGCTCTTAGATACTTGCTCAATGTGTTTTCAAAAAGGTTTGTTTGCTTTTCAATGTGGGTTTAAAAAGTTTCTTTGAAAAAATTTCAGATCGACTCATACGTCAGAGTGTTTGGAAAATTTGCTTTGAAAGCTTTTGAAAAGTGTCAGTGTGAAAAGTCTTTTTGAGTTTGTTTTGAGATTAGAGCAAGTATCCTTGAGAACCTACCTACCCTAAGGAATTCGTCTGTGTAGATGTCCTTTAAAGTAGTGCCATCCCACCATTGAGAGGTAGGTAGCACCACCGTTGGAGGTGTTCGGGTCAATTCGAGTTTGTAGGGACATGGTGATCACCAGAGCAATGGGAAGACACCTTAGAAGCTACCCTCATGCCAGGTTCCCGGATCATGAGGACTTACTAAGACATCCTCTACTCGACGACCACCTTTCGAAAGGCAACAGTGAGGCGTACCCTAGGGGTGGTGTGTGCGATTCGTGTGTCATGTTCACTTATTTTTGTCTTGTCATGTCAAAGTGATCTATGCGTTTGATTTTAATTAAGACATTCATTCTTTCATGCTTGGTTAACAGTTAAATATTTGCGGGAAATATAAATCTAGACTATTACAAATGGCGCGGGTCCACATCGCCAAAATTAAACCGGACCCGATTTGACGGAAAATAAATAAAGTAAAAGAAAGTGAAGTGCGATAAATAAAGGTACATGGCTTTGGGAGATATACAGAATTATGATAAACGATAAAGATAAATGCGCAAATTAAATAGTTGAAACGACGGGCGTTGGACCCTCTTGCAAATAATTAAAATTAATAAGGAATTAAAATTAATATTAAATGAGAATGATATTTATATGTTTTTTAATATTTAAAGGAAAAAGAATTAATTAAAGCTAAAAAAGTGGAGGTAAAACCCTAATTCTAATTATTTGTTAATCATTATGAAAGAATTAAATTAAGATCTAAATTAAACCTAAAATTTATTATGTACAATTTTAATTATAAAAATAAATAAATAAATAATAATTATTATTGTGGAAAAAAGAATAAAAATTAAAAAGATATTAAAATTATCAATTTACCTAATTCTACATTTTTTGATTTTTTTATTAAAAAGGAATTAGAATTAAAACCTAATTAACCTAAATAATTTACATTCTAATTTATTTATGAAAATAATTATAATATAAATATTTATTAATTTTGGCTTTTTCTGATTTTTTTGAATGTTTTTTATATTTTTTGTAAACAAAATTAATTAATTAAATTGAGATGACAAATTAAATAAAATTGCAATAAAAGAACATAAAATATAAACATAAATAAGAAAATGCAAACCAGGAGGGGGGGTTCAGGCCCCAGATGGGGGTGTTGGTCCAAAGATCAGGCCCAATAAGCATGGAAGTTCGTTGACCTTTCTGGATTATGTATGATGCGTTTGACTTGAGTGCATGTGTTCTTCAGAATCTTGGCTTTGGATTGGTCTTAGTGCACACGTGAGTGGCCTGGATGTAGCGTGTATAGTGTACCTTGACATGAGCGTTGCATGGAATTAGTTGATGAAAAATAATATGGAATATGTGAAAGACCTGGGGTTCGAACCCAGGTCTTGTGGATTGTCCTTGCATGTGCCTGCCATCTGTGCCATTTGCGTTTCAATTAATATAAAATAGTCAATAAATATTATTAAAAAAAAGTTAGTGCTCTTTGATACGCGCGCGAAATTTCGAATTAACCAATCCCTGCGTGCCACGGAGTTGTCTTCTTCGCGTGCCTGAAAATAAAAACAATATGGCAACGGTTTTAACGCGTTGCAGAAAGGTGCCTATTGAAAAATAACGATTAGAACCCTAGGCATCATAAATTGTTCGCGAGCATATGGATCTTCTCGTCTCTGAGCCCTGAGTTCAACCATGGTGGTTTGGAGTTCTGATTTTGCCTCTACGTAAAAGCCCTCTTTCAAGCTCCTGAAAACCCTAAAAAAGAAACATGGCAATGTCTTCTATACAACACAAAAACTCAATTAAATATAATGGTCAGTTGTAAAACCTTGTAAGGAACATGAATATATCATTAAAATGCCATGATCATGCCTTAAAACCAAAATACGATTATGGATGTTCTTTGGTACAGTTTGAACCCGTTTTACCAGTTCTTGTAGCTTTGCTTGTGGTTTATGATTGATACACGTTCAGAATCACACAAGGAAGCTATTGCCAAAGGAATGGAGGCTTGAATCTACTTAGAACCTTGAAATCAGTTTCCAATTTTTTTGACAGTTTTCAAGTTTTGGTCCTTGCTTTTGAGCGCAGCTTGCCGTCTTGGATCATTAGGGTTATGTTCTAGTATATGTAAGGAATGAGTTAGGTCAAAAACTTTGCACAAAATCTCAAGCATTCATGGATTTCAATATTTGATTTTGGAAAATCTTTTTCATATCTTTTTCTCATGTATCTTGTACCAAATCTGATCAATTAGCACTAAAGCTTGCCTATTTGAGATATGCACGAATTATAGAGGCCAAATCATGCATGAAAAGATTTTTTCATGTTAGGTTTATATTTTTCATGAATTAAAATCATTTAAATGAATATAAATTAATATTAATTCAAATAAATAATTAAAAAATATGAGAATACTTCCCCTTGGGCCTAGTGGTCGTGCATAGGCTTGGCATGAAGAAACTTGGAAGAAAAATGGGCCCATTTGCATTTTTAGGCCTTTTGCATCAATGTTGACTTTTCAAAATTCCTAAAAATTTCCCAACTTCCACAAGGCATAACTTGGTCAATTTTTAAGCTTTTCACATGTTCTTGGACATTTTGGAAAGGTCTTTGAGTCCTTTAACCAATGCCTTTGGTCCCATGTCATTTTGATTTACCAATCTCAAGTTATGGCCTTTGACTTAAAGTCATTTTTTGTTGACTTTTGAAAATGACCTATAATGTTGAAATTGATAACTTTTTGTGAGAGCATTTCTTGGACTTGGAACATGAAGATGAATTGTAGGAAATGTCTTTCTCTTCAAAATGAGTTTTGGATGGAATTTTTCTGATAATCCAAGTGAAAGTTATGCCCTGGTCAATTTCAGTTGACTTTTTCAGCTGTCCAAATATAGCAACTTTTGCATCTTTGATGATTTCTGAGCCAAATTTTGAGAATCATGATCAAGCATTGATCAAATGATGTTTGTGGCTTCAAAATGATATATTGACCAAAAATTTGAACTTTTGACTGTCAAATGACCATTTTGCCCCTACAGTTGACTGTAGTGCAATCTAGGGTTTTGACTGTGCAATTTTGAGCTGAATGCCTTGAAACTTGACATGAGGATGCTTGACCACATTTGTAGGCATATGAGACTTCATTGGGCCATTGAAAAGTTCATTTGCTTGACCAGAACTCAAACCCTAGTTTTGACTGCATAGGAGACAGTTGAGCTGCACAACCCTTGGGGCATCTTGTGACCTTGATCTGGCAATTTTTATGATGAATATGGGAGGGCAAATTTTGGGGTACAACACTATGTATGAAGCGTAAGTACATGATGCTATCTATGTTAATTTCTGGGCCCAAACAACCAGGGAATGACATAGACGTGTACTTGGCACCCTTAGTCGAAGATTTGAAGTTTTTGTGGGAGACCGGTGTGGAGGTTTACGATGGGTATAGGAAAGAAAGTTTCAACTTGAGGGCGATGTTGTTTGGAACAATTAATGATTTTCCGGCGTACAGAAATCTATCAGGGTACAGCATTAAGGGTCAAAAAGCGTGTCCTGTTTGTGAAGATGAAACCGATACGATGCGATTGAACTTTTGTCAGAAGAATGTTTTTCTCGGTCATCGTAGATTCTTAAATTCTAATCATCACTATCGTGGGTGGAGAAAGGCATTCAATGGAGAGGCAGAACACGGTAGAGCTCCACATATGTTGACAGGTGATCAGATTTTTGAAAAGGTGAAAGATGTGAGTACTGAGTTTGGCAAGCCTTTTGCACATAGACTTGTCACGAGTGGGTGGAAGAAGAGGTCGATTTTTTTTGAACTTCCATATTGGAAGTCGTTGTACGTAAGACATTTCCTCGATGTTATGCATATTGAAAAAAATGTATTTGATAGTGTTATTGGTACGTTACTCAATATACAAGGAAAGTCTAAGGATGGCATTAACATAAGGAAGGACATGTTAAACATGGGAATTAGAACTGAATTGGCACCCGTGACGAAAGGAAGACGCACATATCTACCACCTGCTGTTTACACTCTATCTAGAAAGGAGAAGAAAATATTGTGTAAGTTCCTCAGTGAAGTTAAAGTTCCAGAAGGCTACTCATCAGATATTAGAAGACTTGTGTCAATGAAAGACCTAAAGTTAAAGAGTTTAAAGACTCATGATTGCCATGTTATAATGGAACATTTTCTACCAATAGGTATACGTTCTATTCTGCCAGAAAAAGTAAGGAGCGCAATAACTAAGTTGTGTTTTTTCTTCAAGTCAATTTGCAGCAAGGTGATCGATCCTGCGATCTTACCAACATTGCAAAAAGAGGTGGTTGTTACTTTATGTGAGCTTGAAATGTATTTTCCTCCCTCGTTTTTTGACATAATGGTTCATCTAGTCGTTCATCTTGTCAAAGAGACACAGTTGTGCGGACCAGCTTATATGAGATGAATGTACCCTGCTGAACGTTATATGAAAATTTTAAAAGGGTACGTGAAAAACCGAAGTCGACCGGAGGGTTGTATTGCGGAACGATACATTGTTGAAGAAGCGGTTGAGTTTTGCACTGAATATCTGTCAAATGTTCAATCAATTGGACTCCCCAAATCTCATATTGTCGAGAAAAAAGAAGGAAAAAGACTAATTGGAAATAAAGTTGTGACAGTGTCAATGGTCGAACGGGATCAGGTGCATTTGTATGTTCTGCACAATGAGATTGAGGTTGAGCCGTATGCTGAAATGCACAAGGGTGTTCTTCGAGGTTTAAATCTGAATAGAAATGAGAATTGGATAGTACGAGAGCACAATCGAAGTTTCATACCGTGGTTTAAGGAACAAATTTATTCAAAGTATCGTTCGGATCCTGCTTCAGTAACAGAAAGGTTGAGATGTTTAGCATATGGTCCAAGTATGATTGTGTTTTCTTATAGCGCATACGCAATTAATGGATACACATTTTATACCAAAGAACAGGATGATAAAAGTACTATGCAGAATAATGGTGTTACCTTGGTAGCTGAAGCGATGCACATATCAAGTGCGAATGACTTAAACCCGAAATTTGCAAATCTGTCATATTTTGGGGTTATCGAGCGCATTTTGTTGTTTGATTACGGGAAGTTTCAGATTCCTGTATTTGATTGCAAGTGGGTTGAAAATAATAATGGCGTACGAATGGATAAGTCAGGATTTTTGCAAGTGGGTCTCAATAGGGTGGGGTACAAAGATGAACCTTTTATTCTAGCCTCTCAGGCTAAACAAGTGTTCTATGTCAATGATCCGACAAGTACGAAATGGTCTATAGTGCTTTTGTCTAACAAAGTAATTGATGAAAACATTGGAGATCAAGGTGATATTGGCGTTGGCATTGAATCTTGTACAAGAAACGATCAAAATGAGAATGAACCTTGTACTAGAGATGATCATAATGAGGGTATTTGGATCAATCCAACCATCCGAGTTGTTAACAGAAGCGTAAAATATATTTCTACCAAGAAAAGAAAGAGACGTTAGTGAAAAAGGTATTATTATAATTATAGCCTAATATTGTAAGTAATATGTGAATAATGTTTTGAATTTTTGGCATATCTTTTGAACCGTTTTGAATTTTTGCGAATGTGACTAGTGTTTATTTAGTAGAACAATGTTTCCGGAGCTGATGGTGAGGTTTATTTCTTGCAAGTTTGGTTTTTTAGCATTTTATTAAATTTTGAGTTCCTTTAGTGCTATTCATATCTTTTTCGACTATCCATTTTCATGTAGTGTACTAATGTGCTTGTTTGACTTTTGTTACAGGTCTAATGGCTAGCAATGAAGAAAACCCGCAAGGAAACCAACAAGAAAACCCACCAAGAAACCAACAAGATCATGAAAACTCACAAGAATCAAATCATGCAGCGGATGATACTTCAGCAAATGATGTTGCACGAGGCATCACCATAATGCGCGAAATCATTCGTGCTAGAGATAAGGGAGTGATATATAATGTAGATTGGAATCATTCAAATCAAGTAGTTGGGGTTAATGCTTCAAAATTCACAAGCTACGTTGGTACACTTGTTCGTATGCATGTGCCAATCTCCATATCTAGATGGAATGCGAAACAATGTGAAGCATTGAAGCAAGGAAAAGAAATGTTTTGGGAAGATGTTAAGGTATGTATGTTATATGGTTTATATGGTTATATGTTTATAAGTTTATAAGTTTATATGGTGTATATGGTTTTTAAACTACTTATATGTTTATATGGTTTATATGGTTTTTAAATTACTTATATGTTTATATGGTTTATACGCAGCGGTCTTTTAACGTTCCAGATGAGCGTAAAGGCTTCGTACTTGGGTTGGCCGGGAAAAGATTTAGAGGGTGGAAAAATCTGTTGACGAACACCTATCTTAAGGATGACAAAGGAAAGTGGCTGGAAGAGTTCCCGGCCGGAAGGCCAGAAAAGTATAATCTTTTCATTAAACAAGAAGATTGGACTGAGTTTATTAGACAAAGAGATGACGAATTCCAGCAAAAGAGTGCCAAAAATAGTGAGAGAGCATCAAAGCCCGCGTATCCATACAAAAAAGGGCGTTTGGGATATGCACGCTTAGAGGAAAAAATTGTAAGTAATAAATAGAAATGATATGTTCTTATTAATTGTCTAAATGTGTTGTATTTGACGATCTAACCGTTTGTTTCTATGCATAGTTAGAGGAGACGAAAAGTGATGAAACCTCACTTCCAGCACATTTGCTGTGGAAGGAAGCTCGTGTGGGCAAGAATCAAGCTGTTGATCCAAGTGTTCTAAGAATTTATGATGAATGCGTAAGTATAACATTGTGTCTTTAATTAAATCAAATTTTTATGACTATTTAATTGATTTTTTTATCTCCATTATTTTCAGGAGACATTGTCACAAACGGAGTCCACCGGTGACGACCAGGATACGAGGAGCGTACTTAGTAAAGCACTGAATGTTCCTGAGTATTCCGGTCGGGTGAGGGGTAAAGGTCATGGTGTGACTCCAACCTCTTTCTACCAGCATCCTCGGAAAAGAAATCCTACCAATGCAGAAGTGATGAATGTACTTATGGAATTACAAGCAAAAGTCAATGCATTGGAAAGAGATAAAGAGGTATTAATGAGGGAAAAGGGCAATGCGGCAATGGCGAAAGAAACTAGTGACAACGCTAGTATCAACCGTCAGAATAAATTTCCTGAGGTAATTATAAATATATTGATAAATCTCTATTGTTCAAGTTTCTCATTTTTATTCCACCTCTTTCTATTATTGAATTAAAAGTAATATGTATGCATATTGGTTTAGGGCATTTCATCTTGCCAACTATACGTAATGGCATCAGATTATCATCTTGTTGGCAAGGGAAAAGTGTACAACACTTTGGGAGATTTAATTCATAATACACCGATCCCGGCTGGACACCTGAGAGTATCAGTAGATTATCCTATTGATCCCGATGCGTTGGTACCGGTACCTGACGTGGCCTTGGATATAAGATCGGTGCGAGACGCAGTAGGGTCGTTTGTTGCATGGCCCTTGGACCTCATTTTCATTGATGATGAGGTATGTTTAAAACCGTTAATATGAATCATTTAGATTTCAAATGTCAATTCTGAACCGTTAAGTTAATTATTTTTTAATATTAGCCTCCTACAAAACCCGCTAATAAGGGTAAGGAGATTTTGCAGCAAGGCGGCGAGTCTATGGCATCAATTCCAGAGGTACACTTAAATTGTTTATTATATGATATGAATTTAAAACTGAACGATTTTATAATTTACCTAAGTTATATGATTGTTAGGTATCTACGAAAGTGTCACAACAAGTGACCCAGCCTGTTCGTAGCAGACCACCCCCGAAAAAGTCAATGCATAAGGGGGGAAGAGGCGGGGGAAGAGGCGTTTTTGTACCTCGATATCGGAATACACTTGGAGTACTTTTGGAAACCTCAGATTTGAAGTCAGGTGGTATTCGTACAATCCTTATGGATGCAGATATCTTTGGTCTTGACTGCCAAGAAACGATAGGAATGGACGAAATGACTGAGATTATGACGCATGGTGAATTAGGCATCGGCAATGTTCACGCATACATCCGGTATTCCGATAAATATATCATTTAATTAGTTGAACAATTTATTTACACATTTCAATGAAAATAGTCTAATGTTTATATGTTTTTATTTAAGGTTGTTGTACGATAAAAAAATGCGCGAGACTGTATTGGCAAGACGCTTCCATTTCTTGTCTGCCCATATTGTCAGCGGAGCGACAATTGTCAGGGAACCGGGTTCAGTTAGGGAGTACTTAGTGAATCGATACACGGCCTACGTCGGCAACCCAGATAGCTTGTTTATTTTGCCGTATAACACTGTTCCAGTGGGGTGAGTTTTTCATTTATTCTAATATATCTTTGTTTATTTTGCGTAGAAACTTTTCTTCTAAACTGTTGCTTAAATTTTTAGAAAACACTGGTTGTTGTTGGCTATCGATCCGATTAAAGAAGTTGTGTACTTTCTGAATTCGGTAGACGGGGAATGGACTAACTATCCCGCTATGAAGGAAACTGTTGATCAGTAAGTGAGATCGTTCTAACTATTCGTGTATATTTATATATTTAATTATTTCTGTGAGATTGATCTAAATATATGTTTTTATTTTCTTAGATCAATACAAATATTTCGTAGTCAAAGGGACGCACAGGTACCCCGGAGTAAATCATCAAATATTACTTGGATCAAAGTGCAGGTACAAAATTAGTTGCTTATAATAATAGTTATGTTACTTGATAAAATTACACGATAACTATAAAATATATTCTGTTTTTCTATGCAGTGTCCGTTACAGAATAACGATGTAGATTGCGGATACTTTTGCTTGAGGTTTATGAAAGAAATCCTTCATAAAAATCAAGTAGAGATTCCAAGCACGGTATGGATTTATAACTTAGAATAATTTTGTATGATTTCTACATTTAATAACATCATGCATATACTGAAGTAATAATTTCTTATGTAGTACTTTGATGACCTCTATACTATGTCGTACACGAAAGTTCAAGTGGAAGAAGTCAAAGAGGAAATATGTCAATTTTATGTTGAAAACAGATTATTCTGATGGGTATGAATAAAATATTATTGTACGTGTTAGTTTGATTGTGTTGGAGCCTTTAATATTGTTTGTTTAATTTACCGTGTTGTTCATATTCATACTTTGCAGGATGACGACCGTGTCGGTGGAGCATTATTTTCGATGTAATTATATATGATTTAGTTACATATGTATATATATATATGGTTACAAATTAACACGATACTTTGTATGTGATTTAGTTATGGTTACAAATGTATATATGGTTACAAATTTAGTTATATATGATTTAGTTACATATATATAGATAAGGATTGAATATTATATGGTATACCGGTTTCTGTTAATATAATACCGATTTCTTAAAATATATGTATAGATAAGGATTGAATTACAGGTTAAATTATTGGACCAAAAAAAAATTACAGGCCGCACAGGGAACCTCAAATTATAGGTTTCACTTTAAAAAATTTGTATGAGCTACGAAAGCGCTTTTGGCTAAAAAGCGCTTTCGTAGGCAGGATAAAAAAAAAATTAAATAGAAACCCCCTATCAAAGCGCTTTTTATGGAAAAAGCGCTGTGAAAGACCCCCCTATCAAAGCGCTTTTTCCATAAAAAGCGCTGTAAAAGCCATGATAAATAAAAAAACAAAAATTAAATAGAACCCCTATCAAAGCGCTTTTTATGGAAAAAGCGCTGGGAAAGACCCCCCTATCAAAGCGCTTTTTCCATAAAAAGCGCTATAAAAGGCCTGATAAATAAAAAAAAAATTTAAATAGCACACCTATCAAAGCGCTTTTCAAAAAGCGCTGGGAAAGACCCCCCTATCAAAGCGCTTTTTAAGGAAAAAGCGCTGGGATAGGTCCACCTACGACAGCGCTTTTGGCCAGAAAAAAGCGCTTTCGTAGCCTACGCCAGCGCTGGCTACGGCAGCGCTTTTAAAGGGCAAAAAAAAGCGCTGTGAAAGCCCATTTTCGTAGTAGTGGATGCAAATCGAATCTCAAAGCCCAACAGAATTTCTAGCCCAAAAAGAATATCAATTATGCCCAAAAGAAAGCCTTATACAAAAGTCAAGACTACATCATTGGCTTAGGAACATTGCTTATTGCTTATAACAAAGTTTGGTTTGGTTCACAATAAACTAAAAGGTGCAAAGAAGAATTCAAGCTCAACCAAGTGAAAACAAAGCCTCATGCAAAGTCAGTGTTACATCATTGGCTAGGAGGAGCCTTTTGCAAATCTCAATATTTGGTTCACAAAAGATAAAGAAGAAATCAATAAAAAATTAGATTTATCATCATTTCACGCAAAGAAAAACCACATTTCTAAGTTACTGCAAAAGCAAAACATTGCTTACAGTAAAAGAAGGAAGAAAAGTACAGTCAACCAACAAGCAAGCTAGTACAACAAGTACTAAAAGTCAGTCACAAGTACAAAAACTTGTACAAAAAAGCAAGCAACCAACAAAAGTAAAGTGAAAAAATGATGCCCCTCAAGTCAGTATCAAACTTGTACAAAAATGCAACAAGCAAACGGTACATTAAAAGCATCAAACAATTCCCAAAGTCAAAAGACATCACAGTATAAAAAACAGCGCCCAAAGGAGAACAAGATTTATAAGAGGGGAGAGAGATAAAAAACCAAAACCATGATTCCCATTTTTCAACATATAAACTCATCAAAATCATTTTTAAACTGAGTTCAAGAAACAAAATATACAGAGCCAAGGGGACAGAGAAACTGGACCACCGGTTTCCAAACCCTAACAAAATTCTCATCATCATTTTCCTAAAAAAATTAACCCTTCAGAAATCCGGTAAAAGGAGCAAGAAGAAAAAGAACGAACTTGTTGTACCCCAAAATTTGCCCTCCCATATTTCTCAAAACATTTCAAGAAAAATTCACAAGTCCAACCCGGCGCGTCATATTCAGGTATTCTTTCGCCAAGATATCTCTGATAACGTATTCTCAAATTCAGGTTCGGCTCAAGAGTCAATTCTTTAAAGAAGGTATCCGAATGTGTGAGTTTTCTCGAAGAAATATGGTGAAAAAGTGTGTTGAAAGTGCAGTTTTTACGCGCTAAAAAAATTCATAACTTGAAGATCGTGGCTCGTATTGAACCCGTTCCGAGGGCCAAAATTCCGTCTTGACATTATCTACGTTTTCATCTCTCACGGCTGGAAGCCAATTTCGATCAGAAGGTCTTCAAAAATGTGGATTTATCAAGTATTTTCGTACAGGAAATTTGTGTCAGAAATTTATTTGCGTCATGTTCAGAAAATCATAACTTGGTCGATTTTCATCGTATCGAGCTGGTTCCAGCGCCAAAATTTCACAAATTGAGTTGGCTACATTTTCACAGAAGGTATTGAGTTCAAACTGTATTCAAAAGACCTTCATTTTTTTCTCAGAGTGCGTGACATGCTGAAAATCCTGAATGTTGAATATTATTTCATCTGAGCCGAAACTTCGAAAATTCATAACTCGGTCAATTTTTATCGGATTGGGCTCATATTTTTACACAAGGTCCCTGACTCATAGATCTATAACTTTGCTAAGTCGAGACCGGATTATGCTCCGATCAATACCAGTTTTTTATTGAAGAATGTATCAGAGTCGACACTGGAGCCCAAAATAAATTTGTCTAAGCTGAAACTTCAAAAATTCATAACTAATTCACCGTTTATCCGATTGAGCCGATTTTTGGACAGGAGTTAGTTCTCGATGTCGGCTACATTTTGTTTTCACATTTCAACTTCAAAAATAGCACTTAAGTCCCTGCGATTTAGCCTGCAAATGACGAACTCAAGTGAACATTTGAGGCCCAATTGCACATTCAAAGCCCATTTTCTTTACCCTAATTTCCATTATATAATCACCTTCTTTTCACACAAACCAAAGAGGAGAAAAAGAGAGAAAAAACCTTGCCACAACACTGTTAGAATATCAAATTCTTTCAAGAACCCTAAAACCTTGAAATCCTCATTACAAATCCCTCTCTCACTACAAACAAGCCATCACAGTTACAAACCAACACCTCACTACCTCTTCAATAAGGATAAGACTGGCTTGATCTCCATGATCCAAAGGGCATAAAAACATTCAGGTCACTAATTTTCCAGTAAGGGTAAGATTGATTTGATCTCCATGATCAAAAGAGTATAATCATTCATACATGCCATATTGTGCCTAAACATTAAATTTCTTCATATATTGGCTTTATTTGCATTTTATGATTTTATTTAATGTGTTCGTGAGATTCAACACTGCAGATTTAGACATGATCCCATGCAGGTTCATTAAGGAACGTTGAGGCCAAAAGCCAAATGGCCAAAAGCCAAAAGCCAAATGGCCAAAAGCCAAAAGCCAAAAGCCAAAAGCCAAATGGTCAAAAGAACAACTTATGCATGACGAGACAGAAATCCTAAGAAGATTAAGGAATGTTGAGGCCAGAACACAAATGGCCATGAAACCCAATCTAATGGTCAAAGAATGCAGACCACGGTACTCAAGAGTCAATGAACACGCACGTGATGCCAGAAAGTCAAACAAGGCCTTTTGTCTAATGGGCCAGATTTTTCACAAAAAACCTCCCTTTGGGTCTGAATACCCCCCATGGTTTGCACATTTTTATTTTTTTATTTGATTTTCCTTTTTATTCTTTTAATTGTTTTCATTTGTTTTCTTTAATTTCATAAATTAATTTTCATAAGATAAAAAATCAGAAACTAAAATATATTTAATTATTATTATTTCACTATTAATTTATTTTGTAAATAAACTTTAATAATTAGTTTAGTAAATTTGGTTTTAAAACTTTAATCTTTTTCTCAATAAATTAAAATATGTAGAAATTAGATTTTTTAACTTTTTATCACTTTTCTTAATAAATAATTTTTTCTTATTATCATTATCACTAATTACTAATTTATTTTGTAAATAAACATGTACATAAATTCTCTAGTAAATTAAGTTAAACTTTGTCGTTTTTCATTAGTAATTAAAAATAACTTAGAATTAAGGTTTCTTTTAATTTTAATTTTCTTTATACTCATTAAATACAAAAAAAAACCTAAAAAACATTTCTTTTCTTTAAATTAATAATTAATTAGCTTTCAATTTCAATTTAATTTCTAAAGGGTCCAACGCCCTCGAACATTCGATTCTGATTTCTTTTCGCGCATTTATTCTTATTTTCCTTTGTGAATATTATGTAATTGCTCAAGCCTTGTAATAGTATTAGGAATTTATTTACTTTCCGCATTTTTTATTCAAAACGGGTCTTTGTTAATTTGGCGATGTATAGACCCGCGCCTTGTAATAGCGTAGGATTTATCTTTCCGCACTTTAATTTCCGCACTTTTAAACTGCTAAACTTTGCATGAAAGAATAAATGGCCCAAATAAAATCAAAGCGTAGCTCACCCAATGCATGACAAGATAAAACATAACTGAAAATAACACACGAATTCACACACCACTCTTAGGGTACACCTCACTGTTGCCTTGCCTTCGAAACGTGGTCGTCGAGTATAGGATGTCTTAGTAAGTCCTTATGTCCATTGATCTAGTTGCCTCGAAACGGTTGCCTCGGAATAGTTGCCTCGAAACGGTTGCCTCGGAATAAAAAGATCAATGGCATAAGGGTAGCTTCTAAGGTGTCCTACTGTTGCTCTGGTGACCACACTGTCCCTACAAACGAATTGATCTGAACACCTCCAACGGTGGTGCTACCTACCTCTCAATGGTGGGATGGAACTACCTTAAGGACCTCTATACAGCCTAATTCCTTAGGGTAGGTAGATGACTCGTAGATACTTGCTCTATTCAAAAACAATCAAAACTCTTTTCACACCGACACTTTCAAAAAGCTTTCAAAACAATTTTTCAAACACTCTTGAGGACTGATACAAGAGTCGATCTAAAATCTTTAAACGAAACTTTTTCAAACCCACTCACAATTGAAAAGCAAACACTTTTGAAAACACAATGAGCAAGTATCTAAGAGCCCATGGATAACCATGGATAGAAAGGGTGCTAACACCTTCCCTTTCTATAAATCTACCTCCTGAACCGAGAAACTATCTCATAAGGAATTTTGCTGTGCTTTTGTCCTGTCCATGTTGGAGAAAATAAAAGACGGTGGCGACTCTTGCTTCCACGATATTTCGCGAACCAGCGTTAAACAGTCAGTTCCAGATCCACCGATCACAGAACTGGCGACTCTGCTGGGGAACTTATAAAAGTGAGGTGTACCTTAGGACTAAGATCACTTGTGTTTTCAATTGTCTGAATTGCTTGCTTTATTATTGTGGGACTGTCTTGGGAGTTCTATAGATCCTAGCCCGGATCTGGGGGATACCTTCTTAGAAAGTAGCAACAAGGCTGTGAGGAAACTGTGCGGGGTATACCGACATGGTTGAAACAGTCTGCTACGTTGATGTGGCACTTTGGTGTGTACCGGTAACCCTTGAGTCCAGTCAAGGAGAGTACGGGGCCGCCGCGTGGTGTCGTGAAGCATCAACTGACCTTAGGAACCTTAATTGAACCATCTTGGCCTCTTTAGGGTAGTGAGATAACTGACTTTGGTACAGTCCGAGGTTGGTTGATACTCGATACTACACTCAGTTGAGGGTTGTTTTCTTGGAATATTTCGGTCGCCAGTTCAGTGGCTAAATCGAAACGATGAACAATGAAAGCAATCCAATGATATTGGGACCCTTAGAACCCGGTTACTTCTGATAGGACAGGGCTTAACCAACAAACTGAAAGAGGGTAACACCTAGACCCCATGCTGGCCTAAACTCTAAGGGCTCTCTTGTGTGACTTGTGTGCCTTCCAACTTGACTATTTGCATGCTTGTTATCTGACACTTGAGTTTATTGTAGGTTTTGTTTACAGTCCTTAATTGGGACTCATAACAGGGTTTACCTACATCACTCCATGCATAGCATAACATCATAACATCGCATGCATCCTGCATAAGGACTAACCCATTTCAAGGATCTCAAGGGTCTGTGATGCAGGTCGTGATGAACCAAAATGTCTAGCAAGGGGCAAAGGGGATTTATTTTCCTCTAGCCAAGGTTGATAACTTTAGTCAGGGGCTATGACCCACTCGATATGGTGAGCCTTGACTCTTGAAGAAGGACTCTCATCAACATGAAGTTCCTTCCATCAAGCTACAAAATTCAAATTCTAACAATTTTTCTTGTTTACCCCGCGAGATCCTTGAAAACATTGCATGCATACATACATATCTTTGCATTACAGGTATCCCTTTTACAGGTTGCTTACCTTCTTCACTGTTTGTTTCAGCCGATCGTCATGAATCCTGAATCATCTACTGAGCAGTCTATCAAGGACCTCCAGGCTCAGAACGCCCAGTTCCAAGAGTTGATCATGAGTCTAGCCCAGGGGCAACAAGATCTGAAGACCCTGCTTTTGAAAAATAAGAAGAAGAGGACGGTTCTGTTCAACCCTAGACGCAAATCTGGGAATGGATCACAAAATGAAGCTGAGCAGACTACCCCATCTGTTGGGAAAGACAGTCCCCAAGAAAGGGAGGTTCCTAGTCCAGTGGTCTCCGACAACGAGACCGATTACAATGATGAACAGCACCCTCCAGCTGAGGATAGGTATAAACAGTTGGAAGACCGTCTGAATGCCATGGAAATTCAACAAGTGCCTGGTTTGGATTTCGGAGACTTGGGTCTATCTTCTGGTGTGGTCATCCCACACAAATTCAAAGCACCTGCCTTCGCAAAGTACGACAGGGCATCCTGTCCTATGCTGCATCTCAGGTCGTATATAAGGAGGATCCAGCCCTACACGGCTGACAAGAATTTGTGGATTCATTTTTTTCAGGATAGTCTGTCGGGAACTCAACTCGACTGGTTCTATCAACTGAATGGAGCCAACATCCGCAGCTGGGAAGACTTGGCTACTGCATTCTACAAGCAATACCAGTATAATGCCGATCTCGCTCCTACGCGTATCCAACTCCAGGGTATGTCACTGGGGACGGGTGAAGGTTTTAAGGAGTACGCCCAAAAATGGAGGGACCTTGCTGGAAGGGTACAACCACCTCTGACTGACCGCGAGCTTGTGGACATGTTCTTGGGGACCCTATCCGGGCCGTTCTTTAATCATCTCATTGGCAATTCATCTGCAGGGTTTACAGACCTCATTCTGACTGGAGAAAGAATTGAAGCTAGTATCAAGTCGGGGAAGATTCAAGAAACCGCACATGCTGATGCTTAGAAAAAGCCCCACGGTGGGAAGAAAGAGTCCAATGCTATACATGGTAAAAAGGGTCGTCATGATGTAGGGGCAATCCAGATCTTTGATCCCGCGCCTGTTCAACAAAGAAAGAGCAATAGGTGTAGGATAAAGTATCAAGATAGGAAGTATACTGACATCAACATGTCTTTGTCTCAGGCATTACAGCAATTGCTGAAGGCAAAACTGATCACACTAAAGGATCCTCCTCAAAATCCTGATACTTCCTCTTCCAAGTACAACCCGGGTGTGAGATGTGCCTACCATTCTGACAGTCCTGGACATGACACCGACGACTGTTGGACCTTGAAGAACAAGATCCAGGATTTGATTGACGCCAAGGAGGTCAAGTTTGAACACTGATCCTGCACCAAATCATCGAGAATGTCTTTTGTTCATTCGAATGTTCAAGTTGTATTTTTCTTTGATTGCTCAAACATTTTATTCATGTCAAACTTTGTTATTTCATTAATGCATTACACGTGTCTGTTTTGAAGTAATTATGTTTACTATGCTTAAAACTGTTTTCATATTTTTGTGATGTTCAACGCTCGGTTAACAATTCTAAGCCTCTTGAGGGAGGATGACGAAAACGATACCACGATTTTTACAGTATGCTTTTGAACAGACCCCGCTGATGAGGTACAGGCATTGTTTCAAATCCTAAATAGTGGAGTAATAAGGAAGATAATCCCTCGCCAACCCCTTTGAGCCTAAGAAGTTGGAGTTTTTCTTTTCAAAAATTAAAACCCTTAATCATAACCTGGGGCAGGGTAGTTCTCTCAGCTGATCTAGGTGCACAACGAATGACACCAAAGAAGTCCTTCCAAAGCAAAAGACAGTGATGGATCCGAATGATCATAAAGACAGGCAGTCATCATTTCTCAAAATAAAGGCCCAACAAGTCAAAACCTATGAAGGAGACTTACAAAAACTGGGGCATCCCGCTGACTGTAATCATAAAAAGGAACAGTTCAGGCAAAAAATAGGGATAATAAAATAAAAAAGAAAGAGGTCACACAAACCCTCAACAAAAAGAAAGGACTGCCTATTCAAATAAATTGTCAGTATCCGAACCATCACTGGTATATCAAAGCAAAGACGCAACAAGGTCTAACGCACGATTAGCTGAGTTTAGGATTGAAGAACATCACGAAGAACGGGTGGGTACAAATAAATTTGAGCCTTTATCCTTTGTTTCTTGAACCGTGAACCAGGCCACGTTATAACCCTTAAAAGTCCTAGCTGAAGCATGGGTTAGTTCGAAAGCATACTGTTACGAAAGGTATCCTGACTCCTTAAGGCTTGCGGTAAAATAACGAGTTGACATCACAGTTTACAAAAAAAAACTCACTTGCTTTTATTGAAAAATGCATTTTCAAAAATTTCAAGACAGACATAAGCTTTGCATTCTTAAGATAACATTGTTTGCATATGATTATTTGTTTGAACAGCAGAGAACTTTGCGCAACGAATATCCGAGGAACGAAGGTCCTCTCAACAAAAGAGTCACCTCCGGTGGAAGAAACACTTCCAATCAAGGGGCATGGCATGATCAGTGGCCATCATCTGGGGCAGTCCAGTCAAGATTTGGAGAATTTCTCAAAAGGCCAACCAGCTTGGGGCAAATCTCCATCTGGATCACTTGGGGCATTCCGACAATGAATCTTGCCTGATCAGACATCTTCTAGTGGTACGGCAACGCAATACTACTGACAGTGACAACTCCCTGCTCTCTGAGAGCATGGATATAGTCAAAAAAATACTACGCAAAATCAAAGACCCGCTAGGTTGACACACCTAGGCAAAAATAAGGGCTTCCCAGTGAACCAAAAGGGTTCGGGCAAAAATAAGGGATGAAAATGAAAAAATCTGTACACCCGACAAGTCGAAAACCTGAAAAGGCGGCTTGGGCAAAAATGGGTATCCCGGTGGATTGAAAACCCGAAAGGGCGGTCCAGGCAAAAATTAGGGATCAAAAGCGTACGACTATGTCCCATCACCTCGTCACTTGCCTATCAGAAGAAGGTTTGTCAAACGGCAGTTATCAAGACCCCACAGATATCTTCTCCCACATCAGAAACAGGGGCAATAATGAGTTGTCTAAGCGATCAAGCTGCTCTGTCCTCCAGGCACCAAGGTAAGGTCAGCTGAAGAACGTAACCAAGATACCTTAATTCCCCCAGGAGAATACAATCTCAAAAGCCTCCCCAGGAAAGTTGAATCAATCTCCCCAGTAGGAAGCTTATCCCCAGTAGATTCTGGAAGCTTATCACCTGCAGAGTACGAACGCTCTCCCCCGGCTTTATTCAAAGGTTATTTCCCCACCAGGATATAACTGGGTTATCCTCAGCCAATTTCCACGGAAAGATCGTCCCCGGCGAAGTCTTCCTATCCCCAGCGGAGTTCATCAAATCTTCCAACAAAGCTCGTCAATGGTATCCCCAGCGGAATATCATCAACATCTCAACAAAGTGCCTCTTTCCCCACAGAGCATTCCCCGCAGAGTATTCTATTCGCCAAGTTTATTCCCCAACGGAGTCATCTTCTCCTACCGATATTCTTGCAATCACCATCCCCAGCGAAAACGAAGAACTCTCTTCAATGTCAGCCCAGGATTCAGCTCCCGGCATTCGTCAAGGATTTATTTTCCTAGACGAAAATACATTCATAAACATCACATTGTCATACATTATGATACATGCATACACGCATCATATCACCCCAATCTCATTTATTTTTGAGAACATCTTAAAATCAGGCAATTCATACATTATGACATTGCATACAACTAACTCGTTACTTTTTCAGGAAAGAACGATCAACAGATAAAAGTATTTACCGTTTGAGGTAGAAGACGTCCAAGATTCCTTCATCATTCTGCTGAGGTTGAAGTCACCAAAGATTCTCTCATCATTCTGCTGAGGTTGAAGTCGCCTAAGATTCTCTCATCATTCTGCTGAGGTTAAAGTCGCCTAAGATTCTATCATCATTCTGCTGAGGTTGAAGTCGCCTAAGATTCTCTCACCATTCTGCTGAGGTTGAAGTCACCTAAGATTCTCTCATCATTCTGCTGAGGTTGAAGTCGCCAAAGATTCTCTCATCATTCTGCTGAGGTTGAAGTCACCAAAGATTCTCTCACCATTCTGCTGAGGTTGAAGTCGCCTAAGATTCTCTCATCATTCTGCTGAGGTTGAAGTCGCCTAAGATTCTCTCATCATTCTGCTGAGGTTGAAGTCACCAAAGATTCTCTCACCATTCTGCTGAGGTTGAAGTCGCCAAAGATTCTCTCACCATTCTGCTGAGGTTGAAGTCGCCTAAGATTCTCTCATCATTCTGCTGAGGTTGAAGTCGCCTAAGATTCTCTCATCATTCTGCTGAGGTTGAAGTCGCCTAAGATTCTCTCATCATTCTGCTGAGGTTGAAGTCGCCTAAGATTATCTCATCATTCTGCTGAGGTTGAAGTCGCCAAAGATTCTCTCATCATTCTGTTGAGGTTGAAGTCTCCTAAGATTCTCTCATCATTCTGCTGAGGTTGAAGTCGCCTAAGATTCTCTCATCATTCTGCTAAGGTTGAAGTCGCCCAAGGTTCTCTCATCGTCCCGTTGAGGTAGTAATCGCCCAAGGTTCTCTCATTGTCCCGTTGAGGTAGAAATCGCCCAAAGGTTCTCTCATCGTCCCGTTGAGGTAGTAATCGCCCAAGGTTCTCTCATCGTCCCGTTGAGGTATTAATCGCCCAAGGTTCTCTCATCGTCCCGTTGAGGTAGTAATCGCCCAAGGTTCTCTCATCGTCCTGTTGAGGTAGTAATCGCCCAAGGTTCTCTCATCGTTCCGTTGAGGTAGTAATCTCCCAAGGTTCTCTCATCGTCCCGTTGAGGTAGTAATCGTCCAAGGTTCTTTCATCGTCCCGTTGAGGTAGTAATCGTCCAAGGTTCTCTCCTCGTCCCGTTGAGGTAGAAATCGTTCAAGGTTCTCTCATCGTCCCGTTGAGGGCACGTCTGAAGAGTTTGAAGATCCGATTACTATATCTTGCCAGGGTGTATCTGTTGACGACTAATTCTAGATTCGATTCCTGTATCCTGCCAGGGCACGTCTGAAGAGTTTGAAGATCCGATTCCTGTATCATGCCAGGGTGTATCTGTTGACGACTATTCTTCGGACTCGATTCCTGTATCTAGCCAGGGCACGTCTGAAGAGTTTAAAGATTCGATACCTGTATCCAGCCTGGGCACATCTACACGAAGAGTTTGAAGATCAACTCCTGTAACAGGCCAGGTAATTATCTTTCTTTCTCAGGTACGCAAGTTCTCGCTAAGGAATCTCTTACGCGATCAACACCTAGATGGCATCTATAAGCCCATCCATATATCGACAATCTCCAAATGGCATCTATAAGCCCATTCCCGACAAAGTTATGTCACACTTCCAGATGGCATCTATAAGCCCATCCTCCTATCCATCTCTCCAAATGGCATCTGTAAGCCCATTCCCGCCATCACGTTGCTGATACTCTACTATGCGAGTGCAAATTTCTGGGCACTCTAGTGTTCAATCATCTTCCACCTTCGGATCACGAAAGGCACGCAAGCCAATCTACATCCTCAGGTTTAAGAAGATTGAACAGGGGCAACTGTTGTACCCCAAAATTTGCCCTCCCATATTTCTCAAAACATTTCAAGAAAAATTCACAAGTCCAACCCGGCGCGTCATATTCAGGTATTCTTTCACCAAGATATCTCTGATAACGTATTCTCAAATTCAGGTTCGGCTCAAGAGTCAATTCTTTAAAGAAGGTATCCGAATGTGTGAGTTTTCTCGAAGAAATATGGTGAAAAAGTGTGCTGAAAGTGCAGTTTTTACGCGCTAAAAAAATTCATAACTTGAAGATCGTGGCTCATATTGAACCCGTTCCAGTGGCCAAAATTCCGTCTTGACATTATCTACGTTTTCATCTCTCACGGCAGGAAGCCAATTTCGATCAGAAGGTCTTCAAAAATGTGGATTTATCAAATATTTTCGTACAGGAAATTTGTGTCAGAAATTTATTTGCGTCATGTTCAGAAAATCATAACTTGGTCGATTTTCATCGTATCGAGCTGGTTCCGGCGCCAAAATTTCACAAATTGAGTTGGCTACATTTTCACAGAAGGTATTGAGTTCAAACGGTATTCAAAAGGCCTTCGTTTTTTGCTCAGAATGCGTGACATGCTGAAAATCCTGAATACTGAATATTATTTCATCTGAGCCGAAACTTCGAAAATTCATAACTCGGTCAATTTTTATCGGATTGGGCTCATATTTTTACACAAGGTCCCTGACTCATAGATCTACAACTTTGCTTCAAAAGTCGAGACCGGATTTTTCTCCGATCAATACCAGTTTTTTATTGAAGAACGTGTTAGAGTCGACACTGGAGCCCAAAATAAGTTTGTCTAAGCTGAAACTTCAAAAATTTATAACTAATTCACCGTTTATCCGATTGAGCCGATTTTTGGACAGGAGTTAGTTCTTGATGTCGGCTACATTTTGTATTCACATTTCAACTTCAAAAATTGCACTTAAATCCTTGCGATTTAGCCTGCAAATGACGAACTCAAGTGAACATTTGAGGCCCAATTGCACATTCAAAGCCCATTTTCTTTACCCTAATTTCCATTATATAATCACCTTCTTTTGACACAAACCAAAGAGGAGAAAAAGAGAGAAAAAACCTTGCTACAACACTGTTAGAATATCAAATTCTTTCAAGAACCCTAAAACCTTGAAATCCTCATTACAAATCCCTCTCTCACTACAAACAAGCCATCACAGTTACAAACCAACACCTCACTACCTCTTCAGTAAGGATAAGGCTGGCTTGATCTCCATGATCCAAAGGGCATAAAAACATTCAGGTCACTAATTTTCCAGTAAGGGTAAGATTGATTTGATCTCCATGATCAAAAGAGTATAATCATTCATACATGCCATATTGTGCCTAAACATTAAATTTCTTCATATATTGGCTTTATTTGCATTTTATGATTTTATTTAATGTGTTCGTGAGATTCAACACTGCAGATTTAGACATGATCCCATGCAGGTTCATTAAGGAACGTTGAGGCCAAAAGCCAAATGGCCAAAAGCCAAAAGCCAAATGGCCAAAAGCCAAAAGCCAAAAGCCAAAAGCCAAATTGCCAAAAGAACAACTTATGCATGATGAGACAGACATCCTAAGAAGATTAAGGAATGTTGAGGCCAGAACACAAATGGCCATGAAACCCAATCCAATGGCCAAAGAATGCAGACCACGGTACTCAGGAGTCAATGAACACGCACGTGATGCCAGAAAGTCAAACAAGGCCTTTTGTCTAATGGGCCAGATTTCTCACAAAAAACCTCCCTTTGGGTCTGAATACCCCCATGGTTTGCACATTTTTATTTTTTTATTAGATTTTCCTTTTTATTCTTTTAATTGTTTTCAATTGTTTTCTTTAATTTCATAAATTAATTTTCATAAGATAAAAAATCAGAAACTAAAATATATTTAATTATTATTATTTCACTATTAATTTATTTTGTAAATAAACTTTAATAATTAGTTTAGTAAATTAGGTTTTAAAACTTTAATCTTTTTCTCAATAAATTAAAATATGTAGAAATTAGATTTTTTAACTTTTTATCACTTTTCTTAATAAATAATTTTTTCTTATTATCATTATTATTAATTACTAATTTATTTTGTAAATAAACATGTACATAAATTCTCTAGTAAATTAAGTTAAACTTTGACGTTTTTCATTAGTAATTAAAAATAACTTAGAATTATGGTTTCTTTTAATTTTAATTTTCTTTATTCTCATTAAATACAAAAAAAAACCTAAAAAACATTTCTTTTCTTTAAATTAATAATTAATTAGCTTTCAATTTCAATTTAATTTGTAATGGGTCCAACGCCCTCGAACATTCGATTCTGATTTCTTTTCGCGCATTTATTCTTATTTTCCTTTGTGAATATTATGTAATTGCTCAAGCCTTGTAATAGTAATTAGGAATTTATTTACTTTCCGCATTTTTTATTCAAAATGGGTCTTTGTTAATTTGGCGATGTATAGACCCGCGCCTTGTAATAGCGTAGGATTTATCTTTCCGCACTTTAATTTCTGCACTTTTAAACTGCTAAACTTTGCATGAAAGAATGAATGACCCAAATAAAATCAAAGCGTAGCTCACCCAATGCATGACAAGATAAAACATAACTGAAAACAACACACGAATTCACACACCACTCTTAGGGTACGCCTCACTGTTGCCTTGCCTTCGAAACGTGGTCGTCGAGTATAGGACGTCTTAGTAAGTCCTTATGTCCATTGATCTAGTTGCCTCGAAACAAGTTGCCTCGAAACGGTTGCCTCGGAATAGTTGCCTCGAAACGGTTGCCTTGGAATAAAAAGATCAATGGCATAAGGGTAGCTTCTAAGGTGTCCTACTGTTGCTCTGGTGACCATACTGTCCCTACAAACGAATTGATCCGAACACCTCCAACGGTGGTGCTACCTACCTCTCAATGGTGGGATGGCACTACCTTAAGGACCTCTACACAGCCTAATTCCTTAGGGTAGGTAGATGACTCGTAGATACTTGCTCTATTAAAAAATAATCAAAACTCTTTTCACACCGACACTTTCAAAAAGCTTTCAAAACAATATTTCAAACACTCTTGATGACTGATACAAGAGTCGATCTGAAATCTTTAAACGAAACTTTTTCAAACCCACTCACAATTGAAAAGCAAACACTTTTGAAAACACAATGAGCAAGTATCTAAGAGCCCATGGATAACCATGGATAGAAAGGGTGCTAACACCTTCCCTTTCTATAAATCTACCTCCCGAACCGAGAAACTATCTCATAAGGAATTTTGCTGTGCTTTTGTCCTGTCCATGTTGGAGAAAATAAAAGACGGTGGCGACTCTTGCTTCTGCGACATTTCGCGAACCAACGTTAAACAGTCAGTTCCAGATCCACCGATCACAGAACTCACTCAGAAACCAAGGTGGTAAATCTGAAGACTTCCTTCTCCTTTCCATCCTTGATCATTTTTGGGATTCAGTGTAAAGGTCAAACAACAAATCAATTAGAGATTCAGAACAGAAGAAGAGATAAGAAACGATACAGAATCATGGAAATAGTGAGATGTTCGACGAAGATGAAAAAGGAACACAATCGTGATACATCGAGAGGAAGAAGAGAATAGAGGCGTCGCTGCCTCTCATGAGGCTAGGGTTTACAAACCCTTATTGTCTGTTTTATTTTTGTTATAACATGTGGGTCTTGGATTGACCCGGTTCGGCCCAAGCCCACCACATTTTTTTTTATTTTTCAAAAAACTGACATTTTATTTTATATATTTTTGGAACTGGAGGAATAACAGATGGAGCAACATGGTGCAGTGGTTGAGGCCCTGTTTGGTAAACGCAAAGGCCCGGGTTCGAGACCCACCGAGACCTTTTTCTATTTTCAAGTTCTTAATTTTGTTTTGTTTTGATACCAACATTATTGGGCTTAGCTCCTGGGCCCAACGCCCCATTCATGCGTATATACCCCCCCTGTTTACTAACCATCATGCAGGCCCACTTTTTTTTTATTGTAACTAACAAAAAAGGTTTTGGGCTTAAAATCAAACAAAAACTTTTTTACTTTCTGACACTCTTTCTATTTTTTAAACCCCCTCTGACTTATATTATTTTTTATATTTTATCGTTTTTTTTTCTTTTCCTCATTATTATTATTATTATTATTATTATTATTATTATTATTATTATTATTATTATTATTATTATTATTATTATTATTATTATTATTATTATTATTATTATTATTATTATTATTATTATTAGTTTTATTAATTAAAAACATTAAAAAAAACATTTTATATTTTTATTTAGAGTATTAATATACTTTTATCTCTTTAAAAACTAAAAAGACCAAAAATATTTTTCTATTCAATTTCTTTTCTTTAATTTAAATACATATTAATTTGATTTAGTTCTTTTCTTTTTAATTTAAATTACTTTAAAATTTAGGATTTCTCAATTAATTAACTTTATATACTAATTTAATTAATATAAAATCTTTTTTTTTCATACAAAACCCTAAAAACTTGTTTTCCTTAATAAATTAATTTCTTTTACTTAACTTAATTTTCTTATTTTAGTTAATTATTTTCTTTCAATTAGGTCAAAATCTTTAATACAAAAAATACACTATATTCATTTCATTTCTTGTACATAATATTTATTTCAATTCTTGTACATTTATTCAATATGGTTGTAAAAGATAATTAGGGTTTAATTTCTTACAATCCCCATTTGTATATTTGTACACCCCATCTCCAAATGATGTAATAGCGTAGAATATTTTTTTTCTGTAATTTATCGCTTTCATATAAATGCTAGTAAATTATGGTTTGTATGGAAAGATAAAACCAATGCCTAGAAAACCCTAATCCAAGATAAATTCAAGCATGAAATACAAAACACTTTCACACTTGCACCTCTAGGGTTAACTTCACTTGTTGCCTCGAGAAAATGGTCATGATATGCATGTGAGACACCTTAGCAAAAACAATCAAAAATACAAGATCATAGTCCCTCGATGACGCTACAAATGATGCCTTACAAATGATCTTAGTCCCTTAAATAAAAATTCTAAGATATCTCACAACGTTGCTATCCATGACTATACGATGACCCACACCCATCCCTTTACATCCAAAGATAAGGTTACTTATCAATCAATGGTGGAGAGAAATGAAAAAAACAATATTGAGTAGGTAGAACGTTCTTAGTTGCTTGCTCACAATTCATCTTCAAAAACAAACATCTTCTCAAACACACTAAACACTTTCAAAAACATGAAATATTTTCAAAAGTCTAACACTTTGTATGCATTCTAATAGAGACGAGAATCATTATAAAGTTTTCCTAAACGAAGGCGCTTTTCAAAAATACTTTCAAAACCCACCACAAACACATTTCAAACAAAGTAATTTCAAGTGATCTAGCAAGCAACTAAGATCCCATAGATAACTATGGATTAAAAGGGTGCTAACACCTTCCCTTTTCATAACCTACCCCCCAAACTCAAGAAAATATCTCAAAGGTATTTCCTGTTCTTTTCACCCTTTCCTTATTGGGTAAATGAAAAGTCGGTGGAGACTCTTGCTATCCGCAACATTTATGATAAAACTCAAAACAACCAAGTCAGTTCTCCCACCGTATTACAATGTCTTTCCAGTAATCAAACTTTTCACCGTCAAATATTGGGGGTCTGCAGCTGATTCTTTCTTTCTCATCATGATAATCATTGTTGATGATCTGACTTGGTCCCACCATAGTGTTTTTCCTACTTGGATCTTTTTCTGACACGGTTAAGTGTTTGCACCCAGGTCCAGGTGCTCTGATACCAATTGACGGATATAAAAACATAAGAAGGGGGTGAATTGGGGTTTAAAACTTAAGATTAAAGACACATTAGTTATCCTGGTTTGTTTGAACTCAAACTACTTCAGTCCGCCCGACAAGGTGATTTCGCCTCTCTCAAGCAAGGTCTTAATCCACTAATCAAACTTGATTACACAAATACAATGACAACTGTCAATGTCTTCTTAAGTCTAAACCACAACCTAGATTCCTCAAGGAATTACAAAATACAATATTGAAAGGCGTGTACAAATATGTTTTCTAACAAAAACAATATCACTAAAGTGATGTATTACACAATAGAGGAGCACAAGGTAGAACTGGATAATTATGGTTTTTCTTTTTCGTGCGTAGTCGTTAAATTGATATCTTCTATACGTCTTCTTTAAATAGGCAATGCATGAGAGACATAAGAAGATTATTTTGGAAGGTTGATGAAGTGTAGTTAATGTTCTTTCTAAAAGTGAATATCTTGTCTTGATTCAATTGTTACTTTTGATTTGCCATTAATAAAATGTAACGCTTCAGAACATGCTCACATCAGAAGATGAATGTTACCTTTGAGACTCTTTTTGCTTTCCAGAACTTTACATATCAGAATATAAGAGTTCTTGTTTCACGGCATTGGTGCATTCAGAAGTTGTAACATGGAATTCTTCATTTAGCATATTACACATATTTACTTCTAAGTATGTTGTGTCTGAACAAATCTTCAAAACTAAACTCTCTCATTTTCTTACATCAGAACTTCCAGATGTTCTAGCAGATCTTATATGCTTCTTACATCAGAACTTCTCTTAATATTAAAATACTTTATTAGAGAGCATATATGTTCTTTATATATATATATATATATATATATATATATATATATATATATATATATATATATATATATATCATGTGTTTGTTATCATCAAAACTCTTGCTGGGATGTAGAACCAAACTATGTTATAACAAAAATGACACTTCTCCCAATTTAATACAAGGTTTACCTCAATGCGTCTTTCTAGGATTTTCTCAAGGTTAGAGAGACAGTCTTTAAAATTGAATCCATATAAAGAGAAACCATCCATGAATAATTCCATAATTTCGTCAAGATAGTCTGCGAAAATTGACATCATACAATGTTGGAAAGTGGTTGGTGCATTATAGAGTCCAAAGGGCATTCGTCTATAGGAAAATATTCCGTAAGGGCAGGTAAAGTTCGTTTTTTCTTGATCATCAGGGTGAATAGGGATTTGGAAAAATCCCGAGTACCCATATAGATAACAAAAATATGAGTGTCTAGCTAGACACTCAAGCATTTGATCTATAAAGGGAAGAGGGAAATGATCTTTCCTAGTCGCTTTGTTCAACTTTCTATAATCTATACACATACGCCAACCTCCTTCAGTTCGCTTGGCAACATGTTCACCTTTTTCATTTTCCGTGACGGTGATGCCTCCTTTCTTAGGTACCACATGTATAGGACTTACCCATTTACTATCTGAAATTTGATAAATTATACCAGCCTCTTGCAACTTAAGAACTTCTCTCTTAACAACATCACTCATTATAGGGTTTATCCTCCTTTGATGTTCTCTAGAGGGTTTAGAATCTTCCTCCAACATAATTTGGTGCATGCGCACAAATGGGCTTATTCCGTTTAGATCAAAGATGTTATACCCTAAGGGTGAGCGATATTTTCGCAAGATATCTAAGAGTTGTTTTGTCTCGTCTTGATTTAAGGTAGCACTTACTATAACAGGACGATTTGTTTCTTCATATAAGAACTCATATCTCAGATTCTTGGGTAGATCTTTTAGTTCTAAAGATGGTTTCTTAGGGAAACGCATGGGATCTGGAGTAAGGGCTAAACATTCGTAGAGGTTGTCATTAAAGTAGGGTTCCCGTCTTTCAAATCTATCGTCCTCCCAAATGGGGGTTGAAGGTAACTTGATAGTTTCGATAGGTTCTTCTTGATCTAGTTCCAATATGCACTCATCAATGACGTCAATGGCATATCATGCATCTCCTATGATTGGTGCCATTAAGAACTTCGAAAGAATAAATTCTATCTTTTCATCACCTACCTCAAAAGTAAATTTTCCTTTCTTAACATCTATTATGGCTCATGCGGTTGATAAGAATGGTCTACCTAGAAGGATTGAGATTTCGTTGTCTTCTTTAATATCCATGACTACGAAATCTATTGGGATATATAGCTGACCTATTTTAACTGGTATGCCTTCTAGTATGCCTATAGGATATTTAACTAATCTATCAACCAATGAAGAGACATTTTAGTTAGCTGCAATTCTACTAAGTTTAGCGTCTTACAGACTTCCAAAGGCATTAGACTGACGCTAGCTCCTAGGTCTAAAAAGGCTTTGTCAACCATGTGATTTCCTAGGACACAAGGTATGGAAAAACTTCCTGGGTCCTTTTATTTCTTGGAAATTTTATTTTCGGAAATGAAATTGCACTCTAAAGGTTTGGGATCGTCAAATCTATGCTTGTTGGTCAGGATTTCTTTTAGGAATTTTGCATAAGATGGTATCTGAGTGATAGCTTCGGTAAAAGGAATCTCTACATAGAGTTTCTCTATAACCTTTATAAATTTTTTATATTGATTATCAATCTTGGTTTGTTTAAGTCTTTGCGGAAATGGGATCGGAGGTTTGTATGGGGGTGGCGGTGTATAAGTTTTATCTTTATTTTCTATTCCTGGGTCTTTTTGTTTTTCATGTTCCTCTGGTTCCTCTACTTGGTCCGAAGGCACTACATTTTCCTTAGGTTGTTCGGGCACGCTAAATGTTGGGTTTGTTGGTCCATCGTAAGCAGTTCCACTTTATAAGGTAATGACATTAGCTTTCCCTTTGGGATTCGGTTGAGGTTGTCCAGGGAATTGTCCTTCGGGTGTAGTTTGAGGAGCTTGTGTCTGGGCTACCCGATAGATCTGGGTTTCAAGCATCTTGTTATGAGTAACTATCTGGTCAACCTTAGTTCCTAATTATGCGATTAGTTCATTTATATAAAAGTTATGATTCAGGAACTCTTTATTTTGCTGAGTCTGGGCCGAAATGAAATTGTCCATGATTTTCTCAAGGTTTGGTTTTGGTGGTACAACTTGCAAGGTTGATTTGGTATTTAGGTTTGAAAACCTTGGGGTCTCGGAGGCGCAAAATTCTGAATCGGGTTATTATACTTGTAGGAAAAGTTTTGGTGATTCCTCCATCCAGGATTGTAAGTGTTTGATAATGGGTTCCCTTGGGTATAGTTGACTTGGTCTGTGCTAGATCCATTCAATAGGTTACAGTCTGAAGTTTGATGTCCTTGGGTCCCACAGAGTTCACAATCCGAGTGTATTGCAGCTACAATGTTCGGGCTCTGAGACATGTTTTCAACTTTTAAGGCAAGAGCGTTTATTTTGGCTTGCACCTTGTCCAGGAAACTTATCTCATGTACTCCTCCCTGGGCTTCCTTTTTCTCTACTGTTTCTCACTCTGCTTCCTATTGGTAATAGTTTTGGCCATATCTTCTATGAGAGCACAAGCTTCACGGTAAGGTTTGTTCATCAGTGCGCCACCAATGGCAGTGTCGATAGACATCTTCGTGTTATAATGGAGTCAATTATAGAAGCTATGGATAATTAACCATTGCTACAGGCCATGGTGTAGGCAAGCTCTTAACAGGTCTTTATATCTCTCTCACACTTCAAAAAGTGATTCTCCTTGGTTTGGAGTAAATATAGTGATCAAGTTTCTAAGGACTGTAGTTTTTCTTGGCAGGAAATGTCTAGAAAGAAACACTCTCCTAAGGTCTTCCCAAGTCTCTATTGAATTGGCTGGAAGGGAATCTAACCAATCACGTGCTTTATCTCTAAGGGAGATAGGGAATAATCTTAGACGGATTGCCTCAGGTGAAGCACCATTGGTCTTTAGAGTGTCCTCTAATTGGATAAAACTTTCAAGTGCTGATTCGGGTTCTCTAAGGTGAGACCAGCGAATTGATTTTGATGAACTAATTGTAATAATGAGGGCTTTTGTTCGAAATTATTGGTGGTGATAGTAGGGTTTACTATACTTGAACTAGGATCCTCGTCTGATGGTTGGGAAAATTCCTTAAGGGGTCTTCGGTTATGATCTTCGGCCATAGTTCTCTTTATCCTACAAAGAAAAAGACGTGCTCGAGTGTAACGTTTCTGGTTCCACTAAAGGATCTACTAAGTTTTTGATACTTTGATTCTTGCGCATTTACCGGATAATAAAGCCTTAGTCTAAACGGGATAAAAATAGGGTACAAAATTTGATGAAATTTGGTCCTCGACAACGACGCTAAAAACTTGATCAGTGTGTTTATAGAGTCTAAAATCTAACTGTAAGTGCATATCTTATCGAAGTAATATAAAGGATTTTCGAACCACAGAGACCAATCGTCAAACTATCAACTCTATTATTAAGTTGCTTATCTAAGGCGAATCAATTTAGTTGAGGGAGTATAATGCAAAGGAAATAAATAGATAAAGTAAATTCAGACAAAAGACAGACTAGAATGTAAATCACACTGGTCAAATAAAATTTCAATTTGTATTTAATAGAACTACTTATGGGGAAATATTTTCTACTCCTGTAAAGGAACAATTTGATGGGAACTTGTCTCTTTCGCTAACTAAGAATCGAGTTTACTCTCTAATAAGATCCTTCTATTGTCACTTATAAAAGGACGCTTCATGCATTAAAGAAGCAAACCTATTTTTAAGAAATTAATTTCTTAACTTAGTAAAAAAGTGGTTTCAACTCGGAATGATTTACATAAAGAGATTCTTGGCTTTTGCTCGAGACTCGGATTGTAAACCTATAAACGCGTCCGAAAATAGTTTCAAAATCGTTTTCTAAAAGTGTCAAAGATCCCTAATTAACCAGTCAAAATGCTTTTGTCCTTTTTGACTGGTTAAAAACTAACCAAGTTTACTCTTTTAAACGAGCGACTTTCAATCTTATCCAAAAATATTAAGTACGGAAAACTTGTGTTAAAAGTTGAAACAACCCCTAAAGTGTTTCTACTGATACAGTGTTGAAATGTTATCATGACAATGATCCTTACATTCCAACCTTAAAATATTTAGCCAGACATGGAAATAAAAGCAAGCATATTAAATTTGATCGAAATAAACATAGTAATAAAGGCAAGGCAAGGTAATAAAATACGTAATGCAAGTGCAAGATAAAATGATTGAATAAAATAGAAAACTTAAATAGAAACGTGCTTCAAACAGGAGTCTTTAAATCTTGGTACAACTGGAAAGTAAATGCTTGAAGTAAAATGGCGGAAAGATTGTAAATAAATAGATGCTCCAACCTAATCAAAACTATGGTGCAATAATCCTCCGATGTGGCGAATTGTTGCTTTTACAAGTAAGTATAGGCTTAGTGTTGCAAGACTAACTTGAATGCTGGAAAATAAAATGAAACTACTATTTATAGATGTTCTCCAAGCTATGCTTTAACAGAAATTCCCCCCAACTCCTTTTGGGCTGGAAGGAGCTTATCAAAGACCACGGGCACTGAGTGTGATGATGGAGAGATTGTTAGGGATATAGCAGGTATCCCCTGGGTGGAGTGGGAAACGTCACAGTGCCCCCTATAGAGGCCGTTGAGTTGAACGCCATGTGTAGGATTTCACTGAAAATCTCGATTTCTTGGCCTTTTCGCTTAGTTCCTTCAAGAAGAGCTCCAAATGGGCATGTTTCCTGAAAACGAGATATATACAAGCATAACGCAAGAAACAGTACTGAAAATTATGAAAAACATGTGTTATTTGAGTCAAATATGTAGTGCGATCAGGTGTTATCATGATTCATAATCAAAATAGTCCAATAGTCCATCTTTATGGAGTTTGGAAATGCATTTCTCATTTGTGTGGCATAAGAGACAATGCCAAAGGTAATTTGGATTTAATTCATTAGTTTTAACCATTTTTATAATAATGTTATAATTTGGCATTTCAAGATCAAGGACATACAATCCATTGTTCATTTGTACAGAAGCATAGAATATATCATTCAAATAAATAGAGCAACAATTGTTCTTTATTATGAATGAAAAACCAAACTTGTCCAAACAAGAAACATAAATAATATTCCTTCTAATTGCAAGTTCATAATAACAGTTCTCTAACTGAATTATTAAACCACTAGGTAAAGTCAAAACATAAGTTCCTACGGCTAAAGCAGCAACCTTTTCTCCATTTCCAACTTGTAGGTCAACTTCACCTTTTTCCAAATATCTACTCCTTTCAAGCCCCTGAGCATTGGTAAAAATGTGAGAACCGCATCCAGTATCTAATACCCATGATGCAGAAGTAGATGAATTAATTTCTATAACAAAAATAACTGAATTTGAAGTCTCTAGTCCATTCTTCTTATCTTCAAGGTACTTTGGGCAGTTTCTCATCCAGTGTCCGGTCTTATCGCAATGGAAGAAAGTGACCTCTTTTGGTATGTGTTTTACCCCAAAATTTCCTCTCTCACTTATCAAGAATTTTCTCACAAGATCTCCTTTGGCTCAAGACTGCACTAGGTTTGATCATCTCAAGACACCTCCTTAAGCATTGAGGACCAAAATTAGGGTTTGAGTTTGAACAAGGATTTTTGAACTTTCAATGCCACATATGACTTTCATGGATCATCATGGACCCTCAAGATTACTCATGTCAAGTTTCAAGCCTTGGATCACATTTTTGTCCAGTCAATTGAGCAGTTGACCTAATAATCAGTTGTATTGGGGAAAAAGTCAACTATGGCCAATTTACAGTCAAACTTCACAATTTTTGATCCACATCAACTTCTTAAACTCATATGTATCATTTGATCAAGTTTATACCATAATTCCTCAAGAGATTTGATCAAATCTCCAAAAGGGCAAAATGGTCAAAATTAGGGTTTTGATTGGGAAAGGGCAATTTCTGATTTTTGACCTAGCAAATGATCAATGGGTTTAAGGAATGATATCAAGAATCCAATTGCATCATTTTTACCTAATAACATGGTTCAAAACATTACTCAAGTTCAAAGGATTGACAGATGAATTTTCAGTCAATTGATCAAAAGTCAACTGTATACTGAAAAGTCAAACTTTGACTTTTTGGTCAAATTCAAATGCCAAAGATCACAATTCATCAAAACATGTCAAAATATGAAACTTATTCATCAAGAAATCAAAAGGTCAAGATTTCATTTTGAAAAGTCAAAATTTCTAAACATAGAAATTTTTCTAAGTGTTGGAAATTTCTTATTTTTTCATAACTTTGAGTAATATTTTTACCATGATGCAAGATGATTCAAGAGAAACTTCCAACATGAAATTTGTAGACCTCCATGAAATATACAAATTTTCATCACACAACTTTTTCCAAAATTTCTTGGATCTCAAGTTATAATTTTAAGAACATGTGGTCATGAAACTAAACACTTAGTGAAATTTTGCCCTAATTTGGTCAGGATTTTGACCCAACTTCATGGCACTTTTTCATATAGTTCCAAGGGGAATATTCAAAATCAATTCAAATATGGGTTATAGAGAACATTTCAATCTTCCCAAAATATCCAAGAACTCCTTGAGATCATTCTTGAGTAGGGAGAATCGAAGAGATGAAGTTAGGGTTTTATCACTTGAATTACAAGTCATTTTGTGATGAACCAAGTTCAAAATTCAAACTATGATGCATAAACACTACCTTTCAGGCCTCAAACTTGTTAGGAACTCTATAATTAAAGGTTTACACAGCTGTTAGAGGTCTCACTTCAAGCATTCAATGCATGGACATGCTTTATATCCATTTTTAGAAGAAATGTTACATTGCCATTTTGATAAAGTGACTTTTTGTACAAAACTTATTATTGAGCCTTGCACTTGTTCTCTTCTGATCAAACAAGTCCTATAACTCATGAGAAATGATTTAGACACTTACAATCACCCAACCCATGCTTGTACCTCCTCTTGAAACTTGTTTCCCTCTTTTCTTCAAAATCAAGTAACCTAGCCAAAAGCTAGAAACTAGTACTTCTAATTGTCCAAAGCTCTTACACACTTTTGCTTATACATACACAAACTATTTGCACCAAAGACACGAATGCTTGACCACTGAAAAGAGCTAGAACTCAGAAACACATTTCATACTTCCATTTTCACACAAACTGACCAAAAACTTGAAACTCATAATTTACTCGTGCGTTTCTTGGCCTTTTGGTTTCTAAAGCTTCTAAACATCATATAAAACTGATCCCACACCCTATTACAGAACTGTAACACCATTAACACCATCCTCCATCTTCAAAAACAGAGCTATGCACCTTGACTTCTCCAGACCATTTCAGCCACCCATTGCTCAAGCTAATCATTGCATTAGCTTCCTGGGACCTCAAGGAAACTAACCTGATCATCACCATCACTTGAAACAAGCTCAAACTCAAAACACGATTTCCAGTTTTGAGGTAAGTTTTCTTAACTTTGAACTCTTCATACAAGTATCATTAATGATTTATTTGTGAATAAAACATGTAGATATCATTGCCCTGAAGCTAACCATGTCCATAGTTTCCATTAATTTTGCTTGAGCTTAGAGAATTTTGAGATTGAAATTTCTGAGATTTTTAGGGTTCAGATTAGGGCCAATAAAATCCATGCTTATCTTTGATCTATAGTTTTAATGTTTTACATTTTTGAAATCGTGAGGAAATTTGCTACAAGTTTTATGTTTACATTTTTCATTTTTGATGAGAAATGAGCAAGTTATATTTGGTCTGGCTGGAGGTTGAAGATGAAGTCATCAAGACGTGTTTTGTATCATATATTTATTGTTTTGCTTATGTTAACGGATGTATAGCCACCCCAATGGTAGAAGCGCGTGCATGTAACCTTTGGGACCTGGGTTCGAGCCCCAATGGTACCCTTTTTTGTTTTTTTTACGTTTTTTTGCTTTTTTCTGACCTTTTTTTGCAGGCGCTGGGCTCCAGCTTTGGGCCTATGTTTTTTTGCTACTCCTCACCCCCTGCAGGTTATTTGCATCCTGACCCAACTTTATGTTATTTCTTTATTTTCATTTTATTTATTTTTCTTAAAATATTTTCCTAATAGTAAAAAATCATAAAAAATACAAAAATGATAGATTTATATTTTGGCTTAGTTTATTTTATTTTTCTCACAAAACATATTTTATTTAACTATACTTTATTATTTTTTACAAATTATCTTGTAAATTTAATTAAAACTAGGTTTGTATTTATTTTTATTTTACACCAACTAAAATATATTATTTTAATATTAAAAAAGGCCAAAAATATTTTATAATACTATAAATGTTTTCAAGACAAAAATACCAAAAAATACTTTTTTTAAAAACTTAATTTCTTTTTAATCAATTATTGGAATTAGGGTTTTATTTTAAAAAAAATTCTTAATAAATTTAAGTTTAATTAATTATTTTCTTTTAATTAATTAGGTTAAAATAAATTCACTCTTCTCTAAAAAAATCCAAACAAATATCCATTTTTCTTTATATTTTCATTCTTATACAGTTATTCATTTTGTACATTATATTCACTTAAATACTTGTACATTTATACCAATTCAATATGGTTGTAATAGACTAATTAGGTTTATATTCTTGCAATTCCCATTCAATTTGTACACCCCTCCCACAAATGTTGTAATAGCGTAGTAACTTTAAATTCCACAATTTATCGCTTTTATATACAAATGCGAGTAATTAGGGTTTGTATGGAAAGACTAAAACCAATACTTAGAAAATCCTAATTCAAGACAAAAACAAGCATGAAAACAATACACTTGCACATAAGCACCCCTAGGGTTATTCCACTTGGTTGCCTTATACAAAATGTCCATATTACGCATGTAAGGTATCTTAGCAAAAACAAGCAAACACAAGATCATAGTCCCTCGATGATGCTATCTAAAGTTGTCTTTCAAATGATCTTAGTCCCTAAAAGAGAATGCTAAGATACCTTGCAACATTACTAATCATGGTTATACGATGACCCACGCCCGTCCCGTTTACATCCAAAGATAGGGTTACTTACCAAATCAATAGTAAGATAACAATGTCAAAGGAAAAGAAAATGAACAAGAAAGACTTTTGAGTAGGTAGAATACTCCTAACTACTTGCTAAATTTCAAACAAACATCCTTGCTATTTTCAAAACTAACACCTACACTTTCAAACAACTTACAAACTTGAAAACATTTTCAAAATATCAACATCTTTGCATACATTCTTACGAACGAGAATCATTACAAAGATTGCCTAAACAATGGCCTCTTTACAAAATACTTTCAAAAATCACACAAAGCATAATTTCAAACAAAAGCAAATGATCTAGCAAGTAACTAAGAGCCCATGTAAAACCATGGATGAAAAAGGTGCTAATACCTTCCCTTTTCATAATCTACCCCCCGAACTCAAGAAATAATCTCAAAGGTCTTTCTTGTGCTTTTTCACCTTTCCTTTTGGATAAAAGAAAAGTCGGTGGCGACTCTTGCTAACCGCAACATTTGCGATAAAACGCAAAACCATCAAGTCAGTTCTCCCACCGTATCACAGTATGCCTCCACTAGGCTTCAAAGTAGGAATGATAGGTTTAGGTTTGGCGACTTCCTTTCCTTTCCCTTTACCAACATTCTTGGTGGGCCTTTTGTCCCAGACAATTTTTCCTTATCAAGGATGGATCGTAAAATGTTGTTAAAGGTGTTTGTTGTCATGGTAATCTACAAGAAAAATATGAAAATACAAGTATCATTAAAACAACATATTCACTTAGGCCTTTAATAAAATATGCTCCCACTATTTTACTCAAACCAAATGACACTCGTCATTTGATTCGGAAAATCCCATTGGAAGATTTTCTAGTGGGTCGAGATCCACATTTCACTTTTTTTAAGTCAGCGTTAGGCTGATTACACAAAACTGGGTTATTTAGGTAGAAACTCCTTCCAATTGTATCTCATACAATTCTTGAATATTTTCAATTGGGTGAATAACTCCTTATAGGTAAGTAGCAATACATTATGGGAACTGTGCGGGGTATACCGACATGGTCTAAGAAATAACTATGTTAGTGCGACATATTTGTGGGTACTGGTAGCCCTTGAGTTAATTAAGGAGAATACAGGGCCTCTGAGTGATGTCATGAAGCACTAATGAACTTTTAGAACCTTTACTTGACCAACTTGGCCTTTAGGATGTAGTGAGATGACCGACTTTGGTGTAGTCCGAAGTTGGTAGATACTCGATACTACACTCATTGAGGTTTAGTTTCTTGGGATATTTCGGTCACCATTAAAGAGGCTTATGCTGAAACAATGACCAAGGAAACAAACCAGTGATATTGAGCTCCTTAGAACCTGGTTACTATTACTAGGATAGGTTTGAGCCAACTAAACTTCAAGAGGGTACTTACCTATGAGACTCCATGTAAGCCTAACCCTATGGACTTGTTTGCTTTGTTTGTATATACATACTTGTACATAACATCATACACATTCACTAACCATTTCAAGGATTTTGGGATTCATCTTTGTTCTTGTTTTGTAGGACATGGATTCTATTCGCAGGAAAACTATTCAAGTCAATCTTGTAAGAATCCCTCCACAACTTAAGGAGCTAGCTTCAAGGATTCCAGAAAATTCTCCATTCACCGAGAGACATGGTCGCCTACTCAACTTGGTCACCTCAAACACTGATGAGGACATGATGAAGGTGCTCTTTCAGTTCTTTGATCCCTTACACCATTGCTTCACATTTCCTGATTATCAACTTGTGCCTACTTTGGAAGAATTCTCCTGACTCTTGAAGATTCCTATTCTCAATCAACTACCTTTCAATGATACGGAAAGAGACCCAAATCAAGAAGAAATTGCTCAAGCTCTACACTTGCAATCATCTGATGTCACAACTCATTGGGAAACAAGGAGTGGTGTCAAGGGTTTCCTAGCAAAGTTCTTGTTTGAGAAAGCCCAAAACTGTTGGAATTCTTTGGATTTGCAAGCATTTGATGAAATTGTGGCTCTCCTCATCTATGGGAGGGTTTTGTTTCCAAATCTTGACCAACTCATAGATGTGAACGCCGTCAAAATCTTCATATCCCGCAACCCGGTGCCTACTTTGCTAGGGGACATCCTACATTCTTTTCACACTCTCACTATGAGGAAAAAAGGTTTCCTTATGTGTTGCACTCCCCTCTTAGAAAGAGGGTTTATTTCGCATCTTCCCCAATCTGTATTGAAGAACGAGCAAGGTTCAAGGTGGTCACAAAGGTTGATGACACTTAAACATTCAGACATTCATTGGTGTTCCCGATCCATAGAGAATGTTACTATTGTCGACCGTTGTGGAGAATTTCCTAATTACCATTTACTTGGAATTAAGGGAGGCATCACCTACAACCCCTACTTATCCTTAAGACAGTTTGGTTATGCCCGAAGGGATGGCCCTCATGAGATGCTGATTCAAGGTTTGGTATTTGACTATGAGAACGACGATCAAGGTCTTCTCCAGAGATTTATCCTAGCTTGGAGGATGTTGAACAAGGTAGATAGCAAGACATTGGGGCACAAGAATTCTAGACCTCTTGAGCCTTACCTCAAATGGGTACGAACTTGTGCTCAGAGTCTTATGATGCCTTACCCCTCCATTCTCCCGGTAATCATTGAGCTTGTCATGGAAGGAGATGTTCCATACACTATCCTACATCCTGACATGCCCACCTCTCTTGAAGACCTAAAAAGGGATTGGATACAACTCAAGGGGGAGCGAGACACTTTCGAAGCCCAATTCTACACAAGCGAGAAGAAGGTTTTGGAACTCACCAGGCTACTTCATGAGGAGAGGAACTTGAATGCCTACATCGCACCAAAGTGGATGCGTACTACCTTTTTATCTTAGAGTTTTTTGTATTTGTTTTGCCCAAGGAGGCATTATTGTACTCAAGCTTTAGTTTATTAATATAACGTGTGTTTCCTTTTTGTCTAAAACAAATTTGAAACTTAAAATTCTTGAAATTATTGCATATGCATTTACCTTTCATCATAACATAAGTAGGTTTCTTACAACAAGTCTCCTCATCTCTCTACTGTTTATTTCAGTAAGATGGATCTCGAGCAAATGGTGAAGGACCTCCAAGCTCAGAATGCACAGTTTCAATAGTTGTTCTTAATTCTAGCCAAAGGACAAGAAGAGTTGAAGACCTTGTTGGCGGAAGAGAAGAAAAAGAAGACGAAGAAAATAAATGGAGTTCTAAACATGGGAAGAAGATTCCAAGGGAAAACAAGAAGGGACTTAGACTTTGCAACGACATCCGGTGAGAAAGACAATCAAGATGGGAAGGGCAAAGAAACAGTTGTCCAGTCAGAGTCAGAAGAGGGAGAGAAAGAAGAAGACTATTCTGAAGAACAATATCCTCCATCCAATGATAAGTATAAGCATATAGAAGAACGATTAAGTGCAATGGAAATCCAAAAAGTGCCAGGATTGGACTTTGAGGAGTTGGGCTTAGTGTCGGGGATTGTCATTCCTCCAAAATTCAAAGCACCTGTGTTCGCCAAATATAACGGAGTTTCATGCCCCAAAATGCATCTTCGGTCCTATGTGAGGAAAATCTAACCTCATACCGCTGATAAGGATTTATGGGTACACTTCTTCCAAGACAGTTTGTCTGGAACTTAACTTGATTGGTTTTATCAGTTAGAAAGAGCCAATGTTCATAACTGGGAAGATCTTGCTGCGGCCTTTTACAAACAATACAAATACAATGCTGATCTTGCACCCACCTGTAATCAACTCCAGCGTATGGCCATGGTTTCAAGTGAAGGCTTCAAGGACTATGCGCAAAAATGGAAGGACTTGGCCAGAAGAGTTCAACCTCCCCTATCTGAAAGAGAGTTGGTAGACATGTTTTTGGGCACCATGTCTGGTCCCTTCTTCAATCACTTAACTGGGAGTTCATCGGCAGCTTTTATTGAATTGATATTGACCGGAGAAAGGTTAGAAGCCGGGATAAAGAATGGAAAGATTCAAAAAGATGCATCCTCTGCTACTGTAAGAAAGCCATTCATCGGAAAGAAAGAAGTGGTTGCTATATATCCTCAGAGAAATTAAGATATGGTCGAACGCCGTCCAATGGTGGGGGATGTTATGATTCCTAAACTTGTGCCTGATCAGTAAAGAAACAACCAACCAAGAATGGAAAGAATAGTCAAATAATTCCCCCGAATTAATATGACACTATCTTAAGTATTGCCACATTTGTTAAGATCCAACCTAGTGACTTTGAAAGAAACTCCAAAGAATCCTAACATAACCTCTCCTCACTATCATCCCAATGCCCGCTGTGCATACCATTCTGAGAGTCTCGGCCATGAAACCAATAATTGTTGGGCTCTAAAGAATAAAGTACAAGACCTCCTTGAAGCCAAAGAAATTGAATTCAATGCGCCAGAAAAGCCCAATGTCATTTCTGCCCCTATGCCCAAACACGGCCATAATACCAAGCCATTGAGGAAGTATGTTTGTTACTTCAGTTGATGAACTTATGACCCCACTCCTAAGTATCAAAAAGAACTTATTGAATGCTAGTTTTTTCCCAGGCTGTGATGAAAGCTGTTGTTTCTGTTTGTCCTCACCAATCAGCTGTCCTTTGTTAAAAGCAGGCGTTCAGTGCCTAATAGATAACAAGGAAATTTTGTTCGAAAAGACTTTTGTTCCACCTGTTTCTTATAATGATGTTTCTATTGTGACCATTTCCGACAATTCTTCTAGGGTCTCCACCAAAAGACCCGTTAGAATTACATCAGTTTCAAAATTAGCTTTGTTGATAATTAATATGCCTGGACCAATCCCGTATTCGTCAGACAAGACCATACCATGGAATTATGGAGGGGATGTCTACTACCACGGTATCAAGCAAGATTGGCCAGCTCCTGAAGATTCAAGTTCTGAGAAGGTTGACTCTAATGTCAGTAATATTGCAGGGACTAGCAAGATTACCTCAAGCGGAAGGATATTCTCTCCAAAAATTGCTCCCGCAAAAGCAGTTTCTGGACCCGTAATCATTCTTGTTGTTGTTGCTCTTCCAAAGATTACTCCTGATCCTACAATCATCTCTGCTAATACTCCTGTTGACAAATCTGTTACAATCCCTATTATCACTCCTACTGACATTCCTACTACCGAGTCAACCGAGACTCGAGGTAAAGGTATTCTAATTGAGCCTGCCCGGACGAAGGCACAATCATTGGCTACCCCTGAAACCTCCCGAAAAGAGATGGAAGAAATTCTAAAAATCACAAAAAGAAGCCACTACAATGTAGTCGAGCAACTGGGGAAAACTTCATCTAAAATTTCCATGCTGGCTTTATTACTATGTTCTGAGGCACATGCAAAGGCCTTAGTAAAATTCCTGAAAACTGCCCATGTACCCCAAGAAACATCTGCCGATCAGTTCCAAGACTGCGTAGCCAGCTTAACTATAGATAATGGTTTAGGTTTTTCAGATGTTGATTTAACGCCAAGAGGGAGGAAGCATAATGAGGCATTGCATGTCTCAGTGGAATGCAGGGGAACAACTCTGGCTCATGTCTTGGTGGACACTGTCTCGTCTCTGAATGTATTCCTAAAAAGGTTCTTGATAGGCTTAACTATGAGGGGTTGAGATTGAAACCAAGCAACATAGTAGTGAGGGCCTTTGACAACTCAAAAATAATGGTGCATGGGGAAGTGGATATCCCCATAAAGGTTGGAACCCAAACATTTGATTCGACTTTTTATGTAATGGATATTCGCCCCTCATATTCCTTCTTATTAGGCCGATCGTGGATCCACAATGCTGGCGCTATTACTTCTACGTTGCACCAAATGCTGAAATATCACATCCAAGGGAAGATCATCATTGTTCATGAAGAAGAAGAGTACATGGTCAGCCATCTAAATTCCTTAAGATATATGGAATTAGATGGTGAATTTATTGAAACTCCATTCCAGCACTTTGAAGAAGTCCCGCAAGATGTGGCAGTAACCAAGGCTGTGTCTCAAGTTCCCAAACTCATAAGGCCTCCACTCAGGATGTCATCTTTGAAGGATGCCAAGGCAGTGATAGAAGAAGGTGGGTGTACTATTTAGGGACAACTCCCAGATATCCCATACAAATCTGATAAGTTTGGTATGGGTTTCACTTCAGGTGCCCAGAAGGTTGTACGCTGCGCTCGTGCCGGAGGACCACCCTTGAAGATCAGTAACCACTAAGTCAGCGTCGTGGAGGATGATTAAGACAGCTACAACCTGGAGGATTGGATTTTCCCGACTATCAGTGGAGGGCCAGCAACTGGGAGGCTAGAGATTTCGTCCCGATCACTTTTATCCCACATTAATTTGTCTTTACATTTTGTTGGATCTGTAATATTAAAACAATTCAAACTCTTAAAACCTTGTGTCTTACCCGAGGCACAATGGTCCATTTGTAAGGGTTATTATCTCATTTCCATATGATATCAATGAATCATGGACGTTTTTGCATACAAACTTTATGCTCATTGTTTTTCTTTTTTACATTTTCATTTCTTTCAAAGATAGTTATACTCTTACACACACTCACACTCACAATGTAGGTCTACATCCATTCAGGATCCCATGGGTAATGATTCTGCTATGGCCTTCTGTGACTCTAAAATCTAATCTACCAAGCCGAAGACGAAGGTGAGGAAGATTGTGAAATACTAGGGGAACTTGCCAGATTACTACAACAAGAAGAGAGAACCATTCAGTCCCACGAGGAACCAGTGGACACGATTAACCTAGGTACCGAAGAAGACAAAAGAGAAGTCAAGGTGGGTGCCAATCTGGAACCCAATGTCAAAGAGCGTCCGATTCAGTTTCTACACGAGTATGTTCAGATCTCTGCCTGGTCGTATGAAGACATTCCAGGACTTGATGCAGATATCGTGGTACATCGTCTACCAACAAAAGAAAATTGTCCACTGGTAAAACAAAAGGTCTGTCGTAAGCGACAAGATATGTCAGAGAAGATCAAAGCAGAATTCATGAAGCAGTTCAATGCTGAATTCTTGGTCGTCACCTCCTATCCGCAATTGGTTTCCAATGTTGCTCCCATGCCCAAAAAGGACGGCAAAGTGAGAATGTGTGTGAACTACAGATATTTGAATAGGGAAAGCCCTAAGGATGATTTCCCACTCCCCCACATTGATATTCTAGTTGACAATACGGCACAACACAAAGTGTTTTCCTTCATGGACGGTTTCTCAGGCTACAACCAAATCAAAATGGCGCCTGAGGACATGGAAAAAACAACCTTTGTCACCCAGTGGGGCACATTCTGCTACAAGGTTATGCCATTCAAACTGAAGAATGCTGGGGAAACCTATCAGCGTGCCATGGTATCTCTATTTCACGACATGATACATCACGAAATAGAGGTCTATGTGGAAGACATGATAGCTAGGTCTCAAAAAGAAGAAGAGCATCTTGATCATTTACAGAAACTCTTTGAGAGACTAAAGAAGTACAAGCTGAGGTTGAACCCAAATAAATGCACGTTTGGAGTAACATCTGGTAAACTCCTAGGCTTTGTCGTCAGCAATAAGGGTATTAAAGTAGATCCTACCAAGGTGAAAGTGATACAAGAAATGCATGCTCCTCGTACCGAGAAGGAAGTCAGAGGATTCTTGGGACGTTTAAACTACATTTCCAGATTCATTTCTCACCTGACAATTACTTGTGAACCAATCTTCAAGTTACTGAAGAAAGATTAAGTAGTCAAATGGAATGATGAATGTCAAACTTCTTTCGACAAGATCAAAGAGTATCTGCAAGAGCCTCCTATTTTGATGCCACCAGTAGAGGGAAGACCGTTGATCATATACCTAACCGTTTTGGAAAATTCAATGGGGTGTGTGATGGGGCAGCATGACGAGTCAGGCCAAAAAGAGCACGTTATTTATTACCTGAGCAAAAAGTTTACCGAATGTGAAAAAAGATATTCACTGCTCGATAAAACTTGCTACACTCTGGCATGGGCTGCTCGGCAGCTAAGACAGTATATGCTGACCCATACTACCTTGTTGATATCTAAAATGGATCTGATAAAGTACATCTTCGATAAATTTGCCCTCTCTGGGAGAATAGCGAGATGACAGATGATCCTGACGGAATATGACATACAATATACTACCCAAAAAGAAATAAAGGGAAGTGTACTAGCTGACCACCTTGCTCACCAAGATATAGAAGACTACCAGTCCATGAAGTTCGAATTCCCAGATGAAGACATCATGATGGTAAACAACTGTGAAGAATTCATGCCATATGACAGACCTGAACAAGGATCCCGATGGACCCTGGTTTTTTATGGGGCATCTAACGCACTCGGCAATGGTATTGGTGTTGTACTCATATCTCTTGAAGGATGTCATACTCCTTTTACTGCAAGACTCTGCTTCAATTGTACAAATAACATGGCAAAATACGAAGCGTGCATTTTTGGTCTCAAAGCTGCCATAGACTTGGGGATCAAATCCTTGAATGTATTCGAAGATTCAGCTTTGGTCATCATCCAGATCAAAGGAGAGTGGGACACTAAACACCCTAACCTTATCCCCTACAAAGAACATGTTTTGACATTGCTCCCATATTTTGAGAATATTACCTTCGAGCATTTCCCGCGAGAAGAAAATCAGCTAGCAGACGCACTAGCCACAATATCATCCATGTTTAAACTTAAATGGGATAAATAGGCTCCCCAGATCACCATTGAACAAATGGATGAACCTACACACTGTCACGAGATTAATACTGAAGAAGTAGTAGACCAGCCTTGGTTTCACGAAGTCAAGAGGTATCTCGAGGCTCAAGAATATCCAGAAGGAGCTTCAATAAACGATAAGAAGTTCTTAAGGAGATTCTCTGCTAAATTCTTCCTTAGTAATGGCATTCTTTACAAACGCAACCATGACTCTGTTACTTCGGTGCGTAGGCAAGGTTGAAGCAGAAAAGATCATGGCTGAGTTACATCAAGGAACTTTTGGCACCCATTCCAGTGGGCATATGATGGCGAAGAAAATCCTACGGGTAGGCTATTACTGGTCTACCATGGAAGCAGATTGCTATCAACACTCTCGAACCTGCCATAAGTGTCAGATTTATGCTGACAAGGTGCACGTAACTCCAGTTCCTCTGAATGTCTTGACGGCTCCTTGGCCCTTTGCTATGTGGGGGATTGATATGATTGGGGAAATCAGGGCAACAACCTCCAATGGACACCGCTTCATCTTAGTGGCCATTGACTATTTTACAAAGTGGGTAGAGGCAGCATCACAATTCTTCCCTTTACCGGTCAAAGATGAATGGTGTTGTCGAAGCCGCAAATAAGAACATTAAAAAGATCATACAAAAATGACAGTCACATACAAAGACTAGCATGGAATGCTACTGTTGTACCCCAAAATTTTCCCTCTCATGTCTCAAGGACTCTTAGAATTACTTCAATCAAGTTTCAAGTCTCAGATCACAATTTTCTAAGAAGAATCATTCAAATTATCAAAAGAGGGCAAAATGAGCAAAATCGAAATTTAAGCTAGAAAAAGTCAACCGGACGCTAAAAAGTCAAACTTTGACTTTTTGACCAAATTTGAGTCCCAAAAATCAATTGTGTCAAGACATCCAAAAATATGAAATTTGATCATAAAAAATCAAGAGAATAAAAAATCCAACTTTGCAAGACTTTGAAATTTTTCTAAGTATTTTCTATACTTGGTTAATTTCATTTACTTCATGACATTTTTACTACAATTCCAAATAATTCAAAAATGATACAAGTAATTCAAGTTATTACAAAGTGACATTTTTGCAAAATTACAAAACTATGTCTTGTTTGAATTCTCTTAAAAAACCTTGCCACAATATTTTTGCCTTTGACATAATGTGCATAAAATATTCCATGGGACCAAATTTGTGTCATGCTACAAATTATACTGTCCAAGTTGAACAAAATGTGACATGCTACATTGCCACAACACCCCAAAACCTGCTCCATTGCTGCCCTACAAGAAACCTTGTGCTATGCTGCCCCACAAGTATGCATATGCTTTCCTATACAGTCCAAAACTGCTATATGCAGTCTGCCCAAACCTGCATCATAACAGCCCCAAAATTGCACCAAAATGGCAAAGGAAAATTGTGTGAAGAAAGTATCAAAACAGTAGGCAAAAACAATTCAAAATAACTTATTTTGTTTCCCCCCTAAACCTCAGTCAAGGGTCTACAAAAAGGACTGTCTCATAAGACATAAGGGTTGGATTTTTTGGAGGGTTGGAATTTAGAGAGAGGATAAAGAGTTTTGTTGAGCAGAAAAAAAAAACAGTATTCTTGGTAACCTTGACTCATTCATTCAAAATCAGCACCAGTTCATATTCAAAAGAGAACCCCAACCCATTACTCAATCATACAAACTCTCCCATAAACCAAACAACTCATCAAATACAAAGATTGTCCAAACATAAAAAACAGTCCCTGTAGTGCTATTCATCTTCACCCTCAAAACACCAAAAAACAAATACAATACAATCTAACTCAGTTTCAACAATCTCGAGCAGCTTTCTGAGGATTCATTAGGGCCATCACAGCATTTGGAAAAGTATTCAGATTTAAAACATCCAGTGCAGTCCAAAGGTAAGTCTTCTTAACTTGATATCTTTTAACACATCATTAATGATTTGCTTTTGAAGATAAGATATAGTATTTTATTATCCCTTTGAACTAGTCATTTTCTTATTGTTTAGGCTTATCAAATTATTTGTTGTTTATGTTTATCCATCATATGCTGTAAACTAACCTATACAGACAGTAAAACAATGTTTAAGGCAGGAAAATACAGCATGTATCGACACACATCCTCATGTGTCGATTCATCCTAGTGAAAAAACAGGGTATGAGTCGACACTTAACCCCCATGCATTGACTCATACTGATTTCAGGTTACAAAACAGAAGTTGGAAAAGTCTATGAGTCGACACAAAATGCTTATGTGTCGACACAAAGGAGGTGTCTGAGTCGACACATCCCATTATGTGTCGACTCATACTGAGTTGATTTTGTTTTACAGGAGCAAGGAAAAGCTATGTGTCGATGCATAGCAGCATGGGTCGACACATAGCAGTTCAAAATGCATTTTTTTCTTTTATTTTACACTGTTTTTACATTGTTTTCATTATTATTTGATATGGTTGTAATATTTCAGTCTCCACTTCATCCCCATTGTTAAATTGTACCCCCATCCCCCAAAAGCGATGTAATAGCTTAGATTTTATTTTCCGCATTTTTACTTGCTTTTCATATATTGCTAGTAAATAGGATGTGTGATACGGTAGAAGAACTGACTGTTTTTGAAATGCTGGTTTATGTTTTGCGTTTGTTTTTGCAAAATGTCGCGGTAAGCAAGAGTCGCCACCGACTTTTATTTTATCCATCAAGGAAAGGAAAAAAGCACAGAAAAATTCCTTTTTCGAGATATTTATGAGTACGGGGGGTAGATTATAGAAAGGGAAGGTATTAGCACCCTTTCTATCCGTAGTTATCTACGGGCTGTTAGGTACTTGCTTATCATTTTCAAAATTGTTTTCTTTATGTTTGTGGGTTTGAAAAGTTTTTGTTTTTAACTTCGATTTAACTCTTGCTTCTGTCCTCAAGAGTGTAATGAAGTGTTTCTGAAAACTTTGTTTGTAAAGGAGTGTAAGTGTGAAAAAAGTTTTGTTTTGAATGAGCAAGTATCTAAGAACTAATCTACCTACTCGAAAAAGGAGTCGTTCTATGCTAATTTCCTTTAGACAATGCTATCCCACTATTAGTGAGTACGTAGCACCGCCGTTGGAGTTTTAGGGTCAATTCGAAAGAGGGACATACGGTCACTAAAGCAATGTTAGGACGTCTTAGCGGTAACCCTAATGTCTTAGATCATTTGTTTGAGGCAACAATATCCGAGGCAACCATTTCGAGGCAACTATGATCTTTTAGACAAGAGGGCGACCTCTAAGACGATCTATACTCAATGACCGTTTACAAAGGAAACCAAGTGGGGTGTACCCTAGGAGTGCGCATGTGCGAGTGTGTCGTTTTCAGTTATTTTTATCTTTGCACATGTTAAGGGTGATCTAATTTCATTTTAAGATTAAGCATTCAGTCTTATCATGCAAGCCCTATTATCAAACATCTAGCAGTTATAATTAGCAGAAATTAAAGTGCTGAAATTAAACTAAATTATTACAAGGCGTCGGGTATTTATATCGCCAAAAACAACCCTTTGAAAATAAAAAGCAGAAAAATAAATAAAATGTCCTAATTATTTATTACAAACCGGGAGCATGTACATTAATTGGATAAAGAAAAATAAAGCGCGATGTGAAATTAGATCGGATGCGAAATTAGGGTTTTGACCCTTTTTAAAAGAAAATGTTTTTGTTGTTTTTATTTTTTAAGAAAAGGAATTAAAACCTAAAATTAAACACTAAATTAATTAATTGATGAAAAATGATAAATGACATATTTTTGGATTTTTTGTTAATTTAAGAAAGAAATTAAAATAATTAAATTAATGATTAAAACCTATTAATTCTAATTAGTTTTAAATATTTACAAAATAAATTAAAGTTATTCTAGAATTAAAACCTAATTAATTAATTAAAATTTATTAAAGAAAAATAAAGTTCTGAATTTTAATTGGACAAAATATTTTTTTGGTGATTTTTTTAGATAAAAAGAAAATTAATCTATTGGTTAGTAAATTAATTAAATAAAATAAAATAATTAAATTAAATAAATAAAATGTAAGAGAAAGAGAGAATGGGCCTGATTATTTGGAGGTGCAGAAAAAAATTTTGTTGGCCCAAATATGATGATCCATTGGACTTTTTCTGATCCCATACACGTGCGTTGACTAGCCTTTTGGTGCACCTTTGATGCTGACCACCAGATTTGGCCATCTGGCACGTTGATTGGTGAGCGTCCATGATGGGTCTCAAGCTTGAATGCACACCAGATTTCCTGAAAACAAATGTGAAAATGCAAATTGATGGAGGCAGGGATCGAACCCCTGACCTTCAGCCTTTGGGTCCTTAAGGCCAACGTGGCTGCCACTGGAGCGCTTATCTTTATTTGTTATAATAATACAATGTAATAATAATATATAAAACAAAATCAAATGCCAGCAAAAAAATAAAAGTGCACGCGTTGTTTGAACAGGCTTATGGATGGATGACACGATTGCTTCTTCTTCCTCTCTTTGTGGCCAAAAATCAAAACACCTATACCAACGGACAAATGTTCGTCGCTACAAGCTTGTTCATCCTCAAAATTATGTACAGGCCATGAAAATAGGTTCTAAGAGCATGGTTGGATTCGTCTCAACCTACTGATCACAACCATAGCCATTATGTAGGCTAATTGTACCTGAAAATAAAAGCCTCAAAAAAACTCCATGAAACCCTAATCATGGTGAATCACAGTATAGGTTATGTAAATGAAATTGGTTAATGTAAAAAGCTTGCAAATGGCATGGTGATCACAAATATGCAGTTATTTCGTATTAACAATGCCTAATTTACGAATATGAAATCAAGAACAGGGCGGCTTCATGGACTACTTACAGCGCTTGGGAGGGTCTAAAAACGCATTGTCTTGGTTGCTTTCGCTTGTGGAGATGGCCAGGAAGAGATTGAGATACTTGCCAAGCCTTGAGGATGCCTTTATGACTGATTTCAAAGTCACACTTTTTCTTGATTTTTTCCAATTCGGTTCTGCCTCTACAACTGATCTCCAACCCTTATTCTTGTTTGTCTCGCTTCCTTATGTATTGTACAATACATTAGGTTAGAATTTTCTGTCCAAATCTTCCTCCATTGATGATTGAATATTTGATTTGATCCTCCTTTCAAAGCATTCCAAATTTGATCCAAATCACATCTTTTTGTAAACTTATGCCTTGATACGAGTTTGGAAAGGTGCTAGTTGTGTAACAAGACCTGAAATGATCACAAGATCTTTAGTTTTCAATGTTTTTGATTTTATGTGATTTTATTTGATTTAAAATGAATTAATTCAAATAAAAATCAAATTAAATAATAAAAATATGATATGGACACATGGCCAAGGCTAGAGCACGTGGGAAATAATGCAAACTCAAAACAAGTGAAAAAGAATGGGCCCATTTGGCAAAATTTGAAGTTTTGGGGATAGTTGACTTTTGGCAATTTTACAAAAAAGTCCAACTTCAACAATGCATAACTTCCTCAATTTTGAAGCTTTGGAGGTGTTCTGGGACTTTTTAGAAAGCTTGAGATGTCCTATAATCAACCCTTTTTGTATAATATCATTTTTATATTCCATTCTCAAGTTAGAAGCTTTGACAAAAAAGGTGTTTTTGTTGACTTTCAAAAATGACCTATAATGTCAAAATTCATAACTTCTTGTGAGTGCATATTTTGATCTTGGGGTATGAAGATGGATTGTATAGAATTTCATACTCTTAAAAATGAGCTTTAGATGGGTTATTTCTCATAAAGTATGAGAAAGTTATGCTTGGTCAAAGTTGAGTTGACTTTTCCTACAGAAACCTAATTTGGCAACTTTTGAATCTTGATGAATTGTGAGCAATCCTTGGTGAATCATGATCAACCCTTGATCAAATGATGAAATATACTTCAAAATGAGGATGTTGACAAAAAATATTGAATTTTGGCTGTATGTGGGTCACATTTGACTTTTGCCCTAGCACAGTCGATTTTTGGACCTTTGAGCAATTGACTGAGCAAACTTCCTTTGCAAGGCTTGAAACTTGACATGGATGGTCTTGAGAACATATTAGGACATTGGTGAGCACTTGGGGTCACTTGTACTAAAGGATCTTGATGCAACACAAAACCCTAATTTGAGTAGACTGCCTTAGGAGAGAGCTTGTCTGGCCAACCCTTAGACTACTTTGAGCAACTTGGAGTTTTTTCTTGCAATGTTTTGAGAAATATGGGAGGGAACATTTTGGGGTACAACAGGATGTATGGCAAGATAAAATCAAAATATAGATGAATTTCAAATACAAGAGAAAATGCATGCAAACTAACACACTTGCACACTAGCACCTCTAGGGTAATCTCATTTTATGGCCTTTCGGAAAATAGTCACGTCCCTCGAATATGGTACATTTTAGAAAAGACCCTTCGATAAAAAAAGATCGTAGTCCCTCGATGACCCTCGATGTTGCCTTCGGTAAACGATCTAGTCCCTAAACAACATTGCTAAAACGTCACATAGGTTGCCTTCTATTACTATACAAACGTCCCACACCTGTCCCTTCACATCCAATGATGGGGCTTCTTACCAAATCAATGGTTAGATAGCAACATATAAAGGAAGAGGAAAAGAACATCTAATACCTTTTGAGTAGGTAGATTCGCTCCTAGTTACTCGCTTGCTCACAACAAAAAAAAACATTTTACGCACCAACACTTCCATTTCAAAAAACGTTTTCAAAAAAGATAAAATATTTTGTATACGTTCTTATAGAGACGAGGACCATTACAAAATGTATTTCCAAAAACCACTTAAAAAAACATAATCCACAAACACGTCTTTGAACTATCTTTAGAAACAAAAACTTTGTACGCGTTCTTATAGAAACGAGAACTATTACAAAGATATTTTCAAAACACTTTCAAAGCCCACACCACAAGCACATTGTCAAAACAAAAGTAAGTGATCTAACGAGTAACTAAGAGCCCATGGAAAACCATGGATGAAAAAGGTGCTAATACCTTCCCTTTTCATAATCTACCCCCCGAACTCAAGAAAACATCTCTAAAGGTCTTTTATGTGCTTTTTCACCTTTCCTTGTTGGATAAAAGAAAAGTCGGTGGCGACTCTTACTAAACTGCAACATTTGCAAAAACAAATGCAAAACCTCAAGTCAGTTCTCCCACCGTATCACAAAATTGGCGACTCTACTGGGGATGATTTCTTAAAGTGGGGTTACCTTAGGGTTAGATCACCTTTATTTGCTTTCTTTGTTTGACTTGTATGCTTTACATTTTGTTCTTTGTTTGGGCTTGCTTTGATCCTCCACCCGGATCAGGGACACCTTTTTAGGTAAATAGTAATAGATTATGGAATCTGTATGGCGTAGACCGATATGGTTGAAACAATGGCTATGTTAGTGTGACGCATTTGTGGGTACCGGTATCCCTAGTGGTGAATCGAGGAGAATACGGGGCCGCTGAGTGGTGTCATAAAGCACTAAATGACTTTAGAACGCTAATTGAACAAACTTGGCCATTAGGACGTAGTGAGATAACCGATTTCGATGTAGAGCTGAAAATTGGTTGATACTCGATACTACACTCATTGAGGCTGGACTTTTGGGATATATCGGCCGCAAGAAAAGATTGATTTTGCTGTGACAACGCCTAAGAGAAAGGTCGGTGATATTAAGATCTTTTAGAACCCGATCACTATTGCGAGGACAGGTTGAGCAAACTAAATTACAAGAGGGTACTTACCTATAAAACCTCATGCAAGCCTAAAACATAGGGATTTGTTTGCTTTGTGTGTATATACTTACTTGTACATAACATCATAAACATCATAAGCATCATGAGCATGCTCACTAACCATTTCAAGGATTTAGAAGTTTATCTTTGTTTTTGTTTTGTAGGTCATGAATTCCGTTCGAAGAAACACCATCCGAATCAGCTTTGTAAAAGCATACCCTCAACTTCAAGAGTTAGCCTCAAGAGTGCTCGGGATTCTCCTTTTACCAAGAAATATGGTCGACTCCTCAGTTTGGCTACATCTAGTTTCCAAGAAGAGATGATGTGTGTACTGTTCCAATTCTTTGATCCCGTACATCATTGTTTCACTTTCCCAGACTATCAGTTGGTACCTACACTAGAAGAGTTCTCTCTACTCTTAGGGGTTCCCGTGCTTGATCAGATACCATTCACCGGTATAGGAGGGATTCCAAAACCTAAATTCATCACTGAAGCTTTGCATATGAAGAGAGCCGACATCGTAGACAATTGGGAGACAAGAAGAGGGGTTAAGGGTTTCCTAGCCAAGTTTCTATTGGAGAAGGCTCGTTCGTTCTGGGACGACATGGATTTCCAAGCTTTGGAAGACATCCTGGCTCTTCTCATTTATGGTTTGGTTCTTTTCCCCAACTCGGACCAATTCATAGACATTAACGCCATCAAAGTCTTTCTCTCTCGCAATCCCGTACCTACCTTACTGGGAGATATTTTGCATTTCCTTCATATCCGCACCATGAAGAAAAGAGGTACCCTCTTGTGCTGTATCCCATACTCGCTAAGTGGTTCACTTCACACCTACCTCAATTAGTATTAAAGAATGAGCAAAGACTGACATTGTCTCAAAGGATGATGTCCCTCACCCATTCTGACATTTGTTGGTGTTTAAGATCCTTGGAAGATGTCTCTATCATTGACCTCTGTGGGGAATTCCCTAACGTCCCTCTCCTTGGTATTAGGGGAGGTATCACCTATAACCCCTGCTTAGCTCTTCGACAGTTTGGGTATGCCCGATGAGATGGACCCCACGAGATGCTCATCCAAGGTCTAGTGTTCGACTATGACAAAGAAGACCAAGGTTACCGCCAGAGGTTTACACGAGCTTGGAGAATGGTGAACAAAGTGGACAGTAGGACTCTGGGACACAAGAACTCTATCCCTCTAGAGCCTTATTTTAGGTGGGTACGAGCTCGTTCTCAAAGTCTCCTAATTCCTTACCCTTCCATCCTCATTGTCATCATAGAGCCTGTTGTTGAAGGAGACGTCCCATACACTGACCTTCATCCTGACATGCCTACCTCTCTCGAAGACCTGCAGGAAGCTTGGGTTCAATTGAAGGAAGAACGAGACACCTTTGAAGCCCAATTTTACGCCTGTGAGAAGAAGGTTCTGGAACTCACCAAAATGCTTCATGAAGAGCGGAATTTGAACGCCTACATCTCTCCAAAGAGGATGCGTTCAACCTTTCTGTCTTAGGAGTTTTTGTTGTATTTTGTTTCTTTCTTTGTAAGCCCAAAGAGGCATGATGTGCTCAAACTTGGATTTAATATAACGTGTGTTCCTTTTGTTTGAAAAAATTTAAATCTTTAATTTCCTTGAAATCATTTTCATATTGCATCTTCATTCATCATAACATCATACAGGTTTCTTACAACAAGTCTCCTTATCCTTCTACTGTTTATTTCAGTGAGATGGATATTGAACAGACAATGAAAGATCTTCAGGCGCAGAACGTCCAGTTTCAACAATTGCTCTTGACTATGACAAAAGGACAAGAGGAGTTGAAGACTCTACTGGCCAAAGAGAAGAAGAAGAAAGCAAAGAAACCAACCGGTGTTGTGATCATGGGAAGAAGGTTCAAGGGGCAATCCATACGGACTTTGTACTTTGCAACATCATCAGGTGAAGGAGATAATCAACAAGACAGGACCAAGGAAGTGAACAACAATCAAGCATTAGAAGAAGAGGAAGAGCCTGACTACTCTGAGGAACAATATCCTCATGCTGATAATAAATACAAAGAGTTAGAGGATCGTTTGAATGCTATGGAGGTCTAGAGGGTACCCGGATTAGATTTTGAAGAGTTAGGACTTGTCTCAGGGGTTGTCATCCCGCAGAAATTCAAGGTCCCCAGTTTCTCTAAATACGATGGTGTCTCTTGCCCGAAGCTGTATTTAAGGTCATATGTTAGAAAGATTCAACCCCATACGGATGATAAGAACCTATGGGTGCATTTTTCCAAGAGAGCTTGTCAGGGACACAATTGGATTGGTTCTACCAGTTGGAAGGAACAAATATTCGCAATTGGGAAGATTTGGCTTCCACTTTTTACAAACAGTACCAGTACAATGTTGATTTAGCTCCAACTCGGACGCAGTTGCATGGCATGTCTATGGGTGCAGGTGAAGGTTTCAAAACCTATGCTCAAAAATGGAGGGATCTTGCAGGCAGAGTCCAGCCCCCTCTATCTGACAGAGAGTTAGTGGATATGTTTCTAGGCACCTTATCAGGTCCATTCTTCAACCACCTGATCAGAAGTTCCTCAGCTGGATTTACTGAACTAATCATGACCGGCGAGCGGGTCGAAGCCGGTATAAAAAGTTGTAAAATTCAAAGAGATGCATCCTCGAGCACAATGAAGAAACCCTTCACTAGTAAGAAGGAGGCCAATTCCATTTATAACCCGAGAGATCAGAGCAGAGCGGGATACCATCCAACGGTAAGTGCTGTAATAATACCTAGGCCTGCGACTGCCCCACAACCAACAATCAGCAAAGGGTGGAAAGACCACAAAGACAGTTCATCCAGATTAACATGACATTGACATAGGTTCTCCCCCATCTGTTGAGATCTAACTTGGCAACTTTAAAAGAGGCTCCCAAGAATCCTAATACCTCCTCTCCTTGTTACAATTCGAATGCTCGATGCGCCTATCATTCTGAGAGACCTGGTCATGACACAAATGACTATTGGGCACTAAGAAATAAAGTACAAGATTTGATTGAAGCCAAGGATATTGAGTTCGACGCCCCAGAAAAGCCCAATGTTATAACTAAACCCATGCCTATATATAACCATGGAGTTAACGCCATTGATACCGATCTGTTCGTGACCTCCATTGATGAAGTTTCTACTCCCCTTTCGACTGTCAAGAAGAATCTGTTGTTGGATGGTTTATTTCCAGGTTGTGATGAGGTTTGCCACATATGTTCATCCCTGTTTCCTGATTGCTATTTGCTAAAAACAGGTGTCCAACGCCTGATGGACAACAGAGAAATTTTGTTCAAGAAAACTCTGGTTCCCGTTGTCCCGTCTGAAGACATTACTATTATAACCATTTCCGCCAGTCCTTCCAAGGCCTCCTCGAGAAGAACTGTTAGGATTACACCCATTACGAGAATCGCTCCATTGATAATCACATGTCCTGGTCCTATCCCGTACGCCTCGGATAAAGTCGTCCCTTGGCATTATGGCGCCGATGTTTACTATCATGGCATTAAACAAAACTTGAAGACCGAAGCAGTTGATCCTGATGTTGGTAACATTGTTAGGACCAGCAAGATTACTAGAAGTGGGAGGGTTTTCTCTCCTGAGATTTCCCCTAAGACTATCAACAAGCCTATTGTCATTCCATCTGTTGTTCCTGCTAGCACATCAACTATTGTTCCTGTTCTTACTCCAGTTATTACCCTGTTGGCGAATCGTCTGATATTCGCGGCAAAGAAGTTATAGGTGAGCCTTCCCGGACGGAGGCGCCTAAGAAAATTGTTGTGGAAACCTCTAATCAAGAGATAGAGGAAATTTTAAAAATAATCAAAAAGAGTGACTACAATATGGTCGAACAGCTAGGGCAGACCCCCTCAAAGATATCCATGTTATCCCTGATGTTGTGCTCTGAGGCCCATGCGAAGGCTTTGATTTCATTCCTCAAAACCGCGCATGTGCCGCAAGAGAATTCAGCTGATCAATTCAAAGATTATGTGGCTAGCCTGACTGCCGATAATGGGTTGGGCTTCTCAGACGCCGACTTGACACCAAAAGAAAGAAAGCATAATGATGTTATACATGTCTCAATCGAATGCAGGGGCACCACTATGGCTCATGTGTTGGTGGATACTGGGTCTTCGCTTAATGTTCTGCCCAAGAAGGCGTTAGACCGTTTGGATTGCGAGGGTTTGACTTTAAAGCCTAGTAACATTGTGGTAAGGGATTTTGACGGGTTGAAAAGAATGGTGCATGGGGAAGTGAACATCCCTGTCAAGATAGGCTCTCAGAATTTTGAGTCCACCTTCTATGTGATGGACATCAGGCCATCATACTCCTGTATGTTCGGTCGTCCTTAGATCCACGAAGTTGGAGCTGTTACCTCCACACTCCACCAAATGCTGAAGTATCCGGTGAAAGGAAAGATTGTCACAGTATGGGGTGAGGAAGAATATATGGTGAGTCACCTCAATTCCTTCCGCTATGTAGAGATGGACGGAGAATTTATAGAGACTCCTTGTCAAAACTTTGAAGAGGTTCCCCAGATTTTGGCATCAACTGAGACCACTACCAGCACCAAACCTCCTCTGAAGATGGCTTCTCTCAAGGACATAAGAACAGTAGTTGAAGAAGGCAGGAGTACCAATTGGGGACAACTTCCTGAATTTATCCATAAGACTGACAAGTTTGGCTTGGGCTTTACTTCAGGGGCTCAGAGGGCTGTTCGACGATCTCGAGTTGGGGGACCTCCCCTATGCATCAGCAATCGAGGGGTCAATGTTATTAAAGACAGTGAGGAAGACTCTGATTTTGACAACTGGATTTACCCGACTACCAATAGTGGACCGAGTAATTGGACGGCCAGAGACTTCGTACCAGTTTCTTTTATTCCACAGTAATTGTCTTATTTGTTTTCTAAGTTTGTAATGGACAAGTTAAAACTTTTTGGCCTTGTGTCTTACCCGAGGCACAATGGTTCTATCTGTGAGGGTTATTATATGTCATCTCATATATCATCAATGAAGCATTGGACGTTCTTTGCATACAAATTTTGCACTCTCTGTTTTTTCTTTTCTACCTTTGCTTTATCAATACAGCTATGCTCTTACACACACTCACGTATCAAACTGCAGATCCATATCCACTATGGATCCCATTGATAACAATCCTGCTATTTCCAGTTATGACTTCGAAAATTCGATCAACCAAGCCGAGGACGAAGGTGAGGACGATTGTGAGGTACCTGGAGAACTTGCTAGACTGCTACAGCAGGAAGAGAGGGCTATACAGCCTCATGAAGAGCCAGTTGAGACGATAAACTTGGGCACAAAGATAGACAAAAAAGAGGTTAAAATAGGTGCAAATCTGGAGCTTAGCGTCCAACGGAGGTTGATACAGATGTTGCACGACTACGTTGAAATCTTCGCCTGGTCATATGAAGACATACCTGGTTTAGACACTCATATTGTGGTACATCGCCTATCGACTAAGGAATATTGTCCGCCGATTAAACAGAAGGTCCACCGTATGCACCCTGAAATGTCAGAGAAGATCAAGGCAGAGGTCATGATGCAGTTCGACGCGGGGTTCTTAGCTGTCACCTCCTATCCGCAGTGGGTTGCTAACTTCGTTCCGGTACCTAATAAGGACGGAAAGGTACAGATCTGCATAGATTACAGAGTCTTGAACAAGGCAAGCCCCAAGGATGACTTCCCGCTTCCCCACATCGACGTTCTAGTTGACAATACCGCACAGCACAAAATCTTATCCTTCATGGATGGTTTCTCTGGCTACAACCAGATCAAGATGGCTTCTGAAGACATGGAGAAGACAAATTTCGTTACACAGTGGGGCGCCTTTTGTTACAAGGTGATGCCTTTTGGGTTGAAGAATGCTGGGGCAACCTATCAGCGAGCCATGGTCGCTTTGTTCCAAGATATGATTCACCATGAAATCGAATTTTTATGTTGATGACATGATAACCAGGTCTCAAACTGAGGAAGAACACCTTATTCATCTACAAAAGCTATTCGACAGGTTGAAGATATATAAGCTGAGGTTGAATCCGAACAAGTGCATCTTCGGGGTAAGTTCCAGTAAGCTTATGGGTTTCATCGTCAGTGACAAAGGTATTCAGGTAGACCCTGCAAAGGTAAAGGCTATACAAGAAATGCCAGCTTCCCACACAGAGAAGGAAGTTAGAGGTTTCTTGGGACGCCTGAATTATATTGCCAGGTTCATTTCACATCTAACTGCTACTTGTGAGCCAATCTTCAAGCTTCTAAAGAAAGATCAAGTGGTAAAGTGGAATGATGAATGCTAATCCGCTTTCGAAAGAATCAAAGAATACCTTCAAGAACCACCAATTCTGATGCCTCAAGTTGAAGGAAGACCTTTGATATTGTACCTGATAGTGCTAGACAATTTGATGGGGGTGTGTGTTGGGACAGCATGACGTGTCTGGTCGAAAAGAGCACGCAATATACTACCTTAGCAAAAAGTTTACCGACTGTGAGACACAATACTCATTGCTCGAGAAAACTTGCTGCAATTTGGCATGGGCTGCTCGCCGACTAAGACAGTATATGCTGACTCACACTACCTTGTTGATATCTAAGATGGATCCGATCAAGTACATTTTCGAGAAGCCCGCTCTCTCCGGAAGGATAGCGAGATGGCATATGATCTTAAATGAATATGATATACAATATACAACCCAGAAAGCAATCAAGAGGAGTGTATTGGCTGATCATTTGGCTCATCAAGCCGTGGATGACTACCAGTCCATTATTTTTGAGTTCTCGGATGAGAATATTATGCTGGTAACTGACTGTGGAGAACCTAGATCGGATGAAGGACCTGAAGAAGGATCCCGATGGTCTATGTATTTTGATGGAGCCTCAAACACACTGGGTAATGGCATTGGCACTGTAATCATATCTCCCGAGGGCTGTCACACCCCATTTACCGCAAGACTCTGCTTCAACTACACAAATAACATGGTGTAGTATGAAGCATGTAGTATGGATCTTCGGGCTGCTATCAACCTAAGGATCAAGTTCTTGAGTGTATTCGGGGATTCAGCCTTAGTGATAAGTCAGATCAAAGGTGAGTGGGATACAAAGCATCCGAATCTCATCCCGTACAAAGAGCACGTACTGATGTTGCTCCCACACTTTGAAGAGGTAACTTTTGAACATTTCCCACGAGAGGAGAACCAGTTAGCAGACGCGTTAGCTACCATGTCTTCTATGTTCAAGGTTATGTGGGACAATGAAGCTCCCTGAATCACCGTTGAGAGGTTGGACGAACCAGCACACTGCTGCGAGATTGATACTGAGGAGGTAGCAGACAAACTCTGGTTTCACGAAGTCAAAAGGTATCTCGAAGCTCAAGAGTATCCCGAAGGGGCATCTGTCAACGACAAGAAATTTCTGAGAAGGTTCACTGTAAAGTTTTTCCTCAGTAATGGAACCCTCTATAAACGCAACCATGACTCTACCTTACTGCGGTGTGTAGACAAGAGCGAAGCAGAGAGGATCATGACAGATCTACATGAAGGCACCTTCGGGACCCATTCTAGTGGACACACCATGGCTAAGAAAATCCTACGGGCAGGATACTACTGGTCCACTATGGAATCTAATTGTTATCAACACTCTCGAACTTGCCATAAGTGCCAAATCTACGTTGATAAGGTGCATGTGCCTCCGGTTCCCTTGAACGTCTTGACAGCTCTGTGGCCCTTTGCAATGTGGGGCATCGACATGATTGGAGAAATCAAGCCCACCGCTTCTAATGGACATCGCTTCATCCTGGTAGCCATTGATTACTTCACAAAGTGGGTTGAGGCAGCCTATTTTGCTACAATAACCAAGAACGTCGTGGCGCGGTTTATCTAACATAATCTGATCTGTCAATATGGTGTGCCAAAGAGAATTATTACCGACAATGGTAAAAATCTCAACAACATAATGATCACCAAGCTCTATAAATAGTTCAAGATACATCATCATAATTCCTCTCCCTACCGGCCGGAGATGAATGGCACTGTTGAAGCAGCTAACAAGAACATCAAGAAGATTGTACAGAAGATGACGGTGACATACAAAGACTGGCATGAGATATTAACATTTGCTCTTCCTGGTTACCGTACCTCAGCACGGACGTCGACAGGGGAAACACCCTACTCTCTGGTATATGGCAAGGAGGAAGACCTACCCATTGGGGTTCAAATTCCTTCCCTAAGGATTATGAGAGGTGCAGGCTTAAGCGAAGACGACTGGATCCAAACTCGACTTGATCAACTAAATTTGATTGATGAGAAGAGACTTACTGCTATCTACCATGGTCATACGTATCAAAAGAGAATGATAAAAGCTTTCAACAAGAAGGTCAGACGCCAAGAGCAACAAGTCGGGGATCTAGTGATCAAGCGCATCATACTACCGCAAGGTGACCCCAGGGGCAAATGGACTCCCACATACGAGGGGCCATTTGTGGTAAAGAACGTTTTATCGGGTGGAGCCATGATTCTAACCACCATGGACAGTGACGACCTTCCTCACCCTGTCAATACGGACATAGTGAAAAGATACTACGCATGATAAAAGACATGCTAGGTTGACTGGCCTAGGCAAAAATAAGGGCTTCCCGACGAACCAAAAGGGTTCGGGAAAAAATAAGGGATAAAAATGAAATAAATATGTACACCCGGCAAGTCGAAAACCTAAAAAGGCGACTTGGGCAAAAAAGGGTATCCCGGTAGACCAAAAACCCGAAAGGGCGGTCTAGGCAAAAGTTAGGGATGAAAAGTGTATCACTATGTCCCATTGGATCACCCTGCGATCTGACCTCAATATCGACTGTCAAATTCAAATGACATCAATCAATCTAATCAGCTTCGGAAAAGCAGCAAAGTAAGGAGATGCTCGAAGGCATAGTGGCAATAGCGGACTTGAAACCCAATGGGATTGTTTCACATAGCTGTTTTCTTTTTTTGTACACACTACTGTATATCTTTCATTTTTTACGGCGGCATTCTCTTAGTAGAACGTCAGCTTCCTTGTACAAAAACGCCTGTTATAGGCCAACTTCAAAAATTAATACAAGTCATTTTTACAAAACTATTTATTTTTCTTTTTCTGTTTTGTTTTTGCAAGAACGTCCAATGATTTATTCTTGACATATGCACTTGAATATGATTTCTGTTCACATATATTTGCATAGAAACAAAAGACAATTGCTCATAACTTAAGAGACAGGGACGAAAAAACTAAAATATCAAACCCAACAGTTACCCTGTCCAGTAGGTACCAGGGCAGAGACAGTTTTGGAGCATAGTCATCAATATATGTGACCTTGTAACATCTGTATTCCCCACAGAGTAGAGGTAACCAAAGCCTTGATATCAGTTCTCTCAGAACAGGAAGTAATCTCCTTAGCCAGGGTTGTCCAGAAACCTGACGCCTATGTCCGCCAATCGGATTTCATAATCGCAAGTGGATCATCGTAAATTTTTGACTCCCCAAGCAGATTTTATTTCTCTGGATGCAGGAGCTCAATCCCTGACAAGAGCCCATTACTTCAGCTATGGAAATTCACCTTCCAAGTTGTTCCCCCGCAGTTATTCTCAAAACAGAATCTCCCCCTGACAGAAGTACAATCACCTCCATTCATCATCCCCAGCGGACGTAGAAGAGCCATGTTTTCTCTACAACAATCAAGAAATTCTATTTTCTCCAGCAGCAGTCAGGGATTTATTTTCCCGGACTCGGATATGTCACAACTAACATCTCATGCTCATACATCATGACATTCACATACATATCACATACAGCATAATCTCGTTTATCATGAGAGCATCATCTAACAACGCATTTCATGCATCACATATAACTGACCCTGTTATCGTTTCAGGAAAGACAGTTATCACCAACAATTCCAACAGTTATACATGTCATATCTGCAGGCAACCAAGGAGAAATCAGTTCCAGAAACCAAACGGGTCAACTAATCTACTTGATCAAATGAAGTAACCCTACTACCCAGGTTCCTTACCACAAGCCCTACTATCCAGGCTTTCATCTCGAAGTAACCTTACTACCCAGGTTCCTTCCCACAAGCCCTACTATCCAGGCTTTCATCTCGAAGTAACCTTACTACCCTGGTTTCTTCCCACAAGCCCTACTATCCAGGCTTTCATCTCGAAGTAACCTTACTACCCAGGTTTCTTTCCACAAGCCCTACTATCCAGGCTTTCATTTCGAAGTAACCTTACTACCTAGGTTCCTTCCCATAAGCCATATTATCCAGGATTTCATCTCGAAGTAACCTTACTACCCAGGTTTCTTCCCACAAGCCCTACTATCCAGGATTTCATCTCGAAGTAACCTTACTACCCAGGTTTCTTCCTACAAGCCCTACTATCCAGGCTTTCATCTCGAAGTAACCTTACTACCCAGGTTTCTTCCCACAAGCCCTACTATCCATGCTTTCATCTCGAAGTAACCCTACCATCCAGGTTCTTTCCCATAAGCCCTACTACCCAGGCTTTCATCTCAAAGCAACCTTACTACCCAGGTTCCTTCCCACAAGCCCTACTACCCAGGCTTTTATTTCAAAGTAACCTTACTATCCAGGTTCCTTCTCCCTTATCTCCAGGCAACATCTTACAACACTGTAAGGCTGGAATCAATCAGATACAGTCAATTTCACATTTCCCCAGCGAGTTGTTGTACAGCTTGGACCCTGACCGGGTGTACATTATACTTTCACTCTCTCAATCAGGAGTTAATTCCCCAGTGGAATAATGGAAGCTCCTAGACTTTACTTCCCAAGACATAAACCAATATTCCCCGGTGAAGTCCTCCTCGACAGTAGGAACAGGATTTCTCGCCAAGGAATCCCTTTTGCAACCAATCTTTTTTGGATGGAATCTACATACCCATCTCCAACAACTCTCCATCTTTTCTCCAAATGGCATATTTTAAGCCCATTCCCTGCATAATCAACCGCCACATCATCAAGTACAAATTTCTGGGCACTCTAGTGTCCAATCATCTTCCACCTTCAAGTCACGAATGGTAGGTTTGGCAATCTAACTTTTCGGGTTTAAGAAGATTGAACAGGGGAAACTGTTGTACCCCAAAATTTGCTCTCTCATGTCTCAAGGACGCTTAGAATTACTTCAATCAAGTTTCAAGCCTCAGATCACAATTTTCTAAGAAGAGTCATTTAAATTATCAAAAGAGGGCAAAATGAGCAAAATCGGAATTTCAGCTGGAAAAAGTCAATCGGATGCTAAAAAGTCAAACTTTGACTTTTTGACCAAATTTGAGTCCCAAAAATCACATTGTGTCAAGAAATCCAAAAATATGAAATTTGATCATCAAAAATCAAGAGAATAAAAAATCCAACTTTGCAAGACTTTGAAATTTTTCTAAGTATTTTCTATACTTGGTTAATTTCATTTACTTCATGACATTTTTACTACAATTCCAAATAATTCAAAATGATGCAAGTAATTCAAGTTATTACAAAGTGGCATTTTTGAAAAATTACAAAACTATGTCTTGTTTGAATTCTCTCAAAAAACCTTGCCACAATATTTTTGCCCTTGACATAAAGTGCATAAAATATTCCACGAGACCAAATTTGTGACATGCTACAAATTATACTGTCCAAGTTGAACAAAATGTGATATGCTACATTGCCACAACACCCCAAAACATGCTCCATTGCTACCCTACAAGAAACCTTGTGCTATACTGCCCCACAAGTATACATATGTTGTCCTATATAGTCCAAAAATGCTCTATGCAATCTGGCCAAGCCTGCATCATAACAGCCCCAAAATTGCACCAAAATGGCAAAGGAAAATTGTGTGAAGAAAGTATCAAAACAGTAGGCAAAAACAATTCAAAATAACTTATTTTGTTTCCCCCCTAAACCTCGGTCAAGGGTCTACAAAAAGGACTGTCTCATAAGACATAAGGGTTGGATTTTTTGGAGGATTGGAATTTAGAGAGAGGATAGAGAGTTTTGTTGAGCAGAAAAAAAACAGTATTTTTGGTAACCTTGACTCGTTCATTCAAAATCATCACCAATTCCTATTCAAAAGAGAACCCCAACCCATTACTCCATCATACAAACTCTCCCATAAACCAAACAACTCATCACATACAAAGATTATCCAAACATAAAAAACAGTCCCTGTAGTGCTATTCATCTTCACCCTCAAAACACCAAAAAACAAATACAATACAGTCTAACTCAGTTTCAACAATCCGGAGCAGCTTTCTGAGGATTCATTAGGGCCATCACAACATTTGGAAACGTATTCAAATTTAAAACAGTTAGTGCAGTCCAAAGGTAAGTCTTCTTAACTAGATATCTTTTCACACGTCATTAATGATTTGCTTTTGAAGATAAGATATAGTATTTTATTATCCCTTTGAACTAGTCATTTGCTTATTGTTTAGGCTTATCAAATTATTTGTTGTTCATGTTTATCCATCATATGGTGTAAACTAACCTGTACAGACAGTAAAACAATGTTTAAGGTAGGAAAATACAGCATGTATCGACACATATCCTCATGTGTCGACTCATCCTAGTGAAAAAACAGGGTATGAGTCGACACTTAACCCCCATGCATCGACTCATACTGATTTCAGGTTACAAAACAGAAGTTGGAAAAGTCTATCTGTCGATACAAAATGCGTATGTGTCGACACAAAGGAGGTGTATGAGTCGACACATCCCATTATGTGTCGACTCATACTGAGCTGATTATGTTTTACAGGAGCAAGGAAAAGCTATGTGTCGATGCATAGCAGCATGGGTCAACACATACCAGTTCAAAATGCATTTTTTCTTTTTTTTACAATGTTTTTACATTTTTTTCATTATTATTCGATATGGTTGTAATATTTCAGTCTCCACTTCATCGCCATTGTTAAATTGTACCCCCATCCCCCTAAAGCGATGTAATAGCTTAGACTTTATTTCCGCATTTTTACTTGCTTTTCATATATTGCTAGTAAATAGGATGTATGGCAAGATAAAATCAACAAATAGATGACTTTCAAATACAAGACAAAATACATGCAAACTAACACACTTGCACACTAGCACCTCTAGGGTAATCTCATTTTGCGGCCTTTAGGAAAATAGTCATGTCCCTCGAAAATGGGACGTTTTAGCAAAGACCCTTCGATAAAAAAAGATCGTAGTCCCTCGATAACCCTTGATGTTGCCTTTGGTAAATGATCTAGTCCCTAAACGACATTGCTAAAACGTCACATAGGTCGCCTTCTATGACTATACAAACGTCCCACACCCGTCCCTTCACATCCAACGATGGGGCTTCTTACCAAATCAATGGTAAGATAGCAACATCTAAAGGAAGAGGAAAAGAACATCAAAGACCTTTTGAGTAGGTAGATTCGCTCCTAGTTACTTGCTTGGTCACAACAAAAAAACATTTTACGCACCAACACTTCCATTTCAAAAAATGCCTTCAAAAAAGATAAAATATTTTGTATACGTTCTTACAGAGACGAGGACCATTACAAAATATCTTTCCAAAAACCACTTTCAAAAAACACAATCCACAAACACATCTTTAAACTATCTTTCGAAACAAAAACTTTGTACGCGTTCTTATAGAAACGAGAACTATTACAAAGATATTTTCAAAACACTTTCAAAGCCCACACCACAAGCACATTGTCAAAACAAAAGCAAGTGATATAATGAGTAACTAAGAGACCATGGAAAACCATGGATGAAAAAGGTGCTAATACCTTCCCTTTTCATAATCTACCCCCCGAACTCAAGAAAACATCTCTAAAGGTCTTTTCTGTGCTTTTTCACCTTTCCTTGTTGGATAAAAGAAAAGTCGATGGTGACTCTTGCTAAACCGCAACATTTGCGAAAACAAACGTAAAACCTCAAGTCAGTTCTCCCACCGTATCACAGCTACCATTCGCTCTCAACGGGTATCGTACCACATCACGCACATCAACCGGGGCAACACCCTACTCTTTGGTATATGGCATGGAGGATGTCTTGCCTATTAAGGTCCAGATCCTCTCTCTGAGAATTATGAAGGATGCATGGCTGAACGAAGACGATTGGACCCAGACTCGACTTGATCAACTAAACTTGATTGATGAGAAAAGGCTTACTGATGTCTGTCATGGTCAAATGTATCAAAAACAGATGATCAAGGCTTTCAACAAAAAGGTCAGGCGCCAAGTGTATCAAGTCGGGGATTTGGTGATCAAACGTATCATACTGCCGCAAGGTGATTCCAGGGGAAAATGGACTCCTACATACGAAAGACCATTTATAATAAAAAACATATTCTCTGGTGGAGCAATGATCTTAACCACCATGGATGGCGATGACCTGCCACACCCTGCGAACACAAAATAGTCAAAAGATACTACGCATAAGAGACCCGCTAGGTTGACACACCTAATCAAAACAAGGGCATTCCGGCGAACCAAAAAGGGTTCGGGCAAAAATTAGGGATAAAACAAAAAAATCTGTACACCCGGTAAGTTGAAAACCCGAAAGGGAAACTTGGGAAAAAAAGGGTTTCCCGGTGGACTGAAAACCTGAAAGGGCAGTCCAGGCAAAAGTTAAGGAATTAAAGCGTATGACTATGTCCCATTGGATCACTTTATGGACAAACTTTTAATTAAACTGACAAACTCAGAGGTTCTGATCAATTCAATCATCTTTAGATGAGGCAACAAATAGACAAGATGCTCAGAGATACGAAGGCTATAGCAGAATGGGAACCCCATGAGATTATTACACATAGCTATCTTTTCTTTGTATCAAAATTTTCATCTTTACGACAACATTCTTTTACTAGAATGTTTCTCTCATTGTACAAAAATACTTACTCAAAGTCAATACAAAGATATTCCTTTGGAAGTGCAAAATTATTTATTTTTTCTTTACTCCGGTTTTTTTGTTTACAAAAACGTCCAAATGATTTATTTTTGAACATATGCATTTGAACATAATTACTGTTTACAAATAAACGAAATAGAAAGACAATCACTGATGGCTTTAAGAGATAAGGAAGTTTCTCTAAGCTACTTCCAGAAAATCCCCCGCTGTATGTTGTTTAATCCCCAGCGGAACAAAGCTTCCAATTACTAATCCCCAATAGAAGTTACCAAATTTCCCAGGATATAGCAACAAGATTTCACAAGCGATACACGACATTTCCCTTACAACAAGAGTTTATTTCTCTAAGTGGAAATTCATCAACACTTCAACTTCACAACATGAAGACTTACATATCCTAAGCAGCAGTCAGGGATTTATTTTCCAACCCAACAACAGTGCAGCAGATTAGCTTATATACGCATACATCCCATCCATATATCATAAACACCGATGACATGAATGCATGTATCATAATCTCATTATACCATACATTTCATACAACATGAAATTGCATATTAGCTAACATTTTACCCTTTTCAGGATAATATTAATCAACAGCTACCATTAACAATGTTCAAAGTTTTTAGATACAGTTCAGATACGCTCTAGCCACGGATGCCATTTTGATACTCATTCAGATTTAACTCTCAGATACAGTTCAGATACGCTTCAGACACGGATGTCATTCTGATACTCATTCAGATTCAACTCTAAGAAACAATTCAGATACGCTCCAGACATGGATTCCATTCTGATACTCATTCATATTCAACTCTCAGATACAATTTAGATACGCTCTAGACGCGGATGCCATTCTGATACTCATTCAAATTCAACTCTCAGATACAGTTCAGATACACTCCAAACACGAATGCCATTCTGATACTTATTCAGATTCAGCTTTCAGATACAGTTCATATACGCTCCAGACACAGATGCCGTTCTGATACTCATTCAAATTCAACTTTCAGATACTATTCAGATACGCTTCAAACACGAATGCCATTCTGATACACATTCAGTTTCTCTTTCAGATTCAACAATCACTTTTGGATGGCATCTACAAGCCCATCTCCAACAACTTTCTATCATATCTCCAAATGGCATATTTAATCCCATTTCCTCAACCATCACATCACCGAGTGCAAATTTCTAGACACTCTAGTGTCCAATCATCTTCCACCTTCGAGTCACGAATGGCAAAACTCACCAATCTAACTCTTCAGGCTTAAGAAGATTGAACAGGAGCAGCTATTGTACCCCAAAATTTTCCCTCTCACTTATCAAGAATTTGCTCACAAGATCTCCTTTGGCTCAAGATTGCACTAGGTTTGATCAGCTCAAGACACCTCCTTAAGCACTGAGGACCAAAATTAGGGTTTGAGTTTGCACAAGGATTTTTTAACATTCAATGACCCATATAACTTTCATGGATCATCATAGACCCTCAAGATTACTCATGTCAAGTTTCAAACCTTGGATCACATTTTTGCTCAGTCAATTGAGTAGTTGACCTAAAAATCAGTTGTATTGGGGAAAAAGTCAACTATGGCCAATTTACAGTCAAACTTCATAATTTTGTATCCACATCAACTTTTTAAAATTATATGTATCATTTGGTCAAGTTTGGACCACAATTCCACAAGAAATTTGATCAAATCTCCAAAAGGGCAAAATGGTCATAATTAGGGTTTTGACTAGGAAAAGGCAATTTCTGATTTTTGACCTTGCAAGTGGTCAATGGGTTTAAGGCATGATCTCAAGAATCCAATTGCATAATTTTGACCTAATAACATGGTTCAAAACATTACTCAAGTTCAAAGGATTGACAGATGAATTTTCAGTCAACTGATCAAAAGTCAACTATATACTAAAAAGTCAAACTTTGACTTTTTGGTCAAATTCAAATGCCAAAGATCACAATTCATAAAAACATGTCAAAATATGAAACTTATTCATCAAGAAATCAAAAAGTCAAGATTTCATTTTGAAAAGTCAAAATTTCTAAACTTAGAAATTTTTCTAAGTGTTGGAAATTTCTTATTTTTTCATAACTTTGAGTAAAATTTTCACCATGATGTAAGATGATTCAAGAGAAACTTCCAACATGAAAGTTTTAGAATTCCATGAAATTTAAAACTTTTATTCACACAACTTATTCTAAAAGTGCTTGGTTCTCAAGTTATAAATTTAAGAACATGTGGTCATGAAACTAAACACTTAGTGAAATTTTGCCCTAATTTGGTCAGGATTTTGACCCAACTTCATGGAACTTTTTCATATAGTTCCAAGGGGAATCTTCAAAAGCAATTAAAAGATGGGTTGTAAAGCACATTGCAGGCTTTCCAAAATGTCTAAGAACTCCTTGAGATCATTCGTGAGTAGGGATAATCGAAGAGATCAAGTTAGGGTTTTATCACTTGAATTACAAGTCATTTTGTGATGAACCAAGTTCAAAATTAAAACTATGTTGCATAAACACTACTTTGCAGGCCTCAAACTTGTTAGGCACTCCATAATTAATGTTTTACACAGCTGTTAGAGGTCTCACTTCAAGCATTCAATGCATGGACATGCTTTATATCCATTTTTGGAAGAAAGGTTACATTGCCATTTTGATAAAGTGACTTTTTGTACAAAACTTATTCTTGAGCCTTGCACTTGTTCTCTTCTGATCAAAAAAGTCCTATAACTCATAAGAAATGGTTTATACACTTACAATAACCCAACCCGTGCTTGTACCTCCTCTTGAAACTTGTTTCCCTCTTTTCTTCAAAATCAAGTAACCTAGCCAAAAGCTAGAAACTAGTACTTCTGATTGTCCTAAGGTCTCAAACACTTTTGCTTATATATACACAAACTATTTGCACCAAAGACACGAATGCTTGACAACTGAAAAGAGCTAGAACTCAGAAACGCATTTCATACTTCCATTTTCACACAAACTGACCAAAAACTTGAAACTTATAATCTACTCGTGCGTTTCTTGGCCTTTTGGTTTCTAAAGCTTATAAACATCATGTAGAACTGATCCTGCACCCTATTACAGAACTGTAACACCATTAACACGATCCTCCATCTTCAAAAACAGAGCTCTGTATCTTGACTTCTCCAGACCATTTCAGCCACCCATTGCTCAAGCAAATCATTGCATTAGCTTCCTGGGACCTCAAGGAAGCTAACCTGATCATCACCATCACTTGAAATAAGCTCAAACTCAAAACACGATTTCCAGTTTTGAGGTAAGTTTTCTTAACTTTGAACTCTTCATACAAGCATCATTAATGATTTATTTGTGAACAAAAGATGTAGATATCATTGCCCTGAAGCTAACCATGTCCATAATTTCAATTAATTTTGCTTGAGCTTAGAGAATTTTGAGACTGAAATTTCTGAAATTTTTAGGGTTTAGATTAGGGCCAATAAAATTCATGCTTATCTTTGATCTATAGTTTAAATGTTTTACATTTTTGAAAACGTGAGGAAATTTGCTACAAGTTTTAGGTTTACAGTTTTCATTTTTGATGAGAAATGAGCAAGTTACAGTTTGTCTGGCTGGAAGTTGAAGATGAAATCATCAGGGCGCGTTTTGTATCATATATTTATTGTTTTCCTTATGTTAACGGATGTATAGCCACTCTAGTGGTAGAAGCGCGTGCATGTAACCTTTGGGACCTGGGTTCGAGCCTCAGGGGTACCCTTTTGTGTTTTTATACATTTTTTTGCTTTTTTCTGACCTTTTTTTGCTGGCGCTGGGCTCCGGCTTTGGGCCTATGTTTTTTTGCTACTCCTCACCCCCCTGCAGGCTATTTGCACCCTGGCCCAACTTTATTTTATTTATTTATTTTCATTTTATTTATTTTTCTTAAAATATTTTCCTAATACTAAAAAATCATAAAAAATACAAAAATGATAGATTTATATTTTGGCTTAGTTTATTTTATTTTTCTCACAAAAAATATTTTATTTAACTATACTTTATTATTTTTTACAAATTATATTGTAAATTTAATTAAAACTAGGTTAATACTTATTTTTCTTTTACATCAATTAAAATATATTATTTTAATATTAAAAAAGGCCAAAAATATTTTATAATACTATAAATATTTTCAAGAAAAAATACCAAAAAATACTTTTTTTAAAAACTTAATTTCTTTTTAATCAATTATTGGAATTAGGGTTTTATTTAAAATCTTTTCTTAATAAATTTAAGTTTAATTAATTATTTTTTTTAATTAACTAGGTTAAAATAAATTCACTCTTCTCTAAAAAAATCCAAACAAATATCCATTTTTCTTTATATTTTCATTCTTATACAGTTATTCATTTTGAACATTATATTCAGTTAAATACTTGTACATTTATACCAATTCAATATGGTTGTAATAGACTAATTAGGTTTATATTATTGCAATCCCCATTAAATTTGTACACCCCCTCCCACAAATGTTGTAATAGCATAGTAACTTTAAATTCCACAATTTATCGCTTTTATATACAAATGCTAGTATTTAGGGTTTGTATAGAAAGACTAAAACCAATACTTAGAAAACCATAATTCAAGACAAAAATAAGCATGAAAACAATACACTTGCACATAAGCACCCCTATGGTTATTCCACTTGGTTGCCTTATACAAAATGTCCATATTACGCATGTAAGGTATCTTAGCAAAAACAAGCAAACACAAGATCATAGTCCCTCGATGACGCTATCTAAAGTTTCCTTTCAAATGATCTTAGTCCCTAAAAGAGAATGCTAAGATACCTTGAAACACACTAATCATGTTTATACGATGACCCACGCACGTCCCACTTACATCCAAAGATAGGGTTACTTACCAAATCAATGGTAAAATAACAATGTCAAAGGAAAAGAAAATGAACAAGAAAGACTTTTGAGTAGATAGAATTCTCCTAACTACTTGCTAAATTTCAAAAAATCATCCTTGCTATTTTCAAAACAAACACCTACACTTTCAAACATCTTACAAACTTGAAAACATTTTCAAAAGATCGACATCTTTGTATACATTCTTACGAACGAGAATCATTACAAATATTGCCTAAACAATGTCCTCTTTACAAAATACTTTCAAAAACCACACAAAGCATAATTTCAAACAAAAGAAAGTGATAAAGCAAGTAACTAAGAGCTCATGGAAAACCATGGATGAAAAGGGTGCTAATACCTTCCCTTTTCATAATCTACCCCACGAACTCAAGAAATAATCTCAAAGGTCTTTCCTGTGATTTTTCACCTTTCCTTTTGGATAAAAGAAAATTCGAGTGTGACTCTTGCTAACCGCAACATTTGCGATAAAACGCAAAACCTTCAAGTCAGTTCTCCCACTGTATCACAGTATGCCTCCATTAGGCTTCAAAGCAGGAACGATAGGTTTAGGTTTGGTGACTTCCTTTCCTTTCCCTTTACCAACATTCTTGGTGGGCCTTTTGTCCCATACAATTTTTCCTTATCAAGGATTGATCGTAAAATGTTGTTAAAGGTGTTTGTTGTCATGGTAATCTACAAGAAAAATATGAAAATACAAGTATCATTAAAACAATATATTCACTTAGGGCTTTAATCAAATATGCTCCCACTATTTTACTCAAACCAAATGACTCTCGCCATTTGATTCAGACAATCTTGTTTGAAGATTTTCTAGTGGGTCGAGATCCACATTTCACTTTTTTTAAGTCAGCGTTAGGCTGATTACACAAAACTGAGTTATTTAGGTAGGTACTCCTTCCAATTTTATCTCATACAATTCTCGAATATTTTCAGTTGGGTGAATAACTCCTTATTCTAATCCATCATATGATCATTCCCAACTCTGGGTTCTTAACATGTATAATCTTATTATAATTTGCTTAGTTAAGTTTGACCCATTGTTTTATCAATTGGATATTACATTTATCCCATCGCACCTTACTAATATAGAACATACACTTCGCCTTAGGGGAAACCTACATTGTTCAATACTAGTTGTAGTTGTTTAGGTATTGGCTTGCATTTTTGGTAAAACCCAAGTGTATGTGTGAATGTCATGACTGATGTCATAACATTCTAGTTTAGTTTGTACTGATTCATTAGGTACCTTTGCAGAAAAATATTGTCATTCAGGTACTGATGTTTATAAGTGTGTATCTGAGCATTTTGCAAAATGATCACATTTTCCTAAATCAGTAGACAGGTTTCTCAGATGTCATAACAGATGTTAAGACATCCTGCTCTGAACTAACATGTATACAGGTTGGTTAAATTCTGAGTTTTTTCAGGAAAATAACTCAGTCTTTCCAGAACAGAATCCTGCGTTTTCTTTGGGTTAACCTAGCTCAACCCTAACCTGGTTAATAAAGTCATGTGACCTAGTCTTAAGGTCAAACAGAATTAACCCTAGGTTTTTGTGGAAACCCTAACTGAAGTTGCAGCTGCTATATATTCAATAGAGCTGCTGTTTTGCAAGTAATCCCTTTTTGATCAGAAGATCATTTGTAAACTGTATAGGTTTAATTATTGTACTCCAAGCAATTATCATTGTGATAAGTGACTTGGAATAGGTTTTTAATTGTAAGGGTTGTGTAGCACTCAAAGCTTTGAAGCAAGAGTGTTTGAATGTTTCTTGACTAAAGCTGTGAAGCAGAGTCAAGATTAGTTGTGTGTATCACTCAAAGCTGTGAAGCAAGAGTGGTTGTGTTGCTTGATTAAAAAGCTGTGAAGCTTAATCAAGTGTATGTTTTTGAAGAGTGTCTTCATCAATTCATTAGTCAAATTGTTTTATGTATCACTGCTGTGATTGAGGGGGAGTGAGTAGGAACTCAGGTTTAAGTTGTACTTAGATTGAAATTGCATTGGCTAGGTCTTAAGTGAAGGAGATAAACTGGTTGGTTTATTCCTAAATTAACATCTCTTATAGTGGATTTCCTCCCTGGCTTGGTAGCCCCCAGAGTAGGTGTTGTTGCACACTGAACTGGGTAAACAATTGACTGTGTTCTTTATTGTTTTTGTATTTACTGTCATATAGTAAGTCAGATACGGTGTCATAACATTGAACGTGACATTGAGTATCTGCAGCCAGAATTTCAATTGGTATCAAAGCAGGCACCCTGCCTGTATTACTGGGTGAGATCTAGGGATATCACTTTCTGGCACTATGGACAAAGAAGGAGTTTTTGGAAATAGACCACCCATTCTGGATGGAACTAATTATGACTACTGGAAACCTCGTATGATTGCCTTCTTAAAATCTCTGGACAAAAAGGCTTGGAGAGCTGCTGACAAAGGATGGATCCATCCCACCATAACTGAGAAAGATGGGACAATCAGTCTGAAGCCTGAGGAAGATTGGAGTAAAGAGGAAGATGAGTTAGCCCTGGGAAATTCCAAAGCTTTAAATGCCTTGTTCAATGGAATTGATAAAAACATTTTCAGACTAGTACATCAATATGAACTGGCCAAGGAAGTTTGAGACACTCTCAAAACTACTCATGAGGGCACTTCCAAAGTAAAAATGTCAAGGCTTCAGATGTTGACTACCAAGTTTGAGAATCTAAAAATGATGGAAGATGAAACCATTCATGAGTTTCACATGAACATCTCGGAGATTGCCAACACCTCAGGAGCACTGGGAGAAAAGATGTCAGAAGAAAAACTGGTGAGGAAGATTCTCAGATCCTTGCCTAAAAGATTTGCAATGAAGGTAACTGCCATAGAGGAAGCCCAGGACATCAGCAAGTTGAAAGTGGATGAACTTATTGGGTCTCTTCAGACTTTTGAGATGGGGATCACTGATAATGGTGACAAGAAGAACAAGAGCATAGCACTTGTGTCCAACACTGATGTTGAAGAAAATATTTCAGAAGCTATAGCCATGCTTGGAAGACAGTTCAACAAACTCATCAAAAGAATAGATCCAAAGTCAAGGTCTAATGTTCATAACATTCCCTCTGACATTGACAGTTTCAGCAGAAGACCAAGGTCAGAAGAGAAGGGAAATCAAGGTAGAGGAATTCAATGCCATGGTTGTGAAGGATATGGGCATATTCGAGCTGAATGTCCTACCTTTCTTAAGAAACAAAAGAAAGGAATGACAGTTACTTGGTCTGACTGTGATTCAGAAAGTAATTCTGAAGAAGAATCTGCCAAACTAGTTACTGCTTTAACTGGTGTTTGTACCTCTGAAAGTGACATCAGTGATGAAGAGGTGACTTTTGAAGAACTGGCTGATACTTACAAGAAATTGTGTATCAGAAGTACTGAAGTCTGTGTGCAGAATGAGAAACAATCAAAACTCATCATAAAGCTGGAGGCTGAAAAAAGGGCAAACCTTGAAACTATAAGTCATCTAGAAGGAGAAGTTCAATTGCTGAACTCACAACTGAATCAAATGACTAAATCTGTCAAGATGCTGACAAATGGAACAGATAAATTGGAAGAGATCCTCCAGGTTGGACAAAATGTGGGAAATAAATCTGGACTAGGATTTATGGAAGCAAAGAAATCTGGTACTGATAAGCAAATGTCAAAACAGATGTCTCAACACAACTCTCAACATCAGGAACAGAGACATATGAAGAAAAGGTACCAAAGATGGAGATGTCATCATTGTGGGAGATATGGCCACATAAAGCCCTTCTGCTTCAGATTGTATGGATACCCTAATCAGAACTCAGGTATCAAACCTAAGTCTAAAAAGGTACCACATGCTCCTAAATGGAAGAAAAAGGCTACTTCCCTGATAGCCCACACTTCCCTGAGGGTCTCTGCAAAGGAAGACTGGTACTTTGACAGTGGATGTTCCAGACACATGACTGGAATCAAGAACCTCCTCAATAATGTTAAGCCTCACACCACCAGTTTTGTGACCTTTGGAGATGGTGCTAAAGGTGAAGTCAAAGGAGTTGGTAATTTGGACTGCCCTGGAGTTCCAAGTCTGAATAAAGTACTGCTGGTAAAAGGGATGACTGCTAATCTCATTAGTATCAGTCAATTATGTGATCTAGGATTCAAGGTCAACTTCTCAAAATCTGAATGTCTAGTAATTAATGAAAAACTAGAAGTTGTAATGAGAGGAATCAGATCCAAAGATAACTGCTACTTGTGGCAGCCTGAGAACACTGATAACTCCACTATGTGTCCAATTACCAAAGAAGAAAAAGAGATGAAACTGTGGTAGCATAAGCTTGGTCATCTTCATCTAAGAAGAATGAAAAGAGCTATCTCTATGGAAGCAGTCAGAAGGACTCCAAAACTACAGGTTGATAATGTCTGTGATATGGCAAATAAACTTGAAGAAGGATGTGTTGTCAGAACCATAAGTTATCTTGACAAGGATGTTGGAAATAACAAGTCTAATAAATTCTGTTTCCCTGAAGAAATGAGGCTTGAAGTCTCCTCTCCTATAACTCTCCATCAAAATGGACTGGACAAAAAGAAAATCATTCAAGAATCAACCAGAACTATGATTCATATCAAAAGAATGCCTTCCCAACTCTGTGCGGAAATAGTTGCTGCAAGGAATAACTATTCTCAAAATATCTGGTCAAAACAGATGCTCACTGAGTATAATGTCTCACAAGATGTTGTGACATTGTGTTGTGACAATCTGAATACAATCAATATTTCCTTGAACCCTATTCAACACAACAGGAACAAGCACATTGACTTTGTAGAGAAGAAGTCATTTAAACTGGAACATGGTATCTTTAAGCTTCAGCTGACTGATTCTTCTACCAAGGCTCTTGTTGGAAATAAACTTGAAAACTTGAGGGGCAGGTTGGGTATTTACCAACATGAGAAATTATAGCAATTAATTTTGCTTAAAACAAGGGTTGAAGGAGTTAATTTTATTAAGTCTATTTTTAGTGGGTTAATCATATGCTTTCCCAATTCTTTCAAAATCCTTAAGAAGTTGAAAAGACTCTCTTTTGCCTCCTACCTCGCTCGTCTTTGCAACCTGTTCCCTCCTCTTAATCAAAGATTTTTCTCAAATTGCCACTGGTACTCAAAGTCAATCAAAATGTCTCAGACATCATCTTCAACCAAGGCGAATTCATCATCCTCATCATCCTCATCATCTGACCAAGACTCTAGAGCAATCACCACTTGCATAGAACCTGAAGTTCTTGAGGTCACTCCTCTCAGAGAGATGGCAACTGACCCAGCCAAAGTCAAAAAGCTAAGAACTAGACATGCAGGAAGAGCTCAAGCTGCAGCCTCTGGTAATCCTTCTCATCCTTCTTCTTCTGTACCAAATAGAGAAGGATCAGTTCAAGTTCATCAAGCTATTGCTAGGCTTGTTACTAGTATACTAAGCGGAAACCAACCTGTACCGGGGATTTATGTCCCTTTAAATCAATCAGAAAGCCCAAATGTGGACGTCTCTGAGAATGTAGATGTCTCTGAGAATGTTGTGACACAAAAAGACAACATTCAGAATCCTTCAGAAAAGACTGCTGATCCACCTATCATTGATATGGATGAGGATTACTCAGATAATGACCTGATTGCCAATGTAAACCCTAGCATAGCTAGGAGATTGATGAAAAGAAAGGGTAATCAGAATAATAAACCTGCTGTTAAGAAATCCAAGACTGAAGGCATGGCTGAGAAAAGTATTCAGACAAAAGAGAAGAAGGCCCAGGTGTAGACTGCTAGACAACCACTTTCAAAGAAGAGAAAAGAACCTGAATCTTCTGATTCTGATGAGGAATCAGAATTTGAGATTGATGCTGAAGAAATTCCTATCAGAAGGAAGCTCCCCTCCAGCAAAATTGCTAGAGTGCCTGAAGTCCCAACAGACAACATCTCTTTTCATCATCCTGACAATGCAAACAGATGGAAGTATGTTTGCTTAAAGAGAATAGCTTTAGAAAGAGAACACAACAATGATGCCTTGGAGTGCAAAGACATCATGGACCTGATCAAGAATGCTGGACTGATGAAGACAGTGATTAAATTTAACAAGTGTTATGAAAATCTGGTCAAGGAGTTTGTAGTGAACTTGTCTAATGATTGTGCTGATGGAAGGTCAGCTGACTTTGAAAGTGTTTTTGTTAGAGGAAGAAGGGTCAAGTTCTCTCCATCATAAATTAATAGGTTTCTTGGAAGAACAAATGAGGATTGTCCTGATCTGGAAGCCACTGACAATGAAGTTTGTCAAACCATCACAGCCAGGCAAGTGAAGTGCTGGCCCTTGAAAGGCAAGCTGAATGCCAGCAAACTCAGCATGAAATTTGCCATCCTGCACAAGATAGGTGCAGCCAACTGGGTGCCTACAAATCATAAATCAACTATCTCCACAGGATTGGGGAGATTTATTTATGCTGTGGGAACCAAGACTGCTTTTGACTATGGCAGGTACATCATTGAACAAACTATAAAGCATGCTGGTAGTTATGCTGTCAAAGGACCAATCGCCTTTCCCTCCCTCCTTTGTGGAATTATCCTTGCACAATACCCTGATATCCTGGTGGCAAGAGATACAGCCTGCAAAAGAGCTCCTGCCCTTGGGTTGCACTACAAACTGTTTCAGGGATCTCATGCTCCAGATATTGTCATAACATCAGCTGAGACATCGTCTGTGAAGACCCAGTCCATGACATCTGATGTCATAGCTGTTTTAAAAGAGACCTGCAAAGAGTTGGAAGCTAGGAAAAAGACCCTAGAAATCCTAATTGCCAGGTTAGAAAAGGAGGAAGCTGAAGGAAACAGAAGGGAAGAAGGTGTAGAAGCTGAAGGTCATCTCAACATTGAAGAAACTAGCTCCTCTGAGTCTAATGACAGTGCTTAAAGGTTGGTTGCTGTTTGGTGGTGTTGCTGGTTGGTGCTGATATCTGGTGGAGTTTGGAAGTGTGTTCAGTTTTCTTTTGCTGCTGCTCTTATTATTTGTTTTGGATAACTGTATAATCTTTATGAACATGTATCTTTGGCCCATTTGTGGCTAAAGAGGGGGAGAATATTTTGGTACTTCTTAATTAGTACTTGCTCAATTAGACATTCTATTTTTCTACAGTCACTTATTTCTGCTGCTATCTATCTCTGATTGCTTAGGGTCTTTAGCCAAAAATCTGCCAAAGGGGGAGTTTGTAGTTGTTTAGGTATTGGCTTGCATTTTTGGTAAAACCCAAGTGTATGTGTGAATGTCATGACTGATGTCATAACATTCTAGTTTAGTTTGTACTGATTCATTAGGTACCTTTGCAGAAAAATATTGTCATTCAGGTACTGATGTTTATAAGTGTGTATCTGAGCATTTTGCAAAATGATCACATTTTCCTAAATCAGTAGACAGGTTTCTCAGATGTCATAACAGATGTTAAGACATCCTACTCTGAACTAACATGTATGCAGGTTGGTTAAATTCTGAGTTTTTTCAGGAAAATAACTCAGTCTTTCCAGAACAGAATCCTGCGTTTTCTTTGGGTTAACCTAGCTCAACCCTAACCTGGTTAATAAAGTCCTGTGACCTAGTCTTAAGGTCAAACGGAATTAACCCTAGGTTTTTGTGGAAACCCTAACTGAAGTTGCAGCTGCTATATATTCAACAGAGCTGCTGTTTTGTAAGTAATCCCTTTTTGATCAGAAGATCATTTGTAAACTGTATAGGTTTAATTATTGTACTCCAAGCAATTATCATTGTGATAAGTGACTTGGAATAGGTTTTTAATTGTAAGGGTTGTGTAGCACTCAAAGCTTTGAAGCAAGAGTGTTTGAATGTTTCTTGACTAAAGCTGTGAAGCAGAGTCAAGATTAGTTGTGTGTATCACTCAAAGCTGTGAAGCAAGAGTGGTTGTGTTGCTTGATTAAAAAGCTGTGAAGCTTAATCAAGTGTATGTTTTTGAAGAGTGTCTTCATCAATTCATTAGTCAAATTGTTTTATGTATCACTGCTGTGATTGAGGGGGAGTGAGTAGGAACTCAGGTTTAAGTTGTACTTAGATTGAAATTGCATTGGGTAGGTCTTAAGTGAAGGAGATAAACTGGTTGGTTTATTCCTGAATTAACATCTCTTATAGTGGATTTCCTCCCTGGCTTGGTAGCCCCCAGAGTAGGTGTTGTTGCACACTGAACTGGGTAAACAATTGACTGTGTTCTTTATTGTTTTTGTATTTACTGTCATATAGTAAGTCAGATACGGTGTCATAACATTGAACGTGACATTGAGTATCTGCAGCCAGAATTTCACTAGTCTTGATGAATGCTGAAACTTGGAAAGCATTAACTTAATATTCCTTTTAAGGGAATTTGATATTAGTTTGATCTCACCGGCTTAACATTCAAATTGTCTCTCACATGCATTGATGGCAGATGCTGCTGCTTTGATGTTCTTCGAATCGGTGATGGTCTTCGACTAACTACACCAATACAAAAAAGTCTTAAACAACTTTTTAGTAAGCACACTAACGTTGAAAATACATAGAGTTGAGAATAAAATCACGATACCAATTCTCAAATGAAAATAAATCAAAGAACTCATTTGATTACACAATTTAAGAATCAGAACATGGAAAATTGATTTCAACACATGATTTATTCGATTAAATAAAAACTGGGCAGCAACTATAACAAGTTATGAATGCTCGATAGTTTCAACTCAAGAAGATTCGAAACAAAATAGGAAAGCACCCTATGTCATAACCATGTGAACTTTCGAATTTAAATCAAATTACACAATAAAGTTGTATGAATCTCAAAGCAACATTAAAAGATGAATTGTTGCCCCATGAATGGTTCTCGACTATATCTTATGCGAATAACGCGGCATAGACATCAAGCCGTCATAGAAACCAAAATGAAATCAAACTATCGCAAAAAAGTGGCACCGTAATCGAATTAAACCTTGAATTCATAACAACATGCATCAAAATCTCTTTCAAATTTTCTCACACAAAGTGACACAACATTGAATTCAAACCCAAAACTCTAACAAATAAAACAAAACGGGTAGCCCCAATAGTTTCTCGGTTAGTCTATACACGAATAAAAGCGACATCAACATCCAACCTTCATCGAAACTAAATAAAACCGGACAGCCTAACAAAGTTTATATCACTAACTAGTCGAACTTATAAACAGGTCACAGGTTTTATTGAAATGTAGAAGGAAATATCTAGAAATGTAGAAGGAAATGAATACCTAGAAATGTAGAAGGAAATGTTGAACCAAGCTTAACAAAACCAAATGTTGGTGAAATGGTTTATAGAACTCCTACAAGAGAGTCCAAAAAACCAAATGTTGTAAACCAAATACCCAAAGAACCATAGCAGCAGGAGAGATAGGAACAAGGGTAACTTACCTTGAGATACGGTGGAGGACGGCAACAGAGGGACGGCAGAACGAGGGCGGTCAAAGGAATAACGGAAGAAGGGCGGTCGGAGGGACAGTGGAAAGAGGGCGGTATCTGAGGAACGACGGAAGGATGAAGAGAAAAGTGTTATGTTTCTGGAGGTCTATAAATAGAAACGAGTTCTTGAGGGATTCTATTTTTTAATTCTAATTTTATGACTTTAGACAGCACTTTTGAGAAGCGCTGGCTAACATGGGCCTTTAGCAGCGCTTTTAAGATTTTTTTTAATTATAAATTTATATGACTTTAGACAGCACTTCGGAGAAGCGCTGGCTAATGTGGTCCTTTACCAACGCTTTTTTAAGAGCTTTCTAAAGCAACCCTTTTAGCAGCGCTTTTCAGAAGCGTTGTCTAAGGTCGGCCTTTTAGCAGAGCTTTTACTCATTTTCGTATACAGTTTCCGTGTTTTATTTTTTAATTTACTTATAGCAATGCTTTTGTATAAAAGTGATGTCTAAGGTGCGCTGTTTAAAGGCCTTTTTGGCGTAGTGACGTTATTGTAAGATATTAAGAGATATTGAGATAAATTGTATGGAAATGGTACTAGGGAGACTGCATTATATATATATAATTACATGTTATAGTCGATGTGGGGCTTATATATAAATATTCTTTAACAAATAAGTACATATTTTATCACACCCCTGTAGTCGAAGAGGGAGGTTGAAGGACGCTTAGACTAGTCTGTAAATCATCAAAGATAACTCTAGAGAGGCCTTTGGTGAAGATATCAACAATATGGTTTGGGAAGAAGCAAGAAGAACGCAGAATTGACCATGAACGACCTTCTCCCAGAAAAAGTGAGTGTCCATCTAAATATATTTTATATGTTGTTGTGGGATAAGATTGTCAGATAGGTATATAGCACTAACATTGTCATAGTATAGAAGAGTGTCCTGGGAAATAGGAAAATAAAGCTCTGAGAGAAGGTTATGGAGCCAACATGATTCTGAAACCGCATTAGCAATGCCCCCGTGTAGCGGTAGAAATGTTAAGACTAAGCCATTGGATTGACTTGACTTGTACAGATCAAAATAAAAATCGCCAACGCACTTTATTGTTTCTAAAGGAATGGGAAAGGAGCGAATATCCCAAAAGAGAGGGAAAGATTCTAGGTAAGGGGGTTGGTTATGCAAAGGGAAGGTATTTGCACCTTAAACATCTACGGTACTCCGCAAGAACCTCTTTGTAAAATCTGTATATTTTGGCTATAAAATGTTGTATAAAAAATAGATTGTGGTGATGAGAAAAGAAGTATTACTTTTTTAATTTTTGCACCCGCCGCGGTTGCGATCCTTTAGTGCCTACGTACCACCTTTCGTGCAATAGCGGATCAGGGTACTCGAAGTTCCTCTTTAAAAAATTTAAAACACAAGTGTGTTGGTTAATTTTAGGAGACCAGACGTCATTGTCATTGTCCGTGTGGAAAACATACTTACTACCCACAATTATGAGAAAGGAGAATTTGCGTCATCTCAAAGTGGAGGATATGGCTTGGATTTTAAAATCAACAATGCCTCACTCAACATCCAAGTGGAAATATCTCACCTTACTACATATGGTAGAAGTATAGTTGTTTGCATCACTACAAGGATTGACAAGAGTCTAATTTTTTTAGAATAGTTTTTAAAGATAAAAGCCAAAATGGAAAGATAGTTTGAATGAGATTCATTTACTTTTAGTCTTATCACAAAAAATGTCAAGGTATTGTTAAGTTGATTGAAATTTGATTAAGAAATAATTTTTGAAAATACATGGACATAAGTCCAAGTTTATTATGAAAGTGTTCAAGTTTTAAAAACAAGAAGATTTTTCAAAAGGAGGGAGAAGATTTTTGAAATTAAATAAGATGGGAGGAGATGAAGAGACTATTCTAAAGCATAAGGTAAAAGCTAAGGAGAAAGACCATCTAATCAAATAAGAAGCCAACACTTGACATAATGAGTCAATGTAGAATTCCATCCTCTGGATTTAAAACAAAGCAAATAATTAATAAATCCCTTAAGAATACCAAACTTCAATTGCATTAAGTCTTCACAAAAATTGGACAGAGTAACGGTTCTATACAGATGAACTCCAGATCACAGACAAAGCATGTAATCACAATAACCTGCACACAAAACAAACAAACAACCCAATGTCTTGGGGTAAACCCCAAGAACTACATACAAAATAACAATTGAAGTCACAAGGTCTCAAGGTAGATCAAGGCTTCTAATCCTAAGTCCAAGAAGTTCACAATCTCCATAGTGCCAAGGATAGTAACCAAGTAGTCCAAGTAACATTAAAGTTTTTTTGGGTTTTAGTTGATTATTAGGTATCTTCAAAAGGAAATGAAAAGCTCAAGTGAGAAAAATAAAAATGACATGAAGATAGAGGCTCAAGTGAGAAAAGATGAAAAGAGCATGAAATGTAAATGCTAAAGTAAATGGTACATAAATTAAAAGCATAAAATAAAAGCATAAAAATAAAGTAAATTGTTAGGAATTAGTGGTTAGTTGGATGACCATCTTGAAACTTGCATTTGGATCTCATTAGAGGATTGGTACAACCAAAGCCTCTCAACAACAAGTTGCATTTTCTTTTTGTCAAGTATATCATCCATTTAAGAATTCTCAAAATAACACTTAATGATCAATGATGTTTACGAGATCCACTTTAACTAAAATTGATGAAGTTCCATTAGAGGATTGGTAGAACCAAAGCCTCCTAACAATGGATCTCAAGGTTATTGGATCAAAGGGTTCAAATTAACATACTTGGGCTTGCAAACATAGGTTTAGGCCACGAATGATCATTTTCTCAAATCAGAACAAAATTTAGCACTATGTTAAGCAATCGTAAGTGGACTTATATAAAAGTCTCACCTATTTTAAGGTCGGTCAATAGCAATCTATGCACCTCATGTTTTGAGACATTATATGTAAATCATGCTCCAACAACATTAAGTACAATAAGAATGGGATAAGATGAAGAGGGAAGGGGATATGAATAAATCACATTTAAACCAAAAATTTAATCAAACTATTATTAAAATCATTCATCCATTTTTATGGAGTTAGACTCAACACCATGGATCCAATGATGTTAATAAAGTTCATGATCAAAATTTCAATCCAAGATTAGCCAGAATATATATAGAAATAAAATTGTATTTAAAATTAAAGAATATGTTTTTTTTAAATGATTAAAAATGTAAATAAGAGATAAAAATAGCAACTATGTTCAAATTAATAAAAAAAAAATTAAATAAGACCATCGAAAAATCATAAATGAACTCAAATATTTTTTTGAAATTTTTGGTAATTTTTTAAAGTCAGAAACTATTTTTAAAATTAAAAGAAATAGACAAAAAAACCAAAAATAAAGAAAAATAATAAAGTCATAAACAGAAAATAAATGAGGTCACCAATATTTATCAAAATATCATTAGATCCTTCCCTATTTTTTTTAGAATTTAAAAATGAATAATGTTATTTTTAAACATTTAAAATAGTTCAAATAAAGTGAAAAATTATAAAAAATATCAAAATACAAAATAAAATTGTGAAAAAATAAAAATCAGAAAGAGAAAAATCAAAAGTATTTTCCATAATTTTTTCAGATTTTTTGGAGTTAAAATGAATTTTCTATGAATTTTTGAAGTTTAAAACAATTAAATGTAAAAAATCAGAAATAAAATAATAAACCAAAAAATATGAGTCATCTGATCATTGTCAAAATGCGTTAGTAAACAGATCCAGTGGATCTGACGCACTGTGCATGTCATGGACTTTATTGGATATCACACCTGATCATTTAATTTTAAAATAAAACAATTTAAAATGTGGCACGTTGGATGAAGTCTGACTCACTAAAGTAATCAGATCGAAGGGATTCTGAGGCACGCGCATGGTAAGGCAAGCATACTACACCTATTTCAAAAATATAGTGTGGCTACATGTCATTTGTTGAAGACGGACATGTCATCGTCTTCAACCTCCAGCCAGCCCCAAATCGTATCCCATAAACTATAAAATTACCATTAGATTCGACTCTTCAAGTCGATTCTAATGGTACCATTCCTCCAAATTTATATAAACTGTGCAAGGCTGTGTTTGAAGAAAACCAGAAAAAATAGAGAATACGCAAATCTGGGATATCTCACTCAAACCTCAATGAAATTGCAAATTATAAAGAGCACGAGGATCAGAAGGATACAGAAAGTAGATTAGTCTTTTATTTGGGTCAATTTGGCCAAGAAATCTACCTAAATGAAGTAGTGAGAAGTTGCTCTGAAACTAGACTTCTGTAGATCATTATAGGTCAAGATTCTTGAGGATAATTGTATGGTTAGCTTCAGAGAAGTTTAATGAAGCTAACTGAATGTAGCTTTTGGTGTTTGAAGGTGAGAATGTAAGAAATTAGAAATTAAATTTTAGAGTTCATGTGGAATATGAACAGGGGTCAATTGACTATCAAAATATTATGAAAATAGGTGGGATACACATCTTATTTATAGGAGAGGATGAAGCAATGCTTAAGCGTGCGAATGAGGGTGTAATTGAGTGAGTTCGTGTGGACCTGCAACATGAGGAATGTGTGACTTGTTTTGAACCAAAACTCAACCAAATCATGCGTTTTATGATTCTAAATGCTTTTGGAAAGTTGCTAAACATGATTATAAGAAAAACACGCGCAAACTTGGTTATTAGAAGCCATATTTGTGAATTTCCAATTCTGACTTGGGAGGAAACTTAGGTTTCAAGATACCATTTTTGAACCAATGGAATTTTCAATTCAAGGGGTCTTAGAGCATGATTCTTAAGGCTTTAGAAAGATGAAGTTACAATCTTTACAATGTGAAAAGAGTGGATCCAAATGGATGCTTGAGCAAGAAGTTATGCTGAGTCAAAGTTTGAAAAAAGAGGCTGACTTTTTGTATTTAGAAAATTTTCAAATTTTTCTTCAAAAGTGACATGATACTTTGAGCTCAAACAAGACTTTCCTCCAAAATTTTGCATCAATCAATGATTCTAGCTTGAAATATACTTCTTAAAGAGTATTGTGGAACTTGGATCACTCAAAAATACCAAGTATTGAAAAAGTTATGGTCTGGCAAAATTTGTGAAAATTCATGAGTGACCTATAATATTTTACATCCTTGAGGCATCTTCCATCCATTTTCAATCTTTTCAAACAAAAGAAGAATTAAATTTCACCTCCTTAAGATCATTATGGAAAAGTAAGGGACTCAAGGGGATAAACATTGATTAAGTTATGATCAGTTGAAGTCACCAAGGGAAATTGAGGGTTCATCTGGAGGACTTGTAATCTTTCTTCACCATCAAGTTTCTTCCATACAAAATTTCCTTGAAACTTTTGAAGTGATTTGTTAAAAACCCTTTGAAGAAAAGGATTTCTTTGGAATCTTTCAAAAATTCCAAAAGATGAGCAAAATATACCCCTTTGAAGTTTAAAACCCTAACTCCTAGAGCAAGAAAATGTTTTGGGAAACCTTTGCAATTTTTACCAACCTTCTTGCACAAATTCCTTTTTTATGTGATTATAAGTTGTTGAGGATGATAAAGAGAAACCATTGCAACCAAAACCACTTCCAAATCTTGGGAATTGAAGGAGATATGCACTTGTGATCATTGAAATCAAAGACATGTACATTTGAGTCAAACTTCTTCAATCAACTCTTGTACTTTTGAACTAAATTTGACAACTTGAGTCATGATGAATCATAAAAGACTTTTTCATGAAATTAATTCAAAATATCTTTAATTATGAGGCTTGAGCCTTAATGAAGCTTTGTTGACGAAGGCACAAAAATGAACTCATGAATCCCTAGATAAATCTTGAAGTAATGCATTGTGCTTTCACCTATAACATCAACAATTGGGGAAAACACCCATTTCATTTATTAGTTAAAGGAAAATCAATACAAAACATAAATTATCATACAATACAAGTCAAGGTGATGGGTGGTTCCTCCTAGAGCAAAAGCTAAAGATAGGGAGAAAAACCAAACCCTAATGTGATCTTGTTGTGATTGAATTGAGATGATATGATGAAGGGATCTTAGGGGGGGAAATTAGGGTACAACAAATTCCCTTATTTAAGTGTCTTCTATCCGGAGATATGAAGGTTGAAATCTTCGTGTCGACGTGATTGAAGATACTTAAATATAAAACAAACCCTATTTTTGGCCCTAAGATACCATGCAATGCTTATGATTATGAATGCAGATAAACAAATCTAAAGAGATGCAAGACACCACTGAGGATGTAAAAAAGGAAACAAAAGGAAAACTTGACCAGGAGAGCCTTTCAGGAAATTATGGCTCTTCTCCTTGGATTTGTAAGCCTTTGGAAAACTTGATACAGTTCTGACCTTAAACTTGTATCTCCCATTTCCCTCGTGTGTTTTCCCTCAAATTCATTCCTAAAGCTTCCTTACCTCAAATACAACTCATGCCTATCCTTATTCCAGAACTGTAACACCATTTACCATAACCTCCATAACTAAAAAATAGAGTCTGCAACTTGACTTCTCCAGGCCATTTCAGCCACTCTCAACTCAAGCAAACCATTGCATTAGCTTCCTAGGACCTCAAGGAAGTTAACCTGATCATCACCATCACTTGAAACAAGCTCAAACTCAAAACCCGATTTCCAGTTTTGAGGTAAGTTTTCTCAACTTGGAACTCTTCATACAGGCATCATCAATAGTTTATTTGTGAACAAAACATGTAGATATCATTTCCCTGAATCTAACCATGTCCATAGTTTCCATTAATTTTGCTTGAGCTTAGAGAATTTTGAAACTGAAATTTCTGTGATTTTTAGCGTTCAGATTAGGTCCATTAAAATTCATGCTTATATTTGATCTATAGTTTTAATGTTTTACATTTCTGAAACCGTGAGAAAATTTTCTACAAGTTTCATGTTTACAGTTTTCATTTTTGATAAGAAATGAGCAAGTTACAGTTGGTCTGGCTGGAGGTTGAAGATCAAGTGTTCAGGGCGCGTTTTTCCTTGTATATTTATTGTTTTGCTTATGTTAACGGATGTATAGTCACCCCAGTGGTAGAAGGACGCGCCTGTAACCTTTGGGACCTGGGTTCGAGCCCCAGTGGTACCCTTTTGCATTTTTTACATGTTTTACAATTCTGACTTTTTTTTGCAGGGCGCTGGGCCTCTTTGGGCCTGACTTATTTTTTTTATTTTTGATAGTTAACCCCCTATTTCATTTATACGCCCCTGGCCCAATTTATTTTATTTCCTTTTTTTTATTATTTCATTTATTTTATTAAATATTTTTCTAAATCATAAAAAATCATTAAAAAAATAAATTATATTTTTATTTTAGCTTAGTTTATTTCATTTTTCTAACAAAAAATATTTCTATTTATTATAATATATTTATTTTTACTAACTTATCTTGTAAATTTAATTAATACTATGTTATTTTTTTTAATATTCATTTTCTTTCACACCATTTAAGATATATTATTTTGATATGAAAAAAAAGACTAAAAATACTTTATAATATTATAAATATTTTCAAAAAAACAAAAATACCAAAAAATTACTTTTTCTAAACTTATTTTCTTTTGATCAATTCTAGGGATTTGTTTAAATTCTTTTTCTTAATAAAATTCAAATGTAATTAATTATTTTCTTTATTTTAATTAGGATAAGACAAAATCCCTTTTTCTTAAAAGAACAACAAAAATCATTTTTTTTTCCATTTACATATGTACATTATTATTTATTCAATTCTTGTACATTTATTCAACATGGTTGTAATACTTATTTAGATTTAAATTCTTGCAATATTCCCCATTTTTAAATTTGTATACCCCCTCCCCCAAATATTGTAATAGCGTAGTAACTTTAAAATTCCGCAATTTATCGCTTTTATATACAAATGCTAGTAATTAGGGTTTGTATCGAAAGACTAAAATCAACACTTAGAAAACCCTAATTCAAGACAAAAACAAGCATGAAAATGATACATTTTCACACAAGAACCCCTAGGGTTATCCCACTTGGTTGCCTTATAAAAAACGACCATATTACGAATGTAAGATATCTTAGCAAAAACAAGCAAATACAAGATCATAGTCCCTCGATGATGCTATCTAAGTTGCCTTTCAAATGATCTTAGTCCCTAAAAAAGAATGCTAAGATACCTTTCAACAATTCTAATCATGGTTATTCGATGACCCACGCGCGTCCCGTTTACATCCAAAGATAGGGTTACTTACCAAATCAATGGTAAGATAACAATGTCAAAGGAAAAGAAATATGAACAAGAAAAACTTTTTTGAGTAGCTAGAATGCTCCTAATTACTTGCTCAATTTCAAACAAACATCCTTGCTATTTTCAAAATAATCACCTACAATTTCAAACATCTTACAAACTTGAAAACATTTTCAAAAAGATCAAACATCTTTGTATACATTCTTTCAAACAAGAATCATTACAAAGATTTCCTAAACAATGGCCTCTTTACAAAATACTTTCAAAAACAACACCAAGCACAATTTCAAACAAAAATCAAGTAATCTAGCAAGTAACTAAGAGCCCATGGAAAACCATGGATGAAAAGGGTGCTAATACCTTCCCTTTTCATAATCTACCCCCTAAACTCAAGAAACAATCTTAAAGGTATTTCCTGTGCTTTTTCACCTTTCCTTTTGGATAAAAGAAAAGTTGGTGGCGACTCTTGCTAACCGCAACATTTGCAATCAAACGCAAAACCTTCAAGTCAGTTCTCCCACCTTATCACAGAACTGGAGAGTCTGCTGAGGAATCTTTTAAAAATGGGGTTACCTTAGAGTTAGATCACATTTACTTGCTTACATTATAAGACTTGTATGATTTACATTATGGTTCTTTGTTTGGGTTTGAATCCTCTACCCGAATTTGGGATACATTATAGGTAAGTAGCAATACATTGTAAAAACTGTGCAGGATATACCGACATGGTCTAAGCAATAGCTACGTTAGTGCGACATATTTGTGTGTATCGGTAGCCTTTGAGATAATCAAAGAGAATACGGGGCCATTGAGTGATGTCATGAAGCACTAATGAACTTCTAGAACCTTTACTTGACCAACACGGCCTTTAGGATGTAGTGAGATGACCAGCTTTGGTGCAGTCCAAAGTTGGTAGATACTCGATACTACACTCATTGAGGTTTGGTTTCTTGGGATATTTTGGTCGCCATTAAAGAGGCTTGTGCTAAAACAATGACCAAGGAAACAAACCAGTGAAACCAACCAAACTTCAAGAGGGTAGTTACCTATAAGACTCCATACAAGCCTAAACCTAACGACTTGTTTGCTTTGTTTGTATATACATACTTATACATAACATCATGAACATCATAACATCATACACATTCACTAACCATTTCAAAGATTTTGGGATTCATCTTTTTTCTTGTTTTGTAGGATATGGATTCTATTCGCAAGAAAACTATTCAAGTCAATCTTGTAAGGATCCCTCCATAACTTAAGGAGCTAGCTTCATAGATTCCTGAAAACTCTCCATTCACCGAGAGAGATGGTCGTATACTCAACTTGGTCACCTCCAACACAGATAAGGACATGTTGAAGGTGCTCTTTCAGTTCTTTGATCCTTTACATCATTGCTTCACATTTCCCGACTATCAACTTGTGCCTACTTTGGAAGAATTCTCCCGACTCTTGAGGATTCCCATTCTCAACCAATTACCTTTCAACGGTATGAAAAGAGACCCAAATCTAGAAGAGATTGCTCAAGCTCTACACTTGCACTCATCTGATGTCACAACTCATTGGGAAACAAGGAGTGGTGTCAAGGGTTCCCTAGCAAAGTTCTTGTTTGAAAAAGCCCAAAACTGTTGGAACTCCTTGGATTTGAAAACCTTTGAGGAAATTGTGGCTCTTCTCATCTATGGGATGGTTTTGTTTCCAAACCCTGACCAAATCATAGATGTGAACATTGTCAAAATATTCATATCCCGCAACTCGGTGCCTACTTTTCTAGGAGATATCTTACACTATTTTCACACTCGCACAATGAGGAAAAGAGGTGTATTTATGTGTTGCACTCCTATCTTAGCAAGATGGTTTATTTCGCATCTTCCCCAATCTATATTAAAGAACAACCAAGGTTCAAGGTGGTCATAAAGGTTGATGACGCTCAAACATTCAGACATTCATTGGTGCTCCCAATCCATAGAGAATGTTACTATTGTTGACCGTTGTGGAGATTTTCCTAATGTCCCTTTACTTGGCATTAGGGGAGGTATCACCTACAACCCCTACTTAGCCTTAAGACAGTTTGGTTATGCCCGAAGGGATGGCCTGCACGAGATAGTGATTCAAGGTTTGGTATTTGACTACGACAACGACGACTAAGGTCTTCTCCAGAGATTTATCATAGCTTGGAGGATGTTGAAAAAGGTAGATAGCAAGACTTTGGGGCATAAAAATTCCATCCCTCTTGAGCCTTACCTGAAATGGGTACGAACTCGTGCTCAGAGTCTTATGATGCCTTATCCTTCCATTCTCCCGGTAATCATTGACCCTATCATGGAAGGAGATGTTCCATATATTATCCTACATCCTGACATTCCCACCTCTCTTGAAGACTTACAAAGAGATTGGATACAACTCAAGGGGGAGCGAGATACTTTCGAAGCCCAATTCTACGCATGCGAGAAGAAGGTTTTGGAACTCACTAGACTACTTCATGAGGAGCAGACTTTGAATTCCTACATTGCACCAAAGAGGATGCATACTATCTTTTTATCTTAGAGTTTTTGTATTATTTTTCCCAAGAAGGCATTGATGTACTCGAGATTTAATCTATTAATATAACGTGTGTTTCCTTTTTGTCTAAAACAAATTTGAATCTTAAAATCCTTGAAATCATTGCATATGCATTTACCATTCATCATAACATAAGCAGGTTTCTTGCAACAAGTCTCCTCATCTCTCTAATGTTTATTTCAGTAAGATGGATCTCGAGCAAACAGTGAAGGACCTCCAAGCTCAAAATGCACAGTTTCAACAGTTGTTCTTAACTCTAGCCAAAGGACAAGAAGAGTTGAAGACTTTGCTGGATGAGGAGAAGAAAAAGAAGAGAAAGAAGATAACCGAAGTTCTAAACATGGGAAGAAGATTCCAAGGGCAAACAAGAAGGGCCTTAGACTTTGCAACAACATCCGGTGAGAAAGACAATCAAGATGGGAAGGGCAAAGAAACAGGTGTCCAGTCAGAATCAGAAGAGGAAGAGGAAGAAGAAGACTATTTTGAAGAACAATACCCTCCAACCGACGACAAATATAAGCATCTAGAAGAGCGGTTGAGTTCAATGGAAATCCAAAAAGTGCCTGGATTGGACTTTGAGGAGTTGGGCTTAGTGTCGGAGATTGTCATTCCTCCAAAATTCAAAGCACCTGTGTTCGCCAAATATGACAGAGTTTCATGTACCAAAATGCATCTCCGGTCCTATGTAAGGAAAATCCAGCCCCATACCGTTGACAAATATTTATGGGTACACTTCTTCCAAGACAGTCTGTCTGGAACTTAACTTGATTGGTTTTATCAGTTAGAAAGAGCCAATGTTCATAACTGGGAAGATCTTGCTGCAGCCTTTTACAAACAATACCAATACAACGTTGATCTTGCGCCTAACTGTACTCAACGCCAAAGTGTGGACATGGTTTCAAGTGAAGGCTTCAAGGACTATGCGCAAAAATGGAGAGACTTGGCCGAAAGAGTTAAACCTCCCCTATCTAAAAGAGAGTTGGTAGACATGTTTTTGGGAACCTTGTCTGGTCCTTTCTTCAATCACTTAATTGGGAGTTCATCGGCAGGTTTTACTGAATTGATATTGACCGGAGAAAGGGTAGAAGCCGAGATAAAGAATGGAAAGATTCAAAAAGATGCATCCTCTGCTGCTGTAAGAAAGCCATTCATTAGAAAGAAAGAAGTGGTCGCTATATATCCTTAGAGAAATCAAGATAGGGCCGAACGCCGTCCAATGGTGGGGGCTATTATGATTCCTAAACTTGTGTATAATCAACAAAGAAACAACCAACCAAGAATGGAAAGACCGGTCAGATAATTCACCAGAATTAACATGACCTTATCTCATGTATTGCCATACTTGTTAAGAACCAATCTAGTGACCTTGAAAGAAGCTCCAAAGAACTCTAACACAGCCTCTCATCACTGTCATCCTAATGCCCGCTGTGCATACCACTCTGAGAGTCCCGACCATTACACTAACAACTGTTGGGCTCTAAAGAACAAAGTACAAGACCTCCTTGAAGCCAAAGAGATTGAATTCGATGCGCCAGAAAAGCCCAATGTCATTTCTTCCCTTATGCCTAAACACGGCCATAATGCCAACTCTATTGAAGAAGATATGTTAGTTACTTCAGTTGATGAACTTGTAACCCCACTCCTGACTATCAAAAAGAACTTGTTGATAGCCGGTGTATTTCCAGGCTGTGATGAAAGCTGTCATTTCTATTTGTCCTCACCAACCAGCTGTCCTTTGTTGAAAGCAAGCGTTCAGTGCTTAATAGACAACAAGGAAATTTTGTTCGAAAAGACTTTTGTTCCACCTATTCCTTATAATGATGTTTCCATCGTTACCATTTCTGCCAATTCTTCCAAGGTCTCCACCAAAAGACCCGTTAGAATTACATTAGTTCCAAAAGTAGCTCCTTTGATAATTACAATGCCTGGACCAATCCTGTATTCGTCAGACAAAACCGTACCATGGAATTATGGAGGGGATGTCTACTACCATGGTATCAAACAAGATTGGCCAGATGCTAAAGATTCAAGTTCTAAGATAGTTGACTCCGATATCAGTAATATTGCACGGACTAGAAACATTGCTTGAAGATTAAAGGCCTTGGGGAAATTCCTGAAAACTGCCCATGTACCCCAAGAAACATTTGCCGATCAGTTCCAAGACTGCGTAGCCAGCTTGGCTACAGATAATGGCTTAGGTTTTTCAGATGTTGATTTAACGCCAAGAGGGAGGAAGCATAATGAGGCATTACATGTCTTAGTGGAATGCAGGGGCACAACCTTGGCTCATGTCTTGGTGGACACTGGCTCGTCTCTGAATGTATTGCCTAAAACGGCTCTTTATAGGCTTGATTGTGAGGGATTAACGTTGAAACCGAGAAACATAGTAGTGAGAGCCTTTGACGGCTCAAAAAGGATGGTGCATGGGGAAGTGGATATCCCCATAAAGGTTGGAACCCAACATTCGATTCAACTTTTTGTGTAATGGATATTCTCCCTTCATATTCCTGCTTGCTAGGCCGACCATGGATTCACAATGTTGGCGCTGTTACTTCTACGTTGCACCAAATGCTGAAGTATCCAATTCAAGGAAAGATTTTCACCGTTCATCGAGAAGAAGAGTATATGATCAGCAATCTCAATTCCTTCAGATATGTGGAATTAGATGGTGAATTTATTGAAACTCCATTCGAACATTTTGAAGAAGTCCCGCAAGATATGGTAGTGACCAAGGTTGTGTCTCAAGTTCCCAATATTACAAGGCCTCAACTCAGGATGTCATCTTTGAAGGATGCCAAGGCAGTGATAGAAGAAGGTGGGTGCACTATTTGGGGACAACTCCTAGATATCCCATACAAGTCTGACAAGTTTGGCCTGGGTTTCACTTCAGGTTCCCAGAAGGTTGTACGCTGCACTCATGCCGGAGGACCACCCTTGAAGATCAGCAACCGTGAAGTCAATACGGTGGAGGATGATAAAGACAGCAACAATCTGGAGGATTGGATTTTCTCAACTATCAGTGGAGGACTTAGCAACTGGGAAGCTAGAGATTTTGTCCTGATCACTTTTATCCCATAGTAATTTGTCTTTACATTTTGTTGGATCTGTAATATTAAAACAATTCAGACTCTTAAAACCTTGTGTCTTACCTGAGGCACAATGGTCCATTTGTAAGGGTTATTATCTGATTTCCATATGACATCAATGAATCATGGACATTTTTGCATACAAACTTTATGCTCATTGTTTTTCTTTTTTACAAAGATAGCTATACTCTTACACACACTCACACTCACAATGTAGGTCTACATCCATTCGGGATCCCATGGGTAACGGTTCTGCTATGGCCTTCTGTGACTATGAAAATCTAATCTACCAAGTCGAAGATAAAGGTGAGGAAGATTGTGAAGTACCAGGGGAACTTTCCAGATTACTACAACAAGAAGAGAGAACCATTCAGCCCCACGAGGAACCTATGGATACGATCAACCTAGGTACCGAGGAAGACAAAAAAGAAGTCAAGGTGGGTGCCAACCGGGAACCCAATGTCAAAGAGCGTCTGATTCAGTTGATAAACGAGTATGTTGAGGTCTTTGCTTGGTCCTACGAAGACATGCCAGGACTCGATGCAGATATTGTGGTACATCGTCTACCTACAAAAGAGGATTGCCCACCAGTAAAACAAAAAGTCCTTCGAATGCAACCAAATATTTCGAAGAAGATTAAAGCAGAAGTCATGAAACAATTCAAGGCTGGATTTTTGGCCGTCACCTCCTATCCCCAATGGGTTACCAATGTTGTTCCCGTACCCAAAAAGGACGGCAAGGTACGAATGTGCGTGGACTATAGTGATTTGAATAGGGCAAGCCCTAAGGATGATTTCCCACTTCCCCACATTGATATTCTAGTTGACAATACGACACAACACAAAGTGTTTTCCTTCATGGACGTTTCTCAAGTTACAACCAAATCAAAATGGCGCCTGAGGACATAGAGAAAACAACATTTGTCACATAGTGGGGCACATTCTGCTACAAGGTTATGTCATTTGGACTGAAGAATGCTGGGGCAACCTATCAGCGTGCCATGGTGGCCCTATTTCACAACATGATACATCACAAAATAGAGGTTTATATGGACGACATGATAACTAGATCTCAAACAGAAGAATAGCATCTTGATCATTTACAGAAACTGTTTGAGAGGCTAAAGAAGTACAAGCTGAGGTTGAACCCAAATAAATGCACATTCGGGGTGAGGTCTGGTAAACTCCTAGGTTTTGTGGTTGGCAATAAAGGTATTGAAGTAGATCCTGCCAAGGTGAAAGTGATACAAGATATGCCTGCTCCTCGTACCAAGAAGGAAGTCAGAGGGTTCTTGGGACGTTTGAACTACATTGCCAGATTCATTTCTTACCTGACAGCTTCTTGTGAACCGATATTCAAACTACTGAAGAAAGATCAAGTAGTCAAATGAAATGATGAATGCCAAACTGCTTTCGACAAAATCAAAGAGTACCTACAAGAGCCTCCTGTGTTGATGCCACCGGTCGAGGGAAGTCCATTGATCATGTATCTTACTGTTTTGGAAAATTAAATGGGATGTGTACTGGGGCAGCATGACGAGTCTGGACGAAAAGAGCATGCTATTTATTACCTGAGACAAAAGTTTACCGACTGTGAAACAAGATATTCAGTGCTCGAGAAAACTTGATGCGCTCTGGCATGGGCTGCTCGCCGGCTAAGACAGTATATGCTGACTCATACTACCTTGTTGATATCTAAAATGGATCTGATCAAATACATCTTCGAGAAACCTGCTCTCTCTAGGAGAATAGCGAGATGGCATATGATCCTGACAGAATATGACATACAGTATACTACCCAAAAAGCAATAAAGGGCAGTGTACTAGCTAATCACCTTACTCACCAAGCTGTGGAAGACTACCAGTCCATGAAATTCGAATTCCCAGATGAAGACATCATGATGGTAAACAACTATGAAGAACTCAGGCCATATGACGGACCTGAACAAGGATCCCGATGGACCCTGGTTTTTGATAGGGCATCTAACGCACTCGACAATGGTATTGGTGTTGTACTCATATCTCCAAAAGGGTGTCATACTCCTTTTACTGCAAGACTCTACTTCAATTGTACAAATAACATGGCGGAATACAAAGCATGCATCTTTGGTCTCAAAGCTGCCAAAGACTTGGGGATCAAATCCTTGAATGTATTCGGAGATTCAGCTTTGGTCATCGTACAGATCAAAGGGGAATGGGACACCAAACACCCTAACCTTATCCCTTATAAAGAACATGTTTTGACATTGCTCCCACATTTTGAGAAGATTACCTTCGAGCATTTCCCGCGAGAAGAAAATCAGCTAGCAGACGCACTAGCCACGATGTCATCTATGTTCAAACTTAAATGGGATAATGAGGCTCCCCAGATCACCATTGAACAAAGGGATGAACCAGAACACTGTCACGAGATTAATACTGAAGAAGTAGTGGACCAGCCTTGGTTTCACGAAGTCAAGAGGTATCTCGAGGTTCAAGAATATCCAAAAGGAGCTTCAGTCAACGATATGAAGTTCTTAAGGAGATTCTCTGCTAAATTCTTCCTTAGTAATGGCATTCTTTACAAACGCAACCATGATTGTGTTACTTCGGTGCATAGACAAGGTTGAAGTTGAAAGGATCATGGTTGAATCACATGAAGGTACTTTTGGCACCCATTCCAGTGGGCATACAATGGCAAAGAAAATCCTACGGGATGGCTATTACTTGTCTACCATAGAAGTAGATTGCTATCAACACTGTCGAACCTGCCATAAGTGTCAGATCTATTCTGATAAGGTGCACGTACCTCTGGTTCCTCTGAATGTCTTAACGGCTCCTTGGCCCTTTGCTTTGTGGGGGATTGATATGATTGTTGAAATCAAGCCAACAGCCTCCAATGGACACCGCTTCATCTTAGTGGCCATTGACTATTTTACCAAGTGGGTGGAGGCAGCTTCTTTTGCTTCCATTACCAAGAATGTTATCTCCTGGTTCATCAAGTAGAGTCTCATTTGTCATTACGGTATCCTTGAAAGAATCATTAGAGACAATGGTACAAACTTGAACAATACTATGATCACCGCCTTGTGCGAGCAATTCAAGATCCAGCATCATAATTCTTCCCCTTACCGGCCAAAGATGAATGGTGTTGTCAAAGCCACGAATAAGAACATTAAAAAGATCATACAGAAAATGAAAGTCACATACAAAGACTGGCATGAGATGCTACCATTCGCTCTTCACGGATATCGTACCACGGCTCGAACATCAATCGGGGCAACACCCTACTCTCTGGTATATGGAATGGAGGTTGTCTTGCCTATTGAAGTCCAGATCCCCTCTCTGAGAATTATGAAAGATGCAGGGTTGAATGAAGAAGGTTGGATCCAGACTCGACTTGATCAACTAAACTATATTGATGAGAAAAGGCTTATTGTTGGTTGCCATGGTCAAATGTATCAAAAACGGATGATCAAGTCTTTTAACAAAAAGGTCAGACGACAAGTATATCAAGTTGGAGATCTGGTGATCAAACGTATCATACTGCTGCAACGTGATCACAGGGGCAAATGGACTCCTACATACTAAGGACCATTTGTAATCAAAAACATATTCTCTGGTGGAGCAATGATCTTGACTACCATGGATGGCAACGACCTGCCGCACCCTGCGAATGCAGACATAGTCAAAAGATACTACGTATAAGAGACCCGCAAGGTTGACACACCTGGGCAAAACAAGGGCATCCCGGCGAACCAAAAAGGTTCGGGAAAAAATTAGGGATAAAAAAAAATATGTACACCCGACAAGCTGAAAACCCGAAAGGGCGGCTTGGACAAAAAAGGGTATCCCGGTGGACTGAAAACCCGAAAGAGCGGTCCAGGCAAAAGTTAGGGAATTATAGCATATGACTATGTCCCATTGGATCACCTTACGAACAACCTGCAAACTCAAACGTTCTGATCAATTCAATCAACTTCGGACAAGGAAACAAATAGACAAGATGCTCAGAGATACGAAGGCTATAGCAGAATGGGAACCCCATGGGATCATTGCACATAGCTATCATTTCTTTGTATCAAAATTTTCATTTTTTACGACGGTATTCTCTTACTAGAATGTTTGTCTCGTTGTAAAAAAATACTTACTCAAAGTCAATACAAAGATATCCCTTTTGAAAGTACAAAACTATCTATTTTTCTTTACTCTTGTGTTTTGTTTACAAAAAATGTCCAATGATTTATTTTTGAACATATGCATCTGAACATAATGACTGTTTACAAATAAACAAAATAAAAGACAATCACTGATGGCTTTAAGAGGTAGGGAAATCTCTCTATGCTATTTCCATAAGTCCCCTGCAGTGTGCAGTTTAATCCCCAAGAGATTAAAACTTCCAAGTTATCAATCCCTGGTAGAAGTCATCCAATTTCTCTGAATTCCCCAAGCAGAATTTTTCAAGCAGTACACGGCATTTCCCTTACAACAGAGTTTATTTCTCTAAGGGGAAATTCATCAACACTTGAACTTCACAACATGAAGACTTATACTCCATATCCTCAGCAGCAGTCGAGGATTTATTTTCACCAATCCAACAAACAAGCGCAACAGATTAGCTTACATGCGCATACATCGTATCCATATATCATAAACATTGATAACATGAATGCATTATACTATGAATTTCATACAACATAACATTGCATATTAGCTAACATTTACCTTTTTCAAGATAAGATTAATCAACAGCTACCATTAACAATGTTCAAAGTTTTCAGATACAATTCAGATACGCTCCAGACATGGACACCATTCTGATAGTCATTCAAATTCAGTTTTCAGATACAGTTCAGATACGCTCCAGACACAGGCCATCCTGATACTCATTCAGATTCAACTTTTCAGATACATTTCAGATACGCTCCAGACACGGATGCCATTCTGATACTCATTCAGATTCATCTTTCAGATATAGTTCAGATATGCTCCAGACATGGACACCATTATGATACTCATTCAAACTCAGTTTTCAGGTACAGTTCAGATACGCTCCATACATGGATGCCATCCTGATGCTCATTCAGATTCAACTCTCTAGATACAGTTCAAATACGCTCCAGACACGGACGCCATTCTGATTCTCATTCAATTTCAGTTTTCAGATACAGTTCAGATACGCTCCAAACGCGGACTCCATTCTGATACTCACTCAGTTTCAACTTACAGATACAATTCAACAATCATTTCTGGATGGCATCTACAAGCCCATCTCCAACAACTTTCTAACATCTCTCCAAATGGAATCTTTAAGCCCATTCCATCTACCATCACATCACCAAGTGCATATTTCTGGGCAATCTAGTGTCTAATCATCTTCCACCTTCGAGTCACGAATGGCAAAACTCGCCAATCAAACTCTTCATGCTTAAGAAGATTGAACAGGGGCAGCTGTTATACCCTAAAATTTGCCCTCTCACTTATCAAGAAGTTTCTCACAAGATCTCCTTTGGATCAAGACTGCACTAGGGTTGGATCAGCTCTAGACACCTCCTTAAGCACTAATGACCCCCAAGATTACACATGTCAAGTTTTAAGCCTTGGATCACATTTTTGATCAATCAATTGAGTAGTTGACCTAAAAATCAGTTGTATTGGGGAAAAAGTCAACCATGGCCAATTTAGTGTCAAACTTAATAATTCTTGATCCAAATCAAAATTTTAAGCTCATATGTATCATTTTATCAAATTTGGACCACAACTCCTCAAGAAATTTGATCAAATCTCAAAAAGGGCAAAATGGTCAAAGTTAGGGTTTTGACTAGGAAATGGTAATTTCTGATTTTTGACCTAGGAAATGGTCAATTGGTTTAAGGCATAATCTCAAGAGTCCAATTGCATCATTTTGACCAAACGACATGGTTCAAAACATTGCAAGTCCATTGGATTGACAAATGAATTTTGCAGTCAACTGATCAAAAATCAACTGTATACTGAAAAGTCAAACTTTGACTTTTTGGTCAAATTCAAGTGCCAAAGATCATAATTCATTAAAACATGTCAAAATATGAAACTTATTCATCAAGAAATCAAAAAGTCAAGATTTCATTTTTGAAAAGTCAAAATTTCTAAACTTAGAAATTTTTCTAAGTGTTGGAAATTTCATGTTTTTTCACAACTTTGAGAAAAATTTTCACCATGATGCAAGATGATTCAAGAGAAACTTCCAACATGAAAGTTGTATATCTCCATGAAATCTACAACTTTTCTTTTACACAACTCCTTCCAAAAGTGCTTGAATCTCAAGTTATAATTTTATGAACATGTGGTCCTGAAACTAAACACTTAGTGAAATTTTGCCCTAATTTGGTCAGGATTTTGACCCAACTTCATGGCACTTTTTCATATAGTTCCAAGGGGAATCTTCAAAAGCAATTCAAATATGGGTTGTTGGGCACATTGAAAGCTTTCCAAAATGTCTAAGAACTCCTTGAGATTATTCTTGAGTAGGGAGAATCGAAGAGATGAAATTAGGGTTTCATCACTTGAATTACAAGTAATTTTTGATGAACACATGAACCAAATCCATGCTAGGCTGCATAATCTTTGCTTTTCAGGCCTCAAACTTGTTTGTCACTCCATAATTAAATGTTTACATAGCTGTTATGGCTTTGATCCAACCAATTGAGCTATTATCTAAGTTGCATTTCCATTAATTGCACAAAGTTAACATTGCCATTCTTGTAAAGCAAGCTTTGTGCATAAAGTCCATTCTTGAGCCACTAACTTGTTCCCTGTGATCACACTCTATCCACAAAGTCAGAAGCAAGTTTGTTTAAAGCATAACCACTCTATGAACCAAGTACAAGGCATGGAAACTTGTTTTGTCAAAAAAATCACATGTTGAACTTAAACATGTAAATTTGAATTCTGATCAACTATAACACTCCAAACTTGTTGCTAATAAATAGAGTCACTATTTGTGAGCTAAAGGATGAGTTTTAGCACCCTGAAACACTCCCAAATTCCCTCTAGCCAGAAATTGCACAAAAAACTCCATTTATACACAATTCTGACCTTAAACTTGTATCTCCCATTTCCCTCGTGTGTTTTCCCTCAAATTCATTCTTAAAGCTTCCTTACCTCAAATACAACTCATCTCTATCCTTATTCCAGAACTGTAACACCATTTACCATATACTCCATAACCAAAAAACAGAGTCTGCAACTTGACTTCTCCAGGAAATTTCAGCCACTCTAACTCAAGCAAACCATTGCATTAGCTTCCTAGGACCTCAGGGAAGCTAACCTGATCATCACCATCACTTGAAACAAGCTCAAACTCAAAACACGATTTCCAGTTTTGAGGTAAGTTTTCTCAACTTAGAACTCTTTATACAAGCATCATCAATAGTTTATTTGTGAACAAAACATGTAGATATCATTGCCCTAAAGCTAACCATGTCCATAGTTTCCATTAATTTTGCTTGAGCTTAGAGAATTTTGAAACTGAAATTTCTGATATTTTTAGGGTTTAGATTAGGGCCATTAAAATTCATGCTTATCTTTGATCTATAGTTTTAATGCTTTACATTTCTGAAACCGTGAGAAAATTTTCTACAAGTTTCATGTTTATAGTTTTCATTTTTGATGAGAAATGAGCAAGTTACAGTTGGTCTGGATGGAGGTTGAAGATGAAGTCTTCAGGGTGCATTTTGCCTTGTATATTTATTGTTTTGCTTATGTTAACAGATGTATAGCCACCCCAGTGGTAGAAGCGCGCGCCTGTAACTTTTGGGACCTGGGTTCGAGCCCTAGTGGTACCCTTTTGCATTTTTTACATGTTTTACAATTCTGACTTTTTTTTGCAGGGCGCTGGGCCTCTTTGGGCCTGGCTTATTTTTTTATTTTTTATAGTTAACCCCCTGTTTCATTTATACGCCCCTGGCCCAATTTATTTTATTTCCTTTTTTTATTATTTCATTTATTTTCTTAAACATTTTTATAAATACTAAAAAATCATAAAAAATACAAAAAAAATAGATTTTTATTTTCACTTAGTTTATTTCATTTTTCTCACAAAAAATATTTTTATTTATTATACTATATTTATTTTTACTAACTTATCTTGTAAATTTAATTAATACTATGTTCTTTTTTTTATTATTCATTTTCTTTCACACCATTTAAGATATATTATTTTGATATGAAAAAAAAGACTAAAAATACTTTATAATATTATATATATTTTCAAAAAAACAAAAATACCAAAAAAACACTTTTTCTAAACTTATTTTATTTTGATCAATTCTAGGGTTTTATTTAAATTCTTTTTCTTAATAAAATTCAAATTTAATTAATTATTTTCTTTATTTTAATTAGGATAAGACAAAATCCCTTTTTCTTAAAAAAACAACAAAAATCATTTCTTTTTCCATTTACATTTGTACATTATTATTTATTCAATTCTTGTACATTTATTCAATATGGTTGTAATATTTATTTAGATTTAAATTCTTGCAATATTCCCCATTTGTAAATTTGTATACCCCTCCCCCAAATATTGTAATAGTGTAGTAACTTTAAAATTCCGCAATTTATCGCTTTTATATACAAATGCTAGTAATTAGGGTTTGTATGGAAAGACTAAAATCAACACTTAGAAAACCCTAATTCAAGACAAAAAAAAAGCATGAAAATGATACACTTGCACACAAGCACCCATTGGGTTATCCCACTTGGTTGCCTTATACAAAATGACCATATTACGCATGTAAGGTATCTTAGCAAAAACAAGCAAATACAAGATCATAGTCCCTTGATGATGCTATCTAAGTTGCCTTTCAAATGATCTTAGTCCCTAAAAAAGAATGCTAAGATACCTTGCAACATTTCTAATCATGGTTATTCGATGACCCACGCCCGTCCCGTTTACATCCAAAGATAGGGTTACTTACCAAATCAATGGTAAGATAACAATGTAAAAGGAAAAGAAAAATGAACAAGAAAGACTTTTTTGAGTATGTAGAATGCTCCTAATTACTTGCTCAATTTCAAACAAATATCGTTGCTATTTTCAAAACAATCACCTACACTTTCAAACATCTTACAAACTTGAAAACATTTTCAAAAAGATCAAACATCTTTGTATATATTCTTACAAACAAGAACCATTACAAAGATTGCCTAAACAATGGCCTCTTTACAAAATACTTTCAAAAACCACACCAAGCATAATTTCAAACAAAAAGCAAGTAATTTAGCAAGTAACTAAGAGCCCATGGAAAACCATGGATGAAAAGGGTGATAATACCTTCCCTTTTCATAATCTACCCCCTGAACTCAAGAAACAATCTCAAAGGTCTTTCCTGTGCTTTTTCACCTTTCCTTTTGGATAAAAGAAAAGTTGGTGGCGACTCTTGCTAACCGCAACATTTGCGATCAAATGCAAAACCTTCAAGTCAATTCTCCCACCATATCACACGTTTCAAGACTTCTTAAATAAGAAATTGCCCTTTCCTGACTGCCGGGCAAACAAACAATATGCTAGTACTTCCGAAAGGAGATGCTTTTCAAATGAGTCCAACTCAACATGCAAGGGGAGAAAAGACTTTTATTTATATGAGTGAAGAATTCACTGGGGAATTTTGGACAGAGCTATCATGCAAACCTTTGAGTTTATCTATCCTTGAAGTCACTAATTTTGTTCCCCTTGTATCACAAAATCTAGAGCAATAGGTAATTTGTAAATTCTTTTCAAAAATAATTTTTGTTATTTAATCTGTGTTCTTTGATCATTACTATCAATAATAAATGAAATATTTATAAGCTGAATAAAAATAAGAATTGCAAAGAATTGGATAAAAGGCTCAAACTTTATTAATAGAATTGTAGTCTGCGAATGGCAAGACTCCATAGATAATTACAAAGTTTGGAACATGGTAATATATATTGGAAAATATATATTGAAATACAATGACCACTATCCTCCCTAACAACTTTGAATTCCTGAGCCAAAACTTTGGTTGAAGAGTAGTAACATCCAAGTAGGTTGTTGCTCCATTGATCAAGTCTTATTTGATGCAGTTTCTTGCCAAAAAATCCCTAACTTTTTCCTAGGTTTCCCTTGCAGGTTTTCAACCTACCAGGAAAATTTATTCTATTTATGTCTCTAATTTTTGCATATACTGACCTTTCGGGTTACCGAGACGCTCCTGTTTTCCTAAGGCGCCCTTTCGGGTTTTCATCTTAGCGAGTTGTTCTTTTTTTTTCTAGGCGAAGTATTTCTTGACTGCATGAACATTCACATGACGTGTGAACTCCTTGCCATGCATTGTTTCAAGAATCAACGCACCTCCAGAGAAGACTTTCTTGCAAACATATGGGCCTTCAAAATTGGGAGTCCACTTGCCCCTAGAATCAACATTAAAATACATGATCATTCTAAGCATGAGGTCGCCTTCTCTGAATTCAAGAGATTTGACCTTCTTATCAAAATCTTTCTTCATTTTATTTTGGTATAATTGTCCATGACACAGGGCCGACATTCTCTTCTCTTCTATTAAGTTCAGTTGATCAAACCTGTTCTGGACCCATTCAGCCTTTGACAAATTGGCTTCCATTATTACACGCAAAGAGGGAATCTCAACTTTAATGGGGAGCACTGCTTCTATTCCATATACAAGAGAGAACGAGGTTTCCCCTGTTGAAGTGCGTACATATGTTTGATACCCATGCAGAGCAAAAGGGAGCATTTCATGCAAATATTTATAAGTAACAACCATTTTCTGGATTATCTTCTTGATGTTCTTATTGGCCGCTTCAACAACTCCATTCATCTTTGGCCTGTAGGGAGATGAATTATGGTGAACAATCTTAAGTTCCTCACAAAGTTCAGACATCATTTTGTTATTCAGATTTGAGTCATTGTCGGCGATAATCCTGCTTGGCACACCATACCGACATATGAGGTTGTTCTTGATGAAGCGCACTACCACTTGTTTAGTGACATTAGCATATGAAGCTGCCTCCACCCATTTGGTAAAATAATCAATTGCCACTAAGATAAAGCGATGCCCATTTGACGCCTTTGGTTCAATCATCCCAATCATGTCAATACCCCACATAGAGAAAGGCCATGGGGGAAGAAATAACATTGAGAAGTGTCGGAGGTACATGAATTTTATCAGCATAAATCTGGCATTTATGGCACTTATTCGCAAATTTGTAACAGTCAGATTCTATTGTCAGCCAATAGTAACCTGCCCTAAGCATCTTTTTCGCCATTGAATCTCCATTGGCATAGGTACCAAATGAACCTTCATGAATCTCTTTCATCAACATGTCTGCTTTGTGTCTATCCACTCATTTGAGTAAGACTATGTCATGATTTCTTTTATACAGTACATCTTCATTGAGGAAAAATATGCCCGCCAACCTTCTCAATGTATTTCTATCCTTATTTGATGCACCAATTGGATATTCCTGGGTTCGTAGAAAATGCTTGATATAAGAATACCAAGGTTTTTCATTTACCACACCCTCTATTGTAAACACATGAGTCGGTCTATCCAAACACCGTACCATAATATGAGGTACATCATTCCAAGTATTCACTTGATACATAGAAGCCAGAGTTGCCAAAGCATCCACCACCTCATTTTCATCTCTTGGAATATGATGGAACTCAAATTTGTTGAAGAAGGGTAATAGTCTTCCAGCATAATCTTTGTAAGGGATCAAGCCAGGATGACGAGTATCCCATTCTCCTTTAATCTGATTAACAACCAAAGATGAATCACCATATACATCTAGAACCTTGATTCTGAGATCAATGGACTCTTCGAGACCCATAATGCAAGCCTCATACCACGCCATATTATTAGTACAATCAAATGTCGGCCTTGCAGTAAAATGAATGTGTGATCCATGCGGAGTGATGATCACTGCACCAATTCCTTTTCCGTAAGCATTCACCACTCCATCAAATACCATGCCCCAACGAGATTCAGGATCTGGACCTTCCCCGGGAAACGATTCATTACAATCTTTCGCTTTCAAGAACATCACATCCTCATCAGGGAAATCAAACTTGACATATTGATAGTCATCTACCGGTTGGTGAGCAAGATAATCTGCCAACACACTGTTTTTTAAGGCCTTTTGAGTGTGGTATTTAATGTTGTATTCGAACAATAACATTTACCAGCGGGCAATTCTCCTCGTGAGAGCAAGATTTTCAAAGATATACTTAATTGGATCCATTTTGGAAATCAACCAAGTAGTATTATTCAACATATATTTTCGCAACCGCTTTTCCGCCCAGGCCAGAGCCCAACATGTCTTTTCCAACATAGAATACCGTGACTCACAATCAGTAAATTTCTTACTGAGGTAGTATATGGCATATTCTTTCTTTCCTGTTTCATCTTGTTGTCCCAAAATATAACCCATAGAATTGTCCAACATTGTTAGATACATGATCAACGGTCTTCCTTCAACGGGAGGGAGCAAGATAGGAGGTTCAAGAATATATTCTTTGATACTTTCAAATGCCCTTTGGCAATCATCTGTCCACACACAACCTTGATCTTTCTTTAGCAACTTAAAGATTGGTTCACATCTTACAGTCATGTGGGAGATGAATCTGGAAATATAATTCAAGCGCCCAAGGAAGCCTCTAACTCGCTTCTTCGTACTTGGCGCAGGAATTTCTTGGATCGCTTTGACCTTATCTGGGTCAAATTCAATCCCTTTCTGGCTGACAATAAAACCCAACAAATTCCCTCATCAGACACCGAAGGTGCATTTATTTGGATTCAAGCAGAGATGATACTTCCTTAAACGCTGAAATAACTTCAATAAATCTTCCTTATGCCCTTCTTCGGTCTATGATTTGGCAATCATGTCATTAACATATACATCAATTTTCTTGTGCATCAGATCATGGAATAGGGTTTTCATATCTCTCTGGTACATTCCACCATCGTTCTTCAACCCGAATGGCATCACTCTGTAACAGAATGTTCCACAGGGTGTGATAAACGTTGTTTTTTCCATGTCCTCAGGATCCATTCTTATTTGATTATATCCATAAAATCCGTCCATGAACGAGAATACTTTAAATTTTGCTATGCTATCAACCAACATATCAATATGTGGCAATGGAAAATTATCTTTTGGACTAGCTTTATTTAGATCTCTGTAATTTATGCACATGCGGACTTTTCCATCTTTCTTTGGTATGGGGACAATTTTGGCTATCTGTAATACGGTGGGAGAACTGACTTGGTTGTTTTGCATTTTATCGCAATTATTATGGATAGCAAGAGTCACCACTGACTTTTCTTTTATCCAATAAGCAAAGGGTGAAAATAACAGGAAAGACCTTTGAGATATTTTCTTGAGTTCGGGGGGTAGGTTGTGAAAAGGGAAGGTGTTAGCACCCTTTTCATCCATAGTTATCTACGGGCTCTTAGTTGCTTGCTAGGTCACTTTTTGAAATTGCTTTGTTTGAAATATGTTTGTGGTGGTTTTTTGAAAGTATTTTTTAAAAAGCGTCTTCATTTAGGAAAACATTGTAATGATTCCCGTCTCTATAAGAATTCATACAAAGTTTTGGACTTTTTGAAAATAATTCATGTTTTGAAAGTGTTTAGTGTGTTTGAAAAGGTGTTTGTTTTTTGAAGATGGATCGTGAGAAAGCCAGTAAGAACGTTCTACCTACTCAAAAGTCTTTTGTTCATTTCTTCCTTCCTTTGATATTACTATCCTACCATTGATTGGTAAGTAGCCTTATCTTTGGATGTAAAGGGACGGGCGTGGGTCATCGTATACTCATGAATAGCAATGTTGTGAGATATATTAGCATTTCTCTTGAGGGACTAAGATCATTTGTAAGGAAACATTCGTAGCGTCATCGAGGGACTTTGATCTTGTATTTTGTTTGTTTTTGCTATGATGTCTCACATGCGTAACATGACATTCTTTAAGGAAAAAAAGTGGAGTAAATCCTAAGGGTGCAAAGTTTGCAAGTGTATTGTATTTCATGCTTGAGTTTATCTTGGATTAGGGTTTTCTAAACATTGATTTTATCTTTCCATACAAACCCTAATTTACTAGCATTTATATGAAAGCGGTAAATTGCGAAAAATAAATGTTCTATGCTATTACATCATTTGGGAATGGGGTATACAAATTTACAAATGGGGATTACAAGAAATTAAATCCTAACTATCTATTACAACCAGATTGAATTTTGAATAAATTTACATGAAATGAAATGAATATAATGTACAAGTATGAATGGATAAGGAATGAATTTTTTTGTAAAGAAAAATAGGTTATGACCTAATAAAGTTAAAAGAAAATATTTAACTAAAATAAGAAAATTCAAATTGAGTTAGTAAAAAATTAGGAAATTAATTTATTAAAGAAAATAAGTTATTTAGGGTTTTGTTTGTAAAGAAAAAAAAAGTTTATAATTAAACTAAGTTAGTATGAAAATTAATTAAAGGAAAACCTAAGTTCTAAGTTATTTTTTAATTAAAAGAAAATAAAGTAAACTTAAGCCTAATTACTAATTTATTTAAAAAAAGAATTAAATTTGTTTAAGAAAATATTTTTTTTGTCTTTTTGTTTTAAAAGAAACAAAATAAATATTAATACCTAAATAGTAAATAAAAAGAAAAAATTTTGGGATTTTTTTTATTAATAAAAATAATAATAATGATATTAATAATAATAATAATAAAAGAAAAGATAAAAAGAAAAATAAAATAAAATATAGAAGTTAAAAGTCAGGGGGTGAAACTCAAATTTAGGGTGTTTATGTGTAAAATAGTTTTTGAGTTTGGCCCATTAAATTTTTTGTTAGTCAGCAAAAGAAAAGAAAATAAAAACATTGGGCCTGCGCTGGAACAAGTAAAATGAGGTTGTTGTGTAGTAAAGTGGAGCCAGGCCTAACACAAAGAAGTCCAATGTGCTGGCAAACAAAAAAAAGCAAGAAAAATGTGAAAAAAATGCAAAAGGTCTCGCTGGGGCTTGAGCCCAAGACCTTCTACATGGCAAGACTTTAGAGCATGTTATTTTTACCACTGGGATGGTCAGTTTCATTCGTTCATAGAATAACTTCAATTAAACTTAACATAAACTAAGTTCTGAATATTCATGTCATCTTCAACCTTGAGCCAAAATTCCTGTAACTCATTCATTTCTCATCCAAAATGGAAAATGTAAACATGAAAGTTGTGTAAAATTTCATCACGATTCCAGAAATGTAAATAATTAAAGCTATAGATCAAAGATGAATGAGAATTTATAATGGTACCAAATTTTGAGCTAACTTTTCCAAGATATTCAGATTCAAAATTCTAACTACTCAAGGAATATAAATGAAATCTAAGAACATGGTTAGTTTCAGGGCTATGATATCTACATTTTATTTTTGCAAATGGAAATACAATGATGCCTATATGAAAAGTTCAAAAGTCAAAAAACTCACCTTGAAGATGGAATTTGTGTTTTGAGTTGGAGTTGTTTCAAGGTGCTACAATGATCAGGTTAGCTTCCTTGAGTCCCCAGGAAGCTAATGCAATGATTAGCTTGATTGGAGATTGGCTGAAATGGTCTGGAGAAGTCCACTTGCAATTCTCTATTTTTGGTTATGGAAGATGAAGAAGATGGTGTTACAGTTAGGAAATAAGGACAAAGATGAGTTGTATTTGAAGTAAGGAAGCTTGAGAATGATTTTGAGGGAAAACACACGATGGTAATGGAAGATACAGGTTCAAGGTCAGAACCTGCACAAAAATGGAGTTTGTATACAATTTCTATCTAGAGGGATTTTGGGAGAGTTTTAGGGCTTGTGTATTTTCCCCCCAAGTTGCATAATAGTGTCTCAATTTATAGGAAAAGGTTTTGAGAGCTTGGGGTGATCAGAAGTGCAAGTTCACATGTTATGGCTCTTTAGCTTGTTTTTGAAGCAAGCTTGATACACATTGTCCCAATGCATAATACAAGGCTATCTAGAGTGGTTACAAGATTTAAACATGTTTATATGACTTTTCATGTTGAGTGTGTGTTAAACAAACAAGTTAGAAGCTCAAGACAAGTTGACTTTGTGATTAAAGCAACTTTTCAAGAATTGAATGGTAACTTTGTGCCATAAATGGAAATGCAACTTGGATGATGGCTCAAATACTTGGAAAATGGCTCTATTAGTTGTTTAAACATTTAATTATTGAGTGATTTGAAAGTTTGAAGCCTGAAAAGCAAGATTTATGCAGCATGGTTTGAGATTTGCTCAAGTGTTCATCAATAAAATGACTTATAATTCAAGTTTATGAGGCCATCTTCATCTCTTCGAAACTTCTAGCTCAAGCATGATCTTAATGAGTTTTTTTACTTTTTAGAAATCATGTAACATGCTATAAAACTTTTATGTTGGACATTTTTGAAAATTTAATTTGAAACTATGTGAAACTTGGCCAAGAATTAGGTAAAAAATATGCCTAACTAAGACAAAATTTCACTAAGTGTTTTTGTTTCATGGACATGTCTTTATGAATTTATAACTTAAAATCCAAGCATTTCTAGAAAAAGTTCTCTCTTACAATGTTCTAGATATCATTAATATCTACAACTTTCATGTTGTAAGTTTTCCTTGAATCATCTTACATCATGGTGAGAATTTGGCACAAAGTCATAAAATAAAAGTAAATTTTCTAACACTTAGAAAAATTTCTAAGTCTCGGAAATTTTGACTTTTCAAAATGAATTTTGAATTTTTGATTTCTTGATAAACAAACTTCATATTTTGACATGTATTGATGAAATATGAATTTTGAAACTTGATTTTAGTCCAAAAGTCAAAGTTTGACTTTTCAGTGTATTAGGTTGACTTTTCATCAATTGACTGAATTTCAACTATCAATCAATTGATCTTTGGGAAATGTTTTAATCCATGCCATGAGGTCCAAATGATGCATTTGAATCCTTGATATCATGTCTCAAACCAAAAAGTCATGTGTTAGGTCAAAACTCAAAAATTGAACCTTCTTAGTCAACACCCTAATTTTGACCATTTTGCCCTTTTGATGATCTGATCAAATTTCTTGAGGAATTGTGATCCAAACTTGATCAATTGCCATATATGAGTTACAAATGTTGATATGATAAAAAATTATGAATTTTGACTGTAAATTGACCACATTTGACTTTTTCCCCAATATAGTTGATTTTAGGTCAACTGATCAATTGACAGAGCAAAAATGTGATCCAAAGCTTGAAACTTGATATGAGAAATCTTGGGAATCCAAAATAATCCATGAAATTCATATGAAGCATTAAGAGTCCAATTGTCCTTATACAAACTCAAACCCTAATTTTGAGTCATTGGTGCTTGAATAGGTGTCTTGAGCTGATCAAACCTTGTGCAACCTTGAATCAATGGAGATCTTGTGACAGAATTCTTAAGAAATTGAGAGAGAAAATTTTGGGGTATAACAGATGCCCCTGTTCAATCTTCTTAAACCCGAAGAGTTAGATTGGCGGGTTCGCCATTCGTGACTTGAAGGTGAAAGGTGATTGAACACTAGAGTGCCCAGAAATTTGCACTCGATGATTTATTGATCTGGGAATGGGCTTACAGATTCCATTTGGAGAGATGATGATAGAAACTGGGAGAAACATCAACATAAATATTTAGTCGATTCGTGCTGAAAACTAGGTGTCTTGTCTGTCTTTAACTGGAAGAATTAATTCTGATTCATAAGAGATCTTTGGATTAATGATTCTTTTTGCAAGGAACAAAAGGGGTTAGATGTATGCAAATGTATGCATGGTGTAATGATGTTATCAAATTATGGTGTATGTATATGTTATGTTTGTTGTATGAATGCCACATGTTATCGAAGTGTATCCTTGACAGATACTTGGGAGCTTTGAGAAGTTAAATCTGGGACTATTGTTGGGGATGAAGAGTATGTGTATCTTTAGACTTTGTTAACAATGCTTCCGCTGGGGATTCCTGCTTTGTTGAGACGAAACTCCGCTAAGGAATATTGACTTGCTTGAGAAGACTCTGTGGAGAGTGTTAATTTTTACTTGGGAACCAGAATTCAGGAGTTTTAGTTGTCCACTACTCTGGTGGGGAATAAAGAAATTAACTGTTATCTGGTCGGATTCCAGGCTTTGCAGCAACTCGCTAGGATAGTGGAAAACTCTACTAGGGGAAATGAGTTTTATTAGTGCTTTGTAAGAATTAACTGTTATCTGGTCGAGTCTAGGTTTCAGCAACTCGAACTGTTAACTGGTCGGGTCCAGGATTTGCAGTAGATGGAGAAGTTAAGTTATTATCTGGTCAAGTCCAGGTTCTAGCCACTTGAAATTGAGGTTTACTGTTATCCAGTCGGGTCTAGTCTTCAGCAATTTGAACTTCAGATCAACTATTATTTGGTCGGGTCCAGGTTTCAGTAACTTGAACTGTTAACTGTTCGGGTCCAGGCCTCGTAGTAACTTGAAATTGAGATTAACTGTTATCTGGTCGGGTCCAGAAATGATTTGAGAAGTTGAACTATTATCTGGTCGGGTCCAGGCTTCATAGTAACTTTCTTGAAGTTAACTGGTATCTGGTCGGGTCCAGGCTTGAACTGTTGACTGGCCGGGTCCAGGCTTAAGCAATTTGAGAAATTAAACTATTATCTGGTAGGGTCCAGGCTTCAGAATGTTTAACTAGTACCTGGTCGGGTCCAGGCTTGAACTGTTGACTGATCGGGTCCAGGTTTAAGCAATTTGAGAAGTTAACTAATATCTAGTCGGGGCCAGGCTTTAGTAACTTGGAATTGAGATTTATTGTTATCTGGTCAGGTCTAGTCTTCACAGTAAGTTGAGAGTAGAATGAAGTTGAACTAGTATCTGGTTGGGTTCTAGGCTTTTATAACAACTTTCAGAGATAACAATGACTCTGTTAACGAATTCACGGGGGATTAGGGGTTGCGGTCCCTTGATTTGCAATAGTCTGCGAGGAAAACTCAGGCTGGGGAATCTATAATTTGTTGGGGAAATAAACCCTATTGAAGAGGATACTTGATGAACTGCTGGGGAGGATATTTTCCGAAAATTGAAACTCTGACTGGGGATTTTATGAATCCTAATTTGTGAGGATAATGTTATTGAAATAAATTTGTGGGGATATCTCAAATGCATTTAAGGAGATTCTTGTCACTGCTTTTAAGCATACATTTGTTAAAATTTTAATCATGTTCATTCAATTTTAGTCATTGGACACTTTTGCACTCAAAACAGAAAAAACAAAAAGTTTGCACTTCAAAATATATTTGTATAGATGTTTTGCCCGTGAATTAGGCATTTTTGTACAAAGAGACCGAGATCCTAGTAAGAGGAAATCATCGAAAGAATGGAAAGAATACAAAGTGAAAACAAAAATAATAGCCATGTGAAAGTGATCTTATTGAGTTCCAACCCCACTATTGTCCCTATGTCTTCGAACATTATCTCTTGCCGTTGAAAGGAGTTGATTGGATTGATCTTGGACCATGGTAACAAAGCTGGTTTTAGAGATCCCACGGGACATAGTCATATGCTTTAATCCTTAACTTTTGCCTGGACCGCCCTTTTGGGTTTTCATCCCACCAGGATACCCATTTTTGCCCAAGTCGCCCTTTCGGGTTTTCAACTTGCCAGGTGTACAATCGTTTTCATATATCCCTAATTTTTGTCGGAACTTCTTTGGTTCACCGAGACGCCCTTATTTTTGCCTAGGTATGTCAACCTAGAGGGTCATTTTATGTGTAGTATTTTTTAACTATGTCCGTGTTCACAGGATGTGGGAAGTCTTCGCCATCCATACTGGTCAGCATCATGTCACCACTAGAGAAAACTTTCTTTAAAACAAATGGTCCTTCGTAAGTGGGAGTCCATTTTCCCCTGGGGTCGCCTTGTGGAAAAATGATGCACATTATTACCAAGTCGCCAGTCTGATATACTCGAGGCATAATCTTTTTGTTGAAAGCCTTGATCATATGCTTTTGATACATCTGACCATGGCAAACAACAGCCAGTCGCTTCTCGTCAATCAAGTTTAGTTGATCCAACCTAGTCTGAATGGATTCGTCTTCGCCTAGACCTTCTTCTTTCATTATCCTTAAAGAGGGAATTTGAACTTCTATAGGCAAGATAACTTCCATGCCATAAACCAAGGAGAAAGGAGTTACCCCAGTTGACGTACGATCCGAAGTACGGTAGCCATGGAGAGCAAATGGTAACATCTCATATCATTCTTTGTAGGTTACCACCATCTTTTGCACAATCTTCTTGATATTTTTATTGGCAGCTTCCACTGTGACATTCATCTTGGGCATGTACGAAGAAGAATTGTGATGCTTGATTTTGAACTGAGCGCAGAGTTCCGTAATCATAGCGTTATTGAGATTAGTTCCATTGTCGGTGATAATCCTTTCGGGGATACCATAATGGAAGATGAGGTTATGCTTAATAAACCATGCTACAAAGTTCGTGGTAACTGAGGCATATGAGGCAGCTTCGACCCACTTGCTAAAGTAATCAATGGCAACAAGGATGAAATGGTGTCCCTTTGAGGTAGTAGGTTTGATCTCTCCAATCATATCAATGCCCTACATTGCGAACATGCACAGAGCAGTCATGACATAGAGGAATATGAGGTACATGGACCTTGTCAGCATACATTTGACACTTGTGGCAAGTCCTTGAGTGATGATGACAATCAGTTTCCATTGAGGACCTAATAGTAACCAGCCCTCAGGATTTTCTTGGCCATAGTGTGTCCACTAGAGTGGGTCCCAAAGAGTCCATCATGTAACACCCCAGTTTCAATTATTTGATTTATTTAATTGGGAAATTATTTTATTAGAATTAATAAAATAAAAAGAAATTATTTATTTTGGAATATTTGAAGAAAATAAAAGAAATAAGAAATATTGGGTTTTTAAGTTATTGGGCTTGGATGTCGTTAGTAAAGAGTGGGGGTGCAAAAGGAATAAGGATATGTTTTGGAACTTAAGCTATTTTTCTCATTATTCACGATAACACAGAATTTGGGAATTTGGAAGCTGAGCTCTAAAGGTACGAAGAACGAAGAACATCGCTCAAAGAACTCAAGCTGCAAATTGATAAGGTAAGGGGGGCTACTACTCGATTTACTTTTGCTTATGGGTTTAGGTACGGTTGATTTGGATAATCGTAGGGAGAAACCCCAATTGTTAGATGTTATTAGGAATCGATACCCTTAGGATTGAACCTTGTTAGAAAAGGGTTAGGTTCCCAATTTTATGAAATCGATTAGGAATTTTAAGTTCCAAATGGTGGATTGGGAGTATGTTTATATGATCGTGAGTTTACCTTAGATGTTCTAGGGATAACCTCAATGTTATCAGATTTCCCCAAGAGGACGAATAATCACTTGTAAGGTTACTATGATGATGGTTGGTAATTAGGAGATTGATGTGTTGTTTTGAGTTATACAAAATCGATGTCGTTAGGTACCGAAATGCGCGTTTTGGTTGGCATTTTTCGCGTTTGGCTGCTGTTCTGAGCTGCTGCAGGTTCAGGAAAAATCTGACCCGCGCTCATCAACACGGGCCATGTGGATTCACACGGGCACCCGTGTTGATTCACTGTATTGCCAGAAAATGTGTTTTCCAGACACATTTCAACACGGGCCGTGTTGATTTACACGGGCACCCGTGTTGATCCCCTGTAATGATAAAAATTGTGTTTTCTGGGCACATTTCAACACGGGCAGTGTTGATTTACATGGGCACCCGTGTTGATGCTGCTGTGTTGATTTTCTGAATTTGGTTTTCTGTGCTTTATTGTGGATTTTATTGTCATGCTTTTAGATAATGTTATCAAGCATGAATTATGATATAACTTGATATGATTGATGTTTAAATAGTATGCTGAGTGATTACATGCTATTCATATCCTGTTATGATTGATGTTGTTGATGTTGCATGATATGTTGATTGATGTTAATAGTATGCTGAGTGTTACATACTTTACATATCATGTTGCATTTGTTAATTCCCATTGTGTGGAATTAACATGGTGGCCAATATACGTGTCCGCGATTTAATGGAACGTTGAGGTGGTAGCCGTGTCCGCGATATAATGGAACGGTGAGTTATCCGTGACCCGAGATTTAATGGGGCGGTAAAATGGTACCACATGCATGGGTGTGTTGCATTACGTTGAATATGACATGAATGGATGATTTTTCCAATGTTGTATTTGATTGAGTGTATGCATGTATTGATACTAAATTGTTAACGATGTTTGATGTTAACAATAAGCATGAAAAGTAAGATATTGTGAATATATGAATTGTGAAGGTTTTTGTAATCTATAAAACATGCTAATTGTTGGGTGATGCTTATGATTTCCTGAATTGATTGTTATGAACGTATAATCAAATGTATAGTTGAGATGCTCACCCTTACTGTTGAATATTTCAGATTGAGGAGCTTCGTTCAGGTGCTTGGCGAAGGCTTGTCGTTTCTAGTTTATTTCCGTTTTAGTATTGTCCGGGTCATGCTCTGATAGTTGTAACTCCGGGAACGTTTGTTTGTCGAGCTGCTTTAGTCAGACTCGTTTATTTCCTTATATTTGTTATAATATGATGTTGACATTTTCCAGGTGTTAATCCCTGATGATTTTGAAAATATTATAACATTGGTCTGATTAATCAAATTATTCCGCTATGTAAACATGTATGAGTTACTACTATGTTAGGCATGACAGGAACTTGTTTTTATTAAAAGAGAATTGTGGCATCCTCGTTAATACATGTACTCTGAAATTATAATTTTAATTATTTGCGAAATAGATGTTCGGGGTTTTAGAGGGTGTTACAATAGTGGTATCAGAGCATAGTCGGTCGTTGCGACCAGAGTCTTGAGTCAGTCATTCCTTTTGTATGCGACTAGTGCAAGGTAACACTGTCGATACTGTATTCTGACGAAGAGTATGTTTTAATTCTCAGGAATATGGCTGGGAGAGGTAGCGGACGAAATGATGCTGCACTAGCTGAGGCCTTGGGGATGTTAGCTGGTGTACTTGCTGGAAACCCAACTGGAGGCGTGATTGGTGCTGATAGGCAATTGGGGAACTTCCAAAGGAACAATCCTCCATTTTTCAAAGGTACACATGACCCTGAAGGTGCTCAGAAGTGGCTGAAGGAAATCGAAAGGATTTTCCGTGTGATTGATTGTGCTGAAGATCTGAAAGTCAGATATGGTACGCATATGTTGGCGGAAGAGGCCGACGACTGGTGGGTTGCCACAAGGACTGAAATGGTTCAGGATGGAGAGGCACTGACTTGGGCTAACTTCAGAAGAGCTTTTCTGAGGAGGTACTTTCCTGAAGATGTTCGGGGAAGAAAGGAAATTGAGTTTTTGGAGCTTAAGCAGGGCACTCTGACTGTTAGTGAGTATGCTACTAAGTTCACTGAGCTGGCAAAGTATTATGCACACTACAACAATGATGAGGCTGGAGAATTCTCTAAATGTATCAAATTTGAGAATGGTCTCCGAGATGAGATTAAGCAAGGAATCAGGTACCAGCGTGTTCGTAGATTTTCTGATCTGGTGGATTGTAGCAGGATCTTGGAAGAAGATATTACCAGGACTAGGTCGTCTCACTCTCGTGGGGCTGTTGACAAAAGAGGAAAGCAACATATGGACCGTGGCAAGCCATATGGTAGAGATAACCAGAAATCAGGTGGTTGGAAAAGGCCTAGTGGGGGAGATTCTAAGGCTCCTATCAGATGCTACAGGTGTGGTGAGTTTGGTCATCATATTCGAGATTGCAAGAGTGATGAGAAGAAGTGCTATAAATGTGGAAAGACTGGTCATTTGTCTATTGATTGCAAAGGGAAGTCCGTTACTTGTTACAATTGTGGTGAAGAAGGTCACATTCGTCCGCAGTGTCCTAAGCCTAAGAAGGATCAGTCAGGTGGAAAAGTGTTCGCTTTGTCTGGATCTGAGACTACTCCAGAGGATCGATTGATTAAAGGTACGTGTTTTATTCATGGCACACCGTTAGTTGCAATTATTGATACTGGTGCAACTCATTCTTTCATTTCTTTGGATTGTGCTGAGAGGTTGAAACTGGACATATCTGGTATGCGAGGTAGCATGGTTGTTGATACTCCTGCATCGGGTTCAGTGACAACTTCACTTGTATGTAGGAATTGTCCTATTGAGATTTTTGGTAGAGGTTTCGGTATGGATTTAGTGTGCCTACCGCTTGAACAAATTGATATTATCCTTGGGATGAACTGGTTGGAAGTCAACCGGGTTCGTCTGAACTGTTTTGCTAAGACGGTGATTTTCCCAGAGGCAGTTGGCGTCGAGAATTTGACTATGACTGCTAGGCAGGTACAAGAAGCAATGGAAGACGGTGCTAAGGTGTTTATGTTACTTGCTTAGTTAGATGCAACAGGAAAGGTCAGGAGTGGCGAATTGCCAGTGGTGTGTGATTTTCTAGAAGTCTTTCCTGATGATGTTGGTGAGTTACCTCCTGAGAGAGAAGTGGAATTCTCTATAGATTTGATTCCTGGTACGAGACCGGTGTCGATGGCACCATATCGTGTGTCTGCATCTGAGTTGGATGAATTGAAGAGTCAGTTGGAAGATCTACTGGAGAAGAAGTTTATTCGTCCAAGTGTTTCGCCTTGGGGTGCTCCGGTATTGTTGGTTAAGAAGAAAGAAGGTTCTATGAGACTGTGTGTTGATTACAGGCAATTGAACAAAGTAACCATTAAAAATCGGTATCCTTTACCGAGGATTGATGATCTAATGGATCAGCTAATTGGAGCCAGTGTATTCAGTAAGATTGACTTGAGATCTGGATATCATCAGATTCGTGTGAAAGCGGAAGATATTCAAAAGACTGCTTTTCGAACGAGGTATGGGCATTATGAATATTCTGTTATGCCGTTCGGAGTTACTAATGCACCTGGTGTTTTCATGGAATATATGAATAGGATTTTTCATCCGTATCTGGATAAGTTTGTTGTGGTTTTTATTGATGACATTCTGATTTATTCCAAGAATGACGAAGAACATGCGGAACATCTCAGAATTGTGTTAGAGTTGTTGAAAGATAAGAAGTTGTATGCAAAGTTGTCCAAATGTGAGTTCTGGCTGAATGAAGTTAGTTTTCTTGGACATGTGATTTCTAAGAATGGTATTGCAGTGGATCCTACAAAAGTAGAAGCAGTATCCCAGTGGGAAGCGCCGAAGACTGTTTCTGAAATCAGAAGTTTTCTTGGTCTTGCAGGTTATTACAGAAAGTTTATCGAAGGATTCTCAAAGTTAGCATTGCCGAGGACTCCTAAGAATTGTGAAGCGATATGGGTGGTGGTGGATAGATTGACTAAGTCTGCTCATTTTATACCGGTGCGAATGGATTACTCAATGGAGAGATTGGCACAGTTATATATTGAGAAAATAGTGAGTTTGCATGGAGTTCCTTCTAGTATTGTGTCAGATAGAGATCCGAGGTTCACTTCGAAATTTTGGGAAGGATTGCAGAAGGCTTTGGGTACTAAATTGAGGTTGAGTTCAGCTTATCATCCTCAGACTGATGGACAGGCGGAGAGGACGATTCAATCGTTAGAAGATTTATTGCGTGCTTGTGTTTTAGAGAAGGGTGGAACTTGGGATAGCTATTTGCCATTGATTGAATTTACTTATAATAATAGTTACCATTCGAGTATTGGTATGGCTCCATTTGAGGCATTGTATGGTAGACGGTGTAGAACGCCTTTGTGTTGGTATGAATCTGGAGAGAGTTCAATAATTGGGCCAGAGATTGTTCAGCAGACTACTGAAAAGATCAAATTGATTCAAGAGAAGATGAGAGCTTCTCAGAGTCGTCAGAAAAGTTATCATGATAAGAGGAGGAGGAATTTGGAATTCAGTGCTGGAGATCATGTGTTTATGAGAGTTACTCCGATGACGGGTATTGGTCGAGCGTTGAAATCTAAGAAGTTGACTCCGCGTTTTATTGGTCCGTTTCAGATTACGGAAAGAGTTGGAGAAGTTGCTTATCGTATTGCTTTACCTCCGAGACTTGCGAATTTGCACGATGTTTTTCATGTTTCTCAGTTGAGGAGATACATTCCAGACCCATCTCATGTGATCCAAATAGATGATGTACAGGTGAGAGATAACCTGACAGTAGAAACATTGCCTATGAGGATAGAAGATCGGGAAGTGAAACAGTTAAGAGGTAAAGAGATAGCATTAGTGAAGGTTGCTTGGGGAGGTCCAGCAGATGGAAATATCACTTGGGAGCTGGAGAGCCAGATGAAAGAGGCTTATCCGGAACTGTTCGTCTAAGGTATGTTTTCGAGGACGAAAACTCTTTTAGTGGGGGAGAGTTGTAACACCCCAGTTTCAATTATTTGATTTATTTAATTGGGAAATTATTTTATTAGAATTAATAAAATAAAAAGAAATTATTTATTTTGGAATATTTGAAGAAAATAAAAGAAATAAGAAATATTGGGTTTTTAAGTTATTGGGCTTGGATGTCGTTAGTAAAGAGTGGGGGTGCAAAAGGAATAAGGATATGTTTTGGAACTTAAGCTATTTTTCTCATTATTCACGATAACACAGAATTTGGGAATTTGGAAGCTGAGCTCTGAAGGTACGAAGAACAAAGAACATCGCTCAAAGAACTCAAGCTGCAAATTGATAAGGTAAGGGGGGCTACTACTCGATTTACTTTTGCTTATGGGTTTAGGTACGGTTGATTTGGATAATCGTAGGGAGAAACCCCAATTGTTAGATGTTATTAGGAATCGATACCCTTAGGATTGAACCTTGTTAGAAAAGGGTTAGGTTCCCAATTTTATGAAATCGATTAGGAATTTTAAGTTCCAAATGGTGGATTGGGAGTATGTTTATATGATCGTGAGTTTACCTTAGATGTTCTAGGGATAACCTCAATGTTATCAGATTTCCCCAAGAGGACGAATAATCACTTGTAAGGTTACTATGATGATGGTTGATAATTAGGAGATTGATGTGTTGTTTTGAGTTATACAAAATCGATGTCGTTAGGTACCGAAATGCGCGTTTTGGCTGGAATTTTTCGCGTTTGGCTGCTGTTCTGAGCTGCTGCAGGTTCAGGAAAAATCTGACCCGCGCTCATCAACACGGGCCGTGTGGATTCACACGGGCACCCGTGTTGATTCACTGTATTGCCAGAAAATGTGTTTTCCAGACACATTTCAACACGGGCCGTGTTGATTTACACGGGCACCCGTGTTGATCCCCTGTAATGATAAAAATTGTGTTTTCTGGGCACATTTCAACACGGGCAGTGTTGATTTACACGGGCACCCGTGTTGATGCTGCTGTGTTGATTTTCTGAATTTGGTTTTCTGTGCTTTATTGTGGATTTTATTGTCATGCTTTTAGATAATGTTATCAAGCATGAATTATGATATAACTTGATATGATTGATGTTTAAATAGTATGCTGAGTGATTACATGCTATTCATATCCTGTTATGATTGATGTTGTTGATGTTGCATGATATGTTGATTGATGTTAATAGTATGCTGAGTGTTACATACTTTACATATCATGTTGCATTTGTTAATTCCCATTGTGTGGAATTAACATGGTGGCCAATATACGTATCCGCGATTTAATGGAACGTTGAGGTGGTAGCCGTGTCCGCGATATAATGGAACGGTGAGTTATCCGTGACCCGAGATTTAATGGGGCGGTAAAATGGTACCACATGCATGGGTGTGTTGCATTACGTTGAATATGACATGAATGGATGATTTTTCCAATGTTGTATTTGATTGAGTGTATGCATGTATTGATACTAAATTGTTAATGATGTTTGATGTTAAGAATAAGCATGAAAAGTAAGATATTGTGAATATATGAATTGTGAAGGTTTTTGTAATCTATAAAACATGCTAATTGTTGGGTGATGCTTATGATTTCCTGAATTGATTGTTATGAACGTATAATCAAATGTATAGTTGAGATGCTCACCCTTACTGTTGAATATTTCAGATTGAGGAGCTTCGTTCAGGTGCTTGGCGAAGGCTTGTCGTTTCTAGTTTATTTCCGTTTTAGTATTGTCCGGGTCATGCTCTGATAGTTGTAACTCCGGGAACGTTTGTTTGTCGAGCTGCTTTAGTCAGACTCGTTTATTTCCTTATATTTGTTATAATATGATGTTGACATTTTCCAGGTGTTAATCCCTAATGATTTTGAAAATATTATAACATTGGTCTGATTAATTAAATTATTCCGCTGTGTAAACATGTATGAGTTACTACTATGTTAGGCATGACAGGAACTTGTTTTTATTAAAAGAGAATTGTGGCATCCTCGTTAATACATGTACTCTGAAATTATAATTTTAATTATTTGCGAAATAGATGTTCGGGGTTTTAGAGGGTGTTACACATCATGCATATCTTCCATAATTTTCTCTTCCTCCTTCTTGTCCATACATCGGAGTAAAGTAGAATCATGGTTGCGCTTGTATAGGATTTCGTTTCTTAGAAACAGTATGGCTGAAAATCTTCGCAAGAATTTCTTATCATTGACAGAAGCTCCTTCCAGATATTCTTATGCCTCAAGATATCTCCTCACCTCATGGTACCATGGTTTCTCTTCGTCAGTGTCAAGCTCATAGTAGTGTGCAGGTTCGTCAAATATTTCAATTATTATCATAGGAGCTTCGTTGTCCCATTTGACTTTGAATATGAAAGACATTGTGGCCAAACCGTCGGCTAATTGATTTTCCTCCTTAGGGAAATGCTCAAAGGTGATCTCCTCGAAGCATGGAATCATAGTTAACACAAGCTCCTTGTAAGGAATCAGGTTAGGATGCTTAGTGTCCCATTCTCCCTTAACTTTGCTAATCACTATAGCAGAGTCTCCGAATACATCCAAATGCTTGATCCTTAAGTCAATGGTAGCCTTCAAACCCAAGATGCATGCTTCGTACTCAGCCATGTAATTCGTACAATCGAAGCACAGTCTAGCAGTGAAAGGAGTATGACAACCTTCAGGAGAAATTAACATCACACAAATTCCATTGCCTAGAGAGTTGGAAGCTCCATCAAAAACCATAGTCCATCGGGATCCTTGTTCATGTCCGTCATACGGTCTAGGTTTTGCACAGTCAGTCACTAATATGACATTCTCATCCGGGAAGTCAAAGTTCATAGATTCATAATCATCAACAGCTTGATGGGCCAAATGATCTGCCAATACACTTCCTTTGATGGCCTTTTGTGTTGTATATTGAATATTGTATTCAGTGATAATCATTTGCCATCTAGCTATCCGTCCAAAGAGAGCGGGCTTCTCAAAGATGTACTTGATAGGGTCCACCTTAGAAATCAATAAAGTGGTGTGAGTCAACATATACTGTCTTAGCCGGTGAGCAGCCCATGCCACAACGCAACAAGTTTTCTCGAGCAGTGAATATATAGTTTCACAGTCGGTAAACTTTTTGCTCAGGTAGTAAATTGCATGCTCTTTTCGGCTAGACTCGTCATGTTGGCCCAACACACACCCCATAGAATTATCTAGCATAGTTAAGTACATGATCAATGGTCTTCCTTCCACTGGAGGCATAAGAATAGGAGGTTCTTGCAAATATTCCTTTATTTTGTCGAATGCAGCTTGGCAATCATCGTTCCATTTGACTAACTAATCTTTCTTAAAGAGTATGAAGATTGGTTCACAAGTAGCAGTTAAGGGAGATATTAAACGGGCAATGTAGTTAAGACGACCCAAGAATCCTATAACCTCTTTTTCAGAGCGAGGACTAGCATTTCTTGAATGGATTTTACCTTTGCAAGATCAACTTTGATGCCTTTACCACAGACGACAAAACCTAGAAGCTTTCCAGAACTTACTCCAAATGTGCACTTATTAGGGTTCAAACTCAACTTGTACTTCTTCATCCTCTCAAATATCTTGTGGAGGTGATTGAGATGCTCTTCTTTGGTTTGTGACCTTGCAATAATATAATCCACATTGTGATACGGTGGGAGAACTGTCTTGAGGTTTTGCGTTTCGTCGCAAATGTCACAGTTTAGCAAGAGTCTCCACCGACTTTTATTTTATCCAAAAGGAAAGGTAAAAAAGCATAAGAAAGACCTTTGAGATGTTTTCTTGAGTTCGGGGGGTAGATTATGAAAATGGAAGGTGCTAGCACCCTTTTCATCCATGGTTTTCCATGGGCTCTTAGTTACTTTCTTAGATCACTTGCTTTGCTTTTGAAATTGTTTGAAATGGTGCTTTGTGTTTGGTGTAGTTTTAAAAATATTTTGAAAAGAGGCCTTTTGTTTAGGTGACCTTTGTAATGATTCTCGTTCATAAGAATGTATACAAAGATGTTTGTCTTTTGAAAAATATTTCAATGTTTTTGAAAGTTGTTTGGAAATGTTTTGAAATGTGTGTGTATTTGTTTTGAAAATAGCAAGGATTGTTTGGAAGAGAGCAAGTAACTTAGAACTATCTACCCTACTCAAATGTCTTTCCTATACATTTTTATTCCTTTGACATTATTGATTTACCATTGATTTGGTAAACAACCCTATCTTTGGATGTTAAACGGGACGGGCGTGGGTCATCGTATGACCATGATAGCAATGTTGCCAAGTATCTTTAGAATTTTGAGGGACCAAGATCATTTGTTTAGGCAACCTTTTGATAGCGTCATCGAGGGACTATGATCTTATTTGTTTGTTTTTTTTGCCAAGATACTTTGCATGCATACCATGGCCATTTTGTTTAGGCAACCAAGTCGGTGAAACCCTAAGGGTGCTTGTGTGCAATGTGTGTCATTTTACATGCTTTTCATTGTCTTGGATTAGGTCTTTTCTATTTATTTGATTTTTGTCTTATCATGCAAAACCCTAATTTACTACATAAGTATAAATGCGATAAATCGCGTAAAGTAAACTAAACTATTACAACAATTATTATGTGAGGGGGGATACAAGTTTTTGAATGGGGATATTGCACAAAAATAAACCCTAAAATAACTATTACAACCCAATTGAATTAAGTACAAATTAAATAAATATACAAATATTAAAAATGCAATAAAAATGTATTTATGCAAAAAAATGTTTTGTATTTGATTTTTGTATGAGAAAATGATTCATGTAAACCCTAGAAAAAGGAAAAATAATATTATTATTTTTGGAAAGGGGTGAAACCCTAATTTTTTATTAAAAGAAATATATGTTCTATATTATTATTTGTCCATTTTTTGTACAAGAAAAATAATAAATAATATAATGTACAAATATTAAAAATTAAATATGTATGAAAAATAAATATTTAATGTGTATAAAATAATGTAATAAAATATTAAGTATTTTTTATTATTTACAAGTTATTTATGAAAAATAGAATCTATTTGTTCTAATAAACTATTTTCATGCAAAAAATAAATAAAAAATAAAATAAAAGTGTGAAAATAAATAAATTATTTTTGGGTATTTTTTATCATTAGAAAAAATAAATGCAAGTAATAAAATAAAAATATGCAAGAAAAATGTAAAAATATAAGAAATAAATCAGGGGGTGCAAAAGCAATACAGGGGGTGTGGAAAATAAAAACAAAAAGGCCAGAAATGCCAAAAAGCCCAAGCCAACTCATCTTCATCCCTGTCTTTCAGTTTGCGCGCGTATCATGTACAAACATGTATCTCTGTATTTCTTGCATAAAAACAAAAACCCATAACATAAAAAATGTAGCTTGTAATCTCACGATTCCAATGATATAAGATTTGTAACCTAACTCTAAAAGACCAGGGAGAATTTTGTCAGCCCTAAATCGTGACCTAAATATTTCAGGAACTTCAAGGTTCAAATTCTCTTAGCTCAGTTAACATAAATGAAAAATTTGCATATGTACAGCTTCACCATGTTAAGGACTACATTTTTTCTTCACAAATCGTGGCCTGAGGATGCCTAAATAGAGAGATGAAGTTTTTAAAAATACCTCCCTTATCTAGATTTGGATATGGCAATGTGGGGACTTTGAGTGAGGCCTGAGGATCGTGTGAGCTTCCTTGAAGTTCCTTCAAGCTATTCCAATGCTTATGGTGCTTTGTGGATGGCCAGAACTCCCTATAGAAGTCAAGCTGCAACCTTCAAACTTGAAAATGGTGATGGATGAAACAGAGCTTACAGTTGCAAGGTGAATGCTTGGATAGCTTTTATATGATGTGGATGAAGTGTTTCAAGTGTCAAGAGGCAAAACGCATGAGCAAATATTGAGTTTGCTATGATTTTGCAGAAACTGCAATGTTTGGGCAGAAAAATGTGTTTTTGTGTTTGGGAGAGTTTAAGATGCTATCAATTAGTGTCCTAGCTTGTAATGACTTTGTGAAGATGTTTAGAATGATACCAAGTCCTCCCTTTATCAGCTTGTACAAGTTTTTTACTTTTGACCAACTTTCTTGCATTTTAAGAAAAGTGGAAGTGACTTGTGCAACAGGCCTGTACTGGCTAGTTCTTGAGCTGATGATAGTTGGTATGCTTTGCTTAATTCCTGTGGAACTTGCTTGTACCAAAGGAACAAGTCCAAGGCTCAAGGATGATAAAGTTGGAAAAGCTTGCCTTTATGAAAATGGAAATGTGCCCTTTATACCATTTATGGAATAATCTTTTGTACAATGCTCCAAAGGTCAAAATAAATCCATTATCCATTGAGTTAGTATTCAATTATGGAGTGTAGAAGGAGTTTAGGACCTTTAATGCAAGGTACAAGCATCCAAGGTCAGATTTGCAACTTGACATTTTGTGAAAATGGCATGAACAAAAGTGATAAAATGCCAATTTCTCTTCTTCGATTCTCCCTAACCACAAATGATCTTGGAGAGTTCTTGGAAATTTTGGAAATCTTGTAATGTGATATACAATCCATCTTTGAAATTCAACTTGAGATACCTCTTGGAACTAGGTGAAAAGTTGCCATGAAGTTAGGTTAAAAACCTGCCTAGATTAGGGCAAAATTTCACTAAGTTATTTAGTTCATGGACCCCTATTCACAAATTTATATCTTGAGATCCGAGAATCATTTGGGAAAACTTTGGGAAGAAAAGTTATAGATTTAATGGAGGACTACAACTTTCATGTTGGATGATTTCTTTGAATCAAATTGCATCATGGTGAAAAATTGGTGAAAAGTTAGGAAAAAATAAGAAATTTTCCATACTTAGAAAAATTCAAAGTTATGAAAAATTTCAAATTAAAACCCTAATTTGTAATTTTAGGTTTCTTGGTCAACAAGTTTCATGTTTTGACATATCTTGATGAATTATGACCCTTGGCACTTGATTTTGACCAAAAAGTCAAAGTTTGACTTTTCAGTGTACAGTTGATTTTTGATCAGTTGATTGGAAAATTCATCTGTCAATCCAATGTACTTGAGATCTTTTGAACCATGTAATTAGGTCAAGATGATGCCATTGAATCCTTGAAACCATGCTTGAACCCAATTTACCATTGGCTAGGTTAAAAATCAAAAATTGCCCTTTCTCAATCAAAACCCTAATATTGACCATTTTGCCCTTTTGATGATCTGATCAAATTTCTTGAGGAGTTGTGATCCAAACTTGATAAAATAGTTCATATGAGTCTATAATGTTGATGTGGGTCAAAAATTATGAGTTTTGACTGTAAATTGGCCATGGTTGACTTTTTCCCCAATACAGCTGATTTTTAGGTCAACTGTCCAATTGACTGGTCAAAAATGTGGTTCATGGCTTGAAACTTGGTATGAGCAATCTTAAGGGTCCAACATGATGTATGAAAGTCACATGAAGAATTGGTGGTCCAAAAATCCCTGTGCAAACTCAAACCCTAATTTCAGGTTATCAATGCAAGATGAGGTATCTTGAGCTGACAAACCCTAATCTTGTCTTGAGTCCAAGAAGTCTTGTGAGAAAAAACTTGATTTATGAGAGGGCAAATTTTGGGGTACAACAGCTTCCCCTGTTCAATCTTCTTGAACCTGAAGAGTTAGATTGGCGAGTTTTGTCGTTCGTGACTCGAAGGTAAAAGATGATTGGACACTAGAGTGCCCATAAATTTGCACTTGATGAAGTAATTGAGGGAATGGGCTTAAAGATTCTATTTGGAGAGGTGATAGAATCTTGTTGGAGATGGGCTTATAGATGCCATCCAATAATTTTTGTTGTAAGTCAAAAGAATGAGCATCAGAATGGTGTCCGTATCTAGAACGTATCTGAACTTGAAATCTGAGTAAGTGACAAAATGGCTTCCGTGTCTGGAGCGTATCTGAGCTGGGGAAAATCAGAATAAGTGACAGAATAGCAATCGTGTCTGGAGTGTATTTGTACTGTATCTGAATAAGAGATCTGAATGAGTGACATGATGGAAACCGTGTCTAGAGCGTATCTGTACTGTATCTTGACTTTGAATTCTGAATGAGTAATAGAATAACTTCCATGTCTGGAGTGTATCTTTATTGTATCTGAAGTTGAAATTTGAATAAGTAATAGAATGACTTCCGTGTCTGGAGTGTATCCGTATTGTATCTAGATTGCATATTTGAATGAATACTAGAATGACATCCTTGTCTGGAGCGTACTTGTATTGTATCTGAAGTTGAAATTTGAATAAGTAATAGAATGACTTCCGTGTCTGGAGTGTATCTTTACTGTATCTGAAGTTGAAATCTGGATAAGTATCAGAAAGGCATCCTCATTTGGAGCGTTACTGTATCTGAAATCTTTGAACATTGTTAAAGGTAGTTGTTAATCTCATCCTGAAAAGGGTAAAATGTTAGCTGAAACACAAAGTTATGTTGCATGAAATGTATGATGCAATAAATGTGTTTTATCAATGTTTGCGATATATGAATGTAATGTATGCGCATGTAAATTGATTTATTGTATTGCTGAGGAAAATAAATCCTTGACTGCTGCCGGGGAAAATAAATCCTTGACTGCTGAGGATAGAAGATCCTTGGTAACTTCTCTGGGGATATAGGGATCCTTCATGTCTTGAAGTTGGAGTAATGATAAAAATTATGTTGTAAGAATAATGCCAAGTACTGCTTGAGAAATCTGTTTGGGGAATCCCGAGAACTTTGATGACTTCGGCTGGGGATTAAGAATGAGAATCTTCATTCTGTTGGGAATAAAAACTCTGCGGGGAAAAGTTTATCCTGTTGGGGAGAAGTGAAAACTCTGTGGGGAATAGCTTATTCCATTGGTGAGTTCAGGAGTTTGGGTTATATGCCATTCTACTGGGGAATTATCTGAAGTGGTTGTCTGGTTAGTTTTCATTCTTCAAAGCAACTTGCTGGGGAATTATCAGTTTTAAGACAACCTGCTGGGGAATCTTTGAGAGACTGGATGGTTTCCGCTGGGGTTAAAGGTTGAAGTTTCAGCTCCGCTGGGGACCTTGATGATGTTTTGTAGGGATTTCCCCTGGAATAGCCTAAAGACGTTTTCCTATCCTTTCAACCTGTCAGTAATTGTTCTTTTTCAATTCGTTTATTTATAAACAGTGATTATATTCGAATGCATATGCTCATTAATAAATCATTGGAGGTTTTTGCAAATAAAACACAAGTGTAAAAAGAAAAAGACAAATAGTTTTCTGCACTTTAAAGAGATATCTTTGTATTAACTGTGAGTAAGTATTTTGTACAAAGGAGACAGACATCCTAGTAAGAGAATGTTGTCATAAAAATGAGAAAAGTTTATACAAAGAAAGATGTCTATGTGTAAAAATCCCATGGGGTTTCCATTCTGCTATAGCCTCCATAACTCTGAAAATCTTGTCCATTTGCATGCTTCGTCCGAAGATGATTGAGTTGGTCAGAAGCCCGGAGCTTGTCTGTGAAGAGATTGTCCTTAAAGTGATCCGACCAGACATAGTCATACGCTTTAATTCCCTAACTTTTTCCTGGATCTCCCTTTCGGGTTTTCAATCCACCGGGAAACCTTTTTTTGCCCAAGTCGCCCTTTCGAGTTTTCAACTTGCCGGGTGTTCAGATTTTTTTTTTATCCCTAACTTTTTCCCGAACCTTTTGGTTCGCTGGGATGCCCTTGTTTTGCCTAGGTGTGTCAACCTAGCGGGTCTCTTATGCGTAGTATCTTTTGACTATGTCTGCATTCGCAAGGTGTGGCAGGTCGTCGCCGTCCATGGTGGTTAAGATCATTGCCCCACCAGAAAAGATGTTCTTGATTACAAATGTTCCTTCGTAGGTAGGAGTCCATTTGCCCCTGGGATCACTTTGCGGCAAGATGATGCGCTTGATCACTAGATCTCCAACTTGATATACCTGGCGTCTGACTTTCTTGTTGAATGCCTTGATCATCCATTTCTGATACATCTGACCATGGAAAACAACACTAAGTCTCTTCTTGTCAATCAAATTCAATTGGTCAAGTCGGGTCTGGATCTAATCGTCTTCACTCAAACCTGCATCCTTCATGATTCTTAGAGAGGGGATCTAAACCTCGATAGGCAAGACATCCTCCATGCCATAAACCAAAGATAAGGGTGTTGCCCCAGTTGACGTGCGAGCCGTGGTACGGTACCCGTGGAGAGCAAACGGTAGCATTTCATGCCAGTGTTTGTAGGTGACTATCATTTTCTGTATGATCTTCTTAATGTTTTTGTTCGCAGCTTCAACTGCACCATTCATCTTTGGCCGATAGAGGGATGAATTGTGATGTTGAATCTTGAACTGCTCGCACAAGGCGGTGATCATAGTGTTGTTAAGGTTTGTACCGTTATCAGTGATGATACTTTCGGGGATACCGTACCAGCAAATGAGGTTCTGCTTGATGAAGAGGGCAACAACATTCTTAGTAACGGATGCGAAGGAAGCTGCTTCGACCCACTTGGTGAAATAATCAATGGCCACTAGAATGAAGCGTTGTCCATTAGAGGCTGTAGGCTTGATCTCCCCAATCATATTGATTCCCCACATAGCAAAGGGCCAAGGAGATGTTAAGACATTGAGAGGAACTGGAGGCACGTGCACCTTGTCCGTATAGATTTGACATTTGTGACAAGTCCGGGAATGCTGATAGCAGTCAGCTTCCAGGGTAGACCAGTAATAGCCTGCCCATAGGATTTTCTTCGCCATCGTATGCTCGCTTGACTGAGTGCCAAAGGTACCATTGTGTAATTCGGCCATGATCTTTTCAGCTTCAATCTTGTCCACACAAAGGAGTAGAATACAATCATGATTGCGCTTGTACAGGATGCCATTGCTCAGGAAGAACTTAGTAGAGAATCTCCTCAGGAACTTTTTATCATTGACTGAAGCTCCTTCTGGATATTCTTGAGCCTCGAGATACATTTTGACTTCGTGAAACCAAGGTCGGTCCACTACTTTTTCGGTATTAATCTCGTGACAGTGTGCTGGTTCATCCATTCGCTCAATGGTGATCTGGGGATCCTCGTTATCCCAATTAAGTTTAAACATAAATGACATTGTAGCTAGAGCATCTGCCAGCTGATTTTCTTCTCGCGGGAAATGCTCGAAAGTAATCTGCTCGAAATGTGGTAACAATGTCAAAACATGTTCTTCTTAAGTGTTGTACCCCAAAATTTGCCCTCCCATATTCTTCAAGATTTGGCAAGAATGATCCTCACATTGCCCAAGATTTGCTCAAGGATTGCACAGTCAAATCATCTCCTAAGCCAGTCAAAATTAGGGTTTTGATTCTCTCAAGGAATTTGGGGTTCTCCATGGTTCAATCAAGTCTCATATTCCTCTAAACATTCTCAAGCATCTACATGCCAAGTTTCAAGACTCACAGTGCCAAATTCCACAGTCAAAACCCCTATTTGATTCACAGTCAACTGCAAGGGCAAAATGGTCATTTGGCAGTCAAAAGTCAAAATTTTTGGTCAACATCTTATTTTGAGTACACAATCATCATTTGATCAAGTCTTGATCATGGTTCCACAAGAATGGCTCAAAAATCATCAAGATGCAAAAAGTTACTATTTTTGGACAGTAGAAAAGTCAACTGTACTTTGACTAGGGCATAACTTTTTCATGGTTCATCATAAAAATCCCATCCAATGCTCATTTTGAAGGGGATGACATTTCCTACAACTCATCTTCACATTCCAAGTCCAAGAAATTCTCTCACAAAAAGTTATCAATTTCTACATTATAGGTCAATTTCAAAAGTCAACAAAAATGCACTTTAAGTCAAAGGCCATAACTTGAGATTGGTAAATCCAAATGACACGGGACCAAAGGCATTGGTTAGAGGACTTCAAGACCTTTCCAAAATGTCCAAGAACATGTTCATATGATCAAAATTGAGCAAGATATACATTGGAGAAGTTGGGAAATTTTTATGAACTTGCAAAAGTCAACTTTGCTCCAAACACCTTGTTTTTGCTAATGGGCCTCAAATTTCTTCTTGAAACTTTATCCATGGCCTATGCACGACCCATCAAGCTTAATTGAATTATTTTCTTATTTTTTATTAATTAAATTGGATTTTTAATCAATTTTAATTCATTTAATTAATTTAAATTGTAGGAAATACAAAAATTTGATTTTTCAATCTTTTTGTGAAGCAAAAGTGGTCAATATATGCTGGAAATTTCGTGTGCAAATCAAAGGGACAAGAATCTCCAAATTTAGCAAGTTTTTCCAATCAAAAAGATTCAAAAATATTTGATTTTCAATCAAATATTCGAACCATCATTCCATGGATTTCTTTGCAAGATTTTGACCTAATTCTCTTCCTCTATAAATACACAAGTGAACCCTATTCATGCACACTTGAAAATTGCTGCAAACAAAGCCATAAGCATATTGAAAAAACTCAAGAAACTTGAAAACTGATTTCCATATTCTAGCACGATTCAAAGGCTTTTGTTGATTCAAACACATTGCTGGAAGTGTCAGGGACGTGTAGCAATCAAAACCAAGCGCTAAAGCTAGAGGAATCACCAAGAACAGTTTCACGGTTTGCATATTTTGTCCATAATCGTATTGCTCAAATCATGCATAATTAACATGTTTTATTGATTGTTTTGTATTGTTAGAACTCATATGAAGCTAATGGCATAAGCTAATTGGATTATAATGCACATAATCGAAAGTTGCCATGGAAGAATTCTAGGGTTCTTATGCTGTGAATTTGGGGCTTTACAGTACAGGAAAAATTAGAACCTTTAAGGCATATGGTTGAACTCGTTGAGACTAGACGAACACACAGCCACCCTCGCGAAATATTTATATTCAACACAGGCCTAATCGCTATTTTTCCTCATGTTGTTTTGTGGGGGTTAAAAACCCCCTCTATCTATTTGTTTTTTTACAGGCACAACGAAGAAGACAAGGACGTGTAAGCGTCTGGTTGGAGGATTCAAAAGAGCACTCGTTTTATTTGTGTTACAACATATTTAATTGTTTTATATATTATATTTACTTATTATTATAATAAAAAACGCAGGCAAATGGCGTAGTGGTTGTTATGCTGGCTGGAAATCATTGGGACCTGAGTTCGAATCCCAGGTCCACCCAAAACTCCTATATTATTTCTCTTAACATGATTGTGTGCAGATTTCCAAAAGGAGTGTACCATGTGCCTCACGCCTCAGCATGCCAAGTGGCCACAATCACAAATCTTATGGTCAGGAGATGGTGATCATGGTACTCCCTAGTCAACCAACGCCTGGACAATTCAAGAAAGTCAAAGAGGCTTGAGGATAATGGGCCTGAGAATTGCTTCTTCACCTCCATAATGGGCCAGCACCCCCCCTGGTTTCTTTTTCTCTTTATATTTTCTATTTTATTTCTTTAACTATTTTATTAAGTATTATTATTATTATTATTATTTAATTAACATAATTATTATTTTCATAATAACTTCAGAAAATAAAAAAATGTAAATATTTTTATTATTATTATTATTATTTATTAATTTCACCTTATTATTTTTGTAAATAAATATAATTAATTAATTTAGTCTTTTTTAATTAGGTCAACTTTAACTTTTTCTCAATAATTTAAAATAAATTAGACTTAGGGTTTTTTACTAACTTTTGACTATTTTTATTTCATTAAAACATTAAAACTTAAAAAATATTTCTTTTATTTAATTAATTAGAATTAGATTTAATTAAATGCAAAAAGGACCAAAAACTCATTCTTTCTCAAAAAAGGGTCAAAACCCTAAGGACTTCTCCAATCCAATTTCTTTTTGCGCATATTAATTTCTTGATCATATTTATGTGATTGTTCCGAGGATGTAATAGCGTAATTAGGACTTTTTATCGCTTTCTTTAATTTTCTCGCATTTACTTTTCAAGGGTTGTTTTTGGCGATGTAAATACCCGACGCCTTGTAATAGCGTAGATTTACTTTCCGCAATTTACTTCCCGCAATTATTAACTGCTATGCATGACAAGACTTCTCTGAAATTAAAATCAACTCGTAGCTCACCATAACATGTGCAAAGATAATTTAATTGAATCCTGACACACTCGCACATGCCACTCCTAGGGTACGCCTCACTTGGTTGCCTCGACGTGGTCATTGAGTATAGGGTGTTTTAGAGGTCTCCCTCCTGTCTAAAGATCCAGTTGCCTCGAAACGGCTGCCTCAGATAAAAAAGGATATAGGACATTAGGGTTACCGCTAAGGCGTCCTACTATTGCTTTGGTGACCACACATGTCCCTATAATCGAATTGACCCGAAACTCCAACGACGGTGCTACCTACTTCTCAATAGTGGGATAGTACTGTCTAAAGGACATTTACACAGCTTAATTCCTTAGAGTAGGTAGATTTCTCCTGGGTACTTGCTCTTTCAAAAAACAAAAACAACTTTTCGCACCTACACTTTCAAAAAGTTTTCAAACAAACACTTCATACACTCTTGAGGACTGATACAAGAGTTACCTAGAAGTTTTCAAAATGAAACTTTTTCAAAACCCACAAACACAAGAAAAGCAAAAATCTTTTGAAAATATAGTGAGCAAGTACCTAAGAGCCCATGGATAACCACGGATAGAAAGGGTTCTAACACCTTTCCTTTCTATAATCTACCTCCCGAACCGAGAAACATCTCGAAAAGGAATTTTGCTGTGCTTTTGTCCTTTCCTTGTTGGAGAAAATAAAAGACGGTGGCGACTCTTGCTTACCGCGACATTTCGCGAACCAGCATTTCAAAAACAGTCAGTTCTATTTCCACCGATCACAGTAACGGATAAGGTTGGGATGCTTAGTGTCCCACTCTCCTTTGATCTAACTGATGACCAAAGCTGAGTCTCCAAACACAACCAAAGATTTGATTCCCAGGTTTATGGCAGCCTTGAGACCAAAGATGCAAGCTTCGTACTCTGCCATGTTGTTGGTACAGTTGAAGCAGAGTCTGGCAGTGAAAGGAGTATGTCATCCTTATGGAGAGATGAGCACAACGCCAATACCGTTACCAATTGCATTGGAGGCCCCATCAAAGAACAGGGTCCATCGGGATCCTTGTTTAGGTTCGTCATATGGTCTGATTCCTTCACAGTTGTCCAAAGTCGTGATGTCCTTGTCCGGGAATTCAAACTTCATGGATTGATAATCTTTAACAGCTTGATGAGCAAGATGATCAGCTAGAACACTGCCCTTTATAGATTTTTGGGTCGTGTACTGTATGTCATATTCTGTTAGAATCATCTGCCATCTAGCTATCCTTCCAGACAAAGCAGGCTTCTCGAAGATGTATTTGATCAGATCCATCTTAGATATCAGCAAAGTGGTATGAGTCAACATGTAATGTCTTAGCCGGTGAGCAGCCCATACCAAAGCGCAACAAGTTTTCTCGAGCAGTGAATATTTGGTTTCACAGTCTGTAAACTTTTTTCTAAGGTAATAAATGGCATGCTCTTTTTGGCCAGACTCGTCATGCTGCCCCAGTACGCACCCCATTGAGTTCTCTAAGACGTTCAGATACATGATTAGTAGTCTTCCTTCGATGGGTGGCATCAAGACAAGAGGTTCTAGAAAATACTCTTTGATTTTGTCAAAAGCAACCTGGCATTCGTCATTCCATCTGACTACCTGATCTTTCTTCAAAAGCTTGAAGATTGGATCACAGGTAGATGTTAGGTGAGAAATGAACCTAGCAATGTAGTTTAGGCGTCCCAAGAACCCTCTAACTTCCTTCTTAGTGCGAGGAGAAGGCATTTCTTGTATAGCTTTAACTTTGGCAGGATCAACCTTGATGCCTTTGTTACTAACAATGAAACCCAAGAGCTTACCAGATCAGACTCCGAATGTGCACTTGTTAGGGTTTAACCTTAGCTTGTACTCCTTCAGTCTGACAAACAGCTTCTGCAAGTGATTAAGGTGTTCTTCCTCAGTTTGTGACCGGGCTATCATGTCATCTACGTAGACCTCTATCTCATGATGTATCATATCATGAAACAAATCTACCATGGCGCGCTGATAGGTTGCCCCGACATTCTTCAGTACAAATGGCATCAATTTGTAGCAGAACGTACCCCACTGTGTTACAAAATTAGTTTTCTCCATGTCTTTAGGTGCCATTTTGATCTGGTTGTAACCTGAGAATCCGTCCATGAAAGAAAATACTTTGTGCTGAGCTGTGTTGTCAACCAGGATGTCAATGTATGGTAGTGGAAAGTCATCTTTAGAGATGGCCCTGTTTAAGTCTCTGTAATCCACGCACATCCGTACCTTTCCTTCCTTTTTAGGTATAGGAACAATGTTGACAACCCATTGAGGATAGGAAGTAACAGCCAGAAATCCAGCATTGAACTGCTTCATAACTTCTGCTTTGATCTTCTCTGACATGTCAGGTCTCATGCGGCGGACCTTCTGTTTAACTGGTGGACAGTCTTCTCTTGTGGGTAGACGGTGTACCACGATGTCTGTATCCAGTCCCGTCATGTCTTCGTATGACCAGGCAAAGATCTCAACATTATCATGTAACAACTGAATTAGGCATTCCTTGACACTCGGCTCTAGGTTGGCACCCACTTTGATTTATTTTTTATCCTCCTCAGTGCCCAAGTTGATGGTATCCAACAGCTCCTCATGAGGCAGGATAACCCTTTCTTCTTGTTGTAGCAGTCTAGCCAATTCTCCTGGCACTTCACAATCTTCCTCACCTTCGTATTCGGCATGGTAAATCAGATCTTCAGATTCACTGAAGGCCATAGCAGAGTCGTTACCCATGGGATCCGGAATGGATGGGTACCTGCATTTGTGAGTGTAGGTGTGTGTAAGGGTATAGCCACCTTTAAACAAATAAAAAGAAAGACAATGAACACAAAAGTTTATATGTGAAAACGTCCGTGATTCATTAAATGGCATATGAAGATGAAAAATAAAAACCCTTACAAATGGACCTTTGTGCCTCGGGTAAGACACAAGATTAAAAGTGTACGAATTGTTTGAGAATTATTACAAGCCAACAGAAATGTTAAAGATAAATTACTGCGGTATGAAAGTAATCGGAACAAATTCTTTTGCTTCCCAGTTGCACAGTCCTCCGTCGACAGTAGGAAATATCCAGTCTTCTAAGCTACCCTCTTCCTCACTATCATCCAATGCATTGACTCCTTGGTGGATGATCTTCACAGGTGGCCCTCCAGCACGAGCGCGGCGTACAGCCTTTTGAGTAGATGAAGTAAACCCCAAGCCAAATTTATCTGATTTGTAAGGAATGTCTGGAAGCTGCCCCCAGATTGTGCTTCCTCCCTCTTCAACCACTGCCTTTGCATCCTTGAGAGATGACATCCGAGGCGGAGGTCTTGTAATCATGGGTACTGAGGACACTGTCTTGGTTGCTGCTATCTCCTGGGCTACCTCTTCAAAATGCTGGAAAGGAGTTTCGATGAATTCGCCATCCAATTCTACATAACGGAAAGAATTCACATGGCTAATCATGTATTCCTCTACGCCATGGATAGTTATGATCTTCCCCTGGACAGGGTACTTTAGCATTTGATGCAGAGTGGAAGTGACAGCTCCAGCATTGTGAATCCAAGGTCTTCCTAATAGACAAGAGTAAGAAGAACGAATGTCCATCACATAGAATATGGAGTTGAAGGTTTCAGTTCCCACCTTTATCGGGATGTCCACCTCCCCATGGACCTACCTTTTAGAACCATCAAAGGCTCTCACAATTATGTTGCTGGTTTTCAGGGTTAAGCCTTTACAGTCCAATCTATCCAAGGCTTTCTTTGGAAAGACGTTCAAAGACGAACTAGTGTCTACCAGTACATGTGCTAGGGTCGTGCCTCTGCATTCCACCGAGACATGCAAAGCATAATTATGTTTTCTCCCTTTCGATGTTAAATCTGCATCGGAGAATCCTAGACCATTGTCAGTTGTTAAACTAGCCACACATTCTTGTAACTGATCAGCGGAGGTTTCTTGTGGCACATTGGCCGTCTTCAAAAATCTTATCATAGCTTTAGCATGAGCTTCTGAACAAAGAAACAGAGCCAACATGGAGATCTTCGAGGGGGTTTGCCCCAACTATTCCACCATATCATAATCGCTTTTCTTGATTATTTTCAAAATCTCTTCCATTTCTTTTTGAGAGGTTTCAGGGATGATCAATGGTTGAGCCTTCGTTCTGACAGGCTCTTCTTGGATCCCTTTTCCCCGAACACAGTAGCAGCAGAGGGGATAACCACGGGGGTTGTGACTTCTTCTATGATTGTAGTACTTGCGGATATATTTACCGGTGTAGGGGTAACCTTAAGAGCGGCTGCGGGTCCAAAGATTGCCTTTGGAGGGGCAATCTCTGGAGAGAAAATTCTACCACTGCGGGTGATTTTGCTTGTCTCGACAATGTTTCCAATGTCAGGGTTGTCTTCTTCAGATCTCTGTTCGGTTAATTAAATTTGTTTAATACCATGGTAGTAGATTTCTCCACCATAGTTCCACGGTACTGATTTGTCGGACTTGTACGGGACTGGCTCGGGCATAGTGATCTTCAAAGGTGCATTCTTCGGAGCGGATGTAATCCTAACAGGTCTTTTAGGGACCTTGGAAGGATTGGCGGATATGGTTATTATTAAGACATTGTTAACAGGAGTTGACAAAACAGGAGTCTTCTCGAACAAAATTTCTTGGTTATCAATTAGGTGTTGGATGCCTATCTTCAACAATGGTAAGTTGGTTGATGAGGATGAACAATGAGAGCAATCTTCTTTACAACCTGGGAAAATCCTAGCCTTCAGCAAATTCATCTTGATTATCGGGAGCGGAGTTATCAATTCATCAACTGTAGCAACAAATAGATCCTCCTCAACAGCATGGGCATTGTGGCCATGCCTTGGCATTGGAGAAGAAATTACATTGGGTTTTTCAGGTGCGTCAAATTCAATTTCTTTAGCATCTACCAGATCCTGAATTTTGTTCTTCAGGGCCCAAAAATTGTCGGTGTTGTGCCCTGGACTCTCTGAATGATAAGCGCACCTGGCGTTCAGATGGTAGTGAGGAGAAGCAGTATTCAGATTCTTCGGGGCCTCTTTTAGACTTGCTAGATTTAACTTCAATAGATGTGGTAGTACTTGGGCAGGAGTCATGTTTATCCTGGTGAATTTCGGAACCTACCTTTCCACCCTTATCTGATTGGTTCTTGGTTGACTGGTTCTGGGCTGATCAGATGCAGACTTTTGAATCACAACGTCCCCCACCGCTGGTTGGCGCTTAACTCTTCCTTGACCCCTCTAAGAGTAGACAGCATACACTTCCTTCTTTACCGTGAAAGGTTTTCTTATAGCAGCAGAAGCAGACACATCCTTTTGAATTTTCCCGCTCTTTATACCGGCCTCCACTCTTTCTCCGGTTAGAATCAATTCAGTGAATCTAGCAGACGAACTTCCAATCAGGTGATTGAAGAAAAGACCTGACAGGGTACCCAAGAACATGTCCACTAGCTCACTCTCAGATAGAGGTGGTTGTACTCGTCCGACTAAGTCTCTCCATTTCTGGGCATACTCTTTGAAGCCTTCATTTGAAACCATACCCATACTCTGAAGCTGAGTACGAGTTGGAGCCAAATTTGCGTTGTATTGATACTGTTTATAGAAGGCAGCAGCAAGGTCCTCCCAATTATGCACATCATCCCTCTCCAATTGATAGAACCAATCAAGCTGGGTCTCGGATAAACTGTCCTAAAAGAAATGGACCCACAAGTCTTTGTCTGCAGAATGCGGTTGTATTTTCCTCACGTATGAACGGAGGTGCATCTTGGGACACGACACCCCGTCATATTTAGCAAACAGTGGTACTTTAAACTTGGGTGGAATCACAATTCCTGTTACCAGCCTCAATTCTTCAAAATCCAGCCCAGGTACTCTCTGAACTTCCATAACAGCCATACGTTCTTCCAGGTGTCGGTATTTGTCATCTGCAGGAGGATACTACTCCTCAGAATAATCCTCTTCTTCTTCTTCTTCTTCTTCCTCAGACTCAGATGGAATAGCTGTCTCCTTCCCTTTTCTTTCCCCCTCATCATAAGTTGTCGGGAAATCTAAAGTCCTTCTGGCTTGGCCCGGAAATCTTCTACCCATGATTACCAACCCTGTTAGCTTCTTCTTTTCTTTCTTTTTGTCTTTTGCAAGCAGTGTCTTCAGCTCTTCCTGCCCCTTGGCCAGAGTAGTAAGTAGTTGCTGAAACTGCATATTTTGATTCTGGAGATCTTTGACCGTCTGCTCTAGATACATCTTACTGAAATAAACAGTAGAGAGATGAGGAACTTGTTGCAAAGACCTGTTATGTTATGATGAATGTTGTTTATGCATATGCAATGCATTCAAAGATTTTAAGAAAATCAAATTTATTTAAACAAAAAGGAAACACACGTTATATTAATAAAATAGAGGTGAGTACATCAATGCCGCCTGGGAAAAATAATACAATTCTCTAAGATAAAAAAGTGTTGCACATCCTCTTTGGCGTAATGTAGGCATTAAGAGTTTGCTCCTCCTGAGGTAGCCTGGTAAGTTCTAAAACCTTCTTCTCGCTGGCGTAGAATTGGGCTTCAAAAGTATCACGCTCTCCCTTGAGCTGTATCCAACTCCTTTGTAGATCTTCAAGTGATGTCGGCATGTTAGGATGTAGGATGGTGTATGGAAACTCTCCTTCCTGAACAGGCTCTATAATCACTGGGAGAATGGCGGGGTAAGGCATCATAAAACTTTGGGTGCGGGTTTGTACCCACTTGAGGTAAGGCTCAAGAGGGATGGAATTCTTGTGTCCCAAAGTCTGGCTGTCTACCTTGTTTGGCATCCTCCATGCTCGGATGAATCTCTGGCGAAGAGCTTGATCGTTGTTGTCGTAGTCGAAGACCAAACCTTTAATCAGCATGTCATGTGGGCCATCCTGTCGGGCATAACCAAACTGTCTCAGAGCCAAGCAGGGGTTATAGGTGATGCCTCCCCTAATACCAAGTAGAGGGACATTAGGAAATTCTCCATAACGGTCGATGATGATAACATTTTCTCTGGACCGAGAACACCAATGAATATCAGAATGCTTAAGTGTCATCAGCCGTTGTGACCACCTCAAGCCTTGCTCATTATTCAAGACAGATTGGGGAAGATGAGAAATAAACCATCTTTCCAGGAGAGGAGTGCAGCACACGAGAACACCTCTTTTCCTCATTGTACGAGTGTGAAAAGTGTGTAAGATATCCCCAAGCAATGTAGGCACCGGATTACGTGACATGAAGATCTTAACAGCATTCACATCTATAAGCTGGTCAGGGTTTGGGAACAAGACCATCCCATAGATGAGAAGAGCTACAATCTCCTCAAAAGCTTGTAGGTCCAGAGAATTCCAACAGTCTTGGGCCTTCTCAAATAAGAACTTTGCCAAGAAGCCTTTGACACCACTTCTAGTTTCCCAATGGGTTGTGACATCAAATGGTTGCAAGTTCAGGGCTTGAACAACATCTTCTGACTTTGGATCTCTTTCCATACCGTTGAAAGGTAGTTGATGGAGAATAGGAATCCTCAAGAGTTGAAAAAATTCCTCCAAAGTAGGCACCAGATGGTAGTCAGGAAATGTGAAGCAGTGATGCAGAGGGTCAAAGAACTGGAAGAGAACTTCACCATGTCTTCCTCTGTGTTGGAGTTGACCAAGTTGATTACACGACCATGCCTCTCAGTGAATGGAGAATACTCAGGAATCCTGGAAGCAAGCTCCTTGAGTTATGGAGGAATTATCACAAGGTTGACCTGGATAGTTTTCTTGCGAAGTGAATCCATATCCTACAAAACAAGAACAAATATGAATTTCCAAAATCCTTGAAATGGTTAGTGGATGCAAATGATGCTTCATGATGTTTATGATGTTATGCACAAGTATATATGTACAAGAAAATCACACAAGTTCCTAGTTTAGGCTTGCATGAGGTTTCATAGGTAAGTACCCTCTTGAAGTTTAGTTGGCTCAACCTGTCCTAGAAATAGTAATCGGGTTCTAAGGGGAGCTTAATATCACTGGATTGTTTTGTGTTCATAGTTTTAGTTTAAGCCTCTTTACTGGCGACCGAAATATTCCAAGAAAACAACCCTTAATGAGTGTAGTATCGAGTATCTACCAACTTCGGACTGCACCAAATCCGGTCATCTCACTACATCCTAAAAGGCCAAGTTGGTCAAGTAAAGGTTCTAAAAGTCCATTAATGCTTCATGACATCACTCAGCGGCCCCGTATTCTCTTTGATTGACTCAAAGGCTACTGGTACCCACAAATATGTCGCACTAATATAGCTATTACTTAGACCGTATCGGTATACCCCGTACAGTTTCCACAATGTATTGCTATTTACCTATAATGTTTCCCCAAATCCGGGTGGAAGATTCAAACCCAAACAAAAGAACCAAAGTGTAAAGCGATCAAGTCAAACAAGATAAGCAAATAAAGGTGATCTAAACACTAAGGTAACCCCAATTTTATAATTAGATCCCCAGCAAAGTCGCTAGTTCTGTGATACGGTGGGAGAACTGTCTTGAGGTTTTGCGTTTCGTCGCAAATGTCGTGATTTAGCAAGAGTCGCCACCGACTTTTATTTTATCCAAAAGGAAAGATAAAAAAGCACAGGAAAGACCTTTCAGATGTTTTCTTAAGTTCGGGGGGTAGATTATGAAAAGGGAAGGTGTTAGCACTCTTTTCATCCATGGTTTTCCATGGGCTCTTAGTTACTTGCTTAGATCACTTGCTTTGCTTTTGAAATTGTTTGAAATGGTTCTTTGTATTTGGTTTGGTTTTGAAAGTATTTTGAAAAGAGGCCTTTTGTTTAGGAGACCTTTGTAATGATTCTCGTTCGTAAGAATGTATACAAAGATGTTTGTCTTTTGAAAAATATTGCAATATTTTTTAAAGTTGTTTGGAAATGTTTTGAAATGTGTGTGTATTTGTTTTGAAAATAGCAAGGATTGTTTGGAAGAGAGCAAGTAACTTTAGAACTATCTACCCTACTCAAATGTCTTTCCTATACATTTTTATTCCTTTGACATTGTTGATTTACCATAGATTTGGTAAACAACCCTATCTTTGGATGTTAAATGGGACGGGCGTGGGTCATCGTATGACCATGATAGCAATGTTGCCAAGTATCTTTAGCATTTTGAGGGACCAAGATCATTTGTTTAGGCAACCTTTTGATAGCGTCATCGAGGGACTATGATCTTATTTGTTTGTTTTATTTTGCCAAGATACTTTGCATTCAAACCATGGTCATTTTGTTTATGCAACCAAGTGGGTGAAACCCTAAGTGTGCTTGTGTGCAATGTGTGTCATTTTACATGCTTTTCATTGTCTTGGATTAGGTCTTTTCTATTTGTTTGATTTTTGTCTTATCATGCAAAACCCTAATTTACTACATAAGTATAAATGCGATAAATTGTGTAAAGTAAACTAAACTATTACAACAATTATTATGGGAGGGGGGATACAAGTTTTTGAATGGGGATATTGCACAAAAATAAACCCTAAACTAACTATTACAACCCAATTGAATTAAGTACAAATTAAATAAATATACAAATATTAAAAATGCAATAAAAATATATTTATGCAAAAAATGTTTTGTATTTTATTTTTGTATGAGAAAATGATTCATGTAAACTCTAGAAAAGGGAAAAATAATATTATTATTTTTGGAAAGGGGTGAAACCCTAATTTTTTATTAAAATAAATATATGTTCTATATTATTATTTTTTGTCCATTTTTTGTACAAGAAAAATAATAAATAATATAATGTACAAATATTAAAAATTAAATGTGTATGAAAAATAAATATTTAATGTGTATAAAATAATGTAATAAAATATTAAGTATTTTTTATTATTTACAAGTTATTTATGAAAAATAGAATCTATTTGTTCTAATAAACTATGTTTATGCAATAAATAAATAAAAAATAAAATAAAAGTGTGAAAATAAATAAATTATTTTTGGGTATTTTTTATCATTAGAAAAAATAAATTCAAGTAATAAAATAAAAATATGCAAGAAAAATGTAAAAATATAAGAAATAAATCAGGGGGGTGCAAAAGCAATATAGGGGGTGTGGAAAATAAAAACAAAAAGGCCAGAAATGCCAAAAAGCCCAAGCCAGCTCATCTTCATCCCTGGCCTTCAGTTTGCGCGCATATCATGTACAAACTTGTATCTCTGTATTGCTTGCATAAAAACAAAAACCCATAACATAAAAAATGTAGCTTGTAATCTCACGATTCCAATGATATAAGATTTGTAACTTAACTCTAAAAGACCAGGGAGAATTTTGTCAGCCCTAAATCGTGACCTAAATATTTCAGGAACTTCAAGGTTCAAATTCTCTTAGCTCGGTTAACATAAATGAAAAGTATGCATATGTACAGCTTCACCATCTTAAGGACTACATTTTTGCTTCACAAATCGTGGCCTGAGGATGCCTAAATAGAGAGGTAAAGTTTTGAAAAATACCTCCTTCAGTTGGAACTAGATATGGCAATGTGGGGACTTTGAGTGAGGCCTGAGGATCGTGTGAGCTTCCTTGAAGTTCCATCAAGCTATTCCAATGCTTATGGTGCTTTGTGGATGGCCAGAACTCCCTGTAGAAGTCAAGCTGCAACCTTCAAACTTGAAAATGGTGATGGCTGAAACAGAGCTTACAGTTTCAAGATGAATACTTGGATAGCTTTGATATGATGTGGATGAAGTGTTTCAAGTGTCAAGAGGCAAAAAGCACAAGCAAATATTGAGCTTGCTATGATTTTGCAGAAACTGCAATGTTTGGGCAGAAAAATGTGTTTTTGTGTTTGGGAGAGTTTCAGATGCTATCAATTAGTGTCCTAGCTTGTAATGACTTTGTGAATATGTTTAGAATGATACCAAGTCCTCCCTTTATCAGCTTGTACAAGTTTTTTACTTTTGGCCAACTTTCTTGCATTTTAAGAAAAGTGGAAGTGACTTGTGCAACAGGCCTGTACTGGCTAGTTCTTGAGCTGATGAGAGTTGGTATGCTTTGCTTAATTCCTGTGGAACTTGCTTTTACCAAAGGAACAAGTCCAAGGCTCAAGGTTGATAAAGTTGGAAAAGCTTGCCTTTATGAAAATGGCAATGTTCCCTTTATACCATTTATGGAATAATCTTTTGTACAATGCTCCAAAGGTCAAAATAAAGCCATTATCCATTGAGTTAGCATTTAATTATGGAGTGTAGAAGGAGTTTATGACCTTTAATGCAAGGTACAAGCATCCAAGATCAGATTTGCAACTTGACATTTTGTGAAAATGGCATGAACAAAAGTGATAAAATGCCAATTTCTCTTCTTCGATTCTCCCTAACCACAAATGATCTTGGAGAGTTCCTTGACATTTTGGAAATCTTGAAATGTGCACTACAATCCATCTTTGAAATACAACTTGAGATACCTCTTGTAACTAGGTGAAAAGTTTCCATGAAGTTAGGTCAAAAACCTGCCTAGATTAGGGCAAAATTTCACTAAGTTATTTAGTTGATGGACCCCTATTCACAAATTTATATCTTGAGATCCGTGCATCATTTGGGAAAAATTTGTGAAGAAAAGTTATAGATTTCATGGAGGAATACAACTTTCATGTTGTAAGTTTTCTTTGAATCAAATTGCATCATGGTGAAAAATTGGTGAAAAGTTAGGAAAAAATAAGAAATTTTCCATACTTAGAAAAATTCTAAGTTATGAAAAATTTCAAATTAAAACCCTAATTTGTAATTTTAGGTTTCTTGGTCAACAAGTTTCATGTTTTGACATATCTTGATGAATTATGACCCTTGGCACTTGATTTTGACCAAAAAGTCAAAGTTTGACTTTTCAGTGTACAGTTGATTTTTGATCAGTTGACTGGAAAATTCATCTGTCAATCCAATGTACTTGAGATCTTTTGAACCATGTAATTAGTTCAACATGATGCCATTTAATCCTTGAAACCATTCTTGAACCCAATTGACCATTGGCTAGGTTAAAAATCAGAAATTGCCCTTTCTCAATCAAAACCCTAATTTTGACCATTTTGCCCTTTTGATGATCTGATCAAATTTCTTGAGGAGTTGTGATCCAAACTTGATCAAATAGTTAATATGAGTCTATAATGTTGATGTGGGTCAAAAATTATGAGTTTTGACTGTAAATTGGCCATGGTTGACTTTTTCCCCAATACAGTTGATTTTTAGGTCAATTGTCCAATTGACTGGTCAAAAATATGGTTCAAGGCTTTAAACTTGATATGAGCAATCTTAAGGGTCCAAAATGATGTATGAAAGTCACATGAAGAATTGGTGGTCCAAAACTCCCTGTGCAAACTCAAATCCTAATTTCAGGTTATCACTGCAAGATGAGGTATCTTGAGCTGACAAACCCTAATCTTGTCTTGAGTCCAAGAAGTCTTGTGAGAAAAAACTTGATTTATGAGAGGGAAAATTTTGGGGTACAACACACATATACTTATATTTCATGATGAATCATATAATGGAATAAAGCTACCATAGCTCTTTGATACGTTGCCCTCCATTCTTTAACCCGAACGCCATGACTTTGTAGCAAAAGGTGCCCCATTGTGTAACAAAGATAGTCTTTTCCATGTCCTCGGGAGCCATCTTGATTTGGTTGTTGCAAGAAAATCCATCCATGAAGGATAAGACTTTATGTTGAGCGGTATTATCAACCCATACGTCAATAGGTGGTAGAAGGAAATCATCTTTGGGGCTTGCCCTATTCAAATCCCTATGATCTACACACATGTGAACCTTTCCATCTTTCTTTGGCACGGGGACCACGTTCGCAACCCACTGAGGATAAGATGTGACAGCCAGAAAACCTGCATTAAATTGTTTCATTACCTCATCCTTTATCTTTTTAGTCATGTCTGGCCGCATACGACAAACCTTTTGTTTAATAGGAGGACAATGTTGGTATCCAACCCTGGAATATCCTCATACAACCAAGAAAACACCTCAACATAGTCATGTAACATCTGAACCAATCTTCTTTTGATACAAACTTCTAGGTTGGGGCTTATCTTGACTTCTTTCTTATCCATCTCAGTACCTAAGTTGATAACCTCAACTGGCTCCTCATGAGGTTGAATAGCTTTCTCTTCTTGCAATAGAAGTCTGGCTAATTCTCCTGGTATTTCAACATCTTCTTCGCCTTCTTCTTTGGCTTGGTTAATTGGATGTTCAAAGTCACAACTGGAAATAGTAGGGTCGTTGGCAATGAGATCCAAAATGGATGAAGATCTGAAAGTGTGTGTGTGTGTGTGTGTGCATGTAAGATACTTGGCTATTGAAATATGTAATAAAGGAAAAGAAAGACAATGAACATGAAAATTTGAATGCAAAAGGTCCAATGGTTTGTATTAAATGATCACATGATAAATGAACATGAAAAAATCCCCTAACAAATGGACTATAGTGCCCCAGGAAATGCACATGGCTTAAAAGTCATTGTTTGGAATTTAAGATTATAGATCAAATTTCTTGAATTGACATAAAACAGTAAACAGTAATTACTCCTCAATGAAGGAGATGGGAGTGAAATCCTTCACCTGCCAATTGTTGAGCTTTCCTCCGGAAGTAGGGTAGATCTAATCTTCAAAAGTACATTCATCATCAGAGTCTTCCACAACATTCACTTCATGATTCCCGATGCAGAAAGGTGGCTTTCCCATGCGAGCGCGCCTGACTCTTTCTGAGATTTGATGGTGAAACCCAATCCAAATTTGTCTGTTTTAAATGGAATGTCGGGAAGTTTTCCCCAGATAGTACAGTTTCCATCTTCGACCACGGCACAAGCGTCCTTAAGTGAAACCATTCTTGATATAACTTCATCAGCTTTTGATATGTTGGAGGATATTTTGGTGGCGGCAACCATAGGAGGAACAATTTTGGAAGCATGACATGGAGTCTCTATGAATTCACCATCCATTTCCACATACTTGAAGGAATTGAGATGGCTCACGATAAATTCTTTTTCGCTGCAAACAGTAACGATCTTCCCCTTGACTGGATATTTTAATTTTTGATGAAGGGTGGATGTTACTTCCTCTGCCCCATGGATCCAAGGGCGTCCAAGAAAATAAGAGTAGGCGGGACGTATGTCCATTATAAAAAAGGTAGAGTTGAAAATGTATGAGCCAACTTTAGTTTGGAGATCTACCTCTCCACGAACCATTCTCTTAGACCCATCGAAAGCCCTTACGACAATTTCGCTTGGCTTCAATACCAGTCCTTCACAATCTAGCCGATCCAACGCACCTTTGGGTAACACATTTAAAGATGAACCAATATCAATTAGGACATGGGCCAGGGTGGTCCCCTTGAATTCAATAGATACATGCAGGGATTTATCGTGGTTCCTTCTCATAAGAGTCAAATCAGCGTCAGAGAACTCTAATCCATTGTCAGCCGTCAAACTTGCTACACAGTTCTCGAACTGGTCAGTTGTGGTTTCTTGGGGCACATGGGCTTTCTTCAAGAACTTGATTAGAGCCTGGGCATGCGTGTCCAAAGAGAGTAACAATGACAACATGGAGATTTTGGAGGGGGTTTGCCCCAGTTGCTCAACTATTTTGAAGTTACTATTCTTTATGATTTTCAGGATTTCCTCCATCTCTCGAGTGGAGGGTTCTTCAGCATCAATATCTTTGGTAGGTGCCTCTATCTCAGCAGGATCACCTTCTTTCTCTTTGCCTCTAGTGTTGGCACTAGAGTTGTCATTGGTTATGCGGACGGGAGTTGTTATAGTAATGGGCGGTGAAATATTAAGGGAAAATATTCTCCATGTTCTTATCATTTTACTAGAACCTGCAATATTAGTGACATCAGCTTCGTCTTTGTTGATCCAAGAATCTTGTTTTATCCCATGATAATAATCTTCGGCACCATAGTTCAATGGGACTGCTTTATCAGAGGAGTAGGGAATAGACCCAACGACAATGATTATTAAAGTAGAAATGGTTGGTTTATTTGAAATCCTAATAGGACCCTTTGAGAGGATCCTGAGAGGCTTATTGGAGATGGTTATTATGGACGGGTCTTCAGCTTTGTTGGTTAAACTTTTGATGGTTGGAAATTTCTCAGACAAAATCTCGCGGTTATTTATCAGGCGTTTCACACCTTCCTTCAGCTGCTTGCACCCATTTACTTGTTGATCACAACAAACACAATCTTCCGAACAACCAGGGAACACCCCGGCTTCAGCAAATTACCCTTCACAGTAGTTAATGGAGTTGTTAAATCTTTAATGGAGGAAACAAAAGTATTATCATCAATTGCATTAATACCTTTGCCATGGTTCGACATTGGTGAGGTTATCACATTTTGAGTAGTAGTTGGATCAAATTCAATTGTTTTATTGTCTATAAGATCTTGAATCTTATTCTTCAGGGCCCAAAATTGATCAGTTTCATTCCTAGGGTTTTTCGAATGGTACACGCATTTGGCATTTGGATTGTACTTCGGTGATGTGGTATTTGGATTTGACGGTGGATCACGCAATGTCACTAAGTTAGCCTTCAACAAATTTTGTAAAGCTTGGTACATTTACATGCTAATCCTTGTGAACTATCTTCGTGGTACTTCATATCGTTGATGGTTGGATGATTGTCTTTGGGCAGATGGAGGGTTTGAGATTAACACAACATTAACAGAGGGTCGGTGATCCTTCTTGATATGGGCCCTTGCCCTATACACAACATTTGTTTCCTTCTTTCCAGTGAAAGGCTTCTTTACAGTGTTGGATGCGGAAGCAGATGTCATGGGTATTTTTCCGATCTTAATGCCACTTTCGACTCTTTCACCAGTTGGGATCAACTCGGTGAAACTAGACGAAGAACTGCCAATCAATAGGTTGAAAAATTGGCCAGTTAATGTACTCATGAACATGTCAACTAGTTCTCTGTCATTTAGCAGTGGTTGGACCCTACCGGCAAGATCCCTCCATTTTGTGCGTACTCCTTAAACCCCTCATTAGTACCCATTATCATACCTAGAAGTTGGACTCTAGTAGGTTCCAGATCAGCATTGTATTGATACTGATGATAAAAATCAGTGGCTAGATCTTCCCATGTGTGGATGCGGGAACCCTCCAATTGATAGAACCATTCTAGTTGAGTCCCAACCAGACTCTCTTGGAAGAAGTGGACCCAGAGCTTTTTGTCGGTAGTGTGCGGCTATATCTTGCGCATGTAAGACCTTAGATGAAGATTCAGGCAGGAAACCCCATCATACTTGGTGAAGACCGGTATTTTGAACTTATGGGGAATGACGACCCCATGTATTAAGCTCAACTCACCAAAATCTAAACCAGGCACATCTTGAATTTCAACAGCCTTTAGTCTATCCTCCAACTGCTTGTATTTATCCTCAGCTGGAGGATATTGCTTATCAAAGTAATCTTCGTCTTCAGAATCTTGATTATTGGCACCCCTAGCACGGGTTCTCCTTGCCTCTTCGTCTTGGTTTTTGTCCTACTCAGACGACTCTTCGACTATCTGTACCTGACGAACCAGACCTTTAAATCTCTTACCCATGTTGATTAATGCCTTCTTTTTGGTTTTCTTCTTGGCTACTAGCATAGTCCTTAGCTCTTGTTGCCCCTTGGCCAGGGTCAGCAAGGTCTCTTGGAACTGTGAATTATGCGCTTGTAAGTCCTTCACTGTTTGTTCGATATCCATCTTACTGAAATAAACAGTAGAAAGATAAGGAAACCTGTGGTGGAAAACTTGTTCATGTTATGATGCATGAAAATGCGGATGCAAATGATTTCGAGGATTTAGAAAATTCAAATTTGTTTAGACAAAAGGAACAAATATAAATTGCATTAATAAGTTCAAATTGATTACAAACATGCCTCTTGGGCTTATAATGGAGAAAAAAAATACAAAATAAACTCCTAAGACAAAAAGGTCGAGCGCATTCTCTTCGGCGTAATGTAGGCGTTCAAATTTTTCTCTTCATGAAGTTGTCTTGTAAGCTCCAAAACCTTATTTTCACTTGCGTAAAATTGGGTTTCGAAGGTGTCTCTCTCTTCCTTTAGCTGAATCCAAGATCTTTGCAAATATTCAAGAGAAGTAGGCATATTAGGATAAAGGATAGTATATGGGACATCTCCTTCGGCAACATGCTCCACGATGAAAGTTAGGATAGCTTCAAAAGGCATCATGAAGTTTTGGGCACGAGTTCGCACTCACTTGAGATAAGTCTCCAAATAAATGGAGTTCTTATACCCCAACGTCTTGCTATCAAACTTGTTAACCATGCCCCAAGCTCGTATGAATCTTTGATGATAACTTTGGACATCGCTCTCATAGTCAAATGCAATTCCTTGGACAAGTGCATCATGAGGGCCATCCCTCCTAGCATACCCAAATTGTCGCAACGCCAAACAAGGATTGTAGGTGATACCTCCCCTTATTCCAAGTAGAGGGACATTAGGTAATTCCCCACAACGGTCAATAATAGTAAGGTCCTCCATAGATCTAGCACACCAATAAATATAAGAATATGTGAGTGACATTAATCTTTAAGACCATGTCAAGCCTTTCTCATTTTCAATGTTGATCGAGGTAGCTGTGAAATAAACCATCTAGAGAGTAACGGAATGCAACACAAAAGAGTTCCCCTTCTCTTCATGGTGCGAGTGTGGAAACAATGTAGAATGTCTTCAAGCAAAGTAGGTATGGGATTACGAGAGAGAAAGACCTTGATGGCATTCATATCTATGTGTTGGTACAGATTGGGAAATAGAACCAAACCATAGAATAAAAGGGCCAAGACATCCTCAAAAGCTTGAAAATCCAAATCTTCCCAGAACAAACGAGTTTTCCCCAACAGAAACTTGGCTAAGAAACCCTTAACTCCACTTCTTGTCTCCCAATTTTCCACAATGTCAAATCTCTTCAAATGCAAAGCTTTGGCAATAACTTCAGGTTTTGGAGTCTCTTCTAAACCGGTGAATGATATTTGATCAACCATAGGAACTCCTAACAATTGAGAGAATTCTTCTAATGTAGGCACCAATTGGTAGTCGGGAAAGGTGAAGCAATGATGCATAGGATCAAAGTATTGGAAAAGCACACACATCATTTCTTCTTGGAAGTTTGAGGTTGCCAAGTTGAGAAGTCGACCATATTTCTTGGTGAAACGAGAATCTCCAGGAACTCTTGATGCTAACTCTTGAACTTGAGGATGCACTTTCACGAAGTTGACTCGGATGGTATTCCTACGAGTAGAAGTCATGACCTACAAGACAGAACAAAGATAAATTCCTAAATCCTTGAAATGGTTAGTGAGAATGCTTTATGATGTTATGATGTTTAGGATGATATGAATAATGATCACAAACAAAGCACACAAAAACCTTAGGTTTAGGCTTGTATGGGTTTCATAGGTAAGTACCCTCTTGATGTTTATTTGGCTCAACATGTCCTAGAAAGTAACCGGGTTCTAGGAATCTCAATATGGCTGATATTTCTTCATCGGGCATTGTTTTAGCATAATCAATATTTTCTTGCGGCCAAAGTATCCCAAAATTCTGATCTCAATAAGCGTAGTATCAACTATCAACCAATTTTTAGATTTCCACTGAAACCGTCTATCTCACTACTTCCTAATGGCCATGTTGTTCAATGAAAGGTTCTAAGGTTCGTTAGTGTTTCATGACATCACTCAGGGGCCCCATATTCTCCTTAATTCGCCATAAGGGATACTGGTACCCATAAATATGTCACACTAACATAGCTATTGTCTCAACCATATCGGTCGATGACGTACAGTCTCCATAATCTTTTCTATTTACCTAATGTTATTCTCAGATCCAGGTAGAGGATCAATACAAATCCAAGCAAGGACCCATAAGATGTAAAGCACACAAATCAAACAATGAAAGTAAGTAAGTGTGGTCTAACTCTAAGGTAACCCCACTTTTAAGTTTCAACCCAGCATAGTCGCCATTTCTGTAATAAGGTGGGAGAATTGACTTGGTTGTTTTGCGTTTGATCGCAATTGTTGCGGATAGCAAGAGTCACCACCGACTTTTCTTTTATCCAATAAGGAAAGGGTGAAAAGAACAGGAAAGACCTTTGAGATATTTTCATGAGTTCGGGGGGTAGGTTATGAAAAGGGAAGGTGTTAGCACCATTTTCATTCGTAGTTATCTACGGGCTCTTAGTTGCTTGCTAGATCACTTTTTGAAATTGCTTTGTTTGAAATATGTTTGTGGTGGTTTTTTGAAAGTATTTTTGAAAAGCGTCTTCGTTTAGGCAAACTTTGTAATGATTCTCGTCTCTATAAGATTACATACAAAGTTTTGGACTTTTTGAAAATAATTCATGTTTTGAAAGTGTTTAGTGTGTTTGAAAAGGTGTTTGTTTTTTGAAGATGGATCGTGAGAAAGCCACTAAGAATGTTCTACCTACTCAAAAGTCTTTTGTTCATTTCTTCCTTCCTTTGATATTGCTATCCTACCATTGATTGGTAAGTAGCCTTATCTTTGGATGTAAAGAGACGGGCGTGGGTCATCGTATAGTCATGAATAGCAATGTTGTGAGATATATTAGCATTTCTCTTGAGGGACTAAGATCATTTATAAGGCAACATTCGTAGCGTCATCGAGGGACTTTGATCTTGTATTTTGTTTGTTTTTGCTAAGATGTCTCACATGCGTAACATGACCATCTTTAAGGCAAAAAAGTGGAGTAAACCCTAAGGGTGCAAAGTGTGCAAGTGTATTGTATTTCATGCTTGAGTTTATCTTGGATTAGGGTTTTCTAAACGTTGATTTTATCTTTCCATACAAACCCTAATTTACTAGAATTTATATGAAAACGGTAAATTGCAAAAAATAAATGTTCTACGCAATTACATCATTTGGGAATGGGGTATACAAATTTATAAATGGGGATTGCAAGAAATTAAATCCTAATTATCTATTACAACCAGATTGAATTTTGAATAAATGTACAAGAAATGAAATGAATATAATGTACAAGTATGAATGTATAAGGAATGGATTCTTTTGTTAAGAAAAATAGATTATGACCTAATTAACTTAAAAGAAAATAATTAACTAAAATAAGAAAATTCAAATTGAGTTAGTCAAAAATAAAAAAATTAATTTATTAAAGAAAACAAGTTATTTAGGGTTTTGTTTGTAAAGAAAAAAAAGTTTTTAATTAAACTAAGTTAGTATGAAAGTTAATTAAAGGAAAACCAAAGTTCTAAGTTATTTTTTAATTAAAAGAAAATAAATTAAACCTAAGCCTAATTACTAATATATTTAAGAAAAGAATTAAATTTGTTTAAGAAAATATTTTTTGTTATTTTGTTTTAAAAGAAACAAAAATAAATATTAATACCTACATAATAAATAAAAAGAAAAAATTTTGGGATTTTTTTTATTAATAAAACTGATAATAATAAAAATAATAATAATATTAATAATAATAATAATAATAATAATAATAATAATAATAATAATAATAATAATAATAATAATAATAATATAAGAAAAGATAAAAAGAAAAATACTTCGCATCTTTTCTTTGATTGTGATGCTACTAGGCGGATTTGGAGGGAAGTTCTTGCTTGACTTCAAATGCAATATCATATTCCTAAAGCTTGGGAGGAGGAACTTCAATGGGCCATCAGGTGGGGGAAAAGCAAAGGTTGGAGAGCTTCTTTGATTAAACTTACCATTGCCGAAACAATCTACGGAGTGTGGATATATCATAATAGCATTTGCTTTGGTTCTTGTCTGGATTGGTGTCATGTGACCAAAACTATTATTGATACTATTGTTTTTAGGGGTTGGCATTGTAAGCTCTTAAAAGATAGGATTGTTGGGTTAATGTTGCCTTAGTTTCTTTGGTTGGCTGGATCCTTGCGATCGCCGTGTACTTCTATTGTTTTTTTGGTAAAATTCAAGTCCTTATTCCAAAAAAAAATAATAATAAAATAAAATATAGAAGTTAAAAGTCAGGGGGTGAAATTTGAATTTGGGGTGTTTAGGAGTAAAATAGTTTTTGAGTTTGGCTCATTAATACTTTTTGTTAGTCAGCAAAAGAAAAGAAAATAAAAATATTGGGCTTGCGCTGGAACAAGTAAGATGGGGGTGTTGTGTAGTAAAGTGGAGCCAGGCCCAACACAAAGAACTCCAATGCGCTGCCAAACAAAAAAAAAAGAGCAAGAAAAATGTGAACAAATGCAAAACGTCTCGCTGGCGCTTGAACCCAAGACCTTCTACATGGCAAGGCTTTAGCTCGCGCTATTTGTACCACTGGGGTGGTCTATTTCATTCGTTCATAGAATAACTTCAATTAAACTTAACATAAACTAAGTTCTGAATATTCACTTCATCTTCAACCTTGAGCCAAAATTCCTGTAACTCATTCATTTCTCATCCAAAATGGAAAATGTAAACATGAAAGTTGTGTAGAATTTCATCACGGTTCCAGAAATGTAAATAACTAAAGCTATAGATCAAAGATGAATGAGAATTTCTAATGGTACCAAATTTTGACCCAACTTTTCCAAGATATTCAGATTCAAAATTCTAACTACTTAAGCAATATAAATGAAATCTAAGGACATGGTTAGTTTCAGGGCTATGATATCTACATTTTACCTTCACAAATGGAAATAAAATGATGCCTATATAAAAAGTTCAAAAGTCAGAAAACTCACCTTGAAAATGGAATTCGTGTTTTGAGTTGGAGCTTGTTTCAAGGTGCTGCAATGATCAGGTTAGCTTCCTTGAGTCCCTGAGAATCTAATGCAATGATTAGCTTGATTGGAGAGTGGCTGAAATGGTCTGGAAAAGTCCACTTGCAATGCTCTGTTTTTGGTTATGGAAGATAAAGAAGATGATGTTACAGTTGGGAAATAAGGACAGGAATGAGTTATATTTTATGCAAGGAAGCTTGAGAATGATTTTGAGGGAAAACGCACGATAGAAATGGAAGATACATGTTCAAGGTCAAAACCTACACAAAAATGGAGTTTGTGTGCAATTTCTGGCTAGAGGGAGTTTAGGAGAGTTTTAGGGCTTATGTATTTGTCCCCCAAGTTGCATAATAGTGTCTCAATTTATAGGAAAAGTTTTGAGATTTGGGGTGATCATAAGTGCAAGTTCACATGTTATGGCTCTTTGGCTTGTTTTTTAAGCAAGCTTGATACACATTGTCACAGTGCATAGTACAAGGCTATCTAGAGTAGTTACAAGTTTTAAACATGTTTATCTGACTTTTTATGTTGAGTGTATGCTGAACAAACAAGTTAAAAAGCTCAAGACAAGTTGACTTTGTGATTAAAGCAACTTTTCAAGAATGGAATGGTAACTTTGTGCCATAAATAGAAATGCAACTTGGATAATGGCTCAAATTCTTGGACAATGGCTCTATTAGTTGTGTAAACATTTAATTGTTGAGTGATTAGCATGTTTGAAGCCTGCAAAGCAAGATTTATGCAACATGGTTTGAGATTTTCTCAAGTGTTCATCAAGAAAATGACCTATAATTCAAGTTTATGAGGCTATCTTTATCTCTTCGAAACTTCTAGCTCAAGCATGATCTTAATGAGTTCTTTGACTTTTTAGAAAGCTTGTAACATTATCTAAAACTTTCATGTTAGACATTTTTGAATATATAATTTAGAACTATGTGAAACTTGGCCAAGAAGTTAGGTCAAAAATCGGCCTAACTAAGGCAAAATTTCACTAAGTGTTTTTGTTTAATGGACATGTCTTTATGAATTTATAACTTAAAATCCAAGCATTTCTAGAAAAAGTTTTTACCTATAATGTTTTAGATCTCATTAAGATCTACAACTTTCATGTTGGAAGTTTTCCTTGAATAATCTTGCATCATGGTTAGAATTTGGCACAAAGTCATAAAAAAAACTTCATATTTTGACTTTTTGATTTCTTGATGAACAAACTTCATATTTTGACTTTTTGAGAATTTGGCACAAAGTCACAAAGTCTTAGAAATTTTGACATTTCAAAATGAATTTTGAATTTTTGATTTCTTGATGAACAAACTTCATATTTTGACATTTCTTGATGAAATATGATTTTTGAAACTTGATTTTGATTCAAAAATCAAAGTTTAACTTTTTAGTGTATCATTTGACTTTTCATCAGTTGACGGAATTTCAACTATCAATCAATTAATCTTTGGGGAATTTTTTAAGCCATGACACTAGGTCCAAATGATGCATTTGAATCCTTGATATCATGTCTCAAACCAACAAGTCATGTGTTAGGTCAAATCTCAAAAATTGAACCTTCTCAGTCAAAACCCTAATTTTGACCATTTTGCCCTTTTAATGATCTGATCAAATTTCTTGAGGAATTGTGATCCAAACTTGATAAATTGCCATATATAAGTTCAAAATGTTGATATGGATCAAAATTATGAAGTTTGACTATAAATTAACCACAATTGACTTTTTCCCCAATATAGTTGATTTTAGGTCAACTGATTAATTGACTGGGCAAAAATGTGATCCAAAGCTTGAAACTTGACATGAGAAATCATGGGAATAAAAAATAATCCATGAAAGTCATATGAAGCATTAAGAGTCCAATTTTTACGTATACAAACTCAAACCCTAATTTTGAGTCATCGGTGCTTGAGGAGGTGTCTTGAGCTGATCAAACCTTGTGCAACCTTGAATCAATGGAGATCTTTTGAGAGAATTCTTGAGAAATTGAGAGGGAAAATTTTGGGGTACAAGACTATCCATTTAGGATACATTGATTTCGCAAGAAAACCGGCATTAATCTGGTTTAAGACTTCTTCTTGGATTTTTACTGCCATATCAGGGTGAATTCTTCTCAACTTCTGCTTGATGGGCGGGCACTCTGGCTTCAAAGGCAAATGATGCTCCACAATATTAGTATCTAGACCCGGCATATCTTGGTAAGACCAAGCAAAGATGTCCACATACTCTTTCAATAGCTCAATCAACCTGTTCTTCACATCAGAATGTAACGATGCTCCAATCTTGACTTCCTTTGGCTCTTCTTCCAAATTGATTATTTCCAATGACTCTTTATACGGATGAATGGTGTTTTCCTCATGTTTGAGAAACCATGAAACCTCTTCTAGAATCTCATCATATTCTTCTTTTTTTGTCCCAAACACGGGATATTCAAAGTTGGGAGAGGGTGCAGGGTCATTGTATTCAACAGGTTTATTAATTAATATGCACGTATGATTTATGATTGCTTTTAGAAACTGACACGTATATCAAGTGATTATGCAGATTTATTTTCAATTATTATTCTATTCAACAGGGTTTTTGATTATTACCATTTTCCATGAAAAAGCAGAAAAATAAAAGACACAATTTTGAGAATCAAAGGAAACCTTTATTTATGATTTTAAAGATCAAAGTAAACAGATAAGCCCATACAATATTAACTTTCATCTTGAGCAGAATGAAAGCTTTTTGCAAAGAAAAAAAATTACTTTGAGACATGGATGCAAGAGGGAACATCACAAGTGACCCAGTTCTGGATTCTGACTCCAGACGTCACATAACTCGGCATTTCCTGATCTTGTTCATCATCCTCAATAGTATTAACTCCAGAAACAGTTGGATGGAGGTAGCCTTCGCTGCGGAAAACATCATGATAGCTGATCATAATAGACTTTGACTTCAAACTTTCTCCTTTTCCATTCTTGGTAGAGAATCCCAAACCAACCTTGTTCTTATTTACCGGAGGATCAATGACATGTCCCCATACTTTACTCGGACCATTGCGCACAACCTGCTGAGCATCTTTGAATGAAACCATAGAATTATCAGTCTCTCTTACGTTATCAACAGATAGAGCCTGGAAAAGCGTCCTAACAGCAGCTTCATCTACCTCCATAATGCTGAAAGATGATAGATGAGATATCAATAATGCTTGCTCTCCATTTATAATAACCACTTTGCCTTCGCGCACGAACTTCAGCTTTTGGTGAAGAGTGGAAGTGATAGCCCCTACTTCATGTATCCATGGTCTTCCTAGTAGATAACTATATGCGGGTACAATATCCATGACTTGGAAAGTGATCTAGAACAGATGCGGGCCTATGTGAATAGGCATATTGACCTCCCCAATAACTGACTTCCTTGATCCTTCAAAAGCTTTGACAATAATACCACTTGAGCGCATAGGAGCCCCTTGAAATTTCAAATTTATTAGTGTACTCCTCATTATCACATTCAAGGCGGATCCATTATCAATCAACACATTTGATAATGAATCGCTTTTACATTTCATGGATATATGGAGAGCCAAATTGTGATTCCTTCCCTCGTTAGACAATTCATCATCGCAGAAGCTTAGGTTATTACATGATGTAATATTACCCACCACACTGCTGAATTGATCTAATGGCATGTCATACTCCACGAAGGCCTGGTCCAACACCTTCATTAAAGATTCTCTATGGGCAGCAGAATTCATCAACAATGCCAAGATAGATATTTTTGAAAGAGTATGCAATAATTGATCCACAATTCAGTAGTCGCTCATTTTGGTTATCTTCAAAATATCATTTATGTCCTTCTACAGGCTAGCACCACTGGGTTCCCCTACAGCCTTCTTATCTTCAATACTTTCCACAACCTTCTTTCTAGCATTATAATTTCCTTAAACAACTGGTGCAAATATACGACCACTGCGGGTCATTCTACTAGTCTCAGCAATATTTCCAACAATAGATAAAGGCTGGATGGGAATTTCCACATCATCCTCTAAAATTGTAGCATTATACTTGTACGGTACAACCTTGTCGGATTTGTAAGGAACGGGCCCTAGGAAGCAAATCACCATAGGGGCAACAATTGGCTTGCTACAATATTCAATTTCAACAGGGGAACAATCACTGAAACATGGCACAATCACATTCACACCGTCTTTAGAAAATTTGGACATCAAAGAATCATCACCGAAGAACATACCTTCATCTGAGGAGAAGAATTCATCTACGGAAGCATATTCATCATTTGAGTCTTCCTTAGCTAAGCAAACCTCAATCTCATTAACCTCATGGTAATCATCTCTTTGGCCTGAAACCTTGACAGTTCCATTATCCAACAAGAACTGAATACCTTTTCTCACAATTGAACATCCTTTGGAGTCCTTGTAGAAAACCCGGCAAGATCGATAGTGGTGCTCTACCTGACCAGTCATGTGTGTCATACCCCAATTTTTGACCTAAGATCCCTGCTTCATTTGCATTATTTTACATACACATCAAGGTCACAGAATACGGTAGGTTTCGAACGTTTCACCTTCGAGCTTTGACTGTGTAGAGATTATCGAGTGTTGTGAGCATTTTATCTTATGAATGACTAACCACTAATCAAGCACGAAGTGTATGTTTTGCTGTTTGGTTTTCATGTGCAGAAAATAGGTCTGAAAGAAGAGCATCAGACATTGTACGTCGATTAGGGTTTCGTCTCGGGACAGAAATGTTGTCGTTCGTTAATTTCCAAAAGACTGGTTCATCAAAGAATTTCAGAGAATTATGCGTTTATTTCCACACTCTGTCCAGCAAATGGTCTCCGTTTTCTCCGAACATTTTTTCAGAAAGAACGGTCGAAGTTCTACCGACTTTGGTTCATGTGTGTTTCACATTGTTCTAAAATACAAGAAAAACCAAGTTATACCATCATTTTCAATTTCTCGGACCAAAAGTCATCAAAAAAGATTGTCCAGAAGATGGTGGTAACTTATAAAGATTGGCATGAAATGCTTCCGTTTGCTCGGCATGGATACCGTACTTCAGTTCGAACTTCAACAGGCTCAACCCCATTTTCCCTAGTTTATGGCATGGAAGTAGTACTCCCCGTGGAGGTTGAGATCCGATCTATGAGAGTTTTGATGGAAGCTAAACTTTCTGAGGCTGAATGGTGTCAAAGTAGATATGATCAGTTGAATTTAATTGAAGAAAAGAGATTGACAGCACTGTGTCACGATCAATTATATCAGTAGAGAATGAAGAAGGCTTTTTATAAGAAGGTTCGACCACGCGAGTTCAGAGAAGGTGACCTCGTGCTCAAGAAGATATTATCTTTCCAACCCGATTCTAGGGGCATGTGGGCTCCGAATTATGAAGGACCGTATGTCGTTAAGAAAATTTTCTCTGGAGGTGCCATGATTCTCACAAATATGGACGGTGAAGAATTCCCGCGATGCGTGAACGCCGATGCAGTCAAGAAGTATTTCTCTTAGGTTTGAGTTGACAGTTTGCTAAGTTGAAAACCCGAAAGGGCGACTTAGGCAGGCTTTTGGTCAGACCAGTCATGGCATTTGAGCACATCTCGGAACTCGAAGTTGTTAGGGAGAATAGTGATCATTGTTTTTGTGTAACCTTTTTCTTTCATGTACTATTTCCCAAAAAAATTGTAAACCATTGGAGTCGAATTGTTAGCGAACTACCATTTTATTAATGAAATTTGAGCATTTATCTTTTTGTGGGCAAAATTTCAGCTTTTACGGCAATATTTGAAACAAAGTTATTTAAAGTATTCTTATTTTAAATTTGTCGTGAATACTGAAGGGAATATTAACAGTTGTTCCGAGGATGGTTAAGCCATGAAATGCAAAACAATACAGTAATTTATCCTTGCATGATGAACTTGTTTTCTTTCAAAATCGTCATGAGGTGTTGGTTGTGTAAACTTACGTTTCTAGTACAGTACTAAGCTTGGTGACTCCCCAGCAATTTCGGTTAAGCTTTGTTTCAGTTGTTTTATTTTGATCAAATTTCTGAAGTGTGATACGTTTTGCATCATGTCAGTGGTCTATTGGTGATTAGAAGATTGGATTTGAATACTTTTCTCCCCAGAAGACTTGAGCCTTGTAGCGTGATATGCTCTGACGTTGCTTTTTGGTTCCAGTTCCAGTTATTTTCTGTCTCTTTAAGATTGGCCGAGTATCTATTATTTCGTGATATCTTATCATCTTCAAGATATTCCATCTGCCTGTTTTGTCAGCATAACGTTCATTTACTCATTTACACTTATATCACACATGCATATTCACATTTGTCGTTGATTTTGGTTCGTATACCTTGTTTATGTTTATTCAAAGAGCGTACATGTTCTTTCCAAGTAGAATGTTAACTTAGGCAGAAAATGTGCTTCCTTTCTAAATTCCCCAATTGAGCTAATCCTCGTGGATGAATTTTTGATTTAGCCTTCCTTGTCCATTTTTGGATAGGATGAATCCCCAATCGAGTTATTTTCTCATTGGGTGGAGTCTTGTTTGACTGTCTTCTCTATGGTTTATTCCTGGAGGGAGTTTTTGCCTCTTGCGTAGGCTATCTCGTAGTTTTCTCCAAGCTAAACAACCTAGATGAATGGTGCATTTATTTTGCGCATTTAAGTATTTGATCTCCTCAGGAAGGATCTATTCATGGTTCCCTTTGAAGAAGATTTTATTCTCTGGCAGTGTTATCGCAACTTTCTTCTGAAACATTCTTCGGAAAACGGCAAGCGGCGGTCTCTTCATGAGCAACTTGTGTGTTATTAACATTCTTCGGAAAATGGCAAGCGGCGGTCTCTTCATGAGCAACTTGTGCGTTATTAATATTTTTGGAAAACGGCAAGCGGCGGTCTCTTCATGAGCAACTTGTGCGTTTTTAATATTTTTGGAAAACGGCAAGCGGCGGTCTCTTCATGAGCAACTTGTGCGTTATTAATATTTTTGGAAAACGGCAAGCGGCGGTCTCTTCATGAGCAACTTGTGCGTTATTAACATTCTTCGGAAAACGGCAAGCGGCGGTCTCTTCATGAGCAACTTGTGCGTTATTAATATTTTTTGGAAAACGGCAAGCGGCGGTCTCTTCATGAGCAACTTATGCGTTATTAATATTTTTGGAAAAGACAGCAAGTGGAGGCTTCTTTATTTAAGCAACTTGTATGTTATACACCATTCTTGGAAGACAGCAAGTGACGGCTTCTTTATTTTAGCAACTTGTATGTTATTGACATCTTTGGACAACAGCAAGTGGCTGTTTCTTTATTTGAGCAGCTTGTATGTTATAGACATCCTTGGAATACAGCAAGTGGCGACTTCTTTATTTGAGCATCTTGTATGTTATAGTTTCATCGAAGACAACAAGTGGCGGCTTCTTTATTTGAGCAGCTTGTGTATTTACAACCATATTTTTTTCAGCATTAATTGGTATCTCTCCGGAAAATCTCGCAGAGAAGTTTGTTATGAAATCTCTACCTTAAGAAGTTGGTAGTTCGTTATCAGCAAAAATTGATACATCTTTTTCTCTATCTTCGACCTTGAGTTGTGAACTCACCACCATTTTGGGTCAATAAACTGTTTTTGTGGCCTATGCAAGACGTCTTCTTTGTTAGGGTCAGAGGTCGTATTCTCTCAATTTTTTATTCGCCGTCAAGAGTCTATCATTCGAAGTCGATGACTCATTTCCCCAGTAGTGTATAACCTCTGTTCCTGTGGGTTGTCTGTTCTCCAGGAAGTTAAATACTACATTCATATCATAAACATAATGGCGTTATCTTAGGGTAAAAATTGTGTATTATGTATTTAAGCACCTTCAATCTCGTCGAGACGAAGATTTTAATCTTCATATCTCCGGATAGAAGAAACTTAAATAGGGGCAGCTGTCATACCCCAATTTTTGACCTAAGATCCCTGCTTCATTTGCATTATTTTACATACACATCAAGGTCACAGAATACGGTAGGTTTCAAACGTTTCACTTTCGAGCTTTGACTGTGTAGAGATTATCGAGTGTTATGAGCGTTTTATCTTATGAATGACTAACCACTAATCAAGCACGAAGTGTATGTTTTGCTGTTTGGTTTTCATGTGCAGAAAATGGGTCTGAAAGAAGAGCATCAGAAGTTGTACATCGATTAGGGTTTCGAGTCTCGAGACAGAAATGTTCTCGTTCGTTAATTTCCAAAAGACTGGTTCATCAAAGAATTTCAGAGAATTGTGCGTTTATTTCCACACTTTGTCCAGCAAATGGTCTCCGTTTTCTCCGAACATTTTTTCAGAAAGAACGGTCGAAGTTCTACCAACTTTGGTTCATGTGTGTTTCACATTGTTCTAAAATACAAGAAAAACCAAGTTATACCGTCATTTTCGATTTCTTGGACCAAAAGTCATCTGCAAATTTTCTCATGACGCGAGTTGAATGTCGTCGAAATGGGATAATTAAATTCAAAACCGTTCTAGAAGAATTTATTCGGAATATTCAGAATATTTGGAATTTTCTTTATTTGAATCCAAGTGATAATTAAAGAGGAGCTATCAAGAGATCTCATCCAAGAATATTCATTTATCGCATGAAATATTTATTCAAGATTATTTTTGTGATTATTTTGGTGGATCTACATCATGGTTATTTAAATACATGAAGCATTATTTCAAGAAGTTAGTGGGGAATTCTATTTAATTACATGAAGAATTCTATTTGATTACAAAATTAATTCATGTGATTTATTTGGATTTCTATTACAAAAGTGCAAGATTAAAGTCCAAGACTTGCATTATTATTTATTCATCACTCAACAATGCATCCAAGTATTATTCAATTATTTCCCAAATTTAAATGGAAGATCTTGAATTTTTATCAAGATATATCAAGATTCATGTTTATATGGAGATTCAAGATTATTTATAACTACCAAAGGAAGTGAAAATATATTGAAGAATACATGTTTATTCATGTTACTATTTATTTGAGTTTATTACAAGGTTGAAAAGAAGCTACAAGTTTGTACAAAATGTATTTTCAACACTAAAAAACAAATTCAGCAAAGTTGCTAATGCAGTCCATTTTGCAACCCATCTTCAAGCCCAATTTGGTTGTATTTTGTTAGTCAACAATGCTACAACAGCCACAGAAAAAAACAACAAAGAAAAGATGTTGTAAAATGCTACAACAGCCTGAAAAAACAGCAACATACAACAACCCCAAATGCTGCCAAAATTTGCTCCAACCTGCATCAAAGTAGTCATAGCTTGCATCAAATTGGTTAAAATAAATTGTATGAACAAAGTATGGAAACAACTTTCCAAAACAGTTCAAATCTCTATTGTTTTTCCCCCCTAAAACCACACACACTCCACTATAAATGGAGGCTTTTGTCAATAGAAAAAGGGGGGAGAAGTCAAAAGTTCAGCAAGTGAGAAAAACAGAAAAAATAGAGGTTTTATTGTAAAATTCAGCAGTTGAGAAAAAATAGAAGAATAGTGTTTTTGTTCTAAAAATCCAGCAAGAAGAAAACATAGCACTCAAGAAAACTTACTATTTTTTAGAAGCCTCATCGGAGAGGCTCCAATAGGTATTGTTCTCTTCCTCCTCCCTATATACTGCTGCATATATTCATGTTTGTACCATTCTATTATGCCATTTTTCTGCTACATGATGCTTGTTTCTTCATTACTTTCCTTGCTGATTTTTTTTTTTGTTGCTGCAATTTGTTACATTTCGAAAATGTTAGTATTAATAAACACAAAAAAAAAGAAAACAGTTTTAAAAGAATATCATAAATAAGTTGTAGAAGTTTGTTTTATTTCATTCCGCAAATCCTAACACTTGCAGTCCCAAACATAGAATCTGCATAATCAATACAACCTGTTATCTAAAAAAAACGTCTAATCTATAAAAAAAACTTAAAACTTGTTAACAGTTTAACCTGCCCCAAACCATAAAGCTTGTTAAAGAACCTTAACCTTGTCAAAGCTGTAGAAACCCATTAAACCTCTCAGAATTGGTTAACCACAGAACAACATAAAACCATAAAAACCTATCCAAAAAAAACATGTTGTCCAACCTGCTGTTACTAAATACAAATCTTCAAACAACTCGTTGTCCAAAAAAAACACTTGTTGTCCATTTTATCACTCGTTGTCCAAAAAAAAACTTGTTGTCCAATTTGCTGCTACCAGATCTTAACCTGCAAAAATCCTAAGACCTGTTGTTACCAAAACAATTTAACCTGTTACTAAATCCAAAATCTTCAAAACATGAAAACCACAAAAAAAACCAAAACCAGCATAGGATCTTGTTAACCAAACTATCTACCTTCTCTCTTTGTTTCCGAAACCAAACCCACGTGGCAGGTAATATTATCAAACCCCGTCAGAATCTTCTTTGCTAATTTGCTTGGAAAGGAGGAAAACGGTGCGAATGAGTTCGCACGGTGCGCTGCCAAATCGCCACCCCTTAAACCCCGCTGACCCATTCATTTTCTCTCTCTCAGGCGTCGTTTTATTGAACTTTTCCTCGTCGCTTCGTTTTCAATTAGGGTTTTCGTTCCTCATTCCTATTCATAAACCTCATCTGAAACATTGAATTTCCGATATAGATAAAAAAAAAGAAATAATTGAATAAAATTAGTGGAGGGGGATATTAGGTGTTTCAGAGAAAGGATGTATAGTATGAACAACAACTGTAGTACTTGGGAGTTCCAAATATTCTTGATGTCTTGGTCCTCACCCTCACCGACACTGTTTATTTAAAACTGCCCAAGGCTTAGAATTTTGTTGGCTATTGCATCTGAGCTTTTAGTTTTGAGCATGTTTAGGATATTGATCTAGTTTAGCAGAGATAAGGGAAGTGAATCTGTGAGAGAGAGGAAGTGACGAATGTTTTTGTTAACAGAGGGGGGACGGGTCTGTTTGATGGAGAGAGAGGTTTGTTTGTAACTTTACTGTTTTTTATTTGAAAATATTAATAATATAAAAATCTTTTTTAACAGTAATAATATAATTTTATTTTTCTTTCCTTCTTCCAAGAGGTGCAGCCGCAGCTTCCTTTGTATTAGGGTTGCTCACTTATTTTTTCTTATTCCTTCCATTCCGACCCGGGTGGCCCATTGGGCCTGTTTTGGTCCAACTTCAATGTCGTTTCTCCTTATCTAGTAATTAAATCCTAATATAAATGAATAACAACATAATTCAGATGGCTAAGCATATTACTAGCAACCTTAAAGACCTAAGTTCAATTCATTGTTGGGTCATTTTTCTGTCTTTTATTCTTTTAGCCATATTTCCCTTTTATTTAAACATACTTGATTATATATATATATATATATATATATATATATATATATATATATATATATATATATATATATATATATATATATATATATATATATATATATATATATATATATATATATATATATATATATATATATATATATATATATATATATATATATTAATTTACTTTGATGTATAATTATTAATTATTATAAAAAACACATAAAAAACATGCTTAATTAAAATTCACCTTTTATTTAATTTTGTCAACATAATACTATTAGTTTTTATTTTTTAAATTTCGTTGTTGTTTATTTAATTATTCAAAAGATACATGTTTCATGATTTAATTTTTGTTATTTGCTTAATTATTAAAAATCCATGATTTCGTAATTTAATCTTCATGTACTTTTGATTATTTATTTAATCGTTAAAATGCATGCTAGTATGATTTAATTTACATTAGTTAACTTCAATTGTAATTTTTAAATTAATCGATCGTTAATTTGTATATCTTCCATCCGTCTCAAATCCAAGGGAATTGTTTAATTTTTGTCAACTTCATGTCATCAAACACATAGTGCGAATACCCTCATTCATCTTCCGTTTATTATTTTGTTAAAAACTTAAGATAATTTTCCCAAATGTTCAAGTTTTCAAAACTCATACCTTTTAGGTCAAAACTTCGACGTTAGGTCGTCGTATCTTCGAAATCTCGTCCATACCCATTTTTGGCTAAACAATTTATTTTTAATCAAACAAACATTTTTAATAAACAGATATTTCAAAAGGTTCCTATATGATACTATAGATGCATTGGGTGCTAATACCTTCTCATTGTATAACCAACCCCCGAACTCTAGACCTCTTTTCAAAACGCCTTGTATTTTCAGTACTTTTAAAGTATTATTTTACATTGCATATTTTAGGGTTTTATTTCGCTCTTTTCCCTTTTCCCTTGGAAATAATAAAGTGCGGTGGAGACTCTTGCTTTTGTGAGACGAGTTAATTAATAGCTCGATCTCTGATTTACCCCGCTACATTTTTTATCGCTACAGAAATGGCGACTCTGCTGGGGAAAGATGGACCTCTTGCTGGTCCATCCCTAAGTGGGTTAAGCCTAGTTTGTTTTTATCTGTTTTATCATTATTTGATTTGTTTGATTATATGTTTATATTGGGGTTATTTGGGTTTTTGCAAAGGACAAGTCCTATACCCAGACTAAGTTACACTTAAGAGTAGGACGGGCGGTATAGTCATGTTAACTTTGAGGGAGTAATCCCGAAGAAGGAGGCATGAAATCCCCCACTCAGTGGAAGGCCCTTTTGAACGTAGTATTTGTTTACCGAGTAATCGGGAAGACATTATTATTTTCGACCTGGGAGCCAGAGAAGTTGAGAACCGTAAAACCCTAACCCATCTTGGCCTTTTAGGTGTAGCCCGGAGACTATAACGAAGTAATCCGGAAGTAGTTGTTACGCGATGCTACGCTCGGATGAGTTTCTCTTGAGAATATTGCTAATTATTGAGTAATCAAGACGTTGGTAATATCCGAAGGAGGAATTTAGACTCTGGGAACTCTTAGAACCTTGTCTTGCAGGTGTGATTAAACCTTTAGTACATACCCTGGTGTGGGATTTACCTTTGACTCCATGCTTGAAGCGTTGAACCTTTGAACCCCATGTTTGTGAACTTGTGTGTAACTGTTGCATTATCATTCATCCATACATCCATAAACATTTTTTGTAAAACATGTTTTCAAGGAACTTAGGAATGATTTTTGCAGACATCTCAGGTACTATTATTATGGAGTTTGGAAGAAGAAACACTCGAAGTTATAGTTTTAAGGAGCCTGAGATTGAAGAGCTGAAGAGTTTCATTCCTAAGATCGGGAACCCGGCGGAGTTTCAGAAGAAATATGGGTATATTATACCTCTCATGAAGCGCAAGATGAAGTAAGGCATCCTTAGTACGTTGGTCCAATTCTATGATCTATTGTATTGATGCTTCACCTTTCCTGATTACCAACTAATGCCCACCTTAGAGGAGTACTCTTACATACTCTGTTTGCCGATCACCGACTATGTTCCTTTTTCTTGCTTAGAAGAGGAACCCAAATCTCATGAGATAGCGACCATCACCCACTTGAGGAAGTCGGAGATAGAGGAGAACATGACTACCAAAGGCGGAATCTGAGGCTTATCTGCGTAGTTTTTGTTAAAGAAAGCTCGTAATTTCGCTGAGATAAAAGATACTATTGCCTTTGAAGATGTCTTTGCTTTACTCGCTTATGGCTTATTCTTGTTCCCTAATGTTGATAAGTTTGTAGATATCAACGCCATCAGAATTTTCTTGATTGGAAATCCGGTCCCTACGCTGCTAGGAGATACCTATTACTCCATCCACCTTCGAAACTCTTATCAAGGAGGGATGATTATTTGTTGTGCACCGTTTCTGTATCAGTGGTATGTTTCTCATCTACCTAGGTCTGATGTTTTCTGGGATCTCGAGAAGGAGCCGCGATGGGCGCCAAAAATTATGGCTCTCACTCATTCCGACATTGATTAGTATAATCGAGGTTACTATGACGTGAGGATCATCGATAGCTGTGGTGCTTTTCCTAACGTGCCTCTTATTGGTACGAAAGAAGGAATTAACTATAATCTTGTTCTCGCGCGCTGTCAGTTTGGATACCCGATGAGGGACAAGCCGAACAACATTCATGTGAGTGGTTTCTTTCTATAAGAAGGACAAGATCACCAAGCAGCTAAGAAGGAGATCGAAGGAGCTTGGCGTCACATCCATAGAAAGGGGAGGGACATGTTAGGACATAGAGGTGCTGTTTCTTTGGAGCCTTACCTACAATGGGTTCGTTCTAGGGCTTGTGCTCTCAAGATGCCTTATAACCCCGAGAAACCTTTATTCCCTGTTGTTGCATCATCATCTATTGATATCCCTATCGAGAACATGGGAGAATACCAAGGAAATCTGGCTAGGATGAAGTCTGAGAGAGATGCTTGGAAAGAAAAGTATAATATGTCGGAATACGAGAATCGGGTCCTGACTCGACAGCTGAAGGAAAAGGAGGATTTGTTATTTATTCAAGATGGCTGGTTTATTGATCATGATGAGAAGCTTCGTCAAAAGGATGCTTTACTCAAGAAATATGCAAATGAAAGGAAGAAAAAGAAGGAAGATTCAGTAAGCGTTGCTCTTGTTCCTAATCCACAAAAGGAAATCATTGATCGACTGGTAGCTGAAAAGAAAGAGATGGAAGACTTTTATGAAGAGAAGATTAGGAAGCTTCAGTTACAGTTGGCATTTGGTCCTTCATCTGATGATTCTGAGTGATCTTTAGTTCTTAGTTTTATTTCTACTGATGTCATTTTGTAAAACACTGTAAAAGGGCTTCATGTTCCAAAGTTGTAATTTACTGCTTTTATTATGGGGTTGTTGTCCTAAAGTTGTAATTTATTGCTTTTTATTATTGGGTTGTTGTCCCAAAGTTGTAATTTATTGTTTTGTTGTTCCAAAGATGTAAGTTGTAATTTACCGCTTTGATTAATGAAATGAGTTTTTGTTGTTCCAAATTCCTTTACCATTGTTGTGTGCAAAATTATCGAAGTTCCTTGAAAAAAACTATCAAAACAAATGATCATTTGCATCGCATATCATGCATCATCCAACATTCCACTTCACATGTTTTCTAGAGTCTTATCCTTGTTTCTTTTTCCACTCCGATAGATTGTCAAGTTGTCTCATTGGTACGATGCCCGAGCCAATCGTCAAAGGAAGATGGAAGATCTGGAACAAGAAAACCACGAGCTTCGCGAGGAGGTTTCTACCCTTTGTGTCTGAATGGAAAAGTTAACTGAGCTAGTGGAAAGCTTGATGGCTGCTTAGAATCAGCCATCGACTTCAGCTGCTGAGATTCCGACTTCGACTACTGTGGTTTCTGAGATTGTCACTGTTCCAACGTCTGTGACTCAAGTCAACTCTCCGCTTCAACATCAGATGCCGAAGGGTTTTCCGTGGGGAATGCCTTATAACTTCATGCCAGAAGGGTATCAGCCTACCTTACAATCCTTTATTCAACCTACTATTTCCTTTCCTCAACCGGAGACAACTACTATGCCGCCTGTAATTCCGTCTGTGGCACCTTTCCCTCAACCAGTGATGACAACTGCCGCTCTTGTGATTCATTTTATGCCATACATGAATGAACCTACTTATCACGTTGAGCCTGCTGAAAGTATGGGTCTTTTCGATAGAATGGAGGAATTTCAAGACCAGTTTCAAGAGATGCAGAGGGAGATCAGAGTGTTAAAAGGAAAATACTTGTTTGGAAAGAATGCTCATGATTTGTGTTTAGTTCCGAATGTAAAAATTCCAGCCAAATTCAAAGTGCCGGACTTTGAAAGGTATAAAGGTGACTCGTGTCCACGGAGTCATTTAACCATGTATGTAAGAAAGATGTCCACTTATTCTGACGATCATAATTTGTTAATTCACTACTTTCAAGACAGTTTGATTGGTGCCGCTCTAAAATGGTACATGGGTTTGGACATCACCCAGATCTGTAATTTCAACGATCTTAGTGAAGCTTTTGTTCGCCAGTATAAGTATAATGTCTACATGGCGTCGGACAGGGATTAACTCCGGGCAATGTCCCAGAAAGACAGAGAGTCCTTTAAAGAATATGCCCAGAGGTGGCGCGAGATTGCTGCTCAGATTTATCCCCCTCTTGAAGAGAAGGAAATGACAAAGATCTTCCTGAAGACTTTAGGTTCTTTTTATTATGAAAGAATGATTGCCAGCGCACCCAGTGATTTCACCGAGATGGTAGGTATGGCCATGCGGTTGGAAGAAGGAATTCGTGAGGGAAGTTTGGTTAAGGAAGGAAGTCCATCTAGCAGTATCAAGAAGTTCGGAAGTGTTTTCCATAAAAGGAAAGAACAAGATGTCAGTGTCATTTTCCTTGGGAGACCAAGGAGAGGCTATTCACATGTTGCGGCAGTCACTCCGGCTGTCTGCCCAACAATGGTGACCCTAACTCATCAAACCCCACCAATTCAGCAACGGCCATTTCAATAGCAGCCTCGACAACAGGCTCATCAATTTATTAACCAGAATCGTTCACCAAGGAAACCGAAATTTGATGCCATTCCCATGACTTACACTGAGTTGTTCCCCGCTCTGATCAGAAAAAAACTCATAACGACGAAGCCTCCTCCTATCGCACCGAATAGTACTTCTCAATGGTACAAGGCGGATCAGTTATGTGCGTATCATCAAGGGTCGCTGGGGCACAACATTGAAAATTGCTTTTCTTTAAAGGCGAATGTACAGAGGTTGATTAAGAACGGTATTTTGTCTTTTAAGGATGTTAATCCGAATGTTAGAGATAATCCTTTGCCTCGACATGGGGCAGCATCAGTGAATATGGTGGAAGGTTGTCCGAGAAAGTTTCGAGTTTTTCAAGTTGAGCACATAAGAGATTCGTTGATCAGGTTACGTCAAAGCTTAAGAAGACTCGCCTTCTTTAAGCATCATCATGATTATGATGTTTGTGAATTTTGTTCAAGAGAAGTTGATTGCCCTATTGTGAAGGAGAATATTCACAAATTGTTAGATCAGAGGGTTATCACTATTACACATGATAGAGATCCAGTTAATGAAGTGAATGTTATAATACCACAATTCAACTTGCCTGAACCTGTAGAGATTGTTTATGACATTCAGACTGCACCTGTTGCTCCTTTGATCATTTATCCACCTGGCCATGTGCCTTATAACTCAGACCAAGCTATACCGTATAAGTATAATGCCACAATGATTGAGAATGGGATAGAAGTCCCTATACCAACAATGCCGTCTTTTGTTAACATTGCTGATGTGAGCAGGGTAACAAGAAGCGGGCGTATCTTTGCGGCAGTACCTTTGAAAAGACCAGAAGTTCAAGTCAGGAGGCCCATACCGGCAGAAATTCTAGCGAGAAATGTTGAACCAAGGGTTAAGATAGGCCGATCCAATGAACCTATCCCACACCCCGATGATGATGAGATCTTGAAGCTCATCAAGAGAAGTGAATACAAGATTATGGACCAACTATTGCAAACTCCTTCCAAGATTTTTGTGCTTGCTTTACTGAGAGATTATGGTGCCCATAGAGAAGCTTTGATGAAGGTCTTGGACCTGGCATTCATAGATCATGATGTGACGGTTGACCAATTTGATGGAATTGTGGGAAATATTACTTCGTGTAACAATCTTGGTTTCAGTGATGAAGAGCTTCCGGAGGAGGGAAGGAACCATAATATGGCTTTGCATATCTCAATAAGTTGTGGAAATGATATTTTATCAAGTGTGCTAGTAGATACAGGTTCGTCTTCAAATGTAATGCCCAAAACTACATTATATCGACTTTCATATTAAGGTGTTCCCATGAGACCTAGTGGGGTAATTGTCAAAGCGTTTGATGGTTCTAGGAAGACTGTCATTGGTGAAGTGGATCTTCCTATAATAATTGGTCCCTATAACTTTTAGATCACTTTTCAAGTAATGGATATTTGTGCCGCCTACAGTTGCCTATTGGGTCGCCCATGGATCCATGATGCAGGGGCAATCACTTCCACGCTCCATCAAATATTGAAGTTTGTAAGGAATGGAAAGCTGGTAATGATTGGTGGAGTGCAGGCTATGGTGATAAGCCATTTGTCATCTTTCTCTTTTATTGATGCTGATGAGGATGTTGGAACCCAATTCCAAGCTCTATCTGTTGCTAATAATGAGGTGAAGAAGCAAGGGGCATCTATTTCTTCTTTTGAGGATGCGCGACGAGTGGTTGAGAGTGGTTCGGCTGAAGGTTGGGGCCAGGTGTTGACTTTTCCTGAGAACAAGTCTGGAGAAGGTCTTGGTTTTCATCCCGTGTCTACAAGAGTTAAGCAGGATACAGTTACCCGTCCGATACAAGAAGTTTTCCGAAGCGCAGGTTTTATCCATCCGACTCCGCCTGAAGTTGATGCTATAATAGGAGACGATTCTGAAGAGGATTTACCTGACTTTGTAACACATGGAGTGGTTTTCCAGAACTGGATTGCTGTTGATATTCCTGTTGTGATGCACATTTTTGAGTAATGTTTTGTTTTATTTTTGAAAAAAATTTCGCTCTGCCCAAGGCAAAAAAGTATTTGTGTCGGGCTATGTTGAAAATAAATCCTTTTGCTCTGCTCAAGGCAAAAGAGAAGATGTCTGGGCTCTTTTGTTTCATGTATTTCCAATCATGAATAAAAATGTTATTTTGTCCACTACTATTTTTATTTTTCACATTTCTGGAAAATGGTATTGAAAAATAGTTGGTAGTAATAGGAAAATATAATAATCTTTTTTTATATATCTGTACAACATTCACATTAATCGATCTCTAAAATAAAGCATAATCATGTGTGCAGATTAATCCATGACTTAACCATTAAAAACAATGATCCTATTCCCCCTCCCATCTTTGAATTCCCTGTGTTCAGAGCCGAGGAAGAAGATAGTGAAGAGATTCCTGATGAAATTTCCCGTTTACTTGAGCACGATGAAAAGACTATTCAGCCGTTTGAAGAGCCTATAGAGATGATCAATTTGGGTAATGAATAAGATAAAAAGGAGGTCAAGGTCGGAGCGTTTCTTATTCTAGAGGTCAAAGAGAAAATGTTGGAGCTTCTCAGAGAATATGTTGATGTGTTTGCTTGGTCCTACCAAGACATTCCAGGTTTAGATGACAATATTGTGGAGCATCGTTTACCGTTGAGACCTGAATGTCCGCCGATTAAGCAGAAATTGAGAAGGACTCGTCCCGATATGGCTGACAAGATCAAAGAAGAAGTTCAAAAGCAAATTAATGCAGGTTTCCTTGTTACATCGGTCTATCCTCAATGGTTAGCCAATATAGTGCCTGTGGCTAAGAAAGATGGCAAAGTTAGGATGTGTTAGACTATAAAGATTTAAATAGAGCTAGCCCAAAGGATGATTTTCCATTACCACACACACATTGATGTATTGGTCGACAGCACTGCAAAGTTCAAAGTCTCTTCTTTCATGGATGGTTTCTCTGGTTACAATCAAATCAAGATGGCACCAGAAGATATGGAAAAAACAACTTTCATTACACCTTGGGGAACATTTTGTTATCGGGTTATGCCGTTTGGTTTGAAGAATGTTGGTGCAACATACCAAAGGGCCATGACTGCTTTATTCCATGATATGATGCATAAAGAGATATAAGTTTATGTAGATGACATGATTTCCAAATCACAAACTGAAGAAGATCATTTGGAACATTTATTGAAATTATTCTAGCGTTTGAGAAAGTGTACACTCTGTCTGAATCCCAACAAGTGCACTTTTGGTGTTCGTTCTGGAAGACTTCTGGGTTTCATTGTTAGTCAGAGAGGTATTAAGGAAGATCCTGATAAAGTCAAAGCTATTCGGGAAATGCCCGCACCCAAGACGGAAAAATAAGTAAGAGGATTCCTTGGGAGACTGAACTATATTTCTAGATTTATATCTCCTATGACTGCTACCTGTGGGCCGATTTTCAAGCTTCTCCGAAAGAACCAAGGATGTGTGCAGACAGAAGATTGTCAGAAAGCTTTTGATAGCATCAAAGAATATCTACTTGAACCTCCTATTTTGATTCCTCCAGTGGAAGGAAGACCTTTGATTATGTACCTGACTATATTGGAAGATTCCATGGGATGTGTGCTTGGTCAACAAGATGAGACTGGAAGAAAAGAACATGCCATATATTATCTGAGTAAGAAATTCACAGACTGTGAGTCTCGGTACTCAATGCTTGAGAAGACCTGTTGTGCTTTAGCTTGGGCTGCTCGCCGTCTGCGCCAATATATGATTAACCACAAAACTTGGTTGATCTCCAAAATGGATCCGATCAAGTATATCTTTGAGAAGCCCGCTTTATCTAGAAGAATAGCCCATTGGCAGGTGTTGTTATCTGAATATGACATTGAGTATCACACTCAGAAAGCAATCAAAGGGTGTATTTTAGCCGATCATTTAGCTCACCAACCAATTGACGATTATCAATCCATCAAGTTTGACTTCCCAGATGAAGATGTTATGTACTTGAAAGCTAAAGATTGTGAAGAGTCATTACCTGAAGAAGGACCTGATCCCGAATCCCGTTGAGGTTTGATTTTTGACGGAGCTGTAAATTCTTACGGAAATGGAATTGGGGAAATCATCGTCACTCCCTGAGGTACTCATATCCCATTCACGGCGAGATTGAAGTTTGACTGTACGAACAACATGGCTGAATATGAGGCATGTATTATGGGTCTCGAAGAAGCAGTGGATCTAAGGATTAAGATTCTTGATATAAACGGAGACTCGGCATTGTTAATTAATCAAATCAAAGGAGAATGAGAGACTCGTCATCCTGGTTTAATCCCTTACAGAGATTATGCAAGAAGATTGTTAACTTTATTCAACGAAGTGGAATTACATCATATCCTTAGAGATGAAAACCAAATGGCTGATACTTTAGCTACTTTGTCTTTAATGTTTCAAGTGAATGATTGGAACGATGTGCCTACAATCAGAGTTATGCGCCTCGACAGACCTGCTCATGTGTTCTCAGTAGAAGAGGTCACTGACGACAAACTGTGGTTCTATGACATTAAACGTGTTCTTCAAACTGAAGAGTACCCGCCTGGGGCATCCAATAAAGATAGGAAGACGTTGAGGAGATTGGCAAGTAGTTTCTTCCTCAATGAAGAAGTATTATATAAGAGGAATTACGACATGGTCTTACTCAGATGCGTAGACAGACATGAAGCAGACATGCTGATGCAAGAAGTACATGAAGGATCCTTTGGCACCCATGCCAACGGAAATGCAATGGCTAAAAAGATGTTGAGAGCTGGTTACTATTGGATGACGATGGAATCCGATTGCTGCAAATATGTGAAGAAATGTCATAAATTCCAAATTTATGCGGACAAGATACATGTGCCACCGACCCTCCTCAACGTTATCTCTTCACCTTGGCCTTTCTCTATGTGGGGCATTGATATGATTGGAATGATTGAACCCAAAGCTTCAAATGGTCATCGTTTCATCTTGGTAGCGATCGATTATTTTACTAAATGGGTGGAAGCAGCATCTTATGCTAATGTAACCAGATAGATGGTAGTCAGATTTATCAAGAATCAGATCATTTGTTGATACGGCATCCCGTGCAAGATCATCATTGATAATGGCTCGAATTTGAATAACAAGATGATGAAAGAGCTTTGTGAAGAGTTCAAGATTGAACATCATAATTCTTCTCCCTACAGGACGAAGATGAATGGGGTTGTTGAAGCTACTAATAAGAACATCAAAAAGATTGTCCAGAAGATGGTGGTAACTTATAAAGATTGGCATGAAATGCTTCCGTTTGCTCTGCATGGATACCGTACTTCAGTTCGAACTTCAACAGGCGCAACCCCATTTTCCCTAGTTTATGGCATGGAAGAAGTACTCCCCGTGAAGGTTGAGATCCCATCTATGAGAGTTTTGACGGAAGCTACACTTTCTAAGGCTGAATGGTGTCAAATTAGATATGATCAGTTGAAGTTAATTGAAGAAAAGAGATTGACAGCGCTGTGTCACGGTCAATTATATCAGCAGAGAATGAAGAAGGCTTTTGATAAGAAGGTTCGACCACGCAAGTTCAAAGAAGGTGACCTCGTGCTCAAGAAGATATTATCTTTCCAACCTGATTCTAGGGGAAAGTGGGCTTCGAATTATGAAGGACCGTATGTCGTTAAGAAAGTTTTCTCTGGAGGTGCCATGATTCTCACAAATATGGACGGTGAAGAATTCCCATGCTCCCTCAGAAGCCATGAGATAGAGCTAGAAGATGAAGAGCCTCGGAAGCAAGGTAAGCATTTAGCATTAAATCCTAACAAAAAACTTGATTCTAAGGTTTTGTAGGCTATGGAAGAAACCTCTGATGGATCCTCATCAGAATAAGACGAGTTGTCTCTTCTCTCTAGAAGGGTCAATCAACTGTGGAAGTAGAGGCAAAGAAAATTCAGAAACTCCAGAAGATCAGGGAATCAGAATGAATCCTCCTTCAGATACAGAATGTTTGAGCCCTCCTTTGGACATAGAAGGTATGAAGCTTTGTCTGGTCACAAAAAGTCAAACAACAGAGACATCATCTGCTATGAGTTCAATGAATAGGGGAACTACAAAAGTGATTTTCCAAGGCTTCAGAAGGAGAAGCCCAAAAAGAAGTTCTTCAAGGAGAAGAAGAAAAGTCTCATTGCAACATGGGATGATTCAGATAATTCTGACGCAGACTCAGAATCAGATGATAAAAGAGCCAAAATTGCTCTTATGGAAAATGTGACAGAAGACAGCGAAGCATTTGGGTCAGACTCAGAATCAGACACATAAGAGGTATTTCCTGACTTCACTGTTAATTTTACCAAAGCTGAACTAGGAGAAAGTCTGAGTGAAATTATGAAAAGGTATCAGCAACTCAAAGTCAAATTCAAGAACCTGAAAAAGATTTCAAAACTAGAAAATTATTTACAAAACTCTCAGAAAGAAATAATCTCAGAGGCTCCCAGTAGTGCTGATAAAATCATAAAAGAATATGATCATAACTTTCAAAAGTTTCTGGTTATAAACATAGATAGAAGCAAGATGGCTTCAATGATCTATGGAGTTAGCAGAAATGTCAGAAAAGGAATAGGATACAAGGGTAAGGTATCTCCACCTAAGAAATTCATGGACCTAGTAATTAAACGCACACCGCTAAAATCTCACTTCACTTATGGGCACACACACGATCTGAAGTACACTAGCAATGATTATTCTGCCAAACAAAAATTCAAACAGAATTTTTGTAAAACTAACAAACCAGGACCCAAAAAGATATGGGTACCTAAGGACAAAATTATATATGTAGCAGATATCTTTAGCAGCAAGTCTAAAACACTAGTCATGGTACCTGGACTCTGGATGCTCTCGACACATGACGGGAAGAAAGCATATGTTCCAAAGCCTGGAACTGAAAATTGGAGGCTACGTGGGATTTGGAGGCATAACCTGTTATCCATAAGTCAATTAAGTGATAACGGTTATGATATAATATTTAATCAAAAATCATGAAAAGCTGTTAGTCAGAAAGATGGAACTATCTTGTTTAATGGAAAGAGGAAAAACAACCTTTATAAGATAAAACTTTATGAACTAAAGAGTCATAATGTAAAATGTCTTCTTTCTGTTAACAAAGAGCAATGGGTCTGGCACAGAAGATTGAGGCATGTTAGTATGAGAAGAATATCTCAGATTAACAAACTCAATCTGGTCAGAGGACTTCCTAATCTGAAGTTCAGCTCAGATGCTCTGTGTGAAGCATGTCAGAAAGGCAAATTTGCAAAACCTGCTTTTAAAGCTAAAAATGTTGTTTCCACCTCTAGGCCATTAGAACTTCTGCACATAGATTTATTTGGACCAGTGAAAACTGCGTCTGTTAGTGGCAAGAAGTATGGCTTAGTGATCGTAGATGACTATAGCAGATGGAAATGGATAAAGTTCTTAAGACACAAGGACGAGTCACATTTTATGTTTGTTGCTTTCTGTAACCAAGTTCATAATGAAAAGGATCTTAGAATTGTCAAAGTCAGAAGTGATCATGGTGGAGAGTTTGAAAACAAAACGTTTGAAATATTTTTCAATGAAAAAGGAATTTCGCATGACTTCTCTTGTCCTAGAACTCCCCAACAAAATGGAGTTGTAGAACGAAAGAACAGAACATTGCAAGAAATGGCCAGAACCATGATCAATGAGACTAACATTTCTAAGATCTTCCGGGAAGAAGTAATTAACACAGCATGATACATTCATAATAGGATCTCTATAAGACCTATTCTGGAAAAGACTCCATATGAATTGTGGAAGAACAGAAAGCCCAACATTTCTTATTTCCATCCTTTTGGATGTACATGTTTTATTCTGAATACTAAAGATCATCTGAACAAGTTTGACTCTAAAGCACAGAAGTGTATTATGTTAGGATACTCTGAACGCTCAAGAGGGTACAGAGTATACAATACAGAAACACAAATTGTTGAAGAGTCAATCAGTGTTAAATTTGATGATAAGCTTGACCCTAAAAAGTCAAAGCAGAATGAATCTTTTGTAGATTTAGAAGTTGAATTCACAGGTGCTGAAGGCAACTCATCAGAAGTTCCCAACAAAGACGCTTCAACAACATCAGAAGGAAATGTCACAAACATTCCAGCACCTTTTGTTTATCAACTCCAGAAAAGGTTATCCAGAAGCAGCATAGCTCACCCTGAAGACAAGATTCTGGGAAAGAAGGATGATCCAATCAGAACAAGATCAACATTCAGAAACTATGAAGAATCCCTCATGGGATTGGAATCTCTGATTTAACCAACAACAGTTGATGAAGCTCTTCTGGACAACGACTGGATTCTGGAAATGCAGGAGGAGTTGAACCAATTCACCAGAAATGACGTATGGGATCTAGTTCCCAAACCAAAAGGATTCAACGTCATTGGAACAAAGTGGGTGTTCAGAAACAAATTGAATGAGCAAGGAGAAGTCATCAGAAACAAGGAACGACCAGTTACACAAGGTTATAGTCAGCAAGAGGGGATAGACTATACAAAAACCTTTGCTCCAGACACCAAGTTAAAATTTATCAGACTCTTAATCGCTTTTGCTGTAAACAATGGCATCACTCTGTATCAGATGGATGTCAAAAGTGCATTCTTAAATGGTTACATTGATGAAGAGGTGTATGTGCACCAACCTCATGGGTTTGAAAATTCCAAACACCTAGAATATGTTTTCAAACTAAAGAAGTCACTTTATGGTCTAAAACAAGCTCCCAGTGCTTGGTATGAAAGACTGAGTAACTTTCTGTTAGAAAAGGAATTTACCAGAGGGAAAGTGGACACAACCTTGTTCTATAAGACATTTGAGAATGACATTTTAGTTTGTCAAATTTATGTAGATGATATTATATTTGGATCTACTAAACCTTCTCTTAGAAGAGAATTTTCTAAGTGCATGCAGGAAGAATTTGAGATGAGCTTAATGGGAGAACTTAAATTCTTTATGGGCATTCAAATCAATCAGACTCCAGAGGGAACTTACATTCACCATAGCAAATACGTCATAGAACTTCTGAAGAAATTTGACCTCTCAGAATGTAAGCCTTCAAAGACTCCAATGCATCCCACATGCATTCTGGAAAAGGGAGAGGTAAGTAAAAAGGTAGAGCAGAAGATCTACAGAGAAAATCCAATGAATACAGCTTAGTAGGATATTGTGATGTTGATTTTGCTGGAGACGGAGTAGAACGTAAAAGTACTTCTGGAAGCTTCCAGTTTCTAGGAAACAATATGATCTCATGGACCAGCAAGAGGCAGTCCACAATTGTGTTGTCAACATCAGAAGCTGAATACATTGCAGCTGCTGGATGCAGCACACAGATGCTCTAGATGAAAAGTCTACTTGAAGACTTCAACATATTTGAGAGTAACTTCCCTATTTTCTGTGATAATACTTCTGCTATCTGTTTATCCAGAAATCCTATTTTGCATTCTAGGGCTAAGCATATAGAAATAAAACATCATTTTATTAGGGACTATATTCAGAAATGAATTCTCTCTTTAAAATTTATTGACACAGACCATCATTGGGCTGATGTGTTTGCAAAACCCCTTTCTGAAGATAGATTTAATTTCATTCTGAAACATCTCAGCATGAAGTTATGTCCAGAATAAGAAGTTTTATTTGCATACTCTAACCCCCATAACGTTGATTTTTTGTGAACATCTTATCAAGTGTCTTCAGAAGTTAGGAGTACAGTTGCTTCAGAATCTATCTATGAAAATTTGAATCTTTCATTTCAAAGACAGAGGCGTGCAGTTCACACCATCAAACATTTGTCATCCTCTCACAAGCTACCTTCTGAGGCTAAACACGCGTTCAAATTCTGAAGGGTCTAAGGCTCTGATTGGATGCATTAAGACGCTTGTCAATGGTAATTGTTCAGTATCTACACGTTATCCCCTAATTTCAGGTTTCGTAATATCAGTATAATCATTACTTATTTTCTCTTTCTTACTGATTAAGTTTTCAAAAGTGTTTATAAATTCAATTTCACTATTTCATTCACCTCTCATTGCATCCATTATTCTCTCTTGCTCCCGTCTTTGCAAAAACCCCTTTTCTCAGTTTTCTTCAACAAATCCGTGTGAACAATGGCATCCTCATCAAGCATCAAAAATCTCAATAGTGCTCCTGGTTCTTCTTCAACTGAACAGTATGAGGAACCTATAAGAACGTTGCTCACCCCGGTAGATAATCTTGAAGTTCTATATGAGTTGATCATTGATTTTGAGAGTTTAAAGGAAAATGGATTTGATTTGTATGAAGATGTGACAGCTCAGGGATGGAACAGATACTTTGATCATCTGTTAGGTACAATATTCCCTATTCTTGTTAAGGAATTCTGGATTCATGCTACTTCATCCAACCATCAGGTTACGTCATATGTTATGGGGAAGAAGATAGTGATTACATAAGACTTGATTTGGAAACTTATTGGGTACAATGGCGGCGAAGTCAGATGCATTGATGGCTGACAAGTGTTCTGACCTAAAATCTATTGCTAGGGTCATTTTCACTTTTGGACAGCCATCCAGCAAGATAAGAGACTTGAAAGATTATTACAGAATCTGGGTCAGGATAATTCTGGGTTGCATAAATCAAAGGAAGCCTACAAGCTCTCCTGATTACATCAACATTGATCAGCAGTTTCTGTTGTCCTTCATTGCAAAAAAGACCAAAATAAACCTTCCACACCTGCTCTTCAATCATATGAGAACAAGTGTGAAGGAAACAAGGGAAGAAGAAAGTAATTCTTCTGCTGGAAAATGCTCCCTGGAAAGAGCATAAACCTTCAGAAGCCACTGAACCAGGTTCTGTTAGTCACCCTCTGACTACTGCTCCAGAAAAGGAAATTGCAACAGAAGAAGTAGTTGAATCAGAAGATGCTATAGAGTGTTCTGGACGACTTGCAACCTCTGAGGAAATACCAGCTACGTCTCTGGTCATGCAAACTATGGAAGAGTTGAAGAAGGAGAATGCTTTAATCCATGCAAGGTTGGGTAAGCAAGAAGAAACAAACAAAGAAATAAGGGATATATTGGATAAGCAAGAAGACATTTCCAAAGAAATCAAGGATATACTGGGAAAGTAGGAAGAATCAAGCACTTAGATTAAGAGCTTGCTGGAAGCGTTGTTCACACGACTTCCCCCTCCATCTTAGATTTTCTTTAACTTATTTTCTGTATTCTTCATCTTATCTTCTTTGTTTCTGAAAGATGTCATTGCAATCTGTTTTCAATACAAATCATCATTTTTTTACTCTGATAATTTATGATTATACTGCTTTTTGATACCTGACAAAAAGGGGGAGAACGTAAGATATTTTTAATAACAGCTTACTAGGACTAAGTCTCAAACATTCTGAATACCTTAACTTCTTATTTTTTTTCTAAAATCTTAAACAAGAACAAAATCTGATAAAGACAAAAGGAGATGCATCAAAAGCTCTGGTACGAAGGAACTTCAGGGAAGTATCTCATCTCTATCTGAGTACACAACTCAGGGGGAGACTCTCTTAAGATTTTGTTCTGTAATCTTTGTATTGAAAAGTCCTAGTTTTTGTCATCATCAAAAAGGGGGAGATTGTTAGAACATAGTTTGATTCTAGAACCCTCATAAGTGTTTTGATGATAACAAACACAAAGAACAAATATGCACTCTAAATTTGTGTTTTATGTTGCACATAAGTTCTAACTGAAACGGCATCAGAAGTTAAGCCACAGAAGCACTCAAGCTGAGTAATCAGAATGTTATGAAATATGATGATCAGAATCTACGCTAAAGAGAAAGATATCCTGATTCTGAACGGATGTCCAACACGCTAACCAAACCTTACGTTTCTGACTTCCCAAGTTCTGAAGCCAAGCAACATGCAAGATTCCTAAGATCTGAAGCGTTACTTTTCCATTAAGGCAATATCATATGCAACGGATACATTCAGACAAGGATCTTCTCAGTATGGAAAGTGCATTAAGTGTCCATTATCATGTTTCCATTTGGACAGAATTGTAACGCCTATATAAACAAGTTCAAAGGGTAAATCATTCACGATTTTTACAACTGATATATACAATCTCAAAAAGCTGTAAAAAGTCATATTCATAATATACTCAATTTGTGTAATACATCACAGTAGTGAAACAGTTTTTGTAATGAAAAACAAATAGTACACAGTAAACCTTTTCTTTTGATTAAGTTATTTTCCTTGAGATAAATCGGTATGTGGTTGTACTCAAGAAGACTTTGGCAGTTGTCAAAGTAGGTTTGTAATCAGTTTGATTAGTGAATTAAGTCCTCGTTGGAGAGAGGCGAAATTACCTTGGCGGGTGGGCTGGAGTATTTTGAGATCAAGCGAACCAGGATAAAAAATCTTGTGCCTATTGCTTTTGTTTTTTAAGTTTCAATTCACCCTCCCCCTATTTCTTGTGTTTTTCACTTCTTCAACGCATGCATCTTTACCAAGTCTCCTCTAACCAATTTAATATCATAAATGCGGAAATCCCCTGGACAACCAGCAACCATGTTAACAGCAATCTCTTCTCCATGTTTTGGGAGAGGATTATCTTTTACATTAGGACTGACATCTATAAAGGACAAAAGGCCAGATCTAACCATTTTTTGTACCTCATACTTTAGAGGATAACAATTTTCTACATTATTCCCTGGCGCACCCTGATGAAAAGCACACGTCTGATCTGCCTTGTAGTACCAAGGTAAATGGAATGGTATAGCAAGAGGTGGCCTATTCTGGACCAACTTTTTCTGGATCAATGCTGGGAGTAGCTCTGCATCACTCATTGGTATAGAGTCAAAAGGCTCTCTCCTCTGATACTGCCCTTAACTTCCCTGAGGGGCTGGTCTTTGATAACCAACTCTAGTCGGAGCCGCATTTACAACCAGAATTACCGAGGCAACCTGTTGATGGCGCTGATGATTTCTTCTAGAGGGATTAACCCTTCTTTCTTGAATAATAGAATTTGTCTCTCCCTTTTTCTTCTTAACAAATCCATATGATGGCTTCTTCACATTGCTAGAACCTTCACTTTTGCCAGACGACCTTCTCTTACAGCCTCTTCCAAATGGACGCCCATTCGCACCATTTCAGTAAAGTCATTGGCCGTACTCGCCACCATTCTTTCATAATAGAATGAACCTAGTGTCTTCAGGAAAATCTTTGTCATTTATTTTTCTTCCATTGGAGGAATCACTTGGGCGGCTACCTCATGCCATCTTTGTGCATATTCCTTAAATGACTCTTTGTCCTTCTAGACCATGGCCCTGAGTTGATCACGGTCGGGCGCCATATCCACATTGTATTTGTATTGTCTAATAAATTCTTCCCCCAAGTCATTAAAAGAATGAATACCAGCACTATCTAGGCTCATGTACCACTTCAACGTTGCATTGGTTAAACTGTCTTGAAAGAAATGAATCAACGGACGTTGATCATCTGTATGAGTAGACATTCTTCTAAGATACATCACCAAGTGAGCATGAGGACAAGTGTTTCCCTTGTACTTTTCGAACTCCGACACTTTAAACTTTGCAGGTATTTTCACATTTGGCACCAAACACATATCATTCACATTCTGCCCAAACAACTCTTTTCCTCTGAGGGCCTTCAACTCTTTATGCATCTTATCAAACTGGTCTGGAAAATTGTCCATTCGATCATATAAACCCAAGCTTTCACTTGGTGGAGGAATAGGCGATACATTTCATCATTAGCAAACGGAACCACATTCACCGAGGGAGGTGCAGCATAGTGAATCTCATTTCCAGCAGTAGGGGTAACATGCACCACAGAAGGTGCGGGAGCAACAGCAGTCTGAGTAAGTGGAGAAATCTGAGCATCCTGATTAAAAACTTCTGGCATAAAGTTCTCTGGTATTCCCCAAGGAAATCCAAGAGGCATATGATTCTGAACAACAGTTGAAGTAGCAAAAACAGGAACAGTCAGAGCTTCAGTAGTAACCAATGTCTGTTGAGGTTGGACAATCGGTGGCTGATTCTGAGCAGCCACCAAAGATTCTATCAGAGAAGTGAGATTGGCCATACCGACCTTCAGAGCAGAAACTTCCTCGCGTAGCTCGCGATTCTCTTATTCTAGGTTATCCATCTTCCTTCTGAAATTAGCTCGGGCATTATACTGGTGAGACAGCTTGTTGAACGAAGTAAAGAAGCTCAGTAAGACACCAGAATATGCACAAAAAATGCAAGAAGCATGTACAATATGATGCATGATGTGCAATGCACATGATTTATTTTATTATTATTTCAAGGGACTTAAAGATTTATAAACAATTTGCAAATTTCAAAGTAATAACACATTTGAAATACTGAAATTTTTTTATTATAATAACTTCAAAAGGGATTACAAGTTTCAATAATCCCAAGTACAAGATGAAAATAAAGTCTAAAACCCTAAGAAGCAAAGTTGATGGAGATCACTCTATACGCTGACGCTTCCCGGTAAGTCTGGCAATCTGAGCCTTCAACCTTCGGTTTTCTTATGCATACCTTGCGGCGACCTCCTTCCAATCATCTGAATTAGGAAGTGAGAAACTAGGGCCTGATTTAGGCTTAGGGGAAAATAAATCCCCTTGCCTCTCCATCGTCTCTACAGCCCGACTCTCAAGAATCTCAATCAAATCGTCTTTCTCCTTTAGATCTGCTCGGTAGGAAATCTCTAGAGTCTGGCACTTATTCTTTCAAGCTTCCTTTTCCTGCTGCATCCTAACTAAAGCAAGTTGTAGCTCTTCCACATCATCCAATAAGGGAGGAGTGGTCTTTACAAACATATCAGGCATAGGTGTTTCTCGAGAATATGGAATCTTCAACTGAATAGCTCTTGCTTGTACCCACTGTAGATAAGGCTCCAAAGAAACAGCCCCCTAGGTCTCAAGTCCTTCCTACTATTCCTGTGAATGTGACACCAAACCTTCTCAATATGCTCCCTAGCTTCTTTATGGTCTTCTCCCTCTTTTAGGAAGAAACTACTCAAATGAATACTATTTAGCTTATCCTTCATCGAATATCCAAGTTGTCATCGTGCAAGAACAAGGTTGTAGTTAATTCCTCCTTCTGTACCAAGAAGAGGCACGTTGGGGAAACTACCACAACTATCGACAATATCTACATCACAATAAGCTTGATGATACCAAACAATATATGAATGAGTAAGTGCCATGACCTTTGGAGCCCAACTAGGTTCCTTCCAGACATACCAGAAAGCATCAGATCGAGGCAAATGCGAAGTAAACCATTGATACAACAGAGGCGTGCAGCAGATGATCATCCCTCCATGATAAGAATCCCTAAGATGAATAGAGTAATAAGCATCACCGAATAATGTAGGAACCGGGTTTCCAATCATAAAGATCCTGATGGCATTGATATCAACAAATTTTCCTACATTGGGAAATAAGAACAACCTATAAGCAAGTAAAGCAAAGATGGCCTCGAAAAAACCGTACTCTTCATCCTAGCAAAGTAGCAAGATTTCTCTAATAAGAACTGAGTTGATAATCATCTAATCCCTCCTTTGGTAGTCATGTGGGCTTCAACCTCAGACTTCCCTAAATGGATCAAAGCAGCAATCTCATGTGATTTTGGCTCACCCTTCAAATTAGTAAAAGGAACACGGTCGATAATAGGCAAACCCAACAGATAAGAATACTCCTCTAGTGTAGGCATCAACTGATAATAGGGGAAATTAAAGCATCGATACATCGGATTATAGAACTGGACCAAGGTCGAGAGAATACCCTCCTTCATCCCGAGCTTCATGAGAGAAATGATGGACCCATACTTCCTCCGAAAATCTACAGAACACTCAATCTCGGGAATCAGACTTATCAACTTATTTATCTTAGGATCTTTGAAACTGTACTTCTCGGTCTTTCTTTTTCCAGAATCCATAGTCAAAATGTACCCGAGATATTCACAAATAGTCCACTTTTAAGTCCATTGAAATAAAATGTCTTTAAGAGATGCTCATGGGTGCATGAATGCATGACACAACAATCACACACAAGATCGCAAACATAGGATTCATAGGTTCAATGTCACGAGCCTGAGGTCGAAGGTACTACCCATAAAGTATGGTCTAAAAGTTATCACCTGCAAAACAAGGTTCTAGAGGTTCCCAAAGTCTATATCCTTCCTTCGGATATTACCAACTTCTCGATTAAATCGGTAATTAGTAATATTCTCAAGAAAAACTCGCCCGAACGTAGTATCGCCTGACAACTACTTCAAGATTACTCCGTCATAGCTTCTGGACTACACCTAAAAGGCCAAGATGGGTTAGGTATTCTACGGTCCTCAATTTCAGCAGACTCCCGGTTTGAAAGCAACACGTCTTCCCGATTACGCGATAAAAGACACTACAGTCAAAGGGGCCTCCACTGAGTGAGGGATCTCATGTATCCTTTTTGGGATTACTCCCTCAAAGTTAACATGACTATACTGCCCGTCCTATCTTAAGTTTGCCCAAGTCCGGGTATAGGACTTATGAGAAATCACCAAGCATCCTGAAAACTAGGAAAATCCAGACAAACACATAAACAACACATAATATATAACAAAAAATAACACATATATAGATATAAACAAAGATAGGCTCAACCCACTTAGGGATGGACCAGAAAGAGGTCAATCTCTCCCCAGTGAAGTCGCCAATATTTTCTGTAGCGGTAGAAATGTTAAGACTAAGCCATTGGATTGACTTGACTTGTACAAATCAAAATAAAAATCGCCAACGCACTTTATTGTTTTTAAAGGAATGGGAAAGGAGCGAATAACCCAAAAGAGAGGGAAAGATTCTAGGTAAGGGGCTGGTTATGCAAAGGGAAGGTATTAGCACCCTAAACATCTACGGTACTCCGTAGGAACCTCTTTGTAAAATCTGTATACTTTGGCTATAAAATGTTCTATAAAAAATAGATTATGGTGATAAGAAGAGAAGTATTATTTTTTTAATTTTTGCATCCGCCACGGTTGCGAACCTTTAGTGCCTATGTACCACCTTCCGTATAATAGGGGATCAGGGTACTCGTAGTTCCTCTTTAAAAAATTTAAAACACAAATGTGTTGGTTAATTTTAGGAGACCAGATGTCATTGTCATTGACCGTGTGGAAAACATACTTACTACCCACAATTATTAGAAAGGAGAATTTGCGTCATCTCAAAGTGGAGGATATGGCTTGGATTTTAAAATTAACAATGCCTCACTCAACACCCAAGTGGAAAATATCTCACTTCACTACATATGGTATATGTATAGTTGTTTGCATCACTACAAGGATTGACAAGAGTCTAATTTTTTGAGAAAAGTTTTTAAAGATAAATGCCAAAATGGCAAAATAGTTTGAATGAGATTCATTGACTTTTACTCTTCTCACAAAAAATGTCAAGGTATTGTTAAGTTGATTGAAATTTGATTAAGAAATAATTTTTGAAAATACATGGACATAAGTCCAAGTTTATTATGAAAGTGTTCAAGTTTTAAAAACAATAAGATTTTTCAAAAGGAGGGAGAAGATTTTTAAAATTAAAGATGAGAGGAGATGAAGAGACTATCCTAAAGCATAAGGTAAAAGTTAAGGACCATCTAACCAAACAAGAAGCCAACACTTGATATAATGAGTCAATGTAGAATTTCATCCTTTGAATTTGAAACCAAACAAACAATTAATAAATCCCTTAAGAATACCAAACTTCACTTGCATTAAGTCTTCACAAAAATTGGGCAGAGTAACGGCTGTATATAGATGAATTCCAGATTACAAACAAAGCATGTAATCATAATAACTTGCACACAAAACAAACAAACAACCCAATGTCTTGGGGTAAACTCCAAGAACTCCAGACAAAATAACAATTGAAGTCACAAGGTCTCAAAGTAGATCAAGGCTTCTAATCCTAAGTCCAAGAAGTTCACAAGCTCCATAGTGCCAAGGATAGTAACCAAGTAGTCCAAGTAACATTAAAGAATTTTAGGGTTTTATTTGATTATTAGGTATCTTCAAAAGGAAATGAAAAGCTCAAGTGAGTAAAATAAAAATGACTTGAAGATAGAGGCTCAAGTAAGCAAATATGCAAAGAGCATGAAATTTAAATGCTAAAGTAAATGGTACATAAAGTAAAAGCAAAAAATAAAAGCATAAAAATAAAGTCAATTGTTAGGAATTAGTGGTTAGTTGGATGGCCATCTTGGAACTTGCATTTGGAACTCATTAGAGGATTGGTAGAACCAAAGCCTCTCAACAACAAGTTGCATTTGCTTTTTATCAAGTATACCATCCATTTAAGAATTCTCAAAATAACACTTAATGATCAATTATGTTTAAGTGATCCACTTTAACCAAAATTGATGAAGTTCCATTAGAGGATTGGTAGAATCAAAGCCTCCTAATAATGGATCTCAAGGTTATTGGATCAAAGAGTTCAAATTAACATACTTTGGCTTGTAAACATAGGTTTGGGCCACAAATGATCATTTTCTCAATTCGGGATAAAATTTAGCGCTATGTTAAGCAATCGTAAGTGGACTTATATAGAAGTTGCACCTATTTTGAGGTCGGTCAATAGAAATCTATTTACCTCATGTTTTGAGACATGATATATAAATCATGCTCCAACAACATTTAGTACAATAAGAATGGGATAAGATGAAGAGGGAAGGGGAAATGGATAAACCACATTTGAACCAAAAATTTATTCAAACTATTATTAAAATCATTCATCCATTTTTATGGAGTTAGACTCAACACCATGGATCCAATGATGTTAATAAAGTTCACGATCAAAATTTCAATCCAAGATCAGCCAGAATATATATAGAAATAAAATTGTATTTAAAATAAAAGAAGAGGTTTTTTTAAATGATTAAAAATGAAAATAAGAGAGAAAAATAGAAAATATGTTCAAATTAATCAAGAAAATTTAAATAAGACCATAGAAAAATCAAAAATAAACTCAAATATTTTTATGAAATTTTTGGTAATTTTTTAAAGTCATAAACAATTTTTAAAATTTAAAGAAGTAGACAAAATAAATCAAAAATAAAGAAAACTAGTAAATTCAGAAATAAAAAATAAATGAGGTCACCAATATTTGTCAAAATATCATTGGATACTTCCCTATTTTTTTTAGAATTTAAAAATGAATAAAGGTATTTTTAAACATTTAAAAGAATTCAAATAAAGTGAAAAATTATAAAAAAAATATCAAAACACAAAATAAAATTGTGAAAAAATAAAAATCAGAAAGAGAAAAATCAAAAGTATTTTCCATAATTTTTTCATATTTTTTGGAGTTACAATGAATTTTCTATGAATTTTTGAAGTTTAAAACAATTAAATGTAAAAAATCAGAAATAAAATAATAAACCAAAAAATATGGGCCATCTGATCATTGTCAAAACGCGTTAGTAAATAGATCCAATGGATCTGGCGCACTGTACATGTCATGGACTTTATTGGATAATACACCTGATCATTTATTTTTTAAAATAAAACAACTTAAAATGTGGCACGTTGGATGGAGTCTGACTCACTAAAGTAATCAGATCCAAGGGCTCCTGAGGCACGCGCACGGTAAGGCAAGCATAGTACATCTATTTCAAAAAAAAATATGGCTACATGTCATTGATTGAAGACAAACATGTCATCGTCTTCAACCTCCAGTCAGCCCCAAATCGTATCCCACAAACTGTAAAATTAGCAAACCAGACTGGTACCATTAAATTTGCCTCTTCAAGACGATTCTAATGGTACAATCGCGTCAAATTTATATAAACTATGCAAGGTTGTGTTTGAAGATAACCACAAAAAATAATGAGTACGAAAATCCGGGATATCTCACTCAAACCTCAATGAAATTGCAAATTATAAAGAGCACGAGGATCAGAAAGATACAGAGAGTAGATTAATCTTTTATTTGGGTCAATTTGGCCAAGAAATCTACTTGAACGAAGTAGTGAGAAGTTTCTATGAAACTGAACTTCTGTAGATCAATATAGGTCCTGATTCTTGAGGATAATTGTATGGTTAGCTTCAGAGAAGTTCAATAAAGCTAACTGAATGGAGCTTTTGGTGTTTGAAGGTGAGAATGTAAGAAATCAGAAATTCAAATTTAGAGTTCGTGTGGAATCTGAACAGGGGTCAATTGGATATCAAAAGCTTGTGAAAATATGTGGGATATGCATCTTATTTATAGAAGAGGGTGAAGCAATGCTTAAGCGTGCGAATGAGGGTGTAATTGAGTGAATTCGTGTGGACCTGCAACATGAAGAATGTGTGAATTGTTTTGCACCAAAACTCAGCAAAATCATGCATTTTATGATGCTAAACGCTTTTGGATAGTTTCTAAACATGATTAGAAGCAAAACACGCGCAATCTTGGTGATTAGAAGCCACATTTGTGAATTTCCAATTCTGACTTGGGTGGAAACTTAGGTTTCAATATACCATTTTTGAACCAATGGCATTTTCAATTCAAGGGGTCTTAGAGCATGATTCTTGAAGCTTTAGAAAGAGGATGTTACAAGCTTTACAATGTGCAAAGAATGGATCAAAATGTATGCTTGAGCAAGAAGATGTGCTGAGTCAAAGATGGAAAAAAGAGGCTGCTTTTTGTACTTAGAAAATTTTCAAAATTTTCTTCAAAAGTGACCTGTAATGTTTTGAGCTCAAATAAGGCTTTCCTTCAGAATTTTGCCTTAATCAATGATGCTAGATTGAAATAGACTTCTTAAAGATCATTGTGGAACTTGGATCACTCAAAAATACCAAGTATTGAAAAAGTTATGGTCTTGCAGAATTTGTAAAAATTCATGAGATGACCTATAATCTTTTACATCCTTGAAGCCTCTTCCATCCATTTTCATGCTTTGAAAACAAAAGAAGAGTTGAAGTTCGCCTTCTTAAGATCATTATGGAAAAATAATGGAATCAAGGGGATAAAAATTGATCAAGTTATGATCATTTGAAGTCACACAAGGGAAATTGAGGGTTCATTTGGAGGACTTGTAATCTTTCTTCCCCATCAAGTTTCTTCCACACAAAATTTCCTTGAAACTTTTTAAGTGATTTGTTAAAAACCATTTGAAGAAAAGGATGTCTTTGGAATCATTCAAAAAGATGAGCAAGATATACCCCTTTGAAGTTTAAAACCCTAACTCCTAGAGCAAGAAAATGCTTTGGGAAACCTTTGCAGTTTTGACCAACCTTCTTGCAAAAATTCCTTTATTATGTAATTATAAGTTGTTGAGGATGATAAGGAGAAACCACTGCAACCAAAACCACTTCCAAATCTTTGGAATTGAAGGAGATATTCACTTGTAATCATTGAAATCAAAGACTTGTACATTTGAGTCAAACTTCTTCAATCAACTCTTGTACTTTTGAACTAAATTTGACAACTTGAGTCATGATGAATCATAAAAGACTTTGTCATGAGATTACTTCAAAACATCTTTAATGATGAGGCTTGAGCCTTAATGAAGCTTTATTGAGGAAGGTACATAAATGAACTCATGAATCCCTAGATCAATATTGATGGAATGCATTGTGCTTTCACCTACAACATCAACAATTAGGGAAAACATTCATTGCATTTATTAGTTAAAGGAAAATCAATACGAAACATAAATGATCATAAAATACAAGTCAAGGTGCTTGGTGATTCCTCCTAGAGCAAAATCTAAAGATAGGTAGAAGAACCAAACTCTAATGTGATCTTGTTGTGATTGAATTGAGATGATATGATGAAGGGATCTTAGGGGAAAAATTGGGGTACAACACCCGGTACTCATCCTCTGCACTAGAACGAGAAAGTGTGGTTTGTCTCTTGGAAGACCATGAAATTAGGTTCTCATAAAGAAGATCACAATAACCCAAAGTGGGTCGATGAGTGTCGGTACATCCACCCCAATCAGCATTTATGTAGGAAATACGTTTCTCCATGGGAGAAGGATATGGATGTAAACTATATTGTAAGGTGCCATGAATGTAACGCGAGATGTCTTTCAGTGCAAGCAAGTGCTCAGTGCAGGGAGCATGTATGTGAAGATACACGTGTTTGACAACATATATAGGGAGCATGCATATGAAGGCACACATGTAGGTACTCTAACTAAAAAATAATCCTTATGTATGATGTGTTACTACAATACCCAAAAAATAGCTCAGCGGTCCCATATCATTCATAGCAAACTCAGAGGCAAGAAGCCCATAATAGATTTGCATAGGTCATGAGAGGAACTGGTGAGGATGATGTCATCAACATAAAGTAAGATGTAAGCCATGTCGACAGATGAAGAGAGAGTAATCAGAGGTGTTGTAGTGAAATCTAGTGGTGAAGGTATAGTCATCAAAATATTGGTACCATACATGAGGTGCTTGCTTCAAACCATAGAGTTTTTCGCATACAACTCACATAATCTGGGTGATGACTAAAACCCAGTCGTTGATGCATATAGAAAGTTTCATGAATATCACCATGAAGAGAAGATGAGAAAAAAAACCTTTGACGGTCTCTCCAACCACGAGTGTACATTAGAATTTATTGTTTTTAAAAGAGATAATTAGGCCGTCCTATAAACTTTTTCGGTATATAAAAATATTTTAATATTATTTTTTTAAAAAAATTATTTATCAAAATATTTGAATCAATAATAAACCTATTCCCATATGTAAATTTAAATTTAAAATTATTTTTTTAAGACTTAATCAAATCTATTTTAAAAAATAATCAAACATATTAAAATCAATAAAACACCTTTACAATTACTTTTGATTCTTTTAAAATAGAAACTAAAGATAGACATATCAAATTTTAAAGTATACATATTTTTTAAAATTTTAAAAATAATTATAAATAGAACAAAATGAAATATAGTTAAAGTCAATTATACAACATAATTAAATATAATTAAACATACTTAAATATTAGTAATAAAATTAATTATGCAGAATAATTAAGTATTGTTATAACAAACTTAAATAATAAAGGATTATAAAGATCCTAATAATTTTTTATCTCATTTCAAATAATCCATAAGACAAATACACATAAATAATTTAAATAATTTTATTTGATGTTTCTGCAACTTATTAAACCAAAATTTAACTAAGGTGAAGCAATTGACAAAATTTTGTAATAAAAATAAAAAAACTTAAATTATGGATATCGTGCCTAAACACATTAAAATCCCTTTCTCGAAAATTTCTCTTTTGCAGGGAAAACATAAACATTTTAGTTTCAACTAAAAAGGCATGCATCTTTGAATACATCATCCTACAATTACACAATTGTAACACCATTTATAATATATATCATGAATAATATTACATAAGAGTTAATTTTTGGCACCGACACAACATAAGTACATATTTGCATTATTATATACAAGTCCATTACTATAATCTACATCTATATGGACCATGACATATAATGGTGCCCAGATAAAATCTAAGAACTAAGTACAATATCCCTCATTGTACAAAATACACAGCAACGCCGAAACATCATCAAGCAGCTCCATTTGATCAAACCTGCAATTACTTGAAAAATATTAATAATAATGGGGTGAGATAATAACCTCACTGAGTCCCCCTATCCTATGAGTCCGCTAGACTCTAATGGTTTCTAATCAATTTCTAACTCACACATCCATTTCTGTTACATGTGTTTCACTCACACAATGTAACTAAAACTCGAGTATCTAAGGATAACATAATGTATGAAAACATGTCACTTGAGCGCATCCACTCAATAAATCACTATTCGGTTTCATAAAACATTGATCCCTAACCGGACCTACGTCTAAGCCAAGGCTTGGTTCATGCATACCCGTAAGATTAGACTTTCAGGTGGATATCAGGTTCCCCATGGAACTCGAACCCACTTCATAAATTGTCACTCGTATGGGACTCGAACCCAATTTGAGTATCTTTCAATGTATGTGACTCGAATCTACTTAGGTGTCCACCTTTCCCCCATATCCATAATGGTTGGACTCAAACCCAATTGAGGCACGAATCAATAGTGTCACATCCGCAAATTCCCATATACAACTTTACATAAGCTTCAATAAATGGTATGCGCACTAGTGCCACATCCTCATTCTTGCTTTACATAAGCCTCTTGAATGGTATGTACACAACTATCCGAATATGTGGTTAATTCTCATATACTCATGATTTCTCTCATCAATCACTAGGTAATCCTTGTCACAATTTCTAATGATATCATATCATATTCTCATGACATCATAACATGATCCATTCTCATACATAAATCACACATGTTCCATACAAAGCATGTTAATGTATCATTCAAGTGACTACTTGTCCGTTGTACACATTGTGCTACAATCACGTCCAAGCATCACCATTTAAAAAATTTCATAACCTAAGTTATTCTTTCTAAGTCATTACATAGGTTACCTCACTCATAGGTTTTAGTCATGTTATTATTAAATCAATACAATAACATAATCAACACAAGAATAATTCAAGCATAGACTATGGAATGCATCATATAAACAACACAATATTAATTCATAATCAACCATAACCAATACACAATATCCATAACATCCCATGGTCCCTTCTCATCACTTTATGAGGCATTGGATTCACTTTTCAATGTATCCAACCTCGTAAAAATTAGAGTCACAATTTCCGTCTTATGGTGGAGACAAAGAACCATTTCATTTCACAATCAAACATACAAGAATCACGCATAATAAACTAACATGTCCCAACAAACTCTAGGCAAAGTAAGTATCTATCATATGTCTCACCTCATTCTAACTTATTCTACTTTCATGCCACATAGTAAGTATCTGTAACATCCTGATTTTTATTAGCTTTTTTATTATTTATTTATTTAATTATTATGTGGTATAATAATTATTTAATTATTTGAATGTATCTGTTATTTGAATAATTGGATTTATGAGTAATAATAAAAATTAATTAGGATTTGGCTTTATGTCACAATAGAATGAGTAAATGAGTTAGGCTAATTAATGAAATAGAGTAGTAAGAAGAGGAATTAGAGAATTAGAGTTATTATTGGAAAATATAACAAAAGAAGAGAAGAGAAGAAAAGAGGAAAAGAGGAGAAAAGAATAGAAGAAGGAGGAAGAAACCTAAGGTGGCTACAATCAAGGTAAGTGGGGGAATCCTTGTTACTATAGGTTTGTATATGATTAGTAACATGAACTAGAATTGGGTATTTCAATTTATAGGTTTTTGATTCACTTAGGTTGAAATTAGAATCCCAAATTGATGTTTGGAAATCATGTTTTTATGTTATAAATAGTAATTATGTGATAGATACATGCTAGAATATATTTATTTGGTTAAAAATAGACACTAGAACATGGTCTAAGTTGGATTTTCGTGATTAGACAGAAGCTGTTCGCAATAGATTTTTTTTCATAACGCGAAGGGCGCTTAGCGCGTGTGCCTGGGATCACAATTTCTGATTTTGCATAAATGGCTTAGGGGTTTTCATGCTTATGATTTATAATTAGTTTACATGAATTTTAATAATTTATTCTATGTATTTTGGATTGGTTTTGAATGAATTTTGATGAGGAACATGATACTTGATTTTAGTATATGTATGTTGTGTTTTGGTGGCGATTGAGAATAACATTGGTTGGCTTATATGTTATATGTTAATTGTGAGTTGTAGTGATGATTAATGCTATTCAAAATCATTCTTAATGATGATTATAGGATACATGATGTTTCGTGCAATTGTTGGTGGATAATTCAATGTGTCAAATTATTGTAGATATGCTTGGATAATTAAAATTGTGAGATGGTATTAATTGAATATGTTTGTTGGTAATTGCACATGCATTCATGGGGAGATTGTACTTTGTTTGGTGGCTTTGTTCCTTGTGTGGATCGGAAGTAGTGGACTATATGTTCATATTTGGGCTTTGTTCCTAGTCTGGATCGGAAGCGTGTCTCTGATTTTAGATATGGAATCGAGAGCGAGGTGAGCTAGGTGTTCACGTTGGTATCACATGCATGAGTCACATTGAGTGCATTGGAGTCTCATGAGTCATTATTTGATGCTTGATTTGATTTGCAACATGTGATAATTGGTTAATTGTTACATGGATGTTACATTTGTGGTAATTATACTATATGTGATAAATGTGTGTATTGATATACTTGTAATGCTTGTATAATTATTACTTTGGTACTTGAATTATCAAGTTATTCTATATGGATAATTATAGGAAGTGTGAGTAATTCTTTTGATGAATGTTCGCTATGCATTACTTCTTATTATACATTTCCATAATGATATGAATTCTCACCCTTCTGTTAGAATGATGTTCTATGCGACATCGCTCAGGTACCAAAGATAGTGGCGCTTCACACAAGGATAATTGAGGAGCTTAGTTTGGTTTATCTACTCGATTAGGTAGTGAGTCGATGCTCTGGTCATGTAACACTGGGGGATATTTTCAACTCATGTTTGTTGTTGAGAGCTATTGTTATACTCTCGTATTTGTTATTTGTATGTTGAGTGGCCTTGGTGCCCAATGTTTGAATTATATACCTTATTTTGATATGAGATGTGGTATATGGATATATGATTATAGTATGGGATATAATCATTAATAATATTTGAGAAAAGAATTATTCCGTTGTGATATGCATAGTTTGATGAAACATGAAGTTTAAATATGTGTTATAATTATGACCATTTGTATGTTGGTATTATTTTGTTGTTTTTGTAAACACAAGTGATGCCCTTTTTATGTTATGCATGCTATCTTACTCTAATCATGTTTTAAATTGTTTGGGGTTAGAAAGGGGTGCTACATTAGTGGTATCGGAGCATGGTTGGCCAGTTGGCCAGGTTATTAATGTATTTATTCCCTTTGTATTTGATTTGTGAATCTAACATGATCAATACTATCTATCTATTTTTTGTTGGATGTATTAGGACGATGGTTGTAGGAAGGAATGATGTTATTATTGCTGAGGCATTGAGGATGTTGGCTGGATCTCTTGGACAGATTCCACATGTGAATGTTGGTAATAGAGATGAGGATGATGAGTTTCGTGCTTTGGTGAAATTCTAGGGGAACAATCCTCCAATCATTGAGGGAGAGCATGAATTTGACAAGGCGCAAACTTGGTTGAAGGAGATTGAGAAGATCTTTCGAGTTATGAGTTGTACTAATGCACAAAAGGTGCAGTTTGGTACTCATAAGCTTGAGAAGGAAGCTGAGGATTGGTGGAATAACACTATTTAGAGGTTTGATGAAGATGGTATTGTGGTTACTTGGGCTCTTTTACATGATGCTTTCCTGGAGAAGTACTTTCCTAAAGATGTGTGTGGGAAGAAAGAGGTGGAATTTCTTTAGCTGAGGCAGGATAATGGGACTGTATCTGAGTATGCTGCAAAATTTTAAGAGTTGATTAAGTATTGTCCTCATTATAATACAGCTAATGTTGAGAGGTCTAAGTGTCTTAAGTTTGTGAATGGTTTGAGACCTAATATCAAGAAAGCTATTGGTTACCAACAAATTTCTCGTTTTTCTGAGTCGGTAAACAAGAGTAGGATTTATGATGAGGATAGTAGGGAGAGTGCTTCTTACTATAAGAATTTGCATGATAGGAAAGGGAAAGGTCAATTCTGTGGGAAGCCGTATGATGATAAGAGGAAACAACAAGCTGGTCATGGAAAGAATCCAAGTGGGGAAGGAGCTTCTACTCTGATTATGTGCTTCAAGTGTGGTGTCGAAGGGCATCGTGCTTCTTAATGTGGGAAGGGTTTTGGGAAGTGTTTTAAGTGTGACAAGCCAGGTCATAAAGTTATTGATTGCAAGGTTGGTTCAAGTGTTACTTGTTATAGCTGTGGTGAGCAAGGGCACATTAGTACCAAGTATGACAAGCCAAAGAAGGATCAAGCTAGAGGGAAAGTGTTTGTATTGTCTGGTTCAGAGACTGCCGCGAAGGATAGACTAATTATAGGTATGTGCTTTATTAATGGTACACCTTTAATTTCTATCATTGATACTGGTGTAACACATTCTTTCATTTCTTTGGATTGTGTTAAGAGGTTGAATCTTGAACTGTCGGATATGCATGGAAATATGGTTATTGATACTCCTGCTATGGGTTCTGTGTATACTTCTGTTGTGTGTTTTAATTGTCTGTTGAGTATCTTTGGTAGATACTTTGGGATTGATTTAGTTTGTCTTTCGTTAGATCAAATTAATGTGATTCTTGGTATGAATTGGTTGGAATACAATCATGTTTATATCAATTGTTTTGATAAGACGGTTATCTTTCTCGATTCTGGTATCAAGAGGGATTTGTTTTTATCTGATAATCAAGTAGATGAGTTTGTGCAAGATGGTGTTGTGTTATTTGCTTTGTTGGCAATGTTGGATCTCGGTGAGAAGCTAACTATGAGTGAGTTGCCTATTATCCATGATTTTCCTGAGGTGTTTTCTAAGGATGTAAGTGATTTTCTGCCAAAACGTGAGGTGGAGTTTTTGATCGACTTAATTCCTAGAACTAGTTCTGTTTTGATGGATCTATATCATATGTTAGCTTCTGAGTTGAAAGAGTTGAGGAGTCAACTTGAGGATTTACTTGAGAAGAAGTTTATCCATTCGAGTGTGTCGTCGTGGGGTACACTTGTTTTGTTAGTTAAGAAGAAGAAAGGTTCAATGAGGTTCTGTGTTGATTATAAACAACTAAACAAAGTGACTATTAAGAAAAGGTATCCAATTTCGAGGATTGATGATTTGATGGATCAGTTGATTGGTGCATGTGTGTTCAATAAGATTAATTTGAGGTCTGGGTATCATCAGATTCATGTGAAGGCTGGAGATATTCAGAAGACTGCTTTTAGAATGAGGTATGGTCATTATGAGTATTTTGTAATATCGTTCGGTGTGACCAATGCACTTGGTGAATTTATGGAATATATGAGCAGGATTTTCATGAGTATCTGGATAAATTTGTTGTTATGTTCATCAATGATATTTTGATCTATTCTAAGAGTGAAGAGGATCATGTTGAGCATTTGAGGTTTCTATTATCTGTGTTGAAGGAGAAGAATTTGTATGCTAAGCTTTCTAAGTGTGAGTTTTTTTTTAAGGAAGTGAGTTTCCTCAGGCATGTGATTTTGAGTGATGGTATTTTCGTTGATCCGGTGAAGATTGAGGCTATATCTTAATGGGAAGCTCCGAAATTTGTTTATGATATTAGAAGTTTTCTTGGTTTACCTTGTTATTACCATAAGTTCATTGATGGTTTTTCTAAGTTTGTGTTACCTTTGACGCAGTTGACAAGAAGGTTGACAACTACTCCTATTTTGATTTTGCCTAATCCGGCAGAACCATTTGTGGTGTATTGTGATGCTTCATTGATGGTTTTAGGAGGTGTGTTGATGCATAATCAGCAAGTGGTAGCCTATGCTTTAAGGAAACTTAAATTTCATGAGAGAAGTTATCTGACGCATGATATAGAGTTGGTTGTAGTTGTGTTTGTTCTAAAACTTTGGAGGCATTATTTGTTTGGATCTAGATTTTATGTGTTTAGTGATCATAAGAGTTGGAAATATCTGTTTGATCATAAAGAGTTGAATATGAGGAAAAGAAGATGGTTGGAATTCTTGAAGGATTATGATTTTGGTTTGAATTACCATCCTGGTAAAGCGAATGTTATGGTTGATGCATTAAGTAGGAAGTCGTTGCAAATATCGATGTTGATGGTGCGAGAGTTGGAGTTACTTGAGAAATTTCGAGATGTGAGTTTGATTTGTGAAGAGACTTCTTATGGATTTAAGCTTGGTATGTTGAAGCTTACTAGTGGAATTCTTGAGGATATTCGAGAAGGTCAGAAATCTGATTTGGTTTTGGTGGATAAGTTGACGTTGGTCATCAAGGTCGAGGTGGAGATTTTTGGATTGATGAGAATGGTATCCTGAGGTGTCGCGATAGAGTTTGTGTTCCAGATGTAGAATATTTGAAGAAAAGTATTCTTGATGAAGGACATCCTAGTGGTTTGAGTATTCATCATGGAGCTACTAAGATGTATAAAGATTTGAGGAAATTATTTTGGTGGTCTGGTATGAAGAAGGATATTGCAGAGTTTGTGTATTCTTGTTTGATCTGTCAGAAGTCTAAGATTGAACATCAGAAACCGTCTGGGTTATTGCAACCATTATTCATTCTTGAGTGGAAGTGGGATATCATTTCTATGGATTTTGTTTCGGGTTTTCCGTGGTCTCAAGGTGATTGTGATGTTGTTTGGGTTATTGTGGATACATTGATGAAATTTGCTCACTTTATTCCGATTAGGATGGATTATCGGATGGAAAGATTTGCTAAGTTATATATTGAGAAGGTGGTGAATTTGCATGGTGTTCCATCGAGTATTTTTTATAATAGAGATCCAAGGTTTACTTTGAATTTTTTGAAGGGTTTGCAAGGTGCTTTGGGCATGAAGTTGCGTTTGAGTTCGACGTATCATCCGCAAATAGATGGTCAGACTGAGAGGACGTTTCAGTCACTCGAGGATCTTTTGAGAGCTTGTGTTTTGGAGAAAGGAGGTGCTTGGGATAGTTACTTGCCTTTGATTAAATTTAATTATAACAACAGTTTCCATTCGAGTATTGGAATGGCACCGTTTGAGACTTTGTATGGACTAAGGTGTATGACGCCTTTGTGTTGGTATGAATCCGCTGAGAGTGTTATGGTTGGACCCGAGATAGTTCAACAGACTACAGATAAGATTAAGATGATTTGAGAGAAGATGAATATTTCTCATAATCGTCACAAAAGTTATCATGATAAGATGAGGAAAGCACTTGAGTTTGAGAAGCATGATCATGTATTTCTGAGGGTTACTCTGGTAACGGGTGTTGGTCGAGCTTTGAAGTTGCGTAAGTTGACGCGGCATTTTATTGACCCTTATCTGATTTCTTAGAAAGTATGAGAAGTGGCATATTGGATTTCTTTTCCACCGTCACTTGCTAATCTCCATGATGTGTTCCATGTGTCTCAGTTGAGGAAATACATTGTGGATCCATCTCATGTTGTCCAATTAGATGATGTGCAAGTAAATATAATTTTACCGTTGAGACATCACCTATGCGTATAGAGGATAGAGAATTGAAGAAACTTTGAGGTAAAGAGACCGTCTTAGTTAAAGTGGTTTGGGGAGGACCGGAAGATGGTAATGTGACTCGGGAGCTTGAGTGTCAGATGAAGGATTCATATCCTGAGTTGTTCGTTTGAGGTAATTTTCAAGGATGAAAATTCTTTTAAGTGGGGGAGAGTTGTAACATCCTTATTTTTATTATCTATTTTATTATTTATTTATTTATTTAATTATTATGTGGTATGATAACTCTTTAATTATTTGAATATATGTGTTATTTGAATAATTGGGTTTATCAGTAAGAATACAAATTAATTAGGATTGGGTTTTATGTCACAATATAATGAGTAAATGAGTTAGACCAATTAATAAAATAGAGTAGTAATATGAGGAATTAGAAAATTAGAGTTAGTATTGGAAAACATAACAAAAGAAGAGAAGAGAAGAAAAGAGGAGAAAAGAAGAGAAGAAGGAGGAAGAACTCTAAGGTGGCTACAATCAAGGTAAGGGGGAGAATCCTTGTTATTATGGGTTTCTATATGATTAGGTGATGATTAGTAGCATGAACTGGGATTGGGTATTTCAATTTCCAGTTTTTTTATTCACTTAGGTTGAAATTAGAATCCCAAATTGATGTTTAGAAATCATGTTTTTATGTTATAAATAGTTTCTATGTGATATATACACGCTAGAATACACTTATTTGGTGAAAATGGACACTAGAACATGGTCTAAGTTGGATTTTCGTGATTGGACATGAGTTATTCGCAATAGATTTTTTCCATAACATGAAGGGCGCTTAGCACGGGTGGGGGCGCTTAGCGCGGGTGCCTAGGATCATAATTTCTAATTTTGCTTGAATGGCTTAGGGGTTTGCATGCTTATGATTTATCATTAGTTTACATGAATTTTAATAATTTATTCGATGTATTTTGGATTGGTTTTGAATGATTTTTGATGAAGAACATGATACTTGATTTTAGTATATGTATGTTGTGTATTGGTGGTGATTGAAGATGACATTGGCTGGCTTATATACTATATGTTAATTGTGAGTTGTAATGATAATTAATGCTATGAAAAATCATTGTTAATGATGATTATATGATACATGATGTTTCGTGTAATTGTTGGTGGATAATTCAATGTGCCGAATTATTGTGATACGCTTGGATAATTAAGATTGTGATGGTCTTAATTGCATATGTTTGTTGGTAATTGCACACGCATTCATGGGGATATTGTACTCAATTTGGTGGCTTCGTTCCTTGTGTCGATCAGAAGCGGTGGACTATATGTTCATATTTTGGCTTTGATCCTAGTTCAGATTGAAAGCGTGGCTCTGATTTTAGATATAGAATCGAGAGCGAGGTGAGCTAGATGTTCATGTTGGTACCACATGCATGAGTCATATTAAGTGCATTGGAATCTCATGAGTCATTATGTGATGCTTGTTTTGATTTGCAATATGTGATAATTGGTTAATTGTTACATGGATGTTACACTTGTGGTAATTATACTATATGCGATAAATGTGTGTATTGCTATACTTTTAATGGTTGTATAATGATTACTTTGGTACTTGAATTGTCGAGTTATTCTATATGGATGATTATAAGAAGTGTGAGGAACTCTTTTGATGAATATTTGCTATGCATTACTTCTTATTATACATTTCCATAATGATATTAATTCTCAACCTTATGTTGGAATGATGTTATATGCGACATTGCTCGGGTACCAAAGATAGTGGCGCTTCCAAGAGGATAGTTGAAGAGCTTATTTTGGTTTATCTACTCAATTAGGTAGTGAATTGATGCTCTGGTCATGTAACACTTGGGGGATATTTTGAACTCATGTTTGTTGTTGAGAGCTATTGTTATACTCTCGTATTTGTTATTTGTATGTTGAGTGGCCTTGGTGCCCAATTCTTGAATTATATACCTTATTTTGATATGAGATTTGATATGTGGATATATGATTATAGTATGGGATATAATCATTAATAATATTTGAGAAAAGAATTATTCTGTTGTGATATGCATAGTTTGATGAAATATGAAGTTTAAATATGTGTCATAATTATGACCAGGTGTATATTGGTATTGTTTTGTTATTTTTGTAAACACATGTGACGCCCTTTTGATGTTATGCATGCTATCTTACTCTAATTATATTTTAAATTGCTTGGGGTTAGAAAGGAGTGTTACAGTATCCGTCCAATTATCCTATGGTGGAGTTAATTAGAATCATGGGAAATCTATAGTGGAATAACTCATAGAGACATTTCTCTATTTTATAGCTCTCTTCGTTAGCTTTCTAATGCTTTCGGCCCCATCCAAAACAGATATACGGAACTCATTTAATTATCATTCTGACCAAACACTACTACGACAAAGGCATTTAACAACGGTTGGAAAATACATATAATCACACAAGGCCAAGCGTTGTTATGTAGAGTGTTCTTATAAATGTGTTATTTACAATCACGGTCCTGGAACCGTTGTAGTATACTGGAAAGTTCGCGTGAAATCACAATGATTAGTTAACTTAACCATTGTTTCATGTCTTTTAATAAAATAAAATAAAATAGTAGTAGAATAACAATAGCCGTAAGAACAACAAGAACAAGAACAACATGAGCAACAACAAGAACAACAAAAACAAGAAGAAGAAGAAGAAGAAGAACAATAACAAATCCAACAAGAACAACAACAACAATAAGACGAAAAACAACAACAACAACAACAACAACAACAACAATAACTGAAAATAAATAAATAGCAGTAGAACAACAATAGTAGTAAGAACAAAACAACAAGAACAACATGAGCAACTACAAGAACAACAAAAACAACAACAACAAGAAGAAGAAGAAGAAGAAGAAGAAGAAGAAGAAGAAGAAGAGGAGAAGAAGAAGAAGAAGAAGAAGAAGAAGAAGAAGAAGAAGAAGAAGAAGAAGAAGAAGAAGAAAATGATGATGATGATGATGATGAAGAAGAAGAAGAAGAAGAAGAAGAATAAGAACAACAACAATAACAACAACAACAACAATAACAATAACAACAACAAAAATAACAACAACAAAAATAACAACAATAAGAACAACAATAATAAGAACAACAACAACAACAACAACAACAATAACTAAAAAAAGAATAATAAGAACAACAACAACTAACATTGCTAACTTGAATCCATTTTGTAAATTAAGAAAGGATGCTTTTGAGTTTTTCTTATAGAAGAAATGATATTTTCGAGCTTGGTTTAGTGGAGAAATAGAGTGTCTTAAATGAAATATGATGTTTAAAGGTAGAATATGAAGTTCGTCTAAGTTGGAAGTTTGTCTAAGTTTTAGGTTTCACGCGGATCACTAATGGTAGTGTCCTAAGCGTTGATAGTCACTGAAGGGACGACTGAGATTTATTTAGGGATGGTGAAGAAACTTAATAATCACGCTACATACAATGACAACTGTATTAATTAACCGTTGTTATATGTATTTTAATAAAATATAAAAATGCAATAGTAGAACAACAACAACAACAACAACAACAAGATTCGAACTTATGACCATACGTACTACATACAACAATGGTTGTATTAAATAAATGTTGTTGTATGTATTTTAATATAATATAAAAAATGTAGCAGTAGAACAACAAAAATAGAAAGATTCGAACTCATGACCATGTGCCACTTTTTACCATGGTTGGAACTTCCAACTATGGTGAAAAGTGGTTAAATATGAAAATAAAAAAGGCGCCTAGTTGAATAGATTCTACCACTATGGATCCTTTGACGTGGTGACTTAGGTGTTGTTGTTTGCATATTTTATAGTAGTAAACTCAAGACTTTAAGTTAAAACTTATTCATTTCATAAGTATTAAACTATAAGATCTTTGTCCTAGTGGTAAGGCGCATGCTCCATGGCCAGGAAGTCATGAGTTTAAATCCCATTGACGTCATATTATATTTTCCAATTCTCTAAACTAGTATATTATCATACATATATTTTTCATTTTCCTTGTTCTTATTCTAATGCTTCTATCCTAACCAACACCATCATAAATCATCCAAACTTAAGTTTAATTTGAAGTTAAGGTTTATCTTAAATTAAAAGTTTTGCAACAACAACAATACTTCAAAACCAAATAGCAAATCAAGCATGTATTCATCATCATAACAACAACAATAACAAACCCTAGTTTTCCCAAATCATGAAACTCTTTCCTCCCGAAAGCTAAATCTAACTATGTGACTCACCTTGGATAAGGAAGTTGGTGAAGATTGTTGAAGAAAAAGATGAAGATTGATGGTTATTTTTTCCATACTTGCTTCTTCTTCTCCACTTCTTTTCTTTTCTTTCTTTTTTGTTTATCTTCTTTCTTATTTTTTGGTTTTCTATCTTTTTTCTTTCCTTTCCTTACTTCTTCTCTATCACACATATACAACATATGTATATATATATATATATTGTGTAGTTAATTAAAAGTAGATATTAAAATATTTCAAATGATATTTTTCTCACTACTAGACCAATTGAATCATTACTAATGTTACCAAAAATGTTTTTTTGGGTATTAATTAATAATGGTCAGTCTCTTTTAATAAGTATTGATCTCTTCTGAGTTCGTTAATTACTCTATTGACCTCAACTAACAACAATTGATAGCTAATAGAGCACTTAGGAACTCAGTTTGTCTCAACTGACAATAACTGATATACAATTGAGTATTTAAGGGAATATGGGATATTAAATTCTCTCATAAATTGAAATTCATCCTCGAATTTCATCGAAATAAAGAAAAGAAAGCTTCTTACATCACTATCTCAGGTCAACACTTGACTTCGCTTCCTGGCCAATCCTCTGACATACTCAAATTTCCAACTTATCTTCACTGATAAATTCCACTCTTTCGTGAACTCTCAAAACTTCTTGAACTTTATGATACTCTAATTTCCAGACTTCGATTAACTTATAACTTTTCATACACAACTCATCTGATATGTCTTTCTAAACTGCTTGCTCATTGATCTACTCTAAGTCTCCAACTTACTCTTTCCTAAACTGAGTTAAACAAAATCCATAGTGGCAACACCTTACTCTGATTGGATAGTCTATACTTACTAAAAATTTATGAGATACCTTACTAATTCCATAACTACACACACAACTGTTAACTCTTATCAAATAAATCTTTCGGCAATCGTGACATACTTCATAATCCACCTATTGATAGCCTTATCAACTTCACTTGACTCGATACCATACTACAAGCATATACACCTGAAGTTTTACTTCTCTAATATTAGTCCAATAAGATAAAACACTTGTTACAAGATCGTCTTACTTTCATTTCTATGAGTATTTATCTCTCTGTTACTCCATAATACTTCACCATTTCTTTCTATAAAAAAACTCTTTAATGTGCAATTTCCAATTGAATATCATGGAACACATGGGTTTCACAAGTATTAGTGACTAGTTCATACAACTTCTTAGAAAATCCCTACTTCCTCTGAGAACCTGCTTCCCACAAATGAACCAGAACTTTCTCAATCATTCCCAAGAAGAATAACCTTCTTGCTAACATAAAAATGTGTAAGAATAAGATTGGTTTTGCATCTAGCCTTAAGTTTTGATGATAACTTTACATGGTATCTTAGATAACAATTGTGTACTCTAATGGTTTATATCTAGTTTTTAGATTTTGTTAAACAGGTTCTGACTCTTGTAGAAGATGTGTGACATCATCAGATTCTGAACTCAACACTCTAGAAGAATACCTATGGTGTCTTACAAAGTTAAGTCAATATTCTGGAATGCTTCTTATCCAACGATTCTAAGGAACGTTAGTACAAGAGCTTCTGATCGTGAATTTACAAGGAAGGTTTGGAGGCCTTCTAAATCTTTGCTTCTGTTGTCCCATGTTTTGAAGATGTTGAATACAAGGTTTTGTTGAACAAGTTTTGAAGTTCTGAAGACATTACTTCTGAAGACCAAGTGATGAAGACTCTAAAGACAAAAGTTCCGCGGAACAAGTTCTAAAGACTCCAAAGACTTAGGTTATAAAGATTCAAGTCATGATCCTTCTACAACATGCTTCATCAACATGCAATCAGAAGCCTCTAAATAAATAGAAGATAAAGATCAAGGATGGCTTACGTGAGATGGTGAGCATAAAAGTACAAAGTACATTGTGACCACTACTCTGCTAGGGTGGCATAAGGACATTCCTTTTGCACTATGTTGTCTACCATTCCCATAATGATCGTTGGGTACAAAACAACTGGTTTTATGTTTCTTATTCTACCCTCCAACGAATCTTTTTTCAGCTATAAAAGGAGAACTAGGAAGAATTGGAAATAAGTTTTTTGGTTCTACAAAACTACGTTAAAACGCTGCACAACTCTTTTGAAATATTCTTTGTATAGTTTTATAAATTAGCAAGGAGCTTTTTTTCATATAATTTTATCAACACTTTTGTGTTGTTGTACTTAAACATTGTGTAATCTTCTTGTTAGAAGCATCTCTATATACATATATTTGTAATCAACGGTTGTTGATAGGTTCCTTGAGAGACTAGGTGTAGTCAGGATTCTAAAGAATATTTTGGTTGCGGTCATTAAGGATTGGCAATAAGGATCATCGAACTTGTTGTGGTAACAAGGTTGATCAGACTTATTGTGGCTGTCTATAATTAGTGGATTATAGTGGATTAAGTCCTTGTGGATAAAGAAAATCACATTTTCGGGTGGACTGGAATAACTTAGTTAACAGTGAACCGGGATAAAAATAATTGTGTTCATTTATTTTTATTCACTTGTTAGATTTTTTGTTTGAGTTGCAAAAAGTTTATATTTGGTGCTACCTAATTCAAACTCATTTTTCTTGTGTTTCTCGCACATTCAATTTGCATCAGAGCTCCAATTATGGTATTGATTATTATCACGCACTTAACCGGGTCAGATAAAGATCCAGTTGAGTTTTAGAAACACTATGGTTGATCCTACACCACTACCACATGCTCCAGTTTTAAATGATAAAGATAACTACAATGCTAAACCTCCAATTTTTTATGGTGAAAAGTTTGAATATTGGAAACAAAAACTAGAAAAATTATTTCTAGGTCATGATGTTGATCTTTGGGATATGGTAGTTGATGGCTACGATCCTCCCACGGATGATGCTGGAAAGAAGCTTGAAAGGAAAGTTATGACTGGTCAATAGAAAAAGGATTATAAGAACCATCATAAAGCAATAACCATATTGTTGAATGCTATTTCTTATACTGTGTATGAGAATATCACAAATAGAGACTTGGCTAAGTCTATATTTGACTCTCTTATAATGACTCATGAAGGAAATGATCAAGTCAAGGAGACCAAGGCTTTGGCTTTGATTCAAAAGTATGAAGCCTTCAAGATGGAGGATGATAAAACATTTGAGATTATGTTCTCAAGGTTTTAAACATTAGTTGCAGGACTGAGAGTTATGAACAAAGGATATTCAATGTTGGATCACGTGAAGAAAATTATCATAAGCTTGCCATCCAAAATGAGGCCTATGGTCACTGCACTCAAGCTTGCAAAAGATCTGAACAACATTTCTCTAGAAGAACTGGTGAGTTCTTTGAGAAGTCACGAGATTGAGCTAGAACAGGATAAACCTCAAAAGAGAGTAAAATCTGTTGCACTCAAATCTATCAGAAGATCAGAGAAGTCCAAAGCTCTTCAAGCTAAAGAGATTGAGGATTTAGAAGAAGATTCTGATGAAGATGAAGATGAGTTGTCACTACTATCCCGAAGGGTTAACCGTCTCTGGAAGAGAAATCAAGGCAACATGTTCATCAGTACTAGAAGTACTGGTAGTTGCTTCGAGTCCACTTCTGGTAAAAGGAAGTGTAACGCGGTGGGAGAACTGAGTTGGTTGTTTTGCGTTTGATCGCAATTGTGCGGATAGCAAGAGTCGTCATCCCAATAAGGAAATGCTGAAAAGAACATGAAAGACCTTTAGAGATGTTTTCTGAGTTCGGAGGGTAGATTATGAAAAGAGAATGTATTAGCACCCTTTTCATTCGTAGTTATCTACGGGCTCTTAGTTTCTAGCTAGATCACTTGCTTTTGTTTGAAAGTATGCTTGTGATGTGGGTTTTGCAAGTATTTTTGAAAATGTCTTTGTAATGGTTCTCGTTTCTATAAGAACGCGTACAAAGTGTTGTTTAGAAAATTGTTCAAAAATGTGTTTGTGGAATGTGTTTTCGAAAGTGATTTTGAAAAGGTGTTTTCTTTGTAATGGCTCCCGTTTCTATAAGAATCCGTACAAAGTGTTTGTCTTTTGAAAATGTTTCAAATGAGAGTGTTGGTGTATAAAGTGTTTTTGTTGTGAGAAAGCGAGCAACTAGGAGCAAATATACCTACTCAAAGGGTCTTTAATGTTCTTTTTCTCCTCCTTTGGGTGTTTCTATCTTACCATTGATTTGGTAAGAAGCCTCATCATTGGATGTGAAGGAACGGGCGTGGGACGACAATAATAAAATAGACAAGGAATAAATAAATAAATAAATAAATAAAGGAAATAAAAACCCAACAAAATAAATAAATAAAACCCTAAACCTAAGGGAAAGTCTTATAAACCTAGGGTTGAAATCCCACAGCAGAGTCGCTAGCTGTTGTAACTGGTTTTAAATACAGAGCCGCCACTACTAATTTTTATCCTAAGAAAGAGAATCTAATAGGAAACTCTAATTTCGCAGACGGATATTCTAGATTTCGGACTCGGTTTTAGACGAAGGGAAGATGTTAGGCACCATTCATCTACCTTGTTCACAAGGATACTAGGGTTTAGAAGCACGTTTTTTAGGAAGAGGGTTTGTTTTTTAATTAGGAGAACTCACCATAATTTTAATTGTATGCCTACGTATCCTCTTATGAGGAATCAGAGTCCTAATTCGTAGTTCCTAGTTGGTTGGTGTTTTTTATAGGGTTGCGTATAATTTTTTTCCGAATTATCCTTAAACTTTATCTGGGTTGTAAATTGAGTTATTGTAGAAGCAGTTCACAGTTAAACTTGAAATTAGTTCTCCTTAACCCTTTTTCGAAAATATCTTATAGTTTTTGTTAGGTTAGTGGAAAAATGGTTTATTGTTGGTTAGCTGTATTGATGTTTTGATTTGACTAAAGAATATGATGAGACATTGAGAGGGGGGAATTCTGATATAGTCTCCTCCTCGCGTGGCCATATATTGTCCACATGTTGCTCGATGTGAAGGATACGGAGGAAGTCTGATATAGCCTTCCTCATCACGTGGCCAAATATTATCCCCGTGTTCCTTGCGGGTGGAATATTTGATGAATTGCATAGATTTTGATATTTAATTGTAATTTAAGATTTTGATTCAAATTTAATGTTTGATTTATGGATTGAAAAATGAAGTAGAAGTGAATAATTGAATGAATATGAAAGTGAAAAAATAGCATTAGAGTTAGTAAACATATTTTAAAGTTAATAAAAAAAGTTTTAATTAGTAAAAACCTATTTATCCCAATTTATTAAGTAATTAGTAAAAGTACGAATTTTAAATTTAGAGTTTATAAAATAAATGTTGATTATAGAAAATAAATATTGGTTAAATAAAAAGGATTTTTGCTGCTACAATTTACAAGGAAAGATATAAAATTAGATCCATATTATGATTTAAAACTTGCAATAGATTTAAAAATAATAATTTGATTAATGATAAAAATTATTTAGTTATTTTTAATAAAAGAAAAATTAAGTTTGTCATTTATAAAAGTTCTATAACATAATTATATTTAGAAAATACTCAATAATACGCCTGATAAAAAAACTTATTTGTACAAATAATAAAAAATAAATCATAAAACAATTTAGAATAATAAAAATAATAAATACTACAAAAATTAAAATAAACACAAAGGCGATTATTAATGTTTTCATTTTTCATTGTAAGAAGACTTGCCTCTTCCTGATTTTGTATTGTTCTTATTTAGCAGTTTTATCCGCCCTAATTTAGTAATAATAAAGATAGTAAAGCTAATTTATCATATTAAAATTTTAGTTTTCTAGTGATTATAGTAACAATTAAATATTGAGAAAAAACCAATTCATATAAATTACAATACTTAGACTCACTAGATTAACCATAAAAATTACCAACAACAAAATATTCAAACCATATAGAAACACTATTAATCACATAAAAGCATTGTGGACGAAATTCCAAAAGAAAAGAAATAAAACTCAAATATTCAAACGAATTAAAAATTGAATTTACATCAAAGAAGACAAAGTTACCAACCTGAAATGTCGTGATCGATTTAATTTGCTTCCTTTCCTTCTTCTCGGTCAATCCTTCCTTCTTTTTTGGTACAAGAGTTTCTTGGGTTGATGGAGGGCTTTTAGGAGATACTTTATTGTTGTTCTTCGATGTGAAGAACAACAACTTTAGGAGAACTATAGTGAATTATTGATTTGCAAATTGTTGGTGAAATTGTTGATCACCAAAATTTTATTGATGGAGAATTCAGGGTTTCTTTGTTGTTGTTCTTTGATGTGAAGAACAACAATTTTTAGGAGAACTCTAGTGAGTTGTGGATGATTATAAAATTGTGAATGAAAAATAGTGTGAAAGAGTGGTCTATTTATAAATTTGAAATTAGGTTAAAGACACCCCAAAAAGGAAATGGTCTACACCAAGAAAAGCCCAAAGTTTATGATTTTATCTTGGTCAGCAAGTCTACAAACTCTGACCGATGAGAAATCAGTTTTGTCAACATGTGACCAATCAAAAAGTGACAAATCATGTGATTTTGTTGTTTTTATATTTTATATGATTTTTGATTATTTTTTAATTAAAAATTGAAAAAATGAAGAAAAAACTGTTTTTGAAAAATTATTAATTAAAAAATACGAAAATTATAATTTAATAATAAAAAAAAGAGATTTTTTTGGGAAGATTTATACCAATTGAGATTTGATTGAAATTTGGTGGACAAGATTATGAACCTAGACACTTTTGTGATTTTTTCTTAATATTGTGATTAATAAAAATGAATTTTAAAAGATTTCAATTATTTTTAACATCTTGACTATTAAGTGTATAAAATCAAAGATTTAAAAAAACAAAAAATAATTTTAAAATTCCCTTAAAATAGAAAATAATAATAAAATAATTGAAAAATAACTTTTTTATCTTTTTTATTGAAAAAACACACAAAAGAATATATATGCCAAAAAGTAGTGTAACAGGACTTGAACTCAGGACCTTCCACTTATAAGCCTTACTCCATTACCAACTGTGCTACGTTATTCCTTTGAAATAAAAACCAAATTGAAAACATATGAAGACAATGAATTATTTATTTATTCAAAAATACAAATGATCTGATATAGATCATTATATTTTTAAATAGGTTTGAAAGCGAATATTTATCAAAGAATATTATAAAATCAATATTTTGAAGAAAAAAATTGACCGTAGAAAATAATGGGCGGGCAAATTTGGGGTATGACAACTGCTTCACAGTGTTATCAAAGCTCCCCTCGGCAACGGCCAGAGCATCATCCAAAGCCAATTGTAAGCGAGCAACCAGATCAGCTCGGGACTTCGAATCTTTTGTCTCTTCAGGCTCATCCTCAATGGGAGCAGCTTCAGCAGTCAAGGCCGCCACCTGTTCTCCATAAGCCTTCTTCTCGAGTAGAAGCGCCTTGTGATCCTTAGACAATTTCCCTAGCTTGTCCTCCACTACCTTCTGGAAGTCTTCTCATCAACACACTCCTTCTCCGTCTCGGCCAGCTTCAATCGCAACTTCCTCACCTCGACTTCCAGGGAAGTATCCCCCTCAGTGTACGCCACAACCATCTCCAAGACCCTCATCACTTCCCCGTCATCCTGAGCTAACAATGTCCTATTCACCGAGTGATCTAGTTCTTCGGGCAAAAGGGACTCACCCTAGAGAAGATACAGAGAAGAACCCTCGATGAAGGATTTGTCATGCCAGTAAGAGGGAAACTCGTACTTTCCTTTCTCCCTCTCCCCAGTCAGGTCCACAGTACCCTCATTGTGCTTCCTCTTATGCCTCTAGGACACCTGCAGAGGAGAAATAGCCCTGGTCGACTGCCCTGCCGATGAAGCACCTGATCCCGACATAGGGCCAGCGTTGGGCGAGGAAGCCTTGACACCTTTCTGTGACTTCTTTAGGTTGAAAGAGGTTGTCCTGTCCAAGTCCTCCTGGGAGGGATTCATCTTATCTGTGAGGAAACAATAACAAATGGTCAGTTAAATAGAAGAATATGCGCAAACAGAGAAAATCAAATTATAAAAGTAGATACTAAGATAAGCCATGGGGTCCTCGCTCTCGAGGAGCTCCTTGATGCATATCAGTCCAAGGTTGAACACCGCTTTCCCGTCCTTGTCAATGACCGGTTTTCCCCCTTTGCCCATACATTGGACATGAGGAATCCCCACGACAAAGGCAGTAAGGCGATCAAAGCTAGTTGCATCCTCAGAACCAAGCTGGTATTTCTTCCAAACATAGACGTTGGTCCCCCTTTCATAATGCTTATCGGTCCAATGAAAGAGAAATTTAGGCACCAACTTGTTCGCGTGTTTTCCCTCCTTGGTCAGAATAGGAGCCCATTCCTCTTCGTATGCGGGAGAAACCCGGAACACACTCAACAATGCCCTCTCCAAAGTGAACTGAATGAGTATAAACTTCTCCTTGAAAAATGGACTGACTCTAGATACGCTTTGAACAGCTTGCCATTCGCCTGCTTCAAAGCAACCCAACTATATTGGGCACCAAACGTCTGCCTCTGGAGGTGGAAACAGTAAAAGAACAAAGGGAAGGTGGCCCTGATGCCCAAATAATCACACACGATCTCGAAGGCCTAAAGAAAAGCCATCGAGTTTGGATGCAGCTGGGACAGAGCCAGACAAAGGTTTCTGAAGACTACCATTAGAAATTCCGAGAAAGGGAGTCGTAAACCCATCTCTCTGAACACGATCTCGTACATAGGGAATATACGACCTTCAAACTGTGAGCAGATTCGACTCCTCTTGTTCGGATGTAGATTGCCTATTTCTCTTTAGCTCTCTCTTGGTCCATCTTCGGATCCAATGAGGTGAATATCTCATTAGGATGCTCAATAAAGTAGGAGATATACCTCGACGGGCCCGATGCAACCTGATCCAGTGGACCCTTCTCAACCACGGGCATGATGGGACCCTCTTGATCAACAGGAGCCGCCTCCACGGCCCCCTTTGCATCCCTATTATAGGGAACCTCAGGATCAAGTTCTCCCAGCGAGGATTCGTACGCTCCCGAGGTGCTTGCTTTGCCAGAAGTGCTCTCGGCAAAACTCTGAGCGGAACTGATGTGCTCGTTAAGAAACTTGTCATCGCTAGTAGTCATCGTACCTAAAAATCAGAGGATGAAAGTGAGTTCGAAGTCAACATAAAATCCACCCTTCCACCACTAATCAAGTGAAAGGGCATAAAGGAACGAGGACCCTGTACCCGACCAGAGCCCCCACTCAAATGGCTACTAAATGAACACCCTTCCCCGACCAAACCCACCGGATCTACACGAAAATTTTCCTACATTCATCTAACGATGATGTTGTACCCTAAAATTTTCCCTCACATTTCCAAGAAAAATTAATTCAAGACACTCCCTCAGGCTCATAGAAGTTTCAAATGCTCAACACTTCTCAAGGAATGATCAGACAAGTCCTTCTCCTAAGAAATTCAACTACAACTAGGGTTTTGTTTTTCTTAAGGATAATTGAGCTTATAATGCCTCAAGTTGGTTTCATGGTTCCTAATATGCTTCAAAGAATCCTCATGTCAGGTTTCAGGCTTTGCTTCATAAGTTTGCTCAATCAATTGCTCAGATGAGTGAAAATCAATTGTATTGGGTAAAAAGTCAACATTGATCAATCTACAGTCAAACTTCAAGATTTTTGGTCAACATCAATATTTTGAAGTTACATTCATAATTTGATCAAGGGTTGATCATGATTCATCAAAGAAACTCAAGATTCATCAAAAGTAAAAAATTACTAAGTTAGGGTTTTTCTTGAGGAGAAGTCAACTGAACTTTGACCAAGCATAACTTTCCTATAATTCATCATAAATACCTCAACCAAATCCTATCTTGAAGAAAATTTAATTCTCTACAACTTTGTCTCTCTAAGCTCAAGGTAAAAAATGGCTCATTTGAGAGATATGAGCCAAATATTTACAGGTCATTTTGAAAATCAACAAAAAGAGACTTTTTGTGAAGGCAATTTACATTGAGTTAAAGACTTCAAACGAAAAAATAATAAGAACAAAAGTAGTAGGAGACATCCTGAGGTTTCAAAAAAGTCCAAGATCACCTTCATTTGACAAAAATTGGGAGAGTCATAATTGGTGAAAGTTGAGCAAATTTGGAAAATGCATGAAACTTTCATTGAATAATTTTGAAGTTTTAGACTAATGGGCCAAACTTTTGAGGTCTAAACATGTTCATGACACCGTAGAGGACCTCTAAGTCCACTCATGCATCATTTTAATTCTTATTTCATTTATTTTGATTTTTATTCATTTAAATTCAAAATAAATTAAATAAAATACCAAATAAATGATACAAGGTGTGTGGGTCTCTTTTTAAATCAAATCATAAGTCCAAAATCACATGATTATGCTGGAGAAACCGCGTGGGATCATGAATATTTGATTTAGCCTAAAATAGAAGTTTTGTGCAAAATTCAAATCAAATATCTTCACCATGAAATACAAAGATTCATCTCACAAATGTTGACCTAATATTATCCTTTATATATACACACTACATTCAGACCAAAAGGACACGCATGTTGCCTCTCAAGAAGAACCCTAAAATTCCAAAATTTTCAAGAAACTAGGGCACAGTCAAACCCTTCTCTCCCATGATTTTCAGTCCAATCCAAGCATCAATCAAGCTTCTTGAAGACTCCAGGAACTCATTCCAATAATCTCTGAAGCTCATAGTATCCTAGACCATCACAACCAAGTATCACCAGTTTGTTGAACTTTCTTGAACTCAAACTCATAATTCATGCATTGTTGATTGATTCTATACATATATACCTGTTTATAATAATGTTTGGACCTGTTTAGCATCATTGTTTGAAAGCTTTCGTGCAGGAACAACCATTCATAATTGTTAGGGTTTGAAGCTCTCAAAGCTTCGAAACCCTTGCTACATCCCTTATCAGTCAAAACTAACACCACCATTGAACTCGTGAGGTCTCAATTACTGGATCGGGACTCTTTTCTTTTTCATTTTTATTCGATTTCCCAGGTTTGGCATTTGGTCTCACCGGAGAAGAATGTGGCACCACCGTTGATGGTGGTGCTAACCTGGGTCAAGGGAATGTGTGGCTCTCACCCTCTCTCGGATTGGTCCATTCAAAACATCTGACCCCACCACTAGCGCGCGTTTTTAATCTGTGTTGATTTCTAATTTTTAGAGTTTAACTTATTTTATATATATTTCATGCTATCAAATTAACGTGAAACAACTATGGCCAGGTGGTAAGTGAGATGCTTGTTAAACGAGAGGGTGTGTGTTCGATTCCCCCTTTTGGAAACAAAAATTCTTTAATTTCCAACTTAACGCATGTTCATTATATTTTGGTTGATACTCATTCTAAAACATAAACGCAGCGCTACCCCGATGAAAAGAATGCTTGCTGGTGACTTCAAGGGCGTAGGTTCAAGTCCCACCCCAAACATTTTGGTTTTTTCATATTTTTACCTTGTTTTTTCACTCCACTTAACTTATTATTTTTAACTAATTAATATTAAAACATTAAACATTAACTCTTACCCAAACTAGGCCTAGGATTTTTAATTAACTTGAATTAGGGTTTTGCTTTTAATTAATTAATTATATAAATAGACTTTAGGTTTAAATTAAAATTAATTAGTTTAGGGTTTTAGCCAAATAATTCTTATTAATTAAATGGACATTAGGGTTTCTAATTAGGGTTTTAGGTTTTTTAATTAACTTAATTAATTAGCTATTAGGCTTTAATTATCATACCTAACCTTGGATCATTTTCTAAACATACAAAAAAAAACATTAAAACATTTTCCTAACGTCTTTTCTTATTTCTTATTGTTATTTATATTCTGAGACAATTGTATAGGTTGCAACTATCGATGTAATAGCTTAAATTTATCTTTTTGCATTTTCTTCTATTATGTAACTACTCACATGATGTAATAGCTTAAGTTTAATTTTCTGCACTTTACATTCCGCACATTATATTTTTAACTATTAATAATTAGGGTTTGCATGGAAATACTAACAATTGGACATAGAAAACCTAATTCTCAAGACTAAATAACTGAATTAACACACAGTCATACTTGCACCTTTAGGTTAACCTCTCTTGTTGCCTTAACGAATATTGGTCATGTCTCTCAAAAGTAAGGATGCTTTAGAAAAATACCCACGATACAATCATCATAGTCCCTATGATACAAAAGATCATAGTCCCTCAAAGTCCCTTGTTGTCCCTCGAGTTACCTACGAAAAGATAATTTAGTCCCTCGATGACCCTATGAGCAAAATGATGATAGTCCCTTCGATACAATTGCTAAAGTATTCTTACATGTTTCCTTCTATGAACATATGATTCCCCTACGCATGTCCCTTCATATCCAATTGATAAGATTACCTACCAACTAATGGTATGGATGATATTATCTCCAAAGGAAAAGGAAAAGAGTAGGAAAGACAAAAACCCTGTGGGTAGGACTCTTGAATACTTGCTCACAAATAAAACATTTTCTTACATCGCACTTTCAAAACAATAAATATTTTTAAAAACACTTTATATACATTCTTGAGGACTGATACAAGAATTATTACAAAGTCTTCCTTACATTGGCATTTCAAAATATTTTCAAACAATTCACACACAAAAAGCAAGTGAGCTAAGCAATTAAGAGCCCGTAGATAACTAAGGATGTAAATGATGCTAACACCTTTCATTTACATAATTTACCTCCCAAACTCAAAATATTTCAAAGGTCTTTCCTTTTCTTTTCGTCTTTCCTAAATATTGGATAAAAGAAAAGTCGTTGGCGACTCTTGCTAACCGAACATTTTGCGATGACACTAAAAAAGTCATTTCTCCCATGTATTACAGACTGGAGAATCTGCTAGGGAAAGTAAAACTCAAAAAAATATGGGTTACCTTAGGGTTTAGATCACTTTTACTTGCTTTAATTATTTGAATTGTTTGCTTTAAATCTAAGGGCTTGTTTGGGTATTACTTGTGTGAAAGATCCTACACCCGGATCTAGAGATTCCTTAGGTAAGTAGAAATAAATCATAAATATTGTACGACATATACCAATATGGTTAACATGATAGCTATAGTTAGTGTGACACTTTGGTGTGTACTGATGTTCCTTGAGTCAGTCAAGGATAACATTAGGCTTCTGTGTGGTTTCGTTAACACTAACTTTGTTTTAGAACCTTAATTGTCCCATCTTGGCCATTAAAAAGTAGTGAGATAGCCGGCTTTGGTGCAGTCCGAAGTTGGTTGATACTCGAGGTTACGATCATTGAGATTCAACTTTCGGGATTTTTTGATGGCAATTCAGCTACCATGCTAAAATAAAGCCTTCGAGATATATCTGTGATAAGAGATTCTTAGAGCCCAGTTACTATTTTAGGACAAGTTTAGCTAACTTAACTTCAGAGGGGAAGGATACTTACATATGGACTTCATGCAAGCCTTTAAACCTAAGACTCTTGTTTTACTTAATTGTGTTTATTACTTATTTAACATGAACATAACATCATGACATCATATCATCATAACATAACATTTTCACTAACCATTTCAAGGACCTATGGATTTATCTTTGTTCTTTGTTGCAGGTTATGCCCTCCGCTCACAGAAAAACTATCAGAATCAACTTTGTAAGGGTACCTTCCAAGCTTAAAGAGTTAGTCTCAAAGGTTCCCAAAAACTCTCAATTCACCAAAAGGCATGGTTATCTACTCAGTTTGGTTACCTCAGGTTTTGAAGAAGACATGATGAGTGTTTTGTTCCAGTTCTTTGATCCTAAGCATCACGGTTTTACCTTCCCATATTATCAATTGGTGCCCACAATGGAAGAGTTATCTAAGATACTTGGAGTACCTATCCTTGATCAGGCACCCCTCAGCGGTTTAGAGAAAGCTTCAAAACCCAAAGTTATTGCAGCAACCTTACATCTGAAGCAGTCAGACATTGTATCTAATTGGGAAACAAGAAGTGGAGTTAAATGTCTTCTTGCTAAATTTATGATAGATAAAGCTCAGTTGTTTCTAGATGCTATGAGTTTTCATTATTTTGAGGAGATCTTGGCTCTTTTGATCTATGGTTTGGTACTATTTCCTAATCCAGACCAATTCATAGATGTAAACACCATCAAAATATTTCTTACTCATAATCTTGTTCCTATTTTGCTTGGAGATATTTTGCACTCTCTTCGCACTCGTACTATGAGGGAGTGAGGGACACTCATTTGTTGTATACCTTTACTATCCAGGTGGTTTATTTCGCACCTTCCCTGATCAGTGATGAAGAATGAACAAGGTTTGAAGTGGTCTCAAAGGATGATGTCACTCTCTCATTCAGATATCTATTGGTGTTCCCGATCTCAGGAGGATATCACTATTATTGACCATTGTGGGGAATTCCCTAATGTTCCAATCCTTTGCATAAAGGGAGGTCTTACTTACCACCCTTCTATAGCTCTACGTCAATTTAGTTATGCTCGAAGAGATGGTCCTCATGATATGCTTATCCAGAGTATTGTATTCGATTACGAGAACGATCCTCAAGGTTACCGTCAAAGGTTTATACATGCTTGGGGCATGGTGAAAAAGATTGATAGCAAGACTTCGGGACAAAAGAACTCCATCCCTTTGGAGCCCTACCTCAAATGGGTGTGATCTCGTGCTCAAAATATTATAATGCCATATCCTGTTGTCCTACCAGTGATTATAGAGCCTGTTGCTAAAGGAGATGTTCCTCATACCATTTTTCATCCAGATATGCCTACTTACCTTGAAGAGTTACAAAAGTCTTGGATTCAATGTAAAGAAGAAAGGGACACCTTTGAGACTCAGTTCTATGCTAGCAATAAGAAAGTGTTGGAGCTGACAAGATGACTTTACGAAGAGCAGAGCCTTAATGCATATGTCAACACAAAAAGGAAGCGTCCTTGGGAGACTTGTGTCTTAGGTCTTAGGAGTTCTTAATTTGTTTCCTTGAAACCCTTTTGTTTTCATTGTAATCCTAAAAGGAAGTTATAATTTGAACTTACTAATAAGAGTCTTTGTTTTTAATTTATTTTTTATTAACAAATTTAAATCCCAAGAGGTCCTTGAAAACATTTCATATGCATTTACATGCCAAACATATCATTGCAAAATAGGTTTCCATGACAAGTTTCTCATTTTCTTGCTGTTTATTTCATCCAAAATGACTCTCAAACAGATGGTCAAAGATCTCCAGGCTCAGAATGCTCAGTTCTAAGAGATGTTCCTAAGCTTAGCCAAGGGGCAAGAAGAATTAAAGGTGATCATCGCCAAAAATAATAATAAGAAGAAGAAGACAAAGAAACCAACCGACATCCTTAACATGGGGAAAAGGTTCAGAGGTCCAGTCATGCGAGCTCAAGATCTTGATATCCCATTGGACGAAGATGATGAACATGACAAAGATAGTAAGAGTGTTAAAACTGAGAAAAAAAGGAACCATGGTTCTGACAAATGTTCTGATGAAGAGGAGTAAGATTATTTGGATGAACAATATCCCCCTGCTGGCAAGAAGTATAAGCTGCTAGAAGAGCGTCTGAAAGTTGTGGAGATCCAGAAGGTGCCTGGATTGAACTTCGAAGAATTGGGTTTAGTCCCATGAGTCGTCATTCCTCCTAAGTTCAAAAATCCTACCTTTGCTAAGTATGATGGAGTTTCTTGCTCGGAGCTGCATTTGAGATCATATGTTCGAAAATTCAACCACGCACTGCTGAAAAGAAATTATGGTTGCATTTCTTTCAAGATAGTTTGTCTAGGACACAATTAAAATGGTACTATCAACTCGAATGTATCGACATGCATACATGGGAAGATTTGGATGCAACTTTCTAGACAGTATCAGTATAATTCTGATTTGGCACCAACCCGCATGCAACTACAGAGTATGTCCATGGGTTCTGATGAAGGCTTTAAAGAGTACGCACAGAAAGGGAGAGATCTTGCAGGCAAATTTCAACCTCCTTTAGCTGATAAGGAATTGGTTGACATGTTCATGAGTACGCTAACAGGTCCTTTCTATAATCACCTACTTGGATGTTCTTCATCCGGTTTCACCGAGCTGGTATTTACAGGGGAACATTTGAGAATGGAATTAGAAGTGGTAAAATTCAGGTGGCTACATCTTTGAGTACTGCGAAGAAGTCATACAATAGTAAGAAAGAATCAAATGTGGTGTACGGCCAGAAGGGTCGTAATAAGAGTGACCACAACCACTCTGTGGGGGCAGTTCTGATCTCTAATCCTGCACCAGTGCAACAACAACAGAATAATCAACATACGTAGGTCACACCCAGGAGACAGTTCATAAAAATCAACATGTTGTTGTCTCAAGAGTTGCAACACATGCTGAAGGCAGAGCTGATTACATTAAAGGATCCTCCTCAGAATCCCAATACTTCTTCTCCCAGTTATAATCCTAATGCAAGGTGTGCATATCACTTCAATAGTACTGGACATGACACTAACAGGTCCGGGGAGAATATCAGGTGAAAAACGATCACCTCGCTGAATATTGGGCCCTAGTCCAACAGAGAAAAAAGAAACTCAAATCATGGACATACAACATGTTCCCTGCGAATATAACGCCCGGGAAGACATCCTGTCCAAACTAGCGAGCACAAAGAGGAAATGGGGGAATAAGTCAGTGATACAAGAAATCCTTTCTCGATTGAGCACCCAGATACCCCCACGACTTTGGGAGTATTCTCCATAGGGGAAAAAGACTGCTGGATGACCCTCGTGCACGACTACCTCACAAAAGGTGAGCTACCCATCGACTCGAAAGAAGTGGTTGTGGTCAGATGAAGAGCTTGCTCGTACGTCATGGTCGAAGGAAGATTATAGATGAGAGGGTTTTCCATTCCCCTCCTCAAGTGCGTTGACCAGAGCAAAGTGGATCACATCCTGCTCGAAATCTATGAAGTGATAAACAACCAACATTTGCGTAGAAGATCCCTCGCCAAGAAAGCTCTGTGAGCTGGGTATTACTGGCCCACCATGCAGTACGATGCAAAAGAGAATGTGAAAAAATGCGAAAAATTCCATTGGCACAGGGACATGCACTTAGCTCCCCCAAACGAGCTCAGGTCCCTCTCTTCTCCCTGGCTATTCGCCTGGTGGGGGTTAGAACTCTTTGGTGCATTCGTGGTAGGGACCAATCAAAACAAATATTTGATAGTAATCGTCAACTACTTCACCAAATGGATAGAGGCAAAAGCATTGGCCAAAATCACTGCCCAAAACGTCATTCGCTTCAACAAAAGAAATATCCTTGCTCAGTTTGGCATCCCACAATCAATAGTCACCGACAACGTGATCTAGTTCGTAGATTAGAGCTTTCAGGAATTCGTCGCCAAGTTGGGCACCACCCAACACTTTGCCTCGTCGAAAATCTCCAGACAAACAGCCAGGACGAGTCTGCAAACAGGGTGATACTCAGGGGCCTCAAACAAAGGTTAGACGAAACCAATAAAAGATGGGTCGAGGAGCTACACAGTGTACTCTGGGGATACCGAACAACATCGCACTTGTCAACCAGGGAGACTCCTTTCCGACTAACTTACAAGACGGAGGTTGTTATTCCCGTAGATATCGAAGAACCCTTCAGGCGAACCAAAGCTCTCCCAAACGAGGAGATGGATAACGTCTCCCTACGGGAAGAACTAGACCTGGTAGAAGAGATCTGAACAGGAGCGGCCCTACGAGAGGCATCTCCCAAACAAAAAATAGCCATGCACTACGATGCCAAAGTCATATGATGAGAGTTTGAGGTCGGCAGCCTTGTCTTAAATATAAATCGCAAAGAATCTCGCAAAGGCAAGCTCAGTGAACTAGGAAGGCCCTTATCGCGTCTACGCAAAAATAGGGATTGGGGCATACTACTTAGAAAAACTACAAGGGGAACAACTTTCTCGACCATGGAACACTGAAAAGCTAAAACAATATTACAGTTAAAATACTGAGCAGTTGGCGATCTTCATCAACAAGACAAACTCATCCAGGCCGACCACACGTGCATGCCTAAGTACATGCATATCACCCAAAATATTTTGAAGGGGGTGAGACTCCTCTCTTTTAACGGGTGTGTCCTCAGTCCAACATGGATAACTCGACCGAGCTCTATCATCCTTGTACCATGACGATAGAACATGCAGGTCACAATGGGAAGTTCACACCGCCGAGCTCAGGTCCTCAAAATGAGACCTGAGTTCCGACCCATGCCCGGTATTCACCCTGGACATTTGTCCAGTTTCCCCACACTTGAGAACATACAAATCAAACGAGCAAGTCCCCACTATAAACTCTTAGCAAAATAAATATCTCAAGCAGATGAGTATAACAATAAACATGTAAACACAAATATTTAGAATAAACGACCACCATGGCCAGAAAATTAAAACAAATGACCATTAAGGCCGCCATTATACGAATTTTACAAAAGAGAGGCCCCTGGCCCCCTGTTGTACCCCAAATTTTTCCCTCCCATATTTCTCAACAAAAAGTCAAGTGAGGTCCCCAAGTTGCTCAAGGAAGTTCAAGAATTGACCAGACAAACTCTCTCCTAAGGCAGTCTACCTCAAATTAGGGTTTCCATTTTCATCAAGATGTGTGAACCAAAAAGGACTCAAAGGCTCACCATTGTCCTAATATGTTCTCAAGATCATCCATGTCAAGTTTCATGCCTTGCAGAAGAAGTTTGCTCAGTCAATTGCTCAAATGCCTGAAAATCAACTTTACTAGGTCAAAAGTCAACTATGGCCCACATACAGTCAAACTTCAATATTTTTGGTCAACATCCTCATTTTGAAATGTTATTCATCATTTGATAAAGGGTTTATCATGATTCCTCAAGGATTGCTCACAATTCATCAAAACCCAAAAGTTGCTAAATTAGGGTTTTGTAGGAAAAGTCAACTCAACTTTGACCAAGCATAACTTTCTCATACTTTATCAGAAATGACCCATATAAAGCTCATTTGTAAGAAGATACAATTCTCTACAATTCATATTCAGATCCCAAATTCAGAATATGCACTCACAAAAAGATATGAATTTTGACATTATAGGTCCTTTTGAAAAGTCAATAAAAACACCTTTTGGGTCAAAGCTTCATACATGAACATGGAATACTCAATTGAGATGAGACCAAAAGTTTTGTTTAGAGGACATCCTAAACTTTCTAAAAAGTCCAAGAACACCTCTCTAGGATCAAAATTGAGAGAGTTATGCATTAGCCAAGTTGACAATTTTTGTAAAATTGCCAAAAGTCAAATGTACTCAAATATTCCTTTTTTCCCAAATGGGCCCAACTTTTTATGCTTGCACATCAATTATAATGTGGTCCACGAATCAAATGTTCACTCACTCATATTGTGCTTCAGTTTTCAATTTATCTTGATTTTTTATTAATTAAAAAGTGAATTAAATCAAATAAATGATGAAAATTATCAAAGATATGATATGATTTATTTTTTTGACAGTTTGGCAATCAAGAAATGCTGAGTAAACAAGATCAATTCGAATCAATGGAAATTTGTACAAAAAAGGCATGATTTGGCTCAAAATAGGAACATATCATACAACTTGAAAATAAAATAAAATCTTGGATAAATGCAAAGATTCATGCCAAGTTTGTTAACCTAATTCATTCTAGGTTATATAATGAAGCTTTCCAGATCAAAAAACAGGGGTTAGAGGTCGTGTAAAACCAGAAAAAAAACTTGAAAATTTCCAAGAAAAGTGTGAGATGAATCTCCTTCCACAGGCCAATTCAAGGTGTGTTGAGGTTCCCAATCGCTTGCTAGACATCTCAGGAAGCTAACAATATCCTTTGCAAGCTTCAAAACACCCAGAAACGCGTGCTACGCCTCCCATGATTTGACACATTTTTGCAATTCAATTATTGCAATTTACGCATCATTAGCACTTTTGATTGTTATATTCATGTTTGTCATCATGTTTGCAAGCTAGCCATGCCATTTAATTGCATTTTTTATGTTTGTACGTGATTTTTCCATTGCTAGTTTTTCTGTGTTCGTTTTAGGGGTTTTCAGTACAAGTAAAATTAGGCCTTGATTCTGGTACCATGATGCTCGTGAGGATGAGACAAGTTGATTGGTACCCTTACCTTTCATTTATATTGCTCGTACAAGTTTTTTGAAATTTTCAGGGTTATACCTACAGTGAACGTCTGTAGGTAAAAGCCTCTTCTTCTAAAACGACGATTGCCAGGAAGAAGACGCTTGCGTGTCAGCCAGCCACTCGTTCGTTTGAATTTCGCGCGTTTTGGAATTAGTTCTTTTGCTTTTCTTATATTATATTATATTGATATTATAATAATAACTAACCAACGCAACGCAGCTGGCAAGCAAGAAGTGGATTTGAGTATAAAGACCTGGGTTCGATCCCCAGGTCCCAACATTTGTTTCATATTATTTTTCTTCATGTGATCAGGTACACTACAATCTCAAGCGCCCACCATATGCTATCAACGTCCATCCTTTGATCCAGCGTGCCATCAAATCCCATGCCTCTCCAATGAGAGACCACCATAGTCCTCAATTCAACCCCCACACCAAATCAAGCATGGTCAAACAGGCTTGGAGCATCTTGGGCCCAGAATTCAGATGTGCACCCCTTGCATTTGCTAACACTATCAGGCCCATTTCTTCTTTTTTTATTTCTTCTTATTTTTTAATTCTTTTATTATTTTCTTTAATTATTTTAATTAACAAAAATAAATCACTTTCTTTATTTTTTATAAAATCATAAAATCAAGAATTCACAAAAATTAGAATTAGGCTTTTTTTAATCAAATTTAATTTAATTTAGGGAAATTTTAACTTGTTTTTATAATTAAAACCAATTAGAAAAATTAGGTTTAAGATTCTTGATTTAACTTTTTTCATTTTTACAAACAAAAAATACAAAAATAGGTTGTTTAGAATTAATTTATTTATTTTCAAAAAATTAACACTAATTAGAATTTAGGATTTTCTTTTAACGCAATTATTCATTATTTTCTCAAATAAAAAAACCTGACAAAAAAACATTTTTTTAATCAATCACAATTAGGATTAGTCAAGGGGTCAAAACCTTAATCGTCTCGCATTTAATTCGTTGTTAATTATTTTGCCATTATTTTGTAACTGCTCACTGGTTTGTAATAGTTAATTTAGGGTTTTTATTTTGCTGTTTAAATCCCCAATTTTTTGGCTATGTAATTAATCCCCCTCCCTGAAGCCTTGTAATAGCGTAGGTTTATTTTCTCGTATTTTTAATTCCTGCAACTATTTAACTGTCTAGATGTATGCTAATAGGATTGTATGGCAAGAATGCATGCCAAATTAATACAGTTAGAAAACCCTAATGTGCAAAGATAATAAACTGAAAACAAATCACTAGCACATATCACTCTTAGGGTATACTCTCACTTCGGTTGCCTTCGGTAAACGATCATTAAGCATAGGGTGTCTTAGTGGTTGCCCTCCAGTCTAAAAAGATCAAAATGTCCCATTCTAACGTTGCCTCAGAAATGTTGCCTCAAAAGATCTTAAGACTCTGGGGTTGCTACTAAGATGTCCTAACATTGCTTTAGTGATCGTACGTCCCTTTTGAATTGACCCTTACAAATTCCAACGACGGTGCTACCTATTTCTCAATAGTGGGATAGCGTTGTCTAAAGGAAACAAGAATAGAAATGATCTTTTTTCGAGTAGGTAGGTGTTAGTAGGTACTTGCTCAAATAAAAACTTTTCGCACTTACACTTTTCAAAACAATTTTCAAAACAACTTTGTCACACCCTTGAGGACTGATACAAGGTTTATCACGAAGTAAAACATTTTCAAAAGCAAACCCACACACAAGAAATTTAAAAAATATGCAAAGTACCTAAGAGCCCATGGAAAACCATGGATAGAAAGGGTGATAACACCTTCCCTTTCTATAATCTACCCCCCGTACTCAGAATATCTCGAAAAAGGATTTCTTTTTCTGTACTTTTTTCCTTTCCGATTGGATGAAATAAAATTCGGTGGCGACTCTTGCTTACCGCGACATTTTGCAAACACAAAACGCAAAATGCAAACCAGTATTAAACAATCTATTCTGCTACCGTATCACACCCCCCATCCAACAAAATTACTTTGTGGCCACAAGGACCACGGTTGTTCAAGAATTACATAAATGGGCAAAAGCCCGGGAAAAAAATTACAGCATATCAGCACACAGGCTGGAAAAGAGATATAACTAGATAGGAATCAAGCATCTGGTTGGGGATCCTCCTCTCTAACAGGATCTTGACGCGATGGCTCCCCAACTGGGACATCCTCGACACCTCTGAGATAGTCAGGAATTACGATCTAGCCATCTGCCACGTAATGATAAAGACCCATCCCGGTCACACTCAATTCAACCGCGGGGTTCAAAACCCAAAGCTGCTTCACAATGTTATCAAAGCTCCCCTCGACAACGGCCAGAGAATCATCCAAAGCTACCTATAAGCGAGCAACCGGATTAGCTTGAGTCTTTAAACCTTTGGTCTCTTCGGGCTAATCCTCGGCGGGAGCAGCTTCAAAAGTTTAGGCCGCCACCTGCTCGTCGGAAGCCTTCTTCTCGAGCAGAAGAGCCTTGTGATCATTAGAAAATTTCCCCAACTTATCCTCCGCTACCTTTCGGTAGTCTTCTCATCAGCATACTCCTTCTCCGTCTCGGCCAGCTTCGATCGCAGCTTTCTCACCTCGACATCCAGGGAAGTATCCCCCTCAGTGTACGTCACAGCCATCTCCAAGACCCTCATGTCTTCCTCGGCATCCTGAGCTAATGATGTCCTCTTCACCGAGCGGTCTAGCTCTTCGAGCAAAAGGTACTCACCACGGAGAAGATACAGAGAAGAACCCTCGAAGAAGGATCTGTCATGCCAACAAGAGGGAAACTCGTACTTTCCCTACTCCATCTACCCAGTCAGGACCACAGTACCCTCATTGCGTTGCCTTTTATGCCTCGAGGACACCCGTAGAGGAGAAATAGCCCCGGACGACTGCTCTATCGATGAAGCACCCGATCCCGACATAGGGCCAGCGTCGGGCGAGGAAGCCTTGACACCTTTAAGTTCCTTCTTCAGGTTGAAAGAGGTCGTCATGACCAAGTACTCCTAGGAGGGATTCATCTTATCTGTGAGGAAACAACAAAGAACGATCAGTTAAACAGAAGAATATGCATAAACAGAGAAAATAAAATCATAAAAGCGGTTGCCAAGATAGGCCACAGGGTCCTTTCTCTAGAGGAGTTCCTTGACGCATATCAGACTGAGGTCGAACATTGCCTTCCCGTCCTTGTCGACGACCAGTTTTCCCCCTCTGCCCATACGCTGGATAGGAGGAATCCCCGCGACAAAGGCAGTAAGGCGATCAAAGCTGGCTGCATCCTCGGTACTAAGCTGGTATTTCTTCCAGACATAGACGTTGGTCCCCCTTTCATAATGCTTATCGGTCCAGTGAAAGGGAAACTTAGGCACCAACTTGTTTGCGTGTTTTCCCTCCTCGGTCAGAATAGGATCCCCTTCCTCGTCGTACACGGGAGTAACCCGAAAGACACTCAGCAACGCCCTCTCCGAAACGGGTTGAATGAGTGTAAACTTCTCCTTGAAAAAACAGACTGACTCCAGGTACGCTTTGAACAACTTGCCATTCTCCCGATTCAAAGAAACCCAACCATATTGGGCACCAAACGTCTGCCTTTGAAGGTGGAAACAGTAAAAGAACAAAGGAATGGTGGCCCTAGTGTCCAAATAATCACACACGATCTCGAAGGCCCAAAGAAAAGCCATCGAGTTTGGATGTAGCTGGGACGGAGCCAGACGAAGGTTCTTGAAGATTGCCACTTGAAAGTCTGAGAAAGGGAGTCGTAAACCTATCTCTTTGAACATGATCTCGTACATAGGGAACAAACAAGATTTAAATAGTGAGCAGATCCGACTCCTCTTGTTCGGAATGTAGATTACCTATTTCTCTTCAGATCCTACTCGGTCTATCTCCAGATCCAATGATGTGAATATCTTATTAGGATGCTCACTAAAGTAAGAGATATACCTTGACAGACCCGACGCAACCTGATCCAGTGGACCCTTCTCGTCCACGGGCGCATTGGGACCCTCTTGATCAACAGGAGCCGCCTCTACGTCCCCCTCGGCATCCCTATTATCGGGAACCTCTGGATCAAGTTCTTCCGGCGAGGATTCATATGCTCCCAAGGTGCTCTCCTCACAGGATGTTCTCTCGGCAAAACTCTGAGTGGAACCGCTGGGCTCGTTAAGAAACTTGTCGTCTCTAGTAGTCATCGTACCTGAAAAGTAGAGGATGAAAGTGAGTTTGACGTCAACGTCAAGTCCATTCTTCCACCACTAATAAGGTGAAAGGGCATCAAGGAATAAGGACCTTGTACCCGACCATAGCCCCCACTCAAATGGCTATTAAACGATCTCCCTTCCCCGACTAAACCCATCGGATCCACACGAAAATTTTCCTACATTCATCTAACAACGCTGCTGTACTCCAAAATTTTCCCTCACATTTCCAAGACAAATTAATTCAAGACACTCTCTCGGGCTCATAGAAGTTTCAAATGCTCAAGACTTCTCAAGGAATGATCAAACAAGTCATTCTCCTAAGAAATTCACCTACAACTAGGGTTTTGTTTTTCTCAAGGAAAATTGAGCTTCTAATGTCTCAAGTGGGTTTCATGGTTTTTAATATTCTTCAAATAATCCTCATGTCAGTTTTCAGGCTTTGCTTCACAAGTTTGCTCCGTCAATTGCTCAGATGAGTGAAAATCAATTGTATTGGGTAAAAAGTCAACATTGATCAATCTACACTCAAAATTCAAGATTTTCGGTCAACATCAATATTTTGAGTTTACATTCATCATTTGATCAAGGGTTGATAATGATTTATCAAGGAAACTCAAGATTCATCAAAAAAAGTCAAAAATTACTAAATTAGGGTTTTTCTTAAGGAGAAGTCAATTGAACTTTGACCAAGCATAACTTTCACATACTTCATCATAAATTCCTCAACCAAAACCTATCATGAAGAAAATTCAATTCTCTACAACTTTGTCTCTCTAAGCTCAAGGCCAAAAATGCCTCATTTGAGAGATATGAGCCAAAACTTTACAGGTTATTTTGAAAGTCAACAAAAAGAGACTTTTTGTGAAAGCAATTTACATCGAGTTAAAAACTTCGAATGAAAAAATAATAATTATAAAAGTAGTATGAGACATCTTGAGGTTTCCAAAAAGTCAAAGATTACCTTCATATGACAAAAATTGAGAGAGTTATGATTGGTGTAAGTTGAGAAATTTTGGATAAATGCATGAAACTTTCATTGAACAATTTTGATGTTTTGGACTAATGGGTCAAACTTTTGAGGTCTAAACATGTTCATGACACCTTAGAGGACCTCTAAGTCCACGCATGCATCATTTTAATTCTTATTTCATTTATTTTGATTTTTATTCATTTAAATTCAAAATAAATCAAATAAAATACCAAATAAATGATACAAGGCGTGTGGATCTTTTTTTAAATCAAATCATAAGTCCAAAATCACATAACTATGCTGGAGAAATCGTGTGGGATTATGAATATTTGATTTGGCCTAAAATAGAAGTTTTTTGTGCAAAATTCAAATCAAATCTCTTCACCATGAAATACAAAGATTCATCTCACAAATGTTGACCTAATCTTATCCTCTATATATACTCACTACATGCAGACCAAAGGGACACGCATGCTTCCTCTTAAGAAGAACCCTAAAATTCCAAATTTTTCAAGAAACTAGGGCACGATCAAACCCTTCTCTCCCACGATTTTCACTCCACTCCAAGCATCAATCAAGCTTCCTAAAGACTCCAGGAAATCATTCCAATCATCCCTGGAGCTTGTAGCATCCCAGATCATCACAACCAAGTATCACCTGTTTTTTGAACTTTCTTGAATTCAAACTCATAATTCATGCATCTTTGATTGATTCTATACATATATACCTATTTATAATAATATTTGACCTGTTAAGAATCACCATTTGCAAGCTTTCGTGCAGGAACAACCATTCACCATTGTTAGGGTTTGAAGCTCTCAAAGCTTCAAAACCCTAGCTACAGCCCTTCTCAATAAAAACTAACACCACCATTGAACTCGTGAGGTCTCAATTACGGGATCGGGACGCTTTTCTTTTTCGTTTTGCTTCGATTTCACAGGTTTGGCATTTGATCTCACCGAAGAAGAAGGTGGCGCCACTGTTGTTGGTGGCGCCAACCTGGGTCAAATGCATGTTTGGCTCTCTCTTTCTCTCTAATTGGTCCATTCAAAACATCTGACTACACCGTTAGTGCGTGTTTTCAATCTTTGTTGATTTCTGATTTTTAGAGTTTAACTTGTTTTATATATACTGCATGTTATTGAATTGACGCGAAACAACTATGGCCAGGTGGTGAGTGAGATGCTTGTTAAACGAGAGGGTGTGGGTTCAATTCACCCTTTTGGCAAAAATCTTTTCTTTATTTTCCAGGTTAACGCATGTTCATTATACGTCGGTTGATACTCATTCTCAAACAGAAACACAGTGCTAGCCCGATGAAAGAATTCTTGTTGGTGACTTCAAGGGCGTTGGTTCAAGTCCCACCCCAAACATTTTGGTTTTTTTTCTTCATATTTTTACTTTGTTTTTTCACTCCATCTAACTTATTATTTTTAACTAATTAACATTAAAACATTAAACATTAACCCTTAAACAAACTAGGCCTAGGTTCTTTTAATTAACTTGAATTAGGGTTTGGCTTTTAATTAATTAATTAATTAATTAGACTTTAGGTTTTTATTAAAATTAATTAGTTTAGGGTTTTAGCCAAATAGTTCTTCTTAATTAATTAGACATTAGGGTTTTAAGTTTTTTAATTAACTTAATTAATTAGCTATTAGGCTTTAATTATCATCCCTAACCCTATATCATTTTCTAAAAATACAAAAAAAAAACCATTAAAACATTTTTTCTAACATCTTTTCTTATTTCTTGTTGTTATATTCTGAGACAATTGTACAGGTTGCAACTATCAATGTAATAGCTTAAATTTATCTTTTTGCATTTTCTCCTATTATGTTACTGCTCACATGATATAATAGCTTAAGTTTAATTTTATGCACTTTACATTCCGCACATTATATTTTTAACTATTAGTAATTAGGGTTTTCATAGAAAGACTAACAATTGGACATAGAAAACCTAATTCTCAAGACTAAATAACTAAATTAACACACAACCACACTTTCACCTTTAGGGTAACCTCTCTTGTTGCCTTAACGAATATTGGTCATGTCTCTCGAAAGTAGGGATACTTTAGCAAAAGACCCTCGATACAATCATCATAGTCCCTACGATACAAAATATCATAGTCCCTCGATGTCCCTTGATGTCCCTCGAGTTGCCTACGAAAAGATGATGTAGTCCCTCGATGACCTTAAAAGCAAAATGATGATAGTCCCTGCGATACAATTGCTAAAGTATCTTTACATGTTTCCTTCTATGACCATATGATGACCTTACGCATGTCCCTTCACATCCAATAGATAAGATTACCTACCAACCAATGGTATGGGTAATATTATCTCCAAAGGAAAAGGAAAAGAGTAGGAAAGACAAAAACCTGGTGGGTAGGAATCTTGAATGCTTGCTCACAAACAAAACATTTTCTCACATCACACTTTCAAAACAATAAATATTTTCAAAAACACTTTGTATACATTCTTGAGGACTGATACGAGAATTATTACAAAGTATACCTTACATTGGCATTTCAAAATATTTTCAAACAATTCACACACAAAAAGTAAGTGAGCTAAGCAATTAAGAGCCCGTAGATAACTAAGGATGTAAATGATTCTAACAACTTCCCTTTATATTATTTACCCCCAGAACTCAAAATATTTAAAGGTCTTTCTTGTTATTTTCTCCTTTCCAAAATATTGGATAAAAGAAAAGTCGGTGGCGACTCTTGCTAACCGCACATTTTGCGATGACACTAAAAAAGCCATTTCTCCCACCGTATTACAGAAATAGCGACTCTGCTAGGGAATTTAAAACTAGAAAAAAATAAGGGTTACCTTAGGGTTTAGATCAATTTTACTTGCTTTAATTGTTTGAATTGTTTGCTTTAAATCTAAGGGCTTGTTTGGGTATTACTTGTGTGAAAGATCCTACACCCGAATCTAGTGATTCCTTAGGTAAGTAGCAATAGATCATAAAGATTGTATGGCATATACCGATATGGTTAACATGATAGCTATAGTTAGTGTGACACTTTGGTGTGTACTGATGATCCTTGAGTCAGTCAAGGATAACATTAGGCTACTGTGTGGTGTCGTTAACACTAACTTTCTTTTAGAACCTTAATTTAACCATCTTGGCCATTAGGAAGTAGTGAGATAGCCGCTTCGGTGCAGTCCGAAGTTGGTTGATACTCGAGGCTACGCTCATTGAGATTCAACTTTCGGGATGTTTTGATGGCAAGTCAGTTGCCATGCTAAAATAAAGCCTTTGAGAAAAATCTGCGATATGAGATTCTTAGAGCCTGGTTACTATTTTAGAACAGGTTGAGCAAACTTAACTTCAGTGGGGAAGGATACTTACCTATGGACTTCATGCAAGCCTTTAAAGCTAATATTCTTGTATTAATTGTTTGTGTTTTCTAGTTATTTTACATGAACATAACATCATGACATCATATCATCATAACATAACATTTTCACTAACCATTTCAAGGACCTAGGGATTTATCTTTGTTCTTTGTTGCAGGTTATGGCCTTCGCTCGCAGAAACACTATCTGAATCAAATTTGTAAGAGTACCTTCCAAGCATAAGGATTTAGTCTCAAAGGTTCCTGAAAACTCTCAATTCACAAAAAGGCATGGTTATCTACTCAGTTTGGTTACCTTGGGTTTTGAAGAACATATGATGAGTGTTCTGTTCCAGTTCTTTGATCTTAAGCACTACTTTATCTTTCCAGATTATCAATTGGTTCCCATAATGGAAGAGTTCTCTAAGATGCTTGAAGTAACTATCCTTGATCAGACACCCCTCACCGGTTTAGAGAGATCTCCAAAACCTGAAGTTATTGCAACAACCTTACATCTGAAGCGGTCGGACATTGTATCTAATTGGGAAACTAGAAGTGGAGTTAAATGTCTTCTTGCTAAATTTATGATAGAGAAAGCTCATTTGTTTCATGATGCTATAAGTTTTTATGATTTTGAGGAGATCTTGGCTCTGTTGATCTATGGTTTGGTACTATTCCCTAATCCAGACCAATTCATAGATGTGAACACCATCAAAATCTTTCTTACTCATAATCATGTGCCTACTTTGCTTAAAGATATTTTGCACTCTCTTCACACTCGTACTATGAGGGAGCTAGGGACTCTCGTGTGTTGCATACCTTTACTATACAGGTGGTTTATTTTTCACCTTCCCCGATATATGATGAAGAATGAACAAGGTTTGAAGTGGCCTCAAAGGATAATTTCACTCTCTCAATCAGATATCTATTGGTGTTCCCGATCTCAAGAGGACATCACTATTATTGACCACTGTGGGAAATTCCCTAATGTGCCACTCCTTGGCATAAGGGGAGGTCTTACTTACCACACTTTTATAGCTCTACATCAATTTGGTTATGCTCAAAGAGACTGTCCTCATGATATGCTTATCCAGGGTATTGTATTTGATTACAAGAATGATCCTCAAGGTTACCGTTAAAGGTTTATACGTGCTTGGGGCATGGTGAACAAGATTGATAGTAAAACTTTGGGATAGAATAAATTTGTCCCTTTGGAGCCATACCTCAAATGGGTGTGATATTGTGCTCAAAATCTTATAATGCCATATCCTGTTGTCCTACCAGTAATTATGGAGCCTGTTGCTAAAGGAGATGTTCCTCATACCATTTTTCATCCAAATATGCCTACTTTCCTTAAAGAGCTACAAAAGTCTTGGATTCAATTGAAAGAAGAAAGGGACACCTTTGAGACTCAGTTCTATGCTAGCGAGAAGAAATTGTTAGAGCTCATAAGATGACTTCACAAAAAGCAGAGCCTTAATGCATATGTCAACACAAAGAGGAAGCGTCCACAAAGAACAAAGATAAATCCTAGGAGTTCATAATTTATTTCCTTGAAACCCTTTTGTTTTCATTGTAAGCCTAAGAGGCAGTTATAATTTGAACTTACTAATAAGAGTCTTTATTTCTGTTTTCTTTTTTATTAACAAATTTAAATCTCACGAGGTCCTTGAAAACATTTCATATGCATTTACATGCAATAAAAATCATTGAAAAATGTTTCCAAGACAGGTTTCCCATTTTCTTGTTGTTTATTTTAGCTGAAATGACTCTCGAACAGATGGTCAAAGATCTTCAGGCTCAGAATGCTCAATTATAAGAGATGTTTCTAAGCTTAGCCAAAGGGCAAGACGAATTGAAGGCCCTCATCGCCAAAGAGAAGAAAAAGAAAAAGATGAAGAAGACAAGAAACCAATCGGAATCCTTAATATGGGGAAAAGGTTCAGAGGTCCAGTCAAGCGAGCTCAAGATCTTGATATCCCATTGGACGGAGATGATGAACAGGACGAAGATGGTAAGAGTGTTAAAATTGAAAAAAAGCAACCATGGTTCTGGAAAATGTTCTGATGAAGAGGAAGAAGATTATTTGGATGAATAATATCCCCCTACTAATGAGAAGTATAAGCTTTTAGAAGAACGTCTGAAATCTATGGAGATTCAAAAGGTGCTTGGCTTAAAATTTGAGGAATTGGATCTAGTCTTAGGAGTCATCATTCCTCCTAAGTTCAAAACTCCTACCTTTGCTAAGTATGATAGTTTTTCTTGCCCGAATCTGCATTTGAGATCATATGTTCGGAAAATCCAACCACACACTGCTGACAAGAAATTGTGGTTGCATTTCTTCCAAGAGAGTTTGTCTGGAACACAATTGGAATGGTATTATCAACTCGAAGGTACCGATATTCATACATAGGAAGATTTGGCTGCAACTTTCTATAGACAGTATCAGTATAATTCTAATTTGGCACCAACCAACATGCAACTACAGAGTATGTCCATGGGTTCTGATGAAGGCTTTAAAGAGTACGCACATAAAGGGACAGATCTTGCAGGCAGAGTTCAACCTCCTTTAGCTGATAGGGAATTGGTTGACATGTTCATGAGTACGCTAACAGGTCCTTTCTATAATCACCTAATTGGAAGTTCTTCAGCCAGTTTCACTGAGCTGATATTGACAGGGGAACATGTTGAGAATGGAATCAGAAGTGGTAAAATTCAGGTGGCTACATCTTTGAGTACTGCGAAGAAGTCATGCAATAGTAAGAAAGAGTCAAATGCTGTGTACAGCCAAAAGGGTCGTAATAAGAGTGAATGCAACCAATTTGTGGGGTAGTTTTGATCTCTAATCCTGCACCAGTGCAACAACAACAACAACAAAATAATCAGTGTAGGCATGTCACACCCAAAAGATAGTTCACAAAAATCAACATGCAGTTCTGTCAAGCATTGCAACGCATGTTGAAGGAAGATCTTATTACATTGAAGGATCCTCCTAAGAATTCAATACTTCTTCTCCCAGTTATAATCCCAATGCAAGGTGTGCATATCACTCCAACAGTCCTGGACATGACACTAATGGTTGTTGGGCTCTGAAAAATAAGATTCAAGATATGATTGACTCTAAGGAGATTGAATTTGACCCTCCTGAGACTCCTAATGTGATTACCTCTCTTATGCATAATCATGAAAAGATCTTTAATGTTGTTGATGATGTTTCTTATGTTTCTACTGTGAATAACTTAACTACTTCTCTAATGATTGTTAAGAAGGAGTTGTTATGAGCTGGTTTATTTTCGGGTTGCATTGAAAATTGATACCACTGTGCGTCCCAATCCAATGGTTATGTTTTGCTGAAGGGAGGTATTCAGTGTTTGATGCATGACCATGTAATTCTATTTGAGAAGACTCCTTATGTAGAGAGCTTATATGTAACTGTGTCTCAAGGCCTGAAGCTTGAAGATGTGTTTGTGATTAAAATTCCCAGTACTCCTATAAAGATCACTTCTAAGGGTCCTGTAAAGATTACTATCGAGCCTAGGGTTGCTCCTCTGATCATTATCGCACCTGGGCCAATTCCATATTCCTCCGTCAAGGCTATTCCTTGGAATTATGGAGATGATGTCTACTACCATGGAGTCAAACAAGAACCATTGGCTGTCGAAAGTGAAAATAATGAAGTTACTAATCCCAATGTTGGAAATATAGTTGTGACTAGTGAGATTACCAGAAGTGGAATGGTTTTCTCTCTAGAGATCTCTCCAAAGGCTGTTATTACACTAGTTTATATCACTGCTACTGAGTCAACTATTGAGACTCGAGGCAAAAAACATATGACTGAGCCTGCCCAGACTGAGGCACCAAAAGAGGTTATTGCTGAAGATACCTCCAAGAAATAGATGGAGGAAGTACTGAAAATTATCCGAAAGAGTGACTATAAGATTGTTGAATAGTTGGAGCAGACTCCCTCCAAAATATCTATGTTATCTTTGTTGTTATGTTCTAAAGCCCTTGCTCAGGCTTTGGTAAAGTTTTTTAAATATGCTCATGTACCTCAGGAAATCTATGTTGATCAATTTGAAAATTATGTTACTAGCCTGACAACTGATAATGGGTTAAGCTTTTTTGACACTGATTTGACTCCCGCGGGAAGGAGCCATAATAAGGCCCTACATGTCTCTATTGAGTGTAGGGGCACTACCTTATCTCACGTGTTGGTGGACATAGGTTCCTCATTAAATGTATTGCCAAAAGTTGTTCTAGACAAACTTGACTATGGAGGGGTTGTGCTAAAACCCAATGATGTTGTAGTAAGAGCTTTTGATGGTTCAAAGAGAATGGTGCATGGAGAGCCTGATCTTCCAATCAAAGTGGGTTCCTAGGTCTTCGACTCTATTTTCTATGTGATGGACATTTGTCCAGCCTATTCCTGTTTGCTTGGACGCCCTTGGATTCATGGGGCAGGCGTTGTTACTTCTACTTTACACCAAAAGTTGAAGTATCCAATGAAAGGAAAAATCGTTACAGTTTATGGCAAAGAAGAATACATGGTGAGCCACTTAAACTCCTTCAAGTATGTTGAGATAGATGGTGAATTCCTCAAGACTCCTTGCCAGACCTTTGAAGTTATTCCTCAAACAACTTCTGTTGCTAAAGCTGCTCCTACTGTTCCTAAGGTTACCAGGATTCCACCAAGAATGGCTTCTCTGAAAGACGCTAGGGTTGTAGTAAAAGAGGGTGGTTTCACTATTTGGGGTCAGCTTCCCGACATTCCTTACAAGTTTGACAAATTGGGTTTGGGTTTCACCTCAGAGGCTCATAGGTCTATTCGTCGTGCTCGTGCTAATTCTGGGAGACCGCCATTCCACATCAACAACAATGGAGTTCATAAAAATCAAGTCAACACTGTAGAAGATGCTGAAAGCGACTGTGACCTAGACAGTTGGATTTTTCCTACCACTGGCAGTGGGCTCAACAATTGGAAGGATGAAGACTTTATACCAATCTCCTTTAGTCAAGAGTAAATGTTATTTACCATTTTCTCATTTTCAAAATTTTGGTTACGTAATTTGGACAATAAACCTTGTGCCTTAACCGGGGCACAACGATTCATTTGTTAGGGTTGTCATATTTCATTCACATATTTTCATTCAATAAGTCATTGGACGTTTGCATTCAAACTTTGCTCTCTTTGTCTTTATCTTACTTTATTACTTTCAAAATAGCTATGTGTTCTTACACACACCCACATAAAAAATTCCAGATCCACATCCACTCTGAATCCCATTGATAACAATTCTGCTATTGCCAATTATGACTTCGAAAAATTGATCTACCAAGTCGAGGATGAAGGCGGAGAAGATTGTGAAGTGCCTAGAGAGCTTGCTAGAATGTTAGAGCAAGAAGAAAGATACATACAACTACATGAAGAGTCGGTCGAGGTTGTGAACTTGGGTACTGAAGAGGTCAGGAAAGAAATCAAGATAGGTGTCGACCTAGAAGACAGTGCCAAAAAGTGGTTAGTTTGGATGTTACATGACTATGTTAAGACCTTTGCTTGGTTTTATGAAGACATGTCATGGCTTGATACTGACGTTGTGGTTCACTGTCTATTGATAAAGGAAGGTTGTCCTCCTATCAAGCAGAAGGTTCATCGTATACGTCTCGAGATGTCTAAAAAGATCAAAGCTGAGGTTATGAAGCAGTTCAATGTAGGTTTCTTAGTTGGTACGTCCTACCCTTAGTTGGTTACAAATTTGTTGCCAGTACCTAAGAAGGATGATAAGGTACGTATGTGCATAGACTACAGGGATCTGAATAGGGAAAGCCCCAAAGATGACTTTTTGCTTCGACATATTGATGTTCTAGTTAACAATACCGCTCAGCACAAAGTATTTTCCTTCATGGATGGTTTCTCCGGTTATAATCAAATCAAGATGGCACCTAAAGACATGGAAAAGACTACTTTTGTCACACAGTGGGGCACCTTTTATTACAAAGTTATGCCTCACGAGATAGAGGTTTATGTTGATGACATGATAACCATGTCTCAGCTGAAGAAGAACATCTCGACTACCTTCACAAGTTGTTCGAGAGGTTGAAAAAGTACAAATTGAGGTTGAATCCAAACAAGTGCACCTTTGGGGTAAGGTCCGGTAAACTCCTAGGTTTCGTCATCAGTGTTAAAGGTATTGAAGGTGATCCTGCCAAGGTTAAAGCCATTCAAGAAATTCCAGCTCCCCATACTGAGAAGGAAGTTAGAGGTTTCTTGGGACGATTGAACTACATTTCCAGATTTATTTCCCAATTGACCGCTACTTGTGATCCAATCTTCAAGTTACTGAAGAAAGATCAAGTAGTAAAATAGAATGACGACTATCAGATAGCTTTTGAAAAAATCAAGGAGTACCCCCAAGAACCTCTGATTCAGATTCCTCTAGTTGAAGGAAGACCCCTTATGATGTACTTAATTGTGTTAGAGAACTCAATGGCGTGTGTATTGGGGAAACATGACGAGTCAGGTTGAAAAAAGCATGCAATATACTACCTTAGCAAAAAATTTACCGATTGTGAAACAAAATACTCACTGCTCGAGAAAACTTATTTCCTTTTGGCATGGGCTACTCTCCAACTGAGACAGTATATGTTGACTCATACTACTTTGTTGATCTCTAAGATGGCTCCAATAATATACATATTCGAGAAGTCTGCTCTCTCCGGAAGAATAGCAAGATGGAAGATGGTCTTGAGAGAATACGACATTTAGTACACTACTCTGAAGGCAATTAAAGGAAGTATATTGGCAGATCATTTGGCTCATCAAGCTGTAGATGACTATAAGTCTATGAATTTTAAGTTCCCAGATGAGAATATCATGCTAGTTATTGATTATGAAGAACCTGGACCATATGAAGGACCTGAATCAGGATCCCGATGGACTATGGTTTTTGATGGACCTTCTAACACACTTGGCAGTGGCTTTGGTGTTGTGGTTGTCTCTCCCAAGGGTTGTCATACGCCCTTCACCGCCAGATTGTGTTTTGACTGTACCAACAATATGGCTGAATATGAAGCGTGTATCATGGGTATCAAAGTTGCCATTGATATCAGAATCAAGTTCTTGGATGTGTATGGGGACTCAGCTCTCATGATCAGTCAGATTAAGGGAGAATGGGACACAAAACATCCAAATATCATTCCTTACCGAGAGCATGTGTTGACATTAATTACATACTTCAAAGAAATCACTTTTAAACATATTCCACGAGAAGAGAATCAATTTCCAGACGCACTAGCTACCATGTCATCTATGTTAAAAATCAGATGGGATAAAGAAACTCCTCGGATTACTATTGAAAGGCTAGATGAACCGACACATTGCTATAAAGTTGATACTGATGGAGTAGAGGAAAAGCCTTTGTTTCATGAAGTGAAAAGATACCTAGAGGCTCAAGAGTACCCGAAGGGGCGTCTATCAAAGATAAGAAGTTCCTAAGGAGGTTCTCCGCCAAGTTCTTTCTGAGTAACAAAATCTTTTGTACAAATGCAACCACGATTCAACTCTGCTTCGTTGTGTATACAAGAAGGAAGCTGAGAAGATCATGGAAGATATGCACAAAGGTGTCTTTGGTACTCACTCCAGTGGACATACGATGGCTAAGAAGATTTTGAGAGCGGGTTATTACTGGTCTACCATGGAAACTGATTGCCATCATTATTCCAGAACTTGCTACAAATGCCAGATTTATGCTGAAAAAGTACATGTGCATCGTGTTCCTTTGAATGTATTGACTGCTCCTTGGTCGTTTGCAATGTGAGGCACTGATATGATTGGAGAGATTAAACCTACTGCTTCCAACAGACATTGTTTCATCCTCGTCACTATTGATTACTTCATGAAATGGGTAGAGGCGGCCTCATTTGCTTCTGTTACCAATAATGTTGTGGCTCGGTTCATCAAGCATAATCTCATCTATCAATACGGCATTCCTGAAAGGATCATCATAGATAATGGTTCCAATCTTAACAATACTATGATCACAGAACCCTGCATGTAGTTCAAAATTAAGCATCACAATTCTTCTCCGTACCGACCAAAGATAAATGGCACAATGGAAGCCGCCAATAAGAATATCAAGAAGATCTTACAGAAGTTGACAGTGACATACAAAGATTGGCATGAGATGTAACCATTTTCTCTTCATGGTTATCACACATTAATACGTACAACAACTGGAGTAACCCTGTTCTCTCTGCTCTATGGTATGGAGGTTGTCTTACCTGTTGAAGTCCAGATTCCTTCCCTAAGGATTATGAAAGATGCAGATTTAGATGAAGACGAATGGATTCAGACTCGACTTGAACAGATAAATTTGATTGATGAAAAAGGCTTGCGGCTGTTTGTCATGGTCAAATGCATCAGAAACACATGATCAAGGCCTTTAACAAGAAAGTCAAACATCAGGTGTACCAGGATGGTGATTTGGTAATAATGTGTATCATCCTACCACAAGGTGATCCTAGGGACAAACGGACTCCCACATACGAAGGGTCATTCGTGATCAAGAAGATATTTTTTGGCGGCATTGTGATACTTACCACCATGGACGGTGAAGATTTTCTGCACCCTGTGAACGCAAACATAGTCAAAAAGTACTACGCATAAAATAGACCCGCTAAGTTGATAGGCCTAGGAAAAAATAAGGACATCCCTCTAACCAAAAGGGTTTGGGCCAAAATTTGGATATATAAATGAAAAATTGTACATCGGGCAAGTCGAAAACCCAAAAAGGCGACTTGGGAAAAAAAGGGTATCCCGGTGGACTGAAAATCCGAAAGGCCGGTCCAGGAAAAAGTTAGGGATTAAAGCGTATAACTATGTCCTGTGGGATTATCTACTTACAGCCAACGTTATTACCAATGACAAGTTCAGACGGGTCATCTTCCTCTGACGACAAGTGATAAGATGCTCGAAAACATAGGGGCAATAGCAGAGTTGAAACTCGATAGGATCATTTCCACATAGAGATTTTTCTTTGTTTGAAGATTTATACTTTTCAGATTTTATGACAATTTCCTCTTACTAGGATGTCTGTCTCTTTGTATAAGACTGCCTGTTTATAGGCAAACTATCTAAATCAATACAATTCCTTTTCAAATTTCGAAACAATTTTACTTCCTCTATTTTGTTTGCAAATACGTCCAATGATTACTTTTAATGAACATATGCATTTGAACATGATTACTGGTTACAAATAATTGCATAAAAATAGGAGTAACAATTACTAAAGACCTTAGGAAGTGGGATAAAGTTTCAGCTATTCTCAAATCCCTATAAAGTAATCCTCACGAAGTTACCCCCAACAAAGGTGCACTTCCCAGCAGGTCTAATGTGCCCTCGAGCAGAAATTGGGGCATTCTCCAACAGTTCATCTCCATATCTCCAATGGATATCTTGACATGGTTATTTCCCTCCGATTGCCTGACAAACAAGAATGTGATCATTTCCCCAGCATCTTGCAGAAACTTCCTCAGCGCAGTCTATGGAGTTTTGTTGCCCATCAGAGTTTGATTCCCTCAATGCAGTTTACAAGAATTTAATTTTCAAGCGGAGTTTATTTCTCCAACTCCGTCAAACCCCCGACAGAATTCTCTTCTCCAACAAGGTTTATTCAAGGTGGCTATCCCCAGAAGAGTTGACACTCGTACCTGAAACCTAGTCAGATAATGCATCGGAGAATTATCCATATATTTTATCCCCATTCAGGGTAAATAAAAATAAAATTCCCCAGTAAAAGAACGACAGGCTACTAACTTTCCTAGAATACTTTTATCCCCAAGCAGAAGTCGGAGATTCCCAGCAAAATATCCACAAACAGAAAGCGGGAATCCCCAACAAAATCGTTCCCAGTAGAAACTGAAGATTCATATTCTTCATCCCCAACAACAGTCAGGGATTTATTTTCCCCAACTAAACATTGCTATACAAAGCTACCATTGTTGTCAGCAACATCTTGCATCCATACATCATTTACAAAATATCATAGCATACGCGTAAATAACACATTCTCATGTACTTTGAGAGCATCATTACGCAATGCATTACATACATTATGACATTGCATAAAACGAACTTTGTTTTTCAGGTTAGTTCAGAAACAGATAAACATTGTCAATAGTTTATCATCCTTCCGATATAATCACTCGACGATTCATTCGGATACTCCTTTGGATACAGTCAAGAGTAGACTCATTCCATTATATCTTCTAGATACAATTCAAATACGATCAAGATATAGATTCATTCTGATACTCATTCCAGTACATCTTCTAGATACAGTTCAGATACGATCGAGATATAGATTCATTCTAATACTCATTCCAGTACATCTTCTAGATACAGTTCAGATAGGATCAAGATATAGATTCATTCTGATACTCATTCTAGTACATCTTCTAGATACAGTTCAGATACGATCAAGATATAGATTCATTCTGATGTTCATTCCAGTACATCTTTTAGATAAAGTCATCCAGAGACTCATTCTAATATAGATCTCAGATATAGTCAGACGAAGACTCATTCTTATCCTCTTATAGATACAGTCAAGATATAGACTCATTCTAAAACATCATTCAGATACAATTGAGACATAAGATTCATTCTAACACTCTCTAGCATATCGGCTAGATACAATCGAACATAGACTCATTCTAGTATACAATCACACCCTAGCTCCTAGACCAACCATCATCACGCCTATCTGACAGCACACAGCTCGATGCACACAAAGAGAGCCGCTCAAACATTCCCCTCCCCGCGAGGCAAACACAACGAACATCATTTACACCCCTCGAGCAATGCCGACACAAAAGCATCCTTGTTTCACGGGTTAGCTCTAAGTCATCACTCATGTGCCCAGAAGAAACGACTTGGGCGGCTCCTGTTCTGGACTGGCCCAATGACTAGAATTGGCCCAATCCACTTCTACACTTAGCACGACCCAACAACAGCGGCCCAACATTCTGGTCGACCACGCCCCGAGCAGAGGACCAGATATGCCCGACAATCACGCCTGACCCAGTCAGTAGTTGTCACACGTCAGCCTGACACGAGCCGAGCAAACAACCAGGAAACATCCATAACTTCCATCTGCCCATAATCCACCTCCTCCTAGGATCCAACGGCTAGTTACAGGCACTCCTGCCCATTTTTAACGAGTCCTAGCAGTTACCTATTTTTGCAGACTCGTATATCTAGGCCCAAAAATAGGGACCATGGCCAAGCTCCGGGGTCATTATATAAACCCTCACACATGTGAAGGCCAGGTACCAAATATCCATTATTCATCACTAAAACTATAACACTTTGTTTGTATCTCTTTTGCTCCCGCACTTACTTGATCGTCAGAGTGTCTTGCAGGTACCTCCCATTTTTACTCCTAGACTTTACTTCCCGTTCGAAGATCATCATCCGACCACCTTGCAGGTTGTGATCAACCGATAAGATCAAGTACCATTGTTGTTATTAAAAGTTGGATCCACATTACACTTAAGCTAACTCATAGACGGTGGGATCCACTGTAAGTTATGCAAAGAATGAACAATATTATTCGAACTTCCTTGGGCTTTAAACCAATCATTCCACCTGTGAAAAGCAATAAGACCCAATTTAGTTGCTTCTTCTTGCTCACTATGCCAAATAGAGTCGTTCCTATTCTTACAAATACTTTCTATCAACACCACAAACCTACTTGCTATTCTTTTATCCTCCTTCTTATATATATATATATATATATATATATATATATATATATATATATATATATATATATATATATATATATATATATAGAAAATAATAAACTTAAACATATAAGAATGGTAAAATGGGATTTAAAAAGCAACTTGTTCATATAATTAAATATTATCACTAATTTCAAAAATTTCCCTCATAAACTAATATGTGTCATATTTTACAGGTAGCTTAAAAGGATACAAAAATAATTTTGGTAGTAATTCATTTTCTCATGTTTTTATAGGAGATGCTAATAATTAAGTAGTTTTCCTGTAACAAATGAAATCGCAGGGAAATCAACAGAGTAAAATATAGTAAATAAAAAAAAGGTATAAATATTTACAAATAATAACTTTTAAATTTTAAAAGTAATTTTTTAATTATTAAATTTATTTATTAAATAGAAATTTTCCTATTTTGAAAATATATTATAATATTAGTAAATTATGATATATATATATATATATATATATATATATATATATATATATATATATATATATATATATATATATATATATATATATATATATATATATATATATATATATATATATATATATATATATATATATATATATATATATATATATATATATATATATATATATATATATATATATATATATATATATATATTAAAGTAAATACAATATTAAAAAAATTAATTTAAGTTTGTTATGAATTTGAAAATTAAATCACACCAAATTATTGTTGAAATGTAACAATAATATTAATTTTGTTGATAATAAAGATGTGTGGAACAAATAACAATAAAAACTAAAATATGACAGTTAAGATTGGTTCAACCCGCTCTTGGATTTTGAAGGAGATCCTAAACGAGTGGCGGTCTATTCATGGAATGCAACAATGGAAAGATGTAGTGGATTCTGGTAAATTATGTACGAGGAAGATTTATAATGGACTGTAAGACATTAACCAGAAGGTGCCATGGAGGAAACTCATGTATGACAATGAAGCGAGGCCTAGGGTAATGTTTATTATGTGGATGGCATGTCACAAACGGCTGGCAACCAATGATAAATTGATGAAATTTTGGATCCTTACTACTGATGAATGTATGTTTTGTCAAGGTAAGGAGAATATGTAACATTTATTGTTTGATTGCAGGACTATGCACAATATTATGAAGGAGGTGCTAGCTTGGTTGAATATTGATCATGCTCCTCAAGGGTGGGATCAAGAAATTGATTGGATGATTTATAAAAGTAAGAACAAGAGCTGGAAAACAAAGATTTTGAAGATGGCTTTCGCGGAAATTGTTTATGCCTACTGGATGTACAGAAATGAAAGAGTTTATAGGAATGATTATAGTAACACAAATGAGATATATACGAGAATTTACAATAATATCAAAGATACTATAGTGCATAGATTATGGAGTAAGCCGAAACTTAGGGAAAAGATTGTTCCTTACCTATTATGATTGGGCTTAGGTGAGTTTTTTAGGTGATTTGCGTTAGACTCTTTGGGCCGCGTTGTATTGAATTGTTTTTTTGAAATATATATAATTTCTTATTTTCCAAAAAAAAAACTAAAATAAATAATTCAAACAAAAAATTATTGACATAGAGTTTAGACACGCGCTCTATATCTAATGTTTATGCACAATTAGGAAATAGGCTAGTTTAACAAACTTGTTAAAAAGTATTTTTACATGTATATTTAACTGTGATTTTATTTTTGGAGAGAGTTTTTAAATAAACTACAATCAATTTTAGAAAAAATACTTAAAATATTACATGGATAGATTAAAAATTTCCATTAAATTTTAATTTGGAGTTTGTAGGAGAAAGGAGTGGAGGGTTATAAAAAAAAATAAAGGATTAAGTGAAAAGAATATAAAGATTTAGGTGAAATTTATTTTTAGATATAAACAAAAATCTCCCTAACTCGGGGAGTTAAATTTTTATCGGATGAGGAATTTTGAATACTTAGACAAATTATTCAATTATAATCTATGTTATTATATTATTTTGTGTTGTGAAAGACGATGCCAAAAACAAAGTATTATCATATTCTTTATCGGTAAGAATTAAGAAACATACAAGGATTGAAAAGATGATAGAACACGAAGAAAATTAAGGATTGATTATAACTGATATTCTTTACTGTAATACGATGGGAGAACTGACTTTTTAAGCATTTTATCGCAAATGTTGCGGATAGAAAGAGTCGCCACCAACTTTTCTTTTATCCAATAAGGAAAGGTGAAAAGAACAGGAAAGACCTTTGATAGATTTTGAGTTCGGGGGGTAAGTTATGAAAAGGGAAGATATTAGCACCCTTTTCATCCGTAGTTATCCACGGGCTCTTAATGGTTAGCTCACTTTTTGAAATTTGCTTTGTGGGTGTGATTTGAAAATATTTTTGAAAAGCCAAAGTACGACTAACTTTGTAATGATTCTTGTATCAGTCCTCAAGAACCCATACAAAGTGTCTGAAAATGTTTGTTTTGAAAAGGTGATGTGTGAAATGTTTATTTTTTAGAAAAGAGATGTGAACAAGTGATTAAAAGTTCTTACCCACTAAAAGTCATTCTTAGTCTTTTCCTTCTCCTTTAGAAATAGTGTTATCCATACCATTAGTTGGTAGGTAGCCCTATATATTGGATGTGAAGGGACGGGCGAAGGGTAGTCGAATGGTCATAGAAAGAAACATGCAATGATACCTTAGCAGTTTGAAGGGACTGTCATCATATTAATTATAGGTAACAAGGGACTAGATTATCTTTTCGTAGGCAACTCGAGGGACATCACGGGACCATGATCTTTATTCGAAGGGACTATGATTATTTAATCGAGGATCTTTGCTAAAGTACCCTAATTTTGAGGGACATGACCATGTTTCCGAACGCAACAAAGAGAGGTTATCCTAGAGGTGTATGTGTGCAAAGTGATTCAATTACAATTATGTTATCTTGGAATTGTTTAAGGTTATCTACCGATTAATTTTATCTTACTATACAAACCTATTACTACACAGTTATATATATATATATATATATATATATATATATATATATATATATATATATATATATATATATATATATATATATATACAAGGCATAAAGTATAAGTGCGGAAAAGTAAAGTCCTACGCTATTACAGGGCCTTGGAGCAGTTACATGATAAAGAAATTGTACGGAAATTTAAAGTAGGTTATTACATTATTTGTACATCCTATACAATTTGTCTAAGAAAATAAATAGAAAAAATAAACAAAAATGATAGAAAGATTATTTTAAAGTCTAAAAATCTAAAATATTTAAATCAATTTTTTTGTGTATTTTTGGATTGATTTTAGATGTTAAAAAAAACCTAATGTCTAATATATTTACAAGTTAATTAATTTAATTGCAAAAACCTAATTCTAAACTAATTAAATTAATTGATAAAAAAATACTAAACCTAATATTTTGATTTTATAAGTTTTTTCTGATTTTTTATTGGATTAAAAAAAGGGTTAAAAGAAAGAAAATAGAAAAAATGGTTGAAAATTGGTAAGAAAAAGGTTGCAGGCGCTGGGACTTGAACCCACGCCCTCGATCTCAACAACAAGCCTTCTTGCCACTACGCCAATTGATGGTTTGTGATATGGAATAGGAACTATTTCATTTGTAATAATCTTATGTTTTATCTTCAAAATAACAAAATAATTTTCCATAAGGGGGATCGAACCCACACACTTACGTTTACCTAACACACGCTTCACCACCAGGCCACTTGTTGTTACGCATTAGTGAATTTTAATTTAAACATCAATTCAGAGACGCCGGAGTCAAACTCCGGTCGTCTTCTTCGATCAACATGAATCACGAATCCTGCAAAAATCAATGAATTTGAACAAAACAAGTGCCTGGATTACATAAATAGATCATTGTGAATTCAATGGTAGTGTCCTTTTCTCCTGAATGTGCCTATAAACAAAGTTTAAAAGAAAATAACAGTTCATTACCTAATGATGGAAGATCATGTTCTCTATGTTAGAGCTTGATCTTTTTGGTTCAAACCTGTCTCACACATCATGTTAAACATATTTGGACAATCAAAAGTAAACAATAATGCATAGATTGACAAATTCGAATTGAGAATTTTTTTGCCAAACCGGAGGGGTTGAGTGTGGTGTTCTGGACGTAGAATGGGATGCTTCTTGGCTTGGATGAGTTCCTGGGAACTACAGGAGGATGATTCAATCATTGGTTTAGACTTAAATAGGCTGGAGGCTTTGATACAATATGGCACTATTCTTTGAAAATTTTGTGTTTTTAAACCATTGCTTTTTGAGGCATCCTTTGTGTACTCTCTTCACTAATGATGTCCTCTATTTATAAGCATCATATTAAGTCAACAAAAATGAATGGAAATCATGAGGAGTTAAGTGTGAATCAAACATGATAAAACATGTTTTCAAGCTTCCAAATTTGAAGATTTTGGCCAAAACCAATTAAAAACCTTCCAAAACAAATGAAATTCTCTTTCCATATTGAGGAAACATGGTTTTGGCAAGTTGGATATGTGATCTTGGGCTTCAAAATGATCCAAAACAAAAGCCCACATGCCTTGGTCCATCATTTTCTATTTTATTTGATTTATTTTGCTTTTAAATGAATAAATATTAAAATAAATGAAATAAAAATTAAAGATAATTCATGAATGGACTTATGGGTCCTTAAACATGTCATGAACACGTTTGAACCTAAAAACTTAGGCCCATTAGCCCAAAAATGCAATTTTTCTCAAAGTGGACTTCATGCATTTTCTCAAAATTGCTCAACTTGCACTGATCATAACTCTCTCAATTTTTTTTCATATGAAAGTGATCTATGAATTTTTGGAAATCTCAAGATGTATCCTACAACTTTCATGTTGGTAATTTTTTCATTTGAAGTATTTAACTTGATGTAAATTGCCTTGACAAAAAATGTCTTTTTGTTGACTTTTTAAATGACATGTAATGTTTTGATCCATATCTCTCAAATGAAACATTTTTGGCCTTGAGCTTAGAGATACAAAGTTGTAGATAATTTAATTTCCTTCAAAATGGGATTTGGTTGAGAATTTTTTGATGAAGCATGTGGAAGTTATGTTTGGTCAAAGTTCAGTTAATTTCTCCTAAAGAAAACCCTAATTTAACAATTTTTGACTTTTGATGATTCTTGAGTTTCCTTGATGAATCATGATCAACCCTTGATCAAATGATGAATGTGAGTTCAAAATATTGATATTGACCAAAAATCTTGAAGTTTGACTACATGTTGACCACAGTTGACTTTTTGTCCAATACAATTAATTTTTAATCATCTGAGCAATTGATTGAGAAAACTTGTGATGTGAGGCTTGAAACTGGTCATGTGGGTACCTTGAAGCATATTAGGAACCATGAAATCCACTTGAGGCATTAGAATCTAAAATTTCTTTGAGAAACACAAAACCCTAGTTGTAGATCAATTTCTTAGGAGAAGTGCTCGTATGCTCAAACCCTTTAGTATTCTTGAGCAAATGAGAATCCTAGGAGTATGAGGAGGTGTCTTGAATCAATTGACTTCAAAAATGGGAGGGCAAATTTTGGGGTACAACATCTGCCCCTGTTCAATCTTCTTAAACCTGAAGAGTTAGAGTGTCATGTCTTTCATTCGTGATCTGAAGCTGGAAGAAGATTGAACACTTAAGTGCCCAGAAATTTGCACTCACTGGTGCATGAAATATTATTGTTGGTCGATAGTATTGATTGAATAGGCTTTAAATATTCCATTCATAAAATTGACAGAGTGTCGCCAGAGATGGGCTTACAGATGCCATCCAAAGTAACTGTTGATAGGAGTATCAGAATGAGTCTACGTCTGACTGTATCTGAAGAATGCTTTTCAGAAAGAAAATGCTCGCCATAATTCAGTCTCTAAGGGGAATGCTTTTTCAGAATAAACTTCTGAAGAGGAATGCTTTTCAGAATGAAGCCTTGAAGGAGATGCTTTTCAGAATAAACCTCTGAAGGAGAATGCTCTCTAGAATTCAGTCTCTGGGGGGGATGCTTTTCAGAAAGAAGCTCCGGAGGAGATACTTTTCAGAATAAACCTCTAAAGGAGAATGCTCGCTAAAATTCAGTCTCTGGGGGGAATGCTTTTTAGAACCAAGCCCTGAAGGAGATGCTTTTCAAAATTTGGTCTCTGAAGGGGAATCATTTGGTCATGCAGATAGTCACCCCGTCCTGTTTCAGGAATTGATCTACAATCTGTTTTTCATTGGTAAACACATCCTATTTCAGGAATTCATACCTCCTGGTCATATAGATAGTTGCCTCGTCCTATTTCAAGAATTAATCTGCGACCTTTTTTTTTGGTAAACCTTTCCTATTTCGAGAATTCATATCGCCTTGTCATATAGATAGTTTCCCCGTCATATTTTGGGAATTAACCTGCGACCTTTTTTTGTTGGTAAATCTGTCCTATTACGGACCACCTGGTCATATAGATAGTTGCCCCGTCCTATTTCAAGAATTGATCTGTGACTTGTTTGAGAATTGCTAATGATATTCGTCTGTTTGTGAACTTTACCTGAAAGGACAAGATTAGCTTTATGTAATGTCATGATGTACGTAATGCATTGCGTGATGATGCTCTCAAAATAAATGAGAATGTTATATGCGTTTTAGTATGCATATGCTATAAAGTATTGTGAAATCATGAATGAACGCAATATGTCGTTGAAGCGCATCGTTAGATCCTTGTAACAATGTCTAGCTGGGGTAAATAAATCCTGGACTATTGTTGGGGATGAAGAAAGTGATTCTTCAATTTCTGCTGGGAATAATTTTGCTGGGGATTCCTGCTTTCTGTTTAAGGATACTCTGTTGGGGATCTTTGACATCTGCTTGAGGATAGAGGAATTCAAGGAGAGTCGGTTGTTCACCGTTCTTTTTGTTAAAGGATTTGATTCTTACATACCCTGACTGGGGATAAAAGACATGGATTTTCCTCCGGTGTGCTATTTGTTCAGGTTTCAAATACCATAACAACTCTTCTAGGGATAGAAACTTTGATTAAATCCCGCTGGAGAAGAAAATTTTGTTAGGGATTTATGGCGTTGGAGTAATAAACCCCGCTGGGGAATTAAATTCCTGTAAATTTTGTTGAGGAAATAAACTCTAATGGGGATTTGAATTTTATAGGATGCACTAAGGAAGTATCCACTGTATGTTAGGGAAATGATCAAACTTCCTTATCCGTTAGGGGACCTATTGGGGATGATGATCTAGTCAAGCTATCCATTAGGGATATGAAGGTTAACTACTGGAAGATGCCCAATTTTCTGCCCGAGGGCATATTAGACTTGCTAGGGAATATATTTTTGTGGGGGATGAGCTTGTGAAGATAGCTCTGTAGAGATAGTTTCATGGAGATTGCTATGTGGGGATTTATGAATGACTTAAACATTATCCCAACTCCTAGAGTCTTCGATAAATATTAATCATGTTTTTATGCAAATATTTGTAAATGGTGATCATATTCAAATGCATATGTTCATTCAAAGTAACCATTGAACATATTCGCAAAAAAAAACAGAGGAAGTAAAAACAAATAGTTTTGAATTTTGAAATAGACTAAGTTGTATTAATTTTGAAAGTTTGCCTATGAACATGAAGTTTTATACAAGGAGACAAAAATCCTAGTAAGAGGAAGTTGTAAAATTGAAAAAATACAAAGTGATAAAAAAGAAAAACAACTATGTGGAAATGGACCCATTGAGTTTCAATGCTACTGCCTTTATGTCTTCAAGCATCTCATCACTTGCCATCGGAAGAAGATGATTGGATTGATCTGTATCGTTTGATCTTGACGTTGATAACAAAGCTTGTTGTAAGTAGATGATCCAACGGGGCATAGTCATACGTTTTAATCCATAACTTTTACCTGGACCGTCCTTTCGGGTTTTCAGTCCACCAGGATAACCTTTTCTGCCCAAGCTGCCTTTTCAGGTTTTCGACTTGCTGGGTGTATAATATATATATATATATATATATATATATATATATATATATATATATATATATATATATATATATATATATATATATATATATATATATATATATATATATATATATATATATATATATATATATATCCCTAATTTTTACCCGAACCCTTTCGGTTCGTCGAGATGCCCTTATTTTTTCCTAGGCTTGTCAACCTAGCGGGTATCTTTTATGCGTAGTATTTTTTGACTATGTCCGTGTTCATAGGGTGCGAAAAATCTTCACAGTCCATGGTGGTAAGTGTCATAGTACTACCAGAAAATATCTTTTTGATTAAAATTGGCCCTTCGTTTGTGGGAGTCCATTTTCCCCTGGGATCACCTTGTGGTAGGATGATGCACTTTATTACCAAATCAACAGTCGGGTACACCTGATGTCTGACTTTCTTATTAAAGGCATTGATCATGCATTTCTGGTACATCTGACCATGAAAAACAGCCGCAAGCCTTTTCTCGTTAATCAAATTTATCTGGTCCAGCCTAGTCGGAATCCACTCATTTTCATCTAAACTTGCGTCTTTCACAGCCCTTAGGGATGGAATCTGGACTTCGATAGGTAAGACGACCTCCATACCATAGACTAGAGAGAACAGGGTTTCCCTAGTTGATGTACATACTGAAGTGCGATAACCATGAAGAGAAAATGGTAAAATCTCATGCCAATCTTTGTATGTTAGTGTCATCTTCTGCAAAATCTTCTTGATATTCTTGTTGGTGGCTTCCACTGCGCCATTCAGCTTTGGTCGACACAGAGAAGAATTGTGGTGCTTAATCTTGAACTGCGTGTAGAGTTCCATGGTCAAAGTATTGTTAAGATTGGTACCATTATCCGTGATGATCCTTTCAGGTATGCCATACCGATAGATGAGGTTATGCTTGATGAACCGGGCTACAATATTCTTGTTAACGGTGGCAAATGAGGTTTCTTCTACCCACTTCGTGAAGTAATAAATAGAGACTAGGATTAAACAATGTCCATTAGAAGCGGTAGGCTTAATCTCTCTAATCATATCAATGCCCCACATTGCCAACGGCCAAGGAGCAGTTAAGACATTCAAGGGAACCCGAGGTACGTGTACCTTGTCAGCATAAATCTGGAATTTATGACAAGTTCTGGAATGATGATGGAAATCGGGTTCCATGGTAGACCAGTAATAACCTACTCTCGGGTTCTTTTTATCCATCGTATGCCCACTGGAGTGAGTACCTATGACTCCTTCGTGCATATCTTCCATAATCTTATCAGCTTCCTTCTTGTCTATGCAACAAAGCAGAGTTAAATTTTGGTTACGCTTGTACAAAATTTTGTTACTCAGAAAGAACTTGGAAAAGGACCTCCTTAGGAATTTCATATGGTTAATAGATGTCCCTTAAGGGTACTCTTGAGTCTCGAGGTATGTTTTTACTTCGTGGTACCAAGGCTTTTCTTTTACTCCACCAATATCCACTTTGTAGCAACGTGCCAGTTCATCTAATATCTCAATAGTAATTTGAGGAGCTTCATTGTCCCATCTGACTTTGAACATAGATGACATGGTAGCTACGTCTGCCAATTGTTCTCTTCTCGCGGAATATGTTCAAAAGTGATTTCTTCGAAGTACGGAATTAAGATCAACTCATGCTCTCGATAAGGAATGAGATTTGGATGCTTCGTATCCCATTCTCCCTTAATCTGTCTGATCACTAGGGCTGAGTCCCCATATACATTTAGGAATTTGATTCTCATATCAATGGCAGCTTTGATACCCATGATGCATGATTCGTACTTTGCCATGTTGTTGGTACAGTCAAACCATAATCTGACAGTGAAGGTCGTATGGCAACCCTTGGGAGAGACGATCACAACACCAATTCCATTACCAAGCACGTTGGAAGCTCCATTAAAAACCATAGTCCATTGGGATCCCGGCTCAGGTCCTTCATACGGTCTAGGTTCTTCATAATCAATAATTAGCATAATATTTTCATCTGGTAACTAAAAATTCATAGACTAATAGTCATCTACAGCCTGATGAGCCAAATGATCTTCCAGTACACTTCCTTTGATTGCCTTCTGAGTAGTGTATTGAATGTTGTATTATGTCAAGACCATTTTCCATCTTGCTATTCTTCCAGAGAGAGTGGGTTTCTCGAATATCTATTTCATTGGATCCATCTTAGAGATCAATAAAGTAATATGAGTCAACATATACTATCTTAGTCGGTGAGCAGCCCATGCCAAAGCGCAACAAGTTTTCTCGAGCAGTGAGTATCTTGTTTCACAGTTGGTAAACTTTTTGCTAAGGTAGTATATTGCATGCTCTTTTGGACCAGAGTCGTCATCTTGCCCTAATACACACCCCATTGACTTGTCTAACACTATTGGGTACATGATCAGAGGTCTTTCTTCAACCGGTGTCATCAGAATTGGAGGTTGTAATACGGTGGGAGAACTGGCTTTTGGGTTTTGCAATTTATCGCAAATGTTGCAGATAGCAAGAGTCGCCACCGACTTTCCTTTTATCCAATAAAGGAAAGGGTGAAAAGAACAGGAAATACCTTTTGAGAATTTTCTGAGTAAGGGGGTAGGTTTTGAAAAGGGGAGGTGTTATCACCATTTTCATCCATAGTTATCTACGGGCTCTTAATCTCTAGCTCGTTTTTTTGGAAATGCTTTGTGTTTGTGTATGTTTGAACATATTTTGAAAATGCCTAAGTGTGACAATTTTGTAATGATTCTCATATCATTGAGAATGTATACAAAATGTTTTTTTTGAAAATATTATGAAAGAAAGTGTTATTTTATGAAAAGATGTTTTGTTTTGAAAATTTTGTGAGCAAGCGACTACTAGCGTTCTACGTACTCAAAAAAGTCTTTGTTCTTTTCCTCCTCCTTTAAATAGTTCTACCCTTCTATTAGTTAGTAGGAAGCCCTATCGTTAGATGTGAGGGACAGGCGCGGGTCATCGTATAGTCATAGAAGGCAACTTGTAAGATACTTTAGCAATTTTCATAAGGGACTAAGATCGTTTACAGAAGGCAACATCGAAGGGTCATCGAGGAACTACAATCTTTTTAATCGAGGTTCATTGCTAAAGCGTCCCACATTCGACGGACATGACTGTTTTTTGTCCGAGGCAACAAGTGAGGGTCACCCTAGAGGTGTGCGTGTGAGAAGTGTTTTGATTACAAGTATTTGTATTGAGATTATATTTTTTAACGTTTGTTTTTTATGTCTTGCCATCCACGCCTAATTAATCTAGCAGTTAAATATATACAAGTGCAGAAAATAAAAATGCGAGAAATAATCTATGTTATTACATCGCTTCGGGGATGGGGAGTACAAACCATAAAAAGTGGGGAGGAAAGAAATAAACCCTAATTATCTATTACAAACCATTGACAATTTACAATATTGAAAAATAATGCGAAAAAGTAAAATGAGTGTGCGGAGATTGAAAAGGGGAAAGATGTTTAAAAACCCTAAAATATTTCTAAGTGTTTAAGAAAATATTTTTAGTGATCTTTTGTTTAGAAAAAATAATTAAAGTGTAAAATAAAAATAAACCATATTTCTAATTTATTAGTTAATTAATAAACAAAATATGATTAAGTTAATTAGTTTTAATTAATGAAATTTATATCAATTAATTTTAAAAAATAACCTAAATCTAAATTTTTTATGTATTTATGATTTTAAAAAAATGATTAAAAAGAAAACAGATAATTTTAAACAAAAAAAGGAAATTTAATGGGCTTGCATTGTAAAATAAATTGGGGGCGGGGGGGGGGGGGGGGGGGGGGGGGGGGGGAGTATAAAAAAACAACAGATCTGGGGCCCAAACGCTGGCCCAGCTGCCTACATGATCCAGTGAGGATGATCTCAGGATGTACACCATGGTCCTTGCTGTCTGGAGCGTTGGATCTGGAATCTTGAGATCTGATGGTCAGGATATAAGGATTCATGGTGTGTGCATTAGATTGCATGGCATGGAATCTACAAGGGAAATGTTAGAAAATAAAATGACAGAGGCAGGGATCGAACCCCTGCCCTTGCACACTAAAGCCTTACTCATACACACGCTTGCCACTGGGGTGGTTGTTTCATCCAGTTATGAAACAGCACCCAAGAAATATAATATGAAACCAGTTTGAAAATTTTAAATTGCCAGCTCACCCTTCTTCCTCCCTGCACACAAGCAGTAACAACAACAACACCATTGTTGATTTTAAAAATCTCCATTTCTCATCCATTTTGAAAACTTTCAAAACCAAACATGCTTGAAATTTAATCACGAATTCAACCATGTAATCTACTCAAGCTAAAACTCAAAGATTAAAGAGAAGTTATGTTGGTACAAAAAACAAACCCTAACGGTTCAGAGTCAAAATTCTCATCACACAATCAATTTAAATGAGAACTAAGGACATGGTTAGCTTTAGAGGCATGATATCTACATTTTGTTTTAGAATGTATTTGCAAATGATGCTTAAATGAAGATATCACAGTTTGGAAAACATACCTCTTGAAGTGAAAACTCAGAACGCATATGGATGCTTTTAGGTGTAAATAAATGATGCCAAAATCTTCCTTGGACCTTCCTGAATGTGTTCCAATTCTTATATTTCCTTGAGACTAATGAATCATCCTCCCCAACTTAATATGCAGAGCTCGGGTTTGAGAATGAAAGATGATTATGGAGATTTTCCAGAAGTTGTTCAGGTGTTTGAAAAAATTCTATATGATGTACCTAAGGTGTTTGAATGATAAAAAAAGGAAAACGCACGAGTGGATTTGAAGTTGGATGTTGGAAGCTTCAAATGTGCAACAATGGCGGTTTTGAGAGTGATTTTCGTGTGGGAGAGTTTGAGAGGGTTTGAGGGCTTATCCCTTTTTTTTAGTGTAGATTAGCCTCCTATTTATAGGTGTTGTACCCCAAAATTTTCCCTCCCATATTTCTCAACACAGGGCAAGTGAGGTCCCCAAATTGCTCAAGGAAGTTCAAGAGTTGACCAGACAAACTCTCTCCTAAGGCAGTATACCTCAAATTAGGGTTTCTATTTTCATCAAGATGTGTGAAACAAAAAGGACTAAAATGCTCACCATTGTCCTAATATGTTCTCAAGATCATCCATGTCATGTTTCAAGCCTTGCAGAAGAAGTTTGCTCAGTCAATTGCTCAAATGCCTGAAAATCAACTATATTAGGTCAAAAGTCAATTGTGGCCCACATACAGTCAACCTTCAAGATTTTTGGTCAACATCCTCCTTTTGAAGTATTATTCATCATTTGATCAAGGGTTGATCATGATTCCTCAAGGATTGCTCACAATTCATCAAAACCCAAAAGTTGCTAAATTAGGGTTTTGTAGGAAAAGTCAACTCAACTTTGACCAAGCATAACTTTCTCATACTTTATCAGAAATGACCCATCCAAAGCTCATTTTGAAGAGGATGAAATTACATACAATTAATATTCAGTTCCCAAGTTTAGAATATGCACTCACAAAAAGATTAAATTTTGACATTATAGGTCATTTTGAAAAGTTAACAAAAACACCTTTTGGGTCAAAGCTTCATACATGAACATGGAAGACTAAATTGAGATGAGACCAAACGGGTTACTTAGAGTACATCCTAAGATTTCTAAAAAGTCCAAGAACACCTCTCTAGGGTCAAAATTGAGAGAGTTATGCATTGGCCAAGTTGACCATTTTTGCAAAATTGCCAAAAGTCAAATGTGCTCAAATTTGCATTTTTTGCTAAATGGGCCCAACTTTTATGCTTGCACCTCACTTATAACATGGTCCATGACCCAAATGTTCATTAACATGTTATTTTCTTCATTATTTATTTTATTTTGATTTTTTATTTATTAAAGATTGAATTAAATCAAATAATTGGTAAATAATAGTAAAGATTTGTTTTGATTGGATTTTTGGACAGAATCACAAGCTCATTATGCTGGCATATCAGAATCAGATCATATCAAATCTAATTGGCACGAGAATGACATGATTAGGCCAAATTTGGAAGGATATCATACAACTTGAAAATCAAATCAAATCTTGGATAAATGCAAAGATTCATGCCAAGTTTGTTAACCTAATTCATTCTAGGTTATATAATAAAGCTTTGCAGATCAAAAGAAAGGGGTCAGAGGACGTCAGAGGCGTGAAATGGTTAGAAGCAAACTCAAAAATTTGGACAAAAAGTGTGAGATTGAAATCCGTCTTAGATCCGTCCTCAAGGAGTTTCAAGGCTAACAATACATTCCTGGGCATCTCAGGAAGCTTCTCCAATCAATTGCACGCCCCTACACGTCCATAATCATTCCCTATCACTCTCACGGTTTGCAAAATTATCTAAATTCGATTACTGTAATTCTTGCATCTTTAGCATGTTTAAGTTATATATTTGTGTTCATCATCATGTTTGTAATGTTTCTGGATAATTTGATTTAAGTTACAGTGCATGAATAAGCTTTTGCCATTGTTAGGGTTTCGTGCTCCAGTTTGGGGTTTTATGATTTAAGCAAAATTAGGCCTGATAATGGGTACCATGACACTCGTGAGACCAAGACGAGTTGATTGGTACCATCACAATTGATTTATCATGTTTGTATGGAATTTTTGAATGACACGGGCTTTCAGCAACAGACCTGCGTCTGTAGGTAAAGGTTCAGAGCCTAAAATGACGGTTCCAAGGAAGAAGACAACAGTGTGTCACAACCTGACTGGCTGGTTTAAATTCTGGCGTGTCATTCTGGCCACTAACTTATTTTCCAATATATTATTTGTTTTTATTATATTAACAAGTTAACATCCAGCGCAGCTGGTCAGAAGAAGGAAGTCAGAAGCTCATGTTTTGGGTTTGATCCCAGGCGTGAGCTTTTGGCATTTTCTCCATTATTTTCACCAGATCCAGCACATACACCTTCTGAGGATCATCATCTTCTGGATCCATCAGCCAGAACCAAATCCAGCATATACACCTTCTGAGGATCATCATCTTCTGGATCCATCAGCCAGAACCAAATCCAGCGCACCCCACTTTCTGAGGGTCATCATCTTCTGGATCCATCAGCCAGAACCACATCCAGTACATACACCTTCTGAGGGTCATCATCTTCTGGATCCATCAGCCAGAACCAAATCCAGCGCACCTCACCTTCTGAGGGTCATCATATTCTGGATCCACAGCCAGCCAGATATGCTGGCAGCGGGCCCATTTGGTTATTTCTACTATTTTTCTTTGATTTCTTTTCTTTAATTATTTTGTTTTTTAAATCAATACAAAAATTATTTTATTAAATTAACCAATCAAAAATCCCAAAAAAAAATTTAGTTTCTTAATAAATGTTTTTTAATTAATTAGTTTATTTAATTTAAGGCAACTTGTATTTCTTTCATAATTTAAAAACAATTAGAAATTAGGTTTAATTAATATGCAATTAAACATTTTCTTCAATAAAAATCCAAAAATATTTTTTCCTCAAATTAGATTTTTCTTTAGGTTTTATAATCGTCCTCGCATTTAATTCGCCGCGCGCTTTTTTATTATTTCACCATTATTTTGTAACTGTTCACTGGTTTGTAATAGTTAATTTAGGGTTTTATTTACTGTTAAATCCCTGGATTTTTTGGCTATGTAATTAATCCCCCTCCCCGAAGCCTTGTAATAGCGTAGGTTTATTTTCTCGCATTTTTATTCCTGCAAATATTTAACTGTTTAGATGTATGCTAATAGGATTGTATGGCAAGAATGCATGACAAATTAAAACGGTTAGAAAACCCTAATGTGCAAAGATAAATAACTTAAAACCAATCACTCGCACATATCACTCTTAGGGTATACTCTTACTTCGGTTGCCTTCGGTAAACGATCATTAAGCATAGGGTGTCTTAGTGGTTGCCCTCCTATCTAAAAAGATCAAAACGTCCCATTCGAATGTTGCCTCGGAAATGTTGCCTCAAATAAGATCTTAAGATTCTAGGGTTATTACTAAGGTGTCCTAATATTGCTTTAGTGATTGAACGTCCCTTTCGAATTTACCCTTACAAATTCCAACGATGGTGCTACCTATTTCTCAATAGTAGGATAGCGATGTCTAAAGGAAACAATAATAGAAACGATCTTTTTTCGAGTAGGTAGATGCTGGTAGGTACTTGCTCAAATCAAAACTTTTCACACTTACACTTTCAAAACAATTTTCAAAACAACTTCGTCACACCCTTCAGGACTGATACAAGGGTTATCACGAAGTAAAACATTTTCAAAGCAAACACAAACACAAGCAATTTAAAAATGAGCAAGTACCTAAGAGCCCATGGAAAACCATGGATAGAAATGATGCTAACACCTTTCCTTTCTATAATCTACCCCCCGTACTCAGAATCTCGAAAAAAGATTTTTTTTTCTGTACTTTTTTCCTTTCCGGTTGGATGAAATAAAAGTCGGTGGCAACTCTTGCTTACCGCGAAATTTTGCGAACAAAAAACGCAAAAACGCAAACTAGTGACTCTTCTGGGGATTTATAAGTGGGGTATACCTTAGGATCTAGGTCATGATAATTGCTTATCTTGATTGCTTTGTTTGCTTTACTTTTAAGGTTTTTGTTTGGGGTTACTATAGATCCTACACCCGAATCTGGGGAATACCTTTTAGGTAAGTAGCAATAGACTATGAGAGAACTATATGGCGTAGACCGATACAGTTGAAGCAGTAGCTACTTTGGTGTGGCACTTTGGTTGGTACCGGTATCCCTTGTGGGGAAACGAGGAGAATACGGGGCCGCTGTGTGGTGTCATTAAGCATCAACTGACCTTAGAACCTTTAATAACCCAACTTGGCCATTATAAAGTAGTGAGATAGTCGGCCTCGGTGTAGAGCTCAGAACTGGTTGATACTCGATGCTACACTCATTGAGATCATACTCTCTGAATAATTTCGGCCGCAAGAAAAGATTGCGTGAGCTGAAACCATGACCGATGAAGGATGGTCAGTGATATTGAGATCCTCTAGAACCCTATTACTTTTCTAGAATAGGTTGAAACCAACTTAACTTCAAGAGGGTATTACCTTTTACCTCATGCAAGCCTTAAACCTAAGAGCTTTGTGTGATTTGACTGTGTTTGCAATACTTGTTGTTTGCTATACCCGTGGTTTATCATGACATCATGCATCATAACATGGCATTCATGCTTCATTACACTAACCATTTCAAATACCAAGGGAATTTATCTTTGTTCTGTTTTGCAGATCATGGCTTCCATGCATAGAAATACTATCTGAATCAGCTTTGTGGAGGTACCTTCCCAACTCAAAGAGCTAGTATCAAGAATTTCTGAAACTTATATGTTCATTAAGAGACACGGTCAACTTCTCAACCTGGTTACTTCAAACCCTGATGAACAGATGATGGGCATACTTTTTCAGTTCTTTGATCCCAAGCATCACTCCTTCACCTTTCCAGATTATCAGTTGGTACCCACCTTAGAAGAATTCTCTCATCTATTGGGCATATCCATTCTTGAACAGGTACCCTTCACAAGTATAGAAGAAGTTCCTAAGCCAGAAGTCATTGCCTCAGCTTTGCATTTGAAACGGGCCGATGTGGTATCCAATTGGGAAACTCGAAGCGGGGTCGAAGGTTTTCTAGCCAAATTTCTGATAGACCAGGCTCAACTATTTTGGGATGTATGGATTTGCAGGCTTTTGAGGATGTCTTGGCTCTTCTTATCTATGGTTTAGTTCTCTTCCCTAATCTGGACTCTTTCGTGGATGTGAATGCTATCAAGATTTTCCTTTCTCACAACCCTGTGCCTACCTTGCTTGGAGATATTCTGCACGCTCTCCATACTCATACCATGAGGAGAAAATGGACTCTTATGTGTTGCATGCCGTTGTTGTCGAGGTGGTTTATTTCTCACCTCCCTAGGTCTATACTGAAGAATGAAGAAGGTTGGGTTGGTCACATAGAATAATGTCGTTCGCTCATACGGATATTCTTTGGTGTTCCCGAGCTATGGAAGACATTGCTGTTATTGACCGCTGTGGGGGGTACCCTAATGTCCCACTATTTGGTATCAAAGGGGGTATGACTTACAATCCTTGCCTAGCTTTGCGACAATTTGGTCGTGCTCGAAGGGATGGCCCCCATGAGTTACTTCTCGAGGACATTGTATTTGACTATGAGGATGATGTTAAGGGGCATCGTCGGAGGTTCATACGAGCTTGGGGCATGGTAAACAGATCTGACCCCAAAGAGTTGGGACCAAAGACTTCCATTCCTATGTAGCCTTACCTTCAATGGGTAAGAGCTCGTGCCGAGAAGCTTATGATGCCTTATGCGGTCGTATTACCAGTGATTATGGATCCCACTACTGAAGACGGTATTCCTTACACGGTTCTCTATCCTTACATGCCCACTGACCTTGGGGAGTTAGAGGTCTTGGATTCAACTGAAGAATGAGCGGGATATTTATAGGGAACAGGTCCATGATCAAGAGAGGAAGGTTTTAAAGCTCACCAGGCATCTCGAGGAAGAAATAGTGCTCATTGATTATATCAGCACAAAGAGAAAGAGTCCATGGGACTTTTGATTTTTATTTTTCTAGTTTTAGATTTGTTTTATTTATTTATTTTGTAACACCTTAAAGGAATTTTGAACCTTCAAAGTTAAAGCTAATAAAGTTTTTATTATTTTGGTTTGCAAATTTAAATTTCCCAAAGTCTTTGAAATCATTACATGCACATCCCATTATCATACACATCATTACAGGTACCAGTACAGGTTTCTCATCTTCTTCGTTGTTTATATCACGCAGAAATGTCTTCCGATCAAGTCATCAAAGATCTTCAGGCACAGAACACCCAGTTCCAACAGATGTTCATCAGTCTGGCAAAGGGGCAAGAGGATCTGAAGGCCCTCATTCTGAAAGAGAAGAAGAAGAAGAAGAAGAAGATTGGTATCCTGAATATGGGCAGAAGGTTTGGAGAAAGGTTTAAGCATCAAACTGATCTGACCTCTTCATCCAAGGAAGGGGAGAACCAAGAAGGGGAAAAGGACCTTAGTTCTGCAGTCTCCGACAATGATACTGATTATGATGATGAGCAATATCCTCCTGCTGAGGATAGATAAAAGCAGTTAGAAGACCGTCTGAGTGCTATGGATGTTCAAAAGATACTGTGATATGGTGGGAGAACTGACTTAGGTTTTGCGTTTGTTTTCGCACTTGTTCGGTTTAGCAAGAGTCGCCACCGACTTTTTATTTTATCCTAAGGAAAGGTTAAAAAGCACAGCAAAAACCTTTGAGATGTTTTTGTGGGTTCGGGGGGTAGATTATGAAAAGGGAAGGTATTAGCACCTTTTTCATCCATGGTTATCCATGGGCTCTTAGTTACTTGTTTTAGATCACTTGCCTTTGATTTTCAATTGCTTGAAATGGTGGTGTGTGTGTGTTTTTGAAAATGTTTTGAAAAAGATGCCTTGTCTAGGCAACCGTTGTAACAATTCTTTACTCGAATGTTTTACAAAGGTGTTTGTCTTTTTGAAAAGATGTTTCAATGTTTTTTGAAAGTTGTTTTGGAAGTTGTGTTTGTGAAGTGTGTTTTGAAAGTAGGCAAGTGAGTTTTGCAAGTTTGATCAAGTAACTAAGAGTTGTCTACCCCTAAATTTACTCAAAGATTTTTCTCATGTTTTAACCCTTTTAACAGTATTGTTCCACCATTGTATTTGGTGGACAATCTTGTATTAGGATGTTAACAGAACGGGCACGGGTCATCGTTTGGACCATGAATGCAACGGTGCCAAGTGTCTTTGGCAATTTTCTTGAGGGACTATGATCATTTTGTTTAGGCAACTTCGAAGGCGTCATCGAGGGACTATGATCATTTGATTTGTTTTGTTTTGCCAAAGAAACTCAACATGCAAGCATGGCCCATTTTAGAAGGCAACAAGCGGGATTACCTTAGGGGTGCAAGTGTGATTGGTGTATTGATTTTCATGCATTTGTCTTGTATTAGGTTATCTAGCGGTTGATTTTATTGGCATACAAACCCTAAGTCTATACAGTATATAGAAAGCGACAAATTGCGGGAATTTAAAGTCTAAGCTATTACAAATAAGTATTCGGGGATGGGGGTACAAATATTTACAAATGGGGATGAGACTTATCAGGATAGTAGTGTTCAAATAAAATTTACAACCAAATTGAATCGTATTCTCAATGTAAAGTATAATCCAAGTATATGGATAAAAGAGAATCAAAAGTATTTGTGAAAGTGTATATGATTATTTACAAGTGATGCAAGATGTTAACTTAATGCAAAATTAAGTAAGTATTTATTCTTTTTGTGTTTTTGTTAATTAAGTATAAACAAAAGTTTTAATGAAAAGAAAAGAAAAATATTTAAGTTAAAGAAAACTAATGTTTATGTATTTAGTTAATGATATAAACAAAGGTCTTAAAAAAGAAAAGAAAATTGTTTAAATTTAAGAAAATTAATGTTTATATATTTTTTTAAAATGTAATAAAATAAAAAGAAACAATTAAGAAAATTTTGTATAAGAAATGTGTTATTTTTATTTAACAAAAATATTAATTTAGGTTATGTATAAAAAAAGTAAAGTGATAAAAAAGGGTTGATTTGTAGAAAATACAAAAAAAAAGGTTTGAATGGGCCTTAGGGAGGCATTTGGCCCATAGATTACAACAAACAGATTTGCAAAAGGGGGGTACGTGCCCAAGACAAGTGGGCTTGAGGGTTTTGTTGGGGACAGGCCCAGCTGCGCTTTTGACATTTTGTTCTAGGGTTTGAATTAGTTTGTTTCATTTCTGAATTAGGGTTACAGAGGCTTAGAGAGGCGTTGTTCCCTTCATCGTCTTCATCGTCCTCGTTCTCAAACAAAAGCCCATGATGCTCCTCCAACCGCCTCAGCTGCCAGAGCGCCAACGTCCTTCTCATATTCTCCAAGATTACTCAAGCAGTGATGACACAAAGGTATGTGATTTCCGTCTTAATGCATTTTTTAGGGTTTCAGTTCATGCATGATTAAAATTTCCCTTGTTTTGATCTTTATGCTATCATTTGTTTCTGTTTCTGTGAGGTGTTAAAGAAAAGGGAGGAGAAATTATACCTTTGTTGGCTTTTGGAGAAAGAGGCGGAGCAGTGGACAGGAGGCGCTTCTCAGGCGGCCGGAGGCGGAGGAATACGTGATGCTATGAGCTTGTTCTTCCTGGTATCCTTGTATCTTGCTTTTGTGGTTTTATGATGAATATTGAAAACCCTAGCTTTTAGTTCTCTCTTCTTCTTCTGTTGGCTTGCTCTGAGATATTTGTTGTTGTGTTTTGAACTTCTGAGTTGCTTGCTTCTGACTGCTTGCTTCTGATTGTCCTTCTCTTTGACTTTGAGTGAGCTTCTGTCAATGATGATGATATTGACTCTGAGATTGCTTAGTTGCTATTGACTTTTTTCCTCTTCCTTCTTATCAATGATGATATCTCTGATATATTTGTTTGCTATTATTTCACTTCTGGATAGCTTTTCCTCTCTTGATGTTGTGTTGGCTTTGTCAATGATGATTATGTTTGAATCTGACTTTTGAGGAACTTTGTTGTTCTTTGCCTATGAGGAAGCTAGTTCTGAGGCATGTATTTTGGTTGTTTGGATATTGTATGATGATTGGACTTGCTTCAGTTTGTAAGTTTGAAGGCTATGCAGGCTTAGACATTGAGTTTGGATTGATGCTTTAGCAGGTTTGAGCTTTGAACACAGGTTTGTGTTTTGAAAATGGCTTGGAAATTTGCTTGCTCGTTGTTTTTGCTTGACACAGGTTTGAGGTTTGTGTCTTGATGCAGGCTTCGTTACAGGCTTATGATTGTAACAGGTTTCTGGGCCATGTTTGTAACTTGTTTGTTTTTGAGATGCTTGGCCCTTAGGCTATGCAGGATGCTTGGAAGAAGGCTTTTTGTTTGCTTCTGGTTTGGATATTTGGATGGCTTTGTATGGTTTGTCTTTGACAGGGCTTAGAGGCAGGCTTGCAAGTTACAAGCTTTGAAAGGCTGTTTGTTTGAGGTTTAGGCAGGTTGTATGGCTTTTTGGCTTGCTTCTTGTTACAGGCTTGCTTCAGTTTGTAAGCTTGCTTGTTTGTGTTATATCTTTTCTATGTGTTGGTTCTGCTTCCCCTCACTGTTCTGGTATATCTTTTATTTTATATCCCTTTTCCTCAGCCTGTCCACTGTAAGCCTATCCACTTCTCTCTCTCTTTTCTCTCTATTATAGCATATTATATTGCTTTAGAATAGCTTTTCTGAAAAGGTGTTTGGTTGGGAAATGATGAGATTTGCTTTACAAGTTGCTTGCACTTTGTCTTTCCTCTACATATCTCTTGTCTTCCAGATTTTCTGCCTTTTGTGTACTTGTTGACAGCTTTATTGGCTTCTTTGGACAGTTTTGACAGCTTCTTGTACTTTCTTTTGGACAGTTTCTTTGGGATTTAGTTTGCTTAGTTTGAAACTTGTGACTTGGTTTGGCATGTTTTGAAGTTACAGCTTTGTTGACATTTTGAATTTGTGCAATTTGTTTTTTGGCATTATGCAGCCTTGTACATTTCTCTAATGATTTGTATGCTTGTAAGATAATTTTTCTTTACTCTTTGTGAACCAAGAAGAAAGTCTTCTTGTGATTTGTAAAGAGGGTGAGAAAAATATGATGAAAATCAAAACAATCTGATCCCGGCCAACCACCTTTAATGATGAATTTTTCTGATTAACTGTCTGCCTTTTTTTTTAATCCATCTGCATTTGACTTCTTCCTTTTCTTTTTGCAGGTAAAAATCAGTTGAGCAAAGGATGTAATTAGAAGATGAAGATTTCAAGACATTTAGGATATAGCTTTATTTCATTTTAATTATTTGTAATAATATTAATGTAAATAACTGTAAATGAATTTACAGTATTCAAATAATATATGTAACAAACAATTCAAAATGAACAAACAAATCTTTTTTGTCAGATTTCTCTTTTAATTCCTCTTCAATTGTTTATTTAATTATTTATATTTCTTGAATTATAATAACTGGACAATATCCAATAATTTTAACTTAGAAATGATAAATAATCAATAAACGTCCGGCATTCCGAATAATCAAAAGCATTGCACAGTTAATCAAACAAACGTCCACATGTCTTTCCTTTTACTGATTAAACCAAACACTGCAAATTCTCAATTCAAATGCCTCGGCTTTTATCCCAGATGTTTAGACAGAAATCTTGAACAAACGTCAAAACCATGTGACAGTCAATTAAGACACTGTGGATTCAAATTCTTCTGAAGATGCGCGTGCAAACCCTAATGTTGGATTTACTGTCAAAGAAGCATCTGCTTGATGAAATCCTGAGCCAAACTCAAACAAACCCTAGCAATCTGCTTGAACTGTTCCAGAGTCCATGAAAACCCTAATTTGGATAGACTGATAAGAAAAAGTCTGCTTAACTGATTCTTGAGCCAATCTGAAAAGTCAGGAAAAGCCTGAAGCTGTGATTTCTTGTGGAAAAATAGGAGGGCAAATTTTGGGGTACAACAGTTGCCCCTGTTCAATCTTCTTGAACTTGAAGAGTTAGATTGACAAGTTTGCCTTTCGCGACTCGAGGGTAAAAGGAGATTGGACACTAGAGTGCCCAAAAAATTTGCACTCGGTGATGTGATGGTAGAGGGAATGGGCTTAAAGATGTCATTTGGTGATGGGCTTAGAGATGCCATCTAGGGATGTGACAGAATCTTGTCAGGGGATGGGCTTAGAGATGACATCTGGAGATGTAACAGAATCTTGTCGGGGGATGGGCTTAGAGATGCCATCTGGAAATGTTTGTTGAACTGTATGTCGTTGGTGAGTGGAAGAGTATCAGAAAGGTATCCATGTTTTGGAACATCTCTGAACTGGGGGTCTAAATAAGCAATAGATTGACATCCGTATCTGGAAGCATCCGTAAACTGTTTTCAAAAGCTGCATCTGAACAAGCGATAGATTAACATCCGTGTTTGGAGAATCCGTAAACTGTTTTCAGAAGTCTTGAATCTGAACAAGCGATAGGTTAACATTCGTATCTGGAGAACCCATAGACTGTTTTCAGAGGTTGAAGAATTTGAATAAGCGGTAGGTTGACATCCGTATCTGGAGAACGCGTAAACTGTTTTCAGAAGTCTTGAAGTTGAATAAGCAATAGAGCAGCGTCCAGGTTGGGAAGCATCCGTAAACTGTTTTCAAAGGTTGAGTCTGAACAAGCGATAGATTAACATCCGTGTTTGGAAGCATCCGTAAACTATTTTCGAAAGATGCATCTGAACAAGCGATAGATTAACATCCGTGTTTGGAGAATCCGTAAACTGTTTTCAGAAGTTGAAGAATCTGAACAAGCGATAGGTTAACATCCGTGTCTGGAGAACCCGTGAACTGTTTTCATAAGTATTGAAATTGAATAAGCAATAGAGCAGCATCCATGTTGGGAAGCGTCCGTAAACTGTTTTCAGAAGTTGAGTCTGAACAAGCGATAGATTAACATCCGTGTTTGGAGAATCCGTAAACTGTTTTCAGAAGTCTTGAAGAATCTGAACAAGCGATAGGTTAAGATCCGTGTCTGGAGAACCCGTGAACTGTTTTCAGAAGTCTTGAAATTGAATAAGCAATAAAGCAGCATCCATGTTGGGAAGCGTCCGTAAACTGTTTTCAAAGGTTGAGTCTGAACAAGCGATAGATTAACATCCGTGTTTGGAGAATCCGTAAACTGTTTTCAGAAGTTGAAGAATCTGAATAAGCGATAGGTTAACATCCGTGTCAGGAGAACCCGTAAACTGTTTTCAGAAGTCTTAAATCTGAACAAGCGATAGGTTGACATCCGTATTTGGAGAACCCGTAAACTGTTTTCAGAAGTTGAAGAATCTGAACAAGCGATAGGTTAACATCCGTGTCTGGAGAACCCGTAAACTGTTTTCATAAGTCTTGAATCTGAACAAGCGATAGGTTGACATATGTATCTGGAGAACTCGTAAACTGTTTTCAGAAGTCTTGAAATCTGGAATAAGTATCAGAATGTCGCCAAATCTGGGTCACATCTGAACTATTTCTAGAAGGAATCTCGGAAGATGATAATCTTTGTCTGTTGATTGATCTTTCCTGAAAAGGTAAAGAGTTAGTTGTATGCAATGTCATGATGTAATGAATTGTACTTCATCAATGCTTATGATATGAATGTAATGAATATGCATGTAAGCGGATGAGCTGTCTTGCTGAGGATAAATGAATCCTGGATAGCTGGAGATAATAGAATCTTGACTGCTGTCAGGGAAAGTGAATCTTTGACTGCTGCAGGGGATTGCAAGAATCTTTTGATCGTTGAAAATGAGAAGTCCTAGGACCACTGTTGGGGAATCAGGAGCTTGGGTTGTATACCAATCTACTGGGGATTCCTGTCTTGAGGAGATCTTCACTGGGGAATATCTGAATACTCTGTGAGGAACTGAGAATGTGAGTCTTCATTCTGCTTGGGGATTGATAGTTGGAAGTTTTAGCTCCGCTGGGGATTGCAAGAATCTTTTGATTGCCGCAAGTATTGATCTGGGATAAGTATCGGAATATCGCCAAATCTGGGTCACATCTGAACTATCTCTAGAAGGAAATCTGGAATAAGCATCAGAATGTCGCCATGTCTGGGTCACATCTGAACTATCTCTAGAAGGAAATCTGGAATAAGTATCGGAATGTCGCCAAATCTGGGTCACATCTGAACTATCTCTAGAATGAAATCTGGAATAAGTATCAGAATGTCGCCAAATCTGGGTCACATCTGAACTATCTCTAGAAGGAAATTTGGAATAAGTTAATCCTGATTTTGTTAAGGGTCGGAAATTGGGAGTATACCAATCTTCTGAGGTGATGAGAATCTTCATTCTGTTAACGGTCAGAAACTGGGAGTATACCAATCTTCTGAGGTTTTAAGGATGAGAGTCTTTACTCCTGAGTGTCAGAAATTGGGAGTATACCAATCTTCTGAGATGATGAGAATCTTCATTCTGTTAACGGTCAGAAACTGGGAGTATACCAATCTTCTGAGGTTTTAAGGATGAGAGTCTTCACTCTGTTAACCGTTAACTGCTATCTGGTCGATCTCCAGGCTTTCACAGAAACTTGTATTGCTATTTGGTCGTAATCCAGGTTTCAGAATAACTTGTATTGCTATTTGGTCATAATCCAGGTTTCACAATAACTTGTTGAGCTGCTATCCGGTCGAATCCGGGTTTCACAGCTTGCTTCTTAGGAGATACCACTATCTGGTCATAATCCAGGTTTCGCGGTAGTATGATATTGTGAATGAGTGACAAAATGGCTACCATGTCTGGAGCGTATCTAAAATTATATCTTGGAGTTGAGATCTGTATGAGTAGCAGAATGACTTCCGTGTCTGGAGTGTATCTGAAACTGTAACTAGGATCTGAATGAGTGACAGAATGGCTACCGTGTTTGGAGCATATCTGAAACTGTATCTTGGAGTTGAGATCTGTATGAGTAGCAGAATGACGTCCTTGTTTGGAGTGTATCTGAAATTGTAAACGGATCTGAATGAGTGACAGAATGGCTACCGTGTTTGGAGCGTATCTGAAACTGTATCTTGGACTTGAGATCTGTATGAGTAGCAAAATGACTTCCTTGTTTGGAGTGTATCTGAAACTGTAACTGGATCTGAATGAGTGACAGAATGGCTACCGTGTTTGGAGCGTATCTGAAACTGTATCTTGGACTTGAGATCGGTATGAGTAGCAGAATGACTTCCTTGTCTGGAGTGTATCTGAAACTGTAACTAGGATCTGAATGAGTGACAGAATGGGTAGCGTGTCTGGAGCGTATCTGAAACTGTATCTTGGAGTTGAGATCTGTATGAGTAGCAGAATGACTTCTGTGTCTGGAGTGTATCTGAAACTGTAACTAGGATCTGAATGAGTGACAGAATGGCTACCGTGTCTGGAGCGTATCTGAAACTGTATCTTCCAACATGTGATGAAGGAATTGTTGAACACTTTTGACATTCGAATGCCCCAAGTGATAATGAAGGAGACTTGCCCCAAGTTCACTGAACTTTTAAGAGATTTGTTGAAATCTTGACTGGACTGCCCCAGGTTAACTGAACTTTGAAAGATCTGTTGAAACCTTGACTGGACTGCCCCAGGTTAACTGAACTTTGAAAGATCTGTTGAAACCTTGACTGGACTGCCCCAGGTTAATTGAACTTTGAAAGATTTTGTTGAAATCTTGACTGGACTGCCCCAGGTTAACTGGATAGTGACATGTCATGCCCCCTTGTTGATAGGAGATTTGTCGTTGGAAGTGTCATCCTTCTTGAAGTGATTTTGTTCACTGAGAGAGTTTTCGTTCCTCCGAACATTCGCTGTAGGAATTTCTTCGCTATCAAACAAATAGCCAAATGCAAACAGTGATATCCAAGTAATGCAAAGTTTATGTCTGTCTCGAAGTTTTGAAAAATGCGTTTTTTAGCAGAAAACTTTTTATAAGACAAATTCAACACAAGATTTAGGGCAAAGCCTTACAGGAGTCAGGATACCTTTGTAACAGTATGCTTTCGAACTAACCTGTGCTTCAATTAGGACTTTTGAAGGGTTATAACGTGGCTTGGTTCACGGTTTAAGAAACAAAGGATAAAGGCTCAAAGTATATTTGTACCCACCCTCTCTTCGTGATGTCCTTCAATCCTAGACTCAGTTAATTGTACGTCGCACTCTATTCGAGTTTGGAACGACTTTTGGGTGATGGTTCACACAAGTTGAATTTTGGGAGGCAGTCATCATCTCCTTTTTTTTCTTTTGCAATATTTTTCATGTTGTTGAGGATTTGTAATGACCTCTTTCTTTTGATTTGTTATCCCTAACTTTTGCCTGACTGTTCCTGTTTTTGAGATCACAGTCAGCGGGATGCCCCAGCTTTCTTAAGCCTCCTTTATAGGTTTTGGCTTAGTGGGCCTTTCTCTTTTGAGAGGTAATGACTGCCTATGAGATAAGGAACCATCACTGTCTTTTGATTCCAGAGGAATGCTTTTTGTTCATTAAGAGTTTGCGACTTCAATGCACATATTTTTTTGAATTAACTAAGAGACTACCCTGCCCCAGGTTTAAATCAGAGGTTTCAAATTGTTTAGAACAGAAAACTCCTACTTCTTTGGCTCGAAGGGGTTGACTAGGGATTATCTTCCTTATAACTCCAGTGTTTGGAAATTGAAAGAAATGCCTGTACATCATCAGCAAGGTCTGTTCAAAAGCATATTGTATGAGATTATGGTATCGTTTCGTCATCCTCCCTCTAAAGGCTTGTAGCTTTTTATCAAGAGTTAAATATCATAAAGAAAGCATAAGAGTAGTGAAAACGAATGGATGAATTCAAGACAAACATATGAAATGCATTAATGAAACAAAGTTTGATATTAATAGATAAATTGTTTGAATAACAAAAGAAATTACAAATTGAAAAATCGAATGGAACAAAAGTCTCTCAGTTTGAGCTTTGTCATTTCAGATGGAGAAACCCTTAACGAAAGATTTTCATCTCGCCATCGGGCATGAATCTCAGCACTCCAATGTCAATCAGATCTTGAATCTTGTTCTTCAAAGCCCAACAGTCATCGGTGTCATGTCCCGGACTATAGGAGTGGTATACACAAAATGCGTCGGGATGATAGCTAGGACCGGAGGTATTGGGCTTCCGAATAGGATCCCTCAAAGCAGTCAGATTGACCTCCAACAAGCGCTCCAGTATTAGAGATGACGGTATGTCAGTCTCGGTGAACTGTCTTCCTGACATATTTTGCTTACGCCGATTACCCCGTTGACGCTGACGAGGTTGTTGATGGGCTCGTGACCCTGAAGCAAGTAGAGTAGCCTTTCCCTTGTCTTCTTGGCTGGAAGGGGGTTGAATGATGACTTGCTCTTCAACCTCAGATGTTTGCCCCACTTGGTTGTCCCGAAGCAGTTGGTTGACGAGAACTCTGAGCTCTTCTTGTCTTTGAGCCAAGTCCTGGATGAGAGCCATCTGGCCCACCAGTTGCCCCATCATTTGGATCCTCATTGCAGTCAGCTCAGACTGAAGCTCTTCCAACTGATCACTCCTGGCATTGCTTGAATTCCACTGGACCAAGCCCCTTATAAGGAGAGCTTTCACTTCTTCTTGCCCCTGGGACAGGTTCAAGAACATTTTCTGAAGTTGAGCATTTTGGTCCTGGATATCCTTGATAGTCCTCTCTAGAGCCATCTCTTACTGAAATAAACAGTAGGAGGATAAGGAAACCTGAAAAGGAAAAACTATCACGATGCAATGCATGATATGCGGATGCATGTTTTCAAGGATTTCTTGGGGTAAACACAAGAGAATGTTAGAGGTTGAACTTTGATATTTGATTGGAGAACTTTGCACCGGTGGATGTCTTTCCACGAGAATCAAGCTCACCATGTCAAGTGGGTCATAGCCCCTGATTCAAGTTGTTGCACTTGATCTTTGATGGCATTTGTTTAGAGGAGAAACCTCTTTCCCCTTGGTAGACGTCTGGTTCAACGTGACCCTGCATCAACAGACCCTCGAGATCCTTGAAATGGTTATTGAAAATGCTATGGTATGATGTCATGATGTTATGTACATGTATGCAAAATCAAGTAAGTGTATATACAGGTAATCATATTCACACAAAGCAAACAAGTCCTTAGGTTTAGGCTTGCATGGGGTTCGTAGGTAAGTACCCTCTTGAAGTTAGTTGGCTCATCCTGTCCTATAATAGAAACCGGGTTCTAAGGAGCTCAATATCACTGGATTATTTTCTGTGTTCATTGTTTTGGTTTAGCCACTTAACTAGCAACCAAAATATTCCAAGAAAACAACCCTCAATGAGTGTAGTATCGAGTATCTACCAACTTCAGACTGCACCAAAGTCGGTCATCTCACTACCCCTAAAAAGGCTAAGATGGTCAATTAAGGTTCTAAGAGTTCGTTAGTGCTTCATGACATCACTCAGCGGCCCCGTACTCTCCTTGATTGAACTCAAGGGTTACCGGTACTCACAAATATGTCACACTAACATAGCTTACTACTTTAACCATGTCGGTATACCCCGCACAGTTCCCTCACAGTTTTATTGCTATTTACCTAAAAAGGTGCCCCCAAATCCGGGTGTAGGATTTACAACAAACCCAAACAAGGACCCAAAAAGTAAAGCAATCAAGGCAATCAAAGCAAGTATGTAAAGGTGATCTAAAACCCTAAGGAAACCCCACTTTTAAATTGTCCCCAGCAGAGTCGCCAGTTCTGTGATACAATGGGAGAACTGACTTAGGTTTTGCGTTTGTTTTCGCACTTGTTCGGTTTAGCAAGAGTCGCCACCGACTTTTTATTTTATCCTAAGGAAAGGTTAAAAAGCACAGCAAAAACCTTTGAGATGTTTTCCTGGGTTCGGGGGGTAGATTATGAAAAGGGAAGGTATTAGCACCCTTTTCATCCATGGTTATCCATGGGCTCTTAGTTACTTGTTTTAGATCACTTGCCTTTGATTTTCAATTGCTTGAAATGGTGGTGTGTGTGTGTTTTTGAAAATGTTTTGAAAAAGATGCCTTGTCTAGGCAACCGTTGTAACAATTCTTTACTCGAATGTTTTACAAAGGTGTTTGTCTTTTTGAAAACATGTTTCAATGTTTTTTGAAAGTTGTTTTGGAAGTTGTGTTTGTGAAGTGTGTTTTGAAAGTAGGCAAGTCTGTTTTGCAAGTTTGATCAAGTAACTAAGAGTTGTCTACCCCTAAATTTACTCAAAGATTTTTCTCATGTTTTAACCCTTTTAACAGTATTGTTCCACCATTGTATTTGGTGGACAATCTTGTGTTAGGATGTTAACGGGACGGGCACGGGTCATCGTTTGGACCATGAATGCAACGGTGCCAAGTGTCTTTGGCAATTTTCTTGAGGGACTATGATCATTTTGTTTAGGCAACTTTGAAAGCATCATCGAGGGACTATGATCATTTGATTTGTTTTGTTTTGCCAAAGAAACTCAACATGCAAGCATGGCCCATTTTGGATGGCAACAAGCGGGATTACCTTAGGGGTGCAAGTGTGATTGGTGTATTGATTTTTATGCATTTGTCTTGTATTAGGTTATCTAGCGGTTGATTTTATTGGCATACAAACCCTAAGTCTATACAGTATATAGAAAGCGACAAATTGCGGGAATTTAAAGTCTAAGCTATTACAAATAAGTATCCGGGGATGGGGGTACAAATATTTACAAATGGGGATGAGACTTATCAGGATAGTAGTGTTCAAATAAAATTTACAACCAAATTGAATCGTATTCTCAATGTAAAGTATAATCCAAGTATAAAGATAAAAGAGAATCAAAAGTATTTGTGAAAGTGTATATGATTATTTACAAGTGATGCAAGATGTTAACTTAATGCAAAATTAAGTAAGTATTTATTCTTTTTGTGTTTTTGTTAATTAAGTATAAACAAAAGTTTTAATGAAAAGAAAAGAAAAATATTTAAGTTAAAGAAAACTAATGTTTATGTATTTAGTTAATGATATAAACAAAGGTCTTAAAAAAGAAAAGAAAATTGTTTAAATTTAAGAAAATTAATGTTTATATATTTCTTTAAAATGTAATAAAATAAAAAGAAACAATTAAGAAAATTTTGTATAAGAAATGTGTTATTTTTATTTAACAAAAATATTAATTTAGGTTATGTATAAAAAAAGTAAAGTGATAAAAAAGGGTTGATTTGTAGAAAATAAAAAAAAAGGGTTTGAATGGGCCTTAGGGAGGCATTTGGCCCATAGATTACAACAAACAGATTTGCAAAAGGGGGGTACGTGCCCAAGACAAGTGGGCTTGAGAGTTTTGTTGGGGACAGGCCCAGCTGCGCTTTTAACATTTCGTTCTAGGGTTTGAATTAGTTTGTTTCATTTCTGAGTTAGGGTTACAGAGGCTTAGAGCGGCGTTGTTCCCTTCATCGTCTTCATCGTCCTCGTTCTCAAACAAAAGCCCATGATGCTCTTCCAACCTCCTCAGCTGCCAGAGCGCCAACGTCTTTCTCCTATTCTCCAAGATTACTCAGGCAGTGATGACACAAAGGTATGTGATTTCCGTCTTAATGCGTTTTTTAGGGTTTCAGTTCATGCATGATTAAAATTTCCCTTGTTTTGATCTTTATGCTATCATTTGTTTCTGTTTCTGTGAGGTGTTAAAGAAAAGGGAGGAGAAATTATACCTTTGTCGGCTTTTGGAGAAAGAGGTGGAGCAGTGGACAGGAGGCGCTTCTCAGGCGGCCGGAGGCGGAGGAATACGTGATGCTATGAGCTTGTTCTTCCTGGTATCCTCGTATCTTGCTTTTGTGGTTTTATGATGAATACTGAAAACCCTAGCTTTTAGTTCTCTCTTCTTCTTCTGTTGGCTTGCTCTGAGATATTTGTTGTTGTGTTTTGAACTTCTGAGTTGCTTGCTTCTGACTGCTTGCTTCTGATTGTCCTTCTCTTTGACTTAGAGTGAGCTTCTGTCAATGATGATGATATTGAGTCTGAGATTGCTTAGTTGCTATTGACTTTTTTCCTCTTCCTTCTTATCAATGATGATATCTCTGATATATTTGTTTGCTATTATTTCACTTCTGGATAGCTTTTCCTCTCTTGATGCCGTGTTAGCTTTGTCAATGATGATTATGTTTGAATCTGACTTTTGATGAACTTTGTTGTTCTTTGCCTATGAGGAAGCTAGTTCTGAGGCATGTATTTTGGTTGTTTGGATATTGTATGATGATTGGACTTGCTTCAGTTTGTAAGTTTGAAGGCTATGCAGGCTTAGACATTGAGTTTGGATTGATGCTTTAGCAGGTTTGAGCTTTGAACACAGGTTTGTGTTTTGAAAATGGCTTGGAAATTTGCTTGCTCGTTGTTTTTGCTTGACACAGGTTTGATGTTTGTGTCTTGATGCAGGCTTCGTTACAGGCTTATGATTGTAACAGGTTTCTGGGCCATGTTTGTAACTTGTTTGTTTTTGAGATGCTTGGCCCTTAGGCTATGCAGGATGCTTGGAAGAAGGCTTTTTGTTTGCTTCTGGTTTGGATATTTGGATGGCTTTGTATGGTTTGTCTTTGACAGGGCTTAGAGGCAGGCTTGCAAGTTACAAGCTTTGAAAGGCTGTGTGTTTGAGGTTTAGGCAGGTTGTATGGCTTTTTCGCTTGCTTCTTGTTACAAGCTTGCTTCAGTTTGTAAGCTTGCTTGTTTGTGTTATATCTTTTCTATGTGTTGGTTCTGCCTCCCCTCACTGTTCTGGTATATCTTTTGTTTTATATCCCTTTTCCTCAGCCTGTCCATTGTAAGCCTATCCACTTCTCTCTATCTTTTCTCTCTATTAAAGCATATTATATTGCTTTAGAATAGCTTTTCTGAAAAGGTGTTTGGTTGGGAAATGATGAGATTTGCTTTACAAGTTGCTTGCACTTTGTCTTTCCTCTGCATATCTCTTGTCTTCCAGATTTTCTGCCTTTTGTGTACTTGTTGACAGCTTTATTGGCTTCTTTGGACAGTTTTGACAGCTTCTTGTACTTTCTTTTGGACAATTTCTTTGGGATTTAGTTTGCTTAGTTTGAAACTTGTGACTTTGTTTGGCATGTTTTGAAGTTACAGCTTTGTTGACATTTTGAATTTGTGCAATTTGTTTTTTGGCATTATGCAGCCTTGTACATTTCTCTAATGATTTGTATGCTTATAAGATAATTTTTCTTTAATCTTTGTGAACCAAGAAGAAAGTCTTCTTGTGATTTGCAAAGAGGGTGAGAAAAATATGATGAAAATCAAAACAATCTGATCCCGGCCAACCACCTTTAATGATGAATTTTTCTGATTAACTGTCTGCCTTTTTTTTTTAATTCATCTGCATTTGACTTCTTCCTTTTCTTTTTGCAGGTAAAAATCAGTTGAGCAAAGGATGTAATTAGAAGATGAAGATTTCAAGACATTTAGGATATAGCTTTATTTCATTTTAATTATTTGTAATAATATTTATGTAAATAACTGTAAATGAATTTACAGTATTAAAATAATATCTGTAACAAACAATTCAAAATGAATAAACAAATCTTTTTTGTCAGATTTCTCTTTTAATTCCTCTTCAATTTTTTATTTAATTATTTATATTTCTTGAATTATAATAACTGGACAATATCCAATAATTTTAACTTAGAAATGATAAATAATCAATAAACGTCCGACATTCCGAATAATCAAAAGCATTGCACAGTTAATCAAACAAACATCCACATGTATTTCCTTTTACTGATTAAACCAAACACTGCAAATTCTCAATTCAAATGCCTCAGCTTTTATCCCAGATGTTTAGACAGAAATCTTGAACAAACGTCAAAACCATGTGACAATCAATTAAGACACTGTGGATTCAAATTCTTCTGAAGATGCGCGTGTAAACCCTAATGTTGGATTTACTGTCAAAGAAGCATCTGCTTGATCAAATCCTGAGCCAAACTCAAACAAACCCTAGCAATCTGCTTGAACTGTTCCAGAGTCCATGAAAACCCTAATTTGGATAGACTGATAAGAAAAAGTCTGCTTGACTGATTCTTGAGCCAATCTGAAAAGTCAGGAAAAGCCCGAAGCTGTGATTTCTTGTGGAAAAATAGGAGGGAAAATTTTGGGGTACAACAGATACCTAGTTTGGATTTCAGAGAATTGGGATTGGTATCGGGAGTGGTCATCCCTCATAAGTTCAAAGCTCCGGTTTTTGCCAAGTATGATGGAGTGTCCTGCCCAAAACTCCATCTCCGCTCTTATGTCAGGAAAATCCAACCCTACACTACTGATAGAAATTTGTGGGTGCACTTCTTTCAAGATAGTCTATCAGGGACTCAGCTTGAATGGTTCTACCAGTTAGAGGGAGCCAGTGTCCAAAACTGGGAAGATCTTGCTGCTGCTTTCTACAAGCAGTATCAGTACAATGCCGACCTTGCTCCCACTCGTACTCAACTCCAGAGTATGTCCATGGGTGCGGGCGAAGGTTTTAAAGATTATGCTCAAAAATGGAGAGACTTGGCTGGAAGAGTTCAACCCCCTTTGTCCGATAGGGAGTTGTTTGATATGTTTCTGGGGATGTTGTCTGGGCCATTTTTCAATCACTTGATCGGCAGCTCGTCATCTAGTTTCACCGAGCTGATTTTAACTGGGGAAAGAGTAGAAGCTGGAATTCAAAGTGGTAAAATACAGAAGGATGCCTCTTCGAGTTCGGTAAAGAAACCTTTTACTGGTAAGAAAGAAGCCAGTGCAGTCTATAGCCCGAGGGGCCAAAGCAGATCTGAACACCGTCAAACGGTAAATGTTGTAGCGATATCAAGACCCGCAGTTGCTCCACAATGCAACAATCAACAAAGAACGGAAAGACCACAGAGGCAGTTCACCCGGCTCAGTATGACTCTGTCTCAAGTTTTACCACAATTGTTGAAGACCAATCTGGTAACTTTGAGGGAAGCCCCGAAGAACCCCAACACCATATCTCCCCACTATAACCCGAATGCTCGCTGCGCTTATCACTCTGAAAGTCCAGGTCATGATACAAACGACTGTTGGGCCCTGAAAAATAAGGTACGGGACCTGATCGAAGCCAAATAAATTGAGTTTGACGCTCCGGAGAAGCCCAACGTCATAACTGCACCCATTCCCAAGCATGGCTCAGGAGTCAATGCTATTGAGGTTGTCTCCGCCACAGAAGACGTTGATGATGAGAACCCAGACATTGACAGCTGGATCTAGCCAACTACCAACGATGGATCGAATAACTGGACGGCTAGGGACTTCATACATGTTTCTTTTATTTCGCAATAATTGACTTTTGTTTTAAGATTTGTAATAAACAGTTTGAAACTTTACGGCCCGGTACCTTGCCCGAGGCACCTTGGCTTTGCTCGTGAGGGCTTATTATTTGTCATTTCATATATCATTAATAAAGCATTGGACGTTTATTGCATTACGAATTTTACGATCCTTGTTTTTCTCTTCTGTCTCTCACTTTATCAAAACAACTATTCTCTTACACACACTCACGTATCATACTGCAGATCCATATCCGCTCTGGATCCCATTGATAATAACTCTGCTACGGCCAGTTATGACTTCAAAAATCCGATCAACCAAGCCGAGGATGAAGGTGAGGATGATTGTGAGGTGCCTAGAGAACTTGCTAGACTACTACAGCAAGAAGAGAGGTCCATACAGCCTCATGAAGAGTCAGTTGAATCGGTGAATTTGGGTACAGAGGAAGACAGGAAAGAGGTTAAAATAGGTGCGAATCTGGCACCTAGTATCAAATAACAGTTAATACAAATGCTACACGACTATGTTGAGATCTCTGCCTGGTCCTATGAAGACATGCCTGGTTTGGACACTGATTTTGTGGTACATCGCCTGCCGACTAAAGAAGACTTCCCTCCGGTAAAGCAGAAGGTCCGCCATATGCGCCCTGAAATGTCAGAGAAAATCAAGGCAGAGGTCATGAAACAGTTCGACGCATAATTCTTAGTTGTCACTTCTTATCCACAATGGGTTGCCAACATCGTTCCGGTACCTAAGAAGGACAGTAAGGTACGAATGTGTGTGGACTACAGAGATCTGAACAGGGAAAGCCCCAAGGATGACTTCCCACTTCCTCACATTGATGTTCTAGTTGACAATACCGTGCAGCACAAGATCTTCTCCTTCATGGATGGTTTTTCAGGCTACAACCAAATCAAGATGGCTTCTAAGGACATGGAGAAGACAACCTTCGTTACACAGTGGGGCAACTTCTGTTACAAGGTAATTCCTTTTGGGTTGAAGAATGTTGGGGCAACTTATCAGCGCGCCATGGACGCTTTGTTCCACGATATGATTCACCACGAGATTGAGGTTTATGTTGACGACATGATCGCCAGGTCCCAGACTGAGGAAGAACACCTTGATCATCTCCAGAAACTGTTTGACAGGTTGAAGACGTACAAGCTGAAGTTGAATCCGAACAAGTGTACCTTCGGGGTAAGGTCAGGTAAGCTTCTGGGTTTTGTTGTCAATGACAAAGGTATTCAAGTAGACCCTGCAAAGTTAAAAGCCATACAAGAGATGTCGGCTCCCCACACAGAGAAGGAAGTTAGAGGTTTCTTGGGACGTCTGAATTACATCGCCAGGTTCATTTCACATTTGACTGCTACTTGTGATCCAATCTTCAAGCTGCTAAAGAAAGATCAAGTGGTAAAGTGGAATGATGAATGCCAAACCGCTTTCGAAAGAATCAAGGAATAACTTCAAGAACCATTAATTCTGATGCCTCCAATTGAAGGAAGACCTTTGATATTATACTTGACAGTGCTAGATAATTCAATGGGGTGTGTGATGGGGCAGCATGACGAGTCTGGTCGAAAAGAGCATGCAATTTACTACCTTAGCAAAAAGTTTACCAACTGTGAGACCCGATACTCATTGCTCGAGAAAACTTGTTGTGCTTTGGCATGGGCTGCTCGCCGACTGAGACAGTGTATGCTGACTCACACTACCTTGTTGATATCAAGATGGATCCGATCAAGTATATTTTCGAGAAGCCCGCTCTCTCCGGAAGGATAGCAAGATGGCATATGATCTTAACCGAGTATTACATCCAATACACAACCCAAAAATCAATCAAGGGGAGTGTATTGGCGGACCATTTGGCGCATCAGGCCGTGGATGACTACCAGTCCATGAATTTCCAGTTCCCGGATGAAAATATCATGTTGGTAACCGACTGCGAAGAACCTGGACCAGACGAAGGACCCTGGGAGGGATCCCGATGGTTTATGTATTTTGATGGAGCCTCGAACGCATTGGGTAACGGTATTGGCGCTATAATTATATCTCCCGAGGGCTGTCATACTCCGTTCACCGCCCGATTATGTTTTAACTGCACCAACAATATGGCGGAGTATGAAGCAGGTATCATGGGTCTTCGAGCTGCTATTGACCTAAGGATTAAGTTCTTGTGTATTCAAAGATCCTGCTCTGGTGATAAGTCAGATCAAAGGCGAGTGGGATATGAAGCACCTGAATCTTATTCCTTACAAAGAATATGTACTGACATTGCTCTCACACTTTGAGGAAATAACCTTTGAACATTTCCCACGAGAAGAGAACCAGCTTGTGGACGCGCTAGCTACCATGTCTTCTATGTTCAAAGTCAGGTGGAACAACGAAGCTCCCCAGATTACCATTGAGAGGTTGGATGAACCCGCACATTGTTGTGACATTGAGACTGAAGAGGTAGTAGATAAACCCTGGTTTCACGAGGTAAAGAGGTATCTTGAGGCTCAAGAATACCCCGAGGGGGCATCTGTTAATGATAAGAAGTTTCTGAGAAGATTCACTACGAAGTTCTTCATCAATAATGGGATCCTCTATAAGCGTAACCATGATTCAACCTTACTGCGATGTGTAGACAAGAGCGAGGCAGAAAGAATCATGGCAGAGTTACATGAAGGTACCTTCGGAACTCATTCCAGTGAACATACCATGGCAAAGAAAATCCTGCGGGCGAGATATTACTGGTCCACAATGGAAGCCGATTGTTATCAGCACTCTCGAACCTGTCATAAGTGCAAAGTTTATGCTGATAAGGTGCATGTACCTCCAGTTCCCCTGAATGTGTTGACAGCTCCTTGGCCCTTTGCAATGTGGGGCATCGACATGATCGGCGAGATCAGACCTACTGCATCTAACGGGCATCGCTTCATTCTGGTAGCAATTGTCGTGGCACGGTTTATCCGACACAATCTGATCTGTCGATATGGTGTACCAGAGAGGATTATTACGGACAATGGTACGAATCTTAACAACATAATGATCACCAAGCTCTGTAAACAGTTCAAGATACAGCATCATAACTCTTCTCCCTACCGGCCTAAGATGAATGGGGTTGTTGAAGCAACTAACAAGAACATCAAAAAGATTATACAAAAGATGACAGTGACATACAAAGACTGGCACGAGATGTTACCATTCGCTCTTCATGGGTACTGTACCTCAACACGAACGTCAACAGGGGAAACACCCTACTCTCTGGTATATGACATGGAGGCAGTCCTACCCATCGAAGTCCAGATACCCTCTCTCAGGATTATGAAGGATGCGGGTTTGAACAAAGACGACTGGATCCAAACCCGACTTGATCAACTGAATCTAATAGATTAAAAGAGACTTACTGCTATATGTCATGGTCAGACGTATCAAAAGCGAATGATCAAGGCTTTTAACAAGAAAGTCAGGCATCAGGAATATTGAGTCGGGGATCTAGTGATCAAACACATCATACTACCGCAAGGTGATCCCAGGGGAAAATGGACCCCCACGTACGAAGGGTCATTTATGGTTAAGAATATTTTCTTGGGAGGAGCTATGATTCTAACCACCATGGATGGTGACGACCTTCCTCACCCCGTCATTGCAGACATAGTGAAAAGATACTATGCATAATCAAAGACCCGCTAGGTTGACTGGCCTAGGCAAAAATAAGGGCTTCCTGGCGAACCAAAAGGGTTCGGGAGAAAGTAAGGGATGAAAGTGAAAAAACTGTACACCCGGCAAGTCGAGAACCTGAAAGGGCGACTTGGGCAAAAAAGGGTATCTCGGTGGACTGAAAACCCGAAAGGGCAATCTAGGAAAAAATTAGGGATCGAAGCGTAACACTATGTCTCATTGGATCATCTTGCAACCAGACTTCGGTATCAACTATCAAACTCGGGTAGCGCCAATCAATCTGATCCACCTTCGATCAAGCAGCAAAATGATGAGACGCTTGAAGATATAAAGGCAATAGCAGAGTTGGAACCCGATGGGATCATTTCACATAGCTGTTTTTTCTTTTACACAAATTGTAATTTCTATCTTTCGACGGCGTTCTCTTACTGTGACGTCAGCCTCTTTGTTTAAAACGCCTATTACAGGCCAACTTCAAAAGTCAATACAACTCGTTTTCACAAGAAATTTCAATTTTTTTTTCTTTTTCTATTTTGTTTTACAAGAACGTCCAATGCTTCATTTTTTATATATGCATTTTAAAATAATGGCTACTCATAAATATTTACATAAGAAACAAAAGACGATTACTCGTAATTCCAGGAACAGGGGAAAACAAGAAGTGCCCAAACCTTACAATTACTCTGCCCATCAGGTATTGGGATAGAGCCAGCTTGAAAACATGAGTAGTGGTACATACACTCCCTACAGAGTAAAAAGTATCCAAAGACAGTGATGTTAGCTTTCCCGAACAGGACATAACTCTCTCCAGCCGAGGTTCACAATCGCGAGCAAGTCAGGAAAATTTTCCCCAAGCAGAGTTTATTTCTCTCACAAGCAGAAATTCAATCTCCAACAAAATTCATTATCACCAGCAACAGAAATTCATCCCTAGCTAAGTTTATTTCTCCAAATCAGCAGATCTATCAGGAAAGTATCTCCTATCCAACAGAGTTATTCCCCGCAGAGTTACCCTCAGACAGGGTCTCTTCCGGCAGAATATTCACCCGCCAAGGGGGAAAATCCCTAGCTAGTCATCCTTGGTCACCATCCCCAACAGAAGTAGAGGTACTATGGTTTTTTACAGCAGTCAAGAATACTATTTCTCATACTCTCCAAACAGCAGTCAGGGATTTATTTTCCCGGACTCAGATTATTACGTCACGCATTTCATGTTCATACATCATGACATGTGCATACATTACATGAAACATAATCTCAGTTATTTTGAGAACCTCATCACAATGCATCTCATGCATCGCACATAACTAACCATGTATTTCTTTCAGGAAAGACAGTTATTATCAACAATTTCTAGCAAGTCCATGATCAACACTCGAAGCTAAACAGAGTAATCATCGGTGCGACAAATGCAATCCTTCCCAAGCCCTACTATCCAGGATTTCATATCGAAGTAACCCTACCATCCAGGTTCCTTCCCAAACCCTACTATCCAGGCTTTCATATCGAAGTAGCCCTACTATCCAGGTTCCTTCTCACAGCCCTACTATCCAGGCTTTCATATCGAAGTAATCCTACCATCCAGGTTCCTTCTCACAGCCCTACTACCCAGGCTTTCATATCGAAGTAACCCTACTATCCAGGTTCCTTCTCACAGCCCTACTACCCAGGCTTTCATCTCGAAGTAACCCTACTATCCAGGTTCCTTCTTACAGCCATACTATCCAGGCTTTCATATCGAAGTAACCCTACTATCCAGGTTCCTTCTCAAGCCCTACTATCCATGCTTTCATATTGAAGTAACCCTACTATCCAGGTTCCTTCTCACATCCCTACTATCCAGGCTTTCATCTCGAAGTAACCCTCCTATCCAGGTTCCTTCTCACATCCCTATTATTCCAGCTTTCATATCGAAGTAACCCTACTATCCAGGTTCCTACTCACAGCCCTACTATCTCAGCTTTCATATCTAAGTAACCCTACTATCCAGGTTCCTTCTCATAGCCCTACTATACAGGCTTTTATTTCGAAGTAACCCTACTATCCAGGTTCCTACTCACAACCCTACTACCCAGGCTTTTATTTCGAAGTAACCCTACTATCCAAGTTCCTTATCACAGCCCTACTATCCAGGTTCCTTCTCACATCCCTACCATCCAGGCTTTCATCTCGAAGTAACCCTACTATCTAGACAGCGGTCCACAACACTGAAAGACTGGGACCCAATCAAACACAATTAATTTCATATTTCCCTAGAAAGTCGTGGTGCAACACATACCCCGACCAGACACGCGGTTCACTTCCGCTCCCCCAAAATTGGAGTTATTCCCCAGTAGAGTAACGGACAACTGAAGCTCCTAAAACTCTATTTCTCCCAAGACAGAGACCGGCATTCCCCACCGAAGTCCTCCTCAACAACAGGTATACGGGTTCTCACAAAGGAATCTCTTATGCGATCGACATTTCTTCAGATGGCATCTTTAAGGCCATCTCCGACAATTCTCTAGCAACTTCTAAATGTCATCTATAAGCCTATTTCCGATATCACCAATCAAGTGTCACTGTATGCGAGTGCAAATTTCTAGGCACTCTAGTGTTCAATCATCTTCCACCTTCAGATCACGAAAGGCAGGCGAGCCAATCTACACCTTCAGGTTTAAGAAGATTGAACAGGGTCAGCTTTTGTACCCCAAAATTTTCCCTCCCATATTTCTCAACACAGGGCAAGTGAGGTCCCCAAATTGCTCAAGGAAGTTCAAGAGTTGACCAGACAAACTCTCTCCTAAGGCAGTATACCTCAAATTAAGGTTTCTATTTTCATCAAGATATGTGAACCACAAAGGAATCAAATTCTCACCATTGTCCTAATATGTTCTCAAGATCATCCATGTCAAGTTTCAAGCCTTGCAGAAGAAGTTTGCTCAGTCAATTGCTCAAATGTCTGAAAATCAATTGTACTAGGTCAAAAGCCAACTGTGGCCCACATACAGTCAAACTTCAAGATTTTTGGTCAACATATTCCTTTTGAAGTATTATTCATCATTTGATCAAGGGTTGATCATGATTCCTCATGGATTGCTCACAATTCATCAAAACCCAAAAGTTGCTAAATTAGGGTTTTGTAGGAAAAGTCAACTCAACTTTGACCAAGCATAACTTTCTCATACTTTATTAGAAATGACCCATCCAAAGCTCATTTTGAATATTATTCAATTCCCTACAATTCATCTTCAGCTCTCTAGTTCAAAATATGCACTCACAAAAAGATATGAATTTTGACATTATAGGTCCTTTTGAAAAGTCAACAAAAACACCTTTTGGGTCAAAGCTTCATACATGAACATGGAAGACTCAATTGAGATGAGACCAAAATGGTTGCTTAGAGAACATCCTAAGATTTCTAAAAAGTCCAAGAACACCTCTCTAGGGTCAAAATTGAGAGAGTTATGCATTGGCCAAGTTGACCATTTTTGCAAAATTGCCAAAAGTCAAATGTGCTCAAATTTGCATTTTTTGCTAAATGGGCCCAACTTTTATGCTTGCACCTCACTTATAACATGGTCCACGACCCAAATGTTCACTCACATGTTATTTGCTTCATTATTTATTTTATTTTGATTTTTTATTTATTAAAGATTGAATTAAATCAAATAATTGGTAAATAATAGTAAAGATTTGTTTTGATTGGATTTTTGGATAGAATCACAAGCTCATTATGTTGGCATATGAGAATCAGATCATATCAAAGCTAATTCGCACGTGAATGGCATGATTAGTCCAAATTTGGAAGGATATCATACAACTTGAAAATCAAATCAAATCTTGGATAAATGCAAAGATTCATGCCAAGTTTGTTAACCTAATTCATTATAGGTTATATAATAAAGCTTTGCAGATCAAAAGAAAGAGGTCAGAGGTCGTCAAAGGCGTGAAATGGTCAGAAGCAAACTCAAAACTTTGGACAAAAAGTGTGAGATTGAAATCCGTCTTACAGCCGTCCTCAAGGAGTTTCAAGGCTAGCAATACATTTCTGGGCATCTCAAGAAGCTTCTCTAATCAATTGCACGCCCCTACACGTTCAGAATCATTCCCTATCACTCTCACGGTTTGCAAAATTATCCAAATTCGATTACTGTAATTCTTGCATCTTTAGCATGTGTAAGTTATATATTTGTGTTCATCATCATGTTTGTAATGTTTCTGGATAGTTTGATTTAAGTTACAGTGCATGAATAAGCTTTTGCCATTATTAGAGTTTCGTGCTCCAGTTTGGGGTTTTATGATTTAAGCAAAATTAGGCCTGATAATGGGTACCATGACACTCGTGAGACCAAGACAAGTTGATTGGTACCATCACAATTGATTTATCATGTTTGTATGGAATTTTTGAATGACACCGGCTTTCAGCAACAGACCTGCGTCTGTAGGTAAAGGTTCAGAGCCTAAAACGACGGTTCCAAGGAAGAAGACAACAGTATGTCACAACCTGACTAGCTGGTTTAAATTCTGGTGCGTTATTCTGGCCTCTAACTTGTTTTCCAATATATTATTTGTTTTTATTATATTAACAAGTTAACATCCAGCGTAGTTGGTCAGAAGAAGGAAGTCAGAAGCTCATGTTTTGGGTTCGATCCTAGGCGTGAGCTTTTGGCATTTTCTCCATTATTTTCACCAGATCCAGCACATACACCTTCTGAGGATCATCATCTTTTGGATCCATCAGCCAGAACCAAATCCAGCACATACACCTTCTGAGGATCATCATCTTCTGGATCCATCATCCAGAACCAAATCCAGCGTACCCCATTTTCTGAGGGTCATCATCTTCTGGATCCATCAGCCAGAACCACATCTAGTACATACACCTTCTGAGGGTCATCATCTTTTGGATCCATCAGCCAGAACCAAATCCAGCGCACCTCACCTTCTGAGGGTCATCATCTTCTGGATCCACAGCCAGCCAGATCTGCTGGCAGCAGGCCCATTTGGTTATTTCTACTATTTTTCTTTAATTTCTTTTCTTTAATTATTTTGTTTTTTAAATCAATACAAAAATTATTCTATTAAATTAACCAATCAAAAATCCCAAAAAAATATATTTATTTTCTTAATAAATGTTTTTTAATTAATTAGTTTATTTAATTTAAGGCAACTTTAATTTCTTTCATAATTTAAAAACAATTAGAAATTAGATTTAATTAATTTGCAATTAAACATTTTCTTCAATAAAAATCAAAAAATATTTATTCCTCAAATTAGATTTTTCTTTAGGTTTTATAATCGTCCTCGCATTTAATTCACCGCGCGCTTGTTTATTATTTCACCATTATTTTGTAACTGTTCACTGGTTTGTAATAGTTAATTTAGGGTTTTATTTACTGTTAAATCCCCGGGTTTTTTGGCTATGTAATTAATCCCCCTCCCTGAAGCCTTGTAATAGCGTAGGTTTATTTTCTCGCATTTTTTATTACTGCAAATATTTAACTGTTTAGATGTATGCTAATAGGATTGTATGGCAAGAATGCATGACAAATTAAAACGGTTAGAAAACCCTAATGTGCAAAGATAAATAACTGAAAAACCAATCACTCGCACATATCACTCTTAGGGTATACTCTCACTTTGGTTGCCTTCGGTAAATGATCATTAAGCATAGGGTGTCTTAGTGGTTTCCCTCCTATCTAAAAAGATCAAAACATCTCATTCGAATGTTGCCTCGTAAATGTTGCCTCAGAAATGTTGCCTCGAATAAGATCTTAAGACTCTAGGGTTATTACTAAGGTGTCCTAATATTGCTTTAGTGATCGTACGTCCCTTTCGAATTGACCCTTACAAATTCCAACGACGGTGCTACCTATTTCTCAATAGTAGGATAGCGTTGTCTAAAGGAAACAAGAATAGAAACGATCTTTTTTCGAGTAGGTAGATGCTAGTAGGTACTTGCTCAAATCAAAACTTTTCACACTTACACTTTTCAAAACAATTTTCAAAACAACTTCGTCACACCCTTGAGGACCGACAAGGGTTATCACGAAGTAAAACATTTTCAAAGCAAACACAAACACAAGCAATTTAAAAATTAGCAAGTACCTAAGAGCCCATGGAAAACGATGGATAGAAAGGGTGATAACACCTTCCCTTTCTATAATCTACCCCCCATACTCAAAATCTCAAAAAAGGATTTTTTTTCTGTACTTTTTTCCTTTCCAGTTGGATGAAATAAAAGTCGGTGGCGACTCTTGCTTACCGCGACATTTTGCGAACAAAAAACGCAAAAACACAAACTAGTAAAAACAGTAGGTTCTGCCACTGTGTAACAATAGGGAAAGCTCAGAGGTAATGAGATGGTCAGGTTTGCAAGTGATAGAGGTTTGGTTTGGTTGAGATGTAACTACCAAGTTTGTGTGAAAATTATTGTTCCAATGCATAGTACAAAAGGGATCTGAAGTGGTTAGGAGCTTTAGACATGTTGCTTCTTTCTTTAGTGCTTATGTGTGATTAAAGGAATCAATGTATAGGCTCAAGGAGTTGACATTTTGATTAAACTTATCTTTACAAGAGTGGAAGTGTTAACTTTGTGCCAAAAATGGAATGATACATTGGATAAAGCTTATAATCCTTGTGTAATGGCTCAGGATTTCATGTAATCTTCTGATTATGGATAGGTTTAGGAGTTTAGAGACCTGCAAAGTGAGATTATGCAGCATGGTGTGAGATTTGGCCATAAAGTTTTCAAAAGAAATGACCTATAATTCAAGTATGGATGCCCAACTTCATCTCTTCGAATCTCTCAGCTCAATTATGATTTTTTCATGCTCTTTGACATTTTGGAAAGCTTGAATCAAGATCTACAACTTTCATGTTGATCAATTTGGTTGAATCAAATGAGAACTTGGTGAAAATTTGCCAAGAAGTTGAGATGAAAAACTGATCAAAACTTGTTGAAAGTTTTTCGAAGTGTTAGATGAAAAATATCACAACTTCATGGATTCATATCTCTTAATCCAATAATTTTTTGAGGATCATCCCACATTAACAAAGTTATAGAATTTATTAAACCCTACAACTTTCATGTTGAAATTTTTCCTTGAATCGGTTTGTATCTTAGTGAAAAATGGCCATAAAGTAGTGACTTTATTAAGAACAACACACTTGGAAATTTTCCTAAGTGTTGGAAAACTTTCAAGCTTTTGACTTTTGTTGACTTTTTCTTGATTTTATTGAATTTTTTTATTCTTGATGATCAAACTTGATAATTTTTAATGTTTTGATGATTCTTGATTTTTGAATTCCAATGTTGACCAAAAAGTCAAAGTTTGATTTTTGTGTGACTGTTGACTTTTTAACAATTGATTCAATTCTTCAACTATCAATCACTTGTATCTTTTTAAATGTCTTGAGCCATATAATTAGGTCAAGATTTTTTATTTGAGCCCTTGAGATCATGCTTTAATCCATTAGGTCATGCATTAGGCCAAAAGTCACTGATCAGTCATCTTTAATCAAAATCCTAATTTTGGCAATTTTTTACCTTTGATGATTTGAGGGCTTTCCTTGAAGAATCATGATCAACCCTTGATCAAATGATGAATATCACCTCAAAATGTAGATGTTAACTAAAAATATTTAAGTTTTGATTGTATGTTGACCATAGTTCACTTTTTACCCAATACAGTTGACTTTCAATCTTTTGAGTCATTGACTGAGAAAACATGTGATGCAAGATTTGAAACTTGAGATAAGCATTATTGAGGACTTATGATGAACCATGAAAGTCATTTGAGACCCTTGCAACCTAATATTCTTTGAGAAGCATCAAACCCTAGTTGTAGACCCTTGCTTAGGAGGAGGTTTGACCAGTCAACTCTTGAGTAGCTTTGAGTATTTGAGACCTCTGTGAACATGTTGTGAAGAAAATGGGAGAGAAAATTTTGGGGTACAACAGAGGTTCCTGAAGATATCTTCTTAAACCTGAAGAGTTAGATTGGCATGTCCGCCATTCGTGACTTGAAGGTAGAAGATGATTGAACACCTAAGTGCCCAGAAATTTGCACTCGTCGGCGCACAAAGTAACACTGTTGGTTGATTATACCAGAAATGGGCTTAATGATTCCATTTGGAAAGGTGATGGAGAGTTGTCAGAGATGGGCTTATAGATGCCATCCAAAGTAATTGTTGATAGAATTTATACTACGTCTACGCTCGACTTTGACTGGAAGAAGTATCAGAATAAATCTACGCTTGATTTAATCTGAGCCAGAAAGTGTCTACTAGAAGAAGTATCAGAATAAATCTATGCTTGATTTAATCTGAGCCAGAAGATGTCTTGCTAGTCTGCAACTAGAAGAAGTATCAGAATAAATCTATGGTTGATTTAATCTGAGCCAGAAGATGTCTACCCTTGTCTTTAACTGGAAGAAGTATCTGAATAAATCTTCACTCGATTTAAGTTGAGCCAGAAGAGGTCTTTTTATCTTTAACTAGAAGAAGTATCAGAATAAATATATGGTTGATTTAATCTGAGCCAGAAAATGTCTACTGGAAGAAGTATCAGAATAAATCTATGGTCGATTTAATCTGAGCCAGAAGATGTCTGCATTCGTCTTTAACTGGGAGAAATATCAGGATAAATCTATGGTCGATTTAATCTGAGCCTGAAGATGTTTGCATGCATCTTTAACTGGGATAAGTATCAGAATAAATCTATGGTCGATTTAATGAGCCAGAAAATATCTACTCGAAGAAGTATCATAACAAATCTACGCTTAATTTAATCTGAGCGCGAAAATGTCTACACATGTCTTTAACTGGAATTAATATCAGAATAAATCTACACTCGATTTAATCTGATCCAAAAGAGGTCTTTTTGTCTTTAACTGGAAGAAGTATCAGAATAAATCTATGTTTGATTTAATCTGAGCCAGAAAATGTCTACTAGAAGAAGTATTAGAATAAATCTACGCTTGATTTAATCTGAGCCGGAAAAGGTCTTTTTGTCTTTAATTGGAAGAAGTATCAGAATAAAACTATGGTTGATTTTAATTTGAGCCAGAAGAGGTCTTTTTGTCTTTAACTGGAAGAAGTATCAGAATAAATCTATGGTTGATTTAATCTGAGCCAGGAAATTTCTACTGGAAGAAGTATCAGAATAAATCTATGTTTGATTTAATTTGAGCCAGAAGATGTATACGCCTATCCTTAACTAGAAGAAGTATCAGAATAAATCTACACTCGATTTAATCTGAGCCAGAAGAGGCCTTTCTGAGAATGACCCTTTGAGGAAATGGCTTAAATAGTCCTTGGTCAGATGTAGCCTTTGAGAAGATTGTCGGGTCATATAAGTAGTTGATGATGTTTGTCTGTTGATTGATCTTTCCTGAAAAGGTAAAGAGTTAGTTGTATGCTATATCATGATGTATGAAAATACATTGCGTAATGATGTTCTCAAAATAAATGAGATTGTGCTATATGTGTTTTGTATGCATATGCCATGATATTGGTAAGTGATATATGAATGTGAAATGTTGTTAAACTGTACTGGTAAGCCTGTGAAGTATCATGTTTGGGAAAATAAATCCGTGACTTGTGTTGGGGATGAAGAACATATGTAATCTTCAACCCTGTCTAGAATGCTTCTGTTGGGGATTCCTACTTACTGTTTGAGGAAACGCCGCTGGGGAATGTTGACTTCTGTTTGGGGAGAAGAGTTCAGGAACATTAGTCATTCATCGCTCTACTGGGGAGTTTAATTCTTATATACCCTGACTGGTGATAAAAGAGATGGATAACCTTCCGACTCGTCTAGGGAGGATAAAGTTGAATGATATCTGGTCCGATTTTAGGTTTCGTAGCAACTCTCTGGGGATAGTGGCGACTTCATTGGGGAGAGGAATTTTTCTGGTGATTCGTAGCCATCTGAGGAATGGACTCAAGCTGGGGAGACTGTAATCTATTGGGGAAATAAAAAATGTTGAGGGAATCAACCCTGTTGACGGAGAAATACTCTACTGAGGAACCACCCTTGCTAAGGAAATGAGCTCTGCCGGAGAGAAGAAATTTGCAGGGAGTTTTACAATTTTAGAGGAATAAACTCAGTCGGGGAAGAGAACTTCCATGAACTGTACTGATTGGAACTCCTTAGGTGGGTGATATTGCTAGGAAAAAGATCATATTCTTTTATCCGCCGGGGGTTTCGACTGACGAGTATGATTAGGTTAATTATTGGAAAATGCCCCATGTTTCTATCCTAAAACCATATTAGACTTGCGGGGGAATGTATCTTTGTTGAAGATGACTCTGTGGGGGTAATTTTGTGGATATTGCTCTGTGGGGATAATTTTGTGGATGACTTGAACATTCTCCTATCTCCTAGAGTCCTTGGTAAATGCTGATCAGGGTGATGAGTCTTCTACTGATAGATAAGTGATGAGATAATGGGACATAGTCGTACGCTTTAATCCCTAACTTTTTCCTGGACCATCTTTTCATATTTTCAGTCCACCGGGATACCCTTTTTTTGCCCAAGCCGCATTTTCAGGTTTTCGAATTGCCGGGTGTACAATTTTATTTATATATCCCTAATTTTACCCGAACTCTTTTGGTTCGCCGGGATGCCCTTATTTTTTCCTAGGCCAGTCAACCTAGCGTGTCGTTTTCATGCGTAGTATTTTTTAACTATGTACACGTTCACAGGGTAAGGGAAATCTTCATTGTCCATGGTGGTTAGTATCATAGCACTGCCCAAAAATACTTTCTTGACAAAAAATGACCCTTCATAGGTGGGAGTCCATTTTCCCCTGGGGTTAGTCTGGTGCACCCGATGTTTGAAATTATTGATCAACCATTGACTACTAGGTTTCTGATAGTCTTGACCTTCCCTAGCAGAACTGTTTCGGCAGAATGACACCATCTGATACTGCTGGCATGGATAAGCAATTTGGTGATACCGAAGATTCAAATTTCATAGTTGCTTTTGCTGAAACTCATGATCAAGTAATATTCCCCATGTGATTCAGATGGAGATCTGCCCCTGGCTATTCAGGACTTTATGAGAGATTCTTTGAATCTCGACTTGAGTGCCAAAGATGAGTTGGACAATAGCATGTCATGCCCCTTGATTATGGAAGGTTTGTCATTGGAAGTGTCTTTCCATTTTAAGTGATTATGTTCATTAAGAGGATTTACGTTCATTGGATATTCATCGTGCGAATTTCTCTGTTGTCGGACAATTAGTTATATGCAAACAACAGTATTATAAATGCGAAGCTTATGTCTCTCTTGAAGTTTTGAAAATACATTTTTAGTAAACAATAGAATTTTGTAAGAATATGAATTCAACTCGGGATTTATAGTAAGCCTTACAGGAGTCAGGATACCTTTTGTCGCAGTATGCTTTCGAACTAACCTATGCTTCAGTTAAGACTTTTAAGGGTTGTAACATGGACTGGTTCACGGTTTTAAGAAACAAAGGATAAAGGCTCAAACTTTATTTGTACCCAACCCGTTCTCCATGATTTTTTCCAGACCTATACTCAGTCAATTATGCGTTTAGATTCCAATTGAGTCTGGAATGATATTTTGGTGATGGTTCGGATACTGAAAGTTTATTTGAGAAGGCAGTCATTTTTTGTAACATTTTTATATTGTCGAAGATTTATAGCGACCTATTTTTAAATTTATTATCCCTACCTATTGTATGAACTGTTTATTTTGTGATTATAGACAGCGGGATGCCCCGGTTTTTTCTTAAGTCTCCTTCATAGGTTTTGGCTTAACGGGCTTTTCTTTTGAGAGATAATGACTTCCTGTTTTAATGATTACGCAGAACCATCGCCGACTTTTAATTAGAAAAGATGTCTTTGATATCACCTACTATGTATAAAGTGAAAGCTTGCGACTGAATGCACATTTGAATTAACTGAGAAACTACCCTGCCCCAGGTTACGATTACAGGTTTCAATTTGTGAGGAAAATAAAACTCATGCTTCTTAGGCTCAAAGGGGTTAACTAGGGATTATCTTCCTTATAAATCCATTGTTTAGGATTTGAAACAATGCATGTACATCGTCAGCAAGGTCTGTTCCAAATCATACTGTGGAGATTACAATATATTTTCCATCATCCTCCCTCTAAAGGCTTATAGCTTTTAATCGAGAGTTGAATATCACAAAAAGGAAGTAAAAGCATAGTTTCAGTATAGTGAAAACAAATGGATTAATTCAAGATAAACATATACAATGCATTAATGGGGACAACCAAAGTCTGACATAAAGATAAGTGTATGAATCAAAAAAATAAATTACAAATGAAAAACTTGAACGAACAAAAGGTTCTCCGCCTGAATTTGTCACTTCAAATGGTGTGCCGTTGAGGGATGACAGAAAAACTCAAGTTGATCATCATGTGTAAATTCCAACACTCCTTTGTCGATCAAGTCTTAAATATTATGTTTCAAAGCCCAACAGCTGTTATTGTCGTGTCCAAGACTGTTGGAATGGTATGTACACCTTTCATTAGGATTATGAAGGGGAAAGGAAGTATTGGGGTTCTGAGGAGGGTCCTTCAATGTGACAATCTCCGCCTTCAACATGTGTTGCAATGCTTGAGTTGAACACATATTGGTTTTGGTAAATTTTCTTTTAGGTGTGTCCTGTTTATGCTAATTACCTTATTGTCATTGTTACACTGGTGCAGGATTAGAGATCCGCACTGCCTCCACAGATTGGTTGAGATTCCTCTTATTATGACCCTTCTGGATGTACACACTACTGGACTCCTTCTTTCGGTTGTATAATCACTTTTGAGTGCTTGAAGATACAGTCCCCTGAATTTCACTGCTTCTGATTTTATTTTCAACATGTTCCCTCATAAACATGTCACCCAATTCCCTGTCTGCCAAGAGAGGTTGATCATTGATTATACCCCAAATTCTAGCAGTTTGTCCCATACGGTCACACCTGTCTTGATGAAGCTTGCTGATGAGAATTCTTAACTCTTCTTGAGCCCAAGCTAAATTTTGGATAAGAGATATCTGACCCATCATCTGGATTCTCATTGTTTCCATCCCAGCTTGCAATTGTTCCAACTGGTCATCCCTATTGTCTTCAAGATTCTTCTTGGTCATGCTCTTAGTGAGGAGTCCTTTCAATTCTTCTTTCCCCCTAGATAGGTTCAGAAATATTACTTGGAACTCAGCATTTTGGATCTGAAGATCTTCGACAGTCTATTCTAGAGCCATCTCTAATGAAACAAATACTAAGCAGATGATAAAACCTGTATGGGAAAACCTGTTATGATATGATGCATGTATGTAGATGCAATGTTTTCAATGATCTCGTGGGGTAAACAAAAGCAAGAAGTGTTCGAGTCTGACTGCAGCTTTAATTAAAGAACTTTGTATCGTTGAATGTCCTTCTACAGGAATCAAGCTCACCATGACAATTGGGTCCTAGCCATTGACTCAATATATCATGCTTTGGTCTTCGAAGGCATTGGTTAGAGGAAAATAAATCCTCCTTCCCCTTGCTAGACATCTGATTCATGATAACCTGCATCACTGGCCCTTGAGATCCTTGAAATGGTCGGTGAAAATGATATGGTATGATGTTATGATGTGCATGTTACACCAAGCGTAAGGTGATGAAAACAAGTAAGTCTTGCAAGAAGTCTAAGTTATTGGATAATGAATACAAACAAGTTACACAAGTAGCTTTAGGTTTAAAGGCTTGCATGGAGTTTATAGGTAAGTACCCTCTTGAAGTTTTTTAGTTGGCTTAACCTGTCCTAAAAGAAGTAACTGGGTTCTAGGAATCTCAAATCACTGATTTTTCTCTCAGGAATTGTTTCAGCTCAAGCATTTGAATTGCGGCCAAAATATCCCGAGAGTCCAATCTCAATGAGTGTAGCATCGAGTATCAACCAACTTCAGTTTGCACAAAAGCTGGCCATCTCATTACTTTCGAATGGATAAGTTGTGTCAACTAAGATTATAAGGTCAGTTAGTGCTTATGACACCACGTAGCAGCCCAACATTCTCCTTGACTGACTCAAGGGACACCGACACCAACCAATGTGTCACACTAACGTAGCCATCATTTCAACCATATTGGTATACACCGTAAAATATTCACGATCTATTGCTACTTACCTAAAATGCCTCCAGATCCGGGTATAGGATCTATACAAGAAATAAACCCAAACATATCCTGAAATATAAAGCATACAAAGCAAGCAAGTAAAGCAATAAAGGTGATCTATCTCTTAAGGTAACCCCACTTTTAGTATTTCCATAACAGAGTCTCCAGATCTGTGATACGGTGGGAGAATTGACTTTTGGGTTTTGCATTTTATCACAAATGTTGCGGATAGTAAGAGTTACCATTGACTTTTATTTTATCCAATAAAGAAAAAGGTGAAAAGAACGGGAAAGACCTTTTGAGAACTTTCTGAGTAAGGGGGGTAGGTTATGAAAAGGGAAGGTGTTAGCACCCTTTTCATCCCTAGTTATCTACAGGCTCTTAATCGCTAGCTCATTTTTTTGGAAATTCTTTGTGTTTGTGTATGTTTGAAAATATTTCCAAAATGCCTAAGTGCGGCAATTTTGTAATGATTCTCGTATCGTTGAGAATGTATACAAAATTTTTGTTTTGAAAATATTGTGAAAGAAAGTGTTGTTTTGTGAAAAGATGTTTTGTTTTGAAAAGGTTGTGAGCACGCGACTACGCGCGTTCTACCTACTCAAAAAAATATTTGTTATTTTCCTCCTCCTTTAGATAGTGCTACCCTATTATTAGTTAGTAGGAAGCCCTACCATTGGATGTGAGGGACAGGCGCAGGTCATCATACAATCATAGAAGGCAACTTGTAAGATGCTTTAGAAATTTTCATAAGGGACTAAGATCGTTTACCAAAGGCGGGATAGAAGGGTCATCGAGGAACTACGATCATTTTAATCGAGGGTCTTTGCTAAAGCGTCCCACGTTCGAGGGACATGACTGTTTTTTATCTGAGGTAACAAGTGAGGGTCACCCTAGAGGTGTGCGTGTGCGAAGTGTTTTGATTTCAAGTATTTGTCTTGAGATTAGATTTTCTACCATTTGTTTTTTATGTCCTGCCACGCACGCCTAATTAATCAAGTAGTTAAATATATACAAGTGCGGAAAATAAAAATGCGGGAAATAATCTATGCTATTACATCGCTTTGGGGATGGGGAGTACAAACCATAAAAAATGGGGAGGAAAGCAATAAACCCTAATTATCTATTACGAACCATTGACAAATTACAATATTGAAAAATAATGTGAAAAAGTAAAATGAGCGTGCAGAGATTGAAAAGGGGAAAGATGTTTAAAAATCCTAAAATATTTCTAAGTGTTTAAGAAAATATTTATGGTGTTCTTTTGTTTAAAAAAAAATTATTAAAGTGTAAAATAAAAATAAACCATATTTCTAATTTATTAGTTAATTAATAAACAAAATATGATTAAGTTAATTAATTTTAATTTATGAAAGTTATATCAATTAATTTTAAAAAGAAACCTAAATCTAAATTTTTTATGATTTTATGATTTTATGATTTTTAAAAAATGATTAAAAAGAAAGCAAATAATTTAAAACAAAAAAAAAGGAAATTTAATGGGCATGCGTTGTAAAAGAAGTTGGGGGGTATAAAAAAACGACAGATCTTGGGCCGAAACATTGGCCCAACTTCCTGCATGATCCAGTGAGGATGATCTCAGGAGGTACACCATGGCACTGGCTATCTAGAACGCTGGATCTGGAATCTTGAGATTTGATGGTCAGGATATGAGGATGCATGGTGCGCGCATTGGATTGCATGGAATGGGATCTGCAAGGGATATGTTATAAAATAAAATGCCAGAGGCAGGGATCGAATCCCTGCCCTGGCACACCAAAGCCTTACTCACACACATGCTTGCCACTGGGGTGGCTGTTTCACCCGGTTATGAAACAACACCCAATAAATATAATATGTAATAAGTTTGAAAATTTGAAATAGCCAGCTCACCCTTCTTCTTACCTGCGTGTAAGCAGTAACAACAACATCATTGTTGATTTTGAAAATCTCCATTTCTTATCCATTTTGAAAACTTCCAAAACCAAACTTGCTTAAAATTTAATCACGAATTCAACCATGTAATCTACTCAAGCTAAAACCCAAAGATTAAAGAGAATTTTTGTTGGTACCAAAAACGAACCCTAACGGTTCAGAGTCAAAATTATCATCACACAATCAATTTAAATGAGAACTAAGGACATGGTTAGCTTTAGAGGCATGATATCTGCATTTTTGATATAGAATGTATTTGCAAATGATGCTTAAATGAAGATATCACAGTTTGGAAAACTCACCTCTTGAAGTGAAAACTCAGAACGCGTATGGATGCTTCTAGGTGCAAATAAATGATTCCAAAAGCTTCCTTGGACCTCCCTGAACGTGTTATGATGCTTATATTTCCTTTAGACTCAATGAATCATCCTCCCCAACTCAATGTGCAAAGCTCGGGTTTGAGAATGAAAGATGATGGAGATGTTCCATAAGTTGTTCAAGTGTTTGGACAAATTCTATATGATGTACCTAAGGTGTTTGAATGATAAAAAAGGAAAATGCATGAGTGGATTTGAAGTTGGATGTTGGAAGCTTCAAATGTGCAATAATGGTGGTTTTGAGAGTGATTTTCCTGTGGGAGAGTTTGAGAGGGTTTGAGGGTTTGTCCCTTTTTTTAGTGCAAATAAGCCTCCTATTTATAGGGAAAGCTCAGAGGTAATGAGATGGTCAGGTTTTCAAGTGATAGATTTTTGGTTTGGTTGAGATGGAACAACCAAGTTTGTGTGATAATTATTGTTCCAATGCATATTACAAAAGGGATATAAAGTGGTTAGGAGCTTTATATAATACTTCTTGCTTAAGTGCTTGAGTGTGATCAGAGGAAGAAATGTATGGGCTCAAGGAGTTGACATTTTGATTAAACTTATCTTTACAAGAGTGAAAGTGTTAACTTTGTGCCAAAAATGGAATGATGCATTGGACAAAGCTTTTAATCCTTGTGTAATGGCTCACGATTTCGTGTAATATTCTGATTATGGATAGATTTAGGAGTTTAGAGGCCTGCAAAGTGATATTGTGCATCATGGTGTGAGATTTGGCCATAAGGTTTTCAAAAGAAATGACCTATAATTCAAGTATGGATTCCCAACTCCATCTCTTCGAATCTCTCAGCTCAAGTATGATCTTTTCATGCTCTTGGACATTTTGGAAAGCTTGAATCAAGATCTACAACTTTCTTGTTTACCAATTTGGTTGAATCAAATGGGAACTTGGTGAAAATTTGCCAAGAAATTGAGATAAAAAACTGATCAAAACTTGTTGAAAATTTTTCCAAGTGTTAGATGAAAAATATCACAACTTCATGGATTCATATCTCTTAATCCAAGTATTTTTTGAGTATCATCCAACATTAACAAAGTTTTAGGATTTATTAAACCCTACAACTTTCATGTTGAAAGTTTTCCTTTAATCAGTTTGTATCTTAGTGAAAAATGGCCATAAAGTAGTGACTTTGTTAAGAACAAAACATTTAGAATTTTTTTCTAAGTGTTGGAAAACTTTCCAACTTTTGACTTTTGTTGATTTTTTCTTGATTTTATTGACTTTTTTTGTCCTTGATGATCAAACTTGATAATTTTGAATGTTTTGATGATTCTAGATTTTTGAATTCCAATGTTGACCAAAAAGTCAAAATTTGACTTTTGTGTGATTGTTGACTTTTTAACAATTGATTTAATTCTTCAACTATCAATCACTTTCATATTTGGAAATGTCTTGAGCCATGTAATTAGGTAAATATGTTGTATTTGAGCCCTTGAGATCATGCTTTAATCCATTAGGTCATGCATTAGACCAAAAGTCAATGATCAGTCATCTTCAATCAAAACCCTAATTTTGGCAATTTTTGACCTTTGATGATTTGAGGGCTTTCCTTGAGGAATCATGATCAACCCTTGATCAAATGATGAATATCACCTTAAAATGTTGATGTTAACAAAAAATATTGAAGTTTTGACTGTATCTTTACCATAGTTGACTTTTTACCCAATATAGTTGACTTTCAAATTGACTGAGAAAACATGTGATGGAAGACTTGAAACTTGAAATAAGAATTATTGAGGACTTATGATGAACCATGAAAGCCATTTGAGTCCCTTGAAACCAAATATTCTTTAAGAATCATCAAACCCTAGTTGTAGACCCTTGCTTAGGAGGAGGTTTAACCAGTCAACTCTTGAGTAACTTTGAGTATTTGAGACCTTTGCGAACATGTTGTGAAGAAAATGGGAGGGAAATTTTGAGGTAAAACAGAGATTCCTGAAGATACTCTTTGATTTTGTCAAATGCTATTTGACAATCTTCGTTCCACTTCACTACTTGATCTTTCTTTAGTAACTTGAAGATGGGCTAACAAGTAGCGGTCAGATGGGAAATAAATCTGATAATATAGTTCAATCGTCCCAGGAAACCTCTGACTTCCTTTTCAGTATGGGGATCTGGAATTTCTTGAATGGATTTAACCTTGGCAAGACCAACTTCAATACCTTTACCATTAACAACGAAACCTAGGAGTTTACCGGATTTTACCCTAAAGGTGAACTTGTTCGGATTCAACCTCAGCTTGTATTTCTTCAATCTCTCAAACAGCTTGTGCAGGTGGTCAAGATGTTCTTCTTCAGTCTGAGACATAGCTATCATGTTATCAACATAAACCTCTATCTTGTGATGGATCAGATCATGGAACAAAGCTACCATAGCACGCTGATATGTTGCACCAACGCTCTTAAAACCAAAAGGCATCACTTTGTAATAGAAAGTGCCCCATTGTGTGACAAAAGTGGTCTTCTCCATGTCTTCAGGTTCCATCTTGATTTAATCATAACCAGAGAAACCATCCATGAAGGAAAATACTTTATGTTGAGCGGTGTTGTCAACCAGAACATCAATGTGTGGAAGTGGAAAGTCATCTTTAGGGCTTTCCATATTCAGATCTCCGTGGTTTATACACATACGCACCTTACCATCCTTCTTAGGTACTGGCACTATATTTGCAACCCACTGATGATAGGATGTATAATATAAGAAACCTACATTGACCTTTTTAGACATCTCAGGGCGCATATGACGAACATTCTGCTTTATAGGGGGAAAACCTTCCTTCATCGGCAGACGGTGAACCATAATGTCAGTATCAAGCCCTGACATGTCTTTGTACGACCAAGCAAAAATCTCAATATAGTCACGCAACATCTGGATTAACCTCTCTTTGACACTTTCTTCTAGGTCGGCACCTATCTTGATTTCTTTTATGTCCTCTTCAGTACCCAAGTTCATAACCTCGACTGGCTCTTCATGTGGTTGTATAGATCTTTCTTCTTGCTATAATAATCTAGCAAGTTCTCCATGCACTTCACAATCTTCCTCACCTTCGTCCTCGACTTGGTAGATCAGATTTTTGAAGTCATAATTGGAAATAACATAATTGTTATCAATGGGATCTATAGTGGATGTGGATCTGCAATTTGTTATGTGGGTGTCTATAAAAACACATAGCTATTTTAAAAGTAATAAAGTAAAAGAAAGACAAAGAGCGCAAAATTTTAATGCAAAACGTCTAATGATTGTATTAAATGAAAATATGTGAATGAAACATGACAACCCTAACAAGTGGACCGTTGTGCCCCGGGTAAGGAACAAGGCTTTAAATTGTTGTTCAAATTACATAACCAAAAACTTGGAAATAGAAAATGGAATTTACTCGTGACTAAAGGAGATTGGTACAAAGTCTTCAGTTGTCTAGTTGGTGAGCCCTTTGTTAGGAGTCGGGAAGATCCAGTTGTCTAAGTCATTGTCGCTATTAGCATCTTCTATAACATTAATAGCATTAACAGCCTTGTCATGATTAGGCATAGGTGAAGTGATCACATTAGGAGTCTCAAGAGGATCAAATTCAATCTCCTTAGAGTCAATCATATCTTGGATTTTATTTTTCAGAGCTCATTAGCCATTTGTGTCATGTCTAGGACTATTGGAATGATAGGCGCATCTTATATTGGGATTGTACCAAGGAGAGGAAGTGTTGGGATTCTGAGGAGGATCTCTCAACATAATCAACTTTTCCTTCAACAGGTGTTGCAATGCTTGAGACAACGGCATATTGATTTTGGTGAATTGTCTCTGGGGTGCATCAGGTCTATGCTGATTGCTTTGTTGTTAATGTTGCGTTGGTGTGGGATTAGAAATCATTATTTCCCCCACAGATTGATGGCGGTCACCTTTACTACGACCTTTCTGGCCATACACTGCATTAGCTTCTTTCTTCCCGTTGAATAACTTCTTCGCAGTACTTGAAGATGCAGCCACTTTAATTTTTCCGCTTCTGATTCCATCTTCAACATGTTCCCCTATTAATATCAATTTGGTGAACTCGACTAAAGAGCTTCCAATCATATGATTGAATAAAGGACCTTTCAAAGTGGTTTATAAGGCTACAAACTTCTGAAGTTTCGCTTTCCAACTAATTGATGTGCCAAACATAGTGAAAACATATCTAAAAATAGATTTTTTGGAATCCATACAATGTGCATAATCAGATTTCATGTATCCTTATATTACTATTTTACTATCCACCCAAGGCTCTACCATAAATTAGGACTCTGTCCAGAGACCCATTTATGTACCTTAGAATCCACTTCAATGCTTGTCAGTGAGCCTTTCTAGGATTTTCCATGTACCTACTTACAAAACTTATTGCATATGTTATGTCGAGTCTAGTACATACCATATTATACATCAAAGAACCTATTATATTAGAATATGGGATACTATACATATAAGCTCTTTCGACATTAGTACTGGGACACTGATTTATACTTAGCTTGAATTGAGGGTTTGTTGGAGTCACAACAGGCTTTGAATTCGACACACCAAACTTGTCAATAATCTTTCGTAGGTATGCCTCTTGAGATAAGCATAATTTTGACTGCTTTCTATCTCTTCAGATGTCAATCCCAAGAATCCTAGATGCAACTCCTAGATCCTTCATGTTGAATTGCTTATTGAGTTCAGCCTTCACCCTCATTACATATTCGACATTGTTTCTTGCTATGAGAATATCATCCACATAAAGAAACAAAATAACAAATGAATTATCAGGTCAAAATTTAAAGTAAACATAGTGGTCGAATTGTCTTCTAATGAAACTTATGCGTGCCAGGAACTTGTTGAATCTCCTATTCCACTATCGGGGAGATTGTTTCAGTCCATATAAGGATCTCTTCAGCTTGCACACATAATCTTCCCTCCCCTTTTTTACATACCCTTCAGGTTACCGCATCAGGATTGTTTGATCTAGATCACCATACAAGAATGCAGTCTTCATATCCATTTTCCAATTCAAGGTCGAACTGAGCCACCATGGCAAACAACATTCAAATGGACTTGTGCTTCACAACAGGAGAGAACACATCATTGAAGTAGACACCTTATTTCTGAGTGAAACCCCTTGCAACAAACCTTGCCTTGTATCTTTTCGACACCACTCCTTCAATTCCTTCCTTAACTTTGAAAATCCACTTACAACTGACTAACCTAGCTCCAGCAGGTTTCTTGATCAGTTCCCAAGTGTTGTTATAATGAAGAGATTTCATCTCATCATCCATGGCCTATAGTCATTCGGTCTTATTTAGACTCCTCATAACTTCTTTATGGTCCCTAGGTTCTTCATCTAGAACCTCACTTACAGAGATTAAAGAATAACTTATAAGATCTACATACCCAAGTCTCTGAGGTGCCTTGATGACTCATCTTGACCTATCTCTTTCCAATATGTAGTCATCGACTGTGATACGGTGGGAGAACTGACTTGAGGTTTTGCGTTTGTTTTCGCAAATGTTTCAGTTGAGCAAGAGTCGCCACCGACTTTTTATTTTATCCTAAGGAAAGGTTAAAAAGCACAGCAAAAACCTTTTGAGATGTTTTCTTGGGTTCGGGGAGTAGATTATAGAAAGGGAAGGTATTAGCACCCTTTCTATCCATGGTTATCCATGGGCTCTTAGTTACTTGCTTAGATCATTTGCCTTTTGTTTTCAATTGTTTTAAATGGTGCTTGTGTGTGGGGGGGTTTTGAAAATTATTTTGAAAAGAGGCCAATGTGGTGGCAATCTTTGTAATGATCCATGTGGGGATGTATACAAAGATGTACGTCTTTTGAAAAGGTTTTCATTTATTTTTGAAAGTTTGTTTTGAAAGTGTAGTGATGTGTGATTTAGAAAATAGGCAAGTGTTTTTTTGTTTTGCAAGTTTGATTCAAGTAACTAAGAGGTTCTCTACTCCTAAATTTCTCAAAGTTTATTGCTATGTTTTAAACCCTTTTTAATAAGTTTGTTCCACCATTGCATTTGGTGGACAATCTCATGTTTAGGATGTGAAGGGGACAGGCGTGGGTCATCGTTTAGACCATAATTGCAATGGTGCCAAGTATCTTTGGGCATTTTCTTTAAGGGACTTGATCATTTGTTTAAGCAACATTTTGAAAGTGTTATCGAGGGACTATGATCATTTGATTTGTTTGTTTTGCCCAAAGAGACCTAACATGCAGTATGGCCCAATTTTGAAAGGCAACAAGTGGAATACCCTAGGGGGTGCAAGTGTGATTTGTGTGTCCATTTTCATGCTTGTTTGTCTTGAGATTAGGTCATAACTATTTTGTCGTTTTTTCGCATACAAACCCTAATTCTAACATAGTATAATTAGAAAGCAATAAAGTGCGAAAATAAATTTACTAAGCTATTACAAAACCAAATATGGGAAGGGGGGTACAAATGTTCGAATGGGGATTTTGACAAGGAATTTAAACCTAAGACTATTACATCAATATTGAAATACTTTACAAGATGATTAATTTACATAAATTAAATAAAATAAGACAAATATGCAAGAATGCAAAAAATGAATTTTTAAATGTATGAAAAAAAGAATTATTTATGTGAAATAAAAAGGTATTATTTTTTGGAGTATTTTAATATTTAGGGCAAAACCCTAATTCTATTAAATAAAATGTATTATTATTTAATTTAATACAAGTATTTATTTATTATGCACAAAAATAAAAATAAAATGAAGTATATTTATAAAAAGTATTTTTTATGTCAAATATTAATAAAAATGAAAAATATAGGTATTTTTGTATTCTAACCTAAATATACTAATAAATATATATATATATATATATATATATATATATATATATATATATATATATATATATATATATATATATATATATATATATATATATATATATATATATATATATATATATATATATATATATATATATATATATATATATATATATATATATATATATATATATATATATATATATATATATATATATATATATATATATATATATATATATATATATATATATATATATATATATATATATATATATAAGGTTCTAAATGTATATTATATATGAAAAATAATAATATTTAATAAAATAAAAAAAAGAGTTTTTTTTCTATAAAAATATTTTCAGAAAGTAAAACAAAAATAAAAGTGTATAAAATGTATTTACCCTAAATATATTAATAAATATATGTATATATGTATTATTTTAAATATGTGTTATATATATATAAATAATAATAATTTTTAATATTTGTAATAAAAGTATTTTTTATGTAAAATATTTTCAGAAGGTATAATAAAATAAAAATGACAATAAAAGTATTTTTACATATTTCTCAATATTTTAATGAAATGTATATATTTAGGTATTAATCAAAAGAAAATCATATAAATACCTAATAAATTAAAAAATGGTGAGAAAAAAGATTTTTATATTTTTAATAACATGAGAAAAAATAAATGAATCAATCAAAAAAAGAAAAAGTCTGAAATCATTAAAAATAAATGAAATGGGCTCAGGGGGTGCAAAACAAGAAAAGTGGTGTGAATAAGAAAATGGTTCAGGCCCAGCCCAGGAAGACATTGTCTTCAACCTTCAGCCAAAACAATTCAAAAACGCGCGCCCTGTTCTTGATCTTCTAACTCCTGATTCCTGGCTTATTAATAAAAACTCATAACATGAAAAATGTTCAGCATGAAGAGACGAGTCCAACCATATGCAGAACTTGATCTAACTCTCTAAGATGAGGGAGAATTTCTTCTCCCCCAAATCCTAACCTAGATTTTCTGCCATTTTCAGACCTCAAATTCTCACAGCTCAAGCAAAAGAAATGAAAAGTAAAAACATGTACATGTTCAGTGGTATGAGTAGAACATTGTTTATTCACAAACTTAAAGCTAATGATGCCTAATAAGAGAGATACGAATTCAAAAACTTACCTGTTCAGTTGAAGTTCTATCTGGAAATGTAGAAACTTTCAGTGCAAGGTGATGATTGGAAAAGTTTCCTTGAGGTCCAGGGATGCTATTCCAATGTTTATTTTGTCTTGAAAGCTTCTGAATCGAGCTAGAGCACTTCACCTGCAAGTCAGAAATGTGAAAATGGTGGAACCAGTTAGAGGGATTACAGGTCGTGTTTTTGCTCTTGGTTAGCTTGCATAGGTGTTAGGGAATGTATGTGAACTGGTTTGGGCAAGAATGCTTGAAGGGATTGAGAGTTGGAGCTCAATCTGCAGAGGTTGTTCTGTTTGAGCAGTTTCAAGGTGATTCTGAGTTTTGGGAGAGATTGGAGGTAAAAGGCTCGTGCAATAGCTTGGTTATGATCTTTGGAATGTGTTTGATAAGTTTGTCTAAGTGTGTCTAAGCTGATATCCAAGTTGGTACAAGTTATGCCATGTTTCTTCTATGTGAAGCAAAGAAATGCCAACTTTTTTCTAGGCTTGTACAGGCCCCTCAAAATGTGCTGCATCTTTTAGTCTTGATCAGTGTGTTATGTCCATGAATCTTGTGTCCAAAGATATGCATTGTACCATTTGATTTGCAAACTTGACATAAAGTTCTACTTTGCAAAAATGGATAAATCACTTTTTCCAATTAAGGCTTAATTCCTTGTGTAATGACTATATGAACAAAACAAAGCTAAAACACAATGGATTGGCATTTAATTATTGAGTAAGAAAAGGATTAGAGGCCTGTAACTAGCTTGCCCATGCTGATTTGAAAAATTGCAAAGTGTATGAACATGTACATGGCCATGAATCAAAGTGACTTTTGCCCATTTTGCAAAATTCGATTCTCCCTAACCATGAGGTTTTTTGAGAAGTTATTTGACATTTTGGAAAGCTTGGAATGTGTACTACAATCCATCTTTGAAATGCAAATTGAAATTCCAAGTGGAAGTGTATGGAAAATGGCCTGGAAGTTAGGTAGAAAACCTTGTCAAAAAGGTCAAATTTTCACTAAGTTATGAATGGTTTAGTGCCCTTATTCAAAAAATGGTAACTTGAGATACAAGCCTCATTTGGGAAAACTTTGTGAATCAAAGTTGTAGATTATGTAACAAGATACAACTTTCATGTTTTGACTTTTATTTGAATCCAAATGAATCTTGGTGAGAAAGTGGGGCAAAGTTGGGAAAAAATTAGGGTTTTCCATAACTTCGAAAAAATTCTAAGTTATGAAAAATTTCATTTCAAACCCTAATTTGCATTTCTTGGTTTCTTGTTGAACAAGTTTCATGATTTGGCATGTTTTAATGAAAAATGGATCTTGACTCTTGATTTTGACCAAAAAGTCAAAGTTTGACTTTTCAATAAACAGTCAAAATTGATCAATTGACTGGGAAATTCAACTGTCAATCTTGTGTACTTGGGATCTTTTGAGTTTGTTGAGCATGTCAAAATAATTCCATGGGGTCCTTGAGTCCATATGTGAGCTTGGTTTTCCATTGGCTAGGTCAAACAGTCAAAAATTACCCTTGTGCAGTCAAAACCCTAAAAATGACCATTTTGCCCTTTTGATGATCTGATCAAATTTCTTGTGGAATTGTGATCCAAACTTGATCAAATGGTCCATATGAGTTCATAATGTTGATGTGGGTCAATTTTCATGAGATTTGACTGTCAATTGGCCACAGTTGACTTTTCCCCAATACAACTTATTTCTAGGTCAACTGTCCAATTGATTGGGCAAAATTTGGAATCAAGACTTGAAACTTGGTATGGATAAACTTGGGAGTCCAACATGAAGCATGAAAGTAATCTTAGGCATTTTAGGTCAAAACATCTTTGTTCAACCACAAACCCTAATTTGGGTTAACAGTGCAAGGAGAAGTCTTGAGCAGAGGAAACCCTAACTGGACCTTGATCTTCAAAGGTCCTGTGATGAGAAAATGTTGAGGAAATGGGAGGGAAAATTTTGGGGTACAACAGTTGCCCCTGTTCAATCTTCTTGAACCTGAAGAGTTAGATTGGCAAGTTTGCCTTTCGTGACTCAAGGGTAAAAGGAGATTGGACACTAGAGTGCCCGGAAATTTGCACTCGCATGTCGAAGTATCAGTAATGTGATGTTGGGAATGGGCTTATAGATGCCATTTGGAGAGGTGGTGGATAGGGAGATGGGCTTATAGATGCCACCTGGAAATGTGACGGAACTTTGTCGAGAATGGGCTTATAGATGCCATTTGGAAGTGTTGATCGCATAAGAGATTCCTTAGCGAGAACTTGTGTATTTGAGAAAGACAGATGTTTTCCTGGCTTGTTACAGGTGTTTGATCTTCAATCTCTTTATGCAGATATGCCCTGGCTAGATACAAGTGTCGAGTCTGCAAACGGTTGCTCACAGATGTGCCCTGGCTAGATACAGGAATCGAGTCTGGAAATATGCTCAACAGATATGCCCTGGCTAGATACAGGAGTCGAATCTGGAAATGTGGTCAACAGATATGCCCTGGCTAGATACAGGAGTCGAATCTGGAAATGTTGTAGTTGATAGATGTGCCCTGGCTGGATACAGGAATCGAATCTTCGAACTCTTCAGACGTGCCCTGGCTAGATACATGAATCGAGTCTGGAAACTGATCACTCTCAGATGTGCCCTAGCTAGATACAAGTATCGAATCTGGAATTGTGACAGTTGAAGGTAGTTGTCTTTGGGATTGTCTTTTTCCTGAAAAGGAAAAACATAAGTTGTATGCAATGTCATGATGTATGATGTCATGATGTTCAACATGAGATAGTGTTGTATGCACTTCATCATGTATGTAAGCAAGATGTATGGAAATGTGAAATGTTTATGAATGTAATTTCGTCTTAGGAAAATAAATCCTTGACGAACGGCCGGGGAGTTGCTCTGTGGCAGAGATACTTTGCTGAAGTTTGACGAGAGGCCTGCTGAGGACTTCAATGATGGATTCCACTGGGGATAATGAAAGATAAACTCCGCTGGGGAATGGAAGAACTTTGCCGAGGGCGATCTTCCGTGGCAATTAGCTGAGGATAACCCAGTTATAAGCCCTTGTGAGGGATAACTCTGAATAAAACTCGGGAGAGACATCCGTATCCTGTAGGGAACAAGCTTCCAGAATCTACCGGGGATGAGCTTTGAGACCTGCCGGGGAATTCTGTGCCTTTTCAGGATCGACGGGGAATCAACTCCGCTTGGAGAAAGTATTGCTGAATCTTATCTTACTCTGCGGGGCGTTGAGATGATTTGGCCACATTCTTCAGTCGAATCTACCTGGGTACCTTAGCGGACAAAGCAACCATACTGCGTCAGACACCTTCACATTGCCCCTGTCTCTGATGTCACCTGTAATTAATCTTTTGTTTTATATGCAAATATTTATGAGTCAGCAATTTTAATGTCAAGTGCATATATCAAAAATGAACATTGGACGTTCTTCGCAAAACAAAACAGAAAAAGGAAAAACAATGGCAATTTATGTGGACAAGTGAATTTGTATTGATTTGAACTTTGCTTGTGAATAGGCGTTTTTGTACAAGAGGCTGACATCCTAGTAAGAGGACGCCGCCAAATAACATAGAGTTTACAATTTTGAAAAGAAAACAAAACAGCTATGTGAACAATCCCACTGGGTTCCAACTCTGCTATCGCCTTTATGTCTCCAAGCGTCTCATCGCTTTGCTGCCTAGTTGAAGATGAAGCTGATTGGTCGATGCTGAAGTCTGAGCCAGATAGTTGATGCCGAATTCCGGACGCGAAGTGATCCAATGAGACATAGTGTTACGCTTTATCCCTAACTTTTGCCTGGACCGCCCTTTCGGGTTTTCAGTCCACCGGGATACCCATTTTTGCCCAAGCCGCCTTTTCAGGTTTTCGACTTGCCGGGTGTACATATTTTTATTCATTTCATCCCTTATTTTTGCCCGAACCATTTTGGTTCGCCGGGAAGCCCTTATTTTTGCCTAGGTATGTCAACCTAGCGGGTCTTTTATTTATGCGTAGTATTTTTTCACTATGTCTGCATTGGCGGGGTGAGGAAGGTCGTCACCATCCATGGTGGTTAGGATCATGGCTCCTCCTGAGAACACATGCTTAACCACAAATGGCCCTTCGTATGTAGGGGTCCATTTGCCCCGGGGATCACCTTGAGGGAGGATGATGCGTTTGATTACCAGGTCCCCAACTTGATACTCTTGTGGTCTGACTTTCTTGTTAAATGCCCTGATCATCCGTTTTTGATACGTTTGACCATGACAGATAACAGTGAGCCTCTTTTCGTCAATCAGATTTAATTGATCAAGTCGAGTCTGGATCCAATCATCTTCACTCAAGTCTGCATCCTTCATTATCCGGAGAGAGGGTATCTGGACTTCAATTGGCAAGACTGCCTCCATGCCATAGACCAAAGAGAAAGGAGTTGCCCCGGTTGACGTCCTTGCTGAGGTACGGTACCCATAAAGAGCGAACGGTAACATCTCGTGCCAATCTTTATAGGTCACTGTCATCTTCTGCACAATTTTCTTGATATTTTTATTAGCTGCCTCTACAGCCCCATTCATCTTCGGCCGGTAAGGAGAAGAATTGTGATGCTGTATCTTGAATTGTTCACAGAGTTCAGTGATCATCTTGTTGTTAAGATTGGTACCATTATCCGTAATGATTCTTTCTGGGACACCGTACCGACAGATCAGATTATGCTGGATGAAACGTGCCACGACGCTCTTGGTTACTGTGGCGTAGGAAGCTGCCTCAACCCACTTTGTGAAGTAATCGATCGCCACTAAGATGAAGCGATGCCCATTGGATGCCGTCGGTCGGATCTCACCGATCATATCAATGCCCCACATTGCAAAGGGCCAAGGTGCCGTCAGGACGTTCAGAGGAACTGGAGGGATATGCACCTTGTCAGCATAGATCTGGCATTTATGACAAGTTCGAGAGTGTTGGTAACAATCGGCTTCCATTGTGGACCAGAAATATCCTGCCCGAAGGATCTTCTTTGCCATGGTGTGTCCACTGGAATGTGTCCCGAATGTACCTTCATGCAGTCTTATCATGATCTTCTCTGCTTCAGCCTTATCCACACAACGTAGCAGAGTTGAATCATGATTCCGTTTGTAGAGGATGCCGTTGCTGAGGAAGAATTTTGCCGCAAACCTTCTCATGAACTTCTTGTCATTGACAGATGCACCTTCAGGGTATTCCTGAGCTTCCAAGTACCTCTTCACCTCATGATACCAGGGTTTTTCAGTCACCTTCTCAGCCTCAAGTTCGCAGCAGTATGCCGGTTCGTCCAACTTCCAGATAATGATCCGGGGAGCCTCATTGTCCCATTTAACTTTGAACATTGAAGACATCGTAGCTAGTGCGTCCGCTAGCTGGTTCTCCTCTCTTGGGAAGTGCTCAAAAGTTATTTCTTCAAAGTGGGGAAGCAAGGTTGACACATACTCCTTGTAAGGAATAAGGTTTGGGTGTTTCGTATCCCACTCGCCTTTGATCTGATTGATCACGAGAGCGGAATCTCCGAAGACACTCAGAAACTTGATCCTTAAGTCGATTGCAGCTTGTAAACCCATGATACATGCCTCATATTCTGCCATGTTGTTGGTGCAGTTGAAACATAATCGGGCGGTGAGTGGAGTATGAGTTCCTTTGGGAGATATGATTACAGCGCCGACGCCGTTACCCAAAGCATTGGAGGCTCCGTCAAAATGCATAGACCATCGGGATCCTTCCTCAGGTCCTTCATCCGGTCCAGGTACTTCACAGTCAGTTACCACCATGATGTCTTCGTCCGGAAAATCAAAGTTCAATGATTGGTAATCGTCCACAGGTTGGTGTGCCAAATGATCTGCCAGTACACTTCCTTTAATTGCTTTCTGAGTTGTATACTGGATGTCATATTCTGTCAAGATCATTTGCCACCTCGCTATTCTTCCAGACAGAGCGGGTTTTTCAAATATGTACTTGATGGGATCCATCTTTGAAATCAATAGAGTAGTGTGAGTCAGCATATACTGTCTCAGCCGGCGAGCAGCCCATACTAGAGCGCAGCAAGTTTTCTCAAGCAGTGAGTAACGAGACTCACAGTCGGTAAACTTTTTGCTCAAGTAATAAATGGCGTGCTCTTTTTGGCCAGACTCGTTATGCTGCCCCAGCACACACCCCATTGAATTGTCAAGTACTGTCAAGTATAATATTAGAGGTCTTCCTTCCACTGGTGGCATAAGAATGGGTGGCTCTTGGAGATATTCCTTTATCTTTTCAAAGGCAGCCTGACATTCATCGTTCCAGCGTACTACCTGATCTTTCTTCAGTAATTTGAAGATTGGCTCACAAGTAGCAGTTAGATGTGAGATGAATCGGGCAATGTAATTCAGTCGTCCCAGGAAGCCTCTGACTTCTTTCTCTGTCTTTGGAGTTGGCATCTCTTGTATGGCTTTTACCTTGGCAGGGTCCACCTGAATACCTTTGTCACTTACAATGAAACCTAGCAATTTTCCGGATCTTACCCCAAAGGTGCATTTGTTGGGATTCAGCCTCAGCTTGTATAACTTGAGTCGGTCAAACAACTTCCTCAGATGGTCAAGGTGCTCTTCCTCAGTTTGAGACCTTACAATCATGTCATCAACGTATACCTCAATCTCATGATGGATCATATCATGAAATAAAGCAACCATGGCACGTTGATAGGTTGCCCCAGCATTTTTCAATCCGAATGGCATGACCTTATAACAGAAAGTCCCCCACTGAGTCACAAAGGTAGTCTTTTCCATATCCTCCGGAGCCATCTTGATCTGATTATACCCTGAAAAACCATCCATGAAGGAGAAAACCTTGTGTTGAGCGGTATTGTCAACAAGAACGTCGATGTGAGGTAAGGGGAAGTCATCCTTGGGGCTTGCCCTGTTCAAATCTCTGTAGTCGACACACATTCTGACTTTACCGTCCTTCTTCGGTACTGGCACCACGTTGGCGACCCATTGAGGATAAGAAGTTACTGCTAGAAACCCGGCATCGAATTGCTTCATAACCTCAGCCTTGATCTTTTCAGACATCTCTGGGCGCATACGGCAGACCTTTTGCTTTACCGGAGGGCAATCTTCCTTGGTTGGCAGGTTGTGAACTACAATGTCGGCATCCAAACCAGGCATGTCTTCATAGGACCAAGCAAATATCTCCATGTAATCACGTAGCATCTGGCTCAATCGTTGCTTCACGCTGAGCTCTAGATTAGCCCCAATCTTGACCTCTTTCCTATCTGTCTCAGTACCCAGGTTAATCGTTTCTACCGGCTCTTCATGTGGTTGAATAGCCCTCTCTTCCTTAAGTAGTAGTCTTGCGAGTTCACCAGGCACTTCGCAATCATCTTCACCTTCGTCTTCGGCCAAGTTGATCGGATTCTCGAAGTCATAACAGGAGGTAGCAGAGCTGTTACCAGTGAGATCCAGAGTGGATTGAAACCTGTATAAGTGAGTGTGTGTAAATATAGCTGTTTTGCAATATATATAACACAGAAAGAAGAAGAGCACAAGATTTGAAATGCAACAAACGTCCAATGTTTTGATTGATGATATATGGAAATATCATACAAAAAACCCTCACAAATGGAGCTACGATGCCCCGGGTAGGACACCGAGCCAACAAAGTTTTAACATATTGTTTGTTACAAATTTGAAATTAAAAGAAATTAATTACTGCGTGACAAATGTGATAGGTGTAAAATCCTTTGCCGTCCAGTTGCTTGGTCCGTCGCTGGTAGTCGGGTAGATCCAGCTGTCAAACTCTGCTTCCTCTACATCCTCCTCAATAGCATTCACCCTTGGGTTGGAGATAAACACTGGAGCCTTTCTGATCTTGTCCTTGCGCACAACCTTCTGAGCCTCTGCAGTAAAGCCCAGCCCAAACTTGTCGTTCTTTTGAGTGAAGTCAGGAAGCTGACCCCAGTTTGCACAATTGCCTTTCTCGATTACAGCCCGAGCATCCTTCAAGGACGCCATCTTCAACGGAAAATCTTCTTCAACTATTGCTTCAGCTGATGCCAACACTGGAGGTACTTCCTCAAAATGCTGAAAGGGGGTTTCAATAAACTCCCCGTCCATCTCGATATACCGGAATGAATTCAAGTGACTAACCATGTATTCCTCCTCACCCTGCACAGTAACAATCTTCCCTTTGACAGGGTATTTGAGCTTTTGGTGTAGAGTGGAAGTTACTGCCCCAGCTTTGTGAATCCAGGGTCGACCCAACAAGCAGGAGTAAGATGGACGAATATCCATCACATAGAACGTTGAGTTGAAAACTTGGGAACCCACACGAATGGGGATGTCTACTTCACCGTGCACCATCCTCTTAGAACCGTCGAAGGCTCTAACAATGATGTTACTAGGTTTCAACTCCAGGCCCTCACAATCCAAGCGGTCCAATGCTTTCTTGGGCAAAACATTCAGGGAAGAGCCGGTATCCACTAACACATGTGCGAGAGTAGTGCCCCTGCATTCTATGGAAACATGCAGGGCATCATTGTGATTTTTCCCTTTGGCGGTAAGGTCAGCATCCGAGAACCCTAAGCCATTGTCAGCCGTCAAATTAGCCACACAGTCGGTGAATTGATCCGCGGAGGTCTCTTGCGGCACATGGGCCGTTTTCAGAAATGAAATCAGGGCTTTTGCATGGGCCTCTGAGCATAGCAGCAATGATAGTATAGAGATTTTGGAGGGAGTATGCCCCAACTGTTCAACAACGTTAAAGTCACTCTTTTTGATAATTTTAAGGATTTCCTCCATTTCTTGTTGGGAGGCTTCCACAGCAGTCTTCTTTCTTGGTGCCTCCGTTCTGGCAGGCGAATCGGTAGCAACTTCTTTGCCCCGAGTATCAGAAGACTCGGCGGCAGTAGTAGACACAGGAACTTGAATTGGGACATGCACACTTGCGGGTGTGATGGTGAGAGGTTTTCGGATAACTGGCGGTGCAATGTCAGGCGAGAAGAGCCTGCCACTGCGGGTAATCTTGGCGGGACCAGTGATGTTACTGATACTGGTACTGGTGTTGAACTCCTGCTTCACCCCAAGCACATACACGTCGGCTCCATAATGCCATGGAACAGCTTTATCAGACTCATATGGGAGAGGCCCCGGGACAGTAATAGTGATGGGTGCAACAGACATAATTTGGACTGGTTTCTTCACAGGAGCTTTGACAGGATTATAAATTGTGACAACAGATATTTCTTCAATGGAAATAGACGGAACAGCAGTTTTCTTGAACAGAATTTCCTTGCTATCCATCAGGCTTTGGATGCCTGATTTCAGCAGTGGACAACCGGTAGGGATAACAGCACACAGGAGGCAACCCTTACTACAACCCGGAAATAAACCGGCTAGTAGTAAGTTCCTCTTAACAGTCAAAAGAGGGGTAACAACTTCATTCACCGAAACAGCATACAACTCTTCCTCAATGGCGTTTACTCTATGCTGGGGCATAGGAGCAGTTACAACATTCGGTCTCTCAGGTGCTTCAAATTGAATTTCCTTTGCGTCGATAAGATCTTGCACTTTGTTTCTCAAGGCCCAGCAATCATCAGTAGTGTGCCCGGGACTATCAGAATGGTAAGCACACCGGGCATTTGGGTTATACTTAGGAGACGCAGTGTTGACGACCTTAGGAGCTTCTTTGAGGGTCATCAAGTTGGTCGATAATAGTTGGGGTAAAATTTGAGATAAGGTCATACTCAGCCGAGTATACTGCCTCTTGGGCCTTTCACTTCTTTGTTGATTATACTGCTGAGGAGCAGCAACAGGTTTTGAAATGACCAAAGCATTGACGGCTTGGCGACTTTCGGGCTTGACTTGTCGTCTAGGACCATAGATGGCGCTTGCTTCTTTCTTAAACGGCCTCTTCTCAGTACTTGTGGAGGCAGCCTTTTGTATCTTGCCTGACCTGATGCCAGCTTCAATTCTTTCTCCCGTTAGAATCAAATCCGTAAACCCAGCGGAGGAGTTACCAACCAAATGATTGAAAAATGGACCAGACAAAGTCCCTAGGAACATATCAACCAGCTCACGATCAGTTAATGGAGGCTGCACCCTGCCAGCCAAATCTCTCCATTTTTGTGCGTATTCTTTGAACCCTTCACCCGTTCCTAGAGACATACTCTGAAGTTGGGTACCCGTAGGAGCGAGATCAGAATTGTATTGGTATTGTCTGTAGAATGCGGTTGCCAAATCTTCCCAGTGTCGGATGCTAGTTCCATCTAATTGGTAGAACCATTCAAGCTGTGACCCCGAGAGGCTATCTTGGAAGAAGTGAATCCAAAGGTTCTTATATGCCGTGTAAGGTTGGATCTTCCTTACGTACGACCTTAGATGCAGCTTTGGGCAGGAGACCCCATCATACTTGGCGAAGGCGGGCGCCTTAAACTTGTGTGGAATTACTACTCCAGAAGATAACCCCAGATCTCCGAAATCCAGTCCCGGCACATTCTGAATTTCCATGGCGCTCAAGCGGTCCTCCAATTGCTTGTATCTGTCAGCAGCAGGTGGGTATTATTCGTCATTATAGTCCGTCTCGTTGTCGGAGACTGCGGGACTAGGAGCTCGTCCCCCTTGGGGACTGTTTTTCTCAGCAGAGGAAGTAGTTGGTTCAACTTCATTATGGAGGGTGTTCCCAAATCTGCGTCCGGTGTTGAACAACGCAGTCCTCTTTTTCTTCTTCTTCTTCAGGAGTAGAGTCTTCAACTCTTGCTGACCTTGGGCTAGGCTTAGGACCATCTCTTGAAACTGTGCACTTTGGGCCTGAAGGGCCTTGATTGCTTGCTCACTGGATGAGTCTGGATTCATGATGACTGTTCAAAATAAACAGCGAAGGAGATTAAGCAACCTGTGAAGTAGGGTACCTGCTATGCATATGGTGCAATGGAATGCGTATGTTTTATGTTTTCAAAGACAAACAAGATTCAACTTTGTAGACAAAAAGGGAAACAAACTTCATTAGATTAAAATTTTCAATTGTTCAACAATTTGCCCTTAGGCATTACAGGAATGAAACATACTGGAAAGGAAATAAAAGCTATAAAAAGAAATATCCAAAGCCCATCAATGCCCCCATGGCCTTCTTTTCTCAGTGTTGATGTAGTTGTTCAGGACCCTCTCTTCCTCCAATTGCTTAGTCAGCCTCTGGATCTTCCGCTCCTGCTCATTGAACTTCTCCCGATAGAAATCCCGTTCTTCCTTTAGCTGCGCCCAAGATCTCTTCATTGTGTCAAAATCAGTAGGTATCTGAGGAGGGAGGACAGTTGGAGGAACCCCATCTTCATCAGGAGATTCAAGAATGAGAGGTCTAACAGCTTCATACGGCATACCTAACCTCTGAGCACGGATGCGGACCCACTTGCAATAGGGTTCCATTGGTAGAGAAGTCTTTGGTCCTAACTCATGTGGGTCAGCTTTGTGAATTCTGTCCCAAGCTCTAATGAATCCATGGCGTAGTTTGTCACTGTCTGCCTGAAACTCAAAATGGAAGTGAGGAACCAGCATTTCATGAGGCCCATCTCCTCTGGCTCTTCCAAACTGACGGAGAGCTAAGCATGGATTGTAAGAGATTCCTCCTTGGATACCAATCAACGGAACATTAGGGTATTCTCCGCAACGGTCAACAACAGCTACCTCATCCAAACCTCTGAGAGTCCAGGTGATGTCATTATCAGTGAGAGACATTAACCTCCGAGCCCAACCTTTTCCTTCTTCATTCTTCAGCACGAACTTAGGAAGGTGCGAAATAAACCACCTTACTAGCAAAGGAGCACAACACCACGGAGTTCCCCGTTTTCGAGCAGTACGAGCATAGAGTTGTTGTAGAATATCACCCAAAAGAGTGGGTACCGGATTTCGAGACATGAAGATCCTTATGACATGGATACTGATAAAGGTGTCAGGATTGGGAAACAATACCAGACCATAGATCAAAAGAGCCAGAATATCCTCGTACGCCTTGAAGTCCAAGTCATTCCAGAAATCATTAGCCTTGCCAACCAGAAATTTGACCAAAAATCCCTTTACCCCATTTCTAGTTTCCCAGTTGGACAATACCTCTTCTTTGGTCAAGGGGAGAATTGAAGCAATCTCTTCAGGCCTAGGAGTCTTTTCCAAACCAGTGAATGGAGTTTGTTCCAAGACAGGGATCCCAAGCAGGTAAGATAATTCTTCCAGGGTAGGAACCAGCTGGAAGTCTTGAAAGGTGAAACAATGATACAGAGGGTCATAAAACTGGGTCAGCACACTTATCAGTTGTTGGTCCCATTTTGCAGTGATCAAGCCAAGGAGAGAACCATGTTTGTTGATGAAGGAAGAAGTGTTTGGAATCCTTCCAACCAAATCCTTGAGTAAAACTGGTGGTTGAACAAAGTTGAGCCGGATGGTATTCCTACGTACGGGCATCATGATGTCCTACAAAACAGAGCAAAGATGAAACTTTTTGTCTTTGAAATGGGTTAGTCCTTTATACAGGATGCATGCAATGGTATGATAGCATGATGCTATGATGAAGCATACCACAAGTATTCACACAGACAAACATGATAAGGCACACAAGTCACACAAGACACCCTTAGGTTTCAGGCCAGCATGAATTTCAGGTATTACCCTCTTTTGGTTTTGTTGGTTAAAACCTGTCCTATCAAAAGTAACCGGGTTCTAGAGGATCTCAAATCATTGGCTACCCTCAATCGGTCATAACTCCAGCATCGCAATCTTTTCTCGCGGCCAGAACCATCTCGAGAGTTTAGCCTCAATGAGTGTAGCATACTGCTACTGTCCTAATAGCCAAGTTGGTCAATTTAGGGTTCTAAGGTTGGTTGGTGTTTAATGACTCCTTAGAAGACCTATATTCTCCCTGTTGCAACACAAGGGATATAGGTACAGACTAAGATGCCACACCAACGTAGCCACTGCTTCACCCATGTCGGTCTACGCCGGACAGGTCCCTCATAGATTATGCTACCTAAAAAGGGTATTTCCCAGATCCGGGTTAGGATCTATGAAACTCCGATGCAAAGCCCATAAATATAAAAGCAAACAAAGCAAACAATTGAAAACAAAGGTGATCTAAGCCCTAAGGTTACTCCACTTTAAGTATTTCCCCAGCAGAGTCGCCAGTTCTGTGATACGGTGGGAGAATTGACTTGAGGTTTTGCGTTTGTTTTCGCAAATGTTTCGGTTGAGCAAGAGTCGCCACCGACTTTTTATTTTATCCTAAGGAAAGGTTAAAAAGCACATCAAAAACCTTTTGAGATGTTTTCTTGGGTTCGGGGAGTAGATTATAGAAAGGGAAGGTATTAGCACCCTTTCTATCCATGGTTATCCATGGGCTCTTAGTTACTTGCTTAGATCATTCGCCTTTTGTTTTCAATTGTTTTAAATGGTGCTTGTGTGTGTGTGGGTTTTGAAAATTATTTTGAAAAGAGGCCAATGTGGTGGCAATCTTTGTAATGATCCATGTGGGGATGTATACAAAGATGTACGTCTTTTGAAAAGGTTTTCATTTGTTTTTGAAAGTTTGTTTTGAAAGTGTAGTGATGTGTGATTTAGAAAATAGGCAAGTGTTTTTTTGTTTTGCAAGTTTGATTCAAGTAACTAAGAGGTTGTCTACTCCTAAATTTCTCAAAGTTTATTGCTATGTTTTAAACCCTTTTTAATAAGTTTGTTCCACCATTGCATTTGGTGGACAATCTCATGTTTAAGATGTGAAGGGGACAGGCGCGGGTCATCGTTTAGACCATAATTGCAATGGTGCCAAGTATCTTTGGGCATTTTCTTTAAGGGACTTGATCATTTGTTTAAGCAACATTTTGAAAGTGTTATAAAGGGACTATGATCATTTGATTTGTTTGTTTTGCCCAAAGAGACCTAACATGCAGTATGGCCCAATTTTGAAAGGCAACAAGTGGAATACCCTAGGGGGTGCAAGTGTGATTTGTGTGTCCATTTTCATGCTTGTTTGTCTTGAGATTAGGTCATAACTATTTTGTCGTTTTTTCGCATACAAACCCTAATTCTAACATAGTATAATTAGAAAGCAATAAAGTGCGAAAATAAATTTACTAAGCTATTACAAAACCAAATATGGGAAGGGGGGTACAAATGTTCGAATGGGGATTTTGACAAGGAATTTAAACCTAAGACTATTACATCAATATTGAAATACTTTACAAGATGATTAATTTACATAAATTAAATAAAATAAGACAAATATGCAAGAATGCAAAAAAGGAATTTTTATATGTATGAAAAAAAGAATTATTTATGTGAAATAAAAAGGTATTATTTTTTGGAGTATTTTAATATTTAGGGCAAAACCCTAATTCTATTAAATAAAATGTATTATTATTTAATTTAATACAAGTATTTATTTATTATGCACAAAAATAAAAATAAAATGAAGTATATTTATAAAAAGTATTTTTTATGTCAAATATTAATAAAAATGAAAAATATAGGTATTTTTGTATTCTAACCTAAATATACTAATATATATATATATATATATATATATATATATATATATATATATATATATATATATATATATATATATATATATATATATATATATATATATATATATATATATATATATATATATATATATATATATATATATATATATATATATAAGGTTCTAAATGTATATTACATATGAAAAATAATAATATTTAATAAAATAAAAAAAAGTGTTTTTTTTCTATAAAAATATTTTCAGAAAGTAAAACAAAAATAAAAGTGTATAAAATGTATTTACCCTAAATATATTAATAAATATATGTATATATGTATTATTTTAAATATGTGTTATATATATAAATAATATTAATTTTTAATATTTGTAAAAAAAGTATTTTTTATGTAAAATATTTTCAGAAGGTATAATAAAATAAAAATGACAATAAAAGTATTTTTACATATTTCTCAATATTTTAATGAAATGTATATATTTAGGTATTAATCAAAAGAAAATCATATAAATACCTAATAAATTAAAAAATGGTGAGAAAAAAGATTTTTATATTTTTAATAACATGAGAAAAAATAAATGAATCAATCAAAAAAAGAAAAAGTCAGAAATCATTAAAAATAAATGAAATGGGCTCAGGGGGTGCAAAACAAGAAAAGTGGTGTGAATAAGAAAATGGTTCAGGCCCAGCCCAGGAAGACATTGTCTTCAACCTTCAGCCAAAACAATTCAAAAACGCGCGCCCTGTTCTTGATCTTCTAACTCCTGATTCCTGGCTTATTAATAAAGACTCATAACATGAAAAATGTTCAGCATGAAGAGACGAGTCCAACCATATGCAGAACTTGATCTAACTCTCTAAGATGAGGGAGAATTTCTTCTCCCCCAAATCCTAACCTAGATTTTCTGCCATTTTCAGACCTCAAATTCTCACAGCTCAAGCAAAAGAAATGAAAAGTAAAAACATGTACATGTTCAGTGGTATGAGTAGAACATTGTTTATTCACAAACTTAAAGCTAATGATGCCTAATAAGAGAGATACGAATTCAAAAACTTACATGTTCAGTATAAGTTCTATCTGGAAATGTAGAAACTTTCAGTGCAAGGTGATGATTGGAAAAGCTTCCTTGAGGTCCAGGGATGCTATTCCAATGTTTACTTTGTCTTGAAAGCTTCTGAATCGAGCTAGAGCACTTCACCTGCAAGTCAGAAATGTGAAAATGGTGGAACCAGTTAGAGGGATTACAGGTCGTGTTTTTGCTCTTGGTTAGCTTGCATAGGTGTTAGGGAATGTATGTGAACTGGTTTGGGCAAGAATGCTTGAAGGGATTGAGAGTTGGAGCTCAATCTGCAGAGGTTGCTCTGTTTGAGCAGTTTCAAGGTGATTCTGAGTTTTGGGAGAGATTGGAGGTAAAAGGCTCGTGCAATAGCTTGGTTATGATCTTTGGAATGTGTTTGATAAGTTTGTCTAAGTGTGTCTAAGCTGATATCCAAGTTGGTACAAGTTATGCCATGTTTCTTCTATGTGAAGCAAAGAAATGCCAACTTTTTTCTAGGCTTGTACAGGCCCCTCAAAATGTGCTGCATCTTTTAGTCTTGATCAGTGTGTTATGTCCATGAATCTTGTGTCCAAAGATATGCATTGTACCATTTGATTTGCAAACTTGACATAAAGTTCTACTTTGCAAAAATGGATAAATCACTTTTTCCAATTAAGGCTTAATTCCTTGTGTAATGACTATATGAACAAAACAAAGCTAAAACACAATGGATTGGCATTTAATTATTGAGTAAGAAAAGGATTAGAGGCCTGTAACTAGCTTGCCCATGCTGATTTGAAAAATTGCAAAGTGTATGAACATGTACATGGCCATGAATCAAAGTGACTTTTGCCCATTTTGAAAAATTCGATTCTCCCTAACCATGAGGTTGTTTGAGAAGTTCTTGGACATTTTGGAAAGCTTGGAATGTGTAATACAATCCATATTTGAAATGAAAATTGAAATTCCAAGTGGAAGTGTATGGAAAATGGCCTGGAAGTTAGGTAGAAAACCTTGTCAAAAAGGTCAAATTTTCACTAAGTTATGAATGGTTTAGTGCCCTTATTCAAAAAATTGTAACTTGAGATACAAGCCTCATTTGGGAAAACTTTGTGAATCAAAGTTGTAGATTATGTAACAAGCTACAACTTTCATGTTTTGACTTTTGTTTGAATCCAAATGAATCTTGGTGAGAAAGTGGGGCAAAGTTGGGAAAAAATTAGGGTTTTCCATAACTTAGAAAAAATTCTAAGTTATGAAAAATTCCATTTCAAACCCTAATTTGCATTTCTTGGTTTCTTGGTGAACAAGTTTCATGATTTGGCATGTTTTGATGAAAAATGGATCTTGACTCTTGATTTTGACCAAAAAGTCAAAGTTTGACTTTTCAGTAAACAGTCAAAATTGATCAATTGACTGGGAAATTCAACTGTCAATCTTGTGTACTTGGGATCTTTAGAGTTTGTTGAGCATGTCAAAATAATTCCATGGGGTCCTTGAGTCCATATGTGAGCTTGGTTTGCCATTGGCTAGGTCAAACAGTCAAAAATTACCCTTGTGCAGTCAAAACCCTAAAAATGACCATTTTGCCCTTTTGATGATCTGATCAAATTTCTTGTGGAATTGTGATCCAAACTTGATCAAATGGTCCATATGAGTTCATAATGTTGATGTGGGTCAATTTTCATGAGATTTGACTGTCAATTGGCCACAGTTGACTTTTCCCCAATACAGTTGATTTCTAGGTCAACTGTCCAATTGACTGGGCAAAATTTGGAATCAAGACTTGAAACTTGGTATGGATAAACTTGGGAGTCCAACATGAAGCATGAAAGTCATCTTAGGCATTTTAGGTCAAAACATCTTTGTTCAACCACAAACCCTAATTTGGGTTAACAGTGCAAGGAGAAGTCTTGAGCAGAGGAAACCCTAACTGGACCTTGATCTTCAAAGGTCCTGTGATGAGAAAATGTTGAGGAAATGGGAGGGAAAATTTTGGGGTACAACATCGACCGTTTCCTCAGCTTCCCTAGTATCTTCTGCTTCTTCTTCGACTTCATATGGGATACATAATTCAACATCAACATGCTCCACCTCAACATGAATCTCTCCCTGTTCTAGCTCTTCATCAGATTTTTCTGCACTTCGACCAACATCATCAGTTTTCTTGAAATCCATTTCATCTTTATTGAAAACTATATATCGACTGGTAATACACCTCATATGACCTGGATCTAGGCACCATAGCCTATAAGCTTTGACTTCTTCAAGGTATCCCATGAACATGCATTTCAGAGCTCTAGGTTCGACACGGTCTTGCCTAATGTGAGTATAGCCTATGCAACCAAATACTTTCAGTTTGTCGAGATCTGGTGGATGTCCCGACCAAACTTCTTTAGTTGTCTTCATATCTAATGTAGTCGAAGGACATCTATTTATCAGATATGTTATTGTCGAAACAATCTCAGCCCAAAACACCTTCTTTAACCCAACACTAGTCAACATGCATCTAACTTTCTCAAAAATAGTTCGATTAAACCTTCCAGTCAAACCATTTTGTTATGGAGTACCAGTAGTAGTTTTGTGCCTTGCAATACCAGAGGCAACACAAAAGTTGTTAAAATACTCATTTCAAAATTCAATGCCATTGTCGGTTCTCAACCTCTTGACCTTTCTGTTAGTTTGATTTTCGACCAAAGTCTTACAAATTTTTAAATTCTCAAAAGTTTCATCCTTAGTCTTCTGGATGAATACCCATTACTTTCTGGAATAATCATCTACTATGGATAGAAAATACCTTGCTCTTAAATGTGATGGACACCTTTCAGGCCCCCAAAGACCAGCATGGATGTAATCAAGGGATCCACGTTTTCTTTGTTTGCCTTTGTTGAGCTTCACTCTACAAGATTTTCTAAGTACACATTGTTCACAAAACTTCAGCTTTTCGACTTTGTCTCCATTAAGCAAATTTTGTTTCCCCAATTTGACCAGACCCCTTTCACTGACATGGCCCAATCTCATGTTCCAAATTTTTTTCTTCGACAAAGGTTTTGGGGATGCAACGTTTGTTGAACCACTTACAACTTCAACCTCAAGGGTATACATGCCTTGTTTCTTCACGCCTATTAAGATTTCCTTCGTCCCCTTCATGACTCTTAAGATACTTTTCTCTCCTTAGAAATAATATCCTTTCTTGTTGAATTCACCAAGAGAAATCAAATTTATCTTCAAATCAGGTACATACCTGACTTCAGTCAACAACTTTATTGACTCATCATGGAGCTTGAATCTCATAGATTCAACATCTACAATCTCGAAAGATTTGTTGTTTCCCAGCAATACAAATCCACCATCTTGATCACATAATTCCTCAAACAAGTCTTTGTTTGGAGTCATGTGCCAAGTGCAACCTGAATCCATAATCCACTCCTTACTCGACTTGCTGCTTGAACTAGAAGAACTTCAGATGAGTCAAAATCATCTTGAACAATGGTTGCATTGCCATTATCCTTACCTCCATGATCTTTCAGGCATTTAGGGCACACTTTTCTTGTATGATCCTCCTTCTTACAATGATAGCATCAAACACCAGGTGCATCGCCATTATAAGATTGAAGGTGTGAAAAACACAAGAAATAGGGTTCGAATTGGGTTTTAAATCAAAAAAATTATTTTAAAAATATTCCCCTTTAATTAAAGATACTTTTTCCTTCACTCTTGATAATAACAATAATTAAGAATAGGAAGTAAAGAACAAGGTATGTTTATACTAGTTTACTTGAAAACTATCAAGCTATTCTAGTCCACCCGCCAAGGTGATTTATCCTCTCTCAAACGAGGACTTAATCCAATAATCCAACTGATTATTACAATGCACAAGCTACCCGCGAGTGAATAACAACCTATAAGACACATAAGTCCTAGACTTCTTAAGGATACATACCAAACCAGTCTATTAAGGAAAATCAAACCTCTAAGACACACTAGTCCTAGACTTCTTAAGGATACAAACCTAACCGGTCCCATAAGGAAATCAAACAAATGTTTGAATACAAGTTTTGTTTATAATAATATTGCTTCTACATAAGCTAAATATGTAAACTATTTTAAGAACAATAGACTAAAAATGTGAAAGTTATGAACAACACTTGTGTGTGGATATTTAGTGAAAATTTTCTGCTTTCTCTCTTAGCCTTCAAGCCTTTATATATCCAATAAAATAATATATCTATTGAGGGGTACTCTTTGGATTTCTAGAAACATTGGCGGCTTGAGCAATCACGTGGGGGACAAGACCGTGCAACGCGTCCGTCCTTTCATGGTAGTGGAATGAAACGTTGATTGTACCATATACTATTTGTACCATGTTAACATTATCTTCTTTCCTTTTGCACTTCATAGGCTTCTGCGAGCATGAGTTTAGAAGCGAGAACATAACACAAGGTCACCAGAACTTCAAGTCTTCAGAGTACTCAGAAATGTGTGTTTAGAGTCTTCAGCACTTGGTCGTGGGAATCCTTTGTAGAACCATGGGTCTTTAGAACTTCAAGTTTTCAGATTCTTTAGAACTTCGTCTATCAGAATCTTCAGCACTTGGCCTTGAGAACCCTTTGTCTTCATAAACATGAGTCTTCAGTATCTGGACTTCAGTAGAAACTTCTGTCTTCAAATATTCTGACTGGTTTCTTTAGAACATGTTGTCTTCTGAAACATGAGTCTTTAGCATATGGACTTAAGTAGAAAATTTTATCTTCAGATCTTCTGACTGGTTTCTTTAGACTTCATATTAGAGCCTACACTTCAGAGTCTTCTGGAGTGTCTTGCTAATGTTCATCATAACTTATGTAACACAGAAGCGAAACTAATTCTCTTCTAATGTCTTGGCCACGCCATTCATCAGAAGCAGAACTTGTTTGTTAAATACTAAAAAATAATGAACATAAGAGTGTCAAAATTGTCCATACAAACATACTCATTTATTATCATCAAAACTCGGACATGATATTGTAGAACCAATCTTATTCTAACAATCTCCCCCTTTTTGATGATGACAAAACTATGTATTTTGATGACACAATTTTGTTCATATAATCAGAAAAAGTGAAAATAAAAAGGTAAGGAATACTTATCCTTTTTATGAAACTCCCCCTAGGTCAACGAATTGATGAAGCTCGAAATCCTAACTCTGAACCATTTGAGTAAAAACTCCCCCCTGGTTCCAATAGATCAGATATTGAGATCTTGAGAGTCTTGACTCTAGATGCCAATGAAAATGAAATCAATTGAAATCTTGAAACTTTAATGTCACTACGATAGCTTCTAGATTCTCAATTCTTGGAGTCTGATTCCATATTTCAATTCTTGAAGTCTAACTATGAAATGAAAAATATCTTCAGAGTCCGAAGCCAACAGGTTAGACATAAGCCTTGAATAATGCTTTCATATATTTGTCTTTAATCAGAGTTCTCATTTCCCGAAAAAAGAAAACACTTCTAACAGAAACATAAGTTTAACTGTATTAGAATGTAAGAAACTCTTTTGAGAGAACATTTTTCAGAACTTGATTATTGAAATCAAAATTATGTTAATTTAATTACTCCCCATTTTTGTAATAATCTAAAAGGTAGTCATGTGTGAAAAACATAAAAGCCAGAAGAAATAACAAGAAAGAAAATAAGTTTCATTGATAAGTCAAAAGAAGACTTATTTAAATTCAAATAGTCACATAAGAAGTAAGTCGGAGTAAGTAGAATAAACTAAGATCCAAAAAGAAGACTTGCAGAAATATCAAATAATCAGAAGAAACACAAAAAGTAAAAATCAAGCATAGTCTTATAGTTTAGAAGCAAAAGGAAAAAAAAGAAAATCCTAGAGCCTGGGATTCAGGAGCAGAAGAAGAGATCTTTTGCATGTTCTGAACATTTACATTGGCAACTTTCTGTTCAATGATGCTTTCTCTGAAAACCTGTTATTCTTCTATAATCTCACCAGTTGCATTTTCCAGACGTGCAATGGCAGAATCAAAAGAAGATACTATTACATCATCTTGACTTGTTTTACGAGCTTCTTCTGCTTCTTGATCCAACCTTACTTCTTTAGATTTTATGGCTTCCTCTTCTTCTTGAGCTTTAGGTATTGCTTCTTATTATTCTTCTTTCAACACTCTTGCATCATCTTCTTGTTGTTTAGTAGCAAGAATTTCAAACAGTCTGATTCTTTCTCTTGTTTCTTTCCTTTCAGTTACTATCTGATCATCCCAAACTCTGGATGCTTCAGCAAAAGAATTCATTCTTTCAACTTCAGAAGACATCCACTTCTGAAAAAGTTTCCAAGAACCATCCATGTCCTGAGGCTCAGTACTCGTACTTGCCTCTGCCCTTAGCTTTTCAACCTTTTTCTTTGCCTTGATTCTAAACATGTTAGTGCATTCATCTAAGGTTTTTGGAGCAGGTTTTTCATAAACAACCAAGGATTGGGTAGGTTCAGTATGATTTGGTTCAGAAGTTTGATCAGGAGGATTTTGTGATAGCGGTTGTTCAGTCATATTGAAAAGTTCAGAACAAGTAAAAGGTTTTAGTTATGGAAATTTCAATAGCTCCACGGTTATCAGAAATTGTCCTTTCAGACATTTCGTTATTAGAGGGAGAAATTGGATCAGGATGGATGATGGGTGAGTCATGGAGAGTGGTTTCTTTGTTAAAGAAGGAAAAATGAATATTGGTATAAAAAGTTGAAAAATGAGAAATTTATGGAAGTGATTGAGATGAGGTTAATGGAGATGTAAAAGTGTTGATTGGTTCTGATGGAATAATGGTAGTGAGAGATGAAATAGGTATTGGAGAAAAAGCTTGTGTGGTGGTGGTGGGTTGAGATTCAAGTATGGTGGTGGTTTGTGGTGAAGCAGAAACATTTGAAGTGAAAAGAATTATTATTGAAACAATATCAGATATAGGTGAGATATTTGTAACATGAACAAAAACAGAAGTGGAGATGGTGGATGGTGGAACAAAAAAGGATGTAAAAGATGATGTTTGTGTGATAGTGGTTAGAATGGATGAGACTGCATCAATAATAGAAATTTTTTTAGAAACAGATAAAGAAGTAGTAGTAGCAGACTTACTTGTTGTTTCTGGATGAGTAGCTAGAGTCACAGTCTTAGAAGTTCCTGACTTCTTCTTATTTTTATTTTTAGGATCAGAACAATATGATATTTCCTTCCTTTTCCCTTTAGAACAATAAACTTCCTCAGAAGAATGTTTGGTGAAGCTGAAATTAGACATATCATGTCCTGCTCTATCTATCCTTACAACATGTACAGCCACGTCAGTAAGGTTACCAGTCTTATAGAATAGAGTAAAATTGTCAATAGGGATTCTTCTACTCTTGGTGTCTTCAGTTGGCTCACCCAAGTGTTTCCTTTTGAGTTTTGGGATTATCTTCATGTTTCTCAAGGTTTGTCCATTAAATGGTTCTCTAACGCTGGGAATCAAATATTCAGCGAACTTGGCCTCTTTTACAAGAAATTCTACCAAGACACTTTCTACAAAAATGTCAGTCAGAAGATGTCCACATGGAATATTAGGAGAGACCTTTTTCTCTTGATTTTAGTTGTTCCTGATTTTCTGATAGCCTCCTTCAAATGACTAAACAGAACAAAAGGAAGATTCACCTTCTTTTTGGAAAGCAAATAGTACAGCATGAACTGCTGGATGATGTTGAAATAATCCGAAGAACTTGTTGGAGGTCTAGGGTTTATGCAACCCAAAATGATCTTGTGCCAAATTCTCAAATTGTCATAAAGATCCTTACTCTTGTATTCTTTATTCTCAGCGGTGTAATTCTTAAACAATAATTGATGGAGAGCATTCTTTTGAGCATTAGACCTAAACTCCATTCCAAATGTACATTTTCCTTTTGAAAATTCCAGACCTAGAAGATCCGCAATAGACTTTTTTGTGATGATTATTCTTGACCAATCACATCTGAGATAATGTGAAGATCATCACAGTCAGCATTCTTCCAAAAATCCTTTACTAAGGCTCCATAAATAGGACAATGTAGTCTTTGAAAGTAGTTTTCCCACCCTTGAGCCTCTAACTCCTCTCTAATGTTACACCTATTTTTCGCAAGATTATTAAAATCGACCATGTATTCTCGAAGAACTACTAACTCGGATGGAGGAACGATGCAGTGAACTTGAAAAGATTTCTGAGTGATATGGTTAGCGTCAACCATTGGATTGTAAGATGAAGCTGAAGCGGTTGCAGTTGTTGGCGGAATGGTTAAAGATGACGGATCCATTGTTGAAGACGAAGGAGAAATAGTTTACAATGTTGCAACAGATATATTCAAGGCTTGTTCCATTTCACTATCAAACTTAAAAGCTTCTTCTTGATCAGGAGTCATCATCATTGAAGAGAAATGAAAATTAATGGAGGTTTGTTGAAGAAGGCAAAAAACTTGTTGAACGTTTGAGAAAAAATAGGGTTTAGGGTTTCTAATATGCGGGAGTGAAGTGAACGTGTGTGATTTATAGTGTTTGAGAAATGAGAGAAAATAATAATACAAATAAACACAATAATTAGGAGCATTAAATGAGAGTAATAATTACGATTTCAGTCAATTCCAAAAAATACGCACACTGCTCATTGCATAACTTAGATATCGTGTGATGATTAAGTATACCCAAGGGTTACACACATTAATCAATACATCTAACTAAGTGACACATTTGATATCCTAAGAATCTGGAAAACCAAAAATCTCTTCATCTAATCAAAGATATTTATTATCGAAACATCTTCTGATTACTAAGGTTATGAAAGAAATACAATAGCAATAATGAGGTTTAAAGAGAATAGAATTGTTACTCATAGAAGTCTGATAGTCTATCAACTGATTCTTCAAACAATTTTCAGAATCTAGAATTTATTCAGAAGATGAACTAGCACAAGCGAGATCATCAAAGCTCAGAAGCATTTCTCCAGAAGATTTAAAGTTTGGTCTTGTTCTGACAGTAGCATCTTTGACTTCAAGAGTTTCAAAGCCAATCATCTTTCTTTTTTGGTTGCTTATGAAACTATCCATGCCTCCAGACTTTAGTTCCAAGTCTTGGAACATATGTCTTTCGCCCATCATGTGTTACAAGCATCCATTGTCCTGGTTCCATAATTGGTGTTTCAGTTGCACCATCAAGAACATCTATAACATAGACTATTTGATCTTTGGGTACCCATTTTCTGGGTCCTTTCTTGTTAGTAGTTCTAGAGGTTCTAACACCTTTGGAATTTTGTGCAATAAAATAATCAGGTGAAATTTGTGCATGATACTTTGGTTTAGAAGTTTCCTTTTGTGTCTGTGTTTGTGCTACAGTAGTATCAGAACCTTATTTTCTAGATATTTCAAATTTGTGCCAGCAAGCCTGAAATGTTCAGAAAGAGGTTTTGGTTTGACATTCAGTGTCTCATCAATTTTCTTTGATGGTCCTGAATATCCCAAGCCTCTGCTTCCATTTATACTAACACCATAGATCATTGAAGCCATTTTGCTTCTATCAATACTCTTAGCTAGGAAATGTTGAAAAGCTCTATCATATATGATTACTTCATCAGTAATAGATGTGGTAGATATTATCTCTTCTTCCAACCTAGAAACTTTACTTTTGAGAGCTAGATTTGATTTTTCTAAAACAAATAATTTTTCATTTAAATTATAAATGATTTTCTCATAATTAGTAGAGTTTTCATAAGTAACTACAAACTTCTTTTTCAGAGTTTTGTATTTACTTAAAAGAGGCTTATACTTTCTCACCATTTCAGAAAAATAAGATTTAAGTTGAAAATGAGAAAGAGAAGCAATTACCTCAACTTCATCTTCAGAGTTTGACTCATCATATTCCGTTAGCTAACATTCTGATGTCTCTTCATCTATGCTGGTTATGGCCATGAGTGCCACGTTTGTATGCTCTTCATCATAATCTTCATCTTCTGATTCTCAATCATTCCATGTTTCCATGAGACCTTTCTTAGCTTTGTAAGCCTTCTTAGGCTTCTTGTCTTTCTTGAGCTTTGGGAAATCATTTTTGTAATGTCTAGGCTCGTTGCACTCATAACAAGTAACTTCTTTTCCAGAAGCATTCTTCTTACCAAAAGTAGATTCACCTCATCCATAAGTCCTCCATTGACTTCTGAATTTGATTTGTTTATACTTCCAGATTTGACTGATTCTTCTGGACATCAACAAAAGTTCTTCATCATCTGATTCTTCTTCAGATTATTCTAAATCTTCCTTAGCTTGATAAGTATTTGTCTTTCTAGACTTGGACCTTAGAGCCACAGAATTAACTGTTTTCTAGGGTTCATCTTGATCAAGCTCAATCTCATGACTTCTTAAAGAGCTAACCAGCTCCTCAAGAGAGATGTTGTTCAGATCCTTTGAAAGTTTCAAAGCAGTTACCGTTGGTCTCCATTTTTAGGGGGACTTCTTAACATGATCTGTTATAGAGTAGCCTTTATTTAGAACCTTAAGTCCTGCCACAAGAGTTTGAAATCTTGAAAACATTGTTTCCACAGATTCGTCGTCTTCCATCTTGAAGGCTTTGTATTTTTGAATTAAGGTCATAGCCTTTGTTTCCTTTACTTGTGCATTTCCTTCATACGTCATCTGAAGAGAATCAAAGATAGAATTTTCAGTTTCTCTATCCGTGATCTTCTCATATTCATTGTATGAAATATAACTAAGCATAATAGTTCTTACTTTGTAATGATTCTTGTAAACTTTCTTATATGCTTCTGTCATTTCACTTCTTGAAATCTTCTGACCTTTATCATCTACTGGGTGAGTGTAGCCATCAACTACCAAATCCCATAGATCCAATTGATATTCCAGAAAGTAACTTTCGATTATATCCTTCCAATAGTCAAATTTCTCCTCATCAAACATAGGAGGTTTTAAACTATAGTGATCTCTATCATTATCCCTATTATCAACAGTGGAAGTAGGTGTGGCCATTGGTTTTTCACACACACACACACGCACTGGATCGGTACTGAACACTGTTAAGTGTTGATAAAAATGCAAACTTTTTTATCTCTTTAGAAACGGAGCTCTGATACCAATTGAAGGTGTGAAAAACACAAGAAAGGATGGGGGTTGAATTGGGTTTTAAATTAAAGCTTTTCTTTTAAAAAATATTCCCCTTTAATTAAAGATAATTTTTCCTTCACTCTTTATAATAACAAAATTAAGAACATGAAGTAAATAACAAGGTATATTTATACTAGTTCACTTGAAAACTATCAAGCTAGTCTAGTCCATCCGGAAAGGTGATTTCGCCTCTCTCAATCGAGGACTTAATCCAATAATCCAACTGATTATTATAATGCATGAGCTACTCGCATGTGACTAACAACCTCTAAGACACAGAAGTCCTGGACTTCTTAAGGATACAAACCTAATCGATCCCTTAAGGAAAATCAAACCTCGAAGACACTAGTCCTAGACTTCTTAAGGATACATACCTAACTGATCCCCTAAGGAAATCAAACAAATGTTTGAATACAAGTTTTTTTACAATAATATTGCTTCTGAACGAGTTGAATATGTAAACTATTTTAAGAATAATAGACTAAAAATGTAAAAGCTATGAACAACGATTGTGCATGGATATTCAGTGAAACATCGTCATTTTCTTTCCTAGTCTTCAAGCGTTTATATAGCCAATAAAATAATATATCCATTGAGGGTTAATATTGGGATTTCCATAAACATTGGCGGTTTGAGCAATCACGTGGGGTACAAAATCGTGCAACGCGTCCGTATCTTCTATACAAGAGGGTTTCTTTGAAGTGAGCATGTGTTATGGCTAAAGCACACAACAACAACAACAACGCTTGATCTTCATCATAGATCTTCACATCAATATTTTCAAGATCAAGAATCAATTTGCTGAACATATCCAACTACTCAACCAATACTTTGTCTTCAATCATCTTGAATGAATACAAAGCTTGCTTTAGGTGGAGTCAATTTACCAATGATTTGTTCATGTACAAACTTTCAAGTTTTACCCATAACCCTGATGTAGTCGTCTTCTTTGATACCTGTCGAAGAGCCTTATCACCAAGGCTCAACAAGATTGTGATATGGGCTTTCTCTATCATGGTCGTCTTTTCTTTTTCCGTTGATGCAGCATCCATGGTCACCGCTCCTTCAACGGTTCCAAACAACCCTGTTGAGCCAGTAGGGCTTTCATCTTCAAGCGCGATAGACCGAAATCATTCACTCTGGTGAAATTTTCAATCTCATAATTTGTTAAAGGCATCTTCTCCATGCACACCTCACTAATTTGTTGTGAAAGACGATACTAAGAACATAGTATTATCGATTTCTTTATCGGCAAGAAACACATAAGGGTTGAAAAGATGATAGAACACAAAGAACAGCAAGGATTGGTTATAACTTCTATTCTTTACTTTCTCTTAAAACAAGATTATAAGTACACAAGAATAACAAATAACCATATCACCCTAAATTAGGATGTGTTGTGTGCAATGATGAGAGACTAGTATGCTATTTATAATAAACCTTACATACTTGTTAGCTCTCTGGTTGTATGATTGACATTAATTTTAGTAAAACAAATATGGCAGCAATATGTTAAATAAGATGAGTTAACTTGCTGAGAAAAACAGGTTGAACAAGAAGACATATCTTATGAAGAAACATGTTAAGTTGAGATGTTTTAACAACTGAAGCAAATATGTTGGACAAGAAGTCCTATGTAGATTCATTCGACATCGTGAATGTATTGGGATAGGTTGTTGGATTGATTGAAGATTTAACATATGCAGAATATTCTGGAACTATTATGCTATCCTATGTGGCTCTTATTTTAAGGTCTGGAAGATTTAAGTTGAATTCAAGAAGAATATTGACTTTCTAATTATGGAGACAAATTAGGAAGGTTATGATTGAAGACCTATTTTTATGGAAAAGTTTATGCAAACTTGTAGCAGCTGATATGCTGCAATTTGAAGCCCAAGTCCAGTTGGGAAAAGGGTTACAAATTGAACTATTTGTAACCTAAAAGGGTATGAGTCCAGAACGTAGAAGCATTATGGCTTTGTCTGTGTTCCACTCTCTAGGAGAGTTAATCTATGTTATTTGTGAGCCTCTCTAATATCATGTTGATAGAAGAGTAGGATTGTTGTTATAGAGTTGTAATTCTATATTATTCATTCTTAGATTTTAAGCATAGAATGGTTATTTTTCTTGGAGGAAGCTTGTAAGGAACTCTAAGTATTGTTCTTGGTCAAGAGTCTTGGCTAAGTTGCGTGTCTTTGAAGAGTTTTTTCTAAAGTTGTTATTGTTGTGTTATTGAGTTGATATCATTGTGGTGATATGGAGTGAGTGGGTATACTCATATCTAGGAGTTCCTAGGTAGAAGTTGCATTGAGTAGGGATTAAGTCATAAGTTGTAAACGAGGGAGTTTAGCTTTGAATTGATACTACTAATAGTGGATTTCCTTCCTGGCTTGGTAGCCCCTAGAGTATGTGTTATTATACACTGAACTAGGTTAACAATTGTGTGTATTATTTTACTTTTTAGTATTGTTTATGTATATTAACCTTGCCATTGTGTTTAATTCAGAGATCAGATATCTCGACATCTCTTAAGACATATGTGATTTGATATACCATAATTTCAATTGGTATCAGAGCAGGCATCATGTTTTGTGTCTGGGTGAGAACCTAGGAAGATATTTTCTGGTATTGTGGACAAGGAAGGAGGTTTTACTGAAAATATGTGTGAACATGGTCATTTCATATTGTTGTTTAGATGATCCCTTATGGGGGAGTATTGACTGGTATGGTAGGGTGAGATATGGTCATGTTTGAAGTTGTCATGCACGTTAATTTGGTTGTGAGCTGATATGTTTCTGATTGGTGTGTTTGATTTATTTTCAAACCTATGTTGTTCTGTTGTCACCTGGATTATGGTGCTTGTGAGCAAGGATGATAAAGTTGTGCCTGAAGATTGTTGAGGAGTTTTTTAATTGTCTGCTGCATATGTATCTGATAGGAAACTCCTGGTGGTTCCTCATATCTCTGGTGTTGAGGTTGTAATAATTTATGCTTCTCTATAGGTGTATCCTATGATGATGTGATACTTAGAGGAAGCTTCAACCAGCTTGCTAAAGTTTCTAAATATACTTGAGGTTCATCTCAAGTCCACTCATAAAGGCACTTATAAATGTGTTTGTTGAAAGGAGATCTAAAGAAAGTTAAAAGCAATTTATTTTTTCTTCCAACTCTAAAAGGCCACTCTCCATTTTTTTTTATAAAGGATCTCTTAGTTTGTTCCTTCAAAAGATGGTCTACTAGATGTTGGAACATCACATCAACAAAGTGTACAGAATCCGGTTGGACAAAGGAATGGCATCACATATGCTATATGGGTGTGTGTTAGTCACATATGTTGGGAATTTTCTCCAGAATTTGAAGAGGCTTAAGGTTTGTGAGTCTAAGAAGTTTCTATCCAAGAAATGTGCCTTAGATATGTGGTTGTTCAAGATATAATAAACATTTGTTTACTCCTTGGATTAGTTTATTTCTGATCCAAGAAAGTAGGAGTGTAGAGCCTGAGCTCTATTTTCTAGTGGATAATTGTTAAAGACATCTCAACCAGAGTCTTTATGGTGGTCAAGTTCAACTGTCGAGGACATTCTCTCTGACATCTAGAAGATTCCTCTGATCAGAAGGATCCAATTTTGTGTTGGAGAAGGGGCTTGAAGCAGCAATTAGTCAAAATGTATGGCTGGTGTTTTTTATAAACAGGATGGAGGTTGTTTACTCAAACTTGATATTGTTATCAAATCTATGCGAACATGGGACCCTTGTTCTGTCATAATGAAATAGACATCCAAGTTTTATTCTTCTTGAATAAGGAGGAGTTTGTAGATCAAGCCTTATTGGATGAATGTGTGTATACTCAATGTAGGTTCTCCTCAAGCTTAGGGTCCAATGATGTGGTGTTCTCACATGATGGAACATTTGCTTATGCAAAGACTCAAGTATTGTCCCTAAAGGAAATTAATTCATCTTTGAGTCTTGGAGAATTGGAAGAAGCAGACATGTACTCAATAGTATGTGTTGTACCCCAAAATTTTCCCTCCCATATTTCTCAAAACATTTCAAGAAAGATCCTCAAGTTGCTCAAGGAAGTCCAAGGGTTGGCCAGACAAGCTCTATACTAAGGCAGTCTACCCCAAACTAGGGTTTCATGTTGCATCAAGATACTTGATTCCAAGTGATCCCAAGTTCTCACCAATGTCCTAATATGTTCTCAAGATCATCCATGTCAAGTTTCAAGCCTTGCAGAAAAAGTTTGCTCAGTCAATTGCTCAAAGGTCCAAAAATCGACTATGCTAGGGCAAAAGTCAATTGTGGCCTACATACAGTCAAACTTCAAGATTTTTGGTCAAAATTATCATTTTGAAGGATATTTCATCTTTTGATCAAGGGTTGATCATGATTCATCAAGGATTGCTCATAACTCATCAAGACTCAAAAGTTGCTAAATTAGGGTTTTGTAGGAAAAGTCAACTCAACTTTGACCAAGCATAACTTTCTCATACTTTATGAGAAATGACCCATCAAAAGCTCATTTTGAAGAGGATGCAATTCCCTACAATCCATCTTCATCTCCCAAGTTCAAAATATGCACTCATAAGAAGTTATGAATTTGGATATTATAGGTCATTTTGAAAAGTCAACAAAAACACCTTTTTTGTCAAAGCTTCATACATGAGAATGGAATATCAAAATGAGATGAGACCAAAAGTGTTGATTATAGGACATCTCAAGCCTTCTAAAAAGTCCAATAAAACCTCCAAAGAGTCAAAACTAAGGAAGTTATGCATTGGTGAAGTTGACCCTTTTTGCAAAATTGCCAAAAGTCAACTATCCCCAAAACTTCAAATTTTGCCAAATGGGCCCATTATTTTTCACTTGTTTTGAGTTGTCAACATAGCCCACGTGCTCTAGCCCTTGCCACTTGTCCATGTCTTATTTTTATTAATTATTTTTATTTTTATTTGAATTAATTGGATTTAAGTCAAATAAAATCAAATAAAATCCAAAAGCATTTATAACAAGGATTTTATGATCATTTCAGGTCTTATTACACAGCTAGAATCAATCAAACTCGTATCAAGGCATATGTGTACAAAGAGATTGGATTTGGACCAATTTTGGAAAGCTTTAAAGAAGAATCAAATCAAATATCAAAAGCATTGAAGGAGGAGGATTTGAAGACAATTTGCAACCCTAATCCCTTCACTAATACATAAGGACTGTGTGTAGACCAAAAAGGAGGTTGGAAATCAGGCGCGGAGCAAGAACAAAATTTGGAAAAACAAGCAAAAAGTGTGAGATCGAATTGGTGGTTAGAGGCATCCTCAAGGCTCGATACCTCTCCCAATCGCTTCCTGGTACTCTCTAGAAGCTAAAGTAATCCAGAACCGGTCCATTCCAATCCCAGAACACGCTGTAAGTCACTCACAACTTCGCCCTGTTCTTGAATTCGAATCGCATATTTTAGGCATTGTTAGATGGAATTAATGGCATATTCTTAACCTATGAAGCATTTGCAAACTTTTGGCATTACTCAATTTCATTTATATGGACTGAATCGTGAATCACCATTGTTAGGGTTTCAGACTTTGGTTTAGGGATTTTTATTTCAGGAACAATTAGCCTTCATGAATGGCATGGTTGTGATCAGGAGGACGAGACGAATCTAACCATGGTGTTAGATTCCATTTATGTGGCATGTAGAATATTTTGGAACGAGCATGGCTTATAGCCACGGATACTGTCCATGGGTATAGGTCCTTTAGCTTTTAGCCACGGAGAGAGGAAGGAGACGATGAAGTGTCACTCCCCTATTGGCTTGTTCAAACGTTGGCGCGCATTTTTCTGAATTTGTCCACTAACATTTGTTTTCTTATATTATTATTATTTTGTATTATGATAACAATCAAAAGCAAATAGCCTAGCGGTTGCCACATGAGTAATCAAGGCGTTAGAGGCTGGAGGTCAGGGGTTCGATCCCTGCCTCCAGCATTTTCTATTTTTCATTATTCTTGCAGGTGATCCAATGCACGCTTAAGCTTGATGTCCATCATACTCCTTCAGCATCAACGCGCCAGATGGCCAGATTGCCAGATCTGGTGGCCACCATTGAAGGCACACCATAGACCAAGTCAATGCATACGCACTAGATTGCAAAAGTCAAAATGGACCTCCATTTGGGCCCAGGAAAATTGCTATGCACACCCCAATATTCAGGTCCATCTCTCTCTTTTATATTTTTGTTTATATTTCCATTTAATTATTTATTTATTTGTTTACTAACCAAAAACAATTTTCTTTTTATTAAAAAATCACCAAAAAATATTTTATGCCCAATTAAAATCAGAATTTTTATTTTTTATCAATAAATATTAATTAATTAATTAGGTTAATTTGTTAGATAATTTTAATTTATTTTTGCAAATAATTAAAACTAATTAGAATCAATAGGTTTTTAATACTAACTTAATCATTTTATTTCTTTCTTAAAATAACAAAAACTCCAAAAATATGTCATTTAATTATTTTTCATTTATTAATTTAATTAACCAATTAATTTAGTATTTAATTTTAGGACTTAATTTCTTTTCTTAAAAAATATTAAAAACAACAAAAACAATTTTTTTAATTAGGAGGGTCAAAACCCTAATTCCGCATTCGATTTAATTTCGCATCGCGCGCTTTATTATTATTTTATCCAATTATTGTATCTGCTCCCGGTTTGTAATAATTAAATTAGGACATTTATTTATTTTTTATCGCATTTAAATTTCAAAGGGTTTGTTTTTGGCTATGTAAATACCCGAAGCCTTGTAATAATTTAGTTTAAACTCCGCACTTTAATTTCTGCAAATATTCAACTGTTAGATGTTTGATAATAGGGTTTGCATGACAAGAATGCATGGCTAAATTTAAAACAGTTAGATCACCCTAAACATGTGCAAAGATAAATAACCTGAAATCAACACACTCACACATGCGCACTCCTAGGGTATACCCCACTTGGTTGCCTTCGTAAGCGGTCATTGAGTATAGGTTGTTTTAGAGGTCGCCCTCTTGTCTAAAAGATCATAGTTGCCTCGGAAAGGTTGCCTCGGATAGCATTGCCTCAAATAAATAATATAAGATATTAGGGTTACCGCTAAGACGTCCTAACGTTGCTTTAGTGACTATAAGTCCCTTTCGAATTGACCCTCAAATTCCAACGATGGTGCTACCTACTCACTAATAGTAGGATAGCATTGTCTAAAGGAAATGAATACAGAACGATTCCTTTTTTGAGTAAACAGATTAGTTCTTAAGTACTTGCTCAAACAAAACAAAACTTTTTTCTACACTTACACCTCTTTACAAAACAAAATTTTCAAAAACACTTCATTACACTCTTGAAGACAGAAGCAAGAGTTAAATCGAAGTTAAAACAAAAACTTTTCAAAACCCACAAACACAAAGAAAACAATTTTGAAAATGATGAGCAAGTACCTAAGAGCCCATGGAAAACCATGTATAGAAAGGGTGCTAATACCTTCCCTTTCTATAATCTACACCCCCCCCCCCCTCCCCCGTACTCAGAAATATCTCAAAAAAGGAATTTTTTTGTGCTTTTTTCCTTTCCTTATTGGATAAAATAAAAGTCGGTGACGACTCTTGCTTACCGCGACATTTTGCGAACATAAACGCAAAACGCAAACCAACATTCCAAAAACAGTCAGTTCTTCCACCGTATCACAGTATGTTAGTGGTATGATGCTCATTCAATACCTCATTTATTGTATTCTTCCCCAGATACATGTTAGAGGGAATCTCCTCTTTAGGTGCAGAAGGATGACATCTAACACCTTAAAGTAATACAAGAGGTCAGGTTATTGTGCTTATAAGAAGAAGCTTTTAAAGGTGTGTGTTATTCAAGTTACTGCATGTATATATGATTCTCTTGTGTCCCCTTCAAGATATGTGATGAGTTACTATGGATGTTGTCTCCAGAACCATAGTAAATGGTGAAATTCATGTGATTGAGATAAATTTCTGAATTGATGTTGGAACATCATCTCAGGTGTTTGCTTTTTTAGTAAAGGAATTTGTCTTGAAGATTCATGGTGTGAGGATTTATGACCACCATTAGTTTCAAAAACTAATTGGCTGACTATGATAAAGTTTAAAGCCAAGTCACTGGCCTAATCTGGCATAGTGTTTGGTGTGAATATCAGTTATGACTGTTTGGCATGATCAAGAATCCACTTGTTCTAAGTGGTGAGCCGACGAAGAAGGTCAGATCAAATGTCCTACCATTTGTAAGAAGGTAGCATTATGAGTTGTCTTTGTATGAGGAAATGTTCCTCTGATGAAGGAGTGTATATGAAAGATGGAAAATATCCCGACATGAGCTGTGTATTTGTTTGATGTGTTGATGCAAGTCTGCAATCTGAAATCTTTTCTTTAGAAAGAGAATGAGAGTTTATTTCTCTCCATGGTGTTCATGTGTTTGTTATAACCTGAATGAGTTGCAGAAGGTGTGTTTGTAAGAGCTTCTTATATAGCTTGAAAGATGGGCATTCAAGCATAATGAGTCCTATGGATGGTGGATCAAGAACCAAAGTGAATGGGTTTTGTGATAATAAGCAGATGTTCTATATGATATTGTGACATCATGCCTGTTAAAGATGTTTGGGATTATGAATGTGGAGGTTGGTGCTCAACTTTATTGTGAGAAGAGGAATTTCTGACTATGTGGATTAGAATGAGAAGATTCTAATCTTGTTTACAATAGTTTGTTTGATGATTGCATGACTACTATGTTGAAGACCCCACTAGTATCAGAAATTGCTAGTGGAGTGAAAGGAATGGTATCAGATAGTGTAATCTGATCAGGAAGCTTATGATGAAGTGGGTTTCTTCTGATGCAATTTACTCTAGAAAAGAGTGTGTCAGTCTGGAGCGTGTGAAGCAAGCAAACTGATTATTTTTGTCAAAGTGAATAAGTAAGGGGGCTTGGATGTGATCTCAAGGATCTAGAGTATTCAACTCAATTTTATTTTCACAAGGTTGTGAATGTGTTCACCAGGAGCATTCTTTATCCATGACAGGGGGAGCTAAGTGTTGGTATATGGATTGTTGTTATTATGAAGCTTGCTTGTGTTCCAAGCTTGTGGATATTATGTACCTATTATGAGGGTGTGATGTCAGACAACATGTTATAAGGCTACAAGATGTATTTATTTGTGTTTTTTATCGGGCATGTACGGTTCTAGCCATGTAAAGATGATTGGCTAAATCATGTGGACTCTGAGAGACAATGTTTGTGCCTGGGAGAATTTATTTTTCTTTGCAAATTGAGGAGGAACTCAATGGATGTTTTGGTTGATGAATGGTAGATACCGTACATGTGATGTCTTGGTATCTTGGCATGTTTCTATGGTGTTGGCTGAAAGGAGTGTACTGAGAGTCCAGTGGAAGGCATTGTGATTATGCTTCAGTGCATAAGGATAAGTCTGTGAAACATCTTTTGCTGATTGTTGAAGAAGTTTGTGTTTGAGTTTTTAGACAATGTCTGACAGGATGTCAGGACTTTGTTCATGACATGTTTTCCTTGAGACCAACAAGGAAATATTTTGGACGGTGTAACCAAGCACATGTCAGGAGGGAGTGTAAAACGTGCTTGCTGACCATGCATACACATTTACTGGGTACTGTTATTTCCAGAAGAATCAGTCCAGAATCAATAAAGACATTCAAAACGGACTTGGATGGTGCATGTTACTGGTATGGTTATCTTCCTCAGATAATGTTTTCTTTGACCAAGACCAATTGTTACAGTTTAGGATCCTTAGTTCTTAAGTAACTGATCGGGTATTTATATAGGCCATTTCTTCTATTTCTTCATCTTGTGGTTGGGGTTTCTAAATTAGTCTTATGAATTTTGTCCGGGTTATGGGTGAGCACTATTTGGGAATGGTTTTGTGAAGGCTCTCTTTGTCATATTATGGCTAAAAAGGGGGAGTAGTATGTGAGGCTGCTAGTTTGGGGTGTTGAGTTGGTATGCTGCAATGGAAGAAGATGTCGAACAAGATGTCCTAACATCAATCAGACTAACTCTGATGTTTTGTAATTTTTTCTTATTATTGTAATATGAGGTGTAATGTGTTTATTTGTTTTAGCCAAAATTTTCCAAAGGGGGATATTGTTAGTTCTCTAGTTGTATGATTATCATTAATTTTAGTAAAATAAATATGGCAGCAATATGTTAAATATGATGAGTTAACTTGCTGAGAAAAACAGGTTGAACAAGAAGATCTATGTTGTGAAGAAACATGTTAAGTTGAGATGTTTTATCAACTGAAGCAAACATGTCAGACAAGATGTCCTATGTAGAGTCATTCGACATCGTGACTATATTGGGCTGGGTTATTGGGTCGGTTGAAGATTTAACAGATGCAGAATATTCTGGAAATATTATGTTATCCTACGTGGCACTGATTTTAAGGTTTGCAAGATTCAAGTTGAATTCAAGAAGAATATTGACTTTCTAATTATGGAGACAAATTAGAAAGGTTATGATTGAAGATCTATATTTATGTAGAAGTATTTGTAGACTTGTAGCAGCTGATATGCTGCGATTTGAAGCCCAAATCCAGTTGGGAAAAAGGTTATAAATAGAAGTGTTTGTAACCTAAAAGGGTATGAGTCCAGAATGTAGAAGTGTTAGGGCTTTGTATGTGGGAAACTCTCTAGGATAGTTGGTCTGTATTATTTGTGAGCCTCTCTAATATCAAGTTTGACAGAAGAGTATAAATGTTGTTATAGAGTTGTAATTCTCTATTATTCATTCTTAAGCGTTTAAGCATAGAATGATTGTTATTCTTGGAGGAAGCTTGTAAGCAACTCTAAGTATTGTTCTTGGTCAAGAGTCTTGTCTAAGTTGTGTGTCTTTGAAGAGTGTCTTCTAAAGTTATTATTATTGTGTTATTAAGTTGATATCACCGCGGTGATAGGGAATGAGTGAGTATACTCATATCTAGGAGTTCTTAGGTAGAAGTTGCACTGGGTAGGGATTACGTGATAAGTTATAAACGGTGGAGTTTAGATTAGAATTGATACTAATGATAGTGGATTTCCTTCCTGGTTTGGTAGCCCCCAGAGTAGTTGTTGTTGTACATCGAACTGGGTTAACAATTATGTGTGTTGTTTTACTTTTCAGTATTATTTATGTATATTCACCTTGCCATTGTGTTTAAATCAGAGATTAGATATCTAGATATCTCTTAAGACATATGTGATATAATATACTAGAATTTCAATATTAAACTAATGGGTTTTTTCACAAATACCCATTACAAGCTAACTTAGGATACACACTAACTTAAATAATTGGACATAACAAACAGGCTCAATTCGACATGCTAATAGACCTAGTATTTTGACAACTGCATGATTGACCCTTCTTCGACTACAACATACACTACTTCGACAACAACATGTGAGCGACCTTTGACTGCATGTTAACCTCTGTCGAACTGTCGAAATCAAGAAGCTACCTTCGACCATACTAGCATTCGATTCCAATATCTCACATATTTAAAATTAAAAGTATGTTGATGATAAATACACTTTTATCATTCTATACAAAGTTATTCTTTCAAAAACTGTTTAAAACTTTTCTATATATTTTTTCTTTAAAAAATTTCGAAGCTCTCTCTTCTTCTCTCCTCCAAACTCCTAATTAAAGCATGAAAATCCTATTTTTTCGATTTTGGGCTTGAACTTTTCTATATCTTATGAGATTCAAATTGAATAATATGTTGTCTCAGACCGAGAACATAAACATATTATTCAATTTGGATTTTATCAGTGCGAGGCATGTGGTGTCCTCTAAGAGGTCAAACTCAACCGGAGGTTTCACCTCGTTGAAACACACTTCTTGCTTAAACAAATACTTAGGTATTGTAAGAAGTTTTTCTTAACAACACATAATTCTTATTTATACAACTTTAAATTCATTCTGGACTATACAAAACGGTCGACGCAATCACAATCATACAAAACTGTCATAAAATATCAACCCTTGAATTAACCTAACAAATTTTTCACAATTCCTCCAAAAAATCCGATATCTGAATGAGAATATTGAAAAAATCGATAGGTAATCTTTAAAAAATAAGTGAGTTTCTCCACATGCATTTTTTTAAAGGAAAATAATTGTTGGTAGGAACAACGAACAAGTACGAATTTTACGAATTTAAACGAATTAGTAGAACCTTGGATGAAACATGTAACCACCCTTTTTCAATTTTCTCTCTCCCATATAATAGTCATTTTTCACTTTTCTCTCTCTTATTTATTTTATTTTATCCCTTAGAGCATGATTATCGGTATTCTTTGAGAGTTCCTACACATTTATTAAAGAAATTGTGTCAATAATAAATGGATATTTCACTTGTTTTCACGTTCCTGAACTAAAACGCGTCCTCATACTAAAGCACGCTTCTACCTCCAATTAAGTGGGTCATGATAATAAATTAATAAATAAAATTGTAAGAATATAGTTGATTTGTTTTAAATGTGGGACCCATTTTAGATTTTTTGATGAATTACATGGATATTTGAGAATTGTAGATGAGTTGTTTAAAAAATTGAGAAGTGTGAAATAATAAAAAAAATTATGTGAGTCTCATTTAAAGAATCCAAATGAATATGATGGATGTGGATGCTCTTAATTAACATATTGTCATAATTCGTGGATGAATAAATCGTGTTATTTAACATTGTTCTTTTTTAAATAATCAATAATACCATATTTTTTATATATACTATCGAAATTTCAACTTGTATTGAACATTTCATTTATTCTATCCGATTTTTTCGTCCAAATTTTTTGATAAAATTTTGACAAAGATAATATGAATATTATGGAATCCTGGGGGTGCCAGATCCCACTGAGAGGTGGCAGGATAAACCCCCTATCTTACTAGTGATGTACTATATTAATGATGCACCGGACTGGTCTTTATGTAATTAGGCCCATAAATGGAATGGATGGAGCCCATACAAACCAACTTGAATTATTTGAATTATTTTTGTACGTGCCTGCGAAAATCCTCATGAACAATTTTTTCCTTTGATAAAAGGATATATGTAGTTTCTAATTTGATATAAATGTTTGTAATATATACACAATTTAATCGATTTATTTGATGGACAATAAATAATTAATATATTTATAAAAAAAGTGTTAGAAATATTTTTTTTAACATATTTTTAAAAACTCGCTATTTTATCTGATGTAATATATGTGATATATGTGAGTCCTTCATTTTAAAAATAGATTCTAAATAATTAATATGATTCATATTTGTTTCATTCAATAAAAGAATGAATGAGTGAAAATGTTAAAAATAAAGTGTTGTTATGTTATCCTTTCTCTATTAATAAGTATATATTAATAAGATAATTAATCTATTTTCATAAAAGCAATATGGTTTTTAACTCATTTTTTGAACTTATTTTCATATAATCTAAAACTTGTAGGATGATTTTTGGTTATTTAAAATATTTTTGTTTAAAATATTTTTAATTATATATTGTGAATTATATTATAATCAAGTTCTGTTTAGTAAGATACACTTTTGAGTTTATATCTTATAGTTTATAAATTTATATGATAAATTCGATTTGTTTGGTAGCAATCTTTTCATCACGAATTTATAATTTATTTTACAAGCTTATAGCTCATTTTCAAGACGCTATTTAGAATAGTATTTTAGTTTATAATTATGTATTAAATGTCTTTTATATCATTTTATATTTATAAGTCAGTTAAACTGTTAATTTTACCAATTACTTGAATTAGTTTATAAGTATGGTTGGATCCACGTTGAAGCTTACCGTGGCTATAGGCACACCAATTATATATATATATATATATATATATATATATATATATATATATATATATATATATATATATATATATATATATATATATATATATATATATATATATATATATATATATATATATATATATATATATATATATATATATATATATATATATATATATATATATATATATATATATATATATATATATATATATACTTTAAGTTTTCTCCTCCTAATATTCTAAAAATTTAACTGATCAAATGGATGAGGGTAGGTCACCGATTTATTGGCCAAATTATTAGATCACTGGTCGAACCATATGATTAAACTGAATTAAATCGAATAATTCAGTTGAATAAATTGGATCTCAATTGAATAAACTGATTGTCATACCCCAAATTTGTCACACCATTTCACTTTTGATCTTACCTGATCAAAGTTGGATCGTCGCAGCTGGCTCGAACTGGGTTTGAAAGAGATGGGGGGGGGGGGGGAGGGAGGTACCTGCAAGACACTCCGATGATAAAGTGAGAGACGGAATGAGCGGGTGAATTATATATAAGTGTGTAATGAATGAATACCTGACCCTCTTGAAATAGAGGGTATTTATAGCCCCCAGCGCTGGGCCAAGGTCCCTTTATTGGGCCGACCAAATCGGCCCAACAAAGGGACTGCCAAGTTCTACGTGAGTAGTGGGGACCTGCACGTGGTCCCCTTCCTGGATGATGCTCTGCAAAGAATAAGGAAGAACGAAGACGCGATCTTCCCGGAACTCCAAGGACTCTGAAGCATCCAGAGGGACTGAGAGTCTGCCCTACGGGGAGGATGCTCGAGCAAGGCTCGAGTTGGGATGTCCTTGGTCGGGGACGCCTCTCGTCGCGGGGAGCGGCGGGCATAGCCGTATTAGTTCTATAGCCCGTGACTGGGTATGCTCGGGGGATCTGGTTCCCATTATAGCTCGAGGCACGGTCTGGATTGGGCCCTACTTGTGATTTGGGCCAAGGGCAGGCTCAATCCAAAATAGGAGCCCCCCAAGTTGTTGTTCCTGGTACATGAGTTATGACTTGATCCCAGTTTGCTCTTTTGCGGGAACCTCATGCCCGATACCGGGGTTTTTCATGTCGAGGGTTGCTAGAAGATTGCTCGCGGGGACGCGTCAGTTGCGTTTGTTAGACACGTGGTGTAGTTCTTGGAAATTGCAATGCCGCCCTAGTGGAGAGGGTCATCATTGTCTAGGTGAGAAGGCGTCGAGGACGGGGGCGGTTCGTGGTTCCCCGGTGCGACGTTTCATATTCCACGGCATCTCTATAAATAGGATCCCAGGGCCCATAGTCCGTTTCACCTCTTCATGCTTCTCCTATTTTTTCTGTTTTTACTGTCGTGAGTTCCCATAACGCTGTTTAGACCGCCGCGCTGTTCGCCGTCCGATAACTTCCACCACCGTCGTTCTTCGTATCTTCTTCCAAGTAAGTATCCTTTCCCTTTGATTTCCCGCGTTGTAGATAGTTTTGATGACATTTTGCTAGTAGAAACTTGTATCTGGAGATTATGCCTGGTAGATTTAAGCGCGTTAGGCGCCTGATTCATGGTTGTGCCCGGGACATTCATAAGTTTAGGCATATGGTTCATGATCTTACCCACGATACTCATGCGTTTGGTTAGTAGATTCATGAACTTGACCGGGATATTCATCCTTTCGTTAGTATGTAGGCTAGTTTCCCCGTAGTATTCTTGTACCGGGTAAGCGAAATTATGAACTTGGTCGCGCGATTCAAGCTTCGCCCGGGGTACTCATGTTGCTCTCGTGTCGTTCATGATTGATACGTGGCTGGCGCCGGGGTGTCGGTGTTTGGTTGAGATCCACTTGTTCCTCGTTTCTCTCGCGAATGGCTGTAGACTCGATATGAGCGTTGCTTACTTCTCCCCGCCTTTGTGGCGGGCACGCGGATTTGCTATCGAATTCACCGGTTTCCTGTACTTTGCAGGTAAATGGCCGACATTCATGAGTCCTCAGGTCGTAATGACAACGAGGATACAAGCACAGAAGAAGAGACCATTACCCTGGTCGACACTGTCGACGACCCCATGCTGGATTAGGTGGGTGCTGAGCCCCGGGGAATAGCTTCGGTGTACAACCATCGCAGCGGACAAGCTTATACTGTCGTCGAGTACGGCGGTAATCAAGAAGGATTTCAATGGAACTTTAAAATAATGAGGCCGGCGAGGGATGCTTGCATCTTCTCGGAGTTCACCCAAGATGCGTTCCCCATGTACGAGATTGTGTTCAGAGATCTTGGTCTTCGGTTGCCCTTCAACGACTTCTAGGTCGGGGTATTCAACCATCTGAACTTGGCCCCCTCCCAGCTCCACCTCAACGCGATTGCCTTTCTCCGGGCATTCGAGCTAACTTGTCGTTTCCTGAGAATTGGGGCGACGATTCCCCTGTTCTTTAGGGTTTTCCACCTTCAACGCCAGTCCCGAGGAGGGAAACATAGTTGGGTGTCCCTTAAGCAGTCGAAGATACTATTTAGGATGTACATGGACTCTGAGGGATTTTAAGGACAAATGGTACATACTGCAACCGTCCACCCAGACGGCCGTGGATTCTTTGTTCGAACCGGCCACTATGGTCGACGAGGATGGGGATCCCTGTTTGGACGCCGAGGGTAATCCCGAGGTCGGGCAGATTTCTAGGTTTCTCATTCATTGGTGCTCGGTTCATTACGACCATGGTCCTGGGCACTACCATACTCCTACTGGGGGTATGAGTGTCGAGGATGAGGAGGATTACGGCATCCTAAACAAGTTTGTTGATGGCTTCTTTCCTGCCCGGTGGGTCACTAGGGAAGGGGACGACATTCTTGACAAGGATAGCTATCCGATGTTCGAGGCGCGCCCTATTAATACCAAGGCGCTCGTCGAATGCCAATCCTACGGGCAGACCGTAGATCTCCTAGGTTTCTTGCTTTGCTCTTATTGTTATTCCCTTTTAATTTCCTTTAATCGTACGTAGCTAACATTGGTTCACTTCCCTTGTAGGTCACATGGAGGAACGACGTGAAAGGATGCTAAAGTTGACCCAGGACAAGAAGATAAATAAGAGACTGGTGAGACCGCAGCAAGCCATGCAGATGGGCCCGCCTGCTGATTCAGGCAGAGAAGGATCCAGCGGGTCCTCGGGTTCTCTCGACGCCGAGCGACAAACTGCGTTGGTCAGCAGAAAGAGGAGTTGGCCAGAGGATGGAGCGGAAACGACTGATGATCCTGTTTCTGCCCGGGCTTTTGGCTTACCGCCTTGCTTTGTGGAGAAGGACTTCTTTGAGGGGTTTCCCCTAACCGTGTCCGACAATGATGCCGACATCATTAAGCCGCTTGACAAGCTGCTAGCATGGTCGGAGTGGTAAAGATGGTCGAGATGGTTGTGGTCCTCGCGGGGGAAGGATCAGATTCTATGGATCGGGTTAGGGAGCTGGAGTCGGAGAAGGCGGCTCTTGCGGCCAAGTCTCGCAATTTGAAGGCGGCCCTTGAACGGTCCGAGGAAATGTTCCGTGATCAGGCTGATTTGCTGTCAGGGGAGAAGGAGAGGGATGACAAGGCTCTCGACGAGAGAGAATGCCTTCAGCTTGATAAGTAACGGCTGGAGAGTGACAACCAACGGTTGTCGGGGGAGATTGGGGAGCTGAAAGCCGCTATGCTGCCCGCCGAGGATGAGCCAGAGGAGATGGCCGACTTGCGTATGCGCGCGGATTTCGTTGCTTGTATCCACCTCCTAGAGTCAGATTGCATTGGCTCTTTGGCCGACGGGTTTGAGGCTGCGGTGAGTCAGTTGTCCGTGCTAAATCTAAACTTGAACACCGAAGGGGTTGGAGTTCTGTCTCAGATCATCGATGGCCAGGTAGTGCCTCCTCGTGACTCTCCTGATGTGGATGTCAGCACTCTGGGGAATGATTGACTTTGTTATTTGTTTGGTTCTGCGTGCCCGTACATTGCTTTGTTTTTTTGGGGGCCTGTGTGCCCGTGTTTATTTTTGGGGCCTGCGTGCCCGTGTTATTCTTAATTTCTTTGGGTCGTCGTGCCCTGGATTGTAATTTTGAACATCGCCGGCCTTCGTGGTCGGTACATCATTAATCCGTTTTATGATTGCTTTTTCGATATATGCTTTTGTTTGCAATTATCTTCTAGTATCTAGGTATGTGCTCGACTGTTATTTTTATAACGAACACTTGATAAAGTCTGTGCTCGAGCGGAGATACCCTTTCGACCCCCGTGATGGTTTGACACATTTTGAAATGTGTCGATTATGCGGAGTGGAGTCCGCATGTCGGGCATATGACCTAGATCGGGGTCCGGCGCTCGGGGCGTGAACTTCCCATCACGAGTTGAGTGTTCTACCATGTGGGTACTTCGACAGTGGAGCTCGATCGAGGTGTCCCTTCCGGGCATTAGAGTTTGACTCATTAGGTGAATGACAGTATGCCGTCGATGGTCGGTAGGTCGGGCTCGTACCTTGACTCGCCTACGCGGTCGATACTTTACCTTTGTTGGCTAAGGGTGAATGTTCAACGACAAAAGTCCACAGTGGTTGAGGGCTTTAGCTATAGTATTGTTTTAGCTTTTCAGCATTCCAGGGTCATGGTAGTGGTTCTCTATTTAACTGCTCGAGATGATATGCTCCGGTGCCTGTAGCATACTGGACGCGGTAAGGTCCTTCCCAGTTCGCGACCAAGTTTGGCGGCCTCGGCTTGCCCGTTGGTTTGGGGATGCTCGACTGAGGTGAAATGTTGTTTGGTACCGAGTTTGGAGACGAAGCTTCAGAAGCTTTGGTCGGTGAATTGGGTACCGTTATGTGTGATCAATGCCTGTGGGATTCCAAATCGAGCGAGGACGTTTCATTTGTAGAAGCGGAGGATGTTATGGGAGGTGATTTTCGCAAGGGCCTCGGCCTCTATCCACTTCATAAAGTAATCCACGGCCACAATGAGGAACTTGTTCTGGTACGTTCCTTGTACGAATGGTCCAAGGATATCCATCCCCCACCAGGCAAATGGCCACGGTGATGACAGTATATTCAGCTTGTGTGGGGGAGCGAGATGCATGTCGGCGTGCTTCTGGCACTTGTCGCATCTCTTGACGTGGTCTTTGGCGTCCTGTTGCATTGTCGGCCAATAGTACCCCGCTCGTAGAGCCTTCCTTGCTAGGGACTTGCCGCCCATGTGTTGGGCGTTAATACCTTCGTGTATTTCCCGTAATATCACGGGGACTGTGGATTCGTCGATGCACTTCAAGAGGGGGATAGAGAATCCCCTGCGATATAGTTTGTGTCGATCACCATGTAGGAGCACGCTTGTCGTTTGGTTGCGGCTGCCTCTGTTCGGTCTGGAGGGAGTTCGCCTTTTGTCAGGAAGTTGAACACCGGGGTCATCCAGCATGAACTTTCTCCGATGGCGTTCACCTCGAGCGGGATCGAGGTTTTTTCGATGCTCGGGCGGGATAGAGATTCTTATATTACGGATTTGTTTCCGCACTTCTTTCTCGTGCTTGCGAGCTTTGACAGTATATCGGCCCTTGTGATTTGCTCGTGCGAGACGTGCGATATCTCTGCTCGGTCGAACTTCTTCATGTACTCTTTGACTAAGTACAAGTATTCGATGAGGCTGTTATTTTTAGCCTGATAGCCTCCTTGGACTTGGGAAGCGACGAGTTAAGAGTCTGTGAAAATTTGCACTTCACGGGCACCTAGGTCATCGGCTAATCTTAGTCCTGCGAGCAGGGCCTCGTATTCGTCTTGGTTGTTTGAAGTTGGGAAGGAGAGGGTGAGCGAGTGCTCGATCACCACACCTTCCTCGTTCTCTAAGAGGATCACTGTGCCGCTTCCGGATGGACTGGATGCTCCGTCGGCAAAGATGATCCACTTGTGCTCTTTCCCTGCGGGGGGTTGTGAGGGTCATTTCTGCGACGAAATCGGCCAAAGCTTGTGCTTTTAGGGCTTTTCTGCTCTCTTACTGAATGTAAAACTCAGAAAGTTCCAAGGACCACTTCAACATTCGACTTTCCATGTCCGGTCGACCTAAGAGTTGTTTCACTGGCTGGTCAGTTCGTAATATGATTGTGTGCCAAGGAAATATTGTCTGAGTCTCCTCGCCGCGTTGATGAGGGCTAGGGATACTTTCTCTATCTGTTGGTATCTGACCTCGGGACCTTGCAGTGCTTTGCTCGTGAAATAGACAGATTTTTGTCCGTCGGGCGTCTCGCGAATGAGGGCCGCGCTTACGGCTTTGACCGAGACGGCCAGGTACAAGAACAAAGGTTCCCCGACGGTGGGTCGTGATAATACGGGCGGTTGAGATAGGCTTTGTTTGAGATGGAGCAACGCCTGCTCACATTCCTCGGTCCATTTGAAGGCCGCTTCTTTGCGAAGGAGCTTGAAGAAGGGGAGGGCGTGCTGAGCGGATCTCGCGACGAAGCGGGATAACGAGGTGAGCATGTCGTTCATGACTTGTATGGATTTTTTCTATGTGGGGGTCGGGAGGTCGGAGAAAGCTCGACATTTGTCGGGGTTGGCTTTGATTCCTCGTTCCGTTAGGTAGAAGCCGAGAAATTTTCCCGCCTTGACCCCGAATGTGCACTTCTCGGGGTTAAATCTTATCTTGCATTGCTTGCTTGAGCAAAGACTTCTTTGAGGTGAGCGGCATGGTCCGTGTCTGCTCGGGATTTGACGATCATGTCGTCCATATACACCTCGAGCATGTCCCCGATTTGGTTGTGGAATACTTTGTTCATCATTCGTTGGTATGTTGCTCCTGCGTTTTTTAGACCAAAGGGCATCACATTGTAGTAATAGTTTCCCGAGCTGGTTATGAAAGCAGTGTAATTCTTGTTGCTTACAACCATTGGGATTTGGTTATAGCCCGAATAGGCATCCATAAACGATAATATTTTATAACCGGCCGAGTTGTCGACCAACATATCTATGTTGGGTAAAGGAAAAACATCTATTGGGCATGCCCAATTGAGATAAGTATAATCAACACACATTCGCCACTTTCCATTATTTTTCTTGACAAGTACAACATTTGACAGCCAGGTTGAATACCGGGCTTCGGAAATAAAATTTGCCTCTATGAGGTCTTTTACAGCTTTTTCAGAAGCCTCAGTTTTCTTCGGGGACTGCCTACATCTATGTTGTACTACTGCCTTAGCGGCCGGATCTATGGCAAGGCGTTGACAGGCGACCTCGGGGTCGAGTCCGAGCATCTCTGCAGCGCTCCACGCGAATAGGTCCGCATTCTCACGCAAGCAGACTTTGATTTACTTCCTTGCCAAGTCGGGGAGGCCGGTGCCAATTTTCACTCCTTTGCTTATGTCCTCGCCGAGGGGGACGAGTTCGAAGTCCCCGTCCAGAATTGGTCGGAGGGGGACTTGCTCGCCGCTAGGAGGCTCATCCTGGTCGAAGCGGGTGTCCAGGGATATTGAGTCGACCTCTGGAGGGGCTTTCTGCTCTTCTACCTTGACGGGCTCTATCCTCTGAGGTTCTGGTCATGACGTTGCAGCTCTCTTGGCGGGCCTGGTACCAGTGTCGACCGTATCGCGTCCCTTGGATGCCGCATTAAAACAGCTTCGGGCAGCTTCTAGGTCCCCTTGGATGGTGGCGACCCATGCCCTCTTGGTGTAAAACTTCATCTTTAGGTGGACGGTAGAGGGTACTGCGGTCAGCTCTACCAATGTCGGCCTTCCTAGAATGCAGTTGTAGAGGGAAGGGCAATCAATGACGAGGAAATGCACCTTGACTTGCCTTGTTGTCGTATCCTCGCTGAACGTGACCATGAGCTCGACGTATCCCCATGGTTTAGAAGTCGAGCCATTAAAGCCCTGTAGGTCTGACCCCACGTAAGGTGAGAGGTGTGAGTCGCCGAGCTGCAGGGTTCAGAATAGTTGGTTGTACATTACGTCGATGGAACTCCTTTCGTCAACGAGGACACGATGTACGTCAAAGTTGGCCATTCTCGCTCTTATCAACAGAGGAATGACCGCATTGGGGGCCCCTCCGGGGAGCTCTTTGAGATAAAAGGTGATAGGTTCTAACCTACCCTTTACCTTTTCAAAGGTCACCGTATGAGGAGGTGCCGTGTTGACCAATTCGTCAAGCTTCCTCTTGGCTGAATTTATGGTCAGGTCGTTGAACCCTCCACATTGATGACCATGGCAGAGGGAAAGTGCTCCCACTTACTGTGCATCGACAGCGGTTATTGCATGTGTTCGGGGACGTAGAAGTCCTCGGTCTAGTGACGGAGAAGGTGGTTTGGATGGGGACTGACTCGTCAGACGGTCGGGCATCCTCTTCTGTTTCTCTTTTTTCACGGGCATCACGATGAGGAGCGTTGTTTCATCGGTACAGGGCGAGTCTCCCCCATTTTATTAGGGTCTCGATGGCATCCTTGAGGTGGACTTAGTCTTCAGTCAGATGGCCATGGCTCCTATGGTACTGACAGTATTTGCTCCTGTCCACCCTAGGCTTGGCAGGAGCTGGTCGGAGGCGCTTGACGCTGCCATCTTTGAAATTTGTACTAGCACACTCCGCCAATATGCACTCGCGGGAATTCGTGAGCGGAGTGTACTTTATGAAACGCCCCGAAGGCCCCCTCTGTTCTCAGACGTCCTGGGGTTTATCGTCTTTCCTTTTTTCCACGGTTCGTCGAGGAGGGATGGCTTCTTGGTGCGGGTTGCTGCTGGATCCGCGAGTCCTGGAGTCATGGGCTCTGTTGGCCGCTTCCCTTTCCTCGTAGTCCATGTAGGCCCTGGCTTTCTCGAGGAGGGCATCGAACGTTCAGGGTAGTTCGATGCCCACTGCTTTCCTGAATTCTGTGCTGGGAAGGAGGCCCCTCTCCAGCAGGTATCTCTTCATGTTGTCCGTGCAGGGGACCTGGATGGCATCGCGGTTGAAGCGGTTGATGAATTATCTCAAGGTCTCGTCCTACCTCTGGACGATAGCCTCGAGCACCGCTTCGGTCTTTGGATGTCGCCGCAACGCTGTGAACGAGCTTATAAATGGGTTTTTCAAGTTTCTCCACGAGGTGATTGACCCCGGGGCGAGACCCTTGTACCAATCCATAGCCGCTTTCCTAAGGGTCGTGGGGAATAACCGGCATTTGATCGGTCCCTCGATGTTATGGTAGTGCAGCATGGCTTCGAACCCGTCTATGTGATCGACCGAGTCAGTGACTCCATCGTATTCTTTCAGGTGTGGAGGCTTCTCCATGCCCGGGGGAATGGGCGCCTCCATGATAGCTTGTGATAGGGGACCACGGGGGTCATCCTCATCACTTCGCTCTGGGGAGAGGGACGAGGACCTAATGTATTGTCATTCACGATGGCCCTGGTCATGCTGGATGTTCCTCGAGTGATGTGTTCGTTGATATGTTCCTCCGTGTCTGTCTCCGGGATGCCTTCGTTCTTGCCGTGAAGGGCCATGGTCGCGCCTTCTGGCTTCGATGATTGGTTCTCTCTCCAAGGTGGGTCGCCGCCTTTGTGGTCGGGGCGACGGACTTCGAGAGATGTCGCGGTCTTGTCTCCGCGGGGAGATCGGGGACGTTCCTCCGTTCTTCGAGGAGGTGGGGATTGAGGCCTCCTGTGTCTCCTCGGGGGCCTTCTGTCGTCCTCTAGCACCCCCAGTCTTTCTCCTTGGTCAAAGATGAGGTAGTTGGTCTGGTTGATTACCGCGAACAGTGCTCTGGTCGTGGCGTCTGCCCCGACGAGGACAGGAACCTCATGGAATTGGGCGGCTAGATAGTTGGGGGGATCTGGATTATCTTCTTCGAGCAAAGGAGGGAGTGAGGAAGATGAAGCCGTGGCTCCGTCTCGGTATTTAGATGGCCCGGGGATGGCGCCCCCGGGAAGTATATTATGGTCGGGGTTGCTGGTGTTGTCGGGGCCACCGTTCTTGTCAGCGAGGTTGTTGTTAGCATCAACGACGCGGACGTTCTGGTCGTCCCGAGTTTGGTCAGCCATGACGGTGGAAGATGGTTTTAGCTTTGGTCTTTATAAATTTTTAAGACGGGGAAGCTTAGTTTCCCACAGACGGCGCCACTGATCTTACCTGATCAGAGTTGGATCGTCACAGCTGGCTCGAACTGGGTTTGAAAGAGATGGAGGGTACCTGCAAGACACTCCGATGATAAAGTGAGAGACAGAATGAGCAGGTGAATTGTATATAGGTGTGTAATGAATGAATACCTGACCCTCTTGAAATATAGGGTATTTATAGCCCCCAACGCTGGGCCAAGGTCCCTTTATTGGGCCGACCAAATCGGCCCAACAAAGGGACTGCCAGGTTCTACGTGAGTAGTGGGGACCTGCACGTGGTCCCCTTTCTGGATGATGCTCTACGAAGAATAAGGAAGAACGAAGATGCGATCTTTCCAGAGCTCCAAGGACTCCGAAGCATCCGGAGGGACTGAGAGTCTGCCCTTTAGGGAGGATGCTCGAGCAAGGCTCAAGTTGGGATGTCCTTGGTCGGGGACGCTTCTCGTTGCGGGGAGCGGCGGGCATAGCCGTATTAGTCCTACAGCTCGTGACTGGGTATGCTCGAGGGATCTGGTTCCCAGCATAGCTCGAGGCACGGTCTGGATTGGGCCCTACTTGTGATTTGGGCCAAGGGCAGGCCCAGCCCAGAACAACTTTTATATAACTTTTGTTTCACATTCATCTGCATCTTCCATTAGGTCATGACAATCACAATCATGCATATCATTGATTTTCTAAGCCATGTGATCAAGAGGTTATTTGAATCAAGATTTTCTATATTGCTTTGAGGTTTTTTTCACTAGAGTTGAAGTTGAGGTTTTGAATCATATTGTCACAAGCTTCTTTCTTCGTCAAGATTCATCTGTTACAATGTCATCTTCTTCAAGATTTCTCAATGTCATCAGGTGCTTAGGGTTTCATCAAGCTATCTTTTTCATCATTGAGAATCCAAGGCAAGAATTAGGGTTTCTTATCCATCATGCTTGGGTTTTGTTAATTCACCAACGGAGGTTTATTAGAGGTGTTCTTCTATGCTCCAAGTTCATTCTCATCTTCAAAGATTCTTCAAGGCATTATTATTCTGTTGGATCGAAATACAAGTACAATGGCATAAGAGATGAGCTTAGGAATTCTTTTGAGTTTCTTGTAATCCAAGCTATTGTTTTCTTGAGATTTAAAGATAGGGTTTCTTTAAGATATGAAGATTGATTTGGATTCATTATTTGGTTGGTATTGCTTAAGCTTGCAAAATTGGAAAGTGTGGAAGCAAGTTACAAGGCATGTTTTATGATTCAATGTCTATTCACTTAGATTGCTTGGAATACAACTTAAAAGTGTAAAGGTTTCAAAGCTTCAAGTTCAATATTGCATACAAGGATGAATGTCTCAATATGGTTTTCTTGGGATTCAAGTAACAAATGGCAAGGCATATTCATTCATTCAAAATCCAAAGTTAAAATATACAATATCATTCACTATTCATCAAAGTGTAGATTTCAAGTGTCCAAAGTTCAATGTTTTCAAATATCATCATTCATGACTTATTCAAGTCTCATCCAAAAAAAAACTTCATCATTTGACCAAGTATGTGAGTTTGTACAAGCATGGTTCAAGAAAAGTTTATCGAGTTTTCATTCATGGTTCAAATAAAAAGCAATTTTCATTCAAAGTTATTCAACCATGTCATTCAAGCTTCATTCCTTCATGCCAAGCCAACCTTCATTTCTTCATGAAACTTTGCTAAACATCCTTGCTACTTCACGACCATGAAAAAGAGCTTGCCAAAGCTTTGCTCACAACTTTTCCCAAACATAATAAAAAACATGATGTTAGATTAAACAAAAAAACAAAACCTGCACACATGAAAACCAGACCTGCTGTAACATTAAACAAAACTAGAATAATTCCAAAATTCCCTACATTAGTATAAAAGAGGGAAAACAAAAAATCAGAAAAGGACAGTCAACAAAACATAAGCACGTGGCAAAATCAAGGAAGGACAAGATCATCCTCACCACTACTCATCCCACTACTAATTTCACTCCAAATACATCTCAGATTATCCCTCAAATTCCTCCTCTACCCTCTTTCTCAACTGTTGTATATCTGTACCTCCTATTTTCTTCAAGACAGGGAAAGACACGTGCTAAAACCCTAGAAAAACTTCACCCCTCTCTCTGCACAAACACACAAAATCCTTCACTAAACCTCTGCCTTAAATTCCCCAATCCACATCGAAAAACCTTCAATATACAGCTTCATCAACTCAACCCTTCACCTTTAACCTCATTTCATATCTTGTATCAACCCTCCATACAACTCACTCACCTCACGACCTTAACCTCACTCACCCTTAACCCTCACCGCAGATTCACAGGCCTTTTAGAACAACAATGCTCAATCTTCACGCACAAGCATCACCGACCAACACAACATTGAACAACACACAAACACACGCCGCACAGAAAACAAACACAGATGAGGAAGAGAAGCACATAGAAGAAGAAGATACAGAGAAGAAGAATAAGGAAGAGCCAATAACATACCTGATTCTTTTATTTCTCGTGTTAACGTCTCATTTTACTCGGGGTATTGAAATTGTGTGGAGAAGGGACTTTCTTTGATTGATTGTTGTGATTTTGTGTTTGTAGAAACCATGAGACCATGAGAATTGAACGTGAGAGCATGAGATATTTGAAAACAGTTTTATAGATAAAATGAGAGTTGAAATGTATAGAGAGAGAAAGAGAGAGTGGAATGTGAGATTTTAATCGGTTTCTTTTTTATTTTGTTGGAAAAATAATTGAATTAAAAATATTAAATGTTGGGACAACTTTCAAGGCTGGGAGGCGCATGTTTGATTTGGTCCTAGGGTTTTTGGAAATCAACTTTGTTTGTGGGCTTACAACCCATTTTCTATGACCCCGTTTCGAATTTACTCTACATCATACACCCATTTCAATACACCACACATTCCTCAGGCCCATCAACACTTTTTTTGGTACATCGTTTTGCTTGTGAATAAAAGCTTATTGGACTTAATTTGCTCTTGGGTCTGATTCAATTTATCCATGCCCTTGTCCAGAACTTTGCATCCCCTCTTGAACTCTTTGTTTTCTTTTTATTTTTGATTAATTTCTTTTGTTAACTTCCTTTTGAATTTTAATTCCTCTTCATGATAAAATGACAAAAATTAGGATATGATTTTATTTTTCCTTTTGTTTTTTTTTAAATTTTCTTTCCGTTGAAAAATGATTAATAAATACTAGAATATTATTTATTTTTATTTTGTTAGATCGTTTGGTTGATTCTTGATAACATGTTCCCTTAAGTAATTCTATGAAGCGATTAATTTCCTTTTGATCGTTTTGTATTGAATAAGACTTTAGGATTAATTCATGCATGACAAATCATTAGGTTAGTTTCCCTTAAACTTAATCTTAGGATCAATTGCATGATAACTTTAAGATAGAGATTCCCTTTTCAATGTCAACATTAAGTCTACTTTGCATGACAACAGTTAGGGTCAAGTTTCCCTTTAGATTTTTGTTTCTTTCTTTTACATCTTCTTAAACAAAATCTTATTTTTCTTAATCTAAAATCCAAAAACACTTAATAAATATCTCAAATCTTTTCAAAACTAAAGGTTAATGGACTCAAATCCCCCCAGTCTTGAGGGACCATTTGAGGGATTGCCTAACAAAAAACACTCCAAAAAATTCAAACATTTTTTCCTTCGTGCTTTTCCATTAAAAACCTTTTCAAAAAGGACATGTTAATTCCATTCTACGCAATACAATAACGTGTGAGTCTCTAAAGTTTGAGCGGAAAATGTTAACTGCTATAATCTGAACTTAGCGTCGTGCATAAAACACACATAATAAACAAACATTTTCGAGAAGAACTACGTAGTTCTTATTTCTTCATTGCACTATGGGGATACATAGGCACTGGGTTGCAAAACTCGGGCGAAATCAATAATAAAAAAACCTTTTATTTTTCCCAATAATTCATTCATTCATTCCCTTAACAAGTTTAGTTTTAGATATACACACCCTTAGAAACAAATAATCAAAGTGGATCCCGTTGAGTACAACGAATGTGAGGGGTGCTAATACCTTCCTGTAATATAGCGGGATAACTGACTTGTTTTGTTTTTTATCGCAAATATCGCTTATAGCTAGAGTCGCCACTGACTTTTCTTTTATCCAATAAGGAAAAGGTGAAAAGAATAGGAAAGACATTGAAGATTTTGAGTTCGGGGGGTAAGTTATGAAAAGGGAATGTGTTAGCTCCCTTTTTATCCGTAGTTATTTACGGGCTCTTAATCGCTTAGCTCACTTTGAAAATTGCTTTTTTATGTATGTGTTTGAAAATATTTTGAAAAAATGTCATAGTGAGGCATACTTTGTAATGATTCTTGTATCAGTCCTCAAGAATGCGTACAAAGTGTTTTTGAAAATATTTTGAAAGTGTTGTATGAAATGTTTTGTTTCAAAAAGATTGTGAGTAAGCGATTAAATGTATCTACCTATTCAAGGTTGCTCTTTTACTTTTCCTTCTTCTTTAGATAGTTCTATCAGTGCCATTAGTTAGTAGGAAGCCCTATCGTTGGATGTGATGGGACAAGCGTAAGATCATCGTACGGTCATCGAAGGTAACTTGTAAGGATACCTTAGCAATTTCGTAAGGGACTATCATCATATTATTTGTAGGTAACTCGAGGGACTAGATCATTTTTTCGTAGGAAACATCAAAGGGTCATCGAGGGATTATGATCTTTTGTACGATGATGACTTGATCGTGGGTCTTTGCAAAGGCTACCCCACTTTCGAGGGACATGAGAGTTTAATCCAAAGGTAACGGAGAGAGGTTACCATAAAGGTGCAAGTTTGCAAATGTGTTCAAGTCACTTATTTATCTTTGAACTTAGGGTTTTCTAACGATTGGTTTTATCCTGCCATACAACCATAATTACTAAGCAATAATATAGTAAATATAGTAGCAGAAAATAAAGGCAAAAATATAAAACCTATGCTATTACAATGCTTTGGGGCAGATACATAATAGAGGTGCTAAAAATAAATCCTACAACTATTACATACTAGGAACAATTACATAACAGGAAAAAAGTGCAAAAGATAAAACTATGTTATTACAATCGAACGCGCCCTATACACTTTATATAGGAAAATAAATATGAACGAAAGAAATAAGGAAAAAGTGGTTTGAATGTTTGTTAGGATTTTTGTGAAAAATGATTTATGGTGATTAATTAAATAAACCTAAAAATCTAATTAATTTTGATTTTGAAAAAAAGTTAATTAAGTACATTAAAGGGTTAATTAAATAAAACCTAGAAAAATTAGGGTTTACAAAAAAAGGTTTATTTTAAAGTAAAAAATAAATTAGGGTTAACCAAAAGAATTAGGGTTATAAAATAGGGTTAGGAAAGAAATTAAGGAAAAAAGCAAGTTAGAAGCAAAAACAAAGCAAAATGTCGGGGGTGGGTGTTGAACCCGCGCCCTTTGCCCTTTCCACTACACGCCTTTCCACTCAATCAGGGACGCGTCTGTGTTAGGAGAATAAAATCAGCACAACATGTAACGAACCTGCAAGAATTGAAAAATATGAAAAAATAAAATGTCAAAAAGCAGGGATCAAACTCACACCCTGGTACACGAATTCCTTATCATGCGCGCGCTTGCCACTAGGGTGGCTATACATCCATTCATTTATTCAAACCAAAATATATATAATATAAATCAAAACAGAATGACCGAAGAAGCGCCAGAGCCCTAGCTCTGGTCGTCTTCTCCGACGAGCTCATTCTTCATTCCTGCAAAATAAAACATGTCAATGATTCATAGGTATCCTACCCCCTAATTTGGGCCTTGCAATTTCAATGGAACCCTTAGTTTTGGCTAATTCCTGCTGTATTGTGAGATACAACGTAGATAATGTCAAACGCTGCAAACATGGCAACCCACGATTTAACCTTATAGGGGTCATGCGAGGGGTCTATCCTGCACATTGACATCTCATAAACATATTAGTAAGGTTAATATGCATCAAAACATGATAAAAACAAGAATATGAATTTCATGCAAAATGAAAAACTGGTGAGGCATATATTCTTGTTTCATGCTCTTTGGATCATCAAGACTGATTCATTCTTACCCTATACTGCTTCTGGAATGGGTTTGAATGATTGGCTTGCTTGTAAAGAGACTGTAACTAGGGTTTTCGATTTGCCCTAGTTTTTGATAATTTTGGAATTTTGGAATGGTAATCTTGTGCAAGGTGTTTGTGCATTGTCTTGTCTGAATAGTGAGAATATATAGAGATGAATTAGGTCAAAAGGAAGTGGGCTTGGACTTTTGTAAGAAAGCATTGACTTGATCTAATTTAATTTTGACTTTAAATAAATAAATAAATAAAAATAGAATAAAAATCCAATGGGTGTATGAATGGGTTCAGAGGTTCACTATGAGTTAAAAAACACTTTTGGACCTTGAAACATAAGCCCACTAGCCCAAAAATTCAAGTTTGATCACTTTTGGTTTCATGCACTTTCTCAAAATTTTCCAACTTGCACCAATCATAACTCTCTCAATTTTTATCATATGAAGGTGATCTTGGACTTTTTGGAAAGCTCAAGATATCATTTATAATCTCTATGTTTATCATTATTTCATTTGAAGATTTTATCTTGATATAAGTTGCTTTGACAAAAAGTGTCTTTTTGTTGTCTTTTGAAATGACCTATAATGTATTGGTCCATATCTCTCAAATGCAACATTTTTTGGACTTGAGCTTAAAAAGAAATTTTTTTATATAATTGAATTTCCTTAAATATGATATTTGGTTGAGAAAAAATTGATGAAGCATGTGAAAGTTATGCTTGGTCAAATTTTAGTTGACTTCTCCTTAAGAAAACCCTAATTTAGTAACTTTTGACTTTGGATGAATCTTGAGTTTTCTTGAAGAATCATGATCAACCCTTGATCAAATGATGAATGTTACTTAAAAATGTTGATGTTCACCAAAAATATTTAAGTTTGACTATAAATTGGTCAAAGTTGACTTTTTTTCCAATACAATTGATTTTTAATCATCTAAGTAGTTGACTGAGAAAACTTGTGCTGCAAGGCTTGAAATTTGGAATGAGAATTCCTTGAGACATATGAGGAACCATGAAATCCATTTTATGCATTATAATCTCAAATTTACTTGCGAAAAATGAAACCCTAGTTGTAGGTCAATTGCTTAGGAGGAGAATTTATCTGATCAAACATTGAGTAGCCTTGAGCAATTGCAAACCCTAGGAGTATGAGGAGATGTCTTGAAGAAAATGGGAGGAAAAATTTTAGGGTATAACAGCTTCCCCTATTCAATCTTCTTAAACTCGAAGAGTTAGATTGGCACTCCCGCCATTTGTGATCTAAAGGTGGAAGAGGATTGAACACTTAAGTGCCCAAAAATTTGCACTCGTCGGTGCATGAAGTAATGTTGTTGGTTGATAGTATTGTTGAATAGGATTAAAGATGCCATTCAGAGAGATGATAAGATGTCACCAGGGACGGGCTTAAAGACGCCACCCGAAGTAACTGTTGATAAGAGTATCAAAATGAGTCCATACTCAACTTGATCCAAGGGAATGAAAATTTCCGAAGAAAAATGCTTTTCAGAATGAAGGCCCTGAAGTAGGTGCCTTTTAGAATTCAGTCTATGAAGGGAGATGCTTTTTCAGAATTCAGGGAGATGCTCTTTAGATTTCATTCTCTGAGGGAAGTCATTTGGTCATGCAGTATAGTCGCCCCATCCTATTTCGGGAATTGATATGCAATCTATTCTTCATTGGTAAACTCGTCCTGTTTCGAGAATTCATACTTCATGTTCATATATATATAGTTGCCCCGTCCTATTTCTAGAATTAATCTGCGACCTATTTTTGTTGGTAAACATGTCCTGTTTCAGGAATTCATACCACCTGGTCATATATATAGTTGCCCCGTCCTGTTTCGAGAATTAATTCGCGACCTATTTTTTGTTGGTAAATATGTCATGTTTCAAGAATTCATATCGCCTGGTCATGTCGATAGTTGCCTCGTCCTGTTTCTGGAATTAATCTTTGCCTGGTCATATAGATAGTTTCCCCGTCCTGTTTTGGGAATTAATCTTTGACCAGTTTGAAAATTGTTGATGATATTCGTTTGTTTGGGAATTTTACCTGAAAATAAAAAAAATAGCTTTATGTAATGTCGTGATGCATGTAATGCGTCAATCATGCTCTCAAGATAAATGAGAATGTTATATGTGTTTCGGTATGCATATGCTATGATGTATTGTGAAATGATGTATGAATGCAATATTTTGTCGAAGCGTATCAGTAGCTTCTTGTAATAACTATGGCTGGGGAAAATAAATCCCTGATTGTTGTTGGGAATAAAGGAAGTGTTCCTTCAATTTCTGCTGGGAATCATTTCTCTGGAGATTCCTACTTTCAGTTTGAGGATACTCCGCTGGGGATCTTCGGCTCCTGCTTAAGGATAGAGGCATTCAAGGAGAGTCAGTCGTTTGCTATTCTTACATACCCTGAATGGGAATAAAAGTGATGGATATTCCTTTGGTATGTTATCTGTCAGGTTTTAGATACCGTAGAAAATCTTATGCGGATAACAAATTTGATTGAACCCTGCTGGAGAAGAGAAATCTATTGGGGATTGTATGGTGTTGGAGAAATAAACTCCACCAGAGAATTAAATCCCGTAAGTTGTGTTCAGGAAATAAACTCTGATGGGAATTGGAATTTCATAGGCTGCATTGAAGAAGTTTTCACCGTATGCTGGGGAAATGATCAAACTTTCTTGTCCTCTAAGGGGCCTATTGGGGAAGATGATCATGTCAAGCTATTCCTCAGATATATGGAGGTGAAATGTTGGAAGATGCCCCAATTTCTCTCTGAAGGCATATTGGACTCGCTGAGGAATATATCTCTGTCAGGGATGAGCTTGTGAAGGTAGATCTGTGGGGATTTCTCTGTGGGCATTTTGAGAATGACTGAGACTTTATCCCAATTCCTAGAGTCCTTAGTAAATGCTTATTCTTGTTTTTATGCATATATTTTGTTAATAGTAATCATATTCAAATGCATATGTTCATTCAATTTTGCCATTGGACGTTTTTGCAAACAAAACAGAGAAAGAAAATTTGAATTTTGAATTATATTTGTATTGAAAGTTTGCCTATAAACATGTAGTTTTGTACATAGAGACATAAATCCTAGTAAGAGGAAATTGTTGCAAAAATGAAAAAGTACAAAGTAAAACGGAGAAAACAACTATGTGGAAATGATCCCATCGAGTTTCAACTCTGCTATTGCCTTTATGTCTTCCAACATCTCATCCCTTCCTTGTCGGAATAAGTTGATTGAATTGATTTGTACCATTTGAACTTGACATTGATAACAAATTTGTTATAATGTAGATGATCCGACGGGACATAATTATACGCTTTAATCCCTAACTTTTTCCTAGACTGCCCTTTCGGGTTTTCAGTCCACCGGGATACCCTTTTTTTCCCAAGCTGCCTTTTCAGGTTTTCGACTTGTCGGGTGTATAATTTTTTTATATATATCCCTAATTTTTGTCCGAACCCTTTTGGTTCACCGGGATGCCTTATTTTTTCCTAGGCCAGTCAACCTAGTGGGTCTCTTTCTCATGCATAGTGTTTTTTAACTATGTATGTGTTCACAGGGTGTGAAAGATCTTCATTGTCCATGGTGGTAAGTATCATAGCGCTTCCAGAGAATATCTTCTTAATCACAAATGGACCTTTACATGTTGGAGTCCATTTGCCCCTAGGACCACCTTGTGGTAAGATGATGCACTTTATTACCAAACTGCCAACCTGATACACTTAAGGTTTGATCTTTTTGTTAAAGGCCTTGATCATGCGCTTCTGATACATCTGACCATGACAAACAGCCGCGAGTCTCTTCTCATTAATCAAATTTATCTGGTAGGATTGAGTCTGAATCCATTCGTCTTCATCTAAACCAGCATCTTTCATAATTCTCAGAGAGGGAATCTGGACTTTAACAGGTAATATAGCCTCTATACCATAGATGAGAGAGAAAGTGGTTTCCCTAGTTGATATACATGCTGAAGTGCGATAACCATGAATAGAAAACGGTAACATCTCATGCCAATATTTGTATGTCACCGTCATCTTCTGCAAGATCTTCTTGATGTTCTTGTTGGCGGCTTCCACTGCGCCATTCATCTTCAGTTGATACAGAGAGGAATTATGATGTTTAATCTTAAATTGCATGCAGAGTTCCGTGATCATAATGTTAATAAGATTGGTGCCATTATCAGCAATGATCCTCTCGGGTATGACATACCAACAGATGAGGTCATGCTTAATGAACCGGACCACGATATTCTTGGTAATAAAGGCGAATGAGGCTGCTTCAACCCACTTTGTAAAATAATCAATAACGACCAGGATGAAACGGTGCCCATTGGAAGAGTTAGGCTTAACCTCTCTGATCATATTAATTCCCCACATTGCAAACGACTAAGGAGCAGTCAAGACATTCAGAGGAACCGAAGGCACGTGCACTTTGTCATCATAAATCTGGAATTTTTGACAAGTTCTGGAGTGATGATGGCAATCATTTTCCATGGTCGACCAGTAGTAACCCTCTCTTAGGATCTTCTTAGCCATTGTATGCCCGCTGGAATGAGTACCAAAGACTCCTTCATGCATATCTTCCGTAATCTTCTCAGCTTCCTTCTTGTCTACACACCGAAGCAGAATCGAATCATGATTGCGCTTGTACAAAATTCCGTTACTTAGAAAGAACTTGGATGAGAACCTCCGTAGGAATTTCTTATCATTAATAGATGTCCCTTCAGGATACTCTTGGGCTTCTAGGTATCATTTCACTTTATGGTACCATGGCTTCTCCTCTACTCCATCAGTATCAACTTCGTATCAATATATGGGTTCGTCTAATCTATCAATAGTGATTCGAGGAGCTTCATTATCCCATCTGACTTTGAACATAGAGGACATGGTAGCTATTGCGTATGCCAATTGATTCTCTTCTCGTGGGATGTGTTCAAAAGTGATTTATTCGAAGTATGGAATTAATGTCAACACCTTTTCTCGATAAGGAATGAGGTTCGGATGTTTTGTATCCCATTCTCCCTTGATTTGACTGATTACTAGGGCTGAGTCCTCGTATACATTCAAGATTTTAATTCTCATGTTGATGGCAGCCTTGATAACCATGATGCACCCTTCATACTCTGTCATGTTGTTGATACAGCCAAAACATAATCTGGCGGTGAAGGGCGTATGGAAACCCTTGGGAGAGACAATCATAACACCAATTCCATTACCAAGAGCGTTAGAAGCTCCACCAAAAACCATAGTCAATTGGGATCCTGGCTCAAGTCCTTTATACTGTCCAGGTTCTTCATGGTCAGTAATCCGTATAATATTCTCATTCAGGAACTCAAAATTCATAGTCTGGTAGTCGTCTACATCCTGATGAGCCAAATGATCTACCAGTACACTTCCTTTGATCGCCTTCTGAGTAGTATACTGAATGTCGTATTCTGTCAAGACCATTTTCCATCTTGCTATTCTTTCAGATAGAGCGGGCTTCTCAAATATGTATTTTATCGGATCCATCTTAGAGATCAACAAAGTGGTATGAGTCAACATATATTGTCTTAGTCGGCGAGTAGCCCATGCCAAAGCATAACAAGTTTTCTCGAGCAGTGAGTATCTTATTTCAAAGTCGGTAAACTTTTTGCTAAGGTAGTATATTGCATGCTCTTTTCGAACAGACTCGAATGTTTCCCCAATACACACCCCATTGAGTTCTCTAACACTATTAAGTACATGATCAGGGTTCTTCCTTCAACTGGAAGTATCAGAATTGGAGGTTCTTAAAGGTACTCCTTGATTTTATCGAAGTCTGTCTGACAATCTTTGTTCCACTTCACTACCTTATCTTTCTTCAGTAACTTGAAGATTGGTTCACAAGTAGCGGTCAGATGGGAATTAATTCTGGCAATATAGTTCAATCGCCCAGGAAGCCTATGACTTCCTTTTCCATACGGGGAGTCGAAATTTCTTGAATGTCTTTAACCTTGGCGAGGTCAACTTCAATACCCTTACTATTGACGATGAAACCTAGGAGTTTACCGGATCTTACCTCAAAGGTGCACTTGTTTGGGTTCAATCTTAGCTTGTACTTCTTCAACCTCTCAAACAGCTTGTGCAAATGGTTGAGATGTTCTTCTTTAGTCTGAGACCTGGCTATCATGTCGTCGACATAAACCTCTATCTCATGATGGATCATATCATGGAACAAAGCTACCATAGCACGCTGGTATGTTACACCAACATTCTTTAAACCGAAAGGCATAACCTTGTAGTAGAAAGTGCCCCATTATGTAACAAAAGTAGTCTTCTCCATGTCTTTAGGATCCATCTTGATTTGATTATACCCAGAGAAACCATCCATGAAGGAGAATACTTTGTGTTGAACGGTGTTGTCAACCAGAACATCAATATGCAGAAGCGGAAAATCATCTTTGGGGCTTGCCCTATTCAAATCAGTGTAGTCTACACACATACGCACTTTTCCATCCTTCTTAGGTACTAGCACCACATTTGCAACCCACTGAGGATAGGATGTAACAGCCAAGAAACATGCATTGAACTGTTTCATAACCTCAACTTTGATCTTTTCAGACATCTCGGGACGCATATGAAGAAACTTCTACTTTATCGGAGAACAACCTTCTTTCATTGGTAGACGGTGAACCAAGATATCAGTATCAAGCCCTGGCATGTCTTCATATGGCCAAGAAAAAATCTCAACATAGTCACGCAACATCTGGATCAATCTGTTTTTGACACTGTCTTCTAGGTTGGCACCTATCTTGACTTCTTTCTTGTCTTCTTCAGTACCCAAGTTCACAACCTCGACTGGCTCTTCATGTGGTTGTATGGCTCTTTCTTCCTGCATTAACAGCCTAGCAAGTTCTTTAGGTACTTCACAATCTTCCTCACCTTCGTCCTCAGCTTGGTAGATCATATTTTTGAAGTCATAATTGGCAATAGTAGAATTGTTATCAATGGGATCCAAAGTGGATATGGATCTGCAATTTATCGTGTAGGTATGTGTAAGAACACATAGCTACTTTGAAAGCAAAAAAGTAAAAGAAAGACAAAGAGCGCAAAATTTGAATGCAAACGTCAAATGTTTTATTGAATGAAAATATGCAAATGAAATATGACAACCCTAACAAATGGACCGTCGTGCCCCGGGTAAGGCACAAGGCTTAAGGTTATTGTTTAAAATTACATAGCCAAAACTTTGAAAGCAAAAAGAAACAGAAAATAGCATTTACTCCTTACTAAAGGAGATTGGTATAATGTCTTCAGTCTTCAAATAACTGAGCCCGTTGTTGATGGTAGGAAAAATCCAACTGTCTAGGTCATAGTCACTATCAACATCTTCTACTGCGTTGACTCCATTATTACTAATGCATAATGGTGGTCTTCCAGCATGAGCACGACGAATAACCCTATGACCCCCTACAGTGAAACCTAATCCAAATTTATCAGATTTGTAAGGAATATCGGGAAGCTGACCCCAAGTAGTGCAACCACCTTCTTCTGCCACAGCTCTAGCATCTTTTAGAGAAGCCATTATGGGTGGAACCCTGGTAACCTTAGGAATAGCAGAAACGTCTTCAATACTGGTAGTTATCTAAGGAATAACTTCAAAATTCTGGCAGGGAGTTTCAATGAATTCTCCATCCATCTCAACATACTTGAATGATTTCAAGTGACTCACCATGTACTCTTCTTCACCATAAACTGTAACAACCTTTCTTTTCACGGGATATTTCAGCTTTTGATGTAAAGTGGAAGTAACGATGCCTTCCCCATGAATCCAAGGGAATCCTGAAATAACCGGCTGAACCGTCATCTGATATTATGAAAATATCAATCAATGAAGTCGCCATCGAACGTCTTTTATCCCGCCAAGAGGGGAAAGGTAAACATCGATAAAACCTGAGAAGGGTGAAATCACGATCTTGTGACTGAGAGATTGGGTAAGGGAGTCTGTTACGTGAGGGGAAGGTATTAGCACCCCACACGCCCGTAGTACTCTATAATATCCACTCTTGTTGTCTAATCTAATGGGTGTGTAAATCTATATCTAAAGCTTAATAGCTAAAATAAAATGCAAAGAGGGGTTGCATGCAAAAGAAAGGAGAAAAGAATGTAGGGAAAATATAAGTTGTTCTCGCCTGGGCCCTACCCCAATGCCTATGTATCTCTTTTAAGGAATCAGAGCAGCCGTAGTTCGGCTCATAAATTTGGTTGGTTTGTGTTTTTTAGTTAAGAAGACAAAAGAAACAATCAAGATGGAAAAACATAAGATAAAACAACAGACAAATGCGATGGTGAAACATCGGCTAAAAGATAACAAAGTAACATGGCAAAGATGACGAAACATCAACAAACCTGATGATAAAAAATCACACTTAACAATGATATGGAGAATCAAAGTAGGATAACAAACATATGCGATGGAGAAACATCGTCTAAAAGAATGTGCAATGGAGAAACATCGGCTAAAAGAATATGCGATGGCGAAACATTGGCTAAAAGATAGGAAGATAACATGGCAAAGATGGCGAAACATCAATAAACCAGATGATAAAACATCACACCTAACAATGATATGGATAATCAAAATAGGATAACAAACATATGCGATGGCAAAACATCGGCTAAAAGAATGTGCGATGGCGAAACATCGGCTAAAAGAATATGCGATGGTGAAACATCGACTAAAAGATAGGAAGATAACATGGCAAAGATGGCGAAACATCAATAAACCAGATGATAAAACATCACACCTAACAATGATATGGAGAATCAAAGTAGGATAATAAACATTTGCGATGGCGAAACATCGGCTAAAAGAATGTGAGATAGTGCAATATCGGCTAAAAGAATAGAAAGATAGCATGGTGAAGAAGGCAAGACATAAACAAATCAGATGATAAAACACTACACCTAACAATGATATCTTGAATCAAAGTAGGATAACAAACATGTGCGATGGCGAAACATCGGCTAAAAGAATGTGCAATGGCGAAACATCGGCTAAAGAAATGTGCAATTGCGAAACATCGGCTAAAAGATAGAAAATACCATGGAAAAGATGGTGAAACATCAATAAACCAGATGATAAAACAAAACTGTGATCGGTGGATCTGGAACTGACTGTTTTAAAGCTGGTTCGCGAAAATGTCGCGGAAGCAAGAGTCGCCACCGTCTTTTATTTTCTCCAATTGGAAAGGACAAAAGCACAGAAAAATTCCTTTAAAGAGATTGCTCTCGGTTCGGGAGGTAGGTTATAGAAAGGGAAGGTGTTAGCACCCTTTCTATCCATGGTTATCCATGGGCTCTTAGGTACTTGCTCAATGTGTTTTCAAAATTGTTGCTTGCTTTTCAATGTGGGTTTCAAAAATATTCTTTGAAAAGTTTCAGTTTAACTCGTACGTCAGAGTGTTTGAAAAGTTTGTTTTGAAAGTTTTTGAAAGGTGTTGGTGAAAAGATGTTTTGATTTTGTTTTGAAATTAGAGCAAGTACCCTTGAGAACCTACCTACCCTAAGGAATTCGTCTGTGTAAATGTCCTTTAAAGTAGTGCTATCCCACCATTGAGAGGTAGGTAGCACCACCGTTGGAGGTGTTCGGGTCAATTCGAGTTTTAGGGACGTGGTGGTCACCAGAGCAACAGTAGGACACCTTAGAAGCTACCCTTATGCCATTGATCCTTTATTTTCCGAGGCAACCGTTTCGAGGCAACTGGATCATGTCATGGACATAAGGACTTACTAAAACGTCCTATACTCGACGACCACCTTTCGAAAGGCAACAGTGAGGCGTACCCTAGGGGTGGTGTGTGCGAATTGTGTCATTTTCAGTTTTATTGTTTGTCTTGTCATGCATTGGTGATCTAACGATTCGATTTTATTTTTTGGGCATTCATTCTTTCATGCATATTTATTAACAGTTATATTTGCAAAAAAATAAATCTAAACTATTACAACTGGCGCGGGTCCACATCGCCAAAAAAACCGAACCCGATTTGACTGAAAATAAATAAAGCGAATAAATAAAAGTGCGAGAATTTTAAATTACATGGCTTTGGGGCATATACAGAATTATTTAAACAATATAAAACAAATGCGCGAAATAAAGAGATTAAACAAAATTAGGGCGTTGGACCCTTTTACAAATAATTAAAATAAATCAAGGAATCTAAAATTAAAATTAATGAAGAATAGTATTTTTTTTGTGTTTTTTAGATTTAAAAGAAAAAAAGGAAAAAATTAATTAAAATTAAAGTGTTAAACCCTAATTCTAATATCTTTTTATTTATTATGAAAAAAAAATTAAAATATGATCTAAATTAAACCCTAATTTATTTATGCACAATTTTTGATTTATGAAAATAAAAATAATAAATAAATAGTATTGTGAGAACAAGAATAAAAATTAAAAAGGACATTAAAATTATCAGTTAACCTAATTTTACATTTTTTGATTTTTATTAAAAAAGGAATTAAAATTAAAACCTAATTAACCTAAATAATTTACATGTAATTTAAAAAGTAATTAAAATAAAAATTATATTTTTTATGGTCTTTTCTGATTTTTTTGAATGTTTTTATATTTTTATGAAAATAGTTAATTAAAAAAGAAAAGAAACAAAAAGAAAAAAAATTAAAGAAAGAATGAAAAACAATAAGGCAAACCAGGGGGGTGTGGCCTCAAATTTGGAGGTGCAGGCCTGAAAAGCCTGGCCCATTTGCTGGCAATTTGTTGACTTTTCCAATCATATGCACGCCTGTTGACTTGTCCTCATGGTATACCTTCAAGCTGAACCCTTGATCAGATCCTCTGGGACACGTGGATAATGCCTCTTGAATGTGCATGGTGAGTCCTAATGTTGGCGCTGCATGGAAGCTTAACATGAAAAATAATATTGAATTTTGCAAGACCTGGGACTTGAACCCAGGTCTTTGATGTCATGTGTCTAACGCGTTGCCACTGAGCCACTTTGAATTCATTTAACATAATATAGTTAATAAATGATAAAAAGAATAATCAATGCATAGTCATCAAAACGCGCGCAATTCAAATTCCTCCAATCTGCTTGTGCCACGCCATCATCCCTTCCATTTTCCTGAAACACAAACAAATAAGGCAACGGTTTTGAAACGTAGTGTTAGGCAGCCTTCCAAGAAATAGCGAATAGGCCTGTGTATCTCATAAATTTGTCGCGAATAGGTCAATCCATTCGTCTTGGTGTACTGGATTCAACCCTGGTGGTCCTGAGTCCTAATTTTTCCCCTAGGCAAAATCCCTAATTTGAGAAAGCTGTAACCCTAGAATTCTCACATGGCAAGTTCTTATACATGGCACAAAAATGAAATCAAACGCAAGGGTTAGCTCAGAAACATCATCATGAGTATGAATATCTAAAAAAAACTGCAAGAATGTGCTTGAATCGTGCTATATGATTTCAAAATTTTTAAGATGCAGTTGGACTCGTGGATACCAGTTCAAGGAGTTTTGGAAGATGTTATGATTTGGGATACGTTCAGAATTGTCTCAGGAAGCTTATGGTACAAAAATTAAGGCTTGAAAAGATCCCTAGCACTGATTTCAGATTTGCAATATATGGCCTATTTTCAAAATGTCCAATGGCTTTTTCAGCGAGCTTTTTGCTATGTTCTAGTTAGGGTTGGACTCAGTGATCATCATGGAATGGAATAGGCTTGCTATTTGACCTTAATCCATGCTTGGGAAAGAATTGGTCTTAGGGTTTCTTCCATTAACCATTTTTCCTATTTTCTAGCCAAAACCTAGACCTAGTGTGCAAATGAACCTTAGCCTGATTTTTGAGTTGGTTCATGATACATAGGAATTGTCCAAGTTCATTTGACACTATTCCATTGGTTTTTAAATTTTATTTGAGTTTTCAAAGAATTAAAATGAATTAAATCATCAAAAATTAAATAAAATAAAAAAATCAATATTTGGTCTTGAAATTAACCATGGGACACGTGTATGGCATGACAAGGATGGACCAAGTGGAAAAAATGGGGCCCTTTTGTCAAAATTGGATTTTCAAAGATAGTTGACTTTTGCCATTTCACAAAATTTTCCCAACTTCTACAAGGCATAACTTGCTCAATTTTTAAGCTTTTCACATGTTCTTGGACATTTTGGAAAGGTCTTTGAGTCCTTTAACCAATGCCTTTGGTCCCATGTCATTTTGATTTACCAATCTCAAGTTATGGTCTTTGACTTAAAGTCCCTTTTTGTTGACTTTTGAAAATGACCTATAATGTTGAAATTGATAACTTTTTGTGAGATCATTTCTTAGACTTGAAGTATGAAGATGAGTTGTAGGAAATGTCTTTCTCTTCAAAATGAGCTTTGGATGGAATTTTTTCTGATAATCCATGTGAAAGTTATGCCCTGGTCAATTTCAGTTGACTTTTTCAGCTGTCCAAATATAGCAACTTTTGCATCTTTGATGATTTCTGAGCCAAATTTTGAGAATCATGATCAAGCATTGATCAAATGATGTTTGTGGCTTCAAAATGATATGTTGACCAAAAATTTGAACTTTTGACTGTCAAATGACCATTTTGCCCCTACAGTTGACTGTAGTGCAATTTAGGGTTTTGACTGTACAATCTTGAGCTGAATGCCTTGAAACTTGATATGAGGATGCTTGACCATGTTTGTGAGCATATGAGACTTGATTGAGCCTTTGAAAACTTCCTTTTCTTGATCAAATTCAAAACCCTAATTTTGACTGTATGGAGGCCTTTGCATTGTGCAATTCTTGGGGAATTTTGTAGCTTGGCTTGGCAGTTTATTGGAGAATATGGGAGGGCAAATTTTGGGGTACAACAGTTGCCCCTGTTCAATCTTCTTAGACCTGAGGATGGAGATTGGCTGACGTGCCTTTTGTAATCCGAGGGTAGAAGATGATTGGACACTAGAGTGCCCAGAAATTTGCACTCACATGGTAGCAGTGTGGTGGGGGAATGGGCTTATAGATGCCATTTAGAGATTGATGGGTAGGATGATGGGCTTATAGATGCCATCTGGATGTTGATCGCGTAAGAGATTCCTTAGCGAGAACCTGCATACCTGCAAAAGAAAATGAGTACCTGACACGTCGCAGGAGCTGGTTTTCAGATGCTTGGTATAGATATGTCCTGACTGGTTACAGGAGCTGGGTCTGGATCTTCAAACGGTGATGAAGTTGTCTCTACTGACAGGTTGTTTCCAAGGACGAGTGGTCTTTAACGATGGGTGTCTATAGCGACTAGTGTCTATGACGAATGTCTATAACGACAAGTGTCTACACTGACGAGTGTCTATCATGACGAGCGTCTATCACGACGAGTGTCTATCACAACGAGTGTCTATCACGACGAGTGTCTATCACGACGAGTGTCTATCACGACGAGTGTCTATCACGACGAGTGTCTATCACGACGAGTGTCTATCACGACGAGTGTCTATCACGACGAGTGTCTATCACGACGAGTGTCTATCACGACGAGTGTCTATCACGACGAGTGTCTATCACGACGAGTGTCTATCACGACGAGTGTCTATCACGACGAGTGTCTATCACGACGAGTGTCTATCACGACGAGTGTCTATCACGACGAGTGTCTATCACGACGAGTGTCTATCACGACGAGTGTCTATCACGACGAGTGTCTATCACGACGAGTGTCTATCACGACGAGTGTCTATCACGACGAGTGTCTATCACGACGAGTGTCTATCACGACGAGTGTCTATCACGACGAGTGTCTATCACGACGAGTGTCTATCACGACGGGTGTCTATCACGACGAGTGTCTATCACGACGAGTGTCTATCACGACGAGTGTCTATAACGACGAGTTGTATCAGAGGAATCTTTAGGCATTGATTTAAACTGGATTTGTATTCTTTGACCGGATTTGTCTCTTATGACGGGATTTGTCTTTTCTGACGGTGTTTTGTCTATTTTGACATAGCTGATCATTCAACTGTATCCTTCCTGAAAGGTAAAGGTCAGTTATATGCAGTACGTGATATGAATCAAGCAACGGCATAAATGCAATTGTATGACATGATGCGTACATGCATGTGTCATGATGTACGGAAATGTGATGTTTATGAATGTATGCTTTCGTCTAGGAAAATAAATCCTTGACGGGTGCCGGGAAGTCACTCCTGGGCTGGTGTTGGAGAATAAGCTTTTGCTTCCGCTGGGGATGATAAGACTTTACTGAGGACGGTCTTTTCCGTGGCTATTGGCTGAGGATAACCCAGTTATATCTTATTAATGAAATAACTCTTTGAATAAAGCCGGACGACGCGTTCGTGTTCTGCGGGGAGTGAAAATATCTGGGTCGCATTCTTTAGCCGAACCTATGATGGACAGAGCAACCGGATCTTTTAGACAACTCCTTATTGCCCCAGTTTCAGTGGGAGGAGGCACTTGTGGGAGTACTTGACGAGTCTTCTGGTAGGCAGGTGCCGAGATGCTGGGACATACTCGTACGCTTTGATCCCTAACTTTTGCCTGGACCGCCTTTTCGGGTTTTCAGTCCACCGGGATACCCATTTTTGCCCAAGCCGCCTTTTCAGGTTTTCGACTTGCCGGGTGTACAGATTTTTTTCATTTCATCCCTTATTTTTGCCCGAACCCTTTTGGTTCGCCGGGAATCCCTTATTTTTGCCTAGGTGTGTCAACCTAGCGGGTCTTTGATTTTGCGTAGTATTCTTTCGACTATGTCCATATTTCTCAGAATGTGGGGAGTTGCCCCTGTTGGAAATATTTTGTCATGCCCCAGATAATGGGCAATGCTCCTACTGTGCCTCTTGATTGGAGGTACTTCTGTTCACAAGATATTCATCGTGCGAATTTCCCTGCTGTTCAGACAAAAATTCATATGCAAACAAAGTTATTTTAAGAATGCAAAAGTCTATGTCTGTCTTGAATATTTTAAAAATGCATTTTGTTGTAATACAATACGGTGTCAACTCAAGATTTTACAGCAAACCTTCAGGAGTCAGGATACCTTCGTAACAGTATGCTTTCGAACTAACCCATGCTTCAGCTAGGACTTTTAAGGGTTATATCGTGGCCTGGTTCACGGTTTAAGAAACAAAGGATAAAGGCCCAAACTATTTGTACCCACCCGCTCTTTCGTGATGTTCTCCAACCCTAAACTCAGTTGATCATACGTTAGACCTTGTTTGAGTCTTTGCTCTGATTTTCCGGTGATGGTCCAAACATTGATGATTTATTCTGACTAGGCAGTCACTTTTTGTTGAGGGTTTGTGAGACCTCTTTCTTGATTTTTGTTATCCCTTTCTTTTTTTGCCTGAACTGTTTCCTTTTTGGAATTACAGTCAGCGGGATGCCCCAGTTTCGTAAGTCTCTTTTCATAGGTTTTGACTTCTTGGGCTTTTCGTTTATGATTTTTTTTTGATAATGACTGCCTGTCCTTATGATTGTTCGGAACCATCACTGTCTTTTGTTTTTGAAAAAACTCATTTGGTGCCATTCATTGTGCACTTGGATCAACTGAGAGAACTACCCTGCCCCAGGTTATGATTAAGGGTTTTGATTTTCGAAAATAAAACTCCTACTCCTTTGGCTCTGATGGGTTGGCGAGGGATTATCATCCTTATAACTCCAGTGTTTAGGGGTTGAAACAATGCCTGTACCTCATCAGCGGGGTCTGTTCAAAAGCATACTGTAAATCGTGGTATCGTTTTCGTCATCCTCCCTCAAGAGGCTTAGAATTATTAGTCGAACGTTGATCATCAGAAAAAAAAATATGAAAATAATTTGCACATAGTGAATATGAAATAATTACTTCAAAACAGACATGTGTAACGCATTAATGAAATAACCAAGTTTGACATGAATTGAAAGAAAATTACAACTTGAATATTTGAATGAACAAAAACTAATCCTAGCCATGTCTTGGCAAGGGAGCAGTGATCATATTGGGAGCCTCTGGAGAGTCGAGCTGGACTTCCTTTGCGTCAATCAGATCTTGAACCCTGTTTCTCAAAGTCCAACAGTCATCTGTAGCATGCCCCGGGCTGTCGGAATGATAGGCGCAGCGAGCATTGGGATTGTACCTCGAGGGTGTCCTGTTAGGATTCTTTGGAGGGTCCATGAGGGTTACCAACTTGGTTTCCAGCAACTGTGGCAATATTTGTGACAAGGTCATGCCGAGGGGAGTAAATTGCCTCTTAGGTCTCTCTTCCTTTTGTTGATGGTGACGCTGAGGAGCACCGGCCGGTTTTGCGATAGCTAATGCGTTGACAGCACTAGATTCCCTCCTGGATGGTTTCTTTTCAGTGTTCGAGGAGTCACCATTCTGTATTTTCCCTGACTTGATGCCCGCTTCGATTATTTCTCCGGTCAAGATTAGATCTGTAAACCCAGCAGCAGAATTCCCAATCAAGTGGTTGAAGAATGGACCAGACAGGGTCCCCAAGAACGTGTCTACCAACTCCCGATCAGTCAACGGTGGCTGCACTCTGCCAGCTAGGTCTCTCCACCTCTGAGCGTACTCTTTAAAACCTTCACTTGCACCTAACGACATACCCTGAAGTTGGGTACGTGTGGGGGCAAGGTCGGCATTATATTGATACTGCTTGTAAAAAGCAGTGGCCAGATCCTCCCAGTTACGAATGCTGATTCCATCCAACTGATAGAACCAATCGAGGTGAGTCCCTGAAAGACTCTCCTGGAAGAAATGGATCCAAAGGTTCTTGTCTGCTGTGTAAGGCTGGATCTTCCTTACATAAGAACGGAGGTGCATCTTGGGACAGGAAGCCCCGTCATACTTCACAAAGGCTGGTGCCTTGAACTTGTGTGGAATCACCACCCCAGTAGATAACCCCAAGTCTCCGAAATCCAGTCCAGGCACTTGCTGAACCTCCATAGCCTTTAATCTGTCTTCCAGCTGTTTGTACCGGTCTTCAGCAGGAGGGTACTGTTCGTCGTTGAAGTCTGTTTCAGTATCAGAGCCCACGGGAGTAGGGACCTCCCTTTCTTGGTGACTACCTTCCGTCACAGATGGAGGAGTCCTTTCAGCTTCAACCAAAGTGTTCCCGAGTCTGCGCCCAGTGTTAAATAGCACAGTCCTCCTCTTCTTCTTAGTCTTCTTCAGCAGCATGGTCTTCAACTCTTGTTGACCCTGAGCCAAGCCCTTGATCAGCTCCTGAAATTGGGCGTTCTGCGCCTGAAATTGGGCGTTCTGCGCCTGAAGAGCCTTGATAGATGCCTCGGTTGATGATTCAGGGTTCATAGTGCTGAAATAAACAGCGAAGAACAGTAAGCAACCTGTCAAGGGGATACCTGTAATGCAACAAGATGTATGACATGCATGCAATGATTTCAAGAATCTCGTGGGGTAAACAAGAAAATAGTTAGCATTGGAAACCGGTGGCTTGATTGAAGGTACTTCATATTGTTGAGAGTCTTTCTCCAAGGGTCAAAAGCTCACCATATCAAGTGGGTCATAGCCCCTGACAACCTGGTCTAGAGGAAAATAAATCCTCTTTGCCCCTTGCTGGGACAGTTGATTCGTCCTGACCTGCATCACAAGCCCTTGAGATCCTTGAAATGGGTTAGGATGTATGCAATGGTATGATGTTATGGTATGCATGGGGTGATGTCAGTAACCCTATTATGAGTCCTAATTAAGGACTGAAACAAACCTGCAAGAAACAAGTGTTAGATCACAAGCATGCATATAGTCAAGTACTAAGGCACACAAGTCACACAAGAGAGAGCCCTTAGGTTTAGGCCAGCATGGGGTCTGGGTAGTACCCTCTTGAAGTTGGTGGGTTCAACCTGTCCTAATCAAAGTAACCGGGTTCTAAGGTTCCCAATATCACGGGATCGCTTTCATTGTTCATCGTTTCGATTTAGCCACTGAACTGGCGACCGAAATATTCCAGGAAAGCAACCCTCAATTGAGTGTAGTATCGAGTATCAACCAACCTCGGACTGCACCAAAGTCAGTTATCTCACTACCCTAAAGAGGCCAAGATGGTTCAATTAAGGTTCCTAAGGTCTGTTGATGCTTCATGACACCACATGGAGGCCCCGTACTCTCCTTGACTGACTCAAGGGTTACCGGTACACACCAAAGTGCCACATCAACGTAGCAGACTGTTTCAACCATGTCGGTATACCCCGCACAGTTCCCTCACAGCCTTGTTGCTACTTTCTAAGAAGGTATCCCCAGATCCGGGTTAGGATCTATAGAACTCCCAAGCAACCCACAATAATAAAGCAAGCAAAGAAAGCAATTGAAAACACAGTGATCTTAATCCTAAAGTACACCCCACTTTAAGTTTTAGTCCCCAGCAGAGTCGCCAGTTCTGTGATCGGTGGATCTGGAACTGACTGTTTTAAAGCTGGTTCGCGAAAATGTCGCGGAAGCAAGAGTCGCCACCGTCTTTTATTTTCTCCAATTGGAAAGGACAAAAGCACAGAAAAATTCCTTTAAAGAGATTGCTCTCGGTTCGGGAGGTAGGTTATAGAAAGGGAAGGTGTTAGCACCCTTTCTATCCATGGTTATCCATGGGCTCTTAGGTACTTGCTCAATGTGTTTTCAAAATTGTTGCTTGCTTTTCAATGTGGGTTTCAAAAATATTCTTTGAAAAGTTTCAGTTTAACTCGTACGTCAGAGTGTTTGAAAAGTTTGTTTTGAAAGTTTTTGAAAGGTGTTGGTGAAAAGATGTTTTGATTTTGTTTTGAAATTAGAGCAAGTACCCTTGAGAACCTACCTACCCTAAGGAATTCGTCTGTGTAAATGTCCTTTAAAGTAGTGCTATCCCACCATTGAGAGGTAGGTAGCACCACCGTTGGAGGTGTTCGGGTCAATTCGAGTTTTAGGGACGTGGTGGTCACCAGAGCAACAGTAGGACACCTTAGAAGCTACCCTTATGCCATTGATCCTTTATTTTCCGAGGCAACCGTTTCGAGGCAACTGGATCATGTCATGGACATAAGGACTTACTAAAACGTCCTATACTCGACGACCACCTTTCGAAAGGCAACAGTGAGGCGTACCCTAGGGGTGGTGTGTGCGAATTGTGTGTCATTTTCAGTTTTATTGTTTGTCTTGTCATGCATTGGTGATCTAACGATTCGATTTTATTTTTTGGGCATTCATTCTTTCATGCATATTTATTAACAGTTATATTTGCAAAAAAATAAATCTAAACTATTACAACTGGCGCGGGTCCACATCGCCAAAAAAACCGAACCCGATTTGACTGAAAATAAATAAAGCGAATAAATAAAAGTGCGAGAATTTTAAATTACATGGCTTTGGGGCATATACAGAATTATTTAAACAATATAAAACAAATGCGCGAAATAAAGAGATTAAACAAAATTAGGGCGTTGGACCCTTTTACAAATAATTAAAATAAATCAAGGAATCTAAAATTAAAATTAATGAAGAATAGTATTTTTTTTGTGTTTTTTAGATTTAAAAGAAAAAAAGGAAAAAATTAATTAAAATTAAAGTGTTAAACCCTAATTCTAATATCTTTTTATTTATTATGAAAAAAAAATTAAAATATGATCTAAATTAAACCCTAATTTATTTATGCACAATTTTTGATTTATGAAAATAAAAATAATAAATAAATAGTATTGTGAGAACAAGAATAAAAATTAAAAAGGACATTAAAATTATCAGTTAACCTAATTTTACATTTTTTGATTTTTATTAAAAAAGGAATTAAAATTAAAACCTAATTAACCTAAATAATTTACATGTAATTTAAAAAGTAATTAAAATAAAAATTATATTTTTTATGGTCTTTTCTGATTTTTTTGAATGTTTTTATATTTTTATGAAAATAGTTAATTAAAAAAGAAAAGAAACAAAAAGAAAAAAAATTAAAGAAAGAATGAAAAACAATAAGGCAAACCAGGGGGGTGTGGCCTCAAATTTGGAGGTGCAGGCCTGAAAAGCCTGGCCCATTTGCTGGCAATTTGTTGACTTTTCCAATCATATGCACGCCTGTTGACTTGTCCTCATGGTATACCTTCAAGCTGAACCCTTGATCAGATCCTCTGGGACACGTGGATAATGCCTCTTGAATGTGCATGGTGAGTCCTAATGTTGGCGCTGCATGGAAGCTTAACATGAAAAATAATATTGAATTTTGCAAGACCTGGGACTTGAACCCAGGTCTTTGATGTCATGTGTCTAACGCGTTGCCACTGAGCCACTTTGAATTCATTTAACATAATATAGTTAATAAATGATAAAAAGAATAATCAATGCATAGTCATCAAAACGCGCGCAATTCAAATTCCTCCAATCTGCTTGTGCCACGCCATCATCCCTTCCATTTTCCTGAAACACAAACAAATAAGGCAACGGTTTTGAAACGTAGTGTTAGGCAGCCTTCCAAGAAATAGCGAATAGGCCTGTGTATCTCATAAATTTGTCGCGAATAGGTCAATCCATTCGTCTTGGTGTACTGGATTCAACCCTGGTGGTCCTGAGTCCTAATTTTTCCCCTAGGCAAAATCCCTAATTTGAGAAAGCTGTAACCCTAGAATTCTCACATGGCAAGTTCTTATACATGGCACAAAAATGAAATCAAACGCAAGGGTTAGCTCAGAAACATCATCATGAGTATGAATATCTAAAAAAAACTGCAAGAATGTGCTTGAATCGTGCTATATGATTTCAAAATTTTTAAGATGCAGTTGGACTCGTGGATACCAGTTCAAGGAGTTTTGGAAGATGTTATGATTTGGGATACGTTCAGAATTGTCTCAGGAAGCTTATGGTACAAAAATTAAGGCTTGAAAAGATCCCTAGCACTGATTTCAGATTTGCAATATATGGCCTATTTTCAAAATGTCCAATGGCTTTTTCAGCGAGCTTTTTGCTATGTTCTAGTTAGGGTTGGACTCAGTGATCATCATGGAATGGAATAGGCTTGCTATTTGACCTTAATCCATGCTTGGGAAAGAATTGGTCTTAGGGTTTCTTCCATTAACCATTTTTCCTATTTTCTAGCCAAAACCTAGACCTAGTGTGCAAATGAACCTTAGCCTGATTTTTGAGTTGGTTCATGATACATAGGAATTGTCCAAGTTCATTTGACACTATTCCATTGGTTTTTAAATTTTATTTGAGTTTTCAAAGAATTAAAATGAATTAAATCATCAAAAATTAAATAAAATAAAAAAATCAATATTTGGTCTTGAAATTAACCATGGGACACGTGTATGGCATGACAAGGATGGACCAAGTGGAAAAAATGGGGCCCTTTTGTCAAAATTGGATTTTCAAAGATAGTTGACTTTTGCCATTTCACAAAATTTTCCCAACTTCTACAAGGCATAACTTGCTCAATTTTTAAGCTTTTCACATGTTCTTGGACATTTTGGAAAGGTCTTTGAGTCCTTTAACCAATGCCTTTGGTCCCATGTCATTTTGATTTACCAATCTCAAGTTATGGTCTTTGACTTAAAGTCCCTTTTTGTTGACTTTTGAAAATGACCTATAATGTTGAAATTGATAACTTTTTGTGAGATCATTTCTTGGACTTGAAGTATGAAGATGAGTTGTAGGAAATGTCTTTCTCTTCAAAATGAGCTTTGGATGGATTTTTTTCTGATAATCCATGTGAAAGTTATGCCCTGGTCAATTTCAGTTGACTTTTTCAGCTGTCCAAATATAGCAACTTTTGCATCTTTGATGATTTCTGAGCCAAATTTTGAGAATCATGATCAAGCATTGATCAAATGATGTTTGTGGCTTCAAAATGATATGTTGACCAAAAATTTGAACTTTTGACTGTCAAATGACCATTTTGCCCCTACAGTTGACTGTAGTGCAATTTAGGGTTTTGACTGTACAATCTTGAGCTGAATGCCTTGAAACTTGATATGAGGATGCTTGACCATGTTTGTGAGCATATGAGACTTGATTGAGCCTTTGAAAACTTCCTTTTCTTGATCAAATTCAAAACCCTAATTTTGACTGTATGGAGGCCTTTGCATTGTGCAATTCTTGGGGAATTTTGTAGCTTGGCTTGGCAGTTTATTGGAGAATATGGGAGGGCAAATTTTGGGGTACAACAGTTGCCCCTGTTCAATCTTCTTAGACCTGAGGATGGAGATTGGCTGACGTGCCTTTTGTAATCCGAGGGTAGAAGATGATTGGACACTAGAGTGCCCAGAAATTTGCACTCACATGGTAGCAGTGTGGTGGGGGAATGGGCTTATAGATGCCATTTAGAGATTGATGGGTAGGATGATGGGCTTATAGATGCCATCTGGATGTTGATCGCGTAAGAGATTCCTTAGCGAGAACCTGCATACCTGCAAAAGAAAATGAGTACCTGACACGTCGCAGGAGCTGGTTTTCAGATGCTTGGTATAGATATGTCCTGACTGGTTACAGGAGCTGGGTCTGGATCTTCAAACGGTGATGAAGTTGTCTCTACTGACAGGTTGTTTCCAAGGACGAGTGGTCTTTAACGATGGGTGTCTATAGCGACTAGTGTCTATGACGAATGTCTATAACGACAAGTGTCTACACTGACGAGTGTCTATCATGACGAGCGTCTATCACGACGAGTGTCTATCACAACGAGTGTCTATCACGACGAGTGTCTATCACGACGAGTGTCTATCACGACGAGTGTCTATCACGACGAGTGTCTATCACGACGAGTGTCTATCACGACGAGTGTCTATCACGACGAGTGTCTATCACGACGAGTGTCTATCACGACGAGTGTCTATCACGACGAGTGTCTATCACGACGAGTGTCTATCACGACGAGTGTCTATCACGACGAGTGTCTATCACGACGAGTGTCTATCACGACGAGTGTCTATCACGACGAGTGTCTATCACGACGAGTGTCTATCACGACGAGTGTCTATCACGACGAGTGTCTATCACGACGAGTGTCTATCACGACGAGTGTCTATCACGACGAGTGTCTATCACGACGAGTGTCTATCACGACGAGTGTCTATCACGACGAGTGTCTATCACGACGAGTGTCTATTACGACGAGTGTCTATCCCGACGAGTGTCTATCACGACGAGTGTCTATCACGACGAGTGTCTATCACGACGAGTGTCTATCACGACGAGTGTCTATCACGACGAGTGTCTATCACGACGAGTGTCTATCACGACGAGTGTCTATCACGACGGGTGTCTATCACGACGAGTGTCTATCACGACGAGTGTCTATCACGACGAGTGTCTATAACGACGAGTTGTATCAGAGGAATCTTTAGGCATTGATTTAAACTGGATTTGTATTCTTTGACCGGATTTGTCTCTTATGACGGGATTTGTCTTTTCTGACGGTGTTTTGTCTATTTTGACATAGCTGATCATTCAACTGTATCCTTCCTGAAAGGTAAAGGTCAGTTATATGCAGTACGTGATATGAATCAAGCAACGGCATAAATGCAATTGTATGACATGATGCGTACATGCATGTGTCATGATGTACGGAAATGTGATGTTTATGAATGTATGCTTTCGTCTAGGAAAATAAATCCTTGACGGGTGCCGGGAAGTCACTCCTGGGCTGGTGTTGGAGAATAAGCTTTTGCTTCCGCTGGGGATGATAAGACTTTACTGAGGACGGTCTTTTCCGTGGCTATTGGCTGAGGATAACCCAGTTATATCTTATTAATGAAATAACTCTTTGAATAAAGCCGGACGACGCGTTCGTGTTCTGCGGGGAGTGAAAATATCTGGGTCGCATTCTTTAGCCGAACCTATGATGGACAGAGCAACCGGATCTTTTAGACAACTCCTTATTGCCCCAGTTTCAGTGGGAGGAGGCACTTGTGGGAGTACTTGACGAGTCTTCTGGTAGGCAGGTGCCGAGATGCTGGGACATACTCGTACGCTTTGATCCCTAACTTTTGCCTGGACCGCCTTTTCGGGTTTTCAGTCCACCGGGATACCCATTTTTGCCCAAGCCGCCTTTTCAGGTTTTCGACTTGCCGGGTGTACAGATTTTTTTCATTTCATCCCTTATTTTTGCCCGAACCCTTTTGGTTCGCCGGGAATCCCTTATTTTTGCCTAGGTGTGTCAACCTAGCGGGTCTTTGATTTTGCGTAGTATTCTTTCGACTATGTCCATATTTCTCAGAATGTGGGGAGTTGCCCCTGTTGGAAATATTTTGTCATGCCCCAGATAATGGGCAATGCTCCTACTGTGCCTCTTGATTGGAGGTACTTCTGTTCACAAGATATTCATCGTGCGAATTTCCCTGCTGTTCAGACAAAAATTCATATGCAAACAAAGTTATTTTAAGAATGCAAAAGTCTATGTCTGTCTTGAATATTTTAAAAATGCATTTTGTTGTAATACAATACGGTGTCAACTCAAGATTTTACAGCAAACCTTCAGGAGTCAGGATACCTTCGTAACAGTATGCTTTCGAACTAACCCATGCTTCAGCTAGGACTTTTAAGGGTTATATCGTGGCCTGGTTCACGGTTTAAGAAACAAAGGATAAAGGCCCAAACTATTTGTACCCACCCGCTCTTTCGTGATGTTCTCCAACCCTAAACTCAGTTGATCATACGTTAGACCTTGTTTGAGTCTTTGCTCTGATTTTCCGGTGATGGTCCAAACATTGATGATTTATTCTGACTAGGCAGTCACTTTTTGTTGAGGGTTTGTGAGACCTCTTTCTTGATTTTTGTTATCCCTTTCTTTTTTTGCCTGAACTGTTTCCTTTTTGGAATTACAGTCAGCGGGATGCCCCAGTTTCGTAAGTCTCTTTTCATAGGTTTTGACTTCTTGGGCTTTTCGTTTATGATTTTTTTTTGATAATGACTGCCTGTCCTTATGATTGTTCGGAACCATCACTGTCTTTTGTTTTTGAAAAAACTCATTTGGTGCCATTCATTGTGCACTTGGATCAACTGAGAGAACTACCCTGCCCCAGGTTATGATTAAGGGTTTTGATTTTCGAAAATAAAACTCCTACTCCTTTGGCTCTGATGGGTTGGCGAGGGATTATCATCCTTATAACTCCAGTGTTTAGGGGTTGAAACAATGCCTGTACCTCATCAGCGGGGTCTGTTCAAAAGCATACTGTAAATCGTGGTATCGTTTTCGTCATCCTCCCTCAAGAGGCTTAGAATTATTAGTCGAACGTTGATCATCAGAAAAAAAAATATGAAAATAATTTGCACATAGTGAATATGAAATAATTACTTCAAAACAGACATGTGTAACGCATTAATGAAATAACCAAGTTTGACATGAATTGAAAGAAAATTACAACTTGAATATTTGAATGAACAAAAACTAATCCTAGCCATGTCTTGGCAAGGGAGCAGTGATCATATTGGGAGCCTCTGGAGAGTCGAGCTGGACTTCCTTTGCGTCAATCAGATCTTGAACCCTGTTTCTCAAAGTCCAACAGTCATCTGTAGCATGCCCCGGGCTGTCGGAATGATAGGCGCAGCGAGCATTGGGATTGTACCTCGAGGGTGTCCTGTTAGGATTCTTTGGAGGGTCCATGAGGGATGAAAGATGGTATGCCAAAGAAATGGAAGAACATGATTACAAAACATCCAATAAGTAGATGTAAGAAGCATCAAGCAAACTCAAACAACAACTAGGTCAAAACTAAAGAACTGTTGCTCCTTTCACGTCACCATGTTGAATTGACAAGTAAATATCAATCAAGGATCAAAGGAGCTAGATAAAAAATACAAACAAAGACTTTAGAAGTCAGTAGCAAACACTTCACACCCATACTCATTCATTTCATTATGGTTCACAAGCATAACAAAGAAGAGGGATTCCACAAAATGTATCACAAAGCTTGGATCACAAGTTAGCAAGGCAAATAATTCAAACAAAGACAAAGTTAGAAGGCTTAAACCATTAAAAGACTTGAAATCAAGCTTCTAACATTCTATGAGGATATGATCAAGAGTTTAAAATGTTGATTCTAATACATGTTGCACAAGTGCATTCAATATACCTCAAAGATTCAAAAGAAAAGAAAGGATTGAACATCAAATTCATAATAAGATGGAATGGTTCAAACATTAGAGGTCAAGTGATCTCAAGTCTTTATGAGACTATCATTTATGTATCATTACTCAACATGTTATCATTGGTCATTTGATGACCTCAAACTCAAACCAAAAGTTTAAAGTTCAAAGTAAAAAAAAACAAGAAAAGAATCATTAGTTAGGAGGCATGAATCAAAAGGGCTCATTAACCACTTATGGGAACTCAAGTGAATTGATTTGAATTGGTGTGAGGAAAACAGGAACATCATGATCATTAAGTGTCAAATTATAGGCCTCTCACAAGTTCATTGGCCATCAAATTAATTGCAACAAGATATGCAACATCAATTGGGCACTTTCACTTTGAAGACTCATCAAAAATAGAAATGGACTTCCATAATTCAAACAAAAATTTTCTCAACATCCTTGAGATGCATAGTAGTCAGCAAACATATTTTAAGTTTATTGATAGTAGAGAAAAGGATCAAATGAGGCTCAAAGACCAAAACTAGTTGGCAAAACTACCAAACTAGGAAAACTTTCAAAACAAATCAATGGAAAATACCAAATCTCATCAATTAATTCATGAAAAATATTTTTGAGATCCTCAATAAATCTATGAACTTTAAACAAGAGATGAACTCAATTGAAACTTAAGGAAAATTAGTTTTTGGAATTAAATCAAGCAAGTGAATTGCCAAAACCCTAATTATTTAGAAAATAAACTCAATTATTGATTAATCAAGTTCCAATTCTAAATAATTAACACTATAATCATACACAAATAAAGAAAACTCCATGGATCAGAAAACTTATTTTTCCATATTTTTTGCATTAAGGAAAAGTTAGAAATAAAATCAAAATTTAAACCATTAAACAATTAAACAAATATTCACATTTTAAAACAAAATTCTAATAAAAAGTCAAAAATATTCAACCAAAATTATATTCAAATATTAGAATTAAAAATAAGCTTCTTTGATTTTTTTATGGAATTTTTGGATCAAGAGAAATATCAAAATAAAATCAAATGTCAAACAAACAATTAATTGATCACACGAATTTTAAAACCAATCAAAACATTATCAAAAATTCTGAAAAAATGCAGAAGGTCAGAAATATTATTTTTAGGTTTCGTGAATTTTTTTAGAATTTTTCATCAAGGTTTGATCAAGAAATAAAATCAGGGAAGATCAAGTTATAAAACAAGATTCAAATAATTCAAAATTCAAAAGGACCAATGGAATTGTGCCACCACATCATCTTCAACCTCCATCCTTAGCTAGGAACGCACGAAATGCTGAAGCTAGGGCTCAATGTTTAGACTATCACTACATACTCATTTCTCAATAGTTTTTCACCAAATCAAGCGCAAATTAAAGTTGAATTAACAACCTATATCATGATGTTCACAAATTTTCACATAGATTCAAGATCAGAGAGAAATAAGCATGAGAAAACAACACAAAATACTGAAACGCACAAGTTGCAGATATCTCTAATGCACGATTCAAGCTTCAACAAGGCATCAAATATACATCAGACCTAATGTCTGGCCAGCTAAACCACAATACACACGATTTACATCATCAATTCAAACTTAATCATAAGAATCGAAGTCCATGAAAAACCTACCTCAAGGCAAAAGCAACCTACTGACTCCTTCACTCCAACTGCAAACCAAGCCTCGATCTACAATCCTTAGCACTTGGAGAAGAGAATGCAAGAAGAATCACTCAAAATGCACAAGCAAACTTGGAGAATCGGAGCAATGGATTTCTGAGAGAAAAAAGTAACTTCAGATCTGAACTTCCTCCAGCCTTTTGTTCCTCTCCTCCTCCGTCTTCCTCCTTTTTGAATGAACAATACAATGTTTAGAGTGAGGGTAATAGGGTCATAACTCATATAAATCTGTTGGGGGGAAATTTGGCCAAAACAGGTAAATGGAAACGTGAGATCATGTGATTGCGTTTTGTTTGTTTATTTGGCTTTTTATGCTGCGTTTTGATGATCTATGAGTTGTATGAGTGAGACAAACAAAGTGTGAGGGGTGAGGTGGCAAGGATTGCACACGGGACTGGTTTGCTTGTGATGAAAGTTACCAATTTTGGCAAAAATGCATAAAGCATGGGGAGGCAAGGAAAGTGTGATTGTTTGGCCAAAAGAAGTAAGAAACAAAGTGTGTGGTCTGTGCCAACCATGTGCAATATCACCCTGAAACCAAACAAAATCTAAGGATGTATAAAATCTACAACTTATATGACCCACGCGTGCACCAAAAGTCAGAATCGAAGGATGTAAAAAACCTACAACTTGCATGACCCATGCTTGCACCAAGAGTCAGTTGATTTCTAAATGAGGCCATAGAAAATTGGCTTGTGCGTTCTCAAATTTTCTTTGAGCCAATTAAAGAACATATTCTAAGCTTCGAAACAAGCTGAGGTTTGAAAGAAATGATGGAGGGATGAGCAAGATATGAGGCTTAGGATTCCTGGTAAAATCCAACCAACTTGCCCAAAACTGTGCGCGCTGGCCTGCCCAAGATAACACTTCGATTGGTCCAAATTGAGAGCATGAATAAGGTTTCAACCAACCGATAAGGTGACACTTTGAATTTCCAAATGAAGAGAAAAAAGTGAGGCTTCGACTAGCCTTCAAGATAATGCTTTGAATGTCCAAGCGAAGAGAGAAAAGTGAGACTTCGACCAGCCCACAAAGCCACTTCGAATGGTCCAAACTGTAGGAAACTAAAAAGAGCAAAAGGAAGCTTCGACCAGACCTCAAGATAACACTTCAAACTGTCCAAATGAAGAGATAAGAAATGAGGCTTCGACCAGCTCAAGGTACCACTTCGAATGGTCCAAACTGAAGCAAGATGAATGAGGCTTCGACCAGCCCACAGGATGACACCTCAATTAGTTCAACCGAAGAGAGAAAAATGAGGCTTCGACCAGCCCACAAAGTCACACTTTGAATGGTCCACACTGAGGAAAATCAGAGGGAGCACAAGGAGGCTTCGACCAGCCCAAAAAGCCAACTTGAATGGTCCAAGTTAAAGGAAATCAGAGAGAGCCACTCAAATCCAGTTTCAGCACCCAACATCCTCAAACCACAACTCTTTCGAATTTAAATCAAATTGATTGATTCCAAGTTTAATGAGAAGCTTTCATAGTCCCCTTCAAAATGCACGAGGAAATTTTTTGAATTATGCCTCAAACCAAAAGATATAGGCATGTTACCAACTGTTTGATGAATTGCCTAGGCCAAATGCCTTACCTTGCCTTGCCAAACGCCCAAGGTGCCTCAACAAATGCCCAACTTGCCTTAAACTTCAAAGGCTCATAACTTTCAATTTTGAGTATGAAGTGTGTTTTTTGTCCTCTGTGGGCCCTTGTAGATATTTTCCCCCTCTTCAATTGGCAAAAAGAACCACCAAAATCCCCTGAAAAATGAGAAAGTTATGCCCTTGCAAAGTCAAGCCAAAAATCAAGGACAGTTAGTGAAATTTTCAATCACCAAGATAAATTCAAACCCAAGTAACCTCTTAAACTTGCAGTTCTCATCAAAATCAATCATTAATGATCATCCCACATGAAAATACATGTCAAATGTTTCATGTTGACCAAAAGTCCACTTGGTCAACTTTGACTTTGTTGACTTTTAGTAAAATGATTGTTTTACCCCTTTGATTCAATTGAACCACTTCTCTTCAAAATTGATGATCAAAATTTTAAACATATGATACTCCAAACACATAGAGGCTATGGAAGGAGTTTCCACTCAAAAATTCCAAAGAATCCCTGATTAAAACTCAAACCCTAGTTTCGACTGATGAATAAAAAATAAGTGATTCTCCTTATAACAACACAATACTCAATCTTTTGATGATCCAATGAGGTCGCTAAGATACCTTGAGATATGTGAAACCTTTGGGCTTGAAAGATCCATAGTTTTAGATAATAAGGCTCTCCTTGAGCAACTTGTCAATACAATCAATCTTCCAAAGCTTGAGGGAGGCTTGATAAACCAAAATACCTTGATCCCTACACCATGTATGAATGCAATGCAATATGATGTTTATGATGAAACATAATCCTGAATCAAGAGGGTAAATTTAGGGTGCAATACGTCCAAGTAAACAGGAATAAGCTGGGCGAATGTCCATCACATAAAAGGTAGAGTCGAAGACCTACTAACCTACTTTGATTGAGAGATCCACCTCTCTGTGCACCATCCTCTTTGAACCGTCAAAGGTTATGACCACAATGTCACTGGGTTTCAGCATAACCCATTCATAGTCAAGCCTGTCTAGAGCACCCTTCGGTAAAACATTCAACGAGGAACTCATGTCAACTAACACATGAGCTAAAGTTGTACCCATATATTCAATAGAGACATGCAGGGCCTAGTTATTATTCCTTCCTTAAGGATTCAAATCATCATAAAAAAAACCTAGCCCATTATCAGTAGTCAGGCTAGCAACATAATTTTCAAATTGATCAGCAGATATTTCTTGCGGTACATGTGCAAATTTTAAGAACTTCACCAGAGCCTGAGCATGGGCTTCAGAACACAACAATAGGGATAACATGGATATCTTGGAGGGAGTCTTCCTCAGCTGTTCAACAATCTTGTAGTCATTTTTTCAGATAATTTTTAGTAGTTCATCCATCTCTTGCTTGGAGGTATCCTCAGCGGTAACTTTTTTAGGTGCCTCTTCCTGGGAAGGCTCGGTCATTTGTTCTTTCCCTCGAGCCTCGGTAGTTGACTTGGTAGCAGTAACACAAACTGGTGTAGCAAAAGTTTTCAGAGAGATTTCTGGAGAGAAAACCCTTCCACTTCTAGTAACTTTACTGGTCCCAAAAATATTGCCCATATTGGAATAAGTAACTTTAGTATATTCACTTTCAATAATCAATGGTTCTTGCTTGACGCCATGGTAGTAGACGTCAGCCCCATAATTCCAAGGGATAGCCTTGCCAGAGGAATACGGAATTGACCCTGGTGCGGTAATGATCAAAGGAGTAACTCTAGGTTCGGTCGTAATCTTCACAAGGCCTTTGGCAGTAATCCTTACAGGATTTATAGAAATTACAGACACGTCTTCAAACTCCAAGTCTTAAAAAAATTTCTCCATATAAGGAATCTTCTCAATTAGAATTATATGGTTATCCATTAAATGCTGAATACCTTCTCTCAACAGTTTGCAGCCATTGGATTGGGCCGCGCAGCAGTAGCATCTTTCAATGCAACCCGAAAATAAACCTGCTTGTAACATATTGTTCTTAATAGTCATGAGGGGAGTAATCAAGTCACTTACAGCAGAAACATAAGAAACATCTTCGATAGCATTAATGCCCTTGTCGTGCTTAGGCATAGGTGCAGTATTCATGTTAGGGGTCTCGGGAGGATCAAATTCAATCTCTCCGGAGTTAATCATATCTTGAATCTGATTTTTCAAAGCCTAGAAGTTATTTGTGTCGTGTCCAGGACTATTGTAATGATAGGCACACCTTGTATTTGGATTGTACCGAGGAGAGGAGGTGTTGGGATTCTGAGGAGGATCTCTCAACGTAATCAGTTATACTTTCAATAGATGTTGCAATGTCTGAGATAATTGCATGTTGATATTGGTAAATTGTCTCCTGGGTGCGTCCGACCTACGCTGATTGCCTTGTTGATGTTGTTGCACTGGTGCATGATTAGAAATTAACACTGCCCCTACAGATTGGTTGCGATCATTTCTACCACAACCCTTTTGACCATACACATCATTAGCTTCTCTTTTCTTGTTAAATGTCTTCTTCACAGTACTTGAAGATGCAGCCACCTTAATTTTCCCACTTCTGATTCCACCTTCAAAATGTTCCCTTGTTAATACAAGCTCGGTGAATCCGGCTGAAGAGCTTCCGATCAGATGATTGAAGAAAGGACCTTTCAAAGTTCCCATAAACATATCAACTAACTCCCTATCAGACAAAGGAGGTTGAACTCTTCCTTCTAGGTCTCTCTATTTCTAGGAATACTCTTTAAAGCCTTCGTTCGAGCCCATGGTCATACTCTGTAGTTGCACACGGGTTGGTTCAAGATCAGCATTATATTGGTATTTTTTGTAGAAAGCAGCAGCCAGATCTTCCCAAGTACGGATATTGGTTCCTTCCAGTTGATGGAATCATTCCAATTGTGTCCCAGATAGGCTCTCTTGAAAGAAATGCACCCATAACTTTCTATCAGTAGTATATAGTTGAATCTTTCGGACATATGACCTCAAATGAAGCTTTGGGCAAGAAACACCGTCATACTTTGCAAAAGTAGGGACCTTGAATTTATGAGGAATAACAACTCCTGAGACTAAACCCAGCTCTTTGAAATCCAACCCAGACACTCTCTGGATCTTCATAGCATTTAAATGATCTTCCTGTTGTTTTTATTTTTCATCACCAGGGGGATATTATTCACCCGAGTAGTCTCCTTCTTCTTCACCAAAATATTGGCCAGAACCAAGGTTGCTTCCTTTCTCAACCTTCACACTCTTACCATCTTCACCCTGGTTGTCATCATCGTTTGATGGAATATCACAGTCTTGAGCTTGCTTGATAGGACCTTTGAACCTTATTCCCATGTTAAGGATGCCGATTGGTTTCCTAGTCTTCTTCTTCCTCTCTTTGGTGATGAGGGTCTTTAGTTTATCCAGCCCCTTGTCTAAGTTCAGGAGCGTCTGTTGGAATTGAGCATTCTAGGCTCGAAGTTCTTTAATGGTTTGTTCGAGGGTTATCTTTTACTGAAATAAGCAGCAAGAAGATGATAAAATTGGTCTCGAGAATACCTATTATGTGATGATATGCATGGTATGTAGATGCATATGCAATGTTTTCAAGGATCTTGCGAGATAAACAAAAATGAAATATTAGAAGTTGAGTCTGATTGCAGCTTTGTCTGAAGAGCTTTGTGTCTCCATCTTTGAATGTACTTCTATAGGAATCAAGCTCACCATGTTAAGTGGGTCCTAGCTTTTGACTCAAGGGAATGTACTTTGATCTTTGACAACAACCGGTAAGAGGAAAATAAATCCTCTTGCCTCTTGCTAGAAGTCTGGTTCATGATAAACCTGCACCAAAGGTCCTTAAGATCCTTGAAATGGTTAGTAAAAATGTCATGTCATGATGATATGATATCATGATCTCATTTTTAAACAAATAGCAAACACAAACAAGTCAGACAAGAGCCTTAGGTTTAAAGGCTTGCATGAGGTCCGTAGGTAAGTAACCTTTTCTATGGATGTTAAGTTAGCTCAACCTGTCCTAAAATAGTAATCAGGTTCAAGGAATCTCACATCACCGATCTTTCTCATAGGTTTTATTTTAGCACGGCAACTGACTTGCCACCAAAATATCCCGAAAGTCGAATCTCAATGAGCGTAGCATCGAGTATCAACCAACTTTGGACTACATCAAATCTGACTATCTCATTACCTTCTAATGGCCAAGATGGGTCAATTAAGGTTCTAAAAGTCAGTTAGGGCTTATAACACCACGCGGCAGCCCAATGTTATCCTTGACTGACTCATGGAACATTAGTACAAACCAAAGTATCACACTAACGTAGCCATCACTTCAACCATATCGGTCTACGCCGTACATTTTCCATGATCTATTGCTACTTACCTAAGGCATCCGTAGATCAGGTGTAGGATATTTGAATGAAAATAAACCCAAGAAACCCTTAAATATAAATCAAATAAAGAACACAAGTAAATCAAGTAAAAAGTTATCTAAAGACTCTAAGGTAACCCCTCTTTTTAAGTTTTCCCCATCATAGTCGACAGTTCTTTAATACGACGCGAGAACTGGCTTGTTTTGCATTTTATCATAAATGTTTCGGATAGCTAGAGTCGCCAAAGACTTTTCTTTTATCCAATAGGGAAAGGGTGCAAAAGAATATGAAAAACCTTGAATATTTTGAGTTCGAGGGGTAAGTTATGAAAAGGGAAGGTGTTAGCACCCTTTTCATCCGTAGTTATCTACGGGCTCTTAATCGCTTAGCTCACTTTGAAAATTTATTTTTCGTGTATGTGTTTGAAAATATTTTGAAAAAATGCCATAGTAAGGTAGAATTTGTAATTATTCCTGTATCAGTCCTCAAGAATGCGTACAAAGTGTTTTTGAAAATATTTTGAAAGTGTTGTGTGAAATGTTTTGTTTTGAAAAGATTGTGAGAAAGCGATTAAAAGTATCTACCCACTCAAGATCGTTCTTGTACTTTTATTTCTCCTTTAGATAGTGTTATACATACCATTAGTTAGTAGGAAGCATTATCATTAGATGTGAAGGGACATGCGTAGGTTCATCGTAAAATCATCGAAGGCAACTGGTAAGGATACCTTAGCAATTTCATAAGGGACTGCCATCATATTATTCGTAGGCAACTCGAGGGACTAGATCATTTTTCCGTAGGCAACATCGAAAGTTCATAAAGGGATTATGATCTTTTGTACGATGATGAATTGATCGAGGGTCTTTGCTAAGGTATCTCGACTTTCGAGGGACATAACCGTTTAATCCGAAGGCAACGAAGAGAGGTTACCCTAAAGGTGCAACTGTGCAAATGTGTTCAATTCAGTTATTTATCTTTGAACTTAGGATTTTCTAACGATTGGTTTTATCTTACCATACAACCCTAATTACTAATAAGTAATATAGTAAATATAGTAGCAGAAAATAAAGGTAAAAATATAAAACCTAGGTTATTACAACGCTTTGGGGCAAATACATAATAGAGGTGCGAAAAATAAATCTTACAACTATTACATACTAGGAACAATTACATAATACGAAAAAAGTGTGAAAGATAAAACTATGATATTACAATCGAACGCGCCCTATACACTTTATCTAGAAAAATAAATACGAACGAAAGAAATAAGGAAAAAGTGGTTTGAATGTTTGTTAGGATTTTTGTGAAAAATGATTTATGGTGATTAATTAAATAAACCTAAAAATATAATTAATTTTAATTTTGTAAAAAAGTTAACTAAGTAAATTAAAGGGTTAATTAAAGAAAACTTAAAAAAATTAAGGTTTACAAAAAAGGTTTATTTTTAAGTAAAAAATAAATTAGGGTTAACCAAAAGAGGTAGGATTAGAAAGTAGGGATGGGAAGAAATTAAGGAAAAACAAGTTAGAAGCAAAAATAAGGCAAAATGTCAAGGGTGGGTGTTGAACACATGCCCTTTGCCCTTTGCCCTTTCCACTGCATGCCTTTCCACTGCGCCAGGCGCGCACATGTGTTAGGAGAATGGAATCAGCGCAACATGTAATGAACCTGCAGGAATTGGAAAATATGAAAAAATGAAATGTCAAAAGGTAGGGATCGAACCCACACTCTGGTACACGAATGCGTTGTCATGCGTGTGCTTGCCACTGGTGTGGCTATACATTTGTTCATTTATTCAAACCAAAATATATTTAATATAAATCAAAATAGGATAACTAGAGAAGCGTCAGAGCCCTTGATCTGGTCATCTTCTCCGGCGAGCTCATTCTTCATTCCTACAAAATAAAGCATGCCAATGATTCAGAGGTACCCTACCCCTCTAATTTGGGCCTTGCGATTTCAATGGAACCCTTAGTTTTGGCTAATTTCTACTGTATTGTGAGATACAATAAAGATAAGGTCAAACGATGCAAACATGCCAACCTACGATTTAACCATTATGGGGTCATGCGAGGGGTCTATCCTGCACATTGACATATCAGAAACATATTAGTAAGGTTAGTATGCATCATGTTGTACCCCAAAGTTTTCCCTCCCATTTTACTCAACATATGCTCATTAAGATCCTCAACTTGCTCAAGGATGCCCAAGAGTTAACCAGACAAACTCTCTCCTAAAGCAATGAACCTCCAATTAGGGTTTCCATTTTCATCAAGATGGGTGAGCTCCAAAGGCCTCATATGATCTCCATAGTCCTAATATGTCCTCAAGATCATCCATGCCAAGTTTCATGCCTTGCACAAGAAGTTTGCTCAATCAACTACTCAGATGCTTAAAAATCAACTATATTAGGTCAAAAGTCAATTGTGGCCCACATACAGTCAAACTTCAAGATTTTTGGTCAACATCAATATTTTTAAGTATTATCCATAATTTTATCAAGGGTTGATCATGATTCCTCAAGGAATGCTCCTAATTCATCAAAATTCAAAAGTTGCTAAATTAGGGTTTCTCAGGAAAAGTCAACCAAACTTTGACCAAGCATAACTTTCTCATATTTTATCAAACATTTCTCATCCAAGGCTCATTTTGAATGGAATCCAATTTCCTACAATTCATCTTCAGCCCTCAAGTTCAAAAAATGTACTCATAAAAAGATATGAATTTCTACATTATAGGTCCTTTTGAAAAGTCAACAAAAACACCTTTTAGGTCAAAGCTTCTTACATGAACATGGAATACCCAATTGAGATGAGACCAAAAGGGTTGTTTAGGGGACACCCTAAGATTTCTAAAAAGTCCAAGAACACATCTCTAGGGTTAAAATTGGAAGATATATGAATTGTCAAAGTTGACCATTTTTGGAAAATTGCCAAAAGTCAAATGTGCTCAAAAGTGCATTTTTTGTCAAATGAGCCTAGCATTTCAGGATTGTATCTTGTTAGGGACATGGTCCACGAACCAAATCAGCAGCCATATATTATTTTCTCTATTTATTTATTTTATTTTTATTTTTATTCATTAAAAATCACATTTAATCAAATAAATGACAAAAATATAAAAGATTGATTTGTTGATCTGATTTTGGTGAGAATCAAATCTAATTAAGCTGGCCTAATCAGATCAAGTCGAATCAAGGAAAATTGAGGCAAAAATAGCATAATTTGGATGGTTTTGGAAAGATATCATATAGCAAACAAATCACATTCAATCTCCATAATTCCAAAAGATTCAAGTCATTTTTGTTACCCTAATTCATCACACTACATATAATGAACAAAATAATGCAAAAGAACAAGGGGTTGCAGTCGTGAGAATAGAGAAAGAAAACTCAAATTTTGGCAAAAAAGTGGTGGATCGTTTTCTCACATAGAGGGTGATTCAAAGCATTCCAAAGCTGCTAATCGCTTCCTGGACCTCTCTTAAAGCTAACACGGCCAATTGTAAGAATTCCCAAGCCCAGTATCATCCCATAGCTTTCACACGGTTTTCATTTTTTTCAAAATCGATTACAACAATTCTTGCATCCTAAGCATGTTTTAATAATATATTTGTGATTATTAACATATTTGCAACATGCTTGAATGATTTAATTGACGTTTTAATGCATATATTGATGATTTCCATGGTTAGGGTTTAAGAAGCCGTTTTGGGGCTTCTCTGTACAGGTAAAATTAGGCCAAGAAAATGATGTCATGATACTCGTGAGATCAAGACGAGTTGATTGGTGTATTTAGAATTAATTTATCATGCATTGTGTGGATTTTAGAAGATTGCAAGTTTATGGATATGGAGCTCTGTCCGTAGATATAAATCTGATACCTAAGATGACGAACAGGGAAGAAGATGATGACTTGTCACCACTCCATTGGTCCGTTTAAATAATCACGCGTTTTTATTTTATTTTTTCAGCCTATCTATTTTGTTTTATATATTACGATCGGATCTTATTATAATAACAATTAAACAATATAGCTCAGTGGCAAGGCAAGCGTTGTATAAGTGGGAGGACATGGGTTCGATCCCAGGTCCCAGCATATTTTCTTTATTTTCTTAACATATGACTACAGATTCCATGCGTTCCAAGGCCAGATGTCCATCATGCGCCCACTGATCCAGCCACTGGATCGTTGCCAACGCAGATCCAACGTTCAAACCAAGGAAGGACCATGGTATACTCTCCAGGCGCAACAACATTGAATCATGCGCAGGAGTGGGCTCAGCCATAATGGGCCTGGATAAATTCAGAAACGCACCCCCTCATATTTGTTCATCATACAGGCCCGAATTCTATTCTTTTTTATTTTCAATTCTCTTTTATTACTTATTAATTATTTCTTTTTCAAATAACACCAAAAATCATGTTTTTTTATTTAATCAAAATCATAAAAAACATCAAAATCATTTTTTTCATAAAAATATTTTTATTAACTAATTAGTTTAATTAAATTTAGGCAATTTAATTCTCTTTTATTATAATAATTAGAATTAGGGTTTAATTTTGTACAAAACCTAGTTTCTTAAAAAAATAACACAAATATTTTCTCAAATTAGAGATTTTAGGTTGTCAAATTATTTCTTGCATTCAATTTGCCGTGCGCTTTTTTTAATTTTCCTTTTTATTATTATTGTAACTGCTCCGAGTTTGTAATAGATTTAAGTAGGGTTTTAATTCCGCATTTTATTTTCAGTCAAAAATAATTATGTATCTGCCCAAAGCCTTGTAATAATTAGGACTCTAACTTCTCGCATTTTTATTTTCGCAAACTATAAACTGCTTAGATGTATGTATAGGATTGTATGGAAAGACAAGTTGAAATTAAAACAGTAAAAAACCCTAATTTGTGCAAAGATAATTAACCGAAAAAATACACTTGCACATGCTCACTCCTAGGGTTTACTCCACTCCGATTGCCTTTGGTAAACGGTCATGAAGTATATGGAATATTAGTGGTTATCCTCTAGTTCCAAAAGATCTAAAATGACCCAATCAGATGTTGCCTCAGAAAAAGATCTTTAAGGCTTTAGGATGATTACTAAAATTTCCTAACATTGGTTTTGTGATCGTATTTGTCCCTCCAAACGTACCTTAAAACTCCAACGACAGTGCTACCTATTCCTTAATAATAGGATAGCGATGTCTAAGGAAAACGAACAGACTTTTTTCGAGTAGGTATATTAGCTCCTAGGTACTTGCTCAAACAAAACTTTTCACACAAACACTTTTCAAAACAATTTTCAAAACAACTACGTTACACTCTTGAGGACTGATACAAGGGTTATCACGAAGTAAAACTTTTTCAAAACAAGCACACACAAGAAATTTTAAAAATGAGCAAAGTACCTAAGAGCCCGTGGAAAACCAAAGATAGAAAGGGTGCTAACACCTTCCCTTTCTATAATCTACCCCCCGTACTCAGAAACATTCTTGAAAAAGGTTTTTTTCTGTTCTTTTCCCTTTCCTTAGTTAGATGAAATAAAATTCGGTGGCGACTCTTGCTTACCGCAACATTTGCGAATACAAAATGCAAACCAGTATAACAGCCGGTTCTGCCACCGTATTATAGAACTGGAGACTCTGCTGGGGAATAATCTAATAAAATGGGGTATACCTTAGGATATAGGTCATTTTAATTTCTTCTCTTGCTTGTCTTGATTGATTTATTTTAAGGGTATCTGTTGGGGTTATATAGATCCTAAACCCGGATCTGGGGATACCTTTTAGGTAAGTAGCAATAAACTGTGAGGGAACTGTATGGGGTATACCGACATGGTTGAAGCAGTAGCTACGTTGATGTGGTACTTTGGTTGGTACCGGTAACCCCTGAGTTAATCAGGGAGAGTACGGGGCCGCGCATGGTGTCGTGAAGCATCAACTAACCTTAGAACCTTTAATTGCACAACTTGGACAGTAGGACGTAGCGAGATGTCCGGTTTTGGTGTATTCCCAAGGTCGACAGATACTCGATGCTACGCTCATTAAGGTTTGACTCTTGAGTTTTTTTTGGTTGCGAGTCAATCGCCTATTGAATGAAGCTTGGGGGAAAGATCAGTGATATTGAGACCCCTTAGAACCCGGTTACTATTTATAGGACAGGTTTAACCAATCCAACTTCAAGAGGGTATGACCTTAAAACTCATGCAGGCCTTAAACCTAAGGATTTGGTGTGACTTGTTTGTTGTTTGCTATACCTGTGATTTTCTAGCATAATCAAGACATCATAAGAATGGCATATCATGACTAACCATTTCAAGGATTTCCTAGGGATCATTTTTTATTTGTTTTGTAGGACATGGCATCCGCCCGTAGGAACACTATACATATTAACCTTGTGAAAATGTATTTCCAAATAAAAGACCTGGAATTAAGGGTTCTGGAAAGTTCTCATTTCACTAAAAAGCATGGTCAGTTGCTCAATTTGGTCACTGCAAAACCTGATGAAGAATTATTGAAAGTGTTGTTTCAGTTCTTCGATCCTGTGCACCATTGTTTTACCTTCCCGGATTACCATCTAGTACCTACTATGGAGGAATTTTCTCAGTTGTTGGGGGTACCTATTCTTGATCAGTTACCTTTCAACGGTACAAAATAACATCCAAAGCCTGAAGATATTTCTAGAGCTATGTTCTTACAACAGTCTGACATAGTGACAAATTGGGAGACTAGAGGGAGTGTTCAAGGAATTCTGGTTAAGTTTCTATTCGAGAAGGCTTACCATTTTTGGGATACCCTAGATTTACAAGCTTTCGAAGAGGTGCTGGCACTTCTCGATTATGGGATGGTACTTTTCCCTAATGTGGATCAACCATATGTGAACACTATTAAGGTTTTTCTGTCTCATAATCCGGTGCCTACGTGCGGGGGTATTCTACACTCCCTGCATGCTCGCACTCTAAAGAGAAGGGGGACCCTCCTGTGTTGCACTCCTCTATTGGCTAGGTGGTTTATTTCTCACCTACCCAGGTCTGTTTTGAAGAATGAACAGAGTTTGAAATGGTCTTGTAGGCTGATGTCCCTTAAGCATTCAGACATTCATTGGTGTTCACGGTTCTCGGAAGATGTTACCATCATCGATCGCTGTGGTGAATTACCTAATGTCCCTCTCTTAGGCATTAGGGGAGGAATCACTTGAAACCCTTGTTTAGCCTTACGTTAGTTTGGTTATGCAAGAAGAGATGGTCCTCATGATACCCTTATCCAAGGAATCACCTTCAACTATGAGAATGATGCTCAGGGATACCATAGAAGGTTCATAAAATCTTGGGGCATGGTGCATAAAATTGATAGCAAGACGCTAGGGCAGAAGAATTCCATTCTTCTTGAGCCTTATCTCTGGTGGGTATGAGCTCGCGCCCAAAACCTTATGATGCCTTACCCAGTTGTCCTACCAATAACTGTGGAGCCAGCTATTGAAGGAGATACTACTTCCCTGGGTCATCATCCTGACATGCCAACTGATCATGAAGAATTATAGAAATCCTGGGTTCAACTCAAAGAGGAGCGGGATACGTTTGAAGCTTAGTTCTATGCCAGTGAGAAGAAGGTCCTGGAGCTCACTAGGCTACTTCATGAAGAAAGGAACATAAACGCCTACATTGCACCAAAAAGGATGCGCTCCTGGGAGACCTAATTTCTTTTTTTCTTTTTGTTTTGTTTAATTGTAATCCTAAAAGGCATTCTTTGTAACAATTCGAACTTATTAATGTAGTTAATGTGTGCTTCTTTTGGTTAGACAAATCTGAGCCTTTAAGAATCCTTGAAATTATTGCATACGCATCCCATTCATAGCATCCCATTCACATGCATCCCATTCAGCAGAAATGTCTTCCGAACAAAGCATCAAGGATCTTCAGGCACAAAATTCCATCTTCCAACAGATGTTCATAAATCTGGCGAAAGGGCAGGAGGATCTGAAGGCCCTCATCCTGAAGGAGAAAAAGAAAAAGAAGAAGGTCGCTAGTATTCTGAATATGGGCAGAAGGTTCAGGGGGCCGTTAAAGCAACAAGTCAATCTGACCTCTTCATCCAAAGAAGGGGAGAATCAAGAAGAAGAGACAAGGGAAAAGGACCCCAGTCCTGAAGTTTCTGACAATGATACAAATTACAATGATGAACAATATCCTCCTACTAAGGATATATACAAGCAGTTGGAAGATCGTCTGAGTGCTATGGAAATGCAGAGGATACCTGGGTTGGATTTCAAAGAATTGGGATTGGTGTCGGGAGTGGTCATCCCACAGAAGTTCAAGGCTCTAATTTTTGCAAAGTACGATGGGTTGTCTTGCCCAAAAATCCATCTTCGTTCCTATGTCAAAAAGATCCATCCCCACACCGCTGATAGGAATTTGTGGGTTCACTTCTTTCAAGACAGTCTGTCAGGGACTCAGCTTGAATGGTTCTACCAACTAGAGAGAGCCAATGTCCGAAACTGGGAAGATCTGGCTGCTTCTTTTTATAAGTAGTATCAATACAACACCGACCTTGATCCTACTCGTACTCAACTCCAGAGTATGTCCATGGGTGCAAGTGAAGGCTTTAAGGACTATGCACAGAAGTGGAGAGACTGGGCTGGAAGAGTTAAACCCCCGTTGTCCGATATGGAGTTGGTAGATATGTTTCTAGGGACACTATCTGGTCCATTCTTTAATCATTTGATCGACAGCTAGTCAGCTGGTTTCACCGAGCTGATTCTAATTGGAGAGAGAGTAGAAGCTGGGATTTGGAGCGGTAAAATACAGAAAGATGCATCTTTGAGTTCGGTAAAGAAGCCTTTTACTGGTAAGAAGGAAGCCAGTGCCATCTATAGCCCGAGAGGCCAAAGCAGAGCTGAACACTGTCAGATAGTAAGTGCCGTAATGATACCTAGGCCTGTAGTTGCTCCACAACGTAATAATCAACAAAGGGCGGAAAGACCATAACGACAGTTTACCCGGATCAATATGACATTGGCTGAAGTTCTACCCCATCTGGTGAGATCCAACTTGACAACCTTGAAAGAGGCTCCCAAGAATCCGAACACCACATCTCCCCGATATAACCCAAATGCTCGGTGTGCCTATCATTCTGAGAGTCCTGGCCACGATACCAATGACTGTTGGGCTCTGAGAAATAAGATACAGGATCTGATCGAAGCCAAGAAGATTGAGTTCAATGCTCCCGAAAATCCCAATGTCATAACTGCTCCCATGCCTAAGCACAATCGTGGAGTTAATGTTGTTAATACCGATCTGTTTGTGACCTTAGTGGATGAAGTTTATACTCCTCTTATGACGGTTAAGAAGAATTTGTTGTCGGCCAGTTTATTTCCGGGTTGTGGTGAAGGTTGCCACATGTGTTCATCTCTGCCCTCTAGTTGCCATTTGCTGAAGTCAGGTGTTCAGCGCCTGATAGACAACAAAAAAAATTTGTTTGAGAAAACTTTGATTCCCGTTGTTCCATTTGAAGATGTTGCTATTATAACCATTTCCGCCAATCCTTCTAAGGTCTCCTCGAGAAGACCTGTTAGGATTACATCTGTTCCAAGAGTTACTCCGCTAATAATCACCTTTCATGGTCTTGTCCCGTATGCCTCGGACAAAGCTGTCCCCTGGCATTATGGTGCCGATGTGTACTATCATGGCATCAAACAAGATCTGAAAAATGAAGAGGCTGATCTTGGTGTCAGTAACATTGTCGGGACCAGCAAGGTTACCAGAAGTGGAAGGGTTTTCTCTCCCGAGATTTCCCCAAAGACTGTCAATAGGCCTATTGTCATTCTGTCTGTTATTCCTGCTGGTACATCAACTACTACTCATGTGCTTACTCCAATCATCACTTCCACCGTCGAGTCATCTGGGACCCGAGTCAAAGAAGTTATAGGTGAGCCTTCCTGGACGGAGGTACCTAGAAAAATTGTCGTGGAAGCCTCTAAGCAAGAGATAGAGGAAATACTGAAAATAATCAAAAAGAGCGACTACAATATGGTCGAGCTGCTGGGGCAGACCCCCTCAAAGATATCCATGTTGTCCCTGTTGTTATGCTCTGAGGCCCATGCTAAGGATTTGATTGCATTCCTCAAGACTGTGCATGTGCCGCAGGAGACCTCAGTTGATCAATTCAAAGATTGTGTGGCCAGCCTGACTGCTGACAATGGGTTGGGTTTTTCAGATGCAGACTTGACACTGAAGGGGAGGAAGCATAATGATGCTATGCATGCCTCGATTGAATGCAGGGGCACCACTATGGCTCATGTGCTGGTAGATACTGGGTCTTCGTTGAATGTTCTGCCTAAGAAGGCAATGGATCGGTTGGACTGTGAGGGCTTGACCTTAAAGCCTAGTAACATTGTTGTAAGGGATTTTGATGGGTCAAAAAGAATGGTGCATGGGGAAGTGGACATCCCCGTCAAAGTAGGTTCCCAGACTTTTGAGTCCACTTTCTATGTAATGGACATTCGGCCGTTATACTCTTGTTTGTTGGGTCGTCCTTGGATCCATAAAGCTGGGGCAGTTACTTCTACACTGCACCAAATGCTGAAGTATCCAGTAAAAGGGAAGATTGTCACTGTGTGTGGTGAGGAGGAGTATATGGTGAGCCACCTCTATTCCTTCAGGTACATAGATATGGACGGGGAATTCATATAGACTCCTTGCCAGAACTTTGAAGAGGTTCCCCAGATCTTGGCATCGACTGAAACTACTGTCAGCAAGAAACCTCCCCTGAAGATGGCTTCTCTCAAAGACGTCTGAGCCGTGGTTGAAGAAGGTGGGTGTACCAACTGGGGACAGCTCCCTGATTTTACTCACAAAACTGGAAAGTTTGGTTTGGGCTTTACTTTAGGAGCTCAAAGGGCTGTTCGATGCGCTCGGGCTGGAGGACCTCCCCTACGCATCAACAATCGGGGAATTAATGTCATTGAAGATAATGAGGAAGACTCTGACATTGATAGCTGGATCTACCCAACTACCAACAGTGGACCGAGTAACTGGATGACTAGGGACTTTATACCAGTTTCTTTTATTTCGCAGTAATTGTCTTACTTGTTTTGAGATTTGTAATAAACAATTTTAAACTCTACAGCCTTGTGCCTTGCCCGAGGCACATTGGCTTTGTTTGTGAGGGCTATTATTTGTCATTTCATATGTCATCAATAAAACATTAGACGTTCCTTGCATACAAATTTTGCGCTCTCTGTTTGTCTTTTCTGTTTACACTTTATCAAACAGATATGTCTTACACACACTCACGTATCATACTGCAGATCCATATCCACTATGGATCCCATTGATAATATCTCCGCTACTTCCAGTTATGACTTCGAAAATCCGATCAACCACGCCAAAGACGAAGGTGAGGATGATTGTGAAGTTCCTGGAGAACTTGCTAGACAATTACAGCCGGAAGAAAGGGCTATACAGCCTCATGAAGAGCCAGTTGAGATGATAAACCTGGGCACGGAGATAGACAGAAAAGAGGTCAAGATCGACGCAAATTTGGAGGTTAAGGTCAAACAACGGTTGATACAAATGTTGCACGACTACATTGAGATCTTCGCCTGGTCATATGAAGACATGCCAGGTTTAGACACTGATATTGTGGTTCATCGTCTGCCGACCAAAGAAGACTGTCCTCCGGTTAAACAGAAGGTCCGTCGTATGCTCCCTGAAATGTCAGAGAAGATCAAGGCAGAGGTCATGAAGTAGTTTGATGCAGGGTTCTTAGCTGTCACCTGCTATCCATAGTGGGTTGCTAACATCGTTCTGGTACCTAAGAAGGACGGTAAGGTACGGATGTGTGTGGATTACAGAGATCTGAACAGGGCAAGCCCCAAGGATTACTTCCCACTTCCTCACATTGACGTTATGGTTGACAATACCACGTAGCACAAAATCGTCTCCTCCATGGATGGTTTCTCAGGCTACAACCAGATCAAGATGGTTCCTGAAGACATGGAGAAGACAACCTTCGTCACACAGTGGGGCATATTCTGTTACAAGGTGATGCCTTTTGGGTTGAAGAATGTTAGGGCAACTTATCAGCGCGCCATGGTGTCTTTGTTCCATGATATGATTCATCACGAGATCGAAGTTTATGTTGATGACATGATCGCCAGGTCTCAAACTGAGGAAGAACACCTTGATCATCTACAAAAGTTGTTCGACAGGTTGAAGATATACAAGCTGAGGTTGAATTCGAACAAGTGTACCTTCGGGGTAAGGTCTGGTAAACTCCTGGGTTTCATTGTCACCGAAAAAGGCATCCAAGTAGATCCTGCGAAGGTAAAGGCCATACAAGAAATGCCAGCTCCTCGTACAGAGAAGGAAGTTAGAGGTTTTTTGGGACACTTGAATTATATCGCCAGGTTAATTTCACATCTAACTGCTACTTGTGAGCCCATCTTCAAGCTTCTGAAGAAATATCAAGTGTTAAAGTGGAATGACGAATGCCAGACGGCTTTCAAAAGAATCAAGGAATACCTTCAAGAACCGCCAATTTTGATGCCTCCAGTTGAAGGAAGGCCTTTGATATTGTACTTAACAGTGCTAGACAATTCAATAGGGTGTGTGCTGGGGCATCATGATGAGTCTGGTCGAAAAGAGCATGTAACATACTATCTTAGCAAAAAGTTTACCGACTGTGAGACACGATACTCACTGCTCGAGAAAACTTGATGCACTTTGGCATGGGCTGCTTTCCGACTAAGAGAGTATATGCTGACCCACACTACTTTGTTGATATCTAAGATGGATCCAATCAAATACATCTTCGAGAAACCCGCTCTCTCCGGAAGAATAGCAAGATGGCATATGATCTTAACTTAATACGATATACAATATACAACCCAGAAAGCAATCAAGGGGAGTGTATTGGCTGATCATTTAGCTCATCAGGCCTTGGATGACTACCAGTGCATGAATTTTTAGTTCCCGGATGAGAATATTATGCTGGTGACTGACTACGAAGAACCTGGACCAGATGAAAGACCCGAAGAGGGACCTCGATGGATTATGGTTTTTGATGGAGCTTCAAATGCACTTGGTAATGGCATCGGTGTTGTAATCATATCTCCTGGGGGCTGTCATACTCCTTTCACCGCCCGACTATGTTTCAACTGCACTAACAACATGGCGGAGTATGAAGCTTGCATCATGGGTCTCAAGGCCGCTATTGACCTCAGGATTAAGTTCCTGGATGTTTTCGGGGATTCAGCCTTTGTAATAAGTCAGATCAAAGGCGAGTGGGATACGAAGCATCCAAATCTCATCCCATACAAAGAATACATGTTGACATTGCTCCCACACTTTGAGGAGGTAACTTTTGAACATTTCCCGCGGGAGGAGAATCAGTTAGCGGACGCGCTAGCTACCATGTCTTCTATGTTCAAAGTCAGGTGGGACAACGAAGCTCCCCAAATCACCATTGAGAGGTTGGATAAACCAGCAAACTGCTGTGAAATTGATACCGAAGAGGTGGAAGACAAACCCTGGTTTCACGAATTCAAAAGGTATCTCGAGGCTCAAGAGTATCCTAAAGGGGAATCTGTCAACAATAAGATGTTTTTGAGAAGGTTCGCTACGAAGTTCTTCCTCAGTAATGGAATCCTCTACAAGCGCAATCATGACTCTATGTTACTACGATGTGCAGATAAGAGCGAAGTAGAGAGGATCATGACAGATCTACATGAAGGTACCTTCGGAACCCATTCCAGTGGACATACCATGGCTAAGAAGATCCTACAAGAAGGATATTACTGGTCCACTATGGAAGCCGATTGTTATCATCACTCTTGAACTTGTCATAAGTGCCAAATCTACGCTGATAAGGTGCATGTGCCTCTGGTTCCCTTAAACGTCTTGACATCTCTGTGGCCCTTTACAATGTGGGGCATCGACATGATCAGAGAAATCAGGCCCACTGCTTCCAATGGACACTGCTTCATTCTAGTGGCCATTTATTACTTCACGAAGTGGGTTGAGGCGACCTCTTTTGCTACTGTAACCAAGAACGTGGTGGCGCAGTTTATCCGCCATAATCTAATTTGTCGGTATGGTGTGCCAGAGAGAATTATTACTGACAATGATACGAATCTCAACAACACAATGATCACCGAGCTCTGTAAACAGTTCAAGATACAGCATCATAGCTCTTCTCCCTACCGGTTGAAGATGAATGGCACTGTTGAAGAGGCTAACAAGAACATCAAGAAAATTGTATAGAAGATGACGATGACATACAAAGACTGGCATGAAATGTTACCATTTGCTCTTCATGGATAACGTACCTCAGCACGGACGTCGACATGGGCAACGCCCTACTCTCTGGTATATGGCATGGAGGCAGTCCTACCCATCGAAGTCCATATACCTTCTCTCAGGATTATGAAGGATGCGGGTTTGAACGAAGACAACTGGATCCAAACTCGACTTGATAAGCTAAATCTAATCAATAAGAGACTTACTGCTATCTGTCATGGTCAGACGTATCAAAAGAGAATGATCAAAGCTTTTAACAAGAAAGTCAGACGTCAAGAATATAAAGCCGGGGATCTAGTGATCAAGCGCATCATACTGCCGCAAGGTGATCCCAGGGGAAAATGGACCCCCACATACGAAGGGCCATTTATGGTTAAAAACATTTTCTCGGGTGGAGCTATGATTCTAACCACCATGGACGGTGACGACCTTCCTCACCCTGTCAATGCAGACATAGTGAAAAGATATTACGTCTAATTAAAAGACCCGTTAGGTTGACTGGCCTAGGAAAAATAAGGGCTTCCCGGCGAACCAAAAGGGTTCGGGCAAAAATAAGGGATGAAAATGGAAAGTCGAAAACCTGAAAGGGCGGCTTGGCCAAAAAAGGGTATCCCGGTGGACTGAAAACCCGAAAGGGCAGTCCAGGAAAAAGTTAGGGATGTAAAGCGTATCACTATGTACCATTGGATCATCTTGCGACCAAACTTCGGTATCGACTATCAAGCTCAGACGGAACCAATCAATCTAATCAACTTCCGGACAAGTAGAAAAGTGATGACAGAGGGCGATAACAGAGTTGGAACTCAATGGGATTGTTTCACATAGCTGTTTTCTTTTACACAAAATTATATAGCTTATATTTTTACGGCGGTGTTCTCTTACTAGAGCGTCAACCTCCTTGTACGAAAACGCCTATTACAGGCCAACTTCAAAAATCAATACAAAATCATTTTCACCAGAAACTTTGAGTTTTTCTTTTTTCTATTTTGTTTTGCAAGAACGCCCAATGATTTATTCTTGACATATACATTTGGATATGATTGCTGCTCATAAATATTTACATAAGAAACAAAAAGACAATTACTCGTAATTCCAGAAACATGGGCAAAAACAAGAAGTGTCAAACCCGACAGTTACTCTGCCCAGCAGGTACCGGGACAGAAACAGCTTTGGAGCACAATCATCAGTACATACATTCCTCACAGAGTAAAAATATTCAAAAGCATTGATGTCGGTTTTCCCAAAACAGGAAGTAATCTCCCCAACTAGGGTCATTCAGAAACCTGACAGCCATATCCCCCAGCCGAATTTCATAATCCGGGTCAGTAAGTTTTATCTCCCAAGCAGAGTTTATTTCTCTGAATACAAAAGCTCAATCCCTAACAGAGCTTATTACTTCAGCTATAGAATTTCACTTTCCAAGTTGTTCCCCGCAAAGTTATTCTCAAACAGAATCTCTCCCTGATAGAATATTCATAAACAACAAAGAGTAAATCACCAGCATAGTCATTTTCATTCACTATCCCTGGTGGAAGTAGAATAACCATAATTCTCTACAACAGTCAGGAATGTTATATTCTCCAGCAGCAGTCAGGGATTTATTTTCCCAGACTCAGACATACCCCAATAGCATTTCATGTACATACATCATGACATGCGCATACATATCACAAATAGCATAATCTCATTTATTTTGAGAACATCATCCCACCATGAATTTCATGCATCGCATATAATTAACCATGTTATCTTTTCAGGAAAGATGATTATCTTCAACAATCCCAGCAGTTATACAGGTCACGTCTGCAGACGACTAATGGAAACTCAGTTCCCGAAACCAAACGGGTCAACTAATCTACACTTTCATCCCGAAGTAACCCTACTATCTAGGCTTTCATCCCGAAGTAACCCTACTATCCAGGTTCCTTCTCACAACCCTACTATCCAGGCTCTCATCCCGAAGTAACCCTACTACCCAGGTTCCTTCTCATAGCCCTACTATCCAGGCTCTCATCCCAAAGTAACCCTACTATCCAGGTTCCTTCTCACAGCCCTACTATCCAGGCTCTCATCCCGAAGTAACCCTACTATCCAGGTTCCTTCTCATAGCCCTACTATCCAGGCTCTCATCCCGAAGTAACCCTACTATCCAAGTTCCTTCTCATAGCCCTACTACCCAGGCTCTCATCCCCAAGTAACCCTACTATCCAGGTTCTTTCTCACATCGCTACTATCCAGGCTCTCATCCCGAAGTAACCCTACTATCCAGGTTCCTTCTCACAGCCCTACTATCCAGGCTCTCATCATCAAGTAACCCTACTATCCAGGTTCCTTCTCATAGCCCTACTATCCAGGCTCTCATCCCGAAGTAACCCTAATATACAGGTTCCTTATCATAGCGCTACTATCCAGGATCTCATCCCGAAGTAGCCCTACTATCCAGGTTCCTTCTTACAGCCCTATTATCCAGGCTCTCATCCCCAAGTAACCCTACTATCCAGGTTCCTTCTCATAGACCTACTATCCAGGATCTCATCCCGAAGTAACCCTACTATCCAGGTTCCTTCTCATAGCCCTAGTATCTAGGCTCGCATCCCGAAGTAACCCTACTATCCAGGTTTCTTCTCACAGCCCTACTATCCAGGCTCTCATCCCGAAGTAACCCTACTATCCAGGTTCCTTATCACAACCCTACTATCCAGGCTCTCATCCCGAAGTAACCCTACTACCCAGGTTCCTTCTCATAGCCCTACTATCCAGGCTCTCATCCCAAAGTAACCCTACTATCCAGGTTCCTTCTCACAGCCCTACTATCCAGGCTCTCATCCCGAAGTAACCCTACTATCTAGGTTCCTTCTCACAGCCCTACTATCCAGGCTCTTATCCCGAAGTAACCCTACTATCCAAGTTCCTTCTCATAGCCCTACTACCCAGGCTCTCATCCCCAAGTAACCCTACTATCCAGGTTCTTTCTCACATCCCTACTATCCAGGCTCTCATCCCGAAGTAACCCTACTATCCAGGTTCCTTCTCACAGCCCTACTATCCAGGCTCTCATCATCAAGTAACCCTACTATCCAGGTTCCTTCTCATAGCCCTACTATCCAGGCTCTCATCCCGAAGTAACCCTAATATACAGGTTCCTTATCATAGTGCTACTATCCAGGATCTCATCCCGAAGTAGCCCTACTATCCAGGTTCCTTCTTACAGCCCTATTATCCAGGCTCTCATCCCCAAGTAACCCTACTATCCAGGTTCCTTCTCATAGACCTACTATCCAGGATCTCATCCCGAAGTAACCCTACTATCCAGGTTCCTTCTCATAGCCCTAGTATCTAGGCTCGCATCCCGAAGTAACCCTACTATCCAGGTTTCTTCTCACAGCCCTACTATCCAGGCTCTCATCCCGAAGTAACCCTACTATCCAGGTTCCTTCTCACAGCCCTACTATCCAGGCTTTCATCCTGAAGTAACCCTACTATCCAGGTTCCTTCTCACAACCCTACTATCCAGGTTCTCATCCCGAAGTAACCCTACTATCCAGGTTCCTTCTCACAACCCTACTATCCAGGCTCTTATCCCGAAGTAACCCTACTATCCAGGTTCCTTCTCATAGCCCTACTATCCAGACTTTCATCCCGAAGTAACCCTACTATCCAGGTTCCTTCTCACAGCCCTACTATCTAGGATCTCATCCCGAAGTAACCCTACTATCCAGGTTCCTTCTCATAGCCCTACTATCCTGGCTTTCACCTCGAAGCAACCCTACTATCCAGGTTCCTTCTCTCTTATCTCCAGATAACCGTTTACAGCACTGTAAAACCTGGACCCGACCAGTTATGGTCAAGTTCACATTTCCCCAGTAAGTCACTGTGCAGCCTGGACCCTCACCAGAGATGTCGTTCACTTCCACCTCCTCAATCAAGAATTAACTCCCCAGTAGAGTAATGGACAACCAAAGCTCCTATACTCTACTTCCCAATATATAAATTAACTTTCCTCAGTGAGGTCCTCCTCAGCAGCAGGTACATGAATTCTCGCAAAGGAATATCTTATGAAACCGATAACTTCTCTAAATGGCATCTTTAAGCCCATCTCTGACAATTCTCTGTCACCTTCCAAATGGCATTTTTAAGCCCATTCCCGATATTATCAGTCGATCACCATGCACTTCATACGAGTGCAAATTTCTAGGCACTCTAGTGTCCAATCATCTTCCACCCTCAAATCACGAAAGGCAGCCAAGCCAATCTACATCCTCAGGTGTAAGAAGATTGAACAGGGGCAGCTGTTGTACCCCAAAATTTTCCCTCCCATTTTACTCAACATATGCTCATTAAGATCCTCAACTTGCTCAAGGATGCCCAAGAGTTGACCAGACAAACTCTCTCCTAAAGCAATGAACCTCCAATTAGGGTTTCCATTTTCATCAAGATGGGTGAGCTCAAAAGGCCTCATATGATCTCCATAGTCCTAATATGTCCTCAAGATCATCCATGCCAAGTTTCATGCCTTGCACAAGAAGTTTGCTCAGTCAACTGCTCAGATGCTTGAAAACTAATTGTATTAGGTCAAAAGTCAAATGTGGCCCACATACAGTCAAACTTCAATATTTTTGGTCAACATCAATATTTTGAAGTATTATCCATCATTTGATCAAGGGTTGATCATGATTCCTCAATTAATGCTCCTAATTCATCAAAACTCAAAAGTTGCTAAATTAGGGTTTCTCAAGAAAAGTCAACCAAACTTTGACCAAGCATAACTTTCTCATATTTTTTCAAAAATTTCTTATCCAACGCTCATTTTGAAGAGAATCCAATTTCCTACAATTCATCTTCAGCCCTCAAGTTCAAAAAATGTACTCATAAAAAGATATTAATTTCTACATTATAGGTCCTTTTGAAAAGTCAACAAAAACACCTTTTGGGTCAAATATTCTTACATGAACATGGAAGGCCAAATTGAGATGAGACCAAAAGGTTTGTTTAGGGGACACCCTAAGCTTTCTAAAAAGTCCAAGAACACCTCTCTAGGGTTAAAATTGGAAGAGATATGCATTGTCAAAGTTAACCATTTTTGGAAAATTGCCAAAAGTCAAATGTGCTCAAAAGTGCATTTTTTGTCAAATGGGCCTAGCATTTCATGATTGTATCTTGTTAGAGACATGGTCCACGACCCAAATCAGCAGCCATACATTATTTTCTCTATTTATTTATTTTATTTTGATTTTTATTCATTAAAAATCACATTAAATCAAATAAATGACAAAAATATAAAAGATTGATTTGTTGATCTGGTTTTGGTGAGAATCAAGTCTAATTAAGTTGGCCTAATCAGATCAAGTCCAATCAAGGCAAATTGAGGCAAAAATAGCATAATTTGGATGGTTTTGGAAATATTTCATATAACAAACAAATCACATTCAATCTCCATAATTCCAAAAGATTCAGGTCGTTTTTGTTACTCTAATTCATCACACTACATATAATGAACAAAAATAATGTAAAAGAACAAGGGGTTGCAGTCGTGAGAACATAGAAATAAAACTCAAATTTTGGCAAAAAAGTGGTGGATCGTTTTCTCACATAGAGGGTGATTCAAAGCATTCCAAAGCTGTTAATCGCTTCCTGGACCTCTCTTGAAGCTAACACGACAAATTGTAACATTCCCAAGCCCAATATCATCCCATAGCTTTCACACAGTTTGCATTTTTTTCAAAATCGATTACAATGATTCTTGCATCCTAAGCATGTTTTAATGATATATTTGTGATTATTAACATATTTGCAACATGCTTGAATGATTTAATTGACATTTTGATGCATATATTGATGATTTCCATGGTTAGGGTTTAAGAAGCTGTTTTGGGGCTTCTCTGTACAGGTAAAATTAGGCCAAGAAAATGATGCCGTGATACTCGTGAGATCAAGACGAGTTGATTGGTGTATTTAGAATTAATTTATCATACGTTGTGTGGATTTTAGAAGATTGCGGGTTTATGGATATGAAGCTTTGTCCATAGGTATAAATCTGATATCTAAGACGACAGACAGGGAAGAAGACGATGACTTGTCACCACTCCATTGGTCCGTTTGAACAATCGCGCGTTTATTTTTATTTTTTCCAGCCTATCTATTTTGTTTTATATATTATGATTGGATCTTTTTATAATAACAACAACTATACAATATGGCTCAGTGGCAAGGCAAACATTGTACGAGTGGGAGGACCTGGGTTTGATCACAGGTCCCAACATATTTTCTTTATTTTCTCAACATATGACTACAAATTCCATGCGTTCCAAGGCTAGATGTCCATCATGCACCCCACTGATCCAGCCACTGGATCATTGTCAATGCAGATCCAACGTTCAAACCAAGGAAGGACCATGGTATACTCTCCAGGCGCAGCAACATTGAATCATGCGCATGAGTGGGCTCAGCCATAATGGGCCTGGATAAATTCAGAAATGCACCCCCTCCTATTTGCTCATTATACACACCCAAATTCTATTCTTTTTTATTTTCAATTCTCTTTTATTACTTATTAATTATTTCTTTTTCAAATAACACCAAAAATCATGTTTTTTTATTTAATCAAAATCATAAAAAACATCAAAATCATTTTTTTCATAAAAATATTTTTATTAATTAATTAGTTTAATTAAATTTAGGCAATTTAATTCTCTTTTATTATAATAATTAGAATTAGGGTTTAATTTTGTACATAACCTAGTTTCTTCAAAAAATAACATAAATATTTTTCTCAAATTAGAGATTTTAGGTTGTCCAATTATTTCTCGCATTTAATTCGCTGCGCGCTTTCAATTTTCCTTTTTATTATTATTGTAACTACTCCGAGTTTGTAATAGATTTAAGTAGGGTTTAATTCTGCATTTTATTTTCAGTCAAAAATAATTATGTATCTGCCCAAAGCCTTGTAATAATTAGGACTCTAACTTCTCGCATTTTTATTTCCGAAAACTATAAACTACTTAGATGTATGTATAGGATTGTATGGAAAGACAAGTTGAAATTAAAATAGTAGAAAACCCTAATTGTGCAAAGGGTTTACTCCACTCTGGTTGCCTTCGGTAAATGGTCATGAAGTATAGGGAATGTTAGTGGTTGTCCTCTAGTCCCAAGAGATCTAGAATAACCCAATCGGATGTTGCCTCGGAAAAATATCTTTAAGGCTTTAGGATGATTGCTAAAATTTCCTAACATTGCTTTTGTGATCGTATTTGTCCCTCCAAACGTCCCTTAAAACTCCAACGACGGTGCTACCTATTCCTTAATAATTGGATAGCGCTGTCTAAAGGAAAACGAAGAGACTTTTTTCGAGTAGGTAGATTAGCTCCTATGTACTTGCTCAAACAAAAATTTTCACACAAACACTTTTCAAAACAATTTTCAAAACAACTACGTCACACTCTTGAGGACTGATACAAGGGTTATCACGAAGTATAACTTTTTTAAAACAAGCACACACAAGCAATTTTAAAAATGAGAAAAGTACCTAAGAGCCCGTAGAAAACCACAAATAGAAAGGGTGCTAACACCTTCCATTTCTATCCGTACTCAAAAACATTCTCGAAAAAGGTTTTTTCTGTTCTTTTCCCTTTCCTTAGTTGGATGAAATACAAGTCTGTGGCGACTCTTGCTTACCACGACATTTGCGAATACGAAACACAAACCAGTATAACAGTCGGCTCTGCCACCGTATGACACATCAAAATGTGATAAAAACAAGAATATGAATTTCATGCAAAATGAAAAACCGGTGAGGCATGTATGCTTGTTTCATGCTCTTTGGATCATCAATACTGATCCATTCTTACCCTACACTACTTTTGGAATGGATATGAATGATTGGCTTGCTTGGAAAGAGGTTATAACTAGGGTTTTTGATTTTCCCTCGTTTGTGATAATTTTGGAATGGTAATATTGTGCAAGGTTTTTGTGCGTTGTCTTGGCTGAATAGTGAGAATATATAGAGAAGAATTAGGTCAAAAGGAAGTGGGCTTGGACTTTTGTAAGAAAGCCTTGACTTGATCTAATTTAATTTTGACTTTAAATAAATAAAGAAAGAATAAAAATCCAAGGGGTGTATGAATGGGTTCAGAGGTTCACTATGAGTTACAAAACACGTTTGGACCTTGAAACATAAGCCCACTAGCCCAAAAGTTTGATCACTTTTGGTTTCATGCATTTTCTCAAAATCACCCAACTTGCACCAATCATAACTCTCTCAATTTTTATCATATGAAGGTGATCTTAGACTTTTTCGAAATCTCAGGATGTCCTCTACAATATCTATGTTGATCATTTTTCATTAGAAGACTTTATCTTAATATAAGTTGCTTTAACAAAAAGTATCTTTTTGTTGACTTTTGAAATGACCTATAATGTATTGGTCCATATCTCTCAAATGGGGCATTTTTTGGACTTGAGCTTAGAGAGACAAAGTTTTATATAATTGAATTTCCTTCAAGATGATATTTGGTTGAGAAAAATCTGATGAAGCATGTGAAAGTTATGCTTGGTCAAAGTTCAATTGACTTCTCCTTAAGAAAACCCTAATTTAGTAACTTTTGACTTTTGATAAATCTTCAGTTTTCTTGATGAATCATGATCAACCCTTGATCAAATGATTAACGTGACTTCAAAATTTTGATGTTCCCCAAAAATATTGAAGTTTGACTATAAATTGGTCAAAGTTGACTTTTTGTCCAATATAGTTGATTTTTAATCATCTGAGTAGTTGATTGAGCAAACTTGTGCGACAAGGCTTGAAATTTGGCCTGAGCATTCCTTTAGAGATATGAGGAACCATGAAATCCACTTGAGGCATTATAAGCTCAAATATCCTTGAGGAAAGTGAAACCCTAGTTGTAGGTTAACTGCTTAGGAGAAGAATTTGTCTGATCAAACATTGAGTAGCCTTGAGCAATTGAAAACCCTAGGAGCATGAGGAGGTGTCTTGAATAAAATGGGAGGGAGAATTTTGGGGTACAACACTTCCCCTTGCATAACTAACTTATGTACCCTTCTCTTGGTCGCAAGACCATCATATCTTTCCTCTTGGAGTTTTCTCGATTTTTTCCTTCCCTTCAGGATAAATAAAATTTTATGGCGACTCTTTGTTTTTTCGCGGTGCGCCACCTGGCGTCTCTACTGGGGATTTGATGAAAATAAATCCTAGCTTAATTTGTTTGTTTCTTTGGGTGTTTATTTATATGCTTTGCTTGAATTATTTATTCATTTATTCATTTCATTTTTTTTACTATTCCTATATTCTGGATATTGTTGTGCTGTTGTGATTTGAGATACTTTTAAGGGGTAAGCCTACTACCCAGGCTTGAGTTTACCACATGATTAGAGTGGATAGTCATGTCGACTCTACCAATGTTTGATGTGTATGAATTGGCATGAGAAACCACACACAGGCTAGGACCTCTTGGGATACCTTTGTTCTACATGTTTATGTACTAGATAAGATAATTTCACTGAGGAACGCCGACTCTGGAAACCTTTAAGGATCCTCTGTTCAAGACTAAAACCCCCCTGTGAGAGGGTATGGGATTTGTTTTTCAAGAAACCTTGACCTTCATCCTACCTAGTATTCTTGTATTCATAAGAGGTTCAAACCTTTGATCCTCTTATGTTCAACCCTATTATATAGTAGTGTATAACGATTATCTAGATGATATGGAACCTCGATCCAATGCCATTTCATACCATGACCTCATATCATTATGTATATGCATTCCATTTCCATGAAATTCCAAAGACGAGTCTCTTTTGTTGAGATTTCCGAGAAATAAAAAATGTTAAAACGATACTTATGGATAGACAAGTATTTGGGTTTCCTTGGAAATGAAAAAATGAAATATGCATTCATACTATCATGCATTTCATATTCAGGAAACAAAAACTTATTGGGGTCCCTTTTTCAAACATGCTTTAATAGTCAACAAAGACAACTTCTCTACATCCCTACCGTACCAGAAGCAACCAACGAAGATTCATGGATCTCATTGAACAGAATCAGAATGCTCTCCGTTAGGACATGGTCACCATGGGTGCAAGAATGGATCAACTTATGGAGACCCTTCATGCTGTTATTAAAGGTCAAGAAGAGATTTGTCAAAGTGTTACCAAGCTTTCCATTGTTGCATCCTCCACTTCTACAAGTGGAGGATCTAATAATGTGAATGTTGAGAATCCTATTATGATTACTCATAATGTGGTAGTTAATGATCATCACAATGTTATTGATCTTGATGAACCACATGGTGACCTTGCTTCGATGCTGGTGAAACTAAAAAGATGTACCATGCTCTTGAGGAGCGTCTAAAAGCTATGAAAGGTTTTAAGACCTATGAATTCAATGATACTACCATGTGCCTTGTACCTAGGATAGTTATATATCCCAAGTTCAATGTTCCTGATTTTGATAAATACAAAGGCTCATTTTTCCCAGAGACTCATCTTCGTTCTTACTATCGCAAGATAGCGGCTTATGCTGAAAATGAACCATTGTTCATGCATTTCTTTCAAGATATCCTAACAGGGGCACTGTTAGAATGGTATATGAAATTAGAGAGGACTCATGTCAGTACTTGGGGAGAGCTTGCTGATGATTTCTTGAAACATTATCACTATAGCACTACCGTGGATCCTAGTCATGCCTAGTTTTAGGGTATGACAAAGAAATCTAAAGAGTCTTTTAAAGAATATGCCCAGAGGTGGCGTGGACTAGCTGCAAGGGTCCAAACTCCTATCTTGGATCGAGAATTCATTGATTTGTTCATGGGTACTTTGTACCCCTAAATTTTCCCTCTCATTTTACTCAATACATACTCCCAGAGATCCTCAATTTTCTCAAGATTGCCCAAGAGTTGACCAGACAAACTCTCTCCTAAGGCAGTGTACCTCAAATTAGGGTTTCTATTTTCATCAATATAGGTGGACTCCAAAGGTCTCATATGCTCTCCATGGTCTTAATCTGTTATCAATACCCTACATTTCAAGTTTCATGCCTTGCACAAGAAGTTTGCTCATTCAACTGCTCAGATGCTTGAGAATCGACTATATTAGGTCAAAAGTCCACTGTGACCCACATACAGTCAAACTTCAAGATTTTTGGTCAACATTAACATTTTGAAGTTAGTTTCATCATTTGATCAAGGTTTGACCATGATTCCCCAAGGAATGCTCCAAATTCATCAAAACCCAAAAGTTGCTAAATTAGGGTTTCTTAGTAAAAGTCAACCAAACTTTGACCAAGCATAACATCCACATGCTTTATCAGAAGTTTTCCATCCAAATATCATTTTGAAGAGGATACAATTCCCTACAACTCATCTTCATCCCACAAGTTCAAAATATATACTCATAAAAAGATATAAATGTTTACATTATGGGTCCTTTTGAAAAGTCAACAAAAACACCTTTTGGGTCAAAGCTTCTTACATGAACATGGAAGAATCAATTGAGATTAAACCAAAAGGGTTTGTTAGGGGTCATCCTAGGCTTTCTAAAAAGTCCAAGAACACCTCTCTGGGGTCAAAGTTGAGAGAGTTGTGGATTGTCAAAGTTTGCAATTTTTGGAAAATTGTCAAAAGTCAACATTGATCAAATTGGCATTTTTTCCAAAGGGGGCCCATGTTTTCTTGCTTGATACATGTTTCTAATAGGACCCAAGACCCCTGAGCTTTTCCACCTATTATTTTATTACTTTTATCATTTATTTTGATTTTTTATTCATTTAAATCAAAACGAATCAAATTAAATGGTAAAATAATGAAATCAAATCAAATCATGGATTTTTTGTGCATCTTTTGAGTCCATGTACAACTAGCATGATGACCAATTAGTACAAGATTCATTTGGATTGGAAAAGATTGGATTGAAGCTTATTTTGGGAATATATCATACAAAGAGCAAATCAAATCACTTTTTCATTATTTCTCAAGATATGATGCAATTTTATTGACCTAATTCGTTCTCTTATATGTATTGAACAATTCCAAATCAAAAGAACAAGGGTTGGAGAGCGTGAGAAGGAAGAACAAAGTTCCAATTTTTCAAAGAAAAGTGCTAATCCAGTCTTGCTCCATAGGTTTTTTCAAGCGTTCCTAAAGATCAACTTATATCCCTGGGAATTCATTGAACCTGTAGCAAGCATTTGCAATGCCTGAAGCGTCCAGAATCGCACCCATCATCAACCACGGTTTGCACAAAATTTCAATTATGATTTCTTTGATTTTGGAATCATAGGCATGTTTCGAGTATACCATTGTGTTTGTATTAATGTTTGCAAGCTACCTATGTCCTTGAATTGGATTTATAGTGCAGGAATCACAATATGCCATTGTTAGGGTTTATGAACTCGTTTTGGGGTTTTTGAATACAGGAACAATTGGCTCTTAAGATGGGTACCATGATGATTAGGGCTTCAAGCCCAATTGATTCATGGTCACCAATTTAATTTATCTTGCATGTACATGATTTTTGAGATGCACAGGGTTATAGACATGGCCAAAATCCGTAGGTAAAAGTTGTTACTTAAAACAACAGTCCCAGCAAAGAAGACAATGGCGTGGCAAGGTGTGACTGGTGCATTCAAACTTCACGTGTTTTTTCTGGAAGGACACTTGATTTGAATTTTGTTTTTATTTGTTTATTATATTTACAACTAATAATTCCAGCGCAGATGGTAAGGGTCAAAGTGTGCAATTGCGTTTTCTCAATTTGTTATTCCAAATCCCATGCGCTCCCTTGCCATATGTCCATCACACGCTCCCCAGATCCAGCCATTGGATCATCTCCAATCTAGATATGACGCCCTGCAAAATGCATCACATTGTAGACCCCTAGAAAGCTGGATCTGGCGCAGGGATTCGGGCTCAGCAGCTTTGGGCCTTGCAAATTGCATTTCACACCCTCCCAAATTGCCAACAACAACAGGCCCAATCTCTTTTCTTTTTATTATTTCAAATTTCTTTATTTTTTTTAGTTTATTTATTTATTTGTTTTAAAAAATCATTTTTTATTAAATCATAAAATCAAAAAGTCACAAAAATTAGAATTAGGGTTTTTATTACTAAATTTAATTTTTGTTAATTAAATAGATTAATGTAATTTAGGGCAACTTAATTCCTCTTTTCACAATTAAAATCAATTACAAAATTCGGTTTAAGTTCTTGATTTAATTATTTTCTTTTCAAATAAAAAAACACAAAAATAGGTTAATTATCTTTTCTTCGTTAGTTTGATTATTTTCCATAAACTAAAATTAATTAGTAATTAGAACATTTGTGCAATTTAATTCTATTCCTTATTTCCTTAAATAAAAAATAATAAAAAATGATTCTTTCTTTAATTAATCCAATTAGGTAGTCAAGGGTCAAAACCCTAATTCTCGTGTTTAATTTTATCGCGCACATTATTTTTTGATTAATTTTGTAACTGCTCCGAGTTTATAATACTCAATTAGTTTACTATTTCACATTTACTATTCTCGCCCCAAGTTTTGGTTATGTAATCCCCATTCCCCGAAGCCTTGTAATAGCTAGGTTTATCTTCTTGCACTTTTAAATTCTTGCAAATATTTAACTGTCTAGATGTATGCTAATAGGATTGTATGGCAAGAATGTCTGGAAATTTAAAACGATAGATCACCTAATGTGCAAAGATTAAATAACTGAAACAAATCATATGCACATATCTCACTCCTAGGGTTTACCTTACTTCAGTTGCCTTCGGTAAACAATCATTAAGCATAGGAGATTTAAGTGGTTGCCCTCCAGTCTAAAAGATTAAATTGTCCCATTCGAATGTTGCCTCGGAAATATTGCCTCGGAAATGTTTCCTCGGAAATGTTGCCTCGGAAAGATCTTAAGACTCTAGGGTTACTACTAAAGTTTTCTAACCATTGCTTTAGTGATTGTACTTGTCCCTTTCGAATGTCCCTTACAACTCCAACGACGGTGCCACCTACTCCTTAATAGTAGGATAGTGTTGTCTAAAGGAAATAGAACGAACAATCTTTTTTCGAGAAGTTTGAATCTTAAGTACTTGCTCAATAAAAACTTTTCACACAAACACATCTCAAAACAAATTTTCAAAACAACTCCGTCACATCCTTGAGGACTGATACAAGGATTATCATGAAGTAAAACATTTTCAAGACAAACACACACAGAAGCAATTTAAAAAAAAAGAGCAAGTACCTAAGAGCCCATGGAAAACCATGGATAGAAAGGGTGATAACACCTTTCCTTTCTAAAATCTACCCCCCGTACTCAGAATATATCGAAAAAAGGTTTTTTCTGTTCTTTTTCCTTTTCCATGATTGGATGAAATAAAAGTCGGTGGCGACTCTTACTTACTGCGACATTTTGCGAACAAAAAAATGCAAAATGCAAACCAGTATAAACAGTCGGTTCTGCCACCATATCACAGAACTGGCGACTCTGCTGGGGAAATATAAAGTGGGGTATACCTTAGGATCTAGGTCATTTAAATTGCTTCTCTTAATTGTCTTGATTACTTTACTTTTGAGGGTTTGTTTGGGGTTACTATAGATCCTATACACGGATCTGGGGGCACTCATTAGGTAAACAGCAATAGATCATGGAGATTGTACGGCATAAACCGATATGGTTTAAGCGATGGTTGTGTTGGTGTGGCACTTTGGTTGGTACCAGTATCCTCCGTGGGGAAACGAGGAGAATACAGGGCCGCCGCGTGGTGCTGTGAAGCACTAACGGACCTTAGAACCTTAGTTGAACAAACTTGGCCATTAGAAAGTAGTGAGATAGCCGGCCTCGGTGTAGAGATGAGAACTGGTTGATACTCGATGCTACACTCATTGAGATCAGACTTTCGGGATATTTTGGCCGCAAGAAAAGATTGATTAAGCTGAAATAATGCCTGATAAAGGACGGTCTGTGATATTGAGATCCTCTAGAACCCGGTTACTTTTTAAGACAGGTTTGAAACCAACTAAACTTCAAGAGGGTACTACCTTTGACCTCATGCAAGCCTTAAACCTAAGGACATGGTTTGATTTGACTGTGCTTGCTATACTTGTGTTTGATATGCCTTGGTTTATCATAACATGGCATTCATTCTTATTGAACTAATCATTTCAAAGACCAAGGGAATTTATCTTTGTTCTGTTTTGCAGATCATGGCCTCCGCTCGTAGAAACACTGTCCGAATCAGCTTTGTGAAGATATCTTCCCAACTCAAAGAGCTAGCATCAAGGGTTTCTGAAACTTTTGCGTTCACTGAGAGACATGGTCAACTTCTCAACCTGGTTACTTCAAACTTTGATGAAAAGATGATGAGTGTACTATTTCAGTTCTTCGATCCCAAGCACCACTGCTTCACCTTTCCAGACTATCAGTTGGTGCCTACCTTGGAAGAATTCTCTCAGCTATTGGATATACCCATTCTGGAACAGTTACCCTTCACAGGTCTAGAAGAAGTTCCTAAGCCAGAATTCGTTGCCTCAGCTCTGCATCTGAAACAGGCCGGCGTGGTATCCAATTGGGAAACTAGAAGTGGAGTCAAAGTTTTTCTAGCTAAGTTTCCGATAGACAAGGCCCAGCTGTTTTGGGATGATTTGGATTTTCAAACTTTTGAGGAGGTTTTGGCTCTTCTAATCTATAGATTAGTCCTATTCCCTAATCCGGACTCATTCATAGATGTGAATGCTATCAAGATCTTCCTCTCCCACAACCCTGTGCCTACATTGCTCAGAGATATTTTGCACACTCTCCATACTCGTACCATGAAGAGAAGAGGGATTCTTATATGCTGCATGCCATTGCTGTCGAGGTGGTTTATTTCTCACCTCCCTAAGTCCATACTGAATAATGAAGAAGGTTTGGGTTGGTCTCAAAGGATAATGTCGCTCGCTCATACGGATATTCTTTGGTGTTCTCCAGCTATGGAAAACACTACTATTATTGACCGCTGCGGGGAGTACCCTAATGTCCCATTACTTGGTATTAGAGGGGGTATAACCTACAATCCTTGTTTAGCTCTACGACAATTTGGTCATGCTTGAAGGGATGGTCCCCATGAGTTACTTATCGAGGGCATTATGTTCAACTATGAGGATGATGTTAAAGAGTATCGTCGGAGGTTCATACGAGCTTCGGGCATGGTAAACAGATATGGCGCCAAGGCTTTAGGGCCAAAGACTTCCATTCCTATGGAACCTTACCTCCAATGGGTACGAGCTCGCGCCCAGAAGCTTATGATGCCCTATGTGGCTGGTTTACCAGTGATTGTGGAACCCACTACTAAAGAAGGTATTCCTTACAGGGTTCTCTATCCTTATATGCCCACGGACCTTGGAGAGTTACAAAGGTCTTGGATTCAGTTGATGAAGGAGCGAGATACTTACAGGGATCTGTTCCATGCTCAGGAGAGGAACGTTTTAGAGCTCACAAAGCAACTTCATGAGGAAAAAGGACTGAATGATTATCTCGGTACAAAGAGGAAGCATCCATGGGAATTTTGATGTCTTTTATAATATTATATTTGTTTTTAATTGTAACGCCTAAAAGGCATTTGAACTTCAAATTCAACTAATAAAGTTTTTGTTTATTTTGATTTGCAAATTTAAATTTCCCGAAGTCTTTGAAATCATTGCATGCACATCCCATTATCATACACATCATTACAGGTACCATTACAGGTTTCTCATCTACTTCGCTGTTTATTTCAGCAGAAATGTATTCTGAACAAACCATCAAGGACCTTCAGGCACAAAACGCCCAGTTCCAACAAATATTTATCAGTCTGGAAAAAGGGCAGGAGGATCTGAAAGCCCTCATCATGAAAGAAAAGAATAAAAATAAGAAGGTTGCCGGTATTCTGAATTTGGGCAGAAGGTTTGGAGAGCGGTTGAAGGGACAAGTCGATCTGACCTCTTCATCTAAGGAAGGGGAGAATCAGGAAGAAGAGAAGGACCTCAGTCCTGCAGTTTATGACAAGAATACTGATTATAATGATGAGCAATATCCTCCTGCTGAGGATAGATACAAGCAGTTAGAAGACCGTCTGAGTGCCATGGAAGTTCAGAGGATACCTGGACTAGATTTTGAAGAACTAGGATTGGTGTCGGGAGTAGTCATCCCACGGAAGTTCAAAGCTCCAATCTTTGCTAAGTATGATAGGGTGTCCTGCCCAAAACTCCATCTCCGTTCTATGTCAGAAAGATCCATCCCCACACAGCTGATAGAAATTTGTGGGTTCACTTCTTTCAAGATAGTCTGTCAGGGACTCAACTTGAATGGTTCTACCAGCTGGAGGGAGCGAATATCCGAAACTGGGAAGATCTGGCTGCTGCTTTCTACAAGCAGTATCAGTATAATGCCGACCTTGCTCTCACTCGTACTCAACTCCATAGTATGTCCATGGATGCAGGTGAAGGTTTTAAAGATTATGAATAAAAATGGAGAGACTTGGCTGGGAGAGTTCAACCCCCGTTGTCTGATAGGGAGTTAGTTGATATGTTTCTAGGGACGCTATCTGGTACATTTTTCAATCATTTGATCGGCAGCTTATCAGTTGGTTTCACTGAGCTGATCCTAACTGGGGAAAGAGTAGAAGCTGGGATTCAAAGCAGAAAAATATAGAAGGATGCCTCTTCAAGTTCAGTAAAGAAGCCTTTTTTTGGTAAGAAGGAAGCCAGTGCCATCTATAGCCCGAGGGGTCAGAATAGGGCTGAACAATGTCAGACGATAAGTGCCGTAATGATACCTAGGCCAGTTGCTCCATAATGCAACAATCAACAAAGGGTGGAAAGACCACAATGGCAGTTTACCCGCATTAACATGACATTTGCTAAGGTTTTACCTCATCTGCTGAGATCCAACTTGGAAACCTTGAGAGAGGCTCCCAAGAATCCAAATACTACATCTCCCCGATATAATCCAAATGCCCGGTGTGCCTATCATTCTGAGAGTCCTGGCCATGATGTAAATGACTGCTAGGCTATGAGAAACAAAGTACAAAACCTGATTGAAGCCAAGGAAATATATTTTGATGCTCTGGAGAAGTCAAATGTCATAACTGCTCCCATGCCTAAGCACGATCGTGGAGTTAATGCTATTGATACTAATTTGTTTGTTACCTCTGTTGATGAAGTTTCTACTCCTCTCATGACTATCAAGAAGAATTTGCTATTGGACGGTTTATATATGGGTTATGGTGAAGGTTGCCGCATGTGTTCGTTTCTACCTTCTGGTTGCCGTTTGCTGAAGTTAGGTGTTCAACGCCTGATAGATAGCAAAGAAATTTTGTTTGAGAAAACTTTGGTTCCTGTTGTTCCACCTAAAGAAATTGCTATTATAACCATTTCCGCCAATTCTTCCAAGGTCTCCTCGAGAAGACCTGTTAGGATTACATCTGCTCCAAGAATTGCTCCACTAATAATCACTGTTCCTGGTCCTGTCCCATATGTCTCGGACAAAGCTGTCCCCTGGCATTATGGTGCCGATGTGTACTATCATGGCATCAAACAAGATCTAAAAGATGAAGAAGTTGATCCTGATGTTGGTAACATTGTCGGAACCAACAAGGTCACCCGAAGTGGAAGGGTCTTCTCTCCCGAGATTTCCCTACGACTGTCAACAAACCTATTGTCATTCCACCTGTTGTTCCTGCTCGTACATCGGCTATTGTTCCTGTTCTTACTCCAGTTATTGCCCTTATCAGTGAATTGTCTAATACCCGTGGCAAAGAAGTTATGGGTGAGCCTGCCCTTACGAAGGCGCCTAAGAAAATTGTTGTGGAAGCCTTTAAGCAAGAAATGGAGGAAACATTGAAAATCATTAAGAAGAGCGACTACAATGTGGTCGAGCAGCTGGGGAAGACCCCATCAGTGATATCCATGTTATCCCTGATGTTATGCTCCGAGGCCCATGCGAAGGCTTTGATCGCATTCCTCAAAACTGCGCATTTGCCGCAAGAGACTTCAGCTGCTTAATTCAAAGATTGTGTGGCCCACTTGACTGCTGATAATGGGCTGGGTTTTTCAGATGCGGATTTGACACCAAAAGGAAGGAAGCATAATGATGCTCTGCATGTCTCGATTGGATGCAGGGGCACCACTATGGCTCATGTGCTGGTAGATACTGGGTCTTCACTGGATGTTCTGCCGAAGAAGGCATTAGACCGGTTGGATTGCGATGGCTTAACTCTAAAGCCTAGTAACATTGTGGTAAGGGCTTTTGATGAATCAAAGAGAATGGTGCACGGGGAGGTGGACATCCCTGTCAAAGTAGGTGCTCAGACTTTTGGTTCCACTTTCTATGTGATGGATATCAGGCCATCGTATTCTTGTTTTCTGGGTCGTCCTTGGATCCACGAGGTCGGGGCAGTCACCTCCACACTCCACCAAATGCTGAAGTATTCAGTGAAAGGAAATATTGTCACAGTGTGGGGTGAAGAAGAATATATGGTGAGTCACCTCAACTCCTTCCGCTACGTAGAGATGGAAGGGGAATTCATAGAAACTCCTTGTCAAAATATTGAAGAGGTCCCTTAGATCTTGGCATCGACTAAAACTACTAGCAACAAACCTCCTTTGAGGATGGCTTCTCTCAAGGACGCTAGGGTCGTGGTTGAAAAAGGTGGGTGTGCCCATTGGGGTCAGCTCCCTGATTTCACTCATAAAAATGATAAAATTGGTTTGGGCTTTATTACAGGGGCTCAAAGGGCTGTTAGACGCGCCCGAGCTGGAGGACCCCCCCTACGCATCAGCAATCGTGGAATTAACGCCATTGAAGACAACGAGGAGGACTCGGACATTGACAGTTGGATCTACCCAAATACCAACGGTGGACCGAGTAAATGGACGGCTAGGGACTTCATACCTGTTTCTTTTATTCCGCAGTAATTGACTTATTTGTTTTAAGATTTGTAATAAACAATTTGAAACTTTACGGCCCAGTGCCTTGCCCGAGGCACCTTGGCTTTGCTTTTGATGGCTATTATTTGTCATTTCATAATCATTAATAAAGCATTTGACGTTTCTTGCATACAAATTTTGCGCTCTTTGTTTTTCTTTCCTGCTTTCACTTTATCAAAACAGCTATTCTCTTACACACACTCACATATCATAATACATATCCATATCCACTATGGATCCCATTGATAACAGCTCTGCTATTGCCAGTTATGACTTTAAAAATCCGATCAACCAAGCCGAGGACAAAGGTGAGGATGATTGTGAGGTGCCTGGAGAACTTGCTAGGCTACTACAACAGGAAGAAAGGGCCATACAGCCCCATGAAGAGCCGGTTGAGATAGTGAATTTGGGTACTGAAGAAGACAGAAAAGAGGTTAGAATTGGTGCAAATCTGGAGCTTAGCGTTAAGCAGAGGCTGATATAGATGTTGCACGACTATGTTGAGATCTTCGCTTGGTCCTATGAAGACATGCCTGGTTTGGACACTGATATTGTGGTACATCGCCTGCCGACTAAAGAAGACTGTCCTCCGGTTAAGCAGAAGGTCCGCCATATGCGTCTTGAAATGTCAGAGAAAATCAAGGCAGAGGTCATGAAACAGTTCGATGCAGGATTCTTAGCTGTCACTTCGTGTCCACAGTGGGTTGCCAACGTTGTTCCGGTACCTAAGAAGGACGGTAAGGTACGGATGTATGTTGATTACAGAGATCTGAACAGGAAAGCCCCAAGGATGACTTCCCACTTCCTCACATCGATGTGCTCGACAACACCGTGCAACACAAAATCTTCTCCTTCATGGATGGTTTCTCTGGCTACAACCAGATCAAGATGGCTCCTGAAGACATGGAGAAGACAACCTTCGTTACACAGTGGGGCACCTTCTGCTACAAGGTGATGCCTTTTGGGTTGAAGAATGCTTGGGCAACTTATCAGTGCGCTATGGTCGCTTTTTTCCACGATATGATTCATCATGAGATCGAAGTTTATGTTGATGACATGATAGCCAGGTTTCAGACTGAGGAAGAGCACCTTGATCATCTCCAGAAATTGTTTGACAGGTTAAAGACATACAAGCTGAGGTTGAATCCGAACAAGTGTACCTTCGGGGTAAGATATGGCAAGCTTCTGGGATTTGTCGTCAATGATAAGGGTATTCAGGTAGACCCTGCGAAGGTGAAGGCCATACAAGAGATGCCGGCTCCCTGCACAGAGAAGGAAGTTAGAGGTTTTTTGGGACGCCTAAATTATATCGCCAAGTTCATTTCGCATCTGACTGCTACTTGTGAGCCAATCTTCAAGCTTCTGAAGAAAGATCAAGTGGTAAAGCGGAACGATGAATGCCAGACCGCTTTCGAAAGAATCAAGGAATACCTTCAAGAACCACCAATTCGGATGCCTCCGGTTGAAGGAAGACCTTTGTTATTATACTTGACAGTGCTAGACAATTCAATGGGGTGTGTGCTGGGGCAGCATGACGAGTCTGGTCGAAAAGAGCACGCCATTTATTACCTTAGCAAAAAGTTTACCGTCTGTGAGACCTGATACTCATTGCTCGAGAAAACTTGTTGTGTTTTGGCATGGGCTGCTCACCGACTGAAACAATATATGTTGACTCACACTACCTTGTTGATATCAAAGATGGATCCGCTCAAGTATATTTTCCATAAGCCCACTCTCTCCGGAAGGATAGCAAGGTAGCAGATGATCTTAACCGAATACGCATACAATATACAACCCAAAAAGAAATAAAGGGGAGTGTATTGGCTGATCATTTTGCTCATCAGGCCGTGGACGACTACCAGTCCATGAATTTCGAGTTCCCGGATGAGAATATCATGTTAGTGACTGACTACGAAGAGCCTGGACCGGATGAAGGACCTGAGGAAGGATCCCGATGGTCTATGTATTTTGATGGAGCCTCAAACACACTGGGTAATAACATTGGCGCTGTAATCATATCTCCCGAGGGCTATCATACTCCGTTCACCGCCTGATTATGTTACAACTGCACCAAAAATATGGCGGAGTATGAAGCATGTATCATGGGTCTTTGAGCTGCTATTGACCTGAGGATTAAGTTCTTAAGTGTATTCGGGGATTCCGCTCTGGTGATAAGTCAGATCAAGGGCGAGTGGGATACGAAACACCTGAATCTCATTCCTTACAGAGAGTATGTACTGATATTGCTCCCACACTTGGAGGAGGTAACCTTTGAACATTTCCCACGAGAGGAGAACTAGTTGGCGGATGCTCTAGCTACCATGTCTTCTATGTTCAAGGTTAGGTGAGACAATGAAGCTCCCCAGATTACCATTGAGAGGTTGGATGAACCAGCACACTGCTACGAGATCGATACCAAAGAAGTGGCAGACAAACCTTGGTTTCACGAAGTCAAAAGGTATCTCGAGGCTCAAGAGTACCCCGAAGGGGCATCTGTCAACGATAAGAAGTTTCTGAGAAGGTTCGCTGCAAAGTTCTTCCTCAGTAATGGAACCCTCTATAAATGCAACCATGACTCCACACCACTACAGTGTGTAGACAAGAGCGAAGCAGGGAGGATCATGACAGATCTACAAGAAGGCACCTTCAAAACCCATTCTAGTGGACATACCATGGCTAAGAAGATCCTACGGGCAGGATATTACTGGTCCACTATGGAAGCCAATTGTTATCAGCACTCTCGAACTTGTCATATGTGCCAAGTCTACGCTATTAAGGTGCATGTGCCTCCAGTTCCTCTGAACATCCTGACAGCTCCTTGGCCCTTTGCGATGTGGGGCATCGACATGATCGAAGAGATCAGACCTACTGCGTCTAATGGGCATCATTTCATCTTAGTAGCCATTAATTACTTCACGGAGTGGGTTGAGGCAGCCTATTTTGCTACTGTGAGCAAGAATGTCGTGGTGCGGTTTATCCGACACAACCTGTTCTGTCGATATGGTGTACCAGAGAGAATTATTACTAACAATGGTACAAATCTCAACAACACAATGATCATCAAGCTCTATAAATAGTTCAAGATACAACATCATAATTCTTCTCCCTACCGGCCGAAGATGAATGGCATTGTTGAAGCAGCTAACAAGAATATCAAGAAGATTGTACAGAAGATGACGGTGACATATAAAGACTGGCATGAGATGTTACCATTCGCTCTTCATGGGTATTGTACCTCAGCACGGACGTCGACAGGGGCAACACCCTACTCTCTGGTATATGGCATGGAGGTAGTCTTACCCATCGAAGTCCAGATACCCTCTCTCAGGATCATGAAGGATGCGGGTTTGAACAAAGACGACTGGATCCAAACCCGACTTTATCAGCTAAATCTAATCGATGAAAAGAGACTTACTACTATCTGCCATGGTCAGACGTATCAAAAGCAAATGATCAAGGCTTTTAACAAGAAAGTTAGATGCCAAGAATATCAAGTCGGGGATATGGTGATCAAGCACATCATACTGCCGCAAGGTGATCCCAGGGGCAAATGGACTCCCACGTACAAAGGGCCATTTGTGGTTAAGAACATTTTCTCAGGAGGAGCTATGATTCTAACCAACATGGATGGTGACGACCTTCCTCACCCTGTCAATACAGGCATAGTGAAAAGATAATACGCATAATCAAAGACCCGCTAGGTTTACTGGCCTAGGAAAAAATAAGGGCTTCCCGGCGAACCAAAAGGGTTCGAGCAAAATTAAGGGATGAAAATGAAAAAATCTGTACACCCGGCAAGTCGAAAACTCGAAAGGGAGGCTTGGGCAAAAAAGGGTATCCCGATGGATTGAAAACCCGAAAGGGCAATCCAGGAAAAAGCTAGGGATTTAAGCGTATCACTATGTCTCATTGGATCATCTTGCGACCAGACTTCAGTATCGACTATCAAGCTCGGACGGCGCCAACCAATCTGATCAACCTTCGGCCAAGTAGCAAAGTGATGAGACGCTTGAAAATATAGAAGCAATAACAGAGTTGGAACCCAATGGGGTTGTTTCACATAGCTGTTTTTCTTTCTTTTGCACAACTTGTATAATTTCTGTCTTTCAGCGGAATTCTCTTACTAGGACATCAGCCTCCTTGTACAAAAAGCCTATTACAGGCCAATTTCAAAATCAATACAAGTCATTTTTACAAAACTTCAATTTGTTTTTTTCTTTTTCTGTTTTGTTTTACAAGAACGTCCAATGATTTATTTTTGATATATGCATTTGAAAATTATTGTTGCTCATAAATATTTACATAAGAAACAAAGGCAATTACTCGTAATTCCAGAAATAGGAAAAAAACAAGAAGTACCAAACCCGACGGTTCCTCTGCCCAGCAGGTATTAGGATGGAGTCAGCTTGGGAACATAATTGTTGGTACATACACTCCCCACAAGAGTAAAAGTATCCAAAGGCATTGATGCCAGCTTTCCTGAAATAGGACGTAACTATCCCCAACTGAGGTTCGTAATTGCAGGCGAGTCAATAAATCTTATCCCCCAAGCGGAGTTTATTTCTACAGATACAGAAGCTCAATCTCCAACAGAGCTCATCACTTCCAGCAACAGAATTTCATCCCCAGCTAAATTTGTTCCTCCAGATCAGCAAGTCTACCAACGGAGTATCTCTTCCCCCTAAGTTTGTCCCCCGCAGAGTTATTCCCCAGCATATCTTCCCGACAGAATATTCGAAAATCTCCAGCAACCGTCAGGGATTTATTTTCCCAGACGCGAGCATACCCCGACAGCATTTCATGAACATACATCATGACATACGCATATATATCATATACAGCATAATCTCATTTATTTTGAGAACATCATCTCACCTTGCATTTCATGCATCGCATATAACTAACCCTGATATCTTTTCAGGAAAAGACGATTAGCTTCAATGAATTCAGCAGTTATACAGATCACATCTACAGACAACTAATGGAAACACAGATTACAAAATCAGACGGGTCAACTAATCTACATTATCGCTTCGAAGTAACCCTACCATCCAGGTTCCTTCTCACAGCCCTACTATCCAGGCTGTCATATCAAACTTATAACCTTACCCTGGTTCATTCTAAAGTTTTACAGAAACTTATCTCAAAGTAACCTTACCCCGGTTCATTCTGAAGTTTTACACAAACTTATCTCAAAGTAATCTTACCCCGGTTTATTCTAAAGTTTTACACGAACTTATCACAAAGTAACCTTACCCCAGTTCCTTCTGAAGTTTTACACGAACTTATCACAAAGTAACCTTACCCCAGTTCCTTCTGAAATTTTACACGAACTTATCACAAAGTAACCTTACCCTGGTTCCTCCTGAAGTTTTACACAAACTTATCTCAAAGTAACCTTACCCAGGTTCCCTCTGAAGTTTTACCCAAACTCCTCACAAAGCAACCTTACCCAAGTTCCTTCTCGGTTCAGATGCAGTTTTACCCAAACTCCTCACGAAACAACCTTACCCAAGTTCCTTCCCCTAAGCCCTACTATCTAGGCTTTCATATCGAAGTAACCCTACTACCCAGGTTCCTTCTCACAACCCTATATTCAGGCTTTTCATATCGAAGTAACCCTACTACCCAGGTTCCTTCTCACAGCCCCACTATCCAGGATTTTCATATCGACGTAACCCTACTACCCAGGTTCCTTCTCACAACCCTACTATCCAGGCTTTCATATCGAAGTAACCCTACTACCCAGGTTCCTTATCACGGCCCTACTATCCAGACTTTCATATCGAAGTAACCCTGTTATCCAGGTTCCTTCTTACAACCCTACTATCCAGGCTTTCATATCGAAGTAACCCTACGACCCAGGTTCCTTCTCACAGCCCTCTATCCAGGCTTTCATATCGAAGTAACCCTACTATCTAGGTTCCTTCTCACAACTCTACTATTCAGGCTTTCATATCGAAGTAACCTTATTATCCAGGTTCCTTCTCTCTTATCTCCAAACAGAAGTCCACAACACTATAAGACCGGGACCTAATCAAACACGATTGGTTTTGCATGCCCCCAGTAGAGTAACAGAAAACTGAAGCTCATAAAACTCCATTTCTCGAGACAGACACCAATGTTCCTCAGCAGATTCAACAGCAATGGGGACTCTCGTCGACGGAATGTCTCAGGAAATCAAAATTATCTAGATGGCATCTTTAATCCCATATTTGATGACTCTCTATCATCAACCTCCAAATGGCATCTCTAAGCCCATTCCCGATATCACAAATCAAGTGCCACTTCATGCGAGTGCAAATTTCTGGGCACTCTAGTGTTCAGTCGTCTTCCACCTTCAGATCACGAAAGGCAGGCTATCCAATCTACATCCTCAGTTTAAGAAGATTGAATAGGGGCAGCTGTTGTACCCCAAAATTTTCCCTCTCATTTTACTCAATACATACTCCCAGAGATCCTCAATTTGCTCAAGATTGCCCAAGAGTTGATTAGACAAACTCTCTCCTAAGGCAGTGTAATTCAAATTAGGGTTTATATTTTCATCAAGATAGGTGGACTCCAAATGTATCATATGCTCTACATGGTATTAATGTGTTCTCAATACCCTACATGTCAAGTTTCATGCCTTTCACAAGAAGTTTGCTCATTCAACTACTCAGATGCTTGAGAATCGACTGTATTAGGTCAAAAGTCAACTGTGACCCACATACGGTCAAACTTCAAGATTTTTGGTCAACATTAACATTTTGAAGTGACTTTCATAATTTTATCAAGGGTTGACCATGATTCCCCAAGGAATGCTCCAAATTCATCAAAACCCAAAAGTTGCTAAATTAGGGTTTCTCAATAAAAGTCAACCAAACTTTGACCAAGCATAACTTCCACATGCTTTATCATAAATTTTCCATCCAAAGCTAATTTTGAAGAGGATGCAATTCCCTATAACTCATCTTCATCCCAGAAGTTGAAAATATTCACTCATAAAAAGATATGAATTTTTACATTATGGGTCCTTTTGAAAAGTCAACAAAAACACCTTTTGGGTCAAAGCTTCTTACATAAACATGGAAGACTCAATTTATATGAAACAAAAAGGGTTGGTTAGGGGACATCCTAAGATTTCTAAAAAGTCAAAGAACACCTCTCTAGGGTCAAAATGGAGAGAGTTGTGCATTGTCAAAGTTGGCAATTTTTGGAAAATTGTTAAAAGTCAACATTGATCAAATTGGTATTTTTTCCAAAGGGGCCCATGTTTTCTTGCTTGAAACATGTTTCTAATAGGACCCACGACCCCTTAGCTTTTCCACCTATTATTTTATTACTTTTATCATTTATTTTGATTTTGTATTCATTTAAATCAAAATAAATCAAATTAAATGGTAAAATAATGAAATCAAATCAAATCATGGATTTTTTGTGCATCTTTTGAGTCCATGTACAGCTAGCATGATGACCAATTCGTGCAAGATTCATTTGGATTGGAAAAGATTGGATTGAAGCTTATTTTGGGAAGATATCATAAAAAGAGAAAATCAAATCACTTTTTCATTATTTCTCAAGATATGATGCAATTTTATTGACCTAATTCATTGTCTTATATGTATTGAACAATTCCAAGTCAAAAGAACAAGGGTTGGCGAGCGTGAGAAGGAAGAAAAAAGTTCCAATTTTTCAAAGAAAAGTGCTGATCAAATTTTTCTCCATAGGTTATTTTAAGTGTTCCTAAAGATCAACTTATATCCCTGGGCATTCACTGAGCCTGTAGCAAGCATTTGCAAGGCATGAAGCGTCAAGAATCGCGCCCATCATCAACCACGGTTTGCACAAAATTTCAATTCTGATTTCTTTGATTTTGGCATCATAAGCATGTTTTGATTATACCATTGTGTTTGTATTAATGTTTGCAAGATACCTATGTCCTTGAATTAGATTTATAGTGCAGGAATCACAATACACCATTGCTAGGGTTTATGAACTCGTTTTGGGGTTTTTGAATACAGGAACAATTGGCTCTTAAGATGGGTACCATAATGATTAGAGCTTCAAGCTCAGTTGATTCATGGTCACCAATTTAATTTATCTTGCATGTACATGATTTTTTAGATGCACAGGGTTATAGCCATGGCCAAAATCTGTAGGTAAAAGTTGTTACCTAAGACAACAGTCCCAACGAAGAAGACAATGGCGTGGCAAGGCGTGACTGGTCCATTCAAACTTCGCGTGTTTTTTCTGGCAGGACACTTGATTTGGCTTTTGTTTTTATTTGTTTATTATATTTACAACTAATAATTCCAGCGTAGATGGTAAGGGTCAAAGTGTGCAATGTAAACGTCCTGGGTTCGATCCCAGGCGTGTGCATTTTTTGTTTTCTCAATTTATTATTCCAGATCCCATGCGCTCCCTTGCCAGATGTCCATCACACGCTCCCCAGATCCAGCCATTGGATCATCTCCAACCAAGATCTGACGCCCTGCAAAATGCATCACATGGTAGACCCCTAGAAAGCAGCAACACTGGATCTGACGCAGGGATTTGGGCTCAGCAGCTTTGGGCCTTGCAAATTACATTTCACACCCTCCCAAATTGCCAACAACAACAGGCCCAATCTCTTTTCTTTTTATTATTTCAATTTTCTTTACTTTTTTTAGTTTATTTATTTATTTGTTTTAAAAAATCATTTTTTATTAAATCATAAAATCAAAAAGTCACAAAAATTAGAATTAGGGTTTTTATTACTAAATTTAATTTTTGTTAATTAAATAGATTAGTGTAATTTAGGGTAATTTATTCCTCTTTTCACAATTAAAATCAATTAGAAAATTAGGTTTAAATTCTTGATTTAATTATATTCTTTTCAAATAAAAAAACACAAAAATAGGTTAATTATCTTTTCTTCGTTTGTTTAATCATTTTCCATAAATTAAAATTAATTAGTAATTAGAACATTTGTGCAATTTAATTCTATTCCTTATTTCCTTAAATAAAAAATAATAAAAAATGATTCTTTCTTTAATTATTCCAATTAGGTAGTCAAGGGTCAAAACCCTAATTCTTGTGTTTAATTTTATCGCGCACATTATTTTTTGATTAATTTTGTAACTGCTCCGAGTTTGTAATACTCAATTAGTTTACTATTTCACATTTACTATTCTCCCCCCAAGTTTTGGTTATGTAATCCCCATTCCCCGAAGCCTTGTAATAGCTAGGTTTATCTTCTTTCACTTTTAAATTCTTGCAAATATTTAACTGTCTAGATGTATGCTAATAGGATTGTATGGCAAGAATGTATGGAAATTTAAAACGGTAGATCACCTAATGTGCAAAGATTAAATAAATGAAACAAATCATATGCACATATTTCACTCCTAGGGTTTACCTCACTTCGGTTGCCTTCGGTAAACAATCATTAAGCATAGGAGATTTTAGTGGTTGCCCTCCAGTCTAAAAGATTAAATTGTCTCATTCGAATGTTGCCTCGAAAATGTTGCCTCGAAAATGTTGCCTCGGAAATGTTGCCTCGGAAAGATCTTAAGACTCTAGGGTTACTACTAAATTTTTCTAACCATTGCTTTAGTGATTTTCCTTGTCCCTTTCGAAAGTCCCTTACAACTCCAACGACGATGCCACCTACTCCTTAATAGTAGGATAGCGTTGTCTAAAGGAAATAGAATGAACAATCTTTTTTCGAGTAGGTAGAATCTTAAGTACTTGCTCAATAAAAACTTTTCACACAAACACATCTCAAAACAAATTTTCAAAACAACTTCGTCACATCCTTGAGGACTGATACAAGGATTATCACTAAGTAAAACATTTTCAAGACAAACACACACACAAGCAATTTAAAAAAAATGAGCAAGTACCTAAGAGCCCACGGAAAACCATGGATAGAAAGGGTGCTAACACCTTCCCTTTCTATAATCTACCCCCCGTACTTAGAATATCTCGAAAAAGGGTTTTTTCTCTTCTTTTTCCTTTTCCATGATTGGATGAAATAAAAGTCGATGGAGAATCTTACTTACCGCGACATTTTGCAAACAAAAAAACACAAAACACAAACCAGTATAAACAGTCGGTTCTGCCACCTATCACAGGTACCCTACAAGGTCTTTATCTCCAGCACATGCTTAGCAATACTTCTACTTCTTTCTCTGATATGTTTGTTATTGAGGAACATGTCGAAACTTGTATCAAGGGTTGTACTACCCAAGGTACTCCTAACACCACCAACAATAATACAGGTAATGGTAGGAAGCCATATTCTGGATTTGTTAAAAAGAAAGAGGGTGAGACCAGTGCTGCTACTATTGACAAAGTAAAAGCTCTTTCCTACCCTCAAGTCTGGTTTTCTTATTACCTAACACTTGCTGATGTTCCTAATCAGTTTGTTCCTCAGGCATACACTGTTGCAACTCCACAACCCTGAGTTGCTTAGCAACAAGCTTTCATATGGCAACCACAATATGTTCCGCAACAGCAGTATGCACCTCCTCAAAACTATCAGAAAGATAATCAACGACCCCAAGGTTAGAGAAGTCAACAAAGGAAAAGATGGTAAGAGAGGAGGATTGATCCTATTCCTCTACACTATGCTCAACTTCTTCCCCAATTATTTGCATGTTGTTTCAGTTACGTGAACTTGGCCCGCCACCAGAAAATCTTCTAAGGGGGTATGATGTCAATGCACGTTATGAATTTCATTATGGGGCCATAAGCCACACAATTGAGAACTGTAGAGCATTGAAACTAAAATTTCAAGACCTCATTGATGCTAAGATCATAGCTTTCACTCCCACTGGTCCCAATGTTTAGAATAATCATATGCCTCCTGGTGCAGGGGCAATAGTTAATGCCATTGAAGTAGGAAATGAGCAGATTCTTCTAACCAAGGTTGATGAGATAAAGATGCCACCAGGGACTGCTAGAGAAAATTTGTTGAAGCAAGGAGTCCTGCAGGAACTTCATGACTTTTGTGTACAATGTTCTTCTAAACTAGAAAAGTGTGCTAGTTTGAAGAGTGTCATCCAACAACTGATGTATGAAGGTGTTTGTTGTACCGAAAAAGTTTCCCTCCCTTTTTACTCAACACATGCCCATTGAGGTCCCCAACTTCCCCAAGGATGACCAAGAATTGACCAATCAAATTCTCCTCTTAAGGCAATGAATCTCTAACTAGGGTTTCAATTTTCATCAAGGTGTGTGAGCTTCAATGGTCTAAAATGTTTTCCATGGTCCTAATATGTCCTCAAGATTATCCATGCTAAATTTCATGCCTTGCACAACAAGTTTGCTCAGTCAACTGCTCAAATTCCTGAAAATTAACTATATTAGGTCAAAAGTCAACAGTGGCCTATATACACTCAAACTTAAAGATTTTTGGTCAACATCAACATTTTGAAGTGATATTCATCATTTGATCAAGGATTTATCATGATTCCTCAAGAAATGCTCCTAATTCATCAAAAGTCAAAATTGCTAATTAGGGTTTCTATAGGAAAAACCAACCAAACTTTGACCAAGCATAACTTTCTCATACTTTATCAGAAATTTTTCTACCAAATCTAATTTTGAAGAGAATCTAATTCCCTACAACTTCTCTTCAGCCTTCAAATTCAAGAAATGTACCAATTGAAAGATATAAGCTTATACATTATGGGTCCTTTCAAAAAGTCAACAAAACACCTTTTGGGTCAAAGCTTGGTACATGAACATGGAAAATTCAATTGAGATGAAATAGAAAGGGTTGTTTAGAGGATATCCTAAGCTCTCTAAAAAGTCTAAGAAAACCCTCATAGGCTTAAAATTGAGATAGATATGCATTGCTAAAGTTTACCAATTTTTGGAAAGTGCATGAAGCCAATATGGAACAAACATGGATTTTTCCAAATGGGCCTATCTTTTTATGTTTGAAACTTATTTCCAACATGGTCCACGACCTCTAAGCCCTCCCATGTATTATTCTATTATTTATGCTATTTATTTTGATATTTTATTCATTAAAATTCAAAATTAAATAAATAAATAATGGAAATAATAAAAGATTGGATTGAGATCATATTTCCATTAAATATTGGGCAATATATTCTGATTATAGCAAGGAGAAACGTGAAAGGCCGTGAAAGGGAGAAATCTTTAAAAATGGAAAGTTTGGAAATCAAATATTTCTTTCATGAAGGCATTGATATTTTTCCATATTTGTTGACCTAAAGAGATTAAGTATATATGTACAAACATGCCAGCCAAAGAGGAAACGCGCAGCTAGCCTCAAACAGAACCCTAAAGTTTCAAAAAAAATTCAAAGAAGTGCAACCTTGGTTCGCTCGATCCAGCCAACCTCAGTCTGATCTAAGCACTCAATCATCCTTCTGAGGATCCCAGGGGTTTAACCAACCCAATCTTGAAGGCTAAAGCATACATGATCATCCCTTCCAATAACCCACGATTTGGTAAACTTCTCAAACTTCAAACTTTTTATTCATGGCATATAAATGATATCTCTACATATATTTGTGTTTAATATCATGTTTGCAAGGGTTTAGAACCATTATATGCAAGCTCTGACGTCAGAACCAAGAAGTGCCATTGTTAGGGCACGAAGTTTCTTTTTCTTCGTATCTGAATTTGCAGGTTGTTCCAGTCAATAAAATCATCACCATCATGATCGAAGATCCCAAATTATGGGGGTAGGGTACCCTTTGCGTCTTTAGCTTGCATGATTTGCAAGTTTTTATTTTTGGCTAGCCGTAGATGGTGACCAGAGCCACCGTCTGAGGTGGTTTGACCGGCCAGAGAGCTTGCATGGACAATGGGACCTTTTGGTTGGTTGGTTCAAATACCAGGGACGCCACAGCGTGCACGTGTCTTGCTGACTCAACTGTTTGATGGGTTTTCATATTATATTGTTTTTCTTTGTTTATATACATGAATGAGCAGGCAGCGCGGATGGCAAGGCAAGCAAGCATATGAGGGAAAGGACCTGGGTTCAAATCCCAGGTCCAACGTTCTTGCATTTTTTTTCTATTGTTTCAGGCAGATTCCCTGTGGTGCATGGCCAAGCATGCACCTTGCACCCTCAGATCTAGCCATCTGATCTTCATTGATCCAGATCCAGCGATCCTAGAATGCTTCCTCATGGTGGACCCTCAGGTGCATCCCTTACTGGATCAGGTAGGCATTGGGCTTTGCATGTTCTGGGCCTAGATCAAATTGCAGCGCCACACCCCCCAGTTGCTTCCTACTATTAGGCCCATTTCATTTTTTTTAATTTACTTTATTTTGTTTTTAATTAGTTTATGTTTTTTTAAATTCATTTTTATTTTTAAAATCAACAAAAATCACAAAAAAATAGAATTAGGTTTTTTATAATTAAAATTAATTTTTGAAAATTAATTAATTTAATTACTTTAACTTGTTTCTTTACATTAAAGTTAATTAGAAATTAGGTTAAAATTTCAAATATTTTTCTCAATAAAATACCAAAAATGTTTTATTAAATAATTATATTTTTAGGACTTTTCAATTTGTTCCCGTCTTGATCTTCGTGCGTTTATCTTTTTTTCATTTTATTTTTCTTTTCCCATTATGTAATTGTTTCCCGGTTTGTAATAGCTTTAATTAGGTTTAAAATTCTGCATTTTATTTTCTTGTGTTGTTTATGTAATTGTCCCAAGGCCTTGTAATAGCTTAGAAATTTTATTTTTTGTAATTTATTTTCCACACTATTAACTGCTTAGATTAACAGGATTGCATGAAAAAGACTGAAAAGAAAACGATTAGATAACCCTAATGCACAAGATAAATGAAATGAATCAATACACTTGTACATGTTCACCCCTAGGGTATCTCCCACTTCGGTTGCCTTCGAAAACAGTCACAATTCTAGAAACGTGAGAATCTTTAGTGGCTGCCCTTTAGTTCAAAAGATCACAAGTACCTCGATGATCCTTTCGACGACGCCTCGGTTAAAAAGTGATCTTAGAACTTTAGGACATTTACTAAAATTTCTTGCCCAGTTTCCTTAGTGATTGTAAACGTCCCTTCGACAATCCATCAACATCCAACGATACGGCTACCTACTCACTAATAGTAGGATAACACTATCTAAAGGAAAGGAGGAAAATAACGCCTTTTTTTGAGTAGGTAGATAATTGTTAGGTACTTGCTCAAAAAACAATTTTTCACTACACTTTCAAAACATTTTTCAAAAAAATAAAAGCTTTATCAACACTCTTGAGGACTCATACAAGAGTTATCATAAAGAAAACAAAATTTTCAAAACACACAAACACGAAAGAAATTTTTAAAAATGAGCAAGTATCTAAGAGCCCGTGGAAAACCAAGGATGGAAAGGGTGCTAACATCTTCCCTTTCCATAATCTACCCCCTTACTCATAAACTCTCGAAAAAGGTCTTTTTCTGTTCTTGTCACCCTTTCCTTTGTTGGATAAAAGAAAAGTCGGTGGCGACTCTTGCTTATTGCACATTTGCGAATACAAAACACAAACCAGTATAACAGTCGGTTCTTCCACCGTATCACATAACTGGTGACTCTACTGGGGAATAGATTTAAAAGTGGGGTTTACCTTAGGGTCTAGTTCATTTTAAAATTGCTTTCTTTGTTTGCTTTGATTACTTTACTTTTAAGGGTTTGTTGGGGTATTCTTATAAAGATCCTACACTCAGATCTGAGGACACTTTTTAGGTAAACAACAATATATCATGGAGACTGTACATCATAGAACGATATGGTTTAAGCGATGGCTGTGTTGGTGTGACACTTTGGTTGGTACCGGTATCCCTTGTGTTGAATTGAGGAGAATACGGGGCCGTCGCGTGGTGTCCTGAAACACTAATGAGCCTTAGAACCTTAGTTGAAAAAACATGGCCATTAGAAAGTAGTGAGATAGTCGGCCTCAGTGTAAAGTTGGGAATCGGTTGATACTCGATACTACACTCATTGAGATCAGATTTTCGGGATGTTTCGGCTGTAAGAAAAGTTTGCTAAGCTGAAATAATATCGATAAAGAAAGATCAGTGTATTGAGATTCCTTAGAACCTGGTTACTATTTCTAAGACAGGTTGAACCAAGTGAACATTCAAGAGGGTACTTACCTTAAACCTCATACAAGCCTTTGAACCTAAGGTCTATTGTGTGATTTACTTGTGTTTATCTGTGATTTAAGCATAATCATGACATCATGAACATCATAACATCCATTTTTCATTTGACTAACCATTTCAAGGACCAAGGGAATTTATCTTTGTTATGTTTTGCAGATCATGGCTTCCGCTTGTAGAAATACTATCCAGGCCAGCTTTGTGAGAATACCTCTCCAACTCAAAGAGCTGGTATCAAGGGTTCCCGAGACTTCCTCATTTACCAAGAACTACGGTCGACTTCTCGACCTAGTTACCTCGGGTTTTGATGAGAAGATGATGATTGTACTCTTTTAATTCTTTGACCTTAAGCATCATTGCTTCACTTTTCTGGACTATCAGCTGGTACCCACCATGGAAGAATTCTCTCAGTTATTAGGCATACCTATTTTAGATCAGTTGCCTTTCACCGGTTCGTAAGAAGCTCCAAAGTCGGAGTATATTGCAGCAGCTTTGCATTTGAAATGGTCTGACATTGTATCCAACTGGGAAATAAGAAGCGGAGTTAAGGGTTTTCTAGCCAAGTTCCTAATAGAGAAGGCTCAGCTGTTTTGGGATGATTTGGACTTCCAGGCTTTTGAGGAGGTCTTGGCCCTTCTAATTTATGGGTTAGTATTGTTCCCTAATCCAAACTTACTCATAGATGTGAATGCTATCAAGGTCTTCCTCTCTCGCAACCCTGTGCCCACTTTACTCGGAGACATCTTGCATACCTTCCACACTCATACCACGAATAAAAGAGGGATTCTTATGTGTTGTGTGTCATTGCTTTCGAGGTGGTTTATTTCTTACCTCCCTAAATTAGTACTGAAGAATGAAGAAGGTCTGGGCTGGTCGCAAAGGATAATGTCACTTTCTCATGCAGATATTCTCTAGTATTCCCAATCTATGGGAGATATTTCTGTTATTGACCACTGCGAGGAATTCCCTAACGTCCCACTACTTGGCATTAGGGGAGGCATAACTTATAATCCTTCTTTGGCTCTGTGACAATTTGGTTATTCTCGAAGGGATGGTCCTCACGAGATGCTTATCTAGGGAATTATGTTTAATTATGATGATGATGTTCAAGGGTATCGTCAGAGGTTCATACGAGGTTGGGGCATGGTAAACAGATTTGATACCAAGACTTTGGGGCCGATGACTTTCATCCCTATGGAACCTTATCTCCAATGGGTATGAGCTTGTGCTCAGAACCTTGTGATGCCATATATAGCCATATTGCCAGTGATTTTGGAGCCCATTATTGAAGGGGGTGTTCCTTATATAGTTCTTCATCCTGACATGCCCACTGATCATGAAGAGTTGCAGAGATCCTGGATTCAGCTGAAGAAAGAGCGGGATACCTATAGAGATGATTTCTATACCCATGAGAGGAAAGTGTTGGAGCTCATAAAGTAACTTCACAAGGAAAAAAAGTCTTAATGCCTATCTCGGCACGAAGAGGAAGCTCCCATGGGAAACCTGATTTCGTAATTTTTAGAATTTTTCAATTGTAAGGCTAAAAGGCAATTGTATTTTGAATTCTACTAATAAAATCTTTGTTTCATTTTGGCTCACAAATTTAAATTTCCCAAAGTCCTCGAAAACATTACATACGCATATCATACATGTCATTGTATAAGCAGGTTTTCAGTACAGGATTCTTATCTTCTTCGCTATTTATTTCAGCAAGTAAAGAAATGGCTCTTTAATAAAACATCAACGATCTCCAGGCACAAAACGCTCAGTTCCAGCAGATGATCGTGGCTCTAGCTAAAGTGAAAGAAGATCTGAAAGCCCTCATACTGAAGTACAAAAAGAAGAAGCCAAAAAAACCATATGGTGTAGTGAACTTGGGAAGAAGGATCAGAGGACCTATGCGGCGAGCTTCAGAAGTAGTAACTTCATCAAAAGAAGGAAACAATCAGGAATGGAAATAAGAGAGGAAGACCTCAGCTCGAAGGAATATGATAATGAATCTGACTATAATGAGAAGCAGTATCCTCCTGTTGATGATAAATACAAGCAACTGGAGGATCGTCTGAATGCAATGGAAATCCAAAGGGTACCTGGGATGGATTTTGAAGAGCTGGGTTTGGTTTCTGGAGTTGTCATCCCGCAGAAGTTTAAGGTTCCGGTGTTTGCTAAGTATGATGGGTTCTCGTGTCCCAATATGCATCTCCGATCTTATGTGAGGAAGATTTATCCTCACACCGCTGACAGGGACTTGTGGGTCCATTTCTTCCAAGACAGTCTATCCGGAACTCAGCTAGAGTGGTTCTATAAGCTGGAGGGGACCAATATTCGTACTTGGGAAGACCCGAATGATGCTTTCTATAAGCAGTACCAATATAATGTAGACCTTGCTCCGACTCGTACACAACTGTAAAGTATGTATATGGGTTCTAGCGAGGGCTTTAAAGACTACGCCGAGAAGTGGAAAGACCTAGCAGGAAGAGTCCAACCCCCTCTGTCTGATAGGGAGTTGGTGGATATGTTTTTGGGTACTCTATATGGTCTATTTTTCAACCATCTGATTGGAAACTCCTCAACTGGTTTTACTAAGCTGATCTTAACTGGAGAAAGAGTGGAAGCTGGTAGTAGAAGTAGCAAGATTCAAAAAGATACCTCTTCAAGTGCAGGAAAGAGACCTTTCATGGGAAAGAAGGAGGTCAGTGCTTCTTACAGTCAAAGAAATCAGGTCAGGACCGAATGTCGTCCAACGGTAGGGGCTGTAATGATATCCAAGCCTGCAGTTACTCAACAGTGGGCCAATTAGCCCAGAGCAGAAAGACCTATGAGACAATTTACCCAGATTAATATGACTTTATCTCAAGTTTTTCCACACTTATTGAAGTCCAATCTGGTAACTTTGAGGGAAGCTCCGAAGAATCCTAATACTGCCTCTCCTCACTATAATCCAAAGGCTCGATGCACCTACCATTCTGAAAGTCCAGGCCATGATACAAACGGTTGTTGGACTTTAAAGAACAAGGTGCAGGATCTGATCGAGGCAAAGGAGATTGAATTCGATGCTCTAGAAACTCCTAATGTTATAACTACTCCCATTTCCAAGCACGACAATGGTGTTAATGATATTGACAATGATATGTTTGTTGCTTCCGTTGAGGAACCTGTTACTCCTTTCATGACTGTTAAAAGGAATCTGTTGCAAGCCGGTTTATTTCCAAGTTATGGTGAAGGTTGCCACTTATGTTTATCTCTACCAACTGGTTGCTATTTGTTGAAAGCAGGTGTTCAGTGCTTGATGGATAATAAATAGATTCTATTTGAGAAGACTCCCATTATAACTGTTTCATGTAAAGATGTTTCTATTATAACCATTTTCGCCAATCCTCCCAGGGTCTCTACCAAAAGACCCGTCAGGATTACATCTGCTCCAAAGTTGGCTCCCCTGATCAACACCATGTCAGGGCCAATACCATATTCCTCGGACAAAGTTGTTCCCTGGAATTATGGGGCTGACGTCTATTACCATGGCGTCAAGCAAGACCTGTTGGCTGTTGAAGACAAAGTTACTGGAAGTACTGATCCTGGCGTCAGCAATATTGTTGGGACCAGTAAATTAACAAGAAGCGGAAGAGTGTTCTCTCCTGAGATCTCTCCTCCTAAAACCGCTACTACTCTTGTGATCATTCCTGTTGCTGCTCCTACTAATACTACCACTACTACTCCTGTGATTAGCCTTGTTGCCACCCCTGTCACCGAGTCGGTCGAGACTCAGGGCAAAGAGATATTGGTTGAGCTTGTCCAGACGAAGGCGCATTCAGAATCCATTCTGGAGGTTTCTAAGAAGGAAATGGAAGAAATCTTGAAAATAATTAAAAAGAGCGATTACAATATGGTCGAACAGCTGGGGAAGACCTCTTCCAAGATTTAAATGTTGGCCCTACTGTTGTGCTCTAAAGCTCATGCAAAGGCTTTGGTAAAATTCCTCAAGACTACTCATGTGCTGCAGGAAACCTCCGTTGATCAATTCTAAGATTGTGTGGCTATTTTGACGGTGATAATGGACTAGGTTTTTCTGATGCTGATTTGACACCCAGGGGAAGAAAACACAATGATGCATTGCATGTCTCCATCGAATGCAGGGGCACCACTTTGGCCCATGTTTTAGTGGATACCGGTTCATCAGTGAATGTTTTGCCCAAGAAGGCTCTTGACAAATTAGATTTCAAAGGTTTGACTCTGAAGCCCAGTAACATTGTGGTGAGGGATTTTGATGGTTCGAAAAGAATGGTACATGTGGAGGTGGACATCCCTATCAAAGTTGGTTCCCAAACCTTTGACTCCACCTTCTACGTGATGGATACCCGACCATCTTGAAGAAGTGAAAAACACAAGAAGGGGGGTTGAATTATTAAAACTTGAAATCAAATGCAGACAACACGTTATTTTTATACTGGTTCGTTTGATCTCAAACTACTCCAGTCCACCCGTCAAGGTGATTTCGCCTCTCTCCAACGAGGACTTAATTCACTATATTCAACTAAATATTACAACTGCTTTAACAACTGCTAAAGCCTTCTTGAGTCTAAACCACATACCGGTTTCTCAAGGAAATTCTTTCTTACAGATAAATGAACAATATGTGTGTTGAATGTTTTCTGGAAAAACTATATATCAAAACTGTGATAATACACAAAATGAAGCTTATGTAAAACTAGATTGCTAGAACTATGTTGTGAGCAATTGAGAGCTTTAGCAAACTGTATGAGTGAGGATGAAGATAATTGACTTTAGGCGTATAGAGTATTGTAGATCATTAGCCTTTTCACTTCTCACTGATTTGTTTAAATACTTCTTGGAATAGATACGTTGATGAAAATAATTCCATTTTAATTCTCATTACGTTCTTTCCATTTTGAGAAGATCTTTGTCTTGGAATAAACCGTTGGTAATTAATCTGCCTTGAATGCAGTACCGTTAACACTTCAGAATGTTCTGCTTGATTAAGATCAGAGTGTGTTGGCTTTAGCTTATTCGGATTGCTTCTGAGTGCTGATGACATTGTTAAGATCTTGATCAGAGTAAGAGTATGTTGAGCGCAGATTCTGTTCATCATACTTCAGCGTAAGCATATGTATGATCTTCTGGTTGACATCTTCTGATGCTGATGTTGATATTCTGATGCTGATTCCATCAGAGTTTCCTGTAAATAAACAGCATAATTTTAAGTAGCATCTATGTCAAATATAAAACTCATAATTCATTTAATCTTGTATTTGTTATCATCAAAACTCTAACTGAGGGTTGTAGAATCAAACTATGTTCTAACAATCTCCCCCTTTTTGATGATGACAAAAACTAGATTTTTTCAATTAAAATGAGATGATGAAAGAATCAGAGTTTAAGGATAAAAAGGAAACAGTATCAGAGATAATCCATTAACGAGAAAAAGGTATCAGAGTTAAGAGAGTAAGGAATAAAAAGTATCAAAGTAATGGTGAGAAAAACTCCCCCTGAGTTGATTATTCCCTTTGATTCCTTGAGACCTTCAGCATCAGAACTTTATTGAACCTTTCTTTGATCATCAAAATTTTGCTTTATCATAGTTCTTCAGATTCTTGTGCCTGTAAGCTTTTCAGAACGGCAAATATTTATGAATGTTAGAATGTTTGAGACTTTTGTCTCAGTAAACCGTTATTGAAAAATATCGTTCTTTCTCCCCCTTTTTGTCAGTGATCAAAAAGCATATATAATCAGAGTTAAAAAAACATTAGAGCAAAACACGTTTGTATTAAAACAGAAGCAATGATAGTTTAGAACAAGTAGGAATATTACAGACAAACATAAGAAAACAAGGAAAACATAAGAAAAATCTAAGAAGAAGGAGGAAGTCGTGTGAACAGCGCTTCCAACATGCTCTTGATTTGTTCGCTGGTTTCGCTCTGCTTAGCTACCAAGTTTGCTATAGAATCAATCTTGATATCCTGCTTGTCCATCCGTTTATTCATCAGCGTATCTGATCTCTTCAAATCCTCCAGAGCCTGCCTGTCAACAGAGGAGGCTTGAGGATCTTCAGATACAGACTGCTTCTCAGAGCTTTCTGTAGCTTCTTCTGCTTGACCCAAGTCTTCATCTTGAATAACCTGTTCTTCTGCAGCTTGAACTGTAGATGCTGGACGCTTTTCAGACCAAGGATCACTGTCCAGATGCAGAACTTCTTCCTTCAGCACTTTGCTCAGAACTGGACCTTCCATTTCCTTCAGCAGATTGCTGAAGTTCTGCTGAACCTGTCCATAGCTCTGGTCTTGTAGCTTGAAGGTTTCAGCGCATACCCATCTTCTGAATTGAGTCCAGAGGAACCATTTTCCTTCAAATTGTTGAAATCCACTATAATCTCTGACAGAACTTCAAGATTCTTGACCAGAGTGAGTAGCGTTCTGAGAGGAACCTCATATTGCTCAGCTGATGCATCTTTCTGGGAACCTGAAGAGAGATTGCTGGAAGATGCCATTGTTCACACGAGGTTTTGAGAGAAAAAATTGAAAGGGTTTTCTTGAGCAGTAAGAACACAAACACATATATCAGAGAAATTGATTGAAAACGAAAGTAAGGGTAAACGTTGTGATTGTGTGTTAATGGTGTTTAAATAGATTTTGAAAAAGTTTTTGAAAACATAAACGCTTAAGAGAGAGAAATAAATCATGATTAATAGCATTAATTCATTGCTGATTTTAGGGGATTTCAGAAAGATACTTAAACGGTTACCAGTGACATGTGTCTCAATGCAACCAATCAGCGCTTTTCCTTTTCAGAAGCGTGAATGCGTGTTCAGCCTCAGGAACCAGCTGATGACTGGATGACACTTGTTTGCTTTGAGTGAACATCACTTCTATCCTTGAACTGAAGAGCTCAGAGCTTCATGGATAGATCTGATACAATCTGCATTTCTAAAATTCTGAAAGGAGGATTGATCAGAAATTCACAGAGAAATAAACATAATTCTGAAGGTTAATATATAAAATTAAAACAGTTTTATTCTGGACAGAGCTTCATGCTGAGATGATTCAGAATGAAGTTGAACCTATCTTCAGAAAGTGGTTTTGTAAAGATATCAGCCCATTGATGGTCTGTATCAATAAATTTTAAGTTTAAAATTCCTTTCTGAATATAGTCCCTAATAAAATGATGTTTTATTTCTATATGCTTAGCCCTAGAATGCAAAATTAGATTTCTACTTAAGCAAATGGCAGAAGTATTATCACAGAGTATAGGAATGTTACTCTCATAAATCTGGAAGTCCTCAAGCTGACTTTTTATCCAGAGCATTTGTGTGTTGCATCCAGCTGCTTCTATGTATTCAGCTTCTGTTGTTGATAGAGCAATGGTGGATTGTCTTTTGCTGGACCACGAGATCAGATTTTCTCCCAGAAACTGGCAGCTTCCAGAAGTGCTTTTTCGTTCCTCTGTCTCCAGCAAAGTCAGCATCACAGTAACCTACTAAGCTGTAATCACCAGATTTTCTATAAAACAAACCCAGATTAGTAGTACCTTTCAGATACTTGAAAACTCGCTTAACAACTGTTAAGTGATATTCTATAGGATCTAATTGGAATCTTGCACAAATGCATACACTGAATAAAATATCAGGTCTTGAAGCTGTAAGATAAAGAAGAGAACCAATCATACCTCTGTAGACCTTCTGTTCTACCTTTTTGCTTACCTCTTCTCTTTCCAGAATGCACGTGGGATGCATTGGAATCTTTGATGGCTTACATTTTGAGAGATCAAATTTCTTCAGAAGTTCTCTGACATATTTGCTCTGATGAATGTAAGTTCCTTCTGGGGTTTGATTGATCTGGATGCCCAGAAAGAATTTCAGTTCCCCCATTAGGGTCATCTCAAATTCTGCCTGCATACACTTAGCAAATTTTCTTCCCAGAGAAGGATTAGTAGATCCAAATATTATATCATCAACATAAATCTGACAGACTAAAATGTCATTCTTAATTGTTTTACAGAATAAGGTTGTGTCCACCTTCCCTCTGGTGAATTCCTTTTCTAACAGGAAGTTACTTAGTCTTTCATACCAAGCTCTGGGAGCTTGTTTCAGACCATATAGTGACTTCTTTAGTTTGAAAACATATTCTGGATGTTTTGAACTTTCAAAACCAGGGGGTTGGTGCACATATACCTCTTCTTCTATATAGCCATTTAAGAATGCACTCTTGACATACATCTGATACAGAGTGATGCCTTTATTAACAGTAAAAGAAATTAAAAGTCTGATAGATTCTAACCTGGCGACTGGAGCAAAGGTTTCTGTATAGTTTATCCCCTCTTGCTGACTATAACCTTGTGCTACCAATCGTGCCTTGTTTCTGATGACTTCACCTTGTTCATTCAGCTTGTTTTTGAACACCCATTTTGTTCCAATGACGTTGAATCCTTTTGGTTTAGGAACCAGATCCCATACGTCATTCCTTGTGAATTGATTCAGCTCCTCTTGCATTGCTAGAATCCAGTCATTGTCCAGAAGTGCTTCATCAATAGAGGATGGTTCAATCCGAGAGACAAGTCCCATGAGGGATTCTTCAGAGTTTCTAAAACTAGCTCTTATTCTGATTGGATCTTCCTTTCTTCCTAAGATAGTTTCTTCTGGATGATCCATGCTGCTTCTGGATGGTCTTTTCTGAGGTTGATCAACAAAAGATGCTGGATTGCTTGCAGTGCCTCTTTCTGATGTTGAGGGAGTGTCTCTGTTAAGAGCTTCTGATGACTTGTCTTCAGTACTTGTGAATTCAACTTCCATACCTGCAAGTAATTCATTTTGCTTTGACTTTTGAGAGTCAAGCTTGTCATCAAAACGAACACTGATTGATTCTTCCACAATCTGTGTTTCTGTATTGTATACTATGTACCCTCTTGAGCGTTCAGAGAATCCTAACATAATACACTTCTGTGCTTTTGAGTCAAACTTGTTCAAATAATTTTTAGTATTCAAAATAAAGCAAGTACATCCAAATGGATGAAAATATGAAATGTTGGGCTTTCTGTTCTTCCACAATTCATATGGAGTCTTTTCCAGAATAGGTCTTATGGAGATTCTATTCTAAATGTAGCACGCTGTGTTTATTGCCTCTGCCCAGAAGATCTTAGCAACGTTAGTCTCGTTGATCATGGTTCTAGCCATTTCCTGCAATGTTTTGTTCTTTTGTTCTACAACTCCATTTTTTTGGGGAGTTCTAGGACAAGAGAAATCATGCAGAATGCCTTTGTCATTAAAAAATGATTCAAAATATTTGTTTTCAAACTCTCCACCATGATCACTTCTGACTTTGATGATTTTAAGATCCTTTTCATTCTGAACTTGGTTGTAGAAGGTGACAAACACAGAGTGTGACTCGTCCTTGTGTCTTAAGAACTTTACCCATGTCCATCTGCTATAGTCATCTATGATTACTAACCCATACTTCTTGCCACTGACTGAAGCAGTTTTAACTGGTCCAAATAAGTCAATGTGCAGAAGTTCTAATGGCTTAGAGGTGGAAACAACGTTTTTAGATTTAAAAGCAGGTTTTGCAAACTTGCCTTTCTGACATGCTTCACACAGAGCATCTGAATTGAACTTCAGGTTAGGAAGTCCTCTGACCAGATTGAGTTTGTTAATATGAGATATTCTTCTCATACTAACATGCCCCAATCTTCTGTGCCAGATCCATTGCTCGTTGTTAACAGACAGAAGACACTTTACATTCTGACTTTTCAGTTCAGAAAGTTTGATTTTGTAAATGTTGTTTCTCCTCTTTCCATTAAACAGGATAGTCCCATCTTTCTGACTAACAGCTTTACATGAATTTTGATTAAAGATTATATCATAACCGTTATCACTTAATTGACTTATGGATAACAGGTTATGCATTAATCCATTTACTAATAAAACATTACTGATAGAGGGAAGATTTCTGTTACCTACAGTTCCAGAGCCAATGATCTTTCCCCTCTGATTTCCTCCAAAGCCTACATGGCCTCCAGACTTAAGTTCCAAGCTTTGGAACATATGCCTTCTTCCCGTCATGTGTCGCGAGAAGCCATAGTCCAAGTACCATGACTGGTGTTTCTTCTTTGCTGCTAAAGATGTCTGCAACATGTATTATTTTATCCTTAGGTACCCATATTTTCTTGGGTCCTGATTTGTTAGTTTTACCAAAACTCTGGTTGAGTTTTGGTTTGACAGAATAATTACTACTGGTATATTTAATGTTGTGTGTGTGCCCATATACAAAGTGTGACTTAAAAGGAGTTCGTTTAATCACTAAATCCATGGCATTCTTAGGTGTAGGAACCTTACCTTGGTATCCTATTCCCTTTCTGCCATTTCTGCTAACTCCATAGATCATTGAAGCCATTCTGCTTCTATCTATGCTTTTAGCAAGAAACTTCTGAAAGCTGTGATCATACTCCTTGATGATCTCATCAGCACTACTGGGAGTTTCAATAATTATTTCCTTCTGAGAGTTTTGTAAAAGATTTTCTAATTTTGGAACTTTATTTTTCAACTCAGAATTTTCCAACTTGAGACTCTCAGTTTTATTAGAGTCAGAAGCAAGATCCCTTTTCAGGTTTCTGAATTTGACTCTGATCTGCTGATATCTTTCGAGAATCTCATTAAGGCTTTCAGCTAGTTCAACCTTGGTAAAATTAATAGCAAAGTCAGGAAATACCTCTTCTGTGTCTGATTCAGAGTCTGATTCAGAAGCTTCACTATCTTCTGATATGTTTGCCATGAGATCTATGTTTGCTCTCTCATCATCTGATTCTGAGTCAGCTTCAGATGTGTCAGAGTCATCCCATGTAGCCATGAGACTTTTCTTCTTTTCCTTGCCAAACTTTCTTCTGGGCTTTTCCTTCTGAAGCTTTGGGCAGTCACTCTTGTAGTGTCCTTGCTCGTTGCATTCATAGCAGATGATGTCCTTGTTGTTTGGCTTTCTGCTTCCTGAAGAGCCTTCATATCTTCTGTGTCCAGAGGAGGATTCTGACCTTCTGTATCTGGAGGAGGATTCGTTCTGGTTCTCAAATCTTCTGGGAGTCCTGAACTTTCTTTGCCTCTGCTTCCACAGTTGGTTCACCCTTCTGGAGAGGAGAGACAGTTCATCTTCTTCTAATGAGGACCCATCAGAGGTTTCTTCAACAGCCTGCAAAACCTTGGAGTCAGATTTTCTATTAGATTTTAGAGCTAAAGGCTTACCTTGCTTTTGAGGTTCATCGGCTTATAGCTCTATCTCGTGACTTCTGAGGGAGCTGACAAGTTCCTCCAGAGAGATTGTATTGAGATCCTTAGCTAGCTTCAGCGCTGTGACCATAGGCCTCCACTGTTTTGGCAAGCTTCTGATGATCTTCTTTACATGATCAGCAGTAGAATACCCTTTGTCCAGAACTTTGAGACCAGCAACCAGAATCTGAAATCTTGAGAACATTGTTTCAATAGATTCACTTTCTTACATCTTGAATGCCTCATACTTCTGGATGAGCGCAAGAGCTTTAGTTTCTTTAACTTGAAGGTTTCCTTCATGCGTCATTCTGAGAGAATCAAACATGTTCTTAGCAGTGTCTCTGTTTGATATTTTTTCATACTCAGAGTAAGAGATAGCACTGAGAAGAATAGTTATGGCCTTGTGATGATTCTTGAAATCACGCTTTTGTTAGTCAGACATTGTTTTCCTGTCAATCTTCTGACCACTTGCATTCACTGGGTGCGTGTATCCATCTGTCACCATATCCCACAGATCAGCATCGTGGGCTAGAAAGAAGCTTTCAATTCTGTCTTTCCAGTAATCAAAGTTCTCTCCATCAAAGACTGGAGGCTTTCCACTGAATCTGTCTCTTTCTTCATTGTTGTCATTGTTGATGTTGTGATGTGTTCCTGCCATAGTGTTTTTCAATGCTGGATCTTGTACTGACACGATTAAGTGTTATGAACTCAGAACCAGGCGCTCTGATGCCAATTGAAGAAGTGAAAAACACAAGAAGGGGGTTGAATTGTTAAAACTTGAAATCAAATGCGGACAACACGTTATTTTTATACTGGTTCGTTTGATCTCAAACTACTCCAGTCCACCCGTCAAGGTGATTTCGCCTCTCTCCAACGAGGACTTAATTCACTATATTCAACTAAATATTACAACTGCTTTAACAACTTCTAAAGCCTTCTTGAGTCTAAACCACAGACCGGTTTCTCAAGGAAATTCTTTCTTACAGATAAATGAACAATATGTGTGTTGAATGTTTTCTGGAAAAACTATATATCACAACTGTGATAATACACAAAATGAAGCTTATGTAAAACTAGATTGCTAGAACTATGTTGTGAGAAATTGAGAGCTTTAGCAAACTGTATGAGTGAGGATGAAGATAATTGACTTTAGGCGTATAGAGTATTGTAGATCATTAGCCTTTTCACTTCTCACTGATTTGTTTAAATACTTCTTGGAATAGATACGTTGATGCCAATAATTCCATTTCAATGCTCATTACGTTCTTTCCATTTTGAGAAGATCTTTGTCTTGGAATAAAGTCGTTGGTAATTAATCTGCCTTGAATGCAGTACAGTTAACACTTCAGAATGTTCTGCTTGATTAAGATCAGAGTGTGTTGGCTTTAGCTTATTCGGATTGCTTCTGAGTGCTGATGACATTGTTAAGATCTTGATCAGAGTCAGAGTATGTTGAGCGCAGATTCTGTTCATCAGACTTCAGCGTAAGCATATGTATGATCTTCTGGTTGACATCTTCTGATGTTGATGTTGATATTCTGATGTTGATTCCATCAGAGTTTCCTGTATATAAACAGCATAATTTTAAGTAGCATCTATGTCAAATATAAAACTCATAATTCATTTAATCTTGTATTTGTTATCATCAAAACTCTAACTGAGGGTTGTAGAATCAAACTATGTTCTAACACATCTTACTCCTGTTTATTGGGACGCCCTTGGATCCATGGGGTTGGAGCTGTTACTTCTACTCTGCATCATATGTTTAAGTACCCGGTGAAGGGAAAGATTGTCACAGTGCATGGTGAGGAAGAGTACATGGTAAGTCACCTGAACTCTTTCAGATATGTGAAAATGGATGGAGAGTTCATCGAGACCCCTGTCAGAACTTTGAAGAGGTGCCTCAGACCATGGCAATAACTGAGATTGTTACTAGTGTGCCAAAGATCACCAGACCTCCATTGGAGATGGCTTCTCTCAAGGACGCCAAAGCAGTAACTGAAGAAGGTGGGTGTACTATTTGGGGCCAACTCCCTGACATTCCATACAAATCTAATAAGTTTGGTTTGGGTTTCACTTCAGGGGCTCAAAGGGTTGTTCATCGTACTCGCACTGGAGGACCTCCCCTATGCATCAGAAATCATAGGGTCAATGATTTAGAAGACAATGATGGTGACTATGACATGAACAACCGAATATTCCCTACTACCAACGGTGGACTCAGTAATTGGACAGCTAAAGACTTTGTGCCGATTACTTTTATTCAGGAGTAATTGTCTTTTTGTTTTTATGGATATGTAATAAATGAACAATATAAACTTTATGGCCTTGTGTCTTACCCAGGGCACAATGGTTTATTTGTGAGGGTTATCATCTTTCAATCTCATATGTCATTAATAAAGCATTGGACGTTTTTGCATACAAATTTTGCGCTCTTTGTTTTTCTTTTCTGCTTTTACTTTATCAATGCAGCTATGCTCTTACACACACTAACGTATCAAACTGCATATCCATATCCACTCTGGATCCCATTGATAACGTTTCTGATATTGCCGGTTATGACTTTGAAAATATGATCAACCAAGACGAGGACGAAGGTGAGGAAGATTATGAGGTACCAGGAGAGCTTGCTAGACTATTACAGCAGGAAGAAAGAGCTATATATCCTCATGAAGAGCCAGTTGAGACAGTGAATCTGGGAACATAATAGGACAGAAAAGAAGTCAAGATAGGTGCGAACTTGGAGCATATTGTCAAAAAGCGGTGGATACAGATGTTTCATGATTATGTTGAGATCTTTTCTTGGTCATATGAAGACATGTCAGGACTTGAAACTGATATTGTGGTTCATCGTCTGCCGACAAAAGAGGACTGCCCTCCAGTAAAGCAGAAGGTCCGTCGTATGTGCCCTGAAATGTCAGAGAAGATCAAAGCCGAAGTTATGAAGCAGTTCAACGATGGGTTCTTAGTTGTCACATCCTATCCATAATGGGTTGCTAACGTAGTTCCGTTCCTAAGAAAGACGGCAAAGTATGGATGTATGGATTATAGAGACTTGAACATGGCAAGCCCCAAGGACGACTTTCCGCTTCCCCACATTGATGTTTTGGTTGACAATACCGCACAGCATAAGGTATTCTCCTTCATGGAAGGATTCTCTGGTTACAATCAGATCAAGATGGCACTCGAAGACATGGAGAAGAAAACCTTCGTCACAGAGTGGGGCACTTTCTGTTACAAAGTGATGCCGTTTGGGTTGAAGAACGCTGGGGAAACCTATCAACGAGCTATGGTAGCTTTGTTCCATGATATGATTCACCATGAGATAGAGGTCTATGTTGACGACATGATAGCCAAATCTCAAATGGAAGGGGATCACCTCGATCACTTGCAAAAGTTGCTTGATAGGTTGAAGACATACAAGTTGAGATTAAATCCGAACAAGTGCACCTTTGGGGTAAGGTCTGGTAAACTCCTAGATTTCATTGTCAGTGACAAGGGTATTCAGGTAGACCCTGCAAAGGTTAAAGCTATACAACAGATGTCGGCTCCTCGCACTGAGAAGGAAGTTAGAGGTTTCTTGGGACACCTAAATTACATTGCCAGGTTCATTTCCCATTTAACTGCTACTTGTGAGCCAATCTTCAAACTCCTGAAGAAAGATCAAGTAATAAAGTGGAATGATGAATGCCAGACTACCTTTGACAGAATCAAGGAATACCTTCAAGAGCCTCCAATTCTGATGCCTCCGATTGAAGGAATACCTTTAATAATGTACTTAACAATATTAGATAATTCAATGGGGTGTGTGTTGGGGCAGTATGATGAGTCTGGTCGAAAAGAGCGTGCAATATACTACCTTAGCAAAAAGTTTACCAACTGTCAAACAAGATACTCACTGCTCGAGAAAACTTGTTGTGCTTTGGCATGAGCTGCTCACCGACTGAGACAATATATTTTGACCCACACTACTTTATTGATATCTAAGATGGATCCTATCAAGTACATATTCGAGAAGCCCGCACTCTCCGGAAGGATAGCAAGATGGAAAATGGTCCTGACTGAATACGATATTCAATACACAACCCAAAAAGCAATCAAGGGAAGTGTATTAACTGATCATTTGGCTCATCAGGCCGTGGACGACTACCAGTCCATGAACTTTGAATTCCCGGATGAGAATATTATGTTAGTGACTGATTGTGAAGAACCTGGACCGGATGAAGGACCTGAGAAAGGATCCCGATGGATTATGGTTTTTGACGGAGCTTCCAACTCACTTGGCAATGGAATCGGTGTTGTAATCATATCTCCCAAGGGCTGTCATACTCCTTTCACCGTCATACTATGTTTCAACTATACCAATAATATGGCTGAGTATGAAGCATGTATCATGGGTCTCAAAGCTGCCATTGACCTAAGAATCAAGTTCTTGAGTGTTTTCGGAGATCCGGCCTTGGTAATAAGTCAAATTAAAGGAGAGTGGGACACGAAGCACCCTAATCTCATCTCTTACCGAGAGCATGTATTGACATTGCTTCCACACTTTGAAGAAGTCACTTTTGAACATTTTCCACAAGAAGAGAATCAGTTAGCGGACGCGCTAGCTACTATGCCATCCATGTTCAAGGTCATATGGGACAACGAAGCTCCTCATATCACTATTGAGAGATTGGACAAACCAGCTTACTACTATGAGATCAATACTGAAGGGGTAACGGAAAAACCTTGGTTCCACGAAGTGAAAAGGTATCTCGAAGCTCAAGAATACCTTTAGGGGGCATCTGTCAATGATAAGAAGTTTCTGAGAAGGTTCTCTGCAAAGTTCTTCCTCAGTAATAGAACCCTCTACAAGCGCAACCACGACTCTACTTTACTTCGGTGTGTAGACAAGAGCGAAGCAGAGGGGATTATGGCAGATTTACATGAAGGTACCTTTGGCACCCATTCTAGTGGACACACCATGGCTAAAAAGATTCTGAGGGCAGGATATTACTGGTCCACTATGGAAGCTGACTGTTATCAGCATTCTCGAACTTGTCACAAATTCCAGATCTATGCTGACAAAGTACATGTGCCTCAGGTTCCCTTGAATGTTTTGACTGCTCCTTGTCCCTTTGCAATGTGGGTGTGATCGGTGGAAATAGAACTGACTGTTTTTTAGCTGGTTTCGCGAAATGTCGCGGTAAGCAAGAGTCGCCACCATCTTTTATATTCTCCAATATGGAAAGGACAAAAGCACAGCAAAATTCCTTATTCGAGATGTTTCTCGGTTCGGGAGGTAGATTTATAGAAAGGGAAGGTATTAGCACCCTTTCTATCCGTGGTTATCCACGGGCTCTTAGGTACTTGCTCTTATGTTTTCAAATTTTGTTTGCTTTTCAAGTGTGTGTGGGTTTTGAAAAAAGTTCGTTTGAAAACTTCTAGGTAACTCTTGTATCAGTCCTCAAGAGTGTATGAAGTATTGTTTGAAAACTTTTTGAAAGTGTAAGGTGTGAAAAGTATTTTGTTTGTTTTTGAAAAGAGCAAGTACCCATGAGTCATCTACCTACCCTAAGGAATTAAGTTGTGTAAGTGTCCTTTAGATAGCGCTATCCCACCATTGAGAGGTAGGTAGCACCACCGTTGGAGGTGTTCGGGTCAATTCGATTATCGGGACAGTATGGTCACCGAAGCAACAGTAAGGACACCTTAGAAGCAACCCTAATGTCCTAGATACTTTTTAATCCGAGGCAACTGTTTCGAGGCAACTGTTTCAAGGCAACTGGATCTTGGACATAAGAGCGACCGCTAAAACATCCTATACTTGACGACCACGTTTCGAAGGCAACGAGTGAGGCGTACCCTAGAAGTGGTGTGTGTATTGTGTGTTGTTTTCATGTTATGTTTGTCTTTGTAATTAGTGAGCTACGAGTTGTTTTTATTTACCATAAATTCTTTCATGCATTTAACAGTTAGGGGGTGCGGAAAGTAAATTGCGGAAACATAAATCCTACGCTATTACAAGGCGCAGGTCTATACATCACCAAAAATACAAAGACCCGTTTTTGGTAAATAAGTACGGAAAGTAAATAAAAATAGTAAAGATCCTAATTACTATTACATCCAGAAAACAGTTACATAATAATCAAAAATAAGGAATTAAAACTAAAATGCGCGCGAAAGAAAGAATCGAGAATGCCTTAAGGGTGTTGACCCTTTTAAGAAAAGAAATTGATTTTTTTTGTCTTTTTTTGTCTTTTTGTAATTAAAATGAAATTAAAACTAACTAATGACCAATTAATTAATTAAACGAAAATATTTGTGTTTTTTATGTTTTTTATGAAATAAAATAAAAAGAAATAAAACTAAAAGTTAATTTTTCCTAATTCTAAATCTATTTTAATTATTAAGAAAAGAAATTGAAATTGCCTAATTAAACTAATTCAATTATTGTTTATTTACAAAATAAAATAATAATAATAATAATAATGTTAATTCTTTTTGATTTTTTTATGAAAATATTAGTTGGTTAATTTGTTAATAAGAAATAAAATAAAAAAGGGTTAGAAATTAAATTGAAAAATAAATTAAAAAAATGAAAAGAAAAGAAAAGACCAATGGAAGGGGGTATTGGGCCAGGAAGGAGGGTGCATTGTTGAATCCTGGCCCATTAAAGCTTCAGCTCGTTTGACTTTTCCTGGTGGCCTACGCATGCGCTGACTCCAGAGTACCATGGTCCTCATGTTTGGCCCTTGGATCTACATTGATGGACGCTTGGAGCGCTGGGATATGAGGCTTATGGTACACCTCATCTTGGAATCTGCACAGGAAAGCATTTGACAAAATAATATGGAACTATGAGGGGACCTGGGAATCGAACCCAGGATCCAGTGAATACAGACCACGTAGCCAACCACTGAACCAAACCTGCGCGTTTGTAAGCATAATAGAAACAAAAGAATATATGAAATAAGTGCGTTATATGCTGGAAAAGCGCGCGCCAATTTGAATGGCCCACTCCCTGGTTGCCACGCCATCATCATCTTCGTTCTGAAACAAAAATTACAGGCAAATAACGGGGGTTTTAAACCCCCACAAAACACTAATGTCAAAAATAGCGATTAGCTATATGGTGAATATAAAAAAGGCGCGAGGTATGCTTCCTGTTCCTCTTTTCACGCTGATTTCAACCATGCCTGTTTGGAGTTCTAATTTTACAGCATGACAAAACCCCCAATTCGAAGCTCTGAAAAACCTAGAAACCAACAATGGCACTTTGCGTTTTACAGCCTTATAATCAAATTAAAACATACCGAAAGTTTTGTAATGGTGTCAGCAATGCATAATAATGTTCAAAATGGATTAATGAGGCGTAAAAATGGAATTTCGTTTCTCAAAATTTTGAACAAACCGTGAGGGCGTGATGAGTGATTCCTTGGGGTTTTTGACTTGTTAATGATTGCAAATCGCTCCTGGGGATGTAAGGAACGTGTTTGGATTAAAAGGGAAGATTGAATTGCACTGCAAAGTGGTTTTCAATTTCACTTTTTTCTCTTGAAAATTTGAAATTGCTTATGCTGGATGGAGTGTTTCTAGGTCGTGTATTGGCTATAGAAGGCTTGCCTCTGTATCCTTGGATGAGAATCAAACAATATAATGCACCTTTAATCCTTGCACTTATGTTTGAGATTTTGCCATAACCTCCATTAAAGCAACTTACCATTCTTGTCAAAATTTGAATTTCTATGCCCATAATAGGATGTACACGAATTTGGAAGGTGCTTCATGGTGTATCAAAGCAATTCAACACAAAATATATCCCTTAAATAATTTTCTTGATTTTTATTTGAATTTTAAAGATTTAAAATGAATTAAATCAAATAAAATTAAATAAAAATGGAAAAATTAATTTTTAATCTTGAAATAAATTGTGGGACACGTGGGAGGCATGGCCAAGCTGAACCAAGTGGAAAAAGTGGGCCCTTTTTGTCAAAAATGAAGTTTCAAGGATAATTGACTTTGGTCATTTCACAAATATTTCCCAACTTCTCTAATGCATATCTTGCTCAATTTTGAAGCTATGAACATGTTCTTGGACATTTTGGAAAGGTCTTGAAGTCCTCTAACCAATGTCTTTTGTCCCATGTCATTTTGATTTACCAATCTCAAGTTATGGTCTTTGACTTAACGTGCCTTTTTGTTGACTTTTGAAAATGACCTATAATGTTAAAATTGATAACTTTTTGTGAGAGCATTTCTTGGACTTGGAATGTGAAGATGAGTTGTAGGAAATGTCTTCCCCTTCAAGATGAGCATTGGATGGGATTTTTCTGATGAACCATGAAAAAGTTATGCCTTGGTCAAGTTACAGTTGACTTTTCAACTGTCAAAAAATAGAAACTTTTGACACCTTGATGATTTTTGAGCCATTCTTGTGAAGTCATGGTCAAGATTTGACCAAATGATGATTGTGGCTTCAAAACAAGATGTTGACCAAAAATTTTGACTTTTGACTGCCAAATGACCATTTTGCCCCTGCAGTTGACTGTGGAGCAATTAGGGTTTTTGACTGTGCAACTTGACCTTGTGAGCCTTGAAACTTGACATGTAGGTGCTTGCCAATGTATATGAGCATATGAGACTTGATTAAGCCTTTGAAAACCTCAACTTCCTTGCAAGAATCAAAACCCTAATTGGACTGGCTTAGGAGGATGGTTGACTGTGTAGCCCTTGAGTAGACTTTGAACCCTTTGAGGTGATGCTTGTCAAATCTTGAAGAATATGGGAGGGCAAATTTCGGGGTACAACAGTTGCCCCTGTTCAATCTTCTTAGACCTGAGGATGTAGATTGGCTTGTGTGCCTTTCGTGATCCGAGGGTGGAAGATGATTGTACACCAGAGTGCCCGGAAATTTGCACTCACATAGTAGAGTATCAGCAGTGTGATGGCGGGAATGGGCTTACAGATGCCATTTGGAGAGATGGTGGATAGGAGGATGGGCTTAAAGATGCCATCTGGAGGTGTGACAGGACCTTGTCGGGAATGGGCTTATAGATGCCATTTGGAACTATAATGGGAGGATGGGCTTATAGATGCCATCTAGGTGTCGATCGCGTAAGAGATTCCTTAGCGAGAACTTGCGTACCCGAGAAAGAAAGATAATTACCTGGCCTGTTACAGGTGTTGATCTTCACTCAGTCGTTCACAGACATGCCCTGGCTAGATACAGGTGTCGAATCTGGAACTTCAAAAGGTTGCTTACAGACGTGCCCTGGCTGGATACAGGAGTCGAATCTCTAAACTCTTCGTGCAGACATGCCCTGGCTGGATACAGGCGTCGAATCTACAATCTCTTCAGACGTGCCCTGGCTGGATAAAGGAATCGAATCTGGAATTAGTCGTCAACAGATATGCCCTGGCTAGATGCAAGAATCGAATCTTCAAACTCTTCAGACGTGCCCCGGCTGGATACAGGAATCGAATCTGGAAATAGTCGTCAGCAGATACGCCCTGGCTGGATACAGGAATCAGATCTTCAAACTCTTCAGACGTGCCCTGGCAGGATACAGGAATCGAGTCTAGAAATAGTCGTCAGCAGATACGCCCTGGCTGGATACAGGAATCGAATCTTCAAACTCTTCAGACGTGCCCTGGCTGGATACAGGAGTCGAATCTGGAAATAGTTGTCAACAGATATGCCCTGGCTGGATACAGGAATCGAATCTTCAAACTCTTCAGATGTGCCCTGGCTGGATACAGGAGTCGAATCTGGAAATAGTCGTCAACAGATATGCCCTGGGTGGATACAGGAATCGAATCTTCGAACTCTTCAGACGTGCCCTGGCTGGATACAGGAATCGAATCTGGAAATAGTCGTCAACAGATATGCCCTGGCTGGATACAGGAATCGAATCTTCAAACTCTTCAGACGTGCCCTGGCTGGATACAGGAGTCGAATCTGGAAATAGTCGTCAACAGATATGCCCTGGCTGGATACAGGAATCGAATCTTCAAACTCTTCATACGTGCCCTGGCTAGATACAGGAGTCGAATCTGGAAATAGTCGTCAACAGATATGCCCTGGCTGGATACAGGAATTGAATCTGGAATTGCGACAGTTGATAGTAATCATCTTTGTATTGACCTTTGTCCTGAAAAGACAAAACGTTAGTTGTATGCGATGCCATGATGTATGAAATGCGTGATGTTCTCAAAATAAATGAGATTGTATGTTCATGATGCGTATGTGCATGCTATAATGTATGAAGATGTGATGTTTATGAATGTATTTTTGTCTAGGAAAATAAATCCTTGACGGGTGCCGGGAAGTCAAATCCTGGGCTGGTGTTGAAGAGTAGTTCTTTATTTCTGCTGGGGATGATAATTGTACGAATAAACCGGTAGGAGAAGATGACTCTGTTGAGGAATAAACTTTGCTGGAGAGATTACTCTGCGGGGAGTTACTCTGTGGAGAAGAGATACTTCACTGAGGTTTGATGATAACTCCGATGGGGATACCGTTGATCTGTTATGCTGGGGAATTGATGAACTCCGCTGGGGGATAGGAAGAGCTTCGCCGAGGATGATCTTTCTGTGGTTTTTAGATGAGGATAACCCAGTTATAAGCCCTGGTGGGGAATAACCTTTGAATAAAGCCGGGTAGACACGTTCGTGCTCTGCAGAGGACAAGCTTCCAGAATCTACTGGGGATAAGCTTCCTACTGGGGGGATTGATCCAACTCTCCTGGGGAGACTTTTGAGACTGTACTGGGGAATGGCTCCACTGAGGTGTCTTGTATTCCGCCGGGGAACAATCTTAGATCAAGACTGCCGGGGATGCGTGCTTAGGAACATCTGTATACTCCGCTGGGGAATATAGAGATTTTCTGGGGATACCCAACTTCCTTAAGACTGACTGTAGACTAACTCTGCTTGGGGAGAGTGTCACCGACTTGCTGGAGATACTGTGCCTTGTAGGGTTGATTGGGAGACCAACTCTGCTCAGGGAGTATTGTTGAGTCCTGACTTACTCTGCGGGGAGTGAAGGTATCATGATCGTCCTTCAGCTGAACCTACCTTGGTACCTTGGTGGACAGAGAAACTAGATCGCTTAGACAATTCAAAATTGCCCCTGTTTCTGATGTTTCCTGTAATTAATCCTTTGTTTCGTATTCAAATATTTATGAGTTAGCAATTAGTGTCAAATGCATATATCACAATTGAACATTGGACGTTCTTCGCAAAACAAAACAGGAAAAAGAAAGACAATTGGCAATTGGTCTGAAAAGTGAATTTGTATTGATTTTTGAATTTGCCTGTAAATAGGCGTTTATGTACAAGAGGCTGACGTCCTAGTAAGAGAACGCCGCCGAACAACAGAGTTTATACAATTTTGTGAAAAAGGAAAACAAAACAGCTATGTGAAGAGAATAATCCCACTGGGTTCCAACTCTGCTATTGCCTTTATGTCTTCAAGCGTCTCATCACTTTGCTGCTCGGTTGAAGATGAAGTTGATTGATCGATGCCGTCTGAACCTGATAGTTGATACCGAATTCTGGATGCAAGGTGATCCAATGAGACATAGTATTACACTTTAATCCCTAACTTTTCCCTGGACCGCCCTTTCGGGTTTTCAGTCCACCGGGATACCCATTTTTGCCCAAGCCGCCTTTTCAGGTTTTCGACTTGCCGGGTGTACAGATTTTTTCATTTCATCCTTTATTTTTTCCCGAACCCTTTTGGTTCGCCGGGAAGCCCTTATTTTTACCTAGGTATGTCAATCTAGCGGGTCTTTTATCATGCGTAGTATCTTTTTACTATGTCTGCATTGGCGGGGTGAGGAAGGTCGTCACCGTCCATGGTGGTTAGAATCATGGCTCCTCCTGAGAAGACATGCTTAACCATAAATGGCCCTTCGTACGTAGGGGTCCATTTGCCCCTGGGATCACTTTGAGGAAGGATGATGCGCTTGATTACCAGGTCTCTGACTTGATACTCTTGTGGTCTGACTTTCTTGTTAAATGCCCTGATCATCCGTTTTTGGTACGTTTGACCATGACAAATAGCAGCGAGTCTCTTTTCGTCGATTAGATTTAACTGATCGAGTCGAGTCTGGATCCAGTCATCTTCGCTCAAGCCTGCATCTTTCATTATCCGGAGAGAGGGTATCTTGACTTCAATCGGCAAGACTGCCTCCATGCCGTAGACCAAGGAAAAGGGGGTTGCCCCGGTTGACGTCCTTGCTGAGGTACGATACCCATGAAGAGCAAACGGTAGCATTTCGTGCCAATCTTTATAGGTCACTGTCATCTTCTGCACAATCTTCTTGATATTCTTATTAGCCGCTTCGACAACCCCATTCATCTTCGGCCGGTAGGGAGAAGAGTTGTGGTGCTGTATCTTGAATTGATCGCAGAGCTCAGTGATCATCTTGTTGTTAAGATTGGTACCATTTTCCGTAATGATCCTTTCCGGGACGCTGTATCGACAGATCAGGTTATGCCGAATGAATCGTGCTACGACGTTCTTGGTTACCGTAGCATAGGAAGCTGCTTCAACCCACTTTGTAAAGTAATCAATCGCTACAAGGATGAAGCGATGCCCGTTGGATGCCGTAGGTCTAATCTCGCCGATCATATCAATGCCCCACATTGCAAAAGGCCAAGGTGCCGTCAAGACATTCAGAGGGACTGGAGGAACGTGCACCTTATCCGCATATATATGGCACTTATGACATGTCCGAGAATGTTGGTAACAGTCGGCTTCCATTGTGGACCAGAAATATCCTGCCAGAAGAATCTTCTTTGCCATGGTATGTCCACTGGAATGCGTTCCGAAGGTACCTTCATGCAGCTCTGCCATGATTATTTCTGCTTCAGTCTTATCCACATAACGCAATAAGGTTGAATCATGATTTCGCTTGTATAGAATGCCATTGCTAAGGAAGAACTTCGCTGCAAACCTTCTCAGAAACTTTTTGTCATTGATGGATGCACCTTCAGGGTATTCTTGAGCTTCCAAGTACCTCTTCACTTCATGATACCAAGGTTTTTCAGTTACCACCTCAGTCTCAAGATCACAGCAATATGCAGGTTCGTCCAGTTTCCAGATAATGATCCGGGGAGCTTCGTTATCCCATTTGACTCTGAACATAGAAGACATCGTAGCCAGCGCGTCTGCCAACTGATTCTCCTCTCTTGGGAAGTGTTCAAAAGTTATCTCCGTGAAATGGGGGATCAATGTCAACACACACTCTTTGTAAGGAATAAGGTTTGGGTGTTTCATATCCCACTCGCCTTTGATCTGATTGACCACGAGAGCGGAATCTCTGAAGACACTCAGAAACTTGATCCTTAGGTCAATTGCAGCTTGAAGACCCATGATACACGCCTCATACTCCGCCATGTTGTTGGTGCAGTTGAAACATAGCCGGGCAGTAAGTGGAGTATGAGTGCCTTTGGGGGATATGATCACAGCTCCGATACCGTTACCCAAAGTGTTTGAGGCTCCGTCAAAGTGCATAGACCATCGGGATCCCTCCTCAGGTCCTTCATCCGGCCCAGGTACTTCACAATCAGTTACTACCATGATATCCTCGTCTGGAAATTCAAAGTTCATTGACTGGTAATCGTCCACTGCCTGGTGTGCCAAATGGTCTGCCAATACACTTCCCTTGATTTCCTTCTGAGTCGTGTACTGGATGTCATATTCAGTCAAGATCATCTGCCATCTCGCTATTCTTCCGGATAAAGCAGGCTTTTCGAATATGTACTTTATTGGATCCATCTTTGAAATCAACAGAGTAGTGTGAGTCAACATATACTGTCTCAGCCGGCGAGTAGCCCATACCAAAGCGCAGCAAGTTTTCTCGAGCAGTGAGTATCGGGTCTCACAGTCGGTAAACTTTTTGCTAAGGTAATAAATGGCGTGCTCTTTTCGGCCAGACTCGTCATGCTGCCCCAGCACACACCCCATTGAGCTGTCAAGTACTGTCAGGTATAGTATTAGAGGTCTCCCTTCAAGCGGTGGCATAAGAATGGGTAGTTCTTGGAGATACTCTTTGATTCTGTCGAAAGCGGCCTGACATTTATCATTCCAACGTACTACTTGATCTTTCTTCAGTAGCTTGAAGATTGGTTCACAAGTAGCAGTTAGGTGCGAGATGAATCGGGCAATGTAATTCAGACGTCCTAGAAAGCCTCTGACTTCTTTCTCTGTCTTGGGAGCTGGCATCTCTTGTATGGCTTTCACCTTGGCAGGGTCCACTTCAATACCTTTGTCGCTCACGACGAAACCTAGTATCTTTCTAGATCTTACCCCAAATGTGCACTTGTTTGGGTTCAACCTCAGCTTGTACAACTTCAGACGGTCAAACAGCTTATGTAGATGCTCCAGGTGTTCCTCCTTAGTTTGGGACCTTGCAATCATATCGTCGACATACACTTCAATCTCATGATGGATCATGTCATGAAATAAAGCAACCATGGCACGTTGGTAGGTTGCCCCAGCATTTTTCAACTCAAAAGGCATGACCTTGTAGAAAAAGGTGCCCCACTGAGTAACAAAGGTGGTCTTCTCCATGTCTTCAGGAGCCATCTTGATCTGATTATAATCGGAGAATCCGTCCATGAAGGAGAATACCTTATGTTGAGCAGTATTGTCAACCAGGACGTCGATGTGAGGCAGAGGGAAATCATCCTTAGGGCTGGCCCTGTTCAAATCCCTGTAATCAACACACATTCGGACCTTACCGTCTTTCTTAGGCACCGGAACCACGTTGGCAACCCACTGAGGGTAAGAAGTCACTGCTAGAAACCCGGCATCAAATTGTTTCATAATCTCAGCCTTGATTTTCTCGGACATCTCTGGACGCATACGGCGGACCTTTTGTTTAACCGGAGGGAAGTCTTCCTTGGTAGGCAGGTGATGAACCACAATGTCAGTATCCAACCCAGGCATGTCTTTGTAAGACCAGGAAAATATTTCCACGTAATCATGCAGCATCTGAATCAAACGTTGTTTCACACTAGCCTCCAGATTGGCACCAATCTTGACTTCCTTTCTATCTGTCTCAGTACCCAGATTTACCGTTTCCACTGGCTCTTCATGTGGCTGAATGGCCCTCTCTTCCTGGAGTAGCAGTCTTGCAAGTTCGCCAGGCACTTCGCAATCATCTTCACCTTCGTCTTCGGCTAAGTTGATCGGATTTTCGAAGTCATAACTGGCAGTAGCAGAGTCGTTACCAGTGAGATCTAGAGCGGATTGGAACCTGTATGAGTGAGTGTGTGTAAATATAGCTGTTTTGCAATATATAAAGAAAGAAAGGGAGCACAAGATTTGAAATGTGAAAAATGTCCAATGCTTTTATTCATGATATATGGAAGTGACAAACAAAAGCCCTCACAAATAAAACCACGGTGCCCCGGGTAAGACACCGGGCCAAAAAGTTTCAAATTATTGTTTATTACAAATTCAAAACAAATGAGTTCATTACGGGGTGACAAAAGTAACATGCATGGAGTCTTTGGTAGTCCAGTTGCTTGGTCCGCCGTTGTTCGTCGAGTAGATCCATCTGTCAAACTCAGATTCTTCCACTTTGTCTTCATCCCCAATAGCATTCACTCCATGGTTAGGCATGGGAGCAGTCACCACATTAGGCTTCCCGGGCGCCTCGAATTGAACCTCTTTAGCATCGATAAGGTCTTGAACTTTATTCCTCAGAGCCCAACAATCATCTGTGTTATGTCCCGGGCTATCAAAGTGATAAGCGCAATGGGCGTTGGGGTTGTACTTCGGAGATGTTGTATTTACCACCTTCGGAGCCTCCTTGACAGTTACCAGGCTAGTTGACAGCAGTTGTGGTAAGATCTGAGAGAGAGTCATGCTGAGCCGAGTATACTGCTGTTTGGGCCTCTCAGCTCTTGGCTGGTTGTATTGCTGAGGAGCAGCAGCAGTCTTAGAAATAACCACCGTGTTGACAGCTTGGCGGCGTTCCGGTTTGTTCTGTCTCCTGGGACCATACACAGCACCGGCCTCCTTCTTGAAGGGCTTCTTTTCAGTATTTGAGGAGGCACCCTTCTGTATCTTTCCCGATTTTATACCAGCTTCGATCCTTTCACCAGTCAGGATCAGGTCAGTAAACCCAGCAGAGGAATTACCAATGAGATGGTTGAAGAATGGACCAGATAGGGTCCCCAAGAACATGTCCACTAGCTCGCGATCCGTCAATGGTGGTTGCACCCTGCCAGCCAGATCTCTCCATTTCTGTGCGTACTCTTTAAAGCCTTCACCCGTTCCCAGTGACATACCCTGGAGTTGGGTACGCGTGGGAGCGAGGTCGGAATTATATTGATACTGCTTGTAAAAAGCAGTGGCCAAATCCTCCCAGTTACGAATGTTGGTTCCATCCAGCTGATAGAACCATTCGAGATGAGTCCCTGAAAGACTCTCCTGGAAGAAGTGGATCCACAAGTTCTTGTCTGTTGTGTAAGGTTGGATCTTCCTTACATAAGAACAGAGGTGCATCTTAGGACAGGAAGCCCCGTCATACTTCACAAAGGCAGGCGCCTTGAACTTGTGTGGGATCACCACCCCAGAAGATAACCCCAAGTCTCCGAAATCCAACCCAGGCACACGTTGAATCTCCATAGCATTTAACCTGTCCTCCAGTTGCTTGTACCGGTCCTCAGCAGGAGGGTACTGTTCGTCATTGAAGTCTGTCTCAGTATCAGATACCACTGGACTAGGAACCTCTCTCCCTTGGTGACTGCCTTCCCCCACAGATGGAGTAGTCCTCTCAGCTTCATTCTGCAATGTATTCCCGAGTCTGCGCCCAGTGTTGAATAGCACAGTCCTCTTCTTCTTCTTCTTCTTCAGGAGCAAAGCCTTCAGCTCTTGTTGTCCCTGGGCCAAGTTCATGACCATCTCCTGAAATTGGGCATTCTGGGCCTGGAGGGCCTTGATAGCTTGCTCGGTAGTGAGTTCAGGATTCATGATGCTTGAGTGCTGAAATAAAAAGCGAAGAAGATTAAGCAACCTGTAGAAAAAGGGGTACCTGTTATGCACATGATGCATGATATGCTATTTATGCAATGCATTCAAGGGTTCGAAAGTTCAAATTCGTTGTAGCCAAGAAAGAACACACTTTTTATTAGGAAATAAATTGTTCAGTACATCAAGGCCTCATGGGCAAAACATTACAAAATAATTAATCCCAAAAGACACTGCGCATCCTCTTTGGAGCAATGTAAGTGTTGAGAGACTTTTCCTCGTGCAGTAGACGCGTGAGCTCCAAGACCTTCTTCTCACTGGCATGTAGACTGGCTTCAAGAGAATTCCGTTCTTCCTTGAGTTGGATCCAGCTTTTTTGCATTTCTTCCCAGGCTGTAGGCATGTCAGGATGTTGAATGGTGTAGGGCACTTCTCCTTCCACAACAGGTTCTTTGATCACGGGGAGAACATGAGGATATGGCATCACCAGCTTCTGGGAGCAGGCTCGTACCCACTTGAGATAAGGCTCCAGGGGGATGGAGTTCTTGTGCCCCAGTGTCTTGCTATCTACCCTGTTGGGCATCCTCCAAGCTCTGATAAATCTCTGGCGAAGTCCTTGTGCATCATTGTCGAAGTCAAAAACTATGTCAGGAATCAACATATCATGAGGGCCATCCCTCCGAGCATATCCAAACTGTCTCAAGGCCAGACAGGGGTTGTAAGTAATACCTCCTCTGATTCCAAGTAAAGGAACATTAGGAAACTCCCCGCAACGATCAATGATAGTGACATTCTCTCTGGACCGAGAACACCAATGTATATCAGCATGTGTAAGAGCCATCAATCGTTGCGACCATCTCAAACCCCGCTCGTTCTTCAAAACTGATTGTGGAAGGTGCGAAATAAACCACCTTCCCAAGAGAGGAGTGTAGCACATAAGAACACCTCTTTTCTCATGGTTCGAGTGTAACATGAGTGAAGGATGTCCCCAAGCAACGTAGGTATAGGATTCCTGGACATGAAGATCTTGACAGCATTGATATCTATAAGCTGATCTGGATTAGGGAACAGCACCAACCCATAGACAAGGAGGGCTACAACTTCTTCAAAGGCTTGTAGGTCAAGGGAGTTCCAACATTCTTGTGCTTTCTCAAACAGAAACTTGGCCAATAACCCTTTGATACCACTTCTAACTTCCCAATGTCCCTTGATGTCAGATGGTTGTAGGCGTAATGCTTTAGCAACCTCTTCAAGTTTGGGTTCCCTTTCCGTACCGTTGTAGGGTAGTTGACTAAGGATAGGGATCTTCAGAAGCTGAGAAAACTCTTCCAAAGTAGGCACCAACTGATAATACGGGAAAGTAAAACAGTGGTGCAGAGGGTCAAAGAACGGGAATAACACTTTCACCATATCCTCTTCAATGTTGGTATTGACCAAGCTGATGAGTCTACCATGCCTTTCACTGAATGAAGAGTTCTCGGGAATCCTGGATGTAAGTTCCTTAAGCTGAGGAGGAACCCTCACAAGGTTGACCTGAATTGTCTTTCTGCGGATATTTCCATGTCCTACAAAATAAGAACAAAGATGAAGATTCGAACCCCTGAAGTGGTTAGTGGATGCATATGATGTTGTATGATGTTATGATGCTATGATAAAAACACACCACAAGTATTCACAAAAGCAAACATGGTAAGGCACACAAGTCACACCACAACCCTTAGAGTTTAGGCCAGCATGAAGTTTGGGATACTACCCTCTTGAAGTTGGTGGGCTCAAAAACCTGTCCTATCAAAAGTAACCGGGTTCTAAGGATCTCAATATCATTGGATTGTTTTCTGTGTTCATTGTTTCGATTTAGCCACTGAACTGGCGATCAAAATATTCCAAGAAAACAACCCTCAATGAGTGTAGTATCGAGTATCAACCAACTTCGGACTGCACCGAAGTCAGTTATCTCACTACCCTAAAGAGGCCAGGATGGTTCAATTAAGGTTCCTAAGGTCAGTTGATGCTTCACGACACCACGCGGCGGCCCCGTACTCTCCTTGACTTGACTCAAGGGTTACCGGTACTCACCAAAGTGCCACATTAACGTAGCAGACTGCTTCAACAGTGTCGGTATACCCTGCACAGTTCCCTCACAGTCTTGTTGCTACTTTCTAAGAGGTATACCCCAGATCCGGGTTAGGATCTATGAAACTCCCAAGACAGGCCCACAATATTAAAGCAAGCAGATCAAGCAATTGAAAACATGATGATGAACCATTCCTAAGGTACACCTCACTTATTAAGTGTCCCCAGCAGAGTCGCCAGTTCTGTGACCGGTGGAAATAGAACTGACTGTTTTTAAGTTGGTTTCGCGAAATGTCGCGGTAAGCAAGAGTCGCCACCGTCTTTTATGTTCTCCAACATGGAAAGGACAAAAGCACAGCAAAATTCCTTATTCGAGATGTCTCTCGGTTCGGGAGGTAGATTTATAGAAAGGGAAGGTATTAGCACCCTTTCTATCTGTGGTTATCCACGGGCTCTTAGGTACTTGCTCTTATGTTTTCAAAATTTGTTTGCTTTTCAAGTGTGTGTGGGTTTTGAAAAAAGTTCGTTTGAAAACTTCTAGGTAACTCTTGTATCAGTCCTCAAGAGTGTATGAAGTATTGTTTGAAAACTTTTTGAAAGTGTAAGGTGTGAAAAGTATTTTGTTTGTTTTTGAAAAGAGCAAGTACCCATGAGTCATCTACCTACCCTAAGGAATTAAGCTGTGTAAGTGTCCTTTAGATAACGCTATCCCACCATTGAGAGGTAGGTAGCACCACCGTTGGAGGTGTTCGGGTCAATTCGATTATCGGGACAGTATGGTCACCGAAGTAACAGTTAGGAAACCTTAGAAGCAACCCTAATGTCCTAGATCCTTTTTAATCCGAGGCAACTGTTTCGAGACAACTGTTTCGAGGCAACTAGATCTTGGACATAAGAGCGACCGCTAAAACATCCTATACTTGACGACCACGTTTCGAAGGCAACGAGTGAGGCGTACCCTAGAAGTGGTGTGTGTATTGTGTGTTGTTTTCATGTTATGTTTGTCTTTGTAATTAGTGAGCTACGAGTTGTTTTTATTTACCATACATTCTTTCATGCATTTAACAGTTAGGGGGTGCGGAAAGTAAATTGCGGAAACATAAATCCTACGCTATTACAAGGCGTGGGTCTATACATCGCCAAAAATACAAAGACCCGTTTTTGGTAAATAAGTACGGAAAGTAAATAAAAACAGTAAAGATCCTAATTACTATTACATTCAGAAAATAGTTACATAATAATCAAAAATAAGGAATTAAAACTAAAATGCGCGCGAAAGAAAGAATCGGGAATGCCTTAAGGGTGTTGACCCTTTTAAGAAAAGAAATTGATTTTTTTGTTTTTTTTTTGTCTTTTTGTAATTAAAATGAAATTAAAACTAACTAATGACCAATTAATTAATTAAAAGAAAATATTTGTGTTTTTTATGTTTTTTATGAAATAAAATAAAAAGAAATAAAACTAAAAGTTAATTTTTCCTAATTCTAAATCTATTTTAATTATTAAGAAAATAAATTGAAATTGCCTAATTAAACTAATTCAATTATTGTTTATTTACAAAATAAAATAATAATAATAATAATGATGTTAATTCTTATTTATTTTTTTTATGAAAATATTAGTTTGTTAATTTGTTAATAAGAAATAAAATAAAAAAGGGTTAGAAATTAAATTGAAAAATAAATAATAAAAAATGAAAAGAAAAGAAAAGACCAATGGAATGGGGTATTGGGCCAGGAAGGAGGGTGCATTGTTGAATCCTGGCCCATTAAAGCTTCAGCTCGTTTGACTTTTCCTGGTGGCCTACGCATGCGCTGACTCCAGAGTACCATGGTCCTCATGTTTGGCCCTTGGATCTGCATTGATGGACGCTTGGAGCACTGGGATGTGAGGCTTATGGTACACCTCATCTTGGAATCTGCACAGGAAAGCATTTGACAAAATAATATGGAACTATGAGGGGACCTGGGAATCGAACCCAGGTCCCAGTGAATACAGACCACGTAGCCAACCACTGAACCAAACCTGCGCGTTTGTAAGCATAATAGAAACAAAAGAATATATGAAATAAGTGTGTTATATGCTGGAAAAGCGCGCGCCAATTTGAATGGCCCACTCCCTGGTTGCCACGCCATCATCATCTTTGTTCTGAAACAAAAATTACAGGCAAATAACGGGGGTTTTAAACCCCCACAAAACACTAATGTCAAAAATAGCGATTAGCTATATGGTGAATATAAAAAAGGCGCGAGGTATGCTTCCTGTTCCTCTTTTCACGCTGATTTCAACCATGCCTATTTGGAGTTCTAATTTTACAGCATGACAAAACCCCCAATTCGAAGCTCTGAAAAACCTAGAAACCAACAATGGCACTTTGCGTTTTACAGCCTTATAATCAAATTAAAACATACAGAAAGTTTTGTAATGGTGTCAGCAATGCATAATAATGTTCAAAATGGATTAATGAGGCGTAAAAATGGAATTTCGTTTCTCAAAATTTTGAACAAACCGTGAGGGCGTGATGAGTGATTCCTTGAGGTTTTTGACTTGTTAATGATTGCAAATCGCTCCTGTGGATGTAAGGAACGTGTTTGGATTAAAAGGGAAGATTGAATTGCACTGCAAAGTGGTTTTCAGTTTCACTTTTTCTCTTGAAAATTTGAAATTGCTTATGCTGTATGGAGTGTTTCTAGGTCGTGTATTGGCTATAGAAGGCTTGCCTCTGTATCCTTGGATGAGAATCAAACAATATAATGCACCTTTAATCCTTGCACTTATGTTTGAGATTTTGCCATAACCTCCATTAAAGCAACTTACCATTCTTGTCAAAATTTGAATTTCTATGCCCATAATAGGATGTACACGAATTTGGAAGGTGCTTCATGGTGTATCAAAGCAATTCAACACAAAATATATCCCGTAATTAATTTTCTTGATTTTTATTTGAATTTTAAAGATTTAAAATGAATTAAATCAAATAAAATTAAATAAAAATGGAAAAATTAATTTTTAATCTTGAAATAAATTGTGGGACACGTGGGAGGCATGGCCAAGCTGAACCAAGTGGAAAAAGTGGGCCCTTTTTGTCAAAAATGAAGTTTCAAGGATAATTGACTTTGGTCATTTCACAAAAATTTCCCAACTTCTCCAATGCATATCTTGCTCAATTTTGAAGCTATGAACATGTTCTTTGACATTTTGGAAAGGTCTTCAAGTCCTCTAACCAATTTCTTTGGTCCCATGTCATTTTGATTTACCAATCTCAAGTTATGGTCCTTGACTTAAAGTGCCTTTTTGTTGACTTTTGAAAATGACCTATAATGTTGAAATTGATAACTTTTTGTGAGAGCATTTCTTGGACTTGGAATGTGAAGATGAGTTGTAGGAAATGTCTTCCCCTTCAAGATGAGCATTGGATGGGATTTTTCTGATGAACCATGAAAAAGTTATGCCTTGGTCAAGTTACAGTTGACTTTTCAGCTGTCCAAAAATAGAAACTTTTGACACCTTGATGATTTTTGAGCCATTCTTGTGAAGTCATGGTCAAGATTTGACCAAATTATGATTGTGGCTTCAAAACAAGATGTTGACCAAAAATTTTGACTTTTGACTGCCAAATGACAATTTTGCCCCTACAGTTGACTGTGGAGCAATTAGGGTTTTTGACTGTGCAACTTGACCTTGTGAGCCTTGAAACTTGACATGTAGGTGCTTGACAATGTATATGAGCATATGAGACTTGATTAAGCCTTTGAAAACCTCAACTTCCTTGCAAGAATTAAAACCCTAATTGGACTGGCTTAGGAGGATGGTTGACTGTGTAGCCCTTGAGTAGACTTTGAACCCTTTGAGGTGATGCTTGTCAAATCTTGAAGAATATGGGAGGGCAAATTTTGGGGTACAACAGTGGGGCATTGATATGATCGGAGAAAGCATACCTACCGCTTCAAAGGGGCATCTTTTCATCCTAGTCGCCATTTATTACTTCATAGAGTGGGTTAAGGTTGTCTCATTTGCTTCTGTTACCAAGAATGTTATGGCACGGTTCATCAAGCATAACCTTATTTGTTGGTATGGCATCCCAAAAATAATCATTACGGATGATGGTACAAATATCAATAACTCTATGATTACCGAGCTCTATAAGCAATTTAAGATCCAGCATCATAACTCTTCTCCTTACCGACCGAAGATGAATGGGGCTGTGGAGGATGCTAATAAGAATATTAAAAAGATCAAACAGAAGATGACGGTGACATATAAAGACTGGCATAAGATCTTACCATTTGCTCTTCATGGTTACCGCACCTCAACACGTACGTCAACAAGAGCAACACCTTTCTCTCTGGTGTATGGTATGGAGGATGTCCTACCTATTGAGATCCAGATCCCTTCTTTGAGAATCATGAAGGATACAGGCTTGAACGAAGATGAATGGATTCAGACCCGACTTGAACAACTGAATCTGATTGATGAAAAAAGGCTTGCGGCTGTTTGTCATGGTCAGATGCACCAGAAGCGTATGATCAAGGCTTTTAACAAGGTCAGACATCAGGTATATCAAGTTGGTGATCTGGTAATCAAGCGTATCATCCTGCCACAAGGTGATCCCAGGGGAAAATGGACTCCCACATACAAAGGGCCATTTGTGATCAAGAACATATTTTCTGGTAGAGCCATGATCTTAACCACTATGGACAGTGACGACCTTCCTCATCCTGTGAATGCAGACATAGTTAAAAGATACTACGCATGAATAAATACCCTCTAGGTTGACTGGCCTAGGCAAAAATAAGGGCATCCCGACGAACCAAAAGGATTCAGGAAAAATTAGGGATAAATACAAAAAATTTGTACACCCGACAAGTCGAAAACCTGAAAAGGCGGCTTGGGAAAAAAAGGGGATCTCGGTGGACTGAAAACCCAAAAGGGCGGTCCAGGAAAAAGTTAGGGATTTAAAAGTGTATAACTATGTCCCGTTGGATCACCTTGCAACCAGATTTCAGTATCAACTATCAAGCTCAAACGGTACCAATCAATCCAGTCAACTTCGGACAAGTAGCAAAGTGAAGAGACGCTCAAGGACATAAGGGCAATAGTAGAGTTGAAACTCAATGGGATTATTACACATAATTGTTTTCTCTTTGTATATTATTTTGTATAATTTCCACCTTTCACGACGACATTCTCCTACTAGCTGTTGAAACTCAATGGGATTATTTTTGACATATGCATTTAAATATGATTACTGTTTGTAAATACTTGCATAAAAAACAGAAAGACAGTTTCTAATGACTTTAAGAAACGGGACAAAGTCTAAAAATCCATTTGTAGTCCCCGCAATTATTTTCTCCAGTAGATACAAAGGAAGAGATGTCCTATTGCAAAGTCACCACTACATCCTCAGCATACGTCCTAGTGATGTTTATGTCCCCACAGAGTGAAAACAACCAAAGTTTTAACCTCTTCTTCCCAAGTAGGAATTACCTCCTCCGACAAAGTTCCCTCTGAGAGCCGAAATCCATGTTCCCCAGCTAAGTTCTATAATCTCAAACAGTTTATAAAGCCTCATCCCCGATAGAGTTTATTTCTCTAGATGCGGAAGTTCATCCCCCAATAGAGTTTATTTCCCTACATTGGTAAGATCTTCCAACAGAGCATCGTCTCCCCGCGGAACATTCTCAAGCAGAAGTCAAAGATCCCCGACAGAATACCCTCAAACGGAAAGAGGAAATCCCCGGAAAATCATCTCCATGCATCATTCCCAACAGAAATGAAAGAATCACTTTCGTCATCTACCAAACAGTAGTCTGGGATTCAGCTTCCCAGTACTCTCCAGTAAGCAGTTGGGGATTTTATTTTCCCAGACTAGGAAATGTCGCAACAACATTCCATGTTCATACATTATGGCATACGCATACGTATTGCATACAACACAATCTCATTTATTTTGAGAATTTCATTACACAATGCATTTCATATATCATGACATTGCATATGACTAACTCTTTACCTTTTCAGGAAAGATCAATCAACAAACATCATAAACTACTTATATGACCTAACAGTCTTTTTGAAGGCTAACTCTGACGAAAGGTTATTCCAGCATTTTCTTCAGAAGATAATTCAAGGCCTCTACTGGTTCAGTTTAAATCGACTAATGATTTATTCTGATTCATTTCCATTAGACACTTTCTCTGGTTCAGTTAAATCGATCCTAAGATTTTTCTGATTCTTGTCCAGAGAAAGACAATTAAAGACTTCTCTGGTTCAGTTAAATTGACACTAAGATTTCTCTGATTCTATTCCAGTTGGAGATAATTCAAGTCCTCTACTGGTTTAGTTTAAATTGACCAAAGATTTATTCTGATTCATTTCCGGTGGATGCTTTTCTCTGGTTCAGTTAAAACGACACTAAGATTTCTCTGATTCTATTCCAGTTGGAGATAACTCAAGACCTCTACTGGTTTAGTTTAAATTGACCAATGATTTATTCTGATTCATTTCCGGTGGATGCTTTCTCTGGTTTAGTTAAATCGACACTAAGATTTCTCTAATTCTATTCCAGTTGGAGATAATTTAAGACCTCTGCTGGTTCAGTTTAAATCAACCAATGATTTATTCTGATTCATTTTCGGTGGATACTTTATCTGGTTCAGTCAAATCGACCCTAAGATTTCTCTGATTCAATTCCAGTTAAAGATAACTCAAGACCTCTACTGGTTCAATTTAAATCGACCAATGATTTATTCTGATTCATTTCCGATGGATACTTTCTCTAGTTCAGTCAAATCGACCCTAAGATTTTTCTAATTCTTATCCAGTTAAAGATAACTCAAGACCTTTACTGGTTCAGTTTAATCGGCACTAAGATTTTCTGATTCTTATCCAGTTAAAGATACTGTAAATCCTGGAGTCTGACCAGATAGCAGTTTATTAATTACGATGAAGCCTGGACCTGACCAGGTGATAGTATAACCTATAACATCGAAGCCCGGACCCGACCAGATAATGGTATACCTCAGATTCAAGCTGAAGCCTGGATACGACCAGATAACAGTTCAATGTCTACAATTACTACGAAGCCTGGAACCGACCAGATAGCAGTTAATTTAATATTCCCCAGTAAGTCATTGTGAAGCCTCAAATGCAATCAGATAACAATCAGCATCATTATCCTCAGCAAGTCACTGTGAAGCCTGGATCCCGACCAGATAACAACTCGCTTTCGTCTCTCCAATCAAGAGATAACTCCCCAATAGAGTAATGGACAACCTAAGCTCCTAGACTCTATTCCCCTAAAAACATTCCCCAGCGGACTCTTCCTCAAACAGCAGGAACAGGAATCCCCATAAAGAGACTTCTTATGAAGTCATCATCTACTTTGGATGGCATCTCTAAGCCCATCACCGACGACTCTCCGCCATATTCCTTAGATGGCATCTTTAAGCCCATCTCTGATAGTCTTCTATCATCCTTTCCAAATGGTGTCTTTAAGCCTATTCCTGATATTATCCATCAACAATATCACTTCAGACGAGTGCAAATTTTTGGGCACTCTAGTGTTCAATCATCTTCCACCTTCGGATCACGAAAGGTATACAAGCCAATCTAAATCCTTAAGTTTAAGAAGATTGAACAGGGGCAGTTATTTTACCCCAAAACTTTCCCTCCCTTTTTACTCAACACATGCCTATTGAGGTCCCTAACTTGCCCAAGGATGACCAAGAATTGACCAGTCAAATTCTCCTCCTAAGACAATGAAACTCTAACTAGGGTTTCAATTTTCATCAAGGTGTGTGAGCTCTAATGGTCTCAAATGTTTTCCATGGTCCTAATATGTCCTCAAGATTATCCATGCTAAATTTCATGCCTTGCACAACAAGTTTGCTCAGTCAACTACTCAAATGCCTGAAAATCAACTATATTAGGTCAAAAGTCAACAGTGGCCTATATACAGTGAAACTTCAATATTTTTGGTCAACATAAATATTTTTAAGTGATATCCATCATTTGATCAAGGGTTGATCATGATTCCTCAAGAAATGCTCCTAATTCATCAAAAGTCAAAATTGTTAATTAGGGTTTATATCGGAAAAGCTAACCAAACTTTGACCAGGCATAACTTTCTCATACTTTATCAAAAAAAATTCCACCAAAGCTAATTTTGAAGAGAATCCAATTCACTACAACTTCTCTTCAGCCCTCAAGTTCAAGAAATGCACCAATTGAAAGATACAAGCTTATACATTATGGGTCCTTTCAAAAAGTCAACAAAATAACCTTTTGGGTCAAAGCTTGGTACATGAACATGGAAGATTCAATTGAGATGAAACCAAAAGGGTTGTTTAGAGGACATACTAAGCTCTCTAAAAAGTCTAAGAACACCCTTATAGGGTTAAAATTGAGAGAGATATGCATTACTAAAGTTGACCAATTTTAGGAAAGTGCATGAAGCCAATATGGAACAAACTTGGATTTTTTCCATATGGGCCTATCTTTTTATGTTTGAAACTTATTTCCAACATGGTCCACGACCTCTAAGCCCACCCATGCATTATTCTATTATTTATGCTATTTATTTTGATATTTTATTCATTAAAATTCAAAATTAAATAAATAAATAATGGAAATAATAAAAGATTGGATTGAGATCATATTTCCATTAAATATTGGGCAATATATTCTGATTATATCAAGGAGAAATGTGCAAGGCCATGAAAGGGAGAAATCTTCAAAAATGGAAAGTTTGGAAATCAAATATTTCTCTCATTAAGACATTGATATTTTTCAACATTTGTTGACCTAAAGAGATCCAGTATATATGCACAAACATGCCAGCCAAAAAGGACACGCGCAGCTAGCCTCAAACAGAACCCTAAAGTTTCAAGAAAAATTCAAAGAAGTGCAACCTTTGTTCGCTCGATCCAGCCAACCTCAGTCTGATACAAGCACTTAATCATCCTTCTGAGGATCCCAGAGGTTGAACCAACCCAATATTGAAGGCCAAAGCATACAGGATCATCCCTTCCAATAACCCACGATTTGGTAAACTTCTCAAACTTCAAACTTTTTATTCATGGCATATAAATGATATCTCTACATATATTTGTGTTTAATATCATGTTTGCAAGGGTTTAGAACCATTATATGCAAGCTCTAACGTCAGAACCAAGAAGTGTCATTGTTAGGGCACGGAGTTTCTTTTTCTTTGTATCTGAATTTACAGGTCGTTCCAGTCAATAAAAACATCACCATTGTGATCCCAGACCCCAAATTAGGGGGGTAGGGTACCCTTTGCGTCTTTATCTTGCATGATTCGCAGGTTTTCATTTTTAGCTAGCCGGAGATGGTGACCAGAGCCACCGTCTGAGGTGGTTTGACCGGCCAGAGACCTTGCATGGCACAATGGGACCTTTTGGTTTGTTGGTTCAAATATCAGGGACCCACAGCATGCACGTGTCTTACTGACTCAGTTGTTTGATGGGTTTTCATATTATATTATTTTGCTTTGTTTATATACATGAATGAGCAGGAAACGCATATGGCAAGGCAAGCAAGCATGTGAGGGAAGGGACCTGGGTTCGAATCCCAGGTCTAACGTTCTTGCATTTTTTCTATTGTTTCAGGAAGATTCATTGTGGTGCATGGCCAAGCATGCACCTTGCACCCTCAGATCTAGCCATCCGATCTTCATTGATCCAGATCCAGCGCTCCTAGAATGCTTCATCATGATGGACCCTCAGGCGCATCCCCCACTGGATCAGGCAGGCACTGGGCTTTGCATGTTTTAGGCCTAGATTAAATTGCAGCGCCAAACCCCCCAGTTGCTTCCTACTATCAGGCCCATTTCATTTTTTATTAATTTACTTTATTTTTTTAATTAGTTTATGTTTTTTTTAAATTCATTTTTATTTTTAAAATCAACAAAAATCACAAAAATAGAATTAGGTTTTTAATAATTAAAATTAATTTTTGAAAATTAATTAACTTGATTACTTTAACTTGTTTCTTTAAATTAAAATTAATTAGAAATTAGGTTAAAATTTCAAATCTTTTTCTCAATAAAATACCAAACATGTTTTATTAAATAATTAGATTTTTAGGACTTTTCAATTTGTTCCCTCTTGATCTTCGCGCATTTATCTTTTTTTCATTTTATTTTTCTTTTCCCATTATGTAACTATTTTCCAGTTTGTAATAGCTTTAATTAGTTTTAAAATTCCTCATTTTATTTTCTTGTGCTATTTATGTAATTTCCCCAAGACCTTGTAATAGCTTAGGAATTTTATTTTCTGTAATTTATTTTCCGCACTATTAACTACTTAGATTAATAGGATTGCATGAAAAAGACTGAAAAGAAAACGATTAGATAACCCTAATGCGCAAGATAAATGAACTGAATCAATACACTTGCACATGTTCACCCCTAGGGTATCTCCCACTTCGGTTGCCTTCAAAAACGGTCATAATTCTCGAAACATGAGAATCTTTAGTGGCTGACCTTTAGTTCAAAAGATCATAAGTCCCTCGATGACCCTTTCGATGCCGCCTCGGTTAAAAACTGATCTTAGAACTTTAGGATAATTACTAAAAGTTCCTGCCCAGTTGCCTTAGTGACCGTAAACGTCCCTTCGATAGTCCCTCAACATCCAACGATATGGCTACCTACTCACTAATGTAGGATAGCACTATCTAAAGGAAAGGAGGAAAAGAACGCCTTTTTTCGAGTAGGTAGATAATTGTTAGGTACTTGCTCAAAAAACAATTTTTCACTACACTTTCAAAACATTAAAAAAAAGCTTTATCAAAACTCTTGAGGACTGATACAAGAGTTATCATAAAGCAAACAAACTTTTCAAAACACAAACATGAAAGAAATTTTTAAAAATGAGCAAGTATCTAAGAGCCCATGGAAAACCACAGATGGAAAGGGTGCTAACACCTTCCCTTTCCATAATCTACCCCCTTAATCAAAAACTCTCGAAAAAGGTCTTTTTTTGTTCTTTTCACCCTTTCCTTTGTTGGATAAAAAAAAACTCGGTGGCGACTCTTGCTTACCACACATTTGTGAATACAAAATGCAAACCAGTATAACAGTCGGTTTTGCCATCGTATCACAGTGTCGTACAAGTGGAAAAGGTATCTCATGAAGAAGATGTTGTTGTCAGAAATTCCCTATTATCCAATGAATACTCTAGTGACTCAAGGTACTTCACTATTGATTCAGGCTCTAGTTACCCCATTGTTGATTTAAGCTCTGGTTGCTCCTGTGGTAGCTCAAAATCTTACTTCTCCTCCATATGATAATGCAAAAGTAGTGCCTTGGAGTTATAATATAGTGTACATACTTGGGAAGAAGAATTATTATTCTCTAGTGGCTAACCAAGATATTACCAACATCCTAGAAACCAGTAGCATGACTCGTAGTTGCAGGGTATTTTCTCCCCCACCGCTGCCTCCTAAAGAAACCAACAGTGATGCTCTAGCTAAGGCTAGAGGAAAGAAAGTGGTTGTTAACCAGTCTGAACCTTCTATTGCTCAAGAAGTAAACCAGCTTTTGAGGATTCTCAAGAAAAATCATTATAAAGTGGTATACCAACTCAACCAGACACCACCTAAGATCTCCATCGTGACTCTTCTCCTATGTCGAAGGCTCACCGCAATTCTTTATTGAATATTTTGAGTTCCACTCATGTTACGCAAGACATTATCGTGGCTCAGTTTGAAGGGGTCGTAACCAATATTGTTGCAGGCAACTTCCTGGGATTCTGTGATAATCAGTTCCTAGATGAAGGTAGAGCATCCAACAAAGCATTGCACATTTCTATAAGAGGTTTGGATACTGTTTTATCTCGGTTCTTGGTGGATACATGTTCTTCTCTCAATATGATGCCTGAGACTACTCTGTTTAAGATGGATATGGATGGGGTAATGATGAGGCCTTTTGTTGTACCCCAAAATTTTCTGTCTCAATTTCTCAAGATATATCTCATGAAGATTTTCAAAAGCTCAAGTTTGCATAAGTACAAAGAAGATCGAAAGGAGTGACTGCAGACAAAATCTGGAAAATGGCCTCCTTCGATGCAAGCTTTATTCACCAGCTTTTGATTGGGCATCTGGCATCCTACAAACTTGCTTCAAATTCCCAAGCTTCAATTAAGGCAATGGCATCTTGCATGCTTGCTTCATACAAGCTTCGATTGAATAAATGGTTATCTTCATGCTAGATTCGACTGGGCATTGTTTCCCTATGAAACAACTTCCTTCAATTCAGAAGACAAGGGCCTCTTATTGGTGTCCTTCGATTCAAAAGTTAGTGGCTTCCTATTGGCTTCTTTCGATTAAGAAGGAAATGACCTTCTGAAAGCTTCCTTCGATTCAGAAGGCAATGGCCTTCTGAAGGTCTACTTTGATTCACAAAGCAGTAGCCATATGCATGCAAGCTTCGATTTCAACATTGGCCCCTTACATGTTTTCCTTTGATTCACAAAGCAGTAGCCTCATGCACACAAGCTTCGATTCACAAGCATTAGCAGTACTTCCCTCATGCCTGCAAGTAAAGTACATCATGCATGCCAGCATGCACAAGGTAAGTGCCTCCTCTGTGTTTACTTTCGACTCACAAGGAGATGGCTTCCTCTGTGCACAAGGCAATGGCTTCCCTTCATGCTAGCACCCAAAAAGCGTTGGCTATTTTCACGCTAGATTCGACTGGACAATATATCCCTTTGAAATAGCTTGCTTCGATTCTACCTTTGAAACCCTTCAACACACATAGTTCCTACTCTATGACACACAATGAGTGTCCCATTCGAAGGACATATATTGTTGGGATTTAAACACATAGCTGGATGTCCATTCGAAAGATATACATTGGTGGATTTGAAGCACATAGCTGGATGTCCCATTCGAAGGACACACCTTGGGTGGAAACCAAATATTGTTGTATGAAGAAGAGTTTGGTCGAAGGTTGGACCTATGTGGTCAAATCAAAAGGTTGAAATATCCAAAATATGCTTGTTGGCCAGAAGTCCTATGTGCTGCCAAGTATAAGTCTGCTGCACTTGTCACAACACTCCAAAACTGCTACAAAGCAGTCCTGCTACGCTGCTCCCATATTTACACCAAATTGCCATACAAAAATTACACCTTAAAGGCTACAAAAATAGTATACCCAATTTGTTCAAATCTCATTTATTTTCCCTCCCAAACCTCAACCAATTTCATCTATAAATGAGAGGTTCCACAACACATCTCAGGAGAGTTTTTTTTTTAGTAGCTGAAGAAACTCTTGTTATGGGAAAATCATCAAACTCTCAAACTCTCAAACACTCTCAAACATTCAAACTCTAAAACTCTCATAAAAAATCTCAGATCCCTTCATGCATCAGTGAACCCTTTGATTCACTCCCCAACTGCCAGATAACCAACCTTTGATTTCCTTATAACTACCACGCACCAACCTTTCGATTCAAGCAGAGAAGGGGTCACATTATCTTAATGAAGGTTCCAGCGAAGCACAATCCATCATCAAGTATGAGTCATATAGAGGTCATTCAATTGGCACTTCAAGAGGTAAGTTTCCTTTAAACTTGGAACTTTCCATTTAAATATCATTTGTACATACAAATAAAAGGAAAAAATGTAGATATCATATCTAGGAAGTTGACCCTCCTTTTAGATTCGATTATCACTTCCTGTATGTTGAGAATCTCAACCCTGACTAGTTAGCCTTTGATGTTGATGCCAAACAATCTTGTACTAACCCCTGGTCTGTAGCTTTCGAAAGTTACATTGTTAGATTCATTTTAAAACTTTAGGAAGGTTGTGTGTATCTTTCGATTGGCTGAGGATTGAAGCCTTTTGAATCTCAACTTGGGAGTCTTGCACTCCTTCAATCGAAGGAAGAAACTGGGCATGTCAAACATTCAGGAACAAGTTCATCTTGTACCCAATTGAAGTTGCCTTATGAACGGATGAAACAGACCACCCCAGTGGTACAAATAGCGCGTGCGAAAGGCATTTCTGTGTAGGGTTCTGAGTTCAAACACTGGCAGGACCAGAACAGTTTTTACCCTTTGTTTGTTTCCCTTGTCTTTTAACAAATTTCAAACATTTTTCTAACCAATCAAAACAACACCTTTTGAGTTGATTTTTTACACACTACTTATTTACAAGTTTTATTTTATGAATATATGAAAATATTACAAAAAATATTTTATTTTCATAATTATTAACCAAAACCTTTCTTTAACAAAATCAAGACAACTTCATTTTCTTTTTATTCATATCTTGTATATTATTTTAATTCTTGTACATTTGTTCACCTTCAATATGGTTGTAATAATTAATTAGGATTTAATTTCTTGCAATTCCCACTTGTAAACTTGTATCCCCCATCCCCCGAAAAACATGTAATAGCATAGGACCTTTATTTTCCGCATTTTTATAGCTTTCATAAGTGTTAGTAATTAGGGTGTATGGCAAGATAAAACCAACAAATAGACCACCCTAATCAAAGACTAAATGCATGCAATCAAACATACTATCCACACACATACACCTCTAGGATAATCTCACTTGTTTCCTCGGAAAATAATCATGTCCCTCGAATATGGGCGTTTTAGCAAAGAACCTCGATAAAATATCGCAGTCCCTCGATGTGCCCCGATGTTGCCTTCGATAAACGATCTAGTCCCTAACGAAATTGCTAAAACGTCTCATAGGTTGCCTTCTATGACTATACAAATGACCCACGCCCGTCGCTTCACATCCAACGATGGGGCTTCTTATCAATTAATGGTAAGATAACTACATCTAAAGGAGGAAGAAAAGAACAAAGACCTTTCGAGTAGGTAGGACGCTCGTAGTTGCTTGCTTGCTCATAACTAAAAAAACATTTTCACACCAACACTTTCAACTGAAACATTTTCAAAATTCAAAACACTTTGTACGCATTCTTATAGAGACGTGAATCATTACAAAGGCACTTTTCAAAATCACTTTCAAAAACATCTTCTACAAACATCTCTTTGAACTATTTTCAAAACCGATACTTTGTACGCATTCTTATAGAGACAAGAATCATTACAAATACATTTTTAAATTATTTTCGAACCCACACCACAAGCACATTTTCAAACAAAAGCAAGGATCTAGTAAGCAACTAAGAGCCCGTAGATAACTACGGATGAAAAGGGTGCTAATACCTTCCCTTTTCATAACCTACCCCCCGAACTCAAGGAAACATATCTAAAGGTCTTTCCTGTTCTTTTCACCCTTTCCTATTTGGATAAAATAAAAGTCGCCGGCAACTCTTATTATCCACAACAATTGCGATTGAATGCAAAACACCTGAGTCAGTTCTCCCACAATGCCACAAAATTGGCAAATCTGTTGGGGACATACTTAAAAGTGGGGTTACCTTAGGGCTAGATCACCTTTACTTGCTTTCCTTGTTTGACTTGTTTTCTTTACATTATGGATCCTTGTTTGGGCTTGTTTTGATCCTCTACCCGGATTTGGGGCACCTTTTAGGTAAGTAGCAATAGATTGTGGAAACTGTGTGGGGTATACCGACATGGTTGAAGCAATACCTACGTTAGTGTGACACATTTGTTGGTACCGGTATCCCTTGAGTAGTCAAGGAGAATACGGGGCCGCTGTGTGGTGTCATGAAGCACTAACTGACCTTAGAACCTTTAATTGAACAACTTGGCCATTAGGAAGTAGTGAGATAGCCGAATTTGGTACATTACAAAGTTGGTTGATACTCGATGCTACGCTCATTGAGATTGGACTTTCGGGATATATCGGTCGCTAATAAAGAGGCTTGCGCTGAAACAATGCCCGATGAAGAAAGATCGGTGATATTGAGATCCCCTAGAACCCGTTTACTTTCTAGGACAGGTTAAGCCAACTAAACTTCAAGAGGGTACTTACCTACAAACTCCATGTAAGCCTAAACCTAAGGACTTGTCTTCTTTGTGTGTATATGATTATTTGTATATAAAGACTTGTTTGCTTTGTTCACTTGTACATGACATCATGACATCATACCATAGCATTTTACACTAACCATTTCAAGGATTTCGAGATTCATCTTTGTTCTGTTTTGTAGGACATGAATCCCCCTCGCAGGAATACTATCCAAGTCAACCTCATACGAGTACCTTTTCAACTCAAAGAATTAGCATCAAGGATTCCTGAGAATTATCCGTTCACCAAAAGACATGGACGACTTCTCAATCTAGTTACCTCAAGCTTTGATGAAGACATGATGAAAGTGATTTTCCAGTTCTTCGACCCTTTACACCATTGCTTTACCTTCCCCGATTACCAAATTGTGCCTACTATTGAAGAATTCTCTTAACTCTTGGGAATTCCTATTCTTGATCAATTACCTTTCAACAGTATTGAAAGAGACTTGAGCCCTGAGGAGATTGCTCGAGCTTTACATTTTCAATGATCCGACATCATGGCTAACTGGGAAACAAGAAGTGGTGTCAAAGGGCTTCTAGCCAAATTATTGTTAGAAAAGGCTCAAGACCATTGGGATACTCTGGATTTACAAGCCTTTGAAGAAGTATTGGCTCTTCTCATCTATGGGATGATACTATTTCCCAATCTTGACCAACTTATAGATGTAAATGCAGTAAAAAAATTTATATCTTACAATCTGGTGCCTAATTTTCTTAGGGACATCTTGCATTCTATTCACTCTCGCACCATGAAGAGAAGGGGGACCCTCATGTGTTGCACTCCTCTGTTGGCTAGGTGGTTTGTTTCGCACCTGCCCCGATCTGTTGTGAGGAATGAGCAAGGCTTGAGATGGTCTAATAGGTTGATGTCACTCAGACATTCGGATATTCACTGGTGTTCTCGATCCTTGGAGGATATTAATATCATTGACCATTATGGGAAATTCCCTAATGTCCATCTGCTTGGCATTAGGAGAGGTATTACTTACAACCCTTGCTTGGCTTTACGACATTTTAGGTATGCACGAAGAGATGGTCCCCATGATGCGCTCATCCAAGGTGTGGTATTCGAGTACGAGAGCAATGACCAAGGCTATCGTCAAAGGTTCATACGAGCTTGGAGAATGATAAATAAAGTGGATAGTAAGACATTGGGACAAAAAAATTCTATTCCCCTTGAGCCTTACCTTAAGTAGGTACGAACTCGTGCTCAGAATTTCGTGATGCCTTACCCCTCCATCCTACCTATCATCATGGAGCTTGTTGTCGAAGGAGATGTTCCACATACTGTCCTTTATCCTAACATGCTTACTTCTATTGAAGATTTTCAAAAAGATTGGACTCAGCTAAAGGAAGAGCGAGACACCTTTGAAGCCCAATTCCATGCGAGTGAAAAGAAGGTTTTGGAGCTTACGAGACAGCTTCATGAAGAGCAAAGTTTGAACACTTACATTGCGCCAAAAAGGATGTGTTTGACCTTTTTGTCTTAGGAGTTTATTTTGTGTTTATTTCTTCCATTATAAGCCCAAGAGGCATATTGTAATCAATTTGGACTTATTAATACAATGTTTGCTTCCTTTTGTCTAAACAAATTTAAATCTCCTAGTTTCCTTGAAATCATTTGCATATGCATTTTCATTCATCATAACACAAACAGGTTTTTCACAACATGTTTCCTTATCTTTCTACTATTTATTTCAGTGAGATAGATATTGAACAAACAGTAAAGGATCTTCAAGCAAATAATGCTCAATTCCAACAGATGTTCCTGGCTCTGGCTAAAGTACAAGAGGACCTGAAGGCTCTCATGATCAAAGACAAGAAGAAGAAGAAGACGAAGACGAAGAAAACGGTGGGTGTCCTGAATATGGGAATGAGGTTCAGAGAACTAGCAAAGTGAGCTCTAGAATTCGCAACTCTGTCAAATGAGGGAGACAATCAAGAAGAGAAGGAAAAGGAAGGAGACCACAGTCTGGGGTCTGATGAAGAGGAGGCTGACTATGCTGAAGAACAATATCCTCCTGCTAATGAAAATTTTAAGTAGCTGGAGGATCGTCTCAATGCCATGGAAATTCAGAGAGTACCTAGTTTGGATTTTGAAGAACTAGGTTTGGTTCCTGGGGTGATCATTCCACCAAATTTCAAAGTTCCCACATTTGCTAAATATGACGGTGTCTCCTGTCCTAGGTTGCACTTAAGGTCGTATGTCAGGAAGATTCAACCCCATACTGTTGATAGGAACCTATGGGTACATTTCTTCCAGGAAAGTTTGTCAGGGACGCAGTTGGATTGGTTCTATCAGTTGGAAGGAACCAACATTCGCAATTGGGAAGACCTGGCTACTGCTTTTTACAAGCAGTACCAATATAATACTAACCTCGCTCTAACTCGTACACAACTGTAAAGTATGTCTATGGGTTCTGACGAAGGTTACAATGATTATGCCCAGAAATGGAGGGATCTTGCGGGAAGAGTCCAACCTCCTCTATTTGATAGAGAGATGGTGGATATGTTCTTGGGCATGTTGTCTGGTCCATTCTTCAACCATATGATTGGAAGCTCTTCAGCTGGGTTTACTGAGCTGATCTTAACTGGTGAGCGGGTAGAAGCTGGTATTAAGAGTAGAAAGATTCAAAGGGATGCATCCTCAAGTACGATGAAGAAACCCTTCACTGGAAAGAAGGAGGTTAGTGCTTCTTATGGCCTGAGAAATCAAAACAAAACTAAACGTCTTCCGACGGTAGGGGCTATTATAATCTCCAATCCTATATCAAATCAACAACAAAATAATCAACGCAGGCCGAATGCGCCCATAAGACGGTTCACCCGGATCAACATGACCTTGTCCCAGGTTTTGCCACACCTGTTGAAGTCCAATCTAGTGACTCTAAAGGAAGCTCCCAAGAATCCCAATACTGCATCTCCCTGCTACAACCCAAACGCTCGATGTGCCTATCATTCCGAGAGTCCAGGGCATGATACAAACGATTTTTGGGCTCTGAAAAATAAGGCGCAGGATCTTATCGAGGCGAAGCAGATTGAGTTTGACTTTCCAGAGACACCTATTATAATAACTACGCCAATGCCCAAACATGGCCAGGGTGTCAATGTTGTTGACAACGACCTGTTTGTTTCCTCTGTGGATGAATTATCCACTCCTCTTCTGATTGTTAAAGAGAATCTGTTGCGAGTCGGTTTATTTCTGGGCTATGGTGAAGGTTGCCACTCATGTATGTCTCTACCAGATAGTTGTTTGTCGTTAAAGATGGGTGTCCAGTGCCTGATGATTAACAAAGAAATTTTGTTTGATAAAGTTCCCCTTGCAAGAAATTTGTGTGAAGATGTCTCAATAATTACCATTTCCGACAATCCTCCCAGGGTCTCCACCAAAAGACCCGTCGAGATTACATCCGTTCCCAATTTTTCTCCTTTGATTATCCCCATTCCTGGGCCGATAACATATTCCTCTGATAAAGTTGTTCCCTGGAATTATAGGGCTTACGTCTATTACTATGGTGTCAAGCAAGACCTATTGGCTGTTAAAGATAAAGTTGCCGATGATACTGATCCTGACATTGATAACATTGTCGGGACCAGTAAAATTACGAGAAGCAGAAGGGTTTTGTCTCCCGAAATCTCTCTGAATACTATTTCTACTCCTTTAATTATTCCTGCCTCTACTCCTGTTAGTACTCACATTTCTACTCCTACTGTTATCCATGTTATTATCCCTGGTACTAAGTCAGCTGAGACTCGGGGAAAAGGGGTATTGGTTGAGCCTGTCCAGACGAAGGCGCACAAAGAAGTCGTTCCTGAGGCTTCTAAAAAAGAAATGGAAGAAATATTGAAGATAATAAAGAAAAGTGATTACAATATTGTGGAGCAGTTGGGGCTGACCCTTCAAAAGTCTCAATGTCGGCCCTACTATTATATTCGGAAGCCCATGCTAAGGCTTTAGTAAAGTTCTTGAAGTCTGCCCATGTGCCTCAAGAAACCTCCACCTATCTATTCAAGAACTGCGTTGCTAGTTTGACAGCTGACAATGGAGTTGGTTTCTCTGATACAGATTTAACATACAAGGGAAGAAAGCATAATGATGCCATGCATGTTTCCATTGCGTGCAGGGGCACTACCCTAGCTCATGTGCTGGTGGATACTGGTTCATCGTTGAATGTTGAAGAAGTGAAAAACACAAGGGGGTTGAATTGTAAAACTGAAAAACAATTGCAATGAACACGATATTTTTATCCTGGTTCGTTTGATCTCAAACTACTCCAGTCCACCTGTCAAGGTGATTTCGCCTCTCTCCAACGAGGTCTTAATACACTATATTCAACTGAATATTACAATCTTCTTTAACAACTGCTAAAGCCTTCTTGATGCAAACCACAACCCGGTTTGTCAAGGAATCACTTTCTTACACAGAATGGAAATCTAGGTGTGTGAGTGTTTTCTACAAAAACAGTTTATCACAATTGTGATATTACACAACTTAAGCTTATGAAACTAGATTGCTAAAAAACTGAGTAAGGAGATATGAAGCGTTTAGCAAACTGAGAGAAGGAAGATGATGATTAGCTTTTAGGCGTGTAATATAATGTAGAGCATTAGCCAATTCAATCTTCATTGTGTTGTTTATATAGCACTAAAATTGTTGAATGTTGGAGCAATAATCTTGATTCAATGCCAATAATAAACTTTCCTTATTGAGCAGATCTTGTCTGGAATGATGCCGTTGGTAATAATTCTCTTTGAATGCACAGTATTGTTGCTACTTAAAGCATGTTCTGGTTTGGCCTCATTCTGACACTGCTTAAGTGCTGATGAACTGTTGTTGTCTTTAATCAGAGTGTTGAGCGCATTTCTGTTCATCAAACTTCAGCATTCGCGTGAATTGTTCTTCTGATTCTGGTATTCTGATATAGCATCTTCTGATGCTGACGTTGATAACCAATATTCTGATGCTGATTAGGTGTGCTCTTGCTGATACCTATCAGAGTTTCTGCAAAACAGAACGTAATATTTTAGGTAGCAAATAGTTCTTATATGAATCACATAATTAATATATCCTTTCATTTTGTTATCATCAAAACTTAAACTTAGGGTAGTAGATTCAAACTTTGTTCTAACAATCTCCCCCTTTTTGATGATGACAAAAACTAGATATTTTTAATTGAAAATAACGTGAAAAAGTATCAGAGATAACTAAATGATAAGATGTATCAGAGTAAGAGGTTATCAAAGATAAGGATAAAGAGATATCAGAGTTGAGAGATACTCCCCCTGAATTTATTACTTCCCTTTTTAATTCCAGGAGTTCTTCAGGATCAGGTCTTTATTGCCTTTCTTTGAACATCAGAATATCATAGTTTTGACTGTCAGAAGCTTTAGATCAGAATGTCAGAGCAGAGCTTCAGATCAGAGTATCAGAGCTTTGCTTCAGTCAGAGTGTCAGAGCTTTAGTCTTCAGAATATCAGAGTGTCAGAGCATTCTTGTACCTGTAAACTTAAGCAAAAACAGAGAACATATTCAAGTATATCAGAGTTAGAATGTTTGAGATTTTCTGTCTTAGTAATCCGTTATTGAAAAATATCATTCTTGTTCTCCCCCTTTTTGTCAGCAATCAAAAAGTGTAAGTGAAGTGCTAAAACAATTAGAGCAGAAAAACTTGTCATATTAAAATAGTCAGAGCCAGACAAAACAGTACAGAAGATATGCAAAGAAAACATGAAAATGGCATGAATGAAAATCTAAGGTTGGGGAGGAAGGCGTGTGAACAGAGTCTCCAGCATTGCTTTAATCTGATCAGCAGTCTCATTCTGCTTGTGCACCATGCTGACTACTGTGTCTATCTTGCTATCCTGCACATCCATCCTTTCTTTCATCTTCTGGTCATTTTCATCCATCCTTTGCTGCAGACGGATATCATTCAGCTTCAGCTCTTCCAGAGTCTGCTTGTCCAAGGCAGCTTGAGAAACATCAGAAGCAGGGAGCTTCTGAGAGCTTTCTGCAACATCTTCAGCTTGGCTGACTTCAGCTTGAATAGTCTGATCTTCTTCTGGCTGCACCTTTGAAGCTTGACGCTTCTCAGACCATGGCTCACTATCCAGAAGGAGCACGTCTTCTTTCAGCAGCTGACTTCCAACTTCATTCAGAAGCTTGCTGAAATTCTGCTGTGCTTGCTCATAATTGATGTCTTGCAATTTTAGAGCTTCAGCACGTACCCAAATTCTGAATTGTGACCAGAGCTGGTCAGAGGCAGCTGGATCAATCATTCCAGGACAGACTTGCTTCAGAGAAGCAATCCACTGCTACAAACCTGTTTCAAAATTCATAATACCAGAGCCAACATCTGGTTGTTTTGGTTTTGGAATGGCTATTTTATTTTTTAGATCAGCAAGACGGTCAAGGATTGTTAAATCTATGAAGGTCTTGTTGGGGTCTTCTGTGGTTTGTTTGGGAGCTGTTTGTTTGGGAGATGGAGTGGGTGAATCAGAAATAATGATTGGACTGTTTGGGGTTTTTGGAGTATTTGGTGGAGTAGATTCTGGCGAGGATGGTAGCTGGGCCATGGTTACTGTTGTTCCACATGGCAGCTGGATTGCCAGAGGTTGTGGTTCAGAGGATTGAGGAGAATGTGGTTCAGAAGGTGGAGGAGATGGAGTTTCAGAATGATGAAACTCAGGTTGAGGTGATGGTTGAGGTGATGGTGGATGAATTTCTGGTTGAGGAGAGGGAGAAGGAATTGCTGGTTGTGGAGAAGGAGGAGGAATTTCTGGTTGTTCAGGAATATGTGGTTCTTCTGGAATGGTTGAGAGAGGTTGTTCTGGTTGAGGAGAGTGGACAATTTGTGGTTCAGAGTTTGGATTATTGGAGGGGTGATCAGAGGCATGTTGATCAATGTCAGACAGCACTTTGCCAATTGCTGATGTTGTTGAAATTATTGGTTTGGGATGTTTGGTGCGGGGTCTTCTGAGTTGTAGTGCCTCATAAGGGTCATCTTCTGGTTCGGTTTCATCTATTGTTGGGATGGGGATTGGGATTCTATGAGAAGCTGGAGTTGGGATTGATGTTGGAATAGCAGAAGAATTTAAAACAGAAGCAGCAGATAAATTACCTCTTTTCTTGGGTGTCTGCTGGGATGTTCCTTCTGAAGGGGCCTTCCTTTTCTTCGTCTTCTTCAGTGTAACTTCTGGTTGAGGTTGGTGCAGATCTTTGATATTCAGCTTGGGATATGTACCATCAGCCTTGCACGCGTCTAGGTATCTGAGAACCACCACTGGTTTAGATTCTATCTCAGAAAATAAAGGAAAGTCACTCAGTGGGACTCTTCTGCTGGTGATGTCAGCAATAGGAGTAACACTGGGTTCCTTTCTGATATTCTCTATTAACTTCATTTTCTTCAGATTCTTCGCGTTCAGAGGCTTCCCAACCGTTGGTTCAATGGCGCTTAACTCTTGAGCTTCTATCAGGTGCTCTATCAGCCTATTCTCAGTCAGAATATCTGATATTAACCTTCCAAAGGGTATCCAATCCCTCTTTGTTCTTTCTTCTTCCCTGGTCTCCTTCACGCTTGTTCTGAGGTGATTAAACAGAAGATGAGCCAAGTTGATTTTTACCTTCTGGTTGATAAAATAGATCAGAAACTGCTGATCTATATTTATGTAATCAGGGGAACTAGTTGGCTTCCTATGATTAAAACACCCCAGAATTATCTTCGCCCAAACTCTGTGGTGATCCTTCAGATCTCTGATCTTGCTACTGGGCACCCCATGGGTGAAAATCCTTTCTGCTATGACACCCACGTCAGAGCATCTTTCAGCCATATCAATACAGCGGACGCCACCGCCACTGTAACTAATCAACTTTGCTATGTGATCCTCAGTGATCACAATCTTCTTCCCCATTATGTAGGAGGTGACTTGATGCGTTGAAGCAGTTGCGTGAATCCAGAACTCCTTGACTAACATTGGGAATGTTGGTCCAACCAACCTGTCAAAATACCTTTCCCATTTCTGTGCCCTAACTTCTTCTGTTAAATCAAAACCATTCTCTTTCAGACTGCCAAAATCAATGATCAGTTCAGACAACACTTCAAGATTCTTCACTGGAGTAAGGAGTGTTCTGAATGGAACTTGGTACTGTTCAGAGGATGCTTTCTTCTGAGAACCTGCAGAAGCACTGCTGGAGGTTGCCATGTTCACACTTAGGGTTTTTCTGAGAAAACTGAGAAAAAGGGTTTAAGATTGAAAGAGATGAATACAGAGAGAATGCAGAAAAATATTTGAGAGATAATGAGAAACTGTAAAAGATTAATGTGAGAAATTAACGTTCTTAAATAGATTTCAGAATATTTTGAAAGAGTAAACATTTTCAAGAAAGAGAAATAAAATCATGATTACGTTTTAAAAACATGATTACTTTCATTTAATGCTTGCTGATTTTGGGGGATTTGAGAAAGATACTTGAAACGGTTACCAGACATGTGTCTCAATGCACCCAATCAGCGTTTTGCCTTCTCAGAAGCGTGCACACATTCTGCTTCAGAGATTTGCTGATGATTGGATGACACTTGTTTGATTTAGTGATCATCATGTCTGTCTTTGAGCTGAAACGCTCAGATCTTTAAGACTAGCATCTGATACAATCTGCATGTTCTATCTTTCTGAAAAGAGATTGATCAGAAGTTCACAGTAAAACAAATACATTCTGAAGATAAATATATGGAATTAAAACATTTTCACTCTGGGCAGATTTTCATGCTGAGATGTTTCAGAAGGAAATTGAACCTATCTTCAGAAAGGGGTTTAGTGAAGATATCAGCCCATTGATGGTCTGTGTCTATAAATTTTAAGTTCAAAATTCCTTTCTGAATATAGTCCCTAATGAAATGATGTTTTATTTCTATATGCTTAGCTCTAGAATGTAAAATAGGATTCTTACTTAAGCAAATAGCAGAAGTATTGTCACAGAGTATAGGGATGTTACTCTCAAAAATCTGGAAGTCTTCAAGCTGACTTTTCATCCAGAGCATTTGTGTGCTACATCCTGCTGCTGCTATGTACTCAGCTTCTGCTGTTGATAGCGCAATTGTGGATTGCCTTTTGCTGGACCAAGAGATCAGATTTTCTCCCAGGAACTGGCAGCTTCCAGAAGTACTTTTACGCTCCACTCTGTCTCCAGCAAAGTCAGCATCGTAGTAGCCTACTAAACTGTAATCACTAGATTTTCTATAAAATAAACCCAGATTAGTAGTACCTTTCAGATACTTGAAAATTCGCTTAACAGCTGTTAAGTGAGATTCTCTAGGATCTGATTGGAATCTAGCACAAATACATACGCTGAATAATATATCAGGTCTTGAAGCTGTCAGATAAAGGAGAGAACCAATCATACCTCTGTAGACTTTCTGTTCTACATTTTTGCTTACCTCTTCTCTTTCCAGAATGCATGTGGGATGCATTGGAATCTTTGATGGCTTACATTCTAAGAGGTCAAATTTCTTCAGAAGATCTCTGATGTATTTTCTCTGATGAATGTAAGTTCCCTCTGGAGTTTGATTGATCTGAATTCCTAGAAAGAATTTCAGTTCCCCCATGAGGCTCATCTCAAATTCTGCCTGCATACACTTAGCAAATTTTCTTCCAAGAGAAGGATTAGTAGAACCAAAAATAATATCATCAACATAAATTTGACATACTAAGATGTCATTCTTAACTGACTTACAGAATAAGGTAGTGTCCACCTTCCCTCTGGTGAATTCATTTTCTAACAGAAAGTTACTTAGCCTTTCATACCAAGCTCTGGGAGCTTGTTTCAGACCATATAGTGACTTCTTTAGTTTAAAAACATGTTCTGGATGTTTTGTATTTTCAAAACCAGGGGGTTGGTGCACATAAACCTCTTCTTCTATATAACCATTTAAGAATGCACTTTTGACATCCATCTGATACAGAGTGATGCCTCTATTAACAGCAAATGAAATTAAAAGCCTGATAGATTTTAACCTGGCGACTGGAGCAAAGGTTTCTGTATAGTCTATCCCCTCTTGCTGACTATAACCTTGTGCAACCAGTCGTGCTTTGTTTCTGATGACTTCACCTTGTTCATTTAGCTTGTTTCTGAACACCCATCTTGTTCCAATGACGTTGAATCCTTTTGGTCTGGGAACAAGATCCCATACGTCATTTCTGGTGAATTGATTCAGCTCTTCTTGCATTGCCAGAATCCAGTCATTATCCAGAAGTGCTTCATCAATAGAAGAAGGTTCAATCAGAGACACAAGTCCCATGAGGGTTTCTTCAGATTTTCTGAAGCTTGCTCTTGTTCTGATTGGATCTTCCTTTCTTCCTAAGATAGTCTCTTCTGGGTGATCCAAGCTGCTTCTGGGTAGTCTCTTCTGAGGTTGATCAGCAGCTGTTGTAGGATTGCTAGCAGTGCTCCTTTCAGACGTTGAAGGAGTGTCTGTGTTGAGAGCTTCTGATGACTTGTCTTCAGAACCTGTAAATTCAATTTCCATACCTGCAAAAACTTCATTCTGCTTTTACTTTTCAGAGTCAAGCTTATCATCAAAACGAACACTGATTGATTCTTCCATAATCTGTGTTTCTGTATTGTATACTCTGTACCCTCTTGAGCGTTCAGAGTATCCTAACATAATACACTTTTGTGCTTTAGAGTCAAACTTGTTCAAATAATTCTTTGTATTTAACATAAAACAGGTACATCCAAATGGATGAAAATATGAAATGTTGGGCTTTCTGTTCTTCCACAATTCATATGGAGTCTTTTCCAGAATAGGTCTTATTGAGATTCTATTCTGAATGTAGCACGCTGTGTTTATTGCCTCTGCCCAGAAGATCTTAGCAACGTTTGTCTCGTTGATCATGGTTCTGGCCATTTCTTGCAATGTTCTGTTCTTTCGTTCTACAACTCCATTTTGTTGGGGAGTTCTAGGACAAGAGAAATCATGCAGAATGCCTCTGTCATTAAAGAATGACTCAAAATCTTTGTTTTCAAATTCTCCACCATGATCACTTATGACTTTAACGATTCTAAGATCCTTTTCATTCTGAACTTGGTTACAGAAGGTAACAAACACAGAGTGTGACTCGTCCTTGTGTCTTAAGAACTTTACCCATGTCCATCTGCTATAGTCATCTACGATTACTAACCCATACTTCTTGCCACTGACTGAAGCAGTTTTAACTGGTCCAAATAAGTCAATGTGCAGAAGTTCTAATGGCTTAGAGGTAGAAACAACATTTTTAGATTTAAAAGAAGGTTTTGCAAACTTGCCTTTCTGACATGCTTCACACAGAGCATCTGAATTGAACTTCAAATTAGGAAGTCCTCTGACCAGATTGAGTTTGTTAATCTGAGATATTCTTCTCATACTAACATGCCCCAATCTTCTGTGCCAGATCCACTGCTCGTTGTTAACAGACAGAAGACACTTTACATTCTGACTTTTCAGTTCAGAAAGTTTGATTTTGTAAATGTTGTTTTTCCTCTTTCCATTAAACATGATAGTCCCATCTTTCTGACTAACAGCTTTACATGATTTTTGATTAAAGATTATATCATAACCGTTATCACTTAATTGGCTTATGGATAACAGATTATGCATTAATCCATCTACTAGCAGAACATTATTAATAGAGGGAAGATTTCCATTACCTACAGTTCCAGAGCCAATTATCTTTCCCCTCTGATTGCCTCCAAAGCCAACGTGGCCTCCAGGCTTAAGTTCCAGGCTTTGGAATATATGCCTTCTTCCTGTCATGTGCCGCGAGCAGCCAGAGTCCAGGTACCATGACTGGTGTTTCTGATTTGCTGCTAAAGATATCTGCAGCATGTATTATTTTATCCTTAGGTACCCAGATTTTCTTGGGTCCTGATTTGTTAGATTTACCAAAACTCTGGTTGAATTTTGGTTTCACAGAGTATTTACTGCTAGTGTATTTAATATCATGTGCGTGACCATACACAAAATGTGAATTCAGAGGAGTGTGTTTAATGGTTAAATCCATGACATTCTTTGGTGTAGGAACCTTACCTTGGTATCCTATTCCCTTCCTTCCGTTTCTGCTAACTCCATAGATCATTGAAGCCATTTTGCTTCTATCTATGCTTTTAGCAAGGAACTTCTGGAAACTGTGATCATACTCCTTGATGATCTCATCAGCGTTGCTGGGAGTTTCAGAAATTGGTTCCTTCTGAGAGTTTTGTAAAGTATTTTCTAATTTTGAAATTTTAATTCTCAGCTCAGAATTCTCCAATTTAAGACTCTCAGTCTTATTAGAGTCAGATTTAAGATTCCTTTTCAGGTCTCTGAATTTAACTCTAATCTGCTGATACCTTTCCAAGATTTCATTAAGGCTTTCAGCAAGTTCAACCTTGGTAAAATTAACAGTAAAGTTAGGAAATACCTCTTCAGTATCTGATTTTGAGTCTGATTCAGAAGCTTCACTATCTTCTGAAATGTTGGCCATGAGAGCTATGTTTGCTCTCTCATCATCTGATTCTTAGTCAGCTTCAGACGACTCAGAGTCATCCCATGTAGCCATGAGACTTTTCTTCTTTTCTCTTCCAAACTTCTTTTTGGGCTTTTCCCTCTGAAGCTTTAGGCAGTCACTCATGTAGTGTCCTTGCTCATTGCACTCATAGCAGATGATGTCCTTGGTGTTTGGCTTTCTGCTTCCTGAGGAGCCTTCAGATCTTCTGTATCCAGAGGAAGAATTTATCCTTCTGTATCTGGAAGAAGACTCGTTCTGATCAGATCTTCTAGGATTCCTGAACTTCCTTTGCCTCTGCTTCCACAGTTGATTCACTCTTCTGGAGAGGAGGGAGAGTTCGTCTTCTTCTGATGAGGATCCATCAGATGTTTCTTCAACTGCCTGCAAAACTTTAGACTCAGATTTTTTGTTAGATTTTAATGCTAAAGGCTTACCTTGCTTCTGGGGTTCATCAGCTTCTAGCTCTATCTCATGACTTCTGAGGGAGCTGATAAGTTCCTCCAGAGAAATTTTGTTGAGATCTTTTGCTAGCTTCAGAGCTGTAACCATTGGCCTCCACTGCTTGGGTAAACTTCTGATGATTTTCTTGACGTGATCAGCAGTAGAGTAACCTTTGTCCAGAACCTTGAGACCAGCTACCAGAATCTGGAATCTTGAGAACATTGTTTCAATGGATTCACTTTCTTCCATTTTGAACGCCTCATACTTCTGAATGAGCGCCAGAGCTTTAGTTTCTTTGACCTGAACGTTGCCCTCATGCGTCATTCTGAGTGAGTCAAACATGTTCTTTGTTGTGTCTCTGTTGGAGATCTTTTCATATTCAGCATACGAGATGGCGCTGAGAAGGATGGTTCTGGCCTTGTGGTGATTCTTGAAGTCACGCTTTTGTTGGTCAGACATTGTTTTCCTATCAATCTTCTGACCGCTTGCATTCACAGGGTGCGTGTATCCATCTGTCACCATATCCCACATATCAGCATCATGTGCCAGAAAGAAGCTTTCAATTCTGTCTTTCCAGTAATCAAAGTTTTCTCCATCAAAGACTGGAGGTTTCCCGCTGAATCTGTCTCTGTCCTCATGGTTGTCATTGCTGGTGTGAGAATGGTTTCCTGCCATTGTGTTTTTCTGACGCTGCATCTTGTACTGACACGGTTAAGTGTTTTAGCTCAGAACCAGGCGCTCTGATGCCAATTGAAGAAGTGAAAAACACAAGAAGGGGGGTTGAATTGTAAAACTGAAAAACAATTGCAATGAACACGATATTTTTATCCTGGTTCGTTTGATCTCAAACTACTCCAGTCCACCCGTCAAGGTGATTTCGCCTCTCTCCAACGAGGTCTTAATCCACTATATTCAACTGAATATTACAATCTGCTTTAACAACTGCTAAAGCCTTCTTGATGCAAACCACAACCCGGTTTGTCAAGGAATCACTTTCTTACACAGAATGGAAATCTAGGTGTGTGAGTGTTTTCTACAAAAACAGTTTATCACAACTGTGATATTACACAACTTAAGCTTATGAAACTAGATTGCTAAAAAACTGAGTAAGGAGATATGAAGCGTTTAGCAAACTGAGAGAAGGAAGATGATGATTAGCTTTTAGGCGTGTAATATAATGTAGAGCATTAGCCAATTCAATCTTCATTGTGTTGTTTATATAACACTGAAATTGTTGAACGTTGGAGCAATAATCTTGATTCAATGCCAATAATAAACTTTCCTTATTGAGCAGATCTTGTCTGGAATGATGCCGTTGGTAATAATTCGCTTTGAATGCACAGTACCGTTGCTACTTAAAGCGTGTTCTGGCTTGGCCTCATTCTAACACTGCTTAAGTGCTGATGAACTGTTGTTGTCTTTAATCAGAGTGTTGAGCGCAGTTCTGTTCATCAAGCTTCAGCATTCACGTGAATTGTTCTTCTGATTCTGGTATTCTGATATAGCATCTTCTGATGCTGACGTTGATAACCAATATTCTGATGCTGATTAGGTGTGCTCTTGCTGATACCTATCAGAGTTTCTGCAAAACAGAACGTAATATTTTAGGTAGAAAATAGTTCTTATATGAATCACATAATTAATATATCCTTTCATTTTGTTATCATCAAAACTTAAACTTAGGGTAGTAGATTCAAACTTTGTTCTAACAAATGTCTTACCCAAGAACGCTTTGGACAGATTAAATTGCGAAGGACTCACACTGAATTCCAGTAATATTATGGTGAGGGCCTTAGATGGCTCCAAGAGAATGGTTCACAGGGAGGTGGATATCCCTATCAAAGTTTGTACTCAGACTTTTGACTCCACATTCTACGTGATGGACATCCGCCCATCTTACTCCTGTCTATTGGGTCGCCCTTGGATCCATGGGGCCAGTGTTGTTACTTCTACTCTGCATCAAATGATGAAGTACCCAATCAATAGAAAGATTATCATAGTCCATGGAGAGGAGGAGTACATGGTGAGCCACCTGAACTCTTTCAGGTATGTTGAGATGGACGGCGAGTTCATTAAGACTCCCTGTCAGAACTTTGAGGAGGTTTCACAGACAGTTGTTGTGACCAAGACTATTACTAAGGTTCTGAAGATTACCAGACCTCCGTTAAAGATGGCTTCTCTGAAGGATTCCAAAGCAGTAGGTTAAAAAGGGGGTGTACCATTTGAGGCCAACTTCTAGATATTCCCTACAAATCTGACAAGTTTGGTTTAGGTTTTACTTCGGAGGCCCAAAGAGTTATTCGTCGTGCTCACGTCGGGGGACCATCACTAGCATCAACAACCATGGAGTCAATGCATTTGAGGACAGTGATAGCGACTGTGACATGGAAAAATGGATCTTCCTAACTATCAGCGGTGGACTCAACAATTGAGAGGCTAACAATTTTGTTCCTATTACTTTTATTCAAAAGTAATTGTCTTTTAGTTTTCGGATATGTAATACTTAAACAATTGAAACTCTAAAACCTTGTATCTTACCCGAGGCACAATGGTCTATCAGTGAGGGTTATTACTTCATCTTCATATGTCATTAATAAATCATTGGATGTTTTGCATGCAAATTTTACGCTCCTTGTTTTTCTTTTCTACTTTTTACTTTATCAAAAATAACTATGCTCTTACATACACCCACATATCAAACTGTAGATCCACATCCACTATGGATCCCATTAATAACGGTACTATGGCCAATTATGACTTTGAAAATCCGATCTACCAAGCCGAGGACAAAGGTGAGGAAGATTATGAAGTACTAGGGGAACATGCCAGACTATTACAACAGGAAGAAAGGGCAATACAACCCCATGAAGAGTCAGTTGAGACAGCAAACTTGGGTACTAAAAAGGATAAGAAGGAAGTCAAGATAGGTGCCAATCTGGAGCATAGTGTCAAGGAGCGTTTAATTCAGATGCTACATAACTATGTTAAGGTCTTTGCCTGGTCATATAAAGACATGCCAGGACTCGACATTAATATCATGGTCCATCGTCTGCCGACAAAAGCAGACTTCCCTCCAGTGAAATAGAAGGTTCGTCGCATACGGCCAGATATGTCAGAAAAGATCAAGGTTGAAGTCATGAAGCAGTTCAACATTGGTTTCTTAGTTGTTACCTCTTATCCATAATGGGTTGCTAATGTTGTTTCGGTACCTAAGAAGGACGGTAAGGTACGTATGTGTGTGGATTACATAAACCTGAATAGGGAAAGCCCCAAGGATGACTTTCCGCTTCCCCATATTGATGTTTTGGTTGACAACACCGCACAACACAAGGTATTCTCCTTCATGGATGGTTTATCCGGGTATAATCTGATCAAAATGGCACCTGAGGACATGGAGAAAACGACCTTCATCACGCAGTGGGGCACTTTCTGCTACAAAGTTATGCCATTTGGGTTAAAGAATGCCAGGGAAACCTATCAGCGTGCCATGGTAGCTTTGTTTCACGATATGATCCATCACGAGATAAAGGTCTATGTTGATGATATGATAGCCATATCTCAAACTGAAGAGGAACACCTTGACCACCTGCAGAAGCTGTTTGAAAGAATGAAGAAATAAAAACTAAGGCTGAACCCGAATAAGTGCACCTTTGGAGTAAGATCCGATAAGCTCTTACGCTTCGTTATCAGCGGAAAAGGTATTGAAGTAGACCCCGCAAATGTTAAAACCATACAAGAAATTCCAACTCCTTGCACTAAGAAGGAGGTTAGGGGATTCTTGGGATGTCTAAAATACATTGCCAGATTCATTTCCCATCTAACCGCTACTTGTGAGCCAATCTTCAAATTACTGAAGAAAGATCAAGCAGTGAAATGGAATGACGATTGCTAGACCGCCTTTGACAAAATCAAAGAATATCTTCAAGAGCCTCCAATTTTGATGTCGTCGGTTTAAGGGAGACCTCTGATCATGTACTTAACGGTATTAGAGAATTCAATGGGGTGTGTGCTTGGGCAGCATGACGAGTCTGGTCAAAAAGAGCACGCGATATACTACCTGAGCAAAAAGTTTACCGATTGTGAAACCAGATATTCATTGCTCAAGAAAACTTGTTGCGCTCTGGCATGGGCTGCTCACCGACTAAGACAGTATATGCTGACTCACACTACCTTATTGATATCTAAAATAGATCATATCAAATACATATTCGAGAATCCCGCTCTCTCTAAAAGAATAGCAAGATGGAAAATGGTCCTAACCGAATATGACATTCAATACACTACCCAAAAAGAAATAAAAGGAAGTGTACTAGCTGATCATTTGGCTCATCAGGCTGTGGACGACTATCAATCCATGAATTTTGAATTCCCGGACGAGAACATCATGTTAGTGAATGATTGTGAAGAACTTAGACCATATGACAGACCTGAACAAGGATCCCGATAGACTATGGTTTTTGATGGAGCATCGAACGCACTCGGAAATGGCATCAGCGTTGTTATCATATCTCCCGAAGGCTGTCATACTCCTTTCACTTCCAGGATATGTTTCAATTGTACCAACAATATGGTTGAATATGAAGCATGTATTATGAGTCTCAAAGCCACTATCAACTTGAGGATCAAATTCTTGAGTGTATTCAGGGACTCGGCCCTAGTAATCAGTAAAATCAAAGGAGAATGGGACATGAAGCACCCTAATCTCATCCCTTACTGGGAACATATGTTGACATTAACTCCATACTTTGAAGAGATTACCTTTGAGCATTTTCCACACGAGGAAAATCAACTAGAAGTCGCACTAGCTACTATGTTATCCATGTTCAAGGTCAGTTGGGATAATGAAGTTCCTTAGATCACTATTGAAAGAATGGATGAACCAACATACTTCCATGAGATTGATACTGAAGAAGTAGTGGACAAACCTTAGTTCTATGAAGTCAAAAGATACCTTGAAACCCCAGAGTATCCCGAGGGGGATTCCGTCAATGATAAGAAGTTCCTAAGAAGGTTCTCTGCCAAGTTCTTCCTCAGTAAAAGAATCCTCTATAAGCGCAGCCACTATTCTACTTTGCTTCGATGTGTGGATAAGAGTGAAGCAGAGAAAATTATGGCATATTTCCATGAAGGCATCTTTGGCACACATTCTAGCGGGTATACAATGGCTAAGAAGATTCTGAGGGCAGGATACTACTGGTCCACTATGGAAGCAAACTGCTAACAACATTCACGAACTTGTCACAAGTACCAGATCTATGCTGATAAAATACATGTGCCCCCAGTCCCCTTGAACATCTTAACTTCTCCCTGGCCATTCTCAATGTGGGGAATCAATATGATTAGAGATATCTGACCCACAGCTTCTAATGGGCACTGTTTCATCCTCGTCGCCATTGATTACTTCATAAAATGGGTCGAGGCGGCTTCATTTTCTTCTGTTACCAAGAACATTGTGGCCCGATTTATCAGACATAACCTTATCTGTCGGTATGGTATTCCAAAAAGAATCATTACGGATAATGGTACCAATCTCAATTATATTATGATCGTCAGGCTCTGCGCGCAATTCAAAATCCAACATCATAACTCTTCTCCTTACCGGCCAAAGATGAATGGTGTTGTGGAGGCTACTAATAAAAACATCAAAAAGATCATACAGAATATGACAGTGACCTACAAGGACTGACATGAGATGTTACCATTTGCTCTTCACGGTTACCGTACCACAATGCGCATGTTAGTAGATGCAACTCCTTTCTCTTTGGTATATGGTATGGAAGTTGTCCTACCTATTGAAGTCCAAATACCTTCCTTGAGAATCTTGAATGATGCAGTTTTGAATGAAGACTAACGGGTTCAGACTCAACTCGACGAATTAAACCTGATTGACGAGAAAAGGCTCGCGGCTGTCTGTCATGGTCAAATGTACCAAAAATGTATGATTAAAGCTTTTAACAAGAAGGTCAGACGTCAGGTATATCAGGCTGGTGACCTAGTAGTCAAGCGCATTATCCTGCCGCAAGGTGATCCTAGGGGTAAATAGACTCCTACATACGAAGGACCATTTGTAATCAAGAACATATTTTCTGGTGGAGCCATGATCTTAACCACTATGGATGGTGACGACCTTCTGCACCCTGTAAACACGGACATAGTCAGAAGATACTACACATGAACAAAGACCCGCTAGGTTGACTGGCCTAGGAAAAAATAAGGGCATCCCGGCGAACCAAAAGGGTTCGGGAAAAAAATTAGGGATATACATATGAAAAATCTGTACACCTGACAAGTCAAAATCCTGAAAAGGCGGCTTGGGCAAAAAAGGGTATCCCGGTGGACTGAAAATCCGAAAGGGTGGTCCAGGAAAAAGTTAGGGATTTTAAAGCGTATAACTATGTCCCGTTGGATCACCTCACAACCAATCTTCGGTAACAACTATCAAGCTCAAGCCGTACTAATCAATCCAGTCAGCTTCGGACAAGCAGCAAAGAGATGAGACACCTTAAGACATAAAGGCAATAGCAGAATGGGAAAACAATGGGATTACCTCACATAGTTGTTTTTCTTTGTATATTATTTTGTATAGTTTTAATTCTTACGACGACATTCTCTTGCTAGGATGTTCGTCTCCTTGTACAAAAACTGCTTATTCAAATTAATACAAAAAAAACTATCTCTTGGAAAGTATAAAACTATTTGTTTTTATTTTGTTTGCGAAAACGTCCAGTGATTATTCATATACATTTGAATGTGATTATCAATTACAAAAACGTGCATAGAAAATAGAAAGACAGTTACTAATGGCTTTAAGAAACAGGACAATGTCTAAGGGCCATCCGCAAAATCCCCGCAGATACTTTCTCCAACAGGTACAAAGGCAGGATAATCCTACCATAAAATCATTGCCATATCCTCGACATACAGCCTAATGATGTCAGGATTCCCCAGCAGGATTTCATAAAAATCCCCAAGCAAGTTCATGAAGTTTTCCCTTCCTCAACAGAGTTCATTTCTCTAAACAACATAAATCCTTCTCTCAGCACTTCAACTTCAACAAAATATGAAGACTTACGCTCTTCATCCCCAACAACAGTCAGGGATTTATTTTCCCCAGTCCAGCAACAACGCAGTAGAATAACTGATACGTTCATACATTGCATTCATACATCATTTTACAAACATCATAGCATCGACAACACAAATGCATGTATCACAATCTCATTTATTTTGAGAACATCATTACTCGATGCATCCCATGCATCATGACACTGCACACAGCTGACTCGTTACCTTTTTCAGGAAAGTTAGCGAGCAAACAAATATCATTACCAATTTTCAACAAAGTTCCAGATTAATACCTGAAACAAGAAATGACAATTATCTGTGAACAAATTGATTGTAGATCAATTCTCGAAACAGGACGGGGTGACTATTTACATAACAAACACTTCCTTCAGACATCTGCTGATTCAGTTTAAATCGACCAAATATTTATCCTGATTCTTTTCCATACATCTGTTGGTTCTGTTTAAATTTCAAAGATTTACTCTGATACTTTTTCAGTAGACACTTTTTCTGGTTCAGTTTAAATCGACCAAAGATTTATTCTGATTCTTTTCCAGTTAAAGACGATATCGACCTCTTATGGTTCAGTTTAAATCGACCAAATATTTATCGTAATTCTTTTCCAGTTAAAGACGAACGCAGACATCTGCCGGTTCAGTTTAAATCGACCAAAGATTTATTCTGATACTTTTCCAGTAGACACTTTTTCTGGTTCTGTTTAAATCGACCAAATATTTATTCTGATTCTTTTCCAGTTAAAGATGACACCATCCTCTTCTGGTTCAATTTAAATCGACCAAAGATTTATCCTGATTCTTTTCCAGACATCTGTTGGTTCAATTTAAATTTCAAATATTTATTCTGATACTTTTCCAGTAGGCACTTCTGCTGGTTCAGTTTAAATCGACCAAAGGTTTATTCTGATTCTTTTCCAGTTAAAGACGACACCGACCTCTTCTAGTTCAGTTTAAATCAACCAAATATTTATCCTTATTCTTTTCGAGTTAAAGAAGAACACAAACATCTGTTGGTTCAGTTTAAATTGACCAAAGATTTATTCTGATTCTTTTCCAGTTTGAAATCAAGCATACACTTGGTCTAATTTTTATCGACAATTACTTTTGGGTGGCATCTATAAGCCCATCTTTGACAACTCTCCATCACCTCTCCAAATAGAATCTTTAAGCCCATTCCCTATGCAATCGACCACCACATCATCGAGTGCAAATTTCTGGGCACTCTAGTGTTCAATCACCTTCAACCTTCAAGTCACGAATGGCAGAATCGTCAATCTAACTCTTCAGGTTTAAGAAGATTGAACACGGGCAGTTGTTGTACCCCAAAATTTTCCCCCTCAATTTCTCGAGATATATCTCACGAAGATTTTCAAAAGCTCAAGTTTGTATAAGTACAAAGAAGATCGAAAGAAGTGACTGCAGACAACAGTTCAAATTCAAAATCTGGCAAATGGCCTCCTTCGATGCAAGCTTGATTCACCAGCTTTTGATTAGGCATCTGGAATCCTACAAACTTGCTTCAAATTCCCAAGCTTCAATTAAGGCAATGGCCTCTTGCATGCTTTCTTTATACAAGCTTCAATTGAATAAATGGTTATCTTCATGCTAGCTTCGTCTGGGCATTGTTTCCCTTTGAAACAACTTCCTTCGATTTAGAAGACAAGGGCCTCCTGTTGGTGTCCTTCGATTCAAAAGTTAGTGGCTTCCTACTGGCTTCTTTTAATTAAGAAGGCAATGACCTTCTGAAAGCTTCCTTCGATTCAGAAGGCAATGGCCTTATGAAGGTTTGCTTTGATTCAAAAAGCAGTAGCCACCTGCATGCAAGCTTTGATTGCACCATTAGACCCTTACATGTTTGCCTTTGATTCATAAAGCAGTAGCCTCTTGCACACAAGCTTCGATTCACAAGCATTAGTAGTACTTCCTTCATGCCTGCAAGGCAAGTACATCATGCATGCCAGCATGCACAAGGCAAGTTCCTCCTCTGTGCTTGCTTTCAATTCACAAGGAGATGGCTTCCTCTATGCACAAGGTAATGGCTTCCCTTCAAGCTATCTCCCACAAAGCGTTGGCTATTTTCACGCTAGCTTCTACTAGACAATATATCCCTTTGAAATATCTTACTTCGATTCCACCTTTAAAAAACTTCAACACACATAGTTCCTACTCTATGACACACAATGAGTGTCCCATTCGAAGGACATACATTGTTGGGTTTGAAGCACATAGTTGGATATCCCATTTAAAATATATACATTAGTGGATTTGAAGCACATAGACGGATGTCCCATTCGAAGGACACACCTTGGGTGGAAACCAAATATTGTTGTCTGAAGAAGAGTCTGGTTGAAGGTTGGACCTATGTGGTCAAAACAAAAGGTTGAAATATCCAAAGATTCTTGTTGGCCAGAAGTCCTATGTACTGCCAAGTATAAGCCTGCTACACTGGTCACAACACTCCAAAACTGCTACAAAGCATTCCTCCTACGCTGCTCCCATATTTGCACCAAATTGACATACAAAAACTGCACCTCAAAGGCTACAAAAACAGCATACCCAATTTGTTCAAATCTCATTTATTCCCTCCCAAACCTCAGCCAATTTCATCTATAAATAAGAGGTTCCACAACACATCTCAGAAGAGTTTTTTTTGGTAGCTGAAGAAATACTTGTTGTGGGAAAATCATCAAACTCTCAAACACTCTCAAACATTCAAACTCTAAAACTCTCATAAAAAATCTCATATCCCTTCATGCATCAGTGAACCATTCAATTCACTCCCCAACTTCCAGATAACCAACCTTCGATTTCCTTATAACTACCACGTACCAACCTTTCGATTCAAGCAGAGAAGAGGTCACATTAGCTTAAGGAAGGTTCCAGTGAAGCTCAATCCATCATCAAGTCTGAGTCATATAGAAGTCCTTCGATTGGCACTTCAAGAGGTAATTTTCCTTTAAACTTGGAACTTTCCATTTAAATATCATTTGTATATACAAATAAAAGGAAACAATGTAGATATCATATCTAGGAAGTTGACCATGCTTTTAGATTCTATTATCACTGCTTGTATCTTGAGAATCTCAACCTTGACTAGTTAGCCTTTGATGTTGATTCCAAAAAAGCTTGTACTAACCCCTAGTCTGTATCTTTCGAAAGTCACATTGTTAGATTCATTTTCAAACTTTAGGCGGGTTATGTGTATCTTTCGATTGGCTGAGGATTGAAGCCTTTCGAATCTCAACTTGGGAGTCTTGCACTCCTGCAATCGAAGGAAGAAACTAGGCATGTCAAACATTCAGGAACAAGTTCATCTTGTACCCAATTGAAGTTGCCTTATGAACGGATGAAATAGACCACCCCAGTGGTATAAATAGCATGCGTGAAAGGAATTTATGTGTAGGGTCCTGAGTTCAAACCTTGGCAGGACTAGAATAGTTTTTACCCTTTGTTTATTTCCTTTCTCTTTTAATAAATTTCAAACATTTTTCCAACCAATCAAAACAACTCCTTTTGAATTTATTTTTTACACACTACTTATTTATGAATTTTATTTTATGAATATATGAAAATATTACAAAAAAATATTTTATTTTCATAATTATTAACCAAAACCTTTCTTTAACAAAATCAAGACAACTTCATTTTCTTTTTATTCATATCTTGTATATTATTTTAATTCTTGTACATTTATTCACCTTCAATATGGTTGTAATAATTAATTAGGATTTAATTTCTTACAATCCCCACTTGTAAACTTGTATCCCCCAAAAAAATGTAATAGCGTAGGACCTTTATTTTCCGCATTTTTATTTCTTTCATAAATGTTAGTAATTAGGGTGTATGGCAAGATAAAACCAACAAATAGACCACCCTAATCAAAGACTAAATGGATGCAATCAAACACATTATCCACACACATGCACCTCTAGAGTAATCTCACTTGTTGCCTCAAAAAATATTCATGCCCCTCGAATATGGGCGTTATAGCAAAGACCCTTGATAAAAGATCGTAGTCCCTCGATGTCCCTCGATGTTACCTTCAATAAACGATCTAGTCCCTAATGAAATTGCTAAAACGTCAAATAGGTTGCCTTCTATGACTATACAAATGACCCACGCCCGTCCCTTCACATCCAACGATGGGGCTTCTTATCAATCAATGGTAAGATAGCAACATATAAAGGAGGAAGAAAAGAACAAAGACCTTTTGAGTAGGTAGGACACTCGTAGTTGCTTGCTTGCTCACAACTAAAAAAACATTTTCTCACCAAAACTTTCAATTGAAACATTTTCAAAAGTCAAAACACTTTGTACGCATTCTTATAGAGACGAGAATCATTACAAAGGCACTTTTCAAAATCACTTTCAAAAACATCTTCTACAAATATCTCTTTGAACTATTTTTAAAACTAATACTTTAAACGCATTCTTATAGAGACGAGAATCATTACAAAGACGTTTTCAAAATATTTTCGAACCCACACCACAAGAACATTTTCAAACAAAAGCAAGTGATCTAGAGAGAAACCAAGAGCCCGTAGATAACTACGAATGAAAAGGGTGCTAATACCTTCCCTTTTCATAACCTACCCCCCGAACTCAAGAAAACATCTCTAAAGGTCTTTCCTGTTCTTTTCACCCTTTCCTATTTGGATAAAAGAAAAGTCGGTGGCGACTCTTACTATCCGCAATAATTCCGATCAAACGTAAAACACCCGAGTTAGTTCTCCCATTGTACCACACCTTTCACCCTATGTGTTCGAGTATTTGATGGCTCAAGAAGGTCTGTGGAGTGACAAGTGGACCTTTCTGTCAAGATTGGTCCCACATCTTCTATATTTCATTATATATTATGGATATTCGTCCATCCTATACATGTCTCTTGGGTAGTATATGGATCCATGTAGCAGGAGTTGTGACCTTCACTCTTCACCAGCGCCTGAAGTTCATTATGAACGAAAAAGTCGCTGTCATCTGTGGAGAAGAAGATGTGGTGATCAATAATATGACAAATTACCGTTATATGGAAGTGGAAGACGAGGTGCATGAGACTCCCTTTCAAGATTTAGAGATTGTTTCTGTTGATAATTTTCTCGTCATGGAAAATAAGAAGAAGCCTGAGGCACCCCTGTCCTCTCTGAATGATGCTAAAGCTCTCGTGGAAGCTGGAATTCCCCATGATGGTTGAGGAAAAGTGATTGAATTACCTGAGAAGAGAGACCGTTTTGGTCTTGGATATCATCCACCCTCCTTCGTTCAAGCCAACATGGCTCGCTTCAAAGGAAAACATGCCCTCCTATTTTCAAAAGTGTTCACCAGTGTCGGTTCAAGCAAAGAAGGGCAGATTCTTACAGCGGATGACGAAGACGACGGTGAAGACATTTCCAGATTGATCTATCAGATTGCGCCAGGCTAGGAGCTCAACAATTGGATTCTCGTGGACATACCTGAAGTTGTTTTCCTTGATATGTAATTTCCTGTTTCTAATAAGTCATATTCTCTTCTCAAGGCATAAGGATAACTTGTAGAAGGGGCCCCTTATGTTTCAATCTTTGTTTAATATTGAATAAAAGTCGCATTTTTACATACAATTTTTGTTTCCTGTCTTTTCATTTTATTTTTACTTTTTCAAAATAATGGTAATGATTTTCCTTTCATATTCTAAATGCTTTATTTCAAATTCTAAAATAAAATATGAATCATCAATCATGCATATCCACCTCGAATTCCATCAAAAACTATAATGCTATGGTTCCTAATATTTTTGAGAATCCGATTAACCACGCTGAAGAAGATAGTGGGGAAGATTGTGAAATCCCTTAGGAATTGGAAAGAATCTTGAGACAAGAAGAGAAAGTCATCCATCCATATCAAGAAGCCATAGAAGTTATCAACCTTGGTACTTAAGAGGTAAAAAAAGTAGTCAAGATAGGTGATTCCTTACAAAGTGAGGAAAGGAAGGGTTGATTGAGTTACTTCGAGAGTATGTTGACATCTTCGCCTGGTCATATACAGATAATCCCGGTTAGGACACTTATATAGTTATACACAGGTTGTCGCTCAAGTCAGAGTGTCCCCCTGTAAAGAAAAAATCACGAAGAACTAGAAAAGATATGGCTTTGAAAATTAAGGAAGAGGTTCAGAGACAACTTGATGCAGGCTTTTTGTCTGTGATAAACTATTCGTCGTGGATTTATAACATTGTGTCGGTGCCTAAGAAATATGGTAAGGTACGTATGTGTGTTGACTACCTAGATTTGAATAGAGAAAGCCTGAAAGATGATTTCCCATTGCCTCATATTGATGAGTTGGTCGATAATACTGCCCAGTCCTTGGTGTTCTCATTTATGGACAGATTCCCAAGTGACTCTCTTTAATAATATGATTCATAAAGAGATCGAGGTGTATGTTGATGATACGATTTAAAAGTCAAAGATTGAGGAAGAACATCTAATTCATTTAAAAAAGTTGTTTGATCATCTATGAAAGTTCAGGTTAAGACTTAATCCTAACAAGTGCACCTTTGGGGTGTGATCTGGAAAGTTATTTGGTTTCATCGTAAGTCAGCGAGGAATTGAAGTAGATCCCGACAAAGTAAGAGCAATACAGAATATGCTAGCACCAACAAATGAAAAAGAAGTCTGTGGGTTCCTTAGAAGATTTAATTACATAGCCAAGTTCATTTCTCATCTCACAGTTACTTGTGAATCCATATTTAAATTACTACGCAAGAATCAAAACATTCGTTGGGATGATAATTTCCAAGAAGCCTTCAAAAAGATCAAATAATATCTTCAGGAGCTACTAATCCTTATACCTCCAGTTCCTAGGAGACCACTCATAATGTACTTGATAATGCTTAATGGATCCATGGGGTGTATGTTTGGACAACATGATGATACGGTACATAGTGAGCACACCATTTATTATCTAAGCAAAAAGTTTACTGATTATGAATCAAGGTACTCACTACTTAAGAAAACTTGTTGCACTCTTGCATGTGAAGCTTGACGTTTAAGGCAGTACATGTTGACACACTCAACGCTGCTAATATCTAAGATAGATCTGATAAAGTACATCTTTGAGAAACTAGCACTCACATGCAGACTGGCTCAATGGCAGATTCTTTTGTCTGAGCATGATATTCAGTATGTCACACAAAAGGCTATCAAAGGTAGCATCCTTATAGATTATCTTTCTCACCGCCATTGGAAGAGTATCAGTCAATGAAGTACAATTTTCTAGACGAGGATGTTATGAAACTTGATGACGAGGAAGGAGCCGAACCAGACAAGCATTGGGGTAGTTTTGCCTTCTCCATGTAATACTCATATACCATTTACAGATAGGTTATGCTTTGATTACACAAATAATGTTGTAGAATATGAAGCTTGTGTAATGGGCCTTGGAGCAGCCATTGAGTTAAAGATTAAAATTCTTGAAGTTTATGGGGATTATATATTAGAGTTGTTGCCCGCTTTTAAGGATATCACCTTTCAGCATATTCTCAGAGAAGAAAATCAATTGACAAATGCTCTAGTTACTTTAATAGCAATGTTCAAAGCTAGTTATCTAAAACATGCGCTCAATATAAGAATCCTTGTTACAAATGGATTTTATTAGTTGAAAATGGATTCTTGCAAAGAGAAAGCATAAAATTTGAAGAGGTATTTGCACCGGTGGCGAGAACTGGAACCATTAGGCTAGTTGTTGGTATTGCAAATAACAACAATTGGTTCATCTATAAAATGGATGTTAAATCTGTGTTTTTGAGTAGACCGCTTGAAGAGGAAGTTTATGTAGAATAACCCCCTAGTTTTATTGTGAAATACTAAGATTCAAAGTTTTACAAGTTGAAGAAAGCGTTGTATAATTTGAAATAAGATCCAAGAGATTGAAACAATAGGATAGACGGTTTCTTAAAGGTGTTTGGCTTTAGAAAGTATACATCTGAACAGGGTGTGTATGTGAAAAAGGATACAAATGAAGGGGTGACAATCCATTGTCTACGCATAAACGATTTGTTAATGATTAGAAAATTAGCAAATGTACTAATTTGCCAATATATTAATAATGGGAAATCCCAAAGTATCGATATCAAGAACTGTATATCAATATCGAGTTTAATTTATGGTTCAATTAAACAAAAACTTAAATTGGTTTTTTTTGTGTGGAAATTCTCACTTAGCAGTAAGTAAAAATAAGCAGAAATATAAATTGGATTTTTCACAGATATGAATAACATGCTAGGGTAAAGTGTATAATTTTCCCTGTAACAACCTTAAATCCTAGTTTCTTCAACAAATTCATAATACCAATTACCAGCTCTTTAGGTTATTTTCCCTTAAGTCCTTAGTGGAAAAACCTTTGAACATTCATCCTAAGTCCTTAGCGAATCATGATGAAACCAAGCTTTTGTTTTATCAAGAGTTAACTGGTAACTATAGGGTATCCCTAGGCTTAGGTGATATCTACTACAATATAATCGTATAAAAACTTTAACAACCGCGGTCCAGCTAATTGTTAACCGTAAATCAATCTTTGTTGGTCCGACAAAGAAAGCATAAAACCTTGTACAATCAAATTGAATATGAAATACACATAGATTAAAGAAATTCAAATTCAAATTCGTTTTCAAAATCAAATTAGGGACACCCTCTAATATTGGGGGGTTTAGCTACTCATATTGTTAAAAGTAATTTTAGAATAAAAATTAGACATTACAAATTACTGGTGAACTTTGATCTTCAATTGCTTTCGCTCATGAAAAATCTATGTTCTCCAACAATTGCATATGCTTCAATCTTAATTGTAGAAACTCTCTGGTGGCAAAAAGACCCCTAATTCATCGTGAAAACTCATCTAAATAGAAAACATTCACTTAGGTCGGTTGGAAATACCAAAAACACCCTTGCATGCCAACTACTGAGCAAAATCACACAAAATACTAAAATCAGTGTTGCAGTCCAACATGGGCCGTGTCAGGTGACACGGGCACCAGTGTTGCCCTTCAGGAAAGTTGCATTTTTCTTTTCTGGTACAGAACTCCTGACACGGGCCGTGTCAGCTGACACGGGCGGCTGTGTCAGGCCCCTGACTTCTTATTTTCTTTTTTCTCGTACTGCCTTCTTCCTGACACGGCTCGTGTCAGGTGACACGGGTACCCAAGTCAGGCCTCCTGTATCATGGTATTTTGACTTCCTCGAAAATTCTGAATATTGAACTTTTTCGCCCGATTTATCCTAATTTACTCCTCAGAGCCTACAAACACTAAAATACATAACCAATGTATAAAATATGGAGAAATAGAATAAAATGCTTGACAATATAAAGAAATGATAACTCAAATCAACGGTAAATAATAGTGTAAAAATCATTGATCAAACTCCCCCAAACTTAAATTGTTGCTTGACCTCAATCGACAATTACAAGAGCTCGTGAAATTCATAGCATACCGGTACTCATACATGAGACTTCTGTTCACCTTGTTCAAGAGGTAGTCTGTTCGATGTTCACATGACATGAATAGTTTCTTTTTAGAACCTTTTAAACTCGAGCTTCCTCTTTAGATACCTCTCTAACTATGCTTTGTACTTAAGTCTCTTTCTGATTTTCCTCCTTTTTCATTCAAACAATCAAATTAAGACACTGAGAATTATGATGATCATCACTTGCACCCGACTAATCAAGAAATTTTTTATTTAGGAAGCAAATAAGCAGCATTTGCCACCTTTAATTACCAATGAAACTTTCAAACTTTACATTTATATATTATCCTTATTTGGATGACGTTTGGGGATCAACCCACTTTGGACTGAATAACCGGGTGAGGGTTACCTAACTTAGCGAGTTGGTTGCCTTTTACCTCCTTTTCATCATTTGGTGTCAGCTTTATTCATTTCTCAACCAATCATACATGCATGTGACCCTAGATTATGCCAGACTATAAAGATAAACTACTTAAGGAGTACTTCTCAGGATACAAGCACTATGGTACAAATCTACATGTTAGACTCATATCACTATCACATTATTTCGAACTTCCTACCCTCAAACAATCTTCTATTCATCTCTATATACTTTCCCATTCTCTTTGAATTACAAGCTCTTGTGCAAAACAAATATTTTTTGTCAAAATTTAGGAGAACTTCAACGTGTGGTTCTACAAAGAAAATAGCATAAAACAAACAAATAAACCGCAAAACAAAACAGTAAATCCCCCCCCCCCCCCCCCCCCAAAACTTGAATTAAACATTGGCCCCAATGTTTCAGAACAAGATCGAGAAGGCCGACTCACAGAGGGTAGTGCAACACCAACTGCTACCTCCTAGATTTCACAAATAAAGACCCCTTTTTATTACCTAAAAACAAACAAAACAAAAAGGAAAACTAAGTTATTAAAAGTGTGGTTTGCCTCCCACGAAGAACTTCGTTTAACATCGCATGGCTAGATAGTTCATTCCCCTTGTTAGGGTGGCATGTATGACACAAAGAACACATCATCTTTTTTATTTATTTTGTTTGGTAGCAATCCCATAAACTTAAAGTACTGATGATGTTGCTTCCAAATCATTTTCATCTTGATTTTATTAGACACATCATAAATGACATCCAATACTTTGTCAATTTCTTGTCTTTCATCTGCCTGCCTTGTTGTGAAAATAGTTTTTAGGGATACACTTTTGTTGAAGATTTTCTTGTTGGATATCCACATCTTCACAAATTGTTAAATTTGTAGTCTCATCCAAAACTAGATCATCTTCAAGTTGCCTTGTTTCCTCTTCCCCATATTTCTTGTTTACCTTAAATTCTTCTATTCTTAGTGCATCTTTTTTATCTGATGTTATGCATTCTTCTTCTGGTTTCACACATTCTTCTTCCAACTTTACCTCTCGCCAAATATACCTATCTGGATAACAGTTAGCCTCCTTACATTCATTCATAAGAATTCTTACCTCCCTCTTATATGCCTTAAAAATTTTAGTCGTCTCTTCCAAAGTGATTCTCAAATCAGGCGACCAACATCCAGGAGATATAGGTGCAAAGTATAAAAACAATACAAGGCTGCAAAACCCAGACACTTTATTAGCAGCAAAGATAGAAGAACTCATGAAGCAATAATAATTTGACCATTTTTTTCTTTTTTATAATATAATAAAATTCAAATTAAAAAAATTGAAACAAAATTTTAGTTGACGAGCAACAAAATTTTAATTGAACCAAAATTAAAACTCTATATTTTGACAATCCCCGGCAACAGTGCCAAAAAATTGATCGGAAAATTAGCAAGTGTACTAATTTGTCAATATAGTAATAATAGGAAATACCAAAGTATCAATCTCAAGGATCACGTATCAGTATCGAGTTTAATTTGTGGTACAATTAAACAAAAACTTAAATTGGGGTTTTGTTTGGAAATTCTCACTTAGCAGTAAGTAAAAATAAGCAGAAATATAAATTGGCTTTTTCATAGATATGAGTAACATGCTACGGTAAAGTGTATAATTTGTCCTGTAACAATCTTGGATCCTGATTTCTTCAACAAGTTCATAATACCAATTACCATCTCTTTAGGTTATTTCCCCCTAAGTCCTTAGTGGGAAAACCTTTGAACATTCATCCTAAATCCTAAGTCCTTAGCGAATTATGGTGAAATCAAGCCTTTGTTTTATCAAGAGTTAAATGGTAACTATAGGCTATCCCTAGGCATAGGTGATATCTACTACAGTCTAATCATACAAAAACCTTAATAATCGTGGTTCAACTGATTGTTAACCATAAACCAATCTTTGTTGGTCTGACAAAGAAAGCGTAAAAACCTTGTACAATCAAATTGAATATGAAAAACACGCAGATTAAAGAAATTTGAACTCAAAGTCGTTTACAGAATCAAATCAGGGAAACCACTTAACATTGGAGGGTTTAGCTACTCATATTGTTCAAAGTAATTTCAGAAAAAAAATTAGACATTACAAATTACTGGTGAACTTTGATCTTCAATTGCTTCCTCTCATGAAAAGTCTATGTTCTACAACAATTTCATATACGTTAGTCAAAGTCAGAAAATAACTTCCAAGTGGCATGTAATGTGATGATGTGGATATAACACTAAATATAGAAACCAAAATGAATTGTAATGTTTTGAAAACACAATCTCAAATGAGCGAAGGTGATTTAAAAAGAGAACTCAACGATTGAATAAACTATTGAAGGCATAGAGGCTGGTGATATCAAGGAAGTGAAAGATTGAAGACGAAATTTCTAATATAGGTTAGTAATGTTTACATGTATTCATAACTGTATTAGGGAAAATTTAGGGCTTTGTGTAGATTTAGGACATTTCATGTATTGGAGATTTGTGTTGTTGTTCTTTAACTTTATTAGGGAAACATTTAGTGACTTCTATAGATTTAGTGTTTTTCATGTTGTAGGGCTTTGTGTTTTTTCTGTAACTGTATTAGGGCAAAATGTATTGATGTAATCTATTTGAATAGGTAAAATTGACAAATATTTGAAACTCGGAATTCATCATAGTGGTGAATTCATTGATCCTAACTTAAGTGTGAATTCATTTGGTCCCTTTATTTTAGACCAACAAAAGGTATGTAAACATGATTATTTACTCTTATGTAAACATGATTATTTCCTCTTATGTCAGTCTAAAAGCATGTGTTTTACCTTGTAAATGGATCAAACCTTTGGGTTAAAACACCAGATGTGCAGCCACCTAAGTATATAAAAAATGTCTGGTAGACCAAAGAAAATGAGGAACCTTGAACACGGAGAGATTGATGAGACTAATCGCAAAATGAGAAGAACATGTTTCATTGTCAAGTGCAGTACGTGCAAGAAATTATAACACACCAAATCCACTTGTAAGGTTACACCAACAAGTCAAGATTTAAAGCAACCAACTCAAGCTTCACAATAAGCAACTCAAGTTTAAAAACATGAAACTCAAGCTTCACAAAATCAAGGAAATAGGTCAACTACTCAACCAACTTAGTAATCAAAGGGAAAGGCAACTCAACAAGCTCAAGGAAATATGCCAACTACTCAACTAGCTCAGTCATCAAAGGGAAAGACAACTCAACAAACTCAAGGAAATAGGACAACTACTCAACTGTCTCAGTCATCAAAGGCATATAAGCTAGGTGTTAGAAGACCCTTTGTACCCCGGAACCAACACCTAGTTTAAATTAGCCTTGTCTAATTAATGGGTTTACTTTTATTTTGGACCACTTTGGTTGTATTTTGAACCATTTTAGTTGTATTTTGAACCATTTTGGTTGTATGGTGAATCATTTTAGAATGATCTAATGTTTATTTAACATGCGTATGGAACATGTCAATATCCCCTAACAATTATGTAATATCTTGTGAACATATGCAAATTTGTTTATCGCCAATTCAGTTATGTGTTATGCAAATCTGTTTAATGTAAATATCATTTCAGTAACGGTTTATGAACATAGGTTCAATTCTGGTATGCCACAATCAGTTCATGCCAAAATTTCATTGAGACTGGCATGCCAAAAATGCATACAGGTATGCCAATTTAATGCAATTGTAGAACTGGTTAAAATCAGTTCAGTAGGAATAGATTTGTTAGAATATAAACAAAATTACAAGCTAATATGTAAACAAACTTACAAGATGATATGTAAACAAACTTCAGTAGTAATCAACTTAACACGATATAAATTTGCCAATATTTCACTGATACAAACCAACTGATACATAACAATACATTCAACTGGTATATACATCACAATCAACTGATGAAATTCGAGTGATACATCCCAAATATTCTACTTGGTACAGTCAGTACATACTCCTAAAATATTCTAAAATCCAATACAAAGAAAATTACAAAACAAATAATATTAAAAAAAACTAAAATTTGTTTTGGGATGATTCCTTAAATATTAACATTTCTTCATCCTCTCTAAATCATGTGTCTGCGTCAATCCAACAGGAAGATGTAGAGCAACAATGGTCATTGGTGGGTGTTTATGGCTTCCCTGAGGAGCATAAAAAGAGGGAGACTTGTGATTTAATTTAGGAGATTTCTAAGGATGTGGTTAACTGTTGGTTATACATAAGTGATTTTAATGATATCATGCAATCTAGTGACAAATTAGGGGGCATAGCTAGATCAAACACCCAGTTCTCTTAGAGCAGAATATCGATTGAGAGTTGTGGTCTTTTGGAACTTGGATTTATGGGATATCCTTTCACGTGGACTAACGGAAGACAAGGTTAGAGAAATATTCAATGTAGACTTGACAGAGGTTTTGCGAATTTTGAGTTTCTTAATTTTTCTCAGCAAATTTTGTCCATCATTTACAGCAATATAGTTTTGATCATGTTGCTTTACGTGTTGAGATGATGAGTTCAGTTGAGACCTTTGATGATATAAGGAAGTTTATCTTTCATTTTGAGGAAGTTTGGTCGAAGGATTTGAGGTGTGAAGAATTGATCTGGCAAAATTGGAATGGTACTAATAGAGGGTTCTATTAGAAAATTAAGGCCATGAAGAGTATGCAGTTGGAGTTTCGTGAGTAAAGAATAAGCTTTGTTGCTAAGGAGCTAAAACGAATTGAAGAAATGCTTAAGCGGGATGAATATTAGTATGCTAAAGAAGAGAACATGAGGAAGTATAAGGCTCTTGAGCGACAAAGGAACAATCTGCTTAGGGTTGAGGAGACATTGTGGAGGCAAAGAAGTAGAGCTTAATGGATTAAAGATGGTGATTGCAATACTAAATTTTTCCATGGAAAGGCAGATCAAAGGAGAAGAACGAATGCAATTAAAAGTCTTAAGGACTTTGTGGGTGCTTAGAAAAGTGGTCAGCAACAATGTGAAAAGATTCTTGTTGAGTAAATCCAAGGTATATTTACTTCCTCCTCACCATCTGATATTCCTAAGGCATGTGCCATTGTTGCTAACAAGTTATCTGAGGAGCATAAAATATGGTGTGATGCTATGTTTTCTAAGGGTGAGATGAAGAAGGTGTTGTCTCACATGTATCCTACAAAAGCTTTGGGGCCTAATGGTCTTCCAGCTTTATTTTTCTAAAAGTATTAGCACATAGTTGAAAGAGATGTTTGCAAGCATGTTTTGGATATTCTTAACAACTAGGTCAATCCTAGTCCTCTGAATAAAACTTATATTGCTCTTATTCTGAAGAAGAAGAAGAAGAAGAAGAAGAAACCTAGTTGCCCATAGGAATTCATACCAATAAGCTTGTGCAATGTTACTATGAAATTGTTTACAAAGATGATTGCCAATAGAATTAAAAGCATATTGCCTGGAATTATTAATGAAGAACATAGTGCATTTGTCAAAGGTAGGTTAATTACTGACAATGCACTTTTGGCTATGTAATTTTTCATTGGTTGAAGAAAAAGGACAAAGGGAATAAAGGGGAAATGGCTTTGAAGTTGGATATGTTGAAAGCTTATGATAGGTTAGAGTATGAATTTGTCACCAGTACCCTGGCTGCCATGGGTTTCCATATTTCTATGGTGAATCTCATTGGGCGAAGCATCTCTACTGTGAATTACCAAATTCTTGTCAATGGAAATCCAAGCAAGGGTTTTATTCCTGCGAGGGGTCTCTTCCAAGGGGATCCCCTTTCACCTTACTTGTTTGTTATATGTGCAAATGTGCTCTCTGGGATGCTGAAGTGGAAGAACAAGAATTATAACCTTCATGGGCTTAGGATTTCTAGAAAGGGACCAATCATCTCTCATTTGTTCTTTGCAGATGATAGTCTTTTGTTTGCTAGGGCCACAACTCCAGAAACAAATCAAATTTTTCATATTCTCCATAGATATTAGGCATCATCAGGTCAGGTTGTTAATCTGAATAAATCTGAAGTTTCTTTTAGAAAAAAAGTGAGTGTTGAGGCGAGGAATTTGGTATGCAACAGGCTGGGGGTTCTAAGTGTGGACAATCACTCAAAATACTTGAGACCCCCAGTTGAGTTTGGAAGATCCAAGAAAGAAATTTTTTCCCTTCTTGTGGAGCGAGTTTGGAAGAAGATAAAGGGATAGAAGGAGAAATTCCTCTTAATGGCTAGTAAAGAAGTATTGATCAAGGTGGTGGCTCAGGCGATTCCAAGTTATATCATGAGTTGTTACAATCTGCCTGAAGGAATCTATAAGGAAATTGAATCAATGCTTGCAAAATTCTGGTGGGGTGCTAACATGGATCAAACAAAGTTCATTGGATGAGTTGGGAACGTCTCTTAGTTGCTAAAGGTTTGGGGGCATGCGATTCTGTGGAATTGGTGATTTCAATGTCATCCTTTTAGAGAAACAATATTGGAGATTGCTTTAAGGTGGGAATTCTTTGTTTGTTAAAGTCTTCAAATGTAAGTATTTTCCGATAAGTGGCCTGATGGAAGCAAACCCGAGATTCTCGCCTAGCTACACATGGAGGAGCATCATAAGCGCGAAGGATTTGAGAGTCCAAGGTTCTAGATAGAGGGTTGGTGATGTATATAAGGTGAGAATTTGGATATACAACTGGATTCATTTCAGTCCAGGATTTAAACCTCTAATCCATAAGGGGAATGTGGATGCTGACAAGCTGGATTCCTCGTTAATTGATCGTGATTTGGGATGTTGGGATAGGCAGGCTCTTAGTGAAACTTTGGATCCTCAAGACGTATTTGTTGTACCCCAAAATTTGCCCTCCCATATTTCTCAAAACATTTCAAGAAAGATCCCTAAGTTGCTCAAGGTAGTCCAAGGGTTGGCCAGACAAGCTCTCTCCTAAGGCAGTCTATCTCAAATTAGGGTTTCATATTGCATCAAGATACTTGAGTCCAAGTGATCCCAAATGATCACCAATGTCCTAATATGTTATCAAGATCATCCATGTCAAGTTTCAAACCTTGCAGAGGAAGTTTGCTCAGTCAATTGCTCAAAGGCCTGAAAATCGACTATGCTAGGGCAAAAGTCAATTGTGGCCCTCATACAGTCAAACTTCAAGATTTTTAGTCAACATTCTCATTTTGAAGGATATTTCATCATTTGATCAAAGGTTGATCATGATTCATCAAGGATTGCTCATAATTCCTCAAGACTCAAAAGTTGCTAAATTAGGGTTTTGTAGGAAAAGTCAACTCAATTTTGACCAAGCATAACTTTCTCATACTTTATGAGAAATGACCCATCCAAATCTCATTTTGAAGAGGATGCAATTCCCTACAATCCATCTTCATCTACCAAGTTCAAAATATGCACTCACAAGAAGTTATGAATTTGGACATTATAGGTCATTTTGGAAAGTCAACAAAAACACCTTTTTTGTCAAAGCTTCATACATGAGCATGGAATATAAAATTGAGATGAGACCAAAAGTTTTGATTATAGGAAATCTCAAGATTTCTAAGAAGTCTAAGAACACCTCCAAAGAGTCAAAATTGAGGAAGTTATGCATTGGTGAAGTTGACCTTTTTTGCAAAATTGCCAAAAGTCAACTATGCCTAAAACTTCAAATTTTGCCAAATGAGCCCAATCTTTTTCACTTTTTTTAAGTTGGAAACATAGTCCACGAGCTCTAGCCCTTGCCACTTGTCATTATCATGTTTTTATTATTTATTTTGATTTTTATTTGATTTAAATCAATTTAAATCAAAATAAATCATATAAAATCCAAAGTATTGAAAACTAAAGATTTTTTACATGATTCAGGTCTTGAATTACAGCTAGCAAGTATTCAAATTCGTATCAAGGCATGGTGTGAACAAAAAGATTGAAATAGGCCAATTTTGGAAAGTTTTCAAAGTGAATCAAATCAAGAATCCAATTCATTGATGGAGGAAGATTGATATCAGTTATCAACCCTAATCCCTTCCTTGATACATATAGAGGGCGTGCAGACTCAAAACTAGGTTAGAAACAGGCGCAAGAGACAGAACAAAAACTTGAAAAATCAAGAAAAAATGGTGAATCGAATTTGCACTTAGAGGCCAATACAAGACTTTTTGCCTATCCAAATCGATTCCTGGGAGTCTCAGCAAGATAAAGCAATCGAAACCAAGCATTTTCAAGCCCTGTATCACACTGTAAGTCCATCACGACCTTGCTTGTTTCTTGAAATCGGTTAGCACGATTTAGGCATTGTTATGATGAATTAACCACATATTCTTGATCTATGGAACATATGCAAGCTTTTTGTGTTGCTTAATTTTATTTACATAGCCTGTATTGGAATGTGCCATTGTTAGGGTTACATAGCTCGCTTTGGGGTTTTTGAATCCAGGCGAAATTGGGCCATGAAAGGGTCACCAATAAACTCAGCAGGACCAGATGAATCTAACCATGGCTTTGGTTTCTATTTATCATGTTTGTGTTTGATTTTAAGAATGGCATGGGTTATAGCTACAGAGAACGTCCGTAGGTAAAAGTGTTCCACTTTTACCAACGGATCCAAGGAAGGAGATGATTTGCTGGCACCTTCCCATTGGGTCTTTAAAATTTTCGCGCGCTGAATTATTGTGTTTGATCTTTTCATATTTTGATTAATATTTTGTATTATATGAACAAATAAAATAGCCAACGCAGATGGTAATGGAGTACATGCAAAATGCCTCAGGACCTGGGTTCGAATCCCAAGTCCACCAATTTCTCCATATTATTTTCTTTTTCAGAATCACATGCGTTTACAAGTCCAGGTCCACCATGGGACTCCCTCATCCAGCCTGCCACATGTCTTGAGATCCAGATCCAAGGGTCATCATCTGGAGGAACACCATAAGCCACAGTCAACATGCAATATTGGATCCAAAAATTCAAGTGTGGACCTCTCCTTTTGGGCCCAGATTTGGATATTTACACCTTCCAGAATTGCTTTTGCAGGCCCAATTCCTCATCCCTTTTTCTCTTTTTATTTTATTTTAATTTATTTATTTAATTACTTATTTACTAACCAATCAAATTATTTTCTTTTTATCAAAAAAATCACAAAAAATATTATTTTTCATAAATTAGGTCTAGATTTTATTTTATTAAAAAAAATTAATTAATTAATTAGGTTTGTTAATTTAGAAAACTCTAATTATTTTGTAAATAAATTAAAAATAATTAGAATAATTAGGTTTTTATTCCAAATTTAATTTTTCTTTTTTTCCTAAAATAACCAAAAAAACAAAAAATAGGTCATGTAATTATTTTTATTAATTAATTTAATCACTAATTAATTTGTACATTTATTTTTAAAACCTAATCTTTCTTCTTAAAAAATATTAATAACCAACAAAAAACAAGTTTTTCTTTTAATTAGGATAGAAGGGTCAAAACCCTAGGTCGCATTCGATCTAATTTGTAATCGCACACTTTATTTTATTTTTTATCCTAATTATTGTAACTGCCTACAGTTTGTAATAGTTTAATTAGGATGTTTATTTACTTTTATCGCTTTATTTTCAAAGGGTTTGTTTTTGGCTATGTAAATACCCGAAGCCTTGTAATAGCGTAGTTTAATTTCCGCACTTTAAATTCCGCAAAATATTAACTGTTAAATGTATGATATTAGGGATGCATGACAAGAATGTATGAGTGGTTTTAAAACAGTTAGATAACCTTAAAATGTGCAAAGATAAATAATCTGAAATAGAATCACTCGCACATGCGCACTCCTAGGGTACACTCCCACTTGGTTGCCTTCAGTAAACGGTCATTGAGTATAGGATGCTTTAGTGGTCTTCCTTTTGTCCAAAGATCAAAGTTGCCTCGGAAAGGTTGCCTCAGATATTGTTGCCTCGGATAACTGATCTAAGACATTAGGGTTACTACTAAGACATCCTAACGTTGCTTTAGTGATCGAACGTCCCTTTCGAATTGACCCTCAAAACTCCAACGACGGTGCTACCTACTCACTAATAGTGGGATAGCGCTATCTAAAGGAAACAAATACAAAACGATTATTTTTTCGAGTAGGTAGATTAGTTCTTAAGTACTTGTTCAATCAAAACAAACTTTTTCACACTTACACTCCTTTTCAAACAAAGTTTTCAAAAACACTTCATTACACTCTTGAAGACAGAAGCAAGAGTTAAATCAAAGTCAAAACAAAAACTTTTCAAAACACACAAGCACACAAAGAAAACAATTTTGAAAATGATGAGCAAGCACCTAAAAGCCCGTAGATAACTACGGATAGAAAGGAGACTAATACCTTCCCTTTCTATAATCTACCCCCCGTACTCAGAAATATCTCGAAAAAGGAATTTTTCTGTGCTTGTTTTCTTTCCTTGTTGGATAAAATAAAAGTCGGTGACGACTCTTGCTTACCGCGACATTTTGCGAACACAAACGCAAACCAGAAATTCCTTAAAAAGGGAAACACGTCCTGCTTCTGGCCACCGTATCACAGTATTGAATGTTGTCAGCATACCTTTGTCTAGAAGAATCATCAAGGACAAGCGTATTTGGGACTTTGAGGCAGACGAGGAATACTCAATTAGGAGTGCTTATCATCATATTGGGTATGAGAGAAAGAAAATTTTGGCAGGTCCCTCTGGTGCGCAATATGGAGATTTATGGAAGAGGTTATGGAGGTTTCCTATCACTGCGAAGGTGCGAAGTTTTGTGTGGTGTCTCACCAACAATATCCTCCCCACGGGGTTCAATTTGTAGAAAAAAGGTATCACTTTTGATCCCTCTTGCCCACTTTGTCATTCCGAGGCTGAAAATGCTCATCATTTGTTCCTTGATTGCAAGTTTGCTCGTAGAGTGTGTTTTTCTCCTCCTTTGGGTTTTAGGCTTTTGAATCATCTTGACATTTTTGACTGGCTAGCTGATGTTTTGAGTGGTATGCTTTATGGAAGATATGGACCGCTCATAACAATTGTGTCTTTAATCACATGTTACTGATCCTGTTAGAGTTGCGTTTGAAGTGACATAAGTGGTTAGGGAGTTCGATAGGGCTAATCCGGAGGTCCTTGTTAAGCATAAACCCTCGGTTGATTGGCAGGTGCATCCTCTTGGTTCTGGTGTTTCTTTGGTACAAGTTATGCTGGTTGTTTTGAGGATGGATTTATCGCCATGGGATGTGTAGTTAAGAATGATTCTGATGTTGTATCTCTGTCAGCTTGCAAGAGAGAGCCGATTCAGGTTAATCCAAGTGTGGCTGAAGCTCTGGCTATAAAGTGGGCACTTATACTGATGCATTCCCTCCATATGGACAATGTCATACTCTAATCAGACGCACTCAATGTGGTTGATTGTATCTATGGTATTAATGTTATTGCTGATTTGAAACCTATTGTGGTTGATTGTAAACATTTGCCAACTAGTTTTAAGAATGTCACTGTTTCATTTATAGATAAAAATAGTAATGTTGATACTCACTATATAGTGGACGTGAGCAAATCTCAAGATAACAAAATTTAGTCTGGTTGTATTCCTTCTCTGAATTCGGTTCCTTCATGTTTTTAGTCGGTGGTAGTGTTGTCTTCTTAATACATAAGGTGTTTTCATTAAAAAATAATAGTGGAGCTCAAACCATTCATGCATAACTAGAAGAAGATAAATAAAAAAAAAAGAGCAAATAAAATAATTCTAAAAAGGGTCAAATCTACTACTTACCATCTCATTACTTAAGTTAGTGAGCTCAAACATTGATTACTTAATTTCAACCAAAACAGGACCAAATTAATGAATTGAAATGGAAGCACTAATTATAAAATCAATTAATTTGCAAAAGTATAAAGGATTAGGAACATACTCTTGTTAATTGTTTATATATTTTTAGTTGATACGTCGTTCTAAACATTTTTTTTATGTAAGTAATGTGTGCGTGCGTCAGAAATGTCTTTGCTTTGGTGAGAAAGTAAGTAACGACACAAGTAAGTTACAAATGATAGCTAAATGTTACCTAATACCTAATCACCCTCTCCACCTAATTTCCAAGACCAACTTCATTAAAATAATTCATATATTTATTTTGTTATTTCACAGTACAATCATTTAAGTAAAAAAGGGAAAGTATAAAGTGATTGTGATTATCAATCTTCCATGCACCCTTGTCTTTGAAGCAAAGCAATATCTATACCACCCACCATATATATTTCTAGTTGGATGGTATATATGATTTTGTATTTTTCATGTTCTTGTTGGTATGAAAACACAATTACCATATTAAGGCACAAAATTTCTCTACTTGTATAATGCATTTAAGAATGATATAGAGTTTCTCTCAAATTATAATAACCTATCAAAAATAAAATATTAATTATAAAAATGTAAATGACAAAACTATATGTGCTAGGTTGATTTGAGTTGAGAAATTGAATTTTTATTTGGAATGATAGAATTAGGACTGAATTAATTTATAATTAATATTTTAAATAAGATATCAATAATAAATGAGTAAAAAAATAAATTATAAGTTTTAAGATATAATTTATAAACTATACACTCGTGAGAATTATATAAAAAAAAATTGAATCCGCTTGTATTAAATAAAAATAAAAATGGTACAAAATATAAAAAGCTACAAATTCATACACTATTTTAATTAATATCTGGAAAAAATCTTTAAAGTGGCACAAAAAGTTATTATTATTTTAATTCAACAAGTTATATGCTAATTCAAATTCAATATTAAACAATAAGTTATCCTAAAGCATTTGCATGAGAGGATAACAAATTTGTTTCAATTTAATTAACACTCTGATATCTCTATTTTTATTTAATCAAATATTGTTATTCAACGACACGTCACTTTTTATAATTATTTTATTTTAAAATAATTTTAAATTTTATATTAATTTATATTAAAAATATTGATACTTATCATAAATATTCAGAAATTTATCTTTAATTAAATTAAAAATATTGGATTCGAATTCAACTAGATACAACAATAAAGTTATATTTTTTTTAAAATTAGAATTAATTTACAAAGAGAATTTATATTTTAAATTCATTGATTATAATCCATGTATATGGGGTGTATAATAAACCACCACATACATTTATTATTCAATGGAATATAATGAACAAACATTCTCTTATAAATAGGAGTGTAAGCTTACATATTAATACTACATTCTATAAATTTATTTTATTTTTCTCATCCAATTAGATCATAGTACTAGTATAGTTTTCTATGTTAACGTAAATAACATTGAGATGTTTTGAGGTGTGGTGAATGCATGCAAATAATGAAGCCACCATTCTCACCTTCATCCTCCATCATTCGAAACAAAGGTCGTTTCTCCACATACCTTTTCACCCTTCTAGCTTTCATCATCTTTGTTACTATCCTCTATGGTGAAGATTTCATGTGCATCTTTGGTCAACAACTTCAAAACTACTCCAACCAAGACAAAATCTACTCCACACCTAGTAAGTTCATCCTTGCTTCAAAAAATGTTACAACTATTTTCATTTGATGTTTTTTCTTTTTGTATTGAATTGGGTTGTGTGAATTATGAACAAGAGAGGGTGAAGAAGCATGTGAAGGTGCCGTTTGCGGTGGGGAAAACAGAAGAAGGGTGTGATATATTCAGTGGAAGATGGGTTTGGGATGAGGTGAGTCGACCGTTGTACGAGGAATCGGAGTGTCCGTACATTCAACCACAGTTGACTTGTCAGGAACATGGGAGGCCCGACAAAGATTACCAACATTGGAGGTGGCAACCGCACGGTTGCGATCTTCCTAAGTAAGTGTCTTTATTTAACAAACTTATAACATATTAAAGACTAAACTTAAATTTTAATACTTTTTTACAAATCAGATCTAAATTTAACAAAATCTAACTCGATTCCGTCTATTTCCACCTTATAATGACATAATGATCATAGGTAAAAAAAATTGATTTGTTTAAGAGAAGAGAAAAAAATAAATGGTCTAACCAGAGAACTTAAAAAGCATGATTATGATTTTTTTTTGTCATTTAATGTTTTTTACATTTTTAATTGTATAGAAAGTTGAACTTGTGTTGAGTCAAGATGTAGAGGATTTAACTTGCTAAATTGAACTGAACACCCCCTTAATAATGACTACTATTTTTTTATGCTTTTATAAAAATTATTTAAAATTTATTTTCACATTTATGAGAGATTTAAAAAAAATACTCAAATTTTTAGGAAAAATTATTAAATTTTTTGAAAAATCCGATAGTTCATGCTTGATAAATTTTTTTATACAATACCATAAATTTGAAATTTTCTAATAAGTTACGATATTTTTTCGAAATTCCATAAAACTACATTTTAAAAATTTTGATATTGTTAAAAAAAATCATACCGACAATTTAAAAATTAATTACTTGAAATTTGATATGTTATCAAATTTTTTGAATAATCTATCAGAAATTTGTTCTTGCCGCCATCAAATTTGTTCATAAACAATTTAGGAATTAAGCAAAAATAGAATGTCAAATTCAATTTTGGAGTGGCAAGATGAAACCTCCAAAATGTAACATGTTCAATTGAATAGATTTGGCCCAATTAGATGGATTTGGCTCATTGGGCCAACAATGTTATTGTACTTTCTTAAAATATTTTTTATAAAATTTAAATGAATTTTTTAATATATCTATTTTTTATGTTTTAGTTTCTCTATTCTTTTTAAGTTTTAATTTCTCTATTTTTAAAATTAGTATTTAGTTTCTTTCATTTTAACTTTTTAAGATTTTACTTTTTAATATATTTAAATGTTATTTTTATGACGTGAAAGCTAAACTTATGATGTAACATGAAATAAATTATACAAATAAGATTATATATTATTTTTAAAAAATATTTTAAATAATATAATCATTATATTATAAAAATTAAAACTTAAATTAAAAATATGAATTTTAGAAAAAGAGTTTTTCTACAAAAAAAAAATGAGGGTTTGATTTAAAAATATAATTTTTAAGAAAATAGTTCTTCGATTTGTCTGAAATATTTCGTTAATGAATTTTAATATATTTAAATATATGAAGGTATTGATTAAAATAAGGTTCAATTACATTTTCTATCTTCCTGTTTTCATTATTTTTTAAGTTTTGACCATTCATTTTAAAAATCGTTATTTTGATCTATCTATTTTAATTTTTTTTCAAATTTTAAATTTGTCATCCTATTTAAGTGTCATTTTTATGTTACTTTAATGATATGACATGATTTAAATAACATAGGTTAATTTCCATATCATTTATAATTAAATTTTATTAAAATTATAATATAAATTATGTATTAAAGTATATATAAAAAATAAAACTATTATAATTTTAATAGTTATTTATTTTTTTGATAGAGAATATTTTTTAATTATATTAATTTTTTATAGAAATTATGAAGAATTAGTTAAACATATTTTACAAAATTTAATAAACATTAACTTATCTTGTACTCTTGCATTAATTCAGTGTATAAAATTACAAGTATAATTAACATCTTTGGTGACAAACAATGCAGATTTAATGCAAGCTTGATGCTTGAAACCCTTCGTGGAAAAAGAATGATGTTTGTTGGAGACTCCCTCAACCGTGGTCAATATGTTTCTTTTGTATGCCTTCTCCATCAACTCATTCATGAAGATGCCAAATCCATGGAAACCTTTGATTCACTCACTGTATTCACAGCAAAAGTAAATCACACATACCTTCTAATTCAGGCTACTATCTATGTCCCTTTTTTTTTCCACCTTATTTGATACTCATGTGTTTAATTTGATCAGGAATACAATGCAACAATTGAATTCTATTGGGCACCATTTCTTCTAGAATCGAACTCGGATAATGCTGTAACTCATAGAATATCTGACAGAGTTGTAAGAAAAGGTTCAATCAATAAACATGGTCGAAATTGGAAAGGTGTTGACATTTTAGTATTCAATACTTATCTTTGGTGGATGACTGGCTTGAAGATGAAGATCTTGTATGTTCCATCTTTAAACTCTCTTTCTTTGTCGCACAAAATATGAGAAAGTGTCTTACTGATAATCAACTTACTTTCATACTATTTGTTTGGTTGTTTGGTTTCTTTAGTATCCGTGAATCTTCTCCCGAGAGTTTAAATATTTATGCATAACAACATCGTGTCTCCTAAATTAATAGATATAAAATAATAATTCATTTTTCTAATTTTTTAGACTTGGATCATTTGATGATGAAGTACAAGAGATAGTGACAACTTCAACAGAAGATGCTTATCGAATGGCTATGAAAAGTATGCTAAGATGGGTGAGATTGAATATGGATCCTAAGAAAACTAGAGTCTTCTTCACTAGCATGTCACCTTCTCATGGAAAGTAAGTATATATTTCTTTTATTTGCGAGTGAACTGTCTTTTTTAGGGTATATAACTGTACAAAATTTAAAATTTATTACGGTTAAATCATGATTAAATATGACTTCATAAAATAGTGTCATAATTAAACCGTGATTAAATAAAAAATTTATTTATTTTATCATGATTAAACTTTGATTAACATAATCTCCAAGAATTTGAGAGAACTCTTTTTATTTACTCTACTTAATAGTAGCATCTAATATTTGAAGAAAATATATGGCAGGAGTATAGATTGGGGAGGTGAACCAGGAGGAAACTGTTACAATGAAACAAAATTGATTAGTAATTCAACATATTGGGGTTCTGATTGTAGAAAAAGTATAATGCAAGTAATTGGTGAAGTGTTGAGCAAAACAAAAATTCCAATTACGTTTCTCAACATCACACAACTCTCAAGTTACAGAAGAGATGCACACACTTCAATATACAAGAAGCAATGGAGTCCTTTAACTCAAGAGCAGTTAGATAACCCTGTAAGCTATGCTGATTGTGTTCATTGGTGTTTACCTGGTCTTCAAGATAACTGGAATGAACTTTTGTTTGCTAAGTTGTTTTATCCTTGAAATTTGAAGTGTTTCAAATGTATAAAAGATTCTTTATTGTTCTCAATTGGGTCATGGATTATTGGGTGTGACATTACATGGGAAAAAGTAGCATATGGTGATTAATTAATCTTTGTTTGCAATGTGATGATAACAAGGAAGATCACTGTTACTAATTGTTCAAAGAAAGAAAAAATATATATGAGAAAATTTGGTTGATCGAAATATCATATTGCAAAGTTTTGGCTCCAAAGTTTGATGTACTTTTTTTATACTTTGAATTACGTGTATATTGTTGTTATTGTTAATTAGTGACGTGACATGAACGGGAAGCTTTCACATGACGGCGTAAACATCATTTCAATATGTTGGGCTGAACACACTTGTCTCATGAACGAAATGGGCCAAGATTTAAGATATTTTTTTAAAAAAAAAGTTCAAAATGTTAGTAGGTTTTATTATGGGAATTGCTAATCCTACACTTAAGCGGTACAAAAATACTTTAAGAAAATTAGAATCTGTCCATTTGATTTCGAAGATATATTTCTGGATCCACGCTACGCTGCGCTGCACTCAAGCACATTCCAACTGAGTCCCATCCTATGTTTTGAAACGTCCTTTTTTGACATAAATCATTTCAGAGATGTATCTCAGTATTCACACCAGACATAGTATGAAGTTGAAACTCTGAAACCATACCAGACAGTAATTTTTTATTTTGATTTAGAGATGGTCTAATGAATTTGACGATATATTATTGTTATACTATCATTTTCAATTTTGTATAAATTAAACCATACAACCGATATGATGAAAATGACATATATAAAATAATGAATCCAAAGTACAAAATGAAGTTAAAATAAAATATTAATGATAATAGTGCTCCTAATACAAATACTATAAACTATTGCATATGACAGACTCAGACCCCCCTAGTTCCTACGATGCCTCATGACTACAGTGCTTCCCTCATCGTGACATCTAAAATGTCCTTCACCTCAGAGAGAAACAGAAAGAGTCAGTTGTCTATACTTGTCTTCCTAATCTCCATGATACAATGACATATAGACAACACATCAACAACATATTATGCTCTAACCTGTTCCTCCTCTAGTATCATCTGATGAGCTGGCTTAGATGGATCTCCCGGAGCATTCGATGTCATAAAATGATGTGACCCCCAGAAAGACCACCATATTTAACCGTGTGTAGCACTTCAGTCGCTAGGAGTTATGCTACTTTGTTCCTCATCTAATACCAAATAATTAAGGTAATCATCAAACATAGCATCCATATTTCTACGTGTAATAGCGGGAGGAGCAGAAACATGGGTCTCTAGGAAAAAATACATGTAGCCGATCGGCTGCATGATGCACTCAGACAAATGAGAATACGTTAGACGTTAACCAAAAGTCAACCATCCAGAGTAGAAGGCAATGTCGTCCAAGGAACGTGTCTCACGGTGATCGACGTACATATGTAAGTGTATATCCTATACTACCATGCGGTCAATATAAATTATGTGTGGCTCTATCGATTCCCTCTAAGCGAGACAAATAGAGAAGCTTGTGGTATATCCTAAGTGTAGGTCGAACATCTTGACTAGCCGGATACGCGTGGGAAGTGTTGGAAGGTCCAAACCTAAAAATGAAACACATGAATCATTAGTAATGGCGTTGCAAAAGTGTTATGAAAATGACACATAAACACTAAAAGATGCAGAAATATTATCGTCAACAGTGGGATGTTGCTTGTCACATGTTTGGTCTTCCATATACAACCTACAGTTAACTTGGAGTACGCATAGACCAGAAAAGTGGCCCATAAATTATACTCATGGATCCTCTCCAAGTCATCGAAGTATCACGGGTGGATCACATCCACATAAGTGGCACTCTGGTCTAAAAAATGGACGTGTCAACTAAATACAACAAGTATACTTTCAGAGTGTATGCTCTATGATGCACAATCTTCTCGTCATCACCGGTAGCTTGTTCTGCCATATGCAGTTGTTATGTATACAACCTCTCTAAGAATCAAAACTTAGCATGAGACCCTCAGTTAGCTTCTAACATCTACACGTATTCCCCTAGGTTATCTCCCAAATAGCTTACCACCATCTCCAGTGGTCATATCTGTTAATCTCGACGTGGTCTAACAATTTTCCCCTGATCGGAAGATAGAGCAAACACAAGACATTGTCTAGTGTGATAAATATCTCACTATTTGGAAGATGAACTGATGACATCTCTGAGTTCTATACCTCTATAAACGCGGACAACATACCATGGTTAACCCTATCATAACCAATCATGCATAAGTCTCTCAGCTCAGATAGTCGCAACACGTCTTGAAACCACTCATCATTAGGCTGCTGCAGACCTATAATCTTCCAAGCATGGTTGATGAATTTTAAAGCATCACAGTCCTGTAGAAAAATAAATCACTTTCAAAAACGTCTAATATTATAACAAACGTGATTTACAAAGAATGAATAAAACTAAATTTTACCTTTATGTCCCAGACATGTCTGGAAGTATGGTATGGATAAAGAGGCAGCAATGACAAGTCTGATGGGCCTCCTCCAAATTCCTCGGGTTCTTAGGGTGCCTCTTGTGCATGTGGTACTTCTGGTGCATGTGGTGCCTCTGGTGCCTGAGTAGGTGAAACATGTCTTTCATGGGAAGATAGAGGAGGAGATACCCGTGTCCTACGGGAACATGAAGGCGGGTATGCATGAGTAAGTGACACCAGTCTCCTACAGGAAGACAAGAGCGGAGATGCATGAGCCCCAGAAGCTTACACCTCTGCATCAACCAGGCTAGAAACAACAGTTACTTATGATGGTTGAGTTTTCCCCTCTGAGGTGATTTTTATTGTGCAATCCTTTTGTGCCTCAATCTATCTTTCCTATCAGCCATAATGCCTATAAATAAACACACGAGAATTACACGTATGAAACATAATGAGGTAAAGAAAAAAAAATGCAGACTGATAAGTTCCGGAGTTGCATCTCCGGGTTATAGGATTCAAAACATTGAAAAATTTCATAGGTCCATCTCTAGAATGTTATGCAACTCAGAATGATGTTAATGGCAGAAATATAGTCCCTCTAAACATCCAAAATATTGCATTAATTATTAAAATTACCTTTCAAACACGTTGCTCAAGTAAATAGCATATAAACTACCTATTACATAACATAATCCTCAATTTATACAAATGTATATAGAAAATTAAAAAAATTTAGACAAATAAAAAACTTACAAAATGTGAGTTTAGTTTGATGTTAAGTGAGCTCTTTTATCGACTTGATGTTGATGGAAGAAGCTTTGAATTTCATTGAATGATTTTGAGAGAATGTGAGTTGAGAGTTTGAGAAACTTGAGAGGATTTGAGTTTGAGAGAGTATTTTTAGAATTGGAGAAAGAGAAGGGTATGACGTTCTTTTTGACCAAACAACATTCAGAGATGCATTTCCATAATTTATATGGAGACACATTTTTGTCATTTTTAACGTAAACTTATGGCATGGCTCATGAACATTTGTGTTTGGGGTGCATTCGGAGATGCATCTCTGGATTATAGGGGTATTTTGGACTTTCATGAGGGTGTGGTACCAATTCTTAGGGTGCGTTAAGCAATTCCTTTTAATATATGTCGCACTAGTACGTCTTGGATGATTTGACCAAAATATCTTTTTAACAATTGTTTAAGAAATACCTAAAATTTTGAATTTTAAAAATATATTGTAACATTTTGAATTTTTGGTGGAATTGTTCTTCTACTTTTTTATGGGTTTTTATGTGTTACAGATTTTATTCATAGTTCTGAACTATATGATAGAAATGTATACATTTTATGAATTTTTACCGAATTTTCAAAAGACATATACTAAATATTTTGTTATTTATTGCATTTTTAAAAAATGTTATAAAACCATATGGTTATACCAGTTTTTTCAAAAAAAAATTGTCAAAATGTTATGGTTTATACAAATTTTTTTTAAATATTTGGTGAAAATGCAGGGGAGACATCAAAATTTTTAAAAACCCGATAGTTTTTTAAGGGTGGCGTCATATTTTAGTGAGATAAATAGGAAGAGTTGATAAAATCAATCATAGACTGAGCGAAAAGCCTGTAAGGGATATTGCTAAAAGCTAAGGCAATGACGGTGCAAATGGTGGTGGTTTGACCAAAATTTATTTTTAACAATTGTGTAAGTAAAACCTAACATTTTGAATTTTTAAAAATATATTGTAACATTTTGGATTTTTGGTGGAATTGTTCTGATATTTACATGTATACTTTTTATGCATTTTTTATGTGTTATCAGATTTTATTCATAGTTATGAATTATATGATACAAATGCATATATTTTATGAATTCTTAACGAATTTTCAAAATACATATACTAAATATTGTATTTTATTTCATTTTTAAAAAAATGGTATAAACCCATATGTTTATACCAATTTTTTCAAAAATTTGATATAAATATTATGGTTTATACTGGCTTTTTTGAAATATTTGGTGAAAGTGTAGGGGAGACATCTAAATTTTTAAAATTTGGTAGCTTTTTAGAGGTGATTCCATATTTTTTTTAATTAATTATTTAATTTTTTTCTTTTTAGTGAGACAAAGAGGAAGAGTTAATAAAATCATACATAGACTGGGTGGAAAGCCTGTTAGAGATGTTGCTGAGAGCTATGGCAGAGACGATGCATATGATGGTGATGGCCATTTGTGCAATATGAAGGGTATCATGGCTCCTATCGGCTCTCACAATTGAAATTGATGAGAAAGCATAAGTTTTTGTGATCGATTATGTTGAGCCAGAGGCGCATGTGAAGGCGCCTAATTAGGACGGTACGGACGATGATCATTATGGTATTGTAGATGAGTGGTTCCTTGGAAGGCCATTCAGCCTTACATTGTTGATATGGTATGCTGATCACGTTGCCTTCAAGTTATGACAGGGAGATGTATAAATATTTTAGTTTAAGTTGATTTTAAGTATTAGTGATTAATCGAAAGTAACTAATGGTTTATGCTTTAATTAATATAGGATCGTATCCATTGAAGTTCCCTACTCATAGTCTGTTGTTGATGGATTATTCGACTATGGTGCATGATTCTCCATTGCTAACTTTTATGTTGAGTGATAACATAAGGAGACATCAATATTTCAACTTCATTTGGTGATATGACGATTACCATGGACGATGCCTCCATCCCATTCTATCTTATACTTGTTGGTAACTTTTTCATCTCTTTGTTGATGAGCATCGAGCTTGCAATTATGAGTGCAAAGACATTCTTGGGGGTTACATGAGGGATGATATTAGAAGAGTTTTGATTTAATAGGGATGTTCATTTTCGTCTCTCTTGGCTCTGGGATACTTTTGTGTCATTGGTGGAGCATTTTATGCACTAAGAGGCCGCCAAGGTGTATAGTTTCATCTCGTTGGATGCATTATTTTCAAAGATGAGTTGTATGTCTAAATTGATGCGAGAACTACTTAAAAAAGTGCTTTTAACCTCGGACAAAAAATGTGTTTTACCTCGGCTATAAAAAGCGAGGTAACAAAGAGCGTCATAATAAGTACCGACTTATCACCTCAGTTTTTATAACACCGAGGGGTAAATTTATTAATGCATGGGTTCAAACCCCATCATTTACACTTTTATTATTTACATTACTGATGCCTTATATATCTCGATTTATCAATAAAACTGATGGGTAATTAGTTTTTTTAAATTAAAATTCGTTACATTATTTACATAGAAAATTAATAAAAATAATTTATTTACAAACAATATTGTTTACCCAGAATATTACATTGTTTACAAAGGAAAAAATTAATTTCCTAAAGATATAGACTTTAGATCTTCAAATCATATAATTTTGGGGTAGATCAAATGATGGATGCATAATATTCACTATGGTTTTTGCTTGCATTTGTTTCTAAAATGAACAAAAAAAGGGGTTAGACAAAAAAAAGGGTTAGATAAATAACTGATTTTTTGCTCAAACAAATATTTTAGAACACAAACCTTAAATCCAAATAATTTTCTTCACTTGTAATCCATCATAGAGTACTCTTCATGAAAAATACTCTTGCAAACCTTAAAGTGGAGGATAGTTTCAAGTGCTTCATGATGTTTCTTTATCAATTTTTGATATTCATAATGCTTTTATTATGAAAGTTACTTATGTTTCACGCGAATCACTAATGGTAGTATCTTGTGTGTTGATAGTCATGAAATAGACGACGAGATTTTGATTAAGAACGATGATAAATATCCTTAATTTTAACGCAAAATTTTCCCTTAATTATTATGAAAATCGACCGATTAGATAATTTAATTTACAAATAAAAAATATAATTAAAGAGAGGTTCCTATTTTGTTTTTTCCCTCGGTTATGATAAAATCCAAGGTAATATGTTATTTTAAAAAATAATTAAAACATGGCACGCATGCAATGGAATCATGTCACTAGAATAACAATGATCAGTCATATCCAAGTCGTGACGTCTCTTTTGGACTTTCAATGAGGCTTTTGTGTTATTTAAATGTCTCATTACCAACTATTTTTGTCTTCAAACATTATTTCAAAGTTTTTTCCTATTTTTAACGTCTTATTTCCAACTCTCTGTGTCTTATTTCCTTGTTTCAAAGTATTTTTTTCTTATTAAAAATGGATGAAAATATTTTGTTCGTTATCAATAAATTTTTTGTTGATTTCAATCATTTTGAACTAAGGAATGATGTTAACAAACAAAGGTTGGAATGATTACTTTCACACTCTACATGGCCCCATATACACTAATCTCGTTAAAGAGTTATTGATGAATGTCTCCCTTGTACCATCTAGTTATGTTGAAGTCATCCAGTCCTATGTCAATGGCTCTGATTTCTGTATTACTCCATCATTGATTTCTATGATAATCAACTATCAAGAGACAATTAGTTGTTTTAAACATTATGAATTCAACAATATCTACTCAACCTCGCCTTCATCAAATTTATGACAACCAAGATAAATCCACCAGTTCTACTTCTCTACTCCCTATTGCAAAATTTTGGTTTCAACTTCTAGTGGCAAATCTCTGTCCAAGAGAGAAACAACTTGAAACGCTTACTTGGTATGACAAGTATCTCTTGTTCTTTCTCACCTACAACGTCATAGTTAATCTTCCTCTTACCATTTTAAACTTCTTGTAGGAAATGATAAAGATTTCTCGGGAGTAAATGACTTTCTTCATACCATATGGAAGAGTTCTTTCTGAACTTTTCTCTAAGTTAGGGATAGTTAGGAATAATGTTGAAGTTGAGTGGACTGGGAAGTTTTAATATGTGGAATAGTTTTCTCTGGTATCTTGTTTTTTATTATCAATGAAATATTTCCTTTTTCTATTATTGCCTATTCTTGTTTATTGATAATAAAGATTTTGAGAATTACTAATTAACAAAGAAAAACATGGAATCTAGAAAAGATACTAAATGATAAATCGTTGAAAAAAATATTAAATGCAGTAAAGGGGATTCAAAGCGAGATAACTTATAGCTATATTACCTCAGTTCTCCAAAAAACCGAGAGAACATGTTTATTATTATTTTTTTATGTATAAAAAATGACGATCACTTATAGTTGTGTTACCTCGATTTTTTATAACGCTGAGGTAACATGTTGTATATTTTATTTAAAAAATCAAACATGGCGCTTCCAGGACATATACTCTCGATTTTTAGCATGTTCGAGATGAAAGCTTCGTCATAAAAAGTGTTATTCATTGTAGTGGAGGTACATAGCCCTGTTCGTTGATCTTGGATTTCATAATTGGGCATGAGGTTTTGTTGTTGTGACTTGTGACGCCACTCTATCATTCCCTTGAAGAGGCTATTACATTTTAGAAAAGGTAGTTTGCCGGTTACATGAGCCTATTTTAGGTATAAATATGTATTATGTATTTTTAGTACATATTTATTATGTTTACTTTGTATGTTTAATTTGTTATGTTAAAATTATATTTCTTACTTCATTATTGGGTAACGAGCATTTCCCATCCATTTATTGTAGGAGTGATCTAGGTTCTATCACATATGGCTCCCTAAGGGCCACGAGATAAGGCTCCAAAAACTCTCATTCAAGTGGTGTTCTTAGGAGTATAATCAAAGGATTGACGCTCTAACCCTCGATGATGTCATCTGGCACCGTACAATGACCATAAAGTGTATAAGGAGTTGCAATATTTTCAAGTTATATGCGATGGGATAGTACTATTATTTCTTATTCATATGATATATGTCTCTCTTGGTTTGGATATATGTAGGGTGTAACACCCTCTAAAAATCCCGAATAAATTTTCGCAATTATTAAAATCATAATTTCAGAGTACATGTATAATCGAGGATGCTACAATTCTCTTTTAATAAAACAAATTCCTGTCATGCATAACGTAGTAGTAACTCATACATGTTTACACAGCGGAATAATTTAATTAATAAAATCAATGTTATAATATTTTCAAAATCATCAGGGATTAACATCTGGAAAATGTCAACATCATATTATAACAAAACATAAGGAATTAAACGAGTCTGACTAAAACAGCTCGACAAACAAACGTTCCCGGAGTTACAACTATCAGAGCATGACCCGGACAATACTAAAGCGAAAGTAAACTAGAACGACAAGTCTTCGCCAAGCACCTGAACGAAGCTCCTCAATCTGAAATATTCAACAGTAAGGGTGAGCATCTCAATTATACATTTGATTATACGTTCATAACAATCAATTCAGGAAATCATAAACATCACCCAATAATTAGCATATTTCATAGTTTACAAAAACCTTTACAATTCATATACCCATGATATATTACTTTTCATATTTGCAAATAATCATCAAACATCGTCAACCATTTAGCAATCCTACGTGCATACAAACAATCAAATACAACATTGGAAAAATCATCCATTCATGTTATATTCAAGGTAATGCAACACACCCATGCATGTGGTACCACTTTACCGCCCCATTAAATCTCGGGTCACGGATAACTCACCGTTCCATTATATCGCGGACACGGCTACCACCTCAACGTTCCATTAAATCGCGGACACGTATATTGGCCACCATGTTAATTCCACACAATGGGAATTAACAAATGCAACATGATATGTAAGTATGTAACACTCAGCATACTATGAACATCAATCAACATATCATGCACATCAACAACATCAATCATAACAGGATATGGATAGCATGTAATCACTCAGCATACTATTTAAACATCAATCATATCAAGTCATATCATAATTCATGCTCGATAACATTATCCAAAAGCATGACAATAAAATCCACAATAACGCACAGAAAACAAAATTCAGAAAAATCAACACAGCAGCATCAACACGGGTGCCCGTGTTGTGCAACACGGCCCGTGTTGTAACATATCCAGAAAAAAAACACATTATCCTTATCAGTACAGGGGATCAACACGGGTACCCGTGTTGTGCAACACGGCCCGTGTTGTAATGTGTCCAGAAAACACATTACTTTACCAACACAGAAGAGCAACACGGGTGCCCGTGTTGTGCAACACGGCCCGTGTTGCTGAGCGCGTACAGAATTTTCCTGTACCTGCAGCAGCTCAGAACAGCAGCCAAACGCGGGAAATGCCAGCCAAAACGCACATTTTGGTATATAACAACATCGGTATTTCACAACTCAAAACAACACACCCATTTCATAATTACCAACAATTATCATCGTCACCTTAATAGTGATTACTCGTCCTTTTTAGGGAATTTCTGACAACATTAAGGTTATCCCTAAACCTCTAAGGTAAATTCACGATCATGCAGATATACTTCCAATCCACCATTAGGAACCTAAAATCGTTAATTGATTTCATAAAAATGGGAACCTAAACCTCCTTTAACAAAGTTCAATCCTAAGGGTATCGATCCCTAATAACATCTAACAATTGGGGGTTTTTCCCTACGATTACCCAAATCAACCGTACATAAACCCATAAACAAAGGTAAATCGAGTAATAGCCCCCCTTACCTTATCAATTAGCAGCTTTGAACTTTTTGAGCGATGTTCTTCGTTCTTCGTTCTTCGTACCTTCAGAGCTCTGCTTCCCAAAATCCCAACTTCTGTGTTATCGTGAATAATGAGAAAAAAATAACTTGAGTTCCAAAACATATCCTTACTTATTTTGCACCCCCACTCTTTACTAACAACATCCAAGCCCAATAACTTAAAAACTCAGCATTTTCTTATTTCTTTTATTTTCCTCCATATTTCAAAATAAATAATTCCTCTTTATTTTATTAATTCCAATAAAATAATTTCCCAAATTTAAATAAATCAAATAATTGAAACTGGGGTGTTACAACTCTCCCCCACTAAAAGAGTTTTCATCCTCGAAAACATACCTTAGACGAACAGTTCCGGATAAGCCTCTTTCATCTGGCTCTCCAGCTCCCAAGTGATATTTCCATCTGCTGGACCTCCCCAAGCAACCTTCACTAATGTTATCTCTTTACCTCTTAACTGTTTCACTTCCCGATCTTCTATCCTCATAGGCAATGTTTCTACTGTCAGGTTATCTCTCACCTGTACATCATCTATTTGGATTACATGAGATGGGTCTGGAATGTATCTCCTCAGCTGAGAAACATGAAAAACATCGTGCAAATTCGCAAGTCTCGGAGGTAAAGCAATACGATAAGCAACTTCTCCAACTCTTTCCGTAATCTGAAACGGACCAATAAAACGCGGAGTCGACTTCTTAGATTTCAACGCTCGACCAATACCCGTCATCGGGGTAACTCTCATAAACACATGATCTCCAGCACTGAATTCTAAATTCTTTCTCCTCTTGTCATGATAACTTTTCTGACGACTCTGAGAAGCTCTCATCTTCTCTTGAATCAATTTGATCTTTTCAGTAGTCTGCTGAACAATCTCTGGCCCAATTACCGAACTCTCTCCAGATTCATACCAACACAAAGGTGTTCTACACCGTCTACCATACAATGCCTCAAACGGAGCCATGCCAATACTCGAATGGTAACTATTGTTATAAGTAAATTCAATCAATGGCAAATAGCTATCCCAAGCTCCACCCTTCTCTAAAACACAAGCACGCAATAAATCTTCTAACGATTGAATCGTCCTCTCCGTCTGTCCATCAGTCTGAGGATGGTAAGCTGAACTCAACCTCAATTTAGTACCCAAAGCCTTCTGCAATCCTTCCCAAAATTTCGAAGTGAATCTCGGATCTCTATCTGACACAATACTAGAAGGAACTCCATGCAAACTCACTATTTTCTCAATATATAACTGTGCCAATCTCTCCATTGAGTAATCCATTCGCATCGGTATAAAATGAGCAGACTTAGTCAACCTATCCACAACGACCCATATCGCTTCACAATTCATAGGAGTCCTCGGCAACCCAGATACGAAATCCATAGAAATACTATCCCACTTCCATTCTGGAATAAACATTGGTTGCATAAATCCAGACGGCTTCTGATGTTCAATCTTCGATTTCTGACAGATTAAACATGCATACACAAATTCAGCTATTTCCTTTTTCATTCCCGGCCACCAAAACAATTTCTTCAAATCATGATACATTTTCGTGGCACTCGGATGAATACTCATCCCACTGCGATGTCCTTCCTCTAATATACTCTTCTTGATTTCTGCAATATCAGGAACACAAACTCTATCGCCAAATCTCATAACATCGTTTTCATCAATTCTAAACTCACCACCTTGACCTTGGTTGATCAATGTCAATTTATCAACTAAATTAACATCAGATTTCTGCCCGATCCTGATCTCTTCTAGAATACCACTAGTAAGTTTCAACATACCCAAACGAACACACTTCGGAGTACTTTCACAAATTAAACTCAAATCTCGGAATTGTTCAATTAACTCCAATTCACGAACCATCATCATAGACATATGCAAGGATTTCCTGCTCAAAGCATCTGCAACCACATTTGCCTTACCAGGATGGTAATTCAAACCAAAATCATAATCTTTGAGAAATTCCAACCACCTTCTTTGCCTCATATTGAGCTCTTTCTGATCGAAAAGATACTTCAAACTCTTATGATCACTATACACTTCAAATCTCGAACCATACAGATAATGTCTCCACAATTTCAAGACAAACACAACTGCTGCCAACTCTAAGTCATGAGTAGGATAGTTCCTTTCATGAACCTTCAACTGTCTCGAAGCATACGCAACTACCTGTTGATTCTGCATTAAAACACCACCTAAACCCAACAGAGATGCATCACAATAGACCACAAAAGATTCCACCGGATTTGGCAAAATCAGAATAGGAGCACTAGTCAATCTCCGCTTCAATTCTTGGAAACCTTTCTCACAATCAGAATCCCAAATAAACGCTTGTCCTTTACGAGTCAACTGTGTCAACGGCAATGCTAACTTTGAGAATCCTTCGATAAACTTTCTGTAATAACCTGCAAGACCAAGAAAACTTCTGATTTCAGAAACAGTCTTCGGCGCTTCCCACTGAGATACTGCTTCTACTTTTGTAGGATCCACGGCAATACCATTCTTAGAAATCACATGTCCAAGAAAACTAACTTCATTCAGCCAGAACTCACATTTGGACAACTTTGCATACAGCTTCCTATCTTTCAACAACTCTAACACAATTCTGAGATGTCCCGCATGCTCTTTGTCATTCTTGGAATAAATCAGAATGTCATCAATAAAAACCACAACAAACTTATCCAGATACGGATGAAAAATCATGTTCATATATTCCATGAAAACACCAGGTGCATTAGTAACCCCGAACGGCATAACAGAATATTCATAATGCCCATACCTCGTTCGAAAAGCAGTCTTTTGTATATCTTCCGCTTTCACACGAATCTGATGATATCCCGATCTCAAGTCAATCTTACTGAATACACTAGCTCCAATTAGTTGATCCATTAAATCATCAATCCTCGGTAACGGATACCGATTCTTAATGGTTACCTTGTTCAATTGCCTGTAATCAACACACAGTCTCATAGAACCTTCTTTCTTCTTAACCAACAATACCGGAGCACCCCAAGGCGAAACACTTGGACGAATAAACTTCTTCTCCAGTAAATCTTCCAACTGACTCTTCAATTCAGCCAACTCAGACGCAGACATATGATATGGCGCCATCGACACCGGTCTCGTACCAGGAATCAAATCTATAGAAAATTCCACCTCTCTCTCAGGAGGTAACTCACCAGCTTCATCGGGAAAGACTTCTGGAAAATCACACACCACTAGCAATTCACCACTCCTGACCTTTCCTGTTGCATCTAACGAAGCAAGTAACATAAACACATTAGCACCGTCTTCCATTGCTTCTTGTACCTGCCTAGCAGTCATAGTCAAATTCTCGACACCAACTGCTTCTGGAAAAATCACCGTCTTAGCAAAGCAGTTCAGATGAACCCGGTTGAATTCCAACCAGTTCATCCCAAGGATAATATCAATTTGTTCAAGCGGTAGGCACACTAAATCCATACCGAAACCTCTACCAAAAATCTCAATAGGACAATTCCTACATACAAGTGAAGTTGTCACTGAACCCGATGCAGGAGTATCAACAACCATGCTACCTCGCATACCAGATATGTCCAGTTTCAACCTCTCAGCACAATCCAAAGAAATGAAAGAATGAGTTGCACCAGTATCAATAATTGCAACTAAAGGTGTGCCATGAATAAAACACGTACCTTTAATCAATCGATCCTCTGGAGTAGTCTCAAATCCAGACAAAGCGAACACTTTTCCACCTGACTGATCCTTCCTAGGCTTAGGACACTGCGGACGAATGTGACCTTCTTCGCCACAATTGTAACAAGTAACAGACTTCCCTTTGCAATCAATAGACAAATGACCAGCCTTTCCACATTTATAGCACTTCTTCTCATCACTCTTGCAATCTCGAATGTGATGACCAGACTCACCACACCTGTAGCATCTGATAGGAGCCTTAGAATCTCCCCCACTAGGCCTTTTCCAACCGCCTGATCTTTGGTTATCTCTACCATATGGCTTGCCACGGTCCATATGTTGCTTTCCCCTTTTATCAACAGCCCCACGAGAGTGAGACGACCTATTCTTGGTAATATCTTCTTCCAAGATTCTGCTACAATCCACCAGATCAGAAAATCTACGAATACGCTGGTACCTGATTCCCTGCTTAATCTCATCTCGGAGACCATTCTCAAATTTGATACATTTAGAGAATTCTCCAGCCTCATCATTGTTGTAGTGAGCATAATACTTTGCCAGCTCAGTGAACTTAGTAGCATACTCACTAACCGTCAGATTGCCCTGCTTAAGCTCCAAAAACTCAATTTCCTTTCTTCCCCGAACATCTTCAGGAAAGTACCTCCTCAGAAAAGCTCTTCTGAAGTCAGCCCAAGACAGTGCCTCTCCATCCTGAACCATTTCAGTCCTTGTGGCAACCCACCAGTCGTCGGCCTCTTCTGCCAACATATGCGTACCATATCTGACTTTCAGATCTTCAGCACAATCAATTACACGGAAAATCCTTTCGATTTCCTTCAGCCACTTCTGAGCACCTTCAGGGTCATGTGTACCTTTGAACAACGGAGGATTGTTCCTTTGGAAATTTCCCAATTGCCTATCAGCACCAATCACGCCTCCAGTTGGGTTTCCAGCAAGTACACCAGCTAACATCCCCAAAGCCTCAGCTAGTGCAGCATCATTTCGTCCGTTACCTCTTCCAGCCATGTTCCTGAGAATCAAAACATACTCTTCATCAGAATACAGTATCGACAGTGTTACCTTACACTAATTGCATACAAAAGGGATGACTGACTCAAGACTCTGGTCGCAACGACCGACTATGCTCTGATACCACTATTGTAACACCCTCTAAAAACCCCGAATAAATTTTCGCAATTATTAAAATCATAATTTCAGAGTACATGTATAATCGAGGATGCTACAATTCTCTTTTAATAAAACAAATTCCTGTCATGCATAACGTAGTAGTAACTCATACATGTTTACACAGCGGAATAATTTAATTAATAAAATCAATATTATAATATTTTCAAAATCATCAGGGATTAACATCTGGAAAATGTCAACATCATATTATAACAAAACATAAGGAATTAAACGAGTCTGACTAAAACAGCTCGACAAACAAACGTTCCCGGAGTTACAACTATCAGAGCATGACCCGGACAATACTAAAGCGAAAGTAAACTAGAACGACAAGTCTTCGCCAAGCACCTGAACGAAGCTCCTCAATCTGAAATATTCAACAGTAAGGGTGAGCATCTCAATTATACATTTGATTATACGTTCATAATAATCAATTCAGGAAATCATAAACATCACCCAATAATTAGCATATTTCATAGTTTACAAAAACCTTTACAATTCATATACCCATGATATATTACTTTTCATATTTGCAAATAATCATCAAACATCGTCAACCATTTAGCAATCCTACGTGCATACAAACAATCAAATACAACATTGGAAAAATCATCCATTCATGTTATATTCAAGGTAATGCAACACACCCATGCATGTGGTACCACTTTACCGCCCCATTAAATCTCGGGTCACGGATAACTCACCGTTCCATTATATCGCGGACACGGCTACCACCTCAACGTTCCATTAAATCACGGACACGTATATTGGCCACCATGTTAATTCCACACAATGGGAATTAACAAATGCAACATGATATGTAAGTATGTAACACTCAGCATACTATGAACATCAATCAACATATCATGCACATCAACAACATCAATCATAACAGGATATGGATAGCATGTAATCACTCAGCATACTATTTAAACATCAATCATATCAAGTCATATCATAATTCATGCTCGATAACATTATCCAAAAGCATGACAATAAAATCCACAATAACGCACAGAAAACAAAATTCAGAAAAATCAACACAGCAGCATCAACACGGGTGCCCGTGTTGTGCAACACGGCCCGTGTTGTAACATATCCAGAAAAAAAACACATTATCCTTATCAGTACAGGGGATCAACACGGGTACCCGTGTTGTGCAACACGGCCCGTGTTGTAATGTGTCCAGAAAACACATTACTTTACCAACACAGAAGAGCAACACGGGTGCCCGTGTTGTGCAACACGGCCCGTGTTGCTGAGCGCGTACAAAATTTTCCTGTACCTGCAGCAGCTCAGAACAGCAGCCAAACGCGGGAAATGCCAGCCAAAACGCACATTTCGGTATATAACAACATCGGTATTTCACAACTCAAAACAACACACCCATTTCATAATTACCAACAATTATCATCGTCACCTTAACAGTGATTACTCGTCCTTTTTAGGGAATTTCTGACAACATTAAGGTTATCCCTAAACCTCTAAGGTAAATTCACGATCATGCAGATATACTTCCAATCCACCATTAGGAACCTAAAATCGTTAATTGATTTCATAAAAATGGGAACCTAAACCTCCTTTAACAAAGTTCAATCCTAAGGGTATCGATCCCTAATAACATCTAACAATTGGGGTTTTTCCCTACGATTACCCAAATCAACCGTACATAAACCCATAAACAAAGGTAAATCGAGTAATAGCCCCCCTTACCTTATCAATTAGCAGCTTTGAACTTTTTGAGCGATGTTCTTCGTTCTTCGTTCTTCGTACCTTCAGAGCTCTGCTTCCCAAAATCCCAACTTCTGTGTTATCGTGAATAATGAAAAAAAAATAACTTGAGTTCCAAAACATATCCTTACTTCTTTTGCACCCCCACTCTTTACTAACAACATCCAAGCCCAATAACTTAAAAACTCAGCATTTTCTTATTTCTTTTATTTTCCTCCATATTTCAAAATAAATAATTCCTCTTTATTTTATTAATTCCAATAAAATAATTTCCCAAATTTAAATAAATCAAATAATTGAAACTGGGGTGTTACATAGGGAGCCTAGATCAGTCTCATGTTGTACCATCTAGCATTGATGGATAATTTTATGCTAACATTGTGAGTAGCACCATTGTGATTAGAAAAATTACAATGGTCGTGTCTTTTCCTAAACATTATTAGATTATTATTAGAGTGGTATTATAAAGTATCACACCCTTGCATCATCCCTCATAGCTTAACCAAGCCTACACATGTTTTGGACCTTCGTATGTTGGAGGAAATTCAGCTAACCCTGCACCACCTCCTCTACCTTGTGTGATTGATAGGTAACAGATACAAACAATACATCTTTTGTTTGATAACCTCATGGATTTGGTAAACCCATGTGACAAGGTTTATGATTTGACATCGTTGATTGCGCATATTATATGTTGTTGAACATTTTAGATTTTTTATGATTGTTTGTTGTTAGACTCTATGACATTATTTGCTTTTATTCTAAATCATTTTATGTTGTTATGACTTTATTTGGTGTTATTGAAATTAACTATCATTACAAAGCATATCATGAAATAAAATTAACATAACAAGAACTTGACATATAACTTAACATGAATCAAACATAACATTAACTTAACATAGATCAAACTACCATTAACTTAACATAAATCAAACATGACATTAACTTAACTTAAATATAAAGTGGAATTTCATCACCAACAGATGATTCAGGGAATTTCATCATCTATAAAATGTCGTTAGTTGATCTCGCAAGTGTCACATTCGCCGTGATTGAAACCTTGGTTGCGTAACGGTGAAATATACTCCACATAACTCTTACATATCCATCTATATTCTGCACAAAATTATTGAACATCATATTTCCTTCATTATCAAGCATAGGTGAATGGAACTCGATCGTATCCATTATTTGATTATCATTGTAGTGTAAGAGGCTCTTTAGTTTGGATTTAAGATCTACCAAGGGTGTCCATTGTGACCCAAAATTCAATGGAGACCTCATATCATTAAAGCAAACAAATACTATATACAAATATTGATTCATTTTGGAGTACTTTTTGTGAATTAATGTGCTTCAACATAGTCAATAAGTGATCAATGATGGTGAAGCTTATGGATAGCAAAGTTGCAAGTCAACTAGTAGCTATTTGGTCTTAATGATGGTAAAAATTGAAGTCAAGAAACTAATTAAGATAGCTCATGCGATCAAATATGCACAATATGGTTGATCAAGATATCCCCTCGAATCAAGCTAGACATCATTTTAAAGTCAAAATCATAGTCCAACACCTTTCAATTTAAGACATATGTTTCAAGGATCATCAATGGTTTAACCTATCAAACTCTCAGATGATAGTGATCAACATGAAGACATATTAAGCCTAATCAATAATAGTCAAGGTTGTTGTGTGATGCTAAAGCCAAAGATAAGATGCCAATACTGGAAGCTTTAGAGTTATGATAGAGAAGAAGTGTGAAAACTCGTATGGTCATATCTTTATTAGTTACCAGTGTATTACAAAGACACAAGGAAATTTCTTGAAACATCATGGCTAAATCACACACACACACATTAAAAATTCTAGAGAAGCCTCTCATGTTTTAATTAAAAACACCAAAAAAAAATGTTTTTGAGGCTTAGCCAATTGATTAGGGAGAGTTCAATTGATTATGAGACTTTTTACAATTGTCTAATCAATTAGATCTTTTCACAATAAATTAGATACTATTTGGTTGAATCTATGATTAATTAGGTCAATCTCTTAATGATTGCTAACAAACATGTATCAAAACCTTCCATTTGTGGCATTAACAATATATTATTTTTGTTTCCTAATTAATTAGCCTAATCGATTAGTCTAATTGATTAGCCTAATTGATTAGCCTAATTGATTAACTTAATCAATTAGAGCATTCAACATCAAGAAAATGTGAAAAAATCTCACTTTTTATTTCTCTCATCACCTCTCAAAACCTCTCACATTTTCTCATATTTTAGCCATAGTACTTCAGGAGTGTTTTTTAGTCTAAGTGAGGATATTTATTTTGAGTAAGGGAAAAATGGTAAATTTACCAAGGGTGAAGTTTTATCTTGTGTAAATAATTCTTCCATAGGAAGTTTTTATTTTGATTGCGAGCTAAACCAATTAAAAGCTCTTGTATTTTTTGGGGGATTATCTTAGGAAGTATCTATTTGGCGTGTGAGATTAGCCTTATGGAAAAATATCTTAGGAAGTCTAAATTCATGAAGATTAGCCACTTAAAATCTCCATAACAGTTCTTGAGCTCAGCCCAGTTAAAAGCTTTATTGGTTTGAGATCATCCCGATTAAAATCTCTCTTGTTTTTTAAGTTTAGACTGGTGTAAAACTTCATAGGTTTGAGATCAACTAGGTAAAAATCTTGGTTTGGTTCGTGGTTAGCCAGTATAAAACCCCAATTCAGTTTGTAGGATAACCAACTCAAAACTCTATCTTGGTTTGATATCCACATGTACAAAATATTTGTTTGGCGTTTGGTTAAAAGTTATCCTAAAAGCTTCATTTCCTTTTATAAGGGGATTATTGTATAACCTTATAGAAGCTCTTAAGTCTAGTGGATACTTTCAAGAATAATTCTTGGAAATAGGATTAGATCTTCTTGGCCAAACATGCATAATTATTTGATGTTATCTATATTCCCTTGTCTCTTTTATTTTCTAGTAATTTTCTTTACTTTGGTTTTTTCGATGCGTATTCACTCAAAATGTTTTTAAAATTTGATTTTACAAATGATTTTGTTTTAAACCAAAGTTTTTCAAACCTGCATGATTTTCCCCGTATATGGAGTCACATGCTTAACAAGTAGAATCAAAGCCTAACTCATATTTAAAGACTAATCGTCTCAAGGGGAAGATAACTTCCAACACTTCTTTCAACAAAAGTACTTTCCTAAACACACCTCCACCATTTAATGATGATAGTTTTTAATTGTGGGAAACAATAATCAATGGTTTGTTTATGCCTACTCACTATGTTAATGGTGAACTTGTAGATAAACCTAATTTCCTTTGAACTGTAGAAGACAAGAGAAAGTTCGAAATTGATTTCAAAACTAAAAACCATTTATCTATATCTATAAATGAAAATAAATTTATTGATGTCTTTAATTGTAATTCTAACAAGGAAATATGGAACACTCTTGAAATGATTTATAGATTATCTCCAAGTTTCGAACAAGAGGGAATGAACACATGAGGCTAAGAAGTTGAAACACTAGATGAATATGAAGGCTACTTTAACATATTATGTTCAAAAATTTCAAAACTTGGGAGCTGTTGTAACCCAAAATTTTCCCTCCCATATTCTTCAAAGTTTGTCAAGGATCATCTTCAAAATGGTTCAAGACTTCTCAAAGATTGCACAGTCCTAACATCTCCTAAGCTAGTCAAAATTAAGGTTTTGGTTCCTTCAGGGAATTTGAGGTTTTCAATGGCTCAATCAAGTCCCATGTGCCTATATACATTGCCAAGCATCTACATGCCAAGTCTCAAGACTCACAGAGGCAAATTGCACAGTCAAAAGCCATATTTGGTTCACAATCAACTGCAGGGGCAAAATGGTCATTTTACAGTCAAAAGTCAAAAATTTTGGTCAACATATTATTTTGAGCACACAATCATCATTTGATCAAGTCTTGATCATGATTCCACAAGCATGGCTCAAAATTCATCAAAGATGCAAAAGTTGTTATTTTTGGACAGCTGAAAAGTCAACTGTAACTTGACCAAGGCATAACTTTTTCATGGTTCATCAGAAAAATCCAATCCAATGCTCATTTTTAAGGGGGTGACATTTCCTACAACTCATCTTCACATTCAAAGTTCAATAAGTGCTCTCACAAAAAGTTATCAATTTCTACATTATAGGTCAATTTCAAAAGTCAACAAAAAGGCATTTTAAGTCAAAGACCATAACTTGAGATTGTTAAATCAAAATGACATGGGACCAAAGGAATTGGTTAGAGGACTTCAATACCTTTCCAAAATGTCCAAGAACATGTTCATAGGATCAAAATTGAGCAAGATATGCATTAGAGAAGTTGGGAAATTTTTGGGAATTTGCAAAAGTCAACTTTGCCTAAAACACCTTGTTTTTGCTAATGGGCCCCAAATTCCTTCTTGAATATTTACCCAAAGCATATGCACGACCCATTGAGATTAAATTGAATTATTTTCTTATTTTTATTAATTATTTGGATTTTTAATTGATTATTAATTCACTTAATTCATTTAATTGTAGGAAAATATGAAGATATGGTTTTCAAATCTTTTCATGAAGCAAATGTGACCAATATGAGCTGGAGATTTCGTGTGCCAATCAAAGAGACAAGAATCTCCAAAATTAGCAAGTTTTGTCAATCAAAAATATGCAAAAAGATGTGATTGGAATTCAAATATTGAAAACATAATGCCATGGATCTTTTGCCCAAAGATTTAACCTAATTCAGTCCTATATATGTACTACCTAAACCTAATTCCTCTCACGTGAAAATTCTGCAAGAGAGGCCATAACCAATTCCAAAAAATATCAAAGAAACTCAAAACTGAATTCAACCTTCCAGGCCAATTCAAGGGCTTTTGTGGTTTCTAACACCTTGCAGGGATCCCCAGATACATTTTGCAATCAAATTCGCGTGCTAAAGCTCAAGAAATCTCCACAAACAGTCACACGGTTTGGTTAATTTTTCCATAATCGTAATTCAATATTCATGCATTATTAATGATATTTTTTGTGTGTATTGCATTGCTAGAAACTTTCTGAAGCTAATGGTATAGGTGAATTGCATTATGGTGCCCTGAAACGCAAATCACCATTGGAGAATTCTAGGTTTTTCAAGCTTCAAAATTAGGGCTTTTTAGGTCCGATAAAATTAGAACCTTCAACGCCTATGGTTGAATTCGTCAAGGCCAGACGAATCCAACACCATGCTCGCGAACAATTTATATGTATCATAGACCTAATCGCTATTTTCCCTTTTTCAATTTGTGGGGGTTAAAAACCCCCGCTATCTCTTTATTCTTTTGCAGGAAAACGAAGAAGATGAAGGACATGTTCCATCCTGATTAGTCCATTCAAACTTACGCGTGTTTTTTCTCTTTCCAGCATAGTGTTTGTTTTCTTAATAATATAATTGTTTGTTATTATAATATCAAAGGCGCTCAGTTGGCCTAGTGGAAGAGCAGGTGGCTGTTGACCATTGGGACCTGGGTTCGATTCCCAGGTCCCCCAAACCTTTGTTCATATTTTTTCTAATATATTCTCATGCAGCGCTTTCCAGTGATTCCACCATACACCTCAACCATCCAGGCGCCAGGTGTTCAGAATCCCAAATCTAGTGGCCAAAAGTGGAGAATACCATACTCCCAGTTAAAGCAACGTGCAACCAATCTCCAAAGTCAACAAGGCTTGGAGTGTTATTGGGCCTGAAATCTGCAAATTCACCTCCATACATGGGCCATCACCCCCTCTGGTTTTACTATTTTTTATTTTTCTTTTCCTTTTAATTTTTTTAATTATTCTTATTATTATTATTAATTAACAAATTATTTTTATAATAAATTCAGATAATCAAAAGATGTAAATATTTTTATTATTTATTATTTTTACTATAAATTATTATCTTTGCAAATAAAATGTAAATTAATTAAATTAGTTAAATTAGGTTAACTTTAATTTTTTTTTAATAAATAAAATAAACTTAGAATTAGGGTTCTCTTGACTTTTAATTTCTTTTTACTTTTATTTTCATTAAGACTTAAAAAACATAAAAAACACAAAAACATTTTTTTCTTTTAATTATTTAATTAATTAGGTTTAGGTTTAATATTTAATTAAATTGCAAAAGGACAAATTACTTTCTTCTCTCAAAAAGGGTCAAAACCCTAAAGACGTCCCGATTTAATTTCTTTCGCGCTTTAATTCCTTTTGATCATTATTGATGTAACTGTTTCCGAGGATGTAATAGTTAATTAGGGTTTATCGCTTTATTTACTTTTTCTCGCATTTATTTTCCAAACGGGTTTTGTTTTTGGCGATGTATAGACCCGCGCCTTGTAATAGCGTAGATTTACCTTTCCGCAATTTATTTTCCGCACTCTTAACTGTTAAAAATGCATGAAAGACTTGTATGAAAAATAAAATCAATCCGTAGCTCACAAATGCATGTACAAGATAAATTAACATGAAAAATAACACACATGCACATGCCACTCCTAGGGTACGCCTCACCGGTTGCCTCGAACGTGGTCGTCAAGTATAGGGTGTTTTAGAGGTCGCCCTCCTGTCTAAAGATCCAGTTGCCTCGAAACGGTTGCCTCGGATAAAAAGGATCTAGGATATTAGGGTTATCGCTAAGGTATCCTACTATTGCTTCGGTGACCACACATTATCCCTATAATCGAATTGACCTGAATACCTCCAACGTGAAGGGGTGAAAAACACAAGAAGGGGGGGGGGGTTGAATTGTAAAACTGAAATCTTAAAGCAATTGACAAGATATTTTTATCCTGGTTCGTTTGATCTCAAACTACTCCAGTCCACCCGTCAAGGTGATTTCGCCTCTCTCCAACGAGGTCTTAATTCACTATATTCAACTGAATATTACAGACTGCTTTAACAACTGCTAAAGCCTTCTTGATTCAAACCACAATCCGGTTTGTCAAGGCAACACTTTCTTACAAAGGTATAAAACAATGTGTGTGAATGTTTTCTACAAAACTTTATCACAACTGTGATGTATACACAAATTAAGCTTAGAAACTAGATTGCTAAACTGTAATGGAGTATCAGAGTTTGTTGGTTTAGCAAAACTGGTAGATGAAGATTATGGTTCAGCTTTGTGCGTGTAGAGATTTGGAGAACATTAGCCATTATAATCTTCGAAGCCTTGTTTATATAGCACTTGAGAAGATGAACGTTGAATGCAATATTCTTGATTCAATGCTAATAACAAGCTTTCCTTTTTGAGCAGATCTTGTCTAGAATGATGCCGTTGGAATTAATTAGCGTTCAATGCATAGTACCATTGCTTCTTCAATGCACGTTCTGGCTTGGCTCATTCTGATTCTGCTTCGCTGCTGATGAACTATTGTGTTTCTGTATCAGAGTGTTTACGCGCAGTTCTGTTCATCAAGCTTCAGCATGTACGTGAGTTGATCATCTGATCTTGACGTTCTGATTCAGCAACTTCTGATGCTGGTGTATGAAATCAAATTCTGATGCTGAATAAGTGATCTTGCTTATTTTAATCAGCGTATCTGCAAGTCAGAACATAGTAATTTTAGGCAGCATATAGTTCAAACATGAAACATATAAATACTATATCTTTTCACTTTGTTATCATCAAAACTCAAATATAGGGTAGTAGATTCAAACATTGTTCTAACAATCTCCCCCTTTTTGATGATGACAAAAACTAGATATTTTAAATAAAAAATAACGTGAAAAGGTATCTGGGAAATGTTTCAGAGTTAAGAAGTAAGGAGAAATCAGAGTTAGGAGATACTCCCCCTGAGTTGATTACTTCCCTTTGATGATACGTGTACTTCAGGATCAGATCTTTTTCTTTCGTTGAACGTCAGATTATCAGAGTCTTGACTTATCAGAGAGCAGAGCTTCAGAGCTTTTCTTGTCAGAGCTTTGCTTTGGATCAGAGTGTTAAGACGATCAGAACTTCATATTTGATCAGAGCAACATTGATCAGAGCTTCTACATTTTGATCAGAGATTCTAGTCTTCATAGTGTTCAGGAGCTTCCTTGTGCCTGTAGACTTAAAACAAAACAGAAAAACATTTCAAGTAATAGAGTTAGAATGTTTGAGAATTTCTGTCTAGTTAGCCGTTATTGATTTTAAATATCATTCTTGTTCTCTCCCTTTTTGTCAGCAATCAAAAAGTGTTGGTGATGTGCTAAAACAATTTGATCAGAAAAACTAATCATATTAAGATAGTTCAAAATCAGAGCAAGAGAATATTACAAAAACTTAATCAAAACAGTACATCAGAAAATGAAGAAAACATAAAAAAGTTATGCATGAAAAAGATTTAAGGTTGAGGGGGCATGCGTGAGAACAGGCTCTCCAGCATTGCTTGAATCTTTTCAGAAGTTTCATTCTGCTTCTGAACCATGTTGACCACAGTGTCAATTTTGCTGTCCTGCACATCCATTCGTGCTTTCATCTTCTGATCATTCTCTTCCATCCGCTGCTGTAGACGCAAGTCATTCAGCCTTAATTCTTCCAGAGCCTGCATGTCCAAGGCAGCTTGAGAAGTATCAGAAGGAGGAAGCTTCTCAGAACTTTCAGCGACATCTTCTGCTGGATTTTCTTCAGCCTGAATGGTCTTGTCTTCTTCTGATGGTTGCACCTTTGCAGCTTGCTCTTTCTCAGACCAAGATTCACTGTCCAGAGGGAGCACAACTTCTTGAGGCAGCTGACTCTCAACTTCCTTCAGCAGCTTGCTGAAGTTCTGTTGAGCCTGCTCATAGTTGACATCCTGCAACTTGAGGGCTTCAGCACGTACCCATAGTCTGAACTGTGACCAGAGCTGATCAGAAGCAGCTGGGTCAATCATCCCAGGACAGACTTGCTTCAAAGAAGCAATCCATTGCAGCATACCTGTTTCAAAATTCAAAATACCAGAGCCAACATCTGGTTGCTTTGGTTTGGGGATGGCAATTTTGTGTCTTAGATCAGCAAGACGTTCAAGACTTGTTAAGTCAATGAAAGTTCTGCTGGGGTTTTCAGCGGTTTTCTGAGAGGTTGTTTGTTTTGGAGGAGGGGTATCAGAATCAGATATTTCGATTGGAGTGGTAGGAGTTTTTGGAGGTGTCGATTCTAATGAGGATGGCAACTGGGGCCTGAAAACAGTGGTTCCGCATGGCAACTGGATTGCCAACGGTGATGGTTGAGGTGAGTGAGGGTCAGAATGATGAGGAGAAGGGGTTTCATAGTGGTGATACTCTGTTTGTGGTGAAGGTGGATTATTTTCTGGTTGGGGAGATGGAGGTGGAATCTCTGATTGCTCAGGGATCAGAGGTTCTTCTGTGAGAGGTTGTTGTTGTTGTGGTTCTGGTTCTGGTTGTTGTTGTATTTCTGGTTCAGGTTGTGGTTCTGGTTGTGGAGGAGGAATATTTAGTGGTTCAGAATGTGGTTGAGGTTGTGGAGGAGGAATATTTAGTGGTTCAGAATGTGGTTGAGCAGAAGTATGTTCACGCTCAATATCAGCTAGCACTCGATCAAGTGCTGGTGTAGTTGAGACTGTTGGTTGTTTGGGAATCTTAGTTCTGGGTCTTCTGAGTAGTAAGGCCTCAGAAGGGTCTTCTGGTATGGTTTCATCAATGGTAGGGATTGGAATGGATATTCTGTGAGAGGTTTGAGAAGGGGCAGCAGATGTTGGAATAGTAGATGAAATTAAAACAGGGGCAGCAGATGAAATACCTCTTTTCTTTGGAGTCTGATGAGATGATCCTTCTGCTGGCGCTTTCCTCTTCTTTGTCTTCTTCTGAGTCACTTCTGGTTGGGTTTGACTCAGATCTTTGATCTTCAGCTTTGAACCTGTATCTTCTGCCTTGTACGCATTAGGGTACCTGAGAAACATCTCTGGTTTGGATTCCATTTCAGAAAATATTGGAAAATCACTCAGAGGCACTCTTCTGCTGGAGATGTCAGCAGTTGAAGTAGCTCTGGGTTCCTTCTTAATATTTTCTATTAGCTTCATCTTTTTCAGGTTCTTAGCATTCAGCGGTTTTCCAACAGTTGGTTCAATAGTGCTCAGCACTTGAGCTTCGCTCAGATACTCTATCAGCCTGTTCTCTGTCAGAATATCTGATATGAGCCTTCCAAACGGTATCCAGTCCCTTTTGGTCCTTTCTTCTTCTCTTGTTTCTTTGACACTGGTCTTGAGATGGTTGAACAGGAAGTGTGCCAGATTGATCTTTACCCTCTGATCAATAAAGTAGATCAGAAACTGCTGATCCACGTTTATATAATCAGGAGAACTTGTTGGTTTCCTGTGATTGAAGCAGCCAAGAACAATCTTAGCCCATACTCTGCAGTGATCCTTCAGATCCTTAATTTTGCTACTGGGCATTCCAAGAGTAAAAATCCTGTTAGCTACCACACCTATATCAGGGCATCTTTCAGCCATGTCCACACAACGGACTCCACCACCACTTTGACCGATTAGCCTAGCAATGAGATCTTCAGAAATTACAATCTTCTTTCCCATAACAGAAGAGATGACTAGATGTTTAGAAATCTTGGCGTGAATCCAAAATTCCTTGACAAGCGCTGGGAATGTTGGTCCAACCAACCTATCGAAATACCTCTCCCACTTTTGAGCCCTAATTTCTTCAGTTAGGTCAAATCCATTTTCCTTCAAGCTTTCAAAGTCGATGATTAACTCAGAGAGAACTTCAAGGTTCTTTACCGGTGTGAGAAGAGTTCTGAGGGGCACCTGATATTGCTCAGAAGTTTCTTTCTTCTGATTGCCTGCAGAAATGCTGGAGGATGCCATTGTTCACACTAAAAAGCTTTGAGAATGAATTGAGAGAAAAAGGTTTGTAGGAGATAAACTCAGAAATATGCAGAAAATGCTTAAGTGATTATGAGAAAGCGTAAGGAATAAGAATGAAGGATTAATGTGCTTAAATAGAGTTTTTCAAAATTATTTTGAAAAATTAAACGTTTTTAAGAGAGAGAAAAAAATAATGATTGCCATTTAACAAGCGTGATTACTTTTCATTAAATGCTTGCTGATTTTGGGGGATTTGAGAAAGATACTTAAAAACGGTTACCAGACATGTGTCTCAATGCACCCAATCAGCGCTTTGCCTTCTCAGAAGCGTGCACGCGTTCTGCTTCAGAGATTTGCTGATGATTGGATGACACTTGTTTGATGTAGTGATCAGCACGTCTGTCTTTGAGATTAGACTCTCAGATCTTTAGACTTGCATCTGATACAATCTGCATGTTCTATCTTTCTGAAAGAAGATTGATCAGAAGTTCACAGTAATATAATTACATTCTGAAGATAAATATATGGAATTAAAACATTTTCATTCTGGGCATACTTTCATGCTGAGATGTTTCAGAATGAAATTGAACCTATCTTCTGAAAGGGGTTTAGTAAAGATATCATCCCATTGATGGTCTGTATCTATAAATTTTAAGTTTAAAATACCTTTCTGAATATAGTCCCTAATGAAATGATGTTTTATTTCTATATGCTTAGCTCTAGAATGTAAAATAGGATTCTTACTTAAGCAAATAGCAGAAGTATTATCACAAAGAATAGGAATGTTACTCTCAAAAATCTGGAAGTCTTCAAGCTGACTTTTCATCCAGAGCATTTGTGTGCTACATCCTGCTGCTGCTATGTACTCAGCTTCTGCTGTTGACAGAGCAATTGTTGACTGCCTTTTGCTGGACCACGAGATCAGATTTTCTCCCAGAAACTGGCAGCTTCCAGAAGTACTTTTACGTTCCACTCTGTCTCCAGCAAAATCAGCATCACAGTAGCCTACTAAGCTGTAATCACTAGATTTTCTATAAAACAAACCCAGATTAGTAGTACCTTTCAGATACTTGAAAATTCGCTTAACAGCTGTTAAGTGAGATTCTCTAGGATCTGATTGGAATCTAGCACAAATACATACGCTGAATAAGATATCAGGTCTTGAAGCAGTCAGATAGAGGAGAGAACCAATCATACCTCTGTAGACTTTCTGTTCTACACTTTTGCTTACCTCTTCTCTTTCCAGAATGCAAGTAGGATGCATTGGAATCTTTGATGGCTTACATTCTGAGAGGTCAAATTTCTTCAGAAGATCTCTGATGTATTTGCTCTGATGAATGTAAGTTCCTTCTGGAGTTTGATTGATCTGAATTCCTAGAAAGAATTTCAGTTCCCCCATGAGGCTCATCTCAAATTCTGCCTGCATACACTTAGCAAATTTTCTTCCAAGAGAAGGATTAGTAGAACCAAAAATGATATCATCAACATAAATTTGACAGACTAAAATGTTACTCTTAACTGTTTTACAGAATAGAGTAGTGTCCACTTTCCCTCTGGTGAATTCATTTTCAAGCAGAAAGTTACTTAGCCTTTCATACCAAGCTCTGGGAGCTTGTTTCAGACCATACAGTGACTTCTTTAGTTTGAAAACATGTTCTGGATGTTTTGTATTTTCAAAACCTGGGGGTTGGTGAACATACACTTCTTCTTCTATATAACCATTTAAGAATGCACTTTTGACATCCATCTGATACAGAGTGATGCCTCTATTAACAGCAAATGAGATTAAAAGTCTGATAGATTCTAACCTGGAGACTGGGGCAAAGGTTTCTATATAGTCTATCCCCTCTTGCTGACTATAACCTTGTGCAACCAGTCGTGCCTTGTTTCTGATGACTTCACCTTGTTCATTTAGCTTGTTTCTGAACACCCATCTTGTTCCAATGACGTTGAATCCTTTTTGTCTGGGAACGAGATCCCATACGTCGTTTCTGGTGAATTGATTCAGCTCTTCTTGCATTGCCAGAATCCAGTCATTATCCAGAAGTGCTTCATCAATAGAAGAAGGTTCAATCAGAGACACAAGTCGCATAAGAGTTTCTTCAGAGTTTCTGAAGCTTGCTCTTGTTCTGATTGGATCTTCCTTTCTTCCTAGGATAGTCTCTTCTGGGTGATCCAAGCTGCTTCTGGGTAATCTCTTATGAGGTTGATCAGCAGCAGTTGTAGGATTTCTAGCATTGCTTCTTTCAGACGTTGAAGGAATGTCTGTGTTGAGAGCTTCTGATGACTTGTCTTCAGAACCTGCAAATTCAATTTCTATACCTGCAAAAGTTTCATTCTGCTTTGACTTTTCAGAGTCAAGCTTGTCATCAAAACGAACACTGATTGATTCTTCCACAATCTGTGTTTCTGTATTGTATACTCTGTACCCTCTTGAGCGTTCAGAGTATCCTAACATAATACACTTCTGTGCCTTAGAATCAAACTTGTTCAAATAATTCTTTGTATTTAACATAAAGCAAGTACATCCAAATGGATGAAAATACGAAATGTTGGGCTTTCTGTTCTTCCACAATTCATATGGAGTCTTTTCCAGAATAGGTCTTATTGAGATTCTATTCTGAATGTAGCACGCTGTGTTTATTGCCTCTGCCCAGAAAGTCTTAGCAACGTTTGTCTCATTGATCATGGTTCTGGCCATTTCTTGCAATGTTCTGTTCTTTCGTTCTACAACTCCATTTTGTTGGGGAGTTCTAGGACAAGAGAAATCATGCAAAATGCCTTTGTCATTAAAGAATGACTCAAAATCTTTATTTTCAAATTCTCCACCATGATCACTTCTGACTTTAACGATTCTAAGATCTTTTTCATTCTGAACTTGGTTACAGAAGGTAACAAACACAGAGTGTGACTCGTCCTTGTGTCTTAAGAACTTTACCCATGTCCATCTGCTATAGTCATCTACGATTACTAACCCATACTTCTTACCACTGACTGAAGCAGTTTTAACTGGTCCAAATAAGTCAATGTGCAGAAGTTCTAATGGCTTAGAGGTAGAAACAACATTTTTGGATTTAAAAGAAGGTTTTGCAAATTTGCCTTTCTGACATGCTTCACACAGAGCATCTGAATTGAACTTCAGATTAGGAAGTCCTCTGACCAGATTGAGTTTGTTAATCTGAGATATTCTTCTCATACTAACATGCCCCAATCTTCTGTGCCAGATCCACTGCTCGTTGTTAACAGACAGAAGACATTTTACGTTCTGACTCTTTAGTTCAGAAAGTTTGATTTTGTAAATGTTGTTTTTCCTCTTTCCATTAAACAGGATAGTCCCATCTTTCTGACTAACAGCTTTACATGATTTTTGATTAAAGATTATATCATAACCGTTATCACTTAATTGACTTATGGATAACAGATTATGCATCAATCCATCAACTAGCAGAACATTATTAATAGAGGGAAGATTTCCATTACCTACAGTTCCAGAGCCAATTATCTTTCCCCTCTGATTGCCTCCAAAGCCAACGTGGCCTCCAGGCTTAAGTTCCAGGCTTTGGAACATATGCCTTCTTCCCGTCATGTGTCGTGAGCAGCCAGAGTCCAGGTACCATGACTGGTGTTTCTGACTTGCTGCTAAAGATATCTCTTCTGTGTCTGATTCTGAGTCTGATTCAGAAGCTTCACTATCATCTGGAATGTTAGCCATGAGCGCTATGTTTGCCCTTTCATCATCTGATTCTGAGTCAGCTTCAGACGAGTCAGAGTCATCCCATGTGGCCATGAGACTTTTCTTCTTCTCTCTTCCAAACTTCTTTTTAGGCTTTTCCCTCTGAAGCTTTGGGCAGTCACTCTTGTAGTGTCCTTGCTCATTGCACTCGTAGCAGATGATGTCTTTTGTGTTTGGCTTCTTGCTACTGGAGGAGCCTTCAGATCTTCTGTATCCAGAGGAAGAATCTGTCCTTCTGTATCTGGAAGAAGACTCGTTCTGATCAGATCTTCTGGGATTCCTGAACTTCCTTTGTCTTTGCTTCCACAGTTGATTTACTCTTCTGGAGAGAAGGGAAAGTTCGTCTTCTTCTGATGAGGATCCATCAGATGTTTCTTCAACTGCCTGCAAAACTTTAGACTCAGATTTTCTGTTAGATTTTAATGCTAAAGGCTTACCTTGCTTCTGAGGCTCATCAGCTTCTAGCTCTATCTCATGACTTCTGAGGGAGCTTATAAGTTCCTCCAGAGTGATTTTGTTGAGATCCTTCGCTAGCTTCAGAGCAGTAACCATAGGCCTCCACTGCTTGGGTAAACTTCTGATTATCTTCTTGACATGGTCAGCAATAGAGTATCCTTTGTCCAGAACTTTGAGACCAGCTACCAGAATCTGGAATCTAGAGAACATAGTTTCAATGGATTCAGATTCTTCCATTTTGAACGCCTCATACTTCTGAATGAGCGCCAGAGCTTTTGTTTCTTTGACTTGAACGTTGCCCTCATGCGTCATTCTGAGAGAATCAAAGATGTTCTTAGCTGTGTCTCTGTTGGAGATCTTTTCATACTCAGTATAGGAGATGGCACTGAGGAGGATGGTTCTGGCCTTATGGTGATTCTTGAAATCACGCTTTTGTTGATCAGACATTGATTTTCTATCAATCTTCTGACCAGTTGCATTCACAGGGTGCGTGTATCCATCTGTCACCATATCCCACAGATCAGCATCATGTGCTAGAAAGAAGCTTTCAATTCTGTCTTTCCAGTAATCAAAGTTTTCTCCATCAAAGACTGGAGGTTTGCCGCTGAATCTGTCTCTGTCCTCATTGTTGTCATTGCTGAAGTGAGAGTTGTTTCCTGCCATTGTGTTTTTCTGACGCTGGATCTTGTACTGACACGGTTAGGTGTTTTAGCTCAGAACCAGGCGCTCTGATGCCAATTGAAGGGGTGAAAAACACAAGAAGGGGGGGGGGGGGGGTTGAATTGTAAAACTGAAATCTTAAAGCAATTGACAAGATATTTTTATCCTGGTTCGTTTGATCTCAAACTACTCCAGTCCACCCGTCAAGGTGATTTCGCCTCTCTCCAACGAGGTCTTAATTCACTATATTCAACTGAATATTACAGACTGCTTTAACAACTGCTAAAGCCTTCTTGATTCAAACCACAATCCGGTTTGTCAAGGCAACACTTTCTTACAAAGGTATAAAACAATATGTGTGAATGTTTTCTACAAAACTTTATCACAACTGTGATGTATATACAAATTAAGCTTAGAAACTAGATTGCTAAACTGTAATGGAGTATCAGAGTTTGTTGGTTTAGCAAAACTGGTAGATGAAGATTATGGTTCAGCTTTGTGCGTGTAGAGATTTGGAGAACATTAGCCATTATAATCTTCGAAGCCTTGTTTATATAGCACTTGAGAAGATGAACGTTGAATGCAATATTCTTGATTCAATGCTAATAACAAGCTTTCCTTTTTGAGCAGATCTTGTCTAGAATGATGCCGTTGGAATTAATTAGCGTTCAATGCACAATACCGTTGCTTCTTCAATGCACGTTCTGGCTTGGCTCATTCTGATTCTGCTTCGCTGCTGATGAACTATTGTGTTTCTGTATCAGAGTGTTTACGCGCAGTTCTGTTCATCAAGCTTCAGCATGTACGTGAGTTGATCATCTGATCTTGACGTTCTGATTCAGCAACTTCTGATGCTGGTGTATGAAATCAAATTCTGATGCTGAATAAGTGATCTTGCTTATTTTAATCAGCGTATCTGCAAGTCAGAACATAGTAATTTTAGGCAGCATATAGTTCAAACATGAAACATATAAATACTATATCTTTTCACTTTGTTATCATCAAAACTCAAATATAGGGTAGTAGATTCAAACATTGTTCTAACACAACGATGGTGCTACCTACCTCTCAATGGTGGGATAGCACTATCTAAAGGACTCTTACACAGCTTAATTCCTTAGAGTAGGTAGATTTCTCCTGGGTGCTTGCTCTTTCAAAAAACAAACAAAATACTTTTCGCACTCACACTTTCAAAAAGTTTTCAAACAAATATTTCATACACTCTTGAGGACAGATACAAGAGTTACCTAGAAATTTTTTAAACGAAACTTTTTCAAAACCCACTCACACTTGAAAAGAAAACAATCTTTTGAAAACATAAGAGCAAGTACCTAAGAGCCCGTGGATAACCACAGATAGAAAGGGTGCTAACACCTTCCCTTTCTATAAATCTACCTCCTGAACCGAGAGACATCTCGAAAAAGGAATTTTGCTGTGATTTTGTCCTTTCCATATTGGAGAACATAAAAGATGGTGGCGACTCTTGCTTACCACGACATTTCGCGAACCAGCTTAAAAAACAGTCAGTTCTATTTCCACCGATCACAGAACTGGCGACTCTGCTGGGGAAACTTAATAAGTGAGGTGTACCTTAGGATTAGACCACTCTTATGTTTTCAATTGCCTGTTTTGATTGCTTTAATATTGTGGGCCTGTTTTGGGAGTTTCATAGATCCTAACTCGGATCTGGGGGGATACCTTTTAGGTAGCAAAAAACTGTGAGGGAACTGTGCAGGGTGTACCGACACGGTTGAAGCAGTTGCTACGTTGATGTGGCACTTTGGTGAGTACTGGTAACCCTTGAGTCAAGTCAAGGAGAGTACGGGGCCGCCGCGTGGTGTCGTGAAGCATCAACTGACCTTAGGAACCTTACTTGACCATCCTGGCCTCTTTAGGGGTAGTGAGATGACCGACTTTGATGCAGTCCGAAGTTGGTAGATACTCGATACTACACTCATTGAGGGTTGTTTTCTTGGAATATTTTGATTGCCAGTTCAGTGGCTAAATCAAAACAATGAACATAGAAAATAATCCAATGATATTGAGCTCCTTAGAACCCGGTTACTTCTGATAGGACAGGTTTTGAGCCCACCAACTTCAAGAGGGTAGTACCTAAACTTCATACTGGCCTAAACTCTAAGGGCTTTCTGGTGAGACTTGTGTGCCTTAAAACTTGAACTACTTGCACATTCTTATCTGACACCTGAGTTTCTTGCAGGTTTTGTTTACAGTCCTTAATCTGGGCTTATAACGGGGTTTACTTACATCACTCCACGCATAACATAACATCATAACATCATGCCATAGCATTTCCTTAACCATTTCAAGGATCTCAATGGTCTGTGATGCAGGTCATGATGAATCAAATGTCTAGTAAGAGGCAAAGGGGATTTATTTTCCTCTAGCCAAGATTGTTCGGAGATCAAACATGATAACTTGAGTCAGGGGCTATGACCCACTCGATATGGTGAGCCTGACTCTTGAAGAAGGACTCTCAGCAACATGAAGTTCCTTCAATCGAGCTACCAAATCCAAATTCTAATAATTTTCTTGTTTACCCTGCGAGATCCTTGAAAACATTGCATGCATATCATACATATCATTGCATTACAGGTACCCTTGTTACAGGTCACTTACCTTCCTCGCTGTTTATTTCAGCAATGGCTTCCCAACAAGACAACCAGGATCTCCGTACTCAAGAGACTCAGTTCAGGGAAATCTTCCTAAGCCTATCCAAGGGGCAGGAAGAATTGAGAACGCTCCTCATGGGGACTTTGGTCAGGAACAGTTCTGAGGACGATAAGGACAAACGACTGAAACATCTGCAAGCTGAGGTAGATGCAATGAGGACCCAGATGTTGGGGCAAATGGCTCTTATCCAAGGCTTGGCTCGGGAGCAAGAAGAGTCGAGAACCATGGTCAACCAGCTTCACCAAGAGAGATACAACATGAAGTAAACAGTCCAAGTTAAGGACCAGGTCATTGATCAGCTTCCAAGAGGACAAGAGTCCGTTATGGTGAAGAATAGACCTCTCCAAATTGCTACCACTTCACAGGTCCAACCACAACCTCGCCCAGAGCAACGGGTTGATCAGAGTAAGCCCCGAAGGAAATTTACCAAGCTCAACACGTCGCTGTCTCAAGCTTTACAACACCTGTTGAGGTTGAATTTGGTAACTCTAAGGGCTCCTCCCCGGAATCCCAACATCTCTGCTCCTACTTATCATCCCAATAGAAGATGTGCATACCACTCTGATGGTCCGGGACATGACACAAACGACTGCTGGTCTCTGAAGAACAAGATCCAGGATCTGATTGATGAAGGAGCAGTAGAATTCACCCAAGATGGTCAGGCTAAGTTCTTCTACTATCCCTGCAAGATTCACCATTTGAAGTGACAAGTCCTAGGATTGAAAAAAACTTTTGTTCATTCGAATGTTTAAGTTGTATTTTTATTTGATTGTTCAAACAATTATTGTCATAGCAAACTTTATTACTTTATCAATGCATCGCATATGTCTGTTGTGAATCAATATATTCGCATTCGCTATATTCAAACTGCTTTCATTTTTTGATGTTCAACTCTCGAAAAAATTCTAAACCTTTTGAGGGAGGATGACGAAAATGATACCACGATCTTTACAATATGCTTTTGAACAGACCCCGCTGATGAGGTACAAGCATTGTTTCAATTCCTAAACAGTGGAGTTATAAGGAAGATAATCCCTCGTCAACCCCTTCGAGCAAAAGGAGTAGGAGTTTTTTTTTCTTCTCTTTTCACAAAAAATTAAAACCCTTAATCATAACCTAGGGCAGGGTAGTCTTATCAGTCGATCCAGGTGCACAATGAATGGCATCAAAGGAGTCCTTCCAAAGCAAAAGACATTGATGGTTCCGAACAATCGTAAAGACAGGCAGTCATTATCTTTCAAAATAAAAGCCCAATAAGTCAAAACCTATGAAGGAGACTTACAAAAAACCGGGGCATCCCGCTGATTGTAAATTCAAAAAGAAACAGTTCAGGCAAAAAATAGGGATAACAAAATCAAAAAGAGGTCCTACAAGCCCTCAACAAAAAGAAATGACTGCCTATTCAAAATAAACTATCAGTATCCGAACCATCACCGGAATATCAGAGCAAAGATTTAACAAGGTCTAACGCACGATCAGCTGAGTTTAGGATCGAAGAACATCACGAAGAGCGGGTGGGTAAAAATAAATTTTGAGCCTTTATCCTTTGTTTCTTAAACCGTGAACCAGGCCACGTTATAACCCTTAAAAGTCCTAGCTGAAGTATGGGTTAGTTCGAAAGCATATTGTTACCAAAGGTATCCTGACTCCTTAAGGCTTGCTGTAAAATCCTGAGTTGACATCACGTTTTACAAAATTTGCTTGTTTTACTGAAAACTGCATTTCCAAAAACTTCAAGACAGACATAAGCTTTGCATTTTTAATATAACATTGTTTGCATATGACTATTTGTTTGAACAGCATAGAAGTTCGCACGAAGAATATCTAATGAATAAAAGCACTTCCAATCCCGGGGCACGGCATGATCATTGTCTATCATCTGGGGCAGTCCAGTCAAGATTCAAGGAATCTCTCAAATGCCAAACAGCCAGGGGCAAATCTCCGCCCGAGTCACTTAGGGCATTGGACATGAATTCCAGCTACGAATCCTGCATGATCAAACAAAGATCTTCTGGTAACATGGCAACACTACTGACAGTGACAACTCCCTACACTCCAAGAATGTGGACATAGTCGAAAAAATACTGCGCATAATCAAGGATCCGCTAGGTTGACACACTTAGGCAAAAATAAGGGCTTCCCGGCGAACCAAAAGGGTTCGGGCAAAAATGAGGGATGAAAATGAAAAATTTGTACACCCGGCAAGTCGAAAACCTGAAAAGGCGGCTTGGGCAAAAATGGGTATTCCGGTGGACTGAAAACCCGAAAGGGAGGTCCAGGCAAAAATTAGGGATCAAAGCGTACGACTATGTCCCGTCATCTCGTCACTTGTCTACCAGAAGAAGATTGGTCAATCGGCAGTTATCAAGGTCTCCACAGGTACCTTCTCCCGCAGAAACTGGGGCAATAAGAGTTGTCCAAACTATACAAGTTACTCTGTCCTCCAGGTACCAAGGTAGGTTCGGCTAAAGAATCTGACCAAGACATCTTCACTCCCCGCAGATTAAGACAAGATTCAGCAATACTCTCCCCGAGCAGAGTGGGTCTCCCATCAGCCCTAGAAAGGCACAGTATCCCTAGCAAGTCAGCGATACTCTCCCCAAGCAGAGTTGGTCCACTGTCATCCTTAAGGAAGTTGGGTATCCCCAGAAGATCTCAACATTCCCCAGCGGAGTATACAGATATTCCTAAACAAGCATCCCCGACAGTCTTAATATAAGATTGTTCCCCAGCGGAATACCAGGCACCCCAGTGGAGCCACTTCCCCAGTACAGTTCAAAAGATTCCCCAGGAGAGTTGAATCCATATCCCCAGTAGAGTCTGGAAGCTTATCCCCAGTAGATTTTGGAAGCTTATCACCTGCAGAGTACACGCATCTCTCCCCGACCATATATTCAAAGGTTATTCCCCACCAAAGCTTATAATTGGGTTATCCTCAGCTAATTACAACGGAAAGATCGTCCTCGGCGAAGTTCTTCCTATCCCCAGCGGAGTTCATCAAATTCCCCAACATAACATATCAACGGTATCCTCAGCGGAGTTATCATCAAATTCTCAGCGAAGTATCTCTTCCCACAGAGTAATTCCCCGTAGAGTAATCTCTTCATCAAGTTTATTCCCCAACGGAGTTATCTTCTCCTACAGGTTTATCCTTGCAATCATCATCCCCAGCGGAAACGAAGAACTATACTTTTCAACATCAGCCCGGGATTCAACAAACTCCCGGCATTCGTCAAGGATTTATTTTCCCAGACGAAAATACATTCATAAACATTTCACATTTTATACATCCTGCTTACATACATGATAAACTGCATACAACACTATCTCATTTATTTTTGAACATCATGACATCATGCATTTCATACATCATGACATTGCATACAACTAATGTTTTGCCTTTTCAGGAAAGGGTCAACCCAAAGATGATTACCATCAACTTTCGCAGTTCCAGATTCGATACTTGTATCTAGCCAGGGCATATCTGTGAGCGATTGATTGTGGATTCGATACCTGTATCTAGCCAGGGCATATCTACATGAAGAGTTTAGAGATTCGATACCTGTATCCATCCAGGGCATATCCGTAGACGACTAATTCCAGATTCGATACTTGTATCTAGCCAGGGCATATCTGTGAATGATTTGATTGTGGATTCGACACCTGTATCTAGCCAGGGCATATATGCATGAAGAGTTTAGAGATTCGATACTTGTATCCAGCCAGGGCATATCTGTAGACGACTAATTCCAGATTCAATTCCTGTATCTAGCCAGGGCATATCTGTGAGTAATTGATTGTGGATTTGACACATGTATCTAGCCAGGGCATATCTGCATGAAGAGTTTAGAGATTCGATACCTGTATCCGGCCAGGGCATATCTGTAGACGACTAATTCCATATTCGATTCCTGTATCTAGCCAGGGCATATCTGTGAGTGATTAATTGTGGATTCGACGCCTGTATCTAGCCAGGGCATATCTACATGAAGAGTTTAGAGATTCGATACCTATATCCAGCCAGGGCATATCTGTAGACGACTAATTCCAGATTCGATACCTGTATCTAGCCAGGGCATATCTGTGAGTGATTGATTGTGGATTCGACGCCTGTATCTAGCCAGGGCATATCTACATGAAGAGTTTAGAGATTCGATACCTGTATCCAGCCAGAGCATATCTGTAGACGACCAATTCCAGATTCGATACCTGTATCTAGCCAGGGCATATCTGTGAGTAATTGATTGTAGATTCGATACCTGTATCTAGCCAGGGCATATCTGCATGAAGAGTTTAGAGATTCGATACCTGTATCCAGCCAGGGCATATCTGTAGACAACCAGTTCCAGATTCAATACTTGTATCTAGCCAGGGCATATCTGTGAGCGATTGATTGTAGATTCGATACCTGTATCCAGCCAGGGCATGTCTGTATGAAGAGTTTAGAGATTCGATACCTGTATCCAGCCAGGGCATATCTGTAGATGACTAATTCCAGATTCGACACCTGTATTTAGCCAGGGCATATCTGTGAGTGATTGATTGTAGATTCGATACCTGTATCCAGCCAGGGCATGTCTGCATGAAGAGTTTAGAGATTCGATACATGTATCCAGTCAGGGCATATCTGTAGACGACTAATTCCAGATTCGACTCCTGTATCTAGCCAGGGCATATCTGTGAGTGATTGATTGTAGATTCGATACCTGTATCCAGCCAGGGCATGTCTGCATGAAGAGTTTAGAGATTCGATACCTGCATCCAGCCAGGGCATATCTGTAGACAACCAGTTCCGGATTCGACACCTGTATCTAGCCAGGGCATATATGTGAGCAATTGATTGTAGATTCGATACCTGTATCTAGCCAGGGCATATCTGCATGAAGAGTTTGAAGATCAACCCCTGTAACAGGCCAGGAAATTATCTTTCTTTCTCAGGTACGCAAGTTCTCGCTAAGGAATCTCTTACGCGATCGACACACACTTCCAAATGGCATATATAAGCCCATTCCCGACAAGACTCTATCACATCTTCAGATGGCATCTATAAGCCCATCCTCCTATTCATCATCTTTCCAAATGGCATCTGTAAGCCCATTCCCGACATCACATTGCTGATACCACACTATGTGAGTGCAAATTTCTGGGCACTCTAGTGTTCAATCATCTTCCACCTTCGGATCACGAAAGGCACGCAAGCCAATCTACATCCTCAGGTCTAAGAAGATTGAACAGGGGCAACTGTTGTACCCCAAAATTTTCCCTCCCATATTCTTCAAAGTTTGTCAATGATCATCTTCAAAATGGTTCAAGACTTCTCAAAGATTGCACAGTCCTAACATCTCCTAAGCCAGTCAAAATTAGGGTTTTGGTTCCTTCAGGGAATTTGAGGTTTTCAATGGCTCAATCAAGTCCCATGTGCCTATATACATTGCCAAGCATCTACATGCCAAGTCTCAAGACTCACAGAGGCAAATTGCACAGTCAAAAGCCATATTTGGTTCACAATCAACTGCAGGGGCAAAATGGTCATTTTACAGTCAAAAGTCAAAAAATTTGGTCAACATCTTATTTTGAGCACACAATCATCATTTGATCAAGTCTTGATCATGATTCCACAAGCATGGCTCAAAATTCATCAAAGATGCAAAAGTTGTTATTTTTGGACAATTGAAAAGTCAACTGTAACTTGACCAAGGCATAACTTTTTCATGGTTCATCAGAAAAATCCCATCCAATGCTAATTTTTAAGGGGATGACATTTCCTACAACTCATCTTCACATTCAAAGTTCAATAAGTTCTCTCACAAAAAGTTATCAATTTCTACATTATAGGTCAATTTCAAAAGTCAACAAAAAGGCATTTTAAGTAAAAGACCATAACTTGAGATTGGTAAATAAAAATGACATGGTACCAAAGGCATTGGTTAGAGGACTTCAAGACCTTTCCAAAATGTCCAAGAACATGTTCATAGGATCAAAATTGAGCAAGATATGCATTGGAGAAGTTGGGAAATTTTTTGGAATTTGCAAAAGTCAACTTTGCCTAAAACACCTTGTTTTTGCTAATGGGCCCCAAATTCCATCTTGAATCTTTACCCAAAGCATATGCACGACCCATTGAGATTAAATTGAACTATTTTCTTATTTTTATTAATTATTTGGATTTTTAATTGATTATTAATTCACTTAATTCATTTAATTGTAGGAAAATATGAAGATATGGTTTTCAAATCTTTTCATGAAGCAAATGTGACCAATATGAGCTGGAGATTTCGTGTGCCAATCAAAGAGACAAGAATATCCAAAATTAGCAAGTTTTGTCAATCAAAAAAATGCAAAAAGATGTGATTGGAAATCAAATATTGAAAACATAATGCCATGGATCTTTTGCCCAAAGATTTAACCTAATTCAGTCCTCTATATGTACTAAACCTAAACCTAATTCCTCACACGTGAAAATTCTGCAAGAGAGGCCATAACCAATTCCAGAAAATATCAAAGAAACTCAAAACTGAATTCAACCTTCCAGGCCAATTCAAGGGCTTTTGTGGTTTCTAACACCTTGCAGGGATCCCCAGATACATTTTGCAATCAAATTCGCGTGTGTTTACAGTGATTTCTGGTAAACAACCGCTAGTCCTCCAAACTATCGAATAATCTTACTGACTGTTATTCAATTTCTCTGGTAACTCGCAGGATCGACTAGATTGATCCTAGGATGTATTGGTCATTAGGATAACTCTCATTATAGAACTGGTATTCATGGTTGGTATTTAGAATGTTGTGTAGGTGTTTAACTTACTTCGATTTCTCTATTAAAGATCTAAAGGCGTGATCAAGTAAATGTGCGTGAAACTAAATTGCATGAATAAAGTTCAATTGTAAAGACATGTAAAAACTGCATAAAAGACAAGTAAACGACTTCGAAGCATAAAAACATGTAATGTAAAAGATTCTCTGGAATGTAAAAGATTCGAAATATGAAGAAAGCGTTTAAATGCAAGAAAACAGTAAAATGACTTTAAGTGAAAAAGGTGTTCGAATGATAAAAGCTTGAAGATAAAGGCATGAAATGTACAACAGTTTCTGAAATGTAAAGTATTTGAAATGGAAAGAAAGCATTTAAATGTAAGGCATCAGTAAAAAGACTTCGAATGAAAACATTTTAGTGCAAAAGCTTTTGAATAGTATTGACATGAAGATAAAGGAAAATACTGGAAATGATAAAGAGTTTTTATTAAATCATAAACACTTGGTGTTATCATACGTACATTGCTCGTGCATTCGTTTCCCTAGCCATGTGGTATTTTAAATGTTTATTGAGTTTTTTGTACAATAGATATGACACACGAAATCCTAATGTTAAGACTTCTATTTATACTACTTCGACCATAACGGTCTTGCTATAAGATTCTGCCACGTTCAGAACATGCAGAGAAATGCCTCTCTCTAGCTTCCACGCGTCTTCGAATGCTCCAGCGCATATATTTTAAATTTCGAATATCCCGCTTGCATTTGAATTTCAAATGTTTTGGCACTTCTTCGCTTCGAATGCATTTCTTGGACACAGCCTTGTTAACATTTCGAGACTTCTTTGAATATATTCTCATAACTGTCACTCAAAGATCCAGGCTTTGATATGCCCATTCGAAGCACTGCTTCTACCATTTCGAAACATGACATCTTGCTTTATTCCAATCGAAACGTCTAATTTGCTTTGCTTCTAATAATATCATCAAAATCTTCAGCCAACAAAATGCCCCTTTAAAATATGTATTTCGATTCCTTTGAGAAATGCTTATTTTAAACATATACACAAGATTTTGATGCGACCTTCGAATCATCGTAACATTTATTGCATATGACTCCAGTCACGTCAATCACAACGCTTTTCAGATTCCTTAATTGCCTTGAACCATTTCACAACATGGTGCAGTTACAAAATAATGATTATCTTTAATCACGCCTATTACCAATATTGACTTTACGCCACCTCCTCATCAAACCAACCCACGACTACCACGTATCACAATATTACTCAGTGGATGCTTAAACTTCCACACTATAAAAACCCATCAACTTAGTATTTTCTTTTCTTCCCACATTCTGAATCTTTTCTTCCTCTTTTCTCACCGAAACCCTAAACTTCCAACATTCTTCCAACAATGTCTTCTTCAACTTCATCTCAACTGAAAAAGGCTTCCAAAAAGAAAGGAAAGACCACAGGAACCATAATGGAAAGCAAGGTTGGCACCTACCAAGGTCAATATGTTCTTGTTCCCCAGATGATCTCAAAAGAGAAGGAAATGCTTTATGCACCCCAGGTACTAATTCCTACTAACGCCGCTGGCAAGAGGTTAGCTTTAATGGGCCCTCTTACAGTCTTTGAAATCTTAAAAGACACCAGAAAATTTTTCCCTGTTTGTTATAATTTCAAACCTCTGTTTAATAAAATGGATACCCCTAAGACAATAGAGTCTTCTGATTCAACCACCATGGAAAGTCCAATCATTCCCCCTAAGGACCCTTTTGTACTAGATTATGTAAAGAGTAACTTCAAACCATTTCGATCTTGCCCCACCTCCGACACAGCTTATCACAACTGGTTTAATAAGGTAGAAGCTAAGAAATCCCAGCAATGGGAAGAGTTAGGCATTTACAACTTGATTAAACTATCGAAACCAGGTTTTACTTATAGCCACCCATTGTTATTCGCGTCCCTATATTTCTGGGACAGTACTTATAATACTTTCCATCTCCTTGGTGGAATGATTACACCCACCTTTTTTGACATAGCAGCCATTACTGGGTTATCACCAATAGGAGAAACCTATATTCCTGACAATGAAGAGCATTCGAGTATTATTGACTTTGAAGTCAAGCTAGCTAGCTTTTCAAAGTTTATCAGCCACTATCACACTGAAGGAGACAGTGTGTCGGATGTGGAACATATTGCTTTCCTTACTTTATGGTTATCAAGGTATGTCTTTTGCAGCAGATCCCTACAGGTAGCCAGTAGGTTTATTCCTCTAGCTAGAGATTTGCATGAGAATCGTAGGGTGTGTTTAAGCGAACTGCTATTAGTTGATCTTTACAAAAGTCTAAGGTCAGCTGTTTCGAGTCTGAAATCTCACACCTCCAAGAACATCCTGTTAGCTGGCCCTTTCTGGTTACTCTAGTTATGGCTAAATGCCATGTTCGAACCTTCACTATCAACTGCCAATACTATTGCTGAACAAGACCCAGAAATAGCGGATAGAATCATCGAAGGCACTAGGCTACGAAGACTAACCCCAAACGATGATAAGGATGACTTCAAAGTTCTCTTCTCAAAATATATCATGATATTCTCCAAGAGGCATAAATTCGAAGAGACCATGGCGCCTTTTGCTTCAAGGGCTCATGGGCCCTCATGGTTCACCATGGCTCTCTCAGAAGCTGTCAAAAGCAAAGAAAATCAAGATGTATGGAGAGCCTTTTTGCTACCCAGACTAATCTCTTCAAGAATTACTCCTGCTAAGAATCAAATTTTTCTTTTTGCTTATCAACCCAACTTCGTTTCGAGACAATTTGGCTTGTGCCAACTAATCCCTGAACCCCTATTCTAAACGGAAAATGCCATCACCTTTGGGCAAACCTTCAAGGCAAGAGAAGCCAAACTACAGCAGGAACAATACCAAGGCTTCGCCCATTTCGAACTAATAACTTTCAAACCTACACACCTTACAGCAAAGGGGTTTCTGGAATGGTGGACAAAGTTCTATCAGACTTATATGTTCGATACTCTTACTATTCAGCAGAAACTAACTGATGCATTCGATGTGCAGGTACAATCCAAGAAAGGTATGTTCACTCATGCCAAAGAGATTAAGGCTTTTCAAAATTATTTCGAAACTACTTATGATCCCACACACTTGGAATCCACTGTGCATCAAGCGGCTGAAACCTTGAAGGAAAAATTCAAAGAAAAAGTTTCTAAGTTAAAACTTCCTTCAGGGTTGTAACCTGAGGATAGGTATAGGTTGGCATTCGAAATGCATCCACCTAAATTTCCTAGATTACCTACCTCAGAACTGGCTCTGGCTTGGTTTCCTCCATACCCTTGGTGGTTCACTTGCAAAGAAATGTTCAAATATCTTCAAAAGAAACCAAAGCCATCTGAGACTGTGACATGGGCTCGACATTGGCTCCACGATTTCCCAGGACATCTTCGCTATGACCTTTCTGCCATGTCGATTAAATCTGATCAAGGCACAGGTGCGAATGCTTGGGAAAAGCCCAAATGTTTCTCATTTTCTATATTTTTAACTTTTGCCTTAATTGTTTCGATTTTCAGCCATCAGGATAAAGACTGCTGCTTCAAAGTCAAAAGAAGGGAGCGCCTCTCAGGCCTCTGTCGAAACCATTGATAATGTGACTCCATCCAACCCAACAACAATTGCTGCAACAACAACAACAACAACACCAGTAATAACCAGTGCTTCAACTCCACAGGTAATCACTTAGCCTTAATGTTTCGAATACACTAATGTTTCATGATTTGCATCTAACTTATTGTTTAAATCTTTTCAGACCAACAAACTTCCGCCAACCACTCCAAAGAAGCGAAAAACAAACACTACTGGGGAAGACCCCAAGGCTGGAGGGAATTTACCAACTGCTTCGAAGAAGAAGCAGAAGAAGGAAATATCCAAAAGTGTTGTACCAACTAGTGTCTCTGGACTCAATTCCATGGATGCTGCTCCCTCACCTAAATCCAAAATTCCATCTTCGACCTCCAACGTAATGTTGGAACGCATAGCTAGCAACCTCTCTTCTGAGAGTCCACAGGTAAATTGAACTTTAAATCTTTGACAAAATAATTTCTCATTATCTTGGTGCATGCTTTTAATATTCTTTTGCCTCTTGCAGGATATTTTGAATCCAGCTCTTACCACTTCGACTTCACCATCAAAAACTGCTGCTCCGATCAACTCTTCTCCTCAAGGGGATTCCAGCAATCTTGTACAGAACAAAGGTTCCTCCAATATGGCGGTTCTGGCTGGGGCTTCTGAGCAGCAAGATGATCAGAGTACTTCTCCTCCTCTAAAAGAAACAAATGAAGCAACGCTTCATGAATCTGCAGAGACTTTACAAAGAACTTCTCTTCAAAAGTCCCCTCTTGAAACCCTTCAAGAGGACCCAAAGGACACTCACGCTGAAGGAGAGAAAGCTGATTCTGATCAAAGAAACGAAGAATCTGCAGAAGAAGGGTCTGAGGAAGGAGATGCCAAAGATGGTTCGACTGCTGGGACAGAGTCAGATGCAAATAGCAGCGAGAACGAAGATATCGAAGTGGTGGATTTGGATGACGATGAAGAAGATAATGAGCATGAAACGAATGAAGGTGACGGTGACGCGACCAATAAACCCATGGAAGTCGAAATGGATGTGACTCCCCTGCGCGTGGAACTCCCTCAACCGTCTTTGTCCCGAATGACTGAAGAGGAGCTTGCTCTCCTGAGACGAAATGACCCTATTGGGTACATGAAGTCGAAGCTGGCTCAAAGGGATATTCCACCTGCTAGGGCTGGCACAAGTTCGACTAGCCATCCGTTGCCCACAAATGACAGAATTGTGCTTCTTAACAGGATCAGGAGGACAATTCTTGATGTGGATTTGTTCGAAGTGCTCAAACAGGATAGCACAGCTTGCTACACTATGAAGGAGTTGCTTACAAAATTCAACCTTGCTACCTGCTCCTTTCCAGTTAGCACTATCTTGTTCGATCTTCAATCTTTGTTGGACAACGTGACTGGGTACCTTCTCCAAGATGAATTTGCTTCCAGAAAGGTTCAAGAAAAACGAACTGCAATGGATGCTGCTTATGAGCATGCTTCGAAACTCTCTCAAGAAGCTGAGGATCAAGCCATGCATCTAAAGCAAGCAAAAACTGATTATGAGGCTCGAGCTGAGTCCATCCTTCTCTGGGAAAGGCAAATCCAGGAACTTCAACAGAAGGTTAAAGAGGCTCAAGAACAACAATTAGCCTACGAAACCAATACTGCTGGTAACCAATTCGAAGAGCTCCTCAACCAGGGGCTTGCAGAAATGGAAACTGCAGAACAACTCAAGGGAGAAGTGGCCACCTTAGAGGGAGCAAGACGTTTTGCTCAACAAAGGCTTGAGTCTTTTCGAAGTACCTTTAATAGATTGAAGAATAATTCCTATTTCTAAATCTTAGTGTTGATTTGGTTAAAATTTGGTTTTTTGTATGTAATATTTGAACAACGCCATTTTGGCAACCCCATACTGCCATTTTGGCATTTTTATGATATTCTGATTACGTTGTTACTATTCGAATCTCCTGCAGGCGTGGCTTATATTTCTTTAAATATTTCCCATTAACCTTTAGGATACGTTTATCATCCATCAGCTCTTCGATTTCATATGCATTGTTTGAGAATACCTTTATTATTCGAAAAGGCCCTTCCCAATGAGGTGACCATTTACCTAACGTTTTATTTTTCTTGTCCATGGGCAATATGACTTTCCAGACTAAGTCATTAATAGTGAATGCTTTTCTTTTCACCCTTTTGTTATACGTCCTGGCCACTCTTTCTTTTTGTCTCATCAAGATTTCCAATGCATGTAATCTAACTACGTCCAACTCAACTAACTCATTCATCATCATCTCCCAATATAATGCAGCTGGAATTTCGTTTTGTCTTTGAATTCGAACTGATTGTAGATGAATTTCTACTGGCAGAACTGCATCATGACCAAATGTGAGTTGGAAAGGCGTGGTGTTAGTAGCTTCTTTAGGAGATGTTCTACAGACCCATAGTATTTGGTCCAAAGTTTTGTGCCAGTTCCTTGGCTTTTTACCAATATGTTTCTTAATTAACCATATTATCACTTTATTAGCCGCTTCGACCTGACCATTTGCTTGAGCATAATATGACGTTGATGTTAGTAATCTAAACCCCATTTCTTGAGCAAATTCTTGCATATTTCTTTCAGTAAACACAGAGCCTTGGTCTGTGGTTATGCTCTCTGGCAATCTGAACCTATAGATAATTTGTTTCTGTATAAACTCAATAATAGCCTCTTGATCAGCAACTATTAATGGTATTGCTTCGATCCACTTGGTAAAATAATCTATTCCTACCAAGATATATTTATGTCCTTTAGACGAAGCAGGATTTATTTCTCCTATTAAATCCAATGCCCATCCTCTAAATGGCCATGGTTTGATGATTGAATGCAACTCACTTGCAGGGGCATGTTGAATCCCTGCATGTTTCTAACATTCTTCACAACCTTTAGCAAAGTCTGTACAATCTTTGAGCATGCTGGGCCAATACATGCCATATCGAAATAACAGCCATTTCATTTTATGACCTGCTTGATGTGCCCCACATGCCCCATTGTGGACTTCTGACAACGCTAAGTATGCCTCACTTTCTCCTAGGCACTTCAGTAATACACCTTCTTGGGTCTTTTTGAACAATTCGTTTCCCATGAGGACATATGACAATGCTCTATATTTTATCTTCCTATCAACATTCAGAGTTGGGTTTGTTAAATAACTCACAAGTGGACTTCGCCAATCTGCATCTGATAAAGTGTTTATGGCTAATATTTCAAATCCCTGTTTCTCAGCATAACCCAATTTCATACTCTCTAGATCTGATGGTGTGAATCTAGTAGCCATAACTCTACCCTTTAATTCAACTAAATCCTCAAAGTTTCTGGCAGAAACTTTATAACCTGAAGCCAACTGTGCTAAGTCATTTGCTTCTTGGTTTTCTATTCTTGGTATATGTTGAATATCCATGTATTCAAATTTCCTAAGTAGCCTATTAACTATGACGAAGTATATCATCAGGTTTTCCTTTATGCATTTATACTCCTTTGTTATTTGCTTGACCACTAATTCTGAGTCTCCTTTAATTTCGACTCTAGTTGCCCCCAATTCCAACAAAGCTTCAAGTCCAACGATGAGCGCTTCATACTCAGCTTCGTTGTTCGAGCAACGAGGACCATCTAATTTATACTTGAATTTTGTTGGAATTCCTTCAGGAGAAATTATAAGGACTCCAACACCACTTCCATTCCTGTGGGTCGAACCATCAAAGTATAATTTCCATGGTTGCATTTTGACGTAACTCATGACAGTCTGCTCAACCAATGAATGGTCCACAATGAAATCAAAAATCACTTGGCCTTTCACAGCTTTTAAAGGCATGAAAGTCAAAGAATATTCCGTTAAGGCTAAAGCCCATTTACCAACTCTGCTATGCATTATTGGTTTCGAAAGCATGTGTTTAATGACATCGAAATGAGATGAAACATAAACATCAACAGGCTTTATATAATACTTGAGTTTCATACAAGAGAAGTAAAAACAGAGACATAGCTTTTCTAAATTGCTATATCTGGTCTCTGCATCATTCAATACTCTACTTAAATATTATATGGCTCTTTCGATGCCATTGCTATCTTCTTGTGCTAACATACTACCTATACTAACTTCAGAGGCAGATATGTACAATCTCATGGGCTTTCCCCATGAAGGTGGATACAAGATGGGAGGCTGAGAGAGGTATCTTTTTATCTTGTCAAATTCCTCCTGGTGGGCTTCGTTCCATTCGAAGGCTTGGCCTTGCTTTAAACGAAGCAACAGAGAGAAAGCTTGGGTTCTTCCACTCAGATTCGAAATGAACCTTCTGAGAAAGTTAATCTTCCCTAGCAAAGATTGTAACTCCCTTTTTGACGTAGGTGCTTTCGTTCCATTATGGCTTTGGTTTTGTTTTGGTTGATCTCAATTCCTTTCTTGTGAACCACAAAGCCAAGGAAATCTCCAGCCTGCACAAAAAATGCACATTTAAGGGGATTCATCTTTAAGCCATGTTTTCTCATTCGTTCGAATGATTGGCTCAAATGATGCAAATGGGTTTCTGCAGATATAGATTTGATGACTATATCATCAATATACACCTGCATAAAGGTTTCAATGAAATCATGGAAAATCGAATTCATTGCCCTTTGATAAGTTGCCCCAGCGTTTTTTAAACCAAAAGGCATCACCACCCATTCGTAGGTGCCTAAGGCTCCTGGGCAACGAAATGATGTCTTGGCAACATCTTCTTCAGCAATAAAAATCTGATTATACCCAGAGTATCCATCTAACATACTCAAGTATTCGAATCCTGCAGAAGAGTCTACTAGCATTTCTGCCACAGGCATGGAGTACTCATCCTTAGGGGTTGCAGTGTTTAAATCCCTAAAATCTATGCAGATTCTCAAAGAACCATTTTTCTTAATAACAGGTACTATATTTGCTAACCATTCGACATACCTTGTGGTTCTGATGAATCTGCAACGCAGCAACCTTTCGATCTCAGCTTTAATCTTTGTGAGAACCGCTGGTGTGAATCTTCTAGGAGTTTGCTTGATGGGCTTCTTGCCATCTTTGATTGGAAGTCTGTGTTCGACTAACTCCCTCTTTAAACCAGGCATTTCGTCATAATCCCATGCGAAGCAATCTTTGTTTTTCTTGAGGACTTCAATCACTTCCTGCTTGAGGCCTGGGCTAAGTTTTTCACTTATGTAGGTTATTCTTTTCGTGTTTTCATCCCCTAAGTTCACTTCTTCGAGTGGATCCTGCGCCAACATTTTGGCACCTGAGTCTATGGGGTCCCTTTCGAAGCCTAAGGGTTCTTTATCATAGATGGCGTCCAACCTTTGATCTATCTCAAGTTCTTTAGAGGGTGAGCCTTTGGAGCCATCCCCACTTATTTCGTTCATCTTCATAGCCAGTTTATTCATTTCAGCCTCTAAGGCCGCCTTTGATTCGTTCTCAGCCATATAGGCTGAAATCCTTTCAAAAAAGGAGGACTCAGTCATGAGTAAGGCTGTCGAATTCCCAGCCTGCTGGCCGTCTTTGTATAGTACTTTCGACTCCTTCGTCGTCACTGATTATCCTTCTATCCCAGTATAGGCCATCATGGCGAAGGGTCATATAGTAGTGGGCGTTTCTGGTTTCGTTGATTTCATCATTTGGGACACAAGGAGAAATCTTTGCCAGATGTTTGTCATAATTCCTCTTGTCAACTAAATTGACTGTTGACATGAAGTAACTCTGGTCTGCTTCAATGTTTTCCACGATCCCATCTTCTCTCCATAAAACTAATCGCTGGTGCATTGACGAAGGAACTTCCCCTACGCCATGGATCCACTCCCTTCCCAGCAACAAGTTGTAGTTGGCCTTGGCTTCGATCACCATGAACATGGTGGGCCTACAGCTTGAGCCTATTGTCAAGTCCAATTGAACCACCCCCAGTGTTTTGCCCACTTTCCCTTCATAATTGGATAGAACCATATTGTGGGGCTTGATGTCTCCTTCGCGTATTTCTAACCTTTTCAGCATGAAGTGGGGTATCAAGTTGACTACAGCACCCCCATCCACTAGAACCTTATTCACGCCATGGGCACCAACCTTTGCCCGAATAAATAGTGGCTTAAGATGGTTCTTCATAGCTGGTTCTGGACGTTCGAAGAACGCATTCTGCTCCTCGACACCCCCATTTTCCATCACATAGTAGCACACAGGCCTATGCTTCATCAGGTCTATGGTATCTTCTTCCTCATATTCATCAATTTCATTTTCCTGTCCAAACTCACAGGGAAGCACAGATACCACGTTGCAATTGAGGTTGAACGAAGACTCCCCCTCTGATTCGAAGTTGTCCGTTATCATATCTTCGTCTTCTTCTGGACCTGGAGTGTATTCCTTTGGTTCATCTAGTTGTACTTCAGAAAAGAGCCTCCTATTAACTGGGGGTTTGTCTTCAGTTTGATTTTTTGGTGTGGGTTTGTTGGTGCTAGATTCACCTTGGTTCTTTGTTGAAGTTGCCCCTTTATTTGCCACAGCTTCCCTCTCAGCCTTTCGAATCCTCTGTTGCCTTCTCCACTGGGATCTTGACATGGGGTTTCTTCCTCTGTAGTTCTCTAATCTCACCTCTTCCCTCTTCGCTATGTTGAATTGCCTTCTATATGTCATAGCATGGCGTGCGTTTCGTTCAGCGTTTCTCCATTTGTCTTTGCCTTTGTCATTTCTGACTTGCAGCCATCTGTCTGTTGGCACTTCAGCAGGGAGTTTGAACGTCACTCTTCGAGCACCCTTGGGATGAGGACTATCAGGCCTTCGTTGTTTGTATTTGCTATCGAAACGTAGGCCCATCTGAACAGTTTCTTGATGGTTCCAGCAAGGGGCGAAGGGGACTGTTTCGAAGGCTCTGGCCATGCTTTGATCATACACAGCAGAACACCTTGGGCATATCAAGCATTTGGTTGCCCCTTTGTAGCAGCGAAACACAAATTCCAGCAAACTTTCTCCAGCCTTAGGATAACACCTGAATAGCTGGTTATCCTGGCGCCAGTTGTTGCCAGTTCGCGCCCTCTGTACCCTCTCGAAGTTCGCAGTGATTCTCTGATTGTAGAGGATGCTGCACCTAGGGCATAGTATCATTCCCGTATCTCCCTTGTGGCACATCATGAGGTAATCCTTGAGACTAGCATCTCCAGCATGATTATCCTCCATTTTATACTTCTCTTTTTCTAAGTATCTCTCTACCTCCTCCATCTCAGAGCGAGGTCTCTCCATATCCACCATGTTTACCTCAACATCCTCCCCCTTAGCGTCATCATCTCCCCATCCTGTGGGTTTTATATCTTCAATGTGGACCTTTAAACTCTCTGGGGCAGAATATTTGACCAAATAGTCAAATTTTCCACTGGGTTCCCCTAAAGTGTCCCATATTTCTTTCTGAGGGGAGGTTGGCTTCGTGATTTGGACTTTCTCCAATTCCAGCCTCAGGCCTTCAGTGACCTGTGTCAACTCTTGGTTTTGGTTTTCCTGGCCTTCAGTAGCCTGGATTTCTTTTGCAACAGCTAAAGGTGCTGCTTCAATCGAAATCTCTGGTTGCTTGTGGACGTCTTCAGTGACCCCCTTATTGACTTCGACTATCACCCAGCTTTCATTTTCAGTACCTTTCTCTCCCACTGGAGCGTCACTTTGGTCAGCTTCCACCATGTTAATTTCTCCAATGCATGCAGGCTCGGAGTAATTGGTGTCTGCGACGTCCAAAGGGTCTTCGTCCACTTTCATTTTTGCTTTATCAGCAAACTTCAGTCTGCCATCTTTAATTGCATTCTGAATTAGGTCCCTGAAAAGAAAACACTGTGAGGTTTTGTGGCCTAGGAAACTATGATATTTGCAAAATCCTCTTTTCTTTCTTTGATCTAAAGGAGGTATTTTGACATTTGATGGCACAATGATTTGGCCATCTTTGACAAGTAAATCAAAAATCTCGTCACATTTAGTGACATCGAAGGTATAAACCTTCTTTGGGAATTTGTCACTTTTCTCATTTTCAACAATTTCTTTCCCTTTTGTGGGAACTAATAATTTGCAGGAGTAAGATGGTGCCTGTTTTAATTCAGCGAGGTCGATTTCGACCTCTTCGAATTCGAATTCAGGATAATCTTCTGCTTCCTCAGTTCCAACATAGGAGATCCTTTCCTTCTTGTTATTTTTAAAGACTCTGGCCTTTTCGGCCTTTAGCCTTTCGAGCTGTCGAACCCTATCGGCTAATTGAGCCATATCCCTCAAATATTGAGTGTCTAGTTTCTTTCGAATAGAGTAATCCAAGCCGCCAGCGGCCATTTCGACTAACTCATGTTCAGGCACTACTGTGAAACATCTGGATTTCAAAAGCCTGAATCTATTCAGATAATCATCTATGGGTTCAGTGAACTTTCTCTTGACACTGGCTAGTTCCTTCAGACTTATTTTTTATTGTCCCATGTAGAACTGTTCATGGAATAATCTCTCCAAAAGAGCCCAAGTATCAATGGACCTAGGAGGCAAAGTGGTGAACCATGTGAAAGCGTTCTTAGTCAGAGAACTTTGGAAATATTTGATCCTGAGGTCCTCATTATTGGCTATATCTCCCGCTTCGGTTAGATACCTGGCTATATGTTCGACTGTTGACTCATTGGTATCCCCAGCAAACTTTGTAAACTTAGGGACTTTATATCCCCTTGGTAAATCAGTGTGCATTATGTAATCTAATATAGGGGAGGCATAATTTGGCCTTCTAATTCCTGTGTTGAGGCCATTCTGGGCCATGATTCTCTCTATCATGGTGGTTAAATTATTTTCTGCCAAGATGTTATCGTTTCGAATTCTATGAACGACTGCATCAGCATCTTGATTTCGACCCACCATGACAACCCCTCTAGGTTGTTCTTCTCAAAACTCTGGGACTTCCAGCCTTTCGACCCTTTCCCCTGGTTCCATAATTTCCCTTTGTGGGCCTTGGATCATTGGGGCTTCTAGCCTTTGTGCCCTTGCCCCCAAATTAACCTCCTCTCTGGCTGGTCTATAGGTTGGGTCGTTAGCAACTTGTTCTATAATAGGTACGTTCGCTCGAACTCCCGCCTGATTCTGCCTACGCCTCTCTGGGGGAGCGAAAAAATATGCTATTCGACTCATATTATCTGCGTTTTCTCTGTTTGTCACAGTCACATTTTGTACTATTGGGGCAAATATTTCCTGCATAGTTTGTGCTAATACCCCTATCATATTATGGTTACTGTCATCCATTAATTGCCTAAAAGCCAACTGGTTTTCTGTGGTTAAAATAGGCATTGCACTATAACCCACTGACCCTTGGTTATTTGTCATAAACTGATTTGCCCCAGACCCAGACCCTAATTGTGGTGATGAATTCGATGTGGAATTGTGTAAGCCTGCCATAAAAGATGTTGGCATTCCATAAGAGGAATTTCTAGTTCTCTTACCATCGAAACCGGGTGGTCTAGTTAGTGGGGTGGCGAAATGGGTTTGTGTCCCTGATGGTGGGACGAATCCCCCAGGATAACCAATGGTTCCAGTATTTCCTAGGATCGAACTATTAGTTGATATGCCACTTATTCCATTAGTGGCTATATTACTGGTAGAGGATGCAACAGACTGTGCATTCGAAGGGATCACATTAGATGTTCCCATCGAAGCGGTCATATTAGTGCCTGTTGTATGTGGGGCATTTTGTTCCCCTTGTTGATTGTCAGAATTAGACATCTTGTTCAAACGTTTTCTTCTGGGTAAGGGTTGGTTGCTATTGGTTATTCTACCACTTCTAAGGTTCATAAAACAACAAACTTATCACTCAGAGTATTTTTACAATGGTTACGTCTCAACAATTTTTATTTTGTTCTAAATTCCGTAATGGCCAACGACTCGTCCCACCGGGTGTGCCAATTTGTTTACAGTGATTTCTGGTAAACAACCGCTAGTCCTCCAAACTATCGAATAATCTTACTGACTGTTATTCAATTTCTCTGGTAACTCGCAGGATCGACTAGATTGATCCTAGGATGTATTGGTCATTAGGATAACTCTCATTATAGAACTGGTATTCATGGTTGGTATTTAGAATGTTATGTAGGTGTTTAACTTACTTCGATTTCTCTATTAAAGATCTAAAGGCGTGATCAAGTAAATGTGCGCGAAACTAAATTGCATGAATAAAGTTCAATTGTAAAGACATGTAAAAACTGCATAAAAGACAAGTAAACGACTTCGAAGCATAAAAACATGTAATGTAAAAGATTCTCTGGAATGTAAAAGATTCGAAATATGAAGAAAGCGTTTAAATGCAAGAAAATAGTAAAATGACTTTAAGTGAAAAAGGTGTTCGAATGATAAAAGCTTGAAGATAAAGGCATGAAATGTACAACAGTTTCTGAAATGTAAAGTATTTGAAATGGAAAGAAAGCATTTAAATGTAAGGCATCAGTAAAAAGACTTCGAATGAAAACATTTTAGTGCAAAAGCTTTTGAATAGTATTGACATGAAGATAAAGGAAAATACTGGAAATGATAAAGAGTTTTTATTAAATCATAAACACTTGGTGTTATCATACGTACATTGCTCGTGCATTCGTTTCCCTAGCCATGTGGTATTTTGAATGTTTACTGAGTTTTTTGTACAATAGATATGACACACGAAATCCTAATGCTAAGACTTCTATTTATACTACTTCGACCATAACGGTCTTGCTATAAGATTCTGCCACGTTCAGAACATGCAGAGCAATGCCTCTCTCTAGCTTCCACGCGTCTTCGAATGCTCCAGCGCATATATTTTAAATTTCGAATATCCCGCTTGCATTTGAATTTCAAATGTTTTGGCACTTCTTCGCTTCGAACGCATTTCTTGGACACAGCCTTGTTAACATTTCGAGACTTCTTTGAATATATTCTCATAACTGTCACTCAAAGCTCCAGGCTTTGATATGCCCATTCGAAGCACTGCTTCTACCATTTCGAAACATGACATCTTGCTTTATTCCAATCGAAACGTCCAATTTGCTTTGCTTCTAATAATATCATCAAAATCTTCAGCCAACAGCGTGCTAAAGCTCAAGAAATCTCCACAAACAGTCACACGGTTTGGTTAATTTTTCCATAATCGTAATTTAATATTCATGCATTATTAATGAGATTTTATGTGTGTATTTCATTGCTAGAACCATTCTGAAGCTAATGGTATAGGTGAATTGCATTATGGTGCCCTGAAACGCAAATCACCATTGGAGAATTCTAGGTTTTTCAAGCTTCAAAATTAGGGCTTTTCAGGTCCGGTAAAATTAGAACCTTCAACGCCTATGGTTGAATTCGTCAAGGCCAGACGAATCCAACACCATGCTCGCGAACAATTTATATGCATCACAAACCTAATCGCTATTTTCCCTTTTTTAGTTTGTGGGGGTTAAAAACCCCCGCTATCTCTTTATTCTTTTGCAGGAAAACGAAGAAGATGAAGGACGTGTTCCATCCTGATTAGTCCATTCAAACTTACGCGCGTTTTTTCTCTTTCCAGCATAGTGTTTGTTTTCTTAATAATATATTTGTTTGTTATTATAATATCAAAGGCGCTCAGTTGGCCTAGTGGAAGAGCAGGTGGCTGTTGACCATTGGGACCTGGGTTCGATTCCCAGGTTCCCCAAACCTTTGTTCATATTTTTTCTAATATATTCTCATGCAGCGCTTTCCAGTGATTCCACCATACACCTCAACCATCCAGGCGCCAGGTGTTCACAATCCCAAATCCAGTGGTCAAAAGTGGAGAATACCATACTCCCAGTCAAAGAAATGTGCAGCCAATCTCCAAAGTCAACAAGGCTTAGAGTGTTATTGGGCCTGAAATCTGCAAATTCACCTCCATACATGGGCCATCACCCCCCCTGGTTTTACTATTTTTTATTTTTCTTTTCCTTTTAATTTTTTTAATTATTCTTATTATTATTATTAATTAACAAATTATTTTTATAATAAATTCAGATAATCAAAAGATGTAAATATTTTTATTATTTATTATTTTTACTATTAATTATTATTTTTGCAAATAAAATGTAAATTAATTAAATTAGTTAAATTAGGTTAACTTTAATTTTTTTTTAATAAATAAAATAAACTTAGAATTAGGGTTCTCTTGACTTTTAATTTCTTTTTACTTTTATTTTCATTAAGACTTAAAAAACATAAAAAACACAAAAACATTTTTTTCTTTTAATTATTTAATTAATTAGGTTTAGGTTTAATATTTAATTAAATTGCAAAAGGACAAATTACTTTCTTCTCTCAAAAAGGGTCAAAACCCTAAAGACGTCCCGATTTAATTTCTTTCGCGCTTTAATTCCTTTTGATCATTATTGATGTAACTGTTTCCGAGGATGTAATAGTTAATTAGGGTTTATCGCTTTATTTACTTTTTCTCGCATTTATTTTCCAAACGGGTTTTGTTTTTGGCGATGTATAGACCCGCGCCTTGTAATAGCGTAGATTTACCTTTCCGCAATTTATTTTCCGCACTCTTAACTGTTAAAAATGCATGAAAGACTTGTATGAAAAATAAAATCAATCCGTAGCTCACAAATGCATGTACAAGATAAATTAACATGAAAAATAACACACATGCACATGCCACTCCTAGGGTACGCCTCACCGGTTGCCTCGAACGTGGTCGTCAAGTATAGGGTGTTTTAGAGGTCGCCCTCCTGTCTAAAGATCCAGTTGCCTCGAAACGGTTGCCTCGGATAAAAAGGATCTAGGACATTAGGGTTATCGCTAAGGTATCCTACTATTGCTTCGGTGACCACACATTGTCCCTATAATCGAATTGACCCGAATACCTCCAACGATGGTGCTACCTACCTCTCAATGGTGGGATAGCACTATCTAAAGGACTCTTACACAACTTAATTCCTTAGAGTAGGTAGATTTCTCCTGGGTGCTTGCTCTTTCAAAAAACAAACAAAATACTTTTCGCACTCACACTTTCAAAAAGTTTTCAAACAAATATTTCATACACTCTTGAGGACAGATACAAGAGTTACCTAGAAATTTTTCAAACGAAACTTTTTCAAAACCCACTCACACTTGAAAAGCAAACAATCTTTTGAAAACATAAGAGCAAGTACCTAAGAGCCCGTGGATAACCACAGATAGAAAGGGTGCTAACACCTTCCCTTTATATAAATCTACCTCCCGAACGGAGAGACATCTCAAAAAAGGAATTTTGTTGTGCTTTTGTCCTTTCCATATTGGAGAATATAAAAGACGGTGGCGACTCTTGCTTACCGCGATATTTCGCGAACCAGCTTAAAAAACAGTCAGTTCTATTTCCACCGATCACAGGAGCCATTTTAGAACTCTTGTAGCTAACAAATAACTAAGAGTTAATAATTGGAATATAAAACCTAATCCAATCATTAAGTCGAAAGATGAGAATGTTTATAAGTTTCAGGAAAAAATCAAGAAGGAAGAAATAATTTAAAAACTAAATGAATTGATTCAACTATTAAAATATGAAGAGATAAGCTAAAACCTAGAATAAATATCTAACAACTTCAGCAAAGAAATCTTTTGAATAAGAATAAGACAAATAAACTCCATTAGTCTCCTTTGGAAAAACAATCTCGATTAAAGAAGGATCCTCAAAATATTTAACATCTAATGGAGAAACTTCATCAATAAGATAAATATGGAGAAGAAGAAGTTTCATCCAGTGGAATATTCAAAAGAAAAAATGAGAAAGAACTCTCAATGATCTATATCTTTAGAGATTCAACATCAAGGAGAAATCTCGAATAATCAATCTTTGTTAGAATCTTCCAATAATCTTCTTCCAACGAAGAAGATGAACAAGTTTGCTTAAACGTTTCTCACGGAGAAGATGATTGTGAGGTATCAATGTCATCATACAAGCAACTCTTTAAATTAAATTCTATGTTAGTATCCCCTGCAAACTTAGTGAACTTGGGGATTTCCCAACCCCTTGGTAGTTCAGTCTCCAAAACATAATGAGACAATGCAGAGACAAAATTAGGCTTATGCAAGCCGACATTGAGGCCATTTTGGGCCAAAATTTGTTCGACCATGTTGGTTGTGTTGTCTTTCCCCCAAAATTATTTCGTTGGACATTTCTAATGACTTGGTCATTATCTTGATTCTTATGCACTAAAACCAACTCTTGGTTATTTCGCCCTCCATCACCCTAATAATTACTATGCGGGGGTGCTTCAACCTATTGGGGCACAAAATAATGTTTCCCTTGATTATTAGTTATTCATATATTATTTGGGACTTCTAAATTTTAATTGGTCCCCAGTTTTCGAACTTGGGGGTATTGGTCGATGTGGTGCTTGAGGAGCGCCAAAGAAATCTGTAATTTGTCCCATTTGTTGGGCCAATTGCTAATAAATATGGTTAGTGTTTTGAATCAATAGATTAAACACAGTGTCAATTTATTGTGTTAACGTGTTAACCATTTCATGGTTGCTCTCATCTATATGTTTCCTTATAGATCAGATGGAACTAGTGGTTAATGTTAGGATGGAACTATTGGTTAATGTTGGCATGACTTAACGTTGCGCCACTCGACTAAGGTTACTTATTGCAGATCCTAATGTTAAGTGTGGATTAACAGGGGACACAACTTCCATCACATTACCTATATACTATTGAACTTGAGACTTCACACACAAGTGGGAGTGAACTTTGTGGTTTGGAAAAACTTAGTTTTAAAAAATTTTGCTTGATATATTCAAAGTTTAAAAATATTTTTCAAATATTTGAGAAGCGGAAAGTAAGGTATTGGATTTAAACTCGAAAAATAAAAAAGATAAAGGGAAGAAAGAGAAAACCAAGAATTATTGAGGTTCGGTCAAAACAAAAAGGACATACTCTTCTCTCCAAGACTTGGTCTTGAGAGTTTCCAATAATACTTGAGAATTTTTATTAGGAAAGACTCACGAACCCTCTTATATAGGGAAATGGTGGTTGTCATACAATCTAATGATATAAGACGACATATATAGGTGTTTGCGTCTTTTCTCTAATAACTTGTTGAAAGTAAAGTGGCCAAGCTTCCTTCCCAACTGTAGATTTAAGTGGTTAGTTTTCTCTCCACGAACACGAACCTTGTAGAGATTAGTTTTCAAGTTCCAAAAATATCACAGCTCAATTTTGGTTTAATAAGATAGCCAAATAACCTCTGAGATTTTAATCATGCTGACAAACTTGGGAAGATTTTTAATATTGACTAATCTTCAACCAATCAAGAACCAAAGGGAGATTATAAAAATTATATAATCTTCAACATATATATAAGAACTGATGACACATATATAACCCCTATTTGGATAATATTCAACTAAGGTTTATAAACATAATTACCTTAGTGAATTTATACAATTCTACCCTTCCAGAACTACCATGGTGACCTCACTCACAAATGGTACTTTCCTCATAAAAGCATTTGGCTATAAGAACTAGTGAGAGGAAGTTAAAATAAAACTTAGAGATAGTGAGTGAGTATCAATACACAAATTCGTGTTCTAGATAATTTGAAATGAGAAAGGGAGCCTCTATTTATAGGTTTGAGGTACCCCAGAAAAGGAAATAATATTTAAGCGAAAAAGTCATTATCTAATTGATTGAGGCTTTTTCTAATTGGTTAAATTTTGAAAATCAGTCGTATATAAGTTCCCAATATGGGAAAATAAGATATATAGTTGTTTTATAGAATCTGGGTGCATTCAACTTGTCTTGGGCCTCAAGTTCATGCTAATCTAATCGTTTAGCATTTTTCTCCAACCGATTAAATAGAGTAAAAAAAGTCTTTGATGGCTTTTTGACTGCCCCCATCATATCCTATGCAACTTCTATATGTTTTTCAAAGTATTTTCTTTTGGTAAATCATTTTAAAAAAATGTTTTAGTGTGTGTGTGTGTATGTGCTTATAGCCATGTACTTCTATGAAAAAGTCCTTTTTATTTTACATGGTTTCACTCACTTAATAATTTAATATATTTTCTCCAAGCCTCTATCGGTTGTAATCTTTTTGCATTGACACTTGCTTGAGATCTCTTAAGGATTTTGATAGAATCCAGTTATTTATTTGCCTTTATTTGATAGTCATGTTTATCGAACCTTTATATTCATGGCTTGCATCTTTAACCTCTTAAGTGCATTGTTTCATTTATCATTGGTTGCATATTTATCATGATGGATGTCTCTATTCTTCTCGTTATAGTTGTCATCATCAAAATATATTGTCTTGATTAAAAGTTTATTACTTGCAAAACAAGGTTCCACACATACATTAATGCAGTGGGGTGTAGGCATGCCATCATTGTAGTTGGTATGCCATAAGGTTATTCTCTACCGCCGAGGGGTAGAAAAAAATTCAAGGGAAATAAGGCACATGGTCTCCTAAATTCCGTGTAAACTCGAGGGTAGTTGTAACACTAGAAATTTGAGGTGGCAGCGCCGCCACTCCTGCCGGTATAGTCAAGGTCGACACTGGGCTTATCACAGTAGGATTTTCCTCAACAGAAGTTGAACTTCCTATATGACCATCAGTCGATCCACCTGGTTGTTTTGTGTTTGGGGCATTATTCTAGGGAATGTAAGTGTTCTTTGGACATACCATTTCAGTAAGAGTTTTACCACTTGAGACGCATAAAAATCTAGACATTGAAAACATTTTCTCATTTAAAGACACAAAATTTATAGTAAACATAACACTTTTCTTACTGAAAGTTAAAATTTTGCACAAAAGAGTCTCACTGGACATGCCAATTTATTTACTGGTGTTTTGAATAAATAACGACGAGTTTAGTTCACTTAAAATATTAACTCGAAAAGTATCTAAGACAATTTGTGAAAAGAAAATATATAGTAAGAAAAAAGTGTTTTGGGTTTAGAGTGTTTGAATAACAAACAACTAGATGCAAATAATAAACTTTGGATAAAGACAATAGACGAGAAAATAAATAAATGAAGTAAATGACATTTAACACAAATGCTTCGAATACAAAAGAATTGCAGAAAGTTTAAAGAATGGACGCAGATTCACATTTCTCACATACTGTTTTATTTTGTAACTTAGGTACTTTAGTTCTATAAAGAATAAATGAGAATTTTGTGACCTCGACTACAATGAGTAAGCCAACATTATATACTACTAGGAAGATAACCGTCGACAATGGTTCAATCTTATGGATCTGACACGTATTCCACTATTTAGGCTTTCATGCTCTAACTTGTTTCCACGAATCTTCAAGAATATAACTATTGAAAAAACCTAATATCATGTTGATAACTTTTTTGAACTTCTCTACTTCCTTTGTCGAGAGTCTTCGACCAAACCTCATAGTGTTGAGACATCTCCATATCACAAATTCTTTGGACACAAGATCCTAAGCCCTTAATATCAGGTAAATGCATTGACTTTGACATCATCTCGAAGGTTTGCATTATGTTACCTTTTTCGAGATTTTGAACATGTTTTGAAGAGAGAGTGATCATAATCTTGTGGATCTATTCTTGAGATTCCTTCAAATAATGCTTACCTCACTAGTCAAACTACTTAGTCGACGTGGTTGATACGTCTAAAATTTTTAGTCGAAACTTCTTGACACTTAGCATTTTTTTAACATAACTATTAGCATTCTTTATTGACTTTTTCTCCAGTTAGAATTTCTAGGCTAACAATAGACAAATAAGAGGAGGATTAACATACCAAGATATAAATTTCAAGGAAAATATGAATACAACAACAAAAAGTTTGGAGTCAGGCCAAGTAAATAACCAAACATTAAGAAGGTGCAGAACTAAATACTAAGTCAGAGAAGAGAGTGTTGTACCCCAAAATTTACCCTCTCATTTCTCAAGAAATATCTCATAAAATCTCCATTGAATCAAGACTACACAAGGTTTGATCAGCTCAAGACACCTCCTCAAGCATTGACAACTGAAAATTAGGGTTTGAGTTTTCACAAGGACAATTGGACTTTCAAGGCCTCAAATTACGTTCATGGATCATTAGGAACCCTCAAGATTTCTCATGTCAAGTTTCAAGTCTTGGATAACATTTTTGCTCAGTCAGTTGATCAGATGACCTAAAACCAACTATATTGGATAAAAAGTCAATTATGGTCAAATTGCAGTCAAAATTTATAATTTTTTATCCATATTAACATTATGAATTCATATATGTGAATTGATCAAGTTTGGATCAGAATTCCTCAATAAATTTGATCAGATCATCAAAAGGGCAAAGTGGTCAAAATTAGGGTTTTGACTAAGGAGGTTCAATTTTTGACTTTTGACCTAACAAATGACTTATTGGTTTAAAAAATGATCTCAAGGATTCAAATACATCATTTTGACCTAATGGCATGGCTCAAAACATTTCTCAATATCAATTGATTGATAATTGAATTTCAGCCAACTGATGAAAAGTCAACTATACACTGAAAAGTCAAACTTTGACTTTTTGATCAAAATCAAGTTTCAAAGATCACAATTCATCAAGATATGTAAAAATATGAAACTTGTTCATCAAGAAATAGAAAAGTCAAAATTCATTTTTGAAAAGTCAAAATTCTAAGACTTAGAAATTTTTCTAAGTGTTGGAAAATTAACTTTTTTCCCAACTTTGTGCCAAATTTCCACCATGATGCAAGATGATTCAAGGGAAACTTCCAACATGAAAGTTGTAGATATCAATGACATCTAAAACATTGTATGGAAGAACGTTTCCTAGAAATTCTTGGATTTTAAGTTATGAAGACATGCTCATGAAACTTAAAGACTTAGTGAAATTTTGCCCTAGTTAGGCAGGAATTTGACCTAACTTCATGGCAACTTTTCACCTAGTTCCAAATTGATTCTTCGAAAATGTCCAACATAAAGGTTGTAGAGGATTTTACAAGATTTCCAAAATGTATAAGAACTCATTGAGATCATACTTGAGCTAAGAGAATCAAAGGCAAGAATTTATGGTTTCAAACTTGTTTTTCAAGTCATTTTCATGATGAACATTTGATCCAATCCATAGCCATGTTGCATAATCCTCACTTTGCAAGCCTCAAACTTGTTTGTCACTCCATAATGAATGGTTTACACAACTCTTTAGGCCCTTATCCACTTGGTTTAAGCTTTGTCCAAAATGATTTTCCATTTATGGCACAAAGTTGTCATTTCCATTTTGATAAAGCATCACTTTTGCAATTGTCAACTTCTTGAGCCTTGCACTTGTTCTTTATGCACACACAACCCCTATAAACCAAAAGCAACATGTCTCAGGCCTCTATCAACTCAGACCATGCTTGTATAACACTTTGAGACTGTCTTCTCACTTTTCTTCAAAAGCAAGCTATAGAGTCAAAAGGCTGGAACTCAGAAATCTTGAGCGCATTTGATCTCCAACCCTTTCCATACATATGAACAAGTTTATTTCAACATAATACATGAGTTTAAGCACCCCAAAAATCTCCCAAGCACTCTGCAACTCAGAACCTGCCATAACTTGACTGTTTTGAGCTTCACATAGCCTTCTCCAAATCCACTCATGCGTATTGAGTTTTAACCATCCAAACACTTAATATACATCATATCAAAGTGATCCAAGGCCTTGTTTCCTGACTGTAACCCCTCCATCACCATTCACCATTTTCAAAACTCAAGCTTGCAACTTGACTTGAGTTGGGAGTTTCAGCCATCCTCAAAGCAAAGTAGGAGTTGGAATACACTCAAGGAGGTCCAGACAAGCTAAACAGATCATTGGGAAACCTCAAAGCTTGCTCAAACTGAAAACACGACCTCCATCTGCAAGGTAAGTTTTCTGAACTTCTATCTCTTCATACAAGCATCATTTGATTCTGATTTGTGAAGATAAAATGTAGTTATCATCGCCCTGAAGCTGTACATATTCATAGTTTTCATTTATATTGATTGAGCTTAGAGAATTTTAGGTTTGAATCTCTAAAAATAGTTAGGCCAGGATTTGGTACTTTTAGAAATTCTTGCTCATCTTTGAGAATTAGTTTAAGTTATTTACATATTCAGAATCGTGGTGAAATTTCTAACAAGTTTGATGTTGGAAGTTTTGTGAATGGATGAGAAACGAATGAGATACAGGGACCCTGACTGGAGGTTGAAGATGAAGTCATTTCTAGGACTGGATTTGTGTTATATATTTATGGTTTTTTTAAGTTAACGGATGTATAGCCACCCCAGTGGTAAGACAGCGTGCGTTTCATATTAAGGGCGTGGGTTGCGCTGCCACGTTTTGTTATTTTTCAGCATTTCTTTTCTCCTTGTTTCAAACACCATGTGCGCCTGGGTCTCCCTGAATGGGCTTTCCTTTTTTACTGCACCACATCCCCTGTACACTTGTCACACACAGGCCTAACCCTTTTTTTATTTTATTTTTTATTTTTTTTATTACAAAAAAATCATTGGGTCAGGCTTCAAAAACTGTTTTTTCTAACAAACTCCTAAATTCCATTTCAAATCCCCCTGACTTTTATTTTTATATTTTATTTCTCTTTGTTATTTTTATTATTATTTTTATTAATATTATTATTTTATTAATAAAAATCTAAAAAATTAGTTTATTTATTTATATATCTAATATATTTATATTCACTTGTATTTTATTCCTCTAAAAAAAAGACAAAAATATTTTCTTAAACAAATTTAATTCTTTTTCTTAATAAATTAATAATTAGATTTAGATTTAGTTATTTTATTTTTACTTAAAATTAACTTAGGATTTAGGTTTCTTTTAATTAATTAATTTCCATATTATTTTGATTAAACTTAAAACCTTTTCGAAAAAACCCTAAAAAATACTTTCTAACTTAATTTTTTTTAAATTAGTTTAGGTTTAATTTTATTTATATTAATTACTTCTTTTAGTTAATTAGGTAAAAAATAAATTCTTTCCTCAAAAAACCAAACAAAATCCTTTTCTTTTCCATTTATATCCTTGTATATTATATTTTTATTTCTTGTACATTATTCATTGTTTCAATATGGTTGTAATAGATGATTAGGTTTAATTTCTTGCAATCCCCATTTGTAAATTTGTATACCCCATCTCCAAATGATGTAATATAGTAAATTTGCTTTCCGCAATTTATCGCTTTCATATAAATGTTAGTAATTAGGGTTTGTATGGGAAGATCAAAAAATCAATAAGTAGGTAACCCTAATCAAAGATTAAATGCATGCAAAATCAAACACACTATTCACACATGCACCTTTAGGGTAATTCCACTTGTTGCCTTACAAAAATAGTCATGTTATGCATGTGGGATGTCTTAGAAAAAACAATAAAAAATACAAGATCATAGTCCCTCGATGACGCTACAAATGTTGCCTTTCAAATGATCATAGTCCCTCAAAAAGAAAAGCGAAGATATCTCACAACATTGCTATCATGACTATACGATGACCCACGCCCGTCCCTTTACATCCAAAGATAAGGCTTCTTATCAATCAATGGTGAGATAGCAATATCAAAGGAAGGAAGAAATGAACAAAGACTTTTGAGTAGGTAGATTGCTCCTAGTTGCTTGCTTGCTCACCATCCTTTTTCAAAATACTTTCAAAATAAACACACACCAAACACTTTTAAAACATGAAATATTTTCAAAAGTCCAACACTTTGTATACGTTCTTACGAACGAGAACTATTACAAAGTTTGCCTAAACAAATGCGCCTTTTCAAAATACTTCCAAAAATCACCACAAAGCATATTTTCAAACAAAGCACATTTCAAACAAAGCAAGTGATCTAGCAAGCAACTAAGAGCCCATAGATAACTATGGATGAAAAGGGTGCTAACACCTTCCCTTTTCATAATCTACCCCCCGAGCTCAAGAAATAAGCTCAAAGGTCTTTCATGTTCTTTTCCACCTTTTCTTTTGGATAAAAGAAAAGTCGGTGGCGACTCTTGCTAACCGCAACAATTACGATAAACGCAAAACATCCCAAGTCAGTTCTCCCACCGTATTACAGAGAACAAAAGAAAATAACAAACAATGACTCCCTATACACAAAGAGTTTTTTTTAACCAAGTAATCCAAATATAAAAGAAAATCTCAAAATTTATAATCAACATAAACTAATAACCAAAGGTCACGTGGCTTTAGGGGAATATTCCCCATATCAAAAACCTAATACTCCATATAACTATTTTGTTGTAATCATCAAACCTCAATTCAGAAGAAAACATTAAACACATTATAAACATATGATTTCTAGCATTAGGCCTACTAATCACGTGGTGGCGCAAAAAGACACCAAATAGACGAAAGTTTATCTATGTCATTTAAATAGGTGATATAGATGGACTCCATTTAATTAATTATATTTCTTCGCACTTTTCACTTATTTAAATCTCTTCACTATATTTTCCAAACAAATATACTACTCACTTAAAACTCTAAATTGGATCCGATTAGTTTCAAAATTGTTGGCTCCCAAATTCGACACTTGCTATATTTGGTATCTTTGACCAAACAACTGGAAATGAACTACACCAGGAGGTGTAATTCGACACATGAGATACGTTAAGGAAAAGGATCCAAGATATAATAAGAAAGCTTCGACCAAAGGTTCATTCGACCGAGGCAGATGTAGGTTGTTCGACTGAAGGGAAGTGTTCGCGCCTTGGCACATGGGATGAAAACGTGGCAAAAGGCTATGGGTCGAGAGGCATGTAGGAGACACTTGTCTTCATCCTAGCGCAGAATGTCCCCTCGACGGTTACCTATTTTTAGTATAAATTAATAAGTTTGTGTAATTTTTAGTGTGTTCAACTTATAGTACAAAATCTCTCAAATATTATCCAAGTAACTACTGCGTGAGAAAGGATAAAAAGCAGAACAATGTACGTTAGAAACACCTTTTTTACTTAATAAAAGTCTTTTTACTTTACTTTACCATTATCTTGCAAAGTCACCTTTTACTTCTTTTACTTCTTTTACTTGCATTTTTATGCTTTCATTTACTATTCAACAATCTTAAACATCTCTCCCCTGGGTCGAACGTGCATTCTTCCTTCTCACTCATTTTACATAAAGATTAGCATATGTTCTGGGATTAGTTTGGTCGATCCCGCAAGTAAACCAAAAAACTTACCTTTTTTGGAGACCAGCGGTTGTTTACCAAAAACAACGATAAACAAATTGGCACACCTGGTGGGACGTTGCTAATTGTCTATGTTATTGTTTTTTTTTCTTCTGTACAGTTATAACATTGCATGTTATTACGAAGTGGTAGAATAACCAACAAATATACTATTAGGAAAGAAAGCGGAGAGAGTAGTATGGCTAATGAGCCAAACCATGGAGAAATACCTCCACCGATCACAGGAACAACAATTACTACTGTTGTCGAAGGGAATATCCCAACTTCTGTCGGATCCATACCAGCGTTAACTATGAATCAAACTGGACCCTTACTTACGTATATGGGTCCAAGAGGTTCTTTAGGAACACCCCCACCAAGGATGAACCTAGGGTCTCGATCAACTGTACCCCCAAGCTTTTCGACAACCTGGATGGGTCGAGAACAACCATATGGCATGCCAACTACTGAAATGGCTAGCCTTATGAATGTTGCGTCTACTTTCTCAGAACCTTTGGTAAATGCCACATCACCATTGCAGGGATCTGGAGCCAATAGAAACCAATTCTTAGGGGGGCCATCACATATGATACCAAGTCTCACAAATGCTTCGACAGCAATTTTGAGGCAACAGATGGACGAAAGTAACCATGAAATGGTACAAATGTTAGCACAAACTCTAAGTACAGTACTAAATCTCCTCATTCAGACTGCCACGCAGTCGAATCAACAGATGACAGCGCAAATAACGCGCATGGCTGAATTCTTTGGGGTGCCTCAAGTTGCTCAACTACCCCAAGTTGTTCGACAGCCCCAGAGGGTACCAATAAGATTAAATCAAGGGGTAATCATGGAAGAAAATTTGACCATTAATCCAAACCCCCAAGTTCCAAGGGTCGAAGTAGAACAACCTAGATTAGAGATACCTCGAAACCATCGAGAAATCGATCAGGGCATTATTCTGGCTAATAGAAACCAAAATGCTGACAAATTAATACAACAAGTTCGACACCAGAACTATGGGGCGGATAATAATTTAACCGCTATGATCGAGAGAATCATGCTTCAAAACGGGATGAATGTTGGTTTCCATAGACCAAACTTTACATCCCCATTGTCAGAATATATTCTGCAAACAGACTTACCACCTAGGGGAAAAGTCCCAAAATTCACTAAATTTTCAGAGGATACGACAGAGTCGACTGTTGAACATGTGGCTAGGTATTTGATAGAGGCGGGAGAAATAGCAAATAATGAAAACCTTAGAATCAAATACTTCCCAAGTTCCTTAACTAAAAATGCTTTTACTTGGTTCACTATCCTCCCAGCCAATTCGATCCACAACTGGAACCAATTAGAAAGATTGTTCCATGAACAATTTTACATGGGTCAAACCAAGATAAGTCTAAAAGAATTGGCTAGTGTAAAAAGAAGGTTCACAGAGCCAATTGATGAATATCTAAATAGATTTCGACTACTCAAAGCCAGATGCTTTACCCAAGTACCTGAGCATGAATTAGTTGAAATAGCAGCAGGTAGCCTGGATTATTCGATTAGGAAAAAGTTGGATATGCAATACCTAAGAGATATGGCCCAACTTGCTGATAGGGTTTGACAAGTAGAACGCCTTAAGGCTGAAAAGGCCAAAACTGCTAAAACTCTTCGACGAGAAAGGGTAGCTTATGTCGAAATGGATGATGACGATCCAGAGACATACATAAATCCTGTAGATATTGAAGAAGGCGAAATTGATCTAGCTGAATTAAAAAATGGACCACCATATGCTTGTAAATTGTTTGTGCCATCAAATGAAAAAAATCCTGTGGAACCTGAGAAAAGAAGTGATAAATTTCCTAAGAAAACTTATAGTTTCGACATATCCAAGTGTGACGAAATATTCGATCTATTAGTTAAAGATGGACAGGTGATAGTGCCCCTAGGGGCCAAATTGCCTCCTTTAGAGCAGAGAAAGAAAAGAGGTTTTTGTAAATATCATAATTTTTTAGGACATAAAACCTCACAATGTTTCCTTTTCAGGGATCTCGTTCAACATGCACTGAATGAAGGAAGGCTGGAATTTGCTGATAAACCAGCAATGAAAATCGACACAAACCCACTACAAGCAGAAGCTCATTATGCGGAACCAGTTGGCATTCATATGGTAGAAGTGTCTGAAGATTTCATCACAAAACCCATCTTCGGAAGTTTCACTGGGAACATCTCCAGGAAAACAATCGAAGGGGTGAGAAAGGCCACTGAAGGCCTGGATTCGAAAAAAGAAGTTGACCAAGCGTCAAACGAAAAGGCTGTTGTTGGCCTGAAACTGATCAAAGGATTTGTTGAAAGCTCCAACAAAAGAACCATCACAGGTTCTTATTTGGATGCTGCAAAGGGTTCGACAGAAGCCTTGGAGACCAAAATGCAGAAGATGAACCTGACTGCCAAAAGCAACTTGCAGGTTAATATGGTCGAAGTCTCTGGAGCCAGAGTTTCAGAGGAAACCCTTCGACAAGAGGAGGTAAACAAAACTGCATTCCCAAAGGAGGATGAAAATTTGGCAGATTTTTTGCATAGATGTCAAAAGAAGAAATAAGAGGTTATGTTATGCCCTAGGTGTAGCTCTATTTTTGATAAAAAGGTCGTTGAACACATACAGGTGATGCGGACTGTAAAAGAAAAACAGGGTACCAATGCTCAACAAAGAATGGGTCCAGAAATTCGATTTGACCCCAGAAGGGGACATCAACAAAGACCCATGACTCAAGAAAGGAGGCCACCAACTTTTAGGCCTCCAACTAATGTGCCTACTGATACCTGGCTGAATACCATGGGAAGAAAATAGCCAAATGAAGGAAGGTGGCAGACATTTGACGTACCAAAAGGTTCCTCTCTAGATTACAGAAAGGAATACCATGCCTCTGCATCAAACAAAATGACCCATGTGTCGAGCAACTATAAAGGAAAGAATCCTATGTCTCGTTCACAATGGAGGAGGTTTCAAAGACGGCGAAAGGCTGAGAAAGAGGCAGCTGGGCCTCATCCAGAAGTTAGCACCAATGTGCAGAAAAGACAAAGGAAACCTCTGGAGAGAAATCCTATGCCCTGGGCGGAAGAGTGTGGGTCGAATGATGATGACTCCGACTCTAGTGACAGTTTGGACATCATGGTGAATGTCATATTTGTGCTGCCCAAAGAATATAACCGAGAGGTCGAAGTCGAAGAGACTGACCTAATGGTTGAACAGGAACTGGCTAGACATAAGCCAATATGTTATTATATAATGAACAATGGATGCATGGAAGAACAAAACGCATTCTTTGAACCCCCAACAGAGGCAATGAATAGCCATCTGAAACCACTGTTCATTAGAGCTAAAGTTGGGGAAGTAACCATAAACAAAATTCTGGTTGATTATGGGGAAACCATTAATATCATACCGCAATTTATGTTGGAAAAGTTAGGCAAAGGAGATGCCGACATAAAGCCACACAACATGGTCTTATCCAACTATGAAGGGGGCATTGGCACCACAATGGGTTTCATTCAACTCGACCTCAAAGTGGGCTCAATCCTTCGACCCACCATGTTCATGGTTATTTCAGCAAAGCCCAACTACAATCTACTCCTTGGTCGAGAGTGGATACATGGCATTGGAGCAGTGCCATCTTCGATGCACCAAAGGGTCATAATGTGGCGCCCATATGGCATTGTCGAGAACATTGAAGCAGACCAGAGTTACTACCTGGGTGAAATAAATAGTGTCGGAAAGAATGATTTTGACAGGAATTTGGCTCACATAGGGCCTTGTAACCCACCAGAGTTTGATTTGACTCCAACTCCAAATGCATTCTGCTCTTTATACCTGCACTCCGATTATAGTTTCCAGTGGGATAGAGAAGATTTATCCAACATAGACTTTGGAGGAATCAGTGATATACGACCAACAGGCTAGGGAAGCGAATTTGATGATGATGACTGAGTCATCAACTCTCCAAAAGATTTCGGCCTATGTGGCCGAAAACAGAATGATAGCGGCTTTAGAGGCTGAAGTTAAATATGTGGCTTCCAGGGCCAATGAACAAGTTATGTCGAAGACAGGACCTGGGAAAGATTTCGATCCTGAGCCTCCCAACTTGGGAACGAAAGACTTTATAGACCAGAGGTTAGACGCCATCTATGACGACGAACCTCTTGGTTTCGAAAAGGACCCGCTGGCGCACAATGTCAGAATGTTGGCACAAGATCCTCTAGAAGAGGTAAATCTAGGCGAAGGTCCTGTGAACAGGCCCACATACATAAGTGCAAAGATGGATCCAGGACTCAAGGTCGAAATGATTAAATTATTGAAAGAGTTCAAGGATTGCTTCGCGTGGGACTATGACGAGATGCTTGGTCTCGACAGAGGATTGGTCGAGCTACAGTTACCAATAAAGCCTGGAAAGAAACCCGTTAAGCAGACTCCAAGACGGTTTGCACCAGAGATTTTATCAAAAATCAAAACGGAAGTCAAAAGGCTGCTGAAGTGAAAGTTCATTAGAACAACCAGGTATGTCGAATGAATTGCAAATATTGTACCTGTTATAAAGAAAAATGGTACCTTTAGGGTGTGCATTGATTTCAGAGATCTCAATGCTACGACCCCCAAAGACGAATATCCAATGCCAGTGGCGGAAATGCTTGTGGATTCTGCCGCTGGTTTCGAATACATGAGTATGCTGGATGGCTACTCTGGATACAATCAAATCTTCATTGCTGAAGAAGATGTGTCGAAAATGGCCTTTCGTTGCCCTGGGGCTTTAGGCACCTATGAATGGGTAGTGATGCCTTTTGGCCTAAAAAATGCAGGGGCAACGTATCAAAGAGTCATGAATTTGATCTTCCATGACTTTATTGACACTTTCATGCAAATTTATATTGATGATATTATTGTCAAATCTGTTTCAGGGAAGGCTCATATGGATCATCTTCGACAATCCTTTGAGAGGATGAGACGTTATGGCTTGAAGATGAATCCTCTTAAATGTGCTTTTGGTGTAAGAGCAGGAGATTTCTTAGGTTTTTTGGTCCACAAGAAAGGTATCGAGATAAATTAAAACAAGACCAAAGCTATCTTGCAAGCCAAAGCGCTAACTAACAAAAAGGAATTGCAATCCCTACTTGGGAAAATAAATTTCCTAAGGAGATTTATATCCAACCTTAGTGGGAAAACGCAAGCCTTTTCCCCATTACTTCAACTCAACAAAGGAGGATTTGAATGGAAGGAAGAACATCAAGAGGCCTTCGACAAAATCAAAGAGTACCTCACTAAACCAGCTATTCTGGTGCCTCCTTGTCGAAGTAGAAGTATGAGGCTGTACATAGCTGCGTCAGATAAGACTTTAGGGAGCATGCTGGCTCAGGAGGACGAACATGGTGTCGAAAGGCCCATATACTACCCCAGTAGAGTTTTAAATGATGCAGAAACTAGATATAACGAAGTTGAAAACTGTGTTTATGTCTATATTTTTCATGTACAAAACTTAAGCAATATATAAAGCCAGTTAATGTTTATGTTTCGTCTCATTTTGACGTTTTCAAGTATATGTTGTCAAAACCCATTCTGCATAGTAGAGTTGGCAAGTGGGCACTTGCATTGGCTGAATATTCATTAACTTTCATGCCTCTTAAGGCTATAAAAGGCCAAGTGGTTGCATACTTTATAGTCGACCACTCTGTACAAGAAAGATCACTAAATTATTTGGAGATCGAACCATGGAAACTCTACTTCGATGGATCTCATTACAAAGATGGAGTCGGAGTAGGAGTCCTTATTATTTCTCCAAATAAAATTCCTACAACATTTAAGTACAAAATAGATGGAGATTGTTCGAATAATGAGGCTGAATATGAAGCATTAATTATAGGCCTTGAAATTTTGTTGGAATTGGGGGAAACTCGAGTCGAAATAATGGGAGATTCGGAGTTAGTCCTAAAACAAATTACGAAAGAATATAAATGCATAAAAGAAAACCTTATTATGTATTTCGTAATAGCCAGATGGTTGTTGAAAAATTTTGAGGCAGTTAACATTCGACACATACCCAGATTAGAAAATCAAGCAGCCAACGATTTGGCACAAATTGCTTCTGGGTATACAGTTTCGAAAGAGAGGCTGAAACAGGCAATCGAAGTTAGGGGGAGAGTAACTGCCACCAAATTATTTCCATCAGACTTAAAGACCACAAAGTTGGGATATACTGATCAGGAGAATTTTGAAATATCGTTCATAGACAATCTAACAGAGCAGGATTGGAGAAAGCCTGTAGTGGATTATTTACAAAATCCAGCAGCTTCGACAGAACGAAAGATAAAGTACAGAGCACTGAGTTATGTGTTGATGGGAAACGAACTATTTAAGAAAACGCCAGAAGGTGTACTCTTGAAATGTTTAAGTGAAACAGAAGCATATATGGCCCTTTCTACCACACACGCTGGGGCATGTGGAGCACACCAAGTAGGACAAAAAATGAAATGGCTATTGTTTCGACAAGGCTTATATTGGCCCATTATGCTAAAAGATTGTGTTGAGTTTGCCAAAGGATGCCAAGAATGCCAAAAACATACAGGCATTCAACATGTGCCAGCAAATGAACTTCACTCGATTGTGAAACCTTGGCCTTTTAGAGGATGGGCTTTGGATCTCATTGGAGAAATTCGATCAGCATCTTCTAAAGGTCAGAAGTATATATTGGTGGGCATTGATTATTTTACTAAATGGATCGAAGTGATTCCTTTAATCAATGTAGACCAGGAGAATGTCATTGAATTCATTCAAAAGCACATCATATACAGGTTTGGGATCCCTGAGACAATAACTACAGACCAAGGATCAGTTTTCACTGGTCGAAAAATGCAAGATTTCGCTGCAGAAGTGGGGTTTAAGCTATTAACGTCTACGCCTTATTATGCACAAGCTAATGGTCAGGTCGAAGCAGCAAACAAAGTGGTGATCAGTTTAATAAAGAAATATGTGGGAAAGAAACCCATAAACTGGCACAAAACACTAGATCAAGTCCTGTGGGCATGTCGAACGTGTCCCAAAGAAGCTACAGGGACAACACCATTTCGCCTAACCTATGGTCATGATGCAGTGTTACCAGTGGAAATCCACTTGCAAGCGACAAGGATTCAAATACATCACGGGATTCCTTCCGAAGTATATTGGAACATGATGTTAGATGAGCTAGTAGATTTAGACAAAGAAAGGTTGAAAGCTTTAGATCTTTTGAGACTACAAAAGAAGCGAGTCGAGAAATCCTACAATCGAAGGGTAAAATCCAAGACGTTTCAGCCCGAAGATCTAGTTTGGAAAGTAATACTCCCAATGGATTGAAAGGACCGAAGCTTGGGAAAATGGTCCCCTAAGTGGGAAGGACCTTTTAAAATTAGGCAGGCTTTCTCAGGTGGAGCCTATGAGATCGAAGAGGTAAGCGAAGATCGAAGACTCTTGAAGGTAAATGGTAAATACTTGAAAACGTATAGACCTATGCTTAAAGAGATAAAAATAAATAATATATAATCACTAATTATAAAGAATGCCAAAATGGAAACTTAAGTAATTTTCATTAAAGAGGCCAAAATGGCTTTGAAATTGTTACAGAAAGTGATTACATAATAGAGAGGAACAAGATTCAGAAGGGAAGATTAACTTTAATCTGGAGGTACTTGATCCGTTGCAATTCTAGCCTTCGATCACAAAGAGCTTTTGATTGGTGAAGGGTTTCGAGCTTAGCATCCAGAGATTGAGCTCGATCGATATGTCTTAACCCTTCAGCCAATTCTTCTTGGCTTTCTAACTCAGTGTTCACAACAAGAAGCTCCTCTTTCTTTTTGTCGTTGGCAACGAGTTTTGCTTCCAACTCTGCAATCTGTGCTCTCAACTGAACATTATCTTGATCAATCTCCTCGACTTCCTTTTGCCTAGCCTCCTAGGCCTTCGACAAGTCCTTTACTCTAGAAGTGGATTCAGTGGCAGCATGCCAGGCAGCAGCCACTTGGCCATTGGCTTCATCAATATCACGATTAATGAGTCTTTGACGATTGAAGTCTGCTGATACTTGCTCGACAATAGAAAGTGAATCCAGGATTACACTGGATACATCTGGAGGGGCAACAAGAAGATCGACACCTTTCAAGATAGTCTTCACATAGGAAGGAGCTGCTGGTTCCCCCTCTAAAGTTAACATCAAATCTATTTTAAAGATTTGTGCTTTAACCTTTTGAAGAGCTTCGTCGAGAGGGGAAGTCGAGGTAGATCTGCCAGATGCAGTCGAGGCGCTACGATCAGAGGAGCTCTCTCGACCCTCCAAGATTGCAGTCAGATAACCTAACGGATCTTGTTGCTTCAGTAAAGCCAAATCCTCTTTGGTTCTAGACCCCGTCGAAGGGATACTTGCGTTGGCTGCAATAACCATGTTAGGTACTTGAGTAGGAATTGCCTCAGTACCTAGAGGATTTTGGTTTCCTTCAGCAAGAGCTTCTTCACCCTCAGCTTCTGGGATCTCCCTATGTTCTCTCTCTGTCTCAACTTCGACCATAGGAATCCTAACCTCCTCTTGATTTCCTTCAGCTTCTTCTTCATCAGCTTCTTCTATGGTTTCATGCTGGGGTTCAGAAGTCGGATTCACTTCGTCAGTTGAACTCACAAAGGAGTCTTTTGCTGAAGAGGGTATGTAGGTAGGAATCCCGTCACTACTCAAGCAAGTGGTCGAGTCCTCGACATGAGTAGGATTTCGTGTCGAAGTGTCAGTAGTGTCCTGGAAAATAGAAAGAATTTATTGCTTTTAAAAGCGTCACAAAGTAAGAGAGAGTGAGAAGTACATAACAAGCAGTCGAAGTGGATACCTATACTGGGATTTCAGCACCGGGACTAGAATTGTCACTTTCACTAGGATTGTTTAATCTGGCGATTACCTCATTTTCAGTGGGTTCATTGATAAGGACAGGAGGTAGCCTCCCCGCCGTAGTTTTAATCCTGATTTTTTGACGGGTTTCGACAGCAGGAGTTGGTTTTTTCAATCTTCGCCGCTGCAAAGGAACAGGTGGAGTCTCCTCTTCCTCATCGCTAGAGATTTGGATCTCTTGAACCTTCCGCTTTTTGGGGGTTGATTTATAAGCATATAGAAAACCAAGTCGAGAAGATCAGTAACTGCGTCAGATAAAACTAAGGGTAAAAAAGGAAAGGTAAGTACCTTAGGAGAGGGATTGATGGCAGAGTCTCCCCCTTTTGTACTCTCAGCGGTTTTCTTCGAAGCAACCCGCTTGACAGCTAAACGAAAGGCAAAACAGCTATGGTTAGTTAGGAGTTGGAAAAACAAATCTAAAACGAAGGGATGGAAAAAGGAATACCTTTTTTGACTCTGTCGAGAACCAGCTTGAATGCCTCACGCAGATGGTGGGCAAAGTCCTTCTCGTCGAAGAACTGTTCCTCATAATAATGTCTCCACCACGTCTCAAAAGTGGTAGAGTTCAGGAAATGAAGGTTAAAGTTGAACAGGGTCAGTGTAGTTCGACCAGAATACCTACCAATATGCTTGGTAGCGGCATCCTCTGAGTAATCTGCATTATAAAAGAGTAGCAGTTTCTCTCGAGGGTATATAGGCGAAGGAAGCGACTGAGCAATGCCAAACTGTCGAGAGACAAGATTGGGTTGATAAGCAATTAAGCTCAATTGGTTCTTCGAGCTCTTAAATCTTAAAGGCATGATCCTGGGGCGGAGAAACGCTTCCCACATGCTCACGAACTCATCAACCACATCATCTTCTTCTGAAGGATATGGTCTAGTAAACCATTTTGGGCCAACTTTTTGACTGGCAAAAGGAGCTGTGATACGGTGGAACAACTGACTTGAGGTTTTGCGTTTGTTTTCGCAAATGTTTCGGTTGAGCAAGAGTCGCCACCGACTTTTTATTTTATCCTAAGGAAAGGTTAAAAAGCACAGCAAAAACCTTTGAGATGTTTTCTTGGGTTCGGGGAGTAGATTATAGAAAGGGAAGGTATTAGCACCCTTTCTATCCATGGTTATCCATGAGCTCTTAGTTACTCTCTTAGATCACCTTGCCTTGATTTTCAATTGTTTGAAATGGTGCTTTGTGTGTGGGTTTTGAAAATATTTTGAAAAGAGGCCAATGTGGTGGCAACCTTTGCAATGATCCATGTTTGGATGTATACAAAGGTGTACTTATCTTTTGAAAAAGTTTTCAATGTTTTTGAAAGTGGTTTTGAAAGTGTGTTGTGATGTGTGGTTTTGAGAAAATAGGCAAGTGTTTTTGTTTTGCAAGTTGGCAAGTAACCAAGAGCTATCTACCCTAAATTTCTCAAAGATCTTTCCCATGTTTTTAACCCTTTTAACAATTTTGTTCCACCATTGTATTTGGTGGACAATCTTGTGTTAGGATGTGAACGGGACGAGCGCGGGTCATCGTTTTAGACCATGATTGCAATGGCGCCAAGTGTCTTTGGCAACTTTTTCCTTTGAGGGACTTGATCATTTTTAGGCAACTTTTGAAAGCGTCATCGAGGGACTATGATCATTTGATGTTGTTTTGTTTTTCCAAAGAAACTTAACATGCAACATGGCCCATTATTGAAGGCAACAAGTGGAGTAATCCTAGGGGTGCAGGTGTGATTGGTGTTGTCCATTTTCATGCTTTGTTATCTTTGAGTTAGGTCAAGCTATTTGTTTTGGTTGATTTTTGCATACAAACCCTAAGTCTATCATGGCATATTTAGAAAGCTTTTAAATGCGAAATTTAAAGTCCTAAACTATTACAACATAATTATGGGATGGGGGGTACAAATGTTCAAATGGGGATATTTAGCAAGAAAAGTTAAATCTAAACTATTACATCCAAATTGAATATTCAAATTATTTAATTGCACAATAATAAAATAAAATAAAATAAATATGCAAGATGCAAAAATGATTTTCATATGTATGTAAAAGTATTTTTTTTATGTGACAAATAAACAAAAATAAAAATGAATAATTTTTGGATATTTTACATTTTAGGGCAAAACCCTAATTTTCTAAGTAAGAAGTATTTATTATTTATTATATGCAATATTTATTAATTATGTACAAAAAATAAACAAAAAGGAAGTATGTTGTAAAAAAGTGATTTTTTAAATTAAATATTAATAAAAATAAAAATGTATTATTTTTATGTTTTTATCCTAAATATTCTAATAAATATATATGTATTTATATTATTTACTAAATATATTAAATATGTATAGAAGATAAAATATTTAATATTTACAAAAAAAGTATGTTTTTAGAAAATATTTTCAAAGGATAAAATAAAATAAAAATCAGAAAACAAAATGTATTTTGTATTATTTTTGGTATTTTTAATAAAAGGATATATGTTATTTACAATGTATAAATTCAAAATAAAACAAATAAAATCCAAATAAAATGCAAAAATGGTTGAAAAAATATTTTTAATATTTTTTATGTTTTGTCAAAAAATAACAAGTCAGAAACAAAAAGAAAAAGTCAAAAAATGATAAAAATAAACACAATGGGCCAAGGGGGATATGTGAAATAAAGTGGTGCAAAAAGGAAAACAAAACTCAGGCCCAACCCAAGTCTATCTTCTTCAACCTCCAGTCAGTTTGTTTCAAAAAACGCGCGTTTCTCATGCTGATTCAAACATCCTGATTCTTAGACTTTCAAGCAAAACTTATAACACAAAAAATGTCAAGTATCGAATCACGAATCCATACATACCAAGAACTTGATCTAACTCTCAGAAATGAGAGAGAATTTCTTCTCCCCCAATTCCTGACCTAGCTTTTTTCCAATGTTCAAGTTCAAAATACTCTTAGCACACACAATATAAATGAAAAGTAGCTATATGGATGGCTTCAGGGCTATGATTAGAATATGTTTTCTTCACAAACTTAAACCTAACTATGCCTGGATAGAGAGATAGAAGTTCAAAAACTTACCTGTTCAGCTTGATTCGTGTATGACAATGGAGGTACTTTCAGTGCAATGTGAGGACTTGTACAGCTTGCTTGAGGTCCAGGGATGCTTCCTCTATGCTTAGCTTGCTTTGAATCTTGCTGAATCAAGCTACAGAAGTCAACCTGCAAGAGAGAAAAGTGAAAATGGCAAATGATGTTAGGGATGTTACAGTTCGTGTCCAATGCTTGGGATAGTTTGTATAGGTGGTAGGGAGTGTGTATGAAGTGGTTTGAATGAAAATGCACGATGGAAATGAGTTGGCCAAGTCAAAGTGCAGAATGCCCTGTTTTGTGCAACAAGATGGTGATTTTCTGTATGAGGAGAGATCAAGGGTTCTTTGGTCGTGTTTTAGGTCTGTTAGGGAGTATGGAAAGTGTGGAGAAAGTTTGTTTTTGTTCTTGATTGCAGGAATGAGAGTTGTTGTTTAATATGCCAAGTTTCTTCTGTGTGAAGTAAGGAAATGTGAGTTCCTATACAAGCCTTTCCCAAGCCCTAAACTATGCTGCACACTTGAGTCTTGATCAGTGGGATATGTCCATGAATCTTGTGTCCAAAGATATGGCCTGTACTTCTTGGATTGTAAACTTGACATAAAGTGTAACTTTACAAGAATGGATAACTTGTTTTTTCTAATTATGGACTAATCCTTCATGTAATGACCAAATGCATAGAATAATATCTTGGCACAATGGTTTAGCATTGAATTATTGAGTAAGAAAAGGATTAGAGGCCTGTAACTAGCTTGTGCAAGCTGACTTGAAAAAATGCAAAGTGTATGAACATGAAAATGGCTCATGAACAAAGTGACTTTTGCCCATATTGTCAAATTCGATTCTCCCTAACCACAAGGGTGTTTGAGAATTTTTTGGACATTTTGGAAAGCTTGGAATGTGTACTACAATCCATCTTTGTAATGCAAATTGAGATTCTAAGTGGAAGCATGTGAAAAGTGGCCATGAAGTTAGGCAAAAATCCTGCCTAGAATAGGTCAAAAATTTTCTAAGTTAAGAATGTTTTGCACCCTTGTTCCAAAAATCATAACTTGAGCTACAAGCTTATTTGGAGGAAACTTTGTGAATCAAAGTTGTAGATTTTCAATGGACTACAACTTTCATGTTTTGAGTTTTGTTTGAATCCAAATGTATCTTGATGAAAAAATGGGACAAAGTTAGGAAAAAATTAGGAATTTTCATAACTTAGAAACTTTCTAAGTTATGAAATTTCTTCATTTCAAACCCTAATTTGTAATTCTTGATTTCTTGATGAACAAGTTTCATAATTTGACATGTCTTGATGAAAAATTAATCTTGACACTTGATTTTGACCAAAAAGTCAAAGTTTGACTTTTCAGTATACAGTCAAATTTGGCTCAGTTGACTGGAAAATTCATCTGTCAATCTTGTGCATTTGGGATCTTTTGAACTTGTTGAACATGTCAAGACAATGCCATTGGGTCCTTGAGTCCATATGTGAGCTTGGTTTGCCATTGGCTAGGTCAAACAGTCAAAAATTGCCTTTGTGCAGTCAAAACCCTAAAAATGACCATTTTGCCCTTTTGGTGATCTGATCAAATTTCTTGTGGAATTGTGATCCAAACTTGATCAAATGGTCCATATGAGTTCATAATGTTGATGTTGGTCAAAAATCATGAGGTTTGACTGTCAATTGACCACAGTTGACTTTTTCCCCAATACAACTGATTTTTAGGTCAACTGTCCAATTGACTGGGCAAAGATTGGAATCAAGGCTTGAAACTTGGTATGGATAAACTTGTGAGTCCAACATGAAGCATGAAAGTCATCTTGGACCTTTTAGGTCAAAACATCTTTGTGCAAACACAAACCCTAATTTGGGTCAACAGTGCAAGGAGGAGTCTTGAGCAGAGCAAACCCTAACTTGATCTTGAGCTCCAAGGGTCTTGTGGTGAGAAAATGTTGAGGAAATGGGAGGGAAAATTTTGGAGTACAACAGTTGCCCCTGTTCAATATTCTTGAACCTGAAGAGTTAGATTGGCAAGTTTGCCTTTCGCGACTCGAAGGTAAAAGGAGATTGGACACTAGAGTGCCTGGAAATTTGCACTCGCCTAATGGAGTATCAGCAATGTGATGGTGGGAATGGGCTTATAGATGCCATTTGGATAGATGGTGGATAGGAGGATGGGCTTATAGATGCCATCTGGAGACGTGACAGAACCTTGTCGGGAATGGGCTTATAGATGCCATTTGGAAGTGTTGATCGCGTAAGAGATTCCTTAGCGAGAACTTGCGTACTTTGAGAAAGGAAGATGGTTTCCTGGCCTGTTACAGGTGTTGATCTTCAGTCTCTTCATGCAGATATGCCCTGGCTAGGTACAGGTATCGAATCTACAATTAGTTGCTCACAGATGTGCCCTGGCTAGATACAGGAATCTAATCCGGAACTTCAAAAGGTTGCTTATAGACGTGCCCTGGATGGATACAGGTATCGAATCTCTAAACTGTTTATGCAGATATGCCCTGGCTAGATACAGGTGTCGAATCCACAATCAAATACTCACAGATATGCCCTGGCTGGATACAGGAATCGAATCCGGAATTGGTCGTCTACAGATATGCCCTGGCTGGATACAGGTATCGAATCTGGAATTGGAAAAAGATTGGTAGAGATAGATTTCCTGGCTGGATACAGGTGTAAACCTCTGACCTGAGAATGAAAGATAATTTCCTGGCCTGTTACAGGGGTTGATCTTCAAACTCTTCTTGCAGATATGCCCTGGCTAGATACAGGTATCGAATCTACAATTAATCACTCACAGATGTGCCCTGGCTAGATACAGGAATCGAATATGGAATTGCGATAGTTGATAGTAATCATCTTTGGATTGACCTTTTTCCTGAAAAGGCAAAACATTAGCTATATGCAATGTCATGTTGTATGAGATGCATGATGTCATGATGTTTAAAAATGAGATAGTGTTGTATGCACTTTATCATGTATGTAAGCAGGATGTATGAAATGTGAGATGTCTATGAATGTATTTTCGTCTAGGAAAATAAATCCTTGACGAGTGCCGGGAACTTTGTTGAATCCTGGGCTGATGTTGAAGAGTAGAGTTCTTCGTTTCTGCTGGGGATGATGGTTGCAAGAATAAACCGGTAGGAGAAGATGACTCCGTTGGGGAATAAACTTGTTGGAGAGATTACTCTGAGGGGAATAAAATAGGTGAAGAGATTACTCTGCGGGGTATTAATCTGTGGGAAGAGATACTTCGCTGAGGTTTTGATGAGAACTCCGCTGGGGATTCCACTGGTAAGTTATGTTGGGGAACTTGATGAACTCCGCTGGGGATAGGAAGAACTTCGCCGAGGACGATTTTTCCATGGTAATTAGCTGAGGATAACCCAGTTATAAGCCATGATGGGAAAATAACCTTTGAATGAAAAGGGAGATGCGTTCGTACTCTGCAGGTGATAAGCTTCCAGAATCTACTGGGGATAAGCTTCAGAATCTACTGGGGAGATTGATTCAACTCTCCTGGGGAAACCTTTCAGACCGTACCGAGGTGTTGGTATTCCGCTGGGGAACATTCTTATATTAAGACCGTCGGGGATGCTTGCTGAGGAATGTCTATACTCCACTGGGGAATGTTTAGATCTTCCGGGGATATCCAATTTCCTTAAGGCTGATAGTAGACTAACTCTGCTTGGGGAGAGTATTGCTGACTTGCTAGGGATACTGTGCCTTTTTAGGGCTGATGGGAGACCAACTCTGCCTGGGGAGAGTATTGCTGAAATCTGGTCTTACTCTGGGGAGTGAAGGTATTCTGGTCAAATTCTTCAGCTGAACTTACCTTGGTACCTTGGTGGACAGAGCAACTAGATCGCTTAGACAATTCTAAATTGCCCCTGTTTCTGATGTCATCTGTAATTAATCCTTTGTTTCGTATGCAAATATTTATGATTAGCAATTAATGTCAAATGCATATATCAAAAATGAACATTGGACGTTCTTTGCAAAACAAAAAACAGAAAAAGGAAAAACGATGGGTAATTTTTCTGAAAAATTAAACTTGTATTGATTTCGAAATTTGCCTGAAAATAGGCGTTTTTATGTACAGGAGGCTGACGTCCTAGTAAGAGAACGCCGCCGAGTAATATAGAGTTTATACAATTTTGAAAAGGAAACAAAACAGCTATGTGGAAAATAATCCCACTGGGTTCCAACTCTGCTATCGCCTTTATGCCTTCAAGCGTCTCATCACTCTGCTGCTTAGTTGAAGATGAAGTTGATTGATTGATGCTGAATTCAGGATGCAAGGTGATCCAATGAGACATAGTATTACGCTTTATCCCTAACTTTTGCCTGGACCGCCCTTTCGGGTTTTCGGTCCACCGAGATACCCATTTTTGCCCAAGCCGCCTTTTCAGGTTTTTCACTTGCCGGGTGTACAAATATTTTTTTTTTATTTCATCCCTTATTTTTGCCCGAACCCTTTTGGTTCGCCGGGAAGCCCTTATTTTTACCTAGGTGTGTCAACCTAGCGGGTCTTTATTTCATGCGTAGTATCTTTTTACTATGTCTGCATTGGCGGGGTGAGGAAGGTTGTCACCATCCATGGTGGTTAGAATCATAGCTCCTCCTGAGAAGATATGTTTAACCACAAATGGCCCTTCGTACGTAGGGGTCCATTTTCCCCTGGGATCGCTTTGAGGAAGAATGATGCGCTTGATTACCAGGTCTCCGACTTGATACTCTTGTTGTCTGACCTTCTTGTTAAATGCCCTGATCATCCGTTTTTGGTACGTCTGACCATGACAAATAGCAGTGAGTCTCTTTTCGTTAATTAAGTTTAATTGATCAAGCTGAGTCTGGATCTAGTCATCTTTGCTCAAAACTGCATCCTTCATTATCCAGAGAGAGGGTATCTGGACTTCAATAGGCAAGACTGCCTCCATGCCATAGACCAAGGAAAATGGAGTTGCCCCTGTTGACGTCCGTGCCGAGGTACGGTACCCATGGAGAGCAAACAGAAACATCTCGTGCCAATCCTTATAGGCCACTGTCATCTTCTGTACAATCTTCTTGATGTTCTTATTCGCTGCTTCTACAGCCCCATTCATCTTCGGCCGGTAAGGTGAAGAGTTGTGGTGCTGTATCTTGAATTGCTCGCAGAGCTCAGTGATCATCTTATTGTTAAGATTGGTACCATTGTCCGTAATGATCCTCTCAGGTATGCCGTATCGACAGATCAGGTTGTGCCAAATGAATCGTGCCACGACGTTCTTGGTTACGGTAGCGTAGGAAGCTGCTTCAACCCATTTTGTGAAGTAATCAATCGCCACCAGGATGAAGCGATGCCCGTTATATGCCGTAGGTCGGATCTCGCCGATCATATCAATGCCCCACATTGCAAAAGTCCAAGGTGTTGTTAAGACGTTTAGAGGAACCGGAGGGATGTGCACCTTATCAGCATAGATCTGGCATTTATGACAAGTTTGAGAATGCTGATAACAGTCGGCTTCCATTGTGGACCAGAAATATCCTGCCCGAAGGATTTTCTTTGCCATGGTATGTCCACTGGAATGTGTTCCGAAGGTACCTTCATGTAGCTCTGCCATGATCCTTTCTGCTTCAGTCTTATCCACACAACGCAGTAAGGTTGAATCATGGTTTCGCTTGTAGAGAATTCCATTGCTGAGGAAGAACTTTGCCGCAAACCTTCTCAGGAACTTCTTGTCATTAACGGATGCACCGTCGGGGTATTCTTGAGCTTCAAGGTACCTCTTCACTTCATGATACCAGGGTTTTTCTGTTACCTCTTCGGGCTCGAGATCGCAGCAATGTGAAGGTTCGTCCAATTTCCAAATAATGATATGGGGCGCCTCGTTGTCCCATTTGACTTTGAACATAGAAGACATCGTAGCCAACGCTTCCGCTAGCTGATTCTCCTCTCTTGGGAAGTGTTCAAAAGTTATCTCTTCGAAGTGGGGAAGCAATGTCAGCACATACTCCTTGTAAGGAATAAGATTTGGGTGTTTCGTATCCCACTCGCCTTTGACCTGATTGATCATGAGAGCGGAATCTCCGAAGACACTCAGAAACTTGATCCTTAGGTCAATTGCAGCTTGAAGACCCGTGATGCATGCCTCATACTCCGCCATGTTGTTGGTGCAGTTGAAACATAGTCGGGAGGTGAGTGGAGTATGAGTGCCTTTAGGGGATATGATCACAGCGCCGATACCATTACCCAAAGCGTTAGAGGCTCCGTCAAAGTGCATAGACCATCGGGATCCTTCCTCAGGTCCTTCATCCGGTCCAGGTACTTCACAATCAGTCACTACCATGATATCCTCGTTTGGAAATTCAAAATTCATCGACTGGTAATCGTCCACTGCCTGGTGTGCCAAATGGTCTGCCAATACGCTTCCCTTGATTGCTTTTTGAGTCGTGTACTGGATGTCATATTCCATCAAGATCATTTGCCATCTTGCTATTCTTCCAGACAAGGCGGGCTTTTCGAAAATGTACTTGATTGGATCCATTTTTGAAATCAACAGGGTAGTGTGAGTCAACATATACTGTCTCAGCCGGCGAGCAACCCATACCAAAGCGCAGCAAGTTTTCTCGAGCAGTGAGTACCGGGTCTCACAGTCGGTAAAATTTTTGCTAAGGTAATAAATGGCGTGTTCTTTTCGGCCAGACTCGTCATGCTGCCCCAGCACACACCCCATTGAGTTGTCAAGTACAGTCAAGTATAAGATTAGAGGTCTCCCTTCAACCGGTGGCATAAGAATGGGTGGTTCTTGGAGATACTCTTTGATCTTTTCGAAAGCGGCCTGACATTCATCGTTCCAACGTACTACTTGATCCTTCTTCAGCAGCTTGAAGATTGGTTCACATGTAGCAGTTAGATGCGAGATGAATCGGGCAATGTAGTTCAACCGTCCTAGGAAGCCTCTGACTTCTTTCTCTGTCTTGGGAGTTGGCATCTCTTGTATGGCTTTCACTTTGGCAGGGTCCACTTGAATGCCTTTGTCGCTTACGATGAAGCCTAACAATTTCCCAGATCTTACCCCAAAGGTACACTTGTTTGGGTTCAACCTCAGCTTGTACAACTTCAGACGGTCAAACAGCTTCCGTAGATGGTCAAGGTGTTCCTCCTCAGTTTGGGACCTTGCAATCATATCATCGACGTATACTTCTATTTCGTGATGGATCATGTCATGAAATAAAGCAACCATGGCACGTTGGTAGGTTGCCCCAGCATTTTTCAACCCAAAAGGCATGACCTTGTAGCAAAAGGTGCCCCACTGAGTGACAAAGGTGGTCTTCTCCATGTCTTTAGGAGCCATCTTGATTTGATTATAACCGGAGAAACCGTCCATGAAGGAGAATACTTTATGCTGAGCAGTGTTGTCAACCAGAACGTCGATATGAGGCAGAGGGAAATCATCCTTAGGGCTTGCCCTGTTCAAATCCCTGTAATCAACACACATTCGGACCTTACCATCCTTTTTCGGCACTGGAACCACGTTGGCAATCCACTGAGGGTAAGAAGTCACTGCTAGAAACCCGGCATCAAATTGTTTCATAACCTCAGCTTTGATTTTCTCGGACATCTCTGGACGCATACGGAGGACCTTCTGTTTAACCGGAGGGCAGTCTTCCTTGGTAGGTAGGTGATGAACCACAATGTCGGTATCCAACCCAGGCATGTCTTCATAAGACCAGGCAAAGATTTCCACATAGTCATGCAGCATCTGAATCAACTGTTGTTTCACACTGAGCTCTAGATTGGCACCAATCTTGACTTCCTTTCTGTCTGTCTCAGTACCCAGATTTACCGTTTCCACTGGCTCTTCATGTGGCTGAATGGCCCGCTCTTCCTGGAGTAGCAGTCTTGCAAGTTCACCAGGCACTTCTCAATCATCTTCACCTTCGTCTTCGGCTAAGTTGATCGGATTTTCGAAGTCATAACTGGCAGTAGCAGAGTCGTTACCAGTGAGATCCAGAGAGGATTGTAACCTGTATAAGTGAGTGTGTGTAAATATAGCTGTTTTGCAATATATAATAAAGAAAGAAAAGGAGCGCAAGATTTTGAAATGCAACAAACGTCCAATGTTTTGATTAATGATATATGAAAATGACATACAAAATCCCTCACAAATGAAGCCGCGGTGCCCCGGGTAGGACACTGAGCCATAAAAGTTTCAACATATTGTTTGTTACAAATTCAAAACAAAAGAGTTCATTACTGAGTGACAAAAGTAATAGGTGTGAAGTCTTTCGCAGTCCAGTTGCTTGGTCTATCGTCGGTTGTTGGGTAGATCCAGCTGTCGAATTCAGATTCCTCCACGTCGTCTTCAATAGCATTTACTCCTGGGTTGGTGATGAACACAGGAGGTCTTCCAATTCTTGCCTTACGAACATCCCTCTGAGCCTCTGCACTGAAGCCCAAACCAAACTTGTCAGTCTATGGAGTAAAGTCAGGAAGTCGGCCCCAGTTTGCGCACTCACCCTTCTCAATCACAGCCCGGGCATCCTTTAAGGAAGCCATCTTCAAAGGAGGGTCTTCAATCACAGTTTCAACTGATGCCAGTGTTTGAGGCACCTCTTCAAAGTGTTGAAAGGGGGTCTCAATGAACTCCCCATCCATTTCTATGTACCGGAACGAGTTGAGGTGGCTGACCATATACTCTTCTTCCCCTTGAACTGTCACAATTTTCCCTCTGACCAGGTACTTAAGCTTTTGATGTAGTGTGGAGGTCACAGCTCCAGCCTTGTGGATCCATGGACGACCCAGCAAACAAGAATAGGATGGTCGGATATCCATCACATAGAAAGTAGAATCAAAAACTTGAGAACCAACCCTGATTGGAATGTCAACTTCCCCATGTACCATCCTCTTCGAACCGTCAAAGGCCCGGACAACAATGTTACTAGGCTTGAGCTCTAAACCCTCACAATCCAATCTGTCTAAAGCTTTATTGGGTAATACGTTCAATGAAGAACCGGTGTCTACCAATACATGGGCAAGAGTAGTGCCCCTGCATTCAATGGAGACATGCAGGGCGTCGTTATGGTTCTTTCCTTTGGCGGTCAGATCGGCGTCAGAGAAGCCCAACCCATTATCAGCAGTCAAGTTGTCCACACAATCGGTAAATTGATCAGCAGATGTTTCTTGTGGCACATGGGCCGTCTTCAGGAAGGAGATCAGGGCCTTGGCATGGGCCTCTGAACACAACAACAGTGATAGCATAGAAATCTTTGATGGGGTGTGCCCCAGCTTCTCAACTACGTTGAAATCACTTTTCTTGATAATCTTGAGGATCTCTTCCATCTCTTGCTGGGAAGCTTCAACAGTGGTTGTCTTTGGTGCCTCTGTCAGGGCAGGCAAATCAGTAGCAATCCCTTTTCCCCGAGCGTCAGACGACTCGGCAGCAGGGGTAGAAACAAGAACTTGATTAGGAAGGGGAACAGACACACTTGCAGGTGTGATGATAAGAGGTTTCTGAATAGCTGGTGGCGCAATATCTGGTGAGAACAGCCTACCACTGCGAGTAATTTTGGCAGGCCCGGTGATATTACTGACGCTGGTACTAGTATCAAACTCTTGTTTTACTCCAAGAACATAAACATCTGCCCCATAGTGCCAAGGGACAGCTTTGTCGGACGTATAGGGGAGGGGCCCCAAAACAATGATGATGATAGGATCAATCTTCTGAGTGGACATGATTTTGACAGGCTTCTTTGAGGGAGCCTTAGGAGGTTTGTTGAAAATAGTGACAATAGAAACTTCTTCAGCGGGGACAGCAGGAACAACAATTTTCTCGAACAAGATCTCTTTGCTATCCATCAGGCTTTGGATGCCTGACTTCAGCAAGGGACAACCAGTAGGTGAAACAGCACAAAGAAGGCAACCTTTGCTACATCCCGGAAATAAACCGGCTAGCAACAGGTTCCTTTTGACAGTCAATAACTGAGTAACAATCTCTTCCACGGAGGCTACATACCGGTCTTCTTCCATAGCATTCACTCCATGCTGGGGCATGGGAGCAGTCACAACATTGGGCCTTTCGGGCGCCTCGAACTATATTTCTTTAGCATCAATAAGGTCCTGAACCTTGTTCCTCAGAGCCCAACAATCGTCCGTAGTATGCCCCGGGCTATCAGAGTGATAAGCGCAACGGGCGTTGGGGTTGTACTTCGGAGAGGTTGTGTTCACTACCTTCGGAGCTTCTTTGACAGTTACCAGATTGGTTGACAGTAGTTGCGGCAAAATATGAGACAGGGTCATGCTGAGCCGAGTGTACTGACTTTTGGGTCTCTCACCCCTTGGCTGGTTAAACTGCTGAGGAGCAGCAACAGGCTTTGAGATTACCAATGCATTGACAGCTTGGCGGCGTTCCGGCTTAACTTGTCTTCTGGGACCATAAACAACACTGGCTTCCTTCTTGAAGGGCTTCTTCTCAGTACTCGCGGAGGCACCTTTCTGTATCTTCCCTGACTTGATACCAGCTTCTATTCTCTCACCAGTCAAGATCAAATCTGTAAACCCAACAGAAGAATTACCAATCAAGTGGTTGAAGAACGGACCAGACAGGGTCCCTAAGAACATGTCAACAAGTTCACGGTCAGTCAGTGGTGGCTGGACCCTGCCAGCCAGGTCTCTCCATTTTTGCGCATACTCCTTGAATCCTTCGCCCGTCCCCAGTGACATACCCTGAAGTTGGGTACGCGTGGGAGCAAGGTCAGAATTGTACTGATACTGTTTATAAAATGCAGTAGCCAAGTCCTCCCAGTTTCGGATACTGGCTCCATCCAGCTGATAGAACCACTCGAGTTGAGCCCCTGAAAGGCTATCCTGAAAGAAATGGATCCACAGGTTATTGTCTGCAGTGTAAGGTTGGATCTTCCTTACATATGATCTAAGATGCATCTTCGGACAGGATAACCCGTCATATCTTACAAAAACTGGCACTTTGAACTTCGGGGGGATCACAATTCCAGCAACTAATCCCAAATCTTCGAAATCTAAGCCGGGAACTCTCTGCAGCTCCATAGCTTCCAACCTGTCTTCCAAGCCTTTGTACTTATCATCGGCGGGCGGGTATTGTTGCTCAGAGTAGTCTTCGTCTTCTTCAGCCTCTCCTTCTTCAGCTTCGGATTCGGAAGGTACCGCAACTGCATTCCCTTTACTGGTTCCCTCTTCAGATGTAGGGGGAAATTCAAGCACTCTTCTGGCCTCACCCTAAAACCTTCTTCCTAGGGTAGCCACCCCGATTCTCTTCTTCTTCTTTTTCACTTACTCTTTGTTCCCAAGCAGGGCTTTCAGATCCTCCTGACCCTTTGCCAAGGTCATCAGGAGTTGTTGAAACTGTGAGTTTTGAGACTGCAAGTCCTTGACTGTCTGTTCGAGATCTATCTTACTGAAATAAACAACAGAGAGATAAGGAAACCTGGTGTGGAGACCTGCTTATGCGCATGATGAATGATATGCTTATGTATGCAATGCATTCAAGGATTTAGCAAATTCAAAATTGTTGCAAACAAAAAGAACGCACGTCATATTAATAAGAAGAAATTTATCAGTACATAAATGCCACATGGGCCAAATATTACAAAAAACTTCTCAAGGTAAAAATACGTTGCGCATCCTCTTTGGTGCGATGTAGGTGTTGAGGGTCTCTTCCTCATGGAGTCGGCGGGTAAGCTCCAAAACCTTCTTCTCACTGGGGTAGAAGCTGGCTTCAAAAGTGTTCCGTTCCTCCTTGAGTTGGATCCAACTCTTCTGCATCTCCTCCCACGATGTAGGCATGTCAGGATATAGAATGGTGTAGGGAACCTCTCCTTCCTTAACGGGCTCTTTAATCACAGGGAGAACATGAGGGTAGGGCATCATCAGACTCTGGGCTCGGGTTCGTACCCACTTGAGATAAGGCTCAAGAGGGATGGAGTTCTTGTGCCCTAGTGTCTTGCTGTCTATCTTGTTAGGCATCCTCCAAGCTCTGATGAATCTTTGGCGAAGTCCTTGCGCATCGTTGTCGAAGTCAAAAACTAGGTCAGGAATCAACATGTCATGAGGGCCATCCCTCCTTGCATATCCAAATTGCCTCAAAGCTAGACAAGGGTTGTAGGTAATGCCCCCTCTAATGCCAAGTAATGGAACATTAGGGAACTCTCCATAACGATCGACGATGATGACATTTTCTCTGGACCGAGAACACCAATGGACATCAGAGTGAGTGAGGGTCATCAACCGTTGTGACCACCTTAAGCCTTGGTCATTCTTCAAGACAGATTGTGGAAGGTGCAAAATAAACCACCTTGCAAGGAGAGGAGTACAGCACATGAGAACACCCCTCTTTCTCATTGTTCGTGTGTAAAATGAGTGAAGAATGTCCCCAAGCAAAGTTGGTATTGGATTCCTGGATAAGAAGATTTTGACGGCGTTGACATCTACAAGCTGGTCAGGATTTGGGAACAAGACCAACCCATAAATGAGGAGTGCCACAATTTCTTCAAAGGCTTGTAGGTCCAATGAATTCCAGCACTCTTGTACCTTCTCAAACAAGAATTTTGCTAAGAAGCCTTTGACACCGCTTCTAGTTTCCCAATGCCCCTTGATGTCAGATGGTTGCAAGTATAGTGCTTAAGCAACATCTTCAGGCTTTGGTTCTTTTTCCGTACCGTTGTAGGGTAGTTGATTAAGAATAGGAATTCTCAGGAGTTGAGAAAATTCCTCCAAAGTGGGCACCAATTGATAATCGGGGAAAGTGAAACAGTGGTGAAGGGGGTCAAAGAACTGGAACAACACCTTTACCATGTCCTCTTCAATGCTGGTGTTGACTAGGCTGAGCAGTCTACCATGTCTTTCACTGAAGGGAGAGCTTTCCGGAATTCTGGATGTGAGCTCCTTGAGTTGAGGAGGGATTCTCACAAGGTTGACCTGGATAGTTTTCCTGCGAGTAATTTCCATGACCTACAAAACAAGAACAAAGATGAAGATCTAAACCCTTGAAATGGTTAGTGTATGCATATGATGCTTCATGATGCTCATGATGTATGCACAAACATATGTATAAGCAATTCACACAAAACCCTAGTTTTAGGCTTGCATGGGGTTTCATAGGTAAGTACCCTCTTGAGTGAAGTTGGCTTAAAAACCTGTCCTATAAATAGTAACCGGGTTCTAAGGAGCTCAATATCATTGGATTGTTTTCTATGTTCATTGTTTTGGTTTAGCCACTTAACTAGCGACCAAAATATTCCAAGAAAACAACCCTCAATGAGTGTAGTATCGAGTATCTACCAACTTCGGACTGCACCAAAGTCGGTCATATCACTACCCATAATGAAAGGCCAAGATGGACAAGTAAGGTTCTAGGTCATTAGTGCTTAGTGACATCACTCAGCGGCCCCGTACTCTCCTTCATTGAACTCAAGGGTTACCGGTACTCACAAATATGTTGCACTAATATAGCTATTGCTTCAACCGTGTCGGTATACCCCGCACAGTTTCCACAATGTATTGCTATCTATGAATGTTTCCCCAAATCCGGGTGTAGGATTTCAAACCCAAACAAGAGAGCCAAGATATAAAGCAATCAAAGCAACCAATTAGTCATGCAAGAGGGTGATCTAGGCCCTAAGGTTACTCCACTTTTAAGTTTTCCCCAGCAGAGTCGCCAGTTCTGTGATACGGTGGGAGAACTGACTTGAGGTTTTGCGTTTGTTTTCGCAAATGTTTCGGTTGAGCAAGAGTCGCCACCGACTTTTTATTTTATCCTAAGGAAAGGTTAAAAAGCACAACAAAAACCTTTGAGATGTTTTCTTGGGTTCGGGGAGTAGATTATAGAAAGGGAAGGTATTAGCAACCTTTCTATCCATGGTTATCCATGGGCTCTTAGTTACTTGCTTAGATCACCTTGCCTTGATTTTCAATTGTTTGAAATGGTACTTTGTGTGTGGGTTTTGAAAATGTTTTGAAAAGAGGCCAATGTGGTGGCAACCTGAGGCCAATGTGGTGGTAACCTTTGCAATGATCCATGTTTGGATGTATACAAAGGTGTACTTATCTTTTGAAAAAAATTTCAATGTTTTTGAAAGTGGTTTTGAAAGTGTGTTGTGATGTGTGGTTTTGAGAAAATAGGCAAGTGTTTTTGTTTTGCAAGTTGGCAAGTAACCAAGAGCTATCTACCCTAAATTTCTCAAAGATCTTTCCCATGTTTTTAACCCTTTTAACAATTTTGTTCCACCATTGTATTTGGTGGACAATCTTGTGTTAGGATGTGAACGGGACGAGCGCGGATCATCGTTTTAGACCATGATTGCAATGGTGCCAAGTGTCTTTGGCAACTTTTTCCTTTGAGGGACTTGATCATTTTTAGGCAACTTTCGAAAGCGTCATCGAGGGACTATGATCATTTGATGTTGTTTTGTTTTGCCAAAGAAACTTAACATGCAACATGGCCCATTATTGAAGGCAACAAGTGGAGTAATCCTAGGGGTGCAGGTGTGATTGGTGTTGTCCATTTTCATGCTTTGTTATCTTTGAGTTAGGTCAAGCTATTTGTTTTGGTTGATTTTTGCATACAAACCCTAAGTCTATCATGGCATATTTAGAAAGCTTTTAAATGCGAAATTTAAAGTCCTAAACTATTGCAACATAATCATGGGATGGGGGGTACAAATGTTCAAATGGGGATATTTAGCAAGAAAAGTTAAATCTAAACTATTACATCCAAATTGAATATTCAAATTATTTAATTGCATAATAATTAAATAAAATAAAATAAATATGCAAGATGCAAAAATGATTTTCATATGTATGTAAAAGTATTTTTTATGTGACAAATAAACAAAAATAAAAATGAATAATTTTTGGATATTTTACATTTTAGGGCAAAACCCTAATTTTCTAAGTAAGAAGTATTTATTATTTATTATATGCAATATTTATTAATTATGTACAAAAAATAAATAAAAAGGAAGTATATTGTAAAAAAGTGATTTTTTAAATTAAATATTAATAAAAATAAAAATGTATTATTTTTATGTTTTTATCCTAAATATTCTAATAAATATATAAGTATTTATATTATTTACTAAATATATTAAATATGTATAGAAGATAAAATATTTAATATTTACAAAAAAAGTATGTTTTTAGAAAATATTTTCAAAGGATAAAATAAAATAAAAATCAGAAAACAAAATGTATTTTGTATTATTTTTGGTATTTTTAATAAAAGGATATATGTTATTTACAATGTATAAATTCAAAATAAAACAAATAAAATCCAAATAAAATGCAAAAATGGTTGAAAAAATATTTTTAATATTTTTTATGTTTTGTCAAAAAATAACAAGTCAGAAACAAAAAGAAAAAGTCAAAAAATGATTAAAATAAACACAATGGGCCAAGGGGGTATATGTGAAATAAAGTGGTGCAAAAAGGAAAACAAAACTCAGGCCCAGCCCAAGTCTATCTTCTTCAACCTCCATCCAGTTTGTTTCAAAAAACGCGCGTTTCTCATGCTGATTCAAACATCCTGATTCTTGGACTTTCAAGCAAAACTTATAACACAAAAATGTCAAGTATCGAATCACGAATCCATACATACCAAGAACTTGATCTAACTCTCAGAAATGAGAGAGAATTTCTTCTCCCCCAATTCCTGACCTAACTTTTTTCCAATGTTCAGGTTCAAAATACACTTAGCACACACAATATAAATAAAAAGTAGCTATATGGATGGCTTCAGGGCTATGATTAGAATATGTTTTCTTCACAAACTTAAACCTAACTATGCCTGGATAGAGAGATAGAAGTTCAAAAACTTACCTGTTCAGCTTGATTCTTGTATGACAATGGAGGTACTTCCAGTGCAATGTGAGGACTTGTACAGCTTGCTTGAGGTCCAGGGATGCTTCCTCTATGCTTAGCTTGCTTTGAATCTTGCTGAATCAAGCTACAGAAGTCAACCTACAAGAGAGAAAAGTTAAAATGGAAAATGATGTTAGGGATGTTACAGTTCGTGTCCAATGCTTGGGATAGTTTGTATAGGTGGTAGGGAGTGTGTATGAAGTGGTTTGAATGAAAATGCACGATGGAAATGAGCTGGCCAAGTCAAAGTGCAGAATGCCCTGTTTTGTGCAGCAAGATGGTGATTTTCTGTATGAGGAGAGATCAAGGGTTCTTTGGTCGTGTTTTAGGTCTGTTAGGGAGTATAGAAAGTGTGGAGAAAGTTTGTTTTTGTTCTTGCTTGCAGGAATGAGAGTTGTTGTTTAATATGCCAAGTTTCTTCTATGTGAAGTAAGGAAATGTGAGTTCCTATACAAGCCTGTCCCAAGCCCTAAACTATGCTGCACACTTGAGTCTTGATCAGTGGGATATGTCCATGAATCTTGTGTCCAAAGATATGGCATGTACTTCTTGGATTGTAAACTTGACATAAAGTGTAACTTTACAAGAATGGATAACTTGCTTTTTCTAATTATGGACTAATCCTTCATGTAATGACCAAATGCATAGAATAATATCTTGGCACAATGGTTTCACATTGAATTATTGAGTAAGAAAAGGATTAGAGGCCTGTAACTAGCTTGTGCAAGCTGACTTGAAAAAATGCAAAGTGTATGAACATGAAAATGGCTCATGAACAAAGTGACTTTTGCCCATATTGTCAAATTCGATTCTCCCTAACCACAAGGGTGTTTGAGAAGTTTTTGGACATTTTGGAAAGCTTGGAATGTGTACTACAATCCATCTTTGTAATGCAAATTGAGATTCTAAGTGGAAGCATGTGAAAAGTGGCCATGAAGTTAGGAAAAAATCCTGCCTAGAATAGGTCAAAATTTTTCTAAGTTAAGAATGTTTTGCACCCTTGTTCCAAAACTCATAACTTGATCTACAAGCTTCTTTGGAGGAAACTTTGTGAATCAAAGTTGTATATTTTGCAATGGACTACAACTTCCATGTTTTGAGTTTTGTTTGAATCCAAATGTATCTTGATGAAAAAATGGGACAAAGTTAGGAAAAAATTAGGAATTTTCATAACTTAGAAAATTTCTAAGTTATGAAATTTCTTCATTTCAAACCCTAATTTGTAATTCTTGATTTCTTGATGAACAAGTTTCATAATTTGACATGTCTTGATCAAAAATGAATCTTGACACTTGATTTTGACCAAAAAGTCAAAGTTTGACTTTTCAGTATACAGTCAAATTTGGCTCAGTTGACTGGAAAATTCATCTGTCAATCTTGTGCATTTGGAATCTTTTGAACTTGTTGAACATGTCAAGACAATTCCATTGGGTCCTTGAGTCCATATGTGAGCTTGGTTTGACATTGGCTAGGTCAAACAGTCAAAAATTGCCTTTGTGCAGTCAAAGCCCTAAAAATGACCATTTTGCCCTTTTGGTGATCTGATCAAATTTCTTGTGGAATTGTGATCCAAACTTGATCAAATGGTCCATATGAGTTCATAATGTTTATGTGGGTCAAAAATCATGAGGTTTGACTGTCAATTGACCACAGTTGACTTTTTCCCCAATATAGTTGATTTCTAGGTCAACTGTCCAATTGACTGGGCAAAGATTGGAATCAAGGCTTGAAACTTGGTATGGATAAACTTGTGAGTCCAACATGAAGCATGAAAGTCATCTTGGGCCTTTTAGGTCAAAACATCTTTGTGCAAACACAAACCCTAATTTGGGTCAACAGTGCAAGGAGGAGTCTTGAGCAGAGCAAACCCTAACTTGATCTTGAGCTCCAAGGGTCTTGTGGTGAGAAAATGTTGAGGAAATGGGAGGGCAAATTTTGGGGTACAACAGGAGCCATAGTCGAATCAAAGCTTTTTCGCTCCGCAAACATCATTACGAAGCTTGTAAAGGCTTTTTGAAACTGTTGGCCTTCATCAGTAGGAGTTAGCAATGCCAACCTGGTGCCTTTGACTCTCCTGTTTAAAATTTCAAGAGCTTCTTCATTGATCTTGTTCTTTTGAGGGAGGAAGGATTCGAAGGTGGCGTTAAGCCACAGTTGCAGAAGCCAGAAGGGACCAGATAACAGCAAACTTCCTCTGTCCCCTAGAACCTTAAGTTGAGTCACACCATTACTGATGGACTCATATAAGTTGGCCAGAATCAATTCGGCCAAGCAAAGAGGGTATTTGTGATGGAGCTGTGTTGCAAGCGTCATCATCTTTTTCGTCACCTGCAGTGATTTAGTGCAGAAAACGAATCGAGACAGCCACATGGCCAAGAAGGCTATGTGCTCCACCTCCGATACGGTATTTGAAGCCTTGTCATGAAAGTGGTTTATGAAGGTAGTATAAGTGGGTTTAGTAGCAGCAAACCCAATGGGATCCTCAGACAAGTCTTCAGGGTCGAAATAGTCACCAGTGGGTCGAAGACCAGTAATGGCAGCTATGTCGAACAAGGTAGGGGTCACCATCCCACAAGGAAGATGAAAGGTGAAATGTGCATTGTCCCAAAAGTACAATGAGGATACCAGCATAAGGGGGCAATAAGGTAACCCTGTCTTTGACAGCATCACTAAGTCATAGATGCCCATCTCCTTCCAGACAGAAGCTTGCACCCTCTCCATTTTATTCAACCAGTCGGGGTATTCAGAAGAAAGGTTAGGGCTTGATCGAAAGATGCGATTCCCTTTATTCATGAACTGGAGGTTGATATCATCAGTAGTTTGAGGATGTTGATGGTTAGCCGGTGTAGCATCTTCAGCATTTGCCCTAGGTTTTTTGGCACAGCCTATGGGTGTAAGCCTTGGGTGTGTAGGGAAAAAGGCACGGTTTTTTAAGGGATTTTCGGCACATGAAGATAATGGGCCGGACATAGCATACATCTTTCCGCCATATCTGACGGGAATAAGGAGTTGAGAATCATAGGCTTCTCGCCCTTCTCCCATAGGTTCAGCAATGTACCTGTTAGTCGAGGAAGAAGGAGGGTTGGTAGAAAAAATCTCTGGTGGTTTCTGAACATCATTAGCATTCTTTGGTTGCGGATTGTTTGAGGCATTAGAGAGAAAGGCCATTGTTAAAGACTTAAGAGAAAGAGCGAAGGTGACAGTACAGTGTTGTGAGAATGCAAGGGGTTTGGAAAAGCTGAGGATGATAAAAGTTCTAACTAGAGAAGTTTGGAAGTATTTATAGCCTTCAGAAGTGGGAAATGTCTCGTCAAAAGCATTTAATGTTTCGCAGGTAGTGGGGCACGTGGCAAGGCAGGAAACGATTACCGTGCAGGCGTTGGGAAACGTTGGGACATGCTTGCCTAGATTATAGGAACGAGGCCATCATGGCAAGCGTGGTAACGACAGTTTTGAAGAGACATTTTGGAAAAAAAAGTAATGATGGTTTTATCAAATACAACAGCTGTTGGAAGGCGAAAGGTACACGTCAAAGCCTGGTGGACAACTAGTAAGACAGGTGTCGAATGGGAAGCTCAAAGAATGGCTATTTCTTTGGGCGTCGAAATAGACATTCTTGGGGGGCAATTTGTTGGTTCCCAAATTCGATACTTGCTATATTTGGTCTCTTTGATCAAACAACTGGAAATGAACTACACCTGGAGGTGTAATTCGACGCATGAGATAAGTTAAGGAAAAGGATCCAAGATATAATAAGAAAGCTTCGACCAAAGGTTCATTCGTCCGAGGTAGATGTAGGTTGTTCGACTGAAGGAAAGTGTTCGCGCCTTGGCACATGAGATGAAGACCATTTTGAAATTTGAATTATTGAAGGGAAAGGTGGTTTTCATCAGCGTCTAAGGGGAGGAAACGTGGCAAAAGGCTATGGGTCGAGAGGCATGCAGGAGACACTTGTCTTCATCCTAGAGCAGAATGTCCCCTCGACGGTTACCTATTTTTAGTATAAATTAAGAAGTTTGTGTAATTTTTAGTGTGTTCAACTTATAGTACAAAATCTCTCAAATATTATCCAAGTAACTACTGCGCGAGAAAGGATAAAAAGCAGAGCAATGTACGTTAGAAACACCTTTTTTACTTAATAAAAGTCTTTTTACTTTACTTTACCATTATCTTGCAAAGTCACCTTTTACTTCTTTTACTTCTTTTACTTGCATTTTTATGCTTTCATTTACTGTTCAACAATCTTAAACATCTCTCTCCTGGGTCGAACGTGCGTTCTTCCTTCTCACTCATTTTACATAAAGATTAGCATATGTTCTGGAATTAGTTTGGTCGATCCCGCAAGTAAACCAAAAAACTTACCTTTTTTTAGAGACCAGCGGTTGTTTATAAAAAACAACGGTAAACAAAAATATACTCAAACCTAATACATTATTGAATAAAATAGAAAAATTATGTCGTTGCAACATTGTTGCATAAAGCAATGGTGATTTATGAATAGTAGTGCAATTGAATTTAATTAATATAATTGAATTGAATTAATATTATTGTTTGACATAGGGTGACTTTACATGGTTAAAAAATCACCTATCTGTATACTTTAAGAACGGTTGAATTAGAAATACGGATTATTAATGTCACCCCACTAACGTCTAATCGCTGACATGATTCATTTTGAGCCGTTATCCCTCAAAAAAATATCTAGTATCATAGAACATAATATGCACATGCTCTAATCGAATCGAAGCATCAAGATGTGAAAACCAGTTGTGTATCATCAAACTTTAGTTTACTTTCTTATTTGTGAAATAGATATATCTTTTCTAGATCACATATCATACTAATCATGGACCATTTAGTTTGTTGTAGTTTCCTATACTCTCACAAATTTCCAACAGTATATGAGAACTGATGTAACCCTTTAGTAGTAATTTTCAGTCATCCAATCAAATGTTAAATTTAGTCCAATCTTTTCTTCTATGAAAACCGACGAATTGGTAAAGAGAAAAGGAATTTTAAGACTCGCCATGAGAAAATTCCCTTCTTATTTGCAAAGTCTAAACACAAGTTTAGAATAAACAAGGCCTATTCATGTCCACTAGCAAATCAACTTGCCATTCTATCGACCTCTAACCTCTGCAGGCTAAAGGCTAATATTTGTAACGCTTATAATGAACATAATAAATTAAGACTGAAGAGGCAAAGATTAATGCCAACTTGGTAGTATTTTTTTTTATTTACGTCTCAAGTTGAGATTATCCAACGCAAGTTGTGGTGGTTGTTTGGTTCATATCCACCACAGATAAATTTAACGTGAAGTCGTAATCCCTTATTTAAATAATCGAATAATTCATTTCCACGGTATATTTTCTTGACTAATATGGATTCTTGTATTATTACTTATGTCCACAAAATATTGACACAAGCTTCGTAGAAATTTGTGGTAATTACTAATGGGCTAATGGCCCCTCGTGTCTCCAACTCTCACATTAAGTATGGGCAAATAAAAATAAGCAAATAAATTCAAGGTACTTTATATATAGTGTCGGAGCTTAGTGGAAGCGGAAGGAGGCCACTGCACCCCCTCAAAATGAATATTTTACTACTAGTATTACTGTATAGCGGTAGCAGCTTTATCATGTTTTATGAATATCGGACTATTTACTTTAGTAATCTATTAATTTGAATCGTAAATATAGTTATACATTTATCTGGTAAATATTTGCTACTAATCTATATATTATCGTTGTATTCGAAAAAGGAAACTTAATAAATTAATATAACTTCATATCAATCTAAATAATTAATATAAATATATAATATAGTTATATTAAGGATTGTGACTATTATATAGTTATATTAATTTTTTATTATTATATAATTATATTAAAGATTTTTATTTATATAAAATATATTATTTTTTATTTTTGACTACAAAGATATATAGTTGTAGAAAATATTTATTGAATAAATATAGAATCATACTAACAGTTTTAATTAAGGTGCTAATTTTTTTTTATACAATAATAATATATAATAATATTTTAATTTTAACCTAACAAAAATCATTGATACTATTATTTTATATTATAAAATGTATAATAATAATAATAATAATAATAATAATAATAATAATAATAATAATAATAATATAATAGAAAAAATATTTGTTACATTTAAAGAATAATAATAAATGATTATATTATTTATAAAAAAATTTATTAAAAAATAATTTTATAGTGTTTGTTATTTTAATATAAAAATATAAATATTCATTGTCATTGAATAAAAAACAACAATAAATATATTATTCCAACCGTTAATATAGCTAATATAAATTTGAAAAATATCAATATCTATTTTTATACAATAACAACAAATATTTGTATATTAATTAAAAATAAAAAACATTTACAACAAAATATTTTCTGTTAAAATTCTATAAAAATAATTTAATTATGATAATTCTTAAAATGCAAGAAATATATATTTTTCTTAAAATATAATATGAATCAATTTTTGAAATAGACTACATTAATTTCAATAAATCAAAAATTAATGAATACAATTAATTATTTTTATTTTTCACAATAATCAAGTGTTTTCATTTGCGTCATTCTCTTTTATATATAGACGGATCTTACCTAAAATTTTAGGAAGAGCTGCAAATATCAATTAGATTTTTTTCTTCTATATAGTCTAGCAAGTAATAGTAATAATTCATGTGATGTATTAGATCTGTTAATATATATATGCAAAAGTTGTTTTTTAAATTTAGAAATAGACAACACTTTTTAAAGTGTTGTATAAGATATTTTATATTTTGAATTCAAAAATAGATAATATTTCGTAAAGTGTTATAGAATAGGCAATACTTCGTGAAGTATTGTAGAATAGACAATACTTCTAAACTGTCGTTGTATGCAAAACACTATAACATTTAGTAAAAGTGTTACTGAAAGTGTGAGTTTTATCAAGGGTCATAACTTTGTGAAAAAACACTAACCTGGCTTATAAATTAGTCATTTCGGATTTAAAAAAAATATATAAAAAACGTACATCCTCTTTATTAAAATTACATATTCTCTTTTTTATATTTGAGTTTTCATCAGTCTTATGCAAACTCGATTATATGCTAAATTATTCTGGATATTCTTGCGTTCCAATTCTAAGATATTTGAGAGTGCTTGAAATAATTATAATTCGTTCATGATTCTAACTTTGATCTATTTAATTTCCAATTAATTTTTTAATAATCTTATAAGTAGTTCAAATAATGGCAATCGAGACTTTCGTATCAAAAATCAGAAACAAAATTGTCATTATGTATTCGGGTACGCTTTATTATTTCTCATAGAAATTAAAGTATTATGAAAATAAATATCGAGATTCTAAATATAAAAAATTCTAATAATTGATATTAGAGGAAGGGTTACAAATATGATATTGTTTTATAATAAATAGATGATGTCTTGGTATTTTGAAATAAATGAATTTCAAAATTTATTTGTTAAGTACAATACATAAATGGATAATATCCGGAATATCTATTATAAATATATAAATCGTAAAGTATATGAAAATATCACATTTACCCAATTGACTATCCATTTTAATTTTTCTGATTCAAGGATTAAAAATGACTTATTACAAACTTGCTTATTTTATATTCATTTGGCATTTATTATGGTTTATGTGTCATTTCTACATTTTTTTCATACTAATTTTTATTTTGTTTTAGTGTTTAATTAATAATTAAAAAATTAAAATGTTTATTAAACTTCTTGGATACGTGAAAAGTCATATTATTTTTCTCTTGCCTCAATGGACCTTTCACCCTCCTCAATGCATTGAGTAGTGAAAAGTCACGTTAAGAATTAGAGTGGAAAAATGAAAAGAATGCATCATTTAATATTCAAGAGATATATGTGAAGACAAAAACCCTAAACCATTTCCTGTTCTCTTCATGTTCTATGCTTCTTCCATTTTCTCTTCCTCTCATCTCTGCCTCTTTGTGTCGTCGTACATAAAAAGTCTAACATCAATATCTCCACCGTCGTTGTAAAGTGCCAACAAGATTAATAAAGAAACTTCATTGGAGTTGTTAAATCGGCCGCAATACACCATCGCTTCTGTTTCACCGTAAATCGTAAAGGAATGTGTGTGATTTTTACTCTTTCTTCCACCGGTTATGTTATATATATGTTCCACCAATTGCAGTTTATGTTGAATCTTTGAAGCTGTAAGGAGGTGATGAAATTTGTAATTATTTGGGTTATGAAAGCATGATTGAAGGTAGATCGATGGAGATTTTATGTAAATAAAAAACCGATGGTTGATGTTGTTTTTGTTGGAGCACAAGGAAGATAAAAGGCAAAAGGAATATTTACTGATAGTTTCAAAATAAGGATTTACAATGAATTATAATAACCTACTCCACTGGGCTATTTATACACACAAATTAAATCTAAAATATATCTTCTACAAAGATATAAGAAGATCTAAGATATATATCTTCTAACAAAGATATAAATAATCTAAAAGATATTCCTAAATATAAATTAATATCTAATTAAATCTAAATTAATTCTAACACCATCCCTTAATTTATATTTACCCAAAACTGACAACACCAATTTCATCCCTTAAACCAAGAAATTGATCAGTTTTGATAGCCTTTGTCAGAACATTTGCCAACTGCTTCTGAGTGCTACAGTGTACAATATGCTTGCTTCTCCCATGCAACACTAGATTCTTGGCAAGATTGATTGCAAACTTGTTATCAATCATCAGCTTCAGAGGTTTATTCACCTCAATCTTCAGATCTTTCAACAAGTTCAGAATCCTGTTGGCTGAAGATTTTGATAATGTTATTTAGAAGCCAAATGAGTTAAACGTTTTTGATCGAAATGGAATTAAACGTCATATTTCGAAGTAGCAGAAGCAGTGTTTCGAATAAGTGTGTCAAAGCTTGGAGCTTCGAGCGGCAATTATGGGAACATATCTAAAGGAGTCTCGAAACAACAGCGAGGTTGTGTCTGGGAAGAGCGTTCGAAACGGAGAAACACCAAAGCATTTAAAATTCAAATGGAAGCGGGACTTTCAAAGTTTGAAAGTTATGTGTTGGAGCATTTGGGGACACGTGGAAAGATGAAAGAAGCATTGTCCTGCATGTTCGAAACGTGGCATAATCCTATAGCAAGATCGTTATGGTCGAATTAGTATAAATAAAAGTCTTAGTATTAGGATTTCGTGTGTCATATCTATTATACAAAATACTCAGTAACATTCAAACTACCACATGGCAAGGGAAACGAATGCAAGAGAAATGTATGTATGATAGCACCATGTATTTATGATTTAATGAAAACCTTTCACCATTTCCAGTACTTTCCTTTATCTTTTCGTCAAATAGCATTTACGAGTTTTCTTATTTACAGTCTTTTCACTTCGAAATCTCTTCTTCAAAGTTTTACATTTTAATGTTTTCTTTATATTTCGAGCACTTTATATTTCAGAAAACTGTCATATTTTCCATACCTTTACCTTCAAGTCTTATCCTTCGAACGCATATGTTTACTTAAAATCATTTACAGATTTCTTGCATTAAACGCTTTCTTCACATTTCAAACTTTTACGCTCCAGAAATCCTTTATATTAACTGTTTTGTAAGTCAAAACCATTTACTTCACTTTTATGCAGTTTTACATGTCTTTACAATTAGCATTACAATTAGCATTTATTCGTGTAACTTAGTTTTCACACACATTTTGATTACATCTTTAGACTTTTAGAGAGAGATCGAAATAAGCCAAACACGTATACAATATCAACCATGAATATCTGTTCGATTGTGAGAGTAACCTTAATATCCAAGGAGTCCTAGGATCAATCTAGTTGATCCTGTGAGTTACCAGAGGAATTGAATAACAGTCAGAAAGATTATTCGATAGTTTGGAAGACTAGCGGTTGTTTACCAGAAATCACTGGAAACAAATTGGCACACCTGGTGGGACCAATAATTGGATATCAGAATTAAGGATTGTTGAGACATAACCATTACAAAAAACGTTGGAACCTAAGAAGTTTGCTGTTTTATGAACCTGAGAAGTGGTAAGATAACCAACAGCAACCAACCTTTATCCAGAAGAAAACGTTTGGACAAAATGTCTAATTCAGACAATCAACAAGGGGACCAAAGTGGCCCACATGCAACAGGCACTAACGCGTCCACTTCGATCGGAACATCTAATGTAATCCCTTCGAATGCACAGTCAGTTGCATCTTCGACCAGTAACATAGCCACCAATGGAGTAAGTGGCATATCAACTAATAGTTCGATCTTAGGAAATACTGGAACTATTGGCTACCCTGGGGGATTCGTTCCACCATCAGGGACACAATCCCATTTCGCCACCCCATTAACTAGACCACCCGGTTTCGATGGGAATAGAACCAGAAATTCCTCTTATGGAATGCCAACATCTTTTATGGCAGGTTTACACAATTCCACATCGAATTCATCTCCACAACTAGGGTCTGGGTCTGGGGCGAATCAGTTTATGACAAATAACCAAGGGTCGGTGGGTTATAGCACAATGCCTATCCTAACCACAGACAACCAGTTGGCTTTTAGGCAATTGATGGATGACAGTAACCATAATATGATAGGGGTGTTAGCATAAACCATGCAGGAGATATTTGCCCCAATAGTGCAAAATGTGACTGTGACAAACAGGGAAAACGCTGACAATATGAGTCGAATAGCAGATTTCTTCGCTCCCCCAGAAAGGCGTAGGCAGAATCAGGCGGGATTTCGAACAAACACGCCTGTTATAGAACAAATTGCTAACGACCCAATTTATAGACCACCCAGAGAAGAAGTTAACTTAGGGGCCAGGGCACCAAGGTTAGAAGCCCCAATAATCCCGGGCCCACAAAGGGAAACTATGGAACCAGGGGCAAGGGTCGAAAGGCTAGAATCCCCAGAGTTTCGAGAAGAACAACCTAGGGGAGTTGTTTTGGTTGGTCGAAATCAAGATGCCGATGCCGTCGTTCATAGAATTCGAAACGATAACATCTTGGCAGAAAACAATCTAACCACCATGATAGAGAGGGTCATGGCCCAGAATGTCCTCAACACAGGAATGAGAAGGCCAAATTACGCTTCTCCTATATTGGATTGCATAATGCATACTGATTTACCAAGGGGATATAAAGTCCCTAAATTTACAAAGTTCGCTGGGGATACCAATGAGTCAACAGTCGAACACATAGCGAGATATTTAACCGAAGCGGGAGATATAGCCAATAATGAAGATCTCAGGATCAAATACTTCCCAAGTTCCTTGACAAAAAACGCCTTCACATGGTTTACCACTTTGCCTCCTGGGTCTATTGACACTTGGGCTCTCTTAGAGAGATTATTCCATGAACAATTCTACATGGGACAGTCGAAAATAAGTTTGAAGGAACTGGCCAGTGTTAAGAGAAAGTTCACCGAACCCATAGATGATTATTTGAATAGATTTAGGCTTTTGAAATCCAAATGTTACACAGTAGTGCCTGAACATGAGTTAGTCGAAATGGCCGCTGGTGGCTTGGATTATTCTATTCGAAAGAAACTAGACACTCAGTATTTGAGGGACATGGCTCAGTTAGCCGATAGGGTTCGACAGGTCGAAAGACTAAAGGCCGAAAAAGCCAGAGTCTTTAAGAATAGCAAGAAAGAAAGGATTTCCTATGTTGGGACTGAGGAAGCAGAAGAATATCCTGAATTCGAATTCGAAGAGGTCGAAATTGACCTCGCTGAATTAAAACAGGCCCCGCCTTATTCCTGCAAAATGTTAGTTCCCACAAAAGGGAAAGATATTGTTGAAAATTAAAAAAGTGACAAATTTCCAAAGAAGGTTTATACCTTCGACGTCACTAAATGTGACGAGATTTTTGACTTACTTGTCAAAGATGGCCAACTAATTGTGCCATCAAATGTCAAAATACCTCCTTTGGATCAGAGAAAGAAGAGGGGATTTTGCAAATATCATAGTTTCCTAGGCCACAAGACCTCACAATGTTTTCTTTTCAGGGACCTGATTCAAAACGCGATCAAAGATGGCAGACTAAAGTTTGCTGATAAGGTGAAGATGAAAGTGGACGAAGATCCCTTGGACGTCGCAGACACCAACTACTCCGAGCCTGCATGCATTGGAGAGGTCAACATGGTGGAAACTGATCAAAGCGACGCCCTAACAGGAGAGAAGGGTACTGGAGTTGAAAACTGGGTGATGGTCGAAGTCAGCGAGGAGGTCACTGAAGACATCCAGAATACGCCAGAGACTTCGATTGTTGCACCTGTAGTTGTTGCAAGAGAAACCCAGGCTACTGAAGGCCAGGGAAATCAAAACGAAGGATTAACACAAGTCACTGAAGGCTTGAGGCTAGAATTGGAGAAAGTCCAAATCACGCAGCCAATTTCCCCTCAGAAGAAAATATGGGACACTCTAGGGGAACCCAGTGGAAAATTTGACTATTTGGTCAAATATTCTACCCCAGAGAGTTCGAAGGTTCAGATTGAGGATATAAAGCCCACAGGATGGGGTGATGATGAAGCTAAAGAGGGGGATGTGGAAATAAATATGGTGGATATGGAAAGACCTCGCTCTGAGATGGAGGAAGTGGAAAAATACTTAGAAAAAGAAAAGTATAGAATGGGGGATAATCACACTGGAGATGCTAGTCTCAAAGATTATCTCATGACATGCCACAAAGGAGATTCAGGCATGATATTGTGCCATAGGTGCAGCATCCTCTGCAATCAAAGAATTGCTGCGAATTTCGAAAGGGTACAGAGGGCTCGAACTGGCAACAATTGGCGCCAGGATAACCAGCTTTTTAGGTGTTATCCCAAGGCTGGGGAAAGTTTGCTGGAGTTTGTGTTTCGCTGCTACAAAGGGGCAACCAAGTGCTTGATTTGCCCAAGGTGTTCTGCTGTGTATGACCAAAGCATGGCCAGGGCTTTCGAAACGATTCCCTTCGCCCCTTGCTGGAACCATCAAGAAACTGCCCAGATGGGCCCACGTTTCGACAGCAGACACAAACAGCGAAGGCCTGATAGCCCTCACCCCAAGGCTGCTCGAAGAGTGACTTTCAAACTCCCTGCTGAAGTGCCAACCGATAGATGGTTACAGGTCAGAAATGACAAAGGCAAAGATAGATGGAGAAACGCTGAACGAAATGCACACCATGCTGTGACATACAGGAGGCAATTCAACACAGCAAAAAGGGAGGAAGTGAGATTAGAAAATTACAAAGGAAGGAACCCCATGTCAAGATCCCAGTGGCGCAGACAGCAAAGGATTCGAAAGGCTGAGAAAGAAGCTGTGGCAAACAAAGGGGGTACTTCAACAAAAAACCAAGGTGAGTCTAGCACCAACAAACCAAAAAATCAAACTGAAGATAAACCTCCAGTCAATAGGAGGCTCTTCTCTGAAGAGCAACGCGATGAACCAAAGGAATACACTCCGGGCCCGGAAGAGGACGAAGATATGATAACAGATAACTTCGAATCGGAGGGGGAGTCTTCATTTAACTTGAACTGTAACGTGGTGTCTGTGCTTCCCTGCGAATTTGGGCAGGAAACCGAAATCAACGAATATGATGAGGAAGACACCACGGATTTGATGAAACATAGGCCCGTGTGCTACTATGTGATGGACAATGGGGCTGTTGAGGAACAAAATGCGTTCTTCGAACGTCCAGAACCTGCAATGAAGAACCATCTCAAGCCACTTTTCATTCGGGCGAAAGTTGGTGTCCATGGTGTGAACAAAGTTCTAGTGGATGGGGGTGTTGCAGTCAACTTGATACCCCATTTCATGCTAAAAAGGTTAGAGATCCGCGAAGGAGATATCAAGCCCCATAATATGGTTCTGTCCAATTATGAGGGAAAAATGGGCAAAACACTGGGGGTGGTCCAGTTGGAATTGACAATAGGCTCAAGCTGTAGGCCCACCATGTTTATGGTGATCGAAGCCAAAGCCAACTATAACCTACTGCTGGGAAGAGAGTGGATCCATGGCGTGGGGGCAGTTCCTTCGTCGATGCATCAGCGACTAGTTCTGTGGAGAGATGATGGAATCGTGGAAAACATCGAAGCAGACCAGAGTTACTTTATGTCAACTGTCAATTTAGTTGACAAGATGGATTATGATAAAAATCTGGCAAAGATTGCTCCATGTGTTCCAAATGATGAGATTAATGAAACTAGAAACGCCCACTACTACATGACCCTTCGTCATGATGGCCTTTACTGGGACAGAACAATAATCAGTGAAGAAGAGGAAGTCGAAAGCACTATACAAAAACGGCTAGCAGGCTGGGACTTCGACAACCTTAGCCATGACTGAGTCTACCTTTCTCGAAAGGATTTCGGCCTATATGGCTGAGAACGAATCAAAAGCGGCCTTAGAGGCTGAAATAAATAAATCAACTATAAAGATGAACGAAGTCAGTGGGGAGGGTTCGAAATGCTCACCCTTCAAAGAGTTTGAGATGGATCAAAGGTTGGATGCCATCTATGATAAAGAACCCTTAGGCTTCGAAAGGGATCCCATAAACTCAGGTGCCAAAATGCTGGCACAGGATCCACTCGAAGAAGTCAACTTAGGGGATGAAAAAACAAAAAGAGTAACCTACATAAGTGCTAAACTTAGCCCAGGCCTCAAGAAGGAAGTGATCGAAGTCCTTAAGGAAAACAAAGATTGCTTCGCATGGGATTATGACGAGATGCCTGGTTTAAAGAGGGAATTGGTCGAACACAGACTGCCAATCAAAGATGGCAAGAGGCCCATCAAACAAACTCCCAGAAGATTCGCACCAGCGGTTCTCACAAAAATTAAAGCTGAGATCGAAAGGTTGCTGCGCTGCAAATTCATCAGAACAACAAGGTACGTCGAATGGTTAGCAAACATAGTACCCGTTATTAAGAAAAATGGTTCTTTAAGAATTTGCATAGATTTTAGGGATTTAAACACTGCAACCCCTAAAGATGAATATTCCATGCCCGTGGCAGAAATGCTAGTAGATTCTGCTGCAGGGTTCGAATACTTGAGTATGTTAGATGGATACTCTGGGTATAACCAGATTTTCATTGTTGAAGAAGATGTTGCAAAAACAGCATTTCGTTGCCCAGGAGCCTTAGGCACCTACGAATGGGTGGTGATGCCTTTTGGTTTAAAGAATGCTGGGGCAACTTATCAAAGGGCAATGAATTCAATTTTTCATGATTTCATTGAAACCTTCATGCAGGTGTATATTGACGATATAGCCATAAAATCTATATCTGCAGAAACACATTTGCATCATTTAAGCCAATCATTCGAGCGAATGAGAAAACATGGCTTAAAGATGAATCCCCTTAAATGTGCATTTTTTGTGCAGGCTGGAGATTTTCTTGGTTTTGTGGTTCACAAGAAAGGAATCAAAATCAACCAGAACAAAACCAAAGCCATAATGGAGACGAAAGCACCTGCGTCAAAAAGGGAGTTGCAATCTCTGTTAGGGAAAATTAACTTCCTCAGAAGATTCATCTCGAACCTGAGTGGAAGAACCCAAGCGTTCTCTCTGTTACTTCGTATAAAGCAAGGTCAAGCCTTCGAATGGAACGAAGCTCACCAGGAGGCGTTTGACAGAATAAAAGAATATATTTCTCAGCCTCCTATTTTGTCTCCACCATCATGGGGGAAGCCCATGAGATTGTACATATCTGCCTCTGAAGCTAGTATAGGTAGTATGCTAGCACAAGAGGATAGCAATGGCGTCGAAAGAGCCATATACTATTTAAGTAGAGTGCTAAATGATGCAGAGACCAGATATAGCAATTTAGAAAAGCTATGTCTCTGTTTGTATTTCTCTTGTATGAAACTCAAGTATTATATAAAACCTGTTGATGTTTATGTTTCATCTCATTTCGATGTCATTAAACATATGCTTTCAAAACCAATAATGCATAGCAGAGTTGGCAAGTGGGCTTTAGCCTTAACAGAATATTCGTTGACTTTCATGCCTTTAAAAGCTATGAAAGGTCAAGTGATTTCTGACTTCATTGTGGACCATTCGTTGGTTGAGCAGACGATCATGAGTTACGTCGAAATGCAACCATGGAAATTGTACTTTGATGGTTCAACCCACAGGAATGGAAGTGGTGTTGGTGTCCTTCTAATTTCTCCTGAAGGAATTCCAACAAAATTCAAGTATAAATTAGATGGTCCTCGTTGTTCGAACAACGAAGCTGAGTATGAAGCGCTCATTGTTGGACTTGAAGCTTTGTTGGAATTGGGGGCAACCAGAGTCGAAATTAAAGGAGACTCTGAATTAGTGGTCAAACAAATCACAAAGGAATACAAATGCATAAAGGAAAATTTAATGGTATACTTCGTCATAGTCAATAGGCTATTAAGGAAATTTGAATACATGGATATTCAACACATACCAAGAATAGAAAACCAAGAAGCAAATGACTTAGCGCAGTTGGCTTCAGGTTATAAAGTGTCTACCAAGAACCTTAAGGATTTGGTCGAATTAAGGGGAAGAGTTATGGCTACTAGATTCACACCATCGGATCTGGAAAGTATGAGATTGGGATATGCTGAGAAACAGGGATTCGAAATATTAGCCATAAATACTTTGTCAGATGCAGATTGGCGAAGTCCATTGAAGAGTTATTTAGCATACCCAACTTTAAAGGTGGATAGAAAAACAAAATATAGAGCATTGTCATATCTCCTCATGGGGAACGAATTGTTTAAAAAGACCCAAGAGGGTGTATTATTGAAATGCCTAGGAGAAAGTGAGGCATACTTAGCATTGTCTGAAGTCCACAATGGGGCATGTGGGGCACATCAAGCAGGCCATAAGATGAAATGGTTGTTGTTTCGATACGGCTTTTATTGGCCTAGCATGCTCAAAGATTGCATAGACTTTGCTAAAGGATGTGAAGAATGTCAGAAACATGCAGGAATTCAACATGCCCCTGCAAGTGAGTTGCATTCGATCATCAAACCATGGCCATTTAGAGGATGGGCATTGGATTTGATAGGAGAAATAAATCCTGCTTCGTCCAAAGGACAAAAATATATCTTGGTGGGAATAGATTATTTTACCAAATGGATCGAAGCTATACCTCTGGTAGTTGCTGATCAAGAGGCAATTATTGAATTTATACAAAAGCACATTATCTATAGGTTCGGATTGCCAGAGAGCATAACTACAGACCAAGGCTCTGTATTTACTGGTAGAAAGATGCAAGGATTTGCCCAAGAAATGGGGTTTAGATTGCTAACATCAACACCATATTATGCTCAAGCAAACGGACAAGTCGAAGCAGCAAATAAAGTAATAATAGGATTAATCAAGAAGCATATTGGCAAGAAGCCAAGAAACTGGCACAAAACTCTGGACCAAATATTATGGGCTTGTAGAACATCTCCTAAGGAAGCTACTAACACTACGCCTTTCCAACTCACATTTGGTCATGATGCAGTGTTGCCAGTAGAAATTCATCTGCAATCAGTTCGAATTCAGAGACAAAACGAAATCCCAACTGCATTATATTGGGAAATGATGATGAATGAATTAGTTGAGTTGGACGAAATTAGATTACATGCGTTGGAAATTTTGATGAGGCAAAAAGAAAGAGTGGCCAGAACATACAATAAAAGGGTGAAGAAAAAAGTATTCATTATTAATGACTTGGTTTGGAGAGTCATATTGCCTATGGACAAGAAGAATAAAGCGTTAGGTAAATGGTCACCTCATTGGGAAGGACCTTTTCGAGTATTAAAAGTGTTCTCAAACAATGCATACGAAATCGAAGAACTCTTGGATGATAAACGTGTCCTAAAGGTTAATGGGAAATATTTAAAGAAATATAAGCCAAGCCTGCGGGAGATTTGAATAGTAACAACGTAAACAAAATATTATAAAAAGCCAAGATGGCAAGATAGAATGCCAAAATGGCGTTGTTCGAATATTACATGTAAGAAACCAAAATTATAGTCAAATAAACATCAAAATCTAGAAATAAGAATTATTTTTCAATCGATTAAAAGTGCTTCGAAATGACTCAAGTTTCTGCTGAGCGAACCGCCTGGCTCCTTCCAAGGTTGCCACTTCTCCTTTAAGTTGTTCTGCAGTCTCCATTTCTGCAAGCCCCTGGTTGAGAAGCTCTTCGAATTGGTTACCAGCAGAATTGGTTTCGAAGGCTAGTTGTTGTTCTTTAGCCTCCTTAACTTTCTGTTGAAGTTCCAGAATCTTCCTTTCCCAAAGAAGGATGGACTCAGCTCGAGCCTCATAATCAGTTTTCGCCTGCTTCAGATGCATAGCTTGATCCTCAGCTTCTTGAGAGAGTTTCGAAGCTTGTTCATAAGCGGCATCCATGGCAATGCGTTTCTCTTGAACCTTCTTGGCAGCAGATTCGTCTTGGAGAAGGTAGCCAGTTACGTTGTCCAACAAATTCTGAAGATCGAACAAGAGAGTACTAACTGGCAAGGAGCAGGTGGAAAGATTGACCTTTGTGAGCAGCTCCTTCATAGTATAGCAAGCAGTACTATCTTGCTTAAGCACTTCGAATATATCCACATTGAGAATGGTTTTCCTAATTTTGTTAAGAAGAACAATTCTTTCATCTGTGGGAAGAGGATAGCTGGTCGAACTTGTGCCAGCCCTAGCGAGTGGGACGTCCCTCTGAGCCAACTTTGCCTTCATGTACCCAATAGGGTCATTTCGTCTCAGAAGTGCCAGTTCCTCGTCAGTCATTCGAGACAGAGAGGATTGAGGGAGTTCCACGCTTAGGGGAACCACGTTTGTTTCAACCTCTAGGGGTTCGTTGGTTGCATTACCATCCCCCTCATTCGCTTCGTGCTCTTGGTCTTCTTCATCCTCTTCCAAATCTACCACTTCGATACCATCCCTTTCGCTGCTATTTGCGTTGGACTCCGTCCCAGCAGTCGAACCGTCATTGGCATTTTCCTCCTCAGATTCTTCGTCTGCAGATTCTTCGGCTCTTTGCCCAGAATCAGCTTTCTCTTCTTCAGTTTGAGTGTCCTTTGGGTCCTCTTGAAGAGTTTCAAGAGGGGACTTTTGAAGAGAAGCCCTTTGCAAATCCTCTGCAGACGTTTGAAGTATTGTTTCGTTTACCTCTTTCATAGGAATGGAGGTACCTTGATCATCCTGCTGTTCAGAAGTTCCAGCCAGAACCGCCATATTGGAGGAACCTTTATTTTGGACCAAGTTGATGGAATCTCCTTGAGGAGAGGAGTTGAGCGGAGCAGCAGCTCTGGATGGTGAGGTCGAAATGGTGGAAGCTGGATTCAAGATGTTCTGCAAGGAACAACAGAATGTTAAAGAAAAACATTCACCAAGGTAATAAGAAGTTAGTATTAGAAACAATTTTTAGAGGTTCAATTTACCTGTGGACCCTCAGAGGAGAGGTTACTAGCTATACGTTCCAACGTTGGGTTGGAGGTCGAAGGTGGATTTTGGATTTGGGTGAGGGAGCAGCATCCCTGGAATTGAGTCCAGAGACACTAGTCGGAACAGTGCTTTTAGAAGTATCTTTCTTTGGCTTCTTCTTCGAAGCAGTATTTAAGTTTCCTCCAGCCTTGGGGTCTTCCCCAGTGGTGCTTGATTTCTGCTTCTTGGGAGTAGTAGGAGGAAGCTTGTTGGTCTGAAAGAATTTTAACGAAAAGTTAGATATAAACCATAAAGCTTGAGTGAATTCGAAACATCAAGGCTAAGTGATTACCGTTGGAATTGGAACACTGGTTGTTGTTGGTGTTATTGTTGTTGTTGTGGTTGCAGCAGTAGTTGTTGTTTCGGGTGGAGTCACTTTGTCAGTAGTTTCGATGGAGGCTTGAGAGGCACTCCCTTCCTTCGACTTCGAGGCAGATGTCTTTATCCTGATAGCTGAAAATCGAAACAATTAAAGCAAAGGTTAAAGATATGAAAAATAAAAGACATTTGGGATTTTCCCAAGCATTCGCACCTGTGCCTTGATCAGATTTAATTGACATGGCAGAAAGGTCGTATCGAAGGTGTCCTGGGAAATCATGAAGCCAGTATCGAGCCCATGTCACAGTCTCAGATGGCTTTGGTTTCCTTTGAAGATATTTGAACATCTCTTTGCAAGTAAACCACCATGGATATGGGGGAAACCAAGCCAGAGCCAGTTCTGAGGTAGGTAATCTGGGAAATTTAGGTGGATGCATTTCGAATGCCAACCTATACCTATCCTCAGGTGACAACCCTGAAGGAAGTTTTAACTTAGAAACTTTTTGTTTAAATTTTTCCTTCAAGGTCTCAGCTGCTTGATGCACAGTGGAGTCCAAGCGCGTGGGGTCGTAAGTAGTTTCAAAATAATTTTGGAAAGCTTTAATCTCTTTGGCATGAGTAAACATACCTTTCTTTGCTGGTACCTGCACATCGAAGGCATCAATTAGTTTATGTCGAATTGTAAGTGTATCGAACATATAAGTTTGATAAAACTTAATCCACCACTCCAGAAATCCTTTAGCCGCGAGATGGGTAGGTTCGAAGGTTATCAGCTCAAATTGGGCAAAGCCTTGATATTGTTCTTGCTGTATTTTGGCTTCCCGTGCCTTGAAAGTTCGTCCAGAAGTGATGGCGCTCTCAGTTTGGAACAAAGGTTCAGGAATCAGTTGGCATAAGCCAAACTGCCTCGAAACGAAGTTTGGTTGGTAGGCAAAGAGAAAAATTTGGTTCTTGGCTGGGGTTATCCTTGAAGAAATGAGTCTAGGCAGCAAGAAAGCTCTCCATACATCCTGAATCTCCTTGCTCTTGATGGCTTCTGAGAGAGCCATGGTGAACCAAGAAGGTCCATGAGCCCTCGAAGCAAAAGGCGCCATGCTCTCTTCGAACTTGTGCCTTTTGGAGAATATCATGATGTACTTCGAGAATTGAACTTTGAAGTCATCCTTGTCATCATTAGGAGTTAATCTTCGAAGCCTAGTGCCTTCGACTATCCTATCACTTATCTCAGAATCTTTCTCATCAATGGTGTTGGCGGTTGATAAGGAGGGTTCAAACATGGCATTTAGCCATAGTTGGAGTAACCAAAATGGGCCAGCCAATAAAATATTTTTGGAGGTGTGGGATTTGAGGCTCGAAACAGCTGACCTCATGCTTTCATAGAGGTCAACTAAGAGTAGTTCACTTAGGCACACTTTTCGATTTTCATGCAAGTCCCTAGCTAGAGGAATGAACCTACTAGCTACCTGTAGGGATCTACTACAGAAAACGTATCTTGACAGCCACAGGGTTAGGAAAGCAATGTGCTCTACGTCAGATACATTGTCCCCTTCAGCATGATAATGACTGATAAATTTGGAAAAACTGGCTAGCTTGACTTCGAAGTCAATTATGCTTGAATGCTCTTCGTTGTCGGGTATATAAGTTTCTCCCACTGGCGATAGCCCAGTGATGGCCGCTATGTCGAAGAAGGTTGGGGTGATCATTCCACCTGGGAGATGGAAAGTGTTATAGGTACTGTCCCAGAAATAAAGGGACGCGAATAGCAGAGGGTGGTTGTAGGTGAAACCAGGTTTCGATAACTTAATCAGGTTATAGATGCCTAATTCTTCCCATTGCTGGGATTTCTTAGCCTCTACTTTCGTGAACCAATTTTGATAAGCAATGTCAGAAGTAGGGCAAGATCGAAATGGCTTAAAATTTCTTTTTACATAATCCAAAACAAAGGGGTCCTTGGGAGGAACAGTTGGAGTTTCTATGGTATTTGAACTAGGAGATTCTACTGCCTTAGGGGCGTCCATTTTGTTAAATAAGGGTTTGAAGCTATAACAAACTGGGAAAATCGTCCTGGTGTCCTTTAATATTTCAAAAACCTTAAGAGGGCCATTTAAAGCTAACCTCTTACCAGCAACGTGGGTAGGAATGAGTACCTGTGACGCATACAACATTTCTTTTTCTTTGGAAATCATCTGAGGGGCAAGAGCAGATTGGCCTTGGATGGTGATGATTTTACTTTCCATGGTAGCTCCTGTAGTTTTTCCTTTCTTCTTGGAGACTTTCTTGAGTTGAGATGAAGTAGAAGAAGACATTTTGAAAGATGTTTGAAAGCTTAGATTGTTTTATGAGAGAAGGAGGGTAAAAGATTCAGAGTGTGAAAGATTTAGAGTGTGAAAAGAAAAGAAGAAGATTAAGTTGATGTTTTATAATGGGGAAGTTTAAGCATCCGCCGAATAGAGGTGTGATACGTGGAGATCATGGGTTGGTGTGATGAAGAGGTGGCGTGAAGTTAACATAGGTAATAGGCGTGATTTAAAAGATAATCATTATTTATAACTGCACCACGCTGTGAAGTGGCTCCGGGCGGTTAAGGAATCTAAAAGGTGCTATGATTGATGTGACTGGAGTCAAATGCATTAAATGTTACGATGATTCGAAAGTCCTATCAAAATCTTGTGTAGGTGTTTAAAATAGGTATTTCTCAGAGGAATCGAAATACATATTTTAAAGGGGCAATTTGTTGGCTGAAGATTTTGATAATGTTATTTAGAAGCCAAATGAGTTAAACGTTTTTGATCGAAATGGAATTAAACGTCATATTTCGAAGTAGCAGAAGCAGTGTTTCGAATAAGTGTGTCAAAGCTTGGAGCTTCGAGCGGCAATTATGGGAACATATCTAAAGGAGTCTCGAAACAACAGCGAGGCTGTGTCTGGGAAGAGCGTTCGAAACGGAGAAACACCAAAGCATTTAAAATTCAAATGGAAGCGGGACTTTCAAAGTTTGAAAGTTATGTGTTGGAGCATTTGGGGACACGTGGAAAGATGAAAGAAGCATTGTCCTGCATGTTCGAAACGTGGCATAATCCTATAGCAAGACCGTTATGGTCGAATTAGTATAAATAGAAGTCTTAGTATTAGGATTTCGTGTGTCATATCTATTATACAAAATACTCAGTAACATTCAAACTACCACATGGCAAGGGAAACGAATGCAAGAGAAATGTATGTATGATAGCACCATGTATTTATGATTTAATGAAAACCTTTCACCATTTCCAGTACTTTCCTTTATCTTTTCGTCAAATAGCATTTACGAGTTTTCTTATTTACAGTCTTTTCACTTCGAAATCTCTTCTTCAAAGTTTTACATTTTAATGTTTTCTTTATATTTCGAGCACTTTATATTTCAGAAAACTGTCATATTTTCCATACCTTTACCTTCAAGTCTTATCCTTCGAACGCATATGTTTACTTAAAATCATTTACAGATTTCTTGCATTAAACGCTTTCTTCACATTTCAAACTTTTACGCTCCAGAAATCCTTTATATTAACTGTTTTGTAAGTCAAAACCATTTACTTCACTTTTATGCAGTTTTACATGTCTTTACAATTAGCATTACAATTAGCATTTATTCGTGTAACTTAGTTTTCACACACATTTTGATTACATCTTTAGACTTTTAGAGAGAGATCGAAATAAGCCAAACACGTATACAATATCAACCATGAATATCTGTTCGATTGTGAGAGTAACCTTAATATCCAAGGAGTCCTAGGATCAATCTAGTCGATCCTGTGAGTTACCAGAGGAATTGAATAACAGTCAGAAAGATTATTCGATAGTTTGGAAGACTAGCGGTTGTTTACCAGAAATCACTGGAAACAAATCCACACAGCTTGACATGCAGTCAGAGCACCTGCAACATATTCAGCTTCACATGTTGACAGAGCAACAACAGGTTGCTTCTTGGAACACCAAGAAATAGGACCTCCCAGAAATTTGAATAAGTACCCAAAAGTACTTCTTTTGTCAACTCTATCTCCACACCAATCAGAATCAGAATAACTCAGAAGTTCTGATTCGATCTTTCTTCCAGACGGAAATAACACTCCATATTTCAGAGTTCCCTTCACATACCTCAGAATCTTGACTGCAGCTTGGTAATGGGACCACTTTGGTTTGCTCATAAATTTTCTAACCATTCCAACTGCATAGTAAATATCAGGTCTGGTATTACACAAATACCTTAGAGAATCAACCGTTTGTTTGAAAGGTTGTAGCATCCATATCCTCTTCATTAGAATCAGAATCCAACTTCTGATTCGTATCAGCAGGTGTGACTGCAACCTTGCAATTTTCTAGCTCAAATCTCTTCAGAAGTTATAGTTCATACTTCATCTGATGTAAAATGATTCCTTTCCCAGAGTATATAAATTTCATCCCTAGAAAGAAACTCATTTTTCCAAGATCTGTCATCTCAAACGCATTCATCAGAACTTTCTTGAACTCAGCTATCTCTTGTTTAGAACTTCCTGTGAGTAATATGTTATCAACATACAAACAAAACAGAATCATATTACCTTCTGAAGTGTGCTAAGCATAAACACCATACTCCATCTCACACATCTGAAACCCTTGTTCCTTGAAAAACAAATCAATCTTCAAGTTCCAAGTTCTGGGCACTTGCTTCAATCCATACAATGCTTTGTGTAATTTGAACACCATCCCTTCCTGATTCTTTTTCTCAGATCCAGGAGGTTGTGAAACGTACACCTTTTCTTGTAATGGACCATTCAGAAATGCATATTTTACATCTAAATGCATCAGAGGCCAATTCCTGTTAGCAACTATTGCAATCACTAGTCTGATTGTTTCATGTCTCGCTACAGGTAAAAACACTTCAAAGTAATAAAGCCCAAGCTTATGGAAGCCTCTTGCTACTAATATCGCTTTGTGTTTGCCCATTGATCCATCTGGCTTTAGTTTCTGCTTGAAAACCCATTTGACGCTGATGGCTTTCTTGCCTTTTGGAAGTTCTGTCAGCTTCCAAGTCTTGTTTCTCTCTATAACATCAAGTTCTTCTTGCTGATTAAGAGCCTCTTCCGTACTCAAGGGTTCAGAGTCTACTAACATTGCACACTGAATAACTTCTCCTTCAGAGTTTACTTCAGTGTATAGCAACATGTCAAACTCTGCAAATTTTCTTGGGATGCTTCTGACTCTTTGTTGCCTCTGAACTGGACCTTCAGAACTTTGGACACCATAACTTTCCCCTTCAGAAGCACTTGCTTTAGAAATTGGACTTTCTCCAGAACCTTGACTGTCTTCAAAGTCTGGATCACCATCGGAGTCAGAGTCAGAATCATCTTCTTCTTCTGTATCTTTTTCAGAGTCAGAGTCTTTACTAGCTTCAGAAACATGTATTTCTGACCTTTCTTAAGAAGTTTTGTCATCAGAGTCAGGACGAGACTTTTCCCAATTCCAAACTTCTGATTCCTCTATAATGACGTCCCTGCTGAACTCAACTTTGTTAGTTTCTAGACAATAAAGTTTGTACAAACCTGTACTGTGATACCCCACCAGCAACATCACTTTACTTCTACCATCCAGCTTCTGTCTTCTGGCTTCTGGGACATGTTTGTAACATACATAACCAAATACCTTCAGATGACTAACACTTTGATTATATCCAGTCCACTTCTGAATATGAACTATTTTCTTTAATTTCTTTGTTGGACATATGTTGAGCACATAACATGCAGTTGCAACAGCTTCTCCCCACAGAGTATGAGGAAGCTTCTTCTCTTTCAACATGTTTCTCACCATATCTAGCAAAGTACGATTTCTTCTTTCAGCAAGACCATTATGTTGAGGAGTATATGGAGCAGTAACCTCATGCTCAATTCCATTATCCTCACAGAAACTTCTGAATTCTGTGGAGTTATACTCACCACCACCATCAGTTCTAAGAACTTTCAGAGTTTGGCCATTCCGATTCTCAGCCTTTAGTATGAACTTTTTGAATTCAGCAAACACCTCGTGTTTGAACTTTATGAGAGATACCCATGTCATTCTGGTGAACTCATCAACAAATGACACAAAATATTTATTCCCTCCAATCGATGCTACTGGAAACGGACCGCACACATCAGAATGTACTACTTCCAAGGCATGTTTTGCTCTTGGAGCTACTTCTGATGCAAAGGGTAATCTTGGTTGCTTCCCTTCCATGCACGCCTTGCATGACTTTTCAGGCTTCTTGATTGTAGGAATTCCATGTACCAGATTCTTTGATTTCAGATGCCCTAAACTTCTGAAATTCAGATGACCAAATCTTTTGTGCCACAACTCACTCTCCTTGACAACACTTGTTGCACTAAGACATTCAGAGTCTGTAGTTCTAACATTCACTTTGAATGTTCTGTTCCTTCCCTGTTCTGACTCCATAATCAGCTTCTGATTACAGTCTTACAGCTTTAAAAGATTGTCCTTCATGGTAACTTAAAAACCTTTCTCAACCAGTTGTCCTACACTCATCAGATTTCTTTTCATGCCAGGTACATACCAAACATTCTAGATCACAACTGCTTTCCCATTGTTTAGAATGATTCTGACATTTCCCATACCTTATGCATTGAGGTATTTGTCATCAACACATCTTATCTTTGTACTCTTCCCAAAGTCAAAGTCAACCAACCACTTCTTGTTTCCAGTAATATGGTTTGAACACCCTGTGTCCATATACCACCATTCTGATGAATTCAGATCATCAAGTTCAGAAGCCAACAATAGCACAGGTTCATCATCAGAGTCTCCTCTTGCTATGTTTTCTTCTTCTGACTTCCTTTCTTTGTTGGACCAGTAATCTCTAGCATAGTGACCAAAGTTCTTACAACAGTAACACTGAACATTCTTCTTGTCAGACTTCTCCTTTCCCTTCTGGACATTCTTCTTCCTATCAGAGTTTGAAGCTTCTGACTTTTGACCACCATTAGTTCTCTTCCTGGCTTCTGACCAGGTCTGCTTCTGATGCTTCTTACCAGAAGTTACTTTCAGAGCCTACTGCTCTACTTTCCTCTCAAAAGTTCTTGCAGTCATACGCAACTCATGCGCCTCTAGACTACTTTGCAGCTCTTCAACTCTCATGGTGCTCAGATCTTTGGAATGTTCAATTGCTACAACAATGTAATCAAAATTAGAAGTTAAAGATCTCAAGATCTTCTCAATAATGACTTGTTTAGATAGAGTTTTTCCACAGGCTTTCATCTCATTAGTAATCAGAATCACTCTAGAGATGTATTTAGAAACCTTCTCGTTGTCCTTCATGTTGAGATTCTCATATTGCTTTTTGAGAGACTGAAGCTTCACCTTCTTCACTGATGCGTCACCACCGTAACATCTGACCAGTGTGTCCCACGCAGCCTTTGCTGTTTCAGAATCAACAATCTTCTCAAACACATTCACATCCATACATTGATGGATGTAGAACAACACTTTCTGATCTTTCTTCCTTAACGCCTTTTGTGCTATCTTCTGGGCCTCTGTTGCGTTTGCTTCTAACAGATTATAGCCATCAATGACAAAATCTAACACATCTTGAGAACCAAATAACATGCGCATCTGGATCTACCAACGATTCCAGTTTTTGCCATCAAATACTGGAAGCTTGGAATGAATATCGTCATTTCCGTTCATCTTCTACCTTGTGCAATTTACGCAGAAACTCAATGAAAAATCAATGATTCTCAAATTCTAGAGTTTCTAACCAGGAGCTCTAGATACCAATTGTTGGAGCACAAGGAAGATAAAAGACAAAAGTTATATTTACTGATAGCTTCAAAATAAGGATTTACAATGAATTATAATAACCTACTCCACTGAGCTATTTATACATATAAATTAAATCTAAAATATATCTTCTACAAAGATATAAGAAGATCTAAGATATATATCTTCTAACAAAGATATAAATAATCTAAAAGATATTCCTAAATATAAATTAATATCTAATTAAATCTAAATTAATTCTAACAGTTTTATGAGTTTCACAAGTTTGTTGTTGTTGGTGTAATTTTTTTATGTTGGTTTTGTATGGAAGAGGAATATTGGTGGTGTAAGTTAGAGTTTTCCTTTGTAAATGCTTTGAATGATGAAAAGAAACATAAGGTGGCATACTAGGAACACATGAAAGGTAGATTTTTAGAAACTATTGCTTTTTTGTGTTGATTCCAAAATATAAAGGTTAATCAAGACTCAAAAAGGGGTTTATTAATGGGAATTTTTTGGCGTAGGTTTGAATTTGGTTAAAATGGTGTGAAAAGTAGTTGAAAGTGAAACAAAAATAAGTGAAAGGTTTTATGGAATATACAATGTATTTTGAGAATTCACTGTCTATTGTCGGCGTCGATCGGAATGGGGTTGTTTTGCTTCTTCTTCCCTTCTTTGATATTTTTTGATTGTATTTGTTTTTCGTTACTTTCTAGATTTTGTTGTTATGGTAGTGATAAAAGATGAGAGTTATGGTCTTTCTCTTTAAAACAAATTCAGAAATTGCTATGGTAAAGCATGAATGCTAGGTGTTGTTGTTTTTTTTGTTAAACTTTGTCTCATTTTTTCTCCCTACCTTCTGATGAATTTCGTTAGTTTTGACAATTATTTGTATAATTGAATGAGAATGTATGAAATTGTTGTAATGAAAAAGATTCAATTTGATTTTGGAAATATTTAATTTTTCTTAAGAAACACTTTTTTTGCTGTTTTGTATTCTATGTGATGAGATTAGGAAAAGAAGTTTTTGATTTATTTGGGATGATTGAGATTTGTTGAGTTGCTCATGAAAATAGTGAAACTGTATAAATGCTTGTGCATTATTGTTTTTCAAACTGCAAATGTTGAATACTAAAAAAACAACACAAAATATTACTTTATTTTTATCATTTTTTTATTACCAGTTTTTTCAATTAAACAAATTTTATTTTTTATATTCAATCCTTTTTTTAAAGTTATTTTGAAATTTCTTTTTAAAATAAAATATCTTATATTGTATTTTGATAAAATTATTTTTAATATCTTTATTATTAAATTATTTTAATAACTTGATTATAAAATTATTATTTTTAAAATTTTATTATGTAAAATACTAAAATATCAAATGAAGATAAAATATTTTAAATTCTTTTTTTTATACATCAATCATTAATATCAATATAAACAAAGAAAGAGAAAATCAAAAATGAAAATAATATATTAATAAACTTAAATTTAATTAATTATGAAGTAAGAGAAAAAGTTAATTAAAGAATGGAGTAAATCAATAAAAACTCCTAACATAAAAAATGTTAATTATGATTTTTAATTTATTTAGTTTCTTTGGAATGAAGAGAATTATAGGGAAGACAGATAGTTGGTACATTCACTCTTGATAGTAGAGACTTTTAAGATTGAATTGTTAGTCTTGAATTGTTAACGGGAAGTCTTGAGTTGTTAACGGAAAGACTTTCAAGATTTTCGAGTCTCGATTGTTATTGAAGATTGAGTTATAGGTTTGATTTTAATCTTCATGTTGAATTTACATGAACATATTTATATGGTTTATTAATTTTTGACGGGGTACTATCATACATTTTAGATTTATAAAATTTGTAAATATGATATAATAAGAATGTTTTAAAATTGAAATTTAACGAAGAGTTGTCTTACATTGTAGGTTGTAAAAAATATAAATATGATATAATAAGAAAGTTTTAAAATGGAAATTTGACGGGGAGTTGTCATACATTTTAGGTTTAGAAAAATGAGTTAATATCTAAAATAGGTTTAATAATAAATTTTAAGAATTAACTCATTTGGATTCAACCGAGGTTTGTTAACTCATATGAATTGACGGGTAAATATGAACGTATCTATGAGATACCAGCTATTTACTGATAATTTGAATGTCTATCTTTTAACTATTTATTTTGTTGTTGTTTTATATAATTGAATATGTAAAAACGGTTGAACAATTTATTATAAATATCAATCAATGCTTAAAAGTTGGTATATATTATTATTATATATTTGAAACTACGTGAATATTTATGAACTGCAAAATAAGTTATATTATGTTTGATATTCCAAACACATAAGTTAAAATTTAATAAATGATTATACGTTATAACTATATTGATGTTATCCAACTGAAAATATGATGTCATACTTAATAGTTTAGTCATTGATCGTGTAATGTGAATCCAGGCAGGACCCGTGTTGATGCTGTATTTAACAGGAAAAATTCAACTATTAATACAATTGTGTTTTTAAACAAGTTATACTTTTTTTAATAAATTGACACACAAGTTCAAGACACTTACTACATTTATAACTATATCAATGTTAATCAACTAAATAATTAAATACAATTTTAATAAATAAGAGTAAGAGATGTATAATATGAATCCAGATAGGACTCATGTAATAGCACAAATTTCTTACTAGTACATAATTTAAATATTTTCACTTAATTACTATGATAATGTTAACGAAGGATACTATGTCAGCGTATTTTTTTTAATTGAGATAAAAAATTGAACTAATGTACATCACATTTGTTACTTACAAGAATGCAATATAAATTGAATTAATGTACTTCACATTTGTTACTTCCATGAGTGCAATATTTTAATTCTCAAAATGTGATATGTAATATTATTTGTATTATAACGGTCTCTAAGAATTATATATAATGTTTTTTCAAAAGTATTTATACTGTTTTATTTCACTTAATTGTTTATCTAGTAAGAGAGATTAGAATTTGTAGTCTAATTTATTTACGATGAATGTATTCGGTAGAACGATACATGAAGATCTTTAAAGGGTATATAAAGAATCATCATCATCATCCGGAAGCTTCGATCCTTGAACGACACATCACAAAAGAAGTTATTGAACTTTGTACAAACTACTTGTCAGAAGCGAACCCTATAGGAATTCTCAAGTCTCGTCATGATGAAAGATATGATGGTAGAGATATTCAAAGTTTAAATGTTTAGACATTTGACTAAGATGTAGTTCTTCAAGCACATTTGTATATATTGAATAACGTCAGTGAAGTTCAACCTTACTTGACCATTCACAAAAGTCTTATCAAGAAAAAACTCCCCCGGATGAGTGAAAAAAATATTGTTGACAGAGTATAACAAAACTTTCATAACTTGGTTTAATAAAAGGGTTTCTAAAGATTCATTCTATACAGTGTCACATATTTCTAAGTTTAATGTAATAACTTGGAGTGCATACGACATCACTAAATATTCATTCTATAGAAAATCCAAGGATGATCGTAGTACCGTGCAAAATAGTGGGATTATAGTTGAAGCTGAATCTATATATTTTTCTAGTTCAAAAGAAAAAAATTGTACTAGCATCTAGAGCGTATTTTAGAGTCATTGAGGAGATTATGAAGATTGATTATGTTACACTTAAAGTGTCATTATTTAAGTGCAAGTGGACTTATAGTAACACTGGTGTAGAAACTGATGAGTTAGGATTCATATGGATTGATCTTCGAAATGCAATTTATATGAACGGACCATTCATCATTACATTCCAAGCAAAACAAGTTTTTTATGTCACTGATCCTTCTAACATAAAATGGTCAATTGTTCTACAAGGAAAATATATTCCTAATAGTGATGAAAATTAAGATTTAAATTATGATACCCCCTCATTCGCAACACATGTACGACTGAAGAAAATGATTCTGATGATGATATGCATGTTATTCGTCATAATCATTAAGAAGGGATATGAAAAAACTAGTAAGTAAATGTTTTATATCACTTAGTAATATATATTTTTTACTTATTTATCTTTTTATATTATTTTTACTAAAGATTTAATGTGGTTGTTGTTGATGATCTTAATTGGTTTTCAAATTATAGGTGTTTAACAACCGGTGATAAATCACAGAAGAGAACTTTTGGACGTCCTATAAGATTTTGTATTTTAATTATTTTTTTTGTTGGCTAATCATTTTTTAGTCTTAGCTAGGGTTATGCTGAGGGTTCATCGTGTTGGGTGTGGGCCTGGGGGTAATGGGTCCAACAACCAAATGTAAATTGTTGTAGTGTTCAGGCCTTTTTGTGGTCTGATTCAATTTTTTTTTAATTTGTTGTAAAATTACAAGGTGTACATGTGTCACTTTTGCTTTGCAAATGGTGTAAACAATTAATATTTTTGGTACAACATTTGTGTTTGAGAAATGTGCAAAAGGTACAATGTTTCTATTTTAGAAATGGCCAAAATATGATTATGTAATACATGTTCAAAAAATATATATAGAAAAATAAAAAATGAAGGGTAATGTGACAAATTTTCATGACGCCCTTCGTTACCTCGCTTCTGTAACCGAGGTTAAATCCCCTTTCTTGCAGAGGTTTGATGTTTTTTTGCAGTACTGTGGATCACCTTCTTTATTGTTTTATAGAATGAAAAGAAATAAATTGACATGTTATTAAGTAGAGAGTTCACTGGTACAATTCTTTCATCAATCCATAAAAACCTTCCTATTAGAAATATAGAAGATATAGATTAACACTTAGTTGGTGACTCATTGGTGAGTCCATATAAAAGCATTGATGTAATATTCTTCACAAGTTTTTCTCACTTGTAACATTTCACTCTCAGATCAATATTATAGATTCTTGAGACTTCTCTCTCTCTCTCTCTCTCTCTCATGGATGCCATGTTTATTAATGTAACACCCCAAATTCTTCCCGGTAGTTATAACGAAAAATCAGAGTATTTAAAAATTTCCAATATATTTGGGATATCACAATTCAACATGTTGCAACACATAAACAAATACATAACACTTTAGTTTCGGAGGATCATATAACAACTTGCATCAACTTTTAAAACCAAAACCACTTCTTTTATTAATAACGCAGCAGAATCATAATTACAACTTCAAGTAGCATCATATGTTTCATTCAACTAAAACAACTTGAGAGGAAACATATTATTTCATATAATTAAACTTAGGATTCAACAACTAAAACAATTTCAACAAGTAAACAACTATTTGTTCATTTCCCCCCGAGTGCTACGTATCAGAGCGACCAACCGACTTTGAACTAATAAGGCTAAGCAAATCTTCATTCTTTAATACCTGCACGTTACCAACAGAGGGCAACATTCAAACAGAAGGGGTAAGATATCGAACTATATAATGGAACATATGATAAATAATATATCGAAATCAGTTTATGTAAAATAACCACTTCATACCAAATCAACATAAATCAATACCATTCACCAACACCTCAATTCAACTTATAACATTACCGTGCATAAACAACACTTCAAATAAGTAACAAATCAACGACTTCAAATGCGACTCAATTATGCAAATGCATGTAGTACCATTAGAGCAGAACTCTCAACTTAGAAAGTGCCAGTTTACCGTGTAACGCCCGTAATTTAATTAATTATTTAATTAAATTATTTTTGGAATATTTGAGAAGATGTGTTGTGATTAATTGGATTTAAGTATTTTATTAAGTGGAGAAATAGTATTTGAAGTATAATATTATTTGATGTGGGCTTGTTTTAAGGAATAAAAGTAATAATGGGGTGTATTAGTTTTGAGCCCAATAAGGAGTTAAGAGAATAATAGGGTTATTTTATTATTGTTATAAGAATAGAAAAGAGGAGGCTGTAGAAGAATAAGGATTGAGAAGAAGAACGTGAAGCTGCAGGAAAAAGAGGAAAAACGGCAGAACAAGGTTTCAACCGGAAGATTATAGAGCGACCTTCAATCCAAGGTAAGGGTGGGGTTCTGACTCTATAATTGGGTTCATGATGATTGGTATGTGGGGTTAGAGGTGATTGTTGTCGTGTTCTTGAATTGAATGTATATGATGTTGTATGATGAAGAATTGATGAATTTTAGATGAATAATGATGTCCCGATGTTGTTTGATCAATGTAGAATTATAGTATAATTGTAAGTGATTATTTTCCATGATTAGATTAAGTTTTTAGGGCTTAAAGTATAGAACTCGTAGTGAAAACGCAAAGAAAATCGCAGAATTTATGCAGGATGTAACAGGATACGTCGACCTCAAACATGATGTGTCGATACAAGAAGGTTGAAAGACTTAGGATGAGTCAACACGAAGAGGCTTTGCATTGATACATGAGGACTTTTAGACTCAGGATGAGTCGATCCATAAGGGCATGTGTTGATACATGTTGTGTGTATGACTTAGGATGAGTCGATACAAGAGAGGATGCGTCGACTCATGTTGCAAGTTCAGTGCAGTACGCGTCGATCCAAGAGGTTTTGCATCGACCCATGTTGTCTGGTTTTTGGCAGATTCAGTTTGAGATGCTGTAACTTGAGTTTTAGGATGCCGTTTGAGATGTCGTTCGAAGTGTTGAATAGCTAACGCGATGAACTTTATTCTAGAGGATTAAAACGAAGAACATGAAGTGTAATCCTAGTAGCCAATTTAGGATTTAGAGTTAGTTCCCGTGTTGATCGTTATGTTGGTTTTTATGCAGAATGATGAGGATGAAATGTTTATAGGCTACTGTTTGATTTGTAATAGTAGGAGTAATGATAGTAATGATATAAGATTACAAAATAGCGGTGTGAATTAATGTCGTATTAATGTATAGCTGAGTTGTTGATGAGATTTTATTAATGATGTTATGATGATAATTTATGATGAATAAATGATGTTTGATGAATAAATGATGTTTGATGAATTATTATGAATGATATGAGATGTTTGATGAAGAGATGTTGAGATGCTTTTGAGATGTAGGCCTTTGGCCAACGATGATGTTGTATTGAGATGTTTTTAATTGTGACGTTGTTATTACATTCATGATTGTGTCGCATACATTGCATTTTGAGATGGAGCTTATGCTCGTTGAGATGGCCTGTATTGGCGAATATTGAGATGTAGGCTTATGCCTTGTTGATGCCTCTATTAATTGGAAAAATTTTGAGATGGGAGTTCTGCTCCAAATGGTACCACATGCATTTGCATAGTATTGAGTCGCATTATATGATTGTATAAAGAAGTGTGTATTGATGTTGTGATTGTGTATTATTTCCGTGATTATTATTGATTATGAGATGAGAAGTGGTGATGTTATGTGATCTAATTTAATATATTAATTATCATGCGCTTTATTATATTGTTAGATATCTCATCCCTTCTGTTTGAATGTTGCCCTTATGTTGGTAATGTGCAGGTAATCGAGAGTGAAGGTTGTATACCTTCAATAGTTTGAGTCAGTGTTATTGCTCTGATATGTAACACTCAGGGGGTGAACGCTTGTTGCTTTTGATTGTTGATTATTCAATTGTTGAACCTTAAGTTGATTATTATTAAGTATTTGTTGGTTTGAAGTTGCTGTAATGATGATAAACATGTTATTAAGAATTCCGCTGCGTAGATGTTGAATTATTTAATCAAAGATGTTGTGATGATGGTTCATCCGATGTTTTAAAAGTGTTATATATCCACGATGAATATAATGAATTTTGATAGAAGAATTTGTGGCATCCCGATTCGTTTGCATGAATGATTTTTATAACTCTGATTTATTTATATAATTTGTCGAGGTAGAATTGGGGTGTTACAAAGTTGGTATTATAGCAAAAGGTTGGTCCAACCTTGTATCGAGTCGTAGTTGTCTAGCAATCGACTATTGTTAATTTGAGTTCTAACCGTTGTTCATGTTGTAGTGAGAAGTTGAGATGGCTGGAAGGAATGATGTTGCACTTGCTGCTGCTTTAGAAGCAATGGCTCATGCGATGGAAAATCAACCGAATGCTGATGGGAATGCTGGATCCCATAGCTTGACGACTTTCCAGAGGGAGAATCCACCTACGTTCAAGGGAAAGTATGATCCTGACGGAGCATTAGAGTGGTTGAAAGAGATTGAGAGAATATTCTGTGTGATGGACTGCACTCCAGTGCAGAAGGTTTGGTATGGTACTCATATGCTAGCAGTCGAGGCTGATGACTGGTGGCTAGAGACTTGTCGGAAGTTAGAAGCTGCAGGTGAGAATGTCACTTGGGCTGTGTTCTGTAGGGAGTTTTTGAGGATGTACTTTCCTGAAGATGTCTGTGGTAAGAAGGAGATTGAGTTTCTTTAGCTGAAGCAAGGGGATATGTCAGTTGTTGAGTATGCTGCCAAGTTTGCTGAGTTGGCTAAGTTTTATCCGTATTACGCTGATGCAGATACTGAGTTTTCGAAGTGTATCAAGTTTGAGAATGGGTTGCGCCCAGAGATCAAGAAGGCAGTTGGATACCAGAAGATTCGTGTCTTTGCTGATTTGATTGATAGTTGCAGGATTTATGAGGAGGATAATAATACTCATTACAAGATTATCAGTGAGAAGAGGGGTAAGCACCAACAAAATCGTGGTAAGCCTTATGATGCCCCAGTTGGTAAAGGTAAACAAAAAGTTTCTCATAGTCAGAGGACTAGTGGGGGAGATACTCCTACTGGTGTGGTTTGCTTTAAGTGTGGAAAACCTGGGCACAAGAGTAATGTGTGCACTACTGAAGTGAAGAGGTGTTTCTGTTGTGGTAAGAACGGACATGTTGTATCGGAGTGTGAGCATAAGGATGTGATTTGTTTCAATTATAGAGAAGAAGGTCACGTTGGTAGTTAGTGCCCAAAATCGAAGAGGGTTCAGACAAGTGGTAAAGTGTTTGCTCTGGTTGAGGATCATACGGCTACTGAGGACAGACTTATCAGAGGTACATGTTTCATTAATAGTACTCCTTTAATTACTATTATTGATATCGGTGCTACACATTGTTTTATTGCTGCTGATTGTGTTGAACGATTGGGTCTTATGTTTCTTCTTTGAATGGGGAAATGGTCATCGATACTCCAGCCAAGGGGTCGGTGACTACTTCTTTTGTGTGTTTGAAGTGTCCCTTGTCGATCTTCGACAGAGACGTTAGCGTTGATTTGGTTTGTTTACCGTTAAGAGGTTTGGATGTGATTTTGGGTATGAACTGGTTAGAGCATAATTGTGTTCATATTAACTGTTATGACAAGTCGGTGAAGTTTTCTACTCCTGAAGCGGAAGAAGATGGTTTGTTATCTGCTAGACAGTTGAGGAAGTTGATGCAAGAGGAAGCACAAATGTTCTCGTTGATGGCGTCGCTATCTGTAGAGACTCAAGCTATAATTGAGGAATTGCAGGTGGTGTGTGAATTTCCTGAAGTTTTCCCTGATGAGATTCCTGATGTACCGCTGGAGAGGGAAGTTGAATTTGCTATTGATCTTGTACCTGGTATCAGACATGTGTCTATGGCACCATACAGGATGTCTGCATCTGAATTGTCAGAGTTAAAGAAGCAATTAGAGGAGTTACTTGAAAAGAAGTTTGTAAGACCAAGTGTGTCGCCGTGGGGAGCTCCAGTGTTGTTAGTAAAGAAGAAAGATGGAAGTATGAGGCTTTGTGTTGATTATAGACAGTTGAATAAAGTGACAATTAAGAACAAGTATCCGCTTCCAAGAATAGATGACTTAATGGATCAATTGGTGGATGCTCGTGTGTTTAGTAAGATTGATTTGAGGTCGGGTTACCATCAGATTAAAGTGAAGGATGAAGATATCCAGAAGAAGGCTTTTAGAACGCGTTATGGACATTATGAGTATTCGGTGATGCCTTTTGGTGTTACCAATGCGCCGGGAGTATTCATGGAATACATGAATCATATCTTTCATACTTATTTGGATCGGTTCGTAGTGGTGTTAATTGATGATATTTTGATTTACTCTAAGTTAGAAGAAGAGCATTTTGAACACTTAAGAGTAGTATTGCAAGTTTTGAAAGAGAAGAAGTTGTATGCAAAGCTGTCCAAGTGCGAGTTTTGGTTAAAGGAGGTTAGTTTTCTTGGTCATGTGATCTCAGGTAGTGGCATTGCTGTAGATCCATCGAAGGTTGATGCTGTGTTGCAATGGGAAACTCCAAAGTCAGCTACTGAGATTAGAAGCTTTTTGGGATTAGCTGGTTATTATAGAAGGTTTATCGAAGGGTTTTCTAAGTTGGCACTTTCGTTGACTAAGTTGATTTGTAAAGGTAGAGCTTTTGTTTGGGATGTTCAGTGCGAAGAAAGTTTTACAGAATTGAAGAAGAGGTTGGCGTCGACTTTGATTTTGACGTTGCCTAATCCAGGAGAGCCTTTTGTGGTGTATTGTGATGCTTCTAAGATGGGTTTAGGAGGTGTGCTTATGCAGAATGGTAAGGTAGTTGCTTACGCATCAAGGCAGTTAAGGACTCATGAGAATAACTATCCTACGCATGATTTAGAGCTTGATGCAGTTGTTTTTGTGTTGAAGATTTGGAGGCATTATCTTTATGGTTCTAGATTTGAAGTGTTTAGTGACTATAAGAGTTTGAAGTATCTTTTTGATCAGAAGGATTTGAATATGAGGCAGCGAAGATGGTTGGAATTGTTAAAGGATTATGATTTCAGTTTGAATTATCATCCAGGAAAAGTCAACATGGTAGCTGATGCGTTAAGTCGAAAGACTCTACACATGTCAGCAATGATGGTTAAAGAGCTGTAATTAATTGAGCAGTTCAGAGACGTGAGCTTAGTTTGCGAAGTTACACCTCAGAGTGTTAGGTTGGGTATGTTGAAGATTAATAATGAATTTCTAGATAGTATCAGAGAAGCTCAGAAGTTGGATGTGAAACTGGTAGATTTGATGGTTGGGATTGATCAGTCTGAGAATGGTGATTTTAAGCTAGATGAGTAAGGTGTGTTGAGGTTTCGTAACCAGATTTGTATTCCTGATGATGCTGAGATAAAGAAAGTGATACTAGAAGAGAGACATAGAAGTAAGTTAAGTATTCATCCAGGAGCTACAAAGATGTATCAAGATTTGAAAGGTTTGTTTTGGTGGCCTGGGATGAAGAGTGATGTGGCGCAGTTTGTGTATGCATGTTTGACTTGTCAGAAGTTGAAAGTTGAACATCAGAAGTCTGCAGGGTTGATGCAACCGTTAGAAGTTCTAGAATGGAAATGGGATATCATTTCAATGGACTTTGTGACGGGGTTGCCTAATACCTTAAGAGGACATGATTCGATTTGGCTGATTGTTGATAGGATTACAAAGTCAGCTCATTTTATTCCTATTAACATCAGCTTTCCAGTGTCGAAGTTAGATGAGATTTACACTAGTGTGATTGTGAAGATGCATGGTGTTCCTTTGTGCATTGTATCAGATAGAGATCCAAGATTTACTTCTGATTTTTGGAAGAGTTTGGAAGAAGTGTTGGGTTCTAAGTTGAGATTGAGTTCAGTGTATCATCCTCAGACAGATGGTCAGACTGAACGGACGATTCAATCGTTGGAAGATTTGCTGAGGGCATGTGTTCTTAAGCAGGGAGGTTTGTGAGATACTTATCTTCTGTTGATAGAGTTCACTTATAATAACAGTTACCATTCCAGTATTGGGATGGCACCTTTTGAAGCATTGTATGGTCGGAGATGTAGAACTCTGTTATGTTGGCATGAATCTGGTGAAAGTGTAGTACTTGGACCTGAACTTATTCGTGAAACTACTAAGAAGGTGAATTTGATTCGAGAAAAGATGAAAGCTTCCCAAAGTAGACATAAGAGTTATCATGAGAAGCGAAGGAAGGATTTAGAATTTCAAGCTAGTGAGCGTGTGTTTTTAAGAGTTACACCTGTGACTGGTGTTGGGCGAGCATTGAAGTCTAAGAATCTCACTTCTCATTTTATTGGACCATATTAGATTTCAGAGAGAGTGGGGAATGTTTCTTATAGAGTGGATTTACCGCCTAATCTTTCGAATTTGCATGATGTGTTTCATACGTCGCAACTCCGAAAGTATGTTTCAGATCCATCTCATGTGATTCATATGGATGATGTGCAAGTACAAGATAATCTTATGGTGGAGACGATTCCTGTACGGATCGAGGATCGTGAAACTAAGACTCCAAGGGGCAAAGAGATTGTTTTGGTTAAAGTGGTTTGGCTAGGAGCTGTCGGAGAAAGCATGACTTAGGAGTTGGAGGGTAAGATGCGAGACTCCTGCCCTGAGTTGTTTGATTGAGGTAAATTTTTGAGGACGAAAATATTCTAAGTGGGGGAGAGTTGTAACGCCCGTAATTTAATTAATTATTTAATTAAATTATTTTTGGAATATTTGAGAAGATGTGTTGTGATTAATTGGATTTAAGTATTTTATTAAGTGGAGAAATAGTATTAGAAGTATAATATTATTTGATGTGGGCTTGTTTTAAGGAATAAAAGTAATAAGGGGGTGTATTAGTTTTGAGCCCAATAAGGAGTTAAGATAATAATAGGGTTATTTTATTATTGTTAGAAGAATAGAAAAGAGGAGGCAGTAGAAGAATAGGGATTGAGAAGAAGAACGTGAAGTTGCTGGAAAAAGAGGAAAAACGGAAGAACAAGGTTTCAACCGAAAGATTATAGAGCGACCTTCAATCCAAGGTAAGGGTGGGGTTCTGACTCTATAATTGGGTTCATGATGATTGGTATGTGGGGTTAGAGGTGATTGTTGTCTTGTTCTTGAATTGAATGTATATGATGTTGTATGATGAAGAATTGATGAATTTTAGATGAATAATGATGTCCCGATGTTGTTTGATCGATGTAGAATTATAGTATAATTGTAAGTGATGATTTTCCATGATTAGATTAAGTTTTTAGGGCTTAAAGTATAAAACCCGTAGTGAAAACACAGAGAAAATCATAGAATTTATGGAGGATGTAACAGGATGCGTCGACCTCAAACATGATGTGTCAATACAAGAAGGTTGAAAGACTCAGGATGAGTCGACACGAAGAGGCTTTGCATCGATATATGAGGACTTTTAGACTCAGGATGAGTCAATCCATAGGGGCATGTGTCGATACATGATGTGTGTAAGACTCAGGATGAGTCGATACAAGAGAGGATGCATCGACTCATGTTGCAAGTTCAGTGCAGTACACGTCGATCCAAGAGGTTTTGCGTCGACCCATGTTGTCTGGTTTTTGGCAGATTCAGTTTGAGATGCTGTAACTTGAGTTTTAGGATGCTGTTTGAGATGTCGTTCGAAGCGTTGAATAGCTAACGCGATGAACTTTATTCTAGAGGATTAAAACGAAGAATAGGAAGTGTAGTCCTAGTAGCCAATTTAGGATTTAGATTTAGTTCCCGTGTTGATCGTTATGTTGGTTTTTATGCAGAATGATGAGGATGAAATGTTTATAGGCTGCTGTTTGATTTGTAACAGTAGGAGTAATGATATTAATGATATAAGATTACATAATAGAGGTGTGAATTACTGTCGTATTAATGTACAACTGAGTTTTTGATGAGATTTTATTAATGATGTTGTGATGATAATTTATGATGAATAAATGATGTTTGATGAATAAATGATGTTTGATGAATTATTATGAATGATATGAGATGTTTGATGAAGGGATGTTGAGATGCTTTTGAGATGTAGGCCTTTGGCCAACGATGATTTTGTATTGAGATGTTGTTAATTGTGACGTTGTTATTACATTCATGATTGTGTCGTATACATTGCATTTTGAGATGGAGCTTATGCTCGTTGAGATGGCCTGTATTGGCGAATATTGAGATGAAGGCTTATGCCTTGTTGATGCCTCTATTAATTGGAAATTTTTTGAGATGGGAGTTCTGCTCCAAATGGTACCACATGCATTTGTATAGTATTGAGTCACATTATATGATTGTATAAAGAAGTATGTTGTGAATTCAATGCCAATAACAAAGTATAGTATTTGGGAAGAATAAAGAACAAGGAAGAAGAAGAACACAAGAATTGGTTATAACTGCTATTCTTTACTTTCTCTTTGAAAACAAGATTACAAGTTTACAAGAATAACAAATAACCCTCTCACCCTAAATTAGGATTTGCTGTGATGCAATGATGAGAGACTTAGTATGCTATTTATAATAAAACCTAACATACTAACTAATGGGCTTTTTCCACAAGGCCCATTATACAAGCTAACTTAATAATCAAGCTAACTTAACAAATTAGGGTTTAAACACTAAAACCTAATTTAACAAGCATTCTTCGACAAATACATGCTTCGACTACAGCATGTACTTCGATCATGCTAGAGTTCGATCCAAAATCCCACAAATCTCCACCTTGGACCTAACTCTACAGCATCAAGAGACACTAACTAGCTTTCTTCATGCAGCTTTATCAACTGCATACAGTGGAAAAACTTGCAACTTGGCAATGTTTTGGTGATCATATCAGCAGCATTGTGATCTGTCGAGACTTTCAGCACTTGGACTTCTCCACGCTCGATTACCCCTCTGACGAAATGCAGCCTCACATCTATGTGCTTGGTTCGCTCATGATAGGCTGAGTTCTTCGACAGGTGTATTGCACTTTGACTATCACATTTAACAGTGATACCTTGACCTTGAAGTTTCAGCTCCTTTGCAAAACCTTCAAGCCACAATGCTTCTTTCACAGCTTCAGTTAGGGCAATATATTCTGCTTCAGTAGTTGATAAGGCAACAACCTTCTGAAGAGTTGCTTTCCAACTAATTGCTGTACCAAACATAGTGAAAACATATCCAGAAATAGATTTTCTGGAATCCATACAGCCTGCATAATCAGAGTCAACATAGCCTTCGACTGCTGCTTTACTATCTTCACCCAAGGCTCCACCATAAATTAAGACTCTGTTCAGAGACCCATTTATGTACCTTAGAATCCACTTTAACGCTTGCCAGTGAGCCTTTCCAGGATTCGCCATGTACCTGCTTACAAGACTTACTGCATATGCTATGTCGGGTCTAGTACAGACCATAGCATACATCAAAGAACCAACTATATTAGCATATGGGATGCTATTCATATAGGTTCTTTCAACATCAGTACTGGGACATTGATCAATACTCAGCTTGAATTGAGGGTTTGTTGGAGTCACAACAGGCTTTGAGTTCGACATACCAAACTTGTCAAGAATCTTTCGTAGGTATGCCTCTTGAGATAAGCATAATTTCGACTGCTTTCTATCTCTTCGAATGTCAATTCCAAGAATCCTAGATGCAGCTCCCAGATCCTTCATGTCAAACTCCTTATTGAGTTCAGCCTTCACCCTCATTACATCTTCGACATTGTTGCTTGCTATCAGAATATCATCAACATAAAGCAACAAAATTACAAATGAATTTTCAGGTCGAAATCTGGAGTAAACACAATGGTCGAACTGACTTCTAATGAAACCTATGTGTTCCATGAACTTGTCGAATCTCTTATTCCACTGTCGAGGAGATTGTTTAAGTCCATATAAAGATCTCTTCAGTTTGCACACATAATCTTCTTTCCCCTTTTCGACATACCCTTCAGGTTGCCTCATCAGGATTGTTTCATCTAAGTCACCATACAAGAACGCAGTCTTCACATCCATTTGTTCCAGTTCAAGGTCGAACTGAGCCACCATGGCAAGCAACATTCGGATGGATCTGTGCTTCACAACAGGGGAAAATACATCATTGAAGTCGACACCTTCTTTCTGAGTGAAACCCCTTGCGACTAATCTTGCCTTGTACCTCTTCGACATTACTCCTTCAATTCCTTCCTTAACTTTGAAAATCCACTTACAGCTGACTAACCTTGCCCCAACAGGTTTCTTGATTAGTTCCCAAGTGTGATTATCATGGAGAGATTTCATCTCATCATGCATGGCCTTTAGCCATTCAGTCTTCATTCGACTCCTTATAACTTCCTTATAATCTCTAGGTTCTTCGTCTAGAACTTCACTTGCAGAGATTAAGGCATAAGCTACAAGATCTGCATATCCAAGTCTCTGAGGTGGTTTTATGAGTCTTCTTTGCCTATCTCTCGACAATAGGTAGTCATCAACAGTTTCCTCAACATCATCAGAATCTTCTGTTTCTTCTTCGACTTCATCTGGGATACGCATTTCAGCATGAACATGCTCCACCTCAACAGGAATCTCTACCTGTTCCAGCTCTTCGTCAACATCATCAGTTTTCTTGAAAGCCATTTCAGTTTCATTGAAAACTACATCTCGACTGGTGATACACCTCCTGTGACCTGGCTCTAGGCACCATAGCTTATAAGCTTTCACTCCTTCAGGGTATCCCATAAACATGCATTTCAGAGCTCTAGGTTCGACCTTGTCTTGCCTAATGTGAGCATAGGCTACACAGCCAAATACTCTTAGTTTGTCGAGATCTGGTGGATGTCCCGACCAAACTTCTTCAGGTGTCTTCATATCTAACGCTGTCGAAGGACATCTGTTTATCAGATATGCTGCTGTCGAAACAGCCTCAGCCCAAAACACCTTCTTTAATCCCGCACTAGTCAACATGCATCTAACTCTCTCCAAAATAGTTCGATTAAACCTTTCAGCCAAACCATTTTGTTGTGGAGTACCTGCGGTAGTTCTGTGCCTTGCAATACCAGAGGCAACACAAAAACTGTCGAACGCCTCATTGCAAAACTCAAGGCCATTGTCGGTTCTCAACCTCTTTACCTTTCTGCCAGTTTGATTTTCGACAAGAGTCTTCCAACTTTTGAAATTCTCAAAAGTTTCATCCTTAGTCTTCTGGATGAATACCCATAACTTTCTGGAATAGTCATCTACTATGGATAGAAAATACTTTGCTCCTGAATGTGATGGACACCTTGCAGGCCCCCAAAGATCAGCATGGATGTAATCAAGGGATCCATGTGTTCTTTGTTTGCCTTTGTTGAACTTCATTCTACAGGACTTTCCAAGTACACAGGGTTCACAAAACTTCAGCTTTTCGACTTTATCTCCACCAAGCAGATTTTGTTTCCCTAATTCAACCAGACCCCTTTCACTGACATGGCCCAATCTCATGTGCCAAATTTCTGTTTTCGACAAAGGTTTCGTGGATGCAACATTTGTCGAACCACTTACAACTTCAGCCTCAAGGGTATACAAGCCTTGTTTCTTCACGCCTCTCAAGACTTCCTTCGACCCTTTCATGACTCTTAGGATACTTTTCTCTCCTTGAAAAACATATCCTTTCTTGTCGAATTCACCAAGAGAAATCAAATTTCTCTTCAAATCAGGTACATACCTGACTTCAGTCAACAATCTTATTGACTCATCATGGAGCTTGAATCTCACAGATCCAACGCCTGCAATCTTGCAAGCTTTGTTGTTTCCCAGCAATACAGATCCACCATCTTGATCACATAATTCCTCGAACAAGTCTTTGTTTGGAGTCATGTGCCAAGTGCATCCAGAATCCATAATCCATTCCTTCGACGAGTTTTTGCTTGAAACCACAAGAACATCAGATGATTCGAAATCATCTTGGACAATAGCTGCGTTGCCATTATCCTTACCTCCATGATCTTTCAGGCGTTCAGGGCACACCTTTCTTGTGTGACCTACTTTCTTACAGTGATAGCATCTAATACCAGATGCATCACCACTATAAGACTTCGACTGATTTTTACCTTTCCTCTTGTCGAATTTTCCTTTAACAGCCAAACCTTCACCAACCGTCGAAGGTTTATGCTCCTTACGTTCGTTCAAGTCCTTAGAGTACAAAGCTGATTGAACTTCTTCAAAGGTCAGGGACTCTCTTCCATACAAGAGGGTTTCTTTGAAGTGAGCATGTGATATGGGCAAAGCGCACAATAATAACAGCGCTTGATCTTCATCATCAATCTTTACATCAATATTTTCAAGATCAAGAATCAGCTTGTTGAACATATCCAACTGCTCAGCCAACACTTTGTCTTCAATCATCTTGAATGAATACAAAGCTTGCTTCAGGTAGAGTCGATTTACCAGAGATTTGGTCATATACAAACTTTCAAGTTTCACCCATAACCCTGATGCCGTCGTCTCCTTTGATACCTGTCGAAGAACCTTATCACCAAGGCTCAACAAAATTGCGCTGTGTGCTTTCTCGATCATGGCCGTCTTCTCTCTTTCTGTTAACGCAGCGTCCATCGCCGTCGCTCCCTTCAACGCTTCCAAACAACCCTGCTGAACCAGTAGGGCTTTCATCTTCAAGCGCCATAGACCGAAATCATTCACTCCGGTGAACTTTTCAATCTCATATTTTGTTGAAGGCATCTTCTCCACGCTCACCGCACCAATTTGTTGTGAATTCAATGCCAATAACAAAGTATAGTATTTGGGAAGAATAAAGAACAAGGAAGAAGAAGAACACAAGAATTGGTTATAACTGCTATTCTTTACTTTCTCTTTGAAAACAAGATTACAAGTTTACAAGAATAACAAATAACCCTCTCACCCTAAATTAGGATTTGCTGTGATGCAATGATGAGAGACTTAGTATGCTATTTATAATAAAACCTAACATACTAACTAATGGGCTTTTTCCACAAGGCCCATTATACAAGCTAACTTAATAATCAAGCTAACTTAACAAATTAGGGTTTAAACACTAAAACCTAATTTAACAAGCATTCTTCGACAAATACATGCTTCGACTACAGCATGTACTTCGATCATGCTAGAGTTCGATCCAAAATCCCACAAAGTATGTATTGATGTTGTGATTGTGTATTATTGTCGTGATTTTTGTTGATTATGAGATGAGAAGTGGTGATGTTATGTGATCTAATTTAATATATTAATTATCATGCACTTTATTATATTGTTAGATATCTCACCCTTTCTCTTTGAATGTTGCCCTTATGTTGGTAACGTGCAGGTAATCGAGAGTGAAGGTTGTATACCTTCAATAGTTTGAGTCGGTGTCATTGCTATGATATGTAACACTCAGGGGGTGAATGCTTGTTGCTTTTGATTGTTGATTATTCAGTTGTTGAGCCTTAAGTTGATTATTATTAAGTGTTTGTTGGTTAGAAGTTGCTGTAATGATGATAAAGATGTTATTAAGAATTCCGCTGTGTAGATGTTAAATTATTTAATCAAAGATGTTATGATGATGGTTCATCCGATGTTTTAAAAGTGTTATATATCCACGATGAATGCAATGGATTTTGATAGAAGAATTTGTGGCATCCCGATTCATTTGCATGAATGATTTTTATAACTCTGATTTATTTATATAATTTGTCGGGGTAGAGTTGGGGTGTTACATACCGAGGCATAAGACATAATCCCTTAATATAAAATCTTACCAATAAAGGCAAACGTGGTGAGCATTCGATCCAACTTAGAACATGTCAATCCAGGCCAACTTTAATGCTATGCTATGCTATGCGATGATATAAACAACCACAACTTGGCAACACAACAACGACAACAACATAATAAAGGTCGACATAACAACAATTCACACTGTTCAACATTGGCCAAATGACTACAACTTAATCAACTTATCAATCACAACATATAAACGACAACATATTCAATAACAACAATGTATTCGACAACGACTTATTCACAACAATAACCAACAACGCAATTCCATAAACTGGAACCATTCATCCTAATTTGACTTCACCTGCAAATCAACTACCAGCTAATTGTCCCATTATTTATACTTTATACTAGTATTCTGTATTAGTTTTCTGACAACTTAGTACAACACTGCTAAATTAATTATTACCGACTCTGCGACTAAAACCATTGTTGTTATTTCATCATTCTGCCCATAATCCAATTCTCTGTTAATTTCATTACTCTGCTATATATACTACTCTACAATTAATATATATTTATTGGTAACTAATGTTTCTGCTATTTAAAACAAACTCTGCAATATAATATTGTTCTGCTACTAGAAATCATCTATGCTTCCCGCACTTAACAAAACTCTGCTGATTAGTTTATATCCTAATCACCCTAAATAATTAAAATACAAATCTAATCACCCCAAATAATTAAATTACAATTCTACTCATTATAATATTAGTTATTAAGAGCTGGATGGAAGACTTAATGGAAGGAGTATTATATTACTTAATAAAACTACTAATAACAATAAAATACTGTTGTCCTCCTCGCCATAAAGGTGTGCCTAGCGGCACACATTCTCTTTTCCCATGTGCCCCTCGGCACACACTCCTACTTGCTCATTCTGTGCCGTTCGACAGACTACCTACACACACAAGGTGTCGTTCGGCACCCATTTTCCTTGCCGGACGCCACGTTCGAGTGCCCCTCGGAAGATTGCTTTCAGTACTTGTTTTCTTCCTAATGTTTCCCAGAAAATATTTAATACCAATATCAATATGTAACACTTAATTTACTATAACATCCAATTTTCACAGAGGCGATTCATCACCGAACAACAATCTAAACACATGAAATTAGCAGCAACACTTTCAATACAGTTAACATAATTTAACAACAATATTTCTGTTTATACAACCCAATTCCGAGTATCATTTATCAAACAACCCATTATAGAGTTAGAACCCCACCCTTACCTTGGATTGATAGTCTCCCTATAATTTTCGGTCAAATTCCAATTTGGCTTCCTGGTTGGCGGTTTCTCTCCCGACGACAGTTTCCTCCAAGCCCTTGTTCTCCTTTCCTCATTTCCTCTTCTCCAAAACCCTTATTTTCTTTACTGCTTGACAAAACCTAATTCCCTCTTATTCATATAATTTCTATTATTCTTAACAATTCCATTGGGCATAATCTCAACACCCCCACTTTTACTACCACCAACTATTAATTAAGCCCATAAAATTAATAATAATATTATTATAATACTATTTTCCACCACTTAATCAACTCAATAATTTAACTAGCAACGCGACAACTTAAATCGATATTTCAACAATAATTCACAACTTCGACAATTAATTCGAAACTAATTCGAAAATATTTAATTAAATAATTAATTAAAATTCGGGCGTTACAACTCTCCCCCACTTAGAATATTTTCGTCCTCGAAAATCTATTCGATACTACCACTCTTAGCATGAGCTTCACATCCAACCCATTGATTTCCAAGTCGCGTCTGGCAATACTTTGACCACTACTTTCCTGATAACTCAATAACTCAACACGATTCAAATTGATTACACACATGCCAATCATCTAACACTTCGTGACATAATCAGTACTAGCACCTCAACTACTCCACCATAATCTGACATATCAACATTTAAAGTAGAAATAACTATAACACACTTATAGTTGGATATACATCACCGCAATATCATCTTAACACCCTTTTCAGCACTAAAACACATACACAATTTCATCTCTGTATGCCAATTATCAACAACATATCAACAAATCTGTTCACATTGTTGTATCGCTCTCATAGTGACATCAACACAACCAACATAATCAAGTTCGTCACGTCATGGAGTATCATTCCTTATTTATGGAAATCAACAATAACATCTCAATAAAGATAACAAAATCATTACAACATCAACTTAACTGTATAACTTAGCAAGCATACCCATAACTCACCATCAACCAACAGTCCAGAATAATATTCTTATAGATCAACAAATATTTACGAGAAAATACAGTACCCAGGCACTTCGTCTATATATCAACAATCTTCCAAATCAAGCATGTAGATCAAGACATACTGTTCCTATAGGCTCCTGATGTTTTAATCCCTCACCTATAATGAGTCGTACACGTATAGCAATTGCGCCACATCACGCTTCAGCTGTGCAACTCTGATAATCCACTTTAAGTCACCGTCCTCGTTAAAATTTCCATAAACTATATGATTTACATGTTTCAATCTAGTTTCAGAAGTTCTTTAACATCCACCATAAAGCCATTGTTCACTTGATATTCTCAATCCTTCACTTTGCGATGTCAGCTCGCATATAACTTGCCACTCCGACTTGTTCAACACGTCTCAATCCTTTCTTAGGAATTCCTCTATTACTTCACACAACCTGGTGAGAAACTATCCTCGCGATATAACATCTATCACTTTACACACCATTAAGATAGCATAACAAATCTATACCATCCAACATGATCTCGTCTACTATCAACAAGAGATTAAGGGTGATCAGTTCCTCAATTTGTCAATAGATAGCCGACAACCATAATGGAGTATAAACCATTGTTACCAAACTATAATAGTGTCCCTTTAGAACTTGTACTCAAGTCACCTAAAGCACCATAATTCAATAATTTACAATGAGGTTTACAAATACTTCCACAATTTCCCTCTTATTCGATCTTGTCGATGAGACACCACCGCTCAACATATTACACGATCCACATCACGCGCACTTAGCCTCACACGAAGGTTAATTATTCTCGAACTCAAGAATTACTCTCTTCATCTCTGCATCATCAGGAAGGTAAATTCAATTACAGAATCTCAACACACCCTGCGCATCTAACTTGAAATCATCATTCTCAGACTAATCAAGTCCAACCACTGAATCTACCAATTCCACATCTAACTTCTGAGCTTCTTTGATACTGTCCAGGAAATCATTCTTAATCTTCAAAATCTCCAACATAACACTCTTCGGTGTCACTTTACAACTAAGCTCATATCTCTGAACTGTTCAACTAATCCTAACCCTTTAACCATCATTACCGACATGTGTAAAGTCCTTTGGCTTAAAGCATCAGCCACAACATTAACTTTACATGGATGATAATTCAAACCTAAATCATAATCTTTCAACATAAACACCACTGTTACTAACTCTAAATTACGCGTAGGATAATTCCTCCCATGAACTATGAGTCGTCTAGAAGCACAAGCAACAACTTGTCCATTCAGCATTATCACACCACTAAGTCCCATCTTAAGGGCATTTATAATACACTACAAATGACTCACTCAGATTAGGCAAAACCAATACCAGAGAAGTCGTCAATCTTTTCTTTAGTTCTACAAAACTTTCCTCACATGAAACCTCTATATAGGAATGCATTAACCATATTCGAAAACACTTTCATAGGATATAATATATTTCTATCTCCTCAAAGGTTCAAACAGAATGCCAATCCGATACTCGAAACACAAGATATGAATTTCCAAAGTTATCCGGAAATGCGAACACCAACGTCATGCAGCGACATACTATTACACATCTTACGATAACATCATAACAAAATTTCTTTTTACCAGTACCAACATTTTCCATTCTTGAAATCATACTCATCTCCTTGCATTTCTGACTCTGATTCGCGATTCAAAACATTCCCAACAACTTCAACTTTTACAATCACTTACAAGGATTCCACGACACGATCTACAGCAATCTGTCACTCTATCACCATTCAAATGTCGACATCTTATGAAAGGACTACTCAAACTGACAATTTCACAATCTACCAGTGGCGCTGAAACATCACGACCTTCTAAATTCCATCTTCTAAAAAATATCCTTGTTACTTAACAATCACCTTCAGAAATATCAAGGATTTACACTCTACTCATACGTCAACAACCATTACATTGCTCCTCATCCTTTGAGAAGTAAACATCAACAATGTCTGATCATCCTCTCTCAAGATGCTCCAACTTGATTAACAAACAAAATCTTGGATCCATGTCACCTTCGAATTCGGGAAATAACAAAACTTCAACAATATTTGCACTGTCGTCATACCGAATCGACATCTTACAACCGAAACGCATTCGAGAAGCAAGGTTTCTCCGCCACTTATCTTCAACCCAACTCCTGCATACAAGCGATTAGAAAAACAACAAGCACCGACAATGTTTCACACACTGGTCGTGCACTAAGGAATAAACAACATTAGATAACTTGGTCGGACGGATCAACCTGCTCTGATACCACTATTGTAACACCCTAAATTCTACCCGGTAGTTATAACGAAAAATCAGAGTATTTAAAAATTTCCAACATATTTGGGATATCACAATTCAACATGTTGCAACACATAAACAAATACATAACACTTTAGTTTCAGAGGATCGTATAACAACTTGCATCAGCTTTTAAAACCAAAACCGCTTCTTTTATTAATAACGCAACATAATCATAATTACAACTTCAAGTAGCATCATATGTTTCATTCAACTAAAACAACTTGAGAGGAAACATATTATTTCATATAATTAAACTTAGGATTCAACAACTAAAACAATTTCAACAAGTAAACAACTATTTGTTCATTTCCCTCCGAGTGCTACGTATCAGAGCGACCAACCGACTTTAAACTAATAAGGCTAAGCAAATCTTCATTCTTTAATACCTGCAGGTTACCAACAGAGGGCAACATTCAAACAGAAGGGGTGAAATATCGAACTATATAATGCAACATATGATAAATAATATATTGAAATCAGTTTATGTAAAATCACCACTTCATACCAAATCAACATAAAGCAATACCATTCACCAACACCTTAATTCAAATTATAACATTACCGTGCGTAAACAACACTTCAAATAAGTAACAAATCAACGACTTCAAATGCGACTCAATTATGCAAATGCATGTGGTACCATTGGAGCATAACTCCCAACTTAGAAAGTGCCAGTTTACCGAGGCATAAGGTATAAGCCCTCAACATAAAACCTTGCCAATAAAGGCCAACGTGGTAAGCATTCGCTCCAACTTAGAACATGCCAATCCAGGCCAAATTTAATGCTATGCTATGATATGTGATGATATAAACAACCACAACTTGGCAACGCAACAACGACAACAACATAATAAAGGTCGACATAACAACAATTCACACCGTTCAACATTAGCCAAAGGCCTACAACTTAATTAACTTATCAATCACAACATATAAATGACAACATATTCAATAACAATAATGTATTCGACAACGACTTATTCACAGGAATAACCAACAACACAATTCCATAAACCGGAACCATTCATCTTAATTCTACTTCACCTGCAAATCAACTACCGGCTAATCGTCCCATTATTTATACTTTATACTAATATTCCATATTAGTTTTTTGACAACTTAGTACAACACTGCTAAAATAATTATTACCGACTCTGCGACTAAAACCATCGCTGTTATTTCATCATTCTGCCCATAATCCAATCCTCTGTTAATTTCATTACTCTTCTATATATACTACTCTACAATTAATATATATTTATTGGTCACTAATGTTTCTGCTATTTAATACCAACTCTGCAATATAATATTGTTCTGCTACTAGAAATCATCTATGCTTCCTGCACTTAACAAAACTCTGCTGATTAGTTTATATCCTAATCACCCTAAATAATTAAATTACAAATCTAATCATCCCAAATAATTAAATTACAATTCTACTCATTATAGTATTAGTTATTAAGAGCTGGGCGGAAGACTTAATTGAAGGAGTATTATATTACTTAATAAAACTACTAATAATAATAAAATATTGTTGTCCTCCTCGCCATAAAGGTGTGCCTAGCGGCACACATTCTCTTTTCCCATGTGCCCCTCGGAACACACTCCTCCTTGCTCATTCTGTGTCGTTCGACACACTACCTACACACACAGGGTGCCGTTCGGCACCCCTTTCCTTGTCGGACGCCACGTTCGAGTGCCCCTCGACATATTTCTTTCAGTACTTGTTTTCTTCGTAATGTTTCCCAGAAAATATTTAATACCAATCTCAATATACAACACTTAATTTATTACAACATCCAATTTGCACAGAGGCGATTCATCACCGAACAACAACCCAAACACATGAAATTAGCAGCAACACTTTTAATACAGCTAACATAATTTAACAACAATATTTCTGTTTATACAACCCAATTCCGAGTATCATTTATCAAACAATCCGTTATAGAGTTAAAACCCCACCATTACCTTGGATTGACAATCTCCCTATAATTTCCGGTCGAATTCTAATTTGGCTTCCCGGTCGGAGGTTTCTCTCCCGACGACAGTTTCCTCCAAGCCCTTGTTCTCCTTTCCTCTTTTCCTCTTCTCCAAAACCCTTATTTTCTTTACTGCTTGACAAAACCTAATTCCCTCTTATTCATATAATTTATATTATTCTTAACAATTCCATTGGGCCTAATCTCAACACCCCCACTTTTACTACCACCAACTATTAATTAAGCCCATAAAATTAATAATAGTATTATTATAATACTATTTCCACCACTTAATCAACTCAATGATTTAACTAACAACGCGACAATTTAAATCGATATTTCAACAATAATTCATAACTTCCACAATTAATTCAAAAATAATTCGAAAATATTTAATTAAATAATTAATTAAATATTGGACGTTACAACTAACATGATATCAGAGCAACATTTGTATCCACCATGAAAGAAAATTTTCCGCTGCATTGAGAAAATTGATTTTTCTCACCTTTCTTCAGATTTCTATATTCATTCTTCACTGCATTTTCCTTTTACTTTGTCCTTCACTCTTCTATTTTTTATTTTCCATTCGATTATCTCTGATTTGTTTCAATCGGGTTTTGTTTACCTTCGTATGATATTCTTGAAAATTCGATTGTGATTCACGTTTTCATTACTATTCATCTACATTTTGTTTCGAGTTCCTGTTTCACTTTTCTTTACCAAGTATTAGGGTTTAATTTTCCGAAGATAAATTTTATTCGACGGGTTCCTTTTTCACCTGACATATCGATTATAATCAACGATTTATCACAATTCCATTTTATGATTCTCGCAATTATGTTTTGTGATATCAGCATCTCTGTTTGAGATTCAAGATTACAGCGTTGCGATTTATGATGACGACATCAACTTTTCGGTGTTGCAATTTGAAGTTTCCATATGATTAAAGTTGCATGGAAGTGATTGTTCTAAGATTTTAATTTTGCGAGCCTATGGAGTATGAAACATCAATGAATTTTGTTTTACATTATGCAATTCGTGTCTGATTCTTCTTGCAACTATTGAAGGTGTTCAGATTTCTTCTAATGTAAAACATTCAAGGTTTGGATTCTAATCATTATCTTCTAGCTAATGAACCAAGTGTTATTCTTTGGATTTGGATGATGCTTGAAGTTGAAATATGGTGCATAGTCTGTTTCTCTTTGCCTTTGGAATCTAAGCATGTTTGGTTCAGTTTTGTAAAAGTTTCCTAGTCATTACATTGCTTACAAGCTATTTGTGAAAAAGCTTCTTTTGAAGTTATGTTCAAAGAGTTAGGAGATTTATTTGCCTGCAATTATGATGCTTGAAGATATGTTGGTGGTATCTCTCTTGAAGAATTTTGTTGTGGATTCATATTTTCATTCGCTAAATGCAATTATCATAATTCTAACACATTCTCAATTGACAATGGTTTAATCCATATGGTATGATGTTATTACTACAACTTGACTTGGTTTGACTACGTTTATGTTTCTTTATTATTCGAGTTAAAATTGTTGGCTGCATTGGTATTTTTTTTGTTCTTGTTCAATTTCTTGCTCCACAAAAGTCATTAGAATGTTAAAATTGTCATCATAGAATTTATGATTTCCTAAATGCAATATGTAGTCCATATTTGTTGGATTTAAAAAATGGATTAGTCTATTATGTTAAGCTTTGTTGGATTTGGTTTGCTTGTGTGTTGTTATTCTAATATGATGTGAATACCTCTCAATTTCGACTTCGAATGGTATCCTCCTGCTTACTATTACTATTACAGACAATTTACTCATGGAATTTGGAATTGTAAGTTTAGAACATGAAATACTAATTTGTAAGTATCATTCCCACAAGAGATTTGGTGAACACTTTTATATGTGTACCTTCATAGTATGGCAAGTTATATTTGGTGAAGATTTTCAGCGTTGTACTTTGTGGTTTCTACTACTAGTGAATATTTGCAACAGTAGCATAATATACATTTTTGGCGATGAGGCTTGTGTGCACTTTTATAATATGTGGAATTTTTAGCTTGGAATGAAACTAGCAATGGGTATGTTGAAGCTATTTGTTTCATCTCATATTCAATCATGAAGATACTAGCTCCCTGTGCATAAAATTTTGGTGATATGTTTCCTTGTTGGCTTGTGATGTTCATCCTTTTTTGGCTTTGGTGTTGCTTTTGTTCATGATGGTTAAGCATTGATATTTTTCTTTTTTCTTGAGTGATTTAGTACTCTTAATGATTAAGTTGTGTTCCTTAATTTGACTTGTTGGTGTTAGCTTATCCTTTATGGTGGCTAAGTTTCTTTTGCTTCCTCCAAGTGTTTAAGTCTTGAGTTGTGGCTTATGCTTAATGGTTAAGCATTTGATTGTTGCTTCCTCCGAGTTGTTAAACCTTGAGTTGTGGTTTTCTGCTTGATGGTTAAGCTTTTGTTTCCTTATCTGACATTTGAAATTTTACTCTCAAAGAATGAATTTTCTTCTTGATTTCCTTTTGGAATGAATATTTTGGAGATGCTAGAAGAGGGTTGATGAGGCCCAAGGGTAGGTCGAAGACTTACTAGAAATATGCATAGCAACTACAAATTTTTTCATTGGTTATGTCTTTGATGTAGCTGATGTATTCCATTTATAGTTGTATTTTTTTCCTTTGATTTCTATTGTTCATCCCAAGCTGGAAGTGTTGTGTGTACCTTCTAACTTGCGGGAGGGTGTTAGAAATATATGAGATATAGATTAACACTTAGTTGGTGACTCATTGGTAAGCCTATATAAAGGCATTGATGTAATATTCTTCACTAGTTTTTCTCACTTGTAACATTTCACTCTCAGATCAATATTATAGATTCTAGAGACTTCTCTCTCTTTCATGGATGCCATGTTTATTAACACTTCCCTTTAAAGATGATAATCTATTACACATCTTTTCAATTATCGGTCTCTAAGTTGAGATTTTATTTGAGTTTGATCCGATAGGAATACCAAAGAAAGAAAAGGGAATGATATCAACATAGCATGACATAAATGATGATGTTGTCTGCAAGAAATTCTCCTCCAAATTTATTTTAAACAACTAGATTTTACACAAGTTAACGTGCAATCCAGAAACTAACTTAAATCCTAGAAGTGTCAAGAGAATAATTCGAGTAAACCTAATCGTGGTTACAACGTCATTTTCAAGTTTATGTGATTCAAAATTTTTTTTAAAAAATATGTAAAGAAAGAGTTTATGCGATCATAGATGTTAAGTCCTTGTTGGATGAAAATGAAGAAAAAAAAGAAGAAAAATATTCTTACCAATAAATGTTAGAACCTCCCAAATAAAATTTAAGTTGTCATCAAGAATATCAATTGTTGGAGAAACTACTTCTTTCTTAAACATCATTTTTCCATAAATTTTTTGTGTTGTTAAAATTATAAATGCTTTTAAAATAATTATCTTTCAAAATTCTTATTGCTACTGCAACATGGTGGGAGAACTGACTTGGTGTTTTGTATTTTATCACAAAGGTTACAGATAGCAAGAGTCACCACCGACTTTTCTTTTATCTAATAAAGGAAAGGGTGAAAAGAACAGGAAAGACCTATTGAGAATTTTCTTTGAGTTCGGGGGTAGGTTATGAAAAGGGGAGGTGTTAGCACCCTTTTCATCCGTAGTTATCTACGGGCTCTTAATTTCTAGCTCACTTTGAAATGCTTTCTGTTTGTGTAAGTTTGAAAATATTTTGAGAACGCCTTAGTTCAGAAAACTTTGCAATGATTCTCGTATCGTTGAGAACGTATGCAAAGTGTTGGTTTTGAAAATATTTGTTTGAAATGGAGTGTTTGAAAGATGTTTTGAAGATGCCAATGTAAGGAAAATTTGTAATGATTCTCATATCGTTGAGAGTGTATACAAAATGCTTGTTTTTGAAAAGTGTTTTAAAAGCGTGAGGTGTAAGTGGTTTTAGTTTGTGAGCAAGCAATTACGAGCAATCTACCTACTCAAAAAGTCTTTGTTCTTTTCCCCTCCTTTAGATAGTGCTACTTCACCATTGATTGGTAGAGAACCATATCATTGGATATGAGGGACATGCGTAGGTCATCGTACAGTCATAGAAGGCAACTTGCAAAATGTTTTAGCAATTGTCATAAGAGACTAAGATCGTTTACTAAAGGAAACATTGAAGGGTCATCGAGGGATTACGATCTTTTAATCGAGGGTCTTTGCTAAAACATCTCACGTTCGAGGGACATGGCTGTTTTAATCTGAGGCAACAAGTGTGGGTTATCCTAGAGGTGCATGTGTGCAAAGTGTGTTTGTTTTCATGCATATTGTCTTTGAATTAGGGTTTTCTATGGTTTGATTGTAGTCTTGTCATACAAACCCTAATTACTAGCAATAATAAGGAAAGCGATAAATTACAGAACTTAAATGTCCTACACTATTACAACGCTTTGGAAATGGGGGGTACACTTTTGTGAATAGGGGGAAGAAAGCAATAAAGTCTTAATTACTATTACAGACCATTGGATATGAATTACAATAATAATACACAAAATGTAAAGATGAAGAAGAAAATAAAATTATTTTTAGGGTTTCTTGATGGAGAAAAAGGTTTTAGTATTTAACCTAATTAGACTAATTGATTTTATTTACAAGAAAAATTATTAATTATTTAATCAAAAAACCTAAAAATCTAAATTAATTAAAATAAACCCAAAGTCTAATTTTAATTTGTTTAGAAAACAATTTTTGTTAATTTTAATTAAGAAAATGTTCTACAATGTAAAAGAAATAATAAAATTTAATTTAACAAAAATAAAATAAAATGCTTAGATTAAATTATTTAAGAAAAAATAATATTTTTGTATTTTTTGGTCTTAATAAAAATAAATAGATTAATAAAAATAGAGAAATATAAAAAGGTTGGGCTTGAGATGTTAAAAAGTAAAAGGGAGGTAAGATGTAGCAAAAAGGTTAGGCCCAAGATGGTTTTCTTTGTTTGAAATCAGAAAAAACAATAAAATAAAAGATGATGTAGGCCTGGTCGTTTTTAGTAATAAGGGGAGTATGAAGATAGCAAAAAAAAAAAGAGGCCCAAGTCAGGAGGCCCAGGCACCTTATTCATGATCCCATGTGGCTGACTTTTGAAAGTACATCATGGTCTTGCCATTATGAGCGCTTAATCTTCTTGGAATTAGATCTAATTGTGATGAGATGAGGGTGCATGATGGATACAGGGAAACCAGACACACTGAATCTGCAAAAAAATATGCGAGAAAATACAAAAGGATACCACTGGGGCTCGAACCCAGGTCCCTATAGGGTAATGCCTTACGCGCGCTTCCTCTGCCACTGAGGTGGTTGTTTCATCAGTGTATAGAATATAAATCAATAAATATATTATCAACTCATTTTCAAATTTCCAACTTCACCTTCTTCCTTGCACGCGTTCCACAGAATCATCAAACACCATCATTCAAATTCTGAACTTTCTTATTTCTCAACCAAATTCAAAAATGTAAACATGAAAATTGCTTGTTTTTTCACCACGAATCCAAAAATATAAGTTTTAAAAGCTATAGATCAAAGGTTAGGGTGAATTTTGTTTGGTACCAAAACTGAACCCTAAAATCTCAAAAAATTCAATTTCAAAATTCTCACCACTCATTCAATTAAAATGAAAACTAAGGACATGGTTAGCTTTAGGGAAATGATATCTACATTTTATCTTTTACAAGTAAGTGAAAATGGTGCTTGTATTAAGATTTCAAAGTTGGGAAAATTTACCTCTTGATGCAAAAGTTCAATGCCCTCTACACGATTTCCAGAAGTGATGTGATGCTTGCTTTAGCTTCCTTGGACCTTGGTGAGTGTATTGCAATCCTTGCTTTGGCTCGAGAGTGGCTGAAATGATCTACTTAAGTCAAGTTGCAAGGTTAAGATTTGAAAATGGTGGACGATGGTAATGGAGTTACAGTGGTGAAATGAGTGTTTGGATAGCCTCTATATGATGTATAAAAGGTGCCTGAAGTGGAAATTTAGAGAATGCATGAGTGAATTGAGAGATAGATGTTTAAGGTTTGAGAACTTGCTTTAATGGTGGTTTTGAGAGAATTTTTCGTGTCCTGTGTTTAGAGGCTTACTTCTCTATTTATAGAGGTGGAAAATAACTTGTATAACTTGCAGAAATCAGGTTTAGTGCCCATTGAATCATGGTTTGGCCATTTGGTTAGTTTTTTTTTCCACAAGAGTGCAAGTTTGCTTCATGAGGAAGTAAGAGTGATTCAAGGGATTTGATTCAACTTTTTTAGACCTTGTAGGATAACATCTAACATTGAGAGATTTGTTGTGATCTTTAGAACAAATTTATGGCTTGAAAGAAGAAAGTGGTTAGCAAAAGGTGATCTTTATCAAAGTGGAAATGTTACTTTTGCAATTTTAACCATAAATGGTATCAAGACTTGGATAATGCTTCTAATCCTTATGTAATACATTTAATACTTGTGTAAATCTCTGATCAAGGTGAGATTTAGAAGTTAAGTGGCCTGAAAAGTGGGATCATATAGCTTAGGTTTGAGATTTTGCTATGAGTTCATCATAAAAATGGTCTATAATTCAAGTTTATCATGCCATCTTCATCTCTTCGAATCTCATAGCTCAAAAATGATCTCTTCAAGTTCTTGGACATTTTGGAAAGTTTGAAACATTATACACAAATTTCATGTTGACCACTTTGGCTAAATCATCTTGGAACTAGGCGAAAAATTTCCAAGAAGTTAGGACAAAAATCTGCCTAAACTTGTTGAAAATTTCACTAAGTGTTTGATGAAAAATGTCATGACTTTATGTGCCTATATCTTCAAATCCAAGCATTTTTTGGACATCAACCCTCTAATACAAAGTTGTAGAATTCACCAAGATCTACAACTTTCATGTTGAAATTTTTCCTTGAATCATCTTGCATCATGGTGAAATTTTTTCATGAAGTAATGAAATTATCAAGTGTAAAAACACTTGGAATTTTTCTAAGTCTTAGAAATCTTGACTTTTTGTTGACTTTTTTGACTTTCTTGATTCTTGATGATAAATTTTGATATTTTTTTGAACTTCTTGATGAATCTTGACCTTTGAAATTAAATGTTGACCAAAAAGTCAAAGTTTGACTTTTTGTATATTAGTTGACTTTTCATCAGTTGATAAAATTTCAACTATCAATCCATTGATATTGGGAAATGATTTGAGCCATGAAATTAGGTCAACATATTGTATTTGAGTCCTTGAGATCATGCTTCAAGCCATTAGGTCATGTACTAGGTCAAAAGTCAATGATCAATAAATCTCAGTCAAAACCCTAATTTTGACAATTTTGCCCCTTTGATGATTTGAATGCCTTTCTTTAGGAATCATGATCAAAACTTGATCAATTGATGAATATGACTAAAAAATGTTGATGGGGACCAAAAATCATGAAGTTTGATTGTAGGTTGACCACAATTGACTTTTTACCCAATACAACTGATTTTTAGTCATCTGAGCAATTGACTGAGCAAATTTGTGATGCAAGACTTGAAACTTGGCATGAGAAATCTTGGAGACCTATAATGAACCATGAAAGTAATTTGAGGCATTGAAAGTCCAATTTTCTTTGAGAAAACCAAAACCCTAATTTGTGGTCTTAGTGCTTAGGAGGTGAGTTTGTCTGATCAACCCTTGAGAACCCTTGAGCATTTGAGATCTTTTATGAGAAATGTATTGAGAAGAGAGAGGGAAATTTTTTGGGTACAACAGCTGCCCCTGTTCAATCTTTTTAAACCTGAAGAGTTAGATTGGATGGTCCGCCATTCGTGTCTTGAAGGTGGAAGATGATTGAACACTTAAGTGCCCAGAAATTTGCGCTCGCCTGTGCATGAAGTAAAACTGTTTGTTGATTATATCGGGAATGGGCTTAGAGATGCCATTTGGATAGTGACAGAATATTGTCAGAGATGGGCTTATAAATGTCATCCAAAGGTGATGGAGAGTCTTCGGAGATGGGCTTATAGATGCCATCCAGGATAAATGTTGATAAGAGAATCAGACTAAGTCTACACCTGACTTTATCTTTAGAGGATATATTAGAATAAATCTGCACTTGATTTAGTCTAAATGATGTACTAGAAGATGTCTACGCCCAACTCAAACTAGAAAAGATGTTGGAAAGAGTCTACGCCCGACTTTTCTGGAGGAGTATCAGAATATATCTATGCTCGATTTAATCTGATCCAGAAGATGTCTACTGGAAGAAGTATCAGAATAAATATTTGGTTGATTTAATTTGAGCCAGAAAAGTATATACTGGAAGAATTATCAGAATAAATCTTTGGTAGATTTAAACTGAGGCAGAAGATATCTGTATTTGTCTTTAACTGGATAAGAATCAGAATAAATCTTTGGTTGATTTAAACTGAACCAGAAAAAGTGTCTACTGGAAGAAGTATCAGAATAAAACTTTGGCCGATTTAAACTGAACCAACAGATGTCTGTATTTGTATTTAATTTGAAAAGAATAAGAATAAATCTTTAGTCGATTTAAACTGAACCAGAAAAAATGTCTACTGGAAAAGTATGAGAATAAATCTTTGGCTGATTTAAACTGAACCAGCAAATGTCTTGTGTCGTCTTTAACTGGAAAATAATCAGAATAAATCTTTAGTCAATTTAAACTAAACCATAAAAAGTGTCTACTGGAAAAGAATCAGATTAAATCTTTGGTCGATTTAAACTGAACCAACAAATGTATGCATTGTCTTTAACAGGAAAAGAATCAAAATAAATCTTTAGTCGATTTAAACTGAACCAGAAAAAGTGTCTACTGGAAAAGTATTAGGATAAATCTTTGGTCGGTTTAAACTGAACCAACATATGTCGTGTGGAAGTGTTCATCATGTAGATAGTCGCCCCGTCCTGTTTCAGGAATTGATCTGGAAATGTTTGAAAATTGTTGATGATATTCGTCTGTTGATTGATCTTTCCTGAAAAGGTAAAAAGTTAGTTGTATGCAAAGTCATGATGTATGAAATGCATTGCATAATGATGTTCTCAAAATAAATGAGATTGTGCTATATGCATTTCATATGCATATGTTATGATGAATGAATGTGCAATGTTGTTGAAGTGTATTTGTCTTGGAAAATAAATCCCTGACTATTGTTGGGGATGAAGAGTATGTGTATCTTCAATCTTGTCTAGAATGCTTCCGCTGGGGATTCCTGGTCACTTGTTTGAGGAAAATCTACAAGGGATGTATTGACTTCTGTTTGGGGAGTAGAGTTTAGGAACCTTGGTCGTCCATTGCTCTACTGGGGAATTTATTTCTTATATACCCTGACTGGGGGATAAAAGAGATGGATAATCTTCCAACTCGTCTGGGGAGAATAATTCTTGTACACCCTGAACGGGGATAAAGGAGATGGATAATCTTCCGACTCGTCTGGGGAGGATAGAGTTAACTGGTATCTGGTCGGATTCCAGGTTTTGCAGCAACTTTCTAGGGATAGTGGTGACTTCTCCGGGGAGAAGGATTTTTGTCAGTGATTTGTAGTAGTCTGAGGATTAGACTAGAGCTGGGGAGATTGTAGGTTGTTGGGGGAAATAATCCCTGTTAGGGAAATAAACCCTTGTTGATGGAGAGGTGTTCTGTTGAGGAAACCAATTCTCTTGGGGAAATTGAATTTGCTAAAGAGAAGAACTCTACAAGGTTTCTTTTCAGTTTTGGAGGACCAAACTCAGCTGGGGGAAGAGAATTTCCATGAAGTGTACTGATTGGAAACTCCATAGGTTGGGAAAGAGATTATACTCCTTTATTTGTTGGGGGAGATTGTGGAGAATGTAACCTTAATTGTGAAGATTACTCTGTGGGGTATAATCTCATAGAAGTGGCTCTGGCGACTTCACTGGGGATAACCTTATGAAAGGGATTATGTGGGGATTTAAGGACAACTTGAGTGTCACCCCAACTCCTAGGATTTTGAGTAAATGCTTAGTCTTGTTCTTATGCATATATTTGTTAGCAGTTAATCATATTCATATGCATATATTCATTCAATTTAGTCATTGGACGTCTTTGCAAACAAAACAGAAAAACAAAAGGTTTGAACTTCAAAGTATATTTGTATTGATAATTTGCCTATGAACAAACGATTTTATACAAAGAGACGGAAATCCTAGTAAGAGTAAATCGTCGTAAAAATGAAAAGAGTGCAAAGTGAAAACAAAATGTATAGCCACGCGGAAGTGATCTCATTGGGTTCCAACTCCGCTATTGCCTCTATGTCTTCAAGCATCTCGTCCCTTGCTATTGGAGGAAGTTGATTGAACTGGTCTTGTACCATTTGAACTTTTGACCTTGGTAATAAAGCTAGCTGAAAGTGATCCAATGGGACATAGTCATATGCTTTAATCCCTAATTTTTGCCTGGACCACCCTTTTGGGTTTTCAGTCCACCAGGATACCCTTTTTTTCCCAAGCCGCCTTTTCAGGTTTTCGACTTTTCGAGTGTACCATATTTATGTATATATATCCCTTACTTTTTCCCGAACCCTTTTGGTTCGTCGGGATGCCCTTATTTCTGCCTAGGTATGTCAAGCTAGCGGGTTATTCTTATGCGTAGTATTTTTTGACTATGTCCGCATTCACATGGTGCGGGAAATCTTCACCATCCATAGTGAATAGCATCATAGCACTGCCCGAGAATACTTTCTTGACAATAAATGGCCCTTCGTAGATGGGAGTCCATTTTCCCCTGGGATCGCCTTGTGGTATAATGATGTGCTTTATTACCAAATTTCTAGCCTGGTATTCCCGATGCTTGATCTTCTTGTTGAATGCCTTGATCATACGTTTTTGATACATCTGACCATGACAGACATCAGCCAGCCTCTTTTCGTCAATCAAACTCAACTGATCCAACCTCGTCTGAATTCATTTGTCTTTGTCTAAGTCAGCTTCTTTCATAATCCTTAGAGAATGAATCTGAACTTCGACAGGGACGACAACTTCCATACCATAGACCAAAGAGAAAGGGGTTGCTCCAGTTGATGTTCGCGCCGAAGTACGATAGCCATGAAGAGAAAATGGTAGCATCTCATTCCGGTCTTTATAGGTCACAACCATCTTTTTCACAATCATATTTATATTCTTATTGGAATCTTCCACTGTGCCATTCATCTTAGGTTTGTACGGAGAAGAGTTGCGATGCTTGATCTTGAACTTTATGCAAAGTTCAGTGATCATGGCATTATTGAGGTTCGTGCCATTGTCAGTGATGATCCTCTCAGGGATTCCATACTGACAGATGAGGTTATGCTTGATGAAATGGGCCACAATGTTCTTGGTAACTGAGGCAAATGAAGCCGCTTCAACCCACTTGGTAAAGTAGTCAATGGCGACGAGGATGAAGTGATGTCCGTTGGAGGCAGTAGGCTTGATTTCTCCAATCATATCAATGCCCTACATTGTAAATGTCCAAGGAGAAGTCATGACATTCAAAGGTATTGGAGGCACATAAACTTTGTCAGTGTAAATCTGGAACTTATGGAAAGTCCTTGAGTGGTGGTGACAATTAGTTTCCATGGTCGACAAGTAATAACCAGCTCTCAGAATCTTCTTGGCCATAGCATGTCCACTGGAGTGAGTTCCAAAGATACCTTCATGCATATCCTCCATGATCTTCTCTGCTTCCTTCTTGTCCATACAACGGAGCAGAATTGAATCATAGTTGCGCTTGTATAAGATCCCATTGCTTAGGAAGAACTTGGTTAAAATCCTCCGCATGAATTTCTTGTCATTGATTGATGCTCCTTCAGTATATTCCTGAGCTTCGATATATCTTCTCACTTCGTGATGCCAAGATTTCTCCCCTACTCCATCATTATCAATCTCATAGCAATACGCAGGCTCGTCAAATCTTTTGATAGTAATTTTGGGAGCTTCGTTGTCCCATTTGACCTTGAACATGGATGACATAGTAGCTAAAGAATCTACCAACTAATTTTCTTCCCTCAGAATGTGTTCAAAGGTAGCTTCTCGAAAGTATGGAATCAGGGTTAGCACAAGTTCTTTGTAAGGGATAAGATTTGGATGTTTTATATCTCACTCTCCTTTAACTTGGCTGACTACCAAGGATGGATCTCCATACACACTCAAGAATTTGATTCTTAAGTCGATAGCAGCCCTAAGACCCAAGATGTAAGCTTCATACTCGGCCATATTGTTGGTACAGTCAAAGCAAAGTCTGGCAGTGAAAGGCGTATGGAAACCTTCGGGGGAAATGATCACAACACCAATTCTATTACCAAGTGCGTTAGAAGCTCCATCAAAAACCATAGTCCATTTGGATCCTTGCTCAGATTCTTCATACGGTCCAGGCTTTTCATAATCTATAATCAACATGATATTCTCATTCAGGAATTCGAAGTTCATGGGTTGGTAGTCATCAACAGATTGATGTCCCAAATGATCTTCTAGTACACTTCCTTTGATTGCTTTTTATGTAGTATACTGGATATCGTACTCAGTTAAGATCATTTTCCACCGGGCTATCCTTCCGGAGAGAGTTGGCTTCTCAAAGATGTACTTGATGGGATCCATCTTAGAGATTGATAGACTAGTATGAGTCAACATATACTGTCGTATTCGGCGAGTAGCCCATGCCAAAGCGTAGGAAGTTTTCTCTAGCAGTGAAGATCTGGTTTCATAGTCGATAAACTTTTTACTAAGGTAGTATATTGCATGCTCTTTTCGACCAGACTCGTCATGCCGCCCCAACACACACCCAATTGAATTCTCTAAAACAGTTAAGTACATGATCAGAGGTCTTCCTTCAACTGGTTGAATCAGGATTGGCGGTTCTTGTAGGTACTCCTTAATCTTGTCAAAAGCTATTTGGAAATCGTCGTTCCATATGACTACTTGGTCTTTCTTCAACAGTTTGAAGATTTTCTCACAAGTAGCAGTTAGGTGAGAGATGAATCGGGAAATGTAGTTTAATCGTCCTAGAAAAACTCTGACCTCCTTCTCAGTACGAGGAGCTAGCATTTCTTGGATTGCTTTGACTTTTGCAGGATCGACTTCAATTCCTTTACCATTGACGATGAAACCTAGGAGCTTTCCAGACCTTACTCCGAAGATGCATTTGTCGGGATTCAACCTCAGCTTATATTTCTTCATCCTTTCAAACTATTTGTGCAGACGGTCAAGGTGTTCTTCCTCAGTTTGTGACCTTTCTATCATGTCATTAACATAGACTTCTATCTCATGATGAATCATGTTATGAAATAGAGCCACCATAGCTCATTGATAAGTTGCACTTGCGTTCTTCAACCCAAAAGGCATGACCTTATAACAGAAGGTGCCCCACTGTGTGATAACAGTAGTCTTCTTCATGTCCTGAGGTGCCATTTTGATTTGGTTGTACCCAGAGAAGCCATCTGTTGTACCCCAAAATTTTCCCTCTCATTTCTCAAGGGATCATCCTGGACCCTCAGGATTGCTTCTGTCAAGTTTCAAGTCTCGGATTACAATTTTCCAAGAAAGTCATTCACAAGGGAAAAATGGTCAAATGCACACTGAAAAGTCAAACTTTGACTTTTTGACCAAAACCAAGTTTCAAAAATCATATTTCATCAAGACATGAAGTTGGTTCATCAAGAAATCAAAAGGAAAAAAATACTTTGAAAAGTCAAAATTTTAAGCACTTAGAATATTTTCTAAGTGTTAAGAAAATATGATAATTACATAACTTTGGGCCAGACTTTCATTATGATGCAAGATGATTCAATCAGAACTTCTGACATGAAAGTTATAGATCTCAATGAGATCTAACACATTTCTGAACAAAACTTCTCCTATAAATATTGGGATTTCAAGTTATAAATCCTTGAAGACGCTTTCATAAAGCTAAAACACTTAGTAAATTCTAGGCATTTTTTAGTCAGAGTTTAGACAGAACTTCTGGGCCAGTTTCCACATAAGTACAATCAGAATTTGAAAAAGTGATACCAGAACATGTTACAAGCTTCCTAGAGAAATCCTTCAGATCATGCTGGAGCAGGGAGAATCGAAGGTCAGAAGTTCTACTCTTTACTCAAAACATGACCCTTCAAATCTCACTCTTCAACATACAGAAGTTCTACTCTTCGATCAGAACATGACCCTTCGAATCTCACTCTTCAACATACAGAAGTTCTACTCTACGATCAGAACGGGACCCTTTGAATCCAATTCTTCAACATACAGAATCTCTACTCTTTGATCAGAACATAACCCTTCGAATCCAATTCTTCAACGTGTGGAAGCTGTGTTCTTCAATCAGAACATGACCTTCGAATCCTCATCCAAGACTGCTTCAATTTTCCAAGTTTCGACTAAAGTCTTGGACTGTTGCTTGCTTGCTGTACACAAGCTTCGACTGAGCATCTTTTCCCTTTAAAATAGCCTCCTTCGATTGCACCATTGTCTTTGCATGCTGGCTTGACTCACAAATGCAATAGCTACCCACATGCAATTTGGATCCTTACTTCGATTGAGCATTTATTTTTCTTGGAGCAAGCTTATTTCCTACTTCCACTAGGAAAACTATCCCTCTGGGCGTGCCTTCAGTGCACAAAAGCAAGAACTTCTCCAAACTGGCCTTCGATTCACAAAAACTCCCACTGGGCAAAAGACCCCTCAGCGTGTCACCAGCGGACGTATCCCTCTTCAGTTTGTCTTTAGCACAAGGCCAAGACTCCTCCAAAGTTTCCTTCGACCACAAGGTGCTGACCACCTTTGTGCCAATTTCGACTGGGTACAAACTCACCTTTGAAACATTTGTATACACTTCAGCATGCAAGAGACCCAGTTGAAGTCCACACAAGAGACCCATTCAAAGAGTACATGTTTGGTCCATTCGAAGGACACATAACTGGTGGGAAAGAATGTTGTTTTAGTTTGGTCGAAAGGTGTGGAAGGATGGAGGATTCGATTCAAAAGATCAATTGAACATTTAGACCCATAGGCTAGGCTACGTGTTTCCCTTTTTCAGGCCTCAAACCTATGACTCACCCTATATTTAATTGTTTATGCAAGTTAAAATAGGCTTTTACCCATTTGTTGTCGAAGACCACTTGCCCTTAATAGTATATTACTACTTTTTAGAAAAGTTTTTCTTGAGCTATGCGCCTGTTTTCCTTCAGAAGGAATCAATCCATCTGAACCATTCATCTTGCTATCATGGCACAAGTGGACACTTACTTTCCAGCTGAGCCTTATTGTTGTACCCCAAAATTTTCCTTCTCATTTATCAAGTTTTTTCTCACAAGACTTCTTGGACTCAAGACAAGATTAGGGTTTGGTCAGCTCAAGACATCTCATCTTGCACTGATCACCCAAAATTAGGGTTTGAGTTTTCACAAGGATTTTTGGATCACCAATGCTTCATGTGACCTTCATGCATCATCTTGGACCCCTAAGATTGCTCATTTTAAGTTTCAAGCCTTGGACCACATTTTTTATCAGTCAATTGGACAGTTGACCTAAAATTCAGCTGTATTGGGGAAAAAGTCAACCATGACCAATTTACAGTCAAATTTCATGATTTTTGATCCACAACAACATTTTAGACTCATATGTACCATTTGATCAAGTTTGGATCACAACTCCTCAAGAAATTTGATCAAATCATCAAAAGGGCAAAATGGTCAAAACTAGGGTTTTGATTGAGAAATGGCAATTTCTGATTTTTAACCTAGCCAATGACCAATTGGGTTCAAACATGATTTCAAGGGTTCAGTGGCATCATCTTGACCTAATTACATGGTTCAAAAGATCTCAAGTTCATTGGATTGACAGATGAATTTTGCAGTCAACTGATCAAAAGTCAACTATGCACTGAAGAGTTAAACTTTGACTTTTTGGTCAAAATCAAGTGCCAAGGGTCATAATTCATCAAGATATGTCAAAATATGAAACATGTTCACCAATAAAACCAATTTTGAAAATTAGGGTTTTGAATTTGAAAATTTTCATAACTTAGAATTTTTCTAAGTATGAAAATTTTCTTATTTTTTCCCAACTTTCCACCACTTTTTCACCATGATGCAATTTGATTCAAATAAAACTTCCAACATGAAAGTTGTAGTCCTCCACTAAATATACAACTTTTCTTCACAAACTTTTCCCAAAAGATGCATGGATCTCAAGTTATGAATTTGTGAACATAGGTCCATGAACTAAATAACTTAGTCAAATTTTGCCCTAATTTAGGCAAGTTTTGGACCCAACTTCATGGACATTTTTCACCTAGTTCCAAGAGGTATCTAAAAATGAATTTCAAATATGGATTATATAGCATATTTCTAGCTTTCCAAAATGTCATAGAACTCCCCAAGATCATTTTTGGTTAGGGAGAATCGAAGAAGGGAAGTTGGCATTTTATCATTTTTGATCAAGCCATTTTTACAAAGCATCAAGTTGCAAATCAGATCTTTGATGTTTGAATCTTGCTTTACAGGTCCTAAACTCATTCTACACTCCATAATTAAATGCAAACTCATAAGATAAAGGCTTTATCTTTGCTTTTGAGGCTTTGTACAAGTTACATTTCCATTTTTGGCCAAAAGTGCACAATGCCATTTTCATAAAGAGAAGCTTTTGTAACTTTATCAATCTTGAGCCTTGGACCTGTCTATTTGATGCAAGCATTTTACACAACTCTCAGGCATTTGGTACAAGCTCTTTGCAGCCCTCAAGCAAGCAAGGACAGACATGTGAGTATGGTCTTATCACTTTACTTCAAAAGCAAGAAAGTTGGTGAAAAGGTCAAAATCTTGCACATCTGTTGAGAAGCTGACTTTGTATCCATTCTATACAAGTATACAAACTTGTCACAATGCAGAACACGATTGGCTTGCATCCAGAAGTCACTCAAACTCAAAAAACTCCAAAATTCTGTCCAAACACACAGTTGCTGCAAAATCATAGCCAACTCATTTTTGGCTCGTGCGTTTTGTATTTTAACATTTCAAACACCTTCTACATATCATACCAAAGCAAGCCAAGCCCTTACCCTGGTTCTGTAAGCCCTGTTTCAGCATCCACCATTTTCACTTTTGAAGCTTGCAACTTGACTTGTCCAGAGAGTTCCAGCTATCCTCAAAGCAAGGTAAGAATTGGAATAACTTGAAGGAAGTTCAAGGAAGCTCACACAATCCTCAGGCCTCCATTAAAGTCCCTACATTTCTCTACTCGAATCCAACTGAAGGAGGTATTTTCTTGAACTCTATCTCTCTGAATAGGCATCCTCAAGCCACGATTTGTGAAGAAAAAATATAGTCCATAACATGGTGAAGCTGTACATATGCATACTTTTCATTTATATTAACTATGCTGTGAGAATTTGAAGCTTGAAGTTCATGAAATTTTTAGGTCACGAATTAGGAGTCCCAAAATTCTCTCTGATCTTTGAGAGTTAGGTTACAAATTTTATATGGTTGGAATCGTGAGATTGAATGCCACAAGTTTCATGTTATGAGTTTTTGTTTTTGTGCAAGTATGTGAGAGTTACAAGTTTGAAGGAAAAATGCGCGCAAGGGAGACTGGCTGGAGGACAGGGACGAAGCCTTGGGCTTTTTGGCACCTTGGGCCTTTTTGTTTTCACTATTTGCACCCCCTGACTTGATATTTACACCCCTGACTTATTTGTTATATTTTTCATATTTTCATATTTATTGCTTTTATTTATTTTTTCTGAATAATAAAAATCCTAAAAATAATTTCTTTATTTTTTATTATTTTATTTTATTTTTTTATTATTTTTTCTACATAAAAATTAATTTATTTAATAGAATAGAACTTATTTTCCTAAAAAACTTGTAAATATATTTAAAAGGACTTAATATTTTTATTATATTATTTATACTCATAGAATATTTATTTTTTATACATACTTAATTTTTAATATTTAAACATAATATTATTTATTATTTTATTATACAAAAAAGGACAAAATATTAATATTGAAACATTATTTTATTTTAATTAAAAAACTAGGGTTTCACCCTTCCAAAAATAATAATATTATTTTTTCCTTATTTTTTAGAGTTTAAGTTAAATTATTTTCTCATACAAAAAACAAATACCAAAACATTTTTTACATAAATACATTGCATTGCATTTTAAATATTTGTATATTTATTTAATTTGCATAATATTCGATTGGGTTGTAATAATATTTTTAGGTTTATATTTGTGCAAAATCCCCATTCAAAACTTGTATCCCCCCTCCCATAATAATTGTTGTAATAGCTTAGTTTATTTTACGCAATTTATTGCTTTATATACCATGCTTAGTAAACTAGGGTTTGCATGACAAGAACAAAAACAAAACAAATAGAAAAAACCTAATGCAAGACAAAAGCATGAAAAATGACACACTTTGCACATAAGCACCCTTAGGGTTTCTCCCACTTGGTTGCCTAAATTAAAATGGCCATGTTACGCACGTGAAGTATCTTGGCAAAACAAAACAAAAATAAGATCATAGTCCCTCGATGACACTATCAAAGGTTGCCTAAACAAAATGATCTTGGTCCCTCAAACATGCTAAGATACTTGGCAACATTGCTATCATGGTCATACGATGACCCACGCCTGTCCCGTTTACATCCAAAGATAGGGTTGCTTACCAAATCAATGGTAAGTCAACAATGTCAAAGGAATATAAATGCACAAGAAAGATATTTGAGTAGGTAGATAGCTTCTAGTTACTTATTCCATTTCAAAACAATCCTTGCTATTTTCAAAAACAAACACACTCACATTTCAAAAACATCTTACAAAACATTGAAAACATTTTCAAAAGACAAAACATCTTTGTATACATTCTTACAAACGAGAATCATTACAAAGATTGCCTAAGCGATTGGCCTCTTTTAAAATTACTTTCAAAACCACGCCAAGCACCATTTCAAACAAAACAAAGCAAAGCAAGTGATCTAAACAAGTAACTAAGAGCCCATGGAAAACCATGGATGAAAAGGGTGCTGGCATCTTCCCTTTTCATAATATACCCCCCGAACTCAAGAAAACATCTCAAAAGTCTTTCCTGTGCTTTTTTACCTTTCCTTTTGGATAAAAGAAAAGTCGGTGGCGACTCTTGCTAACCACAACATTTGAGAACACAAACGCAAACCTCAAGTCAGTTCTCCCACCGCATCACATAACTGTCGACTCTGCTGGGGAAAATAATAAAAGTGGGGTTACCTTAGGGTTTAGATCACCTTTATTTGCTTACAACTGTTTGACTTGTTTGCTTTACAATTATGGTTCTATTGTTTGGGTTTGAATCCTCCACCCGGATTTGGGAAACATTATAGGTAAATAGCAATACGTTGTAGAAACTGTGTGGGGTATACCGACATGGTCTAAGAAATAGATATATTAGTGCGACATATTTGTGGGTACCGGTAGCCTTTGAGTCAATCAAAGAGAATACGGGGCCGCTGAGTGATGTCATGAAGCACTAATGAACTTCTAGAACCTTTACTTGACCAACTCGGCCTTTTAGGATGTAGTGAGATGACCGGCTTTGGTGCAGTCCGAAGTTGGTAGATACTCGATACTACACTCATTAAGGGTTGGTTTCTTGGGATATTTCGGTCGCCAGTAAAGAGGCTTGAACTGAAAATATGAACAAAGGAAACAATCCAGTGATATTGAGCTCCTTAGAACCCGACTACTTTTACTAGTACAGGTTGAGCCAACTAAACTTCAAGAGGGTATTTACCTATGAAACCCAATGCAAGCCTAAACTAGGAACTTGTGTGATTCGCTTGTACATATATACTTGTACATAACATCATGGACATCATGAACATCATATGCATTCACTAACCATTTCAAGGATTTTTGAGATTCATCTTTGTTCTTGTTTTGTAGGTTATGGATTCACTTCGCAGGAAAACTATCCAGATCAACCTTGTAAGAATTCCTCCACAACTCAAGGAGCTAGCTTCAAGGATTCCTGAGAATTCTCCATTCACCGAGAGACATGGTCGTCTACTCAACTTGGTCACTTCCAACACAGAGGAGGATATGATGAAGGTTCTCTTCCAGTTCTTTGACCCTTTGCATCATTGCTTCACATTTCCTGACTATCAACTTGTGCCCACTTTGGAAGAGTTATCTCAACTTCTGAGGATTCCTATTCTCAATCAACTACCCTTCAACGGTACGGAAAGAGATCCAAAGCCAGAAGAGATTGCTCAAGCCCTACACTTGCACTCATCTGATGTCACAACACATTGGGAAACTAGAAGTGGTGTCAAAGGCTTCTTGGAAAAGTTCTTGTTTGAGAAGGCCCAAAGCTGTTGGAATTCCCTAGACTTGCAAGCTTTTGAGGAGATTGTAGCTCTTCTCATCTATGGGATGGTCTTGTTCCCTAATCCTGACCAACTCATAGATGTGAGCGCTGTCAAAATCTTCATGACTCGCAACCCGGTGCCTATATTGCTTGGGGATATCCTCCACTCTTTTCACACTCGTACAATGAGGAAAAAAGGTGTTATTATGTGTTGTACTCCTCTCCTGGAAAGATGGTTTATTTCTCATCTTCCCCAATCAGTCTTGAAGAATGAACAAGGTTTGAGGTGGTCACAAAGGTTAATGACACTTAACCATTCAGATATTCATTGGTGTTCTCGATCCAAAGAGAATGTTATTATTGTTGACCGTTATGGGGAATTCCCTAATGTCTCTCTACTTGGCATTAGGGGAGGCATCACCTACAACCCATGCTTGGCTCTAAGACAGTTTTGTTATGCCCGAAGGGATGGCCCACATAATATGCTGATTCAAGGATTGGTTTTCGACTATGACAACAACGATCAAGGACTCCGTCAGAGATTCATCCAAGCTTGGAGGATGCCAAACAAGGTGGATATCAAGACTTTGGGACACAAGAATTCCATCCCTCTTGAGCCTTACCTCAAGTGGGTACGAACCCGCGCCCAAAGTCTTATGATGCCTTATCCCTCCATTATCCCAGTGATTATAGAGCCTGTTAAGGAAGGAGAGGTTCCATACACCATCCTACATCCCGACATGCCGACATCACTTGAAGACCAACAAAGGAGTTGGATACAGCTCAAGGGAGAGCGCGATACTTTCAAAGCCCAATTCTACGCAAGCGAGAAGAAGGTTTTGGAAGTCACTCGACTACTTCATGAAGAGCAGACTCTCAACACCTACATTGCACCAAAGAGGATGCGCAACGTCTTTTTACCTTAGAGTTTTATATTATTTTTCCCAAGGGGCATTGATGTACTCAAATTCTATTTTATTAATATGACGTGTGTTTCTTTTTTGTTTAAAACAAATTTGAATTTCTGAATCCTTGAAAGCATTGCATGAATACATATCATTGATCATAAACATAAACAGGTCTTCACACCAAGTTTCCTCATCTCTCTACTGTTTATTTCAGTAAGATGGATATTGAACAAACGATCAAAGATCTGCAAGCTCAGAATTCACAATTTCAACAGTTACTCATGACCTTAGCCAAGGGGCAAGAGGAACTGAAGACTCTGCTAGAAAAAGAGAAAGAGAAAAAGAAGAAAAAGCCAGCTGGTGTGGTAATCATGGGCAGAAGATTTCAGGGACAAGCCAGAAGGACCTTAGAATTTCCAACAACATCTGAGGAAGGGGAAAGAAAAGGAAAAGAAACGGCAGTACCATTAGATTCTGAAGAAGAAGAGGAAGAGGAGGACTACTCTGAACAACAATACCCTCCGGCTGATGACAAGTACAAACACCTTGAAGAGAGACTAAGCGCTATGGAAATCCAGAGAGTACCGGGGCTAGATTTTGAGGAGTTAGGGCTGGTATCAGGAATTGTAATCCCTCCAAAGTTTAAAGTGCCACTATTTGCCAAGTATGATGGGGTGTCTTGTCCCAAAATGCACCTCAGATCCTATGTCAGGAAGATTCAACCACATTCTGCCGACAAAGACCTGTGGGTCCACTTTTTCCAAGACAGTTTATCAGGAACGCAACTTGATTGGTTCTTCCAGTTGGAAAGGGAAGATGTCCACAATTGGGAAGACTTGGCAACAACTTTCTATAAACAGTATCAATACAACACCGACTTGGCTCCAACCCGTACTCAGCTACAAAGTATGGCTATGGCTTCCAACGAGGGCTTTAAAGATTACGCGCAAAAGTGGAGAGACCTAGACGGAAGGGTGCAACCCCTCTATCTGAGAGGGAGTTAGTGGACATGTTCTTGGAAACTCTATCAGGTCCTTTCTTCAATCATCTGATTGGGAGTTCCTCTGCAGGGTTTACCGAATTGATTCTAACTGGCGAAAGAGTGGAGGCTGGTATAAGAAATGGGAAAATTCAGAAGGACGCGTCTGCCTCAACAGCTGTAAAAAAGCCCTTCATGGGAAGAAAGGAAGTATCTGCTGTATATTCACAGAGAAACCAGGGAAGAACCAAGCGCCGACCAACAGTGGAGGCCGTTATGATTCCGAAGCCTGCATCAGACCAACCGAGAAATAACCAGCAAAGGGTAGAAAGGCCAGTTCGATAATTTACCAAGATTAACATGACTCCAGCCCAAGTTCTACCACATCTCCTGAATTTGAATCTGGCCACTCTAAAAGAGGCCCCAAAGAATCCTAATATTGCGTCTCCACATTACCATCCTAACGCCAGATGTGCGTAGCATTCTGAAAGTCCAGGGCACGAAACCAACAACTGTTGGGCTCTGAAGAATAAGATTCAAGATCTGATAGACGCGAAGGAAGTTGAGTTTGAAGCGCCTGAGAAACCAAATGTTATTTCCGCTCCAATGCCTAGGCATGGTCACAATGCCAACGCTATTGAAAAAGATCTGTTTGTTGCCACCATGGATAAATTGTTGACTCCGCTCCCGATTATTAAGTTGAATTTGTTGAAAGCTGGTATTTTCCCAGGATGTGACAAAGACTGCCATGTTTTCCTGTCCTCATCATTTAACTCCCCTCTATTGAAGAAAGGTATCCAACAACTGATGGATAACCAAGAAATTTTATTTGGAAATGCTCCTGTTTCACCCGTTCCAGTGAAAGAAGTTTCAATAATAACCATCTACGCCAATCCTTCCAGGGCCCCTAAAAGATCCATTAGGATTACACCCGCTTCGAAGACTGCTCCGCTTAAGATTACAATGCCTGGGCCGACCCCATACAAATCAGATAAATCAGTACCATGGAGTTATGGTGGAGAAATCTACTACCATGGTATTAAACAGGATGAACTGACTGCCAAAGAAGAAAGCTCCAAAGAAGACAATTCCGACATTAGCAATATTGTCGGAACTAGCAAGATCACCCGCAGTGGTAGGATCTTCTCTCTAGAGATTGCTCCTCCAAAGGAAGTCTTTGGACCCGTGGTCATTCCGAAGATTACCTCTACACCAATGATTATACCTGCAAGCGTACCTACCGACAAAGACAATAAATTCCTATCCCTACTTCCACTACTGAGAATAAAGGAAAGAACGTTCAAGAGGATCCTGTCCAGACGAAGGCTCAATCACTAGCTATTCCTGAAACATCCAAGAAGGAGATGGAAGAAATCCAGAGGATAATTAAAAAGAGTGATTATGATATGGTCGAACAATTGAGGCAAACCCCTTCCAAGATCTCTATGCTAGCCTTGCTGCTGTGCTCTGAAGCATATGCCAAAGCTCTGGTAAAATTTCTGAAGACAACTCATGTGCCGCAAGAGACGTCTGCTGACCAGTTCCAGGACTGTGTGGCCAGTTTGACAGCTGATAATGGCCTGGGCTTCTCCGATGCTGACTTGACACCCAGAGGTAGAAAACACAATGAGGCGTTACATGTCTCAGTGGAGTGCAGAGGAACAACCCTAGCTAATGTCTTGGTTGATATCAGGTCATCTTTAAACGTCTTGCCAAAGAAATCCCTTGATAGATTGGATTGTGAGGGGCTGGCTTTAAATCCCAGCAACATAGTGGTGAGAGCTTTTGATGGTTCAAAGAGGATGGTCCACGAGGAGGTGGACATCCCAATAAATGTGGGAACTCAAGTCTTCAACTCAACCTTCTATGTGATGGACATCCATCCTTCTTATTCCTGTCTGTTGGGGCGCCCCTGGATCCACAATGCCGGTGCTGTCACCTCCACCTTGCATCAGATGCTAAAGTACCCGATCCAAGGAAAGATCATAACTGTCCATGGGGAGGAGGAGTACACGATTAGTCATCTGAATTCTTTCCGATATGTAGAGTTAGATGACGAGTTCATAGAGACCCCTTTCCAACATTTTGAAGAAGTCACTCCAGAAGTAGCAGCGACCAAGGCGGTATCTTTGGTTCCTAAGATCACAAGACCTCCACCTCGGATGTTATCTTTAAAGGATGCAAAGGCAGTAGTAGAAGAAGGTGGGTGCACCATCTGGGGGCAGCTTCCAGACATTCCGTACAAATCACAAGTTTGGCTTGGGGTTTACTTCGACTGCTCAGAAGGCTGTGCACCGTGCCCGTGCTGGGGGGCTACATGTGAAGATTACCAACCAAAGGGTCAATGCAGTAGAAGACAATGAAGAGGATGGAAGCTTGGAAGATTGGATATTTCCTACTGTCAGCGGAGGACTTTGCAACTGGGAAGCCAAAGACTTCATCCCGATAACTTTCATATCACAATAATTTATCTTTTACATTTCTGTTGGAATTGTAATAATTCATAAACAATTCATACATTTTCAACCATGTGTCTTACCCGAGGCGCATCAGTCCATTTGTAAGGGTTTTTATTTCATCTACATATGTCATTCAATGAATCATGGACGCTTTTTCACATATAAACCTTTTTGTGCTCATTGTCTTTCTTTTAAATTTTATTGTTTTAAGATGGCTATACCCTTACACACACCCACACTCACAAATGCAGGTACCCTTCCATTCTGGATCCCATGGGTAACGATACTGCTATAGCATTCAGTGACTCTGAAGATCTGATCTACCAAGCCGAATACGAAGGTGAGGAAGATTGTGAGGTGCCAGGGGAATTGGCCAGACTATTACAACAAGAGGAAAGAGCAATTCAGCCTCATGAGGAGATGTTGGATACAATCAACTTGGGAACCGAGGAAGATAAAAAGGAAATCAGAGTGGGTGCCAATCTAGAGCCGAGTGTCAAGGAGCACCTAATTCAGCTATTGCATGATTATGTTGAGATCTTTGCCTGGTCATACGAAGACATGCCGAGACTCGATACAGACATTGTGGTACACCGTCTATCCACAAGAGAAGACTGTCCATCAGTGAAGCAAAAAGTCCGCCGCATGAGACCTGACATGTCGGAGAAGATCAAAGCAGAAGTTATGAAACAGTTCAATGCTGGATTTCTGGCTGTTACTTCTTATCCTCAATGGGTGGCCAACATTGTTCCCGTTCCTAAAATGGACGACAAAGTAAGAATGTGCATGGATTATAGAGATTTAAACAGGGCCATCCCTAAAGATGATTTTCCACTTCCACACATCGACATCCTGGTTGACAATACATCTCAGCACAAAGTATTTTCTTTCATGGACGAATTCTCAAGCTATAACCAGATCAAAATGGCACCTGAGGACATGGAGAAAACTACATTTGTCACACAGTGGGGTACGTTCTGCTACAAAGTGATGCCATTCAGACTGAAGAATGCCGGGGCAACCTATCAGCGCGCCATGGTAGCTTTGTTTCATGATATGATACATCATGAGATAGAGGTCTACGTAGATGACATGATAGCCCGATCACAAACTGAAGAAGAACACCTTGATCACTTGAAAAAGCTGTTTGTCAGATTGAAGGAGTACAAGCTAAGATTGAACCCAAACAAGTGCACATTCGGAGTCCGGTGCGGTAAACTCTTAGGTTTCATTGTCAGCAACAAAGGCATCGAGGTTGATCCTACAAAGTCAAAGAGATACAAGAAATGCCCGCTCCTCGCACTGAGAAGGAAGTCAGAGGTTTTTTGGGACGCCTAAACTACATTTCCAGATTCATTTCTCACCTAACGTCTACTTGTGAACCAATCTTCAAGCTGTTGAAGAAAGATCAAGTAGTCAAGTGGAATGATGAATGTCAGATTGCTTTCGATAGAATCAAGGAGTATTTACTAGAGCCTCCTATCTTGATGCCACCAGTCGAAGGAAGACCGCTAATCATGTATCTGACCGTCTTAGAGAATTCAATGGGGTGCGTACTGGGGCAGCATGATGAGTCTGGCCGAAAAGAGCACGCTATTTATTACCTAAGCAAAAAGTTTACCGACTGTGAAACCAGATATTCACTGCTCGAGAAAACTTGCTGCGCTTTGGTATGGGCTGCTCGCTGGCTAAGACAGTATATGTTGACTCATACCACTTTGCTGATATCTAAGATGGATCCGATAAAGTACATATTTGAGAAACCTGCTCTGTCTGGGCGAATAGCTAGATGGCAGATGATCCTAACAGAATATGACATACAGTACACAACCCAAAAAGCTATAAAAGGCATTGTGCTAGCTGATCATCTGGCCCATCAAGCGGTAGAAGATTATCAATCCATGAAGTTTGACTTCCCTGACGAAGACATCATGAAAGTAGACAACAGTAAAGAGATCAGACCGTATGACGGACCTGAACAAGGATCCCGATGGACCCTGTACTTTGATGGGGCATCCAATGCACTTGGTAACGGTATCGACGCTGTGCTCATATCTCCGGAAGGATGCCATACTCCTTTCATTGCCAGACTCTGCTTCAACTGTACGAACAACATGGCAGAATGTGAAGCATGCATCTTTGGACTCAAGGCTGCCATAGACTTGGGAATCAAATCTTTAGATGTGTTTGGGGATTCAGCTTTGGTCATCAGTCAGATCAAAGGAGAATGGGACACTAAGCATCCAAACCTCATCCCTTACAAAGAACATGTTTTGACATTGCTACCACATTTCGAGCAGATTACCTTCGAGCACTTCCCGCGAGAAGAAAATCAGCTAGCAGATGCTCTAGCTACAATGTCATCTATGTTTAAACTTAATTGGGATAACGAGGCTCCCCAGATCTCCATTGAACGAATGGACGAACCAGCACACTGTCATGAGATTAATACCGAAGAAATAGTGGACCAGCCATGGTTTCATGAAGTCAAAAGGTATCTTGAGGCTCAAGAATATCCAGAAGGAGCTTCAGTTAATGACAAAAAGTTCTTAAGGAGGTTCTCAACTAAGTTCTTCCTAAGTAATGGCATCATGTACAAGCATAATCATGATTCTATTCTGCTCCATTGTGTGGACAAGATTGAAGCTAAAAAGATCATGGATGAATTGCATGAAGGTACCTTTGGCACTCACTCTAGTGGGCATACGATGGCGAAGAAAATCCTACGGGCGGACTATTATTGGTCTACCATGGAAGCTGACTGCTATCAACACTCCCAGACCTGCCATAAATGTCAAATCTATGCAGACAAGGTGCACGTGCCTCCGGTTCCTCTAAATGTATTAACAGCTCCTTGGCCCTTCGCTATGTGGGGAATCGACATGATTGGGGAGATCAAGCCTACAGCCTCCAATGGACACCGTTTCATTCTTGTTGCCATTGATTATTTTACCAAGTGGGTCGAAGCAGCTTCCTTTGCATTCGTGACTAAGAATGTTGTTGCCCGCTTCATCAAGCAGAATCTTATTTGCCGGTATGGTATCCCAGAAAGGATCATCACTGATAACGGTACAAACCTTAACAATACTATGATCATCGCCTTGTGCGAGCAGTTCAAGATTCAACATCACATTTCATCTCCCTATAGGACAAAGATGAATGGTGCAGTCGAAGCTACTAACAAAAACATTAAAAAGATCATACAAAAGATGACAGTCACCTACAAGGACTGGCATTAAATGCTACCATTTTCTCTCAACGGGTACCGTACCACGGCTCGCACATCAACTGGGGCAACACCCTATTCCTTGGTTTATGGCATGAAGGTTGTTTTACCTATTGAGGTTCAGATCCCCTCTTTGAGAATCATGAAGGATGCAGGTTTGAGTGAAGACAATTGGATTCAAACCCGACTTGATCAATTAAACTTAATTGAAGAAAAGAGACTTACTGCTGTTTGCCATGGTCAGACGTATCAAAAACGAATGATCAAGGCTTTCAACAAGAAAGTCAGACGCCAAGTATATTAAGTTGGAGATCTAGTGATCAAGCGCATCATCTTGCCACAAAGTGATCCCAGGGGCAAATGAACTCCTACCTACGAAGGACCATTTGTAATCAAGAACATCTTTTCTGGTGGGGCAATGATCTCAACCACCATGGACGGTGATGACCTGCCACACCCTGCGAACGTAGACATAGTCAAAAGATACTACGCATAAGAGACCCGCTAGGTTGACACGCCTAGGAAAAACAAGGGCATCCCGATGAACCAAAAGGTTCGGGCAAAAATTAGGGATAAAATAAAAAAAATTTGTACACCCGGCAAGTTGAAAACCTAAAAGGGAGACTTGGGCAAAAAAGGGTTTCCCGGTGGACTGAAAACCCGAAAGGGCGGTCCAGGAAAAAGTTAGGGAATTAAAGCGTATGACTATATCTCGTCGGATCACTTTAAGGACAATCTCTTCACCAACAAACCTGGAGCTTTTGATCAATCCAATCATCTTCAGACAAAGCAACGAATGGACAAGATATTTGGAGACACGAAGGCTATAGCAGAATGGGAACCCCATGGGATTATTTCACATATAGCTATCTTTCCTTGTATAAATTTTTCTTATTTATGACACCATCCTCTTACTAGGATGTCTGTCTCCTTTGTAAAAAATGCTTATTCAAAGTAAATACAAAGATATCTCTTTCAAAGTACAGAAAACTATTTGCCTTTTTTACACTTGGGTTTTTATTTGTAAAAACGTCCAATGATTCATTAATGAACATATGCATTTGAACATAATTACTGTTTACAAATAAACAAAGTGGAAAAGAACAATTACTGACAGGTTGAAAGATTAGGAAAACCTATTTAGGCTATTCCAGGAGCAATCCCTACAGTACATCATTAAGATCCCCAGCGGAGCTGAAACTTCAAAACTGTTAATCCTCAGTGGAGTTGAAACTTCCAACTATCAATCCCCAGCGGAAACCATTCAGTTTTCTCCAAATTCCCCAGAAAGTTGTCTTGAAGCCTGAAAATCAACCAGATAACAGTTAACTTTTGTCTCTCCCTAACCTAGGATAATTCCCCAGTAGAGTGGCAGACGACCAAAACTCCTGAACTTTTTTCCAAACAGGAATAAGTTTTCTTCCCCACAGAGTTTTCATTGCTCCCCAACAGAATGAAGATTCTCTTTATTAATTCCCTGCAGAAGTCATCAGGGCTATCTCTATTCCTCAGCAGAACAGGGTTTCCCATTGTGTAATCCTCAGTAGAAGTCATCAAATTCTCTAGATTCCCCAAGCGGATTACTCAAGCAGTATGGCATTGCTCGCAACAGAATTTTTTGTCAATACTCCAACTTCAAGACATGAAGGATCCCTTTATCCCCAGAGAATTCGCCAAGGATTTCTTATCCTCAGCAGTCAAGGATTTATTTTCCCCGGCAGCAGTCAAGGATTTATTTTCCTCAACAATACAACAAATCAACTTACATGCGCATACATTACATCCACATATCATAAACATTGATAAAACACATATATTGCATCATACATTTCATGCAACATAACTTTGTGTTTCAACTAACATCTTACCCTTTTCAGGATAAGATTAACAGCTATTGTTTAACAATATGCAATCATGATACAATACAGGTACACTCCAGACACGGAAGTCGTTCTGTTACTCATTCAGCTTTCAGATACAGTTTAGATACACTCCAGACACGGAAGTCATTCTGTTACTTATTCAGACTTCAACACCCATATACCGTTCAGGTACGCTCCAGACACGGATGGCATCCTGATACTCATTCAAATTTCAAGTTCAGATACGCTCCAGACACGGATGCCATTTTGGCCCTTATTCAGATTTCAAGATCAGATATAGTTCAGATACGCTCCAGAGACGGATGCTATTTTGTTTCTCATTCAGATTTCAGTCTCCAGATACAGTTCAGATACATACCAGACGCAGACACCATTCTGATACTTATTCTTATGACTTACAACTTACAATTCAGCAAACACTCTTGGATGGCATCTACAAGCCCATCTCCAACAAGATTCTATCACCTCTCCAAATTGCATCTTTAAGCCCATTCCCTTACCTACATTTTGTCGAGTGCAAATTTATGGGCACTCTAGTGTCCAATCATCTTTTACCTTCGAGTCACGAACGACAAAGCTCGCCAATCTAACTCTTTAGGTTCAAGAAGATTGAATAGGGGCAGCTATTGTACCCCAAAATTTACCCTCTCATTTATCAAGTTTTTTCTCACAAGACTTCTTGGACTCAAGACAAGTTTGGTCAGCTCAAGACATCTCATCTTGCACTGATCACCTAAAATTAGGGTATGAGTTTGCACAAGGATTTTTGGATCAGCAATGCTTCATGTGACCTTCATGCATCATCTTGGACCCCTAAGATTTCTCATTTTAAGTTTCAAGTCTTGAACCATATTTTTGATCAGTCAATTGGACAGTTGACCTAAAAATCAGCTGTATTAGGAAAAAAAGTCAACCATGACCAATTTACAGTCAAACTTCATGATTTTTGATCCATAACAACATTTTAGACTCATATGTACCATTTGATCAAGTTTGGATCACAACTCCTCAAGAAATTTGATCAAATCATCAAAAGGGCAAAATGGTCAAAATTAGGGTTTTGACTGAGAAAGGGCAATTTATGATTTTTAACCTAGCCAATGACCAATTGGGTTCAAACATGATTTCAAGGGTTCAATGGCATCATCTTGACCTAATTACATGGTTCAAAATATCTCAAGTTCATTGGATTGACAAATGAATTTTGCAGTCAACTGATCAAAAGTCAACTGTGCACTGAAGAGTCAAACTTTGACTTTTTGGTCAAAATCAAGTGCCAAGGGTCATAATTCATCAAGATATGTTAAAGTATGAAACTTGTTCACCAAGAAAACCAATTTTGAAAATTAGGGTTTTGAATTCGAAAATTTTCATAACTTAGAATTTTTCTAAGTATGAAAATTTTCTTATTTTTTCCCAACTTTCCACCACTTTTTCACCATAATGCAATTTGATTCAAAGAAAACTTCCAACATGAAAGTTGTAGTCCTCCATGAAATCTACAACTTTTCTTCACAAAATTTTCCCAAAATATGCTTGGATCTCAAGTTATGAATTTGTGAACATAGGTCCATGAACTAAATAACTTAGTGAAATTTTGCCCTAATTTAGGCAGGTTTTGGACCCAACTTCATGGACATTTTTCACCTAGTTCCAAGAGGTATCTCAAAATGAATTTCAAAGATGGATTATAGAGCACATTGCAAGCTTTCTAAAATGTCAAGGAACTCCCCAAGATCATTTTTGGTTAGGGAGAATCGAAGAAGGGAAGTTGGCATTTTATCACTTTTGATCAAGCCATTTTTACAAAGCATCAAGTTGCAAATCAGATCTTTGATGTTTGAATCTTGCTTTACAGGTCCTAAACTCATTCTACACTCCATAATTAAATGCAAACTCAGAAGATAAATGCTTTATCTTTGCTTTTGAGGCTTTGTACAAGTTACATTTCCATTTTTGGCCAAAAGTGCACAATGCCATTTTCATAAAGAGAAGCTTTTGTAACTTTATCAATCTTGAGCCTTGGACCTGTCTCTTTGATGTAAGCATTTTACACAACTCTCATGTATTTGGTACAAGCTCTTTGCAGCCCTCAAGCAAGCAAGGACATGCATGTGAGTATGGTCTTATCACTTTACTTCAATAGCAAGAAAGTTTGTGAAAAGGTCAAAAGCTTGCACATCTTTGAGAAGCTGACTTTGTATCCATTCTATACAAGTATACAAACTTGTCACAATGCAGAACACGATTGGCTTGCATCCGGAACTCACTCAAACTAAAAAAACTCCCAAATTCTGTCCAAACACACAGTTGCTGCAAAATCATAGCCAACTCATTTTTGGCTCGTGCCTTTTGTATTTTAACACTTCAAACACCTTCTACATATCATACCAAAGCAAGCCAAGCCCTTATCCTGGTTCTGTAAGCCCTGTTTCAGCATCCAACATTTTCACTTTTGAAGCTTGCAACTTGACTTGTCCAGAGAGTTCCAGCTATCCTCAAAGCAAAGTAAGCATTGGAATAACTTGAAGGAAGTTCAAGGAAGCTCACACAATCCTCAGGTCTCCATTAAAGTCTCTACATTGCTCTACTCGAATCCAACTGAAGGAGGTATTTTCTTGAACTCTATCTCTCTGAATAGGCATCCTCAAGCCACGATTTGTGAAAAAAAATGTAGTCCATAACATGGTGAAGCTGTACATATGCATACTTTTCATTTATATTAACTATGCTGTGAGAATTTGAAGCTTGAAGTTCATGAAATTTTTAGGTCACGAATTAGGGGTCCCAAAATTCTCTCTGATCTTTGAGAGTTAGGTTACAAACTTTATATGGTTGGAATCGTGAGATTGAATGCCACAAGTTTCATGTTATGAGTTTTTGTTTTTGTGCAAGTATGTGAGAGTTACAAGTTTGAAGGAAAAACGCGCGCAAGGGAGACTGGCTGGAGGACAAGGACGAAGACTTGGGTTTTTTGGCGCCTTGGGCCTTTTTGTTTTCACTATTTGCACCCCCTGACTTGATATTTACACCCCCTGGCTTATTTGTTATATTTTTCATATATTTTTTCATATTTTCATATTTATTGCTTTTATTTATTTTTTCTGAATAATAAAAATTCTAAAAATAATTTATTTATTTTTTACAATTTTACTTTTTTTTAATTATTTTTTCTACATAAAAATTAATTAATTTAATAGAATAGAACTTATTTTCCTAAAAAACTTGTAAATATATTTAAAAGGACTTAATATTTTTATTATATTATTTATACTCATAAAATATTTATTTTTTATACATACTTAATTTTTAATATTTAAACATAATATTATTTATTATTTTCTTATACAAAAAAGGACAAAATATTAATATTTAAACATTATTTTCTTTTAATTAAAAAACTAGGGTTTCACCCTTCCAAAAATAATAATATTATTTTTTCCTTATTTTTTAGAGTTTAAGTTAAATTATTTTCTCATACAAAAAACAAATACCAAAACATTTTTTACATAAATACATTGCATTGCATTTTAAATATTTGTATATTTATTTAATTCGCATAATATTCGATTGGGTTGTAATAATATTTTTAGGTTTATATTTGTGCAAAATCCCCATTCAAAACTTGTATCCCCCTCCCATAATAATTGTTGTAATAGCTTAGTTTATTTTACGCAATTTATTGCTTTATATACCATTCTTAGTAAACTAGGGTTTGCATGATAAGAACAAAAACAAAACAAATAGAAAAAACCTAATGCAAGACAAAAGCATGAAAAATGACACACTTTGCACATAAGCACCCTTAGGGTTTCTCCCACTTGGTTGCCTAAATTAAAATGGCCATGTTACGCACGCGAAGTATCTTGGCAAAACAAAACAAAAATAAGATCATAGTCCCTCGATGGCGCTATCAAAGGTTGCCTAAACAAAATGATCTTGGTCCCTCAAACATGCTAAGATACTTGGAAACATTGCTATCATGGTCATACGATGACCCACGCCCGTCCTGTTTACATTCAAAGATATGGTTGCTTACCAAATCAATGGTAAGTCAACAATGTCAAAGGAATAAAAATTCACAAGAAAGACATTTGAGTAGGTAGATAGCTTCTAGTTACTTGTTCCATTTCAAAATAATCCTTGCTATTTTCAAAAACAAACACACACACATTTCAAAAAACATCTTACAAAACATTGAAAACATTTTCAAAAGACAAAACATCTTTGTATACATTCTTACGAACGAGAATCATTACAAAGATTGCCTAAGAGATTGTCCTCTTTTCAAAATACTTTCAAAACCACGCCAAGCACCATTTCAAACAAAACAAAGCAAAGCAAGTGATCTAAACAAGTAACTAAGAGCCCATGGAAAACCATGGATGAAAAGGGTGCTAGCACCTTCCCTTTTCATAATCTACCCCCCGAACTCAAGAAAACATCTCAAAGGTCTTTCCCGTGCTTTTATACCTTTCCTATTGGATAAAAGAAAAGTCGGTGGAGACTCTTGCTAACCCCAACATTTGCAAACAAAAACGCAAACCTCAAGTCAGTTCTCCCACCGCATCACACTTATTTTATTATTTTTTCTCCCAAACTTCCCAAAACCTTTCTCTATAAATAGAGAGATCCTTTACAATGAAAAAGGTGGGGGGGGGGGGGGGGGGGGAGAAGAAAGAATAAGAGAGGAACGTATCTTCAAAATTCTCAAACATCATAAAATTCTTAAACACTTAAACACTTTTGAAAACCCAAATCCAGAATTCAAATACTTGTCTCTTTCAAAATCTGAAAAAAATCCTTACATCTTGCTATCCTTTGAATCTGGCAAAGAAGGACATTTCACTTGTTTTGCTCTTTCGAATCCAGCATCAAGGGCCTAACCTCTGGTCCCTCCCATCAAATCCAGCAGGAAGAACCTCCCGCTTGTTTTCCTCTTTCAAATCTAGCATCAAGGGCGTAACCTCTGGTCTCTCCCTTCAAATCCAGAAGCATTCAAGTTAACCACTTGAAGGTCCAGCACACGCTCCAGTATCCAGCAAGGTAAGTTGTTCTAAACCTTGAACTCTTTGTTTCTTGCATAACATGTAAATACAATTCCTTTTCGTTTCAAACGTGTACATACTATTGTTTTTCTTTTCATTTCCACCCTTTTTAATATGTTTCATGGTTAACAACCTTCTTGGTTTTTGCTCTTTATACATTTTAAACATGCTTTAAAGAATAACCTGACCCTAAGGTAATGTTGGCATGGCCTTAGGCCATCTTGCTATTCAAACTCAAACTAAAGAAACAGGAAACATGAAGTTGGAAATGAAGCCTCTGGCTTCCATACTAACCTCCAGGTCAAACGAAAGAGCCAACCAGAAGGCACACCATGCTAGTTCCAGGACCAGACGAAAGGCTCAACATGCTGGCCTCCAGGCCCCAATCTAAAAGTCACGCCTTTACCCTTTTCAGGCCAAATCGAAGAGTGCCAGAAAGTGCAGAATCAAAGGGTTTTTCTGCCCAAATTGAAAGACCTTTTTTCTTGCTTTTATGTTATTTTTGCCTCTATATTTTCATGCAATTCAATATGGTTGTAATAGTGTAGGATTTTACCTTTCTGCATTTTTTTACTTTATACAAAATGCTAGTAATTAGGGTGTATGGAAAGATAAAATCAACAAGTAGACCACCCTGATCAAAAGACAAAAATTCATGCAATCAAACACACTTTGCACATGTGCACCTCTAGGGTTAACTCCACTGGTTGCCTTATGAAAAATGGTCATGTTATGCATGTGAGATATCTTAGCAAAAAACAATAAAAAATACAAGATCATAGTCCCTCGATGATGCTTCAAATGTTTCTTACAAATGATCTTAGTCCCTCGAGAGAAATGCTAAGATATCTTACCACATTGATATCATGACTATACGATGACCCACGCCCGTCCCTTTTACATCCAAAGATAAGGCTTCTTACCAATCAATGGTAAGATATAAATATCAAAAGAAGGGAGGAAAAGAACAAAGACTTTTGAGTAAGGTAGAATGTTCCTAGTTGCTTGCTCATCTTCAAAACATACACACCTTTTCAAATGCACCAACACTTTCCATGAAATATTTTCAAAAGTTCAACACTTTGTGTACATTCTTATAGAGACGAGAATCATTACAAAGTTTGCCTAAACAAAGGCGCTTTTCAAAAATACTTTCAAAACCCACCACAAAGCACACTTTCAAACAAATAGCAATGATCTAGCAAGCAACTAAGAGCCCATAGATAACTATGGATGAAAAGGGTGCTAACACCTTTCCTTTTCATAATCTACCCCCCGAACTCAAGAAAGTAATCTCAAAGGTCTTTCCTGTTCTTTTCACCCTTTCCTTTATTTGGAGAAAAGAAAAGTCGGTGGCGACTCTTACTATCCGCAACAATTGCGATAAAACGCAAAACATCCAAGTCAGTTCTCCCACCATATTACAGAATTGGCGACGCTGCTGGGGGAAAATGCTTTAAAAGTGGGGTTACCTTAGGGCTAGATCACCTTTACTTGATTTTATTTGTTTGATTTGCTTGCTTTACATTATGGTTCTTTGTTTGGGCTTGTTTTGATCCTCTACCCGGATCTGGGACACCTTTTAGGTAAGTAGAAATAAGTTGTGTAAACTGTGCGGGGTATACCGACATGGTCTAAGCAATAGCTACGTAAGTGTGACACATTTGTTGGTATTGGTAGCCCTTGAGTAGTCAAGGAGAATACGGGGCCGTTGTGTGCTGTCATAAAGCACTATTTGACTTTAGAACCTTTACTTGACCAACTTGGACATTAGGAAGTAGTGAGGTAGCCGGCTTTGGTGCAGTATGAAGTTGGTTGGTACTCGATACTATGCTCATTGAGATCGGACTTTCGGGATATTTCGGTCGCCATTAAAGAGGCTTGTGCTGAAACAATGCCCGATGAAGAAAGATCAGTGATATTGAGATCCCCTAGAACCCGATTACTATTATTAGGACAAGTTGAGCCAACTAAACTTCAAGAGGGTATTTACCTATAAACTCCATGCAAGCCTAAACCTAAGAACTTGTTTACTTTGTGTGTATATGCTTACTTGTACATAACATCATAACATCATACCATTGCATTTTGCACTAACCATTTCAAGGACTTTTTGGGATTTATCTTTGTTCTGTTTTGTAGGACATGGCTTCCACCCACAGGAATAGTATCCAAGTCAATCTCGTAAGAATTCCTTCTCAACTCAAAGAGTTAGCATCGAGGGTTCCTGAGAATTCTTCATTTACCAAAAGACATGGTCGACTCCTAAACTTGGTTACCCCGGGCATTGATAAAGACATGATGAAGGTGCTTTTCCAGTTCTTAGAACCTTTGCACTATTGCTTTACCTTCCCTGATTACCAGCTTGTGCCTACTATGGAAGAAATTTCTCAACTCTTGGGGATTCCTATTCTCAATCAACTACCTTTCAACGGTATTGAAAGATACCCGAGCCCTGAAGAGATTGCCCGAGCTTTACACTTGCAAAGATCCAACGTCACGGCTAATTGGGAAATAATAAGTGGTGTCAAAGGGTTCTTAGACAAGTTCTTGTTTGAGAAAGCTCAATATTGTTGGAACACTATGGATTTACAAGCTTTTGAAGAAATCTTGGCTATTTTCATCTATGGGATGGTACTATTTCCAAATCCTGACCAACTAATAGATGTGAATGCTGTCAAAATCTTCATATCTCGCAATCCAGTGCCTACTTTGTTGGGAGATATCCTACATTCTCTCCACTCTCGTACCATGAAGAGAAGAGGAGCCATTATTTGTTGCACTCCTCTATTGGCTAGGTGGTTTGTCTTGCACATCCCACGATCCGTTATGAAGAACGAAAAAGGTTTAAGGTGGTCCAATAGGTTGATGTCACTCAGACATTCAGATATTCACCGGTGCTCTCGATCCTTGGAAAACATTACTATCATCGACCGTTGTGGGGAATTCCTTAATGTCCCTTTGCTTGGTATTAGGGGAGGTATTACTTACAACCCTTTCTTAGCTTTGCGACAGTTTGGGTATGCCCGAAGAGACGGTCCTCATGATATGCTCATCCAAGGAGTGGTGTTTAACTACGAGAGCGACGATCAAGGCTACCGTTAGAGGTTTGTACGAGCTTGTAGGATGGTAAACAGAGTGGATAGAAAGACACTGGGACACAAGAATTATATTCCCCTTGAGCCTTACCTTAGGTGGGTACGAGCCCGTGCTCAGAAGCTCGTAATGCCTTACCCCTCCATCTTACCTGTTATCATGGAACCTGTTGCCGAAAGAGATGTACCATATACTGTCCTCTATCCCAACATGCCTACTTCTCTTGAAGACTTGTAAAAGGGTTGGATTCATCTAAAGGAAGAGCGAGACACCTTCGAAGCTCAGTTCTACGCAAGCGAGAAAATGGTTTTTGAGCTTACAAGGCAACTTCATGAAGAACAAAGCTTGAACGCCTACATTACACCAAAGAGGATGCGTTCGACCTTTCTGTCTTAGGAATTTATTTTGTAAGCCCAAGAGGCATATTGTAACCATTTTGAACTTATTAATGCAATTTGACGTTTGTTCATTCTTTGTATAGACAAATTTAAATCTTATAAATCCTTGAAATCATTTGCATGCGCATTTTTCATGCATCATAACATAACAGGTTTTCCACCACGGGTCTCCTTATCTTTCTGCTGTTTATTTCAGTAAGATGGATATCGAGAAAATAGTGAAGGACCTACAAGCACAAAATTCCTAGTTTCAATAGACTCTGCTAACCCTAGCCAAGGGGCAACAAGAGTTGATGACATTGATGGCATCCAAAAAGAAACCAAAAAGGAAAGCCCTGGTCAACATGGGTAAAAGATTCAGAGAGTCGATCCTCCAGATACCAATAGTTGAAGATTCGTCTGAGGAGGATGAAAATCAAGTTGGAGAAGCAAGGAGTACTCAGGCTGGGTGTGTCAATGATCGAGTGACTGATGACGAAGATTATTTTTACGAGCAGTATCCTCCTGCCGATGACAAGTACAAACAACTAGAGGATAAATTGAAGGCTCTTAAGATTCAAACCATCCCTGGGTTGGATTTTGATGATTTGGGATTAATATCGAGGGTTGTCATTCCCCATAAATTCAAGATACCGGTCTTTGTTAAATATTACGGGATTTCCTTCCTAAAGCTTCATCTGAAGTCTTACGTGCTCAAAATACAACCGCACACCATTGACAAGAAACTCTGGGTCCATTTCTTTCAAGAAAGCTTAGCTAGGACTCAACTAGAGTGGTTTTACCAATTGGAGGGTTCTTGTATCCATAATGGGAAGACTTGGCCATTGCTTTCTATCACCAATAATAATACAATACTGACCTGGCACTGACTAGAGTTCAATTGCAAGACATGACGATGGGTAAAAAAAAGGGATTCAAAGAGTACGTTAAAAAGTGGAGGGATCTTGCCAGTAGGGTCCAACCACCGTTAATTGATAGGGAACATATTGATATGTTTATAGGTACTCTATTTGGTACATTTTTAAACTTATTGGTTGGTTGTTCTTCGTCCAGTTTCATCGAACTGATCCTAACTGGTGAAAGGGTCGAAAGTGGTATCAAGAGCGGGAAAATCCCCATGGCATATGCTTCCACATCCAACCACGTAAAGAAACCCTTCACTGGGAAGAAAGAAACTAATGTTGTGTAGGGGGCAAGGGCCCGTACCAAGAAGGATAACCATTTGTCCGTTAATGCTGTCCTAATTTCCAACCCTACTCCTGTTCAAAGGCAATCTTTCAATCATCAACAATTTGAGGCTCCACGAAGACAGTTTACAAGGATAGGCATGTCGCTATCCCAAGCCTTACAACACCTATTAAAGGCCAACTCTGTGACACTGCGTGATCCTCCATCCAATCTGAACACTTCCTCACCTAAATACAATCCAAATACCAAGTGCGCATATCATTCAAATAGTTCCGGGCATGAGAACGATCAATGTTGGGCGCTGAAGAACAAAATTCAAGATCTAATAGACATCAAGACAATCGAATTTGATCTGCCTACAGTTCCCAATGTGATAAAGTCACCAATGCCAAACCATGGCAAAGGTGTCAATGCAATTGAAGACACTATTTTTGTTCCCTCCGTCGAAGATCTAACTACTCCGTTAGCTGTTGTAAAAAAGAATGTACTGAAAGTCGGGGTTTTTCCCTGGCTGTTTGAAAGACTGCGACTGCTGCGCCAAACAAGTTAATGGATGCAAATGGCTGAAAGAAGGAGTTCAACGCCTGATGAATAGTAATGAGATCCTATTTGAGAAAATTCTACCCGTCAAAAGTTTGACCGATAAGATTGAAGACCTCTCCATCATAAAAATTTCAAACAAACCTCTTAGGATCTCCTCAAAGGGTCCTATCAGGATTTCGAATGAACTGACTGTTGCTCCTCTGATAATTACTTCCCCTGGGCCAATTCCGTATTATTCCAACAAAGAAGTGCCATGGAACTACGATGCCGAAGTGTATTACCATGGAATAAAGCAAGATGCTTGGATTGAAGAAAGCAAGGCTGATGACATTGGTAATATTACTGGTTCTAGTAAAGTGACCAGAACTGGGAGAATCTTTTCGCCCAACATTTCACTCCCAGCTACTACAACGACACCTGTCTGCATCACTGCTGCTAAGCCTAGTGCTGACGCGAAGGGTAAAGAGAAAGTAGTTGATCCTGCTAAGACAGAAACACCCGCAAAATACATTGCTGCTGAGGAACCTTCCGCTCAAGAAATGGATGAAATCTTGAAAATTTTAAAGAGGAGTGATTTCAAGATAATGGATTAGCTGGGGCAAACCCCTTCCAAGATCTCCATGTTATCTTTGCTGCTTTGTTCTGATGCTCATTCCCGAGCATTGATCAAATTCTTAAAGAAATCTCATGTCCCTCATGAGACCACAACTGACCAATTCGAAAATTGTGTGGCGATCTTGACGACCGACAATGGATTGGGGTTCTCGGATGCTGATCTGACACCACTTGGAAGGAACCATAACAAAGCTTTGCATGTTTCTGTTGAATGTAAGGGGACAACCCTAGCACATGTTCTGGTTGACACCGGGTCTTCTTTAAACGTGCTACCCAAGGGGGATTTGGACCGGTTAGACTGTGAAGGACTGGTATTGAAGCCAAGTGATATTATCATGAGGGCTTTCGATGGGTCCAAAAGTACGGTTCATGGAGAGGTGGATCTCCCGATCAAAGTGGGCTCACAGATTTTCAACTCAACTTTCTACATCATGGAAATTTGTACTGCTTCCTCCTGTTTGCTGGGTCGCCCTTGGATCCATAGAGCAGGGGCTGTAACATCTACCCTTCACCAGAAGCTAAAGTACCCAGTCAAGGGGAGGATCGTCACTGTTTGTGGTGAGGAGGAATTTATGGTAAGCCATCTCAATTCTTTCAAATATGTGGAGATGGATGGCGAATTTATAGAAACCCCGTGCCAGGCTTTTGAATTTGTTTCGACTATGGTTGCTACTGCCAAAATTTCCTCTGACATGCCCATAGCTGATAAGGTCATGCCAAGGATGGTTTCATTTAAAGATGCTTGTGCCGCAGTTGAAGATGGAAGCTGTAATACCTGGGGGCAACTCCCCAAGATCCCGTTAAAAGTAGATAAATGTGGGTTGGGTTTCACTGTCAAGGCTCAGAAAGAGTTTAGGCGCACTCGTGCGGGAAAGCCCCCTCTCCGTATTGGAAATCATGAAGTAAACGCTGTGGAGGGTTCTGATGATGAATGTGCTTTAGAAGAATGGGTATACCCTACTACAACAGAGATCAACAATTGGCACACAAAAGACTTCATCCCCCATATCCTTCATTGAGGAGTAATTACTTATTTATTTCTTTCCATCAATTCAAGAACCTTTTATTTGTAATATTAAACAACGACTTTTAAGCCGTATGCTTGGCCCGGGGCACTATGGTCTGTTTGTTAAGGGTTTTATTTGTGTTCATTTTTATCATATGATCATTCAATATAAACCATTTGACTTTTTGCATTCAAATTTTTATGCTCATTGTCTTTCTTTTTCTTTAATGCCTTTTTCAAATAGCCATGTATCTTACATGCATACACACACACTCTTGCAGATCCTCGTCCACTCTGGATCTCATTGCCGACGACTCTACTATTGCCAGCTATGATTTCGAACATCCAATTAACCAAGCCGAAGACGAAGGCAAGGAAGATTGTGAATTACCGAGAGAACTAGCCAGGCTTCTAATGCAAGAGGGAAAAGCTATTCAACCGCATGAAAAATCAGTTGAAGTCATCAACCTAGGTACCGAGACAGACAAGAAAGAGGTCAAGATCGGCACCAACCTAGGAAGCAATGTCAAAAGCAAATTGGTTCTGATGTTACATGATTATGTGGAAGTGTTTGCTTAGACATATGAAGATATGTCAGGGTTGGATATCGACATTATGGTTCATTGTCTGCCAACAAAGGAAGGTTGTCCTGCTGTCAAGAAAAAAGTACGTCGTATGCGGCCTGACATGGTTGGGAAAATAAAGGTTGACGTGATGAAATAATTCGATGCATGATTCTTGGCTGTGACATTTTATCCTCAATGGATTGCAAATGTGGTGTTAGTGCCAAAGAAAGACGGAAAAGTTTGTATGTGCATAGATTACAGGAATCTGAATAGGGCAAGCCCTAAGGACGACTTCCCTCTACCTCATATCAATGTCTTGGTCGATAACACTGCTCAACATAAAGTCTTCTCTTTCATGGATGGTTTCTTCGGCTATAATCAAATTAAGATGGCTCCCAAAGACATGGAGAAGACCACCTTTATTATGCAATGGGGCACCTTTTGTTACAAGGTCATGCCATTCGGATTGAAGAATGCAGGGGCAACATATCAAAGGGCTATGGTAGCTTTGTTTCATGATATGATCCATCATGAAATAGAGGTATATGTGGATGATATGATTGCAAGGTCACAAACTAAGGAAGAACATCTCAACCACTTATACAAGCTATTCGAGAGACTGAAAAAGTACAAGTTAAGGTTGAACCATAATAAGTGCACATACGGAGTAAGATCTGGAAAACTTCTAGGTTTTATTGTTAGTGGTAAAGGCATCGGAGTTGATCCTGCAAAGGTAAATGCCATTCAAGAAATTCCAGTTCCCCATTCTGAAAAGGAGGTTAGAGGATTCTTGGGTCGTCTTAACTACGTTGCCCGCTTCATATCTCACTTAACTGCTACTTGTGAGCCAATCTTCAAACTCTTGAAGAAAGATCAAGTAGTCAGATGGAATGATGAATGCCAAGTTTCCTTCGAAAAAATCAAGAAATATCTGCAAGAACATCCTATCCTTATGCCTCTAGTCGAAGGAAGACCCTTGATCATGTACTTGACTGTGCTAGAGAATTATATGGGGTGTGTGTTGGGCCAACATGACGAGTCTGGACGAAAAGAGCATGCAATTTACTACCTGAGCAAAAAGTTTACCGACTGTGAAACCAGATATTCACTGCTCAAGAAAACTTGTTGCGCTGTGGCATGGGCTTCTCGCCGGCTAAGACAGTATTTGTTGACTCATACCACTCTATTTATTTCTAAGATGGACCTTATCAAGTACATCTTCGAGAAACCTGCTATGTCTGGACGAATAGCTAGATGGAAAATGATCTTGACCGAGTATGATATTCAGTATACAACACAAAAGGCCATCAAAGTAAGTGTATTGGCGGATCATTTGTCCCATCAAGCTGTTGACGATTATCAATCTATGAACTTTGACTTTCCGGACGAGAATATCATGTTAGTGACCGACTGTGCAAAACCTGGACCGTATGATGGACCTGAACAAGGATCCCGATGGACTATGGTGTTCGATGGGGCTTCCAACGCTTTGGGTAAAAAAATTGGTGTTGTGATAGTTTCTCCTGAAGGTTGCCACACCCCTTTCACTGTTAGACTATGCTTCGATTGTACAAATAACATGGCTGAATATGAGGCATGCATTTTAGGTTTGAAAGCTCCCATTGATTTAAGGATCAAGCATTTGAATGTGTTCAGAGATTCCACTCTAGTGATTAGCCAAGTAAAGGGAGATTGGGACACTAAATATCCTAATCTTATTCCCTACAAGGAGCTTGTGCTATCTCTGATTCCATACTTTGAAGAAATCACCTTTGAACACTTCCCTAGAGAAGAGAATCAGCTAGCTGATGCTTTGGCCATAATGTCTTCTATGTTCAAGGTCAAATGGGACAACAAAGCTCCTATGATTATAATTGAGAGATTTGACGAACTTACGCACTGCTATGAGCTTGACACTGACACAGAGAAGCCATGGTACCATGCGGTGAAAAGATACCTTGAAACACAAGAGTATCCTGAAGGAGCTTCCATCAATGATAAAAAATTCTTACGAAGATTCTCATCCAAATTCTTCCTAAGCAATGGAACCCTGTACAAACGCAATCATGATTCTACTCTACTCCGATGTGTGGACAAGAAGGAGGCAGAGGAAATTATGGAAGATATGAATGATGGTCTCTTTGGGACTCACTATAGCGGACATACTATGGCCAAGAAAATCCTAAGAGCTGGTTACTATTGGTCAACAATGGAAACTGATTGCCATCATCACTCAAGGACTTGCCACAAGTTCCAAATCTATGCTGACAAGGTCCATGTGCCTCCTATTCCTCTAAACGTCATGATTGCCCCGTGGTCGTTTGCAATGTGGGGCATTGACATGATTGGAGAGATTAAACCTACTGCTTCTAATGGACATCGTTTCATTCTTGTCGCTATCGACTATTTCACCAAATGGGTCGAAGTTGCCTCATTTGCCTCCGTCATAAAGAACATTGTAGCCAGATTCATCAAGCATAACCTCATCTGCCGCTATGGTATCCCCGAAAGGATCATCACTGACAACAGAACCAATCTCAACAATGCTATGATCACAGAACTTTGCACTCAGTTCAAAATCAAGCATCACAATTCTTCTCCTTATAGACCTAAAATGAATGGTGTAGTGGAAGCAGCCAAAAAAAACATTAAGAAGGTTGTCCAAAAGATGGTGGTAACCTACAAAGACTGGCATGAGATGTTACCGTTTGTTCTTCATGGCTACCGTACTTCAGCTCGGACATCGACTGAGGTAACTCCCTTTTCTTTGGTCTATGGAATGGAAGTTGTCCTTCCAATAGAAGTTCAGATTCCCTCCCTAAGAATTATGAAGGAAGCAGGCCTAGGCGAAGACGAATGGATTTAGACAAGATTGAATTAGTTAAACTTGATTGATGAAAAGCGACTGGCTGCTGTTTGTCATGGTCAGATGTATAAAAAACGTATGATCAAGGCTTTCAACAAAAAGACCAGGCCTCAGGTATATCAAGTCGGTGACCTGGTAATAAAGCACATCATTTTTCCACAAGGCGACCCCATGGCAAATGGAATCCCACTTACGAAGGGCCATTTGTTGTCAAGAATGTTTTCTCTAGTGGTTCCATGATGCTGACTACTATGGACGGTGAAGATTTCCCATACCCTGTGAACGCGGACATAGTTAAAAAATACTATGCATAAGAGACCCGCTAGGTTGACACACCTAGGAAAGATAAGGGCATCCCGACAAATCAAAGGTTTGGGCAAAAATTAGGGATATATGCAAAAGATTGTACACCCGGAAAGTCGAAAACCCGAAAGGGCGACTTGGGCAAAAATGGGTATCCTGGTGGGGTAAAAACCCGAAAGGGCGGTCCAGGAAAAAGTTAAGGATTGAAAGCGTATGACTATGTCCCTTGGAATCACCACAATCGACTTTATTACCAAGGTCCGGGTTCAAACGGTCCAAGATCAATCCAATCAACTTTTGTCAATGGCAAGGGACGTTCGAAGACATTGGGGCAATGATAGAGTTAGAACACAATGAGATCATTTCCACATGGTTGTTGTTTTTGTTTTCAATTTTGTTATCCTTTCGGCGATTTCTTCTTACTAGGATCTCCGTCTCTTTGTACAAAAACGCCTATTCATGGGCAAAACATCAATACATATATACTTTGAAGTGCAAACTTTTTTTTATATTTTGAGTGCAAAAACATCCAATGACTAAAGTTAAATGAACATATGCATATGAACATGATTAAACTATTTAGCAAATATGTGCCGCCAAGCAGCAACGGGCATCTCTTTAATGCAATTGAGATATCCCCAAAGAGTTATCTCATTAGCATTGTCCCCATAGAGCCTAATAAACCTTGGTCCCAGCAGAGTTGCCCACAAAGTTGGATCTATGCAAATCCCGGTCAAAGTTTTAATCTCTTGACAGCCCTCTCCCAACTAAGTTTGGTCTTAAAAGAAGAAGCCTTCTGGATTTCTTCTTAAAGAATTCCTCTTGCCAGCAGGTCATCAAATATTCTCTTCAACATGGTTTATTCCCCAACAAAAATATACCCCCTCCAACAAAATCATTTCTATTCAAACAATTTTCGGTTACTATGAAGCCTGGACCCGACCAGATAATAGTCTAACCTCTCGAGATATTGTAAAGCCTTGACCCAACCAGACAATGGCTTAACTTATTTCCCCAGTAGAGTTTGCCTCTACCCCCAGCAAGTTACTGTGAAGCATGGAATCCGAGCAGATATCAGTTCAACTTTGTTCATTCAAGCAAGTTACTGTGAAGCCTGGACCCGACCAGATATTAGTTCAACTTCATCCTTTTAAGCAAGTTACTGTGAAGCCTGGACCCGACTAGATATCAGTTCAACTTTGTTGATTTAAGCAAGTTACTGTGAAGCTTGGACCCGACCAGATATCAGTTAAAATTCGTTCATTTAAGCAAGTTATTGTGAATCCTGGACCCGACCAGATATCAGTTGAGCTTCGTTCATTTAAGCAAGTTATTGTGAAGCCTGGACCCGACCAAATATCAGTTCAACTTCATTCATTTAAGCAAGTTAATGTGAAGCCTGGACCCGACCAGATATCAGTTCAACTTAGTTCATTTAAGCAAGTTATTGTGAAGCCTGGACCCGACTAAATATCAGTTCAACTTCGTTCATTTAAGCAAGTTACTGTGAATCCTGGACCCGACCAGATATCAGTTCAACTTTGTTCGTTTAAGCAAGTTATTGTGAAGCCTGGATCCGACCAGATATCAGTTCAACTTCGTTCATTCAAGCAAGTTTCTGTGAAGCCTAGAACCCGACCAGATATCAGTTCAACTTCATCCTTTCAAGTAAGTTATTGCGAAGCCTGGAACTCGACCAGATAACAATTAACTTCATCCACCTTAGAAAGTTGTTGCGAAGCCTGGAATCCGACCAGATAAAAGTTTAACTTCACTCTCCCAAAGTAATTTCCCGCGAAGCCTGGAATCCGACCAGATAACAATTAATTTAATCTTCCCCGGTAAGTCGTTACGAAGCCAGGAATACGGCCAAATAATAGTCAACTTCATTATCCTTAACAATTTTCTGCCAAGCCTTGATTTCGAACAGATAACAGCTAACTCTTGATTCTCTCCAGTCAGGAATAATTCCCCAGTAGAGCAACAAGTAGCTAAGATTCCTAAACTCTTTTCCCCAAGCAGAGATCAACACTCTTTATAGAGTCTTCTTAAATAAGCCAATATTCCCCAGCGGAGTTACTCCTCAAACAACAGAACAGGGATTCCCGGTAGAAATATTCTAAACAAAGTTGAAGATACATATATTCTCCAACAACAGTTAGGGATTCATCCTCCCAAGATTCCCCAACATGTTGTTAAGGATTTATTTTCCTAGACAAAGACACACTGTAATAAATGCATCACATTCATAAACCATGATGCATACATAACAAATGCATACATCATGATCTCATTCATTTTGAGAACATCATTACATAATGCATACATCTGCATGCAACTAATCCTTTTCCTTGTAGGAAAAAAATTAATCATCAAATGAAGACCTCTTCTGGTTAGGTTTATCTCTTCCAGCTTAAAAAATAGGCAAAGGACATCTACTGTTTCAGTATAAATCAACCAAAATATTTATCCTGATACCTCCCCTCAGTCACTCTAGATGGCATCTTTAAGCCCATCTTTGACAACTCTCTGTCATCTCCTCCAAATGGCATCTGTAAACCCATTCCCTACATCATCAACTATCAGTGATATTTCATACGAGTGCAAATTTATGGGCACTTTAGTGTTCAATCATCTTCCACCTTCAAGTCACGAATGGCGGACTCGCCAATCTAACTCTTCAGGTTCAAGAAGATTGAACAGGGGCAACTGTTATACCCCAAAATTTTCCCTCTCATTTCTCAAGGGATCGTCCTGGACCCCCAGGATTGCTTCTGTCAAGTTTCAAGTCTCAGATTACAATTTTCCAAGAAAGTCATTCACAAGGGCAAAATGGTCAAATGCACACTGAAAAGTTAAACTTTGACTTTTTGACCAATATCAAGTTTCAAAAATCATATTTCATCAAGACATGAAGTTGGTTCATCAAGAAATCAAAAGGCAAAAATTACTTTGAAAAGTCAAATTTTTAAGCACTTAGAAAATTTTCTAAGTGTTAAGAAAATATGATAATTACATAATTTGGGCCAGATTTTCATCATGATGCAAGATGATTCAATAAGAACTTCTGACATGAAAGTTATAGATCTAAATGAGATCTAAAACATTGCTGAACAGAACTTCTCCTAGAAATACTGGGATTTCAAGTTATAAATCCTTGAAGACGCGTTCATGAAGCTAAAACACATAGTAAATTCTGGGCATTTTTTAGTCAGAATTTAGATAAAACTTCTGGGCCAGTTTTCACACAAGTACAATCAAAATTTGCAAAAGTGATGCAAGAACATGTTACAAGCTTCCTAGAGAATTCCTTCAGATCATGCTGGAGCATGGAGAATCGAAGGTCACAAGTTCTACTCTTCGTTCAGAACATGACCCTTCGAATCTCACTCTTCAATATACAGAAGTTCTACTCTTTGATCAGAACATGACCCTTCGAATCTCACTCTTCAACATACAGAAGTTCTACTCTTTGTTCAGAACATGACCCATCAAATCCAATTCTTTAACATACAGAATATCTACTCTTTAATCAGAACATAACCCTTCGAATCCAATTCTTCAACGCGTGGAAGTTGTGTTCTTCAATCAGAACATGACCTTCGAATCCTCATCCAAGCTTGCCTCAATTTTCCAAGTTTTGACTGAAGTCTTGGACTATTGCTTGCTTGCTGTACACAATCTTCAACTGGGCATCTTTTCCCTCTAAAATAGCCTCCTTTAATTGCACCACTATCTTTGCATGCTGGCTTGACTCACAAATGCAATAGCTACCCACATGCAAGCTGGATCCTTACTTCGATTGAGCATTTATTTTCCTTGGAGCAAGCTTATTTCCTACTTCTACTAGGCAAACCATCCCTCTGGGCATGCCTTCAGCGCACAAAAGCAAGAACTTCTCCAAACTAGCCTTCGATTCATAAAAACTCCCACTGGGCAAAAGACCCCTCAGCGTGTCACCAGCACACGTATCCCTCTTCAGTTTGTCTTCAGCACAAGGCCAAGACTCCTCCAAAGTTTCCTTCGAACACAAGGCGCTGACCACCTTTGTGCCAATTTCGACTGGGTACAGACTCCCCTTTGAAACATTTGTATACACTTCAGCATGCAAGAGACCCAGTCAAAGTCCACACAAGAGACCCATTTGAAGAGTACATGTTTGGTCCATTCGAAGGACACATAACTGGTGGGAATGAATGTTATATTAGTCTGGTCGAAAGGTGTGGAAGGATGGAGGATTTGATTCAAAAGATCAAGTTGAACATTTAGACCCATAGGCTAGGCTACGTGTTTCCCCTTTTCAGGCCTCAAACCTATGACTCGCCCTATATTTAATTGTTTATGCAAGTTAAAATAGGCTTTTGCCCATTTGTTGTCCAAGACCACTTGCCCTTAATAGTATATTACTACTTTTTAGAAAAAAAATTCTCGAGCCTTGCGCCTATTTTCCTTCAGAAGGAAGCAATCCATCTGAACCATTCATCTTGCTATCATGGCACAAGTGGGCACTTACTTTCCAACTGAGCCTTATTTTATTATTTTTGCTCCCAAACTTCCCAAAACCTTTCTCTATAAATAGAGAGATCCTTTACAATGAAAAAGGGGGGGGGGGGGGGGGGAGAAAGAAGAAGAGAGGAATGTATCTTCAAAATTCTCAAACATCATAAAATTTTCAAACACTTAAACTCTTTTGAAAACCCAAATCCAGAATCCAAATACTTGTCTCTTTCAAAATTTGAATAAAATCCTTACATCTTGCTATCCTTCGAATCCAGCAAAGAAGGACATTTCACTTGTTTTTATCTTTAGAATCCAGCATCAAGGGCCTAACCTCTGGTCCCTCCCTTCAAATCCAGTAGGAAGAACCTCACGCTTGTTCTCCTCTTTCGAATCTAGCATCAAGGGCCTAACCTCTGGTCCCTCCAATCGAATCCAGAAGCATTCAAGTTAACCACTTGAAGGTCCAGCACACGCTCTAGCCTCCAGCAAGGCAAGTTTTTCTAAACCTTGAACTCTTAGTTTCTTTCATAACATGTAAATACAATTCCTTTTCGTTTCAAACATGTACATACTATTGTTCATCTTTTCGTTTCTACCCTTTTTAATATGTTTCATGGGTAACAACCTTCTTGGTTTTTGCTCTTTATACATTTTAAACATGCTTTAAAGACTAATATGGCCTTAACATAATGTTGGCATGGCCTTAGGCCGTGTTTCTATTCCAACTCAAACGAAAGAAACAGGAAACGAGAAGTTGGAAATGAAGCCTCTGGCTTCCATACTAACCTCCGGGTCAAACGAAAGAGCCAACCAGAAGGCACACCATGCTTGTTCCAGGCCCAGACGAAAGGCTCAACATGCTGGCCTCCAGGCCCCAATCGAAAAGTCATACCTTTACCCTTTTCAGGCCAAATCGAAGAGTGCCAGAAAGTGCAGAATCAAAGGGTTTTTCTACCCAAATCAAAAGACCCATTTTCCTTCTTTTATCTTATTTTTGCCTTTATATTTTCATGGAATTCAATATTGTTGTAATAGTGTAGGATTTTACCTTTCTGCATTTCTTTTACTTTATACAAAATGCTAGTAATTAGGGTGTATGGCAAGATAAAATCAACAAGTAGACCACCCTGATCAAAAGACAAAAATCCATGCAATCAAACACACTTTGCACACGTGCACCTCTAGGGTTAACTCCACTTGTTGCCTTATGAAAAATGGTCATGTTATGCATGTGAGATGTCTTAGCAAAAAACAATAAAAAATACAAGATCATAGTCCCTCGATGAAACTTCAAATGTTGCCTTACAAATGATCTTAGTCCCTCAAGGGAAATGCTAAGATATCTTTCAACATTTCTATCATTACTATACGATGACCCACGCCCGTCCCTTTTACATCCAAAGATAAGGCTTCTTACCAATCAATGGTAAGATAGAAATATCAAAGGAAGGGAGGAAAAGAACAAAGACTTTTGAGTAAGGTAGAATGTTCCTAGTTGCTTGCTCATCTTCAAAACACAAACACCTTTTCAAATGCACCAACACTTTCCATGAAATATTTTCAAAAGTTCAACACTTTGTATACATTCTTATAGAGACGAGAATCATTACAAAGTTTGCCTAAATGAAGGCACTTTTCAAAAATAATTTCAAAACCCACCATAAAGCACACTTTTAAACAAAAAGCAATGATCTAGCAAGCAACTAAGAGCCCATAGATAACTATGTATAAAAAGGGTGCTAACACCTTCCCTTTTCATAATCTACCCCTCGAACTCAAGAAAATAATCTCAAAGGTCTTTCCTTTTCTTTTCACCCTTTCCTTTATTTGGATAAAAGAAAAGTCGGTGGTGACTCTTGCTATACGCAACAATTGCGATAAAACGCAAAACACCCAACTAGGTTCTCCCACCGTATTACACCATCCATGAAGGAGAATACCTTGTGTTGAGAAGTGTTGTCAACCAAGAAATCCATATGTGGTAGTGGGAAGTCATCTTTGGGGCTCTCCCTATTTAACTCCATGTAATCTACACACATACATACCTTACCGTCTTTCTTCGACATTGGAACAAAATTTGCAACCCATTAGGGATACGACGTCACTGCTAAGAAGCCTGCATTGAAATGTTTCATTACCTCAACCGTGCTTTTCTCAGACATATCCGGATGCATGCGACAAACCTTTTGTTTGATCGGAGAACATACCTCTTTCATTGGCAGACGATGAACCACAGTATCAGTATCGAGCCCAGGTATGTCTTCGTATGACCAAGCGAATACCTCAAAATAGTTGAGCAACATCTGAACCAATCTGCTCTTGACACTGTCTTCTAGGTTAGTGCCAATCTTGACCTCTTTCTTATCTTCCCCGGTACCCAAATTTATCACTTCGATGGTTCTTCGTGTGGTTGGATAGCCTTTTCCTCTTTGATCAGAAGTCTGGCAAGTTCTCCAGGTATCTCACAATAATCTTCACCTTCATCTTCGGCTTGATAGATTGGATTTTCAAAGTCATAGATGAGAATATCAGAATTGTTGTCAATGAGATCCGGAGAGGATGTGGATCTGCAAATGTGTGTGTGTGCATGTAAAGTCACATGGCTATTTGAAAATGCAGTAAAGTGAAAGAAAGACAAGGAGCGCAAAATTTGAATGCAAAATCGTCTAATGTTTTCATTAAATGAGCATATGATATATGAAATGACAACCCTTAATAAATGGACCATTGTGCCACGGGCAAGGCACATGGTTTTAAAGTCATTGTTTTAAAAGAGATTGCAGACAAATTTCTTAAAGCAATAAAAAAAAAGGAAATAGCAATTACTCCTGGTTGAAAGAGATTGAGATGAAGTCTTTGGCTTTCCAATTACTGAGTCTGTAGTCAGTAGTTGGGAATATCCAATCTTACAAGTCACCATCAGTATCAGTGTCTTCCAAAGCATTGACTTCAGTGTTGCTAATAGGGAGAGGCGGTCCCCCAGCACGAGCACGTCGAACCTCCTTTTGAGCTTTTGAAGTGAAACCTAACCCAAATTTTTCGGATTTGTATGGGATATCAGGGAGTTGTCCCTAGATAGTGAAACCTCCATATTCTACAACAACCCGACCATCCTTCAGAGAGCCCATTCTGGCCGTGTGCTTAACAATCCTTGGAGTAGCAGGGACAACTTTAGCGACAACAATCGTTGGAGGGATTACTTCAAATGCTTGGCAGGGGGTTTCAATGGATTCGCCATCCATTTCAACATATTTGAAAGAATTCAAATGAATGACCATATATTCTTCCTCTCCACATACTGTGACGATCTTCCCTTTCACTGTGTATTTCAACTTTTGATGCAATGTAGAGGTAATCGGAACTGCCCCATGAATCCGTGGGTGTCCTATCATGCATGAATAGGCTGGGTGGATATCCATTACATAAAATGTTGAATTCAAGACTTGAGATCCCACCTTGATCGGCAGATCGACCTCTTTGTGGACCATTCTTTTTGAACCATCGAAGACTCTTACCATAATATTGCTGGGTTTCAGTACCATCCCATTACAATCCAGCCTATCCAAAGCACCTTTGGGTAAAACATTAAAGGAGGACCCAATATCTACTAACACATGCGCTAGGGTGGTGCCTTTGCATTCAATAGAGATGTGGAGAGTCTTGTTGTTATTCTTCCCTGCCGGATTCAAATCTGCATCAAAAAATCCCAAGCCATTATCAGCAGTTAGGCTTGCAACACGGTTCTCAAATTGATCAACAGTGTTTTCTTGTGGAACATGGGAATTCTTCAGGAATTTCAACAAAGCCTGGGCATGTGCGTAGGAGCATAACAACAAGGACATCATGGATATCTTTGAGAGTGTCTACCCCAATTGCCCAACTATTTTGTAGTCACTTTTTTGGATTATCTTTAGGATTTCTTCCATCTCTTGTCCAGATGGGTCTTCAATTGTCACATCTTTGGAGGGTGCCTCCGTCAGGGCAGACTCAGTAACTTTTTCTTTACCTCAGGCTTTGGTAGTTGGCTCAGTAGCAGGAATACGAATAGTTGTTGTTGTAGTTTTTGGAGGAGAGATCTCTGGAGAGAAGATCCTTCATGTCCTAGTGGCCTTACTAGTTCCGGAAATGTTTGTAATTTCAGCATCTTCATTTTCAGCAACCCACGGCTCTTGCTTGACACGATGATAATAAAATTCTTCCCCATAGTTCCAGGGCACAACTTTGTCAGAGGAATAGGGGACTGACCCTAATGTAGTAATGATTAGGGGAGCCACTCTTGGCTCAGCAGGAATCCTTATAGGGCCTTTAGAGGTGATCCTAATAGGAGTATTGGAACTTGTGATTATGGAGACATCTTGATGTATATTTTCAGGTAAACTCTTCATGGATAGAGTTTTCTCGAACATAATTTCATGGCTATCAATCAGGCGTTGGATACCTTTCTTCAACCATATACAACCATTGGTTTGGGAAGCACAATGGTAACAATTTTCAAGGCATCCAGGAAATAAATTGGCTCTCGGAAAATTCTTCTTAATAGTCAATAATGGAGTAGTCAAGTCATCGTTGGTAGAGACAAAGGAGACATCGTCAATAACATTAACACCTTTACCATGATTTGGCATGGGTGCGATAATAAAATTGTTATCAATCAAATCTTAGATCTTGTTCTTCAATGCCCAATAGTTGTTGGTATCATGTCCAGGGCTATTTGAATGGTAGGCGTGTTTCACATTTAGTTTATATTTGGGAGAGGCAGTATTAGGATTTGGAGGAGAATCTCGCAGCGTTACCAAATCTGCTTTCAACAGATGTTGTAAAGCTTGAGACAGTGGCATGTTAATTCTAGTGAATTGCCTCCTTGTGGCATTTGGCCTTTGTTTATTGTTTGATTTTTATGGTCATTGAACTGGGGTCGGGTTTGAAATCAATACTGCTCCTACCGACTGATGACGATCATTCTTGACACGACTCCTTTGTCCTTAAACAACATTAGTTTCCTTCTTATCAACAAATGGTTTATTTTCAACGTTAGAGGTTAAGTCCATGGGGATCTTCCCGCTTTTGATTCCACTTTCAACTCACTCACCAGTCAAAATCAACTCAGTGAACCCTGATGAAGAACTCTTAATCAGCAAGTTAAAGAATAGATCAGTCAAGGTGCCTATAAGCATGTCCACTAACTCTCTGTCAGTCAATGGAGGTTGAACCCTTCCAGCCAGGTCCCTCCACTTTTGAGCATATTCCTTAAAGCCTACATTTGAACCCATAGTCATATTCTGCAACTGCACGTGAGTTGGTAGAAGATCAACATTGTATTGGTATTATTTATAGAAGGCTGCAGCTAGATCCTCCTAGGTGTGGATATTAGTCCATTCTAGTTGATAGAACCATTCCAATTGTGTCCTAGATAAGCTTTATTGGAAGAAGTGCACCCATAACTTCCTATCGGCGGTGTGTGGTTGGATCTTGCAGACGTAAGACCTCAGATGCATCTTGCGGCAAGAGACCCCGTTGTATTTGGCAAAGGCAAGAACCTTAAATTTGTGGGGAATGACCACCCCAGGGATAAACCTAAGTCTCTAAAGTCTAAACCAGGCACTACTTGGATCTCTACAGCCTTAAGTTTGTCTTCCAGCTGTTTGTATTTCTCATCCGCCGGTGGGTACTGCTCTTCAGAATAGTATTTGTCCTCAGTAATTTGTTTATTTCCACCCCCAACTCTAGTGCTTCTAACATCCTCGTCTTGAATTTCTTCCTCCTCAGAAGAATCCTCTTCTATTTAAGCCAGTCGAGCGGGCCCTTTGAACCTTCTTCCCATGTTGAGGATGACATCCCTCTTCTTAGTCTTCTTCTTGGTGGCAAGGAGTGCCACCATCTCTTGCTGACCTTTGGCTAAGTTGAGGAGAGTCTCTTGGAACTGTGCGTGTTGAGTTTGCAGATCTTTGACGGTTTTCTCTAGAGCCATCTTATAATGAAATAAACAATAAAAAGATGAGGAAACATGTATCAGAAAACCCTCTTACAACATGATGCATGCTATGTGGATGCAATGTTTTCAAGGACTTCAGGAATTTTAATTTGCTTTAGCCAAAAAGGAAACAAAAACAACAATTGTATTAATAAGTTCAAGAGTTACAATTGCCCTTAGGGATTACAATGAAAAAGCAAAAAAAGGGTCTCAAAGAGACAACAAAGTAAACTCCTAAAAAGACTCAAATCTCCCACGAATGCTTCCTCTTTGGTGCGATGTATGCATTCAGGATTTTCTCCTAGTGAATTTTCCTTGTGAGCTCTAACACTTTCTTCTCGCTTGCGTAGAATCGAGCTTCAAAGGTGTCTCATTCCCCCCTTGAGTTAAATCCACGACCTCTGCAATTCCTCGAGGTCGGTGGACATGTCAGGATGGAGAATGGTATAAGGAACACCCCCCTCAGTAACATGTTCCATACCTATTGGTAGGATAGCTGGATATGGAATCATGAGACTTTGAGAACGAGCTCGTACCCATTTGAGATAATGCTCAAGAGGGATGGAATTCTTATGCCCTAAAGTCGTGCTATCAACCTTGCTTACCATTCCCCAGGCATGTACAAACCTTCAATGATAACCTTGGACATCGTTCTCGTAGTCGAATATAATACCTTGAATGAGAGCGTCATGAGGAGCATCTCTTCGAGCATAGCCAAATTATCGTAGAGCTAGAGAAGGATTATAAGTAATGTATCCCATAATTCCTAAGAGTGGAACATTAGGGAACTCCCCACAACAGTCAATGATAGTAATGCCCTCTTGAGATCGAGAGCACTAATGGATATCCGAGTGAGAGAGCGACATCAGCCTTTGAGACCACCTCAAGCCTTGCTCATTCTTCAATACTGATCGGGGAAGGTGCGAAATAAACCACCTAGACAGAAACAAAATGCAACACATAAGAGCCCCTCTCTTCCTCATGATAAAAGTGTGAAGAGTATGCAAAATTTCTCCGAGCAAAGTAGGCACAAGGTTACGAGAAAGGAAGATTTTGACAACATTCACATCTATGAGTTGGTCTGGATTAGGGAACAATACTAACCCATAGATTAGAAGAGCCAAGACTTCTTCAAAATCTTGTAAATCCATAGCCTCCCAAAACAGTCGAGCCTTCTCCAACAGAAACTTAGCTAGAAAGCCTTTGACCCCACTTCTTGTCTCCCAATTAGCTAAAACCTCAGAACTCTTCAAATGTAAGGCCTTGGCAATAACTTCAGGCTTTGGAATTTCCTCTAAAGCGGTGAATGGTATTTGATCAAGAACAGGCACTCCTAGCAGTTGAGATAATTCTTCTATTGTGGGCACTAATTGATAATCAGGAAAGGTGAAACAATGATGTACAGGGTCAAAGAACTGAAAGAGCATCCTCGTCATGTCTTCTTCAAAACTTGAGGTAACTAGATTGAGAAGTCACTAATATCTTTTGGTGAACAGAGAATTTTCAAGAACCCTTGATTCTAACTCTTTGAGTTGAGGAGGCACCCCTAGGAAGTTCATTCGGATTGTATTTCTTTGAGTGAAAGCCATATCCTACAAAACAGAACAAAGATAAATCCCTAGGTCCTTGAAATGGTTAGTGAAAATGCTATGGCATGATATTGTGATGTTTATGATGTTATGAGCAAATAATCATATACACACAAAGCACATAAGGCCTTAGGTTTAGGCTTGCATGAGGTTTATAGGTAACTACCCTCTTGAAGTTTTAGTTGGCTCAACCTATCCTAAAAAGTAATCAGGTTATAGGAGCCTCAATATCACTGATCTTTCTTCATTGGGCATTGTCTTAGCTCAAGCATCCAAACTGCGGCCAAAATATCCCAAAAGTTCGACCTCAATGAGGGTAGTATCGAGTATCGACCAATTTTAGTCTTGCACCAAAGCCAACTATCTCACTAGTTTCTAATGGCCAAGTTGTTCAACTAAGGTTCTATGGTCAGTTAGTGCTTCATGACACACACAACGGCCCCGTATTCTTCTTGACTGGACTCAAGGGACATTGGTACCAACAAATGTGTCACACTAACATAGCCATCGCTTCAACCATGTCAGTATTATGTCGTATAGTCTCCCCGATCTATTGTTACTTACCTAATATGCCCCAGATCCGGGTATAGGATCTTTACAATTAATAAACCCAAGCATAACCCATAAATGTAAAGCAAACAAGTCAAATAAATAAAGCAAATAAATAAAGCAAATAAATGTGATCTAGCTCTTAAGGTAACCCCACTTTTTAGTATCTTCCCCATCATAGTCGCCAATTCTATAATACGATTAGAGAACTGACTTGGTGTTTTGCGTTTTATCGTAAATGTTGCGGATAGCAAGAGTCACCACCGACTTTTCTTTTATCCAATAAAGGAAAGGGTGAAAAGAACAGGAAATACCTTTTGAGAGTTTTCTTTAAGTTCGGGGGGTAGGTTATGAAAAGGGAAGGTGTTAGCACCCTTTTCATCCATAATTATCTACGAGCTCTTAATTTCTAGCTCACTTTGAAATGCTTTGTGTTTGTGTAAGTTTGAAAATATTTTGAAAATGCCTTAGTTCGGTAAACTTTGCAATGATTCTCGTATCGTTGAGAACGTATGCAAAGTGTTGGTTTTGAAAATATTTGTTTGAAATGGAGTGTTTGAAAGATGTTTTGAAGATGCCAATGTAAGACAATTTTGTAATGATTCTCGTATCGTTGAGAATGTATACAAAATGCTTGTTTTTGAAAAGTGTACACCCGGCAAGTCGAAAACCTGAAAAGGCAGCTTGGGCAAAAATGGATATCCCGGTGGACTGAAAACCCGAAAGGGCGGTCCAGGCAAAAGTTAGGGATCAAAAGCGTACGACTATGTCCCGGCATCCCGTCACTTGTCTACCAGAAGGAGATTTGTCAATCAAGACCTCCACAGGTACCTTCTCCCGTAGAAATTGGGGCAATAAGGATCGTCCGAACTGTACAAAGCTGTTCTGTCCTCTAAGATGCCTTAATTCCCCAGAGAGTGAGCCAAGATTCAACAATTCTCCCCAAGCAGAGTTGGATTCCCATAAGCCCCACAAGGCACAGTGTCTCCAGCAAGTTAGCAATACTCTCCCCGAGCAGATTTATACCCAGTTAGCCTTAAGGAAGTTGGATTATCCCCCGAAGATCTCAACATTCCCCAACGGAGTACACAAACATTCTTAACAAGCATCCCCGACAATTTTGATATAAGATTGTTCCCCGGTGGTATACCGAACATCTAGTGGAGCCACTTCCCCAGTGCAATCTCAAAAATCTCCCCAGGAGAGTTAAATCAATATCCCCAACCGATTTAGGAAGCTTATCCCCAGTAGATTCTGGAAGATTATCACCTGCAGAGTACACATCTCTCCCCGGCTTTATTCAGAAGAATATGCTCCACCAGAGCTTATAACTGGGTTATCCTCAGCTAATTACCACGGAAGGATCGTCCTCGGCGAAGTTCTTCCTATCCCTCCAGCGGAGTTCATCAAAACTTCCAACAAAGCTCAATAATGGTATCCCCGGAGGAGTTATCATCAACATCTCAGCAAAGTGTCTCTCTCCCCACAGAGCACTCCCCGCAGAGTAATATCTTCACCAGGCTTATTCCCCAACAGAGTCATCTTCTCCTACCGGTATTCTTGCAACCATCATCCCCAGCGGAAACAAAGAACGCTACTCTTCAACCTCAGCCCAGGATTCAACAAACTCCCGACATTCGTCAAGGATTTATTTTCCCAGACAAGAATACATTCATAAACATCACATCTTCATACATTATAGCATGCACACGCATCATACAACACGAATCTCATTTACTTTTGAGAACATCTTAAAATCATGCAATTCATGCATCATGACATTGCATATGACTAATACTTTGCCTTTTCAGAGAAAAAAGTCGATCAAAAGATGATTACCATCTACCTTTACAGTTCCAGATCAACACCGGTAACAAGCCAGGAAAATTCTGTGGACGACTGATCGTGGGTTAATATCCGAAACCAAACAGGACAATTATCTACTTGATCATCCTCAGGCAACCCTACACCGGTTCCTTTTCTTTCAGAAGAAGTCTTACACGGACTTATCACCAAAGTAACCCTACACCGGTTCCCTCTCAATTTTCAGAAGAAGTCTTACACGGACTTATCTCAAGATGACCTTACCCCGGTTCATCAAGAAGTTTTACACGAACTTATCCTGCAGTAACCTTACCCCGGTTCCTCCAGAAGTCTTACACGGACTTATCTCAAGATGACCTTACCCCGGTTCATCCAGAAGTTTTACACGAACTTATCCTGCAGTAACCTTACCCCGGTTCCTCCAGAAGTCTTACACGGACTTATCCCGAAGTAACCTTACCCCGGTTCCTTCAGACGTAGTTTTACACAGGCTCGTCGTCAAAGAAACCCTACACAGGTTCTCTATTCCCAAAGATGCAGTTTTACACGGTCTCGTCATCAGAAACCCTACCCAGGTTTTACTTCTCCCAGGATGCAGTTTTACACGGGCTCATCATCAGGCAACCCTACACAGGTTCCCTTCTCAAACTTCAGACGTAGTTTTACACGGACTCGTCATCAGTAAACCCTACACAGGTTTCCTTCTCAGCTCTAGATGCGGTTTTACACGGGCTCGTCATCAAAGTAACCCTACACAGGTTCCTTTTCCATTTCAGATGCAGTCTTATACAGACTCATTACCAGTAAACCCTACATAGGTTTCTTTCCTCCAAAGATGCAGTTTCACACGAGCTCATCATCAGGCAACCCTACACAGGTTCCCTCTTTCAACTTACAAAAATTACAATTAAACAGACAATTTTCAGATGGCATCTATAAGCCCATCTCCACAACTACCGTTATAGTTCCAAATGGCATCTATAAGCCCATTCCCGACAAGGTTCTGTTACATCTCCAGATGGCATCTATAAGCCCATCCTCCTATCCATCAGTCTCCAAATGGAATTTGTAAGCCCATTCCCGCCATCACACCATTGACATTCTACTATGTGAGTGCAAATTTCTGGGCACTCTAGTGTTCAATCATTTTCCACCTTCGGATTACGAAAGGCACGCCAGCCAATCTACATCCTCAGGTCTAAGAAGATTGAACAGGGGCAACTGTTGTACCCCAAAATTTGCCCTCCCATATTCTTCAAGATTGGCCAAAATCAAGCTTCAAAATCTCTCAAGGGTTGCACAGTCCAATTGCCTCCTCACACAGTCAAAATTAGGGTTTTGGTTCTTGCAAAGAAATTGAAGTTTTCAAGGGTCCAATCAAGTCCCATATGCCCATATACATTGTCAAGCATCCATATGTCAAGTTTCAAGACTCACAACATCAAATTGCACAGTCAAAAACCCTAATTGCTTCACAGTCAACTGTAGGGGCAAAATGGTCATTTGACAGTCAAAAGTCAAAATTTTTGGTCAACATCTTATTTTGAAACCAAAAACATCATTTGATCAATTCTTGATCATGATTCTCAAAGCATGGCTCAAAAAGTCTCAAGATGCAAAAGTTTTTATTTTTGGACAGTTGAAAAGTCAATTGCAAATTGACCAAGGCATAACTTCTTCATGGTTTATCAGAAAAATCCCATCCAAAGCTCATTTTGAAGAGAATGACATTTCCTAAAACTCATCTTCACACTCCAAGTCCAAGAAATGCTCTCACAAAAAGATATCAATTTCAACATTATAGGTCATTTTCAAAAGTCAACAAAAAGGCACTTTAAGTCAAAGACCATAACTTGATATTGGTAAATAAAAATGACATGGGACCAAAGGCATTGGTTATAGGACTTCAAGACCTTTCCAAAATGGCAAAGAACATGATCATATCTTCAAAATTGAGCAAGATATGCCTTGGAGAAGTTGGGAAATTTTTGGGAATTTTGAAAAATCAACTTTGCCTAAAACACTTCAAAATTGCTAATGGGCCTCAAATTCTTCCTTGAATCATTACCCAAAGCCTATGCACGACCCATTGAGCTCAAAGGGATTTATTTTCTTATTTTTAATTAATTAATTGAATTTTTATTCTTATTAATTCATTTAATTAGATTTAATTATGGGAAAATATCAACTAATGCTTTTTCAAATCTTTTTGTGCAGCAAATATGTTCCAAATATGCTAAAGATTTCGTGCATCAATCAACAAGACAAAATCTTCCATAATTGGCAAGGTTTCATTGGAAAAAAGATTGAAATTTCATGATTGAAAATCAAATATATGAACATAAATTCTTGGACCTATGGGCTTGTTTTTTGACCTAGAATCGTTCACTTACATATGCACAAGGAAACCTAATTCAGACATACACGAAACAGCTGTTGAAAGTTCATAACAAAATTGCAAAATTTCAACAAAAAGCTTGAAACTGATTTCATAGTTGGAGCACGTTTCAAAGCATAAAAAGCATTCTAACACGTTGCTGAACCTTCCAGGAGTCGATTGCAATCAAGAACAAGCTTCCATACTCAAAGAAACGGTAGAACAGAATCACGTTTCTTCACAAATATTCCATAATCGAATTTCAATTTTTACGCATCATTCACATGTTTTATTCATTGATTTGCATTACTGACATCTTCCTGAAGCGTTTGGCATAGTTTAATTGTTCTGTAGCTGCTTGAAACGAAATCCACCATTGATGAAACCTAGGGTTTCAGAAGCTTCAAAATAGGGCTTCCCATATACTGTAAAATTGGACCATCAAACATACATGAATGAATTCGTTGCAGCAAGCCTGAACGATTGAAACCCTCGCGCTCAATTTATTTAACCCATGGGCGTAATCGCTATTTTCACAGGTTCCACTTAGTGGGGGTTTAAAACCCCCGCTACTTGTTTTATAATTGCAGGAAAAAGATGAAGAAGAAGCTGAGGTGTCCAAGCATGATAGGAGCATTCAAATCTGGCGCGTAATTTTTTTGTTCATACCACTAACATTTGCTTTTTTATATAATAATTACTCTCCATTATGTTAACAAACGCGCGCAATAGCTCAGTTGGTTGGAGGACGTGTCTTGCAGGTATAGGGACCTGGGTTCGATTCCCAGGTCCCCCACATATTGCATAATTTTTGTTTCAATGTATTCCAATGCAGCTTCCATCAAACGTTCCACCATACACGCTCATGCCTGTGCTTGCCAAGTGGCTTCAAGGGCCACTGAATGAATTCCATGGTAGGGCTCAGTCAATGGACATACACACAAGCGGGAAAAGTCAACAAGGCCTTTGGCTGATGGGCCTGAATTACTCTCAGACACCTCCATAATGGGCCTGACACCCCCCTTGGTTTGCTTTAATTTTTATTCTCTTTTCTTTTCTTTTAATCATTTAATTGGTTTAATTGTTTTTTTAATTATTTTTTTTTACCATAAATTAATTTTCCATAATAAAAACAGAAAAATCAAAAAATGTAAAATATATTTAATTATTTTTAATTCATCACTAAAATATTTTTGTAAATAAATGTTAATAATTAATTTAGTTAATTTAGGTTTTAATTCAATATTTTCTTAATGAATAAAAAATATCTAGAATTAGGTTTTTTTTGACATTTTCATCTTTTTCTTAATTAAATTATTTTCCTCATTATTTATTATTATAATTACTATTTATTTTTGTAAATAAACATGTACATTAATTAATTAGTAAATTATGTTAACTTTAATATTTTCTTAATAATTAAAATAGACTTAGAATTAGGGTTTCCTTTTTATTTTAATTTTCTTTATTTTCATAAATACCAAAAATATAAAAAACATTCTATTTTCTTTAATTAAATAAATAATTAGACTCTAATTTCATTTAATTTCAAGCAAAGGGTCAAAACCCTCGGACGTTCAATTTTAATTTCTATTTCGCACATTATTTTCTTTTGAATATTATGTAACTGCTAAAGGATTGTAATAGTAATTAGGTCTTTTTACTTTCCGCATTTTTATCAAAACGGGTCTTTGTATTTTGGCGATGTAAATACCCGACGCCTTGTAATAGTTTAGATTTAATTTCCGCAATTTATTTTCCGCAACTATTAATTGCTAGATGTATGTTAATTAGGCTATGCATGACAAGACTTACCCTTAAAATAAAATCAATCGTAGCTCACCATAACATGTGCAAAGATAATATAAACTGAACTCGACACACATGCACATGCCACTCCTAGGGTACGCCTCACTGGTTGCCCCAAACGTGGTCGTCAAGTATAGGTTGTTTTAGAGGTCGCCCTTCTGTCTGAGATCCTGTTGCCTCGAAACGGTTGCCTCGGATGAAAAAGGATCTAGGACATTAGGGTTACTTCTAAGGTGTCCTACTATTGCTTCGGTGACCACACTGTCCCTTATAATCGAATTGACCCGAATAACTCCAACGATGGGGCTACCTACTTCTCAATAGTGGGATAGTACTGTCTAAAGGACTCTTACACAGCCTAATTCCTTAGAGTAGGTAGATTTCTCCTGGGTACTTGCTCTTTTCAAAAACAAACAAAAATACTTTTCACACTGACACTTTCAAAAGTTTTCAAACAAATTTTTCATACACTCTTGAGGACAGATACAAGAGTTACTTAGAAATTTTTCAAACGAAACTTTTTCAAAACCCACACACATTTGAAAAGCAAACATCTTTTGAAAACATAAGAGAAAGTACCTAAGAGCCCATGGATAACCATGGATAAAAAGGGTGCTAATACCTTCCCTTTCTATAAATCTACCTCCCAAACCGAGAGACATCTCGAATAAGGAATTTTGCTGTGCTTTTGTCCTTTCCATGTTGGAGAACATAAAAGACGGTGGCGACTCTTGCTTACCGCGACATTTCGCGAACCAACTAAAAACAATCAGTTCTATTTCCACCGATCACAGAACTGGAGACTCTGCTGGGGAATAACATAAAAAGTGAGGTGTACCTTAGGATTATACCACTCTTATGTTTTCAATTGCTTGCTTTGTTTGCTTTAATATTGTGGGCTTGCCTTGGAGTTTCATAGATCCTAACCCGGATCTGGGGGATACCTTTTAGAAGTAGCAACAAACTGTGAGGGAACTGTGCGGGGTATACCGACACGGTTGAAGCAGTTGCTACGTTTATGTGGCACTTTGGTGAGTACCGGTAACCCTTGAGTCAAGTCAAGGAGAGTACGGGGCCTCCGTATGGTGTCGTGAAGCATCAACTGACCTTAGGAACCTTACTTGACCATCCTGGCCTCTTTAGGGGTAGTGAGATGACCGACTTTGGTGCAGTCCGAAGTTGGTAGATACTCGATACTACACTCATTGAGGGTTATTTTCTTGGAATATTTTGATCGCCAGTCCAGTGGCTAAATCAAAACAATGAACATAGAAAACAACCCAATGATATTGAGCTCCTTAGAACCCGGTTACTTTTGATAGGACAGGTTTGAGCCCACCAACTTCAAGAGGGTAGTACCCCAAACTTCATGCTGGCCTAAACTCTAAGGGCTGTCTTGTGTGACTTGTGTGCCTTCAAACTTGACTGCTTGCATATTCTTGTTATCTGATAACATGTGTTTCTTGCAGGTTTTGTTTACAGTCCTTAATCTGGACTCATAACAGGGTTCACTTACATCACTCTACACATAGCATAACATCATACCATCATACCATTGCACGCATCCTCCATAAAGACTAATCCATTTCAAGGATCTCAAGGGTTTGTGATGCAGGTCAATATGAACCAACATGTCTAGCAAGGGGCAAAGGGGATTTATTTTCCCCTAGCCAAGGTTGATAAATTGAGTCAGGGGCTATGACCCACTCGATATGGTGAGCCTTGACTCTTGAAGAAGGACTCTCTACAATATGCAGTTCCTTCAATCAAGCTACCGGATCCCAACTCTAACAATTTTCTTGTTTACCCCGCGAGATCCTTGAAAACATTGCATGCATATCATACATATCATTGCATTACAGGTACTCTTTTTCGACAGGTCACTTATCTTCTTCGCTGTTTATTTCAGCAATCATCATGAATCCTGAATCATCCAATGAACAAGCTATCAAGGCCCTCCAGGCCCAGAATGCCCAGTTCCAAGAGATGGTTATGAGCCTAGTCCAGGGTCAACAGGATTTGAAGACTCTGCTTCTGAAAGAGAAGAAGAAGAAGAAGAAGAGGACGGTGTTGTTCAACACTAGACGCAGATATGGGAATGGATTACCAAATGAAGCTGAGCTGACTACCCCATCTGTTGGGAAAGACAGTCCCCAAGAGAGAGAGGTTCCTAGTCCAGTGGTCTCCAACAATGAGACCGATTACCATGATGAACAATACCCTCCAGCTGAGGACAAGTATAAACAGCTAGAAGATCGGCTAAGTGCTATGGAGATACAGAAAGTGCCCGGCCTAGACTTCGAGGATCTAGGTCTATCCTCCGGGGTGGTGATCCCACACAAGTTCAAGGCACCTTCCTTTGCAAAGTACGACGGAGCCTCCTGTCCTAAGCTGCACCTCCGTTCATACATAAGGAAGATCCAGCCCTACACGGCCGACAAGAAATTGTGGATTCACTTCTTTCAGGATAGTCTGGCAGGGACTCAACTCGAGTGGTTCTATCAGCTGGATGGAGCCAGTATCCGTACCTGGGAAGACTTGGCTATTGCGTTTTATAAGCAGTATCAATATAATTCCGACCTCGCTCCTACGCGTACCCAACTCCAGGGTATGTCACTAGGGACAGGTGAAGGATTCAAGGAATATGCGCAAAAGTGGAGAGACCTGGCTGGAAAGGTGCAGCCACCTTTGACTGACCGTGAGCTCGTGGACATGTTTCTGGGGACCCTGTCTGGTCCATTCTTCAACCACCTGATTGGGAATTCTTCTGCTGGGTTTACAGATCTGATCTTGACTGGGGAGAGAATTGAAGCTGGCATTAAAAGCGGGAAGATTCAGGAAGCTACGCCTTCTGATGCTCATAAAAAGCCTTACCACGGGAAGAAAGAGTCCAACGCTGTGCATGGTAAAAAAGGCCGTCATGATCAATATGTGGGGGCAACCCAGATCTCTAATCCTATGCTTGCTCAACAAAGACAGGGGCAGCAACGTAAGGAAGTCGCACCCAAACGATAGTTCACCAAGATCAATATGTCACTGGATCAAGCGCTACAGCAAATGTTAAAGGCAGGGCTGATTACCTTAAGGGCTCCTCTCCGGAATCCAAACACTTCTGCTCCTAACTATCATCCCAACGATAGGTGCACATACCACTTTGATAGCCCGGGGCATACTACGGACAACTGTTGGGCTCTGAAGAACAAGGTCCAAGACATGATTGATGCTAAAGAAGTCCAGTTTGAAGCACCAGAGACTCCAAACATAATCACTGCTCCTTTGCCAAATCATTGAAAGCTTTTGTTCTATTTGAATTTTCGAGTTGTGTTTTTCTTTGCTTATACAAACAATTAATGTCATAGAAAACTCTTTTATTTAATTAATGCATCGCATATGTCTGTTTGAATTAATCTATTCGTGTTCATTATATTCAAAATTGCTTTCATGTTTCTGTGATGTTCAATTCTCAATTGCAAATTCTAAGCCTCTTGAGGGAGGATGACGAAAACGATACCACAATCTACAATATGCTTTTGAAAGACCCCGCTGAGGAGGTACATGCATTGTTTCAATTCCTAAACACTGGAGTTATAAGGAAGATAATCCCTCGTCAACCCCTCTGAGCCAAAGAAGTAGGAGTTTTTCTTTTAAAAAATTAAAACCCTCTATCATAACCTGGGGCAGGGTAGTTCTCTCAGTTGATCCAAGTGCATAACAAATGGCACCAGAGAGGTCCTTACAAAAAAAAAAAAGACATTGATGGTTCAGAATAATTAAAGGCAGGTAGTCATTACTTCTCAAAATAAAAGCCCATTAAGTCAAAACCTATGAAGGAGACTTACAAAAACTGGGGCACCCCGCTGACTGTAATCACAAAAGAAACAGTTCAGGCAAAAAACAGGGATAACAAAATCAAAAAGAAAGAGGTCCAACAAGCCCTCAAAAAAAAAGGGAATGACTGCCTATTCAAAATAAACTGTCAGCATCCGAACCATCACCATAATATCAGGACAAAGACTCAAACAAGGTCCAACACACGATCAGCTGAGTTTAGGTTTGAAGAACATCACGAAGAGCGGGTGGGTACAAATAAAATTTGAGCCTTTATCCTTTGTTTCTTAAACCGTGAACCAGGCCACGCTACAACCCTTAAAAGTCCTAGCTGAAGCATGGGTTAGTCGAAAGCATACTGTTACCAAAGGTATCCTGACTCCTTAAGGCTCGCTGTGAAATACTGAGTTGACATCACATTTTTACAAAATTTGCTTGTTTTACTGAAAAATGCATTTTCAAAAACTTCAAAACAGACATAGGCTTTGCATTCTTGATATGATATTGTTTGCATATGATGATTTGTTCGAACAGCAGAGAAATTCGCACGAAGAATATCTAGTGAACAAAAGCACTTCCATTCAAGGGGCACGGCATGATCATTGTCCGTCATCTGGGGCGGTCCAGTCAAGATTCAGAGAATCTCTCAAATGCCAAACAGCCTGGGGAAAATCTCCGCCTGAGTCACTTGGGGCATTAGACATGGATTCCGGTAATGAATCTAGCACGATCAAACAAAGATCTTCTGGTAGTCTGACAACACAACACTACTGACAGTGACAACTTCCTGTATCCTAAGAACACGGACATATTCGAAATAATACTATGCAAAATCAAAGACCCGCTAGGTCGACACACCTAGGCAAAATAAGGGCTTCCTGGCGAATCAAAAGGGTTCGGGCAAAAATAAGGGATGAAATGAAAAAAATATGTACACCCGGCAAGTCGAAAACCTGAAAAGGCGGCTTGGGCAAAAATGGGTATCCCGGTGGACTGAAAACCCGAAAGGGCGGTCCAGGCAAAAGTTAGGGATCAAAAGCGTACGACTATGTCCCGGCATCCCGTCACTTGTCTACCAGAAGGAGATTTGTCAATCAAGACCTCCACAGGTACCTTCTCCCGCAGAAATTGGGGCAATAAGGATCGTCCGAACTGTACAAAGCTGTTCTGTCCTCTAAGATGCCTTAATTCCCCAGAGAGTGAGCCAAGATTCAACAATTCTCCCCAAGCAGAGTTGGATTCCCATAAGCCCTACAAGGCACAGTGTCTCCAGCAAGTTAGCAATACTCTCCCCGAGCAGAGTTATACCCAGTTAGCCTTAAGGAAGTTGGATTATCCCCCGAAGATCTCAACATTCCCCAACGGAGTACACAAACATTCTTAACAAGCATCCCCAGCAATTTTGATATAAGATTGTTCCCCGGTGGTATACCGAACATCCAGTGGAGCCACTTCCCCAGTGCAATCTCAAAAATCTCCCCAGGAGAGTTAAATCAATATCCCCAACCGATTTAGGAAGCTTATCCCCAGTAGATTCTGGAAGATTATCACCTGCAGAGTACACATCTCTCCCCGGCTTTATTCAGAAGAATATGCTCCACCAGAGCTTATAACTAGGTTATCCTCAGCTAATTACCACGGAAGGATCGTCCTCGGCGAAGTTCTTCCTATCCCTCCAGCGGAGTTCATTAAAACTTCCAACAGAGCTCAATAATGGTATCCCCGGAGGAGTTATCATCAACATCTCAGCAAAGTGTCTCTCTCCCCACAGAGCACTCCCCGCAGAGTAATATCTTCACCAGGCTTATTCCCCAACGGAGTCATCTTCTCCTACCGGTATTCTTGCAACCATCATCCCCAGCGGAAACAAAGAACGCTACTCTTCAACCTCAGCCCAGGATTCAATAAACTCCCGACATTCGTCAAGGATTTATTTTCCTAGACAAGAATACATTCATAAACATCACATCTTCATACATTATAGCATGCACACGCATCATACAACACGAATCTCATTTACTTTTGAGAACATCTTAAAATCATGCAATTCATGCATCATGACATTGCATATGACTAATACTTTGCCTTTTCAGAGAAAAAGTCGATCAAAAGATGATTACCATCTACCTTTACAGTTCCAGATCAACACCGGTAACAAGCCAGGAAAATTCTGTAGACGACTGATCGTGGGTTAATATCCGAAACCAAACAGGACAATTATCTACTTGATCATCCTCAGGCAACCCTACACCGGTTCCTTTTCTTTCAGAAGAAGTCTTACACGGACTTATCACCAAAGTAACCCTACACCAGTTCCCTCTCAATTTTCAGAAGAAGTCTTACACGGACTTATCTCAAGATGACCTTACCCCGGTTCATCAAGAAGTTTTACACGAACTTATCCTGCAGTAACCTTACCCCGGTTCCTCCAGAAGTCTTACACGGACTTATCTCAAGATGACCTTACCCCGGTTCATCCATAAGTTTTACACGAACTTATCCTGCAGTAACCTTACCCCGGTTCCTCCAGAAGTCTTACACGGACTTATCCCGAAGTAACCTTACCCCGGTTCCTTAAGACGTAGTTTTACACGGGCTCGTCATCAAAGAAACCCTACACAGGTTCTCTATTCCCAAAGATGCAGTTTTACACGGTCTCGTCATCAGAAACCCTACCTAGGTTTTACTTCTCCCAGGATGCAGTTTTACACGGGCTCATCATCAGGCAACCCTAAACAGGTTCCCTTCTCAAACTTCAGACGTAGTTTTACACGGACTCGTCATCAGTAAACCCTACACAGGTTTCCTTCTCAGCTCTAGATGCGGTTTTACACGGGCTCGTCATCAAAGTAACCCTACACAGGTTCCTTTTCCATTTCAGATGCAGTCTTATACAGACTCATTACCAGTAAACCCTACATAGGTTTCTTTCCTCCAAAGATGCAGTTTCACACGAGCTCATCATCAGGAAACCCTACACAGGTTCCCTCTTTCAACTTACAAAAATTACAATTAAACAGACAATTTTCAGATGGCATCTATAAGCCCATCTCCACAACTACCGTTACAGTTCCAAATGGCATCTATAAGCCCATTCCCGACAAGGTTCTGTCACATCTCCAGATGGCATCTATAAGCCCATCCTCCTATCCATCAGTCTCCAAATGGAATTTGTAAGCCCATTCCCGCCATCACACCATTGACATTCTACTATGTGAGTGCAAATTTCTGGGCACTCTAGTGTTCAATCATTTTCCACCTTCGGATTACGAAAGGCACGCCAGCCAATCTACATCCTCAGGTCTAAGAAGATTGAACAGGGGCAACTGTTGTACCCCAAAATTTGCCCTCCCATATTCTTCAAGATTGGCCAAAATCAAGCTTCAAAATCTCTCAAGGGTTGCACAGTCCAATTGCCTCCTAACACAGTCAAAATTAGGGTTTTGGTTCTTGCAAAGAAATTGAAGTTTTCAAGGGTCCAATCAAGTCCCATATGCCCATATACATTGTCAAGCATCCATATGTCAAGTTTCAAGACTCACAACATCAAATTGCACAGTCAAAAACCCTAATTGCTTCACAATCAACTGCAGGGGCAAAATGGTCATTTGACAGTCAAAAGTCAAAATTTTTGGTCAACATCTTATTTTGAAGCCACAAACATCATTTGATCAATTCTTGATCATGATTCTCAAAGCATGGATCAAAAAGTCTCAAGATGCAAAAGTTTTTATTTTTGGACAGCTGAAAAGTCAACTGCAAATTGACCAAGGCATAACTTCTTCATGGTTTATTAGAAAAATCCCATCCAAAGCTCATTTTGAAGAGAATGGCATTTCCTACAACTCATCTTCACACTCCAAGTCCAAGAAATACTCTCACAAAAAGATATCAATTTCAACATTATAGGTCATTTTCAAAAGTCAACAAAAAGGCACTTTATGTCAAAGACCATAACTTGATATTGGTAAATCAAAATGACATGGGACCAAAGGCATTGGTTAGAGGACTTCAAGACCTTTCCAAAATGGCCAAGAACATGATCATAGCTTCAAAATTGAGCAAGATATGCCTTGGAGAAGTTGGGAAATTTTTGGGAATTTTGAAAAATCAACTTTGCCTAAAACACTTCAAAATTGCTATTGGGCCTCAAATTCTTCCTTGAATCATTACCCAAAGCATATTCACGACCCATTGAGCTCAAAGGGATTTATTTTCTTATTTTTAATTAATTAATTGAATTTTTATTCTTATTAATTCATTTAATTAGATTTAATTATGAGAAAATATCAAATAATGCTTTTTCAAATCTTTTTGTGCAGCAAATATGTTCCAAATATGCTAAAGATTTCGTGCATCAATCAACAAGACAAAATCTTCCATAATTGGCAAGGTTTCATTGGAAAAAAGATTGAAATTTCATGATTGAAAATCAAATATATGAATCATAAATTCTTGGACCTATGGGCTTATTTTTTGACCTAGAATCGTTCACTTACATATGCACAAGGAAACCTAATTTAGACATACACGAAACAACTGTTGAAAGTTCATAACAAAATTACAAAATTTCAACAAAAAGCTTGAAACTGATTTCATAGTTGGAGCATGTTTCAAAGCATAAAAAGCATTCTAACACGTTGCTGAACCTTCCAGGAGTCGATTGCAATCAAGAACAAGCTTCCATACTCAAAGAAACGGTAGAACAGAATCACGTTTCTTCACAAATATTCCATAATCGAATTTCAATTTTTACGCATCATTCACATGTTTTATTCATTGATTTGCATTACTGACATCTTCCTGAAGCGTTTGGCATAGTTTAATTGTTCTGTAGCTGCTTGAAACGAAATCCACCATTGATGAAACCTAGGGTTTCAAAAGCTTCAAAATAGGGCTTCCCATATACTGTAAAATTGGACCATCAAACATACATGAATGAATTCGTTGCAGCAAGGCTGAACGATTGAAACCCTCGCGCTCAATTTATTTAACCCATGGGCGTAATCGCTATTTTCACAGGTTCCACTTAGTGGGGGTTTAAAACCCCCGCTACTTGTTTTATAATTGCAGGAAAAAGATGAAGAAGAAGCTGAGGTGTCCAAGCATGATAGGAGCATTCAAATCTGGCGCGTAATTTTTTTGTTCATACCACTAACATTTGCTTTTTTATATAATAATTACTCTCCATTATGTTAACAAACGCGCGCAATAGCTCAGTTGGTTGGAGGACGTGTCTTGCAGGTATAGGGACCTGGGTTCGATTCCTAGGTCCCCCACATATTGCATAATTTTTATTTCAATGTATTCCAATGCAGCTTCCATCAAACGTTCCACCATACACGCTCATGCCTGTGCTTGCCAAGTGGCTTCAAGGTCCAATCCAAGGGCCACTGAATGAATTCCATGGTAGGGCTCAGTCAATGGACATACACACAAGCGGGAAAAGTCAACAAGGCCTTTGGCTGATGGGCCTGAATTACTCTCAGACACCTCCATAATGGGCCTGACACCCCCCTTGGTTTGCTTTAATTTTTATTCTCTTTTCTTTTCTTTTAATCATTTAATTGTTTTAATTGTTTTTTTAATTGTTTTTTTTTACCATAAATTAATTTTCCATAATAAAAACAGAAAAATCAAAAAATGTAAAATATATTTAATTATTTTTAATTCATCACTAAAATATTTTTGTAAATAAATGTTAATAATTAATTTAGTTAATTTAGGTTTTAATTCAATATTTTCTTAATGAATAAAAAATATCTAGAATTAGGTTTTTTTTGACATTTTCATCTTTTTCTTAATTAAATTATTTTCCTCATTATTTATTGTTATAATTACTATTTATTTTTCTAAATAAACATGTACATTAATTAATTAGTAAATTAGGTTAACTTTAATATTTTCTTAATAATTAAAATAGACTTAGAATTAGGGTTTCCTTTTTATTTTAATTTTCTTTATTTTCATAAATACCAAAAACATAAAAAACATTCTCTTTTCTTTAATTAAATAAATAATTAGACTCTAATTTCATTTAATTTCAAGCAAAGGGTCAAAACCCTCGGACGTTCAATTTTAATTTCTATTTCGCGCATTATTTTCTTTTGAATATTATGTAACTACTCAAGGATTGTAATAGTAATTAGGTCTTTTTACTTTCCGCATTTTTATCAAAACGGGTCTTTGTATTTTGGCGATGTAAATACCCGACGCCTTGTAATAGTTTAGATTTAATTTCCGTAATTTATTTTCCGCAACTATTAATTGCTAGATGTATGTTAATTAGGCTATGCATGACAAGACTTACTGTGATACGGTGGGACAACTGACTATGAGTTTTGCGTTTGTATTCGCAATTGTTCGGTTGAGCAAGAGTCGCCACCGAATTTTTATTTTATCCTAAAGGAAAGGTTTAAAAAAGCACAGCAAAAACCTTTTGAGATATTTCGTGGGTTCGGGGGTTAGATTATGAAAAGGGAAGGTATTAGCACCCTTTTCATCCATGGTTATCCATGGGCTCTTAGTTACTTGGTTTTTAGATCACTTGCCTTGATTTTCGATTGCTTTGGAATTGTGGTGTGTGTGTGTGTGTTTTGAAAATGTTTTTGAAGAGATGCCTTGTTTTAGGCAACCAATGTATTCGACTCGTGTTTGAGTGTTTTACAAAAGTGTGTATCTTTTCGAAAAGATGTTTCAAAATGTTGTTGAGAGTTTGTTTTTGAAAGTGTTTGTGAAGTGTGGTTTTTGAAAAGAAGGCAAGTGTTTTTGCAAGTTGATCTCAAGTAACTAAGAGTTTTGTCTACCCTATTGTACTCAAAGGTTTTCTCTATGTTTTCAACCCTTTTTAACAATTTTGTTCCACCATTGAATTTGGTGGACAATCTTGCGTTTAGGATGTTTAACGAGACGGGCGCGGGTCATCGTATGGACCATGAATGCAATGATGCCAAGTGTCTTTGGCAATTTGCTTTGAAGGGACTATGATCATTCCATTTAGGCAAATTTCGAAAGCGTCATCGAGGGACTTATGATCATTTGAATTCGTTTTGCCAAAGAAACTCGACGTGCAAGCATGGCCCATTTTGGAAGGCAACATGTGGGATTACCCTAGAGGGTGCAAGTGTGATTGTGTATTGATTTCATGTATTTGTCTTGTATTAGGTTATCTAGCGTTTGGTTTTATGTACATGCAAACCCTAGGTCTAACCATGGTATAATTGGAAAGCGATAAATTGCAAGAATTTAAAGTCTACGCTATTACAAATAGTATCCGGGAGTGGGGGTACAAATTTACAAATGGGGATGAGACTTTAGGAATGTAGTGTCCAATAAGTTACAACCAAATCGAATTTGCGATCAAATGTAAATGTAACGAATATACAAAATAAGCAAATGTATAATGTATCGAATGTAAGTATATTATGTAAGTGTACGTGTATATGTGTATGTAATTATTTACAGGTTAGAGATGTGAATTTAAATGTATTATTAAGTATTGTTAACTTAGATGAAAAGAATTAAATGTTTATTTAATTAATCTTTTGTAATCTTGTATATTGTTAATATGAACAAAAAGAAATTTTTAATTAAATGTTTTAAATTCTAATTAAATTATGTATATTTAAAAGAAAATGTATTTTGTCTTGATTATGTACAAAAATTTCTAAGAAAAGAAAGGGTATTAACTTAAAAAAGAATTTATATACAAAAAGAATTTTACTTAAAAGAAAAAAAGTTTTACATTTTAATTACATTGTATTTTTGTATTAATGTACAAATTATTTTAATTAAAAGAAAATGTATTTATCTTAAAGAGAATTTACATATAAATCAAAATAAGTTAAAAAAAAAGAGTGTTTTAAACTAATTCCAAATTTTATGTATTTTTAGTATTTTATGCAAAGTATTATTTTCATGTCTTAATGTTTATTTACAAACAAAAATTAATTTGATTAGAAAGGAAAGAAAAAAGAAATGGTTAAGTTATATAAGAAGATTTTAAATGATAAAAATAAAGAAAAAGGAAGCCAATGGGTACTAAATGAATAGGCCAAAGGTTTGCTGGCCCAAACAGAATGTCCAGCGTGGGGGGGGGGGGGGAGGTGCATTTGTTAATTTGGAACGCTTGGGCTCAGTGTTTGAAACGGGCAAGGCCCAGCTATTGAAACGAACGCTTTAGGGTTTTGATTATTGTTTGCAATTGAAAAATGCTTAGGGTTTTGTTGAGACAGAGGCGCCGTTTGTGTCACTTTGTCTTCTCCGATTCACGCCGAACGCCTTGCTCAAACCTTTCGCCTCAGCCACCAGCGCCATTTGCTCCTCTCCCCTCAGATTTCTCAGGAAACGATTACACAAGGTAACGAATTGTCTCAAACTTGTTAGGCGTTTTAGATTCGCATGTTATGATTTTACTGCTTCTTTGATTAAGGTGTTTTGATTTGTTTGTTTAACGAGGTTGAAAAGGGAAGAGAAGAGAATTTACTACCTTTTGTTTGAGGAAGGAATGGTGGAGGCGCTTAGGAGGCTCGATGGTGAAGGGGTTGCGCCATGAGAGCTTTGGCTGGACTCCTGGTATTTCTGTACTCTTCTTTAGGCTTTGTGATGTTTGTCTGAAAGCTTAATATAAATCTTCTTTTCTTCTTCTCCGACTCTTTGGTTGCCTTTGAATATGTTTATTGTATGCTGAGATTGATGCCTTTGTGCTTGGTTGCCTGTGTTGCCTTATTGATTTGCCTGTGAAGAAGCTTTTTCTGAGGCTTATATGTATGCTTCTGATATGTTAGCTTGTGAATGTTTGAATATTGGGTTTGAGCTTATTTGGAGCCTTAGGCTTTGAAAAGCTTAGGGGTTTGTGTTTGACACTGAGTTGCCTGAGTATGCTTGGATATTTGATTTTTATGAATGCCCCTATGATGATGTTTACTGAGGGCTTGGGAGGTTTGACTTTGAATGCTTTGGACAGGTTTTTTGGTTGTGGCCCTTTTTACTGGTTTATGGTTTGGGTTGGTCTGTTTGATGTTTAGTTGACAGGTTGTGAGACTGGTTGGTTGGTATAGGCTTGACAGGTTGATGCTTCTACTGGTTTTTTGGTTTTATGTGGGTTTGAGGACTGGGAATTGCAAGTTTTACAGGTAGTGGCCTTGTGTGAATAAGGGCTTGACAGGGTATGAGGGTTTATGCAGGTTCTGAATGGTTCTTGCACAGGTTTGGGATGGAGGTTTATGCAGGTTTGTATATTTTTGTGTGTTTATGTTACAGGCTTAGAGTTTAGGGGGCTTGTAAACTGGCTTTTTGGTTTGATATGCTTGTGGTTATATTGGTTATGCTGGAGGTTTTGAAAACTGGTGGAAGGCAGGTCTTAGGCGCAGGTTTTCTGAGTTTTTGCTTGTTTTGAGTTTGACTCCAGGTTTATGTTTCAGCTTTGCCTGGTTTTTATGTTTATGCAGGGGATAAAAGGCTTCAGCAGGTTCTAGCTGTGGCTTGACAGTGATCCAAGTTTTTATCTTTGATATCTTTGTCATGGTTGTTTTGCTACCTCTCTCTCACTGTACTGTGTTCAGTTTGTTTTTATATTTTTCTTCCTGCCTAAAGCCTTGTAAACCTGCTTTATTTTTCTCCCCTCTCTCTCTTCAGTACAGTTTAGCATTAAAATAATGTTTGCATTGTACTTTATCTGAAAGGGCCACACTTTGGGAAATGATGAGAAAATATGTTGCTTGCATATCATGCTTTCTCTGCATTTTTTATCTCTTCTTTTGACAGCTTCTTATCTTTGATATCTTTTCAAATCTTCTTTTGACAGCTTCCTGTACTTTTTGTATCTTTGATATCTTCTTTTTGACAGCTTGGGTAGCCTTTTGGATAGTTTGGGATTTTTAACAGAAAGTTTGAATTTGGACTCTTAGTTTGATTTGAACTGTGCAGTTTGTTTGAGATTTGAACTATGCAGTTTGTTTGAGATTTGAACTATGCAGTTTTTTCAAAGTTTAGCAAATAAATATTCGTCCCTCTTTGTGAACCGGGAGAAATCCCGTGATTTGCAGAGAGGGTTAACTGATCCCAATCAGTGGCCCTTAATGATGAACTGTAATTTTATCTGTCTCTTTTATTTATTTATCTGCTATTGACTTTCCTTTTTTTCATTTGCAGATAAAAAATTGAATGGAGCACTGGAGCAAGGGATGGCAGATGAAGAATTGAAGATTAGAAAAATGTTTAGGATAGCTTTTTTATTTAAGTTTAAATAAATGTAAAATCATTGTTGTAAACAACAAAACAATTGTACAATTAATTTAAAAATTAATAAAAGTTTCTTTATCCAATTAATTATTTTTCCTCCTATTGTTTATTTATTATTTATAATTCTTTAATTAAAATAATTGAAAATAAATTCCAATCATTTAATCTTAGAATAATAAATAATTTAAATAAACAATGCCTTAGCATTTGATCAGTTAAACCTGGCACTTCCAACTTCCAAAGCAAAACAACAGTTAATCACAACCACTGATCAGACGCATTCCCCTTTTTACTGATTAAATCAAACAATGCGAATTCAACCCAAATCTCGGAATAACTTGCAAAGTGCTGTAGAATTTAAATCCTTCTGAGAACGTGCCCACAAAACCCTAATTCCTGATTAAATGCCAAAGAACGTTCGCCTGATCAAAGTTGAGCCAAAATCAACCAAAACCCTAAGCCAACTGTTTGAAACATTCTAGAGCCCTGAAAATCAATAAAACCCTAATTGTGTCTGACTGACGAGAAAAGTCTGTTTGACCGATTCTTGAGCCAATCTGAAAAATCAGGAAACGCCTGAAGCTGTGATTTCTTGTGGAAAAATGCGAGGGCAAATTTTGGGGTACAACAGTTGCCCCTGTTCAATCTTCTTGAACCTGAAGAGTTAGATTGGCAAGTTTGCCTTTCGCGACTTGAGGGTAAAAGAAGATTGGACACTAAAGTACCCAGAAAATTTGCACTCGGCGATGTGATGGTAGAGGTGAATGGGCTTAAAGATGCCATCTGATGCGATAGAATCTTGTCGGCGGATGGGCTTAGAGATGCCATCTGAAAATGGGCTTAAAGATGCCATTTGGTGACTGCTGGTAGGAGGATGGGCTTATAGATGCCATCTTGAAATGGGCTTAAAGATGCCATTTGGTGATGTTGAACTGTATGTCAATGGTGAGTGGACGAGTATCAGAAAGGCACCCATGTTTTGGAACATCTCTGAATTAGGGGTCCGAGCAAGCAATAGATTGACATCCATGTTTGGAGAATCCGTAAACTATTTTTGAAGTTGAGATTGAATAAGCAATAGAGCAGCATCCGTTGTTGGGAAGCGTCCGTAAACTGTTTTCAGGAGTTGAGATTGAATAAGCAATAGAGCAGCATCCGTTGTTGGGAAGCGTCCGTAAACTGTTTTCAAAAGTTGCATCTGAACAAGCGATAGATTAACATCCGTTGTTGGGAAGAATCCATAAACTGTTTTCAGAAGTCTTGAAGAGTCTGAACAAGTGATAGGTTAACATCCGTTACTGGAGAACCCGTGAACTGTTTTCAGAAGTCTCGAAGTTGAATAAGCAATAGAGCAGCATCCGTTGTTAGGAAGCGTCCGTAAACTGTAAAAATTGCATCTGAACAAGTGATATATTAACATCCGTTGTTGGGAAGAATCCATAAACTGTTTTCAGAAGTCTTGAGAAGAATCTGAACAAGCGATAGGTTAACATCCGTTACTTGGAGAACCCGTGAACTGTTCTCAGAAATCTTGGAGTTGAATAAGCAATAGAGCAGCATCCGTTGTTGGGAAGCGTCCGTAAACTGTTTTCAAAAAGTTGCATCTGAACAAGTGATAGATTAACATCCGTTGTTGGGAAGAATCCATAAACTGTTTTCAGAAGTCTTGAGAAGAATCTGAACAAGTGATAGGTTAACATCCGTTACTTGGAGAACCCGTGAACTGTTTTCAGAAATCTTGGAGGTGGAGGAGGAACCGGTGTAGGGTTTCCTGATGATGAGCTCGTGTAAAACTGCATCTGGATGAATCTGGAATAAGCATCAGAATGTCGCCGTGTCCGGGTCACATCTGAACTATTTCTGAATGGGTCTCGGAAGATGATCTTTGTCTGTCGACTGATCTTACCTGAAAAGGTAAAGGGTTAGTTGTATGCAATGTTATGATGCATGACGCAATGTATGTTATATCAATGTTTATGACATGAGTGTAAATGAATGCGCATGTAAGCTGATGAGCTATCTTGCTGAGGATAAATGAATCCTGGATGGCTGAAGATAAAAGAATCTTGACTGCTGCCGGGAAGAATAATTCCTGGGCTGCTGCTGTGGAGGGCAAGAATCTTCTGATTGTTGAAAATGAGAAGTCTTGGGACCACTGTTGGGGAAATCAGAAGCTTGGGTTGTATGCCAAACTACTGGGGACTTCCTGTTTTGAGGAGATCGGTGTAGGATTTCCTGATGATGAGTCTGTGTAAAACTGCATCGGGTTTTTGAACACTTTTGACATTCGAATGCCCCAAGTGGTGATGTAGATAATTTCCTGGCTTGTTACAGGTGTTGATCCACAATCAGTCGTCCACAGATATTTTCCTGGCTTGTTACAGGTGTTGATCTAGAACTCTTCAGACGTGCCCTAGCTAGATACAGGAATCGAGTCTGGAAATAGTCATCAACAGATATGCCCTGGCTGGATACAGGAATCGAATCCTCAAACTCTTCAGATGTGCCCTGGCTAGATACAGGAATCAAGTCTGGAAATAGTCGTCAACATATATGCCCTGGCTGGATACAGGAATCGAATCCTCAAACTCTTCAGACGTGCCCTGGGTAGATACAGGAATCGAGTCTGGAAATAGTCGTCAACAGATATGCCCTGGCTGGATACAGGAATCGAATCCTCAAACTCTTCAGACGTGCCCTGGCTAGATACAGGAATCGAGTCTGGAAATAGTCGTCAACAGATATGCCCTGGCTGGATACAGGAATCGAATCCTCAAACTCTTCAGACATGCCCTGGCTAGATACAGGAATCGAGTCTGGAAATGTGATAGTTGATTTGTTGAACACTTTTGACATTCGAATGCCCCAAGTGGTGATGAAGGAGTCTTGAATCAGATTACTCTGCATATTGAGATATTTCTTGAAATCTTGACTGGACTGCCCCAGGTTAATTGAACTTTAGAAGATCTGTTGGACCTTGACTGGACTGCCCCAGGTTAACTGGATGGTGCTATGTCATGCCCCTTATTGATATGAGATTTGTCGTTGGAAGTGTCGTCCTTTTGAAGTAATTTTGCTCACTGAGAGAGTTTTCGTTCCTCCGAACATTCACTGTATGAATTTCTTTGCTGTCAAACAAAAAGCCAAATGCAGACAGTGATATTCAAGCAATGCAAAGTTTATGTTTGTCTCGAAGTTTTGAAAAATGCGTTTTTTAACAGAAAACTTTTTCATAAGACAAATTCAACAGAAGATTTAGAGCAAAACCTTACATGAGTCAGGATACCTTTTGTAACAGTATGCTTTCAAACTAACCCATGCTTCAATTAGGACTTTTGAAGGGTTGTAACGTGGCTTGGTTCACGGTTTAAGAAACAAAGGATAAAGGCTCAAAGTATATTTGTACCCACCGCTCTTCGTGACGTTCTTCATACCTAAGCTCAGTTAATTGTGCGTCACACTCTGTCTTGAGTTTGGAACGACTTTTGGGCGATGGTTCACCAGTTGAATTTGGGGAGACAGTCATCATCTCCTTTTTTCTTTTTCAACATTTTTTCATGTTGTTGAGGATTTTGTAATGACCTCACTATTTTGATTTTGATTTGTTATCCCTAACTTTTGCCTGACTGTTACCGTTTTCTGGGATTACCGTCAGCGGGATACCCCAGCTTTCTTAAGCCTCCTTTATAGGTTTTGGCTTGGTGGGCTTTTCTCTTTTGAGAGATTGACTGTCTATGTGATGGGGAACCACCCTTGTCTTTTGATTCCAAAGGAACACTTTTCTTTTTTTTGACGTCGTTCGTTATGTTACAAACTGAGAGTTTGCGACTTCAATGCGCGCTTAACTGAGATACTACCCTGCCCCGGGTTTATATCAAAGGTTTTGATTGTTTACAACAGAAAACTCCTACTTCTTTGGCTCGAAGGGGTTGACTAGGGATTATCTTCCTTATAACTCCAGTGTTTGGGAATTGAAAGAAATGCCTGTACATCATCAGCAAGGTCTGTTCAAAAGCATACTGTATAAGATCATGGTATTGTTTCGTCATCCTCCCTCTAAAGGCTTACAGCTTTTTATCAAGAGTCAAATATCATAAAGAAAAGCATAAGAGTAGTGAAACGAATGGATGAATTCAAGACAAACATATGCAATGCATTAATCAAAACAGAGTTTAACATCAATAGATAATTGTTTGACAGTAAAAGAAATTACAACTTTGAAAATTCAAAAAGAAGCAAAAGTCTTTCAGCTTGAGCTTCGTCACTTCAGGTGGAGAACCCCTTAACGGAAGATTTTCATCTCGCCGTCTGGCATGAATTCCAGCACTCCAATGTCGATCAGATCTTGAATCTTGTTCTTCAAGGCCCAACAGTCGTTAGTGTCGTGTCCCGGGCTGTAGGAGTGGTAAACACAAAATGCGTCGGGACGATAGTTAGGAGAGGAGGTATTGAGCTTCTGAGGAGGATCCCTTAGGGTGAGCAGGTTGACCTCCAACAGGCGCTTCAGTATGAAGAATGATGGTATCTCAGTCTCCGTGAACTGTCTTCCCGACGTTTCTTGCTTACGCCGATTGCCCCGTTGATGCTGGCGAGGTTGTCAATGAGCTTGTGACCCTGAAGCAAGCGAAGGAGCCTTCCCCTTATCTTCTTGAGTGGATAGAGGCTGAGCGGTGACTTGCTCTTCAACCTCATATGTTTGCCCCAATTAGTTGTTTGGAAGCAGTTGACGGACAAGAACTCTGAGTTCCTCTTGTCTTTGAGATAGGTCTTGGATGAGAGCCATCTGGCCCACCAACTGTCCCATCACTTGGGTCCTTAATGTTGTCAGATCAAACTGCATCTCTGCAAGCTAATCACTCCTGGCATTGTTTGAATTCTCCAAGCCCTTTGTGAGGAGAGCTTTCATCTCTTCTTGCCCCAGAGACAAATTCAGGAACATCTCCTACAGCTGAGCAGTCTGGTCTTGGATGTCTTTGACAGACCTTTCTAGAGCCATCTCTTACTGAAATAAACAGCAGGAGAGTAAGGAAACCTGAAAAAGGAAAGACTGTCAAAATGCAATGCATGATATGTGGATGCATGCTTTCAAGGATCTCTTGGGGTAGACACAAGAAAATGTTAGAGGTTGAACTTTGATCTTTGATTGGAGACCTTTGCACCGGTGGATGCCTTTCCACTAGAATCAAGCTCACCATGTCGAGTGGGTCATAGCCACTGATTCAAGTTGTTGTACTTGATCTTTGACTGGAGAACTTTTTATCGGTGGATGTCTTTCCACGAGAATCCAGCTCACCATGTCAAGTGGGTCATAGCCACTGATCCAAGTTGTTGTACTTGATCTTTGATGGCATTTGTTTAGAGGAGAAACCCCTTGCCCCTTGGTAGACGTCTAGTTCAACGTAACCCTGCATCAAAAGAACCTTCGAGATCCTTGAAATGGTTATTGAAAATGCTATGGTATGATGTCATGATGTTATGTATATGTATGCAAAAGCAAGTGAGTGTATATACAGGTAATCATATTCACACAAAGCAAACAAGTCCCTAGGTTTAGGCTTGCATGGGGTTATAGGTAAGTACCCTCTTGAAGTTAGTTGGCTCATCCTGTCCTAAAATAGAAACTGGGTTCTAAGGAGCTCAATATCATTGGATTGTTTTCTGTGTTCATTGTTTCGGTTTAGCCACTTACTGGCGACCAAAATATTCCAAGAAAACAACCCTCAAATGAGTGTAGTATCGAGTATCTACCAACTTTGGACTATACCAAAGTCGGTCATCTCACTACCCCTAAAAAGGCTAAGATGGTCAATTAAGGTTCTAAGAGTTCGTTAGTGCTTCACGACATCACTCAACGGCCCCGTACTCTCCTTGATTGAACTCAAGGGTTACCGGTGCTCACAAATATGTCACACTAACATAGCTTACTGCTTCAACCGTGTCGGTATACCCCGCACAGTTCCCTCACAGTTTTTTTTGCTATTTACCTAAGAAGGTGACCCAAATCCGGGTGTAGGATTTACAACAAACCCAAACACGAACCCAAAAGATAAAGCAATCAAGTCAATCAAAGCAAGAAAGTAAAGGTGATCTAAACCCTAAGGTAACCCTACTTTTAAGTTTTCCCCAGCAGAGTCGCCAGTTCTGTGATACGGTGGGAGAACTGACTATGAGTTTTGCGTTTGTATTCGCACTTGTTCGGTTGAGCAAGAGTCGCCACCGACTTTTTATTTTATCCTAAAGGAAAGGTTTAAAAAAGCACAGCAAAAACCTTTTGAGATATTTCGTGGGTTCGGGGGGTAGATTATGAAAAGGGAAGGTATTAGCACCCTTTTCATCCATGGTTATCCATGGGCTCTTAGTTACTTGGTTTTTAGATCACTTGCCTTGATTTTCGATTGCTTTGGAATTGTGGTGTGTGTGTGTGTTTTGAAAATGTTTTTGAAGAGATGCCTTGTTTTAGGCAACCAATGTATTCGACTCGTGTTTGAGTGTTTTACAAAAGTGTGTATCTTTTCGAAAAGATGTTTCAAAATGTTGTTGAGAGTTTGTTTTTGAAAGTGTTTGTGAAGTGTGGTTTTTGAAAAGAAGGCAAGTGTTTTTGCAATTTGATCTCAAGTAACTAAGAGTTTTGTCTACCCTATTGTACTCAAAGGTTTTCTCTATGTTTTCAACCCTTTTTAACAATTTTGTTCCACCATTGAATTTGGTGGACAATCTTGCGTTTAGGATGTTTAACGGGACGGGCACGGGTCATCGTATGGACAATGAATGCAATGATGCCAAGTGTCTTTGGAAATTTGCTTTGAAGGGACTATGATCATTCCATTTAGGCAACTTTCGAAAGCGTCATCAAGGGACTTATGATCATTTGAATTCGTTTTGCCAAAGAAACTCGACGTGCAAGCATGGCCCATTTTGGAAGGCAACATGTGGGATTACCCTAGAGGGTGCAAGTGTGATTGTGTATTGATTTCATGTATTTGTCTTGTATTAGGTTATCTAGCGTTTGGTTTTATGTACATGCAAACCCTAGGTCTAACCATGGTATAATTGGAAAGCGATAAATTGCAAGAATTTAAAGTCTACGCTATTACAAATAGTATCCGGGAGTGGGGGTACAAATTTACAAATGGGGATGAGACTTTAGGAATGTAGTGTCCAATAAGTTACAACCAAATCGAATTTGCGATCAAATGTAAATGTAACGAATATACAAAATAAGCAAATGTATAATGTATCGAATGTAAGTATATTGTGTAAGTGTACGTGTATATGTGTATATAATTATTTACAGGTTAGAGATGTGAATTTAAATGTATTATTAAGTATTGTTAACTTAAATGAAAAGAATTAAATGTTTATTTAATTAATCTTTTGTAATCTTGTATATTGTTAATATGAACAAAAATAAATTTTTAATTAAATGTTTTAAATTCTAATTAAATTATGTATATTTAAAAGAAAATGTATTTTGTCTTGATTATGTACAAAAATTTCTAAGAAAAGAAAGGGTATTAACTTAAAAAAGAATTTATATACAAAAAGAATTTTACTTAAAAGAAAAAAAGTTTTACATTTTAATTACATTGTATTTTTGTATTAATGTACAAATTATTTTAATTAAAAGAAAATGTATTTATCTTAAAGAGAATTTACATATAAATCAAAATAAGTTAAAAAAAAAGAGTGTTTTAAACTAATTCCAAATTTTATGTATTTTTAGTATTTTATGCAAAGTATTATTTTCATGTCTTAATGTTTATTTACAAACAAAAATTAATTTGATTAGAAAGGAAAGAAAAAAGAAATGGTTAAGTTATATAAAAAGATTTTAAATGATAAAAATAAAGAAAAAGGAAGCCAATGGGTACTAAATGAATAGGCCAAAGGTTTGCTGGCCCAAACAGAATGTCCAACGTGGGGGGGGGGGTGCATTTGTTAATTTGGAACGCTTGGGCTCAGTGTTTGAAACGGGCAAGGCCCAGCTGTTGAAACGAACGCTTTAGGGTTTTGATTATTGTTTGCAATTGAAAAATGCTTAGGGTTTTGTTGAGACAGAGGCGCCGTTTGTGTCACTTTGTCTTCTCCGATTCACGCCGAACGCCTTGCTCAAACCTTTCGCCTCAGCCACCAGCGCCATTTGCTCCTCTCCCCTCAGATTGCTCAGGCAACGATTACACAAGGTAACGAATTATCTCAAACTTGTTAGGCGTTTTAGATTCGCATGTTATGATTTTACTGCTTCTTTGATTAAGGTGTTTTGATTTGTTTGTTTAACGAGGTTGAAAAGGGAAGAGAAGAGAATTTACTACCTTTTGTTTGAGGAAGGAATGGTGGAGGCGCTTAGGAGGCTCGATGGTGAAGGGGTTGTGCCATGAGAGCTTTGGCTGGACTCCTGGTATTTCTGTACTCTTCTTTAGGCTTTGTGATGTTTGTCTGAAAGCTTAATATAAATCTTCTTTTCTTCTTCTCCGACTCTTTGGTTGCCTTTGAATATGTTTATTGTATGCTGAGATTGATGCCTTTGTGCTTGGTTGCCTATGTTGCCTTATTGATTTGCCTGTGAAGAAGCTTTTTCTGAGGCTTATATGTATGCTTCTGATATGTTAGCTTGTGAATGTTTGAATATTGGGTTTGAGCTTATTTGGAGCCTTAGGCTTTGAAAAGCTTAGGGGTTTGTGTTTGACACTGAGTTGCCTGAGTATGCTTGGATATTTGATTTTTATGAATGCCCCTATGATGATGTTTACTGAGGGCTTGGGAGGTTTGACTTTGAATGCTTTGGACAGGTTTTTTGGTTGTGGCCCTTTTTACTGGTTTATGGTTTGGGTTGGTCTGTTTGATGTTTAGTTGACAGGTTGTGAGGCTGGTTGGTTGGTATAGGCTTGACAGGTTGATGCTTCTACTGGTTTTTTGGTTTTATGTGGGTTTGAGGACTGGGAATTGCAAGGTTTACAGGTAGTGGCCTTGTGTGAATAAGGGCTTGACAGGGTATGAGGGTTTATGCAGGTTCTGAATGGTTCTTGCACAGGTTTGGGATGGAGGTTTATGCAGGTTTGTATATTTTTGTGTGTTTATGTTACAGGCTTAGAGTTTAGGGGGCTTGTAAACTGGATTTTTGGTTTGATATGCTTGTGGTTATATTGGTTATGCTGGAGGTTTTGAAAACTGGTGGAAGGCAGGTCTTAGGCGCAGGTTTTCTGAGTTTTTGCTTGTTTTGAGTTTGACTCCAGGTTTATGTTTCAGCTTTGCCTGGTTTTTATGTTTATGCAGGGGATAAAAGGCTTCAGCAGGTTCTAGCTGTGGCTTGACAGTGATCCAAGTTTTTATCTTTGATATCTTTGTCATGGTTGTTTTGCTGCCTCTCTCTCACTGTACTGTGTTCAGTTTGTTTTTATATTTTTCTTCCTGCCTAAAGCCTTGTAAACCTGCTTTATTTTTCTCTCCTCTCTCTCTTCAGTACAGTTTAGCATTAAAATAATGTTTGCATTGTACTTTATCTGAAAGGGCCACACTTTGGGAAATGATGAGAAAATATGTTGCTTGCATATCATGCTTTCTCTGCATTTTTTATCTCTTCTTTTGACAGCTTCTCATCTTTGATATCTTTTCAAATCTTCTTTTGACAGCTTCCTGTACTTTTTGTATCTTTGATATCTTCTTTTTGACAGCTTGGGTAGCCTTTTGGATAGTTTGGGATTTTTAACAGAAAGTTTGAATTTGGACTCTTAGTTTGATTTGAACTGTGCAGTTTGTTTGAGATTTGAACTATGCAGTTTGTTTGAGATTTGAACTATGCAGTTTTTTCAAAGTTTAGCAAATAAATATTCGTCCCTCTTTGTGAACCGGGAGAAATCCCGTGATTTCCAGAGAGGGTTAACTGATCCCAATCAGTGGCCCTTAATGATGAACTGTAATTTTATCTGTCTCTTTTATTTATTTATCTGCTATTGACTTTACTTTTTTTCATTTGCAGATAAAAAATTGAATGGAGCACTGGAGCAAGGGATGGCAGATGAAGAATTGAAGATTAGAAAAATGTTTAGAATATCTTTTTTTATTTAAGTTTAAATAAATGTAAAATCATTGTTGTAAACAACAAAACAATTGTACAATTAATTTAAAAATTAATAAAAGTTTCTTTATCCAATTAATTATTTTTCCTCCTATTGTTTATTTATTATTTATAATTCTTTAATTAAAATAATTGAAAATAAATTCCAATCATTTAATCTTAGAATAATAAATAATTTAAATAAACAATGCCTTAGCATTTGATCAGTTAAACCTGGCACTTCCAACTTCCAAAGCAAAACAACAGTTAATCACAACCACTGATCAGACGCATTCCCCTTTTTACTGATTAAATCAAACAATGCGAATTCAACCCAAATCTCGGAATAACTTGCAAAGTGCTGTAGAATTTAAATCCTTCTGAGAACGTGCCCATAAAACCCTAATTCCTGATTAAATGCCAAAGAACGTTCGCCTGATCAAAGTTGAGCCAAAATCAACCAAAACCCTAAGCCAACTGTTTGAAACATTCTAGAGCCCTGAAAATCAATAAAACCCTAATTGTGTCTGACTGACGAGAAAAGTCTGTTTGACCGATTCTTGAGCCAATCTGAAAAATCAGAAAACGCCTGAAGCTGTGATTTCTTGTGGAAAAATGCGAGGGCAAATTTTGGGGTACAACACTTACCCTTAAAATAAAATCAATCGTAGCTCACCATAACATGTGCAAAGATAATATAAACTGAACTCGACACATATGCACATGCCACTCCTAGGGTACGCCTCACTGGTTGCCTCGAACGTGGTCGTCAAGTATAGGTTGTTTTAGAGGTCGCCCTCCTGTCTGAGATCCAGTTGCCTCGAAACGATTGCCTCGGATAAAAAAGGATCTAGGACATTAGGGTTACTTCTAAGGTGTCCTACTATTGCTTCGGTGACCACACTGTCCCTTATAATCGAATTGACCCGAATAACTCCAACGATGGGGCTACCTACTTCTCAATAGTGGGATAGTACTGTCTAAAGGACTCTTACACATCCTAATTCCTTAGAGTAGGTAGATTTCTCCTAGGTACTTGCTCTTTTCAAAAACAAACAAAAATACTTTTCACACTGACACTTTCAAAAGTTTTCAAACAAATTTTTCATACACTCTTGAGGACAGATACAAGAGTTACTTAGAAATTTTTCAAACGAAACTTTTTCAAAACCCACACACATTTGAAAAGCAAACATCTTTTGAAAACATAAGAGCAAGTACCTAAGAGCCCATGGATAACCATGGATAGAAAAGGTGCTAATACCTTCCCTTTCTATAAATCTACCTCCCGAACCGAGAGACATCTCGAATAAGGAATTTTGCTGTGCTTTTGTCCTTTCCATGTTGGAGAACATAAAAGACGGTGGCGACTCTTGCTTACCGCGACATTTTGCGAACCAGCTAAAAACAGTCAGTTCTATTTCCACCGATCACAAAGGCCTAATTACTATTACAGGCCATTGGATATGAATTACAATAATAATACACAAAATATAAAGATGAAGAAGAAAAGAAAAATATTTTTAGGGTTTCTTGATGGAGAAAAAGGTTTAAGTATTTAACTTAATTAGACTAATTAATTTTATTTACAAGAAAAATAATTAATTATTTAATCAAAAAACCTAAAAATCTAAATTAATTAAAATAGACCCTTAGTCTAATTTTAATTTGTTTAGAAAATAATTTTTGTTAATGTTAATTAAGAAAATGTTCTACAATGTAAAAGAAATAATAAAATTTAATTTAACAAAAATAAAATAAAATTCTTAGATTAAATTATTTAAGAAAAAATAACGTTTTTGTATTTTTTGGTCTTAATAAAAATGAATAGATTAACAAAAATAGAGAAATATAAAAAGGTTGTGCTTGAGGTGTTAAAAAGTAAAAGGGAGGTAAGATATATCAAAAAGGTTAAGCTCAAGATGGGTTTTTTTTCATTTGAAATCATAAAAAATAATAAAATAAAAGATGATGTGGGCCTGGTAGTTTTTAGTAATAAAGGGAGTATGAAGATAACAAAAATAACAAAAAAAAAAGAGGCCCAAGTCAGGAGGCATGGGCGCCTTGTTCATGATACCATGTGGCTGACTTTTGAAGGTACATCATGGTCTTGCCATTATGAGCGCTTGCTCTGCTTGGAATTAGATCTAATGGCGATGAGATGAGGGTGCATGATGGACACAAGGAAACCATGCACGCTGAATCTACCAAAAAAATTGAGAAACTACAAAAGGGTACCACTAGGGCTCGAACCCAAGTCCCTATAGGGTAATGCCTTACGCGCACTTCCTCTGCCACTAGGGTGGCTGTTTCATCAGTGTATAAAACATGAATCAATAAATATATTATTAACTCTTTTTCAAATTTCCAAATTCATCTTCTTCCTTGCGCGCGTTACACATAATCATCAAACACCATCATTCAAATTCTGAACTTTCTCATTTCTCAACCAAATTAAAAAATGTAAACATGAAACTTGCTTGTTTTTCACCACAAATCCAACCATATAAGTTTCAAAAGCTATAAATCAAAGGTTAGGGTGAATTCTGTTTGGTGCCAAACTGAACCCTAAAATCTTAGAAAATTCAATTTCAAAATTCTTATCACTCAGTCAATTAAAATGCAAACTAAGGACATGGTTAGCTTTAGGGAAATGATATCTACATTTTATATTTTAAAATTAAGTGCAAATGGTGCTTGTATCAAGATTTCAAAGTTGGGAAAATTTACCTCTTGATGCAAAAGTTCAATGCCCTCTACACGACTTCCAGAAGTGATGTGATGCTTGGTTTAGCTTCCTTGGACCTTGGTGAGTGTATTGCAATACTTACTTTGGCTTGAGAGTGGCTGGAATAATCTACTCAAGTAAAGTTGCAAGGTTAAGATTTTAAAATGGTAGACGATGGTAATGGATTTACAATGGTGTAATGAGTGTTTGGATAGCCTCTATATGATGTATATGAGGTGCCTGAAGTGGAAATTTAGAGAATGCACGGGTGGATTGAGAGATAGATGTTTAAGGTTTGAAAACTTGCTTTAATGGTGGTTTTGAGAGAATGTTTCATGTTATGTGCTTAGAGGCTTACTTATCTATTTATTGAGGTGGAAATAACTTGTATAACTTGCAGAAATCAGGTTTAGTGCCCATTGAATCATGGTTTGGCCATTTGGTTAGTTTTTTTTGCTTCATGAGGAAGTAAGAGTGATTCAAGGGATTTGATTCAACTTCTTCAGAACTTGTAAGATAACATCTGATGTTGAGATATTTGTTGTGATCTTTAGAACATATTTCAAGCTTGAAAGAAGAGATTGGTTAGCAAAAGGTGATCTATATCAAAGTGGAAATGTTACTTTTGCAATTTTAACCATAAATAGTATCAAGACTTAGACAATGCTTCTAATCCTTATGTAATACATTTACGACTTGTGTAAACCTATGATCAAGGTGAGATTTAGAAGTTAAGTGGCCTGAAAAGTGGGATGATATAGCTTAGGTTTGAGAATTTGCTATGAGTTCATCACAAAAATTGTCTATAATTCAAGTTTATCATGCCATCTTCATCTCTTCAAATCTACTAGCTCAAAAATGATCTCTTAAAGTTATTTGACATTTTGGAAAGCTTAAAACATTGTATAAAACTTTAATGTTGACCAATTTGGCTAAATCATCTTGGAACTAGGTGAAAAATTGTCGAGAAGTTAGGACAAAAATATGCCTAAACTTGTTGAAAACTTCACTAAGTGTTTTATGAAAAATGTCATGACTTTATGAGCCTATATCTTTAAATCCAAGCATTTTTTGGACATAAACCCTCTATTACAAAGTTGTAGAATTCACCAATATCTACAACTTTCATGTTGAAAGTTTTCCTTGAATCATCTTGCAACATGGTGAAAAATTGTCCCGAAGTCACGAAATTATCAAGTTTGACTTTTTATGTATCAATTGACTTTTCATCAGTTGATTAAATTTCAACTATCAATCCATTGATCTTGAGAATTTATTTTAGCCATACAATTAGGTAAACATGTTGTATTTGAGTCCTTGAGATCATGCTTCAATCTATTAGGTCATGTACTAGGTCAAAAGTCAATGATCAGTCAATCTCAGTCAAAACCCTAATTTTGATAATTTTGCCCCTTTGATGATTTGAATGCCTTTCTTTAGGAATCATGATCAAAACTTGATCAATTGATTAATATGTCTACAAAATGTTTATGGTGACCAAAAATCATAAAGTTTTACTGTAGGTTGACCACAATTGACTTTTTACCCAATACAGTTGATTTTCAATCATCTGAGCAATTGACTGAGCAAATTTGTGATGCAAGACTATAAACTTGGTATGAGCAATATTGGAGACCTATAATGAACCATGAAAGTCATTTGAGGAATCAAAGATTCAATTGTCTTTGAGAAAACCAAAACCCTAATTTGTGGTCTTAGTGCTTAGGAGGTGAGTTTGTCTGATCAACCCTTGAGAACCATTAAGCATTTGAGATACTTTATGAGAAATGTCTTGGTAAGAGAGAGGGAAATTTTTTGGGTACAACATCTACAATATCCTCTTTAAAATAACTTGGTAAGTTTCTTGATTTTCCTATGTTATAGTAGAATTTGCTTCTGTTATAGGCTGGATTTTGTGCTTATTTTCCTATAAATGCATGCAGTTTAGGGTTTAGAGTAGCTTAGAATGAGAGTCCCTGATGGAGTGTTGATGTCTGGAGGTGGTTTCATCGTCTAAGGAAGGCGGTGTAGGACCGTTTCTGGGCTTCTGGTTTATGATTTTTATCAAAACGATGGGTTCTTCATGAGCGGCTTCAACCTAGAGATGTTGGGGAGATAGCTGCTCGCGGAATTTTTATGCTCTTGCTCATTGCAGACATGCCCTATGAGAGATTCTGTTTTTCTTTTGTGGTCGAGTGAGGGCTCTGGTCGGGGACAGGGTCCTCGTTCCTTTGTGCCCTTTCACTTGATTAGCGATGGAAAGGTGGATTTAATTTCGATGTCGAATTCACTTTTGTCCTCTGTTATTCAGATACAGTGGTTAGTGGTATTGATGATGAGTTGGTTGTCGAACCCTGATATTTCTCACTAAGTCTTTCCGAACACTCATTGACAGAGGAGAGGACTTCGGGGATGCCTGGACCCGATCTGGTCGAGCCAGAGTTGGTCGAGGAGGGGTGGGATGCGCCTGTAATCTGAGCGGATCCCTTAGCTTGACTCGGGACTGATCCTTTGAAACATGTCTCCGATTTCTATGAACACCCGGATGAAGTGTTCGCCTTGGTGGCTCTGGGGATGGAGATAGAGGGCGCCGATGAGTAGTGGTCGGTATAAATACCAAATCCGAATCACCGGATATGTTCAAAGTTTGAACAAGATCATATCCCTATGTACGAGATTCTTTTTCGAGAGATGAATTTCAGACTTCCTTTTAGTCACCTTCAGGTGGTCATTCTACGACATCTTCACCTTTCTTCCTCGTAACTGCATCCCAACTCGATTGCCTTCCTGCGAGCTTTCGAGATTGTGTGTGATTATCTGCAGATAAGGGCTACTGTTCCTCTGTTCTTTTACTGATTCCACCTCCAATGGGGCGCTCATGGTGCTCAATTAGCATGGTTTTCCCTCAAGAAGGAGAAGGGGAAGCTGTTCAAAGATTACCTCGAGTCTGTTCGAGATTTTAAGAGGAGATATATGTTGGTCTGACCCGTGTCGGGGAAGGCACCAATGTTGTGTAAAATCAAATGAAAGTATTTTTTTATCGTATCCGTAGGGATTGGAGCGATATCTAAATCGTTCAATGGTTTCTATATTTCTAAGCATAAGTTTCAAGATTTGTTTGGTTTATAAGTGACGAAAAGTAAATTGCATAAATAACGAAAGATAAATTTCAGTGGAATAATCTTGTTGTGAATTGGTTTTAATTCACCGATTCAATATGCATGTTAGAAATCACTTATACACAATTTAAGAATGTTTCTTTATCATCACGTATCAAACACAAACAAAGCACATGTCTAAACCTTGATGCGATTTCTACCTTATGGTTTAATCGACGATTTCTCAGCCTATTAAACAATACGATAACATTATAATTCAATACTTTAAGTGAATATTAATCCTAAATCTATGTCTAGAATTTAGAGTTTAATAGTTGTTATCTTGGATAAAGATTAGAACCTTATTTGTCAATATAAATTCAATCCATGAAATAAACGATAAAGCAAAGATAACAACGATAAAGATTCAAACATAAATTGCATATAACACCATGATTAAAGCAAATACATACTATTTCAGTGAACTACGACCAATCCCAACAAGAGAGGGATGTAGCTACTCATGGTAGCTTGAAGCACAATTGGAGAATTGAGTTGAAATGACATTAATGACTATTTCTCGACTCTTGATGCGTATCCAGCCCTTCTACCTAAAACATCCTCTATTCCTACTGCTATTACAATTGTATACTGTATTACCAGATAAAAAGTGGAATGCCCTGCTGAACTGAGTTGCTGTTTTATTTATAGTTGTTCTGGCCGCCTGAGTTTTCAAAGAGAACTATACTTCTCTAAGAAAAGTCCTTGCTTCTGAGCTATGTTTTCAAATCAACTTGGAAAACTTGAGACCGCCAAATTTCACTAAGCGAAGTTTGGCTCGCTTAGCAAAGTTGACTTCTTTGTCCTTAAGCTTTTTCAAATATCTTTCATAAAGTGCCAGAGTTCTCTAAGCAAGGTGAGGCTCGCTTAATGAAGTTAATTTCTTTAGTCTGAAGTCTTCAAAATATCTTCCCTTGATCGCCCTATTTCTCTAAGCAAAGTGATACTCGCTTAGAGATGTTGCTTTCTTTAGCCTAAAGTCTTTTCAAAATATCTTTCTTTGACCGCTCTGTTTCGCTAAGCGAACTGGTTCGCTTCTCCTCGCTGCTGGCGAAAATTTCCGATTTACTTCTATCTTGTGTTCGCTACGCGAACTATTCCTCGCTAAGAGAATTGGTCTTTTCACTATAGCTCGCTTAGCAAAGTGTTTGATAGCTGGTTTTTACTTTAGGGACCAAATCCTGCACAAAATAAACCAAACCAAGTAGACTTGCATAATACCATTAATATTTAATATTTGAGGTTTTTATGTTATAATATTGATATTTAATTAAGATAAATTCTATGTTTGAATAGGATATTTTAACATGAATTAATCATTTATCAAACTCTCCCCAACTTGAATCTTTATTTGTCCTCAATCAAAGCAAATCAAAAGCAAGAGTTTCTATACCATTATTCACATGATCAATCAAATTTTTCAATGAAGTAACCAAGGCACGTGGTTTTTTGAAGTTGCACATCCAATTGTTGATGAATTATTACTTTCTTTAGCATTTAGACACATGCATGAAACAAGTCTTTCACATAAAATTCATGTCAAGCAATCAAATAGAAAAAAACATGTCTATCATGAATCACATGTATCACACTTTTTGTATAAGTTAAAATAGTGAGGTATTTGATCTGTCACATGAGAGATTTTGCTAACATCTTAATTAATTCATGCATTCATCTAAGCAAAGTATGTTGATATGCAAAGACAAAGATCACTAAGGTCTTTTTATGGTTTTAATGTGACCAATGTACCAAGTAAGTATCATTCATGTGGATAATGGAAACAAAGTGGTTTTTGATTTTTCTTTCTTAAAAGAGTATTCATAGGTTTTGATTCTTTGTATCATGTTACTCATCCAATCCTTTCTTGTTTCTTTCTTTTGAACACATTCATTTTTGGTCTTTTCTTTTCTCATTTTTCTCTTTCTTTCATTTTTATTTTTGTACTTTACAACTTTTTATTTTCCTTTCTTTTGAACAAGTGCTTTTTTCTTTTTCTCCCCAATTTTGAACAAAACCTTGTTTTCTTTGAATGCTCTTTCAGATTTGGCAAAAGATATCAATGGTTTCGAGGTTCATTTTCAAGAAAAATAGAATCTATCAGAGATGAACTTTTTATGATTTTCAATGATATATAACAATGCTTTAGCAAGTGTTTTTCTTAATACATTATTCAGTTCATGGATGATGGATTCATGTCATAAGGCTCAAAAAAGGGGTTGCAAATGATCACTCACTCTCAAGGAACAATGAGGCCATTTGGTCTACTAGTTATGCTCAAATTTAAAGAATTTCCTTGATCCCTTCTATGTTTTTACAATGATAAACATAAGTGCAAGATTAAGCATGAATTAAACGAGTTAAAACAAGATTTATCAGTGTCATAAGCATATGGTGAACCATGGAAGGCTGCCTCACTTTTCTGGTTTTGGAACTAAGTGATTCATAATGAAAACATGTTATTGCTTATGATGAATGAGCTGATTTTATGCAGATTACTCGTGTCATATTTATGCTAAACCCTAAGAAAGAAATAAACATGTATCTTGGTTTGTGCAATTCTTTCAAAGTTGGATCCACACCATCGTGCCTTTGTTGATTTATGTGAACTTGGTTTTCCACTCCTTGCCTTTTCATTTCATTTCAGAGGATAATTATTCAAGAATAACATTATGGATTGGTCATATGACACCCCTAGCTAAAACTATTAAAAGATACATAAGGAACTAAAGTGAAGAAAGTAGCATGAATGACATTTTTGCTGATTCTGATATTTTCGCTTAGTGAAAAATGGCCCGCTTAGCGAATTGCACAGAGTTCAGTTTTATGCAGAATTTACTTTTTGGCTTATTCATGCTATTTTTATTCCTATTCAAAACTAATTATGCAAGAAAATAAATATGTAAAGGGTTAGGTTACCTTCCAACAAGTTCTTGTTTAAAGTCATTAGCTCGACGCATGTTTTCGTGAAAAATCAAGGTGGTTTGTGTGAATTCTTCAAAGTGTCCTTGCCACCATTATTTGGCCTTTCTTTGTCATTCGTTTTTTCAATACCATGCCTATTTCATCAGGAGCTTTATATTTGGAATAATCTTTCTCTTTGTGTTGTAAGGCATGAAACAATTTAAAGTTTACCTCCTCATTTTTGCACCTTAATTTCATCATTCACAATTATGTCCTTTACTATGCCAACTGGTTGCGTGATGGATTTGTCAGCAAGTTATAATCTCATTGTTGTTGGTTTCAAATCAAGCTTACCAATCTTTTTGAGAATGGATAATGGGAGAAGGTTGGTGCTTGATCCAAGATCAACCAAGACTTTATCAAACTTGATGTTTCAATGATGATTGGTAATGTAATGCTTCCAGGATCAATGTTGAGGTTTTCTGCCTTTTTCTCATTTTAAACTCTCTTTTCTTTGCCACTCTCCCCAACTTTCATTTCATCCACGTCTTCAATCTTTGTTGTAATGACATTGCAAGTTTCTTTTGGATTGGCTTGAGTGGTTGCGGTGAAATTTCTCGTTTGTTGTTCACACAATTATTTTGCAATTTTCCCATCTTGTGTTTCCAAATTCCTGATTGAAGCATCAATGTTTTTCTAATTTACCATGGACAGATGCATAAATTGATTGGGTATCCTCTATTTTTGAAAGCTTATCTGGCTGAGCGTAACTTCGGTACTGATTCTGTCTGTTTTGGAAAAAGCTTATATTGTTGTTGTATGGATAACCTTGATTACTTTGATACGGTACCTGACTTTGTTGCTGCTGATTCCCTATATAATTGAATTCTTCATTGATCGAGGGACAAAATTTGGTTGGATGGTCTCCTCTACATAGCTCACACGATTCTACTTGTTGCGGTTTAGGTGTTTCGTGCATTTGTTTGAGTTGTTGTAGAAGATTTGAAAGTTTCTTTGCTAATTCTTCCATTGTTTCAGTAAGAAGTTTGTTATGCGCCAATATCACGTCATTTGTATCCAACTCAAGAATACCAGATTTCTTTTGCATTGTACCTCTATTGTAATGGACCTGGTGATCACTTAGAGCCATACGCTTGATAATAGATACTGCTTCCTCTGCACTTTTTGATAATAATGAACTACCAGTTGTTGCATCAAGTTAGATCTTTGGCTGGGGTTGCAATCCATTACAGAAAAAGTGAATATATGTGAGATTATCGAAACCATGATTTGGACATTTGCGTAACATAGGTTTGTAACGCTCCCAAGATTCACAAAGTGTTTCTGTTGTATTTTGCATGAATGCAGATATTGTTGTTTTTGCATCCATGAAACGACTATGCGAAAAGAACCTGTTAAGAAATTTTTCCTCTAATACATTCCAATTTGTCATGATTTCAGTAGGTTGGTCAAGGTACCAATCCCTTGCTTTGCCGATCAAGGAATGAGGAAACAATCTCATGAAAACAACCTCTTCTTTGTCTTCGAGTGCCCCTAATGTACCGGACCACTCATAGAATTTTGTGAGATGGGTGTATGGATTTTTATTAGTCAAACCTGCAAAAGGGTTAGCATAAGTAATTTATAGCAAACCTGTTTTCATTTCAGCTCGTCTTGCAGCTGGATTATTGTTGAGACGAGCCAGTCGCCTTGGACTGTGTTGTACCCAAAAATTTTCCTTCCCATTTTTTAAGACAATTGATTCAAGACACCTCCTCGTGCTCCTAGGGTTCTCAATTGCTCAAGAATACTCAAGGGTTTGAGCATACAAGCACCTCTCCTAAGTAATGGCCTACAATTAGGGTTTTGGTTTTCTCAAGAAAATTTGGACTCCTAATGCCTAAAGTGACTTTCATGGTTTCTCATATTCTTCAAGATATCTTGATGTCAAGTTTTAAGCCTCACATCACAAATTTTCTCAGTCAATTGCTCAGATGATTGAAAATCAACTGTATTGGATAAAAAGTCAATTATGGTCAACATACAGTCAAACTTCAAGATTTTTGGTCAACATCAAGATTTTGAGGTCACATTCATCATTTTATCAAGGGTTGAGCATGATTCATCAAGATTGACTCATGATTTCTCAAAAGTCAAAAGTTGCTAAATTAGGGTTTTGTGGACTTTTCTTAAGGAGAAGTTAACTGAACTTTGACAAAGCACAACTTTCACATGCTTTATTAGAAAATTATCAACCAAGGCCTGTTTTGATGGAAATTCAATTCTATACAACATTGTCTCTCTAATCTCAAGTCCAAAAATGCTTCAATTGAGAGATATGAGCAAAGACATTACAGGTCATTTTGAAAGTCAACAAAAAGTCATCTTTTGTCAAAGCAATTTACATCAAGTTAAATACTTCAAATGAAAAAATGGTCAATAATGAAACTTTTAGGAACATCTTGAGCTTTCCAAAAAATCAAATATCAACTTCATATTATGAAAATTGAGTGAGATATGATTGGTGCAAGTTGAGCAATTTTTGAGAAATGCATGAAACCTCAATTGAGCAATTTTGAAATTTTGGACTAGTGGATCTATCTTCTAAGATCTAAACATGTTCATGACCTTATAGAGGACTCATAAATTCATTCATACCTTAACATGATTTTTTATTTATATTTATTTTGATTTTTATTCAATTAAATACAAAATAAATTAAATAAAATAGCAAAGTAATGGGTTAAGGCGTATGGGCTTGTTTATGGATCAGCTTTAAGGCCCAATAACTCCTTTCTAACCATGAAAAACCATGGGAGACAAGATTGGAACATAATATTCTCAAATTCAAAAGTTCGAAAACATGTTCATTTGGTTTTGGTAATGCATTGATCACTTGATCTTTTCCTCATTCGTTTGACCTAATGCCATCCTCTATATATACTTAACAACTTCAGATGCTGAGGACACACATGAGCTGTCCAAAAAACTAGGTTTCAAGACACAAATTTTTCAAAGAATAGTGCCATATTGTATCAAGGTTTATAGCCTATTTTAGTCCAAACCAAGGATTAAATCATCCTCCTGAAGTTCCCAGGAACTCATCCAAGCCAAGAAGCATCCCATTCCACGTCCAGAATACCACGCTCAAGCCCACTGGTTTGGTAAAAATTTCTCAATTCAAATTTGTCAATTTATGCATTGTTATTTACTTTTGATTGCCCAAATGTGTTTAACATGATGTGTGAGACAGGTTTAAACCAAAAAGATCAAGCTCTAACGTAGAGGACATGATCTTCCATCATTAGTGCATGAACTATTGTTTTCTTTAAATTTTGTTTACAGGAACTTTCAGACTAAACAGAGAGTGTCATTCAATTCGAAGACCTCGAATTAGGGGGGCATGATTTTTATTTCCATTGATCCATCATATTCTTGTAGATCCAAAATTCCCTCGTCAGAGAAGAAAGAGTTGACCAGCGTAAGGGGTGGTCAGACTCACCAGCTTACAAACATGGCAAAAAGAAATAACACTATTGGTCCATTTAAAGTCTGCTCCACGCGCGCGTTTTTAATTTTTGTTTTCAAATATCTGACTCTAATATTTTTTTAAACGTCTTGTTAGTTATATTATTAACGTGAAACAAGTGATGACCCAGTGGTAAGGAACCAAGCGTGTGAAGAGAAGGGAGGAGGTTCGAACCCCAGCGATGCCAAAACCCTTTTTGCTTATTTTTTCATTTTCCCTTTTTTTATTATTTACTTGTTATTAATTAACTCTTTTTTTATCCAATAAAAATCATAAAAAACTTTAAAAAAAATTAGGTTTAGTATTTTTTATCAATTAATTTAATTAATTAGATTTAAGTTTATTTTAATTAATTATTAAACATTGGTTTTTTATTTATTTATAATTCTTAGAATGTGTCTTTGGGCCTAACTCGACCCTACAAAACCGACTTGTAAGATGAGGATTACTCCCACTTATAAACTCATGTGCAGGCCATATATTATCCGATATGGGACTCTTAACACCCCCTCTCACGCCCAGGAATTATGGTTGGAGCGCATAACTAAATGGTGGGTGGCCTAATGGATCTTAGATGAGACTCTGATACCATCTTAGAATGTGTGATTGGGCCTAACTATATTGAATTAGAAGAGACTAAGAGACATTTAGGTTAAACCGTGTAAAGCACGACGAAGAATTGTCTCTTAGAAGGCTCTGATACCATCTTAGAATGTGTGATTGGGCCTAACTCGATCCTACAAAACCGGCTTGTAAGGTGAGGATTACTCCCACTTATAAACTCATGTGCAGACCATATATTATCCGATATGGGACTCTTAACAATAATTATTATTGACATATAAAATCCAACCAAAAATACAAAACATTAACTTATAATACTTAGACATTTAGGTTTGTAAAAAAATAATTTCTTAACACTTATTTTCCATTTTGTTTAATATTTCTTTCATTTTATTATTTAGACGATTGTATAGGTTCTGCGTCGAATTTGTAATAGTTAGATTTTAATTTTTGTAAGGTTTTAATTATTATGTAACTCTCCCGAGGCCATGTAATAGTGTTAGGTTTATCTTCCACACTTTACTTTTCCGCACTTATACTTTATGCCTTGTATGTATATAATTGTGTAGTAATAGGCTTGTATGGAAAGATAAAATTAATCGGTTGATAACCTTAAGCAATTCCAAGATAACATAACTATAATTGAATCACTTTTCACCCATACACCTCTAGGGTAATTCCCTCTGTTGCCTTCGGAAAACTTGGTCATGTCTCTCGAAAGTAAGGGCACTTTAGCAAAGACCATCAGTTAAATCATCATAACTTCTTCGAATAAAGATCATGGTCCCGCGATGTCCCTCGAGTTAACTACAAAAAATGATCTAGTCACTTGTTGCCTACGAATAATATGATGATAGTCCCTTCAAGTTGCTAAAGTATCCTTACAAGTTACTTTCTATGACCATTTGATGACCATTCACCCGTACCTTCACATCCAATAGATAGCACTATCTCTAAAGGGGAAGGAAAAGAAAAATAACGGTCTTGAGTGGGTAAGAACTTTTAATCGCTTACTCATAACTCTTTTCTCAAAAATAAAAATTTCACACATTACCTTTTCAAAACAAACATTTTCAAACACTTTGTACGCGTTCTTGAGGATTGATACAAGAATCATTACAAAGTTAGTCGTACTTTGGCTTTTCAAAAATATTTTCAAATCACACACACAAAGAAAATTTCAAAAAGTGAGATAGCGATTAAGAGCCCGTAGATAACTACAGATGATAAGGGTGCTAACACCTTCCCTTTTCATAACTTACCCCCGAACCCAAAATCTATCAAGGTCTTTCCTATTCTTTTCACCCTTTCCTTATATTAGATAAAAGAAAAGTTACTGGCGACTCTTGCTAACCGCAACATTTGCGATAAAATGAAAAACAAGTTAGTTCTCCCACCGTATTACAGAACTGACGACTCTGCCGGGGAGTACTTAAAAAGAGGGGTTACCTTAGGGTTAGGTCACTTTATTTGCTTTAATTTATTGTTTTGCCTGCTTTACTTTAAGGGTTTTTGTTTAGGTTTATTTACTTGTAAGATCCTACACCCGGATCTAGGGATGCCTTAGGTAAGTAGCAATAGATCATGAAAACTATACGACGTAGACCGATATGGTTGAAATGATGTCTACGGTTAGTGTGACACTTTGGTTTGTACTGATGTTCCTTGAGTCAGTCAAGGATAACATTAGGCTTCCGCGTGGTGTCATTAGCACTAACTTACTTTTAGAACCTTAATTGACCCATTTTGGCCATTATAAGGTAGTGAGATGGCCGACTTTGGTGAATTCCAAGGTTGGTTGATACTCAAAGCTACGTTCATTGAGATTTGACTCTCGGGATGTTTTGGTGGAAAATCAGTTGCCATACTAAAATAAAACCTTCGAGAAAGATTCGTGATATGAGAGTCCTAGAACCCGATTACTATTTTAGGACAGGTTGAGCCAACTTAACTTCAATAGATAAGGCTACTTACCTATGGACCTCATGAAAGCCTTTAAATCTAAGGCTCTTGTATGATTTGTTTGTGTTTGCTACTTGTTTAAACATGAACATAACATCATGACATCATGACATCATAACATTTTCACTAACCGTTTCAAGGACCTAGGGATTTATTTTTGTCCCTTGTTGCAGGTCATGGATTCCACTCGTAGAAGTACTATCCTTATCATATTTGTAAGGGTTCCTTCCAAGCTTAAGGAGTTAGTCTCAAAGGTTCCTGAAAACTCTCAATTCACCAAAAGGCATGGCTATCTACTCAGTTTGGTTACCCCCGGTTTTGAAGAAGACATGATGAATATTCTGTTACAGTTCTTTGATCCTAAGCATTACTGCTTTACCTTCCCAGGTTATCAGTTGGTGCCCACAATGGAAGAGTTCTCTAAGATACTTAGAGTGCCTATTATTGATCAGACACCCTACACCGGTCTAGAGAAAGTTCCAAAACCTGAAGATATTATAGCAGCCTTACACCTGAAGCGGTCAAACATTATATCTAATTGGGAAACAAGAAGTGGAGTTAAAGGTCTTCTTGCTAAATTTTTGATAGAGAAAGCTCATTTATTTCTAGATGCCATGAGTTTTCATGATTTTGAAGATATTTTGGCTTTTCTGATCTATGGTTTGGCACTATTCCATAATCCGGACCAACTCATAAATGTGAATGCCATCAAAATATTTCTTACTCATATCTTGTGCCTACTTTACTTGGAGATATTCTACATTCTCTTCACACTCGTACTATGAGGAAGCGAGGGACTCTCATGTGTTGCATACCTTTACTTTCAAGGTGGTTTATTTCACACCTTCCCTGATCAGTGATGAAGAATGATCAAGGTTTGAGGTGGTCTCAAAGGTTGATGTCACTCTCTCATTCAGATATCTATTGGTGTTCCCGATCTCAAGAGGATATCACTATTATTGACTGCTGTGGGGAATTCCCTAATGTGCCACTCCTTGGCATAAGGGGAGGTATCACTTACAACCCTTCTCTAGTGCTACGTCAGTTTGGTTATGCTCGAAGAGACGATTCTCATGATATGTTTATCCAGGGTATTATATTCGCCTATGAGAATAATCTTCAAGGTTACCATCAAAAGTTTATCCGTGCTTGGGGCATGATCAATAAGATTGATAGCAAGACTTTGGGGCATAATAAATCCATCCCTTTAGAGCCCTACCTCAGATGGGTGTGGTCTCGTGCCCAAAATCTTATAATGCCATATCCTGCTGTCCTACCAATAATTGTGGAACCTGTTGTTGAAGGAGATGTTCCTCATACCATTCTTCATCCTGATATGCCTACTGACTTTGAAGAACTACAAAAGTCCTAGATTCAACTCAAGGAAGAAAGGGATACCTTTGAGACTCAATTCTATGCTAGTGAGAAGAAAGTATTGGAGCTGACAAAATGACTCCATGAATAGTAGAGCCTTAATGCATATGTCAACACAAAGACGAAGCGTCCATGGGAGACTTAATGCCTTAGGCCTTAGGATTTTCATAATTTAACTATCTTGTTTTCATTGTAAGCCTAAAAGTCATTTATAATTTGAACTTACTACTAAGTTTTTTTGTTTCCTTTTTTATTAACAAATTTAAATCCCATGAGGTCCTTGAAAACATTTCATATGCATATACATTTACATACCATATCATTGCATAACAGGTATTCTCAAGACATGTTTTCTCATCTTCTTACTGTTTATTTTAGTAGAAATGGCTCTTGAACAGATTGTCAAAGATCTCCAAGCTAAGAATGCCCAATTCCAATAGATGTTCCTGAACTTAGCCAGGGGGCATGAAGAACTAAAGTCACTTATCACCAAAGAGAAGAAGAAAAATACAAATAAACCATTCGTCATCCTTAACATGGGAAGAAGGTTCAGGGGCCTAGTCATGCGAGTTCAGGATCCCGATACTACATTAGACGAAGATGACGAACAAGATCAAGATGATAAGAGTGGTGAAACTAAAAAAAGCAACCATGGTCCTGTTAAATACTCTGATGAAGAGGAAGATTATTTGAATTAACAATATCCCCCTGTTGATGAAAGATACAAGCAGCTAGAAGAGCGTCTAAATGCTATGGAGAACCAGAAAGTGTCTGGGTTGGATTTTGAGGATTTGGGTTTAGTATCAGGAGTTGTCATTCCTCATAAGTTCAAAGTCCCCACTTTTGCAAAGTATGACAATGTTTCTTACCCAAAGCTTCATTTGAAGTCATATGTCCGGAAGATTCAACCACACACTACTGACAAGAAGTTGTGGGTACATTTCTTTAAAGAGAGCCTGTCTGGAACACAATTGGAATGGTTCTATCAACTAGAAGGGACCAATATCCATACCTGGGAAGATTTGGCTGCTGCTTTCTATAAGCAATACCAGAATAATGTTGATCTTGCACCAACCTGTATGCAATTACAGAGTATGACTATGGGCTATAACGAAGGCTTTAAAGAGTATGCTAAGAAATGGAGAGATTTAGCAGAAAGAGTTCAGCCTCCCTGGTCTGATAGGGAATTAGTTGACATGTTTATAGGAACTTTTACAGGTCCTTTATTCAATCATCTGATTGGAAGCTCTTCAGCTGGGTTCACCGAGTTGATATTAACAGAGGAACATGTTGAAGGTGGAATCAGAAGCGGAAAACTTTAGGTGGCTGCATCATCAAGTACTACGAAGAAGCCTTTCAACAGGAGGAAAGAAACTAATGTTGTGTACGACCAGAAAAGTCTTAGTAAAGGTGAACACCATCAATCTGTAGGGGCAGTAATGATTTCCAATCCCGCACCAACATAACATCAACAACAAGGCGATCAACGTAGGCCGGACACACCCATGAGATGATTCACCAGAATCAATATGCTATTGTCTCAAGCATTGCAACACTTGCTGAAGGCAACACTGATTTTGTTGAGAGATCCTCCTTATAATCCCAACACGTCCTCTCCCCAGTACAATCCTAATATAAGTTACGCCTATCATTCCAATAGTCTCGGACATGACACAAATGGTTGTTGGGCTCTAAAAAATAAAATCCAAGATATGATTGACTCTAAGGAGATTGAATTTGATCCTCCCGAAACTCATAATGTGATCGTGGCACCTTTGCCTAACCATGAAAAAGGTGTTAATGCTATTGAAGATGTTTCTTATGTTTTTGCTGTAAGTGGCTTGACTACTCCTCCGATGATTGTTAAGAAGAATCAGTTGGAAGCCAATTTATTTCCGGGTTGCATCGAAACTTTCTACCATTGTGCGTCCCAACCCAATGGTTGTATGTTGCTGAAGAAAGTGTTTAACGTTTGATGGATGATCGTGTGATTCTATTTGAGAAGACTCCTTCCGTGGAGAACTTGTGTGGAAGTGTGCCTTAAGACCCGAGACTTGAAGATGTGTCGGTGATTACAATTTCTAGTACTCCTTTAAGGATCACTTCTAAGGGTCCAATGAAGATTACTGCCAAGCCTAGGGTTTCTCCTCTGATCATTACTGCACCGAGGCCAGTTCCATATTCCTCTGTCAAGGTTGTCCCTTGGAATTATGGAGCTGATGTCTACTACCATGGTGTTAACCAGGAACTGTTGGCTGTCGAAGGTGAAAATATTGAAGTTACTAATCTCAATGTTGGCAACATTGTTGGGACTATTAAGGTTATTAGAAGTGGGAGGGTTTTCTCTCCAGAGATCTCTCCAAAGGCTATTATTACACCAGTTTATATCCCAGTTACTGAGTCAACTACTGAGACTCGAGAAAAAGAAAAAATGACTGAGCCTACCCAGACGGGGGCGCTGAAAGAAACTACTGAAAATTCCTCCAAGCAAGAGATGAAGGAAATACTGAAAATTATCCGGAAAAGTGACTATACTATTGTTGAACAGTTGGGACAGACTCTCTCGAAAATATATATGTTATCTCTATTGTTGTTCTTTGAAGCCCATGCTCATGCTTTGGTAAAGTTTCTGAGATCCGCTCATGTACCACATGAAAACTCTGCTGATCAGTTTGAAAATTATGTTCCTAGCCTGATAGCTGACAATGGACTAGGCTTTTCTGATGTTGACTTAACTCCCACAGGAAAGAGCTATATCAAGGCCTTGCATGTCTCTATTGAGTGTAGGGTAACTACCTTAGATCATGTGTTGGTTGACACGGGTTCCTCATTGAATGTCTTGCCGAAGGGTGCTCTAGACAGGCTTGACTGTGAAAGGGTTGTGCTGAAACCCAGTGATATTGTTGTAAGAGCCTTTAATGGTTCAATGAGAATGGTGCACGAAGAGGTTGATCTTCCAATCAAAGTTGGTTCTCAGGTATTCGACTCTACCTTCTATGTGATGGACATTCAACCAACATATTCATGTTTACTTGGACGCCTTTGGATTCTTGGGGCAGGCACTGTTACTTCTACTTTACACCAAAAGTTGAAATATCTCGTGAAAGGAAAAATTGTTACAGTTTGTGGTGAAGAAGAATACACGGTGAGCCACTTAAACTCCTTTAAGTATGTTGAGATGGACAGTAAATTCATCGAGACTCCTTGCCAGACCTTTGAAGTTATTCCTCGAATAACTCCTATTGCTAAAACTGCTCCTGTTGGTCCTAAGGTTACCAGGGTTCCACCAAGAATGGCTTCTCTGAAAGATTCTAGGGTTGTGATAGAAGATGGTGGTTTCACTATTTGGGGTCAGCTTCCCGACATTCCTTACAAGTCCAACAAATTTGGCTTGGGTCTCACCTTAGAGGCTCAGAGGGTTGTTCTTCGTGCTCGTGTTGGGAGATCACCATTTCACGTCAACAACAATGGAGTTCATAAAGCTTAAGTCAACATTGTGGAAGATGTTGATAGAGACTATTATATAGACAGTTGGATCTTCCCTACTACCAGTGGTGGACTCAACAATTGGAAGGCTAAAGACTTTATAAAATCTCCTTTAGTCAAGAGTAAATGATATTTTTTGTTTTCTTGCTTTCAAGTTTTTGGATATGTAATTTAAAATAATAACTTTAAGCCTTGTGTCTTACCCAGGGAACAATGATCAATTTGTTAAGGTCGTTATCTTTCATCCACATATTTTCATTTAATACAATCATTATACATTTTGCATTCAAATTTTATGCTCTTTGTCTTTCTTTTACTTTATTGCTTTCAAAATGGCTATGTGCTCTTATACACACCCACATAAAAAATTGCAGATCCACATTCACTCCGGATCCCATTGATAACAATTCTGCCATTGCCAATTATGACTTCGAAAATACAATCTACCAAGCCAAAGACGAAGGTGAGGAAGATTGTGAAGTGCCTGAAGAGCTTGCTAGGTTGCTAATGCAAGAAGAAAGAGCCATACGACCGCATGAAGAACCAGTCGAGGTTGTGAACTTGGGTACTAAAGAGGATAAGAAAGAAATAAAGATAGGTGCTAATCTAGAAGAAAATGTCAAAAAGAGGTTAATTCAGATGTTGCGTGACTATGTTGAGATCTTTGCTTGGTTGTACGAAGATATGCCAGGGCTTGATACGGATATTGTGGTTCACTGTCTACCGATGAAGGAAGGATGTGCCCCTATCAAAGGAAGGTTTGTCGTATGCGTCCCGAGATGTCTAAAAAGATCAAGGATGAGGTTATGAAACAATTCAATTCAGGTTTCTTAGCTGTTACGTCCTATCCTCAGTGGGTTGCAAATGTGGTTCCAGTACCTAAGAAAGATGGTAAGGTGCGTATGTGTATAAACTACAAGGATCTGAATAGGGCAAGCCCCAAAGATGACTTTTCGCTTCCATATATTGATGTTCTGGTTGACAACACCGCTCAGCACAAAGTATTTTCCTTCATGGATGGTTTCTCTGGTTATAATCAAATCAAGATGGCACCTGAAGACATGGAGAAGACAACTTTTATCACACAGTGGGGCACTTTCTATTAAAAGTGATGCCTTTTGGTTTGAAGAACGTTGGTGCAACGTATCAGCGTGCTACGGTAGCTTTGTTCCATGATATGATCCATCATGAAATAGAGGTTTACGTTGATGACATGATAGCCAGGTCTCAGACTGAAGAAGAGAACCTTGATCACTTGCAAAAGCTGTTTGAGAGGTTGAAGAAGTACAAGTTGAGGTTGAATCCAAATAAGTGCACCTTTGGGGTAAGATCCGATAAAATCCAAGGTTTCGTCCTCAGTGGTAAAGGTATTGAAGTTGATCCCGCCAAGGTTAAAGATATTCAAGAAATGCCAGCTCCCCGTACTGAGAAGGAAGTCATAGGTTTATTGGGAGGATTGAACTACATTGCCAAATTTATTTCTCATTTGACTGCTACTTGTGAGCCAACCTTCAAGTTACTAAAGAAATATCAAGTAGTGAAATGGAATGACGATTGTCAGATAGCCTTCGACAAAATCAAAGAATATCTTCAGGAACCTCAAATTTTGATGCCACCGGTTGAAGGAAGACCTCAGATCATGTATCTAACAGTGTTAGAGAACTCAATGGGGGTGTGTATTGGGGCAACATGACAAGTTCGGTTGAAAAGAGCATGCAATATACTACTGTAATACGGTGGGAGAACTGACTTTGGTGTTTTGCATTTTATTGAAAATGTTGCGGTTAGCAAGAGTCGCCACCGAATTTTCTTTTATCCAAAAGGAAAGGCTGAAAAGAACAGGAAAGACCTTTCGAGATTATTTCTGAGTTCGGGGGGTAGATGATGAAAATGGAAGGTATTAGTACCCTTTTCATCCGTAGTTATCTACGGGCTCTTAGTTGCTTGCTAGATCACTTTCTCTTTTTGAAAATGTGCTTTGTGGTGGTTTTTGAAAGTATTTTGAAAAGGCGCCTTCGCTTAAGCAAACTTTGTAATACTTCTTGTTTGTAAGAACATATACAAAGTGTTGAGCTTTTGAAAATATTTCATGTTTGGAAAGTGTTTTGAAAGTGTTTTTGAAAGTGTTTTTGGAAGTGTTTTTGAAAAGGTATCTTTGTAATGGCTCTCATTTCTATAAGAACGCATACAAAGTGTTGTCTTTTGAAAATGTTTCAAATGAGTGTGTTGGTGTATAAGATGTTTTTGTTGTGAGCAAGCGAGCAACTAGGAGCAATATACCTACTCAAAAGGTCTTAGATATTCTTTTCCTCCTCCTTTAGATGTTGCTATCTTACCATTGATTTGGTAAGAAGCCCCATCATTGGATGTGAAGAGACGGGCGTGGGACGTTTGTATAGTCATAGAAGGCAACCCATGGTACGTTTTAGCAATGTCGTTTGAGGGACTAGATCGTTTACCGAAGGCAACATCGAGGGTCATCGAGGGACTATAATCTTTTATCGAGGGTCTTTGCTAAAACACCCATGTTCGAGGGACATGACTATTTTTCCAAGGCAACAAGTGAGATTACCCTAAGGGTGCATGTGTGCAAAGTGTGTTTGATTTTCATGCATTTGTCTTTGATTTTTAGGTTGTCTACTTGTTGGTTTTTATCTTGCCATACACACCTAATTAATAGCATTTGTATAAAGCAATAAAAATACAGAAAAGAAAAATCCTACGCTATTACAACCATATTGAAAGGCAAGGAAAATGTAAAGGCAAAAATGAAATAAAAGCAAGAAAAAATTAAGATCTTTCGATTGGGGCAGGAGAACCCATCGATTCTGCTTTTGTTGGCCTCCTTCGATTAGGGCTGGCATCAGAAAGGTCATGGCTTTTGATTGGGACTTGGCACTAGTCAATTCATGGCCTTCGATTGGGCCTTGGCAGTCAGCAGGGCGCGCCTTATGGTTCTGTCTTGTTTCCCTCTTGCCTTCTTCAATTGAGGCTAGCAGCAGCAAGTCATGGCCTTCGATCGGGGCTGGACTTAGTGCAAGTGTGCCTTTCGTCTGGGCCTGCAGATCAGTGTGTTCGAAGCAAGTGTGTGTGTGTGTGTGTGTGTGTGTGTGTGTGTGTGTGTGTGTGTGTGTGTGTGTGTGTGCTGAACATGTCTGTATCGAAGCATGTGTATGCATCGAAGCAAGTATATCGAAGCATGCAGGTTTTTTATTCCAAAATTTTTAGGGGACTGTACAGATTAGTTCTTAAAGGAAAACATAAAAGTTTAACATTAAAGGTCATGATTATTACATGTTGGTTTAGAAGATGAATCAATAAATATGTTTAAAATGAAAAAGTTAAAGCCAGAAAGACTTACCTTCAAGCTGGTGTGAGGGCTTCGAACTTGAACTGCTACCTGGACAATTCTGGAATTCGAAGAGTAGTCACAGGGGGTTTGCTTTTGGTTCGAAGAGTTGTCACATAAGGTTGTCTTTGAGTTTGAACAAACTTCTACGTGTGGGGTGTTCTTGTTGCAGCCTTGAAGGTGAACTGGGCATTTAGGTGGTTGTATGGAATGTCCCTGGATTCGAAGGGAAGGAGCAAAACCTAGGCCTTAGATGCTGATTCGAAGAAAGAAACAAACAAGTATTATGTTTCTTTCCAGGCTGGATTCGAAGGATACTGACGAGTGGGAAGTTCTTCAGAATCGAAGGAGGTGAGTATGGTTCTGGGTTTTTTAGATTTCTCAAGTGTTGATGAGCTTGAGAGTTTTGTGTTTGAGAAGATTTTGGAGGTTTCGTTCCTCTAGTAAAAAAATCCTCTCTAGCCTTTGCAAAGAATTCCTTTATTTATAGAGAAAGAATGGACATGGTGTCCCAAGCCAGCCTTGCAAAGAGATGATAAAATATAGGTAACGTGAAAGTACAAGTGGGGTGCCTTTTGGCAGTTGGGGTGCAGAAGATGTAACTTATGCTTCTGGCCCTCTGATTACACAAAGATTTGGAAGAAACATAGCCTGTCAAGTAGCTGGTCATAAGATTTTCCTCAGATTTGCTTCAAAAGAAACCTGATTCGAATGGCTCAACTTGCATTCGAAGCAAGCTGATTCAAAGGGGATCCACAATCCAATCGAAGCTTTGCATGTTGGTGCTTTTTGTTCAATCGAAGACTTGCCTTCCCATGGTCATATGTGGCCAAACGAGGTCCCTGTCTTGTGACTGTTTAGAATGAGGGAAGTTAAATGTCCAAACGAAAGGCTTGACCTTGTGATGAAGGATTCATGCCCAAACGAAACAAGCATGCAAACAGCATACTTGTCCAATCGAAGCAAGCTTGCAGACAACATACTTGTCCAATCGAAGCAAGCATGCAGACGAAAAACTTGTCCAAATTGAAGTAGGCTTACAGACAGCTATTTTTGAGCAATCGAAAGAGGCTTGTAGGCAGTAAACTTGTCCAAATTGAAGCAGGCTTGCAGGCAACACGCTTGGTGAATCGAAAGGTTTGCCTTGCAAGGGGCACATGTGGCCAGCATGTCATGGCTTTCGATTGCAAGCATGCAGGCAACACACTTGTCCAATCAAAATGCAAAATCGAAGGAGGTGCAAAATCCAATCGAAGGGGGTTGAATCAAAGGAGGCCTAAATTTCTCCAAATTTGTCAAAATGTTATTTTTATCTTTTTTCTCCCCTTTTGACAGTTTCCTTTTAATTTTGGTACTGGAAGATCCCAATGCACTTGTGCAAGCTTGAATCTTGAAAATCTTTGTGAGAAAAGCCTTGAGAATTGAGAGGGAAAATTTTGGGGTACAACAGCTGCCCCTGTTATATCTTCTTACACCTGAAGAGTTAGATGGGCAAATCTGCCATTCATGACTTGAAGGTGGAAGATGATTGAACACTAGAGTGCCCATAAATTTGCACTAGATAATGTTGTGGTTGATTATGTAGGGAATGGGCTTAAATATTCCATTTGGAGAAATGATGGATAGTTGTTGGACATTGGCTTATAGATGCCATCCAAAGGTGATTGTTGACAGAAATTAGACTAAGTCTAAATTCTGACTTCCATTGGGGAAGAATCAAAATAAATCTTTGGAGCGATTTATCTGAACCAGAGGAAATGTCTACCAGCAAGATCAGGATAAACCGTTGAGAGATTTAAACTGAACCAACAAAGGTCTTGGATGAGTATCAGAATAATATTCATAAATGAATTGTATATGACTCATATCTGAGGGATGTACTGAATGAGCGTCAGAATGACATCTGCGTCAAGATTGTATCTAGACTGTATTTGAATGAGTGACAGAATGACATCCAAATCTGGATCGTATCTGGACTGTATTTGAAGGAATCTCAACAGGATGATGAAGGAATCTTGGATGATTGCTTACTCCAAAAAGATGATGACCTTTATCTGTTGACCTTTTCTTGAAAAGGTAAAGGCGAAGTTGTATGCAACATCAGGATGGATGAAATGCATGGTGTCATGATGCTCTTAAAATAAATGAGATTATGTCGTATTCACTTGAGTTGTTAATGAATGTATTTTTTGTCTTGGAAAATAAATCCTTGACAAATGTTGGGAAGTCATTAAATCTCGGACCGCTGTTGAAGAGTAGGTGTGTCTTCAAACTTTGCTTAGAATGTTTCCACCGGGGATTCCTATTTTATTGTTTGAGGAGAACTCCGCTGGGGAATATTGACTTTGTTTAAGAATAATCTGTTGGAGAGTGTAGATTTCTGTTTGGGGAAAAAGTTCAGGATTTCTAGTCGTCCGTTGCTCTACTGGGGAGTTATCTTGGGGAAGATTAGCTGTTATTTGGTCAGGTCCAAATTTCAGTAATTGATAAAGTCAAACTATTATCTGGTCGGGTCCAGGATTTAGTAACTTAAAATTGAGATTAATTGTTATCTGGCCGGGTCCAGGTTTCATAAACTCAAACTGTTATCTGGTCGGGTCCAGGTTTTAGCAATTGATAAAGTCAAACTATTATTTGGTCGGGTCCAAGGTTTAGTAACTTAAAATTGAGATTAACTGTAATCTGGTCGGGTCCAGGTTTCAGAAACTCAAACTGTTATCTGGTAGGGTCCAGGTTTTAGAAATTGATGAAGTTAAACTATTATTTGGTCGGGTCAAGGCTTTAGTAACTTAAAATTGAGATTAACTGTTATCTGGTCGGGTCCAGGTTTCAGAAACTCAAACTGTTATCTGGTCGGGTCCAGGCTTCACAATGACTTGATTTAAGAGATAAAGTTGAACTGATATCAGGTCGGGTCTAGGCTTCACAATAACTTGAGAATTTAACTATTATATGCTCGGATCCAGGCTTTATAGTAACTGAAAATTGTACTATTATATGGTAGGGTCCATGCTTCACAGTAATTTGCTTGAAAAATGAAGTTGAACTGATATCTGGTCGGATTCAGGCTTCATGATAACTTACTGAAGTTATCTGTTATCTGGTCGGTTCCAGGCTTCACGGTAACTTACTGAATTTGATTATTATCTGGTAGGATTCCAGGCTTCATAACAAATTCTTGAAAGGATGAAGTTGAACTGATATCTGGTCGGGTCCAGGCTTCATAACAACTTACTGAAGTTATCTGTTATCTGGTTGGGTCCAGGATTCACGGTAACTTACTGAATTTGATCATTATCTGGTCGGATTCTAGGCTTCATAACAAATTATTGAAAGGATGAAGTTGAACTGATATCTGGTCGGGTCCAGGCTTCACAACAACTTACTGAAGATATCTATTATTTGGTCGGGTCCAGGCTTCACGGTAACAAACTGAATTTGATTATTATCTGGTCAGATTCCAGGCTTCATAACAAATTCTTGAAAGGATAAAGTTAAACTGATATTTGGTCGGGTCCAGGCTTCACAACAACTTACTGAAGTTAACTGTTATTTGGTCGGCTTCCAGGCTTCACAGTAACTTACTGAATTTGATTATTATCTGGTCGGATTCCAGACTTCATAACAAATTCTTGAAAGGATGAAGTTGAACTGATATCTGGTCGGGTTCAGGCTTCACAACAACTTACTAAAGTTATATGTTATCTGGTCGGGTCCAGGCTTCACGGTGACTTACTGAATTTGATTATTATCTGGTAAAATTTCAGGCTTCATAACAAATTATTGAAAGGATGAAGTTAAACTGATATCTGGTCGAGTCCAGGCTTTACAATAACTTACTGAAGTTAACTGTTATTTGGTCGACTTCCAGGCTTCACAGTAACTTACTGGGGATTGTAGAGTAGTCTACTGAGGAAGAGGAGTTGTGGTCCTCTGATTTGTAGTAGTCGGAGAAGCAAACTCAAGCTGGGGTATCCTGTTGTTTGTTGGGGAAATAAATCCCGTTGCTAGTCTGTTGGAGAGGTGGCGACTTCACTGGGGAAAATCCTTGAGGATTCTTGAGGTCGACTCAGCTGGTGAGAAGTTTTTAGAGATTGAAACTCTGACTGGGAGTCATCTTATGAGAAGGATTTTGGGGAGATTTGTCACTGCCCCTAGTAGCGAGTGTTTGTGGCACTGCCATGAAATGTTTGACTGTACGTAACCCTTTGTCGGGATTTGCATTCAATACCCCAAGTGATGGAGACGGAGACCTGCCCCTGGTTTTTCAGCACTTCTTGAGAGATTTCTTAGAATCTTGACTAGACTGCCCCAGGTGTGTTGGATAGTGACATGTCATGCCCCCTTGTTGATAGGATATTTGTCATTGGAAATGTCATCCCACTTGAAGTGATTTTGTTCACTGAGAGAGCTTTCGTTCACTGGATATTCATTGTGTGAATTTCTCTGTTGTCAAACAAATAGCCATATGCAAACAACGATATTCAAATAATGCAAAGTTTATGCTTGTCTTGATGTTTTGAAAATGCGTTTTAGCAAGTAAAGAAATTTTGTAAGAAAATTCAAACTCGGGATTTAGAGTAAAGCCTTACAGGAGTCAGGATACCTTTTGTAACAGTGTGCTTTCGAACTAACCCATGCTTCAATTAGGACTTTTGAAGGGTTGTAACGTGGCTCGGTTCACGGTTTAAGAAACAAAGGATAAAGGCTCAAAGTGTATTTGTACCCACCCATTCTTCATGATGTTCTTCAGTCCTAAACTCAGTTAAGTGTGTGTTTGAACTCCAATTGAGTCTGGAATGACATTTTGGTGATGGTTCATACAAGTTTAGTTTATTGGAAGGCAATCATGTTTGCAACATTTTTCATGTTGTTGAGGATTTGTAATGACCTCTTTCTTTTGATTTGTTATCCCTAATTTTTTACTGACTGTTCTTGTTTTGAGATTACGGTCAGCGGAATGCCCCCGTTTTCTTAAGTCTCCTTTGTAAGTTTTGACTTAGTGGGCTTTTCTTTTTAAGAGATAATGTCTGCCTATGTGATAGGGAACCATCATTGTCCTTTGATTCCAGAGGAATGTTTTTAATATCACTCGTTGTATACGAAGTGAAAGTTTGCGACTGAACACACATTTGAATTAATTGAGAGACTACCCTGCCCCAGGTTTTGATTAAAGGCTTCAATTTGTGTAAAAAAGAAAACTTCTACTTCTTTGGCTCGAAGGGGTTGACTAGGGATTATCTTCCTTATAACTCCAGTGTTTAGGATTTGAAAGAACGCCTGTACATCGTCAGCAAGGTCTGTTCAAAATCATATTGTATGAGATTATGGCATTGCTTTTGTCACCCTCCCTCTAAAGGCTTGTAACTTTTAGCAAAAGATGAATGTCACAAAGAGAATAAAAAGCATAGTTTAAATGAAATGAAAACAAATGAATCAATTCAAGACAAACATATGCAATGCATTAATGAAACAAAGTTTGACATTATTAGAGTTTGAATAACAAAAAAATTACAATTGAAAATTCAAAATGAACAAAAAATTCCTCCGCCTAGACCATCACTTCAAATGGATGCCTTTGAGGGGTGACAGAAGATATCCAGTTGATCGTCTTGTGTAAAATCCAACACTCCTTCATCGATAAGGTCTTGAATTTTGTTTTTCAACGTCCAACAACTATAAGTATCGTGCCCCAGACTGTTGGAGTGATATGAACATCTTTTATTGGGATGATAACTAGGGGCGGCAGTGTTAGGATTCCGAGGAGGATCCTTTAGTGTGACCAAATTTAGATTCAACATGTGTAGCAAGACTTATGACATTGGCATGTTGAGTTTGGTAAACTTCCTACTGGGTGAATTCTGTTTACACCGACTCCCCTGTCCTAGTTGATGAGGTGGTTGCTGGGCTCGTGATCTAGTAGCAACTTGGGAAGGTCAACTCTCCACCAAGTCAAACTCTTGTCTTATGGGACGCTGAGTAGTGCCTTGATCCCTAATCTTGATCGTTTGTTTCATACGGTTGCAACTGTTTTGATGAAGTTCGTTGGTGAGGGTTCTTAGCTCTTCTTGTCCTCGAGCTAAGTTTTGGATGAGATCCATTTGTCCCAACATCTGGCTTCTCATCATTACTACCTTCGCTTGCAATTTTCTTATCTGACTTTCCTTATTGCCTTCAGGATCGTCATTGGTCACATTCTCAATAAACAGTATCTTCAACTCTTCTTTCCCCTTGGACAAGTTCAAGAACATTTCTTAAAGTTGAGCGTTTTGAGTCTGGATGTCCTTGATAGTCTGCTCTAGAGCCATATCTACTGAAATAAACAGTAGGAAGATAAGGAGACCTGTGCGGTAGAAACCTGTCATGATATGATGCATGATATGTAGATGCATGTTTTTAAGGATCTCGTGGGGTAAACACAAGAAAAATGTTAGAAGTTGAACTTTGATCAACAAATTTGATTGGAGAGCTTTGTATCGGTGGATGTCCTTCCACAAGAATTAAGCTCACCATGTCAAGTGGGTCATAGCCCTTGACTCAAGTTGTTGTACTTGATCTTTGACGGTGTTTGGTTAGAGGAAAATAAATCCTCTTTCCCCTTGATAGACGTTTGGTTCAACGTGACCCTGCATCATAGACCCTTGAGATCCTTGAAATGTTATTGAAAATGCTATGGTATGATGTCATGATGTTATGTAAAAGTATGCAAAGTAAGCAAGTACAAATAATCATATACACACAAAGTAGACAAGTCCTTAGGTTTAGGCTTGCGTGAGGTTTGTAGGTAAGTACCCTCTTGAAGTTTAGTTGGCTCAACCTTTCCTAGTTATTAGTAACTAGGTTCTAAGGGATCTCAATATCCTTGACCTTTCTTTTAGGCATTGTCTCAGCTCAATCAATCTTTTCTTGCGTCCGAGATATCCCAAAAGTCTAGTCTCAATGAGTGTAGTAACGAGTATCAACCAATTTTCAGCTTTCCATCGAAACCGGTTATCTCACTACGTCTTAATGGCCAAGTTTGTTCAATTAAGGTTCTAAAGTCAGTTAGTGCTTCATGACGCCACTCAGCGGCCCTGTATTCTCCTCGATTCAACACAAGGGATACCTGTACCAACAAATGTGTCACACTAACGTAGCCACTGTTTCAATCGTGTCGGTCTATGCCGTACAGTTTCCACAATCTATTGCTACTTACCTAAAAAGGTGTCCTAGATCCGGGTAGAGGATCAAAGGAAGCCCAAACAAAAACCATAATGTAAAGCAGGTGTGATACGGTGGCAGAACTGACTGTTAATACTGGTTTGCGTTTTGGGTTTGTGTTTGCAAAATGTCGCGGTAAGCAAGAGTCGCCACCGACTTTTATTTTATCCAACTGGAAAGGAAAAAAGCATATAAAAATTCCTTTTTCGAGATTTTGAGTACGGGGGGTAGATTATAGAAATGGAAGGTATTAGCACCCTTTCTATCCGTAGTTTTCTAGGGGCTCTTAGGTACTTGCTCATCATTTTAAAAATTGCTTCCGTGTTTGTGTGTTTTGAAAAGTTTTTGTTTTGCTTCGTTTTAACCCTTGTATCAGTCCTCAAGAGTGTTACGAAGTGTTTTTGAAAACTTTGTTTGTAAAAGTGTAAGTGTGAAAAGTTTGATTTTTGAGCAAGTACCTACTAGCATCTACCTACTCGAAAAAAGAATGTTTATGTTCTTGTTTCCTTTAGACAGCGCTATCCCACTATTAGTGAGTAGGTAGCACCATCATTGGAGTTGTAAGGGTCAATTTGAAAGGGACGTACGATCACTAAAGCAATGTTAGGACGTCTTAGTAATAACCCTAGTGTCTTAAGATCATATTCGAGGCAACATTTCCGAAGCAACCTTTCCGAGGCAACATTTCCGAGGCAACATTTCCGAACGGGACTTTTGATCTTTGTTTAGACAAGAGGGCGACCACTAAAATATCCTATACTTAATGATCATTTACCGAAGGCAACCGAAGTGAGAGTATACCCTATGAGTGCGCATGTGCGAGTGATTTGATTTCAGTTATTATCTTTGCACATTTAGGGTTTGCTAACCATTTTAAAATTAACATACATTCTTTTCATGCAATCATATTATCATACATCTAACAGTTAATATTTGCGAAAATTAAAATGCGAGAAATAAAACTACGCTATTACAAGGCTTCGGGGAGGGGGATTAATTACATAGCCAAAAACCCGTAAAACGATAAATAAAAGAAAAATCCTAATTAAACTATTATATCCCATGAGCAGTTACATTAATATTTGCAAAAAAATAAATAAACGCGTGCGATGAATCGAGAACGAGAAAAAAATTAGGGTTTTGAACCCCGTCTAAACCTAATTGAAAGAAAAATTATTTTTTGTTTTTTTTTTTATTATTTTGAGAAAATAAGGTTTTAATTAAATAAATACAAACCTAATTAGTAATTAATTTAATTTAAGAAAAATAATTAATTTGACCTATTTTTGCATTTTTGTTATCTTAAAAAAATAAAAATTTAAATCAAATAAAACCCTAATTTCTAATTTATTTTAAATTATTTACAAAAAGGTTAAAATTACCCTAAAATTAAATTAAACTAATTATTAAATTAAATTTGACAAAAATAAAACCTAAATCTAAATTGTTGAAAATTGATTTTATGAGTTTTTGTAAAAAAGAATTAATTTTATGTTAGAAAATGATTTAAACAAAATAAATAAATAAAAGAAATAGAAAAGAAAAATAAATAAATGGGCCTGGTGTTAGTAGCAAGAAGGGGGGTGTTAATCTGACTTCTAGGCCCAAAACTCCTTGGCCCACGTTGACTTTCAGAACCTGTGCCTTGGCTTGACTAGGGTGCATCATGGACCTCCTTGTGAGAAATGCTAGATCTGGATAGAGATGGATCTTATGGCTAACTGATTGGAGGCACATGGTAAGCTTCCAGACGCGTGGGGTACAGGATCTGTAAAGAGAAATTGAGAAAATGGAAAATGTTGGAGGCAGGGGTCGAACCCCTGACCTAATGCCTGTAAAGCCTTAACGCCTTCCCTAGCTACCACTGGGCCACTTGGATTTATTTGTTAGTATATGAAATAATAATAATATAATGAAAACAATGCCGACTATCAAACAAACGCGCCAAAATTCAAACGGACGAATAGTGTGTTGCCACATAGTCGTCGTCTACCCCTGTCCGTCATTTTAGATTTTAGGACTTTTACCTACAGACGCCAAATGTTGGTATAGCCCTTGTCCGTTCCAAAATCCTGTACGTGCATGATAAATAAAAACCAATGGCACTAATCAACTCGTTTCAACCTCACGAGTATCATGGTACCAATATCAATGTCCAATTTCTCCTGTATAACATAACCCCAAAATGATCCCAGAAACCCTAACAATGGTGGCTATGGGCATGGCTTCCAAAAATACAATCAAACAATGCAGTTAGTTTCAAAACATGGTAAGGATCACAAATGCACCATTTAAACATGATAAAGACGCAAGGATTTGGATAATAGAATTTGAAAAATATACCAAACCGTGATGACTATACGTCCCGTTTCTGGGCTTGGGAGGGCTGGCAAACGATTGGAATCGCTTCAGAGGAGGTCCAGGAGTGGATTGGCTGCTTTAAATCGCCTTGAACCTTCCTCTAACTAGTAACTCAAACCAACACTTTTGAGCGATTTTTTTGAATTCAGTTCTGACTTCTCACGCCTCCAACCCCTTGTTTTTGATCCGCCAATGCTTTATATGTACTCTAGAATAAATTAGGTCACAAATTTGCTTCAAATCTTTCTCAATTAAGATGATTGAATCATGATTTGATTCTCATGTAAATATTTCCAAATCAAGCCAAAATACAATCTTTTTGTGTACATTTGAAGCTTGCACGATTTGATTATCTTCCCAGCTGTATAAGAGACCTAAACATGCACAAAATCTCAAGCTTTGATTAATTTTGATATTTTCATGATTTTATTTTGATTTAATTGAAATAAAAATCAAAATAAATGAAAAAAATAAAATAAAGGCAAGTGGGAAGGATCATGGGTTGTGGACCATGTTACAAACTCAATTCAAGCACAAAAAGTTGGGCCCATTTGACAAAAATTGCAATTTTGGCCACTTTTGACTTTTGGCAATTTTGCAAAAAGGGTCAACTTCACCAATGCATAACTTCTTCAGTTTTGACCCTAGAGATGTGTTCTTTGACTTTTTAGAAAGCTTAAGATGTCCTCTAAGCAACCCTTTCTGTCTCATCTCTATTGATTCTTCCATGTTCATGTATGAAGCTTTGACAAAAAAGGTGTTTTTGTTGACTTTCCAAAATGACCTATAATGTCCAAATTCATATCTTCTTGTGAGTGCATACTTTAAACTTGGGAGATGAAGATGAATTTTATGTAATTGCATCCTCTTAAAATGAGCTTTGGATGGGTCATTTTTGATAAAGTATGAGAAAGTTATGCTTGGTCAAAGTTGAGTTGACTTTTCCTACAAAACCCTAATTTAGCAACTTTTGGGTTTTGATGAATTGTGAGAAATATTTGAGGAATCATGATCAACCCTTGATCAAATTATGAATAATACTTCAAATTGAGAATGTTGACAAAAAATCTTGAAGTTTGACTGTATGTGGGCCACAGTTGACTTTTGCCCTAGCACAGTCGATTTTCAGGCCTTTGGGCAATTCACTGAGCAAACTTCCTCTGCAAGGATTGAAACTTGGCATGGATGATCTTGAGAACATATTAGGACAATTGTGAGAATTTGGGATCCTTTGGACTCAAACACCTTGATGCAAACTGAAACCCTAATTTGAGGTAGACTGCCTTAGGAGAGAGTTTGTCTGGTCAACCCTTGGACTTCCTTGAGCAATTTGAGGACCTCACTTGAAATGTACTGAGAAATAGGGAAGGGAAAATTTTGGGGTACAACAGCTTCCCCTGTTCAATCTTCTTAAACCTGAGGATGTAGATTGGCTTGCTTGTCTTTCGTGATCCGAAGGTGGAAGATGATTGCCCAGAAATTTGCACTCGCATGAAGTGGTATCTGTCTTGCGATATCGGGAATGGGCTTATAAATGCCATTTGGAGATTGAATACAGAAGATGGGCTTAAAGATGCCATCAGAAGAAGTGTCGATCGTATAAGAGATTCCTTTGCGAGAGCCCGTATACCTGTTGTTGAGGAGGATTTCGCTGGGGAATGTTGGTCTCTGTCTTGGTAAAAGTTGAATTTTAAGAGCTTCGGTCGTCCGTTATTCTACTGGGGAATCGTCTCTTGGTCGAAGAGGTGAAAATAAACTACTATCTGGTCGTGATCCAGGCTTCATAGTGATAAGATCGACTGCTATCTGGTCGTGCTCCAGGATTTACAGTGACTTAACGGGGGGATGAGATTAAACTTGCTATCCGGTCGTTCTCCAGGCTTTGCAATTTCTCAATTCTTATCTGGTCGTACTCCAGGCTTGAGAAGGAATTATGTTGTTATCCGGTCGCATCCGGGCTTCAACTTGAATTTAAGGCATACTAATATCCGGTCGATTCCGGGCTTCTTAGTAATTGTCTAGATAAACTACTATTTGGTCGAAATCCAAGCTTCGCAGTATCTTATACTGTTATCTGGTCGATTCCAGGCTTCAGTCTTTTGCCGCTATCTGGTCGTAATCCAGGCTTCGCAACTTCTTGCTTCTTATCTGGTCGTGTTCTAGTCTTCAGAAGAAATCAAGTGGTTATCCAGTCGCATCTGGGCTTCTATTTGACTTTAAGGCTTACTAATATCCGGTCGATTTCTGGGCTTCATAGTAACCGGCCGGGTAGACTACTATTTGGTCGAAATCCAAGCTTCGCAGTGTCCTTTACTGTTATCTGGTCGTAGTCCCATGCTTCAGCGTCTTTTACCGCTATCTGGTCGTAATCTAGGCTTCACGATGTCTCATACCATTATCTGGCCGATTCTAGGCTTAACGGTATCTTGTATTTCTATCTGGTCGATCTCCAGGCTTTACAATAACTTGCTGGGGATTCAACTACTTTTCGATCGATTTCCGGGCTTCATAGCTTGAATTTAAGATAAACCACTATCTGGTCGATTCCAGGCTTCATGGTCTTTTGGAGAAATCAAGATATTATCTGGTCGAATCCGGGCTTCATAGCTTGAACTGGAATAGAAATCTTAACATCGATTTGACTGAACTAGAGAAAACTTGTGAGGATTTGATTGCATCTTTCCCTGAAAGGTAAAGAGTTAGTCGTATGTAATGATGTATGATATGTATCGAGTAATGATGTTCTCAAAATAAATGAGATTGTGCTGTATGATGCGTATGCGCATGCCATGATGTATGGATATGCAATGTTTTCGTGATGTTTTCTAGCTGGGGAGAATAATTCCTGGACTGCTGTTGGAGAATATAAAGAGCTAAGTTCTTCGTTCTCGCTGGGGATAACGACCGAAGATGATTGGAGAAATAACCTCGGTTGGGGATGAATTACCGTTGCTGGCGATAATGAACCCTGCTGGGGATTGAGTTTCTGGCTGTGGAAGAAATAGACTCCACTGGGGATAGTCTTCCATTGTTGGTGATAGATAAACTCTGCTTGGGGAGAATTAACACCACTATTTTTGGGTATTTCTTACTCTGCGGGGAGTGTATGTACCTTTAGTCATATTCTCCAGCTGGGTCTATCCTTGTACCTGGTGGGCAGAGCAACTATCAGGTTTGGGCACTTCTGTTTTCCCTGTTCCTGAAATTACCAGTAATCGTCTTTTTGTTCCGCATGTAAATATTTATGAGCAACAATTATTGTCAAATGCATATATCAAAAATGAATCATTGGACGCTCTTGCAAAACAAAACAGAAAAAGAAAACACAAATTTGAAGTTTCTTTGTGAAAATGAATTGTATTGATTTTTGAAGTTAGCCTGTGATAGGCGTTTTGTACAAGAGGTTGACGTCCTAGTAAGAGAACGCCGCCGGAAGGCATAATTTATACAATTTGTGTGTAAAAGAAAAACAACTATGTGAACAATCCCATTGGGTTCCAACTCTGCTATTGCCTTTATATATTCGAGCATCTTATCACTTTGCTACTTGGTTGAAGCTAGATCAGATTGATTGGCGCCGTCCGAGCTTGATAGTCGATACTGAAGTCTGGTTACAAGATGATCCAATGAGACATAGTGTTACACTTTGATCCCTAATTTTTTCCTGGACCGCCCTTTCGGGTTTTCAGTCCACGGGGATACCCTTTTTTGCCCAAGCCGCCTTTTCAGGTTTTCGACTTGCCGGATGTACAGTTTTTTTCATTTTCATCCCTTACTTTTTCTCGAACCCTTTTGGTTCGCTGGGAAGCCCTAATTTTTGCCTAGGCCAGTCGACCTAGCGGGTCTTTGATCATGCGTAGTATTTTTTCACTATGTCTGCATTGACGGGGTGAGGAAGGTCGTCACCATCCATGGTGGTTAGGATCATAGCTCCTCCTGAGAAGACGTTCTTAAGCACAAATGGTTCTTCATACGTAGGAGTCCATTTGCCCCTGGGATCACCTTGCGGCAGTATGATGCGTTGGATCACTAGATCCCCGACTTGATATTCTTATCGTCTGACTTTCATGTTAAATGCTTTGATCATTCTCTTTTGATACGTCTGACCATGACAAATAGCAATAAGTCTCTTTTCATCAATTAAGTTCAGCTGATCAAGCCGGGTCTGGATCCAATCGTCCTCGCTCAAACCTGCATCCTTCATAATCCGAAGAGAGGGTATCTGGACTTCAATGGGTAAGACTGCCTCCATGCCATACACCAAAGAGTAGGGTGTTTCCCCTGTTGACGTCCGCGCTGAGGTACGGTACCCATGAAGAGCAAATGGTAATATCTTGTGCCAATCTTTGTAGGTCACCATCATCTTTTGCACAATCTTCTTGATGTTCTTATTAGCCGCTTCAACAGCCCCATTCATCTTCGGCGGGTAAGGAGAAGAGTTGTGATGCTGTATCTTAAACTGTTTGCAGAGCTCGGTGATCATTGTATTGTTGAGATTTGTACCATTGTCAGTAAGATTCTCTCCAGTACACCATATCGACAGATCGGGTTGTGTCGGATAAACTGCACCATGATGTTCTTGGTTACTGTAGCAAAGGAAGCTTCCTCGACCCACTTCATGAAATAATCAATAGATACCTGAATGAAATGATGCCCGTTGGACGCAGTAGGTCTGATCTCGCCGATCATGTCGATGCCCCACGTTGCGAAAGGCCAAGGAGCTGTCAAAACATTTAGAGGAACTGGAGGTACATGCACCTTATCAGCATAGACTTGGCACTTATGACAGGTCCGAGAGTGATGATAATAATTGGCTTACATAGTGGACCAATAATATCCCACCCGTAGGATTTTATTTTCCATGGTATGTCCACTGGAACGAGTTCCGAAGGTACCTTCATGTAACTCTGCCATGATTCTTTCTGCCCCACTCTTGTCCACACATCGCAGTAAGGTTGAATTATGGTTTCACTTGTAAAGGATACCATTACTGATGAAAAACTTCGCAGCGAATCTCCTCAGAAACTTCTTATCATTAATAGATGCACCCTCGGGGTACTCTTGAGCCTCAAGATACCTCTTTACCTCGTGAAACCAGGGTTTATCTGTTACCTCTTCAGTCTCAATATCACAACAATGTGCGGGTTCGTCCAACCTATCAATGGTAATCTGGGGAGCTTCATTGTCCCACCTGACTTTGAACATAGAAGACATGGTAGCTAGCGCGTCCGCTAACTGGTTCTCTTCTCTTGGGAAGTGTTCAAAGGTTATCTCCTCAAAGTGCGCAAGCAACGTCAATACATACTCTTTGTAAGGAATAAGATTTGGGTGTTTCGTATCCCACTCGCCTTGGATCTGACTGATCACTAGAGCAGAATCTCTGAATACACTCAAGAACTTAATCCTTAGGTCAATAGCAGCTCGAAGACCCAGGATGCATGCTTCATACTCCGCCATATTGTTGGTGCAGTTAAAACATAATCGGGCGGTGAATGGAATATGAAAGCCCTCAGGAGATATGATCACAATGCCAATACCATTACCCAACGCGTTTGAGGCTCCATCAAAATACATAGACCATCGGGATCCCTCCTCAGGTCCTTCCTCTGGTCCAGGTTCTTCACAATTGGTCACCAACATGATGTTCTCATCCGGGAACTTGAAATTCATGGATTGGTAGTTATCCACGGCCTGATGCGCCAAATGATCCGCCAATACACTCCCCTTGATTGCTTTTTGGGTTGTGTATTGGATGTCATACTCGGTTAAGATCATCTGTCATCTTGCTATTTTTCCGGACAAGGCAGGCTTTTCGAAGATATACTTGATTGGGTCCCTCTTTGATATCAATAAGGTAGTGTGAGTCAGCATATACTGTCTCAGCTGGTGAGCAGTCCATGCCAAAGCGCAACAAGTTTTCTCGAGCAACGAGTATCGGGTCTCGCAGTCGGTAAACTTTTTGCTAAGGTAGTAAATAGCGTGCTCTTTTCGGCCAGACTCGTAATGCTGCCCCAACACGCACCCCATTGAATTATCCAGAATGGTCAAGTTTAATATCAAAGGTCTTCCTTCAACTGGAGGCATAAGAATTGGTGGCTCTTGGAGGTATTATTTGATCCTTTCGAAGGCGGTCTTACATTCATCATTCTATTTTACTACTTGATCTTTCTTCAGCAGCTTGAAGATTGGCTCACAAGTAGCAGTCAGATGTGAAATGAATCGGGCGATGTAGTTCAGACGTCCTAAAAAGCCTCTAACTTCCTTTTCTGTTCAGGGAGCTGGCATCTCCTGTATAGCCTTCACCTTTGCGGGATCCACCTGAATGCCGTTATCACTAACGACGAAACCTAGCAGCTTACCAGACCTTACCCCGTAGGTGCACTTGTTCGGGTTTAACCTCAGCTTGTACATCTTCAACCTGTCGAACAACTTTTGTAGATGGTCAAGGTGTTCTTCTTCAGTCTGGGACCTTGCGATCATGTCATCAACATAAACCTCAATTTCATGGTGAATCATGTCGTGGAACAAAGCGACCATGGCGCGCTGTTATGTTGCCCCAACATTCTTCAACCTGAAAGGCATTACTTTGTAACAGGAGGTGCCCCACTGCGTAACGAAGGTTGTCTTCTCCATGTCCTCGGGAGCCATCTTAATCTGATTGTAACCAGAAAACCCATCCATAAAGGAGAAGATCTTATGCTGCGCGGTGTTATCGACCAGAACATCGATGTGAGGAAGCGGAAAATCATCCTTGGGGCTCGCCCTGTTCAGATCTCTATAGTCCTGACACATCCGTACCTTACCATCCTTTTTAGGCACCGGAACAACGTTGGCAACCCACTGTGGGTAAGAAGTGACAACTAAAAATCCCACGTCAAACTGTTTCATGACCTCAGCCTTGATTTTCTCATACATCTCAGGGCGCATACGGTGAACCTTCTGCTTTACCGAAGGACACTCTTCTTTAGTTGGAAGGCGGTGTACCACAATATCAGTATCCAAACCAGGCATATCTTCATAAGACCAAGAGAAGATCTCAACATAGTCGCGTAGCATCTGTATCAACCGTTGTTTGACACTAGGCTCCAGATTCGCACCTATCTTGACCTCTTTCCTGTCTTTCTCGGTACCCAAATTCACTGATTCCACTGGCTCTTCATGGGGCTGTATGGCCCTCTCTTCCTGTAGTAACAGTCTAGCAAGTTCCCCAGGCACTTCACAATCATCCTCACCTTCATCCTCGGCTTGGTTGATCGGATTTTCGAAGTCATAACTGGCAGTAGCATAGTTGTTATCAATGGGATCCATAATGCATGTGGATCTGCATTATGATATGTGAGTGTGTGTAAGACAATAGCTATTTTGATAAAGTGCGAGATAGAAAATAAAAACAAGGAGCGTAAAATTTGTAATGCAAGAAAACGTCCAATGCTTTATTGATGATATACGAAAATGGAAAATAATAAGCCCTCACAAACAAAGCCCAGGTGCCTCGGGCAAGGCACCGGGCTGTAAAGTTTCAAACTGTTTGTTACAAATCTCAAAACAAAAGTCTATTACTGTGTAATAAAAGAAATGGGTACGAAGTCCTTCACTGTCCAATTGTTTAATCCACCATTAGTAGTCGGGTAAATCTAGCTGTTGATATCTGACTCTTCTTTATCATCCTCAATTGCATTCACTCCTCGATCACTTATGTGCAGAGGAGGTCTTCCAATCCGTGCGCGCCGAACAACCCTTTGAGCCTCTGCAGTAAAGCCCAAACCAAACTTGTCAATCTTATGTGTGAAATCAGGGAGCTGACCCCAATTCGCACACCCACCTTTTTCAATTACAGCCCTGGCATCCTTAAAGGAAGCCATCTTCATCGGAGGTTCGTCAATAGCAACTTCAGTCAATGCCAAAGTCTGGGGGACCTCTTCAAAATTCTGACACGGGGTTTCGATGAATTCCCCATCAATCTCCACATAGCGAAAATAATCAAGATGACTCACCATGTACTCCTCTTCTCCTCGTACCGTGACGATCTTCCTCTTTACTGAATATTTCAACATCTGATGGAGCGTAGAAGTCACTGCCCCAGCCTTATGAATCCAAGGGCGACCCGACAAACAAGAATAAGATGGTCGGATATCCATCACATAGAAAGTAGATGCAAAAGTCTGAGAGCCAACTTTAATAGGGACGTCCACCTCCCCGTGCACCATCCTTTTTGACCTGTCGAAAGCCCTGACCACAATATTGCTCGGTTTCAGAACCAAACCTTCACAGTCCAGACGGTCTAATGCTTTCTTTGGTAAAACATTCAATGAGGACCCAGTATCCACCAATACGTGGGCCATGGTAGTTCCCCTGCACTCGATCGAGACGTGCATAACATCATTGTGATTTCTTCCTCTAGCATTCAGATCTGCGTCTGAGAAACCCAGCCCATTGTCGGCCGTCAAACTAGCTACACAGTCTTTGAATTGATCGGCAGAAGTTTCCTACGGCACATGCGTAGTTTTGAGAAAAGCAATTAAAGCCTTTGCATGGGCTTCTGAACATAATAACAAGGATAACATGGAGATTTTTGACGGGGTCTGCCCCAGCTGCTCGACTATGTTGTAGTCACTCTTCTTGATAATCTTCAGAGTTTCCTCTATCTCCTGCTTAGAGGTTTCTACAATGTTCTTCTTAGGTGCCTCTGTCCGGGCAGGCTCACCTGTGACTTCTTTGCCTCGAGTCCCAGATGACTCAGCGACATGGGTGATAACTGGAATAGGAACTGGGATAGTAGCTGATGTAATAGCAGATGGGATGGTAACAGGTTTGTGAGCAGTCGGAGGGGAAATCTCAGGAGAGAAGAGTCTTCCACTTCTGGTGACCTTTCTAGCCCCGACAATATTGCTGATATCAGCATCATCTTCTTCAATCTTTAAGTCTTGCTTAACTCCATGGTAATACACATCGTCCCCATAGTGCCAAGGGGCAGCCTTATCCGAAGTGTATGGGATAGGACCAGGGATAGTAATGATTAACGGAGTGATTCTCGGAACGAGTGTAATCCTAACAGGCTTTCTCGAGGAAGCCTTTGAAGGATTGGCGGAAATGGTTATGATGGCAACATCTTCAACTGGAACTAACTGAATCATAGTCTTCTCGAACATGATCTCTTTGTTATCCATCAGGCGTTGAACACTTGATTTCAAAAAGTGGAAACCAGCAGGCAGAATTGAACACAAGTGGCAACCCTCGCCACATCCCGGAAATAAACCGACCAACAATAGATTTTTCTTAACTATCATCAAAGGAGTAGAAATTTCTTCCACGGAGGTTACAAATAAATCATCATCCATAACATTTACTCCATGACCATGCTAGGGCATGGGCGCAATTATGACGTTGGGCTTCTCTGGAGCGTCAAACTCAATCTCTTTGGCTTTGATCAAGTCCTGCACCTTATTCTTCAAGGCCCAACAATTGTTTGTATCATGACCTGGACCATCAGAGTGATAGGCGCAACGGGCATTCGGGTTATACAGCGGAGATGTGGTGTTGGGATTCTCCGGGACTTCCCTCAGAGTTACCAGGTTGGTCTTCAATAATTGTGGTAGAATTTGAGACAAGGTCATATTGAGACGAGTGAACTGTCTTTGTGGTCTCTCCACCCTTTGCTGATTGTTGCATTGTAGAGCAACTGTGGGTCTTGATATCATTCACCGCATTCACCGCTTGACGGTGTTCAGGTCTGCTTTGGCTCCTCGAGCCGTAGATTGCACTAGCTTCTTTCTTACCGGTGAAAGGCTTCTTTTCTGCACTTGATGAAGTACCTTTCTGTATCTTACCACTTTGGGTACCAGCTTCTACTCTCTCCCCAGTCAAAATCAATTCAGTAAACCCAGATGATGAACTGCCGATCAGATGATTGAAAAATGGACCAGACAACGTCCCTAGAAACATATCAACCAACTCCCTGTCAGACAAAGGGGGTTGGACTCTTCCAGCCAAATCTCTCCACTTTTGAGCATAGTCCTTAAAACTTTCACTTGCACCCATAGACATACCCTGAAGCTGAGTACGAGTGGGAGCAAGGTCGGCGTTATACTGATACTGCTTGTAAAAAGCAGCAGCAAGGTCCTCCCAGTTTCGGACATTAGCTCCTTCCAATTGATAAAACCATTCAAGCTGAGTCCCTGACAGACTATCTTGAAAGAAATGCACCCACAAATTTCTATCAGCAGTGTAAGGTTGGATTTTTCTGACATACGAGCAGAGATGGAGTTTAGGACAGGACATTCCATCGTACTTAGCAAAATCCGGAGCTTTGAACTTATGAGGGATCACCACCCCTAATACCAGTCCCAGTTCTTTAAAATCCAAACCAGGGATCTTCTGACACTCCATAACACTCAGACGGTCTTCAAGTTGTTTGTACCTCTCCTCAGCAGGAGGATACTGTTCCTCATTATAATCTGTATCATTATCAGAAACTGCAGGACTGGGGCCCTTTTCTTCTTCTTGGTCCTCCCCTCCTTTGGATGAAAAGGATAGATCAGCTTGCTGTTTCAACCTATCTCCAAACCTTTTACCCATACTTAGAAGAACGACCTTCTTCTTCTTCTTCTTCTTCTTCTTCTCTTTCTCTTTCAGAATGAGAGCTTTCAAGTCCTCTTATCCTTTAGCCAAGCTTAAGAACATCTCTTGGAATTGGGCATTTTGTGTCTGAAGATCTTTGATAGCTTGATCGGAAGACATTTCTGCTGAAATAAACAGCGAAAAAGATGAGAAATCTGTATTGGTACCTGTAATGATGTGCATGATAATGGGATGCGTATGTAATGATTTCAAAGACTTTGGAAGATTTAAATTTGCAAACCAAGAAATAAACAAACTTTATTAGATTAAACTTGTAAAACGGTTCAACAAATTCCTTTAAGGCGTTTACAATGAAAAACAAATCTAAACTAGAAAAAGCAAGAATCAGAAATCCCATGGACGCTTCCCCTTGGTGCTGACATAGTCATTGATCGTCCTTTCATTCTCAAGTTTCCTGGTGAGCTTCAAGATCTTCCTTTCTTGCTCATGGTACTTTTCTCGGTAGGTATCCCTTTCCTCTTTCAATTGAATCCAGGATCTCTTTAATTCCCCAAGATCAGTGGGCATGTAGGGATAAAGGACTGTATAAGGAATGCCCTCTTCATTGGTGGGCTCCACAATCACTGGAAACACGGCTTCATAAGGCATCCCAAGCTTCTGAGCACGAGCTCGGACCCACTGGAGATAAGGCTGCATAGGGAGAGAAGTACTAGCTCTTGAGGGTCAGATATGTTCACCATGCCCCAAGCTCGTATAAACCTTCGGTGATGCTCGTCAACGTCTTCCTTGTAGTCAAATGCAATATCTGTAAGAAGTAGCTCATGAGGACCATCTCTCTGAGCACGACCGAATTGTCGCAAAGCTAAATAAGGACTGTAGGTTATTCCCCCTTTGATTCCAAGCAACGGGACATTAGGGTATCCCCCACATCGGTCAATGACAGCAGTGCTTTCCATAGCCTTAGAACTCCAAAGAATGTCTGAATGGGCAAGGGACATTATTCTGTAAGATCACCCTAAACCTTCCTCATTCTTCAACACGGACTTGGGGAGGTGCGAAATAAACCACCTCGCCAGCAGCGGTATGTGTAATACGGTGGGATAACTGACTTGAGGGTTTTGCATTTTGTCGCAAATGTTGTGGTTTAGCAAGAGTCGCCGCCGACTTTTCTTTTATCCAAAAGGAAAGGTGAAAAAGCACAGGAAAGACCTTTAGAGATGTTTTCTTGAGTTCGGGGGGTAGATTATGAAAAGGGAAGGTTCTAGCACCCTTTTCATCCATGGTTTTCCATGGGCTCTTAGTTACTTGCTTAGATCACTTGCTTTGGTTTGTTTGAATTGGTGTTTGGTGTGATTTTGAAAGTATTTTGTAAAAGAGGCCATTCGTTTAGGCAATCTTTGTAATAATTCTCGTTCGTAAGAATATATACAAAGATGTTTGTCTTTTTGAAAATGTTTTCAATGTTTGTAAGATGTTTTTTGAAATGTGTGTGTGTTTGTTTTTGAAAATAGCAAGGATTGTTTGAAATGGAACAAGTAACTTAGAAACTATCTACCTACTCAAATGTCTTTCTTATGCATTTTCTATTCCTTTGACATTGTTGACTTACCATTGATTTGGTAAGCAACCCTATATTTGGATGTAAACGTGACGGGTGTGGGTCATCGTATAACCATGATAGTAATGTTGCAAAGTATTTTAGCATTTTTGAGGGACCAAGATCATTTTATAAGGCAACTTTTGAATAGCGTCATCGAGGGGCTATGATCTTATATTTATTTTGTTTTGCCAAGATACTTCGCATGCGTAACATGGCCAATTTATTTTAGGCAACCAAGTGGAGAAACCCTAAGGATGCTTGTGTGCAAGTGTGTTATTTGCATGCGTTTTGTCTTTGATTAGGATTGTCTATTTTGTTGTTTTTATTTTGCCATTCATTTCCTATTTTACTAGCAAGCATACAAAAATAATAAAATGAAAAAAAAAGATAAAACCCTACACTATTACAACCATATTGAATAGCATGAAATTATAAAGGCAAAAATAAAATAAAGGAAAGAAAAAAAAGTCTTTCGATTCAGGAAGGAACACCCTTCGATTCTGTGTTCTTTGGTTTCTTTCAATTTGGAGTCTGGAAACAGTGGAGTCATGCCCTTCGATTTTCCTTTGTCTCCTTCGACTGGGGGTTGGAGTCAGTGGAGTCATGCCTTTTGATTTGCCTTTCTGTCTCCTTTGACTGGGGGTTGGAGTCAGTAAGGTTCTGGCTTTTCCACAGGCTCCTTACTGACTCATTGTAAGCATATTAGGCCCTCAGATTGTGATTCGAAAGGCTTGTGCAGCTAGCCAATCGAAGGGTATAACAAAACTATCTTAAGTTCTTAAAATGCAACATCCAAACATAACTACAGTACAGGGGTTAGCACAAAAACCAATGGGTCTCAAAGTCCAAAGTATAACTAATTAAGGTTGAGTTTTCAGCATATGGGCAGTCAGAATCGAATGTTAAAACATGGTCTAGAAATATCTACATTTTTCTTTATTGGCATGTGCATATGATGTTTAAATGAAAGAGTTCCAAGTTTAGAGAGAACTTACCTCTTGAAGTGCTTAGTCGAAAGAGCTGTAGGTGACTTTTTTGATGGTGGAGGGAGCTTCGCTGGGATCTTCCTGAAGCTAGTTCTGTTACTGTTTGGTTTGGGCAGTCACTGAATCGAAAGAGAGTATATGATGGTGATGCGTGAATCGAAGGTTGCTACAGTCTAGGGGAAGTAAATCAAAAGGTACACTACTGAGGAATTTTATAAAAAAAATCTTAGAGTTTTGAAGGTTTGAGAATGTTGGAGAGTTTGAGAATATGGGAGAGTTTGAGAATATGAGAGAGTTTTAGTGCTTGAGGATTTTTATGATTTTTCTCTCTAGCAAAAATCTGGACCCTTTCTTTGTCAATGGTTCCTCTATTTATAGGTAAAAGGTTTGGGAGTTTAAACAAAGATGTGGCTTGGCTGAAACGTGAATATTAAGTTATGTCAGATTTTCCAAAATCCCAAGGTGAAGTACTGAAGTCGTTGGTTAAAAGGGGATGACTTCCATGACTTATGGTGAAGTACAAACAGGATTTAAGCAAAGCATGGGTTTGGGACAGGATTTGTACTTAGCAAGTTCACTTTCATACAAAAAACTTCTGGACAAAGGCTTAATCACCTGGACAATAGCTTAATCCAAAATGTAAGTAATTAATTATGGAGTGAAATACAAGCATTAAGGCTTGTAAGATAAGATCATGTAGCGTGGTCCACAGATTTGATCAGTGTCCTTTCAAAATCCTATTTTCCACTTGTGTCAAAGAGTTCTAGAAATGTACTAAAGAAGATTGCCTCGAAGGATTTAGAGTTGGGTTTGAAAGATGCTGATTTGAAGGGAACCAAAACTCCAATCGAAGCTTTTGTGTGAAGGTGGCTCATGTCCAATCGAAAGCTTGCATGCCAGGGGTTACATGTGGTCAAATGAAAGAGTGTATGTAGGATGACAAAATGTTCATATTCGAAAGAGGCAAATAGGGAACAAAAAGTGCAAATCGAAGGATGTTAAAAGAGAGCCTTTTGCCTTGGAAATGAAATAGATCACAAGAGGCTTTTTTCCTTGTGAATCCAAACTAAAATGTGCCAGAGGCCCATGCCCAGTCGAAGGACGCAAACCAAGCTTGTATCGAAAGAGGCCAAAAGGCCAATCGAAGGAGCTGAAACGAATAACACTTGTATTTCTCCAAGTTTTGTCAAAATAATATTTTTATCTGTTTTCTCTTTTTTTGACAGTTTCCTTTTAATTTTGGTACTGGAAAAATCCAAAGTATCTGTGCAAGCTTGAACCTTGAGAATCCTTGTGAGGAAGGCCTTTAAGAATGAGAGGGAAAATTTTGGGGTACAACAGCATGCAACACATGAGAGTCCCTCTTCTTCGCACAATACGAGTATAAAGGGCATGCAAGATATCACCCAGAAGAGTAGGCACGGGATTGCGAGACAGGAAGATCTTAACCGTATTCACATCTATGAAGGAATCTGGATTCGGGAAAAGAACCAAACCGTAGATAAGGAGAGCCAAGATGTCTTCAAAAGCCTGAAAATCCAAGTTATCCCAGAATAGTTTAGCTTGATCTATCAGAAACTTGGATAAGAAACCTTCAACCCTGCTTCATGTCTCCCAGTTGGGTATTACATCAGCCCGTGTCAGATGCAGAGTTGAAGCAATGTCTTCTGGTTTAGGAGTCTCTTGCAAACCTGTGAAGGGCATCTGCTCAAGGATGGATATGCCCAGTAAGTGAGAAAACTCTTCCAAAGTGGGAACTAGCTGATAATCTGGTAAGGTGAAACAATGATGCACATGATCGAAGAACTGGAAAAGCACACTCATCATCTGCTCATCAAACTTTAAGGTAACCAAGCTAAGAAGCTGACCATGTCTCCTAATGAAGGAAGAAGTCTCGGAAACTTTTTAACAAACTCTTTGAGTTGAGCAGGTATTTGCACAAAGTTAACTCGGATGGTGTTTCTGCGCATGAAAGCCATAATCTGCAAAACAGAATAAAGATAAATCCCCTCGGTCTTTGAAATGGTTAGTATAATGAATTATGCATGCTATGTTATGATGCATGATGTCATGGTAAAACAAACAACAGGTATAGCAGATAACAAACATGGTAAAGGCAAACAAGTCACACAAAAGCCCTTAAGTTTAAGGCTTGCATGGGGTCTAGGTACTACCCTCTTGAAGTTCAGTTGGTTTCAACCTATCCTAATAATAATAACCGGGTTCTAGAGGTTCTCAATATCACTGACCATCCTCCATTGGTCATGGTTTCAGCTCACGCAATCTTTTCTTGCAGCCGGAGCTATCTCAAGAGTATGGTCTCAATGAGTGTTGCATCGAATATCAACCAGTTCTCAGCTTTACACTAAGGCCGGCTATCTCACTACTTCCTAATGGCCAAGTTGGTCAATTATGGATTCTAAGGTTAGTTGATGCTTAATGACACACATAGAAGCCCCGTATTCTCCTCGTTTCTCCATAAGGGATATCGGTACCAACCAATGTGCCACATCAACATAGCTACTGCTTCAACCGTATCGGTCTATGTCGTACAGTTCCCTCACAGTTTATTGCTACTTACCTAAAAGGTGTCCCCCAGATCCGGGTTAGGATCTATAGTAACTCCCGATACAAAACCCTTTAACAGTAAAGCAACCAAAACAAACAAGAGAAACAATTTATGATGAACTAATCCTAAGGTATACCCCACTTATTATTCCCCAGCAGAGTCGCCAGTTCTGTGATACGGTGGCAGAACTGACTGTTAATACTGGTTTGCGTTTTGTGTTTGTGTTTGCAAAATGCCGCGGTAAGAAAGAGTCGCCACCGAATTTTATTTTATCCAACTGTAAAGGAAAAAATCACAGAAAAATTCCTTTTTCGAGATTTTGAGTACGGGGGGTAGATTATAGAAAGGGAAGGTATTAGCACCCTTTCTATTCGTAGTTCTCTACGGGCTCTTAGGTACTTTCTCATCATTTTAAAAATTGCTTCCGTGTTTGTGTGTTTTGAAAAGTTTTTGTTTTGCTTCGTTTTAACCATTGTATCAGTCCTCAAGAGTGTTACGAAGTGTTTTTGAAAACTTTATTTGTAAAAGTGTAAGTGTGAAAAGTTTGATTTTTGAGCAAGTACCTACTAGCATCTACCTACTCAAAAAAAGAATGTTTCTGTTCTTGTTTCCTTTAGACAGAGCTATCCCACTATTAGTGAGTAGGTAGCACCGTCGTTGGAGTTGTAAGGGTCAATTCGAAAGGGACGTACGATCACTAAAGCAATGTTAGGACGTCTTAGTAATAACCCTAGTGTCTTAAGATCATATTCGAGGCAACATTTCCGAGGCAACCTTTCTGAGGCAACATTTCCGAGGCAACATTTCTGAACGAGACTTTTGATCTTTGTTTAGAAAGAGGGCGACCACTAAAATATCCTATACTTAATGATCATTTACCGAAGGCAACCGAAGTGAGAGTATACCCTAGGAGTGCGCATGTGCGAGTGATTTGATTTCAGTTATTATCTTTGCACATTTAGGGTTTGCTAACCATTTTAAAATTAACATACATTCTTGTCATGCAATCCTATTATCATACATCTAACAGTTAATATTTGCGAAAATTAAAATGCGAGAAATAAAACTACGCTATTACAAGGCTTCAGGGAGGGAGATTAATTACATAGCCAAAAACCCGTAAAACGATAAATAAAAGAAAAATCCTAATTAAACTATTACATCCCATGAGCAGTTACATTAATATTTGCAAAAAATAATAAACGCGTGCGTTGAATCGAGAACGAGAAAATATTAGGGTTTTGAACCCCGTCTAAACCTAATTGAGAGAAAAATTATTTTTTGTTGTTTTTTTTATTATTTTGAGAAAATAAAGTTTTAATTAAATAAATACAAACCTAATTAGTAATTATTTTAATTTAAGAAAAGTAATTAATTTGACCTATTTTTGCATTTTTGTCATCTTAAAAAAATAAAAATTTAAATCAAATAAAGCCCTAATTTCTAATTTATTTTAAATTATTTACAAAAAGGTTAAAATTACCCTAAAATTAAATTAAACTAATTATTAAATTAAATTTGACAAAAATAAAACCTAAATCTAAATTGTTGAAAATTGATTTTATGAGTTTTTGTAAAAAAGAATTAATTTTATGTTAGAAAATGATTTAAACAAAAATAAATAAATAAAAGAAATAGAAAAGAAAAATAAAGAAACGGGCATGGTGTTAGTAGCAAGAAGAGGGGTGCATCACAGACCTCCTTCTGAGAAACGCTAGATCTAGATAGAGATGGATCTTGTGGCTGACTGATTGGAGGCACATGGTAAGCTTCAGGACGCGTGGGGTACAGGATCTGTAAAGAGAAATTGAGAAAATGGAAAATGTTGGAGGCAAGGGTCGAACCCCTGACCTCATGCCTGCAAAGCCTTAACGCCTTCCATGGCTACCACTGGGCCACTTGGATTTATTTTTTAGTATATGAAATAATAATAATATAATGAAAATAACGCTAGCTATCAAACAAACGCGCCAAAATTCAAACAGACGAATGGTGTGTTGCCATGCAGTCGTTGTCTACCCCTGTCCGTCATTTTAGATTTTAGGACTTTTACCTACAGATGCCAAACCTAGGTATAGCCCCTGTCTGTTCCAAAATCTTGTACGTGCATGATAAATGAAAACAATGGCACCAATCAACTCATTTCAACCTCATGAGTATCATGGTACCAAAATCAACATCCAATTTCTCCTGTATAACAAAACCCCAAAATGATCCCAGAAACCCTAATAATGGTGGCTATGCGTATGGCTTCCAAAAATACAATTAAACAATGCAGTTAGTTTCAAAACATGGTAAGGGTCACAAATGCACCATTTAAACATGATAAAGACGCAAGGATTTTGATAATCGAATTTGAAAAATATACCAAACTGTGATGACTATACGTCCCGTTTTTGGGCTTGGGAGGGCTGGCAAACGATTGGAATCGCTTCAGAGGAGGTCCAGGAGTGGATTGGCCGCTTTAAATCACCTTGAACCTTCCTCTAACTAGTAACTCGAACCAACACTTTTGAGTGATTTTTTTGAATTCAGTTCTGACTTCTCACGCCTCAAACCCCTTGTTTTTGATCTGCCAATGCTCTATATGTACTCTAGAATAAAGTAGGTCACAAATTTGCTTCAAATCTTTCTCAATTAAGATGATTGAATCATGATTTGATTCTCATGTAAATCTTTCCAAATCAAGCCAAAATCCAATATTTGTGTGTACATTTGAACCTTGCACGATTTTATTCTCTTCCCAGCTGTATAAGAGACCTAAAATGCACAAAAGCTCAAGCTTTGATTAGTTTTGATATTTTCATGATTTTATTTTGATTTAATTTGATTTAATTGAAATAAAAATCATAATAAATGACAAAAATAAAATAAAGGCAAGTGGGAAGGATCATGGGTCGTGGACCATGTTACAAACTCAATTCAAGCACAAAAGGTTGGGCCCATTTGACAAAAATTGCAATTTTGGCCACTTTTGACTTTTGGCAATTTTGCAAAAAGGGTCAATTTCACCAATGCATAACTCCTTCAGTTTTGATCCTAGAGATTTGTTCTTTGACTATTTATAAATCTTAAGATGTCCTCTAGGCAAACCGTTTGGTCTCATATCAATTGAGTCTTCCATGTTCATGTATGAAGCTTTGACAAAAAAAGTGTTTTTGCTGACTTTCCAAAATGACCTATAATGTCCAAATACATATCTTCTTGTGAGTGCATATTTTGTACTTGGGAGATGAAGCTGAATTGTAGGGAATTGCATCCTCTTCAAAATGAACTTTGGATGGGTCATTTTTGATAAAGTATGAGAAAGTTATGCTTGGTCAAAGTTGAGTTGACTTTTCCTACAAAACCCTAATTTAGCAACTTTTCGGTTTTGATGAATTGTGAGCAATCTTTGAGGAATCATGATCAACCCTTGATCAAATGATGAATAATACTTCAAAATGAGAATTTTGACCATAAATATTGAAGTTTGACTGTATGTGGGCCACAATTGACTTTTTCCCTAGCACAGTCGATTTTCAGGCCTTTGAGCAAACTTCCTCTGCAAGGCTTGAAAATTGGCATGGATGATCTTGAGAACATATTAGGACAATGGTGAGCAGTTGGGATCCTTTGGACTCAAACACCTTGATACAAACTGAAACCTTAATTTGAGGTAGACTGCCTTAGGAGAGAGTTTGTCTGGTCAACCCTTGGACTTCCTTGAGCAATTTGAGGACCTCCTTGAAATGTACTGAGAAATAGGGGAGGGCAAATTTTTGGGTACAACAGCAGGAAAGTCAAACAAATAAAGCAAGTAAAGGTGATCTAGCCCTAAGGTAACCCCACTTTTAAATAATCCCCAACAGAGTCGCCAGTTCTGTAACACGGTAGGAGAACTAACTTGGGTGTTTTGCGTTTTATCGCAAATGTTGCCGTTAGCAAGAGTCACCATCGACTTTTATTTTATCCAAAAGGAAAGGCTGAAAAGAACAGGAAAGACCTTTCGAGATTATTTTTGAGTTCGGGGGTAGATTATGAAAAGGGAAGGTATTAGCACCCTTTTCATCCGTAGTTATCTACGGGCTCTTAGTTGCTTTCTAGATCACTTACTTTGTTTGAAAATGTGCTTTGTGGTGGTTTTTGAAAGTATTTTAAAAAGGCGCCTTCGCTTAGGCAAAATTTGTAATAGCTCTCGTTCGTAAGAACATATACAAAGTGTTGAGCTTTTGAAAATATTTCATGTTTGGAAAGTGTTTTGAAAGTATTTTTGAATGTGTTTTTGAAAAGGTGTCTTTGTAATGGCTCTCATTTCTATAAGAACACGTACAACGTGTTGTCTTTAGAAAATGTTTCAAATGAGTGTGTTGGTGTATAAGATATTTTTGTTGTGAGCAAGCGAGCAACTAGGAGCAATCTACCTACTCAAAAGGTCTTAGATATTCTTTTCCTCCTCCTTTAGATGTTACTATCTTACCATTGATTTGGTAAGAAGCCCCATCATTAGATGTGAAGGGACGGGCGTGGGACGTTTGTATAGTCATAGAAGGCAACCCATGGGACATTTTTGCAATTTTGTTTTAGGGACTAGATTATTTACCGAAGGCAAAATCGAGGGTCATCGAGGGACTACGATCTTTTATCGAGGGTCTTTGCTAAAACTCCCATGTTCGAGGGACATGACTATTTTTCCGAGGCAACAAGTGAGATTACCATAAGGGTGCATGTGTGAAAAGTGTGTTTGATTTACATGCATTTGTCTTTGATTTTTAGGTTGTCTACTTGTTGGTTTTTATCTTGCCATACACACCTAATTACTAGCATTTGTATAAAGCAATAAAAATGCTGAAAAGAAAAATCTTACGCTATTACAACCATATTGAAAGGCAAGGAAAATGTAAAGGCAAAAATGAAATAAAAGCAAGAAAAAATGAAGGTCTTTCGATTGGGGCAGGAGAACCCTTCGATTCTACTTCTGTTGGCCTCCTTCGATTGGGGCTGGCATCAGCAAGGTCATGGCTTTCGATTGGGAGTTGGCACCAGTCAATTCATGGCCTTCGATTGGGCCTTGGCAGTCAGCAGGGTGCGCCTTCTGGTTTTGTCTTTTTGCCCTGTTGCCTTCTTCGATTGAGGCTGGCAGCAGCAAGTCATGGCCTTCGATTAGAGCTGGACTTAGTGCAAGTGTGCCTTTCGTCTGGGCCTGCAGGTCATTATGTTCGAAGCAAGTGTGTGTGTGTGTGTGCTGAACATGTCTGTATCGAAGCATGTGTATGCATCGAAGCAAGTATATCGAAGCATGCATATTTTGTATTCCAACATTTTTAGGGGATTGTACAGATTAGTTCTTAAATGAAAACATAAAAGATTAACATTGAAGGCCATGATTATTACATGTTTGTTTAGAAGATGAATCAATACAGATGTTTGAAATGAAAGAGTTAAAGTCAGAAAGACTTACCTTAAAGCTGGTGTGAGGGCTTCAAACTTGAAATGCTACTTGGACGTTTCTGGAATTCAAAGAGTAATCAAAGGGGGTTTGCTTTTGGTTTGAAGAGTTGTCACAGAAGGTTGTCTTTAAGTTTGAACAAACTTCTATGTGTGGGGTGTTCTTGCTGCAGCCTTGAAGGTGAAATGGGCCTTTAGGTGGTTGTCTAGAATGTCCTTGGATTCGAAGGGAAGGAGCAAAACCTAGGCCTTAGATTCTAACTCGAAGAATTAAAGAAACAAGTGTTATGTTTCTTTCCAGGCTGGATTCGAAGGATACTGAAGAGTGGGGAGTTCTTCAGAATTGAAGAAGGTGAGTATGGTTCTGGGTTTTTTTTATTTCTCAAGTGTTGATGAACTTGAGAGTTTTGTGTTTGAGATGATTTTGGAGTTTATGTGATGGACATTCGTCCAACCTATTCCTGTTTACTTGGACGCCTTTGGATTCATGGGGCAAGCACTGTTACTTCTACTTTACACCAAAAGTTGAAATATCTCATGAAAGGAAAAATTGTTACAGTTTGTGGTGAAGAAGAATACATGGCAGCCACTTAAACTCCTTCAAGTATGTTGAGATGGATGGTGAATTCATCGAGACTCCTTGCCAGACCTCTGAAGTTGTTCCTCGGACAACTCCTGTTGCTAAAACCGCTCCTGTTAGTCCTAAGGTTACCAGGGTTCCACCAAGAATGGCTTCTCTGAAAGATTCTAGGGCTGTGATAGAAGATGGTGGTTGCACTATTTGGGGTCAGCTTCCCGACATTCCTTACAAGTCCAACAAATTTGGCTTGGGTCTCACCTTAGAGGCTCAGAGGGTTGTTCGTCGTGCTCGTATTGGGAGATCGCCATTTCGCGTCAACAATAATGGAGTTCATAAAGCTCAAGTCAACACTGTGGAAGAAGTTGATAGAGACTATGATATAGACAGTTGGATCTTCCCTACTACCGGCAGTGGACTCAACAATTGGAAGGCTAAAGACTTTATAACAATCTCCTTTTGTCAGGAGTAAATGATATTTTTTGTTTTCTTGCTTTCAAGTTTTTGGATATGTAACTTAAAAAAATAACTTTAAGCCTTGTGCCTTACCCATGGAACAACAATCCATTTGTTAGGGTTGTTATCTTTCATCCACATATTTTCATTTAATACAATCATTAGACATTTTGCATTCAAATTTTATGCTCTTTGTCTTTCTTTTACTTTATTGCTTTCAAAATGGATATGTGTTCTTATACACACCCACATAAAAATTTACAGATCCATATTCACTCCGGATCCCATTGATAACAATTCTTCCATTGCCAATTATGACTTCGAAAATACAATCTACCAAGCCGAAGACGAATGTGAGGAAGATTGTGAAGTGCCTGAAGAGCTTGCTAGGCTGCTAATGCAAGAAGAAAGAGCCATACGACCGCATGAAGAACCATTCGAGGTTGTGAATTGGGTACTGAAGAGGATAAGAAAGAAATCAAGATATGTTCCAATCTAGAAGACAATGTCAAAAAGAGGTTAATTCTGATGTTGCGTGACTATGTTGAGATATTTGCTTGGTCGTACGAAGACATAACAGGGCTTGATACGGATATTGTGGTTCACTGTCTACCGATGAAGGAAGGTTGTGCCCCTATCAAAGGAAGGTTTGTCGTATGCGTCCCGAGATGTCTAAAAAGATCAAGGATGAGGTTATGAAACAATTCAATGCAGGTTTCTTAGTTGTTATGTCCTATCCTCAGTGGGTTGCAAATGTGGTTCCAGTACCTAAGAAAGATGGTAAGGTGCGTATGTGTATAGACTACAAGGATCTGAATAGGGAAAGCCCCAAAGATGACTTTCCGCTTCCATATATTGATGTTATGGTTGACACTACCGCTCAGCATAAAGTATTTTCCTTCATGGATGGTTTATCTGGTTATAACCAAATCAAGATGGAACCTGAAGACATGGAGAAGACTACTTTTATAACACAGTAGGGCACTTTCTATTACAAAGTGATGCCATTTGGTTTGAAGAATGTTGGCTCAATGTATCAGTGTGCTATGGTAGCTTTGTTCCATGATATGATCCACCATGAAATAGAGGTTTACGTTGATGACATGATAGCCAGGTCTCGGACTGAAGAAGAGAACCTTGATCACTTGTACAAGCTGTTTGAGAGGTTGAAGAAGTACAAGTTGAGGTTGAATCCAAACAAGTGAACCTTTGGGGTAAGATCCGATAAACTCCAAGGTTTCGTCCTCAGTGGTAAAGGTATTGAAGTTGATCCCGCCAAGGTTAAAGTTATTCAAGAAATGCCAACTCCCCATACTGAGAAGGAAGTCGTAGGTTTATTGGGAGGATTGAACTATATTGCCAAATTTATTTCTCATTTGACTGCTACTTGTGAGCCAATCTTCAAGTTACTGAAGAAAGATCAAGTAGTGAAATGGAACGATGATTGTCAGATAGCCTTCGACAAAATCAAAGAATATCTTCAAGAACTTTAAATTCGGATGCCACCGATTGAAGGAAGACCTCAGATCATGTACCTAACAGTGTTAGAGAACTCAATGGGGTGTGTATTGGGGCAACATGACAAGTTTGGTTGAAAAGAGCATGCAATATACTACTGTAACACGGTGGGAGAATTGACTTGGGTGTTTTGTTTTTTATTGCAAATGTTGCGGTGAGCAAGAGTCGCCAACGACTTTTCTTTTTTCCAAAAGGAAAGGCTGAAAAGAACAGGAAAGACCTTTCGAGATTATTTCTGAGTTCGGGGGATAGATTATGAAAAGGGAAGGTATTAACACCCTTTTCATCCGTAGTTATCCACGGGCTTTTAGTTTCTTGCTAGATCACTTGCTTTGTTTAAAAATGTGCTTTGTGGTGGTTTTTGAAAGTATTTTAAAAAGGCGCCTTCGCTTAGGAAAACTTTGTAATAGTTCTCGTTCGTAAGAACATATACAAAGTGTTGAGCTTTTGAAAATATTTCATGTTTGGAAAGTGTTTTTAAAGTGTTTTTGAAAGTGTTTTTGAAAGAGTTTTTGAAAAGGTGTCTTTGTAATGGCTCTCGTTTCTATAAGAATGCATACAAAGTGTTGTCTTTCGAAAATGTTTCAAATGAGTGTGTTGGTGTATAAGATGTTTTTTTTGTGAGCAAGCGAGCAACTAGGAGAAATCTACCTACTCAAAAGGTCTTAGATATTCTTTTCCTCCTCCTTTAGATGTTGCTATCTTACCATTGATTTGGTAAGAAGCCCCATCATTGGATGTGACGAGACGGGCGTGGGATGTTTTTATAGTCATCGAAGGCAACCCATAGAACGTTTTAGTAATGTCGTTTTAGGGACTAGATCGTTTACCGAAGGTAAAATCGAGGGTCATCGAGGGACTGCGATCTTTTATCGAGGGTCTTTGCTAAAACATCCATGTACGAGGGACGTGACTATTTTTCCGAGGCAACAAGTGAGATTACCCTAAGGGTGCATGTGTGCAAAGTGTGTTTGATTTGCATGCATTTTTCTTTGATTTTTAGGTTGTCTACATGTTAGTTTTTATCTTGCCATACACACCTAATTACTAGCATTTTTATAAAGCAATAAAAAATACAGAAAAGAAAAATCCTACGCTATTACAACCATATTGAAAGGCAAGGAAAATGTAAAGGCAAAAATGAAATAAAAGCAAGAAAAAATGAAGATCTTTCGATTGGGGCAGGAGAACCCTTCGATTCTGCTTCTGTTGGCCTCCTTCGATTGGGGATGGCATCAGCAAGGTCATGGATTTTGATTGGGAGTTGACACCAGTCAAGTCATGGCCTTCGATTGGGCCTTGGCAGTCAGTAGGGCGTGCCTTTTAGTTTTGTCTTGTTGCCCTGTTGCCTTCTTCGATTGAGGCTGGAAGCAACAAGTTATGGCCTTCGATTGGGGCTGGACTTAGTGCAAGTGTGCCTTTCATCTGGGCATGCAGGTAAGTGTGTTCGAAGCAAGTGTTTGTGTGTGCTGAACATGTCTGTATCGAAGCATGTGTATGCATCAAAGCAAGTATATCGAAGCATGCATATTTTGTATTCCAACAGTTTTAGGGGACTGTACGAATTAGTTCTTAAAGGAAAACATAAAATATTAACATCGAAGGCCATGATTATTACATGTTGGTTTAGAAGATGAATCAATAAAGATGTTTAAAATGAAAGAGTTAAAGTCAGAAAGACTTACCTCAAAGCTGGTGTAAGGGAATCGAACTTGAACTGCTACCTGGACGTTTCTGGAATTCGAAGAGTAGTCACAGGGGGTTTGCTTTTGGTTCGAAGAGTTGTCACATAAGGTTTTCTTTGAGTTTGAACAAACTTCTATGTATGGGGTGTTCTTGCTGCAGCCTTAAAGGTGAACTGGGCCTTTAGGTGGTTGTCTGGAATGTCCCTGGATTCTAAGGGAAGGATAAAAACCCAGGCCTTAGATGCTGATTCAAAGAAAGAAAGAAACAAGTGTTATGTTTCTTTCCAGGCTGGATTCGAAGGATACTGACGAGTGGGGAGTTCTTCAGAATCGAAGGAGGTGAGTATGGTTCTGGGTTTTTTTGATTTCTCAAGTGTTGATGAACTTGAGAGTTTTGTGTTTGAGAAGATTTTTGAGGTTTCGTTCCTCTAGTCAAAAAATCCTCTCTAGCCTTTGCAAAGAATTCCTCTATTTATAGAGAAAGAATGGACATGTTGTCCCAAGACAACCTTGCAAAGAGATGATAAAATATAGGTAACGTGAAAGTACAAGTGGGGGACCTTTTGGCAGTTGGGGTGCAGAAGATGTGACTTATGCTTCTAGCCCTCTGATTATACAAATATTTGGAAGCAACATAGCTTGTCAAGTAGCTGGTCATGATATTTTCCTCAGATTTTCTTCAAACAAAACCTGCTTCGAATGGCTCATCTTGGATTCGAAGCAAACTGATTCAAAGGGGATCCACATTCCAATCGAAGCTTTGCATGTAGGTACTTTTTGTTCAATCAAAGGCTTGCCTTCCGATGGTCATATGCGGCCAAATGAAAGAGTGTACTTGGGGGGTCCCTATCTTGTGACTGTTTAGGATGAGGGAAGTTAAATTTCCAAACAAAAGGTTTGACCTTGTGCTGAAAGATTCATGCCCAAATGAAACAAGCATGCAAACAACATACTTGTCCAATCGAAGCAAGCATGCAGACAACATACTTGTCCAATCGAAGTAAACATGCAGACAACAAACTTGTCCAAACCGAAGCAGGCTTGCAGGCAGCTATTTTTAAGCAATCAAAAAAGGCTTGTAGGCAGTAAACTTGTCCAAATCAAAGCAGGCTTACAGGAAGCACGCTTGGTGAATCGAAAGGTTTGCCTTGCAAGGGGCACGTGTGGCCAGCATGTCATGGCCTTCGATTGCAACCATGCAAGAAGCACACTTGTCAAATCGAAAGGCGGAATCGAAGGAGGTGCAAAGTCCAATCAAAGGGGGCTGAATCGAAGGAGGACTAAATTTCTCCAAATTTGTCAAAATGTTATTTTCATCTGTTTTCTCCCTTTTTGACAGTTTCCTTTTAATTTTGGTACTGGAAGATCCCAATGCACTTGTGCAAGCTTGAATCTTGAGAATCTTTATGAGAAAAGCCTTGATTATTGAGAGGGAAAATTTTGGGGTACAAAAGCTGCCCCTGTTATATCTTCTTACACCTGAATAGTTAGATGGGCAAATCTGCCATTCGTGACTTGAAGGTGGAAGATGATTGAACACTAGAGTGCCCAGAAATTTGCAGTTGATGATGTTGTGGTTGATTGTGTAGGGATAGGGATTAAAGATTCCATTTGGAGAAATGATGGATAGTTGTTGGAGATGGGCTTATAGATGCCATCCAAAGGTGTCTGTTGATAGAAATTAGTTTAAGTCTAAATTCTGACTTCAATTGGGGAAGAATCAGAATAAATCTTTGGAGCAATTTATCTAAACCAGAGGAAATGTCTACCAGCAAGAATCAGGATAAATCATTGAGAGATTTAAACTGAACCAACAGAGGTCTTGCATGAGTATCAGAATAATATTCATAAATGAATTATATATGACTCGTATCTGGGGGATGTACTGAATGAGCGTCATAATGGCATCCGCGTCAGGATCGTATCTGGACTGTATTTGAATGAGTGACAGAATGACATCCAAATCTAGATCGTATCTGGACTGTATTTGAAGGAATCTCAACAGGATGATGAATGAATCTTAGATGATTGCTTACTCCAAAAAGATGATGACCTTTATCTGATGACCTTTTCCTGAAAAGGTAAAGGCAAAGTTGTATGCAACATCATGATGGATGAAATGCATGGTGTCATGATGCTCTTAAAATAAATAAGATTATGTCGTATGCACTTGAAATGTTAATGAATGTATTTTTTGTCTTGGAAAATAAATCCTTGATAAATGCTAGGGAGTCATTAAATCTCGGACTGCTGTTGAAGAGTAGGCGTGTCTTCAAACTTTGCTTAGAATGTTTCCACCGGGGATTCCTATTTTATTGTTTGAGGAGAAATCCACTGGGGAATATTGACTTTGTTTGAGAATAATCTGTTGGAGAGTGTTGATTTCTGTTTGGGGAAAAAGTTCAGGATTTCTAGTCGTCCGTTGCTCTACTGGGGAGTTATCTTGGGGAAGATTAGCTGTTATCTGGTCGGGTCCAGGTTTCTGTAATTGATAAAGTCAAACTATTATCTGGTCGGGTCCAGGCTTTAGTAACTTAAAATTGAGATTAATTGTTATCTGGTCGGGTCCAGGTTTCAGAAACTCAAACTGTTATCTGGTCGGCTCACAGTTTTAGCAATTGATGAAGTCAAACTATTATCTGGTCGGGTCCAGGCTTTAGTAACTTAAAATTGAGATTAACTGTTATCTGGTCAGGTCCAGGTTTCAGAAACTCAAACTGTTATCTGGTCGGGTCCAAGTTTTAGCAATTGATGAAGTCAAACTATTATCTGGTCGGGTCCAGGCTTTAGTAACTTAAAATTGAGATTAACTGTTATCTGGTCAGGTCCAGGTTTCAGAAAGTTGAATTGATATCTGGTCGGGTCTAGGCTTAACAATAACTTGAGAATTTAACTATTATATGGTCGGATCCAGGCTTCATAGTAACTGAAAATTGTACTATTATCTGGTCGGGTTCAGGCTTCACAGTAATTTGCTTGAAAAATGAAGTTGAACTGATATCTGGTCGGATCCAGGCTTCACGACAACTTACTGAAGTTATCTGTTATCTGGTCGGTTCCAGGCTTCATGGTAACTTACTGAATTTGATTATTATCTGGTTGGATTCCAGGCTTCATAACAAATTCTTGAAAGGATGAAGTTGAACTGATATCTGGTCGGGTCCAGGCTTCATAACAAATTACTGAAGTTATTTGTTATCTGGTCGGGTCCAAGCTTCACGGTAACTTACTGGATTTGATTATCATCTGGTCGGATTCTAGGCTTCATAAAAAATTCTTGAAAGGATGAAGTTGAACTGATATCTGATCGGGTTCAGGCTTCACAACAACTTACTGAAGATATCTGTTATCTAGTCGGGTCCAGGCTTCACGGTAACTTACTGAATTTGATTATTATCTGGTCAGATTCCAGGCTTCATAACAAATTCTTGAAAGGATAAAGTTGAACTGATATTTGGTCGGGTCCAGGCTTCACAACAACTTACTAAAGTTAATTATTATCTGGTCGGCTTCCAGGCTTCACAGTAACTTACTGAATTTGATTATTATTTGGTCGGATTCCAGGCTTCATGACAAATTCTTGTAAGGATGAAGTTGAATTGATATCTGGTCGGGTCCAGGATTCACAACAACTTACTGAAGTTAACTGTTATTTGGTCGACTTCCAGGCTTCATAGTAACTTACTGGGGATTGTAGAGTAGTCTACTAAGGAAGAGGAGTTGTGATCATCTGATTTGTAGTAGTCGGAGAAGCAAACTCAAGCTGGGGAATCCTGCTGTTTCTTGGGGAAATAAATCCTGTTGCCAGTCTGTTGGAGAGGTGGCGACTTCACTGGGGAAAATCCTCGAGGATTCTTGAGGTCGACTCAGCTGGTGAGAAGTTTTCAGAGATTGAAACTCTGGCTAGGAGTCATCCTATAAGAAGGATTTTGGGGAGATTTTCCATTTCCCCTAGTAGCGAGTGTTTGTGGCACTGCCAGGAAATGTTTGACTGTACGTAACCCTTTGTCGGGATTTGCATTCAATACCGCAAGTGATGGAGATGGAGACCTGCCCCTAGTTATTCAGCACTTCTTGAGAGATTTCTTAGAATCTTGACTGGACTGCCCCAAGTGTGTTGGATAATGACATGTCATGCCCCCTTGTTGATAGGAGATTTGTCATTGGAAATGTCATCCCACTTGAAGTGATTTTGTTCACTGAGAGAGCTTTCGTTCACTAGATGTTCATTGTGTGAATTTATCTGTTGTCAAACAAATAGCCATATGCAAACAACAATATTCAAATAATGCAAATTTTATGCTTGTCTTGATGTTTTGAAAATGTCTTTTAGCAAGCAAAGAAATTTTGTAAGAAAATTCAAACTCAGGATTTAGAGTAAAGCCTTACAGGAGTCAGGATACCTTTTGTAACAGTATGCTTTCGAACTAACCCATGCTTAAATTAGGAATTTTGAAGGGTTGTAACGTGGCTCGGTTCACGGTTTAAGAAACAAAGGATAAAGGTTAAAAGTGTATTTGTACCCACCCATTCTTCATGATGTTCTTCAGTCCTAAACTCAGTTAATTGTGCGTTTGAACTCCAATTGAGTCTGGAATGACATTTTGGTGATGGTTCAGACAAGTTTAGTTTATCGGAAGGCAATCATTTTCGTAACATTTTTCATGTTGTTGAGGATTTGTAATGACCTCTTTCTTTTGATTTGTTATCCCTAATTTTTGCTTGACTATTCTTGTTTTGATATTACGGACAGCGGGATGCCCCAGCTTTCTTAAGTCTCATTTGTATGTTTTGACTTAGTGGGCTTTTCTTTTTGAGAGATAATGACTGCCTATGTGATAGGGAACCATCACTATCCTTTTATTCCATAGGAATGTTTTGGATATCACTCGTTGTATACGAAGTGAAAGTTTGCGACTGAACGCACATTTGAATTAACTGAGAGACTACCCTGCCCCAGGTTTTGATTAAAGGTTTTAATTTGTGTAAAAAAGAAAACTTCTACTTCTTTGGCTCGAAGGGGTTGACTAGGGATTATCTTCCTTATAACTCTAGTGTTTAGGATTTGAAAGAACGCCTGTACATCATCAGCAAGGTCTGTTCAAAAGCATATTGTATGAGATTATGGCCTTGTTTTCGTCATCCTCCCTCTAAAGGCTTGTAACTTTTAGCAAGAGTTGAATGTCACAAAGATAATAAAAAGCATAGTTTAAATGAAATGAAAACAAATTAATTAATTCAAGACAAACATATGCAATGCATTAATGAAACAAAGTTTGACATTAATAGATAAATGTTTGAATAACAAAAAAAATTACAATTGAAAATTTAAAATGAACAGAAAATTCCTCCGCCTAGACCATCACTTAAAATGGATGCCTTTGAGGGGTGACAGAAGAATTCCAGTTGATCGTCTTGTGTAAACTCCAACACTCCTTCGTCGATAAGGTCTTGAATTTTGTTTTTCAACGTCCAACAACTATCAGTATCATGCCCCAGACTGTTGGAATGATATGCACATCTTTTTTTGGGATGATAACTAGGGGCGACAGTCTTAGGATTCCGAGGAGGATCCTTTAGTGTGACCAAATTTAGATTGAACATGTGTAGCAAGGCTTGCGACATTGGCATGTTGAGTTTGGTAAACTTCCTACTGGGTGCATTCTATTTACGCTGACTCCCCTGTGCTAGTTGACGAGGTGGTTGTTGGGATTGTGATGTAGTAGCAACTTGGGAAGGTCTACTCTCCACCAAGTAAAACTCTTGTCTTATGGGAGGCTGAGTAGTACCTTGATCCCTAATCTTGATCATTTGTTTCATACAGTTGCAACTATTTTGATGAAGTTCGTTGATGAGGGTTCTTATCTCTTCTTGTCCCCGAGCTAAGTTTTGGATGAGAGTCATTTGTCCCAACATTTGGCTTCTCATCATTTCTACCCCCGCTTAAAATTGTCTTATCTGACTTTCCTTATCGCCTTCAGGATCGTCATTGGTCACATTCTCAATAAACGGTGTCTTCAACTCTTCTTGCCCCTTGGACAAGTTCAAGAACATTTCTTGAAGTTGAGCGTTTTGAGTCTGGATGTCCTTGATAGTCTGCTCTAGAGCCATCTCTACTAAAACAAACAGTAGGAAGATAAGGAGACCTGTGTGGGAGAAACCTGTCATGATATGATGCATGATATGCAGATGCATGTTTTCAAGGATCTCGCGGGGTAAACACAAGAAAAATGTTAGAAGTTGAACTTTGATCAACAAATTTGATTAGAGAACTTTGTATTGGTGGATGTCCTTGGACGAGAATTAAGCTCACCATGTCAAGTGGGTCATAGCCCTTGACTCAAGTTGTTGTACTTGATCTTTGACGGTGTTTGGTTAGAGGAAACTAAATCCTCTTGCCCCTTGATAGACGTTTGGTTCAACGTGACATTGCATCATAGACCCTTGAGATCCTTTAAATGTTTATTGAAAATGCTATGGTATGATGTTGTGATACGGTGGCAGAACCGACTATTTAATACTGGTGTGCGTTTTGCGTTTTTTGTTCACAAAATGTCGCGGTAAGCAAGAGTCGCCACCGACTTTTATTTCATCCAATCGGAAAGGAAAACAGTACAGAAAAAATCCTTTTTCGAGATTTTGAGTACAAGGGGTAGATTATAGAAAGGGAAGGTGTTAGCACCCTTTCTATCCATGGTTTTCCATGGGCTCTTAGGTACTTGCTCATTTTTAAATTGCTTGTGTGTGCTTTGTTTTGAAAATGTTTTACTTCGTGATAACCCTTGTATCAGTCCTCAAAGGTGTGACGAAGTTTGTTTTGAAAATTGTTTTGAAAATTGTTTTGAAATGTGTAAGTGTGAAAAGTTTTGATTTGAGCAAGTACCTACTAGCATCTTCTTACTCGGAAAAAAATATCGTTTATATCCTTGTTTCCTTTAGACAACACTATCCTACTATTGAAAAATAGGTAGCACCGTCGTTGGAGTTGTAAGGGACATTCAAAAGGGACGTATGATCACTAAAGCAATATTAGGACACCTTAGTAATAACCCTAGAGTCTTAAGATCTTTCGTAAGGCAACATTTTCGAGGCAACATTTTCGAGGCAACATTCGAACGGGTCATTTGATCTTTCTAGACAGGAGGGCAACCACTAAGACACCCTATGCTTAATGATCGTTTACCTAAGGAAACCGAAGTGAGAGTATACCCTAGCAGTGATATGTGCGAGTGATTTGTTTTAGTTATTTATCTTTGCATATTAAGGTTTTCTAACTATATTAATTTGCCATGCATTCTTGTCATACAATCCTATTAGCATACATCTAAACAGTTTAATATTTGCGGGAATTAAAAATGCGAGAAAATAAATCTACGCTATTACAAGGCTCCGGGGAGGGGGATTAATAACATAGCCAAAAACCCGGGAATTTGAACAGTAAAGAAAACCCTAAATTAAACTATTACAAACCAGTGAACAGTTACAAAAATATTGGCAAAATAATAAACAAGCGCGTGGCGAATTAAATGTGAAATGATTAGGGTTTTGACCCTTGACTAAACCTATTTGCGATTGATTTAAAAAAATGTTTTTGTCATGTTTTGTAATTTAAGAAAATAATGAAACCATTAAATCAAAAGAAAATCCTAAGTTCTAATTAATTTTAAATAAAGAAAAATAAATAAATTCACTCTAAAAACCTATTTTTGTATTTTTATTTATTTGAGAAAAATAAAAGAATTAAATCAAGAATTTAACCTAATTTCTATTTGATTATATTTATGAAAATAAATTAAAATTCCCCTAAGTTAAACTAAATTATATTAAATTTGATAATAAAAAAAACTAATTCTAATTTTTTTTTGAATTCTTGATTTTAAGATTTTTTATGAAATATAATTAGTTTATTAATTAAAATGATTAAAAGAAAAATTAAAAGAATTAAAGAAAAGATATTAAAAAAAACAAGTTAAAGATGGGCCTGATTGCTAGCAATTATGGGGGTGTAGATCTGATTTTTGGGCCCAAACAATCCAAGCTTGTATTGACTATGCCTGATTCGGTGTGGCTGTTGACTTGAGGAACATGATGGATCTTTAATGGACATGCATTGGATCTTGCTAGCTGGACATCAAAGGATGGATGTTGAGGTTGCATGTGAACATATGGGACAGTAGCGCACTTGATTATGTGAAGAAAAATAAAATGAAACAAATATTGGGACCTGGGTATCGAACCCAGGCCCTTATACTCAATTCCAGCGCTTGCTTTCCAACTGAGCCATGATGGTTAGTTGTAAATATGATAATAATAAAATATAATATAAGAAAAACAAACCCTATTTTCAAAAATGCGCAAAAATTCAAATGGACGAGTTACACGCTGCCACGCCATCGTCTCCCTCACTGGCCCGTCGTTTTAGAAAACCAAGCTTTTTACCTACGGACGCTTTGCTGTAGGTACAGACCTGTTCATCTAAAAAATCATATACAAACAAGATAAATGACAAGTTCTGGTACTAATCAAATCGTCTCATCCTCACAAGCATCATGGTACCAGAATCTAAGCCTAATTTTGCCTATATTAAAAAACCCTAAAACGAGCAAAGGAACCCTAACAATGGCATATCAAGATTCTTGTACTAAAAATGCAATTAAGTGATACCAATAGCTTGCAAACTCAACGAGGAACAAGAATATATAATTAAAACATACTTATGATGCGTAAATTGCAAAAATCGAATTTAAAAAGTGTACCAAACCGTGTGAGGTGTAGAACGAATTTTTGAATGCTTCAGGCCCTGGGAATGATTGAAACAACTTCCTGGGATGTCTAGGAAGAGATTGGTGATCTTGAAATGCTCTGAAACGCCTTGTAGATTTAAAACCGATTCCCACTTTTTCTTGAATTTTTCAATTTTTCTTCTTGGCTATGCACGACCTCTCAACCCCTCTTTTGCTTTGGCTGCGTTCTCTATATGTACTAGAGTGAATTAGGGTTTTAAAAACCACTAGCATCTTTACAAATTTTGAAGATTTGATTTGGTTTTCATGGTGTATGATATCCTTCCAAATTTGGCCTAATCATGCTATTTTTGTACCAATTGCCATTGATTTGTATTGATCTTGCAAGCTCGGCAAATCTTGGTTGCTAACTTGTCAAAAAAGCAAATCAAATCATATATTTTATAATTTTCATCATTTATTTGATTTAATTCACTTTTTAAATAAAGAAAAATCAAAATAAATTGAAAAATGAAGGAAATAATTTGTGGATAAGTATTTGAGTCGTGGAGCACATTATAATTGAGGTGCAAGCATAAAAAGTTGGGCTCATTTAGCAAAAAATGCAAATTTAAGCACATTTGACTTTTGGCGGTTTTGCAAAAATGATCAACTTGGCCAATGAATAACTCTCTCAATTTTGACCCTAGAGATGTGTTCTTGGACTTTTTAGAAAGCTTAGCATGTCCTATAAGAAAACCTTTTGGTATCATCTCAATTGAATCTTCCATGTGCATGTATGAAGCTTTGACCCAAAAGGTGTTTTTGTTGACTTTTCAAAATGACCTATAATGTCAAAATTCATATCCTTTTGTGAGTGCATATTCTGAACTTGGTAGCTGAAGATGAATTGTAGGGAATTGCATCCTCTTCAAAATGCGCTTTGGATGGGTCATTTCTGATAAAGCATGAGAAAGTTATGCTTGGTCAAAGTTGAGTTGACTTTTCCTTCAAAACCCTAATTTAGCAACTTTTGGGTTTTGATGAATTGTGAGAAATCCTTGAGGAATAATGATCAACCCTTGATCAAATGATGAATAATACTTCAAAATGAGGATGTTGACCAAAAATCTTGAAGTTTGACTGTATGTGGGCCACAATTGACTTTTGACATAGTACAGTTGATTTTTAGGCATTTGAGCAATTGACTGAGCAAACTTCTTCTGCAAGGCTTGAAACTTGACATGGATGATCTTGAGAACATATTAAGACCTTGGAAGGAATTTGGGATCCTTTGGACTCAAGCATCTTGATGAAAAATGAAACCCTAATTTGAGGTAGACTGCCTTAGGAGAGAGTTTGTCTGATCAATTCTTGACCTTCCTTGAGCAATTTGGGGGCCTCTCTTGCCATGTGTTGAGAAATATGGGAGGGCGAATTTTAAGGTACAACAGCTTCCCCTGTTCAATCTTCTTAAACCTAAATATGTAGATTGGCTCGTCTGCCTTTCGTGATCTGAAAGTGGAAGATGATTGAACACTAGAGTGCCCAGAAATTTGCACTCGCATGAAGTGATACTTGACTTGTGATATCAGGAATGGGCTTATAGATGCCATTTGGTAGTTGCTAGAGAATTGTCGGAGATGGGCTTAAAGTTGCCATTCGAAGGAGTGTCGATCGCACAAGAGATTCCTTTGCGAGAACCCGTATACCTGTTGTTGAGGAGGACTTCGCTAGGGAATGCTGGTCTCCATCTTGAGAGAAATAGAGTTTTAGGAGCTTCAGTTGTCCGTTACTCTACCGGGGAATAACTCCGATTTGGGGAAGTGGAAGTGAACTGTGTGTTTGGTCGGGGTATATGTTGCACCGCGACTTTCTGGGGAAATGTGAAATCAATTTTGTTTGATCGGGTCCCGGTCTTACAGTATTGTGGACTGCTGTCTGGGGATAAGAGAGGAAGAACTCAGATAGTAAGGTTATGAGAAGGAACCTGGATGGTAGGGTTACTTCGAGATGAAAGCCTGGATAGTAGGGCTGTGAAAAGGAACCTGGATAGTAGGTTTACTTCGGTATGAAAGCCTGGATAGTAGGGCTTGAGAAGGAACCTGGATAGTAGGGTTACTTCGATATGAAAGCTTGGATAGTAGGGCTGTAAGAAGGAACCTGGATAGTAGGGTTACTTCGAAATGAAAGCCTGGATAGTAGGGTTGTGAGAAGGAACCTGGATAGTAGGGTTACTTTGAAATGAAAGCATGGATAGTAGGGCCATGAGAAGGAACCTGGATAGTAGGGTTACTTTGATATAAAAGCCTGGATAGTAGGGCTGTGAGAAGGAACCTGGATAGTAGGGTTACTTTGAAATGAAAGCCTGGATAGTAGTGAAGGGGTGAAAAACACAAGAAGGGGGGGGGGGGGGGGTTGAATTGTAAAACTGAAATCTTAAAGCAATTGACAAGATATTTTTATCCTGGTTCGTTTGATCTCAAACTACTCCAGTCCACCCGTCAAGGTGATTTCGCCTCTCTCCAACGAGGTCTTAATTCACTATATTCAACTGAATATTACAGACTGCTTTAACAACTGCTAAAGCCTTCTTGATTCAAACCACAACCCGGTTTGTCAAGGCAACACTTTCTTACAAAGGTATAAAACAATGTGTGTGAATGTTTTCTACAAAACTTTATCACAACTGTGATGTATACACAAATTAAGCTTAGAAACTAGATTGCTAAACACTAATGAAATATCAGAGTTTGTGGTTTAGCAAAACTGGTAGAATGAAGATTATGGTTCAGCTTTGTGCGTGTAGAGATTTGGAGAGCATTAGCCATTATAATCTTCGAAGCCTTGTTTATATAGCACTTGAGAAGATGAACGTTGAATGCAATATTCTTGATTCAATGCTAATAACAAGCTTTCCTTTTTGAGCAGATCCTGTCTAGAATGAGGCCGTTGGAATTAATTAGCTTTCAATGCACAGTACCGTTGCTTCTTCAATGCACGTTCTGGCTTGGCTCATTCTGATTCTGCTTCGCTGCTGATGAACTATTGTGTTTCTGTATCAGAGTGTTTGAGCGCAGTTTTGTTCATCAAGCTTCAGCATGTGCGTGAGTTGATCATCTGATCTTGACGTTCTGATGTAGCAACTTCTGATGCTGGTGTATGAAATCAAATTCTGATGCTGAATAAACGTGATCTTGCTTATGTCCATCAGAGTGTCTGCAAGTCAGAGCATAATAATTTTAGGCAGCAGATAGTTCAAACATGAAACATTTAAATACTATATCTTTTCACTTTGTTATCATCAAAACTTAAATATAGGGTAGTAGATTCAAACATTGTTCTAACAATCTCCCCCTTTTTGATGATGACAAAAACTAGATATTTTAAATGAAAAATAACGTGAAAAGGTATCTAGAAAATGTATCAGAGTAAGAAGTACAAAGAATAAGGAGTAAGGAAATACTCCCCCTGAGTTTATTACTTCCCTTTGATATACGTGTTCTTCAGGATCAGATCTTTTTCTTTCTTTGAACATCAGATTATCAGAGTCTTTGACTTGTCAGAGAGAAGAGCTTCAGAGCTTTTCTTGTCAGAGCTTTGCTTTGGATCAGAGTGTTAGGTCGATCAGAACTTCATATTGATCAGAGCAACATTGATCAGAGCTTCTATATTTTGATCAGAGCTTCTAGTCTTCAGAGTGTCCAGGAGCTTCCTTGTGCCTGTAGACTTTAAACAAAACAGAAAAACATTTCAAGTAATAGAGTTAGAATGTTTGAGAGTTTCTGTCTAGTTAGCCCGTTATTGATTTAAATATCATTCTTGTTCTCCCCCTTTTTGTCAGCAATCAAAAAGTGTTGGTGATGTGCTAAAACAATTTAGATCAGAAAAACAAATTATATTAAACTAGTTCAGAATCAGAGGAAGAAAATATTACAAAGCATAATCAAAACAGTACTTCAGAAAATCAAGAAAACATGAAAAAGTTATGCATGAAAAAAGATTTAAGGTTGAGGAGGCATGCGTGTGAACAGGCTCGCCAGCATTGCTTGAATCTTTTCAGAAGTTTCATTCTGTTTCTGCACCATGCTGACAACAGAGTCAATCTTGCTGTCCTGTACATCCATTATTGCTTTCATCTTCTGATCATTCTCTTCCATCCGCTGCTGTAGACGCAAGTCATTCAGCCTTAATTCTTCCAGAGTCTGCCTGTCCAAGGCAGCTTGAGAAGCATCAGAAGGAGGAGGCTTCTCAGAACTTTCAGCGATATCCTCTGCTTGATTTTCTTCAGCCTGAATGGTCTTGTCTTCTTCTGATGGTTGCACCTTAGCAGCTTGCTGTTTCTCAGACCAAGATTCACTGTCCAGAGGGAGCACAACTTCCTGAGGCAACTGACTTTCAACTTCCTTCAGCAGCTTGCTGAAGTTCTGTTGAGCCTGCTCATAGTTGACATCCTGCAACTTGAGGGCTTCAGCACATACCCAAGATCTGAACTGTGACAAGAGCTGATCAGAAGCAGCTGGGTCAATCATCCCAGGACAGACTTGCTTCAAAGAAGCAATCCATTGCAGCACACCTGTTTCAAAATTCAAAATACCAGAGCCAACATCTGGTTGCTTTGGTTTTGGGATGGCAATTTTGTGTCTTAGATCAGCAAGACGTTCAAGACTTGTTAAGTCAATGAAAGTTCTGCTGGGGTTTTCAGCGGTTTTCTGAGAGGCTGTTTGTTTTGGAGGAGGGGTATCAGAATCAGATATTTCGATTGGAGTGGTTGGAGTTTTTGGAGGTGTTGATTCTAATGAGGATGGCAACTGGGGCCTGAAAACAGTGGTTCCACATGGCAACTGGATTGCCAGCGGTGAAGGTTGAGGTGAGTGATGGTCAGAATGATGAGGAGAAGGGGTTTCATAGTGGTGAAACTCTGTTTGTGGTGAAGGTGGATTATTTTCTGGTTGGGGAGATGGAGGTGGAATCTCTGATTGCTCAGGGATCAGAGGTTCTTCTGAGAGTGGTTGTTGTTGTTGTGGTTCTGGTTCTGGTTGTTGTTCTGGTTGTGGAGGAGGAGTATTTTGTGGTTCAGAGTGTGGTTGAGCAGAAGCATGTTCACGCTCAATATCAGCTAGCACTCGGTCAAGTGCTGGTGTTGTTGAAACTGTTGGTTGTTTGGGGATTTTGGTTCTGGGTCTTTTGAGTAGTAAGGCCTCAGAAGGGTCTTCTGGTATGGTTTCATCAATGGTAGGGATTGGAATTGATATTCTATGGGAGGTTTGAGGAGCAGCAGATGCTGGAATAGTAAAAGATTTTGAAGTAGGGGCAGCAGATGAAATACCTCTTTTCTTTGGAGTCTGATGAGATGATCCTTCTGATGGCGCTTTCCTCTTCTTTGTCTTCTTCTGAGTCACTTCTGGTTGGGTTTGACTCAGATCTTTGATCTTCAGCTTTGAACCTGTATCTTCTGCCTTGTACGCATCTGGGTACCTGAGAAACATCTCTGGTTTGGATTCCATTTCAGAAAATATTGGAAAATCACTCAGAGGCACTCTTCTGCTGGAGATATCAGCAGTTGAAGTAGCTCTGGGTTCCTTCTGAATATTTTCTATCAGCTTCATCTTTTTCAGATTCTTTGCGTTCAGAGGCTTCCCAATGGTTGGTTCAATAGTGCTCAGCTCCTGAGCTTCAATCAGATGTTCAATCAGCCTATTCTCTGTCAGAATATCTGATATGAGCCTTCCAAACGGTATCCAGTCCCTCTTGGTCCTTTCTTCTTCTCTTGTTTCTTTGACACTGGTCTTGAGATGGTTGAACAGGAAGTGTGCCAGATTGATCTTTACCCTCTGATCAATAAAGTAGATCAGAAACTGCTGATCCACGTTTATATAATCAGGAGAACTTGTTGGTTTCCTGTGGTTGAAGCATCCCAAAATAATCTTAGCCCATACTCTGCAGTGATCCTTCAGATCCTTAATTTTGCTGCTGGGCATTCCAAGAGTGAAAATCCTGTTGGCTACCACACCTACATCAGGGCATCTTTCAGCCATGTCCACACAACGGACTCCACCACCACTTTGACCGATTAGCTTTGCAATGAGATCTTCAGAAATCACAATCTTCTTTCCCATGACAGAAGAGATGACTAGATGTTTAGAAACCTTGGCGTGAATCCAAAATTCCTTGACTAGCGCTGGGAATGTTGGTCCAACCAACCTATCGAAGTACCGTTCCCACTTTTGAGCCCTAATTTCTTCAGTTAGGTCAAATCCATTTTCCTTCAAGCTTTCAAAGTCAATGATTAACTCAGAAAGCACTTCAAGGTTCTTCACCGGAGTGAGGAGAGTTCTGAGTGGCACCTGATACTTCTCAGAAGTTGCTTTCTTCTGATTGCCTGCAGAAATGCTGGAGGATGCCATTGTTCACACTAAAAAAGCTTTGAGAATGAGTTGAGAAAAAAAGGTTTGCAAGAACTCAGAGATATGCAGAAAATGCTTGAGTGAAAGTGAGAAAGCGTAAAGAATAAATGAAGGATTAATGTGCTTAAATAGAGTTTTCAAAATTGTTTTGAAAAGTTAAACGTTTTTAAGAGAGAGAAAAAAAATCATGATTTCCATTTAAAGGAATGATTACTTTTCATTAAATGCTTGCTGATTTTGGGGGATTTGAGAAAGATACTTAAAAACGGTTACCAGACATGTGTCTCAATGCACCCAATCAGCGCTTTGCCTTCTCTGAAGCGTGCACGCGTTCTGCTTCAGAGATATGCTGATGATTGGATGACACTTGTTTGATGTAGTGATCAGCACGTCTGTCTTTGAGATTAGACTCTCAGATCTTTAGACTTGCATCTGATACAATCTGCATGTTCTATCTTTCTGAAAGGAGATTGATCAGACGTTCACAGTAAAAATAATTACATTCTGAAGATAAATATATGGAATTAAAACATTTTCATTCTGGGCATACTTTCATGCTGAGATGTTTCAGAATGAAATTGAACCTATCTTCTGAAAGGGGTTTAGTAAAGATATCAGCCCATTGATGGTCTGTATCTATAAATTTTAAGTTCAAAATACCTTTCTGAATATAGTCCCTAATGAAATGATGTTTTATTTCTATATGCTTAGCTCTAGAATGTAAAATAGGATTCTTACTTAAGCAAATAGCAGAAGTATTATCACAAAGTATAGGAATGTTACTCTCAAAAATCTGGAAGTCTTCAAGTTGACTTTTCATCCAGAGCATTTGTGTGCTACATCCTGCTGCTGCTATGTACTCAGCTTCTGCTGTTGACAGAGCAATTATTGATTGCCTTTTGCTGGACCACGAGATCAGATTTTCTCCCAGAAACTGGCAGCTTCCAGAAGTACTTTTACGTTCCACTCTGTCTCCAGCAAAATCAGCATCACAGTAGCCTACTAAGCTGTAATCACTAGATTTTCTATAAAACAAACCCAGATTAGTAGTACCTTTCAGATACTTGAAAATTCGCTTAACAGCTGTTAAGTGAGATTCTCTAGGATCTGATTGGAATCTAGCACAGATACAAACGCTGAATAATATGTCAGGTCTTGAAGCAGTCAGATAGAGGAGAGAACCAATCATACCTCTGTAGACTTTCTGTTCTACACTTTTGCTTACCTCTTCTCTTTCCAGAATGCACGTGGGATGCATTGGAATCTTTGATGGCTTACATTCTGAGAGGTCAAATTTCTTCAGAAGATCTCTGATGTATTTGCTCTGATGAATGTAAGTACCTTCTGGAGTTTGATTAATCTGAATTCCTAGAAAGAATTTCAGTTCCCCCATGAGGCTCATCTCAAATTCTGCCTGCATACACTTAGCAAATTTTCTTCCAAGAGAAGGATTAGTAGAACCAAAAATAATATCATCAACATAAATTTGACAGACTAAGATGTCACTCTTAACTGTTTTACAGAATAGAGTAGTGTCCACTTTCCCTCTGGTGAATTCATTTTCAAGCAGAAAGTTACTTAGCCTTTCATACCAAGCTCTGGGAGCTTGTTTCAGACCATATAGTGACTTCTTTAGTTTGAAAACATGTTCTGGATGTTTTGTATTTTCAAAACCTGGGGGTTGGTGAACATAAACTTCTTCTTCTATATAACCATTTAAGAATGCACTTTTGACATCCATCTGATACAGAGTGATGCCTCTATTAACAGCAAATGAAATTAAAAGTCTGATAGATTCTAACCTGGCGACTGGGGCAAAGGTTTCTGTGTAGTCTATCCCCTCTTGCTGACTATAACCTTGTGCAACCAGTCGTGCCTTGTTTCTGATGACTTCACCTTGCTCATTAAGCTTGTTTCTGAACACCCATCTTGTTCCAATGACGTTGAATCCTTTTGGTCTGGGAACGAGATCCCATACGTCGTTTCTGGTGAATTGATTCAGCTCTTCTTGCATTGCCAGAATCCAGTCATTATCCAGAAGTGCTTCATCAATAGAAGAAGGTTCAATCAGAGACACAAGTCCCATAAGAGTTTCTTCAGAGTTTCTGAAGCTTGCTCTTGTTCTGATTGGATCTTCCTTTCTTCCTAGGATAGTCTCTTCTGGGTGATCCAAACTGCTTCTGGGTAATCTCTTCTGAGGTTGATCAGCAGTTGTTGAAGGATTTCTAGCAGTGCTCCTTTCAGACGTTGAAGGAATGTCTGTGTTGAGAGCTTCTGATGACTTGTCTTCAGAACCTGCAAATTCAATTTCTATACCTGCAAAAGTTTCATTCTGCTTTGACTTTTCAGAGTCAAGCTTATCATCAAAACGAACACTGATTGATTCTTCCACAATCTGTGTTTCTGTATTGTATACTCTGTACCCTCTTGAGCGTTCAGAGTATCCTAACATAATACACTTCTGTGCCTTAGAGTCAAACTTGTTCAAATAATTCTTTGTATTTAGCATAAAGCAAGTACATCCAAATGGATGAAAATACGAAATGTTGGGCTTTCTGTTCTTCCACAATTCATATGGAGTCTTTTCCAGAATAGGTCTTATTGAGATTCTATTCTGAATGTAACACGTTGTGTTTATTGCCTCTGCCCAGAAAGTCTTAGCAACGTTTGTCTCATTGATCATGGTTCTGGCCATTTCTTGCAATGTTCTGTTCTTTCGTTCTACAACTCCATTTTGTTGGGGAGTTCTAGGACAAGAGAAATCATGCAGAATGCCTTTGTCATTAAAGAATGACTCAAAATCTTTATTTTCAAATTCTCCACCATGATCACTTCTGACTTTAACGATTCTAAGATCTTTTTCATTCTGAACTTGGTTACAGAAGGTAACAAACACAGAGTGTGACTCGTCCTTGTGTCTTAAGAACTTTACCCATGTCCATCTGCTATAGTCATCTACGATTACTAACCCATACTTCTTACCACTGACTGAAGCAGTTTTAACTGGTCCAAATAAGTCAATGTGCAGAAGTTCTAATGGTTTAGAGGTGGAAACAACATTTTTGGATTTAAAAGAAGGTTTTGCAAATTTGCCTTTCTGACATGCTTCACACAGAGCATCTGAATTGAACTTCAAATTAGGAAGTCCTCTGACCAGATTGAGTTTGTTAATCTGAGATATTCTTCTCATACTAACATGCCCCAATCTTCTGTGCCAGATCCACTGCTCGTTGTTAACAGACAGAAGACATTTTACATTCTGACTCTTTAGTTCAGAAAGTTTGATTTTGTAAATGTTGTTTTTCCTCTTACCATTAAACAGGATAGTCCCATCTTTCTGACTAACAGCTTTACATGATTTTTGATTAAAGATTATATCATAACCGTTATCACTTAATTGACTTATGGATAACAGATTATGCATCAATCCATCTACTAGCAGAACATTATTAATAGAGGGAAGATTTCCGTTACCTACAGTTCCAGAGCCAATGATCTTTCCCCTCTGATTGCCTCCAAAGCCAACGTGGCCTCCAGGCTTAAGTTCCAGGCTTTGGAACATATGCCTTCTTCCCGTCATGTGTCGTGAGCAGCCAGAGTCCAGGTACCATGACTGGTGTTTCTGACTTGCTGCTAAAGATATCTGCAACATGTATTATTTTGTCCTTAGGTACCCAGATTTTCTTGGGTCCTGACTTGTTAGTTTTACCAAAACTCTGGTTGAATTTTGGTTTCACAGAGTGCTTACTGCTAGTATATTTGATGTCGTGTGTGTGACCATACACAAAGTGTGAATTTAGAGGAGTGTGTTTAATGGTTAAGTCCATGACATTCTTAGGTGTAGGAACCTTACCTTGGTATCCTATTCCTTTCCTGCCGTTTCTGCTAACTCCATAGATCATTGAAGCCATTCTGCTTCTATCTATGCTTTTAGCTAAGAACTTCTGGAAACTATGATCATACTCCTTGATGATCTCATCAGCGTTGCTGGGAGTTTCAGAAATTGGTTCCTTCTGAGAGTTTTGTAAAGTGTTTTCTAATTTTGAAATTTTATCTCTCAGCTCAGAATTTTCCAATTTGAGACTCTCAGACTTATTAGAGTCATATTCAAGATTCCTTTTCAGGTCTCTGAATTTAGCTCTAATCTGCTGATAACGTTCCAGAATCTCATTGAGGCTTTCAGCAAGTTCAGCCTTTGTAAAATTAACAGCGAAGTTAGGAAATACCTCTTCTGTGTCTGATTCTGAGTCTGATTCAGAAGCTTCACTATCTTCTGAAATGTTTGCCATGAGAGCTATGTTTGCCCTTTCATCATCTGATTCTGAGTCAGCTTCAGACGAGTCAGAGTCATCCCATGTGGCCATGAGACTTTTCTTCTTCTCTCTTCCAAACTTCTTTTTGGGCTTTTCCCTCTGAAGCTTTGGGCAGTCACTCTTGTAGTGTCCTTGCTCATTGCACTCGTAGCAGATGATGTCTTTTGTGTTTGGCTTCTTGCTACTGGAGGAGCCTTCAGATCTTCTGTATCCAGAGGAAGAATCTGTCCTTCTGTATCTGGAAGAAGACTCGTTTTGATCAGATCTTCTGGGATTCCTGAACTTCCTTTGTCTTTGCTTCCACAGTTGATTTACTCTTCTGGAGAGAAGGGAAAGTTCGTCTTCTTCTGATGAGGATCCATCAGATGTTTCTTCAACTGCCTGCAAAACTTTAGACTCAGATTTTCTGTTAGATTTTAAAGCTAAAGGCTTACCTTGCTTCTGAGGCTCGTCAGCTTCTAGCTCTATCTCATGACTTCTGAGGGAGCTTATAAGTTCCTCCAGAGTGATTTTGTTGAGATCTTTAGCTAGCTTCAGAGCAGTAACCATAGGCCTCCACTGCTTGGGTAAACTTCTGATTATTTTCTTGACATGATCAGCAGTAGAGTATCCTTTGTCCAGAACTTTGAGACCAGCTACCAGAATCTGGAATCTAGAGAACATAGTTTCAATGGATTCAGATTCTTCCATTTTGAACGCCTCATACTTCTGAATGAGCGCCAGAGCTTTTGTTTCTTTGACTTGAACGTTGCCCTCATGCGTCATTCTGAGAGAATCAAAGATGTTCTTTGTTGTGTCTCTGTTGGAGATCTTTTCATACTCAGTATAGGAGATGGCACTGAGGAGGATGGTTCTGGCCTTGTGGTGATTCTTGAAGTCACGCTTTTGTTGATCAGTCATTGATTTTCTATCAATCTTCTGACCACTTGCATTCACAGGGTGCGTGTATCCATCTGTCACCATATCCCACAGATCAGCATCATGTGCTAGAAAGAAGCTTTCAATTCTGTCTTTCCAGTAATCAAAGTTTTCTCCATCAAAGACTGGAGGTTTGCCACTGAATCTGTCTCTGTCCTCATTGTTGTCATTGCTGAAGTGAGAATTGTTTCCTGCCATTGTGTTTTTCTGACGCTGGATCTTGTACTGACACGGTTAAGTGTTTTAGCTCAGAACCAGGTGCTCTGATGCCAATTGAAGGGGTGAAAAACACAAGAAGGGGGGGGGGGGTTGAATTGTAAAACTGAAATCTTAAAGCAATTGACAAGATATTTTTATCCTGGTTCGTTTGATCTCAAACTACTCCAGTCCACCCGTCAAGGTGATTTCGCCTCTCTCCAACGAGGTCTTAATTCACTATATTCAACTGAATATTACAGACTGCTTTAACAACTGCTAAAGCCTTCTTGATTCAAACCACAACCCGGTTTGTCAAGGCAACACTTTCTTACAAAGGTATAAAACAATGTGTGTGAATGTTTTCTACAAAACTTTATCACAACTGTGATGTATACACAAATTAAGCTTAGAAACTAGATTGCTAAACACTAATGAAATATCAGAGTTTGTGGTTTAGCAAAACTGGTAGAATGAAGATTATGGTTCAGCTTTGTGCGTGTAGAGATTTGGAGAGCATTAGCCATTATAATCTTCGAAGCCTTGTTTATATAGCACTTGAGAAGATGAACGTTGAATGCAATATTCTTGATTCAATGCTAATAACAAGCTTTCCTTTTTGAGCAGATCCTGTCTAGAATGAGGCCGTTGGAATTAATTAGCTTTCAATGCACAGTACCGTTGCTTCTTCAATGCACGTTCTGGCTTGGCTCATTCTGATTCTGCTTCGCTGCTGATGAACTATTGTGTTTCTGTATCAGAGTGTTTGAGCGCAGTTTTGTTCATCAAGCTTCAGCATGTGCGTGAGTTGATCATCTGATCTTGACGTTCTGATGTAGCAACTTCTGATGCTGGTGTATGAAATCAAATTCTGATGCTGAATAAACGTGATCTTGCTTATGTCCATCAGAGTGTCTGCAAGTCAGAGCATAATAATTTTAGGCAGCAGATAGTTCAAACATGAAACATTTAAATACTATATCTTTTCACTTTGTTATCATCAAAACTTAAATATAGGGTAGTAGATTCAAACATTGTTCTAACAAGTAGGGCCGTGAGAAGGAACCTAGATAGTAGGGTTACTTCGATATGAAAGCCTGGATAGTAGGGCTGTGAGAAGGAACCTGGATAGTAGGGTTACTTCGAAATGAAAGCCTGGATAGTAGGGCCGTGAGAAGGAACCTGGATAGTAGGGTTACTTCGATATGAAAGCCTGGATAGTAGGGCTGTGAGAAGGAACCTGGATAGTAGGGTTACTTTGAAATGAAAGCCTGGATAGTAGGGCCGTGAGAAGGAACCTGGATGGTAAGGTTACTTCGATATGAAAGCATGGATAGTATAGTTGTGAGAAGGAACCTGGATAGTAGGGTTACTTCGATATGAAAGCATGGATAGTAGGGCTTTGAGAAGGAACCTGGATAGTAGGGTTACTTTGATATGAAAGCCTGGATAGTAGGGCTGTGAGAAGGAACCTGGATAATAGGGTTACTTCGAAATGAAAGCCTGGATAGTAGGGCTTGAGAAGGAACCTGGATAGTAGGGTTACTTTGATATGAAAGCCTGGATAGTAAGGTTGTGAGAAGGAACCTGGATAGTAGGGTTACTTCGAAATGAAAGCCTGGATAGAACTGTAGAGGGAACCTGGGTAAGGTTGCTTTGTGATGAGTCTGTGTAGTACTTTTGTGAGGAACCCGCGTAAGGTTGCATTTGTCTCACTGATGATTAGTTTGTTTAGCTTTGAGTGTTTGTCATGGATCTGTTGGAAATTGTTGATAATAACCGTCTTTCCTAAAAAGACAACAAGGTTAGTTATATGTGATGCATGGAATGTGTTGTGAGATAATGTTCTCGAAATAAACGAGATTATGTTATATGTGATGTATGCACATGTCATGATGTATGGACATGAAATGCAGACGTAATAAACTGAGTCCGGGAAAATAAATCCCTGACTGCTATTTGGAGGGTAGAAAAAATGGTATTCTTGATTGCTGTAAAAAACCATAGGTCCTCCGCTTCTGTTGGGGATGGTGAGAAAAGATGACTATGCTGGGGATTTTCCCCTTGTTTACAGATATTCTATCGAGGAGAGACTCTATATAAGGACAACTCTGCAGGGAATAACTCTGTCGGAGTGGAGTACTCTGGTGATAGATCATGCTGATTTGGAGAAATAAACTCCACTGGGGATGAATTTTCCGTTGCTGGTGATAATGAATTATGTTAGAGATTGAATCCCTTCTTGTGAGAGAAATAAACTCTGCTTGGGGAACAAATTACTGACTCAGTCGCGATTGTGAACCTCATCTGGGGAGGGTTATGTCATGTTCTAACATCACTGTCTTTGGATACTTTTACTCTGTGGGGAGTGTATGTACCACTACTCATGTTCTCAAACTGGCTCTATCCCAGTACCTGATGGGAAGAGTAACTGTAAGGTTTGGGTACTTCTTGTTTTCCCTGTTCCTGGAATTACGAGTAATCGTCTTTCATTTTTTATGTAAATATTTATGAGCAGCAATTATTTTCAAATGCATATATAAAAAATGAATCATTGGACGTTCTTGCAAAACAAAACAGAAAAGGAAAAAGAAATTGGAATTTCTGGTGAAAATGAATTGTATTGATTTTTTGAAGTTGGCCTGTAATAGGCGTTTTGTACAAAGAGGCTGGCGTCCTAGTAAGAGAATGTCGTCGAAGAACAGAAATTACAATTTGTGTAAAAGAAAGAAAAAATAGCTATGTGAAACGATCCCATCGGGTTCCAACTCTGCTATTGCCTTTATATCTTCAAGCGTCTCATCACTTTGCTACTTGGCCGAAGGTTGATCAGATTGATTGGCGCTGTCCGAGCTTGATAGTGGATACCGAAGTCTGTTTTCCAGATGATCCAATGAGACATAGTGTTACGCTTTGATCCCTAATTTTTTCCTGGACCGCCCTTTCGGGTTTTCAGTCCACCGGGATACCCTTTTTTCCCAAGCCGCCTTTTCAGGTTTTCGACTTGCCGGGTGTATAGTTTTTTTCATTTTCATCCCTTACTTTTGTCCGAACCCTTTTGGTTCGCCGGGAAGCCCTTATTATTGCATAGGCCAGTCAACCTAGCGGGTCTTTGATTATGCGTAGTATCTTTTCACTATGTCTGCATTGACGGGGTGAGGAAGGTCGTCACCATCCATGGTGAATAGAATCATATCTCCTCCCGAGAAAATGTTCTTAACCACAAATGGCCCTTCGTATGTGGGGGTCAATTTTCCCCTGGGATCACCTTGCGGTAGTATGATGCGTTTGATCACTAGATCCCCGAATTGGTATTCTTGACGTCTGACATTCTTGTTAAAAGCCTTGATCATTTGTTTTTGATACGTCTGACCATGACATATAGCAGTAAGTCTCTTTTCATCGATTAGATTCAGCTGATCAAGTCGGGTTTGGATCCAGTCGTCTTTGTTCAAACCCGCATCCTTCATAATCCTGAGAGAGGGTATCTGGACTTCGATGGGTAGGACTGCCTCCATGCCATACACCAGAGAGTAGGGTGTTTCCCCTGTTGACGTCCATGCTGAGGTACGGTACCCATGAAGAGCTAATGGTAACATCTCATGCCAGTCTTTGTATGTCACCGTCATCTTCTGCACAATCTTCTTGATGTTCTTGTTAGCTTCTTCAACAGCCCCATTCATCTTCGGCCGGTAGGGAGAAGAGTTGTGATGTTGTATCTTGAACTACTTACAGATCTCGGTGATTATTGTATTATTGAGATTTGTACCATTGTCAGTAATAATCCTCTCTGGTACACCATATCGATAGATCAGATTGTGTGGGATAAATCGCACCACGATGTTCTTGGTTACTGTAGCAAAGGAAGTTGCCTCAACCCACTTCGTGAAATAATCAATAGCCACCATAATGAAACGATGCCCGTTAGACGCAGTAGGTCTGATCTCGCCAATCATGTCAATGCCCCATATTGCAAAGGGCCAAGGAGCTGTCAAAAAATTCAGAGGAACCGGAGGTACATGCACCTTATCAGCATAGATTTGGCATTTATGAGAGGTTTGAGAGTGCTGATAACAATCGGCTTCCATAGTGGACCAGTAATATCCTGCCTGTAGGATTTTCTTAGCCATGGTATGTCCACTAGAATGAGTTCCAAAAGTACCTTCATGTAATTATTCCATGATCCTTTCTGCCTCGCTCTTGTCTACACACTGCAGTAAGGTTGAATTATAATTACGCTTATAAAGAATTCCATTACTGATGAAGAACTTCGCCGCAAACCTTCTCATAAACTTCTTATCATTAACAGTTGTCCCCTCGGGGTATTCTTGACCCTCAAGATACCTCTTTACCTCGTGGAACCAGGGTTTGTCTGCTACCTCTTAGGTGTTGATCTCACAGCAGTGTGCGGGTTCATCCAATCTCTCATTGGTAATCTGGGGAGCTTCATTATCCCACCTAACTTTGAACATAGAAGACATGGTAGCTAGCGCGTCCGCCAACTGGTTCTCTTCTCGTGGGAAATGTTCAAAGGTTATCTCCTCAAAGTGTGGGAGCAATGTCAGTACATACTCTTTGTAAGGAATAAGATTCGGGTGCTTCGTATCCCACTCGCATTTGATCTGGCTTATCACCAGAGCGAAATCTCCAAATATACTCAAGAACTTAATCCTCAGGTCAACAGCAGCTCGAAGACCCATCATACATGCTTCATACTCTGCCATGTTGTTGGTGCAGTTGAAACATAATCGGGCGGTGAACGGAGTATGACAACCCTCGGGAGATAAAATTACAGCGCCAATGCCATTACCCAATGCGTTCGAGGCTCCATCAAAATACATAGACCATCAGGATCCCTCCTCAGGTCCTTCATCCGGTCCAGGTTCTTCATAGTCAGTCACCAACATGATATTCTCATCCGGGAACTCAAAATTCATGAACTGTTAGTCATCCACGGCCTGATGCACCAAATGATCCGCCAATACACTCCCCTTAATTTCCTTTTGGGTTGTGTATTAGATGTCGTACTCGGTTAAGATCATCTGCCATCTTGCTATCCTTCCGGATAAGGCGGGCTTTTCGAAAATATACTTGATCGGATCCATCTTTGATATCAACAAAGTAGTATGAGTCAGCATATACTGTCTCAGTCAGCGAGCAGCCCATGCCAAAGCGCATCAAGTTTTCTCGAGCGATGAGTATCAGGTCTCACAGTCGGTAAACTTTTTTCTAAGTTAATAAATGGCGTTCTCTTTTCGACCAGACTCGTCATGCTGCCCCAGCACACACCCCATTGAATTGTCTAGCACTGTCAAGTATAATATCAAAGGTCTTCCTTCATTTGGAGGCATCAAAATTGGTGGTTCTTGAAGGTATTACTTGATTCTTTCGAAAGTGGTATGGCATTCATGATTCCACCTTACCACTTGATCTTTCTTCAGCAACTTAAAGATTGGCTCACAAGTAGCAGTCAGATGTGAAATGAACCTGGCAATGTAATTCAGGCGTCCCAAGAAACCTCTAACTTTCTTCTCTATGCGAGGAGTCGGCATTTCTTATATGGCTTTTACCTTTGCGGGGTCTACCTTAATACCCTTATCACTGACAACAAAACCCAGAAGCTTACCAGACCTTACCCTGAAGGTACACTTGTTCGGATTCAACCTCAGCTTGTACGTCTTCAACCTGTCAAACAGTTTATGGAGATGATCAAGGTGCTATTCCTCAGTCTGGGACCTGGCTATCTTGTCATCAACATAAACCTCGATCTCGTGGTGAATCATATCGTGGAACAAAGCGACCATGGCACTCTGATAAGTTGCCCCAGCATTCTTCAACTCAAAAGGCATTACCTTATAACAGAAATTTCCCCACTATGTAATGAAGGTTGTCTTCTTCATGTCTTTAGAAGCCATCTTGATCTGGTTATAGCCAGAAAAACCATCCATTAAGGAGAAGATCTTGTGCTGCGCGGTGTTGTCGACTAGAACATCAATGTGAGGAAGTGGGAAGTCATCTTTGGGGCTTTCCCTGTTTAGATCTCTGTAGTCCACACACATTCGTACCTTACCGTCCTTCTTAGGTACCGGAACGACGTTGGCAACCCACTGCGGATAAAAAGTGACAGCTAAGAATCCTACGTCGAACTGTTTCATGACCTCTGCCTTGATTTTCTCTGACATCTCAGGGCGCATACGGCAGACCTTATTCTTGACTGTAGGGCAATCTTCTTTAGTCGGCAGGTGATGTACCACAATATCAGTGTCTAAACCAGGCATGTCTTCATACGACCAGGCGAAGATCTCAACATAGTCGTGTAGCATCCATATTAACCATTGTTTGACACTAGGCTCCAGATTCACACCTATTTTAACCTCTTTCATGTCTTCCTCTGTACCCAAATTCACTGACTCAACTGGCTCTTCATGAGGCTGTATGGCCCTTTCTTCCTGCTGTAACAGTTTAGCAAGTTCTCCAGGCACCTCACAATCATCCTCACCTTCTTCCTCGGCTTGGTTGATCAGATTTTTGAAGTCATAATCGGCAGTAGCAGAGTTGTTATCAATGGGATCCAGATTGGATATGGATCTGAAGTATGATACATGAGTGTGTGTAAGAGCATAGCTGTTTTGATAAAGTGAGAAATAGGAAAGAAAAACAAGGAGCGCAAAATTTGTATGCAAGAAACGTCCAATGCTTTACTAATGATATATGAAATGACAAATAATAGCCCTCACAAGCAAGGCAAGGTGCCTCGGGCAAGGCACCGGGCCGTAAAGTTTCAAATTGTTTATTACAAATCTTAAAACAAAAGTCAATTACTGCAGAATAAAAGAAACAGGTATGAATTCCCTCGTCGTCCAGTTATTTGGTCCACCGTTGGTTGTTGGGTAGATCCTGCTGTCGATGTTTGAATCCTCTTCACTGTCTTCAATTGAATTAACTCCTCGATTGCTGATGTGTAGTGGAGGTCTTCCAATCCGAGCGCTCCTAACAACCCTTTGAGCCCCTGTAGTAAAGCCCAAACCAAATTTGTCAGTTTTGTGAGTAAAATCACGGAGCTGACCCCAATTGGTACACCCACCTTCTTCAACCACAGCCCTGGCGTCCTTGAGAGAAGCCATCTTCAACGAAGGTTTGTTGGTAGTAACTTCAGTTGATGCCAAAGTCTGAGGGACCTCTTCGAAGTTCTGACCAGGAGTTTCTATGAATTCCCCGTCCATCTCTACATAGAGGAAGGAATTAAGGTGACTCACCATATATTCTTCTTCACCTTGCACTGTGACAAACTTCCCCTTCACTGGATATTTCAGCATTTGATGGAGTGTGGAAGTAACTGCCCTAGCCTCATGGATCCAAGGACGACCCAACAAGCAAGAATACGACGGCCTGATATCCATCACGTAGAAGGTGGACCCAAAAGTCTGAGAACCCACTTTGACAGGGATGTCCACCTCCCCGTGTACTATTCTCTTCGATCCGTCAAAATCCCTTACCACGATGTTACTAGGCTTCAGAGTCAAACCCTCACAATCCAAACGGTCCAACGCTTTTTTCGGTAGAACATTCAGCGAAGACCCGTTATCTACCAGCATATGAGCCATAGTGGTGCCCCTGCACTCAATCGAGACATGCAGAGCATCATTATGCTCCCTTCCTTTCGGTGTCAGATCCACATCTGAAAAACCTAGCCCATTGTCAGCAGTCAGGCTGGCCACACAATCTTTGAACTGATCTACTGAAGTTTCCTGCGCCACATGCGCAGTCTTGAGAAATGCAATCAAAGCCTTCACATGGGCTTCAGAACACAATATCAGAGACAACATGGATATCTTTGATGGGGTCTGCCCCAGCTGCTCGACCACATTGTAGTCACTCTTCTTAATGATTTTCAGTATTTCCTCTATTTCTTGTTTAGAGGCTTCCACAATGATTTTCTCAGGTGCCTCCGTCCGGGCAGGCTCACCTATGATTTCCTTGCCCCGAGTCCCAGATGGCTCAGCAGTAGGGGTGATAACCGGAGTAGGAACAAGAGAAATGTTAGGAGTGCTGGTTGGAGCAGCAGTTGGAATAACAGTAGGCTTGATGATCTGCGGAGAAATCTTAGGAGAGAAAACCCTTCCACTTCAGGTAACCTTACTAGTCCCGACAATATTACTGACATCAGTATCAGCTTCTTCATTCTTTAGATCTTGCTTAATACCATGATAGTACACATCAGCACCATAATGCCATGGGACAGCCTTGTCTGAAGTGTATGGGATAGGACCAGGAACAATGATTATTAGCGGAGCAATTCTTTGAACAGGTGTAATCATAACAGGTCTTCTCGAGGAAACCTTGGAAGGATTGTCGGAAATGGTTATAATGTCAACGTCTTCAACAGGAATCATAGTCTTCTCAAACAAAATTTCTTTATTATCCATCAGGCGTTGAACACCTGACTTCAACAAACGGAAACCATAAGGTATAATCAAACACATGTGACACCCTTCACCACAACCCGGAAATAAACCGGCCAACAACAAATTCTTCTTAACGGTCATGAGAGGAGTAGAAATTTCTTCAACGGAGGTCACAAATAAATCAGTGTCAACAGCATTAACTCCACGACCATGTTTGGGCATAGGAGCAGTTATAACATTCGGCTTTTCGGATCATCAAACTCTATCTCCTTGGCTTCAAGCAAATCTTGTACTTTGTTTCTCAGAGCCCAACAATCATTTGTATCGTGGCCTGGACTCTCAGAATGGTAGGCGCACTCTGCGTTGGGATTGTATCTGGGAGAAGTAGTGTTTGGATTCTTGGGAGCCTCTCTCAATGTCACCAAGTTGAATTTTAACAGATAAGGCAGAACTTCAGCCAAAGTCATGTTGATGCGGGTAAATTGCCGTTGTGGTCATTCCACCCTTTGCTGATTGTTGCATTGTGGAGCAACTGCGGGTCTTGGTATTACTACAACATTTACCGTTTGACGGTGTTCATATCTGCTTTGGCTCTTCGGGCTATAAACTGCACTGGCTTCTTTCTTACCAGCGAAAGGCTTCTCTGCTGAACTTGAGGAGGCATCCTTCTATATTTTACCACTTAGAATTCCAGCTTCTACTCTTTCTCCAGTTAAAATCAGCTCGGTGAAACCAGATGACGAACTGCCGATTAAGTGATTAAAAAATGGACCAGATAGCGTCCTTAGAAACATGTCACCCAACTCCCTATCAGACAACAGGGGTTGAACTCTCCCAGCCAAATCTCTCAATTTCTGAGCATAATCTTTAAAACCTTCTCCTGCACCCATGGACATACTCTGGAGTTGAGTACGCGTAGGAGCAAGGTCGGCATTGTACTGATACTGCCTGTAGAAAGCAGCAGCAAGATCTTCCCAATTTCGGACATTAGCTCCCTCCAACTGATAGAAACATTCAAGCTGAGTCCTTGATAGACTATCTTGAAAGAAGTGCACCCACAAATTTCTATCAGCAATGTGGGGTTGAATCTTTCTGACATACGAGCGGAGATGGAGTTTTGGGCAGGACACCCCATCATACTTGGCAAAAACTGGAGCTTTGAACTTATGAGGGATGAGCACTCTCGATACCAGTCCCAATTCTCCGAAATCCAACCCAGGTATCTTCTGAACTTCCATAGCACTCGGACGGTCTTCTAGATGCTTGTATTTATCCTCAGCATGAGGATATTACTCATCATCAAAATCAGTATCATTGTCAGAGACCGCATGACTAGGGTCCTTTTCCTTTTCTTGGTTCTCTCCATCTTTGGATGAAGAGGTCAGATCAGTTTGATGCTTCAACCTTTCTCTAAATCTTCTGACTATATTCAGAATACCAGTCTTCTTCTTCTTCTTTTCCTTCAGAATAAGGGTCTTTAAATCCTCCTGCCCCTTAGCCAGACTTATGAACATCTATTGGAACTGGGCGTTCTGTGCCTGAAGATCTGTGATGGTGTGATACGGTGGCAGAACCGACTGTTAATAGTGGTTTGCGTTTTGCGTTTTGCATTCACAAAATGTCGCGGTAAGCAAGAGTCACCATCGACTTTTATTTCATCCAACCGGAAAGGAAAAAGGTACAGAAAAAAAAAATCCTTTTTTGAGATATTCTGAGTACGGGGGGTAGATTATAGAAAGGGAAGGTGTTAGCACCCTTTCTATCCATGGTTTTCCATGGGCTCTTAGGTACTTGCTCATTTTTAAATTGCTGGTGTTTGTGTGCTTTGTTTTTAAAAAAAATTTGACTTCATGATAACCCTTGTATCAGCCCTCAAAGGTGTGAAGAAGTTGTTTTGAAAATTGGTTTGAAAAGTGTAAGTGTGAAAAGCTTTGATTTGAGCAAGTACCTACTAGCATCTACTTACTCGAAAAAATATTGTTTCTATTCTTGTTTCCTTTAGACAACTCTATCCTACTATTGAGAAATAGGTAGCACCGTCGTTGGAGTTGTAAGGGTCAATTCAAAAGGGACGTACGATCACTAAAGCAATGTTAGGACACCTTAGTAATAACCCTAGAGTCTTAAGATCATATTTGAGGCAACATTTCTGAGGCAACATTTCCGAGGCAACATTCGAATGAGACATTAGATCTTTTTAGACAGAAGGGCAACCACTAAGACAACCTATACTTAAAGATCGTTTACCGAAGGCAAACAGAGTGAGAGTATACCCTAAGAGTGATATGTGCGAGTGATTTGTTTTCAGTTATTTATCTTTGCACATTAGGGTTTTCTAACCGTATTAATTTGTCATGCATTCTTGTCATACAATCCTATTAGCATACATCTAAACGGTTAAATATTTGCGGGAAAAATGCGAGAAAGTAAATCTACGCTATTACAAGGCTTCGGGGAGGGGATTAATTATATAGCCAAAAACCCGGGGAAGAAGCGATAAGTAAAAACCCTAAATTAACTATTACAAACTAGTGAGCTGTTACAAAAATATTGTCAAAATAAATAAGCGCACAGTGAATTAAATACGAGATAATTAGGGTTTTGACCCTCGACTAAACCTATTCGCGATTGATTTAAAAAAATGTTTTTGTTATTTAAGAAAATAATGAAACAATTAAATTAAAAAAGAAAATCCTAATTCGAATTAATTTTAAATTAATAAAAATAAACTAATTTATTCTAAAAAAACCTATTTTTGTATTTTTATTTATTTGAGAGAAAAATAAAAGGATTAAATCAAGAGTTTAACCTAATTTTCTAATTAGTTTTAATTATAAAAAGAAACAAGTTAAAATTTCCCTAAGTTAAACTAAATTAAATTAAATTAAAAAAATTAATTTTGGTAAAAAAAGTCTAATTCTAATTTTTTATGAAGTCTTGATTTTATGAATTTATGAAAAATAGTAATTAATTATCAATTAAAATAAATAAAAGAAATATTAAAAGTAAATAAAAATAAGAAAGAAAAATTAGAAGTGGGCCTGATTGCTAGCAATTATGGGGGTGTATTATTGAAATTCTAGGCCCAAACCAATCTCAGCTCGTTTGACTTTGCCTGATTCGGTATGGCTGTTGACTTGATGAGCATGGTAAGCCTCTGGCTACCTGAGCGTTGGATCCAGCTTGCTGATGGATCTAATGGTGGAATTTGGATGGCCTATGGTGGACGCTTGAGGCTGCAGTGTACCTGATCTCATGAAGAAAAATAATATGAAACAAAGGTTGAGACCTGAGGATCGAACCCAGGCCCTTACATCTAATTCCAATGCTTTCTTACCAACTGAACCACGCGCTTTTGTTATTCACCTAATAGAATTAAAACAATATAATCAAAACAAATAATGTATTCAGAAAAATGCGCGAAAATTCAAACGGGCTAACCATGGACTGCCATGTCATCATCTCTTTCACCGGCATGTCGTTTTAGATAACCAGACTTTTACCTACAGACGAGACTCTGTAGCTAAAACCCTGTCAATTTCAAAAATGTAGCAAACACGATATAAATTTCATTGGATGCCATGAATCAACTGGGCTTGAAGCCATGATCATCATGGTATCCAAATCCATTCCTAATTTTTCCTGTACTAAGAAATCCCAAAAATAAACTTGGAACCCTAATCATGGCATGTCGTGATTCCTGTACTGAAAACGTAATTAAATGATACCAATATCTTGCAAACTCAATGATGAACAAGAATATATAATCAAAACGTGCATATGATGAGTAAATCAATGAAATCGAAAACGATTTTTTAGGCAAACCGTGTGACTGCTACGTGCTGATTCTGGACTTGAGGCGGCTTGCAATTGATTGGGATACGTTCCTGGGATGTCCAGCAATCTGTTGGCAATGTTAGAATGGCTTGGACTGGCCTATAGGATGGAAATTGAATCACCACTTTTCTTTGAAACTTTGAAGCTTGGTTCTTGGCTATGCACGATTTCTAACCCTTGTTCTTGCCCTGGATACGTTCAATATATATCATAGAGTGCATTAGGGTTTTAAAAACTGATCACATCTTTGGAAGTTTTCAAGATTTGATTTTATTTTCATGGCATATGTAAACTTTCTATATTGAGCCAAATTATGCCTTTCTTGTCCCAATCAGCCTTGATTCGAATTGATCTTGCAAGCTCATCAAATCTTGGTTGATAACCTGTCAAAAAAACCAATCAAATCAAATCTTTGATAATTTTCATCATTTATTTGATTTAATTCACTTTTTAATTAATGAAAAATAAAAGTAAATTGAAAAATGAAGAAAACAATTGGTGGATAAGTATTTGAGTCGTGGACCACATTATAATTGAGGTGCGAGCATAAAAAGTTGGGCCCATTTAGCAAAAAATGCAAATTTGAGCATATTTGACTTTTGGCAATTTTGCAAAAATGCTCAACTTGGCCAATGCATAACTCTCTCAATTTTGACCCTAGAGAGGTGTTCTTGGACTCTTTAGAAATCTTAGGATGTCCTCTAAGCAACCCTTTTAGTCTCATCTCAATTGAGTCTTTCATGTTCATGTATGAAGCTTTGACCCAAAAGGTGTTTTTGTTGACTTTTCAAAATGACCTATAATGTCAAAATTTATATCTTTTTGTGAGTGCATATTATGAACTTGGGAGCTGACTATGAATTGTAGGGAATTTCATCCTCTTCAAAATGAGCTTTGGATGGGTCATTTATGATAAAATATGAGAAAGTTATGCTTGGTCAAAGTTGAGTTGACTTTTCCTACAAAACCCTTGAGGAATCATGATCAACCCTTGATCAAATGATGGATAATACTTCAAAATTAGGATGTTGACCAAAAATCTTGAAGTTTGACTGTATGTGGGCCACAATTGACTTTTGACCTAGCACAGTTGATTTTGAGGTACAAAAGCTGCCCCTGTTCAATCTTCTTAAACCTGAGGATATAGATTGGCTGCTCTGCCTTTCGTGATCTGAAGGTGGAAGATGATTTAACACTAGAGTGCCCAGAAATTTGAACTCGCATGAAGTGGTACTTGGTTTGTGATATCGAGAATTGGTTTACAGATGCCATTCGGAAGTTCCTTAGAGAATTGTCGGAGATGGGTTTAAAGATGCCATCCGAAGAGGTGTTGATCGCATAAGAGATTCATTTGCGAGAACCCGTATACCTGTTGTTGAGGAGGACTTTGCTGGGGAATGCTGGTCTCTGTCTTGAGAGAAATAGAGTTTTATGAACTTCAGTTGTCCGTTACTCTAATGGGGAATAATTCCGGTTTGGGAAGCGGAAGTGAACTGCGTATCTGGTCGGGGTATATGCTCCACCGCGAATTTCTGGGGAAATGCAAAATCAATTATGTTTGATCGGGTCCTGGTCTTACAGTGTTGTGGGCTGCTGTCTGGGGATAAGAGAGAAAGAACCCGGATAGTAAGATTATGAGAAGGAACCTAAATAGTAGGGTTACTTCGAGATGAAAGCCCGGATAGTAGGGTTGTGAGAAGGAACCTGGATAGTAGGGTTACTTCGACATGAAATCCTGGATAGTAGGGCTGTGAGAAGGAACCTGGATAGTAGGGTTACTTCGACATTAAAGCCGAGATAGTAGGGCTGTGAGAAGGAACCTGGATAGTAGGGTTACTTCGATATGAAAGCCTGGATAGTAGGGCTGTGAGAAGGAACCGGGATAGTAGGGTTACTTCAACATGAAAGCCTGGATAGTAGGGCTATGAAAAGGAACCTGGATGGTAGGGTTACTTCGGGATGAAAGCCTGGATGGTAGGGCTATGAGAAGGGACCTAGATAGTAGGATTACTTTGATATGAGTTTGGGTAAAACTGCAGAGGGAACCTGGGTAAGGTTGCTTTTTTCGCACCGATGATTACTCTGTTTAGCTTCGTGTTGATCATGGACCTGCTGGAAATTGTTGATAATAACTGTCTTTCCTGAAAGGATTACATGGTTATTTATGTGCGATGCATGAGATGCATTGTGATGAGGTTCTCAAAATAACTGAGATTATGTTATATGTAATGTATGCACATGTCATGATGTATGAACATGAAATGCTGACATAGTAAACTGAGTCCGAGAAAATAAACCCCTGACTGCTGTTTGAAGAGTATGAGAGATGGTATTCTTGACTGCTGTAGAAAACCATAGTTCCTCCACTTCTGTTGGGGATGGTGAACAAAGATGACCATGTTGGGGATTTTCCCCCTTGGCTGGTGAATATTCTGCCGGAAGAGACCTTGTCTGAGGATAATTCTACGGGGAATAACTCAATTGGAGAGAAAATACTCTATTGATAGATCTACTGATTTGGAGAAATAAACTCTACAGGGGACGAATTTCCGTTGCTGGTAATAATGAATTTTGTTGGAGATTGAATTTCTGCTTGTGAGAGAAATAAATTCTGCTTGGGGAAAAATTTACTGACTCACTCACGATTGTGAACCTCAGCTGGGGTGAGTTGTGTCCAGTTCGGGAAAGAAAATATCACTGTATTTGGATAATCTTTACTCTGTGGGGAGTGTATGTACCACTACTCATATTCTCAAGCTGACTCTATCCATGTACCTGATGGGAAGCATAACTGTAAGGTTTGGGCACTTCTTGTTTGTCCATGTTCCTGGAATTACGAGTAATCGTCTTTTGTTTTTTATGTAAATATTTATGAGCAGCAATTATTTTCAAATGCATATATCAAAAATGAATCATTGGACGTTCTTGCAAAACAAAACAGGAAAAGAAAAACAATTTGAAATTTCTTGTGAAAATGGATTGCATTGATTTTTGAAGTTGGCCTGTAATAGGCATTTTTATACAAAGAGGCTGACGCTCTGGTAGGAGAACGCCGCCGAAAGATAGAAATTACAATTTGTGTAAAAGAAAGAAAAACAGTTATGTGAAACAATCCCATTGGGTTCCAACTCTGCTATTACCTTTATATCTCCAAGCGTCTCATCACTTCGCTACTTGGCCGAAGGTTGATTAGATTGATTGGCGTTGTCTGAGCTTGCTAGTTGATATCGAAGTATGATTGCAAGATGATCCAATGATACATAGTGTTACGCTTCAATCCCTAATTTTTGATTGGATTGCCTTTTCGGGTTTTCAGTCCACCGGGATACCCTTTTTTCCCAAGTCGCCTTTTCAGGTTTTTAACTTGTCGGGGTACAGTTTTTTTTCATCCCTTACTTTTGCCCGAACCTTTTTGGTTCGCCGGGAAGCCCTTATTTTTTCCTAGTCCAGTCAACCTAGTGGGTCTTTGATTATGCGTAGTATCTTTTCACTATGGCTGCATTGACGGGGTGAGGAAGGTCGTCACCATCCATGGTGGTTAGAATCATAGCTCCTCTCGAGAAAATGTTCTTAACCATAAATGGCCCTTCGTATGTGGGGGTCCATTTGTCCCTGGGACCACCTTGCGGTATGTGATACGGTGGCAGAACCGGACTTGGTTTTAGGAAAATGTTGGTTTGCATTTTGCGTTTGTATTCGCAAAATGTTGCGGTAAGCAAGAGTCGCCACCGACTTTTATTTTATCCAACTGGAAAGGACAAAAGCACCTAAAAATTCCCTTTTTCGAGATTTTTGAGTACGGGGGGGTAGATTATAGAAAGGGAAGGTATTAGCACCCTTTCTATCCGTGGTTTTCCACGGGCTCTTAGGTACTTGCTCATCATTTTAAAATTGCTTCCGTGTTTGTATGTTTTGAAAAGCTTTTGTCTTACTTCGATTTAACCCTTGCTTCTGTCTTCAAGAGTGTTACGAAGTGTTTTTAAAAACTTTGTTGGAAAAGAGTGTAAGTGTGGAAAAGTTTGATTTTGAGCAAGTACCTACTAGCATCTACCTACTCGAAAAAAGAATGTTTCTGTTCTTGTTTCCTTTAGACAGCGCTATCCTACTATTAGTGAGTAGGTAGCACCATCGTTGGAGTTGTAAGGGTTAATTCGAAAGGGACGTACAATCACTAAAGCAATGTTAGGACGTCTTAGTAATAACCCTAATGTCTTAAGATCATATTCGAGGCAACATTTCCGAGGCAACCTTTCTGAGGCAACATTTCCAAGGCAACATTTCCGAACATGACTTTTGATCTTTGTTTAGACAAGAGGGCGACCACTAAAATATCCTATACTTAATGATCATTTACCGAAGGTAACCGAAGTGAGAATATACCCTAGGAGTGCGCATGTGCGAGTGATTTGATTTCAGTTATTATCTTTGCATATTTAGGGTTTACTAACCATTTTAAAATTAACATACATTCTTGTCATGCAATCCTATTATCATACATCTAACAGTTAATATTTGCGAAAATAAAAATGCGAGAAATAAAACTACGCTATTACAAGGCTTCGGGGAGGGGGATTAATTACATAGCCAAAAACCCGTAAAACGATAAATAAAAGGAAAATCCTAATTAAACTATTACATCTCATGAGCAGTTACATTAATATCGTAAAAAATAGTAAATGCCCGCGATGAATCGAGAACAAGAAAAATTAGGGTTTTGACCCCGCATAAACCTAATTAAAAGAAAAATCATTTTTTGGTTGTTTTTGATTATTTTGTGAAAAATAAGGTTTTAATTAAATAAGTACAAACCTAATTACTAATTAATTTAAATTAAGAAGAATAATTAATTTGACCTATTTTTGTATTTTTGTTATTTTAAGAAAAGAAAAGAAAAATTAAATCAAATAAAACCTGATTTTCTAATTTGTTTTAATTTATTTAGAAAAAAGATTAAAATTGCCCTAAATTTAATTAAACTAATTAAATTAACTTTGACAAAATAAAATAAAATAAAAAAACTAAATTTTAATTTGATGAAAATTGATTTTATGAGTTTTTGTAAAAAAGAATTAATTTTATGTGAGAAAATAATTTAAACAAAATTAAATAAATAAAAGAAATATATAAAAGAAAAGAGAGAATTGGGCCTGGTATCAAAGCAAAAGGGGGTGTCCATAGCATATCTGAGCCCAAAAGCCTTGGTCCACGTTTGACTTCTCATGATCCAATGCATTGGCTTGACTGATGTTCATGGTAGACCTTCATGATGAATCCTTGGATTTAACGCGTGGGCAATCTGATGGTTGAAAGATGATGGAGTATGGTAGTCTCCTTTCCTGTATACACGCCTGATCATACAAGAAATAAAACTATGAAATAATATGGGGGACCTGGGATTCGAACCCAGTCCCTTTGGCTTTTCCACATGCCTCCTGACCAACTGTGCTAGCGTGCCTTGTTGTACATGGAATAACAAATAAATATTATATTGGAAACAAGCAAAGTGATATACTAAAACGCGCGAACTTTTGAATGGGCCAGTCAGACCACGCCACGCCATCATCTTCTCCAGCATCCGTCGTCTTAGGTAAAACGACTTTTACCTACAGACGTTCTTTGTAGGTACAGCCCCTGCATATTTCCAGAATCTCATACAAGCACAATAAATGGAAACTAATGGTACAGGTCAATTTGTCTTGGCCTTGTGAACACCATGGTACCCCTCTTTTGGGCCAATTTTACCTGCATGAGAAAACCCTAAAATGAGCAAGGAAAACCTAACAATGGTGGATCTCAGTATGGCTAGCAAAAATGCAATTAATTAATATCATTAGCTTGCAAATATGATAAGTATTACAAATATATCATTTAAACATGATAAAAATGCAAGAATGAATGGATACGATTTTGACAAAATTGAGAAATCGTGAGAGTTATGGAGATGGATTCTGGGCAAATCAAGGCTTGTTTATGATCAGGTTAGCTTCAGGAGATGGCTGGGAATCGATTGCTAGCCTTGGAATGGTGTAAATCGTCCTCTAACTTGCAATTTGATTCAGCACTTTTTGGTGATTTTTGCAAGTTTTTTCTCATCCTCTCACGCCTCCAATCCTTGTGCTTTTGGTCTACAAATGTTCTATATGTATCCTTGAATGGATTAGGGTTACAAATTTGCTCCAAATCTTTTTCAATTAAGGTGATTGAATCATGATTTGATTTTTATTCAAATCTCTCTAAGTAAAGAAAAACTCAATCTTTTTGTGTACAAACAAGCCTTGCACGATTTGATCTCATTGCCAGCTATTCATGGACCTGAAATATGCACAAAATCTCAAGGTTTCAATGATTTTGATATTTTCATGATTTTATTTTGATTTAATTTGATTTAATTGAAATAAAAATCAAAATAAATGACAAAAATAAAATAAAGTCAAGTGGGAAGGATCATGAGTCGTGGACCATGTTACAAACTCAATACAAGCACAAATAGTTGGGCCCATTTTGACAAAAATTGCAATTTGAGGCATATTTGACTTTTGGCAATTTTGCAAAAAAGGTCAACTTCACCCATGCATAACTCATTCAATTTTGACCCTAGAGATGTGTTCTTGGACTTTTTAGAAAGCTCAATATGTCCTCTAAGCAACCCTTTTGGTCTCATCTCAATTGAGTCTTCCATGTTCATGTATGAAGCTTTTACAAAAAGGTGTTTTTGTTGACTTTTCAAAATGACCTATAATGTCCAAATTCATAACTTCTTGTGAGTGCATATTTTGAACTTGGGAGATGAATATGAATTGTAGGGAATTTCATCCTATTAAAAATGAGCTTTGGATGGGTCATTCTTGATAAAGTATGAGAAAGTTATGCTTGGTCAAGGTTGAGTTGACTTTTCCTACAAAACCCTAATTTAGCAACTTTTGGGTTTTGATGAATTGTGGGCAATCCTTGAGGAAACATGATCAAACCTTGATCAAATTATGAATAATACTTCAAAATGAGGATGTTGACCAAAAATCTTGAAGTTTGACTGTATGTGGGCCACAGTTGACTTTTGCCCTAGCACAATCGATTTTCAGGCCTTTAAACAATTGACTGAGCAAACTTCCCCTGTAGGGCTTGAAACTTGACATGGATGATCTTGAGAACATATTAGGAAAATGGTGAGAATTTTGGACCCTTTTGATTCAAACATCTTGATGCAAACTGAAACCCTAATTTGAGGTAGACTGCCTTAGGAGAGAGTTTGTCTGGTCAACCCTTGGACTTCCTTGAGCAATTTGAGGTCCTCACTTGAAATGTATTGAGAAATATGGGACGCTAAATTTTGGGGTACAACACGGTAGTATGATGCATTTGATCACCAGATCCCCGACTTGATATTCTTGACGTCTGACTTTCTTGTTAAAAGCCTTGATCATTCGCTTTTGATACGCCGGACCATGACAGATAGTAGTAAGTCTCTTTTCATCGATTAGATTCAGCTGATCAGGTCGGGTTTGGATCCAGTCGTCTTTGTTCAAACCCGCATCCTTCATAATCCTAAGAGAGGGTATCTGGACTTCGATGGGTAGGACTGCCTCCATCCCATATACCAGAGAGTAGGGTGTTGCCCATGTCGATGTCCGTGCTGAGGTACAGTACCCATGAAGAGTGAATGGTCGCATCTCGTGCCAGTATTTATACGTCACCGTCATCTTCTGTATAATCTTTTTGATGTTCTTGTTAGCTGCTTCAACAGCCTCATTCATCTTCGGCCGGTAGGGAGAAGAGTTATGATGCTGAATCTTGAACTGTTTGTAGAGCTCAGTGATCATTGTGTTATTGAGATTTGTACCATTGTCAATAATAATCCTCTCTGGTACACCATATCGATAGATCAGATTGTGTCGGATGAACCAAGCCACGACGTTCTTGGTTATTGTAGCAAAGGAAGCTGCCTTAACCCACTTCGTAAAATAATTAATAGCCACCAGAATGAAACGATGCCCGTTAGACGCAGTAGGTATGATCTCGCCGATCATGTCGATGCCCCACATTGCAAAGGGCCAAGGAGCTGTCAGAACATTCAGGGGAACCGGAGGTACATGCACCTTATCAGCATAGACTTGGCACTTATGAAAGGTTCGAGAATGCTGATAACAATCGGCTTCCATAGTGGACCAATAATATCCTGCTCGTAGGATTTTCTTTGCCATGGTATATCCACTGGAATGAGTTCCGAAGGCACCTTCATGTAGTCCACACACATATGTACCTTACCATCCTTCTTAGGTACTGGAACGACGTTGGCAACCCACTGTGGATAAGAAGTGACAGCTAAGAACCCTGCGTCAAACTGTTTCATGACCTATGCCTTAATTTTCTCTGACATTTCAGGGCACATACGGCAGACCTTCTGCTTTACCGGAGGGAAGTCTTCCTTAGTCAGCAAGTGATGTACCATAATATCAGTGTCCAAACCAGGAATGTCTATATAGGACCAGGCGAAGATCTCAACATAGTCGTGTAGCATATGTATTAACCATTGTTTGACACTAGGCTCCAAATTCGCACCTATTTTAACCTCTTTCCTGTCTTCCTCTGTACCCAAATTCACTGACTCAACTGACTCTTCATGAGGTTGTATGGCCCTTTCTTCCTGCTGTAATAGTCTAGCAAGTTCTCCAGGCACCTCACAATCCTCCTCACCTTCGTCCTCGGCTTAGTTGATCGGATTTTTGAAGTCATAACTGGCAATAGCAGAGCTGTTATCAATAGGATCTAGAGTGGATATGGATCTGCATTATGATACGTGAGTGTGTGTAAGAGAATAGTTGTTTTGGTAAAGTGAAAATAGAAAAGGAAAAACAGAGAGCGCAAAATTTTTATGCTAGAAATGTTCAATGCTTTATTAATGATATATGAAATGAAAAATAATAGCCCTCATAAGCAAAGCCAAGGTGCTTCGGGCAAGACACTGGGTCGTAAAGTTTCAAATTGTTTATTACAAATCTTAAAACAAGATTCAATTACTGTGGAATAAAAGAAATAGTTATGAATTCCTTCGCCGTCCAGTTATTCGGTCCACCATTGGTTGTTGGGTAGATCCAGCTGTCGATGTCTGAATCCTCTCCACTGTCCTCAATTGCATTAACTCCCCAATTGCTGATGTGTAGTGGAGGTCTTCCAATCCGAGCACGCCTAACAGCCCTTTGAGCCCCTGTAGTAAAGCCCTAACCAAATTTGTCAGTTTTGTGAGTGAAATCAAGGAGCTTACCCCAATTGGTACACCCACCTTCTTCAACTACAGCCCTGGCGTCCTTGAGAGAAGCCATCTTCAGCGGAGGTTTACCGGTAGTAACTTCAGTTGATGCCAAGACCTGAGGGACTTCTTCGAAGTTCTAACAAGGAGTTTCTATGAATTCCCCGTCCATCTCTACGTAGCAGAAGGAATTGAGGTGACTCACCATATATTCTTCTTCGCCTCGTACTGTGACGATCTTCCCATTCACTGGGTACTTTAGCATTTGATGGAGTGTGGAAGTAACTGCCCCAGCCCTATGGATCCAAGGACGACCCAGCAAGCAAGAATACGATGGCTTAATATCCATTACGTAGAAGGTGGACCCAAAAGTCTGAGAACCCACTTTAACAGGGATGTCCACCTCCCCGTACACCATTCTCTTCGATCCGTCAAAAGACCTTACCACAATGTTACTCGGCTTTAAAGTCAAACCCTCACAATCCAAACGGTCCAACGCTTTCTTCGACAGAACATTCAGCGAAGACCCGGTATCTACTAGCACATGAGCCATAGTGGTGCCCCTGCACTCAATCGAGACATGCAGAGCATCATTATGATTCCTCCCCTTAGGGGTCAGATCTGCATCTGAAAAGCCTAGCCCATTGTCAGCAGTCAGGCTAGCCACGCAATCTTTGAACTGATCTACTGAAGTTTCCCGCGGCACGTGCGCAGTCTTGAGAAATGCAATCAAAGCCTTCGCGTGGGCTTCAGAACACAACAGCAGAGACAACATGGATATCTTTAACAGGGTCTGCCCCAGCTGTTCGACCATATTGTAGTCACTTTTCTTGATAATTTTCAGTATTTCCTTTATTTCTTGTTTAGAGACTTCCACAACGATTTTCTCAGGTGCCTCCGTCCGGGCAGACCCACCTATAATCTCCTTGCCCCAAGCCCCAGATGGCTCAGCAACAGCGGTGATAACTGGAGTAAGAATAGGAATAGCAGCAGGTTTAGGAACCGAAGAAATGCCAGGATTACTGGTTAGAGCAGCAGTTGGAATAACAGTAGGCTAGACGATATTCTTCGGGGAAATCTAGAGAGAGAAGACCCTTCCACTTTGGGTAACTTTACTAGTCCCGACAATATTATTGACATCAGTATCACCTTCTTCATTCTTCAGATCTTGTTTAATGCCATGATAATACACATCAACACCATAACGCCATGGGACAGCCTTGTCTGAGGTGTACGGGATGGGACCAGGAACAATGATTATTAGCGGAGCAAATCTTTGAACAAGTGTAATCCTAACAAGTTTTCTCGAGGAAACCTTGGAAGGATTGGCAGAAATTTTTATAATGGAAACGTCTTCATTGGGAACAACGGGAATCATAATCTTCTCGAACAAAATCTCTTTATTATCCATCAGGCGCTGGACACCTGACTTCAACAAACGGCAACCGGAAGGCAGAATTGAACACATGTGGCAACCTTTACCACAACCCGAAAATAAACCGGCCAACAGCAAATTCTTCTTAACAGTGAAAAGAGGAGTGGAAATTTCTTCAACAGAGGTCACAAACAAATCAGTGTCAACAACGTTAACTCCACGACCATGTTTGGGCATGGGAGCAGTTATAACATTCGGCTTTTCTGGAGCATCAAACTCTATCTCCTTGGCTTCAAGCAGATCTTGTACTTTATTTCTCAGAGCCCAACAATCGTTTGTATCATGGCCGAGACTCTCAGAATGGTAGGCGCACCGCACATTGGGATTGTTTTGTACCCCAAAATTTTCCCTCCCATATTTCTCAAAACATTTCAAGAAATATCCTCAAATTGCTCAAGGAAGTCCAAGGGTTGACCAGACAAGCTCTCTCCTAAGGCAGTCTACCTCAAATTAGGGTTTCATGTTGCATCAATATATTTGATTCCAAGGACTCCCAAATGCTCACCAATGTCCTAATATGTTATCAAGATCATCCATGTCAAGTTTCAAGCCTTGCAGAGAAAATTTGCTCAGTCAATTGCTCAAAGGCCTGAAAATCGACCATGCTAGAGCAAAAGTTAATTGTGGCCTACATACAGTCAAACTTTAAGATTTTTGGTAAACATCCTCGTTTTGAAGTATATTTCATCATTTTATCAAGGGTTTATCATGATTAAACGAGGATTGGTCATAATTCATCAAGAATCAAAAGTTGCTAAATTAGGGTTTTGTAGGAAAAGTCAACTCAACTTTGACTAAGCATAACTTTGTCATACTTTATGAGAAATTACCTATCCAAAGCTAATTTTTAAGAGGATGCCATTCTATACAATCCATCTTCATCTCCCAAGTTCAAAATATACACTCACAAGAAGTTATGAATTTGGACATTATAGGTCATTTTGAAAAGTCAACAAAAACACCTTTTTTGTCAAAGCTTCATACATGAGAATGTAATATAAAATTGAGATGAGACCAAAAGGGTTGCTTAGAGGACATCTCAAGCTTTCTAAAAAGTCAAATAACACCTTCAAAGAGTCAAAATTAAGGAAGTTATGCATTGGAGAAGTTGACCCTTTTTACAAAATTTTCAAAAGTCAACTATGCCTAAAAATGCAATTTTTGCCAAATGGGCCCAATCTTTTTCACTTGTTTTGAGTTGGCAACATGGTCCACGAGCCCTAGCCTTTGCCACTTGTCATTATCTTATTTTTATTATTTATTTTGATTTTTATTTGAATTAAATTAATTTAAATTAAAACAAATCATAGAAAATCCAAAATATTGAAATCTCAAGATTTTGTACTTGCTTCAGGTCTTAAATTACAGCTAGCATAAGATCAAATTCGTGTAAAGACTTGGAGTGCAAAAAAAGATTGGTTTTAGGCTATTTTTGGAATGATTTTAAAGAGAATCAAATCAAGATCAAAGACATTGATGAAGGAAGATTGAGGCCAGGTTTTCAACTCTAATTCATTCCTCAATACATAAGGATGATGTGCAGACCCAAAGCAAGGCTAGAGAGAGGTGTATGAACCAGAACCAAACATGAAAAAACACCAAAAAAGTGCAAACACGAATTGATACTTCCAGACATCCTCAAGGCCTTCTAGCTGTCCCAATCGCTTCCTGGGAGTGTAGGCAAGTGAAACCAATCAAGAACAAGCGTTTCCAGGCCCTGTACCTCGCTGTAAGTCAGTCACGAAATTGCTTCTTTCTTGAATTCGAATTGAATCATTCTTATACATATAGCACGAAACAATCATAGATTATTGATCCTTAGAACATTTGCAAGCTTTCTGTAATGTTTAATTGCATTTATATGGATTGTATGAGATTTCACCATTATTAGGGTTTGGAGCTTCGATTTGGGATTTTTGTTTACAGGTAAAATTGGGCCATGAAAGGGGTACCATTGTGTACAGCAGGTCCTGACGAAGCCATCCATGGCTTTAGTTTTGATTTATCTCACTCATGCTTGATTTTGAGAAATTGTAGGGATATAGTGATGGACAAACGTCCGTAGGTAAAAGTCTGGGAATTTTACCAACGAAACAAGGTTGGGGATGACCTGCGTGGCACCCTTCCATTGGATTATTTGAATTCTGGCGCGCGTTTTCATTGTTCTCCACTAACTCCCTTTGTTTTACATATTATCTATTATTGTTATTTTATGTACAAATGAAATACACATCTCAGTTGGTTGCAAAGCGTTGGGAAATTCCTTGGGGCCTGGGTTCAAATCCCAGGTCCCCCACTTTTCTCATATTATTTTCTTTCAGGTAATCCAATGCGCGCCAAAGCCAAGGTCCATCATGTGACCACATCATCCAGCCTTCCAGATGGCCAGATGGCCAGATCCAAAGGCCTCCAATGAAGGAACACCAAAGGCCATAGTCAATGCAATGAATGGGATTCTAGAAGTCAAACATGGACCTCCTTGTTTTGGGCCCAAATTTGGATATTTGCACCCCCCCCTTCAATTTGCTTCTCAGGCCCAATAACTCTCTCTCTCTCTCTCTCTCTCTCTCTCTCTCTCTCTCTCTCTCTCTCTCTCTCTCTCTCTCTCTCTCTCTCTCTCTCTCTCTCTCTCTCTCTCTCTCTCTTCTTTTTTATATTTTATTTAATCAGTTTATTTTATTCACTAACACAAAATTAATAATTCTTTTATCAAAAAAATCACAAAAATATATTTTTTCACCAAATTAGGTTTAGATTTTTTTTTATCAAAAATTAAATTAATTTAATTAGGTTGTTAATTTTAGATAACTTGGATTATTTTGTAAATAACTTAAAAAATAATTAGAACAATTAGGGTTTTTAATTTAACTTAATTGAGTTTTCTCTTTTCCTAAAAATAACCAAAAACACAAAATCGGCCATGTATTTATTTTCATTAATTAATTTAATTAGCTAATTAATTTAGTATTTAATTTTAAAACCATACTCTTTTTCTTAAAAATATTAAAAACAACAAAAACATTTTTCTTTTAATTAGGTTAGAAGGGTCAAAACCCTAATTTCTTGTCGATCTAATTTCCTCGCGCGCGCTTTATTGTTTTATTTTTTATCCTATTATTGTAATTGCCCACAAGTTGTAATAGTTTAATTAGGTCTTTTATCTTTCATTTATCGCTTTATTTTTTAAGGGTTTGTTTTTGGCTATGTAAATACCTGAAGCCTTGTAATAGTGTAGCTTACTTTCTGCACTTTAAATTCCACAAAATATTTGACTGTTAGATGTATGAATATTAGGATTGCATGACAAGAATGTATGTAAACTTTAAAACAGTTAGCAAACCCTAAAATGTGCAAAGATGATAAATCTGAAATTGAATCACTCGCACATGCGCACTCCTAGGGTACACTCCCACTTGGTTGCCTTTGATAAACGGTCATTAGGTATAGGATGCTTTAGTAGTCGTCCTTTTGTCTCAAAGATCAAAGTTGCCTCAGAATGGTTGCCTCGGATATTGTTGCCTCGAATAATTGATTTAAGACATTAGGGTTACTACTAAGATGTCCTAACGTTGCTTTAGTGACCGTACGTCCCTTTCGAATTGACCCTCACAAACTCCAACGACGATGCTGAAGGGGTGAAAAACACAAGAAGGGGGGGGGGGGGGGGGGGGGGGGTTGAATTGTAAAACTGGAATCTTAAAGCAATTGACAAGATATTTTTATCCTGGTTCGTTTGATCTCAAACTACTCCAGTCCACCCGTCAAGGTGATTTCGCCTCTCTCCAACGAGGTCTTAATTCACTATATTCAACTGAATACAAATCTGCTTTAACAACTGCTAAAGCCTTCTTGATTCAAACCACAATCCGGTTTGTCAAGGCAACACTTTCTTACAAAGGTATAAAACAAATGTGTGTGAATGTTTTCTACAAAACTATATCACAACTGTGATATATACACAAATTAAGCTTAGAATACTAGGTTGCTAAACGCTAATGGAGTATCAGAGTTTGTTGGTTTAGCAAAACTGGTAGATGAAGATTATTGTTCAGCTTTTTGCGTGTAGAGAATTGGAGAGCATTAGCCATGATAATCTTCGAAGCCTTGTTTATATAGCACTTGAGAAGATGAACGTTGAATGCAATATTCTTGATTCAATGCTAATAACAAGCTTTCCTTTTTGAGCAGATCTTGTCTAGAATGATGCCGTTGGAATTAATTAGCGTTCAATGCACAGTACCGTTGCTTCTTCAATGCACGTTCTGGCTTGGCTCATTCTGATTCTGCTTCGCTGCTGATGAACTATTGTTTCTGTATCAGAGTGTTTTACGCGCAGTTCTGTTCATCAAGCTTCAGCATGTGCGTGAGTTGATCATCTGATCTTCACGTTCTGATTCAGCAACTTCTGATGCTGGTGTATCAAATCAAGTTCTGATGCTGAATAAGTGATCTTGCTTATTTTAATCAGCATATCTGCAAGTCAGAGCATAGTATTTTTAGGCAGCATATAGTTCAAACATGAAACACATAAATACTATATCTTTTCACTTTGTTATCATCAAAACTTAAATATAGGGTACTAGATTCAAACATTGTTCTAACAATCTCCCCCTTTTTGATGATGACAAAAACTAGATATTTTAAATAAGAAATAACGTGAAAAGGTATCTAGGAAATGTTTCAGAGTTAAGAAGTAAAGAGAAATCAGAGTTTAAGAGATACTCCCCCTGAGTTTGTTACTTCCCTTTGATATGCGTGTTCTTCAGGATCAGATCTTTTTCTATCTTTGAGCATCAGATTATGGGTCTTTGACTTATCAGAGAGCAGAGCTTCAGAGCTTTTCCTGTCAGAGCTTTGCTTCGGATCAGAGTGTTAGGTAGATCAGAACTTCATATTTGATCAGAGCAACATGAGCTTCTACATTTTGATCAGAGCTTCTAGCTTCTAGTCTTCATAGTGTTCAGGAGCTTCCTTGTGCCTGTAGACTTAAAAGCAAAATAGAAAAACATTTCAAGTAATAGAGTTAGAATGTTTGAGAATTTCTGTCTAGTTAGCCGTTATTGATTTTAAATATCATTCTTGTTCTCCCCCTTTTTGTCAGCAATCAAAAAGTGTTGGTGATGTGCTAAACAATTTAGATCAGAAAAACAAATTATATTAAAATAGTTCATGATCAGAGCAAAATAGCATTACAAAACATAGTCAAAACAATACATCAGAAAATGAAGAAAACATAGAGAATGTCATGCATGAAAAAAAATTTTAAGGTTGTGGGGGCATGCGTGAGAACAGGCTTTCCAGCATTGCTTGAATCTTTTCAGAAGTTTCATTCTGCTTCTGAACCATGGTGACAACAGTGTCAATTTTGCTGTCCTGTACATTCATTCTTGCTTCCATCTTCTGATCATTCTCTTCCATCCGCTGCTGTAGACGCAAGTCATTCAGCCTTAGTTCTTCCAGAGCCTGCCTGTCCAAGGCAGCTTGAGAACTTTCAGACGGAGGAAGCTTCTCAGAACTTTCAGCTACATCTTCTGCTGGATTTTCTTCCTGAAGGGTCTTGTCTTCTTCTGATAGTTGCACCTGTGCAGCTTGCTCTTTCTCAGACCATGATTCACTGTCCAGAGGGAGCACAACTTCTTGAGGCAGCTGACTCTCAACTTCCTTCAGCAGCTTGCTAAAGTTCTGTTGAGCCTGCTCATAGTTGACGTCCTGCAGCTTGAGTGCTTCAGCACGTACCCATAGTCTGAACTGTGACCAGAGCTGATCAGAAGCAGCTGGGTCGATCATCCCCGGACAGACTTGCTTCAAAGAAGCAATCCATTGCAGCATACCTGTTTCAAAATTCAAAATACCAGAGCCAACATCTGGTTGCTTTGGTTTGGGTATGGCAATTTTGTGTCTTAGATCAGCAAGACGTTCAAGACTAGTTAAGTCAATGAAAGTTCTGCTGGGGTTTTCAGCGGATTGGTTTTCAGAGGTTGTTTGTTTTGGAGGAGGGTTATCAGAATCAGAGGATATTTCTATTGGAGTGGTTGGAGTTTTTGGAGGTGTTGATTCCTCTGAAGATGGCAACTAGGGCCTGACAATAGTGGTTCCACATGGCAACTAGATTGCCAGCGGTGAAGGTTGAGGTGAGTGAGGGTCAGAATGATGAGGAGAAGGGGTTTCATAGCGGTGAAACTCTGTTTGTGGTGAAGGTGGCTTATTTTCTGGTTGAGGAGGTGGAATCTCTGATTGCTCAGGGATCAGAGGTTCTTTTGTGAGAGGTTGTTGTTGTAGTGGTTCTGATTCTGGTTCTGGTTCTGGTTGTTGTTGTATTTCTGGTTCAGGTTGAGATTCTGGTTGTGGAGGAGGAATATTTGGTGGTTCAGAAAGTGGTTGAGCAGAAACATGTTCACGCTCAATATCAGCTAGCACTCTATCAAGTGCTGGTGTTGTTGAAACAGTTGGTTGTTTGGTAATTTTGATTCTGGTTCTTCTGAGTAGTAAGGCCTCAGAAGGGTCTTCTGGTATGGTTTCATCAATAGTAGGGATTGGAATGGATATTCTGTGAGAAGTTTTAGGAGGGGCAGCAGATGTTGGAATAGTAGATGAAATTGAAATAGGGGCAGCAGATGAATTACCTCTTTTCTTTGGAGTCTGATGATATGATCCTTCTGCTTTCCTCTTCTTTGTCTTCTTCTGAGTCACTTCAGGTTGGACTTGACTCAGATCTTTGATCTTCAGCTTTGAACCTGCATCTTCTTCCTTGTATGAATCTGGATACTTGAGAAACATATCAGGTTGGGATTCCATTTCAGAAAATTTTGGGAAATTACTCAGGGGCACTCTTCTGCTGGAGATGTCAGCAGTTGAAGTAGCTCTGGGTTCCTTCCTAATATTTTCTATCAGCTTCATCTTTTTCAGGTTCTTAGCGTTCAGCGGTTTTCCAACAGTTGGTTCCATAGTGCTCAGCATTTGAGCTTCGCTCAGATAATCTATCAGCTTATTCTCTGTCAGAATATCTGATATGAGCCTTCCAAACGGTATCCAGTCCCTTTTGGTCCTTTCTTCTTCTCTAGTCTCTTTCACACTAGTCTTCAGATGGTTGAACAGGAAGTGTGCCAGATTGATCTTCACCCTCTGATCAATAAAGTAGATCAGAAATTGCTGATCCACGTTTATATAATCAGGAGAGCTTGTTGGCTTCCTGTGATTGAAGCAGCCCAGAACAATCTTGGCCCATACTCTGCAGTGATCCTTCAGATCCTTAATTTTGCTGCTGGGAAATCCAAGAGTGAAAATGCAGTTGGCTACCACACCTATATCAGGGCATCTGTTAGCCATGTCCACACAACGGACTCCACCACCACTTTGACCGATTAACCTAGCAATGAGGTCTTCAGAAATTACTATCTTCTTTCCCATGACAGAAGAGATGACTAGATGCTTATAAATCTTGGCGTGAATCCAAAATTCCTTGACAAGCTCTGGGAAGGTTGGTCCAACCAATCTATCAAAATACCTCTCCCACTTTTGAGCTTTAATTTCCTCAGTTAGGTCAAATCCATTATCCTTCAAACTTTCGAAATCGACGATTAACTCAGATAAAACTTCAAGATTCTTTACCGGTGTGAGAAGAGTTCTGATAGGCACCTGATATTGCTCAGAGGTTTCTTTCTTCTGATTTCCTGCAGAAATGCTGGAGGATGCCATTGTTCTCACTAAAAAGGCTTGAGAATGATTTGAGAGAAAAAGGTTTTGAAGGAGATAAACTCAGAAATATGCAGAGAATACTTGAATGATTATAAGAAAGCGTAAAGAATAAGAATGAAGAATTAGTGTGCTTAAATAGAGTTTTCAAAAATTATTTTGAAAAATTAAACGTTTTTAAGAGAGAGAAAAAAAATAATGATTGCCATTAACAAGCGTGATTACTTTTCATTAAATGCTTGCTGATTTTGGGGGATTTGAGAAAGATACTTAAAAACGGTTACCAGACATGTGTCTCAATGCACCCAATCAGCGCTTTCCTTTCTCAGAGGCGTGCACGCGTTCTGCTTCAGGGATTTGCTGATGATTGGATGACACTTATTTGATGTAGTGATCAGCACGTCTGTCTTTGAGATTAGACTCTCAGATCTTTAGACTTGCATCTGATACAATCTGCATGTTCTATCTTTCTGAAAGAAGATTGATCAGAAGTTCACAGTAATATAATTACATTCTGAAGATAAATACATGGAATTAAAACATTTTCATTCTGGGCATACTTTCATGCTGAGATGTTTCAGAATGAAATTAAACCTATCTTCTGAAAGGGGTTTAGTGAAGATATCAGCCCATTGATGGTCTGTATCTATAAATTTCAAGTTTAAAATACCTTTCTGAATATAGTCCCTAATGAAATGATGTTTTATTTCTATATGCTTAGCTCTAGAATGTAAAATAGGATTCTTACTTAAGCAAATAGCAGAAGTATTATCACAAAGAATAGGAATGTTACTCTCAAAGATCTGGAAGTCTTCAAGCTGACTTTTCATCCAGAGCATTTGTGTGCTACATCCTGCTGCTGCTATGTACTCAGCTTCTGCTGTTGACAGAGCAATTGTTGATTGCCTTTTGCTGGACCACGAGATCAGATTTTCTCCCAGAAACTGGCAGCTTCCAGAAGTACTTTTACGTTCCACTCTGTCTCCAGCAAAATCAGCATCACAGTAGCCTACTAAGCTGTAATCACTAGATTTTCTATAAAACAAACCCAGATTAGTAGTACCTTTCAGATACTTGAAAATTCGCTTAACAGCTGTTAAGTGAGATTCTCTAGGATCTGATTGGAATCTAGCACAAATACATACGCTGAATAAGATATCAGGTCTTGAAGCTGTCAGATAAAGGAGAGAACCAATCATACCTCTGTAGACCTTCTGTTCTACGCTTTTGCTTACCTCTTCTCTTTCCAGAATGCACGTGGGATGCATTGGAATCTTTGATGGCTTACATTCTGAGAGGTCAAATTTCTTCAGAAGATCTCTGATGTATTTGCTCTGATGAATGTAAGTTCCCTCTGGAGTTTGATTGATCTGAATTCCTAGAAAGAATTTCAGTTCCCCCATGAGGCTCATCTCAAATTCTGCCTGCATACACTTAGCAAATTTTCTTCCAAGAGAAGGATTAGTAGAACCAAAAATAATATCATCAACATAAATTTGACAGACTAAAATGTCACTCTTAACTGTTTTACAGAATAGAGTAGTGTCCACTTTCCCTCTGGTCAATTCATTTTCAAGCAGAAAGTTACTTAGCCTTTCATACCAAGCTCTGGGAGCTTGTTTCAGACCATACAGTGACTTTTTCAGTTTGAAAACATGTTCTGGATGTTTTGTATTTTCAAAACTTGGGGGTTGGTGAACATAAACTTCTTCTTCTATATAACCATTTAAGAATGCACTTTTGACATCCATCTGATACAGAGTGATGCCTCTATTAACAGCAAATGAAATTAAAAGTCTGATAGATTCTAACCTGGCGACTGGGGCAAAGGTTTCTGTATAGTCTATCCCCTCTTGCTGACTATAACCTTGTGCAACCAGTCGTGCCTTGTTTCTGACGACTTCACCTTGTTCATTGAGCTTGTTTCTGAACACCCATCTTGTTCCAATGACGTTGAATCCTTTTGGTCTTGGAACGAGATCCCATACGTCGTTTCTGGTGAATTGATTCAGCTCTTCTTGCATTGCCAGAATCCAGTCATTATCCAGAAGTGCTTCATCAATAGAAGAAGGTTCAATCAGAGACACAAGTCCCATAAGAGTTTCTTCAGAGTTTCTGAAGCTTGCTCTTGTTCTGATTGGATCTTCCTTTCTTCCTAGAATAGTCTCTTCTGGGTGATCCAAACTGCTTCTGGGTAATCTCTTCTGAGGTTGATCAGCAGCAGTTGTAGGAATTCTAGCATTGCTTCTTTCAGACGTTGAAGGAATGTCTGTGTTGAGAGCTTCTGATGACTTGTCTTCAGAACCTGCAAATTCAATTTCTATACCTGCAAGATTTTCATTCTGCTTTGACTTTTCAGAGTCAAGCTTGTCATCAAAACGAACACTGATTGATTCTTCCACAATCTGTGTTTCTGTATTGTATACTCTGTACCCTCTTGAGCGTTCAGAGTATCCTAACATAATACACTTCTGTGCCTTAGAATCAAACTTGTTCAAATAATTCTTTGTATTTAACATATAGCAAGTACATCCAAATGGATGAAAATACGAAATGTTGGGCTTTCTGTTCTTCCACAATTCATATGGAGTCTTTTCCAGAATAGGTCTTATTGAGATTCTATTCTGAATGTAGCACGCTGTGTTTATTGCCTCTGCCCAGAAAGTCTTAGCAACGTTTGTCTCATTGATCATGGTTCTGGCCATTTCTTGCAATGTTCTGTTCTTTCGTTCTACAACTCCATTTTGTTGGGGAGTTCTAGGACAAGAGAAATCATGCAGAATGCCTTTGTCATTAAAGAATGACTCAAAATCTTTATTTTCAAATTCTCCACCATGATCACTTCTGACTTTAACGATTCTAAGATCTTTTTCATTCTGAACTTGGTTACAGAAGGTAACAAACACAGAGTGTGACTCGTCCTTGTGTCTTAAGAACTTTACCCATGTCCATCTGCTATAGTCATCTACGATTACTAACCCATACTTCTTGCCACTGACTGAAGCAGTTTTAACTGGTCCAAATAAGTCAATGTGCAGAAGTTCTAATGGCTTAGAGGTAGAAACAACATTTTTGGATTTAAAAGAAGGTTTTGCAAATTTGCCTTTCTGACATGCTTCACACATAGCATCTGAATTGAACTTCAAATTTGGAAGTCCTCTGACCAGATTGAGTTTGTTAATCTGAGATATTCTTCTCATACTAACATGCCCCAATCTTCTGTGCCAGATCCACTGCTCGTTGTTAACAGACAGAAGACATTTTACGTTCTGACTCTTTAGTTCAGAAAGTTTGATTTTGTAAATGTTGTTTTTCCTCTTTCCATTAAACAGGATAGTCCCATCTTTCTGACTAACAGCTTTACATGATTTTTGATTAAAGATTATATCATAACCGTTATCACTTAATTGACTTATGGATAACAGGTTATGCATCAATCCATCAACTAGCAGAACATTATTAATAGAGGGAAGATTTCTGTTACCTACAGTTCCAGAGCCAATTATCTTTCCCCTCTGATTGCCTCCAAAGCCAACGTGGCCTCCAGGCTTAAGTTCCAGGCTTTGGAACATATGCCTTCTTCCCGTCATGTGTCGTGAGCAGCCAGAGTCCAGGTACCATGACTGGTGTTTCTGACTTGCTGCTAAAGATATCTGCAACATGTATTATTTTATCCTTAGGTACCCAGATCTTCTTGGGTCCTGATTTGTTAGTTTTACCAAAACTCTGGTTGAATTTTGGTTTTACAGAGTGCTTACTGCTAGTGTATTTGATGTCGTGTGTGTGACCATACACAAAGTGTGAATTTAGAGGAGTGGGTTTAATAATTAAATCCATGACATTCTTAGGTGTAGGAACCTTACCTTGGTATCCTATTCCTTTCCTGCCGTTTCTGCTAACTCCATAGATCATTGAAGCCATTCTGCTTCTATCTATGCTTTTAGCAAGGAACTTCTGGAAACTATGATCATACTCCTTGATGATCTCATCAGCGTTGCTGGGAGTTTCAGAAATTGGTTCCTTCTGAGAGTTTTGTAAAGAGTTTTCTAATTTTGAAATTTTATCTCTCAGCTCAGAGTTTTCCAATTTGAGACTCTCAGACTTATTAGAGTCAGATTCAAGAGTCCTTTTCAGGTCTCTGAATTTAGCTCTAATCTGCTGATAACGTTCCAGAATTTCATTGAGGCTTTCAGCAAGTTCAGCCTTTGTAAAATTAACAGCGAAGTTAGGGAATACCTCTTCTGTGTCTGATTCTGAGTCTGATTCAGAAGCTTCACTGTCATCTGGAATGTTAGCCATGAGCGCTATGTTTGCCCTTTCATCATCTGATTCTGAGTCAGCTTCAGACGAGTCAGAGTCATCCCATGTGGCCATGAGACTTTTCTTCTTCTCTCTTCCAAACTTCTTTTTGGGCTTTTCCCTCTGAAGCTTTGGGCAGTCACTCTTGTAGTGTCCTTGCTCATTGCACTCGTAGCAGATGATGTCTTTTGTGTTTGGCTTCTTGCTACCGGAGGAGCCTTCAGATCTTCTGTATCCAGAGGAAGAATCTGTCCTTCTGTATCTGGAAGAAGACTCGTTCTGATCAGATCTTCTGGGATTCCTGAACTTCCTTTGTCTTTGCTTCCACAGTTGATTTACTCTTCTGGAGAGAAGGGAAAGTTCGTCTTCTTCTGATGAGGATCCATCAGATGTTTCTTCAACTGCCTGCAAAACTTTAGATTCAGATTTTCTGTTAGATTTTAAAGCTATAGGCTTACCTTGCTTCTGAGGCTCGTCAGCTTCTAGCTCTATCTCATGACTTCTGAGGGAGCTTATAAGTTCCTCCAGAGTGATTTTGTTGAGATCTTTCGCCAGCTTCAGAGCAGTAACCATAGGCCTCCACTGCTTGGGTAAACTTCTGATTATCTTCTTGACATGGTCAGCAGTAGAGTATCCTTTGTCCAGAACTTTGAGACCAGCTACCAGAATCTGGAATCTAGAGAACATAGTTTCAATGGATTCAGATTCTTCCATTTTAAACGCCTCATACTTCTGAATGAGCGCCAGAGCTTTTGTTTCTTTGACTTGAACGTTGCCCTCATGCGTCATTCTGAGAGAATCAAAGATGTTCTTAGCTGTGTCTCTGTTGGAGATCTTCTCATACTCAGTATAGGAGATGGCACTGAGGAGGATGGTTCTGGCCTTATGGTGATTCTTGAAATCACGCTTTTGTTGATCAGTCATTGATTTTCTTTCAATCTTCTGACCAGTTGCATTCACAGGGTGCGTGTATCCATCTGTCACCATATCCCACAGATCAGCATCATGTGCTAGAAAGAAGCTTTCAATTCTGTCTTTCCAGTAATCAAAGTTTTCTCCATCAAAGACTGGAGGTTTGCCGCTGAATCTGTCTCTGTCCTCATTGGTGTCATTGCTGAAATGAGAGTTGTTTCCTGCCATTGTGTTTTTCTGACGCTGGATCTTGTACTGACACGGTTAAGTGTTTTAGCTCAGAACCAGGCGCTCTGATGCCAATTGAAGGGGTGAAAAACACAAGAAGGGGGGGTTGAATTGTTAAACTGGAATCTTAAAGCAATTGACAAGATATTTTTATCTTGGTTCGTTTGATCTCAAACTACTCCAGTCCACCCGTCAAGGTGATTTCGCCTCTCTCCAACGAGGTCTTAATTCACTATATTCAACTGAATACAAATCTGCTTTAACAACTGCTAAAGCCTTCTTGATTCAAACCACAATCCGGTTTGTCAAGGCAACACTTTCTTACAAAGGTATAAAACAAATGTGTGTGAATGTTTTCTACAAAACTATATCACAACTGTGATGTATACACAAATTAAGCTTAGAATACTAGGTTGCTAAACGCTAATGGAGTATCAGAGTTTGTTGGTTTAGCAAAACTGGTAGATGAAGATTATTGTTCAGCTTTTTGCGTGTAGAGAATTGGAGAGCATTAGCCATGATAATCTTCGAAGCCTTGTTTATATAGCACTTGAGAAGATGAACGTTGAATGCAATATTCTTGATTCAATGCTAATAACAAGCTTTCCTTTTTGAGCAGATCTTGTCTAGAATGATGCCGTTGTAATTAATTAGCGTTCAATGCACAGTACCGTTGCTTCTTCAATGCACGTTCTGGCTTGGCTCATTCTGATTCTGCTTCGCTGCTGATGAACTATTGTTTCTGTATCAGAGTGTTTTACGCGCAGTTCTGTTCATCAAGCTTCAGCATGTGCGTGAGTTGATCATCTGATCTTCACGTTCTGATTCAGCAACTTCTGATGCTGGTGTATCAAATCAAGTTCTGATGCTGAATAAGTGATCTTGCTTATTTTAATCAGCATATCTGCAAGTCAGAGCATAGTATTTTTAGGCAGCATATAGTTCAAACATGAAACACATAAATACTATATCTTTTCACTTTGTTATCATCAAAACTTAAATATAGGGTACTAGATTCAAACATTGTTCTAACAGATGCTACCTATTCACTAATAGTGGGATAGCACTGTATAAAGGAAATAAACATAGAACAATTCTTTTTTTCGAGTAGGTAGATTAGTTCTTAAGTACTTGCTCAATCCAAACAAACTTTTTTTTCACACTTACACTCCTTTTCAAACAAAGCTTTCAAAAACACTTCGTAACACTCTTGAAGACAAAAGCAAGAGTTAAATCGAAGTCAAAACAAAACTTTTCAAATCACACAAACACATAGAAGAAATTTTTAAAAATGATGAGCAAGTACCTAAGAGCTTGTAGAAAACTACGGATAGAAAGAGTGCTAATACCTTCCCTTTCTATAATCTACCCCCCGTACTCAGAATATCTCGAAAAAGGAATTTTTCTGTGCTTTTTTTCCTTTCCGGTTGGATAAAATAAAAGTCGATGGTGACTCTTGATTACCGCGATATTTTGCAAACACAAACGCAAAACGCAAACCAGCATTCCTAAAAAACAGTCCCGGTTCTGGCCATCGTATCACAGAATTAGCGACTCTGTTGGGGATTTATAAGTGGGGTGTCCCTTAGGATTAGTTCATCATATTGTTTTATATTGTTTGATTTGATTGCTTTATTTTTGTGGGCTTTGTATCGGAGTTACTATAGATTCTAACCCGGATCTGGGGAACACCTTTTAGGTAAGTAGCAATAGACTGTGAGGGAACTGTACGGCGTAGACTGATATGGTTGAAGCAGTAGCTAAGTTAATGTGGCACATTAGTTGGTACCGATATCCCTTGTGGAGCAACAAGGAGAGTATGGGCCTTCTATATGGGTCGTTAAGCATCAACTGACCTTAGAACCTATAATTGACCAACTTGGCCATAGGAAGTAGTGAGATGTTACACTCATTGAGACCATACTCTCGAGATGGTTCCGACCACAAGAAAAGATTGTGTGAGCTAAAACTATGACCGATGGAGGATGTTCAGTGATATTGAGAATCTCTAGAACCCGGTTACTATTATTGGGACAGGTTGAACCAACTGAACTTCAAGAGGGTAATACCTAGACCCCATGCAAGCCTAAACCTAAGGCTGTTTGTGTGACTTGTGTGCTTTCAACTTGAACTACTTGCGCAGTTTTATTATCTCACAACATGAGTTCCTTGCAGATTTTGTTTACAGTCCTTATCCAATAAATTGGATTTCTTGCCAGATTTACTTATTTACATCACCTTGCACTTTTGCTTAAACGCATAGCATACACATCATAACATCATGCATTAACATTTCCTTAACCATTTCAAGGATCTTAAGGGTTTGTAATGCAGGTTATGGTAAATCAAACGTCTAGCAAGGGGCAAAGGGGATTTATTTTCCTCTAGCCAATGTCGTCTAGAGATCAAAACATGATAACTTAAGTCAGTGGCTATGACCCACTCGATATGGTGAGCTTGACTCTTGAAGAAGGACTCTCAACGACACGAAGTTTCTTCAATCAAGCTGCAATCAAATTCTAACAGTTTCTTGTTTACCCCACGAGATCCTTGAAAACATTGCATATATATATCATACATATTGCATAACAGATCTTCCATTACAGGTCTCTCATGTTCTCGCTGTTTATTTCAGAAATGGCTCTCAAACAAGACAACAAAGATCTCCAAGCTCAAGATGCCCAGCTCAAGGAATTTCTCCTGAATCTATCCAAGGGGCAAGAAGACCTGAAAACACTCTTCGCCGGGAATCTGACCAAGGAACGTCTTGACAACAACAAGGATGAACAATTGGAACAACTACAAGCTGAGGTAGAAGCAATGAGAATCCAGATGCTGGGGCAGATGGCTCTTATCCAAAACTTAGCTTGAGGACAAGAAGGGCTAAGAGCCTTCCTCAACAAGCTTCACCAAGATGGATGCAGATCCATGAAACAAACAGTTAAAATTATGGATCAAGGCATTAATCAGCCCCCAGTGAGAGAAGAGGTTGGGAACAGACCTTTCCAGATTACTACTACATCACAAGCCCAACCACAACCTCTCCAACAACAACGGAGAAATCGGCATAAGAAGAATACATCTGAAAGACGCTTCACCGAAATCAACATGTCATTGAAGTGACAAGTTCTGACAAGAGAGGCTTTTGTTCATTAGAATTTTCAAATTGTAATTTTCTTTTGATTGTTCGAATATTTATTCATGTCAAACTTTGTTACTTTATCAATGCATTGCATATGTCTATTTTGAATCAATCCATTCGTATTCACTATATTTAAATTTCTTTCCTTTTTGTGATGATCAACCCTCGATTAAAAAAAACAAAAAAAACTCTAAGCCTTTAGAGGGAGGATGACGAAAATGATATCGAAATCTCTACAGTATGCTTTTGAACAGACCCCGCTGATGATGTACCTGCGATGTTTCAAATCCTAAACAGTGGAGTTATAAGGAAGATAATCCCTAGTCAACCCCTTCGAGCCAAAGGAGTAGGAGTTTTCTTTTCACACAAATTAAAACCCTTAATCACAACCTGGGGCAGGGTAGTTTTCTCAGTTAATTCAGGTGCACAATGAATGGCATCAAAGAAGTCCTTCCAAAATAGAAGACGATGATGGTTCCCTATAATCGTCAAGACAGACAATCATTATCTCTCAAAATAAAAGCCCATTAAGTCAAAACCTATGAAGGAGACTTAAGAAGAAACTGGGGCATCCCGCTGACTGTAATCACAAAAAGAAACAGTTCAGGTAAAAGACAGGGATAATAAAATCAAAAAAGAAAGAGGTCCTATAAACTCTCAACAAAAATGACTGCCTATTCAAAATAAACTATCAGTATCCAAACCATCACTGGAATATCAGAGCAAAGACTCAAACGGGATTTAAATGCATAATTAGCTGAGTTTAGGATCGAAGAACATCACGAAGAACGGGTGGGTACAAGTAAAATTTGAGCCTTTATCCTTTGTTTCTTAAACTGTGAACCAGGCCACGTTATAACCCTTAAAAGTCCTAGCTGAGGCATGGGTTAGTTCGAAAGCATACTATTACAAAAGGTATCCTGACTTCTGTAAGACTTGCTGTAAATCCTGAGTTGACATCACATTTTACAAAATTTGCCTGTTTTACTGAAAAATGCATTTTCAAAAATTTCAAGACAGACATAAGCTTTGCATTCTTAAAATAACATTATTTGCATATGACTATTTGTTCAACAACAGAGAAATTCGCACGACCAATATCTAGTGAACAAAAACCTTCTCAATAAAAAGGATCACCTCAAGTGGAAAAAACACTTCCAATCAAGTGGCACGGTATGATCATTGTCCATCATCTGGGGCAGTCAAGTCAAGATTCAAGGAATCTCTCAAAGATGTCAAATAGCCAGGGGCAAATCTCCATCTGAGTCACTTGGGGCATCGGACATGAATTCCAGCAACGAATCTTGTATGATCAAACAAACATATTCTGGTAGTGTGGCAACACAACACTACCGACAGTGACAACTCCCTACACCCTGAGAGCGCAGACATAGTCAGAAAATACTGTGCATGAATAAAGACCCGCTAGGTCGACTGGCCTAGGCAAAAATAAGGGCATCCCGGCGAACCAAAGGGGTTTGGGAAAAAGTTAGGGATAAAAAAAAAAAAAAAAAGATATGTACACCGGCAAGCCGAAAACCTGAAAAGGCGGCTTGGGCAGAAAAGGGTATCCTGATGGACTGAAAATCTGAAAGGACAGTCCAGGCAAAAGTTAGGGATTAAAGCGTACGACTATGTCCCATTATCTTGCCACTTTCCTATCAGTAGAAGAATTAGCATTCCGATTGGCAGTTACCAAGCACCTCATAAGCCGGAATGACACTCAATCCACAAAGCCTCTGCAGGAACTTTCTCCAGCAGATACAGGGGCAGAAAAGTCTCGATGCAGAGTCATCGTCATATCCTAAGCATGCGTCCCAGTAACATTCACTCCCTGCAGAGTAAGAAAAGGACAGTGGTGTTGATTCTCCCCAACTGAGATTCACAATCGCGAGTGAGTCAGTAAGATTCTCCCCAAGCAGAGTTTATCTATCACCAGCACTGGAAGATTATCCCTAGTGGAGTCGGGAAGATTATCCCCAGTAGAGTCTAGAAGATTATCCTCAGGGGAGTTTATTTCTTCCACAAACCGAAATTTTATCCCCGACGGAGTTTATCATCACCAGAAATGGTAATCCATCCCCAGCCGAGGTTATTTCTCCAAATCAGCAGATCTTCTAGCAGAGTTTCTCTGCCCCACAGAGTCATTTCTTCGTCAGTTTATTCTCCAGCAGAATTATTCTCGCAAACATCTTCGTTCACTATCCCCAGCGGAAACGAAGAATTCAAACGTCTCGCACTCTCCAGCAGCAATTCGGGATTTATTTTCCCCAACTAGAGAACATCACAAAAACATTTGCATATCCATACATCATGACATATGCATATGCATCATACAACACATTCTCATTTATTTTGAGAACATCATTGTTTGATACATATCATGCATTACATATAGCTAACCTTTACCTTTCAGGAAAGATACAATCAAATTCTCACAAAATTCAAGCTATGAAGCCCGGATTCGACCGAATAGTATCTTGATTTCTACAGCATATTGTGAAGCCCGAAGAACGACCGGATAACAGTATCAAACACCGCAAAGCCTGGATTCGACCAGATAGTGGTTTATCTCTAAGCTATGAAGCCCGGATTTGACCGAATAATAGTTTAATCCCCAACAAGTCGTGAAGCCTGGATTACGACCGGATAACAGCTCAGCTATTTACTGTAAAGCCTGGATTACGACCAGATAGCAGTGTGAGACACCATGAAGCCTGGATTCGACCCATATTCAGAATTCCGACCTTTTTCTTCTTCTTCTTCTCCTTCAAAATAAGGGTCTTCAAATCCTCCTGCCCCTTAGCCAGACTTATGAACATCTGTTGGAATTGGGTGTTCTGTGCCTGAAGATCTTTGATGGCTTGATCGGAAGACATTTCTGCTGAAATAAACAGCGAAGAAGATGAGAAACTTGTAGTGGTACCTGTAATGATGTGCATGATAATGGGATGCGCATGTAATGATTTCAAAGACTTTGGGAAATTTAAATTTGCAAACAGAAATAAACAAAACTTTATTAGCTTAAACTTTGAAGGTTCACAATGCCTTTAAGGCTTTACAAAATAAGTAAATAAAACAAAACTAAAACTAGAAAAGCAAAATCAAAAGTCCCACGGATGCTTCTTCTTTGTGCTGATATAGTCATTGATCACTCTTTCTTCCTCGAGCTGCCTGGTGAGCTTTAAAACCTTCCTTTCTTGCTCATGGAACTGCTCCCGGTAAGTATCCCGCTCATTCCTCAGCTGAATCCAAGACCTCTATAGCTCCCCAAGATCAATGGGCATGTAAGGATAGAGAACCGTGTAAGGAATGCCTTCTTCATTAGTAGGCTCCACAATCACTGGTAATACGGCCTCATAAGGCATCATAAGCTTCTGGGCACGAGCTCAGACCCATTGGAGGTAAGGCTGAATAGGAAGGGAAGTCTTCGGTCCCAACTCTTCGGGGTCAGATCTGTTTACCATGCCCCAAGCTCATATGAACCTCCGGCGATACTCCTTAACGTCATCCTTATAGTCGAATACAATGTCCTCGAGAAGTAACTCATGGGGACCATCTCTCCGAGCACGACCAAATTGTTGTAAAGCTAGACAAGGATTGTAAGTTATACCCCCTCTGATACTAAGTAATGGGACATTAGGGTATCCCCCACAGCGGTCAATAACAGCAGTGTCTTCCATATCCCGGGAACACCAAAGAATATCCATATGAGCAAGTGACATTATTCTGTACGACCAACCCAAACCTTCTCCGTTCTTCAACACAGACTTAGGGAGGTGAGAAATAAACCACCTCGACAGCAACGGCATGCAGCACATAAGAGTCCCTCTTCTCTTCATAATACGAGTATGGAGAGCATGCAAGATATCTCCTAGAAAGGTAGGCACAGGGTTACGAGAAAGGAAATTCTTGACAGCATTCACATCTACAAAGGAGTCCGGATTAGGGAAGAGAACTAAACCATAGATAAGAAGAGCCAAGACATCCTCAAAATCCTGAAAATCCAAATCATCCCAAAATAACTGAGCCTGGTCTATCAGAAATTTGGCTAGAAAACCTTCGACCCAACTTCGAGTTTCCCAATTGGATACCACATCGGCCCGTTTCGGATGCAAAGTTGAGGCAATAAATTCTGGCTTAGGAACTTCTTCCATACCTGTGAAGGGTACCTGTTCAAGAATGTATATGCCCAATAGATGAGAAAATTCTTCCAAAGTGGGTACCAGCTGGTAATCTGGAAAGGTGAAGCAGTGATGCTTGGGATCGAAGAACTGAAATAGTACGCTCATCATCTGTTCATCAAGGTATGAAGTAACCAGGCGGAGAAGTTGACCGTGTCTCTAGATGAAAGTAGAAGTTTCAGAAACTCTTAGTGCTAGCTCTTTAAGTTGGGCAGGTATGTGCACAAAGTTGATTCAGATGGTATTTCTATGCGCGGAAGCCATGATCTGCAAAATAGAACAAAGATAAATTTCCTCGGTCTTTGAAATGGTTAGTGTAATGAAACATGAATGCCATGTTATGATGCATGTTGTCATGATAAACCACAGGTATAGCAAACAACAGGTATTGCAAACACAATCAAATTACACAAAGCCCTTAGGTTTAAGGCTTGCATGAGGTCAAAGGTAATACCCTCTTGAAGTTAAGTTGGTTTTAACCTGTCCTAGAAAAGTAACCGGGTTCTAAAGGATATAAATATCACTGACCATCTTCCATCGGTCATGGTTTCATCTCACGCAATCTTTTCTTGCGGCCGAAATTATTCCGAGAGTATGGTCTCAATGAGTGTAGCATCGAGTATCAACCAGTTCTCAGCTCTACACCGAGGCTGGCTATCTCACTACTTTCTAATGGCCAAGTTGGGCGATTAAAGGTTCTAAGGTCAGTTGATGCTTAACGACACCACACAGTGGCCCCGTATTCTCCTCGTTTCTCCACAAGGGATACCGGTACCAACCAAAGTGCCACACCAATGTAGCTACTGCTTCAACCGTATCGGTCTACATCGTACAGTTCCCTCATAGTCTATTACTTCTTACCTAAAAGGTATCCCCAGATCCGGGTGTAGGATCTATAGTAACCCCAAACAAACACCCTCAAAAGTTAAGCAAACAAAGCAATCAAGAGAAGCAATTATGATGACCTAGATCCTAAGGTATACCCCACTTATTTTTCCCCAGCAGAGTCGCCAGTTCTGTGATACGGTGGCAGAACCGACTGGTAATACTGGTTTTCATTTCGCGTTTTGCGTCGCAAAATGTCGCGGTAAGCAAGAGTCGCCACCGACTTTTATTTCTTCCGAACCGTAAAGGAAAAAAGTACAGAAAAAATCCTTTTCGAGATATTCTGAGTACGGGGGGTAGATTATAGAACGGGAAAGTGTTAGAACCCTTTCTATCCATGGTTTTCCATGGGCTCTTAGGTACTTGCTCATTTTTAAATTGCTGGTGTTTGTGTGCTTTGTTTTTAAAAAAAGTTTGACTTCATGATAACCCTTGTATCAGTCCTCAAAGGTGTGACGAAGTTATTTTGAAAATTGGTTTGAAAAGTATAAGTGTGAAAAGTTTTGATTTGAGCAAGTACCTACTAGCATCTACTTACTCGAAAAAAGATCGTTTTTATTCTTGTTTCCTTTAGACAGTGCTATCCTACTATTGAGAAATAGGTAGCACCGTCGCTGGATTTGTAAGGGTCAATTCGAAAGGGACGTACGATCACTAAAGAAATGTTAGGATACCTTAGTAATAACCCTAGAGTCTTAAGATCACATTCGAGGCAATATTTCCGAGGCAACATTTAAATGGGACATTAGATCTTTTTAGACATAAGGGCAACCACTAAGACAACCTATACTTAATGATCGTTTACCGAAGGCAACCAAAGTGAGAGTATACCCTAAGAGTGATATGTGCGAGTGATTTGTTTTCAGTTATTTATCTTTGCACATTAGGGTTTTCTAACTGTATTAATTTGTCATGCATTCTTGTCATACAATCCTATTAGCATACATCTAAACAGTTAAATATTTGCGGGGAAAAATGCGAGAAAGTAAATCTACGCTATTACAAGGCTTCAGGGAGGGGATTAATTACATAGACAAAACCCGTGGAAAAAGCGATAAGTAAAAACCCTAAATTAACTATTACAAACCAGTGAGCAGTTACAAAAATATTTTCAAAATAAATAAGCGCACAACGAATTAAATACGAGATAATTAGGGTTTTGACCCTCGACTAAACCTATTAGAGATTGATTTAAAAAAAGATGTTTTTGTTATTTAAGAAAATAATGAAACAATTAAATTAAAAAAGAAAATCCTAATTCTAATTAATTTTAAATTAAGGAAAATAAACTAATTTATTCTAAAAAACCTATTTTTGTATTTTTATTTATTTGAGAAAAAATAAAAGGATTAAATCAAGAGTTTAAACTAATTTTCTAATTAGTTTTAATTATAAAAAGAAACAAGTTAAAATTGCCCTAAGTTAAACTAAATTAAATTAAATTAACAAAATTAATTTTGGTAAAAATAGTCTAATTCTAATTTTTTATGAAGTCTTGATTTTATGATTTTATGCAAAATAGTAACTAATTGTAAATTAAAATAAATAAAAGAAATATTAAAAAAAATAAAAATAAGAAAGAAAAATTAGAAGTGGGCCTGATTGCTAGCAATTATGGGGGTGTATTGTTGAAATTCTAGGCCCAAACCAATCTCAGCCCGTTTGACTTTGCCTGATTCGGTATGGCTGTTGACTTGAGGGGCATGGTAAGCCTCTGGCTACCTGAGCGTTGGATCCAGCTTGCTTATGGATCTAATGGTGGAATTTGGATGGCCTATGGTGGACGCTTGAGACTGCAGTGTACCTGATCTCATGAAGAAAAATAATATGAAATAAAGGTTGGGACCTGGGGATCGAACCCAGGCCCTTACATCTAATTCCAACGCTTGCTTACCAACTGAACCACGCGCTTTTGTTATTCACCTAATGGAATTAAAACAATATAATCAAAAACAAATAATGAATTCAGAAAAATGCGCAAAAATTCAAACGGGCCAACCATGGACTGCCATGCCATCATCTCCTTCACTGGCGTGTCGTTTTAGATAACCAGACTTTTACCTACAAATGGGACTGCGTATCTAAAACCCTGTCAATTTCAAAAATGCAGCAAACACGATATAAATTTCATTGGATGCCATGAATCAATTGGGCTAGAAGCCCTAATCATCATGGTATCCATATCCGTTCCTAATTTGGCCAGTACTAAGAAACCCCTGAAATAAGCTTGGAACCCTAATCATGGCATATCGTGATTCCTATACTGAAAACGCAATTAAATGATACCAATATCTTGCAAACTCAATGATGAACAAGAATATATAATCAAAACGTGCATATGATGAGTAAATCAATGAAATCGAAAACGAGTTTTTAGGAAAACTGTGTGACTGCTACGTGCTGATTCTGGACCTGAGGCGGCTTGCAATTGATTGGGATATGTTCCTGGGATGTCCAGCAATATGTTGGCAATGTTAGAATGGCTTGGACTGGCCTCTAGGATGGAAATTGAATCACCACTTTTCTTTGAAACTATGAAGCTTGGTTCTTGGCTATGCACGATTTCTAACCCTTGTTCTTGCCCTCGATACGTTCAATATATATCATAGAGTGCATTAGAGTTGTAAAAACTGATCACATCTTTGGAAGTTTTCAATATTTGATTTGATTTTCATGGCATATGTAAACTTTCTATATTGAGCCAAATTATGCCTTTCTTGTCCCAATCAGCCTTGATTCGAATTGATCTTGCAAGCTCATCAAATCTTAGTTGCTAACTTGTCAAAAAAACCAATCAAATCAAATCTTTGATAATTTTCATCATTTATTTGATTTAATTCACTTTTTAATTAATGAAAAATAAAAGTAAATTGAAAAATGAAGCAAACAATTAGTGGATAAGTATTTGAGTCGTGGACCACATTATAATTGAGGTGCAAGCATAAAAAGTTGGGCCCATTTAGCAAAAAATGCAAATTTGACCACATTTGACTTTTGACAATTTTGCAAAAATGGTCAACTTGGACAATGCATAACTCTCTCAATTTTGATCCTAGAGAGGTTTTCTTGAACTCTTTAGAAATATTAAGATTTCCTCTAAGCAACCCTTTTGGTCTCATCTCAATTGAGTCTTCCATGTTCATGTATGCAGCTTTGACCCAAAAGGTGTTTTTGTTGACTTTTCAAAATGACCTATAATGTCAAAATTCATATCTCTTTGTGAGTGCATATTATGAACTTGGGAGATGAATATTAATTGTAGGTAATTGAATCCTATTCAAAATTAGCTTTGGATAGGTCATTTCTGATAAAATATGAGAAAGTTATGCTTGGTCAAAGTTGAGTTGACTTTTCCTACAAAACCCTAATTTAGCAACTTTTGGGTTTTGATGAATTGTGAGCAACCCTTGAGGAATCATGATAAACCCTTTATAAAATGATGGATAATACTTCAAAATTAGGATGTTGACCAAAAATCTTGAAGTTTGACTGTATGTGGGCCACAGTTGACTTTTGACCTAGCAGAGTTGATTTTCAGGCATTTGAGCAATTGACTGAGCAAACTTCCTCTGCAAGGCTTGAAACTTGACATGGATGATCTTGAGAACATATAAGGACAATTATGAGCATTTGAGTCCTTTGTGGTCCACACATCTTGATGGAAATAGAAACCCTAATTGGAGGTAGACTGCCTTAGGAGAGAGTTTGTCTGGTCAACTCTTGAACTTCCTTGAGCAATTTGGGGACCTCACTTGCCATGTGTTGAGAAATATGGGAGGGCAAATTTTAGGGTTCAACAGATGGCTTGATCCGAAGACATTTCTGCTGAAATAAACAACGAAGAAGATGAGAAACCTGTAGTGGTACATGTAATGATGTGTATGATAATGGGATGCGCATGTAATGATTTCAAAAACTTTGGGAAATTTAAATTTGCAAACCAAAATAAACAAAACTTTATTAGCTTAAACTTTGAAGGTTCACAATGCCTTTAAGGCTTTACAAAATAAGTAACTAAAATAAATCTAAAACTAGAAATAGAACATCAAAAGTCCCATGGACGCTTTCTCTTTGTGCTGATATAGTCATTGATCACTCTTTCTTCCTTGAGCTGCCTGGTGAGCTTTAAAACCTCCCTCTCTTGATCATGGAACTGCTCCTGGTAAGTATCTCGCTCATTCTTCAACTGATACCAAGACCTCTATAACTCCCCAAGATCAGTGGGCATGTAAGGATAGAGAGCCGTGTAAGGAATGCCTTCTTCAGTAGTGGGCTCCACAATCACTGGTAATACAGCCACACAAGACATCATAAGCTTCTGGGCATGAGCTCGGACCCATTTGAGGTAAGGCTGCATAGGAAGGGAAGTCTTCGGTCCCAACTCTTTGGGGTCAGATCTGTTTACCATGCCCCAAGCTCGTATGAACCTCCGACGATGCTCCTTAACATCATCCTTATAGTCGAATAGAATTTCCTCGAGAAGCAACTCATGGTCAATAACAGCAGTGTCTTCCATAGCTCGGGAACACCAAAGAATATCTGTATGAGCGAGTGACATTATTCAGTGTGACCAACCCAAACCTTCTTAGTTCTTCAGTATGGACTTAGGGAGGTTAGAAATAAACCACCTCGACAACAACGGAATGCAGCACATAAGAGCCCCTCTTCTCTTCATGGTACGAGTATGAAGAGTGTGCAAAATATCTCCAAGAAAGGTAGGCACAGGGTTGCGAGAAAGGAAAATCCTGATAGCATTCACATCTACGAAAGAGTCCAGATTAGGGAAGAGAACTAAATCGTAGATAAGAAGATCCAAGACATTCTCAAAATCCTGAAACTCCATATCATCCCAAAATAGTTGAGCCTGGTCTATAAGAAATTTGGCTAGAAAACCCTCGACTCCGCTTCGAGTTTCCCAATTGGATACCACGTCAGTCTGTTTCAAATGTAAAGCTGAGGCAATGACTTCTGGCTTAGGAACTTCTTCTATACCTGTGAAGGGTACCTGTTCAAGAATGGATATGCCCAATAGATGAGAGAATTCTTCCAAGGTGGGTACCAACTGATAACCTGGAAAGGTGAAGCAGTGATGCTTGGGATCGAATAACTTAAAAAGTACGCACATCATCTGTTCATCAGGGTTTGAAGTAACCAGGCTGAGAAGTTGACCGTGTCTCTTAATGAACATAGAAGTTTCAGAAACTCTTGATACTAGCTCTTTGAGTTGGGAAGGTATCTCCACAAAGCTGATTCTGATAGTATTTCTATGCACGGAAGCCATGATCTGCAAAATAGAATAAAGATAAATTCCCTTGGTCTTTGAAATGGTTAGTGTAATGAAGCATGAATGCCATGTTATGATGCATGATGTCATGATAAACCACAGGTATAACAAACAAAGGTATAGCAAACACAGTCAAGTCACACCAAGTCCTTAGGTTTAAGGCTTACATGAGGTTAAAGGTAATACCCTCTTGAAGTTAAGTTGGTTCAACCTATCCTAGAAAAGTAACCGGGTTATAGAGGATCTCAATATCACTGACCATCCTCCATCGGTCATGGTTTCAGCTCACACAATCTTTTCTTGTGGCTGAAATTATTTCGAGAGTATGATCTCAATGAGTGTAGCATCGAGTATCAACCAGTTCTCAGCTCTACACCGAGGCCGGCTATCTCACTACTTTCTAATGGCCAAGTTGGGCGATTTAAGGTTCTAAGGTCAGTTGATGCTTAACGACACCACGCAGCGGCCCCATATTCTCCTTGTTTCACCACAAGGGATACCGGTACCAACCAAAGTGCCACATCAACGTAGCTACTGCTTCAACCGTATCGGTATACGACATATAATTCCCTCACAGTCTATTGCTACTTACCTAAAAGGTATTCCCCAGATCCGGGTGTAGGATCTATAGTAACCCCAAACAAAACCCTTAAAAGTAAAGCAAACAAAGTAATCAAGAGAAGCAATTATGATGACCTAGATCCTAAGGTATACCCCACTTATTAAATCCCTAGCAGAGTCGCCAGTTCTGTGATACAGTGGCAGAACCGACTGTTAATACTGGTGTGCGTTTTGCGTTTTTTGTTTTCAAAATGTCGCGGTAAGCAAGAGTCGCCACCGACTTTTATTTCATCTAATCGGAAAGGAAAAAAGTACATAAAAAATCCTTTTTCGAGATTTTGAGTACGGGGGGTAGATTATAGAACGGAAAGGTGTTAGCACCCTTTCTATCCATGGTTTTCCATGGGCTCTTAGGTACTTGCTCATTTTTAAATTACTTGTGTGTGCTTTGTTTTGAAAATGTTTTACTTCGTGATAACCCTTATATCAGTCCTCAAAGGTGTGACGAAGTTTATTTTGAAAATTGTTTTGAAATATGTAAGTGTGAAAAGTTTTGATTTGAGCAAGTACCTACTAGTATCTACTTACTCGAAAAAAATATCGTTTCTATCCTTGTTTCCTTTAGACAGCACTATCCTACTATTGAGAAATAGGTAGCACCGTCGTTGGAGTTGTAAGGGACATTCAAAAGGGACGTACGATCACTAAAGCAATATTAGGACACCTTAGTAATAACCCTAGAGTCTTAAGATCTTTCTTGAGGCAACATTTCCGAGGCAACATTTCCGAGGCAACATTCGAATGGGACATTTGATCTTTTTATACAGGAGGACAACCACTAAGACACCCTATGCTTAATGATCGTTTATCGAAGGCAACCGAAGTGAGAGTATACCCTACGAGTGATATGTGCGAGTGATTTGTTTTAGTTATTTATCTTTGCACATTAAGGTTTTCTAATTGTATTAATTTGTCATGCATTCTTGTCATACAATCCTATTAGCATACATCTAAACAGTTAAATATTTGCGGGAATTAAAAATGCGAGAAAATAAATCTACGCTATTACAAGGCTTCGGGGAGGGGGATTAATTACATAGCCAAAAACCCGGGAATTTGAACAGTAAAGAAAACCCTAAATTAAACTATTACAAACCAGTGAACAGTTACAAAAATATTGGCAAAATAATAAACAAGCGCGTGGCGAATTAAATGCGAAACGTTTAGGGTTTTGACCCTTGACTAAACCTATTTGCGATTGATTTAAAAAAATGTTTTTGTCATGTTTTGTTATTTAAGAAAATAATGAAACCGTTAAATCAAAAGAAAATCCTAAGTTCTAATTAATTTTAAATTAAGAAAAATAAATTAATTCACTCTAAAAACCTATTTTTGTATTTTTATTTATTTGAGAAAAAATAAAAGAATTAAATCAAGAATTTAATCTAATTTATATTTAATTTTATTTATGAAAATAAATTAAAATTTCCCTAAGTTAAACTAAATTATATTAAATTTGATAATAAAAAAAACTAATTCTAATTTTTTTGTGAATTCTTGATTTTAAGATTTTTTATGAAAAATAATTAGTTTGTTAATTAAAATGATTAAAAGAAAAATTAAAATAATTAAAGAAAAGAAATTAAAAAAAAACAAGTTAGAGATGGGCCTGATTGCTAGTAATTATGGGGGTGTAGATCTGATTTTTGGGCCCAAACAATCCAAGCTTGGATTGACTATGCCTGATTCGGTGTGGTTGTTGACTTGAGGAACATGATGGACCTTCAATGGAGAGGCATTGGATCTGGCTAGCTGGACATCAAAGGATGGATGTTGAGGTTGCATGGTGAATATATGGGACAGTAGCGCACCTGATTATGTGTAGAAAAATAACATGAAACAAATGTTGGGACCTAGGGATCGAACCCAGGCCCTTATACTCAATTCCAGCGCTTGTTTGCCAACTGAGCCATGATGGTTAGTTGTAAATATGATAATAATAAAATATAATATAAGAAAACCAAACCCTATTTTCAAAAATGCGCGAAAATTCAAATGAACGAGTTACACGCTGCCACGCAATCGTCTCCCTCACTGGCCCTTCATTTTAGAAAACCAAGCTTTTACGTACGGACACTTTGCTGTAGGTACAGACCTGTTCATCTCAAAAATTGTATACAAACAAGATAAATGACAAGTGCTGGTACCAATCAACTCGTCTCATCCTCACGAGCATCATGGTACCAGAATTTAAGCCTAATTTTGCCTATATTAAAAAACCCTAAAACGAGCAAAGGAACCCTAACAATGGCATATCAAGATTCTCGTACAGAAAATGCAATTAAGTGATACCAATAGCTTGCAAACTCAATAATGAACAAGAATATATAATTAAAACATGCTTATGATGTGTAAATTGCAAAAATCGAATTCGAAAAGTGTACCAAACCGTGTGAGGTGTAGAACAGATTTCTGAATCCTTCAGGCCCTGGGAATGATTGAAACAGCTTCCTGGGATGTCTAGTAAGAGATTGGTGATCTTGAAATGCTCTGAAACGCCTTGTAGATTGAAAACTGATTCCTACTTTTTCTTGAATTTTTCAGTTTTTCTTCTTGGCTATGCACGACCTCTCAACCCCTCTTTTGCTTTGGCTGCGTTCTCTATATGTACTAGAGTGAATTAGGGTTGTAAAAACCACTAGTATCTTTACAAATTTTGAAGATTTGATTTGGTTTTCATGGTGTATGATATCCTTCCAAATTTGGCCTAATCATGCTCTTTTTGTACCAATTGCCATTGATTCGAATTGATCTTGCAAGTTCAGCATATCTTGGTTGCTAACCTATCAAAAAAGCAAATCAAATCATATATTTGATAATTTTCATCATTTATTTGATTTAATTCACTTTTTAATTAATGAAAAATCAAAATAAATTGAAAATGAAGCAAATAATTTGTGGATAAGTATTTGAGTCGTGGACCACATTATAATTGAGGTTCAAGCATAAAAAGTTGGGCCCATTTAGCAAAAAAAGCAAATTTGAGCACATTTGACTTTTGGCAATTTTGCAAAAATAATCAACTTGGCCAATGTATAACTCTCTCAATTTTGAACCTAGAGAGGTGTTCTTGGACTTTTTAGAAAGCCTATGATTTCCTCTAAGCAACCCTTTTGTTATCATCTCAATTTAATCTTCCATGTTCATGTATGAAGCTTTGACCCAAAAGGTGTTTTTGTTGACTTTTCAAAAGGACCTATAATGTCAAAATTCATATCTTTTTGTGAGTGCATATTATGGACTTGGTAGATGAATATGAATTGTAGGGAATTGCATCCTCTTAAAAATTAGCTTTGGATGGGTCATTTCTGATAAAGCATGAGAAAGTTATGCTTGGTCAAAGTTGAGTTGACTTTTCCTACAAACCCCTAATTTAGCAACTTTTGGGTTTTGATGAATTGTGAGCAATCCTTGAGGAATAATGATCAACCCTTGATAAAATGATGAATAATACTTAAAAATGAGTATGTTGACCAAAAATCTTGAAGTTTGACTGTATGTGGGCCACAATTGACTTTTGACCTAGTACATATGATTTTCAGGCATTTGAGCAATTGACTGGGCAAACTTCTTCTGCAAGGCTTGAAACTTGACATGGATGATATTGAGAACATATTAGGACCTTGAAAGGAATTTTGGATCCTTTGGACTCAAGCATCTTGATGAAAAATGAAACCCTAATTGGAGGTAGACTGCCTTAGGAGAGAGTTTGTCTGATCAATTCTTGACCTTCCTTGAGCAATTTGGGGGCCTCTCTTGCCATGTGTTGAGAAATATGGGAGGGCAAATTTTGGGGTACAACATATGTCATGATGTTATGTAAAGTATGCAAAGTAAGCAAGTACAAGTAATCATATACACACAAAGCAGACAAGTACTTAGGTTTAGGCTTGCGTGAGGTTTGTAGGTAAGTACCCTCTTGAAGTTTAGTTGGCTCAATATGTCCTAGTTAATAGTAATCGGGTTCTAAGGGATCTCAATATCACTGACCTTTCTTTTAGGCATTGTCTCATCTCAATCAATCTTTTCTTGCGGCCGAGATATCCCAAAAGTCTAGTCTCAGTGAGTGTAGTATCGAGTATCACTCAATTTTCAGCTTTCCACCGAAACCGGTTATCTCACTATGTCCTAATGGCCAAGCTTGTTCAATTAAGGATCTAAAGTCAGTTAGTGCTTCATGACGCCACTCAGCGGCCCCGTATTCTCCTCGATTCAACACAAGGGATACCGGTACCAACAAATGTGTCACACTAACATAGCCATTGTTTCAACCGTGTCAGTCTATGCCGTACAGTTTCCACAATCTATTACTACTTACCTAAAAAGGTGTCCCAGATCCGGGTAGAGGATCAAAGCAAGCCCAAACAAGGAACCATAATGTAAAGCATGAAAGTCAAACAAATAAAGCAAGTGTTTCCAGTGATTTCTGGTAAACAACCGCTAGTCTTCCAAACTATTGAATAATCTTTCTGACTGTTATTCAATTCCTCTGGTAACTCACGGGATCGACTAGATTGATCCTAGGACTCCTTGGATATTAAGGTTACTCTCACGATCGAACAGATATTCATGGTTGATATTGTATATGTGTTTGGCTTATTTCGATTTCTCTCTCTAAAAGTCTAAAGATGTAATCAAAATGTGTGTGTGAAAACTAAGTTACATGAATAAATGCTAATTGTAAAGACATGTAAAATTGCATAAAAGTGAAGTAAATGGTTTCGACTTACAAAACAGTTAATATAAAGGATTTCTGGAACGTAAAAGGTTTGAAATATGAAGAAAGCGTTTAATGCAAGAAATCTTTAAATGACTTTAAGTAAAAATATGCGTTCGAAGGATAAGACTTGAAGGTAAAGGTATGGAAAATATGACAGTTTTCTGAGATATAAAGTGCTTGAAATATGAAGAAAACATTAAAATGTAAAACTTTGAAGAAGAGATTTCGAAGTGAAAAGACTGTAAATGAGAAAACTTGTAAATGTTATTTGACAAAAGGATAAAGGAAAGTGCTGGAAATGGTAAAAGGTTTTCATTAAATCAGAAATACATGGTGCTATCATACATACATTTCTCTTGCATTCGTTTCCCTTGCCATGTGGTAGTTTGAATGTTACTGAGTATTTTGTATAATAGATATGACACCCCAAATCCTAATACTAAGACTTCTATTTATACTAATTCGACCATAACGGTCTTGCTATAGGATTATGCCACGTTTAGAACATGCAGGACAATGCCTCTTTCGTCTTTCCACGTGTCCCCAAATGCTCCAGCACATAACTTTCAAACTTCGAAAGTCCTGCTTCCATTTGAATTTCAAATGCTTTGGTACTTCTCCGTTTCGAACGCTCTTCCCAGACACAGCCTTGTTGTTATTTCAAGACTTCTTTAGATATGTTCCCATAATTGCCACTCGAAGCTCCAAGCTTTGACATACTTATTCGAAACACTGCTTCTGCTACTTCGAAACATGACGCTTTACCTCATTTCGATCAAAATGTTTAATTCATTTGGCTTCTAATAACATTATCAAAATCTTCAGCCAACAAATTGCCCCTTTAAAATATGTATTTCCATTCCTCTGAGAAATACCTATTTTAAACACCTACACAAGATTTTGATGGGACTTTCGAATCATCGTAACATTTAATGCATTTGACTCCAGTCACGTCAATCATAGCACCTTTTGGATTCCTTAACCGCCTGGAGCCACTTCACAGCATGGTGCAGTTACAAATAATGATTATCTTTAAATCACGCCTATTACCCATGTTAACTTTACGCCACCTCTTCATCACACCAACCCATGATCTCCATGTATCACACCTTTATTCGGTGGATGCTTAAACTTCCCCATTATAAAACATCACCAACTTAATCTTTTTTCTTTTCTTTTCACACTCTAAATCTTTTACCCTCCTTCTCTCGTAAAAAAAATCCAAGCTTTCAACATCTTTCAAAAATGTCTTCTTCTACTTCATCCCAACTCAAGAAAGTCTCCAAGAAGAAAGGAAAAACTGCAGGAGCTACCATGGAAAGTAAAATCATCACTCACCAAGGTCAATCCGTTCTTGCCCCTCAGATGATTTCAAAAGAAAAAGAAATGTTGTATGCGTCACAAGTACTCATTCCTACCAACGTTGCTGGTAAGAGGTTAGCTTTAAATGGCCCTCTTACGGTTTTTGAAATATTAAAAGACACCAGGACGATTTTCCCAGTTTGTTATAGCTTCAAACCCTTATTTAACAAAATGGACGCCCCTAAGGCAGTAGAATCTCCTAGTTCAAATACCATAGAAACCCCAACTGTTCCTCCTAAGGACCCCTTTGTTTTGGATTATGTAAAAAGTAATTTTAAGCCATTTCGATCTTGCCCCACCTCTTATATTGCTTATCAAAATTGGTTCACGAAAGTAGAAGCTAAGAAATCCCAGCAATGGGAAGAATTAGGCATCTATAACCTGATTAAGCTATCGAAGCCTGGTTTCACCTACAGCCACCCTCTGCTATTCGCGTCCCTTTATTTCTGGGACAGTACCTATAACACTTTCCATCTCCCAGGTGGAATGATCACCCCAACCTTCTTCGACATAGCGGCCATCACTGGGCTATCGCCAGTGGGAGAAACTTATATACCCGACAACGAAGAACACTCAAGCATAATTGACTTCGAAGTCAAGCTAGCCAGTTTTTCCAAATTTATCAGTCATTACCATGCTGAGGGGGACAATGTGTCTGACGTAGAGCACATTGCTTTCTTAACCCTGTGGCTGTCAAGATACGTTTTCTGCAGTAGATCCCTACAGGTAGCTAGTAGGTTCATTCCTCTAGCTAGGGACTTGCATGAAAATCGAAAAGTGTGCCTAAGTGAACTGCTCTTAGTTGACCTCTATGAAAGCCTGAGGTCAGCTGTTTCGAGCCTCAAATCCCACACCTCCAAAAATATTCTATTGGCTGGCCCTTTTTGGTTACTCCAACTATGGCTAAATGCCATGTTCGAACCCTCCTTATCAACCGCCAACACCATTTATGAGCAAGATTCTGAGATAAATGATAGGATAGTCGAAGGCACTAGGCTTCGAAGATTAACTCCCAATGACGACAAAGATGACTTCAAAGTTCAATTCTCGAAGTACATCATGATATTCTCCAAAAGGAACAAGTTCGAAGAGAGCATGGCGCCTTTTGCTTCGAGGGCTCATGGACCTTCTTGGTTCACCATGGCTCTCTCAGAAGCTATCAAGAGCAAGGAGATTCAGGATGTATGGAGAGCTTTTTTGCTGCCTAGACTCATTTCTTCAAGAATAACCCCAACCAAGAACCAAATTTTTCTCTTTGCCTACCAACCAAACTTCGTTTCGAGGCAGTTTGGCTTATGCCAACTGATTCCTGAACCTTTATTTCAAACTGAGAGCGCCATCACTTCTGGACGAACTTTCAAGGCACGGGAAGCCAAAATACAGCAAGAACAATATCAAGGCTTTGCCCAATTTGAGCTGATAACCTTCGAACCTACCCATCTCACGGCTAAAGGATTTCTGGAATGGTGGACCAAGTTTTATCAAACTTATATGTTCGATACACTTACAATTCAACAGAAACTAATTGATGCCTTCGATGTGCAGGTACCAACAAAGAAAGGTATGTTTACTCATGCCAAAGAGATTAAAGCTTTCCAAAATTATTTTGAAACTACTTATGACCCCACGCGCTTGGACTCCACTGTGCATCAAGCAGCTGAGACCTTGAAGGAAAAATTTAAACAAAAAGTTTCTAAGTTAAAACTTCCTTCAGGGCTGTCACCTGAGGATAGGTATAGGTTGGCATTCGAAATGCATCCACCTAAATTTCCCAAATTACCTACCTCAGAACTGGCTCTGGCTTGGTTTCCCCCATATCCATGGTGGTTTACTTGCAAAGAGATGTTCAAATATCTTCAAAGGAAACCAAAGCCATCTGAGACTGTGACATGGGCTCGATACTGGCTTCATGATTTTCCAGGACACCTTCGATACGACCTTTCTGCCATGTCAATTAAATCTGATCAAGGCACAGGTGCGAATGCTTGGGAAAATCCCAAATGTCTTTTACTTTCCATATCTTTAACCTTTGCTTTAATTGTTTCGATTTTCAGCCATCAGGATAAAGACAGCTGCCTCGAAGTCGAAAGAAGGGAGTGCCTCTCAAGCCTCCATCGAAACTACCGACAAAGTGACTCCACCCGAAACAACCACTATTGCTGCAACCATAACAACAACAATAATACCAACAACAACCAGTGTTCCAATTCCAACGGTAATCACTTAGCCTTGATGTTTCGAATTCACTCATGCTTTATGGTTTGCATCTAACTCTTCGTTTAAAATTCTTTCAGACCAACAAGCTTCCTCCTACTACTCCCAAGAAGCGGAAATCAAGCACCACTGGGGAAGACCCCAAGGCTGGAGGAAACTTAAATACTGCTTCGAAGAAGAAGCCAAAGAAAGATATTTCGAAAAGCACCGTTCCAACTAGTGTCTCTGGACTTGATTCCAGGGATGCTGCTCCCTCACCCAAATCCAAAAATCCACCTTCGACCTCCAACCCAACGTTGGAACGTATAGCTAGTAACCTCTCCTCTGAGAGTCCACAGGTAAATTGAACCTTTAAATTTTTTACAATACTAACTTCTTATTACCTTGGTGAATGTTTTTCCTTAACATTCTGTTGTTCCTTGCAGAACATCTTGAATCCAGCTTCCACTATTTCGAACTCACCATCCAGAGTTGCTGCTCCGCTCAACTCCTCTCCTCAAGGAGATTCCAGCAACCTGGTTCAAAATAAAGGTTCCTCCAATATGGCGGTTCTGGCTGGAACTTCTGAACAGCAGGATGATCAAGGTACCTCCATTCCTCTGAAAGAGATAAACGAAACAACACTTCAAACGTCTGCAGAGGATTTGCAAAGGGCTTTTCTTCAAAAGTCCCCTCTTGAAACTCTTCAAGAGGACCCAAAGGACACTCAAACTGAAGAAGAGAAAGCTGATTCTGGGCAAAGAGCCGAAGAATCTGCAGACAAAGAATCTGAGGAGGAGAATGTCAATGACGGTTCGACTGTTGGGACGGAGTCCAACGCAAATAGCAGTGAAAGGAATGGTATCGAAGTGGTGGACTTGGATGAGGATGAAGAAGACCAAGAGCACGAAACGAATGAAGGGGATGGTAATGCAACCAACGAACCCATAGAGGTTGAAATGGACGTGGCTCCCCTACGTGTGGAACTCCCTCAATCCTCTCTGTCTCGAATGACTGACGAGGAACTGGCACTTCTGAGACGAAATGACCCTATTGGGTACATGAAGGCAAAGTTGGCTCAGAGGGACGTCCCACTTGCTAGGGCTGGCACAAGTTCGACCAGCTATCCTCTTCCCACAGATGAAAGAATTGTTCTTCTTAATAAAATTAGGAAAACCATTCTCAATGTGGATATATTCGAAGTGCTTAAGCAAGATAGTACTGCTTGCTATACTATGAAGGAGCTGCTCACAAAGGTCAATCTTTCCACCTGCTCCTTGCCAGTTAGTACTCTCTTGTTCGATCTTCAGAATTTGCTGGACAACGTAACTGGTTACCTTCTCCAAGACGAATCTGCTGCCAAGAAGGTTCAAGAGAAACGCATTGCCATGGATGCCGCTTATGAACAAGCTTCGAAACTCTCTCAAGAAGCTGAGGATCAAGCTATGCATCTGAAGCAGGCGAAAACTGATTATGAGGTTCGAGCTGAGTCCATCCTTCTTTGGGAAAGGCAGATTCTGGAACTTCAACAGAAGGTTAAGGAGGCTAAAGAACAACAACTAGCCTTCGAAACCAATTCTGCTGGTAACCAATTCGAAGAGCTTCTCAACCAGGGGCTTGCGGAAATGGAGACTGCAGAACAACTTAAAGGAGAAGTGGAAACCTTGGAAGGAGCCAGGCGGTTCGCTCAGCAGAAACTTGAATCATTTCGAAGCACTTTTAATCGATTGAAAAATAATTCTTATTTCTAGATTTTGATGTTTATTTGACTATAATTTTGGTTTCTTACATGTAATATTCGAACAACGCCATTTTGGCATTTTATCTTGCCATCTTGGCTTTTTATAACATCTTGTTTACGTTGTTACTATTCGAATCTCCTGCAGGCTTGGCTTATATTTCTTTAAATATTTCCCATTAACCTTTAGGACACGTTTATCATCCATGAGTTCTTCGATTTCGTATGCATTGTTTGAGAATACTTTTAATATTCGAAAAGGTCCTTCCCAATGAGGTGACCATTTACCTAACGCTTTATTCTTCTTGTCCATAGGCAATATGACTCTCCAAACCAAGTCATTAATAATGAATACTTTTTTCTTCACCCTTTTATTGTATGTTCTGGCCACTCTTTCTTTTTGCCTCATCAAAATTTCCAATGCATGTAATCTAATTTCGTCCAACTCAACTAATTCATTCATCATCATTTCCCAATATAATGCAGTTGGGATTTCGTTTTGTCTCTGAATTCGAACTGATTGTAGATGAATTTCTACTGGCAACACTGCATCATGACCAAATGTGAGTTGGAAAGGCGTAGTGTTAGTAGCTTCCTTAGGAGATGTTCTACAAGCCCATAATATTTGGTCCAGAGTTTTGTGCCAGTTTCTTGGCTTTTTGCCAATATGCTTCTTGATTAATCCTATTATTACTTTATTTGCTGCTTCGACTTGTCCGTTTGCTTGAGCATAATATGGCGTTGATGTTAGCAATCTAAACCCCATTTCTTGGGCAAATCCTTGCATCTCTCTACCAGTAAACACAGAGCCTTGGTCTGTAGTTATGCTCTCTGGCAATCCGAACCTATAGATAATGTGCTTTTGTATAAATTCAATAATAGCCTCTTGATCAGCAACTATCAGTGGTATAGCTTCGATCCATTTGGTAAAATAATCTATTCCCACCAAGATGTATTTCTGTCCTTTGGACGAAGCAGGATTTATTTCTCCTATCAAATCCAATGCCCATCCTCTAAATGGCCATGGTTTGATGATCGAATGCAACTCACTTGCAGGGGCATGTTGAATTCCTGCATGTTTCTGACATTCCTCACATCCTTTAGCAAAGTCTATGCAATCTTTGAGCATGCTAGGCCAATACAAGCCGTATCGAAATAACAACCATTTCATTTTATGGCCTGCTTGATGTGCCCTACATGCCCCATTATGGACTTCAGACAATGATAAGTATGCCTCACTTTCTCCTAGGCATTTCAATAATACACCCTCTTGGGTCTTTTTAAACAATTCGTTCCCCATGAGGAGATATGACAATGCTCTATATTTTGTTTTTCTACCCACCTTTAGAGTTGGGTCTGCTAAATAACTCTTCAATGGACTTCGCCAATCTGCATCTGACAAAGTATTTATGGCTAATATTTCGAATCCCTGTTTCTCAGCATATCCCAATCTCATACTTTCCAGATCCGATGGTGTGAATCTAGTAGCCATAACTCTTCCCCTTAATTCGACCAAATCCTTGAAGTTCTTGGTAGACACTTTATAACCTGAAGCCAACTGCACTAAGTCATTTGCTTCTTGGTTCTCTATTCTTGGTATGTATTGAATATCCATGTATTCAAATTTCCTCAATAGCCTATTGACTATGACGAAGTATACCATTAAATTTTCCTTTATGCACTTGTATTCCTTTGTGATTTGTTTGACCACTAATTCAGAGTCTCCTTTAATTTCGACTCTGGTTGCCCCCAATTCTAACAAAGCTTCAAGTCCAACAATGAGCGCTTCATACTCAGCTTCGTTGTTAGAACAACGAGGACCATCTAATTTATACTTGAATTTTGTTGGAATTCCTTCAGGAGAAATCAGAAGGACTCCAACACCACTTCCATTCCTGTGGGTTGAACCATCAAAGTACAATTTCCATGGTTGCATTTCGACGTAACTCATGACCGTCTGCTCAACCAAAGAATGGTCCACAATGAAGTCAGGAATCACTTGACCTTTCATAGCTTTTAAAGGCATGAAAGTCAACGAATATTCTGTTAAGGCTAAAGCCCACTTGCCAACTCTGCTATGCATTATTGGTTTTGAAAGCATATGTTTAATGACATCGAAATGAGATGAAACATAAACATCAACAGGTTTTATATAATACTTGAGTTTCATACAAGAGAAATACAAACAGAGACATAGCTTTTCTAAATTGCTATATCTGGTCTCTGCATCATTTAGCACTCTACTTAAATAGTATATGGCTCTTTCGACACCATTGCTATCTTCTTGTGCTAGCATACTACCTATACTAACTTCAGAGGCAGATATGTACAATCTCATGGGCTTCCCCCATGAAGGTGGAGACAAAATAGGAGGCTGAGAAAGGTATTCTTTTATTCTGTCAAACGCCTCCTGGTGAGCTTCGTTCCATTCGAAGGCTTGACCTTGCTTTAGACGAAGTAACGGAGAGAAAGCTTGGGTTCTTCCACTTAGGTTCGAGATGAATCTTCTGAGGAAGTTAATTTTCCCTAGCAGAGATTGCAACTCCCTTTTTGACGCAGGTGCTTTCGTCTCCATTATGGCTTTGGTTTTGTTCTGGTTGATTTCGATTCCTTTCTTGTGAACCACAAAACCAAGAAAATCTCCAGCCTGCACAAAAAATGCACATTTAAGGGGATTCATCTTTAAGCCATGTTTTCTCATTCGCTCGAATGATTGGCTTAAATGATGCAAATGTGTTTCTGCAGATATAGATTTGATGACTATATCGTCAATATACACCTGCATGAAGGTTTCAATGAAATCATGAAAAATTGAATTCATTGCCCTTTGATAAGTTGCCCCAGCATTCTTTAAACCAAAAGACATCACCACCCATTCGTAGGTGCCTAAGGCTCCTGGGCAACAAAATGCTGTCTTTGCAACATCTTCTTCAGCAATGAAAATCTGGTTATACCCAGAGTATCCATCTAACATACTCAAGTATTCGAACCCTGCAGCAGAATCTACTAGCATTTCTGCCACAGGCATGGAATATTCATCTTTAGGGGTTGCAGTGTTTAAATCCCTAAAATCTATGCAAATTCTTAAAGAACCATTTTTCTTAATAACAGGTACTATGTTTGCTAACCATTCGACGTACCTTGTTGTTCTGATGAATTTGCAACGCAGCAACCTTTCGATCTCAGCTTTAATTTTTGTGAGAACCGCTGGTGCGAATCTTCTGGGAGTTTGTTTGATGGGCCTCTTGCCATCTTTGATTGGCAGTCTGTGTTCGACCAACTCCCTCTTTAAACCAGGCATCTCGTCATAATCCCATGCGAAGCAATCTTTGTTTTCCTTAAGGACTTCGATCACTTCCTTCTTGAGGCCTGGGCTAAGTTTAGCACTTATGTAGGTTACTCTTTTCGTTTTTTCATCCCCTAAGTTGACTTCTTCGAGTGGATCCTGTGCCAACATTTTGGAACCTGAGTTTATGGGGTCCCTTTCGAAGCCTAAGGGTTCTTTATCATAGATGGCATCCAACCTTTGATCCATCTCAAACTCTTTGAAGGGTGAGCATTTCGAACCATCCCCACTTACTTCGTCCGTCTTTATAGTTGATTTATTTATTTCAGCCTCTAAGGCCGCTTTTGATTCGTTCTCAGCCATATAGGCCGAAATCCTTTCGAAAAAGGTAGACTCAGTCATGGCTAAGGTTGTCGAAGTCCCAGCCTGCTGGCCGTTTTTGTATAGTGCTTTCGACTCCCTCTTCTTCACTGATTATTGTTCTATCCCAGTAAAGGCCATCATGACGAAGGGTCATGTAGTAGTGGGCGTTTCTAGTTTCATTAATCTCATCATTTGGAACACACGGAGCAATCTTTGCCAGATTTTTATCATAATCCCTCTTGTCAACTAAATTGATAGTTGACATAAAGTAACTCTGGTCTGCTTCGATGTTTTCCACGATTCCATCATCTCTCCACAGAACTAGTCGCTGATGCATTGACGAAGGAACTGCCCCCACGCCATGGATCCACTCTCTTCCCAGCAGTAAGTTATAGTTGGCCTTGGCTTTGATCACCATAAACATGGTGGGCCTACAGCTTGAGCCTATTGTCAATTCCAACTGGACCACTCCCAGTGTTTTTCCCACTTTTCCCTCATAATTGGACAGAACCATATTATGGGGCTTGATGTCTCCTTCGCGGATCTCTAATCTTTTTAGCATGAAATGGGGTATAAAATTGACTGCAGCACCCCCATCCACTAGAACTTTGTTCACACCATGGACACCAACTTTCGCCCGAATGAAAAGTGGCTTGAGATGGTTCTTTATTGCAGGTTCTGGACGTTCGAAGAACGCATTTTGTTCCTCAACAGCCCCATTGTCCATCACATAGTAGCACACGGGCCTATGTTTCATCAAATCTGTGGTGTCTTCCTCCTCATATTCATTGATTTCGGTTTCCTGCCCAAATTCGCAGGGAAGCACAGACACCACGTTACAGTTCAAGTTAAATGAAGACTCCCCCTCCGATTCGAAGTTATCTGTTATCATATCTTCGTCCTCTTCCGGGCCTGGAGTGTATTCCTTTGGTTCATCGCGTTGTTCTTCAGAGAAGAGCCTCCTATTGACTGGAGGTTTGTCTTCAGTTTGATTTTTTGGTTTGTTGGTGCTAGATTCACCTTAGTTTTTCGTTGAAGTAACCCCTTTGTTTGCCACAGCTTCTCTCTCAGCCTTTCGAATCCTTTGCTGTCTGCGCCACTGGGATCTTGACATGGGGTTCCTTCCTTTGTAATTTTCTAATCTCACCTCCTCCCTTTTTGCTGTGTTGAATTGCCTCCTGTATGTCACAGCATGGCGTGCATTTCGTTCAGCGTTTCTCCATCTATCTTTGCCTTTGTCATTTCTGACCTGTAACCATCTATCGGTTGGCACTTCAGCAGGGAGTTTGAAAGTCACTCTTCGAGCAGCCTTGGGGTGAGGGCTATCAGGCCTTCGCTGTTTGTGTCTGCTGTCGAAACGTGGGCCCATCTGGGCAGTTTCTTGATAGTTCCAGCAAGGGGCGAAGGGAATCGTTTCGAAGGCCCTGGCCATGCTTTGGTCATACACAGCAGAACACCTTGGGCAAATCAAGCACTTGGTTGCCCCTTTGTAGCAGCGAAACACAAATCCCAGCAAACTTTCTCCAGCCTTGGGATAACACCTAAAAAGCTGGTTATCCTGGCGCCAATTGTTGCCAGTTCGAGTCCTCTGTACCCTTTCGAAGTTCGCAGCAATTCTTTGATTGCAGAGGATGCTGCACCTAGGGCACAATATCATGCCTGAATCTCCTTTGTGGCATGTCATGAGATAATCCTTGAGACTAGCATCTCCAGTGTGATTATCCCCCATTCTATACTTTTCTTTTTCTAAGTATTTTTCCACTTCCTCCATCTCAGAGCGAGGTCTTTCCATATCCACCATATTTATTTCAACATCTCCCCCTTTAGCTTCATCATCACCCCATCCTGTGGGCTTTATATCCTCAATCTGAACCTTCGAACTCTCTGGGGCAGAATATTTGACCAAATAGTCAAACTTTCCACTGGGTTCCCCTAGAGTGTCCCATATTTCCTTCTGAAGGGAAATTGGCTGCGTGATTTGGACTTTCTCCAATTCCAGCCTCAAGCCTTCAGTGACTTGTGTTAATTCTTGGTTTTGATTTCCCTGGCCTTCAGTAGCCTGGGTTTCTCTTGCAACAGCTACAGGTGCGGCAATCGGAGTCTCTGGCGTATTCTGGATGTCTTCAGTGACCTCCTCGCTGACTTCGACCATCACCCAGTTTTCAACTCCAGTACCCTTCTCTCCTGTTAGGGCGTCGCTTTGATCAGTTTCCACCATGTTGACCTCTCCAATGCATGCAGGCTCGGAGTAGTTGGTGTCTGCGACGTCCAAGGGATCTTCGTCCACTTTCATCTTCACCTTATCAGCAAACTTTAGTCTGCCATCTTTGATCGCGTTTTGAATCAGGTCCCTGAAAAGAAAACATTGTGAGGTTTTGTGGCCTAGGAAACTATGATATTTGCAAAATCCTCTCTTCTTTCTCTGATCCAAAGGAGGTATTTTGACATTTTATGGCACAATTAGTTGGCCATCTTTGACAAGTAAGTCAAAAATCTCGTCACATTTAGTGACATCGAAGGTATAAACCTTCTTTGGAAATTTGTCACTTTTTTCATTTTCAACAATGTCTTTCCCTTTCGTGGGAACTAACAATTTGCAGGAATAAGGCGGGGCCTGTTTTAATTCAGCGAGGTCGATTTCGACCTCTTCGAATTCGAACTCAGGATATTCTTCTGCTTCCTCAGTCCCAACATAGGAAATCCTTTCTTTCTTGCTATTCTTAAAGACTCTGGCTTTTTCGGCCTTTAGTCTTTCGACCTGTCGAACCCTATCGGCTAACTGAGCCATATCCCTCAAATACTGAGTGTCTAGTTTCTTTCGAATAGAATAATCCAAGCCACCAGCGACCATTTCGACTAACTCATGTTCAGGCACTACTGTGTAACATCTGGATTTCAAAAGCCTAAATCTATTCAAATAATCATCTATGGGTTCGGTGAACTTTCTCTTAACACTGGCCAATTCCTTCAAACTTATTTTCGACTGTCCCATGTAAAATTGTTCATGGAATAATCTCTCTAAGAGAGCCCAAGTGTCAATGGACCCAGGAGGCAAAGTGGTAAACCATGTGAAGGCGTTTTTTGTCAAGGAACTTGGGAAGTATTTGATCCTGAGATCTTCATTATTGGCTATATCTCCCGCTTCGGTTAGATATCTCGCTATGTGTTCGACTGTTGACTCATTGGTATCCCCAGCGAACTTTGTAAATTTAGGGACTTTATATCCCCTTGGTAAATCAGTATGCATTATGCAATCCAATATAGGAGAAGCGTAATTTGGCCTTCTCATTCCTGTGTTGAGGCCATTCTGGGCCATGACTCTCTCTATCATGGTGGTTAGGTTGTTTTCTGCCAAGATGTTATCGTTTCGAATTCTATGAACGACAGCATCGGCATCTTGATTTCAACCAACCAAAACAACTCCCCTAGGTTGTTCTTCTCGAAACTCTGGGGCTTCTAGCCTTTCGACCCTTGCCCCTAGTTCCATAATTTCCCTTTGTGGGCCCGGGATTATTGGGGCTTCTAACCTTGGTGCCCTGGCCCCTAAGTTAACTTCTTCTCTGGGTGGTCTATAAATTGGGTCGTTAGCAATTTGTTCTATAACAGGTATGTTTGCTCGAAATCCCGCCTGATTCTGCCTACGCCTTTCTGGGGGAGCAAAGAAATCTGTTATTCGACTCATATTGTCAGCGTTTTCTCTGTTTGTCACAGTCACATTTTACACTATTGGGGCAAATATCTCCTGCATGGTTTGTGCTAACACCCATATCATATTATGGTTACTGTCATCCATCAATTGCCTAAAAGCCAACTGGTTGTCTGTGGTTAAGATAGGCATTATGCTATAACCCACCGACCCTTGGTTATTTGTCATAAACTGATTCGCCCCAGACCCAGACCCTAGTTGTGGAGATGAATTCGATGTGGAATTGTGTAAACCTGCCATAAAAGATGTTGGCATTCCATAAGAGGAATTTCTGGTTCTATTCCCATCGAAACCGGGTGGTCTAGTTAATGGAGTGGCGAAATGGGATTGTGTCCCTGATGGTGGAACGAATCCCCCAGGGTAGCCAATGGTTCCAGTATTTCCTAAGATCGAACTATTAGTTGATATGCCACTTACTCCATTGGTGGCTATGTTACTGGTCGAAGATGCAACAGACTGTGCATTCGAAGGGATTACATTAGATGTTCCGATCGAAGTGGACGCATTAGTGCCTGTTGTATGTGGGCCATTTTGGTCCCCTTGTTGATTGTATGAATTAGACATTTTGTCCAAACGTTTTCTTCTGGATAAAGGTTGGTTGTTGTTGGTTATCTTACCACTTCTCAGGTTCATAAAACAGCAAACTTCTTAGGTTCCAACGTTTTTGTAATGGTTATGTCTCAACAATCCTTATTTCTAATATCCAATTATTGGTCCCACCGGGTGTGCCAATTTGTTTCCAGTGATTTCTGGTAAACAACCGCTAGTCTTCCAAACTATCGAATAATCTTTCTGACTGTTATTCAATTCCTCTGGTAACTCACGGGATCGACTAGATTGATCCTAGGACTCCTTGGATATTAAGGTTACTCTCACGATCGAACAAATATTCATGGTTGATATTGTATATGTGTTTGGCTTATTTCGATTTCTCTCTCTAAAAGTCTAAAGATGTAATCAAAATGTGTGTGTGAAAACTAAGTTACATGAATAAATGCTAATTGTAAAGACATGTAAAATTGCATAAAAGTGAAGTAAATGGTTTCGACTTACAAAACAGTTAATATAAAGGATTTCTGGAACGTAAAAGGTTTGAAATATGAAGAAAGCGTTTAATGCAAGAAATCTTTAAATGACTTTAAGTAAAAATATGCGTTCGAAGGATAAGACTTGAAGGTAAAGGTATGGAAAATATGACAGTTTTCTGAGATATAAAGTGCTTGAAATATGAAGAAAACATTAAAATGTAAAACTTTGAAGAAGAGATTTCGAAGTGAAAAGACTGTAAATGAGAAAACTTGTAAATGTTATTTGACAAAAGGATAAAGGAAAGTGCTGGAAATGGTAAAATATAGGTAACATGAAAGTACAAGTGGGGGGCCTTTTGGCAGTTGGGGTGCAGAAGATGTGACTTATGCTTCTGGCTCTCTGATTATACAAAGATTTAGAAGCAACATAACCTGTCAAGTAGATGGTCATGAGATTTTCCTCAGATTTGCTTCAAATGAAACCTGCTTCGAATGGCTCAACTTGGATTCGAAGCAAGCTGATTTAAAGGGGACCCACATTCCAATCGAAGCTTTGCATGTAGGTACTTTTTGTTCAATCTAAGGCTTGCCTTCCCATGGTCATATGTGGCCAAACGAAAGAGTGTACGTGGGGGGTCCCTGTCTTGTGACTCTTTAGTATGAGGGAGGTTAAATGTCCAAACGAAAGGTTTGACCTTGTGCTGAAGGATTCATGCCCAAATGAAACAAGCATGCAGATAACATACTTGTCCAATCGAAGCAAGCATGCAGACAATATACTTGTCCAATCTAAGCAAGCATGCAGACAACAAACTTGTCCAAATCGAAGCAAGCTTGCACGCGGCTATTTTTGAGCAATCGAAAGAGACTTGTAGGCAGTAAACTTTTCCAAATCGAAACAGGCTTGCAGGAAGCACACTTGGTGAATCGAAAGGTTTGCCTTGCAAGGGGAACGTGTGACCAGCATGTCATGGCCTTCAATTGTAAGCATGCAGACACCACACTTGTCCAATCGAAAGACAGAATCGAAGGAGGTGCAAAGTCCAATCGAAGTGGGATGAATCGAAGGAGGCCTAAATTTCTCCAAATTTGTCAAAATGTTATTTTTATTTGTTTTCTCCCTTTTTGACAGTTTCCTTTTAATTTTGGTACTGGATGATCCCAAGGCACTTGTGCAAGCTTGAATCCTGAGAATCTTTGTGAGAAAAGCCTTGAGAATTGAGAGGGCAAATTTTGGGGTACAACAACTACCTTAGCAAAAGGTTTACCGACTCTGAAAGAAGATACTCACTGCTCGAGAAAACCTGATACGCTTTGGCGTGGGCTGCTCACCGACTAAGACAATATATGTTGACTCATACTACCTTGTTGATATCTAAGATGGATCCAATAAAATACATATTCGAGAAACCCGCTCTCTCTGGAAGAATAACAAGATGGCAAATGGTCTTGACAAAATACGACATTCAGTACACTACTCAGAAAGCAATCAAAGGAAGTGTACTAGCAGATCATTTGGCTCATCAAGCTGTAGATGACTATCAGTCTATGAATTTTGAGTTTCCAGATGAGAATATCATGCTAGTTATTTATTACAAAAAACCTAGACCAGATGAAAGACCTGAATCGGGATCCAAATGGACTATGGTTTTTGATGGAGCTTCTAACGCACTCGACAGTGACATTGGTGTTGTAATCGTCTCTTCCAAGGGTTGTCATATGCCATTCACCGTCAGATCATGTTTTGACTATACCAACAACATGGCAGAGTACGAAGCATGTACCATGGGTATCAAGGCTGCTATCAACATGAGAATTAAATTCTTGAATATATATGGGGATTGAGCCCTAGTAATCAGCCAGATTAAGGGAGAATGGGATACGAAGCATCCAAATCTCATTCCTTATTGAGAGCATGTGTTGACATTAATTTCGTACTTTAAAGAAATTACTTTTGAACATATTCCACAAGAAGATAATCAATTGAAAGACGCGCTAGCTACCATGCCATCTATGTTCAAAGTCAGATAGGACAATGAAGCTCCTCAGATTACTATCGAGAGAATAGATGAACTGACGCATTGCTACGAAATTGATACTGATGAAGTAGAGGAAATCCTTGGTTCCACGAAGTGAAAAGATACCTCGAGGCTCAAGAATACCCCGAGGGGGCATCTATTAATGATAATAAATTACTAAGGAGGTTCTCCGCCAAGTTCTTTATGAGTAACAAAATTTTGTACAAGCGTAACCATGATTCGACTTTGCTTCATTGCATAGACAAGAAGGAAGATGAGAAGATTATGGAAGATATACACAAAGGTGCCTTTGATACTCACTACAGTGGACATGCAATGGCTAAGAAAATTCTAAGAGCGGGTTATTACTGTTCTACCATGGAAACTGATTGCCATCGTTATTCCAGAACTTGTCATAAGTGCCAGATTTATGCTGACAAGGTACATGTGCCTCTGTTTCCTTTGAATTTCTTGATTGCTCCTTGGCTGTTTGCAATGTGGGGAATTGATATGATTAGAGAGATTAAGGCTACCGCTTTTAATAGGCATCGTTTCATCCTCGTCCCTATTGATTACTTCACGAAGTGGGTAGAGGAGGCCTTATTTTCTTCTGTTACCAAGAACATTGTGGCTCAGTTCATCAAGCATCACCTTATATGTCGATATGGCATCCCTGAAAGAATCATCATAGATAATGGTACCAATCTTAATAATACTATGATCACAGAACTCTGCATGCAATTCAAAATTAAGCACCACAATTCTTCTCTATATCGACCAAAGATGAATGGCGCAGTGGAAGCCGCCAACAAGAATATCAAGAAGGTTATGCAGAAGATGACAATGACGTACAAAGACTGGCATTATATACTTCCATTTTCTCTTCATGGTTATCGCACTTCAGTATGTACATCAACTAGGGAAACCCTGTTTTCTCTAGTATATGGTATAGAGGTTTTCTTACCTGTCGAAGTCCAGATTCCTTCCCTAAGGATCATGAAAGATGTAAGTTTAGATGAAGACGAGTGGATTCAGACTAGACTTGACCAGATAAATTTGATTGATGAGAAAAGGCTTGCGGCTGTTTGTCATGGTCAAATGTATCAAAAGCGCATGATCAAGGTTGTTGTACCACAAAATTTTCCCTCCCACTTATCAATATTTTGCTCACAAGATCTCCTTTGGCTCAAGACTGCACTAGGGTTGATCAACTCAAGACACCTCCTTAAGCACTGATGACCAAAATTAGGGTTTGAGATTGCACAAGGATATTTTAACTTCCAATGCCCCATATGACCTTCATGGATCATTATGGGTCCTCAAGATTACTCATGTCAAGTTTCAAGCTTTGGATCACACTTTTGCTCAGTCAACTAGGCAGTCGACCTAAAAATCAGCTATATTGGGGAAAAAGTCAACTATGGCCAATTTACGGTCAAACTTCATAAATTTTTATCCACATCAACATTGTAAACTCATATGTATCATTTGATCAAGTTTGGACCATAATTCATCAAGAAATTTGATCAAATCTTCAAAAGGGCAAAATGGTCAAAATTAGGGTTTTAACTAGGAAAGGGCAATTTCTGATTTTTGACCTAGCAAATGATCAATTGGTTTAAGGCATGATCTCAAGAGTCCAATTGCATCATTTTTACCTAATGACATGGCTCAAAACATTGCTCAAGTCCAATGGATTGACAGATGAATTTTCAGTCAACTGATCAAAAGTCAACTGTATACTAAAAAGTCAAACTTTGACTTTTTGGTCAAAATCAAATGCCAAAGATCAAAATTCATCACAAAATGTCAAAATATGAAACTTATTCATCAAGAAATCCAAAATTCATGATTTCATTTTGAAAAGTTAAAATTTCTAAACTTAGAAATTTTTCTAAGTGTTGGAAATTTCTTATTTTTTCATAACTTTGAGCAAAAGTTTCACCATGATGCAAGTTGATTAAAAGGAAACTTCCAACATGAAAGTTGTAGATCTCCATGAAATATACAACTTTTCTTTACACAACTCCTTCCAAAAGTGCTTCGATCTCAAGTTATAATTTTAAGAATACATGGTCGTGAAACAAAACACTTAGTGAAATTTTTGCCCTAATTTGGTCAGGATTTTGACCCAACTTCATGGCACTTTTTCATATAGTTCCAAGGGGAATATTTAAAAGTGATTCAAAGATGGGTTGCAGATCACATTTCAATATTTCCAAAATGTCCAATAACTCCTTGAGATCATTTTTGAGTAGGGAGAATCGAAGAGATGAAGTTAGGGTTTTATCACTTGAATTACAAGTCATTTTGTGATGAACCAAATTCAAAATTCAAAGTTATGTTGCATAACCTCTACTTTGCAGGACTCAAACTTGTTAGGAACTCCATAATTAATTGCTTGCACAACTGTTAGAGGTCTCATCTCAAGCATTCAATGCAAGGCCATGCTTTATATCCATTTTTGGGAAGAAAGTGCACAATGCCATTTTGATAAAGTGACTTTTTTCACAAAACTTGTTCTTGAGCCTTGCATTTGTTATCTTCTGATCATACATGTCTCATAACACAAGAGAAACAGTTTAGACAATTACAATCACCCAGCCCATGCTTGTACTTGCTCTTGAAACTTGTTTTCCCACTTTTCTTCAAAATCAAGTAACCTAGCAATTAGCTTATACCTTGTACTTCTGACTGGCCAAACCACTCAAGACTCTTTGCTTATAGATACACAAACCATTTTCCACAAATCACACGCATGCTTGACCCATAAAAAAACACTAAGAGCTCAGAACTGCATCACATACCTCCATTGTTGCCTAACCTAACCAAAAGTTTGAAACTCACATCTCCCTGGTGCGTTTTCAAGCCTTTTGGTTCCTAAAGTTTCTAAATATCATTTAAAACTCATCCCACATCCTGCTACAAGACTGTAACACCATTAACACCATCCTCCATTTTCAAAAACAGAGCTTTGCACTTGGACTTCTCCAGAACTCCTCAGGCACTTTCAGCTCAAGCTAAGCATCCCATTAGCTTCCTGGGAACTTGAGGAAGCTAACCCAATAATTGGAACTCACTGAAAGCTGCTCAAAATCTAAACTCGATACCCTCTTGCGAGGTAAGTTTTCTTACTTTTGAACTCTTCATACAGGCATCATTAATGGTTTATTTGTGAATGAAAAATGTAGATATCATTGCCCTAAAGCTAACCATGTCCATAGTTTTCATTAATTTTGCTTGAGCTTAGAGAATTTTAAGATTGAAGTTTCTGAGATTTTTAGGGTTCAGATTAGGGCCATTAAAATTCAGGTTGATCTTTGATCTATAATTTTATTGCTTTGCATTTCTGAAATCGTGAGGAAATTTGTTACAAGTTTCTTGTTTACGGTTTTCATTTTTGTTGAGATTTGAATGAGATACAGAGCTTCTGGCTGGGCATGAGGTTGAAGATGAAGTTGGCCTAAGGAACTTGTTTATCATATATATTTATGGTTTTATTTATAACAACGAATGTATAGCCACCCTAGTGGTAGAAGCGCGCGCCTGTGACTTGAGGGACCTGGGTTCGAGCCCCAGTGGTACCCTTTTGGTTTTTTCACATTTTTTTTTTGCATTCTGACTTCCTTTTTGACATGCACTGGGCCTCCTTTGGGCCTTATGTTTTTTTTGTTACCTCTCACCCCCTGTTTCACTTATACAGCCCCTGGCCCATTTTATTTCTTTTCTTATTTTCATTTTATTTATTTTATTAATTATTTTTCTAATACTAAAAAAATCATAAAAAATATAAAAATAGTAGATTTATATTTTAACATAGTTTATTTATTTTTCCTCACAAAAATTATTTTATTTAACTATACTTTATTTTATTTTGACTAATTGTTTTGTAAATTTAATAAAAACTAGGGTTTTAATTATTTTCTTTTACGCCATTTAAATATATTATTTAAAAATATAAAAAGACCAAAAATATTTTATAATACTATAAATTATTTTTAGATAAAAAATATCAAAAATATTCTTCTTATAAACTTAATTTCTTTTTCAATTAATATATTAGGGTTTTATTTAATTTCTTTTCCTAGTAAATTTAGGTTTTACTTTTAATTAATTATTTTCCCTTTAGTTAATTAGGTTAAAAACAAAATCTATTTTCTCTAAAAAATCCAAACAAACATCCATTTACTTTACATTTATATTCTTGTACATTTATTCAATTTGTACATTATATTCATTTAATTTCTTGTACATTTATACCAATTCAATATGGTTGTAATAGTTTAATTAGGTTTATTTTCTTACAATCCCCATTTATAATTTGTACACCCCCTCCCACAAGTATTGTAATAGCGTAGTAATTTTAAATTCTGTAATTTATCGCTTTATATACAAATGCTAGTAATTAGGGTTTGTATGTGTGATACGGTGGGAGAACTGACTTGGGATTTTGCGTTTGTGTTCGCAAATGTTTCGGTTTAGCAAGAGTCACCACCGACTTTTTATTTTATCCTAAGGAAAGGTCAAAAAGCACAGGAAAGACCTTTGAGATGTTTTCTTGGGTTCGGGGAGTAGATTATAGAAAGGGAAGGTATTAGCACCCTTTCTATCCATGGTTATCCATGGGCTCTTAGTTACTTGCTTAGATCACTTGCTTTGCTTTCCAATTGTTTGAAATGGTGCTTTGTGTATGGTTTTGAAAGATGTTTTGAAAAGAGGCCATCGTTGTGGCAACCTTTGTAATGATTCTTGTTTGAATGTATACAAAGGTGTTTTTTGTCTTTTGAAAGTTTTCAATGTTTGAAATTAGGGTTTTGAAATTGTGTGGTGAAGTGTGTTTTGAAGATAACAAGGATGTTTTTGCAAGTTTGATCAAGTAACTAAGAGTTGTCTACCCTATTTTACTCAAAGATCTTTCTTATGTTTTTAACCCTTTTAACAGTGTTGTTTCACCATTGTATTTGGTGAACAACCTTGTGTTAGGATGTTGAACGGGACGGGCGCGGGTCACCGTATAGACCATGATAGCAATAGTGTCAAGTATTTTGGCAATTTTCTTGAGGGACTTGATCATTTTGTTTAGGCAACTCAGATAGCGTCATTGAGGGACTATGATCTTTTGGTTTTGTTTTGTTTTGCCAAAGTACTTGACATGCAACCATGGCCCATTTTTGAAGGCAACAAGTGGATTGAAACCCTAGGGGTGCAAGTGTGCATTGTGTTTATTTTTCATGCATTGTCATCTTTGGATTAGGTCAAGCTATTTGTTGATTTTATTTTGCGTACAAACTCTAAGTCTAACCATGGCATAATTGAAAGCATTTAAAGGTGCGAGAAATTAAAGCCTACACTATTACAACATGATATAGGGAGGGGGGTACAAATTTGAATTGGGGATTATTTTGCAAGAAATTAAATCCTAAATTATTACAACCAAATTGAATGTACAAGGCATAATATTAAATATACAATATTTAAATAAATACAATAAATAAAGATTCAATAAAGTGTATTATGCAAAAAATGTTTTTTTATGTATGAAAAAGTATTTTTAATGTGAAATGTAAATAAATAAAAAGTGAATTTCAATTATTTTGTTCCGTAGGGCAAAAACCCTGATTTTTAAATAAATATTATTATTTATTATTTATATACAATAATGTATCAATTTGAACAAAAAATAAAAGTATATTGTAAAAAAGGTATTTTTAGTATACAATATTAATAAAAATGAAAATGTATTGTTTTTGTATTTTTGTCCTAATTACTTAATAAAATAAAGTATATATATATATATATATATATATATATATATATATATATATATATATATATATATATATATATATATATATATATATATATATATATATATATATATATATATATATATATATATATATATATATATATATATATATATATATATATATATATATATATATATATATATATATATATATATATATATATATATATATATATATATATATATATTAAACATATTAAATGTATAAAAATAAAAATTAATTATTTACAAGAAAAATGTGTATATTTTAAGAAAATGTTTTTAAGTGTGTATAAAAAATAATAAATAAAAATAAACATAATTTTACATTATTCTTTAAGTTTTAATAAAAAGAATATAAATTATTTACATTTTTATACTTAGTAAAATACAAATAAATATCAAATAAATATGAAAAAATATAAAAATTATTTTTTGGCATTTTTTATATATGGATATAAAATAATAAAGTCAAAATAAAAATAAAAATATCAAAATGACAAATATACAAATAAATGGGCCAGGGGGGTGTAAACTGAAAAAATGGGGTGTCAAAAGCAAAGAGATCCAGGCCCAGCCCAGAATCAGCTTCATCTTCTTCCTTGGAACAGAAGCGCGCGCGTGTTATGTACAAAATGCTATCTCCTGATTTTGTGCTTTTTTGACAAAACTCATAATATGAAACTTGTAGAGAATCAAATAATGAATCTAACCATATAAAAAACTTGAACTAACTCTCAAAGACCAGAGAGAATTTCTCTGGCCCTAATTCTTAACCTAGTTTTTTCAGAAAGTTCATGAACAAAATTCTCCTAGCACGATTAATATAAATGAAAACTAAGCACATGTATGGTTTCAAGGCTATGAATACAACATCTTTCATTCACAAACCTAAGTCTAACTATTCCTAAATAGAGAGATAGAAGTTCATGAAATACCTGTTTCAGTTGACTTCGAGCTGGACAATGCAGCAACTTCCAAGGGTGCTTGAGCTTCTTTTGAGCTTGCCTGAGGTCCAATGAAGCTTTCCCAATGCTTACCTTGTTTTGAAATGGCTTGAATCGTGCCACAGAACTCAACCTGCAAAGCTTTGAAACAAAAATGGTAATGTGTGTTAATGGTGTTACAGCTAGCAATGGAGGTCTGGAATAGTTCAGATGAGTTGAATGGAAGGTATTGGAACAAATTTGAGGCAAAACGCACGAGGAAAATGGAGATGAAGATGGTTCTGTAGGGCTTGCCCTGTTTTGCAGAAAAACAGTGATTTTGTGTACAAGGAGGTTTGAGTGGTGAAGGGCTCGTGTTTATGACTCAAAGGGTTATGTGAAATGTGTTTGTGATCTTTGTTTTAGCTAACAATAATTGGTTTTCAAGTTGGGAGGATTATGGACAATTTCTTCTTTGTGAAGCAAAAATGTCTAACTTGTCAATACAGGCCTGTGATCCTTATCTTGTATGCTGCATATCTTTCCCTTGATACTTGAAACTTGTGGATTTGATCTTGCCTCATAGATATGGCCCCATGCCTCAAAGATCTTGGTTTGACATAAAGTGCAACTTTACAAAAATGGCATTATACCTTTTTCCAAATAGGGATTAGTTTTACATGCAATGTCCAAATGACCAAGATAATGCATTAGCTCAGTGGATTTGCATTCAATTAAGGAGTTTAAAATGGTTTAGAGGCCTTCAAGCTTGTACAAAGCATACTGATTTGAAAATGCAAGTTGTATGAACATGTATTGGCCATGGATCAAAGTGAGTTTTTGCCAACTTCAAGCATTCGATTCTCCCTAACCACAAAGGTGTTTGAGGAGTTCTGTGATAATTTGGAAAGCTTGCAACATGTACTATAATCCATCTTTGAAATGCAATTTGAAACTCCAAGTGGAACTATGTGAAAAATGGCCAAGAAGATGGGTCAAAATCCTGCCTAGACTAGGCAAAATTTCTCTAAGTTAAAAGTTTTAGGTACCCTTGTTCCAAAAATCATAACTTGAGATACAATCCTCTTTTGAGAAAATTTTGTGAATCAAAGTTGTAGACTTTGTGATGGACTACAACTTTCATGTTCCAAGTTTTGTTTGAATCCATTTGAATCTTGGTGAAAAAATGGGACAAAGTTAGGAAAAAATAAGAAAATTTCATAACTTAAAAAATTTCTAAGTTATGAAAATTTTCCATTTTAAACCCTAATTTGCATTTTTGGGTTTCTTGATGAACAAGTTTCATAATTTGGCATGTCTTGATGAAAAATTTCCGTTGGCACTTGATTTTGACCAAAAAGTCAAAGTTTGACTTTTCAGTATACAGTTAAATTTTGATCAGTTGACTGAAAAATTCATTTGTCAATCCTATGCATTTGAGAGCTTTTGAACTTGTGGAATGGGTCAAGACAATGTCATTGAATCCTTGGGTCCATGGTTGGGCTTGATTTTCCATTGGTTAGGTCAAACAGTCAAAAATTGCCTTTGTATAGTCAAAACCCTAGAAATGACCATTTTGCCCTTTTGGTGATCTGATCAAATTTCTTGTGGAATTATGATCCAAACTTGATCAAATCGTTCCTATGAGTTCACAATGTTGATGTGGATCAAATTTCATGAGGTTTGACTGTCAATTGGCCACAGTTGACTTTTTCCCCAATACAGCTGATTTCTAGGTCAACTGTCCAATTGACTGGGCAAAAATTTGAATCAAGGCTTGAAACTTGGTATGGACAAACTTGTGAGTCCAACATGAAGTATGAAAGTCACTTTGGGAATTGTAGGTCAAAACATCACTGTACAAACTCAAACCCTAATTTAGGTCAACAGTGCAAGGAGGTGTCTTGAGCAGAGCAAACCCTAGCTTGATCTTGAGTTCTAAGATTCTTGTGATGAAAAATGTTGATGAAATGAGAGGGCAAATTTTGGGGTACAACAGTTGCCCCTGTTCAATCTTCTTGAACCTGAAGAGTTAGATTGGCAAGTTTTCCTTTCGCGACTCAATGGTAAAAGAGGATTGGACACTAAAGTGCCCGTAAATTTGCACTCATCAGAATATAGCGGAGGAAATGGGCTTAAAGATGCCATTTAGAGATGGTAGAATATTGCTGGAGATGGGCTTAAAGATGCCATCCAAGAATGTTTGTTGAATTGTAACGTTGTAGGTCGGAAGGGTGAGCATCAAGATGGTATCCGTGTCTGGAATGTATTTGAACTGTATCTAGAGACTAAGTCTGTATGAGCAAAAGAAAGGCATCCGTGTCTGGGGCGTATCCGAGCTGTAACTGTATTGGAACTTTGAATAAATATCAGGATGACTGCCGTGTCTGGAGTGTATCTATATTGTATCTGAATTCTGAAGGGGCGACAGAGAAACATCCGTGTATGGAGCATCTCTAGGCTAGGGATGAATTTCGAATGAGTGACAGAATGGCAACCGTATCTGGAGCGTATCTGGACTGTATCTAAAGTTGAGATCTGTATGAGTAGCAGAATGACCTCCGTGTCTGGAGTATATCTGAGACTGTAACTGGGATCTGAATAAGTGACAGAATGACTTCCGTGGCTACTGCACTGGGGAGAATCAAACTGCTGGTGTAAAGGCCAGAATGGCATCCGTGTTTGGAGCGTATCTGAACTTGTGGTTGATGATTGAATCTTGAATGAGAGATAGAATGGCTTTCGTGTCTGGAGCGTATCTAGTCTGTATCGGATTGTTGAAGTCTGAATGATTAGTAGAATGACCGCCGTGTCTGGGGTGTATCCATACTGTATTTTGACTTGAAGTTCTGAATGAGTAATAGAATGATCGTCGTGTCTGGGGTGTATCCATACTGTATCAGAAAAATTGTTAACGATAGCCTTTTAATCTTATCCTGAAAAGGGTAAAATGTTAGCTAAAACACAATGTTATGTTGCATGATATGTATGATGCAATTAATTGTGTTTCATTAATGTTTATGATATATGTATGTAATGGTTATGCATGTAAGCGGAGTAGCTGTCTTGCTGAGGAAAATAAATCCCTGATAACTGGAGATAATGAAATCTTTGACCGCTGTCGGGGAAAGTAAATCCTTGACCGATGCTGAGGACTCAAAAATCTTTGTTGAAGATGAGAAGCCCTTGTTGACTGCTTGGGGATTACAGATCTCTGATTATTTGAGAAGGAGAAATCCTGGGACCAAAGTTGGGGATTGAAAATCCTTGGTGATTTGTGGGGATTATCAATAGCTTCGACAACTTCTGCGGGAAATGAGAATCCTTCATGACTTTCCTGGGATGTAGGGAAATTCTGAAAAATCTCTACTGGGGAGTTAAAATCTAAGAGGCTTCTGCTTGGAGGAATGAGACCGAGAATCTTCGATCTTGCTGGGAGATAACTCTGTGGGGGGAATGTTCACTACTCTGGTTCCGCTGGGAATACGATTTTCAGGGTTTTCGGGCTCCACTGGGGGTCTTGAAGCTTAACTCTGATGGGAATTTTGAAACTTAACTCAGTTGGGGAATTAAGTCTTTGGAATGTACCGGCTCCGCCGAGGATCCTGAATCTTAACTCCGCTGGGGAAATATACTCCAAATTCTAGCTTTGTTGAGGATCTGAATGATGTATCATAGGGGATTTTTTTCTGAAATGGCATAAAGATATCTTCCTACACCTTCAATCTATCAGTAATTATCCTTTTTCAATTTCGTTTTATTTGTAAGCAGTGATTATATTCAAATGCATATGCCTATTTAACAAAACCTTGGACGTTTTCAAATAAAACATACGTGTAAAAAAGAAAAGATAGGCAAGCAAATTTCTACACTTGAAGTATCTTTATATTAACTTTTGTAAGTATCTTTGTACAAAGGAGACAAACATCCTAGTAAGAGAATGTTGTCGTAAATTGAGAAAAATTTATACAAAAGAAAGATGGCTATGTGCAACAATTCCATGGGGTTCCCATTCTGCTATAGCCTTCACAACTCTGAGTATCTTGTCCATTCGCTGCTTCATTCGCCGATGATTGGATTGATCAGAAGCTTGGAGCTTGTTGGTGAAGAGATGGTCCTTAAAGTGATCTGACGAGACATAGTCATACGCTTTAATTCCCTAATTTTTTCCTGGACTTCCCTTTCAGGTTTTCAGTCCACCGGGAAACCCTTTTTTGCCCAAGTCGCCCTTTCGGGTTTTCAACTTGCCGGGTGTACAGATTTTTTTTGTTTATCCCTAATTTTTGCCTGAACCGCCCTTTCGGGTTTTCGGTTCACCGGGATGCCCATTTTTTCCCAAGTCGCCCTTTTGGGTTTTCAACTTGTCGGGTTATTTTATGCGTAGTATATTTTGACTATGTCTCCGTTCGCAGGGTACGGCAAGTCGTCACCGTCCATGGTGGTCAGAATCATTGCCCCACCAGAAAAGATACTCTTGATCACAAATGGTCCTTCGTAAGTAGGACTTCACTTGCCCCTGGGATCACTTTGCGGTAAGATGATCCGCTTGATTACAAGATCTCTGACTTGATATACTTGACATCTGACTTTCTTGTTGAAAGCCTTGATCATCCGTTTTTGATACGTCTGACCATGACAAACAACAGTAAGTCGCTTCTCGTCGATCAAATTAAGTTGGTCAAGCCGGGTCTAAATCCAATCATCTTCATTCAAACCGGCATCCTTCATAATCCTCAAGGAAGGAATCTGAACTTCCATAGGCAAAATAGCTTCCATGCCATATACCAAAGAAAATGGGGTTGCCCCTGTTGAAGTACGTGCCATGGTACGATATCCATGCAGAGCAAACGGTAACATTTCATTCCAGTCCTTGTAGGTGACTGTCATTTTTTGGATGATCTTCTTAATATTTTTGTTCGCGGCTTCAACAGCACCGTTCATCTTCGGCCGATAGGGAGATGAATTGTGCTGATAAATCTTGAAATGTTCGCATAGAGCGGTGATCATGGTGTTGTTCAAATTTGTACCGTTGTCTGTGATGATCCTGTCGGGACACCGTACCGGCATATGAGGTTCTGCTTGATAAAGCGGGCAACCACATTCTTTGTAACTGAGGCATAGGAAGCTGCCTCGACCCATTTGGTAAAATAATCAATAGCGACCAAGATGAAGCGATGTCCATTGGATGCCGTAGGCTTGATCTCTCCAATCATGTCAATGCCCCACATTGCGAATGGCCAAGGAGCTGTCAGAACATTGAGAGGAACAGGAGGAATATGTACCTTATCGGTGTAGACTTGGCATTTGCGGCAGGTACGGGAATATTGATGACAATCAGCTTCCATGGTAGACCAATAGTAGCCTGCCCTTAGAATCTTCTTAGCCATCGTATGTACGCTCAAATGGGTGCCAAATGTACCATTGTGTATCTCAGTCATGATCAACTCTGCTTCAGCTTTGTCCACACAACGAAGTAGAACACAATCATGGTTGCGCTTATAAAGGATGCCATTGCTTAGGAAGAACTTGGCAGCAAATCTCCTTAAGAAATTTTTGTCATTGACAGAAGCTCCTTCAGGATATTCTCTAGTCTGGAGATACTTTTTGATTTCATGAAACCAGGGTTGTTCCACTACTTCTTCGGTATTAATCTCATGACAGTGCGCGGGTTAGTCCATTCGCTCGATGGTAATTTGGGGAGCCTCGTTATCCCAGTTGAGTTTAAACATGGAAGACATTGTAGCCAGAGCATCTGCTAGCTGATTTTCTTCTCGCGGGAAATGCTCGAAGGTAATCTGCTCGAAATGAGGCAACAACGTCAAGACATGTTCTTTGTATGGGATAAGATTAGGATGTTTAGTGTCCCACTCTCCTTTGACTTGACTGATAACCAAAGCCGAGTCCCCAAATACGACCAAAGATTTGATTCCCAAGTCTATAGCAGCCTTGAGACCAAAGATGCGAGCTTCATATTCAGCCATGTTGTTGGTACAACTGAAACAAAGTCGGGCAGTGAAGGGTGTATGGCAACCTTCTGGAGAAATGAGTATCGCACTGATACCGTTGCCAAGTGCATTTGAAGCACCATCAAAGTACAGGGTCCATCGGGATCCTTGTTCAGGTCCGTCATACGGTCCGTTACCTTCAATGTTGTCCAATGCCATGATGTCCTCGTCAGGGAAGTCAAACCTCGTAGATTGGTACTCTTCAACGGCTTGATGAGCTAGATGGTCAGCTAGTACACTCCCTTTTATAGCTTTTTGGGTAGTATACTAGATATCATACTCAGTCAGGATCATTTGCCATCTAGCGATTCTTCCAGATAAAGAAGGCTTCTCGAAGATATACTTGATCGGGTCCATTTTGGAAATCAGCAAAGTGGTATGGGTCAACATATACTGCCTTAGTCGGCGAGCAGCCCATACCAAAGTGCAGCAAGTTTTCTCGAGCAGTGAGTAGCGAGTCTCACAATCGGTAAACTTTTTGCTACGGTAATAAATGGCATGCTCTTTTCGGCCAGACTCGTCATGTTGGCCCAGCACGCACCCCATTGAGTTATCCAAAGCAGTTAGATACATGATTAACGGCCTTCCTTCGACGGGTGGCATCAGAATAGGAGGTTCTAGTAAATACTCCTTGACCTTATCAAAAGAAATTTGACAATCGTTGTTCCATTCAACTACCTGATCCTTCTTCAACAGTTTGAAAATTGGCTCACAGGTAGACGTCAGGTGAGAGATGAACCTGGCGATATAGTTTAAGCGTCCCAAGAATCCTCTAACCTCCTTTTCAGTACAGGGGGCAGGCATTTCTTGTATAGCCTTCACTTTAGCTGGATCGACCTCAATGCCTTTGTTGCTGACAATAAATCCCAAAAGTTTACCAGACCTAACCCCAAAAGTGCACTTGCTTGGGTTTAGTCTGAGCTTATACTCCTTCAACCTGGCAAACAGCTTTTGCAAATGATCAAGGTGTTCTTCTTCCGTCTGTGATCGAGCTATCATATCGTCTACGTAAACTTCGATCTCATGATGTATCATATCATGAAACAAAGCTACCATGGCACGTTGATAGGTTGCCCCTGCATTCTTCAGTCCGAATGGCATCACTTTGTAGCAGAAGGTACCCCATTGCGTGACAAAGGTAGTTTTCTCCATGTCCTCGGGGGCCATTTTGATCTAGTTGTACCCCGAGAATCCATCCATGAAGGAAAAAACCTTGTGTTGAGCTGTGTTGTCAACCAAGATGTCGATATGTGGTAGCGGAAAATCGTCTTTAGGGCTAGCCCTGTTCAAATCCCGATAGTCCACACACATTCTGACTTTGCCATCCTTCTTAGGCACGGGCACGATGTTAGCAACCCATTATGGATAGGAAGTAACAGCCAGAAATCCAGCGTTGATTGCTTCATCACTTCATCCTTAATCTTCTCTGACATATCAGACCTCATTCGGCGGACCTTTTGCTTGACCGGTGGACAATCCTCTCTTGTAGGGAGACAGTGAACCACGATATCTGTGTCTAGTCCTAGCATGTCTTCATAAGACCAGGAGAAGATTTCAACATATTCGTTCAACAACTGCACTAAGCGCTCCTTGACACTTGGTTCCAGGTTGGCACCCACTTTTACTTCTTTCCTGTCCTCCTCTGTCCCCAAGTTGATGGTTTCTAGCAGTTCTTCATGAGGCAGAATGGCCCTTTCTTCTTGTTGTAGAAGTCTGGCTAACTCTCCCGGCACTTCACAGTCTTCGTTAACTTCGTACTCAGCATGATTGACCAAGTCTTCAGAGTTATCGAAGGCTAAAGTAGAATAGTCACCCATGGAATCCGGAGTGGGTGGGTACCTGCATTTGTGAGTGTGGGTGTGTGTAAGGGATAGCCATCCTTAAACAAACAAAAATGCAAAAGGAAAGAAAATGATCACAACAGTTTATAGATTAAAAACGTCCAATGATTCATTAAAACATGGCATATGATTATGAAGAAAATCAAGCCCTTACAAATGGACCTACATGCCCCGGGCAAGGAATGAGGTGAAAATAGTGTGCGAATTGTTTTAGTTATTATAGACCATAAAATGGGAATTGTTCAAAGATAAAATTACTGGTTGATAAAGGTGATGGGAACAAAATCCTTTGCTTCCCAGTTGCTCAAACCCCCTTCGACGGTCGGAAAGATCCAATCCTCAAAGTGGCTCTTTTCATCTTCATCTTCTACAACATTGATTCTATGGTGTGAGATCTTGACGGGTGGTCCTCCAGCCTTGGAGCGTCGCATAGCCCTTTGTCCTGCAGCAGTGAACCCTAACCCAAACTTGTCTGTCTTATGGGGAAAATTAGGCAATTTCCCCCATATTGTACTCTTCCCTTCTTTAACCACAGCCTTTGCGTCCTTGAGAGATGCCATTCTAGATACATGCTTGGGAACAGTAGGCACTCCAACCATTGTCTTCGCCACTGCCACCTCAGGAGATACTTCCTCAAAATGTTGGAAAGGCGTTTCGATGAACTCGCCATCCAATTCCACATAACGGAAGGAATTGAGATGACTTATCATGTACTCTTCCTCGCTGTGCACTGTTATAATCTTACCCTTAACAGGATATTTAAGCATTTAGTGCAAAGAGGAGGTAACTGCCCCGACATAATGGATCCACGGTCTTCCTAACAAACACGAATATGACAGACGGATGTCCATCACGTAGAAGGTGGAATTGAAAACTGTTGTGCCTACTTTGATAGGAATATCAACTTCTCCATGAACCATTCTTTTAGAACCATTAAAAGCCCTAACAACGATGTTGCTATGTTTGAGGGTCAATCCTTCGCAGTCCAAACGGTCTAAGGCCTTCTTCGGCAGCACATTCATGGAAGAACCAGTATCAACTAAGACATGGGCGAGGGTGGTTCCCCTGCATTCAACTGAGACATGTAACGCGTCGTTGTGTTTCCTTCCTTTGGGAGTCAAGTCAGCGTCGGAAAAGCCAAGGCCATTATCAGCAGTAAGACTGGCCACACATTCCTGAAACTGGTCAGCCGAAGTCTCTTGGGGAACATGTGCTGTCTTCAAGAATTTGATTAGGGCCTTAGCATGGGCCTCAGAACAGAGCAGAAGAGCCAACATTGAAATTTTAGAAGGGGTCTGCCCTAACTATTCCACAATGTCGTAGTCACTTTTTCTGATTATTTTCAAGATTTCATCCATTTCTTTCTGAGTGGTTTCGGGGATAACCACAGCATGAGCCTTCGTCCGGACAGGCACTTCTAGTATCCCCTTAACCTTGTCGGTAGTATCAGCAGATGGTTTTACTTCAGGAGTATCCAATTCTTCAATCATTGGGCCTTGCACAGACGATCCAACAGGTACAGAAGCTTTCAAGGGTCCGAAAACTGCTCGAGGGGGAGCAATCTCCGGAGAAAAGATCTGGCCGCTGCGGGTTATCTTGCTTGCACCCGCAATGTTCCCTATATCAAGGTTTTCTTCTTCAGAAATCTCTTGGACTATCTAAATTTGTTTGATACCATGGTAGAAGATTTCTCCCCCATAGTTCCATGGTATTGTTTTGCTGGATTGGTACGGGACAGGTCCCGGCATGGTGATCTTTAATGGTACACATTTAGAGTTGGGTGTAATCCTGACAGGCCTTTTGCAAGCCTTGGGAGGATTGTCGGAAATGGTTATGATTGCAATATCGTTGGTTTAAGTAGCAAAAGTATCAGGAGTAACATGATTGAAGGTATTAACAGGGGTTTTCTGGAAAAGTATCTCTTGGGTATCCATCAGGCGTTGGACACCTGACTTCAACATTGGGCAATCACCTCGTATGTTCAAACAAAAATAGCAGTCTTTACCACAACCAGGAAAGATCCCGGCTCTCATCAAATTTTCTTTAATCACAAGTAACGGTGTCAACAGGTCAACAACATCAGTAACATGAAGGTCCTCCATAACAGCATGAACATTATTACCGTGCTTGGGCATCGGAGTATAAATCACATTGGGCTTCTCAGGCGCATCGAATTCTACTTCTTTGGCATCAATCAAGTCCCGGATTTTGTTCTTAAGCGCCCAGCAATTATTGGTATCGTGCCCAACACTGTCGGAATGGTAAGCACATTTGGCATTGGAGTGGTAGTATGGAGAGGAAGTGTTAGGATTCTTTGGAGCTTCCTTTAAACTGGTAAGATTCAACTTCAATAAGTGAGGGAGTACTTGAGTTGGCGTCATGTTGATGCGGGTGAACTACCGTTGTGGCCTTTCTACCCGTTGTTGATTAGGTCTTGACTGATTGTTACGAGGTTGATCATTTGAAGAATTTTGAATCATCACCGCCCCTACAGTCGGCCGGCGCTCGGTTCTTCCCTGACCCTTCTGAGAATACACAGCAGATGCTTCCTTCTTAACCGGGAAAGGTTTCTTAACAGGTGTGGATGCAGAAGCATCCCTTTGAATCTTTCCATTTTTAATACCGGCCTCGACCCTTTCGCCGGTCAAAATCAGTTCAGTAAATCCTGCGGAAGAACTCCCAATTAGATGGTTGAAGAAGGGGCCAGACAGGGTCCCCAGAAACATATCAACTAACTCCCTATCTGATAACGGCGGTTGCACCCTTCCATCCAGATCACGCCACTTCTGGGCGTACTCTTTAAACCCTTCATTGGAAGCCATCCCCATACTTTATAACTGGGTACGAGTGGGCGCCAAGTCAGCATTGTATTGATACTAACGGTAAAAAGCATCTGCTAAGTCTTTCCCAATTATGAACTTCTGATCTCTCGAGCTGATAAAACCAGTCCAACTGCGTGCCTGACAAACTGGCTTGGAAAAAGTGTACCCAAAGGTCTTTATCAGATGAGTGGGGTTGGATTTTTCTGACATACGATCTCAGGTGCATCTTTGGGCAAGACAGACCGTCGTACTTGGCGAATGTTGGAACCTTGAACTTGGGAGGGATAATAATCCCAACTATTAGCCCTAGTTCTTCAAAATCCAAACCGGGTACCCTCTGCAACTCCATGGCTGCCAGTCTATCCTCAAGATTCTTATATTTATCATCCGCTGGAGGATACTGTTGTTCGGAGTAGTCTTCGTCTTCTTCCTCTTCCTCCTCTTCAACCTCAGATTCATAAGGTACAGCAGTCCCTTTCCCTTTACCAGCCCCTTCGTCAGACGTTGAGGGGAACTCAACAACTCTCCTAGCCTGATGCTCAAATCTCCTTCCCAAAGTGGCTACTCCAGGTCTCTTTTTATTTTTCTCTTTATTCTTCTCCAACATAGCTTTGATGTCCTCTTGACCCTTCGGCAAGGTCATGAGGAGTTGCTGAAATTGTGAATTTTGTGCCTGCAGATCCTTTACCATTTGCTCCAAATCCATCTGGATGAAATAAACAGCAGAAAGATAAGGAAACCTGGTGTGAAGACATGTTTATGCATATGATGAATGGCATGTTATTCATGTAATGCATTCAAGGATTTAGAAATTCAAACTTGTTACAAACAAAAAGGAACACACGTCATATTAAGAGGAAGTCGTTAGTACATAAGTGCCACATGGGCAAAATATTACAAAATTCTTAATGTAAAAAAACATTGCGCATCCTCTTTGGTGCAATGTAAGTGTTGAGAGTTTCCTCCTCATGAAGTCGTCGGGTAAGCTCCAAAACCTTCTTATCACTGGCATAGAAGCTGGCTTCAAAAGTATTCAGTTCTTCCTTAAGCTGGATCCAACTCTTTTGCATTTCTTCCCATGATGTTGGCATGTCGGGATGTAGGATGGTGTATGGAACCTCTCCTTCCATAACAGGCTCTTTGATCAAGGGGAGAATGTTAGGATATGGCATCATAAGATTCTGGGCGCGGGTTCGTACCCACTTGAGATAAGGCTCAAGGGGGATGGAATTCTTGTGCCCCAGTGTCTTACTATCTACCTTGTTGGGCATCCTCCAAGCTCTGATGAATCTTTGTCGAAGTCCTTGCGCATCGTTGTCGAAGTCAAAAACTAGGTCAGGAATCAACATGTCATGAGGGCCATCCCTCCGAGCATATCCAAACTGTCTCAAAGCTAGACAGGGGTTGTAGGTGATGCTTCCCCTAATGCCAAGTAGTGGGACATTAGGAAATTCCCCACAACGATCAATGATGATGACATTTTCTCTGGACCGAGAACACCAATGTACATCAAAATGTGTGAGGGTCACCAATCGTTGTGACCACCTTAAACCCTACTCATTCTTCAAAACTGATTGTGGAAGGTGAGAAATAAACCACCTTGCTAGGAGAGGGGTACAGCACATGAGAACACCTCTTTTCCTCATTGTTCGTGTGTAAAATGAGTGTAGGATGTCCCCAAGCAATGTGGGTATAGGATTCCTGGATATGAAAATCTTGACAGCATTCACATCTATAACCTGATCCGGGTTTGGGAACAGGACCAACCCATAGATAAGGAGTGCCACAATTTCTTCAAAGGCTTGTAGATCAAGAGAATTCCAGCAGTCTTGTGCCTTCTCAAACAGAAACTTTGCCAAGAAACCCTTGACACCACTTATGGTTTCCCAATGCCCCTTGATGTCAGATGGCTGCAAGTGTAATGCTTGAGCAACATCTTCAGGCTTTGGTTATTTTTCCGTACCGTTGTAGGGTAGTTGATGAAGAATAGGAATTCTCAGGAGTTGAGAAAATTCCTCCAAAGTAGGCACCAATTGGTAATCAGGGAATGTGAAACACTGGTGTAGGGGGTCAAAGAACTGGAAAAGAACTTTCACCATGTCTTCTTCAATGCTGGTGTTGACCAAGTTGAGGAGTCTACCATGTCTTTCACTGAAGAGAGAATTCTCTGGAATCCTGGAAGTAAGCTCCTTGAGTTAAGGAGGGATTCTCACAAGGTTGACTTGAATTGTTTTCCTGCGAAGAGATTCCATGACCTAAAAAACAAGAACAAAGATGAAGATCCAAACCCTTGAAATGGTTAGTGGATGCATATGATGCTTTATGATGTTCATAATGTATGCACAAGCACATGTACAAGCAAGTCACACAAAACCCTAGTTTTAGGCTTGCATGAGGTTTCATAGGCAAGTACCCTCTTGAGTTTAGTTGGCTCAAACATGTCCTATAAATAGTAACTGGGTTCTAAGGAGCTCAATATCACTGGATTGTTTTCTATGTTCATTGTTTTGGTTTAGCCACTTAACTAGCGACCAAAATATTCCAAGAAAACAACCCTCAATGAGTGTAGTCTCGAGTATCTACCAACTTCGGACTGCACCAAAGCCGGTCATCTCACTACCCCTAATAAAAGGCCAAGATGGTCAAGTAAGGTTCTAAGAGTTCATTAGTGCTTCACGACATCACTCAGCGGCCCCGTATTCTCTTTGATTGACTCAAAGGCTACCGGTACTCACAAATATGTCGCACTAATATAGCTATTGCTTCAAAGGAAACTTCCAACATGAAAGTTGTAGATCTCTATGAAATCTACAACTTTTATTTACACAACTCCTTCCAAAAGTGCTTCGATCTCAAGTTATAGTTTTAAGAATACATGGTCGTGAAACAAAACACTTAGTGAAATTTTTGCCCTAATTTGGTCAGGATTTTGACCCAACTTCATGGCACTTTTTCATATAGTTCCAAGGGGAATATTTAAAAGTGATTCAAAGATGGGTTGTAGATCACATTGCAATATTTCCAAAATGTCCAAGAACTCCTTGAGATCATTTTTGAGTAGGGAGAATCGAAGAGATGAAGTTAGGGTTTTGTCACTTGAATTACAAGTCATTTTGTGATGAACCAAATTCAAAGTTATGCTGCATAACCTCTACTTTGCAGGACTCAAACTTGTTAGGAACTCCATAATTAATTGCTTGCACAACTGTTAGAGGTCTCATCTCAAGCATTCAATGCAAGGCCGTGCTTTATATCCATTTTTGGGAAGAAAGTGCACAATGCCATTTTGATAAAGTGACTTTTTTCACAAAACTTGTTCTTGAGCCTTGCATTTGTTCTCTTCTGATCATACATGTCTCATAACACAAGAGAAACGGTTTAGACACTTACAATCACCCAGCCCATGATTGTACCTCCTCTTGAAACTTGTTTTCCCATTTTTCTTCAAAATCAAGTAACCTAGCAATTAGCTTAAAACTTGTACTTCTAACTGGCCAAACCACTCAAGACTCTTTGCTTATAGATACACAAACCATTTTCCATAAATCACACGCATGCTTGACCTATAAAAAAACACTAAGAGCACAGAACTGCATCACATACCTCCATTGTTGCCTAACCTAACCAAAAGTTTGAAACTCACATCTCCCTGGTGCGTTTTCAAGCCTTTTGGTTCCTAAAGTTTCTAAATATCATTTAAAACTCATCCCACATCCTGCTACAAGACTGTAACACCATTAACACCATCCTCCATTTTCAAAAACAGAGCTTCGCACTTGGACTTCTCCAGAACTCCTCAGGCACTTTCAGCTCAAGCTAAGCATCCCATTAGCTTCCTGGGAACTTGAGGAAGCTAACCCAATAATTGGAACTCACTGAAAGCTGCTCAAAATCTAAACCCGATACCCTCTTGCGAGGTAAGTTTTCTTACTTTTGAACTCTTCATACAGGCATCATTAATGGTTTATTTGTGAATGAAAAATGTAGATATCATTGCCCTAAATCTAACCATGTCCATAGTTTTCATTAATTTTGCTTGAGCTTAGAGAATTTTAAGATTGAAGTTTATGAGATTTTTAGGGTTCAGATTAGGGCCATTAAAATTCATGTTGATATTTGATCTATAATTTTAATGCTTTGCATTTCTGAAATCGTGAGGAAATTTGCTACAAGTTTCCTGTTTACGGTTTTCATTTTTGTTGAGATTTGAATGAGATATAGAGCTTCTGGCTGGGCGTGAGGTTGAAGATGAAGTTGGCCTCAGGAACTTGTTTATCATATATATTTATGGTTTGATTTATATCAACGAATGTATAGCCACCCTAGTGGTAGAAGTGCGCGCATGTGACTTGAGGGACCTGGGTTCGAGCCCCAGTGGTACCCTTTTGGTTTTTTCACATTTTTTTGCATTCTGACTTCCTTTTTGACATGCACTGGGCCTCCTTTGGGCCTTATGTTTTTTTTGTTACCTCTCACCCCCTGTTTCACTTATACAGCCCCTGGCCCATTTTATTTCTTTTCTTATTTTCATTTTATTTATTTTATTAATTATTTTTCTAATACTAAAAAAATCATAAAAAATATAAAAATAGTAGATTTATATTTTAACATAGTTTATTTATTTTTCCTCACAAAAATTATTTTATTTAACTATACTTTATTTTATTTTGACTAATTGTTTTGTAAATTTAATAAAAACTAGGGTTTTAATTATTTTCTTTTACACCATTTAAATATATTATTTAAAAATATAAAAAGACCAAAAATATTTTATAATACTATAAATTATTTTAAGATAAAAAATATCAAAAATATTCTTCTTATAAACTTAATTTCTTTTTTAATTAATAGATTAGGGTTTTATTTAATTTCTTTTCCTAGTAAATTTAGGTTTTACTTTTAATTAATTATTTTCCCTTTAGTTAATTAGGTTAAAAACAAATCCTATTTTCTCTAAAAAATCCAAACAAACATCCATTTACTTTACATTTATATTCTTGTACATTTATTCAATTTGTACATTATATTCATTTAATTTCTTGTACATTTATACCAATTCAATATGGTTGTAATAGTTTAATTAGGTTTATTTTCTTACAATCTCCATTTATAATTTGTACACCCCCCTCCCACAAGTATTGTAATAGCGTAGTAATTTTAAATTCCGCAATTTATCGCTTTATATACAAATGCTAGTAATTAGGGTTTGTATGTGTGATACGGTGGGAGAACTGACTTGGGATTTTGCGTTTGTGTTCGCAAATGTTTCGGTTTAGCAAGAGTCGCCACCGACTTTTTATTTTATCCTAAGGAAAGGTCAAAAAGCACAGGAAAGACCTTTGAGATGTTTTCTTGGGTTCGGGGAGTAGATTATAGAAAGGGAAGGTATTAGCACCCTTTTTATCCATGGTTGTCTATGGGCTCTTAGTTACTTGCTTAGATCACTTGCTTTGCTTTCCAATTGTTTGAAATGGTGCTTTGTGTGTGGTTTTGAAAGATGTTTTGAAAAGAGGCCATCGTTGTGGCAACCTTTGTAATGATTCTTGTTTGAATGTATACAAAGGTGTTTTTTATCTTTTGAAAGTTTTCAATGTTTGAAATTAGGGTTTTGAAATTGTGTGGTGAAGTGTGTTTTGAAGATAACAAGGATGTTTTTGCAAGTTTGATCAAGTAACTAAGAGTTGTCTACCCTATTTTACTCAAAGATCTTTCTTATGTTTTTAACCCTTTTAACAGTGTTGTTTCACCATTGTATTTGGTGAACAACCTTGTGTTAGGATGTTGAACGAGACGGGCGCGGGTCATCGTATGGACCATGATAGCAATAGTGTCAAGTATTTTGGCAATTTTCTTGAGGGACTTGATCATTTTGTTTAGGAAACTCAAATAGCGTCATCGAGGGACTATGATCTTTTGGTTTTGTTTTGTTTTACCAAAGTACTTGACATGCAACCATGGCCCATTTTTGAAGGCAACAAGTGGATTGAAACCCTAGGGGTGCAAGTGTGCATTGTGTTTATTTTTCATGCATTGATATCTTTGGATTAGGTCAAGCTATTTGTTGATTTTATTTTGCGTACAAACCCTAAGTCTAACCATGGCATAATTGAAAGCATTTAAAGGTGCGAGAAATTAAAGCCTACACTATTATAACATGATATAGGGAGGGGGGTACAAATTTGAATTGGGGATTATTTTGCAAGAAATTAAATCCTAAATTATTACAACCAAATTGAATGTACAAGGCATAATATTAAATGTACAATATTTAAATAAATACAATAAATAAATATTCAATAAAGTGTATTATGCAAAAAATGTTTTTTTTATGTATGAAAAAGTATTTTTAATGTGAAATGTAAATAAATAATATTATTTATTATTTATATACAATAATGTATCAATTTGTACAAAAAAATAAAAGTATATTGTAAAAAAGGTATTTTTAGTATACAATATTAATAAAAATGAAAATGTATTGTTTTTGTATTTTTGTCCTAATTACTTAATAAAATAAAGTATATATATATATATATATATATATATATATATATATATATATATATATATATATATATATATATATATATATATATATATATATATATATATATATATATATATATATATATATATATATATATATATATATATATATATATATATATATATATATATATATATATATATATATATATATATATATATATATATATATATATATATATATTCAACATATTAAATGTATAAAAATAAAAATTAATTATTTACAAGAAAAATGTGTATATTTTAAGAAAATGTTTTTAAGTGTGTATAAAAAATAATAAATAAAAATAAACATAATTTTACATTATTCTTTAAGTTTTAATAAAAAGAATATAAATTATTTACATTTTTATACTTAGTAAAATACAAATAAATATCAAATAAATATGAAAAAATATAAAAATTATTTTTTGGCATTTTTTATATGTGGATATAAAATAATAAAGTCAGAATAAAAATAAAAATATCAAAATGACAAATATACAAATAAATGGGCCAGGGGGGTGTAAACTGAAAAAATGGGGTGTCAAAAGCAAAGAGATCCAGGCCCAGCCCAAAATCAGCTTCATTTTCTTCCTTGGAACAGAAGCGCACGCGTGTTATATACAAAATGTTATCTCCTGATTCTGTGCTTTTTTGACAAAACTCATAACATGAAACTTGTAGAGAATCAAATAACGAATCTAACCATATAAAAAACTTAAACTAACTCTCAAAGACCAGAGAGAATTTCTCTGGCCCTAATTCTTAACCTAGATTTTTCAGAAAGTTCATGAACAAAATTCTCCTAGCACGATTAATATAAATGAAAACTAAGCACATGTATGGTTTCAGGGCTATGAATACAACATTTTTCATTCACAAAACCTAAGTCTAACTATTCCTAAATAGAGATATAGAAGTTCATGAAATACCTGTTTCAGTTGATTTCGAGCTGGACAATGCAGCAAGTTCCAAGGGTGCTTGAGCTTCTTTTGAGCTTGCCTGAGGTCCAATGAAGCTTTCCCAATGCTTACCTTGTTTTGAAATGGCTTGAATCGTGCCACAAAACTCAACCTGCAAAGCTTTGAAACAAAAATGGCAATGTGTGTTAATGGTGTTACAGCTAGCAATGGAGGTCTGGAATAGTTCAGATGAGTTGAATGGAAGGTATTGGAACAAATTTGAGGCAAAACACACGAGGGAAATGGAGATGAAGATGGTTCTGTAGGGCTTGCCCTGTTTTGCAGAAAAACATTGATTTTTGTACAAGGAGGTTTGAGTGGTGAAGGGCTCGTGTTTATGACTCAAAGGGTTGTGTGAAATGTGTTTGTGATCTTTATTTTAGCTAACAATAACTGGTTTTCAAGTTGGGAGGATTTTGGACAATTTCTTTTTTGTGAAGCAAGAATGTCTAACTTGTCAATACAGGCCTGTGATCCTTATCTTTTATGCTGCATATCTTTCCCTTGATACTTGCAACTTGTGGATTTGATCTTGCTTCATAGATATGGCCCCATGCCTCAAAGATCTTGGTTTGACATAAAGTGCAACTTTACAAAAATGGCATTATACCTTTTTCCAAATAGGGATTAGTTTTGCATGCAATGTCCAAATGACCAAGATAATGCATTAGCTCAGTGGATTTTCATTCAATTAAGGAGTGTAAAATGGTTTAGAGGCCTGCAAGCTAGTTCAAAGCACGCTGATTTAAAAATGCAAGTTGTATCAACATGTATTGGCCATGGATTAAAGTGAGTTTTTGCCAACTTCAAGCATTCAATTCTCCCTAACCACAAAGGTGTTTGAAGAGTTCTTGGACAATTTGCAAAGCTTGTAACATGTACTATAATCCATATTTGAAATGAAATTTGAAACTCCAAGTGGAACTATGAGAAAAATGGCCAAGAAGATGGGTCAAAATCCTGCCTAAACTAGGGCAAAATTTCTCTAAGTTAAAAGTTTTAGGTACCCTTGTTCCAAAAATCATAACTTGAGATACATGCCTCTTTTGAGAAAACTTTGTGAATCAAAGTTGTAGAATTTGTGATGGACTACAACTTTCATGTTGCAAGTTTTGTTTGAATCCATTTGCATCTTGGTGATAAAATGGGACAAAGTTAGGAAAAAATAAGAAAATTTCATAACTTAGAAAATTTCTAAGTTATGAAATTTTTCCATTTTATACCCTAATTTGCATTTTTGGGTTTCTTGATGAACAAGTTTCATAATTTGGCATTTCTTGATGAAAAATGACCCTTGGCACTTGATTTTGACCAAAAAGTCAAAGTTTGACTTTTCAGTATACAGTTAAATTTTGATCAGTTGACTGAAAAATTCATTTGTCAATCCTATGCATTTGAGATCTTTTGAACTTGTTGAATGGGTCAATACAATGTCATTTAATCCTTGGGTCCATGGTTGGGCTTGATTTGCCATTGGTTAGGTCAAACAGTCAAAAATTGCCTTTGTACAGTCAAAACCCTAGAAATGACCATTTTGCCCTTTTGGTGATCTGATCAAATTTCTTGTGGAATTATGATCCAAACTTGATCAAATGGTTCCTATGAGTTCACAATGTTGATGTGGATCAAATTTCATGAGGTTTGACTGTCAATTGGCCACAATTGACTTTTTCCCCAATACAGCTGATTTCTAGGTCAACTGTCCAATTGACTGGGCAAAAATTTGAATCAAGGCTTGAAACTTGGTATGGACAAACTTGTGAGCCCAACATGAAGTATGAAATTCACTTTGGGCATTGTAGGTCAAAACATCACTGTAAAAACTCAAACCCTAATTTAGGTCAACAGTGCAAGGAGGTGTCTTGAGCAGAGCAAACCCTAGCTTGATCTTGAGTTCTAAAATTCTTGTGATGAAAAATGTTGATGAAATGAGAGGGAAAATTTTGGGGTACAACAGTATGGAAAAAATAAAACCAATGCTTAGAAAACCCTAATCAAAGCCAAAACCAAGCATGAAAAACAATACACTTGCACACAAGCACCCTTAGGGTAAATCCACTTGGTTGCCTTACAAAATGGCCATATTACGCATGTGAGGTATCTTAGCAAAAACAAGAAAAATACAAGATCATAGTTCCTTGATGACGCTATCCATGTTGCCTTTCAAATTATCTTAGTCCCTAAAAGAGAATGCTAAGATACCTTGAAATATTGTTAATCATGTTTATACGATGACCCACGCCCGTCCCGTTTACATCCAAAGATAGGGTTACTTACCAAATCAATGGTGAGATAACAATATCAAAGGAAAGAGGAAATGAACATGAAAGACTTTTGAGTAGGTAGAATGCTCCTAATTACTTGCTCAATTTCAAAACAAACATCCTTGCTATTTTCAAAACAAACACCCACACTTTCAAAAACATCTTACAAACTTGAAAACATTTTCAAAAGATCAACATCTTTGTATACATTCTTACGAACGAGAATCATTACAAAGTTTGCCTAAACAATGGCCTCTTTACAAAATACTTTCCAAAACCACACAAAGCACAATTTCAAACAAAAGCAAGTGATCTAGCAAGTAACTAAGAGCCCATGGAAAACCATGGATGAAATGGGTGCTAATACCTTCCCTTTTCATAATCTACCCCCCGAACTCAAGAAATAATCTCCCACCGTATCATAGAACTGGCGAATCTGCTGGGGACAATTCTAAAAGTGGGGTTACCTTAGGGTTAGATCACATTTACTTGCTTTCTTTGTTTGACTTGTTTGCTTTACATTATGGTTCTTTGTTTGGGTTTAAATCCTCTACCCAGATTTGGGATACATTATAGGTAAGTAGCAATACATTGTGGAAAATGTGTGAGGTATACCGACATGGTCTAAGAAATAGTTATGTTAGTGTGACATATTTTTGGGCACCAGTAGCCCTTGAGTTAATCAAGGAGAATACGGGGCCGCTGAGTGATGTCATGAAGCACTAATGAACTTTTAGAACCTTTACTTGACCAACTTAGCCTTTAGGATGTAGTGAGATGACCGGCTTTGGTGCAGTCCAAAGTTGGTAGATACTTGATATTGCACTCATTGAGGTTTGGTTTTTTGGGATATTTCGGTCGCCATTAAAGAGGCTTGTGCTGAAACAATGACCAAAGAAACAAACCGGTGATATTGAGCTCCTTAGAACCCGATTACTATTGCTAGGACAGGTTGAGCCAACTAAACTTCAAGAGGGTACTTACCTATGAGACTCCACGCAAGCCTAAACCTAAGGACTTGTTTTGCTTTGTTTGTATATACATACTTGTACATAACATCATGGACATCATAACATCATACTCATTCACTAACCATTTCAAGGATCTTGGGATTTATCTTTGTTCTTGTTTTGTAGGACATGGATTCTATTTGCAGGAAAACCATTCAAGTAAATCTTATAAGGATCCCTCTACAACTTAAGGATCTAGCTTCAAGGATTCCAGAAAATTCTCCATTCACCGAGAGACATGGTCTCCTACTCAACTTGGTCACCTCCAACAGTGATGAAGACATGATGAAGGTGCTCTTTCAGTTCTTTGATCCTTTACACTATTGCTTCACATTTCCCAATTATCAACTTGTGCCAACTTTGGAAGAATTCTCCCAACTCTTGAGGATTCCCATTCTCAATCAACTACCTTTCAAAGGTACAGAGAGAGATCCAAAGTCAGAAGAGATTGCTCAAGCTCTACACTTGCAACTATCTGATGTCACGACTAATTGGGAAACAAGGAGTGGTGTCAAAGGTTTCCTAGCAAATTTCTTGTTTGAGAAAGCCCAAAACTGTTGGAACTCTTTGGATTTGCAAGCCTTTGAGGAAATTGTGTCTCTCCTCATCTATGGGATGGTTTTGTTCCAAATCATGACCAACTCATAGATGTGAATGCCATTAAAATCTTCATATCCCGTAACCCGGTGCTTACCTTGCTAGGAGACATCCTACACTCTTTTCACACTTGCACTATGAGGAAAAGAGGTGTCCTTATATGTTGTACTCCTCTCTTGGCAAGATGGTTTATTTCGCATATTCCCCAATCTATATTGAAGAACGAGCAAGGTTCAAGGTGGTCATAAAGGTTGATGACGCTCAAACATTCAGACATCCATTGGTGTTCCCGATCCATAGAGAATGTTACTATTGTCGACCGTTGTGGAGAATTCCCTAATGTCCCTTTACTTTACATTAGAGGATGTATCACCTACAACCCCTGCTTAGCCTTAAGACAGTTTGGTTACACCCAAAGGGATGGCCCACATGAGATGCTCATCCAAGGTTTGGTATTTGACTACGAGAACGACGATCAAGGTCTTCGCCAGAGATTTATCCGAGCTTGGAGGATGTTAAACAAGGTAGATAGCAAGACATTGGGGCGCAAGAATTCCATCCCTCTTGAGCCTTACCTCAAATGGGTACAAACTCGTGCTCAGAGTCTTATGATGCCTTATCCCTCCATTCTCCCGGTAATCATTGAGCCTGTTATAGAAGGAGATATTCCATACACTATCCTACATCCTAACATGCCCACATCTCTTGAAGACTTACAAAGAGATTGGATACAACTCAAGGGGGAGCGAGATACTTTGGAAGCCCAATTCTACGCTAGCGAGAAGAAGGTTTTGGAACTCACTAAGCAACTCCATGAGGAGCGGAACCTGAATGCCTACATCGCACCAAAGAGGACGCGTACAACCTTTTTATCTTAGAGCTTTTGTATTTGTTTTGCCCAAAGAAGCATTGATGTACTCAAGCTTTAATTTACTAATATAACGTGTGTTCCCTTTTTGTCTAAAACAAATTTGAATGTTTAAAATCCTTGAAATAATTGCATATGCATTTACCATTCATCATAACATAAGCAGGTTTCTTGCAACAAGTCTCCTCATCTTTCTACTGTTTATTTCAGTAAGATGGATCTCGAGCAAACGGTGAAGGAACTCCAAGAACAAAATGCCTAGTTTCAACAGATGTTCTTAACTCTAGCCAAAGGACAAGAAGAGTTGAAGACCTTGCTGGTTGAAGAGAAAAAGAAGAATGCAAAGAAAGTAACCGGATTCCAAGGTCAAGCAAGAAGGACCATAGACTTTGCAACATCATCTGGTGAGAAAGACAATCAAGATGGGAAAGGCAAGGAAGCAGTTGTCCAGCCAGATTCAGAAGAGGAAGAGGAAGAAGAAGATTATTCTGAAGAACAATATCCTCCAGCTGACGATAAGTATAAGCATCTGGAAGAACGACTAAGTGCAATGGAAATACAAAAAGTGCCTGGATTGGACTTTGAGGAGTTGGGGTTAGTATCTGGGATTGTCATCCCTCCAAAATTCAAAGCACCTGTATTCGCCAAATATGACGTAGTTTTCATGTCCAAAAATGCATCTTCGGTCCTATGTGAGGAAAATCCAGCCTCATACTGCTGACAAGGATTTATGGTTCTTCCAAGATAGTCTGTCAGGAACTCAACTTGATTGGTTTTATCAGTTAGAAAGAGCCAATATTCATAACTGGGAAGATCTGGCCGCTGCCTTTTACAAACAATACCAATACAACATTAATCCTACACCCACCCGTACTCAACTCTAGAGTATGACCATGGTTTCAAGTGAGGGCTTCAAAGACTATACGCAAAAATGGAGGGACTTAGCAGGAAGATTCCAGCATCCCCTATCTGAAAGAGAGTTGGTAGACATGTTTTTGGGCACCTTGTCTGGTCCCTTCTTTAATCACTTAATTGGGAGTTCATCGGCAGGTTTTACTGAATTGATATTGACCGGAGAAAGGGTGGAAGCCGGGATAAAGAATGGGAAGATTTAAAAAGATGCATCCTCTGTTGCTGTAAGGAAACCATTCATTGGAAAGAAAGAAGTGGTTGTTGTATATCCTCGGAGAAATCAAGATAGGGCTGAACGCCGTCCCATGGTGGGGGCTGTCATGATACCTAAACATGCGCCTGCTCAGCAAAGAAGCAACCAGCCAAGAATGGAAATACCAGTCAGGCAGTTCACCCAAATTAATATGACATTATCTTAAGTATTACCACATTTGTTAAGATCCAATCTAGTGACTTTGAAAGAAGCTCCAAAGAATCCTAACACAACCTCTCCTCACTATCATCCTAATGCCCACTGTGCATACCATTCTGAGAGTCCCGACCATGACACTAACAACTGTTGGGCTCTGAAGAACAAAGTACAAGACCTTCTTGAAGCCAAAGAGATTCAATTCAATGCGCCAGAAATTCCCAATGTAATCAATGCCCCTATGCCCAAGCAAGGCCGTAATGTCAACGCCATTGAGGAAGATATGTTTGTTACTTTGGTTGATGAACTTGTGACTCCACTCCTAACTATCAAAAAGAACTTGTTGAATGCCGGTGTATTCTCAGGCTGTGATGAAAGCTGTCATTTCTGTTTATCCTCACCAACCAGCTGTCATTTGTTAAAAGCAGACGTTCAATGCCTAATAGATGACAAGGAAATTTTGTTCGAGAAGACTTCTATTCCAACTGTTTCTTATAATGATGTTTCCATCGTGACCACTTTTGACAATTCTTCCAGGGGCTCCACCAAAAGACCCGTTAGAATTACATCAGTTCCTAAAGTGGATCTGTTGATAATTATAATGCCTGGACCAATCCTGTATTCGTCAGACAAAACCGTCCCATGGAATTATGGAGGTGATGTCTACTACCACGGTATCAAACAAGATTGGCCAGCTGCTGAAGATTCAAGTTCTGAGAAAGTTGATTCTGATGTCAGTAATATCACAGGGACTACCAAGAGTACCCGAAGTGGAAGGGTATTCTCTCCAGAAATTGCTCCTCTAAAAGCTATTTCTGGACCCGTAATCATTCATGTTGTCGTTTCTCCTCTAAAGGATATTCCCAGTCCTGCAATCATCTCTGATGATACTCCTGTTGACAAAATTGTTACAGTCCCTGCTATCACCCCTACATACATTCCTGCTTCCAAGTAAATCGAGACTCGAGGTAAAGGTATTCTGGTTGAGCCTGTCTGGATGAAGGCACAATCAGTAGCTATCCCTGAGACCTCCCGAAAAGATATGGAGGAAATTCTAAAGATCATAAAAAGAAGCGACTACAATGTAGTTGAACAACTGGGGAAAACTCCATAAAAAATTTCCATGCTGGCTTTATTATTATGTTCTGAGGCTCATGCAAAGGCCTTGGTAAAGTTCCTTAAAACTGCCCATATACCCCAAGAAACATCTGCCGATCAGTTCCAAGACTGTGTAGCCAGCTTGACCGCAGATAATGGTTGATGTTTTTCAGATGCTGATTTAACACCAAGGGGGAGGAAGCATAATGAGGCATTGCATGTCTCAGTCGAATGCAGAGGCACGACCTTGGATCATGTCTTGCTTACATCGGTTCGTCTCTGAATGTGTTGCCTAAAAAGGCTCTTGATAGGCTTGACTATGAAGGATTGACCTTGAAACTAAGAAACATAGTAGTGAGGGCCTTCGACGGCTCAAAAAGGATGGTGCATGGGGAAGTAGACATCCCCATAAAAGTTGGAACCCAAACATTCGATTCAACTTTTTATGTAATGGATACTCGCCCTTCATATTCCTGCTTATTAGGTCGTCCATGGATTCACAATGCTGGTGTTGTTACCTCGACGTTGCATCAAAGGCTGAAATATCCAATTCAAGGGAAAATTATCACTGTTCATGGAGAAGAAGATTATATGGCCAGCCATCTAAATTCCTTCAGATATGTGGAATTAGATGGTGAATTTATTGAAACTCCATTCCAGCACTTTGAAGAAGTCCCGCAGACTGTGGCAGTAACCAAGGTTGTGTCTCAAGTGCCCAAGATTACAAGGCCTCCGCTCAAGATGTCGTCTTTAAAAGATGCCAATGCAGTGATAGAAGAAGGTGGGTGCACTATTTCGGGCCAACGTCCCGATATCCCATACAAATTTGACAAATTTGGTTTGGGTTTCACTTCAGGATCCCAGAAAGCTGTACGACGCGCTCGTGCCGGAGGACCACCCTTGAAGATCAGCAATCGCGAAGTCAACACTGTGGAGGATGATGAAGATAACTATAACCTGGAGGATTGGATTTTCCCAACTGTCAGTGGAGGACTCAGCAACTGGGAAGCTAGAGATTTTGTCCCGATCACATTTATCCCACAGTAATTTGTCTTTAAATTTTGTTGGATCTGTAATATTAAAACAATTCAGACTCTTAAAACTTTGTGTCTTACCCGAGGCACAATGGTCCATTTGTAAGGGTTATTATCTCATTTCCATATGACATAAATGAATCATGGACGTTTTTGCATACAAACTTTGTTCTCATTGTTTTTATTTTTAAATTTTCATTTCTTTCAAAGATAGCTATACTATTACACACACTCACACTCACAATGCAGGTCTACATCCACTCGGGATCCCATGGGTAACGGTTCTGCTATGGTCTTCTGTGATTCTGAAAATCTAATATACCAAGCCGAAGACGAAGGTGAGGAAGATTTTGAAGTGCCAGGGGAACTCGCTAGGTTACTACAACAAGAAGAAAGGACCATACAGCCTCACGAAGAACCAGTAGACACAATTAACCTGGGTACCGAAGAAGACAAAAGGGAAGTCAAGGTGGGTGCCAATCTGGAACCCAATGTCAAAGAACGTTTGATTCAGTTGTTACACGATTATGTTAAGGTCTTTGCCTGTTCGTATGAAGACATGCCAGGACTTGATGCAGATATCGTGGTACATCGTCTACCAACAAAAAAAGACTGCCCACCGGTAAAGCAAAAGGTCTGTCGCATGCGACCAGACATGTCATAGAAGATCAAAGCAGAAGTCATGAAACAATTCAACGCCGGATTCTTGGCCGTCACCTCCTATCTGTAATGGGTTTCCAATGTTGTTCCTGTTCCTAAAAAGGACGACAAGGTACGAATATATGTGGACTACAGAGATTTGAATCGAGCGAGCCCCAAGGATGATTTCCCACTTCCCCACATTGATATTCTAGTTGACAATACGGAACAACACAAAGTGTTTTCATTCATGGACGATTTCTCAGGCTACAACCAAATCAAAATGGCGCCTGGGGACATGGAGAAAACAACATTTGTCACACAGTGGGGCACATTCTGCTATAAGGTTATGCCATTCGGGCTGAAGAATGCAGGGGCAACCTATCATCATGTCATGGTAGCTCTATTTCACGATATGATACATCACGAAATAGAGGTCTATATGGACGACATGATATCTAGATCTCAAACAGAAGAAGAGCATCTTGATCACTTGCAGAAATTATTTGAGAGGCTAAAGAAATATAAGCTGAAGTTGAATCCAAACAAATGCACATTTGGGGTGAGGTCTGGTAAACTCCTAGGCTTTGTCGTCAGCAATAAAGGTATCGAAGTGGATCCCGCCAAGGTGAAAGCGATACAAGAGATGCCTGATCCTCGTACTGAGAAGGAAGTCGGAGGGTTCTTGGGACATTTAAACTACATTTCCAGATTCATTTCTCACCTGACAACTACTTGTGAACCAATCTTCAAATTGTTGAAGAAAGATCAAGTAGTCAAATGGAATGACGAGTGTCAAACTTATTTCGACAAGATCAAAGAGTACTTACAAGAGCCTTCTGTTTTGATGCCACCATTCGAGGGAAGACCATTAATCATGTATCTAATTGTTTTGGAAAATTCAATGGGGTGTGTGTTGGGGCAGCATGACGAGTCTAGCCGAAAAGAGCATGCTATTTATTACCTGAGCAAAAAGTTTACCGACTGTGAAACAAGATATTCACTGCTCGAGAAAACTTGATGCGCTCTGGCATGGGCTGCTCGTCGGCTAAGACAGTATATGCTGACCCATATTACCTTATTAATATCTAAAATGGATCCAATAAAATACATCTTCAAGAAACCTGCCCTCTCTGGGAGAATAGCGAGATGGAAGATGATCCTGACAGAATTTGACATACAGTATACCACCCAGAAAGCAAATAAGGGCAGTGTACTAGCTGATCACCTTGCTCATCAAGCTGTGGATGACTACAAGTCCATGAAGTTCGAATTCCCAGATGAAGACATTATGATGGTAAACAACTGTAAAGAATTTAGACCATATGAAGGATCTGAACAAGGATCCCGATGGACCCTGGTTTTTGATGGGGCATCTAACGCACTCGACAATGATATTGGTGATGTACTCATATCTTCTGAAGGATTTCATACCCCCTTTACTGAAAGACTTTGCTTCAATTGTACAAATAACATGGTGGAATACGAAGTGTGCATCTTTGGTCTCAAAGCCGCCATAGATTTAGGGATTAAATCCTTAAATGTATTCAGAGATTTAGCTTTGGTCATCAGCCAGATCAAAGGAGAATGGGACACCAAACACCCTAACCTTATCCCCTACAAAGAACATGTGCTGACATTGATCCCACATTTTGAGAAGATTACCTTCGAGCATTTCTCGCGAGAAGAAACTCAGCTAGCAGACGCACTAGCCATAATGTCATCCATGTTTAAACTTAAATGGGATAACGAGGCTCCCTAGGTCACCATTGAACGAATGGATGAACCAGCTCACTATCACAAGATTAATACTGAAGAAGTAGTAGACCAACCTTGGTTTCACGAAGTCAAGAGGTATCTTGAGGTTCAAGAATATCCGAAAGGAGCTTTAGTCAATGATAAGAAGTTCTTAAGGAGATTCTCTACTAAATTCTTCCTTAGTAATGGCATTCTCTACAAACACAACCATGACTCTGTTTTGCTTCGGTGCGTAGACAAGGTTGAAGCTGAAAAGATCATGGCTGATCTACATGAGGGCACTTTGGGAACCCATTCCAGTGGGCATATGATGGCAAAGAAAATCCTACGGGCAGGCTATTACTAGTCTACCATGGAATCAGATTTCTATCAACACTCTTGAACCTGCCACAAGTGTTAGATCTATGTTGACAAGGTGCACGTACCTTTGGTTCCTCTGAATGTATTGACGACTCATTGGCCCTTTGTTATGTGGGTCATCAATATGATTGGGGAAATCAAACCAACAACCTCTAATGGACACCGCTTCATTTTAGTGGCCGTTGACTTTACAAAGTGGGTCGAGGAAGCCTCTTTCACTTCCGTCACCAAGAATGTTGTAGCCCGGTTTATTAAGCAGAATCTCATCTGTTGTTATGGTATCCCGGAGAGGATCATCACAGACAATGGTACAAATATAAACAATACTATGATCATCGACCTATGCGAACAATTCAAGATCCAGCATCATAATTCTTCCCCTTACCAGCCAAAGATGAATGGTGTTGTCGAAGCCGCAAATAAGAACATCAAAAAGATCATACAGAAAATGACAGTCACATACAAAGACTGGCATGAGATGCTACCATTCACTCTCCAAGGTTATCGTACCACGGCACATACATCAACCGGGGAAGCACCCTACTCTCTGGTTTACGGCATGGAGGTTGTCTTGCCTATTGAGGTCCAGATCCCCTCTCTGAGAATTATGAAGGATGCAGGGCTGAATGTAGAAGATTGGATCCAGACTCGACTTGATCAACTAAACTTCATTGATGAGAAAAGGCTTACTGCTATTTGTCATAGTCAAATGTATCAAAAACGGATGATCAAGGCTTTCAACAAAAAGGTCAGACGCCAAGTATATCAAGTCGGGGATTTTGTGATCAAACGTATCATACTGCCGCAAGGTGATCCCAGGAGTAAAGGACTCCTACATACGAAGGACCATTTGTAATCAAAAGCATTTTCTCTGGTGGGGAAATGATCTTGGCTACCATGGATGGCGATGACCTGCCGCACCCTGTGAACACGGACATAGTCAAAAGATACTACGCATAAGAGACCCTCTAGGTTGACACACATAGGCAATACAAGGGCACCCCGGCGAACCAAAAAGGTTCGGCCAAAAATTAGGGATAAAACAAAAAAATATGTACACCCGGCAAGCTGAAAACCCAAAAGGGCGGCTTGGGAAAAAAAGGGTATCCCAGTGGACTGAAAACCCGAAAGGGCGGTCCAGGAAAAAGTTAGGTATTTAAAGCATATGACTATGTCCCGTTGGATCACTTTACGGACAACCTGCAAACTCGACAGTTATGATCAATTCAATCAGCTTCGGACAAGGCAACAAATAGATAAGATGCTCAGAGACACGAAGGCTATAGCAGAATGGGAACCCCATGGGATTATTTCACATAGCTATCTTTTCTTTGTATCAAATTTTCTTTTTTATGACGGCATTCTCTTACTATAATGTTTGTCTCATTGTACAAAAATACTTACTCAAAGTCAATACAAAGATATCCCTTTGAAAGTGAAAAGCTATATGTTTTTCTTTACTCTTGTGTTTTGTTTACAAAAATGTCCAATGATTTATTTTTGAACATATGCATTTGAACATAATTACCATTTACAAATGAACAAAATAGAAAGACAATCACTAAATGGCTTTAAGAAATAGGGAAATCTCTCTAAGCTATTTTCATGAAATCCCCCGCAGTGTGCAGTTTAATCCCCAGCGGAACAAAACTTCCACTTATCACTCCCCAGAAGAAGTCGTCCAATTTCTCGGGATTCCACAATAGGATTTTACAAGCAGTACACGGCGTTTCCCTTACAACAGAGTTTATTTCTCCAAATGGAAATTCATCAACACACACTTTAAAACATGAAGATTTACACTTCGTATCCTCAACAACAGTCGGGGATTTATTTTCCAAATCCAACAAGCAGTGCAGCAGATTAGCTCACATACGCATACATCGCATCCATATATCATAAACATCGATAACACGAACGCATGTATCACAGTCTCATTATATCATGCATTTCATACAACATGACTTTGCATTTTAGCTAACATTTTACCCTTTTCAGGATAAGGTTAGTCAATAGCCACCATTAATAATGTTCAGATTCAAGCTTTCAGATACAGTTCAAATACACTCCAGATACGGATGCCATTCTAATACTCATTCAGATTCAGCTTACAGATACAGTTCAGATACGCTCCCGACACGGATGCCATCCTGATACTCATTCAAGTTCAACTTTCAGATATAGTTCAGATACGCTCCATACACAGATGCCATCCTGATACTCATTCAAATTCGACTTTCAGACACAGTTCAGATACGCTCCAAAAATGGATGCCATTCTGATACTCATTCAGATTCAACTTTTAGATACAGTTCAGATACACTCTAGACACGGATGCCATCCTGATACTCATTCAGATTCAACTTTCAGATACAGTTCAGATACGCTCTAGACACGGATGCCATCCTGATACTCATTCAGATTCAATCTTCAGATACATTTCAGATATGCTTCTGACACAAATTCCATCCTGATACCCATTCAGGTTCAACTTTCAGATACAGTTCAGATACGCTCTAGACACGGATGCCATTCTGATACTCATTCAGATTCAGCTTACAAATATGGTTCAACAATCATTTCTGGATGGCATCTACAAACCCATCTCACAAACTTTCCGTCATCCCTCCAAATGGCATCTTTAAGCCCATTCCCTATAACATCAACCATCACATCACCTAGTGCAAATTTCTGGGAACTCTAATGTCCAATCATCTTCCACCTTCGACTCACGAATGGAAAAACTCGCCAGTCTAACTCTTCAGGCTTAAGAAGATTGAACAGGGGCAGATGTTGTACCCCAAAATTTTCCCTTCCACTTATCAATATTTTTCTCACAAGATCTTCTTTGGCTCAAGACTGGACTAGGGTTGATCAGCTCAAGACACCTCCTTAAGCACTGATGACCAAAATTAGGGTTTGACATTGCACAAGGATATTTGAACTTTCAATGCCCCATATGACCTTCATGGATCATTATGGACCCTCAATATTAATCATGTCAAGTTTCAAGCTTTGGATCACACTTTTGCTCAGTCAATTGAGCAGTTGGCCTAAAAATCAGTTGTATTGGGGGAAAAGTCAACTATGGCCAATTTACAGTCAAACTTCATAATTTTTTATCCATATCAACATTGTAAACTCATATATATCATTTGATAAAGTTTGTACCATAATTCCTCAAGAAATTTGATCAAATCTTCAAAAGGGCAAAATGGTCAAAATTAGGGTTTTAATTGGGAAAGGGCAATTTCTGATTTTTGACCTAGCAAATAATAAATTGGTTTAAGGCATGATCTCAAGATTCCAATTGCATAATTTTGACCTAATGACATGGCTCAAAACATTGCTCAAGTCCAATGGATTGGCAAATGAATTTTCAGTCAACTGATTAAAAGTCAATTGTATACTGAAAAGTCAAACTTTGACTTTTTGGTCAAAATCAAATGCCAAAGATCAAAATTCATCAAAACATGTCAAAATATTAAAATTATTCATCAAGAAATCCTAAATTCAAGATTTCATTTTGAAAAGTTAAAATTTCTAAACTTAGAAATTTTTCTAAGTGTTGGAAATTTCTTATTTTTTCATAACTTTGAGAAAACATTTCACCATGATGCAAGTTGATTCAAAGGAAAATTCCAACATGAAAGTTGTAGATCTCCATGAAATATACAACTTTTCTTTACACAACTCATTCCAAAAGTTCTTGGATCTCAAGTTATCATTTTAAGAATACATGGTCATGAAACAAAACACTTAGTGAAATTTTTGCCCTAATTTGGTCAGGATTTTTACCCAACTCCATGGCACTTTTTCATATAGTTCCAAGGGGAATATTTAAAGGTGATTTAAATATGGGTTGAAGATCACATTGCAAGCTTTCCAAAATGTCCAAGAACACCTTAAGATCATTTTTGAGTAGGGATAATCGAAGAGATGAAGTTAGGGTTTTATCACTTGAATTACAAGTCATTTTGTGATGAACCAAATTCAAAATTCAAAGTTATGCTTCATAACCTCTACTTTGCAGGCCTTAAACTTGTTAGGCACTCCATAATTAATTGCTTGCCTAGTTGTTAGAGGTCTCATCTCAAGCATTCAATGCAAGGTCATGCTTTATATCCATTTTTGGGAAGAAAGTGCAGTGTCATTTTGATAAAGTGACTTTTTGCACAAAACTTATTCTTGAGCCTTGAACTTGTTCTCTTCTAATCATACATGTCTCATAACACAAGATAGATAGTTTAGAAACTTACAATCACCCAGCCCATGCTTGTACCTCCTCTTGAAACTTGTTTTCCCACTTTTCTTCAAAATCATGTAACCTAGGAGTTAGCTTAAAACTTGTACTTCTGACTGGCCAAACCACTTAAGACTCTTTGCTTATAGATACACAAACCATTTGCCACAAATCACACGCCTGCTTGACCCCTAAAAAACACCAAGAGCTCAGAACTGCATCACATACCTCCATTGTTGCCTAACCTGACCAAAAGTTTGAAACTCACATCTCTCTCGTGCGTTTTCAAGCCTTTTGGTTCCTAAAGTTTATAAACTTCATTTAGAACTCATCCCACATCCTGTTACAAGACTGTAATACCATTAACACCATCCTCCATTTTCAAAAACAGAGCTTTGCACTTGGACTTCTCCATAACTCCTCAGGTACTTTAAGCTCAAGCTAAGCATCCCATTAGCTTCCTGGGAACTTGAGGAAGCTAACCCAATCATTGGAACTCACTGAAAGCTGCTCAAACTCCAAACCCGATACCCTCTTGCAAGGTAAATTTTCTGATTTTTGAGCTCTTCATACAGGCATCATTAATGGTTTATTTATGAATGAAAAATTTAGATATCATTGTCCTAAAGCTAACCATGTCCATAGTTTTCATTAATTTTGCTTGAGCTTAGAGAATTTTAAGATTGAAGTTTCTGAGATTTTTAGGATTCAGATTAGGGCCATTAAAATTCATGCTTATCTTTGATCTATAATTTTATTGCTTTGCATTTCTAAAATCGTGAGGAAATTTGCTACAAGTTTCCTGTTTACAGTTTTCATTTTTGTTGAGATTTGAATGAGATACAGAGCTTCTGGCTGGGCATGAGGTTGAATATGAAGTTGGCCTCAGGAACGTGTTTACCATATATATTTATGGTTTGATTTATATAAACGTATGTATAGCCACCTCAGTGGTAGAAGCGCGTGCCTATGACTTTAGGGACCTGGGTTCGAGCCCCAGTGGTACCCTTTTGGTTTTTTCACATTTTTTTTTGCATTCTGACTTCCTTTTTGGCATGCGCTGGGCCTCCTTTGGGCCTTATGTTTTTTTTTTGTTACCTCTCACCCCCTATTTCACTTATACAGCCTCTGACCCATTTTATTTTCTTTTCTTATTTTCATTTTATTTATATTCTTAATTATTTTTCTAATACTAAAAAAAATCATAAAAAAATATAAAAATAGTAGATTTATATTTTAACATAGTTTATTTATTTTTCCTCACAAAAATTATTTTATTTAATCATACTCTATTTTATTTTGACTAATTGTTTTGTAAATTTAATAAAAACTAGGTTTTTAATTATTTTCTTTTACACCATATAAATATTTTATTTAAAAATATAAAAAGACCAAAAATATTTTATAATACTATAAATTATTTTAGGATAAAAAATATCAAAAATATTCTTCTTATAAACTTAATTTCTTTTTCAATTAATAGATTAGGATTTTATTTAATTTCTTTTCCTAGTAAATTTTGGTTTTACTTTTAATTAATTATTTTCCCTTTAGTTAATTAGGTTAAAAATAAAACCCCTTTTCTCTAAAAAAATCCAAACAAACATCCATTTACTTTACATTTATATTCTTGTACATTTATTCATTTTGTACATTATATTCATTTAATTTCTTGTACATTTATACCAATTCAATATGGTTGTAATAGATTAATTAGGTTTATTTTCTTGAAATCCCCATTTATAATTTGTACACCCCCTCCCACAAGTATTGTAATAGCGTAGTAATTTTAAATTCTGCAATTTATCGCTTTATATAGAAATGCTAGTAATTAGGGTTTGTATGGAAAGAATAAAACCAATGCTTAGAAAACCCTAATTAAATACAAAACCAAGCATGAAAAATAATACACTTGCACACAAGCACCCCTAGGGTAAATCCACTTGGTTGCCTTACAAAATGGTCATATTACGCATGTGAGGTATCTTAGCAAAAACAAGTAAAATACAAGATCATAGTCCCTCGATGATGCTATCCATGTTGCCTTTCAAATGATCTTAGTCCCTAAAAGAGAATTCTAAGATACCTTGCAATATTTCTATCATGGTTATACGATTACCCACGCCCGTCCCGTTTACATCCAAAGATAGGGTTACTTACCAAATCAATGGTGAGATAACAATGTCAAAGGAAAGAAGAAACGAACATGAAATACTTTTCAGTAGGTAGAATGCTCCTAATTACTTGCTCAATTTCAAAACAAAACATCCTTGATATTTTCAAAACAAACACCCACACTTTCAAAAACATCTTACAAACTAGAAAATATTTTCAAAAGATCAACATCTTTGTATACATACTTACGAACGAGAATCATTACAAAGTTTGCCTAAACAATGGCCTCTTTACAAAATACTTTCAAAAACCACACAAAGCACAATTTCAAACAAAAGCAAGTGATCTAGCAAGTAACTAAGAGCCCATGGAAAACCATGGATGAAAAGGGTGCTAATACCTTCCCTTTTCATAATCTACCCCCCGAACTCAAGAAATAATCTCAAAGGTCTTTCCTGTGCTTTTTCACCTTTCCTTTTGGATAAAAGAAAAGTCGGTGGGGACTCTTGCTAACCGCAACATTTGCAATAAAACGCAAAACCTTCAAGTCAGTTCTCCTATAGTATCACAAAGGCCTTTAATAAGAAAGTCTGACATCAGGTGTACCAGGATGGTAATTTCGTAATAAAGTGCATCATCCTACCATAAGATGATCCCATGGGAAAATGGAATCTCACATACGAATGGCCATTTGTAATCAAAAATATATTTTCTACTTGTTAGAAGCGAACCCTATAGGAATTCCTAAGTCTCGTCATGATGAAAGATATGATGGTAAATGTATTCAAGGTTTAAATGTTAAGATATTTGACTGAGATGTAGTTCTTCAAGCACATTTGTATATATTGAATAAAGTCGTTGAAGTTCAACCTTACTTGACCATTCATAAAAGTCTTATCAAGGAAAAACTTCCCTGGATGAGTGAAAAAATGTTCTTGACAGAGCATAACAAAACTTTCATAACTTGATTTAATGAAAGGGTTTCTAAAGAGAGTAGTGTGTAAAAGAAAATTGAATGGATGTCACATATTTCTAAGTTTAATGTAACAACTTGGAGTGCATATGACATCATTATATATTCATTCTATACAAAATCAAAGGATAATCGTAGTACCGTGCAAAATAGTGGGGTTATGGTTGAAGCTGAATCCATGTACTTTTCTAGTTAAAAAGATAAAAATCATGTACTAGCATCTAGAGTGTATTTTAGGGTTATTTAGGAGATTATGGATATTGATTATGTTAATTTTGAAGTGTCATTATTTAAGTGCAAGTGGATTGATAGTAACACTGGTGTAGAAATTGATGAGTTAGGATTCATGTGGGTTGATCTTTGAAATGCAACTTATATGAACGGACCATTCATCGTTACATTCCAAGCAAAACAAGTTTTTTATGTAACTGATCCTTCTAACATAAGATGGTCAATTGTTCTACAAGTAAAATATATTCCTAATAGTGATGAAAATTAAGATTTAAATGATGATACGCCCTCATTCACAACACATGTACGACTGAAGAAAATGATTATGATGATGATGTGCATGTTACTCGTCATAATCATCAAGAAGGGATATGGAAAAAATAGTAAGTAAATGTTTTATATCACTTAGTAATATATATTTACTTATTTATATTTTTATATTATTTTTACTAAAGATTTAATATTGTTGTTGTTGATGATCTTAATTGGTTTCCAATAAGATTCAAATTATAGGTTTTTAACGACCGGTGATAAATCACAGAAGAGAGATTTTGGACGTCCTATAAGATTTTGCATTTTAATTATTGCTTTTGTTGGTTAATCATTTGTTTTAGTCTTAGCTAGGGTTATGCTAAGGGCTCATCGCATTGGGTGTGGGCCTGAGGGAAATGGGTCCAAAAATCAAATGTAAATTGTTGTAGTGTTCAGGCCTTTTTGTGGTCTAATTTTAAAAAAAATTGTTGTAAAATAACAAGGTGTACATGTGTCATTTTGGCTTTGCAAATGGTGTAAACAATGAATATTTTTGGTACAATGTTTCTATTTGAGAAATGGACAAAAGGTACAATGTTTCTATTCGGAAATGGCCAAAATATGATTTTGTAATACATGTTTAAACCAAAATATAGAAAAATAAAAAATATTAAATAACAATATTTTCTCCTTGGTTATTATTATAAACTGAGGTAATAATTGTTCTCTTTTACCTCGGTTTCTCAAATAACCGAGAGAAAATGTGAGGCATGTAACACCCCAATTCTATCCGACAATTATTACAAAAATCAAAGTTATAAAAATTCAACAACTAAATCAGGATGCTACAATCTCAACTTAAAACAACAACATTCATTACAGATACATAACACATTAAACTTGGATGAACCAACAACAACATAAATTAATCTTTTGAAACCAACAACTTTCATAACTACACAGCGGAATCATAATATTCAACTAAAAAGGACATAACATTTTTATCCAACTGAAACATCTCCAAATAACAAGTACATAATGAAAATCAACTTAAAATTTAACAACTGAAGGAATAACAACGATAAAGCAACAAAAGTTCATCCCCCTGAGTGTTACGTATCAGAGCAATGACATGGACTCGAACTACTGAAGGTAAACCGCCTTCACTCTGGATTACCTGCATGTTACCAACATATAGGTAACATTCAAACAGAAGGGGTGAGATATCGAACAATATAATATAACACATGATAAATAATACATTAGAATTAGTTCATACAAGTCACCACTTCATAACTTTTTAACAACATTTAACATAATTAATTGATCCACACGATAACTCAGGATGTAACATGAAATGCGACTTGTTTTTATGCACAAGCATGTGGTACCTATGGAGCAGAACTCCCAACATAGAAATCTGCCAATAACTAGAGGCTTCGACAAGGAATAAGCCTTCAACTTTATATTTGCCAATTCAGGCCAACTTAACGAGCATCAACTCCAATATCATATGTTATGTATGCATTAACAACATGAAAGTGATAACACCAACAACAATTCAAATTAATTCAACATTGGCCATAAGCCTACAACTTAGTATCTTTCCATAATTAGAGGCATCTCAACATAAGTCATCAATCTGTAATTTCTCAACTCAGAACAACTTACACAACACTGGTATCGACCAAAACAGCATGCACAGGCAATAGGGATAGGGAGTCTACATGCCCACCGACATACACAACAACTAAGATAGAATAACAACTAATTTGTGCTCCTCGACACAGTCTGCAACTTCTTACAACTCGACAACAATATTGTGCTCCTCAGCATGCTTTGTAGCCTAATGTCGCTCGACATCCAACACATATATTCCCCGACACACCTTGCAGCCTAAATGCCACTCGACACCTAACACCATCAGCATCCTCCTCGACCACGAATTCCAACCAACATCATGGAAGAATACAACGTCATAACGACTACATCAATACAACCCATAATTTCCAGACAATCGCTCGGAATACCATTTCAATAGGAAACTATATTTCCTACCAATAAATTTATTAATTGTACAAGACAGTCATGCAGAAACCTTCCTAAAATGAACACAACAATAATTTACTAATTTCCTTCCAACCGCTCAGAAGATACGGCAATCTAATGACCACATCAACAGGTAATAATCTGCACTAACCTATTCATCGATTATATCAGGCAATTATACGGAAAACTCAAAACACCCACAACATAACAAACAGGCAACTTCCTATTGTAGGTTCATTAAATATATGAGACAGTCACACGGTAACTCCCTAAACGACCATAGCATGAAGAAACGGGAAACTTCCATAACAAATCACAAACATCAACGTACAACAGTCATAAATACGACCGGTTCCCATATAATACACATCATAAATCCCATTATAAGGTCAGAACCCCACCCTTACCTGGATTGAAGGTCGCTCTACCAAACTCCCAGCCGACAGCCTTGCTTTGCTCTGCTCGACAACTGTGCAACTTGCTCCTCTCTCCGCACAGCTTTCACGGTTAGCGCACAAAACTCTTAATCTCCAACTAAATAAAATCCTTGTGTCAGCTTAACCTCATAACATCAATTCTATTGGGCCTAGCCTACACACCCCCACTTTACTACTTCCAACCAATAACATAAGCCCAACACCATTATTCCATTAATTCCAACATTACTATTATTATTAATCAACTACTTAATTAATTAATAATAGTCTAACAACTTATACCAACAATTCTCAACATCACACAACTTTTAAACAAATAATCCAAAAATAATTTAATTAAATAATTAATTAAATTAACGGGCGTTACAACTCTCCCCCACTTAGAATATTTTCGTCCTCGAAAATTTACCTTGTCCGAATAACTCAGGATAGGAGTCTCGCATCTTTCTTTACAAATCCCACGTCATACTTTCTCCGGTAGCTCCTAGCTAGACTACTTTCACCAAAGCAATCTCCTTGGCTCTTAGAGTCTTCATTTCACGATCTACGATTTGTACAGGCATCATCTCCGTAGTGAGATTATCCCGTACTTACACATCATCCATATGAATCACATGAGATAGATCTGAAATATACTTCCGGAGTTGTGACACATGAAACACATCATGCAAATTTGAAAGATTTGGCGGTAAAGCCACTCTATAAGCAACATTCCCCACTCTGTCTGAAATTTGGTACAGACCAATAAAACGAGGAGTGAGCTTCTTAGAATTCAATGCTCGCCCAAAACCAGTCACAGGTGTAACTCTCAGAAACACATGGTAACCTGCTTGAAATTCTAAATCTTTCCTTCGCTTGTCATGATAACTTTTCTGTCTACTTTGGGAAGTTTTCATCTTTTTTCGAATCAACTCCACCTTCTCAGTAGTCTCTCGAACAATTTCAGGTCCAAGCACTACACTTTCTCCAGATTCATGCCAACATAAAGGAGTTTTACATCTCTGACCATACAACGCTTCAAAAGGTGCCATTCCAATACTAGAATGGTATTTGTTATTATAAGTGAACTCTATTAATGAAAGATAAGTATCCCACAAACCTCACTGCTCAAGAACACATGCTCTCAACAAATCTTATAATGACTGAATAGCCCGTTCAGTATGACCATCCGTCTGAGGATGATACCCCGAACTCAACCTAAACTTAGAACCCAATGCCTCTTGCAAACTCTTCCAAAAATCAGAAGTAATCCTCGGATCTCTATCCGACACAATACACAAAGTAACACCATGCAGCTTCACAATTACACTAGTATAAATATCTGCCAACTTTGATACTGGAAAACTGATGTTAATAGGAATAAAATGAGCCGACTTTGTAATCCTATTGTGATACGGTGGCAGAACCGACTGTTTAATACTGGTTTGTGCTTTGCATTTTTTGTTCGCAAAATGTCGCGGCAAGCAAGAGTCGCCACCGACTTTTATTTCATCCATTCATGGAAAAGGAAAAAGAACATAAAAAACCTTTTTTCGAGATATTCTGAGTACGGGGGGTAGATTATAGAAAGGGGAGGTGTTAGCACCCTTTCTATCCATAGTTATCTACGGGCTCTTAGGTACTTGCTCATTTTTCAAATTTCTTGTGTGTGTTTGTCTTGAAAATGTTTTACTTCGTGATAACCCTTGTATCAGTCCTCAAGGATGTGACGAAGTTTATTTTGAAAATTTGTTTTGAAAGGTGTTTGTGTGAAAAAAATTTCATTGAGAAAGTACTTAAGATTCTACCTACTCGAAAAAAGGATTGTTTATTCTATTTCCTTTAGACAGCGTTATCCCACTATTAAGGAGTAGGTAGCACCGTCGTTGGAGTTGTAAGGGACATTCGAAAGGGACGAGTACAATCACTAGAGAAATAGTTAGAAAACTTTAGTAGTAACCCTAGAGTCTTAAGATATTTCCGAGGCAACATTTCTGAGGCAACATTTTTGAGGCAAAATTTTGATCTTATAGACTGGAGGGCGACCACTAAATTTTCCTATGCTTAATGACTGTTTACCGAAGGCAACTGGAGTGAGGCAAACCCTAGGAGTGAACATGTGCATGTGAACCTTTTTTCGGTTATTTAGTCTTTGCATATTAGGTGATCTACCGTTTTAAATTTCAAGCATTCTTTTCATACAATCCTATTAGCCATGCATCTAGACAGTTAAATATTGCGGGAATTAAAAGTGAGAAAAATAAAACTAGCTATTACAAGGCTTCGGGGAGGGGAATTAATTACATGACCAAAAATCGGGGATTTAAACAGTAAATAAAAACCCTAGTTTTAACTATTACAAACCAGTAAGCAGTTACATAATTAATCAAAAATAAATACGCGTGACAATCGTAAATACGAGAAAAATCGGGTTTTGACCTTTGGCTACCTAACTGGATTAATTAAAGAAAGAAACCATTTTTGTTATTTTTGTTTAAATAAATAAAGAATAAAATTAAATTGCGAAAATATCCTAGTTACTAATTAATTTATGGAAAATAATTAAATTAATAAAGAAAAGATAATTAACCTAATTTACTTGTTTTGTATTTTTGTATATTTTTTGAGAAAAAAGAAATAATTAAAAGAAATTAAGAATTTAAATCTAAATTTTCTAATTAATTTTAATTGAAAAAAAAGAATTTAAATTACCCTAAATCAAATTAATCTAATTAATTAATGAAAATAAATTTAATAAAAAAACAAACCTAATTCTAATTTTATAAATTCTTGATTTTGGTGATTTTAGGAAAAAAGAATTAATTTTTAAACTAAGAATAAAAAATAAAAATAGTAAAAAAATAAGAAGAAAGAAATTAAAACCAAGGGGGTGCAGGCCCATTTTTGGGGTGCCATTGCTGAATTGTTAGGCCCAATTGCATTGAGCCCATGCTCCTTGCGTCAGATCCCATGGTGCTGGCCTTTACGAGTATTAGAACATAGTTTGATTCTACAACCCTTGATTAGAGTTTTGATGATAACAAATACAAAGAATAAATAAATACAAAGAACATATACAAATAACAAATATGCACCTTAAAAATATGTTTTATGTATGCATAAGTTTTGATGGGATCGGCATCAGAAGATAAGCTATAAAATATTACATGCTGAAGCAATCAGATTATACGCTGAAGATTGGTGACCAGAACCTGCGCTTAATTACAATAAACTCTGATTCTGAACAAAGACTTGTCAAACCAAGTCATCTATATTCTGAAGCGTCATCAGCAGTTAAGGAAAGAAGACTCTGAAGCGTTACTGAACATTCAAGACAAAATTAATGCCAACGGCTTTCTTCAGACAAGATATTCTCCAAAAGGAAAGTGTGTTATTATCATTAAACTTGCTTTATGGACAATGTCATTATATTGTCTATATAAACAAGTCTGCTTGCAAAAATAAGCACGTACGTACGCACACAACAATTTGCTAAAGATTTCCAAACCACGCATATTCAAGCTCTAGAAAATTCATTCTTCATTCTAAGCTTAACCCGTGTAATTTATCACAGTTGTGATAAAGTGTTTTGTTAGAAAACAACAACACATTTTGTTCAATTATATTGTAAAAGAAGTTCCTTGAGATTAACCGGATTGTGGTTGTACTCAAGAAGACTTTAATAGTTGTTAAAGTAGTTGTTGTAATCTTTTGAGATTAGTGGATTAAGACCTCGTTGGAGAGAGGCGAAATCACCTTGACGGGTGGACTGGAGTAGTTTGAGATCAAACGAACCAGGATAAAAATAATGTGTCATTAAGCTGTTTTTGATCCAAGTTTTTCAATTCAACCCCCCCCCCCCCCTTCTTGTAATTTTCACATCTTCAATTGGCATCAGAGCGCCTGGTTCTGAGTTTAAACACTTAACCGTGTCAGTACAAGATCTAGCGTCAGAAAAAAAATTATGGCAGGACCAAGTCAAAACATCAGTAATGACAACAATGAAGAAAGGGACAGATTCAGTGGCAAACCTCCAGTCTTTGATGGAGAGAACTTTGACTACTGGAAAGACATAATTGAGAGTTTCTTTCTGGCCCATGATGCTGATCTGTGGGACATAGTGACTGATGGATACACGCACCCAGTGGATGGACGTGGTCATAAGATAGACAGGAAAATGATGTCTGATCAGCAAAAGCGTGAATTCAGAAACCACCACAAGGCCAGAACAATTCTTCTCAGCGCCATCTCATATTCAGAATATGAGAAAATATTAAATAGAGAAACTGCCAAGAATATGTTTGATTCTCTGAGAATGACGCATGAATGCAACATTCAAGTCAAAGAAACCAAGGCCCTTGCGCTCATTCAGAAGTATGAGGCATTCAAGATGGAAGACAGTGAATCAATAGAAACTATGTTTTCAAGATTTCAAATTCTTGTTACTGGTCTAAAAGTTCTTGACAAAGGATATTCTACTGCTGATCATGTTAAGAAGATCATCAGAAGCTTGTCAAAACAATGGAGGCCAATGGTCACAGCACTTAAGCTAGCCAAAGATCTCAAAAAAATCTCTATGGAGGAACTTATTAGCTTCCTCAGAAGTCACGAGATAGAGCTAGAAGAAGACGAACCTCAAAAGCAAGGTAAGCCATTAGCTTTAAAATCTAATAGAAAATCTAACTCCAAAGTTTTGCAGGCTGTAGAAGAAACCTCTGATGGATCCTCATCAGAAGAAGATGAACTGTCTCTCGTCTCCAGAAGGGTGAACCAATTGTGGAAGCAGAGACAAAGGAAGTTCAGGAATCCCAGAATATCAGAAAATCATAATCAATCCTCCTCCAGATATAGAAGGTCAAAATCCTCCTCTAGACACAGAAGATCTGAAGGTTCCTCAGGGTACAGAAAGCCAAACAACAAAGACATCATCTTCTATGAATGTAACGAGCAAGGGCACTACAAAAGTGACTTCTCAAAGCTTCAAAAGGAAAAGCCCAAAAAGAAGTTTCTCAAGGAAAATAAGAAAAGCCTCATGGCTACTTGGGATGATTCTGACACATCTGAAGCTGACTCAGAATCAGATGATAAAAGAGCAAACATATCTCTCATGGAAAACGTATCTGAAGACAGTGAAGCTTTTGGTTCAGACTCAAAATAAGACACTGAAGAGGTATCCCCTGACTTTACTATAAACTTTACTAAGGTTGAACTTGCTGAAAGCCTTAATGAAATTCTGGGAAGGTATCAGCAGATCAGAGTCAAATTCAGAAACCTGAAAAGGAATCTTGCCTCTGACTCCGATAAGACTGAGAGTCTCAGATTAGAGAATTCTGAGTTAAAAGAAAAAATTTCAAAATTAGAAAACCAGTTGCAAAACTCTCATAAGGAAACAATTTCTGAAACTCCCAGCAATGCTGATGAGATCATCAAAGAGTATGATCACAGCTTTCAGAAGTTTCTAGCTAAAAACATAGACAGAAGCAAGATGGCTTCAATGATCTATGGAGTTAGCAGAAATGGCAGAAAAGGAATAGGATATCAAGGTAAGGTACCTACACCAAAAAATGTCATGGACTTAGTTATAAAACGCACTCCACTGGATTCACACTTTATATATGGGCACACACATGACATAAAATACATGAGTAGTGATTATTCTGTCAAACCAAAATTCAACCAGAATTTTGGTAAAACTAACAAATCAGGACCCAAGAAAATGTGGATACCTAAGGATAAAATCATACATGTGGCAGATATCTTTAGCAGCAAAGCAAAGACACCAATCATGGTACCTGGACTATGGCTGCTCACGACACATGACAAGAAGAAGGCATATGTTCCAAAGCCTGGAACTTAAGCCTGGAGGCCACGTGGGCTTTGGAGGAAATCAGAGAGGAAAGATCATTGGCTCTGGAACAGTAGGTAATGGAAATCTCCCCTCTATAAGTAATGTTTTGTTAGTTGATGGATTAATGCATAACCTGTTATCCATAAGTCAATTAAGTGATAACGGTTATGATATAATATTCAATCAAAATTCATGCAAAGCTATTAGTCAGAAAGATGGGACTATCCTATTTAATGGAAAGAGGAAAAACAACATTTATAAAATCAAACTTTATGAACTGAAAAGTCAGAATGTAAAATGTCTATTGTCTATTAACAACGAGCAATGGATCTGGCACAGAAGATTGGGACATGTTAGTATGAGAAGAATATCTCATATTAACAAACTCAATCTGGTCAGAGGACTTCCTAACTTGAAGTTCAATTCAGATGCTCTATGTGAAGCATGTCAGAAAGGAAATTTTGCAAAACCTTCTTTCAAATCTAAAAATGTTGGTTCCACCTCTAAGCCATTAGAACTTCTGCACATTGACTTATTTGGACCAGTAAAAACTGCTTCAGTAAGTGGCAAGAAGTATGGGTTAGTAATAGTAGATGATTATAGCAGATGGACATGGGTAAATTTCTTAAGACACAAGGACGAGTCATACTCTGTGTTTGTTACCTTCTGCAACCAAGTTCAAAATGAAAAGGATCTTAGAATCATAAAAGTCAGAAGTGATCATGGTGGAGAATTTGAAAATAAAGATTTTGAGTTATTCTTTAATGAAAAAGGCATTCTGCATGATTTCTCTTGTCCTAGAACTCCCTAGCAAAATGGAGTTGTAGAACAAAAGAACAGAACATTGCAGGAAATGGCCAGAACCATGATCAACGAGACTAACATTGCTAAGATCTTCTGGGCAGAGGAAATAAACACAGCATGTTACATTCAGAATAGAATCTCCATAAGACCCATTCTGGAAAAGACTCCATATGAATTGTGGAAGAACAGAAAGCCCAATATTTCTTATTTTCATCCATTTGGATGTACATGTTTTATTTTGAATACAAAAAATTATTTGAACAAGTTTGACTCTAAAGCACAAAAGTGTATTATGTTAGGATACTCTGAACGCTCAAAAGGGTACAGAGTATACAATACAGAAACACAGATTGTTGAAGAGTCAATCAGTGTTAGGTTTGATGATAAGCTTGACTCTCAAAAGTCAAAGCAAAATGAATTCCTTGCAGGTATGGAAGTTGAACTCACAAGTACTGAAGACAACTCATCAGAGGCTCTCAATAGAACACTCCCTCAACAGCAGAAAGAGTCACTACAAGAAATCCAGCACCTTCTGTTGATCAACTCCAAAAAAGACCATCCAGAAGCAACATTGATCACCCAGAAGATACAATTTTGGGAAGGAAGATCCAATCAGAACAAGATCTACTTTCAGAAACTCTGAAGAATCCCTCATGGGACTGGTTTCTCTGATTGAACCAACAACAATTGATGAAGCACTTCTGGACAATGACTGGATTCTTGCAATGCAAGAGGAGCTAAATCAATTCACCAGAAATGACGTATGGGATCTGGTTCCCAAACCAAAAGGATTCAACGTCATTGGTACCAAATGGGTGTTCAGAAACAAACTGAACGAGCAAGGTGAAGTCATCAGAAACAAAGCACGACTGGTAGCACAAGGTTATAGTCAGCAAGAGGGGATAGACTATACAGAAACCTTTGCTCCAGTCGCCGGGTTAGAATTTATCTGACTTTTAATATCATTTGTGTTAATAAAGGAATCACTTTGTATCAGATGGATGTCAAAAGTGCATTCTTAAATGGCTATATAGATGAAGAGGTATATGTGCACCAACCCCCTGGTTTTGAAAGTTCCAAAAATCCAGAATATGTTTTCAAACTAAAGAAGTCACTCTATGGTCTGAAACAAGCTCCCAGAGCTTGGTATGAAAGACTAAGTAACTTCCTGTTAGAAAAGGAATTCGCCAGAGGGAAAGTGGACACAACCTTGTTCTGTAAGACAGTTAAGAATGACATATTAGTGTGTCAAATTTATGTTGATTACATCATATTTGGATCCACTAAACCCTCTCTGGGAAGAGAGTTTGCTAAATGTATGTAGGCAGAATTTGAGATGAGCCTAATGGGGGAACTAAAATTCTTTCTGGGCATTCAGATAAATCAAACTCCAGAAGGAACGTACATTCACCAGAGCAAATATGTCAGAGAACTTCTGAATAAATTTGATCTCTCAGAATGTAAGCCCTCAAGGATTCCAATGCATCCCACGTGCATTCTAGAAAAAGAAGAGGTAAGTAAAAAGGTAGAACAGAAGGTCTACAGAGGTATGATTGGTTTTCTTCTATATCTGACGGCTTCAAGGCCTGACTTTCTATTCAGTTTTTGCATTTGTACTAGATTCCAATCAGATCCTAGAGAATCTCACTTAACAGCAGTTAAGCGAATTTTCAAGTATCTGAAAGGTACTGCTAATCTGGGTTTGTTTTATAAAAAATCAAATGATTACAGCTTAGTAGGATACTGTGATGCTGACTTTGCTGGAGACAGAGTTGAACGTAAAAGCACTTCTGGAAGCTGCCAGTTTCTGGGAGAAAATCTGATCTCATGGTCCAGCAAAAGACAATCCACAATTGCTCTATCAACAGTTGAAGCTGGATACATAGCAGCAGCTGGATGCAGTATGCAAATGCTCTGGATGAAAAGTCAACTTGAGGACTTCAATATATTTGAGAGTAATATCCCTATCCTCTGTGACAATACTTCTGCTATTTGTCTCAGTAAAAATCCTATTTTGCATTTTAGGGCTAAGCATATAGAAATAAAACATCATTTTATTAGGGACTATATTCAGAAAGGGATTCTTAATTTAAAATTCATTGACACAGACCATCAATGGGCAGATGTCTTTACAAAACCTCTTTCTGAAGATAGGTTTAACTTCTTTCTGAAACACCTCAGCATGAAGCATTGCCCAGAATAAATTGTTTTATTTACATATCTTAACCTTCAGAATTTTAGTTATTTTCTGTGAACTACTGATCAACCTGCCTTCAGAATTTTAGAAGTACAGATTATATCAGAATCTATCCATGAAGATCTGAGCGTTTCATTTCAAGGATAGAAGTGTGTTTTTCACGTAAGCAAACAGTTGTCATCCATTCATCAGCTACCTTCTGAGGCTGAACACGCATTCACTTTTCTGAAAGGTCAAAAGCGCTGATTGGGTGCATTGAGACACATGTCATGGGTAACCGTTCCAATATCTTTCTGAATCCCCTAAAATCAGCTGTCATTAATGCTTATAATCATTACTAATTATTTCTCTCTCTTACAGTTTATGTTTTCAAAAATCTAGTTAAACGCAAGTTTCACTCTTTACACTCTTTCACTTTTACTCTCTCAATACATTCTAATTGTTTTCTGTTCGTACATTCAAAACCGTTTCATCTTTCTCAAATTCCTTGTGTGAACATGGCTTCTTCAAGCATCCCAAACACCAGTACTCAGAGAACTGATTCTATGGAACAATACGAAGAACCATTTAGAACTCTACTCACGCCCATTGACAACCTGGAAGTTCTTTCAGAACTGATTGTGGATTTTGAAAGTCTTCAAGAAAATGGATTCAATATCTCTGAAGAGGTCAATGCTCAAGGATGGAACAGGTATTTTGACCGTCTTCTAGGTCCAACATTTCCAATTCTTGTGAAAGAATTCTGGATTCATGCTTCATCCTCAAACCATCAAGTTACTTCGTATGTCATGAGGAAGAAGATAGTCATTACTGAAGACCTAATTGCAAGACTGATAGGCTACAATGGAGGAGGTGTAAGGTGTATAGACATGGCTGAAAGATGTTCTGATGTTGCTTCAATTGCAAGAGAAATTTTCACTTTGGGTCTTCCCTCCAGCAAGATAAGGGATCTGAAGGATCATCACAGAATACGGGCTAAGATAATTCTGGGATGCATCAACCACATGAAGCTAACCAGCTCTCCTGACTACATAAACATTGATCAGCGGTTTCTGATCTACTTTATCTCCAAGAAGACTAAGGTAAATCTTGCTCACTTGCTATTTAATCATCTGAGGACTAGTGTAAACGAGACGAGAGAAGATGAGTGTACCAAAAGGGACTGGATACCCCTTGGAATACTCATATCAGATATTCTGGCAGAGAATAGGCTGATAGAGCATCTGACCGAAGCACAGGAAATTAGCTCTCTAGAGGAAACTGCTGGGAAGCCACTGAATGCAAAGAATCTGAAAAAGATGAAAATTATTGAGAACGTCAAGAAGGAACCCAACATTACTTCTTTTTCAACCATCACCTCCAGAAGAATTCCTCTGGATGATTTTCCTATGTTCTCTGAGATTGACTCCAAGCCTGAGATAATCGTCAGATATTTGGATGCATGTAAGGCAGATGGCACTGCACCAGAGTTAAATATCCAGGACTTACAACAGGCGGCTCCAGAAGTTGTTTTGAAGAAGAACAAGACAAGGAAGGCATCAGCAGAAGGATCATCCCAATGGACTCCAAAAGCTGCTAAAAAGAAAGGTAATCCTTCTTTTGTTACTGTTTTAGAATCAATAACTATATCAACATCTGAACCCATAACTACCCAATCAGAAATTCCTACCCCACAAACTTTTGATGATTTTTACATAGGGTTTGATCCCTCAGAAACTCTAAGTCTTAGAGAAACTCACTCCCTTCCTATCAATCTAAATACTGAATCAACTCAACCAGAACTTGCAAAAGTTCTGTCAGATATTGAATCTTTTGACCAAGATATTTCATCTCCCACACCAGAAAATCCAAATCCTCCAATCCCTGATAATCCAAATTCCGAAACCACAACAGAAGCTCCACAACCACAAACTCCACTACCTCTCTCTCTCAACCAGATATTCCTCATCCACCATCTCCTCAACCTAAACAACCACAACCAGAAGTTCAAACTTCTGAGAACCAACCATCTGAGACCTGTGAACCAGAACCTCACAATGTTCAATCCAACCAATCTGAAGAACCTACTTTAGATTCAGATACAATCCCTATTCCAGGAATCACTGAACCTCTGGCCATTCGCATGCCCCTCACCATCCTGGACATTCCATAAATTCCTTCTTCTCTGGAATCAACACCACCAAATTGCCCAACTAGTCCAATAATTATACCAGACTCTCCCACTCCCTCACCAAAGAGAAATTCAAATGACAACGTAAGACTTGTCATTGATCCAACTGTTTTTGAACGTTTAGCTTATATATCTAACAAAACCAAAACTGCCATTCCAAAACCAACACCATCTGAAACCACACCAGATGTTGGTACTAGTTTGATGATGTTTGAAACAGAAATGCAGAAATGGATAACCTCCTTGAAGCAAGCTAGTCTAGAGATGACTAATCTTGTTGCTTTTGATTATCTATGGACAAGTTTCAGAAAATGGATAAGTTCTGAAACACATAAGCTGCAAGAACAGAGCTATGGACAGGTTCAATAGAATTTCAGTAATCTGCTAAAGGTTTTTGAAGACCAAGTTCTGAGCCAACTTCTCAAGGAAGAGATTCTCCATCTGGATAATGCTCCTTGATCAGAACATCGTCCATCAGACAAAGTTCAACCAGAATCAGAAGGTCTCACTCTGACTGTTGCTCCAGATGAGATGATCTCAGCAGAGGAATTGGTTCAAAATGATCAAGTTGCAGAGTGCTCTGAGAAGCGTCTAGAAACTGAAGAATCTCCAGCTCCCTCCTATGAAAGGCAAACTCTGGAAGAACTGAAGAGAGCAACTGTTGTTATCCAGGAAAGGTTGGATAAACAGGATGACACAAGCAAAGAAATCAAGAGCATTTTGAGCAAACAAGAGGAAACCAACACCCAGATCAAGGGCTTGCTGGAAGCTTTGTTCACACGCCTTCCTCCTCCCTCTTAGATTTTCTTTTGTTTTTAAATCTGTTTATCTGTAACATTTTACATTGCTTCTGTTCTGAACTTCTTATCATTGCTTCTTATTTTTAATATAAATCAACTTTTTAGCTCTGATTATATAACCTTTTTGATAACTGACAAAAAGGGGGAGAAAGAATAAGATATTTTCAATAACGGTTTACTGAGACAGAAGTCTCAAACATTCTGAACTACTTAACTTCTTTCTTCTGAAAAGCTTGAACAGGTTCAAAACTCTGATGAAAAACGAAGTTAAACTCTGATGCTCAAAGACTCAAGGAATTTAAGGGAAGTAATCAACTCAGGGGGAGTTTTTCTCCTTAATTCTATACTTTTTATTCTTTATTCTTAATTGAAAAACATGGTTTTTGTCATCATCAAAAAGGGGGAGATTGTTAGAACATAGTTTGATTTTACAACCCTTGATTAGAGTTTTGATGATAACAAATACAAAGAATAAATAAATACAAAGAATATATATACAAAGAACAAATATGCACCTTAAAAATATGTTTTATGTATGCAGAAGTTCTGATGGGATCAACATCAGAAGATAAGCTATAAAATATTACATGCTGAAGCAATCAGATTATACGCTGAAGATTGGTGACCAGAACCTGGGCTTAATTATAATAAACTCTGATTTTGAACAAAGACTTATCAAACCAAGTCATCTATATTCTGAAGCGTCATCAGCAGTTAAGGAAAGAAGACTCTGAAGCGTTAATGAACATTCAAGACAGAATTAATGCCAACGGCTTTCTTCAGACAAGATCTTATCCAAAAGGAAAGTGTGCTATTATCATTAAACTTGCTTTATGGACAATGTCATTATATTGTCTATATAAACAAGTCTGCTTGCAAAAAGAAGCACGTACGTACGCACACAACAATTTGCTAAAGATTTCCAAACCACGCATATTCAAGCTCTAGCAAATTCATTCTTCATTCTAAGCTTAACCTGTGTAATTTATCACAGTTGTGATAAATTGTTTTGTTAGAAAACAACAACACATTTTGTTCAATTATATTGTAAAAGAAGTTCCTTGAGATTAACCGGATTGTGGTTGTACTCAAGAAGACTTTAACAGTTGTTAAAGTAGTTGTTGTAATCTTTTGAGATTAGTGGATTAAGACCTCATTGGAGAGAGGAGAAATCACCTTGACGGGTGGACTGGAGTTGTTTGAGATCAAACGAACCAGGATAAAAATAATGTGTCAATAAAGCTGTTTTTGATCCAAGTTTTTCAATTTAACCCCCCCCCCCCCTTCTTGTGTTTTTCACATCTTCAACGAGGTCCATCACGAGGATGCAATCTTTAGACCTTGGATCTAGGCAAGGTACCATCCAATGGTGATGAGGCGTAGGTCCATGGTATGCTTGTTTGATGAGAAACACCAGATCTGCCTGAAATAAATAGGTAAATAACAAAATGCACACGTCTGGGATCGAACCTAGGACGTGTGCATCAAAGGCGTGCCTCTCAACCATCTGTGTTGTTGGTTCTTTTGTTAATACATATAAACAAAATATAATATAATACAAAAAGCACATGTTGCCCAGAAAAACGCGCGAAATTCAAATCAGCCGGTTATGGGATGCCATGTATCACCTTTTTCACTACAACCGTCGTCTTAGGTTAAAGACTTATACCTGCGGATGTTTGCTTTAACTACAGCCCGTGATGTGTCTAGGCGATGATTATTGTTGTTTTGAGGGCTGCAAATGATATTGTTGGCTTCAGGAGATGGCCAGGAAGTGATTAGGGTCTTTGAATGGCTTGGAATCGTCCTCTATAATGAAAACTAAACCTCACTTTTGTCAAGATTTTTGAGTTTGTTTTCTGGTTTTTCACGGCTGCAAAACTCTTTTTCGTTTGATCTGCATATGTTGTATACATATAGTAGACTGAATTAGGTTAATAAAATTGGTATAATCTTGAGAAATAATGGAAATTGGATTTGATTTGCTTTTGTATCGTATGTTTCTAAAACAAGCTTCAATCCAATCTTTTCCAACCCTAATGAGTCTTGCACGAATTGATCATCATGCTAGTTGTACATAGACTCCAAATGTGCACAAAAATCCCAAGATTTGATTTGTTTTTATTATTTTACCATTTAACTTGATTTATTTTGATTTAAATGAATAAAAAATCAAAATAAATGATAAAAGTAATAAAATAATAGGTGGAAAAGCTCAGGGGTCGTGGGCCCTATTAGAAACATGTTTCAAGCAAGAAAACATGGGCCTCTTTGGAAAAAATGCAAATTTAATCAATGTTGACTTTTGACAATTTTCCAAAAATTGCCAACTTTGACAATGCATAACTCTCTCAATTTTGACCCTAGGAGGGTGTTCTTGGACTGTTTAGAAATATTAGGATCTCCCCTAAACAATCCTTTTGGTTTCATCTCAATTGGATCTTCCATGTTCATATATGAAGCTTTGACCCAAAAGGTGTTTTTTGTTGACTTTTCAAAAGGACCTATAATGTAAAAATTCTTATCTTTTGATGAGTGCATATTTTGAACTTGAGGGCTGAGGATAAATTGTAGGGAATTGCATCCTCTTCAAAATGAGCCTTTGATGGAAAATTTCTGATAAAGTATGAAGAAGTTATGCTTGGTCAAAGTTGGGTTGACTTTTCCTGCAAAACCCTAATTTAGAAACTTTTGGGTTTTGATGAATTTGGAGCATTCCTTGAGGAATCATGATCAAATCTTGATTAAATGATGGAATTAACTTCAAAATGTTGATGTTGACCAAAAATCTCGAGGTTTGATTGTATGTGGGCCACAATTGACTTTTGACCTAATACAGTCGATTCTCAAGCATTTGAGCAGATAACTGAGCAAACTTCTTATGCAAGGCCTGCAATTTGGCATGGATGATTGTTGTACCCCAAAATTTGCCCTCCCATTTCCTCAACATTTTCTCATCACAAGACCCTTGGAGCTCAAGATCAAGCTAGGGTTTGCTCTGCTCAAGACTCTTCCTTGCACTGTTGACCCAAATTAGGGTTTGGGTTTGCACAAAGATGTTTTGACCTAAAATGCCTAAGATGACTTTCATGCTTCATGTTGGACTCCCAAGTTTACCCATACCAAATTTCAAGCCTTGATTCCAATCTTTGCCCAGTCAACTGGGCAGTTGACCTAGAAATCAGCTGTATTGGGGAAAAAGTCAACTGTGGTCAATTGACAGTCAAATCTCATGATTTTTGACCCACATCAACATATTGAACTCATAAAAACCATTTGGTCAAGTTTGGATCACAATTCCACAAGAAATTTGATCAGATCACCAAAAGGGCAAAATGCTCATTTTTAAGGTTTTGACTGCACAAAGGCAATTTTTGACTGTTTGACCTAGCCAATGGCAAACCAAGCTCATATATGGACTCAAGGACCCCATGGAATTGTCTTGACATGTTCAACAAATTCAAAAGATCCCAAATGCACAAGATTGACAGATGAATTTTTCAGTCAATTGATCAATTTTTGACTGTATACTGAAAAGTCAAACTTTGACTTTTTGGTCAAAATCAAGTGTCAAGATCCATTTTTCATCAAAACATGCCAAATAATGAAACTTTTTCATCAAGAAATCAAAAATTGCAAATTAGGGTTTAAAATGAAGAATTTCATAACTTAGAATTTTTCTAAGTTATGAAAATCCCTAATTTTTTCCTAACTTTGTCCCATTTTTTCATCAAGATACATTTGGATTCAAACAAAAGTCAAAACATGAAAGTTGTAGTCTATTGAAAAATTTACAACTTTGATTCACAAAGTTTCCTCAAAAGAAGCTTGTAGCTCATGTTATTATTTTTGGAATAAGGGTGCAAAACATTCTTAACTTAGAGAAATTTTGACCTATTTTAGACAGGATTTTTGCCTAACTTCATGGCTACTTTTCACATGCTTCCACTTGGAATTTCAATTTGCATTACAAAGATGGATTGTAGTACACATTCCAAGCTTTCCAAAATGTCCAAGAACTCATCAAACAACCTTATGGTTAGGGAGAATCGAATTTGGCAATATGGGCAAAACTCACTTTGTTCATGGCCAATTTACATGTCCATAACTTTGCATTTTTGAACTCAGCATGCTCTAAGCTAGATTACAGGTCCTTTATCTAATTCACACTCATAAATTTAATGCCAATCCTTCATGTTTAGGTCTTATCTTGTGTGTTTAAGCATTGCATACAAGATTGAGCCATAATTGGAAAAAGTGATTTATCCATTTTTGTAAAGTAGAACTTTATGTCAAGTTTGAAAATCAAGAAGTACAAGGCCATATCTTTGGGCACAAGTTCAAAAGCATGTCACACTGATCAAGAGGGATAGTTGCAGCACATTTGGGGGGCCTGTACAAGTCTAGAGAACCAAGTTGTTTTTTCTTGCTTAAGTGTGAAGTAACTTGGCATAACTAACACCAACTCTCATTTCAGCCAACACAAGCTTAAGCAAAGTTGTTGTACACCTTCCAAATAATATAACAGAGCTAAGGCATGAGCAAAACACCCTCCAAACATCATCAAACCTCAAAACACCCTCCTACTGCAGAAAACAGAGTCACCTCTGCAGTTGGACTTCCATAACTCAATTCCCTCGTGCATTCTTGCTAAAACCAGTTCATACACACTCCATACCTTATATGCAAGCTATCCCAGGCATTGGACACGACCTGTAACACCTCTAACCAACATCACCATTTTCATTTTTTCTGTTTTGCAGGTTGATTGTCATAGCTTGATCCAGTTGGTTTCAAAGCAAGTTAAAGGTTGGAATAGCATCCCTGAACTTCAAGCAAGTTGTACCAATCCTCATTTTGCCTTGAAAGTGCCTCCATTGTCAGACACGATCCAAGCTGAACAGGTAAGTTCATGGACTTCTACCTCTCAATATAGGAAGAGTTAGCTCTAAGTTTGTGAATGAAAATTGTTCTATTCATGCCCCTGAAGCTATACATACCTTTACTTTCCATTTATATTGCATGTGCTGAGAGAATTTAAGACCTGAACATTGACAAAAACTTAGGTTAAGAATTAGGGATGGAGAAATTCTCTCTCATTTCTGAGAGTTAGGTTAAGTTTTTTATATGTATGGAATCGTGGTTTGATGCTTAACATTTTTCATGTTGTGAGTTTGTGCTAAAAGTCCAAGAATCTTGAGATAGCAGAAACGCGTGTGTTGGTTGTACAAGGATGCTGGAGGTTGAAGAAGACAGGGTCTTGGGCTGGGCCTGAGATTTTGTTTTTCCTTTTCACACCACTGCATTTCACATGCACCCCCTGGCCCATTTTGAGTATTACTTGTCATTTTCCATTTTTTTTCCTTTTGATTTTGTTTCTATATTTTTCTTTAAGCATAAAAAAATATTAAATTTATTTTTCCCATATTTTTTGCATTTATTTTGATATTTATTTGGCTTTATTTAGTTTTGTATATAAATAAACATAAATATACTATTATTTAAAATAACTAAAAAATAATACAAACATATTTTATTTTTGATTTTTTATTTTATGTTATATCTTGAAAACATTTTATAATAAAAATATATTTTTTTAATAATATTAAATATTTTATTTTTGCACATATAATATATATTTAATAAATAATGTAAAATACTTATATATTTATTAGTATATTTAGGGAAAATACAAAGAATTAATATATTTTATTTTTATTAATATTTTGACTTCAAAAATACTTTTTTTACAATATACCTTCTTTTATTTTTTTTTTTGTACATAATTAATAAATATTGCATATATTATATAATAAATACCTTTTATTTATAAAATTAGGGTTTTGCCATAAATACCAAAAATACCAAAATTAATTCATTTTTATTTTTTTTTATTTGACACATGATAAATACTCTTTTACATACATATGAAAATCATTTTTGCATTTTTGGCATATTTATCTTATCCTATTTAATTATTGTGCAATTAATTAATTTGTATAATTTCAATTTGGATGTAATAGTTAGGTTTAATTTCTTGCTAAAATATCCCTATTTGAACATTTGTACCCCCCATCCCATATATTGTGTTGTAATAACCTAGGACCTTTATTTTTCGCATTTAAAAGCTTTCTAATTATGCCATGTTAGAATTAGGGTTTTGTATGCAAAATTAACCAAAAATAGTTTGACCTAATTTCAAGATAAACAAGCATGAAAATGGACAACACTAATCACACTTGCACCCTTAGGGTTACTCCACTTGTTGCCTTCAAATAATGGGCCATATTGCATGTTAGGTATCTTTGGAAAAAACAAAACAATCAAATGATCATAGTCCCTCGATGACGCTTTCGAAAGTTGCCTAAAAAATGATCAAGTCCCTTAAAGGAAAATTTTCCCAAAGATACTTGGCACCATTGCAATCATGGTCTAAACGATGACCCGCGCCCGTCCCGTTAACATCCTGACACAAGATTGTCCACCAAATACAATGGTGGAATAAAATTGTTAAAAGGGTTAAAACATAGCAAAGATCTTTGAGAAATTTAGGGTAGATAGCTCTTGGTTACTTGCCAACTTGCAAAACAAAAACCCTTTCCTATTTTTCAAAACCACACATCACAAACACTTTCAAAACAATTTCCAAAAAAACATTGAAAACTTCTCAAAAGACATACACTTTTGTATACATCCCAACATGGATCATTACAAAGGTTGCCACCACATTGGCCTCTTTTCAAAACATTTTTCAAACCCACACACAAAGTACCATTTCAAACAATTGAAAATCAAGGCAAGTTGATCTAAGCAAGTAACTAAGAGCCCATGGATAACCATGGATAGAAAGGGTGCTAATACCTTCCCTTTCTATAATCTACTCCCCGAACCCAAGAAAACATCTCAAAGGTTTTTGCTGTGCTTTTTAACCTTTCCTTAGGATAAAATAAAAAGTTGGTGGCGACTCTTGCTCAACCGAAACATTTGCGAAAACAAGCGCAAAACCCAAGTCAGTTCTCCCACCGTATCACAGAACTGGCGACTCTGCTGGGGAAAATTTTAAAAGTGGAGTAACCTTAGGGCTTAGATCACCCTCTTGCATGAATAATTGTTTGCTTTGATTGCTTTACATCTTGGCTCTCTTGTTTGGGTTTAAAATCCTACACCCGGATTTGGGGAAACATTCATAGATAGCAATACGTTGTGGAAACTGTGCGGGGTATACTGACACGGTTGAAGCAATAGCTATATTAGTGCGACATATTTGTGAGTACCGGTAACCCTTGAGTTCAATCAAGGAGAGTACGGGGCCACTGAGTGATGTCACTAAGCACTAATGACCTAGAACCTTACTTGACCATCTTGGCCTTTCATTAGGGGTAGTGAGATGACCGGCTTTGGTGCAGTCCAAAGTTGGTAGATACTCGGTACTACACTCATTGAGGGTTGTTTTCTTGGAATATTTTGGTCGCTAGTTAAGTGGCTAAACTAAAACAATGAACATGGAAAACAATCCAATGATATTGAGCTCCTTAGAACCAGGTTACTATTTATAGGACAGGTTTTTAAGCCAACTACACTCAAGAGGGTACTTACCTATGAAACCTCAGGCAAGCCTGAAACTAGGGTTTTGTGTGATTTGCTTGTACATATGTTTTGTGCATACATCATAAACATCATAAAGCATCATATGCATACACTAACCATTTCAAGGGTTTAGATCTTCATCTTTGTTCTTGTTTTGTAGGTCATGGAAATTCCTCGCAGGAAAACCATCCAAGTCAACCTTGTGAGAATCCCTCCTCAACTCAAGGAGCTCACATCAAGAATTCCGGAAAGCTCTCCCTTCAGTGAAAGACATGGTAGACTGCTCAGCTTAGTCAGCACCAACATTGAAGAGGACATGGTAAAGGTGTTGTTTCAGTTCTTTGACCCCCTTCACCACTGTTTCACATTCCCCGACTATCAATTGGTGCCCACTTTGGAGGAATTTTCTCAACTCCTGAGAATTCCTATCCTTAATCAACTACCCTACAACGGTACGGAAAAGGAACCAAAGCCTGAAGATATTGCTCAAGCCCTACACTTGCAACCATATGACATCAAGGGGCATTGGGAAACTAGAAGCAGTGTCAAAGGTTTCTTAGCAAAATTCTTGTTTAGAAGGAACAAGAGTGTTGGAATTCATTGGATCTACAAGCCTTTGAAGAAATTGTGGCACTCCTCATTTATGGGTTGGTCTTGTTCCCAAATCCTGACCAGCTTGTGGATGTCAACACCGTCAAAATCTTCTTATCCAGAAATCCAATACCAACATTGCTTGGGGACATTCTTCACTCATTTTACACTCGAACAATGAGAAAGAGGGGTGTTCTCATGTGCTGTACTCCTCTCCTTGCAAGGTGGTTTATTTCGCACCTTCCACAATCTGTCTTGAAGAATGACCAAGGCCTAAGGTGGTCACAACAGTTGATGACCCTTACTCACTCTGATGTACATTGGTGTTCTCGGTCCAGAGAAAATGTCATCATCGTCGATCGTTGTGGAGAGTTCCCTAATGTTCCATTACTTGGCATTAGAGGAGGCATTACCTACAACCCTTGTCTAGCTTTGAGACAATTTGGATATGCACGGAGGGATGGCCCTCATGACATGTTGATTCCTGACCTAGTTTTTGACTTCGATAACGATGCGCAAGGACTTCGCCAAAGATTCATCAGAGCTTGGAGGATGCCTAACAAGGTTGACAGCAAGACACTGGGGCACAAGAACTCCATCCCTCTTAAGCCTTATCTCAAGTGGGTACGAACCCGAGCCCAGAGTCTAATGATGCCTTATCCTCATGTTCTCCCTGTGATTAAAGAGCCCGTTACGGAAGGAGATATCCCTTACACCATCCTATATCCTGACATGCCTACATCGTGGGAGGAGATGCAGAAGAGTTGGATCCAACTCAAGGAGGAACGGAACACTTTTGAGGCCAGCTTCTATGCCAGTGAGAAGAAGGTTTTGGAGCTTACCCGCCGACTCCATCAGGAAGAAACCCTCAACACTTACATCGCACCAAAGAGGATGCGCAACGTCTTTTTACCTTGAGAAGTTTTTGTAATATTTGGCCCATAGGGCATTTATGTACTGACAAATTTCTTCTTATTAATATGACGTGCGTTCTTTTTGTTTACAATAATTTTGAACTTTCTAAATCCTTGAATGCATTCCATACATAAGCATACCATTCATCATGTGCATAAGCAGGTCTCCACACCAGGTTTCCTTATATTTCTGCTGTTTATTTCAGTAAGATGGATCTCAAACAGACGGTCAAGGACTTGCAGTCTCAGAACGCACAGTTTCAAAAACTCCTGATGACCTTGGAAAAGGGTCAGGAGGATCTGAAAGCCCTGCTAGGGAACAAAGACCAAGTGAAAAAGAAAAAGAAGAGAGTCGGGGTGGCTACCTTGGGGAGAAGGTTTGAGGGTGAAGCCAGAAGGGTTCTTGAATTTCCTTCTGCATCCGAAGAAGAAAACAGTAAAGGAAAAGGGGTTGCGGTACCTTCTGAATCCAAAGCTGAAGAAGAAGAGGCTGAAGAAGACGAAGACTACTCAGAACAACAATACCCGCCGGCTGATGACAAGTACAAGAGTTTGGAGGACAGGTTAGCAGCTATGGAGCTACAGAGAGTTCCAGGCTTAGATTTCGAAGATTTGGGATTAATTGCTGGAGTTGTGATCCCCCCGAAGTTCAAAGTGCCTATTTTTGCAAGATATGACGGGCTGTCCTGCCCAAAAATGCACCTAAGGTCATATGTCCGAAGAATACAACCTCACACATCTGACAGAAACCTTTGGGTACATTTCTTTCAAGATAGCCTGTCTGGCACTCGGCTAGACTGGTTTTACAAGCTGGAAAGGTCGGAGGTACGTAGTTGGGAGGATCTGGCAGCTGCTTTTTATCGCCAATATCAGTATAACTCTGACCTGGCACCAACCCGTACTCAGCTACAGAGTATGGGAATAGCCTCAGGTGAGGGATTTAAGGAATACGCCCAGAAGTGGCGCGATCTGGCTGGAAGAGTGCAGCCACCTCTTTCTGATAGAGAACTTGTTGATATGTTCCTAGGGACCCTGTCTGGTCCATTCTTTAATCATCTGATCGGTAGCTCTTCCTCGGGGTTTACTGAATTAATTCTGACTGGCGAGCGGGTAGAAGCCGGTATCAAGAATGGGAAGATTCAGAAGGATGCCTCTGCATCTACAATTGCTAAGAAATCATTTCCAGCGAAGAAAGAAACAGTTGTTGTGTATTCTCAGAGGGGAGCAGGAAGAAGTGAGCGCAGGCCGACTGTGGGGGCCATAATGATCCAAAATCCACCAAATGATCAGCCTCGCAATAACCCGTCCAGACCTAAACAACAATGGGGAGAACGGCCACCACGGCAATTCACCCGCATTAATATGATGCCCGTGCAAGTTCTTCCACACTTGTTAAAGCTGAATCTCACAAATATCAAAGAAGCGCCGAAAAATGTGAATACAACCTCACCAGCTTACAATGCCAATGCCAAATGCGCCTACCATTCCGATAGCGTCGGACATGACACAAATAATTGTTGGGCGCAGAAAAATAAAATTCAAGACTTGATAGATGCAAAAGAGGTGGAGTTCGATGCTCCAGAGAAACCAAACATGATATCTGCTCCGATGCCGAAGCACGGTCGAAATGTCCATGCTATTGAGGAAGATTTGTATGTTTCTGATGTCAATGACCTGATAACTCCGCTGTTAACCATCAAGTTAAATCTGTTAAAGGCCGGGATTTTCCCGGGATGCAAAGAAGATTGTTACTGTTGTTACTCTCTGCCAATTGACTGTCCGTTATTGAAGAAAGGCATCCAAGGCCTGATGGACAGTCAACAAATTATGTTTGAAAAAGTTCCTGCTATTCCAACCCCTACTGAAGATGTTTCAATTATCACCATTCACGCCAATATTTCCAAGGCCGTCAGAAAGCCTGTTAAGATTACATCCGCTACAAAGTCTGTTCCTCTGAAAATAACTATGCCAGGTGTGATCGGTGGATCTGGAACTGACTGTTTAACGATGGTTTCGCGAAATGTCGCGGAAGCAAGAGTCGCCACCGTATTTTATTTTCTCCAATATGGAAAGGACAAAAGCACAGAAAAATTCCTTATTGAGATTAGTTCTCGGTTCGGGAGGTAGATTTATAGAAAGGGAAGGTGTTAGCACCCTTTCTATCCATGGTTATCCATGGGCTCTTAGATACTTGCTCATTTGTGTTTTCAAAGTGTTTGTTTGCTTTTCAAAGTGAGTGGGTTTGAAAAAGTTTCTTTGAAAGTTTCAGATCGACTCTTGTATCAGTCCTCAAGAGTGTTTGAAAAGTTGTTTTGAAAGCTTTTTGCAAAGTGTCGGTGTGAAAAGAAGTTTTTGATCTGTTTTGAATTAGAGCAAGTATCTACGAGTCATCTACCTACCCTAAGGAATTAGTCTGTGTAAATGTCCTTAACGTAGTGCCATCCCACCATTGAGAGGTAGGTAGCACCACCGTTGGAGGTGTTCGGGTCAATTCGAGGATTAGGGACAGTGTGGTCACCAGAGCAATAGGAAGACACCTTAGAAGCTACCCCCATGCCATGTTCATGGACATGAGGACTTACTAAAACGTCCTCTACTCGACGACCACGTTTCGAGAGGCAAGGCAACAGTGAGGCGTACCCTAGGAGTGGTGTGTGATTTGTGTGTCATTTTCAGTTATTTTTATCTTGATCATGCATTGAGTATTCTACGCATTGTTTTTATTTGGGCATACATTCTTTCATGTTATTATTAGCAGTTAAAGGTGCGGGAATTAAAATGCGGAAAAATAAAGGTCCTACGCTATTACAAGGCGCGGGTCTACATCGCCAAATTAAACAAAGACCCGATTTGAAATAAAATGCGGAAAGTAAATGTCCTAATTATCTATTACAAGGCTTTGGGACAAATACATTACATTCATAAAAGAAATAAAAAAATAAATGCGCGAAAAGAAATAAGAATCGAGTGCGAGGGCGTTGGACCCTTTAAAGAAATTAAATTGGAATTGAAAATTGATTTAATTATTAAATGAGAAAAAGAACTTATTTTTTATGTTTTCGGATTTATGAAATTAAAGAGAATTAATTGGAATTAAAAGTTAAATAAAACCCTAGTTTCTAAATTGTTTTTAATTTATTAAAAAAAATATTTAAGTTTGACCTAATTTAACCCTAATTAATTAATTACAAGTATTTACAAAATAATTAATAATTAATAGTGACAAGAAAAAGATTATTTATTAAGAAAAAGAATAAAAAATGATAAAAGACCTATTTTTATGTTTTTAATTATTTAAGAAAAAAGCATTAAGGTTAAAACCTAAAATTAAAACTAAATTGATTATGAAATTTATTTACAAAATAATATTAAATAAAACATATTTTTATTTTTTATGATTTCTGATTTTTTTTGTATTTTATGAAAATTAATTTTTATGGATTTAAATAAAACAATTAACATAATTAAACTAAATAAAAGAAAAGAATAAAAAGAGAAAAAAAATGCAAACATGGGGGGTGGTTGACCCAATTTGGAGGTCAATGGTAAGCAATTTGGGCCCATTAGGAGGCTGGCCACGTTGACTTTTCTGATTGTGTATGGAGCAGTTGACTGGTGTCCATGGTGGACTTCACATGATGGCCATTGGATTGATCTTCAGGGGCATGTGGCAATCAAGCAGGCAAGGCGTTTGGTGGACCTTAGATGAAGCGCTGCAGGGAAAGGTGTTAAGAAAAATTATATTGAAGAAGTGAGGGACCTGGGAATCGAACCCAGGTCCCAATGCTTGAAGGACACCTCACTCACCAACCAGCCAAACGCGTTTGTTTGATATATAATGGATAAAGAATAATAAGAGAGAGATAAAGCAAGTATTAGTGGAACAATAAAAAAAGGGCGCCAGTTATTCAAACTGGCCAATCATTATTCAACACGCCAGCGTCTTCTTCTCCCTTCTTCGCTTTTGCCTGAAAATATAAGCTAGATAGCGGGGGTTTTAAACCCCCACTAACTCAAACCTGCAAAAATAACGATTAGGCCATAGCATAATATAAATTGGGCGCGATATGTGGAATTGAATCGTTGGAACGTCACGAATGCATTGGTCTAGGTCTCATGGCCTAATTTTTCCTCATGAAGAAGTCCCCAATTTGAGGTTTCAGAAACCCTAGTTGTCGTCCATGGCAACTTCTCATACGTGCAACATTAACTCAACTAAAATACATCAATAGCTTCAGAGAGTTTATATTAGTGTAAATCCATATTCAAAATGTATAAAAAATGCATGTATATTGAAGCACGATTATGAGAAAAGTTTGAGAAAGTTTGACTTTATTCTACCACTTCTTTGTGTATGGAGGGTGGAAAAGCATTGAGGCACGTCCAAAAAGGTCCCAGCAAGCCTTTGGAATACTTTTTAGGTCTTGAAAAGAGCTCTCTCTATGAAAACAGTTTTCAGACTTTTGGTGAAAAAATGCAAAGTTGATTTGAGGTTTTCAGCGCAGCATGCTTGTCCTGTGCATTAGGTTTAGGTTTGTACATATATGTGGAATGAATTAGGGTAGAAATCCAAGCCAAAAAACCTTTGCATTGATGATTTGGATCTTTGATTTTCCATGTAATCTTTTTCAATCTTTTTGTCATGAAGAACATGCCAATCATGGAAGATTTGCCTTTTTTGGACATGAAACGAATTGCCACCTTGCATTAGTTGGATTTGCTGCATCAAAAAGATTTAAAAGCATCATTTTGTATTTTTCTCATATTTAATTTTAATTAAATGAATTAATAGATTTAAAAATTCAATTAATAAATTAAAAATAAGAAAATAACTCCCCTTTGGGTCAATGGGTCGTGCATAGCTTTTGGGTGATGATTCTTGGAAGAAATTGTGGCCCATTAGCAATTTTGAGGCATTTGAAGCAAAGTTGACTTTTCAAAATTCCCAAAATTTTCCCAACTTCCACAAGGCATATCTTGCTCAATTTTTAAGCTTTGATCATGTTCTTGGACATTTTGGAAAGTTCTTGAAGTCCTCTAACCAATGCCTTTGGTCCCATGTCATTTTGATTTACCAATCTCAAGTTATGGTCCTTGACTTAAAGTGCCTTTTTGTTGACTTTTGAAAATGACCTATAATGTTGAGATTGATAACTTTTTGTGAGAGCATTTCTTGGACTTGGAATGTGAAGAGGAGTTGTAGGAAATGTCATTCTATTCAAAATGAGCTTTGGATGGAATTTTTCTGATAAACCATGTGGAAGTTATGCCCTGGTCAATTTGCAGTTGACTTTTCCAACTGTCCAAAAATAGAAACTTTTGCATCTTGAGGCTTTTTGAGCCATGCCTTGAGAATCATGATCAAGAATTGATCAAATGATGTTTGTGGCTTCAAAATAAGATGTTGACCAAAAAATTTGACTTTTGACTGTCAAATGACCATCTTGCCCCTGCAGTTGACTGTTGAGCAATTAGGGTTTTTGACTGTGCAATTTTGTGTTGTGAGTCTTGAAACTTGGCATGAGGATGCTTGACAATGTTTATAGGCATGTGGGACTTGTTTAGACCCTTGGAAACTTCAATTTCTTTGCCAGAACCAAAACCCTAATTTTGATTGTTAGGAGGCCATTGGACTGTGCAACTCTTGGGAGATTTTGATCCTTGATCTTGGCAAGTCTTGAAGAATATGGGAGGGAAAATTTTGGGGTACAACAGTTGCCCCTGTTCAATCTTCTTACATCTGAGGATGTAGATTGGCTGGCGTGCCTTTCGTAATCCGAAGGTGGAAGATGATTGAACACTAGAGTGCCTAGAAATTTGCGCTCACATGGTAGTGTGATGGTGGGAATGGGCTTACAGATGCCATTTGGAGATTGATGGATAGGAAGATGGGCTTACAGATGCCATGTTGAGAGGTGATGAATAGGTGGATGGGCTTATAGATGCCATCTGGGTGTCGATCGTGTAAGAGTTTCCTTAGCGAGAACTTGCGTACCTGAAAAAGAAAATGATTACCTGGCCTGTTACAGGAGCTGGTCTTCAGACTCTTTGTGTAGATGTGCCCTGACTGGTTACAGGAATTGAATCCCTAAACCTCTTCAGACGTGCCCTGGCGAGATAGAGGAATCGAGTCTGGAGCTTCAAAAGGTTATGGATGAATCAGGGATGGTTACTACCTCAACGGGACGATGAGAGAACCTTGGATGATTACTACCTCAACAGTAACGATGAGAGAATCTGGGGAGATTACTACCTCAACAGTAACGATGAGAGAATCTGGGGCAATTACTACCTCAACAGTAACGATGAGAGAATCTGGGGCGATTATTACCTCAACAGTAACGATGAGAGAACCTGGGGCGATTACTACTTCAACAGTAACGATGAGAGAATCTGGGGCGATTACTACCTCAACAGTAACGATGAGAGAACCTTGGGCGACTTCAACCTCAACAGTAACGATGAGAGAATCATAGGCGACTTCAACCTCAACAGTAACGATGAGAGAATCTGGGGCGATTACTACCTCAACAGTAACGATGAGAGAACCTGGGGAGATTACTACCTCAACAGTAATGATGAGAGAATCTGGGGCGATTACTACCTCAACAGTAACGATGAGAGAACCTGGGGCGATTACTACCTCAACAGTAACGATGAGAGAATCTGGGATGTCTTCTACTGAGTCTTTATCAGGAAAATCTTTAGGAATCGATTTAACTGGACCAGAGAAGGCCTTTGACTGGATAAGAAACAGAAAAATCTTTAGGAGTCGATTTAACTGAACCAGGCAAGGTCTTGGAATCTTCAACTGAGTCTTCATCAGAAAAATCTTTAGGAATCGATTTAACTGGACCAGAGAAGGCCTTTGACTGGATAAGAAACAGAAAAATCTTTAGGAGTCGATTTAATTGAACCAGGCAAAAGTCTTGGAATAGCTGAGAACTTAACTGGATCTTTCCTGAAAGGTAAAGGTCGGTCATATGCAATGCATGATATGGATCAAGCAATGATGTTCTCAACATAAGTGAGATTGTAAGATATGATGTGTATATGCATTCTATAATGTATGGCAATGCGATGTTTATGAATATATGTTTTTGTCTAGGAAAATAAATCCTTGACGGGTGCCGGGAAGTCACATCCTGGGCTGATGTTGGAGAATAGTGCTTTGTTGTTTCCGCTGGGGATGATAGTTGCAAGAATACCGGTAGGAGAAGATAACTCTGTTAGGGAATAAACTTGGCGAATGGATTACTCTGCGGGGAGAAAATTATTCTAGTGATCTTGCTGGGGAGCAATACTCTGTGGGAAGAGAGGTACTTTGCTGGAATGTTGATGGTAATTTTGCTGGGAATACCGTTGTTATGTCGGAAGTGTTAATAGACTTCGCTGGGGATAAGAAGACTTCGCCGAGGACGATCTTTCCGTGGCTTTTGGCTGAGGATAACCCAGTTATATCCTGGTGGGGAAATAGCCTTTGAATAAAGCCGGGAGACGCGTTCGTGCTCTGTAGGGGGAAAGCTTCCAGAATCTACTGGGGATGAGCTTCCTGCTGGGGAGATGGATTCAAACTTTCCTGGGGAAATCTTGAACTATACTGGACTCTCCTGGGGAAATTTTGAGATGTACTGGAAGTGACTCCACTGAATGTTTGGTATACCACCGGGAAACAATCTTAGATCAAGATTGCCGGGGATGCTTGTTAGGAATGTCTGTATGATGTGTTGGGGAATGTTTGAGATCTGCTGGAGGATACACAACTTCCTTAAGGCTGACAGTATAACTCTGCTTGGGGAGAGTGCATGGACTTGCTGGCTCACTCTCTAGGGACTTAAGATATCTTGGTTGTTCTTCAGCCGAACCTATCTTAGTACCTTGGTGGACAGAGCAATTAGATCGTTTGGACAACTCATCATTGCCCCTGTTTCTGAGGTGGGAGAGGAAGACCTGTGAGGTACTGATGGAGTCTTGATAACTGCCGTTTGACAACCTTCTTCCGATAGGCAAGTGTCGAGATGTCGTGACATAGTCGTACGCTTTTGATTCCTAACTTTTGCCTGGACCGCCCTTTCGGGTTTTCAGTCCACCGGGATACCCATTTTTGCCCAAGCCGCCTTTTCAGGTTTTCGACTTGCCGGGTGTACAGATTTTTTCATTTCATCTCTTATTTTTGCCCGAACTCTTTTGGTTCGCCGGGAAGCCCTTATTTTTTCCTAGGTATGTCAACCTAGCGGGTCTTTGATTTTGTGCAGTATTTTTTCGACTATGTCCACGCTCTCAGGATGTAGGGAGGTGCCCCTGTTGTAGCGTTGTGTTGTCATACCACCAGAAGATCTTCGTTCGATCATGCCAGATTCATTGCTGGAATTCCTGTTCAATGCCCCGAGTGACTCAGGTGGAGATTTGCCCCTGGTTGTTTGGCATTTTGAGAGATTCCTTGAATCTTGACTGGACTGCCCCAGATGATAGACCATGATCATGCCGTGCCCCTTGATTGGAAGTGCTTTTGTTCACTAGATATTCTTCGTGCGAATTTCCCTGCTGTTCAAACAAAAAGTCATATGCAAACAAAGTTATGTTAAAAATGCAAAGCTTATGTCTGTCTTGAAGATTTTGAAAATGCATTCTTTTCCATAAAACAAGTGAATGTTTGTAAAACGTGATGTCAACTCCGTATTTTACCATGAGCCTTAAGGAGTCAGGATACCTTTCGTAACAGTATGCTTTCGAACTAACCCATGCTTCAGCTAGGACTTTTAAGGGTTATAACGTGGCCTGGTTCACGGTTTAAGAAACAAAGGATAAAGGCTCAAAATATTTTGTACCCACCCGTTCTTCGTGATGTTCTTCAAACCTAAGCTCAGTTGATTGTGCGTTAGACCTTGTTTGAGTCTTTGTCCTGATGTTCCAATGATGGTTCAGATATTGATGATTTATTCTGAATAGGCAGTCATTTTTGTTTTTGTTGAGGGTTTGTATGACCTCTTTCTTTTTGATTTTGTTATCCCTAAATTTTGCCTGAACTGTTTCTTTTGTGATTACAGTCAGCGGGATGCCCCAGTTTTTGTAAGTCTCCTTCGTAGGTTTTGACTTATTGGGCTTTTATTTTTGAGATATAATGACTGCCTATCCTTATGATTATTCGGAATTATCACGGTCTTTTTTTTTTGTAAGGACCTCTTTGGTGCCATTTGTTATGCACTTGGATCAACTGAGAGAACTACCCTGCCCCAGGTTATGATAAAGGGTTTTAATTTTCGAAAAGAAAAACTCCTACTTCTTTGGCTTAGAGGGGTTTACGAGGGATTATCTTCCTTATAACTCCAGTGTTTAGGGATTGAAACAATGCCTGTACCTCATAAGCGGGGTCTGTTCAAAAGCATACTATAGATTGCGGTATCGTTTTCGTCATCCTCCCTCAAGAGGCTTAGAATTATTAATCGAGCGTTGATCATCAGAAAAAATATGAAAATAATTTGCATATAGTGAATGCGAATATATTGCTTCAAAACAGACATATGCGATGCATTAATGAAATAACAATGTTTAATCATGAATAAATGTTTGAACAGTCAAAAGAAAGTTACAACTTGAAAAATTCTAATGAACAAAAGTCTTCTAGTCTCAGGGCTTGTTACTTCTACTGGTGCATCTTATAGGGATGACAGGAGCATTCAGCCTGGCCCATCTGGGTAAAATCCACAGCTCTTTCATTAATCAGGTCTTGGATCTTATTCTTCAGAGCCCAGCAGTCGTCGGTGTCATGTCCTGGACTGTCAGAGTGGTATGCACATCTTTCCTCAGGATTGTACTTTGGGGAGGTTGTGTTGGGATTCTTAGGAGGGTCCCTTAACTTCACCAGATTCAACCTCAACAATTGTTGTAAAGCTTGAGACGGTGACACGTTGAGCTTGGTGAATTGCCTTTTAGGCTTGTCTGGCTTGCTCTGATCAGTCTGTTGTTCTTGGCGAGGTCGTTGTTGGACCTGTGAAGTAGTAGCAGCTTGGAGAGGCCCAAACCTTTGACTTCTTGGAGGCTGATTAATGACTTGGTCCCTGACTTGGGTTGGTTGCTTCATGTCTTGATGAAGCTGACCGATCATGGCCCTCAGCTCTCCTTGCTCCCGAGCTAAACTTTGGATGAGAGCCCTTTGCCCCAGCATCTGGGTTTTCAATGTGTCCACCTCAGCTTGTAGACGTTTCAGCCGTTCGTCCTTGTCATCCTCATCATTGTTCCTGACCAAAGTCCCCGTGAGGAGTGTTCTCAGCTCTTCCTGCCCCTTGGATAGGCTTAAAAAGATTTCCCTGAACTGAGTCTCTTGAGCCTGAAGATCCTGATTATCTTGTTGGAAAGCCATTGCTGAAATAAACAGCGAAGATGGTAAGTGACCTGTCAAAAGGGTACCTGTTATGCAATGATATGTATGTATATATATATGCAATGTTTTCAAGGATCTTGCGGGGTAAACAAGAAAAATGTTAGAGTTTCCATTTTGTAGCTTGATTGAAGGAGCTTCATGTTGTTGAGAGTCCTTCTTCAAGGGTCAAAGGCTCACCATATCCAGTGGGTCATAGCCCCTGACAACTTTGGCTCGGGGAACTTTCTTCAAGTGTCAAAGCTCACCATATCAAGTGGGTCATAGCCCCTGACAACTTTGTCTAGAGGAAAATAAATCCTCTTTGCCCCTTTCCAGGATGGTTGGTTCATCATGACCTACATCACAAGCCCTTGAGATCCTTGAAATGGGTTAGTCCTTATGTAGGATGTATGCAATGGTATGATGTTATGCTATGCATGGGGTAACATAGGTAAATCCTGTTATGAGTCCCAATTAAGGACTGTAAGCAAAACCTGCAAGAAACTCAGTAAACCCTGTTAGGAGTCCTAATTAAGGACTATAAACAAAACCTTCAAGAAACTCAAGTGTCAGATAACAAGCATGCAAGTAGTCAAGTTGGAAGATACACAAGTCACACAAGAGAAGCCCTTAGAGTTTAGGCCAGCATGGGGTCTGGGTATTACCCTCTTGAAGTTGGTGGGCTCAACCTGTCCTATTAGAAATAACCGGGTTCTAAGAGTCCCAATATCACTGGATCGCTTTCATTGTTCATCGTTTCGATTTAGCCACTGAACTGGCGACCGAAATATTCCAGGAAAGCAACCCTCAATTGAGTGTAGTATCGAGTATCAACCAACCTCGGACTGCACCAAAGTCAGTTATCTCACTACCCTAAAGAGGCCAAGATGGTTCAATTAACGTTCCTAAGGTCAGTTGATGCTTCACGACACCACATGGAGGCCCCATACTCTCCTTGACTGAACTCAAGGGTTACCGGTACACACCAAAGTGCCACATCAACGTAGCAGACTGTTTCAACCATGTCGGTATACCCCGCACAGTTCCCTCACAGCCTTGTTGCTACTTTTTAAGAAGGTATCCCCAGATCCGGGTTAGGATCTATAGAACTCCCAAGACAGTCCCGCAATTTAAAGCAAACAAGTCAAAGCAATTGAAAACACAGTGATCTTAGTCCTAAGGTACACCTCACTTTAAGTTTATCCCCAGCAGAGTCGCCAGTTCTGTGATTGGTGGATCTGGAACTGACTGTTTAACGCTGGTTTCGCGAAATGTCGCGGAAGCAAGAGTCGCCACCATCTTTTATTTTCTCCAATATGGAAAGGACAAAAGCACAGAAAAATTCCTTATTGAGATTAGTTCTCGGTTCGGGAGGTATATTTATAGAAAGGGAAGGTGTTAGCACCCTTTCTATCCATGGTTATCCATGGGCTCTTAGATACTTGCTCATTTGTGTTTTCAAAGTGTTTGTTTGCTTTTCAAAGTGAGTGGGTTTGAAAAAGTTTCTTTGAAAGTTTCAGATCGACTCTTGTATCAGTCCTCAAGAGTGTTTGAAAAGTTGTTTTGAAAGCTTTTTGCAAAGTGTCGGTGTGAAAAGAAGTTTTTGATCTGTTTTGAATTAGAGCAAGTATCTACGAGTCATCTACCTACCCTAAGGAATTAGTCTGTGTAAATGTCCTTAAGGTAGTGCCATCCCACCATTGAGAGGTAGGTAGCACCACCGTTGGAGGTGTTCGGGTCAATTCGAGGATTAGAGACAGTGTGGTCACCAGAGCAATAGGAAGACACCTTAGAAGCTACCCCCATGCCATGTTCATGGACATGAGGACTTACTAAAACGTCCTCTACTCGACGACCACGTTTCGAGGGGCAAGGCAACAGTGAGGCGTACCCTAGGAGTGATGTGTGATTTGTGTGTCATTTTCAGTTATTTTTATCTTGATCATGCATTGAGTATTCTACGCATTGTTTTTATTTGGGCATACATTCTTTCATGTTATTATTAGCAGTTAAAGGTGCGGGAATTAAAATGCGGAAAAATAAAGGTCCTACGCTATTACAAGGCGCGGGTCTACATCGCCAAATTAAACAAAGACCCGATTTGAAATAAAATGCGGAAAGTAAATGTCCTAATTATCTATTACAAGGCTTTGGGACAAATACATTACATTCATAAAAGAAATAAAAAAATAAATGCGCGAAAAGAAATAAGAATCGAGTGCGAGGGCGTTGGACCCTTTAAAGAAATTAAATTGGAATTGAAAATTGATTTAATTATTAAATGAGAAAAAGAACTTATTTTTTATGTTTTCGGATTTATGAAATTAAAGAGAATTAATTGGAATTAAAAGTTAAATAAAACCCTAGTTTCTAAATTGTTTTTAATTTATTAAAAAAAATATTTAAGTTTGACCTAATTTAACCCTAATTAATTAATTACAAGTATTTACAAAATAATTAATAATTAATAGTGACAAGAAAAAGATTATTTATTAAGAAAAAGAATAAAAAATGATAAAAGACCTATTTTTATGTTTTTAATTATTTAAGAAAAAAGCATTAAGGTTAAAACCTAAAATTAAAACTAAATTGATTATGAAATTTATTTACAAAATAATATTAAATAAAACATATTTTTATTTTTTATGATTTCTGATTTTTTTTGTATTTTATGAAAATTAATTTTTATGGATTTAAATAAAACAATTAACATAATTAAACTAAATAAAAGAAAAGAATAAAAAGAGAAAAAAAATGCAAACATGGGGGGTGGTTGACCCAATTTGGAGGTCAATGGTAAGCAATTTGGGCCCATTAGGAGGCTGGCCACGTTGACTTTTCTGATTGTGTATGGAGCAGTTGACTGGTGTCCATGGTGGACTTCACATGATGGCCATTGGATTGATCTTCAGGGGCATGTGGTAATCAAGCAGGCAAGGCGTTTGGTGGACCTTAGATGAAGCGCTGCAGGGAAAGGTGTTAAGAAAAATTATAGTGAAGAAGTGAGGGACCTGGGAATCGAACCCAGGTCCCAATGCTTGAAGGACACCTCACTCACCAACCAGCCAAACGCGTTTGTTTGATATATAATGGATAAAGAATAATAAGAGAGAGAAAGCAAGTATTAGTGGAACAATAAAAAAAGGGCGCCAGTTATTCAAACTGGCCAATCATTATTCAACACGCCAGCGTCTTCTTCTCCCTTCTTCGCTTTTGCCTGAAAATATAAGCTAGATAGCGGGGGTTTTAAACCCCCACTAACTCAAACCTGCAAAAATAACGATTAGGCCATAGCATAATATAAATTGGGCGCGATATGTGGAATTGAATCGTTGGAACGTCACGAGTGCATTGGTCTAGGTCTCATGGCCTAATTTTTCCTCATGAAGAAGTCCCCAATTTGAGGTTTCAGAAACCCTAGTTGTCGTCTATGGCAACTTCTCATACGTGCAACATTAACTCAATTAAAATACATCAATAGCTTCAGAGAGTTTATATTAGTGTAAATCCATATTCAAAATGTATAAAAAATGCATGTATATTGAAGCACGATTATGAGAAAAGTTTGAGAAAGTTTGACTTTATTCTACCACTTCTTTGTGTATGGAGGGTGGAAAAGGATTGAGGCACGTCCAAAAAGGTCCCAGCAAGCCTTTGGAATACTTTTTAGGTCTTGAAAAGAGCTCTCTCTATGAAAACAGTTTTCAGACTTTTGGTGAAAAAATGCAAAGTTGATTTGAGGTTTTCAGCGCAGCATGCTTGTCCTGTGCATTAGGTTTAGGTTTGTACATATATGTGGAATGAATTAGGGTAGAAATCCAAGCCAAAAAACCTTTGCATTGATGATTTGGATCTTTGATTTTCCATGTAATCTTTTTCAATCTTTTTGTCATGAAGAACATGCCAATCATGGAAGATTTGCCTTTTTTGGACATCAAACGAATTGCCACCTTGCATTAGTTGGATTTGCTGCATCAAAAAGATTTAAAAGCATCATTTTGTATTTTTCTCATATTTAATTTTAATTAAATGAATTAATAGATTTAAAAATTCAATTAATAAATTAAAAATAAGAAAATAACTCCCCTTTGGGTCAATGGGTCGTGCATAGCTTTTGGGTGATGATTCTTGGAAGAAATTGTGGCCCATTAGCAATTTTGAGGCATTTGAAGCAAAGTTGACTTTTCAAAATTCCCAAAAATTTCCCAACTTCCACAAGGCATATCTTGCTCAATTTTTAAGCTTTGATCATGTTCTTGGACATTTTGGAAAGGTCTTGAAGTCCTCTAACCAATTACTTTGGTCCCATGTCATTTTGATTTACTAATCTCAAGTTATGGTCCTTGACTTAAAGTGCCTTTTTGTTGACTTTTGAAAATGACCTATAATGTTGAGATTGATAACCTTTTGTGAGAGCATTTCTTGGACTTGGAATGTGAAGAGGAGTTGTAGGAAATGTCATTCTCTTCAAAATGAGCTTTGGATGGAATTTTTATGATAAACCATGTGGAAGTTATGCCCTGGTCAATTTGCAGTTTACTTTTCCAACTGTCCAAAAATATAAACTTTTGCATCTTGAGACTTTTTGAGCCATGCCTTGAGAATCATGATCAAGAATTGATCAAATGATGTTTGTGGCTTCAAAATAAGATGTTGACCAAAAATTTTGACTTTTGACTGTCAAATGACCATTTTGCCCCTGCAGTTGACTGTTGAGCAATTAGGGTTTTTGACTGTGCAATTTTGTGCTGTGAGTCTTGAAACTTGGCATGAGGATGCTTGACAATGTTTATAGGCATGTGGGACTTGTTTGGACCCTTGGAAACTTTAATTTCTTTGCCAAAACCAAAACCCTAATTTTGACTGTTAGGAGGCCATTGGACTGTGCAACTCTTGGGAGATTTTGATCCTTGATCTTGGCAAGTCTTGAAGAATATGGGAGGGAAAATTTTGGGGTACAACACCAGGGCCTGTCCCCTACAGTTCTGAAAAGTCAATACCATGGAATTACGGTGGAGAAATCTACTACCATGGTATTAAACAAGTGGAAGTAACCGAAGGAAGCTCTGATGAAGAAGATGCCAGCATTGGAAACATTGTCGGCACAAGCAAGATCACCCGAAGTGGGAGAATATTTTCTCCAAAGATTGCCCCTCCAAAGGCAATCTTTGGACCCTCATCTTCCGCCGAAGTTATTCCTGCACCAATAAAACTTTCCGCTAGAACCCCATTGATTGAAGATGCTGTTGTTCCTATTGTTGTCCCTCCTACTTCTGCTGATAAGGGTAAAGGGATCTAAGATGAGCTCGTCAGGACGAGGGCTCAACCTTTGGTCATCCCGGAAACCTCTAAGAAAGAGGTGGAGGAGATCTTGAAGATAATTAAAAAGAGTGATTATGACGTGGTAGAGCAGCTGGGACAAACCCCCTCGAAAATCTCCATGTTAGCATTGCTACTTTGTTCAGAGGCACACGCCAAAGCATTGATAAAATTCCTGAAGACAACCCATGTACCCCAGGAAACCTCTGCCGACCAATTCCAAAACTGTGTAGCCAGTCTTACAGCAGACAACGGTTTAGGTTTCTCTGATGATGACCTAACCTCAAAAGGAAGAAAACACAACGACGCGTTACATGTGTCAGTAGAATGCCAAGGGACTACTCTGGCCCATGTTCTAGTCGACACTGGTTCTTCTCTGAACGTGCTGCCTAAGAAGGCCCTCGACCATTTAGACTGTGAAGGCTTAGAGTTAAGGCCAAGTAATATCATTGTAAGGGCATTTAACGGGTCAAATAGAATGGTACATGGGGAGGTAGACATTCCCATTAAGGTTGGCACAGAGGTTTTCCCCTCAACTTTCTATGTGATGGACATCCGTCCGTCATACTCTTGCTTATTGGGGAGACCATGGATACACAATGCTGGGGCAGTCACCTCTTCCCTACATCAAATGCTGAAGTACCCTATCAAAGGAAAGATCATAACCGTCCACGGTGAAGAGGAGTATATGATCAGCCACCTGAACTCTTTCCGATATGTAGAGGTAGAAGGTGAATTCATTGAGACGCCATTCCAGCACTTCGAGGAAGTCTCTCCTGAGGTGGAAGTAGCAAAAGTGGTAGTTGAGGTACCAAAGCAGATGGCCAGGATGGCATCTCTAAAAGACGCGAAGGCCGCAATGAAGGAAGGGAAGAGCTCAACATGGGGGCAGTTGCCGGACATTCCTCACAAAACAGACAAGTTTGGTTTAGGATTCACTGCTGCGGGGCAGAAAGCTATGCGCCATCCAAAGGTTGAAAGAGCACCCATCAAGATCTCTCCTTATGGGATCAATGCTTTGGAAGGTGAAGACGAAGAGGCCAACATTGAAGATTGGATCTACCCAACCATCGAAGGGGGACTACGCAACTGGGAGGCAAAGGACTTTGTCCCCATTACTTTTATTAATCAGTAATTATCTGTCAAACATTTCCTTTGGTCTGTAATAATTTCTTTTGAACAATTCGTGCACTACTTTTTCACCTCATGCCTTGCCCGGGGCATGTAGGTCCATTTGTAAGGGTTTTGATTATCTTCATATCCATATGCCATGTTTAATGATTCATTGGACGTTTTTCATCGATAAACTGCTGTGTTCATTTTCTTTCCTTTTTGCATTTTTGTTCAAAGATGGCTATCCCTTACACACACCCACGCTCACAAATGCAGGTACCCATCCACTCTGGATTCTATGGGTGACTATTCTGCTATGTCCTTCAATAACTCTGAATATCTGGTCAATCAGGCTGAGTATGAAGATGACGAAGGTTGTGAAGTACCAGGAGAGCTAGCCAGACTTTTACAGCAAGAGGAAAGGGCCATCTTACCTCACGAAGAGTCGTTGGAAACTGTCAACTTAGGAACAGAGGAAGACCGGAAAGAAGTGCAAGTGGGTGCCAATCTGGAACCAAGTGTCAAGGAGCGCCTGATACAGCTGTTAAATGAGTACGTTGAAATCTTCGCCTAGTCTTACGAAGACATGCCGGGTTTAGACACAGACATCGTGGTTCACCATCTCCCTACAAGAGAGGATTGTCCACCGATCAAGCAAAAAGTCCGCCGAATGAGGCCCGACATGTCTGAGAAGATTAAGGCAGAAGTGATGGAACAATTCAACGCTGGCTTTCTGGCTGTTACATCCTATCCACAATGGGTTGCTAACATCATGCCAGTTCCTAAAAAAGATGGCAAGGTCAGGATGTGTGTAGACTACCGGGATTTGAACAGGGCCAGCCCCAAGGATGATTTTCCGCTACCGCACATTGACATTCTGATTGATAACACAGCTCAGCACAAAGTGTTTTCCTTCATGGATGGATTCTCGGGCTACAACCAAATTAAAATGGCCCCCGAGGAAATGGAGAAAACAACCTTTGTTACACAATGGGGTACTTTCTGTTACAAGGTGATGTCGTTCGGACTGAAGAACGCAGGAGCAACTTATCAACGCGCCATGGTAGCTTTATTTCATGATATGATACATCATGAGATCGAAGTTTACATAGACGATATGATAGCTCGATCACAAACAGAGGAGGAACACCTTGAGCATCTAGAAAAGCTATTTTCCCGGTTGAAAGAGTACAAACTCAGGCTGAATCCAAGTAAGTGTACTTTTGGAGTTAGGTCTGGTAAGCTTCTAGGGTTTATTGTCAGCAACAAAGGCATTGAGGTCGATCCAGCAAAAGTGAAAGCAATACAAGAGATTCCTGCTCCTCGTACTGAAAAGGAGGTTAGAGGGTTCTTGGGGCGCTTGAACTATATTTCCAGATTCATCTCTCATCTGACTTCTACCTGTGAGCCAATTTTCAAATTATTAAAGAAAGATCAGGTAGTCGAATGGAACGACGATTGCCAAGCTGCTTTTGATAAGATCAAGGAGTATTTGGTAGAACCTCATATTCTGATGCCTCCCGTCGAAGGAAGACCATTGATCATGTATCTAACCGTCTTGGATAACTCAATGGGGTGTGTTTTGGGCCAGCATGACGAGTCTGGTCGAAAAGAGCATGCTATTTATTACCTTATCAAAAAGTTTACCGACTGTGAGACTCGCTACTCACTGCTCGAGAAAACTTGCTGCGCTTTGGTATGGGCTGCTCGCCGACTAAGGCAGTATATGCTGACTCATACCACCTTGCTGATTTCCAAAATGGATCCTATCAAGTATATCTTCGAGAAGCCTGCTTTATCTGGAAGAATAGCTAGATGGCAAATGATCCTAACTGAGTATGACATCCAGTACACCACTCAAAAAGCTATAAAAGGGAGTGTACTAGCTGATCATCTAGCTCATCAAGCTATCGAAGATTATCAAACCATGAGATTTGACTTCCCAGACGAGGACATCATGAATTTGGACAACATCGAAGGTAACGGACCGTAAGACGGACCCGAAAAGGGATCTCGATGGACCCTGTACTTTGATGGTGCTTCAAATGCACTTGGAAACGGTATCAGTGCGGTACTCATTTCCCCGGAAGGTTGTCACACTCCTTTCACGGCTCGACTTTGCTTCAGCTGCACAAACAACATGGCGGAATATGAAGCTTGCATCTTTGGTCTCAAGGCTGCTATAGACTTGGGGATCAAATCTTTGATCGCATTTGGGGACTCGGCTTTGGTTATCAGTCAAATCAAAGGAGAGTGGGATACCAAACATCCTAATCTTATCCCATACAGAGAACATGTCCTGACATTGTTGCCTCATTTCGAGCAAATTACCTTCGAGCTTTTCCCGCGAGAAGAGAATCAGCTAGCAGATGCTCTGGCTACAATGTCTTCTATGTTTAAACTCAACTGGGATAACGAGGCTCCCCAAATCACCATCGAGCGAATGGATGAACCTGCGCATTGTCATGAGATTAATACTGAAGAAGTAGTGGAACAACCCTGGTTTCACGAAATCAAAAGGTATCTCCAGACTAGAGAATATCCCGAAGGAGCTTCCGTAAATGACAAGAAGTTCCTAAGGAAATTTGCTGCCAAGTTCTTCCTGAGCAATGGCATCCTCTATAAGCGCAACCATGATTGTGTTTTACTCCGATGTGTTGACAAAGCTGAAGCGGAGTTAATCATGACAGAGATGCACAGCGGTACATTTGGCACCCATTTGAGCGGGCATACTATGGCTAAAAAGATCCTAAGGGCAGGCTATTACTGGTCTACCATGGAAGCAGATTGCCATCAGCACTCCCGTACTTGCCACAAGTGTCAAGTCTACGCTGACAAGATTCATATTCCTCCGGTTCCTCTCAACGTGCTGACAGCTCCTTGGCCATTCGCAATGTGGGGCATTGACATGATTGGAGAGATCAAGCCCACGGCTTCCAACGGACATCGCTTCATCCTGGTTGCCATTGACTACTTCACCAAATGGGTCGAAGCAGCTTCTTTCGCCTCTGTCACTAAAAATGTGGTTGCCCGCTTCATCAAGTAAAACCTCATATGCCGGTATGGTGTTCCAGACAGGATCATCACAGACAACGGTACAAATCTGAATAATACTATGATCACTGCATTGTGCGAACAGTTCAAGATTTATCATCACAATTCATCTCCCTATCGGCCGAAGATGAACGGTGCTGTTGAAGCTGCGAACAAAAACATTAAGAAGATCATTCAGAAAATGACAGTCACTTACAAGGACTGGCATGAGATGTTACCGTTTGCTCTGCATGGATACCGTACGACGGCACGTACTTCAACCGGGGCAACCCCATTTTCTTTGGTATATGGCATGGAAGTTGTCCTGCCCATGGAAGTTCAGATTCCCTCTTTAAGGATTATGAAGGACTCTGGTTTGAGTGAAGATGATTGGATTCAGACCCGACTTGATCAACTCAATTTGATCGGCGAGAAGCGACTCGCTGCTGTGTGCCATGGTCAGACGTATCAAAAACGGATGATCAAAGCCTTCAACACGAAAGTCAGACGTCAAGTATATCAAGTCGGAGATATCGTAATCAAACGGATTATCCTGCCGCAAAGTGATCCCAGGGGAAAATGGACTCCTACATACGAAGGACCATTTGTGATCAAGAGCATATTTTCTGTTGGTGCAATGATTCTGACCACCATGGACAGCGACGATTTTCTGCACTCTGCGAACGCAGACATAGTCAAAAGATACTACGCATAAAATAACCCGACAAGTCGAAAACCCGAAAGGGCGGCTTGGGAAAAAAGGGGTTTCCCGGTGGATCGAAAACCCGAAAGGGCGATTCAGGCAAAAGTTAGGGAATTAAAGCGTATGACTATGTCTCGTCGGATCACTTTAAGGACAATCTCTTCATCAACCAGTTCCAAACTTCTAATCAATCCAATCATCGACAGACGAAGCATTGAATGGACAGATATTCAGAGTTGTGAAGGCTATAGCAGAATGGAATCCTATGGAATTGTTTCACATAGCCATCTTTCTTTTGTATAAATTTTTCAATTTTTACGATGGCATCCTCTTACTAGGATGACTGTCTCCTCTGTACAAATATACTTATAGAAAGTTAATACAAATACTTTTCCAAATACAGAAATTTGCGTTGTCTTCCTTTTCTCTTTTCTTTTGCACTTATGTTTTATCTGAGAAACGTCCAATGTTTTGTTAAATAGGCATATGCATTTGAACATAATCATTTCCTTATGAATCAAGAAAGATGATTACTGATAGGTTAAAGGTACAAATAGATATCTTGATGCCCTTTCAGAAGGAATCCTCAGCAGAGTTAAAATCCAATTTCCCCAGCCAGAGGGCCAGTCAGAACTCAATTCCCCTCAGAGTTAAATTTCAGAATCCCCAGTGGAGCCTTAAAAATCTGGAAACCCAATCCCTGGCGGAGCTAAGATTTCCTGCCATCAATCCCCAGCTAAACCAGGCTAGTGAACCTTCTCCTCACAAAGATACCTGTCACCAAACTGAAAATTCTCAGTCATACCTCTCCAACATGAGTCTATTAGATTCCGAACTTCCCCAGTAGAGATCTTCAGGAATTCTCATTCCCCGCAAGTCACCAAGGAATGCCAGTTCTCCAGCAGTGGCCCTAAGATCCCTCAACGATTGAAGATCTTGTATTCCCCAAGCAGAATGAAGGTTCATTCTCAGTGCCTCACAGGATAATCAGATGTTCTCCAGTGAAGATCTCCTCAAGACAAGAACCCCTAGAAGATTGGTATACAACCCTAAGCTCCTAATTCTCCAGCAGTAGGCAACAAGGATGTTTCATCCTCAGCAATCAAAATTTTTGTCTTCCCCTGCAGCAGTCAAGCATTCACTTTCCCTGGCAGCAGTCAAGATTCTTTATCTCCAGGATTCATCTATCCTCAGCAAGACAGCTCTTCGGCTTACATACGCATTCATTTACATTCATATCATAAACATTGATATAACATATTTTGCATCATACATATCATGCAACATAACTTTGTGTTTTAGCTAACATTTCACCCTTTTCAGGATAACATTAAAAGGCTATCATTAACAATTATTTAGATACAGTATGGATACACCCCAGACACGGCGGTCATTCTATTACTCATTCAGAATCTCAAGTCAGATACAGTATGGATACACCCCAGACACGGCGGCCATTCTATTACTCATTCAGAATCTCAAGTCAGATACAGTATGGATACACCTCAGACACGACGGCTATTCTACTACTCATTCGGACTACAGCAATTAGATACGGACTAGATACGCTCCAGACACGGCAGCCATTCTATCTCTCATTCAGATTCATTTATCCACCTCAAGGTTCAATGCATTCCAAACACGGATACCATTCTGACACTTACAACAGCAGCTTGATTCTCTCCAGTGCGTTCGCCACGGAAGTCATTCTGTCATTTATCAAGATCCCAGTTACAGTTTCAGATACACTTCAAACACAGAAGTCATTCTATTACTCATACGGATCTCAATCCTAGTTACAGTTTCAGATACACTCCATACACGGAAGTCATTCTGCTACTCATACAACTTTCAACTTCAAATACAATCCGGATACGCTCCAAATCTGGTTGCCATTCTGTCACTCATTCAGAATTTGTCCCCAGCACGCAGTTGCTCCATACAGATGTTTCTCTGTTACCCAGATACAATACAGATACACTCCAAACACGGCGGTCATTCTGATATTCGTTCTACACTTCAAACACAGTTACATCTCAGATACGCCCCAGACACAGAGGCTATTCTTCTGCTCATACAAACTTAATCCTTAGATGCAGTTCAAATACATTCCAGACACGGATACCATTTTGATCCTCATTCTTCTGACCCGTCACACTACAGTTCAACAAACCTTCCAGATGGCATCTTTAAGCCCATCTCCAAATGGAATCTCTAAGCCCATTCCCATATCCATTGTTCTGATAAGTGCAAATTTAAGGGCACTCTAGTGTCCAATCTCCTTTTACCTTCGAGACGCGAAAGGCAAACCTGCCAATCTAACTCTTCAGGTGCAAGAAGATTGAACAGGGGCAACTGTTGTACCCCAAAATTTTCCCTCCCATTTCCTCAACATTTTCTCATCACAAGACCCTTGGAGCTCAAGATCAAGATAGGGTTTGCTCTGCTCAAGACTCTTCCTTGCACTGTTGACCCAAATTAGGGTTTGGGTTTGCACAAAGATGTTTTGACCTAAAATGCCTAATATGACTTTCATGCTTCATGTTGGACTCCCAAGTTTACCCATACCAAATTTCAAGCCTTGATTCCAATCTTTGCCCAGTCAACTGGGCAATTGACCTAGAAATCAGTTGTATTGGGGAAAAAGTCAACTGTGGTCAATTGACAGTCAAACCTCGTGATTTTTGACCCACATCAACATATTGAACTCATACAAACCATTTGGTCAAGTTTGGATCACAATTCCACAAGAAATTTGATCAGATCACCAAAAGGGCAAAATGGTCATTTTTAAGGTTTTGACTACACAAAGGCAATTTTTGACTGTTTGACCTAGCCAATGGCAAACCAAGCTCATATATGGACTCAAGGACCCCATGTAATTGTCTTGACATGTTCAACAAATTCAAAAGATCCCAAATGCACAAGATTGACAGATGAATTTTTCAGTCAATTGATCAATTTTTGACTGTATACTGAAAAGTCAAACTTTGACTTTTTGGTCAAAATCAAGTGTCAAGATTCATTTTTCATCAAAACATGCCAAATTATGAAACTTGTTCATCAAGAAATCAAAAATTGCAAATTAGGGTTTAAAATGAAGAATTTTCATAACTTAGAATTTTTCTAAGTTATGAAAATCCCTAATTTTTTCTTAACTTTGTCCCATTTTTTCATCAAGATACATTTGGATTCAAACAAAAGTCAAAACATGAAAGTTGTCGTATATTGCAAAATCTACAACTTTGATTCACAAAGTTTCCTCAAAAGAAGCTTGTAGCTCAAGTTATGATTTTTGTAATAAGGGTGCAAAACATTCTTAACTTAGAGAAATTTTGACCTATTTTAGGCAGGATTTTTGCCTAACTTCATGGCTACTTTTCACATGCTTCCACTTGGAATTTCAATTTTCATTACAAAGATGGATTGTAGTACACATTCCAAGCTTTCCAAAATGTCCAAGAACTCATCAAATAACCTTATGGTTAGGGAGAATCGAATTTGGCAATATGGGCAAAACTCACTTTGTTCATGGCCAATTTACATGTCCATAACTTTGCATTTTTGAACTCAGCATGCTCTAAGCTAGATTACAGGTCCTTTATCTCATTCACACTCATAAATTTAATGCAAATACTTCATGTTTAGGTCTTATCTTGTGTGTTTAAGCATTGCATACAAGATTGAGCCATAATTGGAAAAAGTGATTTATCCATTTTTGTAAAGTAGAACTTTATGTCAAGTTTGAAAATCAAGAAGTACAAGGCCATATCTTTGGGCACAAGTTCATAAGCATGTCACACTGATCAAGAGGGATAGTTGCAGCACATTTGGGGGGCCTGTACAAGTCTAGAGAACCAAGTTGTTTTTTCTTGCTTAAGTGTGAAGTAACTTGGCATAACTAACACCAACTCTCATTTCAGCCAACACAAGCTTAAGCAAAGTTGTTGTACACCTTCCAAATAATATAACATAGCTAAGGCACGAGCAAAACACCCTCCAAACATCATCAAACCTCAAAATACCCTCCTACTGCAGAAAATAGAGTCACCTCTGCAGTTGGACTTCCATAACTCAATTCCCTCGTGCATTCTTGCTAAAACCAGTTCATACACACTCCATACCATATATGCAAGCTATCTCAGGCATTGGACACGACCTGTAACACCTCTAACCAACATCACCATTTTCATTTTTTCTGTTTTGCAGGTTGATTGCCATAGCTTGATCCAGTTGGTTTCAAAGCGATTTAAAGGTTGGAATAGCATCCATGAACTTCAAGCAAGCTGTACCAATCCTCATTTTGCCTTGAAAGTGCCTCCATTGTCAGACACGATCCAAGCTGAACAGGTAAGTTCATGGAATTCTCTCTCTCAATATAGGAAGAGTTAGCTCTAAGTTTGTGAATGAAAAATGTTCTATTCATGCCCCTGAAGCTATACATACCTTTACTTTCCATTTATATTGCATGTGCTGAGAGAATTTAAGACCTGAACATTGACAAAAACTTAGGTTAAAAATTAGGGATGGAGAAATTCTCTCTCATTTTTAGAGTTAGGTTAAGTTTTTTATATGTATGGAATCGTGGTTTGATGCTTAACATTTTTCATGTTGTGAGTTTGTGCTAAAAGTCCAAGAATCTTGAGATAGCAGAAACGCGTGTGTTGGTTGTACAAGGATGTTGGAGGTTGAAGAAGACAGGGTCTTGGGCTGGGCCTGAGATTTTGTTTTTCCTTTTCACACCATTGCATTTCACATGCACCCCCCTGGCCCATTTTGAGTTTTAGTTGTCATTTTCCATTTTTTTCCTTTTGATTTTGTTTCCATATTTTTATTTAAGCATAAAAAAATATTAAATTTATTTTTCCCATATTTTTTGCATTTATTTTGATATTTATTTGGCTTTATTTAGTTTTGTATATAAATAAACATAAATATACAATTATTTAAAATAACTAAAAAATAATACAAACATATTTTATTTTTGATTTTTTATTTTATGTTATCTCTTGAAAACATTTTATAATAAAAATATATTTTTTTAATAATATTAAATATTTTATTTTTGCACATATAATATATATTTAATAAATAATGTAAAATACTTATATATTTATTAGTATATTTAGGGAAAATACAAAGAATTAATACATTTTATTTTTATTAATATTTTGACCTCAAAAATAATTTTTTTACAATATACCTTCTTTTATTTATTTTTTGTACATAATTAATAAATATTGCATATATTATATAATAAATACCTTTTATTTATAAAATTAGGGTTTTGCCCTAAATACCAAAATTAATTCATTTTTATTTTTGTTTATTTGACACATGATAAATACTCTTTTACATACATATGAAAATCATTTTTGCATTTTTGGCATATTTATCTTATCTTATTTAATTATTGTGCAATTAATTAATTTGTATAATTTCAATTTGGATGTAATAGTTAGGTTTAATTTCTTGCTAAAATATCCCCATTTGAACATTTGTACCCCTCATCCCATATTGTGTTGTAATAACCTAGGACCTTTTATTTTTCGCATTTAAAAGCTTTCTAATTATGCCATGTTAGAATTAGGGTTTTGTATGCAAAATTAACCAAAAATAGTTTGACCTAATTTCAAGATAAACAAGCATGAAAATGGACAACACTAATCACACTTGCACCCTTAGGGTTACTCCACTTGTTGCCTTCAAATAATGGGCCATATTGCATGTTAGGTATCTTTGGCAAAAACAAAACAATCAAATGATCATAGTCCCTCGATGACGCTTTCGAAAGTTGCCTAAAAAATGATCAAGTCCCTTAAAGGAAAAATTGCCCAAAGATACTTGGCACCATTGCAATCATGGTCTAAACGATGACCCGCGCCCGTCCCGTTAACATCCTGACACAAGATTGTCCACCAAATACAATGGTGGAACAAAATTGTTAAAATGGTTAAAACATAGCAAAGATCTTTGAGAAATTTAGGGTAGATAGCTCTTGGTTACTTGCCAACTTGCAAAACAAAAACCCTTGCCTATTTTTCAAAACCACACATCACAAACACTTTCAAAACAATTTCCAAAAAAACATTGAAAACTTCTCAAAAGACATACACTTTTGTATACATCCCAACATGGATCATTACAAAGGTTGCCACCACATTGGCCTCTTTTCAAAACATTTTTCAAACCCACACACAAAGCACCATTTCAAACAATTGAAAATCAAGGCAAGTTGATCTAAGCAAGTAACTAAGAGCCCGTGGATAACCATGGATAGAAAGGGTTCTAATACCTTCCCTTTCTATAATCTACTCCCCGAACCCAAGAAAACATCTCAAAGGTTTTTGTTGTGCTTTTTAACCTTTCCTTAGGATAAAATAAAAAGTCGGTGGCGACTCTTGCTCAACCGAAACATTTGCAAAAACAAGCGCAAAACCCAAGTCAGTTCTCCCACCGTATCACAATGATCTTTGGAACATATTAAGACCTTGGAAAGCATTTGATTCCTTTGTGGTTCACACATCTTGATGAAAAATGGAAAGCCTAATTTGAGGTATACTGCCTTATGAGAGAGTTTGTCTGGTCAACTCTCGGACTTCCTTGAGCAACTTGGGGACCTCAATTGACATTTGTTGAGTAAAATGGAAGGGAAAATTTTGGGGTACAACAGCTACCCCTTTTCAATCTTCTTAGACCTGAGGATGTAGATTGGTTGTCTGCCTTTCGTGATCTGAAGGTGGAAGATGATTGAACACTAAAGTGCCCATAAATTTGCACTTGCATGAAGTGGCACTTGATTTGTGATATCGGGAATGGGATTACAGATGCCATTTGGAGGTCGATAATGGAAGATTGTCGGGGATGGGCTTAAAGATGTCATCCTGGATGCGATGGAGAATTGCTGGAGATGGGCTTAAAGATGCCATCTAGAGAACGTGGATTTCCTGAGATATTCCTTTGACGAGAGTCCCTGTTGTTGTTGTTGATGAGGAATCTGCTGAGGAATGTTGGTATCTGTCTTTGGAGATATAGAATTTTAGGAGCTTCACTTGTCCGTTACTCTACTAGGGAGATGTGAAACCAGTCGTGTTTGATCAGGTTCTAGTCTTACAGTGTTGTGGACTGCTGTTTACGGATAAGAGAGGAGGAACCTGGATAGTAAGGTTATGAGAAGGAACCTGGATAGTAGGGTTACTTCGATATGAAAAGCCTGGATAGTAGGGCTGTAAGAAGGAACTTGGATAATAGGGTTGCTTAGATACGAAAAGCCTGGATAGTAGGGCTGTGAGAAGGAAACTGGATAGTAGGGTTACTTTGATATGAAAGCCTGGATAGTATGGCTGTGAGAAGGAACCTGGATAGTAGGGTTACTTCGATATGAGAAGCCTGGATAGTAGGGCTGTGAGAAGGAACCTGGATAGTAGGGTTGCTTCGATATGAGAAGCCTGGATAGTAGGGCTGTGAGAAGGAACCTGGATAGTAGGGTTACTTCGATATGAAAGTCCAGATAGTAGGGCTGTAAGAAGGAACCTGGATAGTAGGGTTACTTCGATATGAAAGCCTGGATAGTAGGGTTGTGAGAAGGAACCTGGATAGTAGGGTTACTTCGATATGAAATCCTGGATAGTAGGGCTGTGAGAAGGAACCTGGATAGTAGGGTTACTTCGATATGAAAGCCTGGATAGTAGGGTTGTGAGAAGGAAGCTGGATAGTAGGGTTACTTGGATATGAAAGCCTGGATAGTAAGGTTGTCAGAAGGAACCTGGATAGTAGGGTTACTTCGATATGAAAGCCTGGATAGTAGGGCTGTGAGAAAATCTGGATAGTAGGGTTACTTTGATATGAAATCCTGGATAGTAGGGCTGTGAGAAGGAACCTGGATAGTAAGGTTACTTCGATATGAAAAGCCTGGATAGTAGGGTTGTGAGAAGGAACCTGGATAAGGTTGCTTTGTGATAAATTCGTGTAAAACTTCAAGAGGAACCTGGGTAAGGTTACTTTGTGATAAGTTCGTGTAAAACTTCAGGAGGAACCTGGGTAAGGTTATAAGTTTGTGTAAAACTTCAGGAGGAACCGGGGTAAGGTTATAAGTTTGTGTAAAACTTCAGGAGGAACTGGGGTAAGGTTACTTTGGGATAAGTTCGTGTAAAACTTCAGGATGAACTGGGGTAAGGTTATAAGTTTGTGTAAAACTTTAGGAGGAACCGGGGTAAGGTTACTTCGTGATAAGTTCGTGTAAAACTTCAGAATGAACCGAGGTAAGGTTATAAGTTTGTATAAAACTTCAGGAGGAACCGGGGTAAGGTTACTTTGGGATAAGTTCGTGTAAAACTTCAGGATGAACCGGGGTAAGGTTACTTTGGGATAAGTTTGTGTAAAACTTCAGGAGGAATCGGTGTAAGGTTACTTCGATATGATAATGCAGATTACTTGACCCGTTTGATTTCGGGAACTGAGTTTCCATTAGTTGTTTGTAGATGTGATCTGTATAACTGTTGGATTCATTGAAGCTAATCTTCCTTTTCTGAAAAGATATCAGGGTTAGTTATATGCGATGCATGAAATGCAGGGTGAGATGATGTTCTCACAATAAATGAGATTATCCTGTATATGATATGTATGTGTATGCCATGATGTATGTTCATGAAATATTGTCGGGGTATGCTCGCGTCTGGGAAAATAAATCCCTGACGGTTGCTGGAGATTTGTGAATATTCTGCTGGGAAGAGATGTTGTAGAATAACTCTGCGGGGATCATACTTAAGGGAAAGAGATACTCTGTTGGTAGACCTGCTGATCTGGATGAATAAATCTGGGGATGAAATTCATTACTGGAGGTGTTGAGCTCGGTTGGATAAATAAACTCTGCTTGGGGGATGAAATTTACTGATTCGCCTGCGATTATGAACCTTGTGAAACCACCCGTTCGGAACCTGGCGTCTGGATGTAATGAAACATCAATGAAGTCGCCACCGAACGTCTTTTATCCCGCCGAAAGGGAAAGGTAAACATCGAGAAAACCTGAAAAGGGAGAAATCACGGTCTTTCGACCGAGAGATCGGGTAAGGGAGTCTGTTACAGGAGGGGAAGGTATTAGCACCCCACGCGCCCGTAGTACTCTACGGTATCCACTCTTGTTGTCTAATCTAATGGGTGTGGTCAAAACCTATGTCTATGGCTTAAAACTGAAAAGGGAATGCATGCGAAAGAAAAAGAAAACAATGTAGGGAAATTAAAAGTTAAGCTCGGTCGGGCCCTACCCCTTTGCCTACGTATCCCTTTTAAGGAATTATAACAGCCGTAGTTCGCTTACATATTTTTGTTGGTTTGTGTTTTTTAGTTAAGACAACAAAAAGTCCAGATGGAAAAACATCAAATAAAGCAACAAACAAATGAGATGGTAAAACATCGACTAAATAATAACATAGTAGCATGTCAAAGATGGCGAAACATCAAATGATAAAACATTACACCTAACAAATGACATTGAGAGTCAAAGTAGGATAACCAACATGTGCGATGGCGAAACATCAACGAAACGGATAGCAAAATATCACACCTAACAATGATATTGAAAATCAAAGTAGGATAACAAACATGTGCGATGGAGAAACATCAACGGAACGGATAGCAAAATATCACACCTAACAATGATATTGAAAATCAAAGTAGGATATCAAACATGTGCGATGGCAAAACATCGGCTAAAAGATAACAAGGTATCATGGAAAAGATGGGGAACATCGGCTAAAAGATAGGTTCTCACAACACAAGTATCAGACAAAAAACCAGAGGGCCTCCTGACATATATCAGCAACAGAGGTCCCATCATGCAACATATGACTATGAAAAATGAAAATGGAAGAAAGGAAATAGTGCAATACCAAACGGATAACTATCCGTAGCAACTGAACAAGAATAAAAGAAACCCAGAGAACTTCAAGCAAGCTGGCATCAGCAGATAAATCAAGTCAGAAATTACGCCATCAGGATGTAAGTAATGAGATTATCAGATATGAACATATCCCATGGACAATGTATAGAATTCACAATCATATGTATATATCCTGCATAGAATATCAAATATGCCAAGCACAAGAGTAGTGCCAATATAATAAATTGTGTTCCACAAATAAAGTGAAACACAATAGCCTCAAGTCAATACTGGAAAACTTTTCTCAAAGTACCCCGCACATTCAACAACCAAGTTAGTATTCTCATAAACAGAATGATGATTCACATAAGGGATGGATGATGACACCATAATGAAATGATAAAACATGATAGCAACTATCAAACATTAGTCATGATAGACAAAAAGAAACAGGCATATGCACAATTTGGTCAAAAGAATCAGAGGAATGTTGCTCCTTTCTATCACCATGTTGAATTGATAATTGAGTATCAATTAAGGATCATGGGAGCTTGAAAAGAATACAATTAAAGACCATGAAGGTCAGTAGCAAACACAATTCAATCATGCTCAATTAATTCATCACAGCTCACAAGCATAATAGGAAAGAAATCCCACACAATGCATTAAAAGGTTCAATCATTCAAACATGGGGCATTAAGTGAAATGGCTTGAGTTTATTTGGATGAACATATCCAACATGATCATTAGGTGCCCAATCATAGGCCTCACTCAAGTTCATCGGCCATCAAACAAATTGCAACAAGATATGCAACATTAATTGGGTACCTTCACTTCAAAAATACATTAAAAATAGAAACAAGGATCAATAATTCAAACCAAAAAAATTCTTAGCATCTTTGAAGTGTGTAGAAGTAAGAAAGAAAGCCTTAAGTTCATGAATGATTGAGGAGGAGATCAAATGAGACCCAAAGTTCAAAACTGGTGGGCCAAACTAACAAAACTAGACAAGTTTTAAAAATAATTCATGGAAAAATATCAAACCAAGTCAAATAATTCAAGAAAAATGGTTTTCAGATCCTCAATGCATTCATGAACCATAATCAAGACCTAAGTTCCATTGAAAATCCAGGGCATAATGGTTTTGAAAAAGAAACTTGCACAATAAGCAACAAAACCCTAATTTTTGACTTTTAATCTTAAATATTGATTAAATAAGATCAAAATTCAAAGAATTCAAACCAAGATCATGCAAAACACAAGGAAACCCTAAATGTCAAAATACATATTTTTCCATATTTTTTGAATTAAGGGAAATATTAAAATAAATAAAAATCAAACAATCAATTAACAATTAAACTATTATTTAAAGGCAAAAATGCAAACCCTAGCCAAAATCATGAGAAGGTCAAAATGAAATAATATTCAGATTATATGATTAAAAACAAGCTTGCATGATTTTTTTGAGGATTTTTGTATTAATGGAAGTATTAAAACAAAAATTATGAAACAAATATTTCAAATAAACTTCTCAAATTAAATCTCTAATCAAAAATAGAAAAAATGTTAAACAAAAATCAAAATCAATTTCTAATTAATTTTTTGAGTCAAAGATAATTTTTGTGGAATTTTTCAAATCAAATAAATATTAAAATAAAATAAACACTAAACAAATAATTAAATAATAACACAAATTTTTAAACCATTCAAAACATTTTCAAAAAATTATCAAAAAAATGCACAACGTCAAGAATATTTTTTTTAAGTTTCATGAATTTTTTCATAATTTTTCATCAATTTTTGATCAAGAAAATAAAATCAGAGAATCAATGAAAATTAAATAACAAAAACAAGAACAAGGCCAATGAGATGATGCCATGCATCATCTTCAACCTCCTGCGAAGGCAAAACACTCGCTTCCATCAGTTTCAGCATGCTCACTTCAGATCCATCAAACAAACACAATTCTCAACCAAAATCCATGAGATTAAGCTCAAATTAAAGCTAGTATATCATACTACATCATGCAATTTGAATCAAACTCAGAGATCAAGCATAGATCAAGAAATCAAATCTCAAAAACTGGAAAAACACATTGCAAACATCAAAACCAGAAACACGATTTCACCAAATCTGCTTGAATCAGAGCTCAATTATACATCAATCCTAATGATTGGCCAACTATAAACACAATGCACACCACGAAACACTTCAATTCATGCTCAAATCAAGGTTCAGATTCAGTGAGCATACTTGCAAAAGTGAAAAATAAATTCACTTGGTGCCTCTGAAATCTAATAAGAAACCTTTCTAAATAGCTTCCTTGTGCTCCAATGAAGGTGTTTGAGTAGAGAAATGAGGACTGGATCAAGAGAATTGAGTTGCTCAATTCAAGTTGCAGAGCAAGAAAAATGAGAAAATTATGAGGAGCTCCTTCCAATGCAGCGCGTGTGTCCGTGAAAGGAGAGCTTGAGCAGCTTATATAGAGCGTTTGGAGTGAGGTTAGAGTGGTAATTCAAGCTGAGAGTCGTTGGATGGAGAAAAGTGAATTTCCTATCAAACTAAAACAAGTGTGATGGCCATTTGCGTTTTGCTTGGTATTCAGGCAATGCTTGCAGTCGTTTTGAGCAACAAAAGGAGAGTGTGAGTGAGAGAAAAAAAACGTGATGAGGTGAGTTGTCCTCTTTTGCACATGGGACTGATTTTATTGAGTGAGAAGTTTCCCATTTTGTCAAAAATGTGAAAATGAGAGAGGCACGAGGTATGCACCTGGTTTGGCCTTTTTTGGTGAGCACATGAGGTGTCCAATTCGTGCCAAGCATATGCAAGTGGACTCTGAAATGATTTAATCAAAACTGAACCAAAACTTGAAAATTGCCATGGCCAAGCATACACAAAAAATCAGTTGACTTCCAACTGATACCATTTCAAATTGGCTCGTGCATTTTCCAAATTTCTTTGAGCCAATTAAAATTCATATGATGAGCTTCACAATGATCTTTGATTCATCAAAAATGGTGGAGAAATGAAAGAGATGTGGACATTAGTATTCCTGGGCAAGTCAAGCCAACTTGCCCAAGACTGCGCGCGCTGGCCTGCCCATGTGCCTTCAAGAATCCGGTTTTGCCACCCAACTTCCTCAAACCACAACTTCCTCAATTTTAATCCAATTTGAGTGATTCCAAGTTTAATGAGAAGCTTTCATGGAAGACAACAAAATTCTCTTTTTAATTTTTCAAATTGAGGCTTGAGTCATAAGAAATTGATTCCTCAAAATGGCATGCCAAGTGTTTGATGAAATTACGCGCGTGACTTGCCCAAGAGAAGTCATCTTGACACTTGCAATTTTTTTAATTTTTTAAGTTACTTCTTGAACAAGTTACACTCAAATTCACCACTTCTCATGATTCAAAGATGAATTTGGGTATGGAATATGAAAAGAGGATGCTTAAATTGATGGTTGACCAAAAGTCCACTTGGTCAACTTCTGATTTTACTAACTTTGGTCAAAATGACCAATTTGCCCCTTTTGATCAATTGAATCATTTCCAATCCAAATTGAACTTCAATTTTTTTAATCATCAATGCTTAATAACATGTGGTGAATCATGGAAACAAGTTTGGGTGAAAAAGTTAGAGAAATCCTGATTAAATGCAAAACCCTAGATTTGTACCATGTACTAGGAGATAGTTGATCAAGCTTCAAAACCCTAATTCCACTGGGCATCATGAGAGAATCTTTGATCAAATTTGATTCTAATGATGATAAGATAGTGATGCTTCATGAATTGGCTCATCCAGACCCCAATTACTTCAACTTGGACCAAACCCCAATTTTGACTGGTGAATCAAAAGAGAGAGTCCTCTTATAAACAAACACAAACTTCAATCCTCTGATGATCCAAAGAGATGGATAAGATATCTTGAGATATGCAACAACTTTTGAGCTTGAAAGATCCAGAGGTTTAGATGATAAGGTTCTACTTGAGCAACTTGTCAATGCAGTCAACCTTCAAAGCTTGAGGAAGACTTGATAACCAAAGTACTTTGATCCCATCATAATGTATGAATGCAATGCAATATGATATTCATGATGAAACATAAGCCTAAATCAAGAGGGTAAATTTTGGGGTGCAACAGCTGCCCCTATTCAAATATCTTCAACATGATAAGTGAGAAAAGTGATAACTTTTGAGCGTTCAGAGTTGAATATGATTGAATACAAAAGAACCCGAAAATTTACACTCTTGAAGCAGAAAGAAATAGAAACAGAAAACTACCAAGACATGCGTCAGAATGAAGATGTAACGCAGGTTGAAACAGAACAAAAACAAAGAAGAGTAGACGCAACTAAACTTCCGGACAGATGTTTCAGGGCGCAATTGGACTTCAAGAAGGGTGAGATAAAACTCAGACTACAGAGTATAGGAGAAACTAAGCTATGGAAAGGAAAACGTACGCGGGTGAGGAGACGAAACTCTGAGCTCGACCCAAAGCAAAAGTGGCTAGAGTGCGTGATTCTAGGAGCACTTGCTAATCTTAACTAAGATAGACAGTATGAAGGAACTGAAAGAATCCCAGAAATGAGGAACAAAAGCGAGACGAAACTCGACTCAATAACCAGTTAGACGAAACTAAACTAGATGAGTACCAGGACGAAACTAGATTTCACGCACGGGTAACGAGGCGAAACTCGGCCCATAGCAAAGTGATGAGAGTGCATGTTTCTTATAGCACCTGCTGGTCTCAGATCAATGGATAGACAGTGACGAAAACTGATAGAAGAATCCAAGGAACAAGAGAGACAGATTTCAAGCTAAGGACGCAGTACGAACAATGCACTCGGTAAACGAACACCGTCAAAGGGTCCAAGGTATGAAAGCAAAAACGAGACAAAACTTGACTCAAAAACTAGTTAGGCGAAACTAAACTAGATGAGTACCAGAACGAAACTGGATTTCATGCATAGGTGACGAGGCGAAACTCGACCCAAAGCGAGAGTGATAAGAGCGCATGTTTCTCAGAGCACCTGCTGGTCTCAGATCAATGGATAAACAGTGACGAAAACTGATAAAATAATCCAAGGAAAAAGAGACTGATTTCAAACCAGGGATGCGGTACGAACACTGCACTCGGTAAACGAACACCGTCAAGGGGTCCAAGGTGTGAAAGCAAAAACGAGACAAAACTCGACTCAATAACTAGTTAGGTGAAACTAAATTAGATAAGCACCAGGACGAAACTGGATTTCATGCGCAAGGTGAGGAGACGAAACTCTAAGCTCAACCCAAAGCAAGGAGATTAGGGCGTACACCAAAAAACCTGTTGAAAGCAAAAATCAGGACGAAACTGGTATTCGAAAGGTGCATCGATAGACATTGGAATGAACCGGAGAGGGTAGTGAAGACTAAACCCGAGAAGACTGCGCCAGGGCGAAACTGAACTGCAAGTCAAGAGTAGACACTTAAACAAACAAATGATTAAGATCAAAAGGATATTGGTATGGGGGGAACTAAAATAATGAGGACGAAAACCTCGCTGGGGATTTAATCCGAAGTAAAAGCGAAATCATTGGGGAATAACAGAAACAAAAATGGCTTATGTTCCGATGCATGTTTGAATTCTTTTTTTATATAGCACAATGCTCCATATAATGGAAATGCTACACGTTTTGGTAGATGCAATGTAATGATGCATGTTTTAAAAGTTTCACTGGGGAATAGCCAATTGAGAAACCAAAAACCAAGGAGTCAGCATCTGACATGACTTGCAAAAATAAATTGCAAAATCCGAAGGAGAGGAGAAGATACGAGGAACCGCTAGAGAGGGAAACTTAAAGAGATGAAGCTTCGCGGGGAATAACAATCGAGTAACCAGTAGAAACGGGCCACAAACAAAGAGAGGAGCTGCAAAAATAAATTGCAAACTCCTAGAGAAGATCAGATCGACACTATAGCTTCTGGAGAAGAACGTTATCCGAAGTTAGTCATTGAGAGAGAATATCAGGGCAAGACTGTAATCTCTGGAAAAGACAGCGCGCGGCCATGTTGAGGATGACACTAAGACAACAAAATCGATGTGAGGGGTGAAAACCCTTGCTGGGGGAACAAAGCTTTGTTGAGGATACGGGACTTCACCGGGGATACATAACTCTGATGAAGATTTTGTTGGAGAGAGATTTCTGGCATGCAACCAATGGACGGATCATGCAGACAGTCATAGTATCGATCTTACTGGGGATTAAGGAAAGATCTTATCATAAGGATGCCTCAGTTAGCAGACCAGTTGGGGAATGAGAGGTCAAGGCAACAAATCTCTAAATGGCAACTCCGCTAGAGAGTTGAAACTTCTTCAGAATGTAAGTTCTCATTTAAACAACTCCACTAGGGATATGTAACACATCCAAACTTGAAGTCTCAGAATGAAGCTTTTAAAAGAAGATTCTTGGGGCAACAAAACTTCGTTGTGGAAACGAAACTTCACTGGGGATAGGTAAAGTCCTATTCATCCATGGGCTCTGTCTAACAGAAGAAAACCAAATATTCCCTTCCTGACAATCATTAAGCTCTTTACAGGTGTTCAACGTGTAAACTCTTTTTGATGTCAAACAAATGTTTCGCATGCAGGAAGCTGTTTATTTTGGGAATGACAGACCTGATGCGACAATTATTTAAGCCTTGAAGTTGAAAATCTTAACAAAGTGTTGCATCTCTGTTGTGAATGAATCACTGGCTAGAGTGCAAGAAATTTCAAAACTTTTCTTTCCCCCCTTTTTTTTGAAAAAAATGAGTCAAGATGCGGGTGATAAGATACCAACATGCAACACATATTTGGGAGTTTAGGAAATGTTGTCCTGTTATAGTATGCTTTCGAGTTAAACCCTTGTTTCAGTTAGGACTTCTAAAGGTTGTAACGTGGCATGGTTCGAGGTTCTTTTTTATTTTTTAAAGTTTTTCAAGGCTCAAGTTATTTGGTGCCCACCCCCTTCGTGATATTCTCCTGTCCTAAGTTCAGTTGACTTATCACAAGCATTCCTCTTTCAAAAGGATTTATAACGGCTGAGTGATCATGACAAATTCTCCAACATGATTGTCACTTAACCTTTGTTGCTTTTGTTTTTGATATTATTGTTCCTCTTCTTTTGATGAAAATTTTATTGAATAATCTCTTTTTTTTTGCCTTTTAGGCTCTCTTTTCCATAACTTTTGCCTGGACAAAATCTTTTGAATTTCAATTTTGGAAGTCCAACGGGACGCCCTAACTTTTGCCTAAGCGACTTGTTTTCAAGTTTCGTCTTAGCGGGGCTTTTTGTTTCTTTTTTATTCATACTTTCCACTTCGAACAAGTCAATGTGACTTTAGGTCTTTGAACTTTTTCTTTCTCTTTCTCTTTTTGAAAACAAATGCCTCATTCCTTGGTCGGCGAGGGATAGCCATTATTGTATCGATTCGATCTCGACCTCAAGACTCTGTGAGGAAATGAACATCGTGTTTTAGACATTTTTCTGATCTCATGATGAGAAAAGATAAAATGTGGGGATCCTCAGATGGGACATTCCTTCTAAATTTGAATGCTTGGTCAAATTAACTGAACATCTACCCTTCCCCTGGTTAAAAACAAGGTTTTTGTTTTTGAACGGAAAAGAAACTCCTACTTCAAAGGCTCAGAGGGGTTAACGAGGGTCTAACTCCCTTATATCTCCAGTGTTTGGGGATTGAAACAATGCATGTACATCGTCAACGGGGTTCTACTCAAAAGCATACCATTACAGTCATTGTTTTTAGCTAAACTCCTTCCTCCAAACTCTTGGCTAAGCAAAAGTATTGGCACGGTTGGTATCAAAATGCCTGAAAAATTATTAAAGAGTGATACTGGATGGATTAAGTAAAGTAAAACAAATTTTTTTTTCAAGGCAAAAATATTCAATGCATCAAGACTGACATTCAGCCATAAACAAAATCCTATATGCAGACAATGCTAAAACAATCAATCAAGATAACACATGAAAGTGCGGCAAAGAAACGTAATAAAAGCCATTATGGGGAAGAAGTATCTCCAACTAGGTTCGCCGATCTCACCGACCTGCCATAATCTTGAAATTACCCTGACCCATGACTTTCACCAACAGCACGGATCTGTGAAACAAATTGGCGAAGTATCCGCCAGTAAAGTGACTGAGAATCTCATCAAACAAAGAAACAAACATGCCCCTTGCACGGTAGTGATTGTGTTTGTTATTCGTCTTTCAAGCGGTCAACTAACCATGACTTAGATTATCATTTTCGTGTAAGGCCCACGAAGTTTATATGCACATGCTTATCAAAAATATTGGACGTTTTTGCAAACAAAAAAGTAAAAAGGGAGAAAAGCAACGTATACGTATACTTGAAAGAAGATGTTCTATTGATTTTGAGAAATCAGCCTGTGAAAAAGGCATTTACATTCGGAAGCAAGAAATTACAAAATCAAAGCAAACAAGTGTTTACAAATGGCAATGTGAATGTTAATATCCATCGAGTCCCGACTTTGCTATGACTCTTATGACTCTGACGCTTTCATCTTCCTTCTTTCAGACAGATCATTCTTGGATTAGCTTCGAGCTTATGCCAGGTGACAGAATGAAGAAAAGAAACAAAGGATCTCATGCCGAGAGTAGTTATTTTCTTTAAGTCCCTAACTTTTGCCTGAATCGCCCTTTCGGGTTTTCGATTCACAAGGACACCCTCTTTTTGCCTAAACCGCCCTTTCGGGTTTTCAGTTTAGCGGGTTTTTTTTTGTTTTTTTATGCAAAGTATTTTTTAACTATGTCAGCATTCACAGGGAGAGGGAAGTACTCTCCATCCATAGTTGTGAGCATCATCGTTCCTCCAGAGAAAACTTTTCTGACCACGAAAGGATCTTCATAAGTGGGAACCCACTTGCCCCTGGGATCTCCCTGGGGGAGAATTATCCTTTTTAGCACAAGGTCACCTGGCTTGTAACACTGAGGTCGTACCCTCTTATCAAAAGCTTTCCTCATCCTTTGTTGATATACCTGACCATGACATACAACCGTCAACCTCTTCTCGTCAATAAGTTCCAACTGATCCAGCCGATTCTGTATCCATTCACTTTCATCCAGCTCAACATCCCTCGTGATCCTAAGAGAAGGAATCTTGACTTCTACCGGTAATACTGCTTCCATGTTGTAAACCAATGAAAATGGGGTTGCCCCAGTCGAAGTACGCACAATGGTGCGATAACCATGCAAAGTGAAAGGCAGCATCTCATGCCAATCTGTATAGGTTACAACCATCTTCTGCATAATCTTCTTGATATTCTTATTGGCCGCTTCGACAGCACCGTTCATCTTTGGTCGGTATGGGGAAGAGTTATGATGCTTGATTTTGAAGGACTCACAAAGCTCCTTCATCATTTTGTTGTTCAAATTAGACCCATTATCGGTAATGATCTTTTCAGGCACTCCGTAGCGACAGATAATATTGTGCTTAATGAACCGAGTTACCACCTGCTTGGTGACATTGGCATAGGATGCAGCTTCGACCCACTTTGTAAAATAATCGATGGCAACCAGAATGAAACGGTGCCCGTTGGACGCAGTCGGTTCAATTTTACCGATCATATCAATTCCCCACATTGCAAACGGCCAAGGGGAAGTCAAGACATTCAAAGGTAATGGCGGCACATGCACCTTATCAGCATAGACTTGATATTTGTGGCAAATCCGTGCATGATTGTAACAGTCAGTCTCCATGGTGGACCAATAATAACCTGCTCGCAAAATCTTTTTAGCCATGGTATGCCCGTTGGAATGGGTCCCAAAATCACCTTCATGTATCTCTTCAATGATTCTAGCTGCTTCTTTCTTGTTAACACATCTGAGCAGTAAACCGTCATGACGCCTTCTATACAACACACCGCCACTGAGAAAGAACTTGGCTGAAAATTTTCTTAAAAACTTCTTATCTGTGACGGATGCCTCTTCAGGGTACTCTTGTGTTTCAAGATATCGTTTAACATCATAAAACCAAGGATTTCCATCTGATTCCAAACTAGCCTCAAAACAGAAAGATGGCTCACTCAAACTTATGATGGTAATGGAAGGTGCCTCGTTAGCCGACTTAACCTTGAACACGGAGGACAAAGTTGCCAGTGCATTAGCTAGATTGTTTTCTTCTCTGGGAATGTGCTCAAACGTGATCTCTTTGAAGTACGGAATCAGCTTCATAACATGCTCACGATAGGGAATTAAGTTCTGATGGCGAGTCTCCCAATCTCCATTAATCTGGCTGATAACAAGATTAGAATCCCCGTAAACTTTCAAGAATTTGATGCGCAGGTCGATCGCCGCTTCAATGCTATAAATACAAGCCTCATATTCGGCCATGTTGTTAGTGCAATCGAAACAAATACAAGCCGTGAAAGGAATGTGGTATCCCTCATGGGAAGTGATAATAGCTCCGACACCGTTGCCCATGGCATTAGAAGCACCATCAAAAATAAGCGTCCAACGTGATCCCGGCTCGGGTCCTTCGTCTGGGTCTGGCATGTTACAATCCCGAATATACACAATTTCCTCATCTGGAAAATCAAACTTCATTGGTTCATAATCATTCACAGGATGATGAGCAAGATGGTCGGCTAGTACACTACCCTTAATTGTTTTTTGAGTAGTGTATTGGATATCATATTCAGTGAGTATCATCTGCCAACGGGCTACCCTGCCTGTAAGAGCTGGCTTCTCAAAAATGTACTTGATTGGATCCATTTTGGATGTCAAGTAGGTGGTGTGAGTTAACATGTATTGCCTCAAACGTTTGGCGGCCCAGGCAAGCGCACAACAAGTCTTTTCCAGCAATGAGTATCTTGACTCGCATTCCGTAAACTTCTTACTCAAGTAGTAAATAGCCTGCTCTTTCTTCCCTGTCTCGTCGTGCTGACCGAGGACACAACCCATTGAGCTCTCCAACACAGTTAAATACATGATTAGTGGCCTTCCTTCCACTGGCGGCATGAGTATCGGAGGTTCCTGCAAATACTCCTTTATTTTGTCAAAGGCCTTCTGACAATCCTCATTCCATTTCATTGTCTGACTTTTCTTCAACAACTTGAACAAAGGTTCACAGGTGGCTGTGAGATGAGAAATAAATCTAGAAATGTAGTTTAACCTTCCCAAGAAACCACGTACTTCCTTCTCTGTCCTTGTTTCAGGCATTTCTTATATCGCTTTTACCTTGGTCGGGTCCACCTCAATACCCTTTTCACTTACAATAAAACCCAATAGCTTGTCGGATCTCACCCCGAAGGTGAACTTATTTGGATTCAAACTCAGCAAAAACTGCCTCAGTCTCTCGTACAATTTTTCCAGATGAACAAGATGTTCCTCTTCCGTGTCATACTTAGCAATCATATCGTCCACATAAACCTCAATCTCTTTGTGAATCAAATCATGAAAGAGAGTGACTGTGGCGCGCTGATATGTTGCCCCGACGTTTTTCAAACCAAACGGCATCACTTTATAATAGAAAGTTCCCCAAGGTGTGATAAATGTTGTCTTCTCCATATCCTCCGGAGCCATCTTAATTTGATTGTAACCCGAAAAACCATCCATGAACGAAAACACTTTGGAATGAGCAGTATTATTGACCAACACATCAATATGCGGAAGAGGGAAGTCATCTTTAGGGCTGGCCCTGTTCAAATCCATATAATCCACGCACATCCTGACCTTACCATCCTTCTTGGGCACAGGCACAATATTTGCAATCCATGGTGGATAATTGATGACCTTTAAGAAATTCGCGTCCAACTGCTTTTGGACTTCCTCTTTGATCTTCTTGGACATCTCAGGATGAGTTCCTCGGAGCTTTTGCTTGACAGGGGAACAACCTTCTTTAAGCGGTAGTCGATGCACCACTATGTCTGTATCTAACCCAGGCATATCCTCATAAGACCGAGCGAAGATATCAGAATACTCACGGAGTAGCTCAATCAATCTGACCTTTATACTTTCTTCGAGATCTGACCCTATCTTGACTTCTCTTCTTACCTCTTCTGTGCCAATATTCACCACCTCAATCGAATCCTGATTCGACTGGATAACCTTCTCCTCTTATTTTAACAATCTTGTTAATTCCTCAGGAAGATCACAATCCTCATATGCTTCTTCTTCAGCTTGATAAATAGGAGTATCAAAGTCATAATGAGCCATAGCAGAGTCGTTATCAATATGATCGGTGGTGGAAGTGCATCTGTATGAATGACATTTTGGCGTTTTTTAGTGACAGTGTGTGAAAAGAGAAACATTGCCATTCAAAAAATAAAAAAAAGAAATGAAACAAAATTTTGAATGCAAAAACGTCATTTATTTCATGATAAACTTTTGAAAATAAACATGGTGGCCCTACATAAATGATTCACCACGCCTTGGGCAGAGCGTAGGAATTATGATATGATAATAAAAGAAACAAGAAAATTACTCCTCAGCGCTTGAAACTTGGATAACATCCACAGAAGTCCAATTGTTGAGTGTCTGGCCTGGAATACTCGGACGAATCCAATCTTCGATATTGTAGCCATCAACCCTATCGTCGCTAACTGTATTGACGTGTCCTTCTTGAGCAGCGCAAGGTCGGGAAAACTTCACAGGAGTAGATAAACTAGATGCTCTGGGATTTGTACTCTGCTGACCCGGGCTAAAACCAAGACCAATTTTATCAAATTTTGGGGTAACGTCCAGCACCTGACCCCAACCTTCAGGGTTTCCATTTTCCACCATAGCTCTCGCATCCTTGAGATAAGACATAACAGTTCCAGGCTTCCTTTTCTGCTCTGGAGGAGGAAAATTTACAACATGAACTGTTTCAAACGCCTGAAACGGAGTTTCATGTATCTCGCCTTCAACTTCAACATAGCGGAATGATGTCAAATGACTCACGATGTACACTTCCTCGCCGCACACAGTTATCACCTTTCCCTTTGCAGGATGCTTGATTTTCTGATGAAAAGTAGAAGTGACTGCCCCTGATCTATGAATCCACGGCCGCCCCATCAAACAACAATACGCTGGCTGTATATCCATCACAAAAAATGTAGCCGTGAAGGTGCGCGGACCAACCTTGATTGGTAACTCCACCTCCACAAAAACTGACCTTCGAGACCCATCAAACGCCTTCACCATCAAATCACTAGGGCACAGCTCCAGTCCAGAATAATCAATTTTCATCAATGCTGACTTTGGTAATACATTCAAAGACGATCTTGTATCCACCAAAACTAGGGATAAAGTAGTGCTCCTGCACTCCATTGAAATATGCAACGCTTTGTTATGGTCTAGCCCCTCTGGAGGAAGATCAAAATCTGTGAAGCCCAGACCGTTCCCGACAGATATGTTAGCACAAACATTCTCAAATTGATTGACTGTTATCTCATGTGGCACGAACGCATTCTTTAACAACTTCATCAAAGCATTTTTGTGAGGTTCTAAATAAATCAACAGAGACAAGATAGACATCTTAGAAGGAGTATGGCTCAGATGATCAATTATGCTATAATCACTCTTTCTGATAATGCGCATCAACTCTTCAACCTCATCGGGAACTGAAGAAGCTTCTGGTATCAGAATTGGTTGAGTCACATTGGCTGGCGTAACCCTTGGATTACCAATCATCACCTGCTGTTTTCCTTTTTCTCTTGCAGAAGCATATTCCGCATCTTGCACATTGGAAGGACCAAATACTCTCCCGCTTCTAGTCATTCGACTCACACCAGAAAAGTTATGAACTTCCTCTTCATTATCTTCAGCATGTTCTTCCTTAGATGAATGGGTACTTACCTCCTGCTTCACCCCATGGTAATAAACATCGGCACCATAATTCAATGGGATGGCCTTCTCGCTGGTATACGGCATGGGACCAGGTACCGTAATCATCAAAGGAGGTGCCCTGGATGGGGTAGGAATACGCACAGGGGTGTAAGGAATAGATATCACAGCAATATCTTCTTCGGTAACCTTACAGTAGCTCGGTTTTCTATCGAACTGCAGGGAACCCTCCTTTATCAACAACTGGATACCGGCTTTTAAATCATCATAGCCCTTCGGTTGCTCTCTACACTTGGCACACTCTGAAGTACAACCCGGGAAAATAGAATTGTCAAGCAAATACCTCTTAACACATCACAGCGGAGTAGTTACTTGTTCCACATTCATGATTAAATTCAATACTTCACCATTATCATCAATCATATTAACAACACCCCCTCCATGCCTAGGCATTGGGTTCTGAGTAACATTCGGACCAGTCACTAGAGTAAACTCAATTGCCTTAGCATCCAACAAGTCATGTACTTTTCACTTCAACGCAAAGCAATTGTCAGTAGAATGACCAACTCCTCCTGAATGGAATTCACATCTTGCGTTAGCATCATAGTTAGGAGGAAGTCTTGCGGGTGGTGGTGGCATATTTCTCAAACCAATCAACTTCAAATCGAGCAAATGGTGGAGTGCTTCAGTAAGAGATACCGGCAAGGGATCGAATTTTCTCGGCCGTCTCTGCTGTTGATTATTATACTGATGGGGAGCATCCTGTTGTCTTTGTTGTTGAGGCACTGTATTCGGTCTCTGCTGCGGAGGAGCATTAACAGGAATAGAAACAACATTGATTTGTTGGTGCTGACGATCCTCTCTTCTTCCTCTATGAGAGTAAACCGCGCGTGCGTCTCCTTCCCTTTTCTTAGGGTAAGTGTTGAATGGTTTCTTACTGCCCCCTGATGAGCCACTAGAACCTCCAATCTGAATTTTCCCCAATTTCAAACCTACCTTAATTCGTTCACCAGCCATAACCAAGTCTGCAAATCCTGCCGAAGTACTTCCTATCATGTGCTCATAGAATGGCCCTTACAGGGTAATCATAAACATATAGATGAGTTCTCTCTCCATGAGTGGAGGTTGAACCCTCGCAACCAACTCACGCCACCTCTGAGCGTATTCCTTGAAAGATTCTCTTGGTCCCTGTGACAAATTCTGTAACTGAGTGCGATTAGGCACCATATCCACATTGTATTGATAATGTTTGACAAAAGCCCGAGCAAGATCATTACAGCAACGAATATGGGTTTTCTCCAACTTCATGTACCACTCCAGGGATGCCCCAGATAAGCTATCCTGGAAAAAGTGAATAAAAAGCCCTTGATCCTCAGTATGCACCGACATCTTTCGGAAATAAGCAGTTGCATGAGTAACAGGACATGATGTTTCGTTGTACTTTTCAAATACAGGAGTCTTGAACTTTGGAGGAACTTTCACCCCAGACACCAATCCGAGATCATTAGCATCCATACCAAGGACTCCTTGTCCTTCGACAGCCTTCAAACGTTCTTCCAACAACCGATACTTCTTATCCTCAACCTGAACTTCCGGCTCCGAACTCCGAACAGAAAACGGATCTTCATCCTGGTCAAAGTCATAATCCTGCACCTGATAGTTCCTTACACCTCCCTGATTATCTCTTATGTTCCCCACAAGACGAGGTCCCGGAGACGGGGGAAACTGTCCTACGTTACGCACAAAAGGGTTTCCGTGCATCCCGTGAAAATTTCCAACAGGCTGATCTTGCACATCCCCCAATCCTACAGAAATGTCCTGATAGAGCCCTTGATTTCCACCATCCCCTGGATAGTGACGCTGGTTGTTGACAATGGCAGCCAGTTCCTCCTGTCGGTGGTTCACACTGGTGATGACCTCCATGAACTGGGTCATCTAAGTAGCCATCTGAGCCCTCATTTCAGCGAGTTCAGCTTGAACTTGTTCCATCTATCTTGGAAAATTGTTTCTGGTGGAATACCGACGAGTAGTCGTCTTGAATTCTGAATAAGAAAAGTATAAGAATAAGAATGTCGTCTTGAGATAACCTGTAATGTTATGAAATGCATCATGTGCATGATATGTTTGTCACTTTCAGGTATTCAAGAGTCCTTTTATTCATCAATCACGGCGTGCAACCAAATATCAACATACAATCAAGGGAAAAAGGACAAATAAGACAAACACTTCAATTATTTACAAACAAAAGAAACGATGTTCAAATGACTTCTGACATTTAAGAGTGTAACGATAAACAACAAAATACATGCTTCAAAGTAAACTTAACAAAAACTGAATAATAAAAACAAACAATGGTCCCTGCCAACAATCCTGGGGGTGACCAAATACACCGAAGGTAAAAAACTAAATCTCCGGAACAAGACATGCTTCAAGATGTTGACAATACTCTTCAAGCCTAGCTTTCTCCTTCAAAAGTTATGATGCAACCACTTTACTTTCTTGAAACCGATCCTCTGCGACACGCCTCTGGGCTACTTCCTTCTTAAGCTGAGCATCTTTGTCCTTGAGTTATTTCTCCAAGTTTTGAATCTTCTTCCTGTAGCTATTCTCAGATGCCTGAAGCTTCTAGAACTCTTGTTGGGTCTTACTCAACTCTTCTTCCATTTCAGCATGAGACCTCTTTCTAAAATTGGTTGCATCAGAAGTTTCCCCTTGAGCTTCTTTGAGTTTGCGAGCTAAGTCGGCCCTTTCTCGATCTACCCAATAAAGTTTCATCCCTGCCTCACGGTCTTTTGCACGAAGTTGAATGTTCTCAACATGAACCTGGGTGAACACCTCGGTAGGCACCGTGTTACTCAGAACAGTAGGAGGTTGCTCACATATAGGAGCCGGCCTTGCAAATGGTAATCGTAAAAACTTAACCCTGGCTTTAATCCATTCCAAGTAAGGAACCCTAGCAATAGGAACCTTCTTGCCCAAAGTAGTTCTATCCTTCCTGTGAATTCTCTTCCAAGCACTTGTCAATCTTTTCAACATCACATGATCACTTCCTCTAACAAAATACACTGACTCAGACACCTCTTTAACCTTCGGCGGTCCATCCATTGCATATCCCAATTGACGATAAGCAAGCACAGGATTATAGTTGATACACCCCTTAGTTCCTATGAGGGGAACATTAGGGAAATCTTCGCAGCTAGTGATGATACTTCGTACTTACCCCATGTCATAATTCCACCGGATATCAAATGAAGTAAGGTTGACAAGTCTTGATGACCATCAGAGAGAATGCCTGGTATCCATGAAAGGGACACTTACCGGTAGGTGCAACTTAAACCATTGATACAACATTGAATGACATAAACTCACATTACCTCCTTTTTCGTGCCTGGAATGAATGGTGTGAAGAGTATCTGCCAAGAGTGTCGATACCGGGTTCTTATTTCTGAAAACATAAATAGCCGTCAAATCCACAAAATTTCTCTTGTGAGGGAAGAGGATGATCCCGTATATCATGAGAGCAAACAGAGAGCTGAAGTCACTCCATCTCCCTTTCTTCGCCCAGTCTTCAGCTTTCTTCACTAATAAATCCAAATAAAACCCTGTAGTATCCTCACTTGATTTCCAATTGTCTTTTACCTCTTTCCAACTTAAATGAAGAATTTCAACAATAACTTCGAACTTCGGCTTCTCCGACACTTGGACAAAAGGAACTTCATCAGACAACTTGATATTAAGCAGGTACGTGTATTCTTCTAGTGTGGGAACCAGTTGATAATCTTGAAAAGTAAAACACCGTAATTCCTTGTCATAGAACTGGAAGAGGGTGATCAAAGCCATTGGGTCAACTAGAGTATTAAGGACTAGTAACAAATTGCCATACTTTTTGTTGAAATTATTCAGAACATCACGCTTCAGATAAGAACTCAACCTCTTCAATTCAGGCACATCAATAGTAGGAATTTGATAAGAGAATGTATGCCTGGTGGACTCTTTAACACAAACTGAATCAAACTCATCTGACGGGAGGCCAGCCATTTCTGATGAAAAGAAGACTCTTGAATGTCCCTGGAAGATGACATGCATATGCTAGTTATTTTATATACATCATTATTTTTTTAAAATAAATATGCTATGATGCAACATGACAGGATCAAAATTTCACACTGGATCATGGCTGGACCATTACAGAACAACAACACTCAAGATCAAAAGAGAAATCCCAAAGCTTCAAAACTATCATGGGAACCTGAGTCATCTTCGCAACACGAAGTCACCAACAGTACCTGTACCTGTAAGAAAATTTTTACCGCCCCTCTCACGGGTGTAGTCTAGGTCAAGGTAAGGTTAAAAGCTAAACCAGAGTATAAGAGCTCGAATATCGGTATCATCATACGATAACACTTATCCGAACTACCTCCGAAGTCATGGGTCTCATGGTCAGGTCTACAAAGCATCCGCCTCATAGCTGCCATGGCCACTCTATTCCTAGTTCCTATGGAATTCACTCATATCCTGGGTATGAGGCCTTTTACCTCATGGAACAACCCACCCACCAAGAAAACCATAATCCAAACAGTCCAGCCAAATCCAGTATGCAGAAAGTAAAGCGCACATAGGATGCAGTGCAAACAGATAAATATGCAAAGTGGTAAAAATAAACACCCAAAAAAGAAAACAAACAAGAGCTAGGATCGACTCCGGGATGGACCAGCAAAAGGTAAACCTGTCCCCAGTGAAGTCGCCAGCTGAAACAACCCGGCCAGAACCTGGCGTCTGGATGTAATGAAACATCAATGAAGTCGCCACCGAACGTCTTTTATCCCACCGAAAGGGAAAGGTAAACATCGAGAAAACCTAAAAAGGGAGAAATCACGGTCTTTCGACCAAGAGATCGGGTAAGGGAGTCTGTTACGCGAGGGGAAGGTATTAGAACCCCATGTGCTCGTAGTACTCTACGGTATACACTCTTGTTGTATAATCTAATGGGTGTGGTCAAAACCTATGTCTATGGCTTAAAACTGAAAAGGGAATGTGTTGTACCCCAAAATTTGCCCTCCCATTTCTCAATGATTTCTCATCACAAAGCCCTTGGAGCTCAAGATCCAGTTAGGTTTTCATCTGCTCAAGACTTCTCCTTGCATTGATGACCCAACTTAGGGTTTGTGTTTGCACAAAGATGTTTTGACCTAAAATGCCTAAGATGACTTTCATGCTTCATATTAGACTCCCAAGTTTATCCACATCAAGTTTCAAGCCTTGATTCCAAGTTTTGCCCAGTCAATTGGACAGTTGACCTAAAAATCAGCTGTATTGGGGAAAAGGTCAACTGTGGCCAATTGACAGTCAAACCTCATGAAAATTGACCCACATCAACATTATGAACTCACATGGACCATTTGATCAAGTTTGGATCACAATTCCACAAGAAATTTGATCAGATCACTAAAAGGGCAAAATGGTCATTTTTAGGGTTTTGACTGCACAAGGGCAATTTTTGACTGTTTGACCTAGCCAATGGCAAACCAAGCTCACATTTGGACTCAAGGACCCCATGGAATTGTCTTGACATGCTCAACAAGTTCAAAAGATCCCAAGTACACAAGATTGACAGTTGAATTTCCCAGTCAATTGATCAATTTTGACTGTATACTGAAAAGTCAAACTTTGACTTTTTGGTCAAAATCAAGAGTCAAGATCCATTTTTCATCAAAACATGCCAAATCATGAAACTTGTTCACCAAGAAATCAAAAAATGCAAATTAGGGTTAGAAATGAGAATTTTTCATAACTTAGAATTTTTCTAAGTTATGAAAAAACCCTAATTTTTTTCCAACTTTGCCCCACTTTCTCACCAAGATTCATTTGGATTCAAACAAAAGTCAAAACATGAAAGTTGTATCTTGTTGCATAATCTACAACTTTGATTCACAAAGTTTTCCCAAATGAGGCTTGTATCTCAAGTTACAATTTTTTGAATAAGGGCACTAAACCATTCTTAACTTAGTGAAATTTTAACCTATTTTGACAAGGTTTTCTACCCAACTTCAAGGCCATTTTCCATACACTTCCACTTGGAATGTCAATTTTCATTTCAAAGATGGATTGTAGTACACATTCCAAGCTTTCCAAAATGTCCAAGAACTCATCAAAAAACCTCATAACTTGAGAGATTCGAATTTCACAATTTGGCAAAAACTCACTTTTGAATTGGTCAATTTACATGTCCATAACACTAGGCATTTTCAATCTCAGCTTGCATATCTTGATTACAGGTCCTTAAACCATCCAACACTCATAAATTTAATGCCAATCCTTTGTGCCAAGACCATGTTTTGTATGTTCAAGCATTGCCTAAAGGATTAATCCCAAAATAGATAAAGCATTTCTTCCATTTTTGCAAAAGGTAGCTTTATGTCCAATTGAAAATCCAAGAAGTACAGTTAAGATCTCTTTGGCACAAGTTTAGGGATTAATCACACTGATCAAGACTGAGTTATGCAGCATGTTATGGGGGCCTCTAGCTGCCTAAACACCAACTTGACCTTTTTTGCTTAAGTGCTAAGTAACATTGCATTTTGTACAACAACTTTGAGATCAGCTTGCAAACCCTTAAGAAAACTTTTGAAACACATTCAAGACATCCCAACTAAGCTAACACACGACCCTAACATCCCTCATACACTCCCATTCTCAGAATCACCTTCAAACTGCAAGAACAGGGCAGGGCCTGCAGTTTGAGTGCCATCTCTCATTCCTCTCATGCTCTCTTGCCCAAACATGTTCAAACTCATTCCCTACCATCAATGCAAGCTAACCAAGACCTGAAACACGACCTGTAATTCCTCTAACAAGTTCCACCATTTTCACTTTCTCATTTTTGCAGTTGAAGTTCCACAGCTCGATTCAAGGTGTCTCAAGGCAAAGTAAACATTGGAACAGCATCACCACACCTCAAGGAAGCTATACCAACCATCGCCTTGCACTGAAAGCTTCCCCATTGCCAGATAGAACTTCAACTGAACAGGTATTTTGGTGAACTTCTAACTCTTAGTATAGGCATCATTAGCTCTAGGTTTGTGAATAAGAAATGTTCTACTCATGCCACTGAACCTGTACATGCTTTTACTTTTCATTTCTTTTGCTTGAGCTGTGAGAATTTAAGGTTTGAAAATGGCAGAAAACTTAGGTCAGGATTTGGGAATGTCAAAATTCTCTCTCATTTCTGAGAGTTAGGAGGTGTTCTTTATATATTTGGAATCGTGATTCAATGCTTAACATTTTTTGTGTTGAAAGTTTGTGCAAATACTCAAAGAATCAGGACGTTTGAACTTGAGTACAGGCGCGCGCATTTTGGAACATTTTTTGTCTGAAGGTTGAAGAAGAAGCCACATGGGTTGGGCCTGTGTTGTCTTTTCTTTTCACACCCTATTTCCACTTTCATACCCCCCAAGTCCATTTTGTTTGTTTTTATGATTTTTCTTTTTTCATTTTGACTCATTTATTTTTTCTTATCATATTAAAAACATAAAAAAATATTTTTTGCACCATTTTTATATTTTTTAGGTATTTATTTGATTATTGTATACAAATAAGCATATAATATATTATTTAGAATAAATAGGGAAAAATAATGTAAACACCATTTTATTTTCATTTTTATTTTGTTTTGTCTTCTTAAGATATTTTATCTAAAATATACATTTTTCATAAATATTAATTATTATTATTTTCGTATATATAATATTTATTTAGTAAATAATAAAGATATATATATATATATATATATATATATATATATATATATATATATATATATATATATATATATATATATATATATATATATATATATATATATATATATATATATATATTAATACACTTAGAATAAAAGATCAAAAATATACATATTTTTATTTTATTAATATTTAACATTAAAAATACATTTTTCACAAATATACTTCATTTTTATTTTATTTTTGTATGTAAATAATAAATATTGTATATATTGAATAAATAATGTATTTTATTTTGTAAATTAGGGTTTTTACCTAAATATGAAAATACTCCAAAAATCATACTCTTTTATTTTTTTATTCATTTGGACATATAAAAAAACTTTTTTCATGCATATAAAAAAAAACTTTTTTGCATTCTTGCATATTTGTTTCATTTCTATTTAATTTGTGCAAATTAAATATCTTTTAAATATTCCAAAATTGATGTAATAGCTAGATTTAATTTCTTGTCTAAATATCCCCCATTTGAATATTTGTACCCCCTTCCCCATATTATTGTGTTGTAATAGTGTAGGAATTTTACTTTTCGCACTTTAACGCTTTTTTAAATATGTCATGCGAGAATTAGGGTTTGTATGCGAATAAAACGAACAAAAAATAGTTTGACCTAATTCCAAGATGAATGAGCATGAAATATGGACAACACATATCACACTTGCACCCCTAGGGTATTCCACTTGTTGCCTTCAAATAAATGGGCCATATTGCATGTTAGGTCTCTTTGGGCAAAACAAATACAATTCAAAATGATCATAGTCCCTCGATGACGCTTTCGAAAAGTTGCCTAAAATGATCAAGTCTCTTTCAAAGAGAAATTGCCCAAAGATACTTAGCACTATTGCAATTATGGTCTAAACGATGATCCGCGCCCGTCCCTTTCACCTTCTAACACAAGATTGTCCACCAAATGCAATGGTGGAACAAAATTGTTAAAAGGGTTAAAACATAACAAAAATCTTTGAGAACTTTAGGGTAGATAGCTCTTAAGTACTTGTCAAATTTGCCAAAGAAAACGCTTGCCTTCTTTTCAAAAACCACAATCCACAACACTTTCAAACAAACTCTCAAAAACATTTGAAACATCTTTTCGAAAAGATCCACACTTTTGTAAAACACTCAAACACGAGTCAAATACATTGGTTGCCTAAGACAAGGCATCTCTTCAAAAACATTTTCAAAACCACACACCGAGCACCATTTCAAACAAATGAAAACCAAGGCAAGTTGATCTAAGCAAGTACCTAAGAGCCCATGGATAACCATGGATAGAAAGGGTGCTAATACCTTCCCTTTCTATAATCTACTCCCCGAACCCAAGAAAAATCTCAAAGGTTTTTGCTGTGCTTTTTAAACCTTTCCTTAGGATAAAATAAAAAGTCGGTGGCGACTCTTGCTCAACCGAAACATTTGCGAAAACGAACGCAAAACCATAGTCAGTTCTCCCACCGTATCACAGAACTGGCGACTCTGCTGGGGACAATTTTAAAAGTGGAGTAACCTTAGGGCTTAGATCACCCTCTTGCATGACTAAATTGTTTGAATTGTTTGCTTTATATCTTGGCTCTATTGTTTGGGTTTGCAATCCTACACCCGGATTTTGGGAAACATTCATAGATAGCAATACGTTGTGGAAACTGTGCGGGGTATACCGACACGGTCGAAGCAATAGCTATATTAGTGCGACATATTTGTGAGTACCGGTAACCCTTGAGTTCAATCAAGGAGAGTACGGGGCCGCTGAGTGATGTCACTAAGCACTAATGACCTAGAACCTTACTTGACCATCTTGGCCTTTCATTAGGGGTAGTGAGATGACCGGCTTTGGTGCAGTCCGAAGTTGGTAGATACTCGATACTACACTCATTAAGGGTTGTTTTCTTGGAATATTTTGGTCGCTAGTTAAATGGCTAAACCAAAACAATGAACAATGAAAACAATCCCGTGATATTGAGCTCCTTAGAACCCGGTTACTATTTATAGGACAGGTTTTTAAGCCAACTACACTCAAGAGGGTACTTACCTATGAAACCCCATGCAAGCCTGAAACTAGGGTTTGGTGTGAATTGCTTGTACATATGTTTTGTGCATACATCATAAACATCATAAAACATCATATGCATTCACTAACCATTTCAAGGGTTTGGATCTTCATCTTTGTTCCTGTTTTGTAGGTCATGGAAATTCCTCGCAGAAACACCATTCAATTCAACCTTGTGAGAATCTCTCCTCAACTCAAGGAGCTCACCTCAAGAATTCCGGAAAATTCATCCTTCAGTGAAAGACATGGTAGACTGCTCAGCCTAGTCAACACCAACATTGAAGAAGATATGATGAAAGTGTTATTCCAGTTCTTTGACCCTCTTCACCACTGTTTCACTTTTCCTGATTATCAGTTGGTACCCACTTTGGAGGAGTTTTCTCAACTCCTAAGAATTCCTATCCTTAATCAACTACCCTTCAACGGTACGGAAAAGGAACCAAAGCCGGAAGATGTTGCTCGAGCATTACATCTACATTCATCCGACATCAAGGAGCATTGGGAAACCAGAAGCGGCGTCAAGGGATTCTTAGCAAAATTCTTGTTTGAGAAGGCACAAGAATGTTGGAACTCATTGGACCTACAAGCCTTTGAAGAGATTGTGGCACTCCTTATCTATGGGTTGGTCTTGTTCCCAAATCCTGACCAATTGATAGATGTCAACGCCGTCAAAATCTTCTTGTCCAGAAATCCAATACCAACATTGCTCGGGGACATCCTTCACTCATTTTACACACGAACAATGAGAAAGAGGGGTGTTCTCATGTGCTGTACTCCTCTCCTTGCAAGGTGGTTTATTTCGCACCTTCCACAATCTGTCCTGAAGAATGACCAAGGTTCAAGGTGGTCCCAACGGTTGATGACTCTTACTCATTCTGATGTGCATTGGTGTTCTCGGTCCAGAGAAAATGTCATCATTGTTGATCGTTGTGGAGAATTTCCTAATGTTCCTTTACTTGGAATTAGAGGAGGTATCACCTACAACCCTTGCCTGGCTTTAAGGCAATTTGGATATGCACGGAGGGATGGCCCTCATGACATGTTGATTCCTGACCTAGTTTTTGACTTCGACAACGATGCGCAAGGACTTCGCCAAAGATTCATCAGAGCTTGGGGAAAACTCAACAAGGTTGATAGCAAGACTCTGGGACACAAGAACTCCATCCCTCTTGAGCCTTATCTCAAGTGGGTACGAGCCCGAGCCCAAAGTCTGATGATGCCTTATCCTCATGTTCTCCCTACGATTAAAGAGCCCGTCAATGAAGGAGAGGTTCCCTACACCATCCTACATCCAGACATGCCTACATCGTGGGAGGAAATGCAGAAAAGTTGGATTCAGCTCAAGGAGGAACGGAATACTTTCGAAGCCAGCTTTTATGCTAGTGAGAAGAAGGTTCTAGAGCTTACCCGCTGACTCCATGAGCAAGAGGCCCTCAACACCTACATCGCACCAAAGAGGATGCGCAATGTCTTTTTGCCTTGAGAAGTTATTTTGTAATATTTGGCCCATGGGGCACTTATGTACTAACAAATTTCTTCTTATTAATATGACGTGCGTTCTTCTTTGTCTAAAATGATCTTGAATGTCCTAAATCCTTGAATGCATTGCATACATAAGCATACCATTCATCATGTGCATAAGCAGGTCTCACTCCAGGTTTCCTTATCTGTCTGCTGTTTATTTCAGTAGGATGGATCTCGAGCAAACTGTCAAAGACCTACAGGCTCAGAATGCACAGTTCCAGCAACTCCTGATGACCTTGGCTAAGGGTCAGGAGGATATCAAGACCCAATTGGGGAACAAAGACCCAGTAAAGAAGAAGAAAAGGAGAGTCGGAGTGGCTACTTTGGGGAGAAGATTTGACGGAGAAGCTCGGAGAGTGCTTGAATTCCCTCCTACTTCTGATGAAGGAACCAGTAAAAGAGATGGAGCTGCGGTGCCTTCCGAGTCTGATGCGGAAGAAGAAGAGGTCGAAGAGGATGAAGATTATTCTGACCAGCAATACCCTCCAGCTGATGATAAATACAAAGGGCTAGAAGACAGATTGGCCACCATGGAATTACAAAGAGTACCGGGTTTGGATTTTGAAGAGTTGGGTTTGGTCGTCGGGATTGTGATTCCCCCAAAATTCAAAGTGCCAGTGTTTGTGAGGTATGATGGGTTGTCCTGTCCCAAAATGTATCTCAGGTCCTACGTGAGAAAGATTCAACCCTATACGGCAGATAAAACCCTCTGGATTCATTTCTTTCAAGACAGCCTTTCGGGAGCTCAGTTGGAGTGGTTTTATCAGCTAGAGGAACCAGTGTCAGGAATTGGGAAGATTTGGCCACCGCTTTCTACAAACAATACCAGTATAATTCTGATCTTGCTCCTACTCGTACCCAACTTCAGGGTATGTCACTAGGAACAAGCGAGGGATTCAAAGAATATGAACAAAAATGGAGGGATTTGGCTGGCAGGGTGCAGCCTCCTTTAACCGATCGTGAGCTTGTTGATATGTTTCTAGGGACTCTATCTGGGAGATTTTTCAATCATCTGATTGGTAACACTTCCGCGGGGTTTACCGATTTGATCTTAACAGGCGAAAGAATAGAAGCTGGCATCAAGTCAGGAAAGATTCAGAGGGGTGTTGCTGCAAGTGTTGAGAGGAAACCTTTCAAGAAGGAGACAGCTATGGTATATTCTCAGAGAAGAGAAGGGAAGACGGAGCGTCGGCCAACTGTGGGGGCCGTAATGATTCAAAACACTCCAAGTGAGCAGCCTCGCTATAACCAGTCCAGACCAAATCAACAACGAGTGGAACGGCCACGACGGCAGTTCACCCGTATTAATATGACTCCAGCGCAAGTACTTCCCCACCTGTTAAAGTTGAATCTTGCCACCATCAAGGAGGCGCCAAAGAATGTGAATACGTCCTCTCCGCATTATCATGCTAATGCTAAATGCGCCTACCATTCTGACAGTGTCGGGCACGACACCAATGATTGTTGGGCACTCAAGCATAAAATCCAAGACCTGATAGAGGCGAAGGAGGTGGAGTTTGACGCTCCAGAGAAGCCTAATGTGATATCTGCACCCATGCCAAAGCACGGCCTAAATGTCAATGTCATTGAAGAAGATTTGTATGTTGCTGATGTCAGTGATCTGACTACTCCACTGCTAACTATTAAGTTGAATTTGTTAAGGGCCGGGATCTTCCCGGGATGTAAAGAAGACTGCTATTGTTGTTACTCTCTGCCGTTTGATTGTCCGTTACTGAAGAAAGGCATCCAAGGCCTTATGGATAGTCGACAAATTTTGTTTGAAAAAGTTTCTGCTGTTCCAGTTCATACTGAAGATGTCTCAATCATAACCATTCACGCCAATCTTTCCAAGGCCGTCAAAAAGCCTGTTAAGATTACACCAGCTACGAAATATGTTCCTTTGAAGATAACAATGCCAGGGCCTGTTCCCTATGTTTCTGAGAAGTCGATACCTTGGAACTATGGTGGTGACGTCTACTACCATGGTATCAAACAAATCGAAATAATTGAAGAAAGTTCGGATGATGAAGAAGCCAGCATTAGTAACATTGCGGGCACTAGCAAAATCACCAGGAGCGGGAGAATATTTTCTCCAGAGATTGCCCCTCCAAGAGCAGTCTTTGGACCCTCATCAGCTGACAAGGTCGTCCCTGCACCAATAAAACTTTCTGCTAGAACTCCTTTGATTGAAGACGTTGTTGTTCCTAGTACTGTCTCTTCTACCGCTGCTGACAAAGGTAAGGGAATCCAAGATGAGCTCGTCAGGACGAGGGCTTAACCCTTGATCATCCCGGAAACCTCCAAGAAGGAAATGGATGAGATTTTGAGGATAATCAAAAGAAGTGATTACGATGTGGTAGAACAGCTGGGGAAAACCCCCTCCAAGATTTCCATGCTGGCACTACTACTTTGCTCGGAAGCGCACGCTAAAGCTCTGATAAAATTCCTGAAGGCAGCCCATGTGCCCCAGGAAACCTCTGCGGATCAATTTCAAAATTGCGTGGCTAGCCTGACTGCGGACAATGGATTAGGTTTTTCTGATGCCGACCTAACTCCTAAAGGTAGAAACCACAATGATGCTTTGCACATTTCAGTCGAGTGTTGAGGAACTACTCTCGCACACGTCTTGGTCGACATTGGTTCGTCGCTGAATGTTTTACCTAAGAAGGCCTTGGACCGACTAGATTGTGAAGGGTTGGAATTGAAGCCGAGTGATATTGTTGTCAGAGCTTTCGATGGTTCGAAGAGAATGGTCCATGGAGAGGTTGAAATTCTCATCAAGATAGGCACTGAGGTGTTTAAATCCACTTTCTATGTGATGGACATCCGTCCGTCATACTCTTGCTTGCTGGGTAGGCCTTGGATACACCATGTTGGGGCAGTCACCTCCTCCTTGCATCAGATGTTGAAGTATCCTGTCAAGGGAAAGATCATTACTGTCCATGGCGAAGAAGAGTACATGATTAGCCACTTAAATTCTTTCCGGTATGTGGAGGTTGAAGGAGAATTCATTGAGACACCGTTTCAACATTTCGAAGAAGTCCTTCCTAAAATAGCAGTAGCAAAATTGGCAGCTGAGACACCAAGACAGATGGCCAGGATGGCATCTCTAGAGGACGCAAGGGCCGCAATAAAAGAAGGGAAGAATTCAGCATGGGGGAAGTTACCTGACATTCCACATAAGACAGACAAATTTGGATTAGGGTTCACAACCGCTGGCCAGAAAGCTATGCGCCGTGCGAAGATTGAAAGAGCGCCAGTCAAAATTTCTCCCTACGGAATCAACGCCTTGGAAGATGAAGACAAAGAGAGCAACATCGAAGAGTGGATTTACCCAACTGTCAAAGGAGGATTGAGCAACTGGGAGGCAAAAGACTTTGTCCCCATCACTTTTATTCATTAGTAATTTATCTGTTAAACATTTCTTATTTGGTCTGTAATATTTACTTTCAAACAATCCGTACATTATATTTTCACCTCCTGCCTTGCCCGGGGCATGTAGGTCCACTTGTAAGGGTTTTGATTATTTTTCATATCCATATGCCATGTTTAATGATTCATTGGACGTTTTTCATTTGATAAACTGCTTGTGTTCATTTTCTTTCCTTTTGCATTTTTTTGTTTAAGGATGGCTATCCCTTACACACACCCACACTCACCAATGCAGGTACCCATCCACTCCAGATTCCATGGGTGACTATTCTGCTATATCTTTCAATAACTCTGAAGATCTGGTCAATCTAGCCAAGTATGAAGATGACGAAGGTTGTGAAGTACCCGTGGAACTAGCCAGACTTCTGCAACAAGAGGAAAGGGCCATCTTACCGCATGAAGAGTCATTAGAAACTGTCAACTTAGGGACCGAGGAAGACCGGAAGGAGGTGCAAGTGGGTGCCAATTTGAAACTGAATGTCAAGGAAAGCCTGATACAGTTGTTGAATGAGTATGTTGAAATCTTCGCTTGGTCTTACAAAGACATGCCGGGTTTAGACACGGACATCGTGGTTCACCGTCTCCCCACAAGAGAAGACTGTCCACCGATCAAGCAAAAAGTTCGCCGAATGAGGCCTGACATGTCCGAAAAGATCAAAGCAGAAGTAATGAAGCAATTCGATGCTGGCTTTCTGGCTGTTACGTCCTATCCTCAATGGGTCGCTAACATTGTGCCAGTACCTAAGAAAGATTGCAAAGTCAGGATGTGTGTGGACTACCGGGATTTGAATAGGGCCAGCCCCAAAGATGATTTTCCGCTACCTCACATTGACATTTTGATCGATAATACAGCTCAGCATAAAGTGTTTTCCTTCATGGATGGATTCTCGGGCTACAATCAAATCAAAATGGCCCCCGAGGATATGGAGAAAACAACTTTTGTCACACAATGGGCCACTTTCTGTTACAAGGTAATGCCGTTCGGGCTGAAGAACGCAGGGGCAACTTATCAACGCGCCATGGTAGCTTTATTTCATGATATGATACATCATGAGATTGAAGTTTACGTAGACGATATGATAGCTCGGTCCCAAACAGAGGAAGAGCACCTCGAACATATAGAAAAGCTGTTTGCCAGGTTGAAAGAATACAAGCTCAGGCTGAATCCAAGTAAATGCACTTTTGGAGTTAGGTCTGGTAAACTCCTGGGATTCATTGTAAGCAACAAAGGCATTGAAGTCGATCCGGAAAAAGTAAAAGCAATACAAGAGATGCCTGCTCCCCGTACTGAAAAGGAGGTTAGAGGATTCTTGGGGCGCTTGAACTATATTGCCAGATTCATCTCTCATCTGACTTCTACCTGTGAGCCAATTTTCAAACTCTTGAAGAAAGATCAGGTAGTCGAATGGAACGACGATTGCCAAGCTGCTTTTGATAGAATCAAGGAGTATTTGCTAGAACCTCCTATTCTGATGCCACCCGTCGAAGGAAGACCATTGATCATGTATTTAACTGTCTTGGATAACTCAATGGGGTGTGTTTTGGGCCAGTATGACGAGTCTGGTCGAAAAGAGCATGCTATTTATTACCTTAGCAAAAAGTTTACCGACTGTGAGACTCGCTACTCACTGCTCGAGAAAACTTGCTGCGCTTTGGTATGGGCTGCTCGTCGACTAAGACAGTATATGTTGACTCATACTACTTTGTTGATTTCCAAAATGGACCCTATCAAGTATATCTTCGAGAAGCCCGCTTTATCTGGAAGGATAGCTAGATGGCAAATGATCTTAACCGAGTATGACATCCAGTACACCACCCAAAAAGCTATAAAAGGGAGTGTACTAGCTGACCATCTGGCTCATCAAGCTATCGAAGATTATCAACCCATGAGATTTGACTTCCCAGACGAGGACATCATGAGTTTGGACAACATTGAAGGTAATGGACCGTATGACGGACCCGAAAAGGGATTCCGATGGACCCTGTACTTTGATGGTGCTTCAAATGCACTTGGAAATGGTATCGGTGCAGTACTCATTTCTCCGGAAGGTTGTCACACTCCTTTCACGGCCCGACTTTGCTTCAGCTGCACAAACAACATGGCTGAGTATGAAGCTTGCATCTTTGGACTCAAGGCTGCTATAGACTTGGGGATCAAATCTTTGATCGTATTTGGGGACTCGGTTTTGGTTATCAGTCAAATCAAAGGAGAGTGGGATACCAAGCATCCTAATCTTATCCCATACAAAGAACATGTCCTGACATTGTTGCCTCATTTCAAGCAAATTACCTTCGAGCATTTCCCGCGAGAAGAGAATCAGCTAGCAGATGCTCTAGCCACAATGTCTTCCATGTTTAAACTCAACTGGGATAACGAGGCTCCCCAAATCACCATTGAGCGAATGGATGAACCTGCGCATTGTCATGAGATTAATACCGAAGAAGTAGTGGAACAACCTTGGTTCCATGAAATCAAAAGGTATCTCGAGACTAGAGATTATCCCGAAGGAGCTTCCGTGAATGACAAGAAGTTCTTAAGGAAATTTGCTGCCAAGTTCTTCCTGAGCAACGGCATCCTTTACAAACGAAGCCATGATTGTGTATTACTCCGATGCGTAGAAAAAGCTGAAGCGGAGTTGATTATGACTGACATACACAGCGGTACATTTGGCACTCACTTGAGCGGGCATACAATGGCTAAGAAGATCCTAAGGGCAGGCTATTACTGGTCTACCATGGAAGCTGACTGCCATCAACATTCCCGTACTTGCCACAAATGCCAAGTCTACACTGACAAAGTTCATATTCCTCTGGTTCCTCTCAACGTTCTGACTGCCCCTTGGCCATTTGCAATGTGGGGCATTGGCATGATTGGAGAGATCAAGCCCACGGCTTCCAATGGACATCGCTTCATCCTGGTTGCCATTGACTATTTCATCAAATGGGTCGAAGCAGCTTCCTTCGCCTCTGTTACTAAAAATGTGGTTGCCCGCTTTATCAAGCAAAATCTCATCTGTCGGTATGGTGTTCCAGACAGGATCATCACAGACAACGGTACGAATCTGAATAACACGGTGATCACCGCTCTATGCGAACAGTTCAAGATTTATCATCACAATTCATCTCCCTATCGGCCGAAGATGAACGGTGCTGTTGAAGCTGTGAATAAAAACATTAAGAAGATCATTCAGAAAATGACAGTCACTTACAAAGACTGGCATGAGATGTTACCGTTTTCTCTACATGGATACCGTACGACGACACGTACTTCAACTGGGGCAACCCCATTTTCTTTGGTTTATGGCATGGAAGATGTTTTGCCTATAGAAGTCCAGATCCCTTCTCTAAGGATTATGAAGGATGCAGGTTTGAATGAAGATGATTGGATGCAGACCCGACTTGATCAACTCAATTTGATCGACGAAAAGCGACTTGCTGCTATATGCCATGGTCAGACGTATCAAAAACGGATGATCAAGGCCTTCAATAAGAAAGTCAGATGTCAAGTGTATCAAGTCGGAGATCTCGTAATCAAGCGGATTATCTTGCCGCAAAGTGATCCCAGGGGCAAATGGACTCCTACATATGAAGGACCATTTGTGATCAAGAGCATATTTTCTAGTGGTGCAATGATTCTGACCACCATGGACGGCGACGATTTGCCGCACCCTGCGAATGCAGACATAGTCAAAAGATACTACGCATAAAATAACCCGGCAAGTCGAAAACCCGAAAGGGCGGCTTGGGCAAAAATGGGCATCCCGGTGGATCGAAAACCCGAAAGGGCGGTTCAGGCAAAAATTAGGGATAAAAACAAAAAAAATCTGTACACCCGGCAAGTCGAAAACCCGAAAGGGTGGCTTGGGCAAAAATGGGTTTCCCGGTGGATCGAAAACCCGAAAGGGCGATTCAGGCAAAAGTTAGGGAATTAAAGCGTATGACTATGTCTCGTCGGATCACTTCAAAGACAATCTCTTCATCAACCAGTTCCAGGCTTCTAATCAATCCAGTCATCGGCCAACGAAGCATTGAATGGACAGATATTCAGAGTTGTGAAAGCTATAGCGGAATGGAATCCCATGGAATTATTTCACATAGCCATCTTTATTTTGTATAAATCTTTCAATATTTACGACAAAATCCTCTTACTAGGATGATTGTCTCCTTTGTACAAATATACTCATAGAAATTAAATACAAATACGTATTCCAGAAATTTGTGCCATTTCCTTTCCTTTTCTCTTGCACTATTTGTTTTATTTTGAGAAACGTCCAATGTTTTGTTAAATAGGCATATGCATTTGAACATAATCATTTCCTTATAAACCAAGAAAGAGGATTACTGATAAGTCAAAGGTGCGGTTGGATATCTTGATACCCTTTCAAAGGAAACCCCCAGAAGATTTGGAGTCCATATCCTCCAACAAGTCTTGAAGCTTATCCCCAGTAGATTCTGGAAGCTTATCCCCTGCAGAGTACGGACGTCTCTCCCGAGTTTTATTCAAAGTTATTCCTCACAAGGGCTTATAACTGGGTTATCCTCAGCTTATTGCCACAGAAGATCGCACTCGCCAAAATTCTTCCTATCCCCAGCGGAGTTCATCAAGATTCCCCAACGTAACTTATCTTTGCAATCCCCCAGCCAGAGGGTCCTCAGGAATTCAATTCCCCCCCAGAGTTTAAGTTTCAGAATCCCCAGCGAAGCCAGGCTAATGAACCTTCTCCCTACAGAGTTTTAGGAGAGCAAATCTTGAGTTCCCCAGTGAAGTCGCCAGAGATGTTTCCCGCCAAACTGAAGATTCTCAGTCTTGCATCCCCAACATGAGCCTACTAGATTGGTACTCCCCAGTAGAAGTCATCAGGAATTCCCCAGAGGTTTGGTATACAACCCAAGCTCCTTATTCCCCAGTAACAGCCAAGGAATTATTCTTCCCGGCAGCAGTCAAGATGCTTTTATCTTCAGCCATCCAGGATTCATCTATCCCCAGCAAGACAGCTCATCAGCTTACATGCGCATTCATTACATTCATATCATAAACATGGATATAACATATATTGCATCATACATTTCATGCAACATAATTTTGTGTTTAGCTAACATTTTGTCCTTTTCAGGATAAGAATAAAAAGCTATCCTTAACAGTTTCAGATGCAGTTTTACACGGACTCATCATCAAGCAACCCTACGCCGGTTCCTCCTCAAATTTCAAGATTCCTGAAAACAGTTTACGGGTTCTCCAAGTAACGGATGTTAACTTATCGCTTGTTCAGTTTCTTCTCAAGACTTCTGAAAACAGTCTGTGGATTCTTCCCAACAACGGATGTTAATCTATCACTTGTTCAGACGCAACTTTTGAAAACAGTTTACGGACGCTTCCCAACAACGGATGCTGCTCTATTGCTTATTCGACTTCAAGATTCCTGAAAACAGTTTACGGGTTCTCCAAGTAACGGATGTTAACCTATCGCTTGTTCAGATTCTTCTTCAGACTTCTGAAAACAGTTTATGGATTCTTCCCAACAACAGATGTTAATCTATCGCCTTTTCAGACTCTTCTCACCTTTTGAAAACAGTTTACGGACGCTTCCCAACAACGGATGCCGCTCTATTGCTTATTCAACTCCAAGACTTCTGAAAACAGTTCACGGGTTCTCCAAGTAACGGATGTTAACCTATCGCTTGTTCAGTTTCTTCTCAAGACTTCTGAAAACAGTCTGTGGATTCTTCCCAACAACGGATGTTAATCTATCACTCGTTCAGATGCGACCTTTGACGACAGTTTACGGATTCCTCCCAACAACGGATGTCAATCTATTGCTTATTCAGACCCCCAGTTCGAAGATAGTCCGAAGCATGGACGCCTTCCTGATACTCATTCCAGATGGCATCTTTAGGCCCATCCCCGACAAGTTTCTGTCACCCCTCAGGATGGCATCCCTAAGCCCATCTCCAAATGGCATCTCTAAGCCCATTCCCGCATCCATTGCTTTGACGAGTGCAAATTTCCGGGCACTTTAGTGTCCAATCTCCTTTTACCCTCGAGTCACGAAAGGCAAACTTGCCAATCTAACTCTTCGGATTTAAGAAGATTGAACAGGGGCAACTGTTGTACCCCAAAATTTTCCCTCCCATTTCTCAATGATTTCTCATCACAAAGCCCTTGGAGCTCAAGATCCAGTTAGGTTTTCATCTGCTCAAGACTTCTCCTTGCACTGATGACCCAAATTAGGGTTTGTGTTTGCACAAAGATGTTTTGACCTAAAATGCCTAAGATGACTTTCATGCTTCATATTGGACTCCCAAGTTTATCCACATCAAGTTTCAAGCCTTGATTCCAAGTTTTGCCCAGTCAATTGGACAGTTGACCTAAAAATCAACTGTATTGGGGAAAAGGTCAACTGTGGCCAATTGACAGTCAAACCTCATGAAAATTGACCCACACCAACATTATGAACTCACATGGACCATTTTATCAAGTTTGGATCACAATTCCACAAGAAATTTGATCAGATCACTAAAAGGGCAAAATGGTCATTTTTAGGGTTTTGACTGCACAAGGGCAATTTTTGACTGTTTGACCTAGCCAATGGCAAACCAAGCTCACATTTGGACTCAAGGACCCCATGGAATTGTCTTGACATGCTCAACAAGTTCAAAAGATCCCAAGTACACAAGATTGACAGTTGAATTTCCCAGTCAATTGATCAATTTTGACTGTATACTGAAAAGTCAAACTTTGACTTTTTGGTCAAAATCAAGAGTCAAGATCCATTTTTCATCAAAACATGCCAAATCATGAAACTTGTTCACCAAGAAATCAAAAAATGCAAATTAGGGTTAGAAATGAGAATTTTTCATAACTTAGAATTTTTCTAAGTTATGAAAAAACCCTAATTTTTTCCCAACTTTGCCCCACTTTCTCACCAAGATTCATTTGGATTCAAACAAAAGTCAAAACATGAAAGTTGTAGCTTGTTGCATAATCTACAACTTTGATTCACAAAGTTTTCCCAAATGAGGCTTGTATCTCAAGTTACAATTTTTTGAATAAGGGCACTAAACCATTCTTAACTTAGTGAAATTTTAACCTATTTTGACAAGGTTTTCTACCCAACTTCAAGGCCATTTTCCATACACTTCCACTTGGAATGTCAATTTGCATTTCAAAGATGGATTGTAGTACACATTCCAAGATTTCCAAAATGTCCAAGAACTCATCAAACAACCTCATAACTTGAGAGATTCGAATATCACAATTTGGCAAAAACTCACTTTTGAATTGGTCAATTTACATGTCCATAACACTAGGCATTTTCAATCTCAGCTTGCATATCTTGATTACAGGTCCTTAAACCATCCAACACTCATAAATTTAATGCCAATCCTTTGTGCCAAGACCATGTTTTGTATGTTCAAGCATTGCCTAAAGGATTAATCCCAAAATAGATAAAGCATTTCTTCCATTTTTGCAAAAGGTAGCTTTATGTCCAATTGAAAATCCAAGAAGTACAGTTAAGATCTCTTTGGCACAAGTTTAGGGATTAATCACACTGATCAAGACTGAGTTATGCAGCATGTTATGGGGGCCTCTAGCTGCCTAAACACCAACTTGACCTTTTTTGCTTAAGTGCTAAGTAACATTGCATTTTGTACAACAACTTTGAGATCAGCTTGCAAACCCTTAAGAAAACTTTTGAAACACATTCAAGACATCCCAACTAAGCTAACACACGACCCTAACATCCCTCATACACTCCCATTCTCAGAATCACCTTCAAACTGCAAGAACAGGGCAGGGCCTGCAGTTTGAGTGCCATCTCTCATTCCTCTCATGCTCTCTTGCCCAAACATGTTCAAACTCATTCCCTACCATCAATGCAAGCTAACCAAGACCTGAAACACGACCTGTAATTCCTCTAACAAGTTCCACCATTTTCACTTTCTCATTTTTGCAGTTGAAGTTCCACAGCTCGATTCAAGGTGTCTCAAGGCAAAGTAAACATTGGAACAGCATCACCACACCTCAAGGAAGCTATACCAACCATCGCCTTGCACTGAAAGCTTCCCCATTGCCAGATAGAACTTCAACTGAACAGGTATTTTGGTGAACTTCTAACTCTTAGTATAGGCATCATTAGCTCTAGGTTTGTGAATAAGAAATGTTCTACTCATGCCACTGAACCTGTACATGCTTTTACTTTTCATTTCTTTTGCTTGAGCTGTGAGAATTTAAGGTTTGAAAATGGCAGAAAACTTAGGTCAGGATTTGGGAATTTCAAAATTCTCTCTCATTTCTGAGAGTTAGGAGGTGTTCTTTATATATTTGGAATCGTGATTCAATGCTTAACATTTTTTGTGTTGAAAGTTTGTGCAAAAGCTCAAAGAATCAGGACGTTTGAACTTGAGTACAGGCGCGCGCATTTTGGAACATTTTTTGTCTGAAGGTTGAAGAAGAAGCCACATGGGTTGGGCCTGTGTTGTCTTTTCTTTTCACACCCTATTTCCACTTTCATACCCCCCAAGCCCATTTTGTTTGTTTTTATGATTTTTCTGATTTTTCTTTTTTCATTTTGACTCATTTATTTTTTCTTATCATATTAAAAACATAAAAAATATTTTTTGCACCATTTTTATATTTTTTAGGTATTTATTTGATTATTGTATACAAATAAGCATATAATATATTATTTAGAATAAATAGGGAAAAATAATGTAAACACCATTTTATTTTCATTTTTATTTTGTTTTGTCTTCTTAAGATATTTTATCTAAAATATACATTTTTCATAAATATTAATTATTATTATTTTCGTATATATAATATTTATTTAGTAAATAATAAAGATATATATATATATATATATATATATATATATATATATATATATATATATATATATATATATATATATATATATATATATATATATATATATATATATATATATATATATATATATATATATATATATATATATATATATATATATATATATATATATATATATATATATATATATATATATATATATATATATATATATATATATATATATATATATATATATATATATATATATATATATATATATATATATATATATATATATATATTAATACACTTAGAATAAAAGATCAAAAATATACATATTTTTATTTTATTAATATTTAACATTAAAAATACATTTTTCACAAATATACTTCATTTTTATTTTATTTTTGTATGTAAATAATAAATATTGTATATATTGAATAAATAATGCATTTTATTTTGTAAATTAGGGTTTTGACCTAAATATGAAAATACTCCAAAAATCATACTCTTTTATTTTTTTATTCATTTGGACATATAAAAATACTTTTTTCATGCATATAAAAAAAAACTTTTTTGCATTCTTGCATATTTGTTTCATTTCTATTTAATTTGTGCAAATTAAATATCTTGTAAATATTCTAAAATTGATGTAATAGCTAGATTTAATTTCTTGTCTAAATATCTCCCATTTGAATATTTGTACCCCCTTCCCCATATTATTGTGTTGTAATAGTGTAGGAATTTTACTTTTCGCACTTTAACGCTTTTTTAAATATGCCATGCTAGAATTAGGGTTTGTATGCGAATAAAACGAACAAAAAATAGTTTGACCTAATTTCAAGATGAATGAGCATGAAATATGGACAACACATATCACACTTGCACCCCTAGGGTATTCCACTTGTTGCCTTCAAATAAATGGGCCATATTGCATGTTAGGTCTCTTTGGGCAAAACAAATACAATTCAAAATGATCATAGTCCCTCGATGACGCTTTCGAAAAGTTTCCTAAAATGATCAAGTCCCTTTCAAAGAGAAATTGCCCAAAGATACTTAGCACTATTGCAATTATGGTCTAAACGATGACCCGTGCCCGTCCCTTTCACCTCCTAACACAAGATTGTCCACCAAATGCAATGGTGGAACAAAATTGTTAAAAGGGTTAAAACATAACAAAAATCTTTGAGAACTTTAGGGTAGATAGCTCTTAAGTACTTGTCAAATTTGCCAAAGAAAACGCTTGCCTTCTTTTCAAAAACCACAATCCACAACACTTTCAAACAAACTCTCAAAAACATTTGAAACATCTTTTCGAAAAGATCCACACTTTTGTAAAACACTCAAACACGAATCAAATACATTGGTTGCCTAAGACAAGGCATCTCTTCAAAAACATTTTCAAAACCACACACCGAGCACCATTTCAAATAAATGAAAACCAAGGCAAGTTGATCTAAGCAAGTACCTAAGAGCCCATGGATAACCATGGATAGAAAGGGTGCTAATACCTTCCCTTTCTATAATCTACTCCCCGAACCCAAGAAAAATCTCAAAGGTTTTTGCTGTGCTTTTTAAACCTTTCCTTAGGATAAAATAAAAAGTCAGTGGCGACTCTTGCTCAACCGAAACATTTGCGAAAACGAACGCAAAACCATAGTCAGTTCTCCCACCGTATCACAGAATGCATGCGAAAGAAAAAGAAAACAATGTAGGGAAAATAAAAGTTATGCTCGGTCGGGCCCTACCCCTTTTCCTACGTATCCCTTTCAAGGAATCAGAGCAGCTGTAGTTCGGCTTACATATTTTGGTTGGTTTGTGTTTTTTAGTTAAAACAACAAAAAAGTCAAGATGGAAAAACATTAAATAAAGCAACAAACAAATGAGATGGTAAAACATCAACTAAATAATAACACAGTAGCATGTCAAAGATGGCGAAACATCAAATGATAAAACATTACACCTAACAAATGACATTGAGAGTCAAAGTAGGATAACCAACATGTGCGATGGAGAAACATCAACGAAACAGATAGCAAAATATCACACCTAACAATGATATTGAAAATCAAAGTAGGATAACAAACATGTGCGATGGCGAAACATCAACGAAACGGATAGCAAAATATCACACCTAACAATGATATTGAAAATCAAAGTAGGATATCAAACATATACGATGGCGAAATATCGGCTTCAAACAAATGTGCGATGGAGAAACATCGGCTAAAAGATAACAAGGTATCATGGCAAAGATGGCGAAACATCAACGAAACAGATAGCAAAATATCACACCTAACAATGATATTGAAAATCAAAGTAGGATAACAAACATGTGTGATGCCGAAACATTGGCTTCAAACAAATGTGCGATGGCGAAACGTCGGCTAAAAGATAACAAGGTATCATGGCAAAGATGGCGAAACATCAACGAAACGGATTGCAAAATATCACACCTAACAATGATATTGAAAATCAAAGTAGGATAACAAACATGTGCGATGGCGAAACATCAATAAAACGGATAGCAAAATATCACACCTAACAAAGATATTGAAAATCAAAGTAGGATAACAAACATGTGCGATGGCGAAACATCGACTTCAAACAAATGTGCAATGGCGAAACATCGGCTAAAAGATAACAAGGTATCATGGAAAAGATGGCGAAACATCAACGAAACAGATAGCAAAATATCACACCTAACAATGATATTGAAAATCAAAGTAGGATAACAAACATGTGCGATGGTGAAACATCGGCTTCAAAAAAATGTGCGATGGCGAAACATCGGCTAAAGTGTTTAAGAACGAAACCAAGAGGCACACAAACAAATAAGATTGATTTGTATCTTTTACTTTGAAGAAAGGTTTGAGTTTGTTAGAGGTGTTTTATGATTTGCCAAGAAAACAATTTTTGTTTTAAGATGCAAAATGCAAAAGAAGGAAAAACAACTAAGGGAAACTAGCCTAGCACTATCCCTAGTGTTACCATACAATGATTGACCCTAAGGTTGAGGATAAAGGAAAACCCTACCTTAATTAACCTATTAAAGGAAGCTTAACAAAACTATCCTATAGGGAACATGCAATGAGAGCGAAGTCGTGATCTCAATTTCTAAATTGAGTGACTAATTGATCAAAGATTAAAGAAGAAAAACAATAAACATCCTATAGGGAACATGCACTGAGAGCGAAGTCGTGATCTCAATTTCTAAATTAAGTGACTCATCGATCAAAAATTAAAGAAACAAATATAACACAAGTATCAGACAAAAAACCAGAGGGCCTCCTGACATATATCAGCAACAGAGGTCCCATCATGCAACATATGACTATGAAAAATGAAAATGGAAGAAAGGAAATAGTGCAATACCAAACGGATAACTATCCGTAGCAACTGAACAAGAATAAAATAAACCCAGAGAACTTCAAGCAAGTTGGCATCAGCAGATAAATCAAGTCAAAAATTATGCCATCAGGATGTAAGTAATGAGATTATCATATATGAACAGATCCCATGGGCAATGTATATCATTCACAATCATATGTATATATCCTGCATAGACTATCAAATATTCCAAGCACAAGAGCAGTGCCAATATAATAAATTGTGTTCCACAAATAAAGTGAAACACAATAGCCTCAAGTCAATACTAGAAAACTTTTCTCAAAGTACCTCGCACATTCAACAACCAAGTTAGTATTCCCATAAAAAGAATGATGATTCACATGAGGGGTAGATGATGACACCATAATGAAATTAGAAAACATGATAGCAACTATCAAACATTAGTCATGATAGACAGAAAGAAACAGGCATATGCACAATTTGGTCAAAAGAATCAGAGGAATGTTGCTCCTTTCTATCACCATGTTGAATTGAAAATTGAGTATCAATCAAGGATCATTGGATCTTGAGAAGAATACAATCAAAGACCATGAAGTTCAGTACCAAACACAATTCAATCATGCTCAATTAATTCATCACAGCTCACAAGCATAATAGGAAAAAAATCCCACACAATGCATCAAAAGGTTCAATCATTCAAAAATGGGGCATTAAGTGAAATGGATTGAGTTTATTTGGATGAACATATCCAACATGATCATTAGGTTCCCAATCATAGGCCTCACTCAAGTTCATTGGCCATCAAACAAATTGCAACAAGATATGCAACATTAATTGGGTACCTTCACTTCAAAAATACATTAAAAATAGAAACAAGGATCAACAATTCAAACCAAAAAAATTCTTAGCATCTTTGAAGTGTGTAGAAGTCAGAAAGCAAGCCTTAAGTTCATGAATGATTGAGGAGGAGATCAAATGAGACCCAAAGTTCAAAACTGGTGGGCCAAACTAACAAAACTAGACAAGTTTTCAAAATAATTCATGGAAAAATATCAAACCAAGTCAAATAACTCAAGAAAAATGGTTTTCAGATCCTCAATGCATTCATGAACCATAATCAAGACCTAAGTTCCATTGAAAATCCAGGGCATAATGGTTTTGAAAAAGAAACTTGCACAATAAGCAACAAAACCCTAATTTTTTACTTTTAATCTTAAATATTGATTAAATAAGATCAAAATTCAAACAACTAAAACCAAGATCATGCAAAACACAAGGAAACCCTAAATGTCAAAATACACATTTTCCCATATTTTTTGAATTAAGGGAAATATTAAAATTAAAAAAAATCAAACAATCAATTAACAATTAAACTATTATTTAAAGGCAAAAATGCAAACCCTAGCCAAAAGTCATGAGAAGGTCAAAATGAAATTATATTCATATTCTATGATTAAAAACAAGCTTGCATGATTTTTTTGAGGATTTTTGTATTAATGGAAGTATTAAAACCAAAATTATGAAACAAATATTTCAAATAAACTTCTCAAATTAAATTTCTAATCAAAAATAGAAAAATGTTAAACAAAAATCAGAATCAATTTCTAATTAATTTTTTGAGTCAAAGATAATTTTTGTGGAATTTTTCAAATCAAAGAAATATTAAAATAAAATAAACACTAAACAAATAATTAAATAATAACACAAATTTTTAAACCAATCAAAACAATTTCAAAAAATTATCAAAAAAATGCATAAGGTCACGGATATTATTTTTAAGTTTCATGAATTTTTTCATAATTTTTCATCAAGTTTTGATCAAAAAAATAAAATCAGAGAATCAATGAAAATTAAATAACAAAAACAAGAACAAGGCCAATGAGATGATGCCATGCATCATCTTCAACCTCCTGCCAAGGCAAAACACTCGCTTCCATTAGTTTCAACATGCTCACTTCAGATCCATCAAACAAACACGATTCTCAACCAAAATCCATGAGATTAAGCTCAAATTAAAGCTAGTATATCATACTACATCATGCAATTCGAATCAAACTCAGAGATCAAGCATAGATCAAGAAATCAAATCTCAAAAACTAGAAAAACACACTGCAAACATCAAAACCAGAAACATGATTTCACCAAATCTGCTTGAATCAGAGCTCAGTTATACATCAATCCTAATGATTGGCCAGCTATAAACACAATGCACACCACGAAACACTTCAATTCATGCTCAAATCAAGGTTCAGACTCAGTGAGCATACCTGCAAAAGTGAAAAATAAATTCACTTGGTGCCTCTGAAATCTAACAAGAAACCTTTCTAAATAGCTTCCTTGTGCTCCAATGAAGGTGTTTGAGTAGAGAAATGAGGACTGGATCAAGAGAATTGAGCTGCTCAATTCAAGTTGCAGAGCAAGAAAAATGAGAAAATTATGAGGAGCTCCTTCCAATGCAGCGCGTGTGTCCGTGAAAGGAGATCTTGAGCAGCTTATATAGAGTGTTTGGAGTGAGGTTAGAGTGGTAATTCAAGCTTAGAGTCGTTGGATGGAGAAAAGTGAATTTCCTATCAAACCAAAACAAGTGTGATGGCCATTTGCGTTTTGCTTGGTATTCAGGCAATGCTTGCAGTCGTTTTGAGCAACAAAAGAAGAGTGTGAGTGAGTGAAAAAAACATGATGAGGTGAGTTGTCCTCTCTTGCACATGGGACTGATTTTCTTGAGTGAGAAGTTTCCCATTTTGTCAAAAATGTGAAAATGAGAGAGGCACGAGGTATGCACCTGGTTTGGCCTTTTTTGGCGAGCACATGAGGTGTCCAATTCGTGCCAAGCATGTGCAATTGGACTCTGAAATGATTTAATCAAAACTGAACCAAAACTTGAAAATTGCCATGGCCAAGCATACACCAAAAATCAGCTGACTTCCAACTGAGGCCATTTCAAATTGGCTCGTGCACTTTCCAAATTTCTTTGAGCCAATTAAAATTCATATGATGAGCTTCACAATGATCTTTGATTCATCAAAAATGGTGGATAAATGAAAGAGATGTAGACATTAGGATTCCTGGGCAAGTCAAGCCAACTTGCCCAAGACTGCGCGCGCTTGCCTGCCCATGTGCCTTCAAGAATCCGGTTTTGCCACACAACTTCCTCAAACCACAACTTCCTCAATTGTAATCCAATTTGAGTGATTCCAAGTTTAATGAGAAGCTTTCATGGAAGACAACAAAATGATCTTTTTAATTTTTCAAATTGAGGCTTGAGTCACAATAAATTGATTCCTCCAAATGGCATGCCAAGTGTTTGATGAAATTACGTGCGTGACTTGCCCAAGAGAAGTCATCTTGACACTTGGAATTTTTTAATTTTTTAAGTTACTTCTTGAACAAGTTACACTCAAATTCACCACTTCTCATGATTCAAAGATGAATTTGGGTATGGAATATGAAAAGAGGATGCTTAAATTGATGGTTGACCAAAAGTCCACTTGGTTAACTTCTGATTTTACTAACTTTGGTCAAAATGACCAATTTGCCCCTTTTGATCAATTGAATCATTTCCAATCCAAATTGAACCTCAATTTTTTTAATCATCAATGCTTAATAACATGTGGTGAATCATGGAAACATGTTTGGGTGAAAAAGTCAGAGAAATCCTGATTAAATCCAAAACCCTAGTTTTGTACCATGTACTAGGAGATAGTTGATCAAGCTTCAAAACCCTAATTCCATTGGGCATCATGAGAGACTCTTTGATCAAATTTGATTCTAATGATGATAAGATAGTGATGCTTCATGAATTGGCTCATCCAGACCCTAATTACTTCAACTTGGACCAAACCCCAATTGTGACTGGTAAATCAAAAGAGAGATTCCTCTTATAAACAAACACAAACTTCAATCCTCTGATGATCCAAAGAGATGGATAAGATATCTTGAGATATGCAACAACTTTTGATCTTGAAAGATCCAGAGGTTTAGATGATAAGGTTCTACTTGAGCAACTTGTCAATGCAGTCAACCTTCAAAGCTTGAGGAAGACTTGATAACCAAAGTACTTTGATCCCATCATAATGTATGAATGCAACGCAATATGATATTCATGATGAAACATAAGCCTAAATCAACAGGGTAAATTTTGGGGTGCAACACCTTGGCTGGGGATAGTTATGTCTTGTTTCGATGCCTTCGGATACTCTTACTCTGTGGGGAGTGTATGTACCAATAACTATGTTCCCAAGTTGGCTCTATCCTGATACCTGATGGGCAGAGTAACTGTAGGGTTTGGCACTTCTTATTTTTCTCTTTTTCTAGAATTACGAGTAATTGCCTTTTGTTTCTTATGTAAATGTTTATGAGCAGCAATCATTTTCAAATGCATATATCAAAAATAAATCATTGGACATTCGTGCAAAACAAAACAGAAAAGTAAAACGAATTGAAGTTTCTTGTGAAAATGACTTGTATTGATTTTCAAATTGGCCTGTAATAGGCGTTTTGTACAAGGAGGCTGACGTTCTAGTAAGAGAATGCCGCCGAAAGATAGAAATTATACAATTTATGTAAAAGAAATAAAAATAGATATGTGAAACAACCCCATTGGGTTCCAACTCTGCTATTGCCTTTATATCTTCAAGCATCTCATCACTTTGCTACTTGGCCGAAGATTGATTAGATTGATTAGCGTCGTCTGAGCTTGATAGTTGATACTGAAGTCTGGTCGCAAGATGATCCAATGAGAGATAGTGATATGCTTCAATCCCTAGCTTTTGCCTGGACTTCCCTTTCGGGCTTTCAATCCAGCCGGATACCCTTTTTTGCCCAAGCCTCCCTTTCGGGTTTTCGACTTGCCGGGTGTACAAATTTTTTTCATTTTCATCCCTAACTTTTTCCCGGACCCTTTTGGTTCGTCGGGAAGCCCTTATTTTTGCCTAGGCCAGTTAACCTAGTGGGTCTTTGATTATGTGTAGCATCTTTTCACTATGACTGCATTGACGGGGTGAGGAAGGTTGTCACCATCCATGTTAATTAGAATCATAGCTCCTCCCGATAAAATGTTCTTAACCACAAATGGCCCTTCGTACGTGGGAGTCCATTTTCCCCTGGGATCACCTTGCGGCAGTATGATGCGTTTGATTACTAGATCCCCAACTTGATATTCTTGACGCCGGACTTTCTTGTTAAAATCCTTGATCATTCGCTTTTGATACGTCTGACCATGGAAGATAGCAGTAAGCCTCTTTTCATCGATTAGATTTAACTAATCAAGTCGGGTTTGGATCCAGTCGTCTTCGTTCAAACCTGCATCCTTCATAATCCTGAGAGAGGGTATCTGAACTTCTATGGGTAAGACTGCCTCCATGCCATATACTAGAGAATAGGGTGTTGCCCATGTCGACGTTTGTGCTGAGGTACGGTACCCATGAAGAGCGAATGCTAACATCTCATGCCAATCTTTATATGTCACTGTCATCTTCTGTACAATCTTCTTGATGTTCTTGTTAGCTGCTTCAACAGCGCCATTCATCTTCGGTCGATAAGGAGACGAATTATGGTGTTGTATCTTAAACTGTTTGCAGAGCTCGGTGATCATTGTGTTGTTGAGATTTGTACCATTGTCAGTGATAATTCTCTCTGGTACACCATATCGATAGATCATATTGTGTCGTATAAATCGTGCCACGACGTTCTTGGTCACAGTAGCAAAGGAAGTTGCCTCAACCCACTTCGTGAAGTAATCAATAGCCACTAAGATGAAGCGATATCCGTTGGAAGCGGTAGGTCTAATCTCGCCGATCATGTCGATACCCCACATCGCAAAGGGCCAAGGAGCCGTCAAGACATTCAGAGGAACCGGCGGTATATGCACCTTATTAGCATAGATTTGGCACTTATGACAAGTTCGAGAGTGATGATAATAATCAGCTTCCATAGTGGACTAGTAATATCCTGCCCGTAGGATCTTCTTAACCATGGTGTGTCCACTCTGGAATGGGTTCCGAAGGTGCCTTCATCTAGATCTGTCATAATCCTCTTTGCTTCGCTCTTGTCTACACACCGTAGTAGTGTGGAGTCATGGTTGTGTTTATAGAGGACTCACTGAGGAAGACCTTTGCAGCGAACCTTCTCAGAAACTTCTTATCATTGACAGATGCCCCTTCGGGATACTCCTGATCCCCGAGATACCTTTTGACTTTGTGAAACCAGGGTTTGCCTGCCACTTTTTCAGTATCGATCTCACAGCAGTGTGATGGTTCATCTAACCTCTCAATGGTGATTTGGGGAGCTTCATTGTCCCACCTAAATTTGAACATAGAAGACATGGTAGCTAGCGCGTCCGCTAACTGGTTCTCCTCTTGTGGGAAATGTTCAAAGGTTACCTCCTCAAAGTATGGGAGCAATGTCAGTACATACTCTTTGTAAGGAATGAGATTCGGGTGTTTCGTATCCTACTCGCCTTTGATCTGACTTATCACCAAAGCGGAATCCTCGAATACATTCAAGAACTTGATCCTCAAGTCAATAGCAGCTCGAAGACCCATAATACATGCTTCATACTCCGCCATGTTGTTGGTGCAGTTGAAACATAATCGGGCGGTGAACGGAGTATGATAGCCTTCGGGAGATATGATCACAATGCCAATGCTGTTACCCAGTGCGTTTGAGGCTCCATCAAAATACATAGACCATCGGGATCCCTCCTCAGGCAGTCTTCTATATCTCACAGCTAGCAGACCTGACATTGCCTTTGTTGTAGGGGTGTGTGTTAGATATCAATCTGATCCTAAAGTTAGACATGCCAACCATGTGAAGAGAATTCTTAAATATGTGAATGGGACAAGTGACTATGGTATGCTATATTCTCATGGATCTAGATCTGCTTTAATTGGTTATTGTGATGCTGATTGGGCAGGAAGTGTTGATGATAGAAAAAGTAAATTAGGAGGATGTTTCTTTATGGGAAATAATCTCATATCTTGGTTCAGTAAGAAGCAAAACTGTGTGTCTCTGTCCACTGTTGAGGCTGAGTATATTGCTGCAAGAAGCAGTTGCCCTCAGTTGGTTTGGATGAAACAAATGTTGACAGAATATAATGTTAAACAGGATGTCATGACATTATTTTGTGACAATCTAAGTGCCATAAATATATCAAAAAAATCTTATTTAACACAGCAGGACCAAACACATTGATATCCGTCATCACTTCATAAGAGAGCTTGTTGAAGAAAAGATTATTGCCTTAGAACATGTAGCTACTGAATTACAACTGGCTGACATTTTCACTAAGGCTTTGGATGCAAACCAGTTTGAGAACTTAAGAGGAAAACTAGGGATCTACATATATGAGGGTTTGTAGAAATTAAGGGCGTGTGGGAATATCATTAAAGTGATATTATATCATTTATTATGTTTCCAACAAATTAAGTATCTTAAGCAATCATTTCAAGATTATCTCAAATACTCTCCCACATGCTACGACATTACCTTTTTCTATTTTCACAACCTCTTCGTTCTCCTTTACAGAAAAAGAACCCTTTTTATTTTTCATCTCACTGTTAAAAAATATTCAAAGATGTCACAACATCATGCTTCGTCTCCCTCAAAGTGCTCTTCTGATGAAGCCAAGGCTTCTAGGTCAAAGTCTGTCAACCATCCGGAGGATCTCTCCCTTGATAAAGTCATGGTCGTCGCTCCTCTGACAATTGTTCCACCCCCTGAGAAGAAGTTCAAGAAACCCATATCGTCCCATGCAAAGAAATCCAAAGACGAGTTTGACACTTCTAAAGGTAATGCTCATAATACTACTGATGATAGATCAGAAAAAGACATTGTTAATGTTGATATGAGTATTAGAAGGCTGGTATATAGAGTGTTAAATGAGGGTTTTGTTGTTCCTGGGATTTCTACTCCTCTTGCTTGAATGCCTGCTCATGATGACAAAGGTAGTGATCCTCAAAATGTTGTTGAATCATCTACCTTAAAGAAAGATGTTGCTGAAAGTAAACTTGGCAAGTTTGCCATATCTATTCTAGAAGAAGTGGAAGCTGATGTTGAGACATCGTCTGCTGAAAAGGACTCTTCTGCTAAGGAAGATGTTGCTAGCTCCAAAACTGCAAAGAATCCAAATGTTGAGAATATGGTGAATGTTGATGAGCTGTCTGACAATGACCTTATTACCAATGTGGTGCCTGGAATTGCTAAAAGGATCAAGTCTAGAAAAGTGAAGGTTGTGGATGTCACATCCCTTGCCAAGAGTATCAAGAAGAAGACTATGTATGGTCCCCTAAAGCCCTGGAGTAAAGTGGTTCCTCCCTCCAACAAAAGAAAAGTTAGACCTAATAGCTCCTCAAATGATGATGAGGATGATGTCCAAGACATCTCTCCTATGAAGAAGTCTGCAAGCAAGAAGCTTTCTGTCAGGGTGCCTGATGCTCCTCTTGATAACATTTCCTTCCATTATGTTGGAAATGCTGAAAAATGGAAATATGTCTTCCAAAGAAGGATTTCTCTTGAAAGAGAGTTGGGAGAAGATGCACTGGAGTGCAAAGAGATTATGGAGATGATTTCTTTTGCTACCTTGATGAAGACTGACACCAGGTTTTCAAAATGTTATGAGACTCTTGTTAAGTAATTTATTGTTAATATTCCTATAGATTGTGTGGATCACAAAAGTAAGGAATATAGGAAGGTGTTTGTTAGAGGTAGATATGTTAAATTTTCCCCTGTTGTCATCAATAGATATATGGGCAGGTCTGAAGATGATTACTGTGAGTTGGAAGTGACTAATAATCAGGTGTGCAAAGCCATCACTGTAAACCAAGTAAGTGATTGGCCCATGAAGAATAAGCTCCCTGTTAGTAAGTTAAGTGTGAAATATGCTATCTGCATAGAATTGGAGCTGCTAATTGGGTCCCTACCAATCATACCTCAGTCATTATAGTTGGTTTAGAAAAATTTATCCATGTTGTTGGAAATAAGAAATTGTTTGATTATGGTGCTTACATTTTTTAACAAACTGTAAAGCATGCAGGAACCTATCAAGATGCCTATTGCATTTCCATCTCTCATTTGTGGAATTATTCTAAATCAACATCCTGGAATTCTGTGTGGCACTGATGCAGTTTGCAAAAGGGAGTATGGCTTGTCCCTTCACTTCAAGTTGTTTTCAGCTAAACATGTCCCAGACATTGTTTTGACATCCGCATCCTCTGAAAATAAGACCTCAATCAAGGATGATATGATTACCAAGTTAATGGAAGCCTGCAAAGAACATGATGAGGTAATCAGAGTTAGCTCCATAAGAAAGCTAAAATTTGAAAAACTGATCAAGGAGCTGCAGAAGGATAACAATCTTGATGATAGTGTGGGTACTGAAGGAGGAGATTCTAATAATGAAGGAAGTTCTGAAGTTGCCAATTCTACTGGTCATGAAGACCGTTAGACTCTGTGCTGGTGCCTTTTTGGTTTGTTTCTTTTGTGTTTTAATCCATATGTTCTTTTTGGAACTTGTATGTGCTTGACACTTGGATATTTTGGTCTTTACTTCCTTTTCTACTATTCTCTTGAATGCATGTTTATTTGGCATATTATGTCTAAAAAGGGGAGAGAAACTGACTGACTGACTGGTAAGTTTAAGGGGAGTTTCATGTCTCAGGAGATGTTTTGACATATTCCACTGCTAACTGCTAACTGAGTTTCTTTTGCTTGTGTTGTTTCTTTGATAATGTGCTCAAATAATGTTTTAGCCAAAATTTGCCAAAGGGGGAGTTTGTAAGTGTTTGTTGGCAGTAATTTTGGTAAAACACTGCTTTGGTAATGTTTTGCTTAATGTCTTGACATTTGAAGTAAAGCATCTCAATTGTTTTTTAATGATGTCAAAGTAGATGTCTTAACATCTACCTTCTAATCTGAACGCGTTTTCAGATATTCTGTTTCATGTTTTTAAGCGCGCCTTATTCAAGTTTTATGGTTTATAACTTGCAAAAAATATGGAGGAATATTTTTCGATCTGTCTCATCTTTAGGGTTTATCTTGGCCAACTTCCATGGAGATATTCAAGGGATTCAATATATTACAATATTTGTTTTTCAGCCCAAGCCCATAAAGAAGTTGTTGCGCCTTTATAAGGACTTGCATCCTTATTCATACAATTGCAACAATTGAAGAAAAATATACTCTACGTGTTTTAGAAGTCTGAATCTTTTAATTGTAATACACTCTAGTATTGTTTCAATACTTGAGTTATAATTTGAGTTGTAAATTATGGATCATTCATAAGCTTTTAAGTATTGATTGATTGAGGTTTTTCAAACTTAATAATTCTGTTGGTTTTTCACTGTTAGTGATTGAAGGGATTTGAGGAGGGCCTCATACCTAGGTGTGTCTTAGGGTAGAAGTATAACACGGGTAGTGATTAAGTGATTAGATTGTAAACTGTTTGTTTACTGAGGGTTTATGAATTGTTACTATTTAGTGGACTTATCCCTGGCTTGGTAGCCCCCAGAGTAGGTGTTGTTGTACACTGAAATGGGTTAAGAATCCCTTGTGTTTTTACTTCTTTTATATTGTTGCATTTTATATTGTCCTCAGATATTTGTATCGCGACATCTCCTCCAACATAACATATGTGATACCAGAATTTCAGATCTTCTAATTGTTTCCTTAGAACACATTGTCTTTAAAAGCTTGAGTCTTTAGCATATAGACTTCAGTAGAAACTTTGAGTCTTCAGATCTTCTGACTAGTTTCTTTAGAACTTGTTGTCTTCAGAAACATGAGTCTTTTGCATTTGTACTTAAGTAAAAACTTCTATATTCGGATCTTCTAACTGGTTTCTTTAGACAAACATCCAAGCTTACACTTCAGAGCCTTCTGAAGTGTCTTGCTATTATTCAAAATAACTTGTGTAGCGTAGAAGTGGAATTAATGCTCTTCTAATGTCTTGGCCACACCATCCATCATAAGCAGAACCTATTTGTTAAGTACTCAATAATAACAAACATTAGAGTATCAAAATTGTTCATACAAACACACTCATTTGTTATCATCAAACTCTCAGAGATTATATTGCAGAACCAAATCTTGTTCTTACAAAGATGTCACACCTAAATGTGCAACATTAGACAGTTGCAAAAGCTCTAGAACCTATTATATGGATCAGATTGGTTCAATTCAAGATGAAGGTCCTCGTGGATAGAAGGATATATATGGTTTTATTTTGGGAATCTATTATTTGTAAAGTCTTCAAAGGGTCTATCTACTCCTTTTATAAGATCAAGGTATGTTTTTGAGTTACTATATTGAGAGAAGTACTTTTAGTGATGAGTAACTCCATGGTCAAGATCAGTGATGTGTTCATTAAGAAAGGTACTTATGTTCAACCAGATGTTGGAACATCATCACAATAGTTTGTTACTCTAGTGTGTGGAAGACTTTACAGGTCTATAAGGCCCTAAATGAGGAATCTCTCAAGAAAGAGTTTGAGAGGGAATTCATCATTTGGAGTTTGTTTTGGTCTGTGATTATCAGATGTTTCAGAGATGGAATATTGAATGATTGTGAGTCTTGGGGTAAAAAGCTATTTGCCAACTCTTAAGAAGATCGTATCATTTGAGGATATTTTGATCTCTGAGATTAGAATTATTTGAGTCTTGGTATGTCTTGAGGATTAGGTACATTGCTGAAGATAAATGTTTTCTATATTGGGTTGGTTACTAAAAGGGTACAATGTCTAACCAGATGTCATGACATTATAGTGTAACATTCTAATGCAACTAAGGTACAAGGATTTTATTCTGCTTGCAGAACAAAGTCATTGGATTTGTCATCATTATGTCAGAGATCTTGCTATAGAATATTGGCACTCTTATGCTTGGTTTGGCTAAGGAGCTTTGGGAAGGATTTTATCATAACTTGAGGTGCAAGTTATTTTGAGTATACAAGGGGTATTTTTGGAATTGCATTGTGGGAGAATTTTTGGTAGTAACTATTTGGTCAGTGTTTCCAACTATATTCCTCCTTGTGTTTTGTGTAGTCTTAGAAGAAGCACTTTCAATGGCATGAAGAATGTCATTTCAAATGTTGTAACATTTTCAGTAGTCAATGTTTTGAAAAGAGGTAAGTTTGAACATGGATGTGTATCTCTCTCTCATTGAATGGTACACTGTTTCTAAAGCATTTTATCTCCTTTCAATAACGCTTTCATTGACTCATTTATTATTACAAGCAAGTTTTTAGTTACAATAAAAGTAACTCACCTTGTATTTTGATGCTTTGCTTCCTCAAGTTTCTCATATATTATGTTTCAACCTGAGTAAATCTTCCAAAGATACTAGTGTCAAGAAGGTTCATTTGCTGGAACCCAACAAGGATAAGATCAGTGATCCTAAGAAGGTTGGGTTCAATATTACAACAAATGTTGTAATATCAATTGGAGCATCCTGAATAGGGAAATCATCTGTGATAGAGATGAAATCCTTGAAGAAGAATTAGGTTCTAGTACATGGTTCAGATTTAGATGCTGATGAAGACTGAGTTAATTTTATTGACTTAGAGGGGAGAATTGGATAGTTAAAACATGATGTCTGGTGTGTACATATTTGAGTTTGTTTGGTTTTTTAGTTTGTTTTCTTTTGAAGATTCTTCTTGATTTTGTTTTTATGGTTTGTTTGAAAACTTAGACTTACTCTTAGTTTCCTTGGGTTACTTTTTTTTGGGGAAGAAACTGAGACTTACTCTTTATTTCTTTGGGTTTGTTTGTTCTTTTGAGCCTGTTCTGCTCTGGTGAGTTGTTTTCCCTTAAGTCGTTTTGTTGCTTCTAGTTCTGCATCATATTTTTGAGTCAGTTTTCTTTGTGTCTTAAATCAATTCTTGTCGATTTTGATTCTCTTTGTGTCGGGTTTTTTTCACTCAATTTTTGTTTTGGATAAAAAGGGGGAGAAAAGTATTATAGAGTATAGGTTAGGTCAAGTGTTGTTGCTTGTTGTGTGCAACACTTTAGGGGGGGCATGACAGTCCATTATGTGAGTCTTGAGTCTGTTCTTGCAGTTGTTTTGCAAGGATGTTTAACAAGATGTTCTAACATTCTGTCTAAGTCTATGTCAGTTTGTATGCTTCCATCTGTGGTATTGCTAGTGTGCAATTTGTGTTTCCATCTGTTGTATTTCCTGATGTTCTGAGGTGCTCCGGTGTGGGTTTTTCCCTTGAGGTGGAGAACCTATTATGTGTTTGAGGGGGAGTGTGTCTCTTATCTTCTTCCTCACGTACAAAGTTTACATGATAAGCATGTAGCTTATGTTGGCGCTCTGTGGTTTTATTCCTCTCTATAGTTTATTGGTTTTTGGTTTGTTTTAGCCCAAATTTTCCAAAGGGGAGATTGTTAATACCATGATTTTGGGATTGACAACTTTTGCCTTAAATATGGTTCTGACCAGATATCGAACAGGATGTCATGACATCGTGTTCTGGTGTGCAGCAGTCAAGGCGGTGTTGTATTTTTAAATCTTGACAAATTTGATTTGATTCTGTTATATTTCCTTTGGATATATATCAGAGATTTTCGCTGGTAAAGAGATTTATTTTGGAGCAAGATATATATCTCCAGTTGTACAGAAGATACTAATTTGGGCCTTGCGACAAATTAGGAAACTAAGTATCGGTTTGTTCAAAGATTGAAGGAGATTGTTTGCACAATTGGCGCATCGCTCATCTTATAAATCAAGAAACTTATGGATGCAGAATATCGAAGCCCATGGACTACAGAGGTGTAAAAATAGAGGAATCTTAACATAATGTATATAAGTTTTCAACAATTGTAAAATTAAGGGAAACATAAGTCTTAGGTTTTGAGAGTCTCTTGGGCATATTGTAAGTCACCCATGTATCTTATGATACTATGTGGTAGACAGATTGTTACTTGACAATTTGTCAAGTTATTTCTCTCACTCGAAGATTTTAAGCAAGAGTTTGAGTTTTTGTGTTTGAAGTGTAATCTTCTAAATTGGGTTGTATTGTTGCAGTCACTGGGATTGGGACTGTTAGATATCATTGAGGTGATTTAGGAATTGAGATGGCAATTTCTCATATTTAGGGAGGACATGGGTAGAAGTTGCATTGGGTAGAGATTAGGCGAGAAGTTGTAAACGGGGGATTTTAGGTTTGAACTAATACTGCTGATAGTGGACTTCTTTCCTGGCTTGGTAGCCCCCAGATATAGGTGATGTTGCATCGAACTAGGTTAATAATTCTTTGTGTTATTTTTCATTCTGCAGTTTTATTTTCTGTATCATAGTCAGCTTGATTGATATGGTTTGTTACCAGATGTTGTAACATTTGTCTTGACATCATCAGCTGTTAAGACACTTTTGTTTGTATGTGTTGCATGTACCAGAATTTCAACCTTAAAAAAGTAAAAAAGAAGACATGAATAACATTAAGAACAAATTGAGAATAATTACCCGCCCTCATATAGATATATACTTATGCATCCAAGAGTGAAGTCACCTAGTGATAAGGCCAACTAAAGGTTCCTATATAGAGGACAATTGAGGATTTTCCCCTACTGGAAGACCCAAGTACTTAAACGTGAGACACTCTCTTTGGCAGTGAAGAAAATCACAAGTAATGTCAAGGAAAGCGGGATCAGAGTTAACCCCAATGGGACTGCTCTTGGCGAAATTCACCCGAAGGCCTGAGGCTAGCTCAAGAACTCTTAGAATAGTCTTGATGGACTAGAGGTTTTCGTTGGTGGAGTCGGCCGTAACAATCATATCATTCGCATATTAAACATGAGAGACGATCAAGTCTGATGAACCCACACAAAGACTTGAGAAATAACATTGGTCAACAGCCCTAGAAAACAACCCACTAAGGCCTTCAACTACCAATAATAAGAGGAAACGAGCTAGAGGGTCACCTTGCTTTAACATCCATTTGGATGCTTATTTCTTGGGTTGAGCAACCATTAACCAAGATCACAAGATTACTAGAAAAAAGACACACGTGAGTCCAACTTCTCCACTTATCATTAAAAGCAAATCTAGAGAGCATATTATCCACAAAATACCAACTAATCGAGTCACAAGCTTTCTCAAAATCAACTTTAAAAATAAAGCAAGACTTTTTACCCTTCTTAGCTAGATCCACCAACTCATTAATGGTTACAATCCCACCCATAAGAAATCTACCTTTTAGGAAAACTGACTAATCGGAAGAAATAAACGTGTCCATAATATCAGTGAGCCTACCCATCAAAACTTTAGCCATGAGTTTATAAATAGACTCTACCAAGGAAATAGGTTGAAAGTCTCATCTCTAATATTAAGAGTCATCCTTAGGAATTAAGGTCACAAAAATGAGGAGAAAATATGAGGGAAATAAGCAAATTGGTAGAACTGCTTGAACATAGTCTCAATCTCATCCATAAGAAAGGGCTAGAACCTTCTAAAAAAGATGAGTTGAACCCATATAGTCCATGAGTCTTGTTATCATCACACAAAAAAATCGCCAGGTTGATCTCAACAAGGAAAAAGAGTCGTAAGAATAGTATAATCGTCCTCTAAGAGAAATGGAAATGGGTCATCCAACTTTTGGCCGATCCAAGAGAGTTTCTATTATAAAAATAATTTACCACCTCCTGACGGATCTTTAAGACCCCTTCCACCCAAAAATCACCTACTTTAAAAGTTAAGATTGCATTCCTCCTAGACCTACTCTTGATGTAAGTATGAAAGTAACCATAATATGTCAAAATTATTTTAAATATTATTTTAGTTAAATTGATTAAAAAAACCATTAGTTCAACTCTAAACTTAACCAAAAAAAATATTTATTTTAAAATGTCTCACCATGATCTTATGAATCATAAAAATCAAACGACTTTATATCTAAAGGAGTAATAATATTATACAAAAGTTATAAAATATAATAAAATCTGAAGATGTGAAAAACACAAGAAGGGGGATTGAATTGTAAAACTTGAAATCAAGTGCAGACAACACGTTATTTTTATCCTGGTTCGTTTGATCTCAAACTACTCTAGTCCAACCGTCAAGGTGATTTCGCCTCTCTCCAACGAGGTCTTAATCCATTATATTCAACTGAATACACAACTGCTTTAACAACTGTTAAAGCCTTCTTGAGTCTAACCACATACCGGTTTATCTCAAGGAAATTCTTTTACAGATAAATGAACAAATGTGTGTTTGATGTTTTCTAGAAAAACTATATATCACAACTGTGATAATACACAATATGAAGCTTAGATGAAACTAGACTGCTAATGCTATTGAGTAGGCGTGGTTGAAAGCTTTAGCAATTTGAGTGAGAGAGTTTTCGTATGCGTGCGTGCTTAAAGAGTATTAGCCAATTCTTTTCTCACTGACTTGTTTAAATAGCCTAGGAATAGATACGTTGCTGTCCATAAATCCATTTCAATGCTCATAACGTTCTTTCCTTTTTGAGAAGATCTTTGTCTTGGAATAAAGTCGTTGGTAATAAATCTGTCTTGAATGCATAGTAACGTTGACACTTCAGAGTGTTCTGCTAATGATGATCAGAGTGTTCTTGGATTTAGCTTATTCTGGCGTTTCTGGGTGTTGATGACATGGTTAAGATCTTGATCAGAGTCAGAGTATGTTTTGTGCAAATTCTGTTCATCAGGCTTCAGCGTAGCACATGTTTGATCTTTTGATGTGACATATCTTCTGATGCTGATGTTGATATTCTGATGCTGATTCCATTAGAGTTTTTGTAAATACACAATATAATTTTAAGTAGCATATATGTCTTATAAATCTTACAATTTATTTAATCTTGTATTTTGTTATCATCAAAACTCTAACTGAGGGTTGTAGAATCAAACTATGTTCTAACAATCTCCCCCTTTTTGATGATGACAAAAACCAGATTTTTTCAATTAAAATAAAATGATGAAAGGTATTAAAGTATAAGGATAGAGAGGAAACGATATCAGAGATAATCAAATAACGAATAGAAGGTATCAGAGATCAGAAGATAAGGAATAAAAAGTATCAAAGTAATGAAGAGAAAAACTCCCCCTGAGTTGATTACTTCCCTTTGATTCCTTGAGACCTTGAGCATCAGAACTTTATTGAACTTTTCTTTGAGCATCAGAACTTTTCTTTATCAGAGTTCGTCAGATTCTTGTACCTGTAAGCTTTTCAGAACAAGGAGATTCAAATATATCAGAATGTTAGAATGTTTGAGACTTATGTCTCAGTAATCCGTTATTGAAAAATATCATTCTTTCTCCCCCTTTTTGTCAGTTATCAAAAAGCACGAATAATCAGAGTTAAAATGATCAGAGCAAAAACGTTTGTATTAAAAACAGAAGCAATGATAGTTTAGAACAAGTAAAAATATTACAGACAAACATGTAAAGAAAACAAGGAAAACACAGGAAAAATTCTAAGAAGAAGGAGGAAGTCGTGTGAACAGAGCTTCCAACATGCTCTTGATTTGATTGCTGGTTTCCTGTTTCTTAGATACCATGTTTGCTATAGAATCAATCTTGATATCCTGCTTGTCCATCCTTTCATTCATCAGCATATCAGATCTCTTCAAATCCTCCAGAGTCTGCCTGTCAAGAGAGGAAGCTTGAGGATCTTCAGATACAGGCTGCTTCTCAGAGTTTTCTGCAGTAACTTCTTCTTGACCCAAGTCTTCAGCTTGAACTATCTGTTCTTCTGCAGGTTGAACTTTAGATGCTGGACGCTTTTCAGACCAAGGCGCAATGTCCAGATGGAGAACTTCTTCCTTCAGCAGCTTGCTCAGAACTGGACCTTCCATTTCCTTCAGCAGATTGTTGAAGTTCTGTTGAGCCTGTCCATAGCTCTGGTCTTGCAACTTAAAGGTTTCAACGCATACCCATCTTCTGAATTGTGTCCAGAGGAGGTCTGATACAGCAGGATCAACCAGTTCCAGACTTGCTTGTTTCAAAGAAGTGATCCACTTCTGTATATCTGTTTCAAAGTTCAAAATGCTGGAACCAACATCTAGTTGTTTTGGTTTAGGGATAGCAGTTTTGTGGTTTATTGCAGCAAGGCGTTCAAAGACTGTTAGATCAATGACAGTCTTGCTGTGGTCAGCTGAATTTTTCTTAGGTGAGGGAGTGGGAGAGTCAGAAATTACAATTGGACTTGATGGGGTATTTGGTGGAGTTATTTCTGGTGAAGAGGGAAGTTGAGGAATATTAACAGTGGTACCACAGGGCAATTGAATGGCCAAAGGTTGTGGTTTAGGGGATTCATAGGTTTGAGCCTCAGAGTTTTGAGTCTCAAGTTGTGGAGATTGTGCATGTTGAGGAGAGGGTAGATTAATATCTGGTTGGGGAGATGAAGGTTGTGGGATTTCTGGTATTGGAGAGAGTGGAGTTTCTGGTATTGGTGAGAGGGGAGTTTCAGGTTGTGGCGAGATGGGAATTTCTGTGTTTGGATTTTCTGTTTGGGGAGCAGAGGAGTGTTGGTCAATATCAGAGAGAACTTTTTCAAGTTCTTGTTCTGGTATGGTTGCTGTATTTGGATTTTGTGGTTTGGAGCGGGATCTTCTGAGGGTTAATGACTCAGAAGGGTCAAAGTCAATATCAAAATCATCGAAAGTTTGAGGTGTTGGGATTTCAGATGGAGTTGGAATAGGGATAGATGTGGAAACAACAGTTGAATCTAAAACAGTTACAGAAACAGGATTACCTCTTTTCTTTGGAGTCTGTTGATATGATCCTTCTGTAGCAGCTTTTCTTTTCTTCGACTTCTTCAGAACAACCTCTGGTGCCTTCTGCTGAAGATCTTGAATATTCAGATTAGGTGTTGTACCATCAGCTTTACAAGCATCCAAATATCTCAGAATGATTTGAGGCTTAGAGTCAATTTCTGAGAACATAGGGAAGTCGTCCAGAGGGACTCTTCTGCTGGAGATTTCAGCAAAAGGAGTGACGCTAGGCTCCTTCTTAATGTTCTCTATCAGCTTCATTTTCTTCAGATTTTTGGCATTCAGCTGCTTCCCAACAGAAGGTTCTAGGGTGCTGATTTCTTGAGCCTCTTGCAGATGATCAATCAGCCTATTCTCTGTCAGAATATCTGATATCAGTCTTCCCAAGGGTATCCAATCCCTTTTAGTACGTTCATCTTCTCTTGTTTCCTTGACACTTGTTCTGAGATGGTTGAACAGAAGATGAGCTAGATTAATCTTGACCTTCTGAGAGATAAAATAGATCAGAAACTACTGATCAATGTTTATGTAATCAAGAGAGCTGGTAGGCTTCCTGTGGTTGAAACAGCCCAGAATGATCTTTGCCCAAATTCTCTGCTTGTCTTTCAAGTCCCTTATCTTGCTGGAGGGAAGCCCCAGCGTGAAAATTTCCCTTGCAATCACAGCAACATCTGCACACCTTTTTGCCATGTCAATACAACGAATACCACCACCATTGTAGCCTATCAGTTTTGCAATCAGGTCTTCAGTAATCACAATCTTCTTCCCCATGATGTAAGAAGTGACCTGATGGTTTGAAGAAGAAGCGTGAATCCAAAATTCCTTTACCAGAATAGGAAAAGTTGGACCTACCAGCCTGTCAAAGTACTTTTCCCAACCTTGAGCTTGAACCTCTTCAGATAAATCAAAACCATTCTCCTTGAGACTGTTGAAATCCACTATTATTTCAGACAGAACTTCAAGGTTCTTGATTGGAGTGAGAAGCATTCTGAAAGGAACTTTATATTGTTCAGATGATGCATCTTTCTGGGAACCTGAAGAAGGATTGCTGGAAGAAGCCATGTTCACACGAGGTTTTTTGAAAGAGATTGAAGGTTTTCTTGAGAAAGTAAGAACACAGAAATCAGAAATGTTGATAGAAAACGAAGGTGACGGTAAAAGTGTGTGAATGGTGTGAAGTGTTTAAATAGATTTCTAAAAAGTTTTTGAAAACCTAAACATTTAAGAGAGAGAAATTAATAATGATTATTAGCATTAAATGATAGCTGATTTTAGGGGATTCAGAAAGATACTTAAACGGTTACCCATGACATGTGTCTCAATGCATCCAATCAGCGCTTTGCCTTTTCAGAAGCGTGAACGCGTGTTCAGCCTAAGGAAACAGCTGATGACTGGATGACACTTGTTTGCTTGAGTGAACAGCACATCTATTCTTGAACTGAAGCGCACAGATCTTCATGGATAGATTCTGATACAATCTGCATTTCTAAAATTCTGGAAGAGGATTGATCAGAAGTTCACAGAGAAATAAACACAATTCTGAAGGTTAATATATAAAATTAAAACAGTTTTATTCTGGACAGAGCTTCATGCTGAGATGTTTCAGAATGAAGTTGAACCTATCTTCAGAAAGTGGTTTTGTGAAAATATCAGCCCATTGATGGTCTGTGTCAATAAATTTTAAATTTAAAATCCCTTTCTGAATATAGTCCCTAATAAAATGATGTTTTATTTCTATATGCTTAGCCCTAGAATGCAAAATTGGATTTTTACTTAAGCAAATAGAAGAGGTGTTGTCACAGAGGATGGGAATGTTACTCTCAAATATCTGGAAGTCTTCAAGTTGACTTTTCATCCAGAGCATTTGTGTGCTGCATCCAGCTGCTGCTATGTATTCAGCTTCTGCTGTTGATAGAGCAATTGTGGATTGTCTTTTGCTGGACCAAGAGATCATATTTTCTCCCAGAAACTGGCAGCTTCCAGAAGTACTTTTACGTTCAACTCTGCCTCCAGAAAAGTCAGCATCACAGTATCCTACTAAGCTGTAATCACTTGATTTTCTATAAAACAGACCCAGATTAGTAGTACCTTTCAGATACTTGAAAATTCGCTTAACAGCTGTTAAATGAGATTCTCTAGGATCTGATTGGAATCTTGTACAAATGCATACACTGAATAAAATATCAGGCCTTGAAGCTGTCAGATAAAGAAGAGAACTAATCATACCTTTGTAGACCTTTTGTTCTACCTTTTTGCTTACCTCTTCTTTTTCCAGAATGCACGTGGGATGCATTGGAATCTTTGATGGCTTACATTCTGAGAGATAAAATTTCTTCAGAAGTTCTCTGACATATTTGCCCTGATGAATGTAAGTTCCTTCTGGGGTTTGATTGATCTGAATGCCCAGAAAGAATTTCAGTTCCCCCATTAGGCTCATCTCAAATTCTGCCTGCATACACTTAGCAAACTTTCTTCCCAGAGAAGGTTTAGTAGATCCAAAAATGATATCATCAACATAAATCTGACATACCAAGATGTCATTCTTAACTGTTTTACAGAATAAGGTTGTGTCCACTTTCCCTCTGGTGAATTTCTTTTCTAACAGGAAGTTACTTAGTCTTTCATACCAAGCTCTGGGAGCTTGTTTCAGACCATACAGTGACTTCTTTAGTTTGAAAACATATTCTGGATTTTTTGAACTTTCAAAACCAGGGGGTTGGTGCACATATACCTCTTCTTCTATATAGCCATTTAAGAATGCACTCTTAACATCCATCTGATACAGAGTGATGCCTTTATTAACAGTAAATGAAATTAAAAGTCTGATAGATTCTAACCTGGCGACTGGAGCAAAGGTTTCTGTATAGTCTATCCCCTCTTGCTGACTATAACTTTGTGCTACTAATCGTGCCTTGTTTATGATGACTTCACCTTGTTCATTCAATTTGTTTCTGAACACCCATTTTGTTCCAATGACGTTGAATCCTTTTGGTTTGGGAACTAGATCCCATACGTCATTTCTTGTGAATTGATTCAGCTCCTCTTGCATTGCTAGAATCCAATCATTGTCTAGAAGTGCTTCATCAACTGAAGATGGTTCAATCAGAGAGACAAGTCCCATGAGGGATTCTTCATAGTTTCTGAAGCTGGCTCTTGTTCTGATTGGATCTTCCTTTCTTCCTAAGATTGTTTCTTCTGGGTGATCCATGCTGCTTCTGGATGGTCTTTTCTGAGGTTGATCAACAGAAGGTGTTGGATTGCTTGCAGTGCCTCTTTCTGATGTTGAGGGAGTGTCTCTGTTAAGAGCTTCTGATGACTTGTCTTCAGTACCTGTGAATTCAACTTCCATACCTGCAAGTAATTCATTCTGCTTTGACTTTGGAGAGTCAAGCTTATCGTCAAAACGAACACTGATTGATTCTTCAACAATCTGTGTTTCTATATTGTATACTTTGTACCCTCTTGAGCGTTCAGAGTATCCTAACATAATACACTTTTGTGCTTTAGAGTCAAACTTGTTCAAATAATTTTTAGTATTCAAAATAAAGCAAGTACATCCAAATGGATGAAAATAAGAAATGTTGGGCTTTCTGTTCTTCCACAATTCATATGGAGTCTTTTCCAGAATAGGTCTTATAGAGATTCTATTCTGAATGTAGCACGTTGTGTTTATTGCCTCTGCACAGAAGATCTTAGCAACGTTAGTCTCGTTGATCATGGTTCTGGCCATTTCTTGCAATGTTCTGTTCTTTCGTTCTACAACTCCATTTTGCTGGGGAGTTCTAGGATAAGAGAAATCATGCAGAATGCCTTTGTCATTAAAAAATGATTCAAAATCTTTGTTTTCAAACTCTCCACCATGATCACTTCTGACTTTGACGATTCTAAGATCCTTTTCATTCTGAACTTGGTTGCAGAAGGTGACAAACACAGAGTGTGACTCGTCCTTGTGTCTTAAGAACTTTACCCATGTCCATCTGCTATAGTCATCTACGATTACTAACCCATACTTCTTGCCACTGACTGAAGCAGTTTTAACTGGTCCAAATAAGTCAATGTGCAGAAGTTCTAATGGTTTATAGGTGGAAACAACGTTTTTATATTTGAAAGCTGGTTTTGCAAACTTTCCTTTCTGACATGCTTCACACAGAGCATCTGAATTGAACTTCAGGTTAGGAAGTCCTCTGACCAGATTGAGTTTGTTAATCTGAGATATTCTTCTCATACTAACATGCCCCAATCTTCTGTGCCAGATCCATTGCTCGTTGTTAACAGACATAATACACTTTACATTCTGACTTTTCAGTTCAGAAAGTTTGATTTTATAAATGTTGTTTCTCCTCTTTCCATTAAATAGGGTAGTCCCATCTTTCTGACTAACCGCTTTGCATGAATTTTGATTAAAGATTATATCATAACCGTTATCACTTAATTGACTTATGGATAACAGGTTATGCATTAATCCATCTACTAATAAAACATTACTTATAGAGGGAATATTTCTGTTACCTACTGTTCCAGAGCCAATGATCTTTCCCCTTTGATTGCCTCCAAAGCCTACGTGGCCTCCAGGCTTAAGTTCCAGGCTTTGGAACATATGCCTTCTTCCCGTCATGTGTCGTGAGCAGCCAGAGTCCAGGTACCATGACTGGTGTTTCTGCTTTGCTGCTAAAGATATCTGCAACATGTATTATTTTATCCTTAGGTACCCATATTTTCTTGGGTCCTGATTTATTAGTTTTACCAAAACTCTGGTTGAATTTTGGTTTGACAGAATAATTACTACTAGTATATTTGATGTCATGTGTGTGCCCATATACAAAGTGAGAATCAAGTGAAGTGAGTTTTATCACTAAATCCATGGCATTCCTTGGTGTAGGTACCTTACCTTGGTATCCTATTCCTTTTCTGCCATTTCTGCTAACTCCATAGATCATTGAAGCCATCTTGCTTCTATCTATGTTTTTAGCTAGAAACTTCTGAAAGCTGTGATCATACTCCTTGATGATCTCATCAACACTGCTGGGAGTTTCAGGGATTGTTTCCTTCTGAGAGTTTTATAATAGATTTTCTAATTTTGAAATTTTATTTTTCAACTCAGAATTCTCCAATTTGAGACTCTCAGTTTTATCAGAGTCAGAAGCAAGATTCCTTTTCAGGTTTCTGAATTTGACTCTGATCTGCTGATATCTTTCCAGAATTTTATTAAGGCTTTCAGCTAGTTCAGCCTTAGTAAAGTTAATAGCAAAGTCAGGAAATACCTATTCTGTGTCTGATTCAGAGTCTGATTCAGAAGCTTCACTGTCTTCTGTTATGTTTGCCATGAGAGTTATGTTTGCTCTCTCATCATCTGATTCTGAGTCAGCTTCAGATGTGTCAGAGTCATCCCATGTATCCATGAGACTTTTCTTCTTTTCCTTGCCAAACTTCTTTTTGGGATTTTCCCTCTGAAGCTTTGGGCAATCACTCTTGTAGTGTCCTTGCTCGTTACATTAATAGCAGATGATGTCTTTGTTGTTTGGCTTTCTGCTTCCTGAAGAGCCTTCAGATCTTCTGTGTCCATAGGAGGATTCTGACCTTCTGTATTTGGAGGAGGATTCATTTTGATTCTCTGATCTTCTTGGATTCCTGAACTTTCTTTGCCTCTGCTTCCACAGTTGGTTCACCCTTCTGGAGAGGAGAGACAGTTCATCTTCTTCTGATGAGGACCCATCAGAGGTTTCTTCTACAGCCTGCAAAACTTTGGAGTCAGATTTTCTGTTAGATTTTAAAGCTAATGGCTTACCTTGCTTTTAAGGTTCATCAGCTTCTAGCTCTATCTCGTGACTTCTGAGGGAGCTGACAAGTTCCTCCAGAGAGATTTTGTTGAGATCCTTAGCTAGCTTCAGCGCTGTGACCATTGGCCTCCACTGTTTTGGCAAGCTTCTGATGATCTTCTTAACATGATCAACAGTGGAATACCCTTTGTCCAGAACTTTGAGACCAGCAACCAGAATTTGAAATCTTGAGAACATCGTTTCAATAGATTCACTTTCTTCCATCTTGAATGCCCCATACTTCTGAATGAGCGCAAGAGCTTTAGTTTCTTTAACTTGAATGTTGCCTTCATGCGTCATTCTCAGAGAGTCAAACATATTCTTTGCAGTGTCTCTGTTTGATATCTTTTCATATTCAGAGTAAGAGATGGCGCTGAGAAGAATTGTTCTTGCTTTGTGATGATTTCTGAAATCACGCTTTTGTTGACCAGACATTGCTTTCCTGTCAATCTTCTGACCACTTGCATTCACTGGGTGCGTGTATCCATCAGTCACCATATCCCACAGATCAGCATCGTGGGCCAGAAAGAAGCTTTCAATTCTGTCTTTCCAGTAATCAAAGTTCTCTCCATCAAAGACTGGAGGTTTGCCACTGAATCTGTCTCTTTCTTCATTGTTGTCATTGCTGATGTTTTGATGTGGTCCTGCCATAGTGTTTTTCTAACGCTGGATCTTGTACTGACACGGTTAAGTGTTATAAGCTCAGAACTAGGCGCTCTGATGCCAATTAAAGATGTGAAAAACACAAGAAGGGGGGTTGAATTGTAAAACTTGAAATCAAATGCAGACAACACGTTATTTTTATCCTGATTTGTTTGATCTCAAACTACTCCAGTCCACCCGTCAAGGTGATTTCGCATCTCTCCAACGAGGTCTTAATCCACTATATTCAATTGAATACACAACTGCTTTAACAACTGTTAAAGCCTTCTTGAGTCTAACCACATACCGGTTTATCTCAAGGAAATTCTTTTACAGATAAATGAACAAATGTGTGTTTGATGTTTTCTAAAAAAACTATATATCACAATTGTGATAATACACAATATGAAGCTTAGATGAAACTAGACTGCTAATGCTATTGAGTAGGCGTGGTTGAAAGCTTTAGCAATTTGAGTGAGAGAGTTTTCGTATGCGTGCGTGCGTAAAGAGTATTAGCCAATTCTTTTCTCACTGACTTGTTTAAATAGCCTAGGAATAGATACGTTGCTGTCCATAAATCCATTTCAATGCTCATAACGTTCTTTCCTTTTTGAGAAGATCTTTGTCTTGGAATAAAGCCGTTGGTAATAAATCTGTCTTGAATGCATAGTAACGTTGACACTTCAGAGTGTTCTGCTAATGATGATCAGAGTGTTCTTGGCTTTAGCTTATTCTGGCGTTTCTGGGTGCTGATGACATGGTTAGGATCTTGATCAGAGTCAAAGTATGTTTTGCGCAGATTCTGTTCATCAGGCTTCAGCGTAGCACATGTTTGATCTTCTGATGTGACATATCTTCTGATGCTGATGTTGATATTCTGATGCTGATTCCATCAGAGTTTTTGTAAATACAAAATATAATTTTAAGTAGCATATATGTCTTATAAATCTTACAATTTATTTAATCTTGTATTTTGTTATCATCAAAACTCTAACTGAGGGTTGTAGAATCAAACTATGTTCTAATAAAATCTATCAACAGTCTTGATACATAAAATAAACAAATTAAAAAACAAAAATAAATCGATGTAGTTACTTCAAATACAATGTTTGAGGATAATTCAAATAAAAATAATCTACTTTGTCTCTGTTACAGATGCAAAATGAAGAAGATAAATAAATAAATTAGCACTAAAAACCATTCATCTGGTGCGAATGAAACATCAACTACCATCTATCCAAATGAAAGGAAAAATAGAAATTACAAAAGAATAAAAGATACAACTAAATTGTACCCAAAAAAAAAGGATGGAACTAAGATAGAATCACATATATATTAACACTATATCAAAACGAGTATGATATAACATTATATATATATCAACTTAATCCTACCATTGCAATTTTTTCTACCCCGCCCCCAATTTCCAATACGGGTTACATATCTACAATATGAGTCCTGACCCGAAACCCGTATTCGAATAAAAAACCCGAATTTAAAAAAAAAAGTTAAATTCTTTTTTTTATTTTCTTCATTCTTCAGAGTTTCTCTGCGATCTGAGCCAACGACTGCAAATTACATCGTACAATCGTATCAACAAAACTACACGTCTCTTCCTTCGTGTTCCCATGCGGTACATCAACCACATACGATTCAATAACCACCGTCCCTCCATTCCCGTCGCCGTGCAGCGTCGTCACCGACCGGTAATTCCTCAGCCTATGAATTCCACCAACAACACTGAAACTGATAACATGCCGTTCTTCATCAAGTATATCAAGCCTCTCGGTGCTCGAAACCGCCGGAAGACCAGAAACCAGCCGAACCTCGCGTAAAGCGCCGACGCGAATGCCGTCGCCGGCGACCACGTTACAGCTTTTCACGAAGTTCTTGTATCCTTGCGGATTGTCGAATCGTCGAACGACGGACCAGACGGTTGAAACCAAGGCGTTGATCGGTTGTATCACGACGGAGTAGCACTGGTTCGGTCCCACCACGTGCGCGTCGTGGTGGTTTGTAACCGTTTCTGGTACCGTTACGTAACTACCTTGTTTCGGACCGTTAGCAATGGCATTAACGGTGACCATTTCAGTGTTGTATCTTTGATACTGAACAGGTGAAGGCATTTTTTATGTTGATAATAAAAAGTATAAATTAGTATTAATAAAAGAAAGAACTGTGTTTCTTTCTTGAGGATTAGTTTTTATGAAGGTAAAGTGATGGATTGGATATATATGTAAAAAAAGGTGTGAGAAAATGTGAGAGGCTATTATTAATTTTGTATAGACAAGTTGTATACAAGAGTTCTTTTTCTTTTTCTCTTCTTTGATGTTGTTCAAAGAGACATAGAAAGAAAGATAATAAAAGTGAATTCATAATTGCAACTTATTGAATTAATTGAAGCAATGACATTACGCGGTGGTTGCATGCAAGTGGATACACAACTTGTTGTAAGGAATGCAACTTGCAAAATCTTTAGACTTGGAATTATCAATTTCATTTAATTTTTTTTTTTTTTTAATTTCATTTTTTAATATTTAATTGCAACTTTGCTTTATTTTATGTTTTAATTATTAATATGTTATTGTTCACTTGTTGATGAATGTTTTTTTATTCGACCAACTTCACCTTCTAGTAGTACCAGTCGTTGCTATGTTTCATGTTGTTGTTTAATTTATTAGTTTTTGTGATTTTATATAAAAGTGATTGCATGAATTGGGAGGGTATCTTTGGAAATGGATAATGTTTGGAAAAACAGTCTCGAAGAAAGTCCGGCGTGTTGGCAAGTTGCTTGCGATATTGTATTCATCAAGTGGTGGAGGTGGTACACATATTTTAAAATGTATAAGGAATATGATTAAAAAAGTTTGGATGCTTTTTGTCGTGTTTATTTTTGAGGGAAAAAAACTACTTGCGTTTGATTATTATATAATTTATAATTGTAAAGATGTTTAAGAAATTATTGGATAACACCATCTAACAATATCCACAATGAAACGCCTTAATTTGGTATTTCAATAGATTTCGTAAATAAATAATAATTTTATAGAACTAAGTTGGACAAATAAATGTTTAGCCAGATAATACTTCGACTTAAGATTATCATGTTTGAGTCGGGTTGTATAATCGGAGATATATGTGATCGATTACCGAGAAAGATGAAAAGATGTCAGTCGAGTTTATTTTTAAATTCAGAGGTTACATAGAGCCCGACCTTGACGAGGTCGTTATAGATTGATCGCCCCATTAAGGATGTAATCGCTCATCAATACATGGTGGCGCACATTATGATAACAACCATCATTGGCAACGACAGACGTTTCTTGCCTTAAATGACAACTCAGTTACGTATGATGAAGAATCACAACAGTTACATGCAGTGATCAATGAGGTCCACATACCTCTATATATAGACCTCTCGATTGAGGGGTAAGCAAGACAATGTCGCTTGGAGCTCACACATACTTATGTGACCCTCTGAATCCCTTAATATCATAATCAATTCACTCCCACTTGTTTGAGGCTCTCCCCGATACCCTTCAACTAGCGGTGAAGTCACCCATTAGTGTTTAGCAAGAATATTTGACGTCCACCGTGGGGTCTGGTAAAACTTTCCCAAGCCGCATTATCCAAACACCTTTGAGCAATGTCTTCTGATGAGGATCCCCCTCCAGGCATGGCACATTTATTGGCCATGATCGAGGATCTTCTCCAGCAGAACGATACGCTGCAAGACAGCGTCCAGATCCTACAGATGAAGAGCCAGGATGATGGCGACCATGGGCTTGAGCTTTTGGAGCCTCAACCATTATCCCAGGCTATCTAGGACGATCAGGTTCTAGATGATTTCAAACCTCGGACATTTATAATATACGACGATAAATCTGATCTCCATGAACACATAATCACTGTTAATAATATGATGGCAACAATTGGGGCTAATGATTCGCTGAAGTGTAAGCTTATGGACGACACCTTCAAGGAATCGGTCCCGAGGTGGTACATGAGTCTTCCCAGGTACTCTGTTATCATCTACCAGGACTTCACCAAGAAGATGGTTCAGCAGTTCTCGGCAAGCCAGCACCGAAAGGTGTCGACAACAATGTTGTCTAATGTTCGTCAACTCCAGTCAGAATCCCTGAGGGATTACATGGCCCAGTTCAACGAGGAAACCATAAAGGTATCTCATCCTAATCAAGAGATATTTGTGGCAGCTTTCCAGCACGGTCTCCAGGATGGCCAATTCAATGAGTCACTGGCCCAGAAATAGGCTGCCAGCATGGATGAGATAATCACTCTGGTCGAGTGCTATGTAAAAGGATAAGAGAGTAACATGGAAAAGATAATTAAGAGACGCTAGAGAAAAAGGAAGGGCCCGAGAAGAAGCTTTCGGGCAGAGAAGGAGCATACCAGGTCCCGTGATTGACCACCACCTAGGGAGTGGCCTCCTCATCGGCCATCCCGACGACCTTTGGTTTCGGATGAAGACCCCACTCCTCTAAATGCCAGAAGAGTGGACATCTGAAGAGATGTAAATCACCTTAACTTCCTTCCTAGACCTTGGCGTCCTCATGGAGTAAACACGGTTTTAGGGGATGACGTCGAGGCTTGGTGTGTATATCACCAGATCCGGGGACACCACACCGAGGACTGCCATCAGCTGAAAAAGGAAATTGAGAAACTAATCCAAAGGGGCAAGTTGTTGTCTTATGTCAAAGGTAATGCCGAGAAGACCGGAAAACGAAGCCCTCCCAGGAGGGATGAAAACTTGGAATGCCCTTCCAAGAAGAAAGGAAAAGAAATAGATGAAGTTCGAGAAGCGCAACTGACCCAGCACACACTCAATACCATCTCTGGAGGATTTGCTAGAGGAGGCTCCACCATCTCGACATGAAAGAGATATGCCCCGAATGTAATGCAAGTGGCTCAGGTGGAATGGACAGACAAAAACGGAGATCTTGGGGTTGTCAATTTATCTTGAGAGGACGCTGAAGGAGTCCTGCCACACAAAAATGACACCGTGGTCATTAAAGTTCAGATCAGGGATTGGAGTGTTAAGCAAGTGCTAGTCGATCCTGGAAGCTCAGATGACGTGATGCACTGGGAAGCCTTCAAAGGAATAGACTTTGACTCAAAAGAGTTGCTACCATTCAATGGGAACTTAGTCGGATTTTCCGGAGAGCAAGTTCAGGTACTCGAGCACCTTCGAGTTCTAACTATATTCGGAAGGAAGAAGAACACCAAAGTAGTTAGAGTACAGTAATTCATTGTCAATGCAACGTCTCCCTACAACATCATACTCAAGAGACCATCATTCAATGCACTAGAGGCGGTGTTGTCAACTCTGTACCTCACTATGAAGTACCCTCTCAGCAAGGGCCGGATAGGAATGGTATGTAGAGACCAAGGTCTGGCACGTAAATGTTATAAGGACAATATGAAACTGAAAAGGAAGACTACAATTATAAAAGATGTAGACAGTCACAAAGTCAATATGGTTGATATTGATCCTCGGGAAGATCACGGAGAGGATAGCCTAGCTCATCGAGAAGAAACTAAAGAGGTCCAGATTGGTCCTCAATCCTCGGAGATTACTCATCTGGGAACCAATCTATCACCAGAGGAGAAGGTTGAAATTGTTGATATTCTGAAGAGAAACATTGTTTTGTTTGCATGGAAGCCATCTGACATGCCTGGTGTAACACCCTGGTTTAATTAGAATTATTTTTAATTAAATAATAAGACGATGCGGTGAAAATATGTGAGTCGATGGATTTTATGATGTGGTGTGATACCTTGTTGGAGACTAGATGCCTTAGAATTATAGGAATTGAGGTTATGGGGGTATTTGGCTAATTGTGTAGAAACATAGGGGTGTGTAAAATAATATGGATTATTACTATTATTATATTATTAGGATAATTATTTATTTGGGATAGTTACTATTATTATTATTATTATTAGATTATAAGAAGTGAGATTGGGAGAATAAGTCAGTACGTGAAATAGAACAGAAGAAGCGTAGAAGAGAGAAGAGAAGAAAGAGCACTAGGAAGTTAGGGACATGATTTCACTGTAGAAATTAAGAATCAACCAAGAACCTAAGGTAAGGGGAATTCTAAATCTATAAGGGTTTGCCTAATTATGGGGTATGGTAGAATTTAGGTTGTATAATCGTATGTTTTAATTTCTCCATATTTGGTTGTTTTTGGGGTTTGTTCCTGTTGATGGATTTTTGGTGATTTTGGTGTGTCTTGATGTGATTGAACGATATGAATTGGTTAGAATTAGTAGATGAATGTTGATGAATAATTAAACTATTAAAAAGATGAATTTTGATGTGAAAATTATGAATTTTGGGTGTTGAAATATGGAAGGTCGTAACCTGGAAATTATAGAATTGCCACTGTTATCGTAGGATAACGGGTTACCCGAATATGGTAACCGATTACCATATCAATGGTTGGAACGAGGTTTAGCTACCATCATGCGGTAACCGGTTACCATAAGTGGGTAACTGGTTACCGTGATGAATTTTGAAAAGCAACGAGGCTACTATCCGGCGGTAACTTGGTAACCGATTACCACTGCTACTGACAACATTTTTTAGAAAACTTCTAAAACCCATAACTTTTGCCTCGGGTGTCCGTTTGACACGTCGTTTGGACCGTCAAAAAGATAAAATAATTTCCTATTCTATAAAAGTGATTTATAATGAAGTAGTTAATTTTTTCATCAATATTTCTACCGATTCGTAAGTATGTTATGATTTGTATGCCATGAATTATGTTGTGGTTATTACGACGATTGTTTTGATGGTGCGATACGAGATACATGACACAGGCAATGACGAAGGCCTGTATTGGTGAAATTATGATGAGTATTAACAATAAATGCGACGTATATTGTTTCATAATAGTGTCTCATGCATTCATAAAGCGAAGGCTTGTATTGGCGAGCGAAGTTGATTGTCCTAAATTTGCATTATTGTGAAGAGGGTTCTACCCTGATTGGTACCACATGCATTGCATCAGTGTCAATCCTTTGCATCATATTGTGATTGATGAACTGATGAGCGAAGATTGATGAAAATGTGTATTATATTATGATGTATGTTACTGTTTCCAGTGATTTCTGGTAAACAACCGCTAGTTTTCCAAACTATCGAATAAACTTACTGACTGTTATTCAATTTCTCTGGTAACTCACAGGATCGACTAGATTGATCCTAGGATTCCTTGGTCATTAGGGTAACTCTCATGATCGAACAGATATTCATGGTTGGTATTTGAGTGTTGTATAGGTGTTTGGCTTATTTTGATTTCTCTCTTAAAGATCTAAAGGTGTAATCAAAATGCATGTGCACGAAACTAAATTGCATGAATAAATGTTAATTGTAAAGACATGTAAAATTGCATAAAAAGCAAGTAAATGGCTTCGAATTATAAAAACAGTTAATGTAAAAGATGCTCTGGAACGTAAAAGATTCGAAATATGAAGAAAGCGTTTAATGCAAGAAATCTGTAAAATGACGTTAAGTAAAAATAGGCGTTCGAAGGATAAAACTTGAAGATAAAGGCATGAAAAGTATGACAGTTTTCTGAAATGTAAAGTGTTTGAAATGTAAAGAAAGCATTAAAATGTAAGGCTTTAATGAAAAGATTTCAAATAAAAGACTTTAAATGAGAAAACTTGTAAATGGTATTTGACAAGAAGATAAAGGAAAGTGCTGGAAATGATAAAAGGTTTTCATTAAATCATAAACATGTGGTGCTATCATACGTACATTGCTCTTGCATTCGTTTCCCTTGCCATGTGGTAATTTGAATGTTACTGAGTATTTAGTACAATAGATATGACACACGAAATCCTAATACTAAGACTTCTATTTATACTAATTCGACCATAACGGTCTTGCTATAGGATTATGCCACGTTCAGAACATGCAGAACAATGCCTCTTTCTTGTTTCCACGTGTCTCCAAAATGCTCCAGCACATAAATTTCAAACTTCGAATGTCCCGCTTCCATTTGAATTTCAAATGCTTTGGTATTTCTCCGCTTCGAACGCACTTCTCAGACACAGCCTTGTTGTCATTTCGAGACTTCTTTAGATATGTTCCCATAATTGCCACTCGAAGCTCCAAGCTTTGATATGCTTATTCGAAACACTGCTTCTGCTACTTCGAAACATGACGCTTTGTTTTATTTCGATCGAAACGTTCAATTCACTTGGCTTCTAATGATATTATCAAAATCTTCAGCCAACAAAATGCCCCTTTAAAATATGTATTTCGATCTCTCTGAGAAATACCTATTTTAAACATCTACACAAGATTTTAATGCGACCTTCGAATCATCGTAACATTTAATGCATTTGACTCCAGTCACGTCAATCATAACACTTTTTGGATTCCTTAACCGCCTGGAGCCACTTCACAGTATGGTGCAGTTACAAACAATGATTATCTTTAAATCACGCCTATTACCCATGTTAACTTTACGCCACCTCTTCGTCACACCAACCCATGATTTCCACGTATCACACCCTTATTCAGTGGATGCTTAAACTTCCACATTATAAAACATCATCAACTTAGTCTTTTTCTTTTCTTTTCACATTCTGAATCTTTTACCCTCCTTCTCTCGCCAAAAACCCTAAGCTTTCAACATCCTTCAAAAATGTCTTCTTCTACTTCATCCCAACTCAAAAAGGTTTCCAAGAAGAAGGGAAAAACTGCAGGAACTACAATGGAAAGTAAGATTATCACTCACCAAGGTCAATCCGTTCTTGCTCCCCAGATGATCTCAAAGGAAAAAGAAATGCTTTATGCATCACAGGTACTCATTCCTACCACCGTTGCTGGTAAGAGGTTAGCTTTAAATGGCCCTCTTACGGTTTTTAAAATTTTAAAAGATACCAGGACAATTTTCCCAGTTTGCTATAGTTTCAAACCCTTGTTTAACAAAATGGACGCCCCTAAGGCAATAGAATCTTCTGGCTCAAACACCATAGAAAATCTAACTGTTCCTCCTAAGGACCCTTTTGTATTAGACTATGTAAAAAGTAATTTTAAACCGTTTCGATCTTGCCCCACCTCAGACACTGCTTATCAAAACTGGTTCACAAAGGTAGAAGCTAAGAAATCCCAGCAATGGGAAGAATTAGGTATCTACAATTTGATTAAGCTATTGAAGCCTGGTTTCACTTACAGCCACCCTCTGCTATTCGCGTCCCTCTATTTCTGGGACAGTACCTATAATACTTTCCATCTCCCAGGTGGAATGATCACCCCTACCTTCTTCGACATAGCGGCCATCACTGGGCTATCGCCAGTAGGAGAAACATATATCCCCGACAACGAAGAACATTCAAGCATAATTGACTTCGAAGTCAAGCTAGCAAGTTTTTCCAAGTTTATCAGTCACTACCATGCTGAGGGAGACAGTGTGTCTGATGTAGAACACATTGCTTTCCTAACCCTATGACTGTCAAGATACGTCTTCTGCAGTAGATCCCTACAGGTAGCCAGTAGGTTTATTCCTCTAGCTAGGGATTTGCATGAAAATCGAAGAGTGTGCTTAAGTGAACTGCTCTTAGTTGACCTTTATGAAAGCCTAAGGTCAGCTGTTTCGAGCCTCAAATCCCATACCTCCAAGAATATCCTGTTGGCTGGCCCTTTTTGGTTACTTCAGCTATGGCTAAATGCCATGTTCGAACCCTCCTTGTCAACTGCCAACACCATTGATGAACAAGACCCTGAGATAACTGATAGGATAGTCGAAGGCACTAGGCTTCGAAAATTAACTCCAAATGACGACAAAGACGACTTCAAAGTCCTATTCTCGAAGTACATCATGATATTCTCTAAAAGGCACAAGTTCGAAGAGAGCATGGCGCCTTTTTCTTCGAGGACTCATGGACCTTCCTGGTTCACCATGGCTCTCTCAGAAGCTGTTAAGAGCAAGGAGATTCAGGATGTATGGAGAGCTTTTTTGCTACCTAGACTCATTTCTTCAAGAATAACTCCTGCCAAGAATCAGATTTTTCTTTTCGCTTACCAGCCAAATTTTGTTTCGAGACAGTTTGGCTTATGCCAACTAATTCCTGAACCTTTATTTCAAACTGAGAGTGCCATTACTTCTGGGCGAACTTTCAAGGCACGGGAAGCCAAAATACAGCAAGAGCAATACCAAGGCTTTGCCCAGTTTGAGCTAATAACCTTCGAACCTACCCATCTCACAGCTAAAGGGTTTCTGGAATGGTGGACCAAGTTTTATCAAACTTATATGTTCGATACACTTACAATTCAACAGAAACTAATTGATGCCTTCAATGTGCAGGTACCAGCAAAGAAATGTATGTTTACTCATGCCAAAGAGATTAAAGCTTTTCAAAATTATTTTGAAACTACTTATGACCTCACGCGCTTGGAATCCACTGTGCATCAAGCGGCTGAGACCTTGAAGGAAAAATTCAAACAAAAAGTTTCTAAGTTAAAACTTCCTTCAGGGTTGTCACCTGAGGATAGGTATAGGTTGGCATTCGAAATGCATCCACCTAAATTTCCTAGATTACCTACCTCAGAACTGGCTCTGGCTTGGTTTCCCCCATATCCTTGGTGGTTCACTTGCAAAGAGATGTTCAAACATCTTCAAAGGAAACCAAAGCCATCTGAGACTGTGACATGGGCTCGACACTGGCTTCACGATTTCCCAGGACACCTTCGATACGACCTTTCTGCCATGTCAATTAAATCTGATCAAGGCACAGGTGCGAATGCTTGGGAAAATCCAAAACGTCTTTTATTTTCCATATCTTTAACCTTTGCTCTAATTTTTTCGATTTTCAGCCATCAGGATAAAGACAGCTGCCTCGAAGTCAAAAGAAGGGAGCGCCTCTCAAGCCTCCATCGAAACTACTGACAAAGTGACTCCATTCGAAACAACAACTATTGTTGCAACCACAACAACAACAACAATACCAACAACAACCAGTGTTCCAACTCCAACGGTAATCACTTAGCCTTGATGTTTCGAATTCACTCATGTTTTATGGTTTGCATCTAACTCTTTGTTTAAATCTTTTCAGACCAACAAACTTCCTCCTACTACTCCCAAGAAGCGGAAATAAAATACCACTGGGGAAGACCCCAAGGCTGGAGGAAACTTACCAACTGCTTCGAAGAAGAAGCAGAAGAAGGACATTTCGAAAAGCACCGTTCCAACTAGTGTCTCTGGACTTGATTCCAGGGATGTTGCTCCCTTACCCAAATCCAAAATTCCACCTTCGACCTCCAACACAATGTTGGAACGCATAGCTAGTAACCTCTCCTCCGAGAGTCCACAGGTAAATCGAACTTTAAATCTCTTTGAAAATAAATTTCTTATTACCTTGGTGCATGTTTTTAACATTCTTTTGCCCCTTGTAGAACATCTTGAATCCAGCTTCCACTACTTCGAACTCACCATCCAAAGCTGCCGCTCCACTCAACTCCTCTCCTCAAGGAGATTCCAGCAACCTTGTACAGAATAAAGGTTCCTCCAATATGGCGGTTCTGGCTGGAACTTCTGAACAGCAGGATGATCAAGGTACCTCTATTCCTCTGAAAGAGACAAACGAAACACCACTTCAAACATCTGCAGAGGATTTGCAAAGAGCTTCTCTTCAAAATTCCCCTCTTGAAACTCTTCAAGAGGACCCAAAGGACACTCAAACTGAAGGAGAGAAAGCTGATTCTGGCCAAAGAGACGAAGAATCTGCAGACGAAGAGTCTGAGGAGGAGGATGCCAATGATGGTTCGACTGCTGGGACGGAGTCCAACGCAAATAGCAGTGAAAAGGAAGGCATCGAAGTGGTGGACTTGGATGATGATGAAGAAGATCAAGAGCACGAAACGGATGAAGGGGATGGTGATGCAACCAACAAACCCATGGAGGTTGAAATGGACGTGACTCCCCTACATGTGGAACTCCCTCAATCCTCTTTGTCTCGAATGACTGACGAGGAGCTTGCACTCCTGAGACGAAATGACCCTATTGGGTACATGAAGGCAAAGCTGGCTCAAAGGGACGTCCCACTTGCTAGGGCTGGCACAAGTTCGACCAACTATCCTCTTCCCACAGATGAAAGAATTGTACTTCTTAATAAGATTAGGAAAACAATCCTCAATGTGGATATATTCGAAGTGCTCAAAAAAGATAGTACTGCTTGCTATACTATGAAGGAGTTGCTTACAAAGGTCAATCTTGCTACCTGCTCCTTTCCAGTTAGTACTCTCTTGTTCGATCTTCAGGCTTTGCTGGACAACGTAACTGGTTACCTTCTCCAAGATGAATCTGCTGCCAAGAAGGTTCAAGAAAAACGCATTGCAATGGATGCTGCTTATGAACAAGCTTCGAAACTCTCTCAAGAAGCTGAGGATCAAGCTATGCATCTAAAGCAGGCGAAAACTGATTATGAGGCTCGAGCTGAGTCCATACTTCTTTGGGAAAGGCAGATTCTGGAACTTCAACAGAAGGTTAAGGAGGCTAAAGAACAACAAATAGCCTTCGAAACCAATACTGCTGGTAACCAATTCGAAGAGCTTCTCAACCAGGGGCTTGCAGAAATGGAAACTGCAGAACAACTTAAAGGAGAAGTGGCAACCTTGGAAGGAGCCAGGCGTTTCGCTCAGTAGAGGCTTGAATCATTTCGAAGCACTTTCAACCGATTGAAAAATAACTCTTATTTCTAAATTTCAGTGTTTATTTGACCACAATTTGGTTTCTTATATGTAATATTCGAACAACGCCATTTTGGCATCTTATCTTGCCATTTTGGCCTTTTTATAATATCTTGGTTACGTTGTTACTATTCGAATCTCCTGCAGGCGTAGCTTATATTTCTTTAAATATTTCCCATTAACCTTTAGGATACGCTTATCATCCACCAGTTCTTCGATTCCATATGCATTGTTTGAGAATACTTTTAATATTCGAAAAGGTCCTTCCCAATGAGGTGACCATTTACCTAATGCTTTATTTTTCTTGTCCATGGGAAATATGACTTTCCAAACTAAGTCATTAATAATGAATACTTTTTTCTTCACCCTCTTGTTGTATGTTCTGGCCACTCTTTCTTTTTGTCTCATCAAAATTTCCAATGCATGTAATCTAATTTCGTCCAACTCAACTAATTCATTCATCATCATTTCCCAATATAATGCAGCTGGGATTTCGTTTTGTCTCTGAATTCGAACTGATTGTAGATGAATTTCTACTGGCAGCACTGCATCATGACCAAATGTGAGTTGGAAAGGCGTAGTGTTAGTAGCTTCCTTAGGAGATGTTCTACAAGCCCATAATATCTGGTCCAAAGTTTTGTGCCAGTTTCTTGGCTTTTTGCCAATATGTTTCTTGATTAATCCTATTATCACTTTATTGGCTGCTTCGACTTGACCGTTTGCTTGAGCATAATATGGTGTTGACGTTAGCAATCTAAACCCCATTTCTTGGGCAAATTCTTGCATCTTTCTACCAGTAAACACAGAGCCTTGGTATGTGGTTATGCTCTATGGCAATCCGAACCTATAGATAATGTGCTTCTGTATAAACTCAATAATAGCCTCTTGATCAGCAACTATTAGTGGTATAGCTTCGATCCACTTGGTAAAATAATTAATTCCTACCAAGATGTATTTCTGTCCTTTAGACGAAGCAGGATTTATTTCTCCTATCAAATCCAATGCCCATCCTCTAAATGGCCATGGTTTGATGATCGAATGCAACTCGCTTGCAGGGGCATGTTGAATCCCTGCATGTTTCTGACATTCCTCACATCCTTTAGCAAAGTCTATGCAATCTTTGAGCATGCTAGGCCAATACAAGCCGTATCGAAATAACAACCATTTCATTTTATGGCCTGCTTGATGTGCCCCATTGTGGACTTCTGACAATGCTAAGTATGCCTCACTTTCTCCTAGGCATTTCAATAATACACCCTCTTGGGTCTTTTTAAACAATTCGTTCCCCATGAGGAGATATGACAATGCTCTGTATTTTGTCTTTCTATCCACGTTCAGAGTTGGGTTTGCTAAATAACTCATCAGTGGACTTCGCCAATCTGCATCTGACAAAGTATTTATGGCTAATATTTCGAATCCCTGTTTCTCAGCATATCCCAATTTCATACTTTCCAGATCCGACGGTGTGAATCTAGTAGCCATAACTCTACCCCTTAATTCAACTAAATCCTTAAAGTTCCTGGTAGAAACATTATAACCCGAAGCCAACTGTGCTAAGTCATTTGCTTCTTGGTTCTCTATTCTTGGTATGTGTTGAATATCCATGTATTCAAATTTCCTTAATAGCCTATTGACTATGACGAAGTATACCATTAAGTTTTCCTTTATGCACTTATATTCCTTTGTAATTTGTTTGACCACTAATTCAGAGTCTCCTTTAATTTCTACTCTAGTTGCCCCCAATTCCAACAAAGCTTCAAGTCCAACAATGAGCGCTTCATACTCAGCTTCGTTGTTCGAGCAAAGAGGACCATCTAATTTATACTTGAATTTTGTTGGAATTCCTTCAGGAGAAATTAGAAGGACTCCAACGCCACTTCCATTCCTGTGGGTTGAACCATCAAAGTACAATTTCCATGGTTGCATTTCGACGTAACTCATGACAGTCTGCTCAACCAAAGAATGGTCCACAATGAAGTCAGAAATCACTTGACCTTTCATAGCTTTTAAAGGCATGAAAGTCAAAGAATATTTTGTTAAGGCTAAAGCCCATTTACCAACTCTGCTATGCATTATTGGTTTTGAAAGCATATGTTTAATGACATCGAAATGAGATGAAACATAAACATCAACAGGTTTTATATAATACTTGAGTTTCATACAAGAGAAGTACAAACAGAGACATAGCTTTTCTAAATTGCTATATCTGGTCTCTGCATCATTTAGCACTCTACTTAAATAGTATATGGCTCTTTCGATACCATTGCTATCTTCTTGTGCTAGCATACTACCTATACTAACTTCAGAGGCAGATATGTACAATCTCATGGGCTTCCCCCATGAAGGTGGAGACAAAATAGGAGGCTGAGAGAGGTATCTTTTTATCCTGTCAAATGCCTCCTGGTGGGCTTCGTTCCATTCGAAGGCTTGGCCTTGCTTTAGACGAAGTAACGAAGAGAAAGCTTGGGTTCTTCCACTCAGGTTCGAAATGAATCTTCTGAGGAAGTTAATTTTCCCTAGCAGAGATTGCAACTGCCTTTTTGACGTAGGTGCTTTCGTCTCCATTATGGCTTTGGTTTTGTTCTGGTTGATTTCAATCCCTTTCTTGTGAACCACAAAACCAAGAAAATCTCCAGCCTGTACAAAAAATGCACATTTAAGGGGATTCATCTTTAAGCCATGTTTTCTCATTCGCTCGAATGATTGGCTCAAATGATGCAAATGTGTTTCTGCAGATATAGATTTGATGACTATATCATCAATATACACCTGCATGAAGGTTTCAATGAAATCATGAAAAATTGAATTCATTGCCCTTTGATAAGTTGCCCCAGCGTTCTTTAAACCAAAAGGCATCACCACCCATTCGTAGGTGCCTAAGGCTCCTGGGCAACGAAATGTTGTCTTTGCAACATCTTCTTCAGCAATGAAAATCTGATTATACCCAGAGTATCCATCTAACATACTCAAGTATTCGAACCCTGCAGCAGAGTCTACTAGCATTTCTGCCACAGGCATGGAATATTCATCTTTAGGGGTTGCAGTGTTTAAATCCCTAAAATCTATGCAAATTCTTAAAGAACCATTTTTCTTAATAACAGGTACTATATTTGCTAACCATTCGACGTACCTTGTTGTTCTGATGAATTTGCAACGCAGCAACCTTTCGATCTCAGCTTTAATTTTTGTGAGAACCGTTGGTGCGAATCTTCTGGGAGTTTGTTTGATTGGCTTCTTGCCATCATTGATTGGCAGTCTGTGTTCGACCAACTCCCTCTTTAAACCAGGCATCTCGTCATAATCCCATGCGAAGCAATCTTTATTTTCCTTGAGGACTTCGATTACTTCCTTCTTGAGGCCTGGGCTAAGTTTTGCACTTATGTAGGTTATTCTTTTCATTTTTTCATCCCCTAAGTTTACTTCTTCGAGTGGATCTTGTGCCAACATTTTGGCACCTGAGTTTATGGGGTCCCTTTCGAAGCCTAAGGGTTCTTTATCGTAGATGGCATCCAACCTTTGATCCATCTCAAATTCTCTGAAGGGTGAGCATTTCGAGCCATCCCCACTTACTTCGTTCATCTTTACAGTTAATTTATTTATTTCATCCTCTAAGGCCGCTTTTGATTCGTTCTCAGCCATATAGGCCGAAATCCTTTCGAAAAAGGTGGACTCAGTCATGGATAAGGTTGTCGAAGTCCCAGCCTGCTGGCCGTTTTTGTATAGTGCTTTCGACTCCCTCTTCTTCACTGATTATTGTTCTATCCCAGTAAAGGCCATCATGGCGAAGGGTCATGTAGTAGTGGGCGTTTCTGGTTTCATTAATCTCATCATTTGGAACACACGGAGCAATCTTTGCCAGATTTTTATCATAATCCCTCTTGTCAACTAAATTGACTGTTGACATAAAGTAACTCTGGTCTGCTTCGATGTTTTCCAAGATTCCATCATCTCTCCACAGAACTAGTCGCTGATGCATTGACGAAGAAACTGCCTCCACGCCATGGATCCACTCCCTTCCCAGCAATAAGTTATAGTTGGCCTTGGCTTCGATCACCATAAACATGGTGGGCCTACAACTTAAGCCTATTGTCAATTCCAACTGGACCACTCCCAGTGTTTTGCCCACTTTTCCCTCATAATTGGACAGAACCATATTATGGGGCTTGATGTCTCCTTCGCGGATCTCTAGTCTTTTCAGCATGAAGTGGGGTATCAAATTGACTGCAGCACCCCTGTCCACTAGGACCTTGTTCACACCATGGACACCAACTTTTGCCCGAATAAATTGTGGCTTAAGATGGTTCTTCATAGAAGGTTCTGGATGTTCGAAGAACGCATTTTGCTCCTCGATAGCCCCATTGTCCATCACATAGTAGCACACAGGCCTATGTTTCATCAAATCTGTGGTATCTTCTTCCTCATATTCATCAATTTCGGTTTCCTGCCCAAATTCACAGGGAAGCACAAACACCATGTTACATTTTAGGTTGAATGAAGACTCCCCCTCCGATTCGAAGTTATCTGTTATCATATCTTCGTCCTCTTCTGGGCCTGGAGTGTATTCCTTTGGTTCATCCCGTTGTACTTCAGAGAAAAGCCTCCTATTAACTGGAGGTTTGTCTTCAGTTTGATTTTTTGGTTTGTTGGTGCTAGATTCACCTTGGTTCTTTGTTGAAGTGACCCCTTTGTTTGCCACAACTTCCCTCTCGGCCTTTCGAATCTTTTGTTGCCTACGCCACTGGGATATTGACATGGGGTTCCTTCCTTTGTAATTTTCTAATCTTACCTCCTCCCTTTTTGCTGTGTTGAATTGCCTTCTGTATGTCACAGCATGGCGTGCATTTCGTTCGGTGTTTCTCCATCTATCTTTGCCTTTGTCATTTCTGACTTGCAACCATCTGTCGGTTGGCACTTCAGCAGGGAGTTTGAAAGTCACTCTTCGAGCAGCCTTGGGGTGAGGGCTATCAGGCCTTCGTTGTTTGTGTCTGCTGTCGAAAAGTGGGCCCATCTGGACAGTTTCTTGATGGTTCCAGCAAGGGGCGAAGGGAATCGTTTCGAAGGCTCTGGCCATGCTTTGGTCATACACAACAGAACACCTTGGGCAAATCAAGCACTCAGTTGCCCCTTTGTAGCAACGAAACACAAATTCCAGCAAACTTTCCCCAGCCTTAGGATAACACCTGAACAACTGGTTATCCTGGCGCCAGTTGTTGCCAGTTCGAGTCCTCTGTACCCTCTCGAAATTTGCAGCGATTCTCTGATTGCAGAGGATGCTGCACCTAGGGAAAAGTATCATGCCTGTATCTCCTTTGTGGCATGTCATGAGATAATCCTTGAGACTAGCATCTCCAGTGTGATTATCCTCCATTCTATACTTCTCTTTTTCTAAGTATTTTTCTACCTCCTCCATCTCAGAGCGAGGCCTCTCCATATCCACCATATTTATCTCAACATCTTCCCCCTTAGCTTCATCATCTCCCCATCCTGTGGGCTTTATATCCTCAATCTGAACCTTCGAACTCTCTGGGGCAGAATATTTGACCAAATAGTCAAATTTTCCACTGGGTTCCCCTAGAGTGTCCCATATTTCCTTCTGAGGGGAAGTTGGCTTTGTGATTTGGACTTTCTCCAATTCCAGCCTCAGGCCTTCAGTGACCTGTATTCGTTCTTGGTTTTGATTTTCCTGGCCTTCAGTAGCTTGGGTTTCTTTTGCAACAGCTACAGGTGCTGCTTCAATCGAAGTCTCTGGTATCTTCTGGATGTCTTCAGTGACCTCCTTATCGACTTCGACCATCACCCAGTTTTCAGTTTCAGTACCTTTCTCTCCTGTTAGGGCATCGCTTTGGTCAGCTTCCACCATGTTAATCTCTCCAATGCATGCAGGCTCGGAGTAGTTGGTGTCTGCGACGTCCAAGGGATCTTCGTCCACTTTCATCTTCGCCTTATCAGCAAACTTTAGTCTGCCATCTTTGATTGCATTTTGAATTAGGTCCCTGAAAAGAAAACATTGTGAGGTTTTGTGGCCTAGGAAACTATGATATTTGCAAAATCCTCTCTTCTTTCTCTGATCCAAAGGAGGTATTTTGACATTTGATGGCACAATGAGTTGGCCATCTTTGACAAGTAAATCAAAAATCTCATCACATTTAGTGACATCGAAGGTATAAACCTTCTTTGGGAATTTGTCACTTTTCTCATTTTCAACAATCTCTTTCCCTTTTGTGGGAACCAATAATTTGCAGGAGTAAGGTGGGGCCTGTTTTAATTCAGCGAGGTCGATTTCGACCTCTTCGAATTCGAATTCAGGATATTCTTCTGCTTCCTCAGTTCCAACATAGGAGATCCTTTCTTTCTTGCTATTCTTAAAGACTCTGGCCTTTTCGGCCTTTAGCCTTTCGACCTGTCGAACCCTATCGGCTAACTGAGCCATATCCCTCAAATATTGAGTGTCTAGTTTCTTTCGAATAGAGTAATCCAAACCACCAGCGGCCATTTCGACTAACTCATGTTCAGGCACTACTGTGTAACATCTGGATTTCAACAGCCTAAATCTATTCAGATAATCATCTATGGGTTCGGTGTACTTTCTCTTGACACTGGCTAATTCCTTCAAGCTTATTTTCGACTGTCCCATGTAAAATTGTTCATGGAATAATCTCTCCAAGAGAGCCCAAGTGTCAATGGACCCAGGAGGCAAAGTGGTAAACCATGTGAAGGTGTTTTTAGTCAAGGAACTTGGGAAATATTTGATCCTGAGATCTTCATTATTGGCTATATCTCCCGCTTCAGTTAGATATCTCGCTATGTGTTCGACTGTTGACTCATTGGTATCCCCAGCGAACTTTGTAAATTTAGGGACTTTATATCCCCTTGGTAAATCAGTATGCATTATGCAATCTAATATAGGAGAAGCATAATTTGGCCTTCTCATTCCTGTGTTGAGGCCATTCTGGGCCATGACTCTCTCTATCATGGTGGTTAGATTGTTTTCTGCCAAGATGTTATCGTTTCGAATTCTATGAACGACAGCATCGACATCTTGATTTCGACCAACCAGGACAACTCCCCTAGGTTGTTCTTCTCGAAACTCTGGTCTAGCCTTTCGACCCTTGCCCCTGGTTCCATAATTTCTCTTTGTGGGCCTGGGATTATTGGGGCTTCTAACCTTGGTGCCCTGGCCCCTAAGTTAACTTCTTCTCTAGGTGGTCTATGAATTGGGTCGTTAGCAATTTGTTCTATAACAGGCATATTTGCTCGAAATCCCGCCTGATTCTGCCTACGCCTTTCTGGGGGAGAAAAGAAATCTGCTATTCGACTCATGTTGTCAGCGTTTTCCCTGTTTGTCACAGTCACATTCTGTACTATTGGGGCAAATATTTCCTGCATAGTTTGTGCTAACACCCCTATCATATTATGGTTACTGTCATCCATCAATTGCCTAAAAGCCAACTGGTTTTCTGTGGTTAAAATAGGCATTGTGCTATAACCCACTGACCCTTGGTTATTTGTCATAAACTGATTCGCCCCAGACCCAGACCCTAATTATGGTGATGAATTCGATGTGGAATTGTGTAAACCTGCCATAAAGGAAGTTGGCATTCCATAAGAGGAATTTCTGGTTCTATTACCATCGAAACCGGGTGGTCTAGTTAGTGGAGTGGCGAAATGGGATTGTGTCCCTGATGGTGGAACGAATCCCCCAGGGTAACCAATGGTTCCAGTATTTCCTAAGATCGAACTATTAGTTGATATGCCACTTACTCCATTGGTGGCTATATTACTGGTTGAAGATGCAACAGACTGTGCATTCGAAGGGATCACATTAGATGTTCCCATCGAAGTGGACACATTAGTGCCTGTTGTATGTGGGGCATTTTGTTCCCCTTGTTGATTGTCAGAGTTAGACATCTTGTTCAAACGTTTTCTTCTGGATAAAGGTTGGTTGCTGTTGGTTATTTTACCACTTCTTAGGTTCATAAAACAGCAAACTTCTTTAGGTTCCAACGTTTTTTATAATGGTTATGTCTCAACAATCTTTATTTCTAATTTCCAATTATATGTCCCACTAGGTGTGCCAATTTGTTTCCAGTGATTTCTGGTAAACAACCGCTAGTCTTCCAAACTATCGAATAAACTTACTGACTGTTATTCAATTTCTCTGGTAACTTACAGGATCGACTAGATTGATCCTAGGATTCCTTGGTCATTAGGGTAACACTCATGATCGAACAGATATTCATGGTTGGTATTTGAGTTTTGTATAGGTGTTTGGCTTATTTCGATTTCTCTCTTAAAGATCTAAAGGTGTAATCAAAATACATGTGCACGAAACTAAATTGCATGAATAAATGTTAATTGTAAAGACATGTAAAATTCCATAAAAAGCAAGTAAATGGCTTCGAATTATAAAAACAGTTAATGTAAAAGATGCTCTGGAACGTAAAAGATTCGAAATATGAAGAAAGCGTTTAATGCAAGAAATCTGTAAAATGACGTTAAGTAAAAATAGGCGTTCGAAGGATAAAACTTGAAGATAAAGGCATGAAAAGTATGACAGTTTTCTGAAATGTAAAGTGTTTGAAATGTAAAGAAAGCATTAAAATGTAAGGCTTTAATGAAAAGATTTCAAATAAAAGACTTTAAATGAGAAAACTTGTAAATGGTATTTGACAAGAAGATAAAGGAAAGTGCTGGAAATGATAAAAGGTTTTCATTAAATCATAAACATGTGGTGCTATCATACGTACATTGCTCTTGCATTCGTTTCCCTTGCCATGTGGTAATTTGAATGTTACTGAGTATTTAGTACAATAGATATGACACACGAAATCCTAATACTAAGACTTCTATTTATACTAATTCGACCATAACGGTCTTGCTATAGGATTATGCCACGTTCAGAACATGCAGAACAATGCCTCTTTCTTATTTCCACGTGTCTCCAAAACGCTCCAGCACATAAATTTCAAACTTCGAATGTCCCGCTTCCATTTGAATTTCAAATGCTTTGGTATTTCTCCGCTTCGAACGCACTTCTCAGACACAGCCTTGTTGTCATTTCGAGACTTCTTTAGATATGTTCCCATAATTTCCACTCGAAGCTCCAAGCTTTGATATGCTTATTCGAAACACTGCTTCTGCTACTTCGAAACATGACACTTTGTTTTATTTCGATCGAAACCTTCAATTCACTTGGCTTCTAATGATATTATCAAAATCTTCAGCCAACAGTTACGCGCTGATTATGTGCTTGAATCTTACATGCTTATTATTATTATTATGCTTTCTCTTGTATTATTACGATATATCATCCTTTCTGTTTGAATGTTACCTCCACGTGAATAACATGCAGATGACCCGAAGTAGCTAGAGATTGAAGGTTAGCTAAGAAGTTCCTTCAGTTTTGTAGATTGAGTCGGTGTCTGCTCTGATATGTAACACTTTTGGGTTTCGCATGATTTGTTTTATTATGATTAGGAGTGAACATGTATTACTCCAATATTTGAATTGTTTTATGATTATGTTGATGTGTGAAGGATACTAATTATAACTCCGATTGGAGGATCGAAATGACTATTTATTGATGTTTTTCCGCTGCGAATAAATGCATTAAAGTTTAAGACGTTTGAATACACGATCTGTGTTGCGTATCCTTATTTTGAGCATGTGTGATTGGTGAAGTATGTGACATCCTATTTGATTGATGTTTATTTAGAAATTAATTTACTCTGATTATTATATAAATTACTAACGGGGAAATATGGTGTTACAATTGGTATCAGAGCAGGTCGGTATGTCCGACCAGGTTGTTGAGTCATTAGTGTAGTGTGACAGTAGAATAATGTCGATGTTTTTCCGTCTAAACGTTGTTTGATATTGTGATGTGAGCAGAGCAATGGCTGGAAAAGGAAATGGTGCACTCTCTAATGCATTACAGGCGTTGGCTCAGGCAATACAAAATCAGCCTAACGCTGGTGGGAACGATGGAGCTCGTGCTTTGGAAGATTTCTAGAGGAATCATCTACCTACATTTAAAGGGAAGCATGGTCCTGAAGGAACGCGGGAGTGGCTCAAGGATATTGAGAGGATCTTTTGAGTTATGGATTATTTTGATGTGCAGAAAGTGCATTTTGGTACTCATATGCTGGTATGAGAGGCTGATGACTGGTGGATTGTTACTCGCCAGAGGTTGGAAGGCACATGAGAGGGTATTACTTGGGTTGTGTTTCACAGGGAATTCCTGGTGAAGTATTACCCAGAGGATGTCCGTGGGAAGAAGGAGATCGAATATATGGAACTGAAAAAAGGGAATTTATCGGTAACTGATTATGCTGCCAAATTCGTGGAATTGGCGAACTATTATCCTCATTACAGCGAAGAGATTGTTGAATTCTCAAAGTGTGTGAAGTTTGAAAACTGAGTGCATTCGAAAATTAAGAAGGCAATTGGGTATCGGTGGATCCGTAACTTTCCAGATTTAGTGAACAACTGCAGGATTTATGAAGAAGATAATGAGGCTCACTACAAGATTGTCACTAAGAAGAGAGGAAAACAACAACCATATTGTGGGAAGCCTTACAATGCTCCCACTGTCAAAGGAAAGCAGAAAGCTACTGATGGTAGAAGACCAAGTGGGAGAGGTGCTCCTGCTGGTAGCGTGTGTTACAAATATAGAAGACCTGGTCATCAGAGTAGTGAATGCAACACTGAAGTGAAGAGGTGTTTTAGTTGTGGCAAAACCGGGCATGAGATAAATGGATGTAAAAACAAGGAAGTAATATGTTTCAACTGCGGTGAAGAAGGACATATCAGTGCCCAGTGCCAGAAACCTAAGAAGGACCGATTTGTTGGGAAATTGTTTGCTTTAGCTAGGACTCAGACATCCAGTAGAGACCGTTTGATCAGAGGTATATGTTTAATTAATGGTACTCCTTTAATTATTATTATTGATACTGGTGCTACACATTGCTTTATTGCTGCTGATTATGCTAAAAAGTTGAGTCTTGTGTTATCTTCAATGAATGGGGAGATGGTTGTCGATACTCCAACTAAGGAATCAGTGACTACTTCTCTAGTATGCTTCAAGTGTTCTTTGTCCATCTATGACAGAGATTTTGTTATTGATCTAGTTTGTTTATGTAACGCCCAATAAAATATTAAATATTTTTGAATATTTTTCCAATTAAATTTTCGAAGTTGTGAAATGTTGATTTAAGTTGTGTCGTTCTTAGTTGAATTAATTAGTTGATTAAGTTGTAGGATTAATATTGAATGATACTATTATTATTTATGTGAGTCTATTTTAATGTTAGAAGCAGTAGAAAGGGAGGTGTAGAAATTTAAGCCCAACAAGACAAAATAAAAATAATAATATAGTAGTTATATTATAATAGATGTTTAGAAATAATAGGAAATTAGAAATATCAGTAGAAAGAAAGAGGAATAGGTTTTGGCAGAAGAAGAAAATAAGAGTTTTGGAAGAGATATATAGAAGTGCAAAGAGGAGGCAAAGTTAGGTGCAATCAGAGAGTTAAAGTAACCTTTAATCTAAGGTAACGGTAGAGTTCTGACTCTATAATATGGTATATGACGAATAGTATGTGAGATTGAGTTGTAAAATTATTTCTGTTTGTATTTGAAATTGATATATTATTAAAATTTAGAATAATTGAGAATTCAATTTAATATATATTCCGATACTGCAGCGTCAATTATATACTGCCATATACACTACCTCGCTAAAAAGTATAAATATACTGTAGGGTCACTTCATTCTTATGCTATACAGTAGCGACCATGTTTTGTTAGACAGAATAATTTGGTAGTTAACAATTTTATAGAAATACCAATTTAGTGTATAGTCTAGCGTTAAATGATTTACTAATATAGTGAGAATAACAATTGGCAATATATATTCACAATAACAATTGGTATACTGTATCGACATTATGAGTAGATTGAGAAATCAGTTTTCAAGTGTTT